>CM060910.1:737008300-741808300 GCA_030737875.1 Allium sativum
TATATCAAATTGATCGTCTTGAAAAGATCTTCGCAATGGTTATAAATATGACATCCAATTTATCACCGACTAGAAATTAATTCTTATTTACTGTTTTATTTTGCACATTACTTCTCAAGTTCACATGCATGCGTTGACATTTTTAATTTAATACTCTTTGTCAGCTTTTAATGTTATGTTTACAACGCTAATCTTTATTTATTCCTTTATAACATTACTATAAACGTTTCAATTAATTTTATTTATTAACTAAAATAAAAAAAGACTATCGGCGAAATTAAATATAATATAAAAAAGGCCTAAAACTAAAAAAATGATCCGTATTTATCAATACATGTCTTTCACGTACAATAATAAAAAGGACGAATTCTTTTTTTTATGGCAGTTCCAAAAAAACGTACTTCTATATCAAAAAACATAATATTTGGAAGAAAAAGGGAAATTTAGTTGCAATAAAAGCCTTTTCTAGAAAAGTAAGTTTCTACTAAATTCGGTTAATATTAATCTCATACTATTTTATGATATATTTGATAGTCGCCAATTAAAAGGTGAGATTTTATCAATCTTTATTATAGTGATTGCAGCGGCGGAAGCTGCTATTGGGCTAGCTATTGCTTCATCGACCTATCGTAACAGAAAATCAACTCATATTAATCAATCAAGTTTGTTGACAAATTAGCCATAACTATAATATAAATACATATAAATAGAATATATATATAAATTGTAGAAAAACTATATATAAAATAGCATTTTAGTGTCCTCTATATATTTATTTACAAATAATACTAATATATATAATAATATTTCAATATATATTTATATTGAAATATTACTATACATATTAGTCAATGTTATATTTTTATAACATTGACTTTTAAATGTTCAAATCTGATAATTAATTAATCTTAAATTTTTGGTTCTTACATTCCCGCATCGGTAAAGGATTTTGTCCCCGATATCCTAAGGTCAGAAGGGTGATATAAGCATTTTGATTCAATATCTACAACCATCTACTCAAACACCCTTTATTAGCATTCATTGTCCTTAAATTTTCTAATGTTATTTATATAAGTATGCAATAGTGTAGTGTGTATGTCCATAACTAACACAAAATATAAGGCGGTTTACTGATTCAGTTGACCTCCTTTTATGTAATTATGCTTGTGCAATGCGTCGAAATGTATGCAAGAATCCAAATGATAATAGATAATTTTATATGAATGCTTTAACCATTGTCCAAATGTAACAGCTATTTGATAACATCCATTTTATGACCATGGGAATAAAATAAAATGAGCATACACATCCATATACATATGTTAGTGTCCTATTTATCGATCTATAATAGTGCCTAGTGTGTGTATATGCATCCACTGCAATCACATGCCGCTACTTGCATACATCATACATAGCATGTTCTAATAACATGTTTAAAACCAAACATACCATCCATAGGCTCAATCCTAAGATCTACCCTTCCTATGGAGATTTAAAAGAAGACCCTAATCAAAGGAAAAAGTTAATAATAGGACATCAAGACTGTCAAAAGGCCATGAGTAAGAAACTTGAATTCCTTGAAGACGCCCAAGCTTTTATAACTAGAAGTTCTCCCTATGCGGTAAAAGGTTCCAATACTGTATTAACCAATGCGCCATTAACTCGTACTCTTCCTTCAAACTTTCAATCTGAATGGTTTCTCTTATAACTGCCAAGTTATTTTGACCACATTTGTTTGAAACCTTTTTGTATCTTACCCATCTTTAATCCTTTAGAATGAATTATTCTAAGTTTTCCGTTTTCTTCCTTTCTGAACTAGTTTAACATAGCTAAATCATTCGGTTTTATAAATATCAAAGCCTACTTTACCTTACAAGTGGAGTCACTTTTTTTATATCCATAATGTGATTTATAGTCTTTACTTTTATTGTCTTATGTTCCTCTATTTATTCCACTTATATTGTCCAACCCCATAATGACTTACTATATATATTTTCAAAACTCATGCTATTATTACTATTATTATTTAAAATCTCATTTGAAAAATCTTAGTGAGACAACTTATTATTTGTAAAGTTATCAAAATCTCATTTGAAGTGTGTATATATATACACTTTTATGAAATTTCAAAAAATACGGGTTTCATATCGAAACATATTAGTCGTTTAAATTTTTTATTTCTACAACCATACAAATACATGTAGAGTTTAGACTCAAAGTGGTCATGCAGATTTCCTTCTCTCTGAACAAATTATCTTACTTCATTTTTTTTTTTTTTTTTTTTGCTACAGCTGAAGTCCAATGGATTCCTCAAAGAGCTTAATCTACCAAAAGATTAGTCAAATAAGTAAAATAATCCATTTCAACTGATTCTTCACAGGTCAACACTAAGGTGCGTCTACTATGCATAACACAAAGTAACTATCCTCCTCTCAACATATGAGATAGCTCATCATATAGCTAATCTATCTGAACTCCAAACCAATCTGTGTCTAATATTTTTGTAAGCATCAACCCGTATCTGGAGAAGATTCTAGTCATAAGTATGAAACTCAATTCTCTCTTTTTTCCATAAAACTATGTGCTTTACTAGTAATGCAAGTTTAGCATTGTCATAAACGTAAATCCAAAAATCATTTTATCTTCTAAGAGATAACCTTTTAACCTCTTCCAATATTTGAAAAATATAGCATAAAGAGTACTGAATTGATATCTCCTAGAGATGCACTTAAGGAAAAATAGGAAAATCAACATGATTGATACCTCGGATTGTAAGAAACCTCAAGAGTTAGTCACATCATATCCTAGCCCGACAACCCCCTTCTCGAATTCAGAATATCCCCATACATGACTAACTAATCCATCTTCCAAATTTTCCTATCTCAAAAGTCTCATAATATAAGCATCTCAGTCTGACTCTTCTATCAGTGTCAAAATTCGAGATAACCAACTATGTGGCCAAACTATCTAGTCCCAAAACGAACTCATAACCGAAAATGCCCCAAACATCTCCTAAATCAAGATTTCTAGTTTCAAACCCTGAATCACCATAGTAAACAATGATGATCTCACTACGGGGTTAACAAATTATTACTAGGCCTAAAAAGGTGCAATCAATCAACTAGTGCTACTACAACACATTCGGCGATTTACTATATTTGTAAAGGACAGCTTCGTTAAGCCTACAATACAGATACTTTATATAGCTTGTCTAATATCAACGTGGCTATGGCCCCACATAGACACCCCCAACTCGCAAACCAAAGGTAAAGGAACAAAATACTCCTAAATAAGATAGGATAGGAGAACAAAGAAGAATTAGAGATGGATAACAACCCTTTCATCAACCTTTACAAAATTCCCTTTCTCGATCCTTTCAACATTAACATACTTAAGTCATGTTGCCTTTTTACTTACTGTCCTTGTAAGTTTACCCTTTAGGAAGGCACTCTTATTCCTAATTGATTGGTTACCGAAAATGTACCTTTTTCTTAACAACCAATTTAGATTATTCCAAACTTCCTATTAATCACTAAGCTGATTATGTCTTTACCAATCCCAATGATACTTTTTAGGTCATCTCGTTATCCTTGGCCTTTAAGGTTATTTTATCCATGCTTATCCCTCCTTTATATTTGTCATGTAGCAAGTTTCTTTTTTCCTCGAATATTGAGCTAAATGGTTTTTTCCATAAGTCAAAACTTCAACCTATATTTTTTTAAGATTTCTATACATATAGGGTGGCCTAGATAGGTCTCTCTAAAGATAACTCAACGAAGAAAGAAAAGAGTAAGACAAAAAAATGAGATGCTTGAGGGGATTACATAAAACTTTTATTTTTTAAAAATATCCTTTTAATTTTGGAAATATAATTTTCATTTTAGCAAAATATTTATTTTAAAACTACTTTTAGGAATCATGTAATATTTTCTCGGATACCAAATGAAACACCACATACCCCTTAATATTCCTAATTAAGGTCATACTAAGGAATGTGGAGTGCTATAGGTACAAAGGAACATATCATAGAAACTCAGATTCACAAGACATAAAAGAAAATTAGAGAATACTTTTATTTATGTAATAAACTTGTCATTAGAAAGTAGTAAGTTACAAAACATATGTTTTTCTTAATCTTAGCTTAAATCATAGTATAAAATTCTCCCCCACAAACATCAAGTACCAACATCAAAACATGAAATAAAATGGTTCACAAACAAGTAAGAAGGAAATAAGTAGAAATCACTTAGATGCCAAGTTGAACTAAGAACCAGTCAACTCTATGCACTACCACCCTGTAATACGCCAAAGGGTGGAGGGAAAAGAAGGAAGAGAATGAGGTAAGACATAAAGCCTGATGAGTTCTATAGTTACTAGCATGAGAAATATAAAGGGGATCTAGAGGGGATAACGGTTCAAGAAGCATATAAAGCACAATAACAGTAAATATAACGAAGGAAATAAACGAAAGGATATGGTCAATTGTTATCTCGTTCGCATCATCTCGATTGTTGCACCATTCACTAAAAATCATAATTAGAATATTACGTAATTCTACCCATCGATCAATTACTAAACAATTAATACTTCGTCCAAATCCCCTTCGATTTGATCCTTCATAGACCATTACAATAGATTAATTAAAAAGTTGGGCTTTTAACTTAATGTCATCTTTAAGTTCAAATATAACTAGTCGTAATGGCTAATTTATTTACCATAGAATAACGCCAAATCATATAGCCATATATAATAATAATAACGCCAAATCACATGGCCCCATAAAATATTAGTAACGCCAAATCACATGGCCACATAGAATAATTATTTTAGGCTTATGACTTAATATCCATTCTAAGTTTGTTATTTTGTTAAACCTAATTGTTCCTCTTTTCATGTCCACCTCATGCTCATGTTTGCAAATAAACTATTCAAGTTTATTATGGTTCTCAGTCCATCTTATTTGTGCAAATATAAATTACAATCAAATTTTCTATCATATTTTTTCCCGTGGCCTTTTTTTAAATATCCATATCAGGTTTGCATTTTCATATTAAACTTAATCCACAATTTAAGTTTACATTAATAAGTCTACCTGTTCTTTACAACTTCCTGTTATAATCTAGGTTGTGCTAAATATCTTTGTCTAACATATAATATAGTTCATCATTTTAGTTATGCATCCCCATTCAATCCAATTCCCATTCAAGGTTACTTATGAATAAATAAGTTTATCTATTTCAGTCACATTCCCCTATTTTACAGTCTATCAGCATATTACCATATTTATCTAATTTTCTCAATTAACCCTTTTACCCAACAATTTCAATTTTCGCAATATACGCAAAAGTTAAAGAGTTATTTTATTCGTATAGGTTTAGGCTCTCGATAGGCCTAAACTCAGCGTAAACATAAAAATTTATGAATGCAATAGGGCATATCCCAAAACTATAAAAATAAATTATATGTAGAGAAGGGGGAAAGACGAAGAGTGAAAGAAATTACAATAAACTAGTAAGTCTAAAAAAAAATGTAATATAATCAAGAATTGGAAAAAGACAATAAATGCAACGTCCCACTTTTCAGTACAATTTAGGCCGACCTTTTACTACCACAGTCATCCCAAATTACACAGAAAAGCAGAATGTTAAGAGAAAGAAATTAGAGGATGAGAGAGAAAGAAAGAAATATTAGAATAGAAGAAAGAAAAAGTACATCAGAACCTTACAGCGGAATGAATAACATATAATATATATATATCAAATCTCTTTACACAAAAAGAAACTGTATACACATACCAATCATCTTAGTACAATAATGTATCAGATACAGCAGAATAACTTTAAATAACTAATGGTGAAGCCTCCTGCTTGCTGCTTCTGGAACTCCAAGCGGAAACTAACCTGTCAAATATGTTCGATCTGACCCGAGCACATTTTGAAGCAATGCAAAAACACCCAGATCAGTCTGGAATACTTTCAGTGATAAATTCACATCAAACAATGGGTTTAACTTTAGAAACCCATTTTGAAAGAAAAGGATAATAGTAAGACCAGCCCACACATAAATACGGATGGTTTTTTCCTTACTATAACCCAAAACATTTTTGAAAACAATATTATTCTGATATTATAATAGTGTCTATCAAATCACAAATAAATAGCAATCTAGCAGAACGGACTCCTTTTATTTACCTTACTAATGGTTGGATTTTATAACAAAAACTCCTTTTATTTACCTCTTTACTTAAATAAATAAGTATTTCCATTTTAATAAGGTTTTATAAATTATTTCTTATATTGGAAAAATCCTCTTTCTCAATCATATCTATTTTTACTTAATTTTTGATTAAGTAAACTCCTTTCCCAATCACCAAACTTCTAGCTTAAAAATTCTTTTATTAACATATCTTATGTAATTCAATTCTAATTCTTAAGCCCTTGATTTTCTCTGAGGTACATGTATAATACTCCACTATTAACTAACAATAGGTTAGTTAAAATAATAATTATTTATTTAAAACTCTAATTCCTTTTTATAACTCCTTTATGGAATTTGGATTATAAAATCCTTTCATAATTATTTATTATTTAAAAAAAATAAACTGTTTAATAATCATCTCAAATACAATTACTTAACTCCTATAAACAATCATTAAATTAAAATAATAAAACCATATTTAACTTTTCCCTTGGAAACAATTATTCTATATTATTTTCCCTTCGGTTACCATACGACTTCTTTATTAAATAAAACTATATAAATTATTTTAACATTTCTTTTTATAACCAAAGTTATAAATATCGTCTTACTCAAAAACTTGTTATTTAAATAACTAAATCAAAATTTAAATTTAGATTCAGTTAAAAATAAAAATTTTAACTTTAAAATATATCAATTCGCCTGACGGTGAATTATTGTTACAAAACGATGGATTTTGACCATCTACTGCCAATTACCCAATCAATACCGCATATTGATTTAAAACATGACAACTGTTGAATTTAGATTCAACAATCAATATTTATTCAACCATTGATATCCAAACAAGATATGATATAAATTAGGATAAACAATTCATGAAACAACAAATAATATACGATTTATTTGAGGAATTCGGTTGGATTCCTCCAACCTGTTCTTCCCTGCACAACAGTTTATAATATTGTTTATCACTAACAAATGAAATCAGAATTATAGTATAACGCAGACAACAATCAACTAATAAATAAATAAAAATCACCCATAGCGTCCATTCAACCAATTAATGATAAATATAAATGATATGAATTTAACACATAGCAGTATTACAGAAGTGTAAGAATTAACTCACCAATTTAGTTTCTGGTTGATTGCTCAGGTCATTTTATTTGATTTCAAACGTCAATTTAAAATCAGATAGAATTCAGGTCATCCCCAAATTCTTCCGAACCAACCTGGCAGTGTAGCCCTCAACGATACGATCCCATTAGACACTATTTCATTGAATATCGTGCATGTGAATGAGTTACTCCTATTATAAGTTAAATAGATAAAACCAGTATTTATCTAAAACTAATTATTAATTAATAAATATAAATTACCGTTAACACCTATACTAGTGGACTGCCACATCAGCCAAGCCATGAAATTTCTCATGCGATTTCCACCGTGGTTTCAATTCGATCCCGATTTCCCCGATAGCACGTTCTTCCTTCTTCAAATATGGTACCCCAACTTCCCTTGAACATAATGCATCAAACCCATCTCTTTTCTTATTTTATTTTTCTTTCTGAAAACACGAACGTGAGCCCCCCCCCCCCACCCCCCACACACACACACTTAAAACAACCACCGTCACCCCTACTGACCACCGGACCCCTACCTGCTACCCTCACCGACGCCGTCTCCATCCCAGCTCCAACCTCAGACCATCGCTAGAACCTCCGATGCCCACTGCTCGGATCATGAAGCCAAAACCTGAATCAGACCCAAAAAATCACCACAGAACCACCCTCCGTTCGTCACTCATCAGCGCAACCTAGGTCCCATCGTACTTTGCCAGACCTGCGCCATGACGAGCGGCTCGCCTCAGGTCCACCTCCCACAGACCGTACACTCTCCGATGAACTACAAAACCCACACAAACCCAAAAACCGAAAGCCAAATCCAAAATACCCCAGCAAAACGGCTTCGTTCAACCACCTGTAGCGTCGCCCCCTCGCGACTATCCACCACCGCACCACTTCCACGACAACCACCTCTCTTCCTGCTTCCACCTTGTAAGGACCCGTAACTTCCCCGTGAAGGAAAGAGCGGATACTATGAGAACAAGACACAAAAGAACGCAGACAGAAGAACATTTCATTGTATATTACAACAATTCCACCAGATTACAAGAATATACAGAGTATAAATAAATATTACACAACAGAAAATAACAGAGATTACAATAAATTATATAGCAGCGGAAAAAAATTACAAAACACAACTGAAGGAGATATACAGATACAGAGCTTTCCGAATATCATTCCAGCTGTAAATAAGGATCCTGTGAATATAAATCTGCAAAACCAAAACTACTAGCTGCCCGTGTCAAAATAAGGGCACCCAGAGTTTAGGTTAAAACAATAAACTCCAGGTCAGTCATGTGACTAGTGTGAGAACTAAAACAGTTATTAATCTTTATTTTAAAGTTAGGGAAATCAAGGGACCACGCCATATAACACAGAACAGGTTTCCTCCCAAGAATACCAGTGCATAAAACAACAACGTAATGCTAAATAAAGAAAAATGAAACTATTATAAGACCCAGGTCCTATCACACAATGCAACGCAAGCCGGGGGATAAGGTTTTACCTTATAATAGCCAAAGAATGCTTGATACGCTAAATTTCATGTTCTTAATTCTTAATCAGACTCCAATCGTAAATTAGTAAGAGAACGATTCCCTAAGTATTAACCCCAAAGGCCGAAACAAACATCAGACCAATACCCAGGAAACCATCTATCCTAGCTCGTTTCCAGTTATTTTCTAATTTTAGATACAATCATAAATATCAATCATAGACGGTATGGGTACCATATATCATGTCGCCATATATAGATATACAATCAAAATCGCAAAATGTCGTATTGGAAGTTGGGTTATCATTTATGGTATTAACCGAGGCAAAAGATAGTCCTCTACCGATTCGAGACGCTCTAGTCCGTGTCTCAGGTCAGAGCTCGAGTGACCTTTGGATCGTTAGGGCCGGTCCACATGGAGTAGATTAAAATGCCTGAACATGCGTTTCCCCGCCCTATGGGGCGTAAATGAGCCAACGAATGACTCCATCGGCTTCACATAGTCACCAATATATCCGAGGCGCCTCGCAACAGCAACAACCCCATAATTCAAACTCGTCAGGGCATGTAAAACCACTGACGCCACTTCTAAGTAGAACGAAGCGCATGCCCTCCCTGATGTCCTCTCCCGTTTCTGGTTCATACCGGGTGTGAAACTCGCGAAGTAAACGTTACACAAAGCTATGCCACAAAGGCCTTGCTTTGATCATCAACCACAAGACTTTGCTTTTCAACAGAAGCCTTGATCATTTGCCACTTAGGCATGCCACACAGGCAATTCACTCCATGCGTTTGATATCCATCAGTATATAACCCCTGAGCTCGTGCGTCTCAGAGAAGGGCGTTAAGCAAGAGAATAAATTCTTCGCCGCCAAACAGATATATATTTAATAGAAATCAATCACACAGAATAAAATCCAATGTCAGACACACAGTCCATTTACAAGTTCGTTCTGGGTCTGAATGAAACCGGAGGCACCTAGTACCCCGCATATCCATCGGTTTCCAAGTACGTCTGGACGATCACCAACTGATTCCCTCCTCTTGGGTGTACGGGCCAATCAAGATCATCAGTAATTATCCGAACGACGTGAAGACCTCCGGTCTTCTACCATAGTCTTCATCTTCGACTTATCGTCGTATCAGTTATTCAGAATGGGATAAACCCGGTCTTTCTGAATAATTCGCGTATATAATAAATACGTGTTACACAAACACAACATACGCCTCATTCCAGTTCATCAGTCACTAACCGTAAATTAATCAAGAGAATAATTCCCCAAATATTAACCCCGAAGGCCGAAACCAACATCAGATCAATACCCAGGAAACCATTCTGCTTAGCTAACCTACAGTTAGTTTCTAAATTTCACGTTCTTAGGGAGAGGTTCCCATTAATTTTATCAAAGATAAATTCCTTTAAATTTATTCTTTAATCTACTTTTGAATATCAATTCAGACTAGTTGGGAGTAGCGATCCCCACCGAAGTGATCATTTATTTTATTTCCCAATCCCAACCTATTCATCCCATGAAGTAAAACAGGTAATACTTCATATCTAACACCACGGTGTTATCGGTAAATTCAATTACCATTTCACGTTCAAATCTAATTAAAGATTTAACTATCGCCTGGAGCAAAACTGGTGATACTCCATCCCCGATATTTTCAATCTAATTAAAGATTCATTAAAACTCCACTTAGTTTTAATCTTCAATTGGGTTAAAGAATCAGTGTCATTTAAAACACGGTTCACGATAAACCCCAAAATCACATCACATTTCAATCAGTCCCTAACCGTAAATTAGCAAGTGAGCAATTCCCTAAGTATTAACCCCGAAGGCCGAAACCAACATCAGATCAATACCCCAGAAACCATTCAACTTAACTAACCTCCAGTTAGTTTCTGATTTTCTTAACTCCTTTTTGGGTCTAAGAACAGTATTATGGAAGATACCGTTCACGACAACCCAAAATCACATTTTATTAATTATCGGGTTAAAGAACGTGTTATTTAAAACACTGTTCACGATAAACCCAAAAATCAATACCAATTCAATTCCAATTAAATATTATTTAATTGGTACACTTCATTTAAATCTAAATAAAAAGATTTAATCTTTTTCTCAACTGGGCTTAAGAACAGTGTTAATGAAGTCACCATTCACGAAAAACCCAAATCACATTTGATATTAAATACAAGGCTCTGAATAGAAAATATATCGGCTTATATTCAATATCAAATTCTACGACCAACAAATATCGTATTGGAAATAACGATATATATATCTTTCAAATTTCCATAACAATGTCTGTATAATCACGAAATCCAACATCGAAATATTCCGAAGACAATTTCGATTCAAATCCATTCCAATGCAATTATTGGAAATTCTGATTATTTTCAAAACCATTTCAAATCCAATTTATTTATTTTAAAAATAAATAAATTATTATTCTAGTTCAAAACTAGTTCATTTCGATAAAAATCTATTTATATCTTTTCAAATATGGAGTTTTTCATCCCAACTCTTCACAAATCATTTCTTATGATTTTACACAAATTATTGATATTTTTAATAATTTTATCAAGGCCCGTACAGTCGATTTCCATCAACGGCCATCAAACTGCACTTACAACGACCTTTTTCAAATTTGATTTGGACATAATTCCAAATCCAACCGTTAGATTTCAAATTTATAATATTCTTTAGAAAGATCTTTTCGATACGAACCCAACGGTTCTGGTTTTAGGAGAATCCGACGGTCGGATCTCACGCAATGTCCATTCGAAGTCAATGGTCGAAATTCGTGAACTACCGCGGCGTGGCGCGTTCTATTAAGGCCATTATATATATATATAATATATATTATATATTTCGTCGATTTCCTTTTAAAACGTATTTTATAAATCGTTTTAAATTCGTTTCAAAATGATTTCAACTTCTATTTCAAATTCAAATCAAAATTGAATTTTCCCTTACAAATTTGTTTTAAATTCATTTCAAATTGATTTCAATTCAAATTGATTTTTAATTCAATTTCAATTCGTTTTCAATTCAATTTGAATTTCAAATTAATTCAATTTCGATTCGAATTCATTTCAATTCAATTTCAATTCGAATTCAATTCTATTCAATTTCAATTCAAATTCAATTCTATTCAATTTCAATTCGAATTCATTTCAAAACGATTTCAATTCTATTTCAATCTAATTCAAATTTCAATTATTTTCAATTTAATTCAAATTTCAATTATTTTCAACTTAATTCGAATTTCTATTCTTTTCTATTTAATTCGAATTTCAATTCTATTCAAAATATCAGATTTTGAAATCACTTTCGATGTTCATTATAAAATGAATAAAATCGATATAAATATCGTTCACGTCAAAATGGCGTAAATCTAATCAACACGGCTTCATATATTTCTATTTTCAAATATTCTATTTCAAATATTCCTATTCAAATATTTTATTTCAAATATTCTATTTCAAATATTTTATTTCAAATATTTCTATTTCAAAACTGGAATGAGGCCCAATCAATTACCATAGAATGTTAGTTATATGGATTTTCTACAACACATGTATAAAATAACAACGATAAATAATCAACCACCATCCAGAGTGCGTTCTACACTGTATAAGCATCAAATATAAATATTTAATGCTTATAACAGCCTGTCAATCAATCGATCGACATACAGCTAATTATTGGGACTAGTGTATGTCATATATCATCCCAATACCCGTGTGGGGTTTTCAAACAATCAAACACAGATTTTATTTGTGCAGTTGGGTGATGTGTAAAATTTATCGTCCCAATCAATATCGGTCAAATGTGTGTATATAAACAAATCGTCCGATTTGTTTATATTTATTTCATTTTAAATACACGTTAAAAATTCTATTTTCAACTATAAAATATTTTCAACTATATAGATATTTTATTTCATTTCACATCACATCACATAATCAACTACACATCAAAGTCAAACAAACAAGCATACAAGCCGTCCATGGTCTGTGGACAACGGGTGTCGGGTGCTACTAAACACCGTCTGCATCCTAGTATATATTTTAAACTAGAAATAAATTAAAAGTGAGGAGTTCTCACAGGGGGTTCCACTCCGCCGTGCTTTGCTTTTGAACTGCTGAACCGTCTGGATTTGTTTGAAATTCCAATGCAGTGCTTGTCCCGCTGTTTATAATAAAAATTATATTTTTATCACTTCATTTAATATATAAATAAATAATCACATTTTTATTTCATATATTTTTACAATGCTTATTTCTATATAAAAATTATATTTCTATATTTCTACTTCTAATATAAAGATCGAATTTTTATTAACATACCTATATAAAAATTATATTTTTATTACTCTACTTTAACAAAAACCATATTTTTAATACTCTACTAAGTAAAACTTATATTTTTATTATCTATCTATATAATAAAATTGCCCCCCTAGACAAACCCTTAGACAAACAAGGAGACAAAGAGCGGCTGAGATTTAATCCCGCAAAAACAAATCCACCATCCTAATTTAAACACATCCCCTATAATTGAGGAACGGTGGATTTTGTTGCATGATTGTTTGCAGTTATTTGGATTGAATTGGCATTGAAAGCTTGCGTGATATATGGAATCAATTATGATTTTATAGCCCTTTGAATGTATGTCGTATGTTTTCTTGCCCCAAAAATGTTGATCAAAACTGGAAACAATTCAAAATAGTTCTTGCCCAATACCATTTCATGTTTATTTTATTTTATTTTTGAATGGAATTTTTAGTGATTGAAATTTATTAAATCTCATGTTTTCTTATTCCATGTTTATTTTATTTTTGAAATTTATTTTATTTTATTAAATCTCATGTTTATTTTATTTTATTTTTGAATGGATATTTTTGAATGGAATTTTTAGTTCTTGCCCAATACCATTTCATGTTTTCTTATTCCACCTATAAAAATTAGGCATTTTTAAAGAAATGGTTAGTTCAATAGGATTTGAGCTTTTACTCTTGCTAGATTTCCATTTTCTAATTTGGATTCCTAAAAATATCATATAACTCCTTAGAAAGTTTTGAAATATTGCTATAATTATTTTCTTTATTTCATATAAACTATGTTTTTTTAATGTTATTTGTCTTCTTCACCCATATATAATTTGACCAAGTTGTTGTCGAGCAACTATGTAAAATCATAAATATTTGTTTCTTTGCATATTATTTAACACCATACTTTTGTTTTCAACTTTCAGTATTCCACCAATTAGGAATTGCTATTTATGAATCAACTTGCACTAATTCAGAGTTTGCCTTTTATTACGGTACCTATATTATTATCAGTATATCTTATTTAGCACTTAATAATCTTTTCATTAGGTAAATGGATGCAAACATATGATATCACAAGCCTATGAAGCATTACTTACTCAACATCAAATATGAAGTAAAATTGGAGTGTTGTGATCACATTACACTTCACAGGAATGTCTAATTTGCAAGAACAAAAAAAATACTTTATCATTCATATACACATTTAATTGTTTAGAAATATCATTTAACTGTTATGTTATTAATATACTTCAATGCTTTTTGAAATTATTCCACGAAATGTAATAAAATTCTCTCCATGGAGTTTTAGCAAATTGTAAGAGCTAGAAATTTTTATATGATTAATGTCTTCACATAGTGTATTTATGTTAATGTTCAAAAAGATGCATGGAAATCTTGCAAGCCCAGCAAGCAAAAGGTTTATGAGACAGAGCTTTATATCTGTTTACATAATATTTGTGGCACAACGGTCCATACGCGAAGCGCGAGCCGTGATCATGCGTGAAGCGCATGCCATCATCACGCGCAAAGCGCGTGCCTTGATTACGCGCGAAGCGCGTGCCATCATCACGTGCGAAGCGCGTGCCGTTACGCTCTTCGCGCGAAGCGCATGCCGTTACGACCACGCGCCTGCAAACTACAACACCCCGTACTCTATGCTCCCGTGCAAACTACAACACCCCGTACTCTATGCTTCCGTGCAAGGCACGGGTTTCCACTCGTATTATATAAAAATCACATCTTTATTATTTCTACTATATAAAAATTACATTTTTTACCTTCTACATAATATATACAAAAATCATATTTTCATTTCGCTATTCAAATAAAGATAATATTTTTACGCCGCCCCTTCATATATAAAATCACGTTTTTAAACAAACAAAAATCATAATTTTATATTTTCAAAGATCCTAACTATATATTTCAAAGATCATAGTTTTACATTCGCTACATGTACATAAAAATTTAAACTTTTCTTATGTAAAAATCTCAACTTTTCTTTTTATAAATAAATATATTATCTTTTCATAAATAAATAAATATATTATCTTTTCATAAATAAATTCGTTGATTACCTCTATTAATCCCTTAAACCCTTCGCTAGCTTAAACAACCTTCATCTTCCCCTTTTCGATCCCCAGAACTGTCGAGCAACCCTTCTAAGATCAGCACTCCAACCCACGAGCAGCTTCAGGTCGAGGTGGGGCCTACGAGGGGTCAGGTGGTCGGCGCGATCCACGACTTGGCGGCGGATTCAGGTGGGTTGCGTTTTGATTTGGGTCTATGGGGATTTGGAGGTCCTTGCGCGTTGGAGAAGGGAGAAGGAAGAGAGGGGGGGGGGTCCGGTGTTGGAGACCGCGGCGTGGTGGCGGTCCATCTCGGGCGGCGGGCGCGAGGCGTTGGAGGAGCAACCCGTCGATTTTGTTTTTTTTGTTTTTTTTCTTCTGAATGAATATAACGGGGGGGCCTGAGATAATAGGGTGAGAGAGAAGAGAGAGATTTATTATTTAATTATTTCAAAAAGGTACCTTTTTTATTTGACCTCAAAATCAAACCCACCGACTGTCGTCCATAGCTAATTACCCCCATTCCGAACACAATGGGATATGTATCGTAGGCTGATTCGATCGTTTCGATCAGTTTTCGTCAAAATCAAAATATAACTCTATATAATGAATTTGAACGCACATTTCAATTTACCGGGGCCACATACTAACTCGAAAAATTCCAGAAAAATATTTTCTAGCTTCGTATTGATGATACGCTCCTAACAAAACTAGTTTCGTCGAATTCTGAGACCGTATGAAAAATGGCCATTTTCCAGTCGATTAAAATCAACTGAAACTGGTCAAACACGTTTCCCTTCGCCACACTCACATATTGATTCGAAAAATTATGAAATTTGAAACCTAGCAATAATTTGACATCGCGAATCGAACAAAAGTAGTTTCGTTGAAAACCGAGGTCGTTTGCAAAATATCCATTTTTAAGGGCCGAAATTCCGTAGCGACTATTCTGAAATTTCAACTGGACATTTCTTTTGATTCCCGCTATGAAATTTCGATTTTTCAGATTCGTTGGAAAGATATTCTCAATTAGATTCAAATATTTTTGGTTTCACTAAAATCCGGTTTATTTTGCACCCGGTACATTCATTTGAAGTTTGACATCGAATCTTCGAACTACCGCGCCATTTCAGGCTCGTTATATAATTAAAATAAATTATTTATATTCTAACGACGATTCGAATAAATATATACGTTCGAATTCTATTCAAATTAAATTTCTCGTCGTTATTATTCAAAATAATTCACTTTAAATATTCAAAATTCACCAAAATTACCAAAATAAAATTTTTAAATTGGCTCGGATTTCCGGGTTATTACAATCTCCCCCACTTAAAACTTTTCGTCCCCGAAAATGAACGAAGCCGAAGGTTGTTTCACAAACCAACTCAACTTTCCTTATTTTCTTTACGGCTTAAGTTCTTCAACTTTTCAGTTTCTAAGAACTTTTCAATTTTTTCAAAAAATTTGGCGAACACCCTAAATTTTCGAAAAATTTCGCTATAAACTCCCCTGCACCGGGGACTTCGGGATATTTCATATAGCCTTCCATGGCCTTCTTCAATCCAAAAGAAAAAGAAAAAGCCAATCAACTCATAAAATCATCATCACCCAAACAAAACAGTAAATTATGGTAAACATGTACCTATTTGTCGGGCAAACAATTTTATTCTTCTGGTCTAGCCTCCTTGCTATGACCTGTTCAATGTAAGTACATGTACATGCAAGAAAATGCGATAAATTTTCAATACAGTTCACTATTTGATTCAATTCGGTTATAGGTTCAACATTTAATTAATCCAACAATAATCAAACAACACAATCAGCAATCAATTAGTTGATTATCATTTCAAACTCATAATTTTGATATATAGTCAAAAATCACATTTTTGATGCCAAATCACAACAATAGGCCCTATCTAGTTTCGGTTTTCACACCAGTCAATTGGAAATATATAGAAATCTCACTTTCGTCACTCGAATATAAATACTGATGATGCGGCCGCATCATCAGAATTATCCCCGGGCGACTAGAGTGTGACTCTATATCCATCCAATATATTAAAACTTCAAATACACGTGGATCAGACGTATATTAAAATCTCTATATAACTGATAGTCCAAATCAATATAAATAAATATTCAAATACGAATAATTCGATTTAAATTTTCAAAACAAAAATTGGTTTCAATTCAAAAATATACTCTTCACACTCGTTCTAGGATACTACTGATCCCATCTCTAACGAGTCATTCTCATGGATATTACTAATCCAATTTCTGATGAATTCTTTCGTTTGGTTCTAATGTGTCTGGTTCTCAAGCTTTATAAACCAAAGCTCTGATACCAAATGTAAGGACCCGTAACTTCCTCGTGAAGGAAAGAGCAGATACTATGAGAACAAGACACAAAAGAACGCAGACAGAAGAACATTTCATTGTATATTACAACAATTCCATCAGATTACAAGAATATACAGAGTATAAATAAATATTACACGACATAAAATAACAGAGATTACAATAAATTACATAGCAGCGGAAAATAATACAAAACACAACTGAAGGAGATATACGGATAAAGAGCTTTTCGGATATCATTCCAGCTGTAAATCAGGATCCTGTGAATATAAATCTGCAAAACCAAAACTACTAGCTGCCCGTGTCAAAATAAGGGCACCCAGAGTATAGGTTAAAACAATAAACTCCAGGTCAGTCATGTGACTGGTGTGAGAACTAAAACAGTTATTAATCTTAATTTTAAAGTTAGGGAAATCAAGGGACCACGCCTTATAACACGGAACGGGTTTCCTCCCAAGAATACCAGTGCATAAAACAACAGCGCAATGCTAAATAAATAAAAATGAAGCTATTATAAGACCCAGGTCCTATCACACAATGCAACGCAATTCGGGGGATAAGGATTTACCTTATAATAGCCAAAGAATGCTTGATACGCTAAATTTCATGTTCTTAATTCTTAATCAGACTCCAATCGTAAATTAGTAAGAGAACGATTCCCTAAGTATTAACCCCAAAGGCCGAAACAAACATCAGACCAATACCCAAGAAACCATCCATCCTAGCTCGTTTCCAGTTAGTTTCTAATTTTAGATACAATCATAAATATCAATCATAGACGGTATGGGTACCATATATCATGTCGCCATATATAGATATACAATCAAAACCGCAAAATGTTGTATTGGAAGTTGGGTTATCATTTATGGTATGAACCGAGGCAAAAGATAGTCCTCTACCGATTCGAGACGCTCTAGTCCATGTCTCAGGTCAGAGCTCGAGTGACCTTTGGATCGTCAGGGCTGGTCCACACGGAGCGGATTAAAATGCCTGAACATGCGTTTCCCCGCCCTATGGGGTGTAAATGAGCCAACGAATGACTCCATCGGCTTCACATAGTCACCGATATATCCGAGGCACCTCGCAACAACAACAACCACATAAGTCAAACTCGTCAGGGCGTGTAAAACCACTGATGCCACTTCTAACTAGAAGGAAAAGCATGCCCTCCCTGATGTCCTCTCCCGTTTCTGGTTCATACCGGGTGTGAAACTCGCGAAGTAAACGTTGCACAAAGCTATGCCACAAAGGCCTTGCTTTGATCATCAACCACAAGACTTTGCTTTTCAATAGAAGCCTTGATCATTTGCCACTTAGGCAAGCCACACAGGCAATTCACTCCATGCGTTTGATATCCATCAGTATATAACCCCTGAGCTCGTGCGTCTCAGAGAAGGGCGTTAAGCAAGAGAATAAATTCTTCGCCGCCAAACAGATATATATTTAATAGAAATCAATCACACAGAATAAAATCCAATGTCAGACACACAGTCCATTTACAAGTTCGTTCTGGGTCTGAACGAAACCGGAGGCACCTAGTACCCCGCATATCCATCGATCTCCAAGTGCGTCTGGACGATCACCAACTGATTCCCTCCTCTTGGGTGTACGGCCCAATCAAGATCATCAGTAATTATCCAAACGACGTGAAGACCTCCGGTCTTCTACCATCGTCTTCATCTTCGACTTATCGTCGTATCAGTTATTCAGAATGGGATAAACCCGGTCTTTCTGAATAACTCGCGTATATAATAAATACGTGTTACACAAACACAACATACGCCTCATTCCAGTTCATCAGTCACTAACCGTAAATTAATCAAGAGAATAATTCCCCAAATATTAACCCCGAAGGCCGAAACCAACATCAGATCAATACCCAGGAAGCCATTCTGCCTAGCTAACCTACAGTTAGTTTCTAAATTTCACATTCTTATGGAGAGATTCCCATTAATTTTATCAAAGATAAATTCCTTTAAATTTATTCTTTAATCTACTTTTGAATATCAATTCAAACTAGTCGGGAGTAGCAATCCACACCGAAGTGATCATTTATTTTATTTCCCAATCCCAACCTATTCATCCCATGACGTAAAACAGGTAATACTTCATATCTAACACCACGGTGTTATCGGTAAATTCAATTACCATTTCACGTTCAAATCTAATTAAAGATTTAACTATCGCCTGGAGCAAAACTGGTGATACTCCATCCCCGATCTTTTCCATCTAATTAAAGATTCATTAAAACTCCACTTAGTTTTAATCTTCAATTGGGTTAAAGAATCAGTGTCATTTAAAACACGGTTCACGATAAACCCCAAAATCACATCACATTTCAATCAGTCCCTAACCGTAAATTAGCAAGTGAGCAATTCCCTAAGTATTAACCCCGAAGGCCGAAACCAACATCAGATCAATACCACAGAAACCATTCAACTTAACTAACCTCCAGTTAGTTTCTGATTTTCTTAACTCCTTTTTGGGTCTAAGAACAGTATTTTGGAAGATACCGTTCACGACAACCCAAAATCACATTTCATTAATTATCAGGTTAAAGAACGTGTTATTTAAAACACTATTCACGATAAACCAAAAAATCAATACCAATTCAATTCCAATTAAATATTATTTAATTGGTACACTTCATTTAAATCTAAATAAAAAGATTTAATCTTTTTCTCAACTGGGCTTAAGAACAGTGTTAATGAAGTCACCATTCACGAAAAACCCAAATCACGTTTGATATTAAATACAAGGCTCTGAATAGAAAATATATCGGCTTATATTCAATATCAAATTCTACGACCAACAAATATCGTATTGGAAATAACGATATATATATCTTTCAAATTTCCATAACAATGTCTGTATAATCACGAAATCCAACATCGAAATATTCCGAAGACAATTTTGATTCAAATCCATTCCAATGCAATTATTGGAAATTCTGATTATTTTCAAAACCATTTCAAATCCAATTTATTTATTTTAAAAATAAATAAATTATTATTCTAGTTCAAAACTAGTTCATTTCGATAAAAATCTATTTTTATCTTTTCAAATATGGAGTTTTTCATCCCAACTCTTCACAAATCATTTCTTATGATTTTACATAAATTATTGATATTTTTAATAATTTTATCAAGGCCCATACAGTCGATTTCCATCAACGGCCATCGAACTGCACTTTCAAATTTGATTTGGACATAATTCCACATCCAACCGTTAGATTTCAAATTTCTAATATTCGTTAGAATGATCTTTTCGATACGAACCCAACGGTTCTGGTTTTAGGAGAATCCGACGGTCGGATCTCCCGCAATGTCCATTCGAAGTCAATGGTCGAAATTCGCGAACTACCGCGGCGCGTTCTATTCAGGCCATTATATATATATATATATATATATTTATATATATATATAATACAGATTATATATATTTCATCGGTTTCCTTTTAAAACGTATTTTATAAATCGTTTTAAATTCGTTTCAAAACGATTTCAACTTCTATTTCAAATTCAAATCAAAATTGAATTTTTCCTTACAAATTCGTTTTAAATTCATTTCAAATTGATTTCAATTCAAATCGATTTTTAATTCAATTTCAATTCGTTTTCAAATCAAATTGAATTTCAAATTAATTCAATTTCAATTCGAATTCATTTCTATTCAATTTCAATTCGAATTCAATTCTATTCAATTTCAATTCAAATTCAATTCCATTCAATTTCAATTCGAATTCATTTCAAAACGATTTCAATTCTATTTCAATCTAATTTCAATTCTTTTCAATTTAATTCGAATTTCAATTCTTTTCAACTTAATTTGAATTTTAATTCTTTTCTATTTAATTCGAATTTCAATTCTATTCAAAATATCAGATTTTGAAATCACTTTCGATGTTCATTATAAAATGAATAAAATCAATATAAATATCGTTCTCGTCAAAATGGCGTAAATCTAATCAACACGGCTTCATATATTTCTATTTTCAAATATTCTTTTCAAATATTCCTATTCAAATATTCTATTTCAAATATTCTATTTCAAATATTTTATTTCAAATATTTCTATTTCAAAACTGGAATGCGGCCCAATCAATTACCATATAATGTTAATTATATGGATTTTCTACAACACATGTATAAAATAACAACGATAAATAATCAACCACCATCCAGAGTGCGTTCTACACTGTATAAGCATCAAATATAAATATTTAACGCTTATAACAGCCTGTCAATCAATCGATCGACATACAGCTAATTATTGGGACTAGTGTATGTCATATATCATCCCAATACCTGTGTGGGGTTTTCAAACAATCAAACACAGATTTTATTTGTGCAGTTGGGTGATGTGTAAAATTTATCGTCCCAATCAATATCAGTCAAATGTGTGTATATAAACAAATCATCCGATTTGTTTATATTTATTTCATTTTAAATACACGTTAAAAATTCTATTTGCAACTATAAAATATTTTCAACTATATAGATATTTTATTTCATTTCACATCACTTTACACAATCAACTACACATCAAAATCAAACAAATAAGCATACAAGCCGTCCATGGTTTTTGGACAACGGGTGTCGGGTGCTACTAAACACCATCTGCATCCTTGTATATATTTTAAACTAGAAATAAATTAGAAGTGAGGAGTTTTCACAGTAGGTTCCACTCCGCCGTGCTTTGCTTTTGAACTACTGAACCGTCTGGATTTGTTTGAAATTCCAATGCAGTGCTTGTCCCGCTGTTTATAATAAAAATTATATTTTTATCACTTCATTCAATATATAAATAAATAATCACATTTTTATTTCATATATTTTTACAATGCTTATTTCTATATAAAAATTATATTTCTACTTCTAATATAAAGATCGAATTTTTATTAACATACCTATATAAAAATTATATTTTTATTACTCTACTTTAACAAAAACCATATTTTTAATACTCTACCTAAGTAAAAATTATATTTTTATTATCTACATTATATAAAAATCACATCTTTATTATTTCTACTATATAAAAATTATATTTTTAACCTTCTACATATACAAAAATCATATTTTCATTTCGCTATTCAAATAAAGATAATATTTTTACACCGCCCCTTCATATATAAAATCACGTTTTTAAACAAACAAAAATCATAATTTTATATTTTCAAAGATCCTAACTATATATTTCAATGATCATATTTTTACATTCGCTACATGTACATAAAAATTTAAACTTTTCTTATGTAAAAATCTCAACTTTTCTTTTTATAAATAAACATATTATCTTTTCATAAATAAATATATTATCTTTTCATAAATAAATTCGCTGATTACCTCTATTAATCCCTTAAACCCTTCGCTAGCTTAAACAACCTTCATCTTCCCCTTTTCGATCCCCAGAACTGTCGAGCAACCCTTCTAAGATCAGCACTCCAACCGACGAGCAGCTTCAGATCGATGTGGGGCCTACGAGGGGTCAGGTAGTCGGCGCGATCCACAACTTGGCGGCGGATTCAGGTGGGTTGCGTTTTGATTTGGGGCTACGGGGATTTGAAGGTCCTTGCGCGTTGGAGAAGGGAGAAGGAAGAGAGAGGGGGTCCGGTGTTGGAGACCGCGGCGTGGTGGCGGTCCATCTCGGGCGACGGGCGCGAGGCATTGGAGGAGCAACCCGTCAATTTTGTTTTTTTTTTGTTTTTTTCTCCTGAATGAATATAACCGGGGGGGGGGGGCTGAGATAATAGGGTGAGAGAGAAGAGAGAGATTTATTATTTAATTATTTCAAAAAGGTACCTTTTTTATTTGACCTCTAAATCATACCCACCGACTGTCGTCCATAGCTAATTACCCCCAGTCCGAACACAATGAGATATGTATCGTAGGCTGATTCGATCGTTTCGATCAGTTTTCATCAAAATCAAAATATAACTCTATATATTGAATTTGAACGCACATTTCAATTTACCGGGGCCACATACTAACTCGAAAAATTCCCGAAAAATATTTTCTAGCTTCGTATTGATGATACGGTCCTAACAAAACTAGTTTCGTCGAATTCTGAGACCGTTTGAAAAATGGCCATTTTCCAGTCGATTAAAATCAACTGAAACTGGTCAAACACGTTTCCCTTCGCCACGCTCACATATTGAGTCGAAAAATTATGAAATTTGAAACCTAGCAATAATTTTACATCGCGAATCGAACAAAAGTGGTTTCGTCGAAAACCGAGGTCGTTTGCAAAATCTCCTTTTTAAAAGGCCGAAATTCCATAGCGACTATTCTGAAATTTCAACTGGACATTTCTTTTGATTCCCGTTATCAAATTTCGATTTTTCGGATTCGTTGGAAAGATATTCTCAATTAGATTCAAATATTTTTGGTTTCACTAAAATCCGGCTTATTTTGCACCCTGTACATTCATTTGAAGTTTGAAATCGAATCTTGGAACTACCGCGCCATTTCAGGCTCGTTATATAATTAAAATAAATTATTTATATTCTAACGACGATTCGAATAAATATATACGTTCGAATTCTATTCAAATTAAATTTCTCGTCGTTAGTATTCAAAATAATTCATTTTAAATATTCAAAATTCACCAAAATTGCCAAAATAAAATTTTTAAATTGGCTCGGATTTCCGGGTTATTACAATCTCCCCCACTTAAAACTTTTCGTCCCCGAAAAGGAACGAAGCCGAAGGTTGTTTCACAAACCAACTCAACTTTCCCTATTTTCTTTACGGCTTAAGTTCTTCAACTTTTCAGTTTCTAAGAACTTTTCAAATTTTTTAAAAAAATTGGCTAACATCCTAAATTTTCGAAAAATTTCTCCATAAACTCCCCTGCACCGGGGACTTCGGGATATTTCATATAGCCTCCCATGGCCTTCTTCAATCCAAAAGAAAAAGAAAAAGCCAAGCGGTTCATAAAATCATCATCACCCAAACAAAACAGTAAATTATGGTAAACATGTACCTATTTGTCGGGCAAACAATTTTATTCTTCTGCTCTAGCCTCCTTGCTATGACCTGTTCAATGTAAGTACATGTACATGCAAGCAAATATGATAAATTTTCAATACAGTTCACTATTTGATTAAATTCGGTTATAGGTTCAACATTTAATTAATCCGACAATGATCAAACAACACAATCAGCAATCAATTAGTTGATTATCATTTCAAACTCATAATTTTGGTATATAGTCAAAAATCACATTTTTGATGCCAAATCACAACAATAGGCCCTATCTAGTTTCGGTTCTCACACCAGTCAATTGGAAATATATAGAAATCTCACTTTCGTCACTCGAATATAAATACTGATGATGCGGCCGCATCATCAGAATTATCCCCGGGCGACTAGAGTGTGACTCTATATCCATCCAGTATATTAAAACTTCAAATACACGCGGATCTGACGTATATTAAAATCTCTATATACCTGATAGTCCAAATCAATATAAATAAACATTCAAATACGAATAATTCAATTTAAATTTTCAAAACAAAAATTGGTTTCAATTCAAAAATATACTCTTCACACTCATTCTAGGATACTACTGATCCCATCTCTAACGAGTCATTCTCATGGATATTACTAATCCAATTTCTGATGAATTCTTTCATTTGGTTCTAATGTGTCTTGTTCTCAAGCTTTGTAAACCAAAGCTCTGATACCAAATGTAAGGACCCGTAACTTCCCCGTGAAAGAAAGAGCGGATACAATGAGAACAAGACACAAAAGAACGCAGACAGAAGAACATTTCATTGTATATTACAACAATTCCATCAGATTACAAGAATATACAGAGTATAAATAAATATTACACAACAGAAAATAACAGAGATCACAATAAATTACATAGCAACAGAAAATAATACAAAACACAACTGAAGGAGATATACGGATAGGCTTTCTGGATATCATTCCAGCTGTAAATCAGGATCCTGTGAATATAAATCTGCAAAACCAAAACTACTAGCTTCCCGTGTCAAAATAAGGGCACCCAGAGTTTAGGTTAAAACAATAAACTCCAGGTCAGTCATGTGACTGGTGTGAGAACTAAAACAGTTATTAATCTTTATTTTAAAGTTAGGGAAATCAAGGGACCACGCCGTATAACACGGAACGGGTTTCCTCCCAAGAATACCAGTGCATAAAACAACAACGCAATGCTAAATAAAGAAAAATGAAGCTATTATAAGACCCAGGTCCTATCACACAATGCAACGCAAGCCGGGGATAGGGTTTTACCTTATAATAGCCAAAGAATGCTTGATACGCTAAATTTCAAGTTCTTAATTCTTAATCAGACTCCAACCATAAATTAGTAAGAGAACGATTCCCTAAGTATTAACCCCGAAGGCCGAAACCAACATCAGACCAATACCCAGGAAACCATCTGTCCTAGCTCGTTTCCGATTAGTTTCTAATTTTAGATACAATCATAAATATCAATCATAGACGGCATGGGTACCATATATCATGTCGCCATATATAGATATTCAATCAAAACCGCAAAATGTCGTATTGGAAGTTGGGTTATCATTTATGGTATGAACCGAGGCAAAAGATAGTACTCTACCGATTCGAGACGCTCTAGTCCGTGTCTCAGGTCAGAGCTCGAGTGACCTTTGTATCGTCAGGGCCGGTCCACACGGAGTGGATTAAAATGCCTGAACATGCGTTTCCCCGCCCTATGGGGCGTAAATGAGCCAACGAATGACTCCATCGGCTTCACATAGTCACCGATATATCTGAGGCGCCTCGCAACAGCAACAACCACATAAGTCAAACTCGTCAGGGCGTGTAAAACCACTGACGCCACTTCTAACTAGAAGGAAACGCATGCCCTCCCTGATGTCCTCTCCCGTTTCTGGTTCATACCGGGTGTGAAACTCGCGAAGTAAACGTTACACAAAGCTATGCCACAAAGGCCTTGCTTTGATCATCAACCACAAGACTTTGCTTTTCAACAGAAGCCTTGATCATTTGCCACTTAGGCATGCCATACAGGCAATTCACTCCATGCGTTTGATATCCATCAGTATATAACCCCTGAGCACGTGTGTCTCAGAAAAGGGCGTTAAGCAAGAGAATAAATTCTTCGCCGCCAAACAGATATATATTTAATAGAAATCAATCACATAGAATAAAATCCAATGTCAGACACACAGTCCATTTACAAGTCCGTTCTAGGTCTGAACGAAACCGGAGGCACCTAGTACCCCGCATATCCATCGATCTCCAAGTACGTCTGGACGATCACCAACTGATTCCCTCCTCTTGGGTGTACGACCCAATCACGATCATCAGTAATTATCCAAACGACGTGAAGACCTCCGGTCTTCTACCATCGTCTTCATCTTCGACTTATCGTCGTATCAGTTATTCAGAATGGGATAAACCCGGTCTTTCTGAATAACTCGCGTATATAATAAATACGTGTTACACAAACACAACATACGCCTCATTCCAGTTCATCAGTCACTAACCGTAAATTAATCAAGAGAATAATTCCCCAAATATTAAACCCGAAGACCGAAACCAACATCAGATCAATACCCAGGAAACCATTCTGCTTAGCTAACCTATAGTTAGTTTCTAAATTTCACATTCTTAGGGAGAGGTTCCCATTAATTTTATCAAAGATAAATTCCTTTAAATTTATTCTTTAATCTACTTTTGAATATCAATTCAAACTAGTTGGGAGTAGTGATTCACACCGAAGTGATCATTTATTTTATTTCCCAATCCCAACCTATTCATCCCATGAAGTAAAACTGGTAATACTTCATATCTAACACCACGGTGTTATCGGTAAATTCAATTACCATTTCATGTTCAAATCTAATTAAAGATTTAACTATCGCCTGGAGCAAAACTGGTGATACTCCATCCCCGATCTTTTCAATCTAATTAAAGATTCATTAAAACTCCACTTAGTTTTAATCTTCAATTGGGTTAAAGAATCAGTGTCATTTAAAACACGGTTCACGATAAACCCCAAAATACATCACATTTCAATCAGTCCCTAACCGTAAATTAGCAAGTGAGCAATTCCCTAAGTATTAACCCCGAAGGCCGAAACCAACATCAGATCAATACCCCAGAAACCATTCAACTTAACTAACCTCCAGTTAGTTTCTGATTTTCTTAACTCCTTTTTGGGTCTAAGAACAGTATTATTGAAGATACCGTTCACGACAACCCAAAACACATTTCATTAATTATCGGGTTAAAGAACGTGTTATTTAAAACACTGTTCACGATAAACCCAAAAATCAATACCAATTCAATTCCAATTAAATATTATTTAATTGGTACACTTCATTTAAATCTAAATAAAAAGATTTAATCTTTTTCTTAATTGGGCTTAAGAACAGTGTTAATGAAGACACCATTCACGAAATACCCAAATCACATTTGATATTAAATACAAGGCTCTGAATAGAAAATATATCGGCTTATATTCAATATCAAATTCTACGACCAACAAATATCGTATTGGGAATAACGATATATATATATCTTTCAAATTTCCATAACAATGTCTGTATAATCACGAAATCCAACATCGAAATATTCCGAAGACAATTTCGATTCAGATCCATTCCAGTGCAATTATTGGAAATTCTGGTTATTTTCAAAACCATTTCAAATCCAATTTATTTATTTTAAAAATAAATAAATTATTATTCTAGTTCAAAACTAGTTCATTTCGATAAAAATCTATTTTTATCTTTTCAAATATGGAGTTTTTCATCCCAACTCTTCACAAATCATTTCTTATGATTTTACACAAATTATTAATATTTTTAATAATTTTATCAAGCCCGTACAGTCGATTTCCATCAACGGTCATCGAACTACACTTACAACGACCTTTTTAAATTTGATTTGGACATAATTCCAAATCCAACCGTTAGATTTCAAATTTCTAATATTCGTTAGAAAGATCTTTTCGGTACGAACCCAACGGTTCCGGTTTTAGGAGAATCCGACGGTCGGATCTCCCGCAATGTCCATTCGAAGTCAATGGTCGAAATTCGAGAACTACCACGGCGCGGCGCGTTCTATTCAGGCCATTATATATATATATATATATATATATATATATATAATATATATATATTATATATTTCGTCGATTTCCTTTTAAAACGTGTTTTATAAATCGTTTTAAATTCGTTTCAAAACGATTTCAACTTCTATTTCAAATTCAAATCAAAATTGAATTTTCCCTTACAAATTCGTTTTAAATTCATTTCAAATTGATTTCAATTCAAATCGATTTTTAATTCAATTTCAATTCGTTTTCAATTCAATTTGAATTTTAAATTAATTCAATTTCAATTCGAATTCATTTCTATTCAATTTCAATTCGAATTCAATTTTATTCAATTGCAATTCGAATTCAATTCTATTCAATTTCAATTCGAGTTCATTTCAAAACGATTTCAATTCTATTTCAATCTAATTCGAATTTCAATTCTTTTCAATTTAATTCGAATTTCAATTCTTTTCAATTTAATTCGAATTTTAATTCTTTTCTATTTAATTCGAATTTCAATTCTATTCAAAATATCAGATTTTGAAATCACTTTCGATGTTCATTATAAAATGAATAAAATCGATATAAATATCGTTCACGTCAAAATGGCGTAAATCTAATCAACACGGCTTCATATATTTCTATTTTCAAATACTCTATTTCAAATATTCCTATTCAAATATTCTATTTCAAATCTTCTATTTCAAATATTTCTATTTCAAAACTGGAATGAGGCCCAATCAATTACCATATAATGTTAATTATATGGATTTTCTACAACACATACATAAAATAACAACGATAAATAATCAACCATCATCTAGAGTGCGTTCTACACTGTATAAGCATCAAATATAAATATTTAACGCTTATAACAGCATGTCAATCAATCGATCGACATACAGCTAATTATTGGGACTAGTGTATGTCATATATCATCCCAATACCTGTGTTGGGTTTTCAAATAATCAAACACAAATTTTATTTGTGCAGTTGGGCGATGTGTAAAATTTATCGTCCCAATCAATATCAGTCAAATGTGTGTATATAAACAAATCGTCCGATTTGTTTATATTTATTTCATTTTAAATACACGTTAAAAATTCTATTTTCAACTATAAAATATTTTTAACTATATTGATATTTTATTTCATTTCACATCACATCACATAATCAACTACACATCAAAATCAAACAAACAAGCATACAAGTCATCCATGGTCTGTGGACGACGGGTGTCGGGTGCTACTAAACACCGTCTGCATCCTAGTATACATTTTAAACTAGAAATAAATTAAAAGTGAGGAGTTCTCACAGGGGGTTCCACTCCGCCGTGCTTTGCTTTTGAACTACTGAACCGTCTGGATTTGTTTGAAATTCCAATGCAGTGCTTGTCCCGCTGTTTATAATAAAAATTATATTTTTATCACTTCATTCAATATATAAATAAATAATCACATTTTTATTTCATATATTTTTACAACGCTTATTTCTATATAAAAATTATATTTCTACTTCTAATATAAAGATCGAATTTTTATTAACATACCTATATAAAAATTATAATTTTATACTCTACTTTAACAAAAACCATATTTTTAATGCTCTACCTAAGTATAAATTATATTTTTATTATCTACATTATATAAAAATCACATCTTTATTATTTCTACTATATAAAAATTATATTTTTAACCTTCTACATATACAAAAATCATATTTTCATTTCGCTATTCAAATAAATATAATATTTTTACACCGCCCCTTCATATATAAAATCACGTTTTTAAACAAACAAAAATCATAATTTTATATTTTCAAAGATCCTAACTTTATATTTCAAAGATCATATTTTTACATTCGATACATGTACATAAAAATTTAAACTTTTCTTATGTAAAAATCTCAACTTTTCTTTTTATAAATAAATATATTATCTTTTCATAAATAAATGTATTATCTTTTCATAAATAAATTCGCTGATTACCTCTATTAATCCCTTAAACCCTTCGCTAGCTTAAACAGCCTTCATCTTCCCCTTTTCGATCCCCAGAACTGTCGAGCAACCCTTCTAAGATCAGCACTCCAACCCACGAGCAGCTTCAGGTCGAGGTGGGGCCTACGAGGGGTCAGGTGGTCGGCGGGATCTACGGCTTGGCGGCGGATTCAGGTGGGTTGCGTTTTGATTTGGGGCTATAGGGATTTGGAGGTCCTTGCGCGTTGGAGAAGGGAGAAGGAAGAGAGGGGGGGTCCGGTGCTGGAGACCGCGGCGTGGTGGCGGTCCATCTCGGGCGGCGGGCGCGAGGCGTTGGAGGAGCAACCCATCGATTTTCTTTTTTTTCTTCTGAATGAATATAACAGCGGGGGGGGGGGGGGGGGGGGGGGGGGGGCGCTGAGATAATAGGGTGAGAGAGAAGAGAGAGATTTATTATTTAATTATTTCAAAAAGGTACCTTTTTTATTTGACCTCAAAATCAAACCCACCGACCGTCGTCCATAGCTAATACCCCCATTCCGAACATAATGGGATATGTATCGTAGTCTGATTCGATCGTTTTGATCAGTTTTCGTCAAAATCAAAATATAACTCTATATATTGAATTTGAACGCACATTTCAATTTACCGGGGCCACATACTAACTCGAAAAATTCCTGAAAAATATTTTCTAGCTTCGTATTGAAGATACGGTTCTAATAAAACTAGTTTCGTCGAATTCTGAGACCGTTTGAAAAATGGCTATTTTCCAGTCGATTAAAATCAACTGAAACTGGTCAAACACGTTTCCCTTCGCCACACTCACATATTGATTCGAAAAATTATGAAATTTGAAACCTAGCAATAATTTGACATCGCAAATCCAACAAAAGTGATTTTGTCGAAAATCGAGGTCGTTTGCAAAATCTCCATTTTTATGGGCCGAAATTCCATAGCTACTATTCTGAAATTTCAACTGGACATATCTTTTGATTCCCGCTATGAAATTTCAATTTTTCGGATTCGTTGTGTAACACCCCACCTCCGCCAGGGTGGCTCTTGCAAGCACTCTGACTTTGGAGGGGCGTTTGAATCAGGTAAACATGCATAATGATATATCAAGGCAGAACAAGAACATATATATATATATATATATATATGTAAACAGAGTAAATAAGATAAGTAGAAACAGCGGAAGATTTCAAACTATTTCAAAACAAATCTGATACAACATAATGTCAACTTTCCAAATACACAAGTCTAGATAAAAACAACATCACTGAAAAACTGAAATACATAAGTACTATCCCCAAAATAAGTGATAACCATAGCTAGCTTCATGTCGAGACCGTACATGAGATAAAATCCCACAAGCAAGTGATCAGAAATCCAAGCTAAGCTCCAATATTCCCACCCTGAGAACCTGGGGGGGGGGAACGGAAGAAAAGAGGCGAAAGAAAAACAGGTCAGTCAAAAAGACTGAGTAAGCCCTACTACAATCAATGTAAACTGATAAAGTTAACTGGCATGATGAAAACTGAGATGAACATAAGGATAACTACATACTGGCATGATAGATAAAAGGTGTCATCGCATAATCAGGTTTAAGGTTTTGCACCACAGGTGTACTAGCAAACTAACATGACTTGAATAAACATGTATTGATCCCTTGGCCCAATAACATGAAGTGACCCTAACACGAGGTCCAATAACATGAAGTGACCCTAATACGAGGTCCAATAACATGAAATGACCCTAATACGAGGTCCAACGAAACGGTCTAGTCGATCGGCTCCCTATAAGCCTAACTCGTCACATGTTGGTGTCAATACGGCCCAAACATAATTGTAGTCAGACTGTGCAGGGTCTCCCGTCGGGTGTATCAAGCCCTAGGGTGTCAACCCCTGGACACCATAAACATAAGTGCACAGTCTCGATCTACTGGTACCCGTGCATGTTTTCCCCGGCTTCGGACTATGTGCACGACCATAGTCCGCCCGGAACTACACCGGCGTACCACTCTGCCGTCGATTTTGGTCACTTACCTCAAGTCCAGTAATTGTGCCCCCACCCTAGCCTAGTCCCTAGGGTCTTAATGATACAAACTTGGGATTATTGCTGGAGTGGACCCTCATTGCTAGGATTTTCTAGTGGGTTAAGTACGGTTTAACCCTTTTTCTAATCATGGATTAACTTGGTTAAGTGTAACGATGAGTTCACGACTTAACCCTGATTAATCTACCAAGCCCAAATTGGTTAAGTATTAAGTGGACCATGACTTAACACTAATCATGAGGCATTAATTAATTTAATGTGCCTTAACCTCTCACATTAGACCTTGTTGTGGTTACTAGTTAAGCCGGTCGGTTCCGGGTAGCTTTACACCACAACTTGGTCTAACCTCGGGTTTAAGGTACAACATGACCAACTTCTCACATTGGGTCCTATTGTTTGTAGCAACTAGTTAAGCCGGTCGGTTCCGGGTAGGTTTACGCTACAAATTCAACCCAACCTCGAGTTGGTCACACTTATATTTTCTAAGTGTCATGTCCATCATGTTTCCAAAACATGTTACAAGTTTTCAAGAATTTGGGTAGACCTAACTTAATAGGTAAATTCCCAATGGGTAGACCTAACTTAATAGGTAAATTCCCAATCTTATGTTTTTATGTCTTTTAAGTTTACCCAACCCCAAACGCAATCCCATCGCTTACATATCGCAATAGCGCATAAAGGATAGAAAGAGGGAACTTGGCATAATCATGACATAAAGGTGTTGAAGCCACAAGTTTAACATGGTGGCATATGAAATGTACATATGTTCATATACTTGCATATTACATTTTTAGGCCTCAAAAGCATGCATAAAACCAAACTTAGCATATTGGTGATACATGGTGATAAATGACATGTAGAAATGGCCATAAGTTCGCATTTAGCCTCACATGCAAGTTATCATAAGAGGTATGATAACTTACATGTTGCCAAAATGCAACCTTTAGCATAAAGCTTGAAGCTTTAAGCTCATAAACCCAAGATAAGCTTGCATAACATGATAACATGAGCAAAATGATCAACCCAAACTTGCATAACATAACTTACATATCATATGGAAAACTTGCATATCAAACTTGCATAACATAACATGATAAACTTGCATATCATAACATGACAAACTTGCATAACATAACATGATAAACTTGCATATCATAACATGGCAAACTTGCATAGCATAACATGGCAAACTTGCATATCATAACATATCAAACTTGCATAACATGACATGGTAAACTTGCATATCATGGCAAACTTGCATATCATAATGATCAACCAAACTTGCATCATTCATTTAACTTTAGAGTTTAAATATGAAAGTAGAAAAGGGCTTACAATGCTTATGAAGACACAAAAATATATATAGATTTGAGACAAAGCCCTTATGCAATCAAATAAACCCAAAATGCAAGCTCCAATAGAAAAACCCTTGAGCCAAAATGATCAAAACCCTTGCTTTATGATGTAAATATGGAAACTTGACTTGAATGCAAGCTAATGATGCTCATACAAGCTTGAAAACACTTGTATGCATGGAAAATCTCTCATAGAAATAACTTAGGAATTTTATGAAGAGAGTGGAGGCCATGAGAGGAATGATTTTGCCATAGTTTAGTTACTTGAATGAATAATGATGATTTAGGGTTAGGTTAGGGGCTTATTTATAGAGATTAGGATTAGTTTCAACCTTAGGATTAAACCCTAATTCCAATCTCAGCCCTTAAAACCGAATCTGGCCCCAAAACCTAACCAAAACCCCAAAATGGTGCAACAGGCAAAACTGCCCGGCTGGACCAAGTCGACAGCCAAGTCGACAGGGCTGTCGACTTGGGTCCAACCAAGTCGACTCCCAAGTCGACAGGCCTGTCGACTTGGTTGGCTTGGCGGGAAATTTCCCGCCTAGCCTTCCAGGCCCGAAATTCGAAATTTGAACTTGAAATTCAAATCTGTTTTGAACTTGAAATTTTCTGAAAACTTCATTAGGCCTTAATCGGGTCATACGGACTCCGATTTTCGAAAACTCGGACTCTATTTTGCGTATTTTTCCGAGACGAACGCAATGGCATAGCCCGTTTCCCTTGATTCATATTTATAAATTAAATTCTGCCTCGATTTACGTTATAACAGGTTATTGAAAATACGGGTTGTTACATTCTCCCCTCCTTAAAGGATTTCGTCCCCGAAATCTTTAAGTTAGGAAGAACGTATCCTACCATCCAACATCCATCTACTCAAAACATCATCAACGAGCAATCATTGTCCTTACAAGATTCTAAATGTTGTATGAACATATGCAAAGGTGTGTGTATATGTACTTATCTAATGCAAATATCATCAATGCAAATTATGTTAGTGAAATGAATCCATATGTATGCAATTCCTAACATAATGTATAATATCTATATGTGTGCACATAACATACATCCATATGCAACATCCATGTGATAACACAAAAATTTTCATCCATGAATAAGCGTAAACACTCATGCATATGCAATATGAGGAGTGTGTGAGCCGATCTAGTGCCTAATGTGTATAATGCATCCATGAGTAACCACTTGCAACCACTTGCAAACATCAAGCATAACATGTTTCAAACACATGTTTCATCCAAAGGGTTTCTACCTAAGGTTCTCATGACAAGATTAACATGATAACAAGATAAACAAGACAAACATGGATAGCAAAAGAAAGATATGCTACAAAGAGATCGGGAAGATAAGCAAGATATACTCCTTTTGGATTACAAGAAATCCCTTCCTAACTTAACCCCAATCCTATAATAGCCCAAAAGGTTTAGTCAACCTAACGGACCCCTTCAAACCCTGACATGTATTACTAGCCAATAAGTCATACCTCCCGACAGAAATAGGACCGAGAATGGGACCGAGAGGATATACGTAAAAAGATAACATGCGAGTAAGTTCCACAGGAAATCAAGGATCAAGGATATGCTCTTAAAAAGAGATATGATGCGCGTATCTAGCCTTCAGTCTTCTAAGCCACATTTCCTTGAGCTTAACTCCACTGTGCTTTGACCGTCTTTTACTTACTCTTCTATCATTCTTGGCTTAAACATAACTATGACCTCATGGTTTCATGCAAGCTCTCCAAAATTCACTAGTGAATCCTGGATCTCGTTTACTTACTATAAAGTATTCCACGCAGCAGAACTTTTCTTGGAAATACCAATCCACGTTGCCAATTGTTCTTACCAACGTGATTTTCTATAACTCATGCTTGAACGAAATGAACCATCCGCCTGCGAATGATAGGCCGTACTTAGATTCAGTTGCTTGCCCATGACTTCCCGTAGACTATCTCAAAACTGGCTAGTGAAGATTGAGTCACGGTTACTAACTATACTTGAGGGAACCTCGTGCAACCGCTTTATTTCTTGAAAGTAAACTGTCGCTAGCTATGATGCAGTCCTTTCGCTCTTTACCGGAGTGAAATGAGCACTCTTTGTGAGTCTACCTACTATGACCCACATGCTCTTATTCCCTTTCTTGATCTAGGCAGTCCATCCACGAAATCCTTCGTGACGCTTTTCCCTCTTCCATTGCGGGGACCTCCAATGGATATAATAGCCCACCGGGATTCTATGACTCGGCCTTAACCTGTTGGCATAACATGCACCTTGGGACAAACTCGGCCACTTCCTCGGATGATGTGCATCTTCAAGAACCTTCTTTCTCTCATCGCGTCTTAGCCATCCCTTGTTATCTATGGCGGGGTGACTTAACATCCTGCCTCTAATCAACTTGTCCATGATCTCGACTAACTGCGGGTCTTCTTCCTGCGAAGTCCCTACTTGGTCCATAAGGGTAGGTCTAAGCTCAAGGGACGCTAACTAACTAATTAAACTGAGAGAACTTCTTACTTCAATTGTCCTCGTCGGAGCTTTTTGGTTTTGAACCGCGACCACTAAGCCTTGCTTAGAAACTATGTGCCCAAGAAATCTAACTCCTTTTTCTCCAAAATGACATTTGGAGGACTTGGCTTTCAACTGATGCGCTCTAAGCGTATCCATCACCTCCTTGAGATGTCTAGCATGTTCTTCCTCGTTCTTTAAGAAAGTCAGGATATCGTCTACAAAGACTACCACAAACTCGTTCAGAAACTCCCTAGACACCCTACTCATCAAGTCCACGAAGTAGGCGGGTGCATTAGTCAAACCGAATGGCATGACCAGCCATTCTAAGAATCCATCTGGAGTTCTGAACGCAGTTTTGCCTATACTATCCTCAGCTACTCTGAGCTGATGGAATCCAGTAGCAAGATCAAGAGAAAACAGATGTTCCTACAAGCTGATCAAACAAATCATCGATCCTTGGCAATGGTTGTTTATTCTCTTTGTTTAACTCACGATAATCAACACAAAGTCGAAGAGAACCATCTTCCTTGGTAGTAAATACTACAGGCGCTCCCCATTCAGATATACTTCATCTAATGAAGTTCTTCTCAAGCAACTCCTTGACTTGCTTTCTTAACTCTCATCTTGCGGGGCCATGTGCCTAACCGGCCACGAAACTATCTTGGCATTATTAACCAGATAAATGCGGAAATCTATCTCTCGTTTAGGGGTAACCCCCTTCACTTCACCCAAGATATCAGGATATTCTCGGACCACCCTCACCGATTGCAAACTATCGATAGACGAGTTGAGGGATTCAAGATAACACAACATGACGGGACTCATAGGGTTACTAGAAATTTTTAGGGTATTACCGAGGCGAGTCATGAGCCTCACAACCCTATGCTCAAAAATCAAGGATGGCTCCAAAACTGGACAACCCATCCATGCCCAAAATCAACCCATACCCCATGAAACCGAGAATATAAGCATCACGCGAGAATTCTATACTCAAGATAGAGATTTTCAAATCCACGTAGATAATAGACAAATGGGCGGAACCCCCAATTGGATTTGAAACACACACGGGATCATTAACTAGACTAGTACTTAGGTGCAAACTTCCAACTAAACCAGATGAAATAAACTATGCGATGCACCAGAATCAAACAAAGTACGAACAGGAAAATCAGAAATGTAAACAAGACTTTCAACAGAAATACTACCTCGATCGGGAACTGGAGCGGCATTGAGAGCATGAACTTGCCCTCCCGAAGGTCCAGCATGCTGAGTCTGACCCTAGCCTTGCCCTTGCTTCTTCGGGCAATCCCTAGTGAAGTGTCCCATTTCTCCACAGTTAAAGCAAGTGCCCTTCCTTTTTCTGCAATCCTTGTTTAGATGAGTCGAGCTTCCACAAGTAAAGCACCTTTTTTCCTTCTTATCTTTAGACTTCTCCTCCTTCTTTTTCATTTCCTTTTTGGGCCCCGTTTCCTTGTTTTGAGACTCATTCATCTTGACCTCCTTCTTGTCACTCCTATTCTCTTCATTGAGTAGGGCCATATTCACCAAACTCTCGAAAGTTGCCCCCAAGGGTATATGAGTCATGGATAAACCATGTAATGGCTCGTTTAATCCTAGAGCAAAGTATAGGGCCTTCTTCTGAGCTGTGTTAACCAAGTATAAACCGACCCGAGCCAGTTGATTAAACTTATCTATGTATTCCCTAATAGTCATGTCCCCTTGCTTCAGTGATTGGAACCTTAGTCCAAACTTTCCCCGAAAGTCATCCCAAGTCTCAATTGGCCTAGTAGCGGCGGTGACCACCCACCAACGTGCAGCTTCTTCCTTTAGCAACCACACTGCCAATAAAACCCTCCTACGGTCATCTATATCAAAGAAGGCAAAAAGATCTTCGGTTTCTTTCAACCAATTCCTTGCCTCTACATAAGTCTCGGTTCCAATGAAATTCTTGCAACCCATCGCCTTAAAGTCTTTGCAAGTTTCCGCAAAATCCGCTTGTGGAGGCTAAGGGGGAGGAGAAACATCAGCTATGGGAGGAGGAGGAGAAACATTAACCACCGGAGGAGGAGGAGGAACATCTGCGGGGCCGGTTTCGGTCGCCCTAGCCTCCAAAAGTCTCCTATACCAAACAGGTACGTGTACTCCCTCCGGAATGGCAAAGTTATTGGCCATACTGAAAACGAAGAAAAAGATAGATTCAGAATAGAGAGAAAAAAAACAAAGGAATTTTTGCTAATGGCTTTTTGGGGAATAGCCTTTTTTTTTAAAATAACTAGACCTTTCTTTGGAAAATACTTTATACTTGGTTTTGAAAATAGTTTTCCAAAAGTTTTAAAAACCTTTTTGTTCCTTCTCGTAAACCTTGCTCTGATACCAAATGTAACACCCCACCTCCGCCAGGGTGGCTCTTGCAAGCACTCTGACTTTGGAGGGGCGTTTGAATCAGGTAAACATGCATAATGATATATCAAGGCAGAACAAGAACATATGTATTTATGTAAACAGAGTAAATAAGATAAGTAAAAACAGCGGAAGATTTCAAACTATTTCAAAACAAGTCTAGTACAACATAATGTCAACTTTCCAAATACACAAGTCTAGATAAAAACAACATCACTGAAAAACTGAAATACATAAGTACTATCCCCAAAATAAGTAATAACCATAGCTAGCTTCATGTTGAGACCGTACATGAGCTAAAATCCCACAAGCAAGTGATCAGAAATCCAAGCTAAGCTCCAATATTCCCACACTGAGAACCGGGGGGGGGGGGGGAAACGGAAGAAAAGAGGTGAAAGAAAAACAGGTCAGTCAAAAAGACTGAGTAAGCCCTACTACAATCAATGTAAACTGATAAAGTTAACTGGCATGATGAAAACTGAGATGAACATAAGGATAACTACATACTGGCATGATAGATAAAAGGTGTCATCACATAATCAGGTTTAAGGTTTTGCACCACAGGTGTACTAGCAAACTAACATGACTTGAATAAACATGTATTGATCCCTTGGCCCAAGCTTTGGCCCAATAACATGAAGTGACCCTAACACGAGGTCCAATAACATGAAGTGACCCTAATACGAGGTCCACTAACATGAAATGACCCTAATACGAGGTCCAACGAAACGGTCTAGTCGATCGGCTCCCTATAAGCCTAACTCGTCACGTGTTGGTGTCAATACGGCCAAAACATAATTGTAGTCAGACTGTGCAGGGTCTCCCGTCGGGTGTATCAAGCCCTAGGGTGTCAACCCCTGGACACCATGAACATAAGTGCACAGTCTCGATCTACTGGTACCCGTGCATGTTTTCCCCGGCTTCGGACTATGTGCACGACCATAGTCCGCCCGGAACTACACCGGCGTACCACTCTGCCGTCGATTTTGGTCACTTACCTCAAGTCCAGTAATCGTGCCCCCACCCTAGCCTAGTCCCTAGGGTCTTAATGATACAAACTTGGGATTACTGCTGGAGTGGACCCCCATTGCTAGGATTTTCTAGTGGGTTAAGTACGGTTTAACCCTTTTTCTAATCATGGATTAACTTGGTTAAGTGTAACGATGAGTTCACGACTTAACCCTGATTAATCTACCAAGCCCAAATTGGTTAAGTATTAAGTGGACCATGACTTAACCCTAATCATGAGGCATTAATTAATTTAATGTGCCTTAACCTCTCACATTAGACCTTGTTGTGGTTACTAGTTAAGCCGGTCGGTTCCGGGTAGCTTTACACCACAACTTGGTCTAACCTCGGGTTCAAGGTACAACATGACCAACTTCTCACATTGGGTCCTATTGTTTGTAGCAACTAGTTAAGCCGGTCGGTTCCGGGTAGGTTTACGCTACAAACTCAACCCAACCTCGAGTTGGTCACACTTATATTTTCTAAGTGTCATGTCCATCATGTTTCCAAAACATGTTACAAGTTTTCAAGAATTTGGGTAGACCTAACTTAATAGGTAAATTCCCAATGGGTAGACCTAACTTAATAGGTAAATTCCCAATCTTATATTTTTATGTCTTTTAAGTTTACCCAACCCCAAACGCAATCCCATCGCTTACATATCGCAATAGCGCATAAAGGATAGAAAGAGAGAACTTGGCATAATCATGACATAAAGGTGTTGAAGCCACAAGTTTAACATGGTGGTATATGAAATGTACATATGTTCATACACTTGCATATTACATTTTTAGGCCTCAAAAGCATGCATAAAACCAAACTTAGCATATTGGTGATACATGGTGATAAATGACATGTAGAAATGGCCATAAGTTCGCATTTAGCCTCACATGCAAGTTATTATAAGAGGTATGATAACTTACATGTTGCCAAAATGCAACCTTTAGCATAAAGCTTGAAGCTTTAAGCTCATAAACCCAAGATAAACTTGCATAACATGATAACATGAGCAAAATGATCAACCCAAACTTGCATAACATAACTTGCATATCATATGGCAAACTTGCATATCAAACTTGCATAACATAACATGATAAACTTGCATATCATAACATGGCAAACTTGCATAACATAACATGATAAACTTGCATATCATAACATGACAAACTTGCATAGCATAACATGGCAAACTTGCATATCATAACATATCAAACTTGCATAACATGACATGGTAAACTTGCATATCATAATGATCAACCAAACTTGCATCATTCATTTAACTTTAGAGTTTAAATATGAAAGTAGAAAAGGGCTTACAATGCTTATGAAGACACAAAAATATATATAGATTTGAGACAAAGCCCTTATGCAATCAAATAAACCCAAAATGCAAGCTCCAATAGAAAAACCCTTGAGCCAAAATGATCAAAACCCTTGCTTTATGATGTAAATATGGAAACTTGACTTGAATGCAAGCTAATGATGCTCATACAAGCTTGAAAACACTTGTATGCATGGAAAATCTCTCATAGAAATAACTTAGGAATTTTATGAAGAGAGTGGAGGCCATGAGAGGAATGATTTTGCCATAGTTTAGTTACTTGAATGAATAATGATGATTTAGGGTTAGGTTAGGGGCTTATTTATAGAGATTAGGATTAGTTTCAACCTTAGGATTAAACCATAATTCCAATCTCAGCCCTTAAAACCGAATCTGGCCCCAAAACCTAACCAAAACCCCAAAATGGTGCACCAGGCAAAACTGCCCGGCTGGACCAAGTCGACAGCCAAGTCGACAGGGCTATCGACTTGGGTCCAACCAAGTCGACTCCCAAGTCGACAGGCCTGTCGACTTGGTTGGCTTGGCGGGAAATTTCCCGCCTAGCCTTCCAGGCCCGAAATTCGAAATTTGAACTTGAAATTCAAATCTGTTTTGAACTTGAAATTTTCTAAAAACTTCATTGGGCCTTAATCGGGTCATAGAGACTCCAATTTTCGAAAACTTGGACTCTATTTCGCGTATTTTTCCGAGACGAACGCAATGGCATAGCCCGTTTCCCTTGATTCATATTTATAAATTAAATTCTGCCTCGATTTACGTTATAACAGGTTATTGAAAATACGGGTTGTTACACGTTGGAAAGATATTCTCAATTAGATTCAAATATTTTTGGTTTCACTAAAATCCGGTTTATTTTGCACCCGGTACATTCATTTGAAGTTTGAAATCGAATCTTCGAACTACCGCGCCTTTTCAGGCTCGTTATATAATTAAAATAAAATATTTATATTCTAACGACGATTCGAACAAATATATACGTTCGAATTCTATTCAAATTAAATTTCTCGTCGTTATTATTCAAAATAATTCATTTTAAAAATTCAAAATTCACCAAAATTGCCAAAATAAAAATTTTAAATTAGCTCGGATTTCCGGGTTATTACACACCTCCCCCTGGTCTCGTCCCCTCCGGTGAACCACATTCCCTCCACGACATTGAAAACCGCAACCACTTCCAAAGAAACCCACACGACAAACATCATTGTTTTAACCCGCCTGAACGCCGACCAATAGTCATCGAACCACTGTACTCCACCACTACGACGACCCCTTCACCTCCACCTGCCTTCCCCTGAACCAACTTGGCCCAATTCCTCTCGAGTTCACCAGAAAATGGATAAAACCGATGCTGACTTTGGCTTCCAGTTCAAAAGAAAAGATCCCTCCAAACCATAATCAATCGCACCATACAATTTCTACCCCAGTTTGAAGCTTGGACTTGCTGCAATCCAAACACATCTCCCTTTGAATTTATAGAGATTTAAGGAATTTGCTTTTGAATAAAAAGGTGGAAGAATTCACTGAATAATGGTCTGAAGTAAGAAAAGGAACGGGAAGGTTGAGAAGTGATTTGGGAATTAGGGTGTCACGGTTGTTTTAATTTATAGGAGAAAAATATAATATTTTACTTTATTATTTTAATTATTTTATTTTCGGTTTGACCGAATATATTTATTGACAAGACTAGCGGTTTTTATTCCTACCTATCGCAATTTCAAACACTCTTTATTGGTTACTGTGATCACACACAAACTCCAATCGTCACGAGAATGGACCGTATCGCATAATTCGACGTTACAGTCCCAATGACTCTTGTTTCGTCGAATTCCGAATTCGTTTGCAAAAATGGTGTTCGCTCGAATCAAAATGGTTGATTTATTTGCATTTTATTTTGCCACGCTCGCAGAATAACTCCGTTTAATGTGCAACTTGAGATATAACAATAATTTGCTGTTACGGTCCCAATAAAATTTGTTTCGTTGAAAACGGTGACTGTTTGAATAAGCACTCTTTTAAAAGACCCAATTTGAATTAAAATAAACCAATTTTAAAATACCTCAATATAAAAATATTTCAATTGGACATACGAGAGCAGAATTTCATATATTTTCAAAATAAAATATCCCGGGTTGAATTCTGAGCCGAAACGATATTAAATAAATTAAAAACCTTATATTTCTATAAAATAAATCGCTATAATATATAATCGAGTATTTGAAATTTTGATTTGGCCATAAAATAAAATCTATGTTATGAAAACTCGATTTTTGTGCTTCATTAGAAAATTATTGTCAAACAGATTCAGACGTTTCATGTTTCGAAGAAATCCAACTTGTTTTGAATCTTGTATAACCAATTGAAGTTCAAAACGCTATATTACGAACTACCGCGTCGCCGTAGTTTGTTATATAATTAAAATTATAATTTAAACGTTAAAACAATGCTTAATAAACGAAATTGAAAATTAAATTAAATCTAGACATAAATAAATTCTCTTACATTACCAAATCATATAACAGCGCAAATTCAGCCAATTTCGACTATTTCCGAAATTAAACTATTATTTATATTATTTGAACAAATAAATTATTCAAATTCATTAATTCCAAACCATTTAAATCCAAATTGATATTTAAAACAAAAATTAAATATCAAATTAAATGGTTAAGAATCTGGGTCGTTACAATAAATTACTTACAAAAATTATTTACATAAAATAAATTAAATAACAAAAAAAACTGTTAATATAGTGAATAAACTTATGAACAATTTTAATGTCTAAGAAATTCCTAAAATTATACAAATTTAATTAATTATAGAAAAGCTCACAATGATTGCTTCCCCCATGGTCTATTTCCACTGAAGAACCTCCTCCAAAACATAAAACAAATATTTCTATTTTAAAAAGGATTATATTTATCCCCTTTTAAATTAAATTTTGCCCTTTTTGAAAAGGATAGTCCTGCGTAGAAGAAGAGAAGAAGAAATAGTTTGGAAAATGAGAGGAGGACTGCTGGTTTATTTGTAGCTTTAGTAGGATGTCTTCGACCTACCGATTTAAAGATTAAATCTAGACCAGTCACGTCACTGGACTAATAAGGGATTGTCATGTCAGCACAAAGTTTGAAATAGGCCAATAGAGATGTGCCAAGTTAGCAAAATATGCTATAAACACCAACCCAGCTAAGCTCTTCATTTATATATATATATATATATATATATATATATATATATATATACACACACACACACACGCACACACACACATATACATATAAACCATACAGTACACAAATTGTACTCCCAAACCTTGTAGCAAAATTATATATATACTACCACACACACATAGTACACAACAGAACAAAAGAAAAGGAGAGCGTAATGTAACACAAAACACACGCAACTAAACCTATACACATCAAAGCTACACATTCAGAAAATCAAAAAAAATAAATAAAAAGGCACAGTAACTCAAAACACATAGAAAATACCTTTACAACTTTTTATATATATACACACACGCACGCACCTCAATACACCCAAATACCACGCAAGCACCAGCATACACACGCATGAGGGAAGGAAGGAGCAAATGTGGCAGCGGGTCTGGGTTTAGGCCATAACGGGTTCGGGCTTGGGGATGCTGTCTGATGGGTGCGCTGGGTCTGGGAGGGCGAGTAGGTCAATCGGTCAGCGGTCCGGTCAAGGTTGAGGGGGCAGGTGAGACGTGGTTTCATAGCGGAGGGTGATGATGGAGGAGAAAGCGATGTGCTGTTGCGGGTTCATTGGAAAGGAGGATGGGTGCTGGTCACGGTAGAAGGAGGTTCATAGATTTCAGGGTGTTAACAGGTTATAAGGGAAGGGGGATGGGTCGCGTACCTCGCGGTGGACGGTTAAGGCGTAGGGGAGGTCGAAGGTTTCGGGTGGAAGGGAAGTAAAGCGATGGGTTTGCTTTTTTTTCTCTGGAAAGATGGCAAGGAAATTAAATACAGGATTTAGAAATAAAAGATGAATGAATGGTTTTTGCAACTAATCATAAAAAAACAAAATATATACAGATATATGTTTGGAATAGAAAAATATAATAGATTATACCTTGTTTGGAATATAAAATTATATAGAGTGGATTTGATTTGCCATTATTTTCTTGCTGGGAATTTGCCAGAGGAAGAAGATGCTTTTGGGAACGTAAAGGCTTTGGAAACGTAGAAGAGAGAAACCGCTTTGGAAAAGGAAAAAGACAAAAGCGTTTAGCGTAGAAGGGGATCTGGAGAATGAACAAGCCATCATTTCAGTTATATAGAATAAAAATAAAACGAAGCTTTTAAAATTGGAAGGGTGTTAGTAAATGCAAAGGCATCGGTTTGGAAACGGAAAGGAAACGAGAGGCTTTTGAGATGAATAAGGCATAAGGACCGTTTCGAAATGAAAACGAATGGTTAAGAAAATAAAAGAAAGGGAACGTGGAAATAAAAAAAAGGAATGAACAGATGTTTTAGGCAACCAAAATAAAATGAACGTGTTTGGAAAATAAAAAAATGAACGACTTTGAAATTTACAAAACACATATCTAGATAACCGAACAATTTTGAATCGACAATCATCGTTTGCATTATCAAACTTTTGTTAGAGTTTATTCCCTAAAGGCAATCCATTTGATGTGACTAATAAAACTGTAGATGTTATTATCTTATTTGGCATAAGAATATTCTATTATGTTATATTTACTACGTAATATAAATATTAACATAATAGAAGACCTTAGAATAATAATACGGATTTATATAGTTCAAGTCAATGACTTGTTCTTGAGATTATATAATATATTCAGTATAATAATTCTTAAATGCCCCTTGTTAAGTTTCATTGTTTATATAGGACAACGATGAAACATTGAGACTAGTATGTTGATTGACAAATGGTCACATCTCATTGATCATTAATATACGTGATATTAATGTCAAGACATAAATACGTATTGGATAATAGCGTATTGGGCGGACCCAACGTGAGAAAACTACATGGAATATAATTAAGAGTATCATAAGTTATTCTCATAGTGGTAGTGATGTAATGGTCTTCAGACCTGAAATCATTATAATTTTATTCCATGATATTTGTGTTTTGATATATCAGAAGTTACTTTTGATTGAGTGGACGATAAAGGTGATCATTCGATACATCTCAAATCGAATGAAAATTATGAATGATCTAGGTCGAATAAAACCTTATAATATTTGTAGTGATATATGTGGGCCTCTTGATTGAGCGAGACTATGAAATGCATGACCATGCTCAAATATTGATTTGTTTTACATAGTCTACTCATCGATCAAGATAAAAGAATTAAATTATAAAGAGGGTGATGTGTTCCATGCCTCGAGTTTAATTTTGGATATACTGGTTAAATGGATTATATTACATTGATACACTGATCACAAAAAGGTTGTATCGAATCATTGATCTTATTATAACTTGGGCAGGAGCGACGTATTACTAGATGCCAGTCACCATTTACGATTTTAAATACGATTTAAAATCATTGTCAATGTTGTAATGACCTATAGAGCCACACGATATAGAACATTGTAAATGAGAAAATATTTTTGATAAATAAAATATCAATTTGTTGATATTTCATTCGAAGTTGGAACAAGTATTCGGTTAGTTCCTATTTTTAGGTTAACATTTGTTATTAAAGGGATACTTGTTTCCTTTTATAAAATGCGGCTAACTCTAATACAAATTTCAGATCAAATCAAATAACCAACCCGAATACTTTATCTCCAAAACCCTAGAATATCTATGGCGGCTAGTACTCTCTCTTCTTTAGATTTTCTTCGATTTGATCGAAGATGAAGATGTTCTTGTGGATACCAGTAGAGGGCCAACATTCTGTTGAGCCTTGTGATTCGATCCAGCCAAGCTTCTTCTAGTTCGCGATTCATCTGATTCTCCATAGATTCATCATGACAGGTATAAAATTCTAATTGATTATAATCTTGATTTACTGTTCCTACGTTAATCTTTATTTAAATTGTTAAACTGTTTAAATGGATGTTGATTAGATCGAATCAAAATCCAACAGTGGTATCAAAGCGAGGTTTGCTAGAAACAATATATTGGATAATAATTTAGATTTATGCCTGTTTGATTCGATGTATAATTGAACGTATTGAACAAATTGACATGAGAATGGGATTTTCTGTATTGATTACTTAGGAATGTTAGATGAATTTGTTTATGGGATTAAAAAACGTTGTATTTAAATACGAATTAATATAAGATATTAATTCTATTTTAATGTTACTGGATTTAGCCTATTAAATCTGGAACATTTGAATTTGTCTGAACTCGGATATTGATCTGTTTATACGAATAAACCGTACTACACTTATTATCAAAAGTGTTTGATTGCTAAATATTTATGGCTTGATTTTATCATGCAATTTTTTTCTTTTGATTAAAATGGTTTTACTGATTGAAAAATTAGTAAGATAACTTTTGAGTAATTTTGATTTAATGAAATCATTTACATGGAAATTTTGAATCTGATTTTTTTCATGGTTATAAAACTAGCTCTAGTCTATTTGTTGAAGGAATTTTATGTTTGAAACTCTTGCACAAGTCCTATTGTTCGACATTTACATTATATTGATAATGTACAAGAATGCTTCAAATCATAATAGATATACTATGATTTGTTAATTCTGTAAAACATATATATGTATTTTATATGTGTATATAGTGTATATACAATGAGCATATGTAATTAACCTGTCGGTAAAATAAGCTTTTGGACTTAAATACATTGATTATATATACATTTATGGTGATAAATACATAATATAATCAAATTTCAAAACCACAGGAAATTTGATTCCCAATTCAATTTCAGTTTTATACAAAATGTATAAATAGTTGAGCCAAAATACTAAATTGATAAAATGCCATTTTAATATGCTGCTAACACCCTTGTCCATTAGTAAATGACTTGTTTACAAGTATGACTTGTAAATTGATCATTATGTTCACATATTGTTTACAAGTATGTGGCAATTCATACTTGCAAACAGATCTTTTGCAAGTCATACTTTCAAATCATACCTATTTACAAGTATGGTTTGAATCAGCAATACGTGAATCATTGCAGTGATTCACATAAAATGCAATGATTCACACATATTGCAGTTTCAAATTGTCACATTTGTACATTCATTAGTACTCATAAATGTAAGTTTAAATATTATTACAGACAATGTAAAATATATATACATATATAATCTATATCTATACTGTACTATATTATAATTACCGAGTTTTGTTTCAAGAGCTCAGAAGCATGCCACGTCATTTTTAAACTAAAGGGTCGCATTTCTCTCATCCACGAAAGCCCACTTTTGAAATCCCCTTTCACTGTGTTATGCCTAATCCTAAATATTAGTTCTCTAATTTGGCATATACTATTCGGATTAGGTCGCCCCTATGTTTGGTTTCTCTTCAGTGATCCAAACCTTTTTTTTTTTCAGTCTTTTCATTTTCCAATCAACACTTCCTCACTCCAGTGCTTTTCCCCCTTGATTCTGATCTTTTCGTACATAGTACCTTGATAGTAAACTCTGAATTCTGTCAAAGCCCAAAAGAACTTACCCAATTAATCCATTCAGCATGAAATTCATTTATTCAACTGTCAAACGAACGTGATTGCAACTGAAATGGAGAAACTGTGTAATGATTTCTCATTCTCAAGTTTAATTCTTCCTTCCCTTCTACCAAATTGGGTTCGGATCCATTCGAAAGATTTGGTACTGTAGTTCCTATGTTTATGGGTGTTGATTTTGATACGCAGGTAAAACAAGTGAAGGAAGTTGTTATGTCTTTAGATCCAAAATCGATTTCTGATTTCGAATCAAGGGTGTCTACTATAACGAATGATGTGGAGGCTAGCTCTATTGGAAAACCTTCTTGATTTGCTCCTGGAAGGTATATTTTACTTTTGATTGTGGTATTATTAATTTGATTTTACAAGAGTTTTATTCCTGTAACTGGTTAGAGTTTCCATTGACGAAACGATGATCTGGGCAGTCTGAAATTTGAAAATCTTGCATTTGTTTTATCTCACTTCATGAATTGTAAAGCATCAATTGTCTGTTATGTTTTAATACATGTTAATAAGACTTTTTGATTTTGATGTTTTATTATAATAAAATATTACGTTGGTTATTGTAAAATTAGAGACAAGGAATAATGAACAACGTTTCAAGCTTACTTATCATTATCTGTAGAAAGTCCATGGTTGTATATCAACTGTCATGCGGTAAAAGAATAATGCATCAGTGCTATGAGCCCGTAGATATTTGCAAGCACTTAGGTGAGTCGCTGCTTTTCTTTTATAGTATAGGTAAAAGATACAAGTTCTTTTTAAATATGATGCTAAGATTAATGCCATGCTTTGTCAATGAAAGGATGTCATATATGATTATATATATATATATATATATATATATATATATATATATATATATATATGAGATAGGACCAAGAGCACCCCAAATAGTGCAGCACCCCTTTAGCCTCTGATTTCCACCACATATTTCCGTTTCTCTCTCCTTCCACTAACTCTTTCTCCGCCCACTAATTTTTTTAATATAATTGTATGGCCATAAATGAGGTGCATTTGGGGTGCTCTCAAATAGGGGTGCCATGTAACCCTCATATATATATATATATATATATATATATATATATATATATATATATATATATATATATCGGAAAATTATCATGAGATGTTACATTTGCTACATACTACTGTGAGGTATGTCATTTCTTTTCTGAGCTCTTCTTTTTGTTTTTTTAAAAAATGGTATGTAGTTGCATATATCAACAATGTTTTCAAGCATAAATGGCTTACGTATAAACTGCGGACTTACGTTGTTGTGATTGGCTACAACAAAAAATAGAAATGTAAAGTTGCTGGCAACATATGAGATATGAGCAAGGTGCATATGCATCACTTTAGATGCTAATCTATAGCATTTAAAGATTTAACTTGATTGCATATACTTCTAAATAGAGAATCAATTTCAGTTATCATATCAAAAAACTAGATAATAAGTACATCAGTAATTAAACTATTTTCACACTGAATTCAGGTAAATTAACCTGTTATACATCCAAATTATGGTGAAATCATTTTATACAGACACTGTTGAAGACGATGTAAGTTCAATTTTAAGTTTAGAAATTATTATTTTATTCATGTATAATTTTTGGTGATTGATGTGCAGATTTTGAATCAAATTTGGACTCAAAATTTTGTTAAAAAGCAACGGGCCCACAACGGTGAGTGTCTATTCATTTAATTGTTTGGGTTCTTCATATGACTAAAATATTCTTGAGTATTTTTAAGTTCATTTTAAATTTGTTCACTAAATTATTTAAACCATCTGTATCCTACGACTTAATCCACAAAAGGGATATAATACACATAAGCAGTTCATATATTCCTGGCCAATGTACAAATATCCAAATGATGTTGCTTAAGCCCCATATGGACCGATTTTCTCCTTTTTAATATTTAGAAGCCAAAAATCATTTTATTTTGGTTTCCAAAAAAAGAAAAAAGTAATTTATATAAGTCGATTCAAACGAGGCATTAGTAACATGTAATTCTATGCTATTTGACAATGAAATCTACCTAAAGACATAGTTTTCTCTCCTTAGTTTTTCTGATATAATATATGAATTGCTGGATATGGTAATAAAGTTACGTTGCTGCATATTGCTTAAAAAATATTTTTACCATATAAAAATATTGGTCTTTAAGCTACAAACAAAAATATTTATAGGCTTTTATCTTATATTGCCAATAGGAATTGAAACATTGTCATCCTGTAGTGATTTTCTTATTTTCTTTTAAAATTATAGCACCCGCTAAGTAGTAGTTGATAGTTACTTTATTCTCTTTTGATTTTGGGAAGCTGGAGGTGCATAATTTTCTCTTACAATCCGGGAGAACATTCAACTTTGATCTAAAGCATGCCTTGCATGCTGACGAGCATTCATATCTAAATAGCTAGCAAAAATATTTAATTTCCTTCCAAACATGGACCTTGCTTCCTTTGGACACTCTTAAAGATACAACGTATATGCATTTCCATATTAGATTTCCTCTAATGTTGCTCATGCAAAATTTTCATTTTTATAACCTTCATTCGGATATCGATTTGTGTAAAGACTGAAAATTGGGCTCAATCAACATTAGTTTGAATATTGTTTCAACACATAACACTATTACAAAATAGACGCAAACAACATGCAATACATGTAGTTTGTGTCCAAAGATATTGCATCATCACTTTGTATCCAACTATAAGCAAGAGGTTCAATTTGAAAATGAAAACCATAAAACTGTGGCGATATTCAACAATTGGCATGTTACCATGAATGCCATATAAGAATGATTATTGGTATTTGATTGACGACTGTTAAATTTTCTTCATTTGCTTCTATTTTAGCTGTGAACATGATATATTCTGTCATAAATGTCCCCTTATTTGAATATTTGAAAAAGAACATGTATATAGAGTTGTATCTTACTCATTTAATGTTAGAGTTTACTTTCTAAAATTTTATACATTCTCTGGGTATCTATTTATTTCTTACCTCTTTTGTCTTCACTGTCATACATGGGTTTATATATTTCAATAAAAACCAACGTTTTTGTTATTGATCTTTGATAACTAACCAGTTGGATTGTATATTTATAACAAAGTTTGAACCTATAAAATTAGAAAAATAGGAAGCATGTTTAGAAATGCATTACTCTCAGTTCTTGATGGTCAAATTATCTACCATGCACAGATTTTAATTTAAGAGATATCTAGCAGTATATGAAATCACAAGTTTTACATATGTTAATAGGTTGGTTAATTGTTGTCAAAAGGAGAAGATTTATAATCTTCTATGATACATAGCAAAGAACCTATATATTGCTTCAGATTAGTAGATTTTGTTCATTTTTAACATACAGTATTAAGGTTATTGCATCATTCATTGAATGCATTTCTTTTACTGTAATTCTGTACATCTTACATTGTATTTTCTTTTAGTTTCTGCAACAAGTAGGCGGTCTTGGTCGCATATCTAATCATATACATAAATATGTAAATCTTTTCATATACAACCATACACACGTTCATACTTGCATAGGTACCTCAGTTTGTGCTTACATGCCATGTCTACTGCCCAACCGCTCAGTGTCTAGAGCATAAACTCTTAGGACCATCAATTGCCTTCAACTAGAAATACTCCACTCAACAAGAGTTTGCAGCACCTTATACCTCCATGCAGCATTCACTCTGCAACAACACTTAACAAAGCCATGCAACATCTGTCTCCTCCCAGGTCAGCCATGCTGTTTTTCATAAGCATGCACCAGCATATGCTTCATCAGGACATGCTCTGCCCATACCCTATTATGGCTGTATAGTGTGTAAAACACAACAGCTTATAGTTCTTCCATCTTCGCTTCATTCCAAACTGCAACCTTGATGACCTTTTCTGGCTCATCCTATCTTTATATGTCAAAGACGGATGGTTGTTTGCACTTCATTACTCTACTACTGCAGCATTGGCATGCTACTCTACCTACATTGTCCCATGCACCTACCTCATTGCCAACAGTAGCACAACCTCATTTTCTGACATGCAATTTAGGCATCTTGCCTCAGCCTCTAAATTAATGTTATATATTCTGCAGTTGATTTTGTTATTAACTTTTTTGTAAACATAATATTTTATCAATGACTCTCTCTTATTGTTTTGGTGATTATGGTGACGATTCGACATTTTTTTTTTGTTGCTATTCCCCAATAATATTTTGTACAGTTTATTATTATTATTTGAGTGCAAATGCATTAATGATTATCATATTAATATAAATTGTTTTAAGTATTCAAATGATATTTCAATATCATGCTTTAGTTGTAAAAGAATTTAAATGCTTAAGTTAGTGAACATTAATCGGTTGTGATATTGGATATTTAGATCTGAGATGATACATATTATTTGATTTTTAATTTTATAAATGCAGAATTTGTGTAACATTATGTACTATAATTTTTTTATTGCATAAAGTTAAATTTATTATTAGCTTTGTTTCATGTACATAGCAAAGTTAGTTATTGTAAGTATTTGAATATAGAAATGTATTGAATATGATTCTATATACATAGTAGGTAGTGTATGGCTAATCTCATTTTGTATGAATGATATATGCAACACCCATGTGCGAAGCACGAATGCACATTTTTTATCGAAATTTTGATAACAATATTAATAACTTAGGGCCCTTTGGCTTAAATTTTGCATTTGCAATGTGTATTTCGAAATTCCGTGAATAGGAGGAACGTCCAAAAGGATCAGCTTGGAAAATGATTTTAATATAAAATTAAATTTGGTCTTTCGCTTTTTTGCTTTTGGGGAACATAAAAAACCATTGCTTCCTATTATTCTCTTTATTGTAATGGTTAGGGTTTTATAGAGAAATATGGCGTCAATACATACATCAAATTATGATCAAAATACTCCAAATAGTACACGTGTCACGCACACACATATCACATGCATCTCACAACTAATTTATAATTTGCGCAACATTTGTATTTTTGTTGTTCGTAGCTTGGTATTATTTTACATTTCATTTTGACAATTACCCATGATCTTACGTAGCTTCTTCGTAATCAGTGCTTTGCTTCTATAGGTACAAGCATATGAAGGGCAATGGAAGTTCTCATGGTGTACAATAAGTATGGACTTCTAAGTGCTCTTCTTGGACAATCATATTGTATCATAAATAAAAAATACGACTCTGACATAATTAATATTTTGATTCAGTTTCGAGTTAACACCATGCAAAATTATTGCAAAAACTGGAACAGAAAGATGGAATTATTTTAACAATCCTATGAATGGTTTGGCCAATTACGGTGTTATGCCTATATTAAATTGTAAAATGATCGTCTGGATAAGTTGCTTTTTTATTGGTGAATTTACAATGGTTGGTAACAAAAGAATGTAGTTATATTTCTGTGATTTTCAGCTTATTATGTAAACTTGGAGTTATTGATAAGGGTAAAAGAAGTAAGAATGGTTCTTAAAATAGGGTTAAATATGCAAAAGAGTCATCCCTCAAGTTAGAAGCAAAAATCGAAATCAGTAAGCTAAGACAAACGATTTTACAGGCTAATTTCTTTATTGTTATCCACGTGTTTTATGGTGTCGAACATTAAACCATGTTACTTTTATATTGTGTGTGATGTTACTTTTATATTATGTGTGCATACGGATTATAACCAACCAATTTTCTTTAAAGTAATACATCTTTCCTGTTTAGGACACGCGGATTGAATTATTCTTGTTGTTTTAATAGACTATTATATATTTCTAAGTATGTAACTGCCTATGAAATGCAGTAGAGTAACATATTTGAAATAACGTGGTGTTATTTGCTGTATGCCTGAGATATATATTTTGTAATTTGTAATAAATTCTTTGTATCAAGTACTGTTTTCAATAGAGTTTTCCATAAATTTTGAACTTTCCACTAAATTTTGATCAGATTGCCCAGTTGATTAAAAAAGCAGCATATCATAATGGAAGAAAATACGATAAAGAAGACAATTAGTCCAGTTGAAAATTATCAGCTTGTATTTTATTCAGCACTCAGTACGTTGAAACTTCTCCGTTACTCATGTATATAGTTATGGATCCTGATGCTGTCAACTTTACAGACATTCGACGAAAAGATTTATATTGGTCATATTTAGTCAAAGCAAGTTTTTTTTCCTCTTATGTCGTGTACCACTAAACTTTAATTGATCTTTCCTTTATTATTTCTTTGGTCTTAATCGTTACTTTTTTCCTCTTTGGGATTTTCAAAACATACCGACAGCCACTACGTTTTTGTTTAGTTTGGTTTTTATGAATAGAATCTAAACTTATGCCTTTCGCTCTTTAATGCATTTACTTGCCGATACAAACAGTCAAAACTAAATAAGTACCTCTTAGTTAAAACCTTGCATTTATTTGTCTTAGGTCTATGCGCACAAGCAATTTTAGATGTCTAATATTTATGCATACATCTATGAAATGGATAAATTTACCATCTCCAGCGTTTAAATACACAGTGCTAGCTCAAATGAATTAACATTTCAATTTGGATTAAATCGCTTTTGGTTGACATTGCAAAAGTACTATAGACGTTGGTTTTTCATGTAATTAAATTCATCCATGCACTAGGCAGATCTACAACCACATATTTTACTTCAATAACCCTACTATTGTCACCTTTATACTATACAGCTAACTACTAATCCCAATTTCCATGCAAGTTCAATTAGATGATGAATTGTATATGCCTTATCTTTAGTGTACATTTTACTCATTACCGTGCTATTCGTCTTACTATAATTTTCATATCATCTTTCCAATCGCTATTCACTCATATTTACAACAATATATAGTTTTCCAAATATAGTGTATTCATGTTGTATATTCTTATCTACAAAACCTACGGTTATACATAAAAATCAATTGAAATATAAATTTGCGGTACTAATAAATAAATTCAAAAATAAATTACCACTGTCACTAAATCAATTTAGTAAAAAAATAAGCATAATATAGTTTTAAAAGTACAAGTATAAGGAACCCCGTGTGCGAAGCACGGGTTCGCACTTGTTTCATTATAATGAATGAGTAAATATGGCCTCTTATTTAAATCTTAAAAGGGTCTGGTTCACTCTATATCATAAATATATTTGATATATTTTGCATAATATTAATATTATGCTTATATTCAAGAACATCAATGCAAATTTGATTTGCAGTGGATATTGAATAAAAAACATATTGTATTATGATACACGCATACTATAGCTCATCTTAACAACAAGTATAACTTGCTGAACTCATTATCAAAGTACATTTGAAGATGATAATCTAGTCAAAGAAATATATGAATAATATTATTGAACTTAAATAAGTGATACACTTTGTAAATATGATTTACAAAATGAGTTTTATGATTCCCAGTTTTAATAAGATTTGAAGAGTTTTAACCATATTGCATGTCTGTTTGTACATATGGATTGTATATGCTTCCTCATTTTGTTTAGATATATATCTATTAGGCATGTATTAACATCACATGAAAGGATTGATGTGTTTTAGAACTTGTTTTCGTATGCACATATAAATATTTTGATTAGCTAGATATATACATTTGATGTATATATAAATTGCTGAAGATGTATATCAGATGCAGCATGAGTAATATGTATACATTTGATAAGTTACTGCAAATGTATTATATAGATATACATTTGATGTATATTAGTTACTAACGCACATATATAAATATATAGATATTACAGCACACATGTACTTTAAATAAATTTGATGTATGCATATATATATATATATATATATATATATATATATATATATATATATATATATATATATATATGTGTGTGTGTGTGTGTGTGTGTGTGTGTGTGTGTGTGTGTGTGTGTATGTATATGTTGCTGCACACATATGCTATATGTTGATTTGATGTATATAGTTGGTCCTTTTATTCACACACACACACACACACACACACACACACACACACACACACACACATATATATATATATATATATATATATATATATATGAATTAAGGATAAAATAAATGTTATTTTATTGTAAACATGATCCGAAATATATATTGATAAGTTTCTAATGATTATCTCATGTTGCAAGTGTTACTGAAAGCTAAACAAGTATGACTTGCTTATAGCTTCTGTGATACTTGCGTATGTACATCATTGCTGTATGACTCCATGGAAACTCAATTTCCTTTTTAAGCTGATTCATTAATAAATGGATCAGTATTAATATTGTTCATTATGAGAAATATATTAATGCAAAATTGTTCTGCAATAGCAAGTATGCAGTTATCATTTGTTTTTCTTTATAATATGAACTGGTCATATATAAAGTAACATATGAATGTTTGATTGCTCGTGGCATTAATACTTAGCAAATCTAACAGTGCTGAAATTGTTTCAGCAGGTGGTGGAAGCAATATACTCAACGGTTGAGACTACCCAATACAACAAATATAAATAAAAGGAGAAACAAGTATGACTTGTCTTTTATTTTCGAAATGTTTGTGTGTGTGTGTGTCTATATCTATATATATATATATATATATATATATATATATATATATATATGCATGTATGTATGTATGTATGTATAACACTGTATGCATTTTGATGTAAATAATTCGGTATAAGACAGTGAAACAGTGAGTTGAAATGTATGAATTATGTTTAAGTCAAATGTACAGATGTATATGTACAATTCTTGTAACATACCCTTTTGCATTTGTTAATATACCTGTGTATGGTAGCAAACTGATTATGTTTTTGCTTAATATTAATCTAGATGATTAAATGAATATGAATATATATTTATTCTGGCTGTTTAGTTATGTTTCTCCACAACAGAGTAGTAGATCTTTGTAGATAACATATTGGGCTTTGTTAAAATGTTGCAAATCCTATTGGGCCTTGAACTCAGTGGGCTTGGGGTTGGGCTTACATAAATATAAGGGTCACGTTTTTATGTATACATAGAAGTAAGGATCTTAAATATGTGAATACCTATCATATGTTGTTGCTTTCAGATTAAAATGTAATATTTGAAAATTGTTTGGTAATTTTGATTACTCAAATATTGAAATGTTCAAAAACTAGAAAATTAATTTTCGTGTGATATAATATTTAAAATATATATTCACATATATTAAATATATATAACATATACATATTAATACAAAATACATATATTTTGATACGTGTAAATTACATTAATATTATTCGCCACTGAAAATTATAAAATTCCCTTTAAAGTAAAATTTTTCATTCTAATCACGGTGAAGTCTTCCAATATGTACACCCATCAATGCCAATCTCATTGGATGTAGGTAATGCCCAAGCGTTGTGCAACCTTTTATTTTGGTTATATGTAGTAGGGGTAATTATGATACTTCGACTGTATTATTGGGTGTGATTTAACTAGGCTGCATAATAGTTTTATGGCCTTAGAGACAAAGAGCATGTATTATTCTATATTTGAGCAAATGAATAATTCAATAAACAAAATGTTCATCATGTGATCTAAGAATTATATACGATATAATTGACATAAGATGTCTACTTAAAAAGTTGTGTTTAGGGATTAGCCAAAGCTAGGTAAAGGCATGACTAGATATGGATCTTGGAACACCATTATATATATATATATATATATATATATATATATATATATATATATATATATATATGTATACCAGGTCAAGGCATGACTAGATATGGATCTTGGAACACCAATATATATATATATATATATATATATATATATACTGATATGTATATATAAATAGCGGGATGTTAATTTGAGTGGGAGCGTATTTTAATTTAAATTATACACTTATATTATTTTGCAATATTCTATGTAATTATGATTGTCAAAATTTATACAAAATATTGCAGAACTTCTACCTTTGTTTTATTATTTAGTATCTACTTTAGATATTAAATGAAAACAACTCCGATAATTTATTACTATAATTAATCCTTGAGGAGGATAAATTGAATTAAATCAAATTTCTTGACTAATACTGAAAGTTGAGAATTTTCCTCAAACATATTAAAACGTGATTGTTTTACAAATATAGAAGATCTAAAAATTAAAGTTGAATTATGACTTCAAATCGAATAAGATATAAATGTTATAACAATTTGCTTATACATATCTAGTATTAGATATTAGATATGAATCACATAGATGTATATTTACAAAAATTGCGAAACAAGTAGAAATCTGACAAAAGGACTAGTGGACTTACAACAAGAAATGAAGCAAATGTTGCTGGATTATCCAAAGGAAGTTGCTTCTTGTTCTATGTAATGGCTTAATTGAATAATTAAAATATTATTATTATGAAATTTTGTTTTAAAAAAATGTTTTTATGAATCTTGTTCAAACAAAGTTTGAATATCATTAGTAATAAAAGAACAATTGTTATTCATTTTATTTAAATGAAATATCTTATGGAATTTCACAAATAGTTAATGATTTAAATCCAGCACACCTTTAGGATTGTAAATTAGCCCATATAAACAAGAAAAGGGTATCAAAATTCCATAATGATGGAATTTTTGAATCATTTGATTTCGAATCATATGAAGAACACAAATCTTATTTATTAGGCAAAATAACTGAATCACCTTTCATTTGACACGGTGAATGGGCTAGTAAGTATTGGGTCTCATACATAATGATGTATATGGAGCAATGTATACATAAGCTAGAGGTAGGTTTTATTACTTCATTACATTTACTGATGATGTCAGTAGATATAGATGTGTGTATCTTTTGAAACACAAATCAGAATCCTTTGAAAAGTTCAAATAATTCAAAATTATGAAGTTCAAAACCAATTTTGAAAGAAAATAAACACCCTTCGAATATATCGAAATAATATTTAAGCCAATAACTTAATGACTATCCAAATGAGTGTGAAACTGTTTCACAACCGCTCCACCTAGAACACCAAATTAGAATGGTGAAGTCGCACCTTATAAGATATGGTACCATCAATGATGAGTCATACAGATCTTCCAATAAATTTTGGGATTATCCCCTTAAAAAAATTGTAATCCTACTAAAACAATTCTGAAGACGCCATATAAGATATGAACTAGGAAACGTCCTAATGTGTCTATTATAAAGGTTTGGAACATGAAGCGTTTGTTAAACGTCTTGCCTTTGATAAGATCAGATCCAAATCTGATAATTATTTTGTGGAATATCCAAAACAAGCAAAAACGATATTATTTCTGTAAATCCTTTGAGAATAAAATGTTTATTGCTCGAATTGGTATCCTCCTAAAGAGAGCCATTCTCTAAGATACCGATAAGGATGAAATAGAGTTCGAAATGTCTCAAAATTCACAAAATACCATTGAATCTTGTATAGGAAAGAAATTGAGTGGGAGTGACACAACAATTCTAATATTATATACTGATAACATATTAATTATTGTAAATAATGCTAGTTTTAAAACAAGAAATACATGTTGATTCAAAGAAAGAAAATGTTTGGGTTAAGAAGTTCATAGTTGAACTTAATTCATTGTTGATCCAATGATTTACATTATGGTAACAATGAGGCTATTGCTCAGGCCTAAAACCTTAAACTCATAATCAATCCAAACAAATATTTACGAAATATGATTTCTTATGTGAAGTTGTTCACAAAGGAAATAAACATATCTGCAAGGTTGCAAGAGTTGTAATGTTGTAGACCTACTGTATTAAACTCTATCGCTGCAGAAGTTTAATGATCACACTAGTTTCATGGGTATACAATACATGAATGATTGACTCTAGTGCAAGTGGGAGATTGTTAAAATTCATACCCTAGAGCCAATCCATTTGATGTGATTAATAACATTGTTGATGTTATTATTATTTGGAATAAGAATATTCTGTTATGTTATAGTTACTGCGTAATATAAATATTTACATAATAAAGTCCTTAGAATAATGATACAGATTTATATAGTTCAAGTCAATGACTTGAGCTTGAGATTATATAATATATTAAGTATTATAATTCTTAAATGTCCCTAGTCAAGTTTCATTGTTTATATTGAAACATTGAGACTAGTATGTTGACTGACTGATGGTCCCATCTCATTGATCATTAATATACGTGATATTAATGTCAAGACATAAATACGTATTGGAGAATGGCGTATTGGGCTGACCCAATGTGTGAAAACTACATGGAATATAATTAAGAGTATCATAAGTTATTCTCATAGTGGCAGTGATGTAATGATCCTCAGACCTGAAATCAATATAATTTTGTGTTTTGTTATCATCAAAAGTTATTTTTGACCGAGTGGACGATAAATGTGATCATTCGATACATCTCGAATCGAATGAAAATTATGAATGATCTAGATCGAATTTAACCTTATAATATTTGTAGTGATATATGTGGGCCTCTTGATTGAGTGGGACTATGAAATGCATGGCCGTGCTCAAATATTGATTTGTTTTATGTAGTCTACTCATCGATCAAGATAAAAAAAAAATTAAATTATAAAGGGGGTGATATATTCCATGCCTCCAGTTTAATTTTGGACATACTGGTTAAACTGATTATATTACATTGATACACTGATTGCAAAACGGTTGTATCGAATCATTAATCTTATAATAACCTTGGTAGCAACGACATATTACTAAATGCCAATCACTATTTATGATTTTAAATACGATCTTGCCAACGTTGTAATAACCTATATGGTCACTCGATATCGAACATTATAAAGGAGAAAATATTTTGGACAAATAAAATATTAATTTGTAGATATTTTATTCTAAGTTGGAACAAGTATTCGGTTTGTTCCTATTTCTAGGTTAACATTTGTTATTAAAGGGATACTTATTCCTTTTATAAAATGCGGCTAACTCTAATATAAATTTTGGATCAGATCAAATAACCAACCCAAATACTTTATCTCCAGAACCCTAGATTATCTTTGGCGGCTAGTACCGCTCTCTTCTTTAGTTTATTCGGATCGAAGATGAAGATGTTCTTGTGGATACCAATAGAGGGCCAGCATTCTGTTGAGCCTTGTGATTGAATCCAACCCAGCTTCTTTGATTTTGCGATTCATCTGATTCTCCGTAAATTCATCACGGCAGGTATAAAATTCTAATTGATTATAATTTTGATCTATTGTTCCTACATAGATCTTTATTTAAATTATTAAATTGTTTAAATGGATGCCGATTAGATCAAATCAAAATCCAATAACTTTATATTTTTATCAAAAATCAAGTTCATTCATTTTATAAAATCCAAAATAAATAGAGTTTTATATTTCAAATAAAACTTTGAATTAAATCATTAAATAAAATTCACTTAAAATTTTCAGGTTGTCACATTCACATATATGTAATATACAAGGATTTCTATAGGGAGACCTTAGGAAGTTTATCGATAATATCTGTTTACTTATATTCTTTTAACGTCCTGTATTTTTGGTAGCCAATTATTTAATTCAATTTATTATCTTAAATATTATATTTGGAATATTAATGGATTTTAATATTGAATTCGTTATTAAAATGGAGTTTAAATGTTATGCATTTATATAATTATAAATCAAGTTTGAAATGGTGTGGCAGTTCATAATATTGGATTTTGAACTTCAACTGAATACACATGATCCGATATAAGTCGGAATTCCGTGAAACAAGAAACGTTGGAATCTTGTTGGTTATAATTTTCATATGGAAGAGAAAAATCGAGATTTCATGTTATAGATTGTTAGTTATGTCCAATTCAAATTTTAAAATAGTCGCTACTTATTAAAATATAACGTTTATTATTAAATTTAAAAGGATTTTAATATAATTTGGACACCTTTTTAAACTCGAATTGATGATATTAAGTTGTATAATTTATATTTGAAATTGTATATATTATTTTATTTGGATATTTACGACAATAACAATTTATTATTATTTTGGAATTTATATAATATTTAATCGATATTAAACAAGCCTTAAGAATAATCATTTTTCAAACGGTCTCCGTTTCCGACGAAACAAATTTTATTGGAATACATACCGCTAGTTATTGTTAGATTTCCAGTTTGGGGCCAATTGGATCCGAAACCTCAAAATACATCAGTGTATTTATTTTCGTTATTTGTAGGGTTTGTGAGTGACCATTAAAATTTGAAAAGTTGAACGCGTAATAAATAGGGACCATATTATACATATTTGAACAGACTAAAATTATTCTTTCACTAGTGCGCATTTCTTACCTCCCAAACATTTTGTTTCCACTGTACATTTCTTGGGTGCCAAACTTTCTTTTCTGTGTCTTGCAATCTACTATCACCGTGCCGACAAAGTAATTTTTGAGAATTCCCCACGCAATGCTATTCTGCTTTTCACTGCATACCTATACTCTATATTACTTAGCTCCCATGTAGTTTTCTCCGTATAAAAGCTCTTCTGCTCCATCCTTTTTCTTGTTTCTTTTGTTCCAGTTATGGTGTAAATACAAATTCCCTCGACCAAATATAAAACCAAAATTTTCCTTTATTTTCTTTCGGCAAATTGAGCGAAGGCCTCTTCATTTCTTAACGCAAATGAAAATACTCTAACTCCCATTTTCTTCCAAACTCTAAACGTAAACTTCCATTCTTCGTTCAGCTACTTAATGGAAAACCGAACCCATCATTATGAAAGGAGGGGTTCGCATGCATGGATGGATTGTGAAGTACAGTGCATAGCAGGCGTTAAAAGAAAAAATATTGAAACCTAAAAACCTATTAGCACGTTTAGATCAAAATTCTATTTCCAAAACAAACATTCCTCCATGTTTAAACTGGAAACCGCTTTCCTTAAAAAAAGAAAAAAAAAAGACAGAGAAAATAGGCATTCGCTGGAAAACGGCAGGAGGTCAACATGGAGGGGTGAGGTCAGTTACGAACGGAAGAGGGCGGGAGGGTTGGTTCAGGACAGTGACAATGCCAGTGCGGGAGCGGTTCGGAGATGACCGGATCGAGGTTTAAGGGGTGGAGTCGCTGGAAAATGGAACGGTGTAGGGTGATGTCACGGAAGATGGAAGCAAGCAGTGGCGCACTGGTTAGTCTCCGGTCATCGAAGTATAACAAGGAGGTGTAAGAATGGGAAGCACGATGTTTGAAGAAGGAATGGAAAAGGATCGGCCTAAAATTAATTTGTTTGGAAAAGCAAAACAGAATGGGTACTAAAATTTTGAAACTTAATTTATTATATTAATTTAATCCATGATTAGTAGTAAATTTTTTGAATTTAAGCATGTCAACCAAAATGTAGAATCTTACAGGGGCCTTTGAACAATAGAAAACAAATAAAGGGATGAAAAGAGAGTACAAGAAAGGAAGGCATGTTAGTCCATCAGGTAGGGAATTATAGGTGGAAAGAAATGTGTCCATCGTATTTTTCAACTCAGAGTAAATCAACATGTTTTGACATGTATTAGCTATGTACATAATGTTAATTAATATAATTAATTCTATTTAACTTAAATTTTTGTTAGAACTTAGGGTTACCAAAACAAACAAAAATGAGAATGAAAATATATAAGCCGTGATAATTTAGGTGATGATTTTGGTTTTCAAACTTGTAACAGAAATAGTAAAGATAATCGATCCATGCGTTATTAAAAATATAATTAGGCTAATGATTATATTGATTAGCGGTTAATTAATTATTTTAAATTATTTCAACTTAAATGCTAATAGCTTGTACATCTCTGATTAGAATGGAACAAAACAAAGCGACGCCGAGACCGTGTGGATGAGATCTACAATCTAAAACTGTATGTGACAGAGATGAAAATGTCTGGAGTTTACAGTTAAATTAAATGTAGTTTATTTTAACTGTTACCAAACCGATTCAACGATAAATCAAATCAAGGTGAGTTAAACTCACTCGGTTCTCCCCACATATATTTTATAAGTTGGGTTTTTATTTTGTGTGCTCTGATTGCTAATGGTTGATTGTTTTCTAATTATATATTCATTTGTTGATTTAACCGATGAAATTAAACCATCTTTTAATTTCAGTAAAATACCAAGTCGTTATTTTAACGATTTGACCCAATAAAGTTAACTTACCTTGTTGGTCACGTTTATAAAATAAACGTGTTAAATTGTTTTGTTAATTGGTTGATGTTAAATAGTCATTATTTACTGTTATAGGAATTACCAGTTAAATAGAATTGAATGATCTGATTTGAGATAACCAATTTGAATACAGGGAAGAACAGTTTGAAGGGATCCAACAAGATTCCTCAAATATTTTTTTTCTTTTTCATATTATCATTATATGAAATCTAATTGAATGGTATAAAGAGTTTATGAACATGTTTTATTTCAAACTTGAGTTTTATAACGAAGTTGTAAAAGGAAATTTAAGCGATAGCTTAAATAAATGTGACTTAAATATTAGAACTAAGTAAAAGGAATTGAGAACATAAAGGTTTATATTAAACCATAGTTATATAAACGAAGTTTATAAAAAGAGATGAGGTGGTAAAGCGTTAATTTTGAATTAACGTTACTTAAAAATGGGATTAAGTAGAATGAATATCTCAAGCGGGAAATGGTTGAATGGATTTGGGAAGGGATTGGTAAAAGTGAATTTGGTAAAAGAAGTGGGTCATAGGATTTTGTAACCAGATCCAAATTATAAAATGAATTTGTTTTAAAGAGGTAGAGGTTAAAAGGTGATGTTTTATAAGAAATTACTTAAATTTTAAATTTAGAAAGAATGGTTATATCCGAGAAAGAGATTTTCAAAAAGTAAGAAAGTTTTATGGAACTGTATTTTAATAAAATAGTTAAATGGAAATTTTGTTGATATTGGAATGAAGTATTGGTTTTGGATTACAACTCGTATCTATCTTAAGATATGAACGTTGTTGATCAAGGTCTGATAGGTAATTAAAATACCCAGCTTGAACGACATCAGGATTATCTAAGGATGATATTAGTTATAATGGTAAAAGAGGTTAGTAAATTATATTATTTCATTAGAGAAATAATAACGTAACATTTTTGATGAATATTTGGAAAATATATATAATAAGGATTCCAAAGTAAAAGGGAAATAAAAAGGGTTTGCCGAAAATATAATGATATTTTCGAGATAGAAAGGAAACGTAAAGTTGAGTTCTATTCTATAAGAATAAGCATGGATTATTATTTTCAAGTAATGAATAAAAGATATTTCGTAACGTTGTTTTACGAGTAATAAGTTGAATTGATTTCCCAATATTAGATAATAATGTGGTTAATGTTTTGAATGTGAAAATAGAAAACTAAATATGATATAGGATTTTCCTAAGTATTAAAACGAATTTGTTTAAAGAATAATCTTATGTTGAATAAGAAGCGGAAAGCTATATTCGTAATTTCGAAATATTTAAGAGTTTCGAATTTACATTTGTTTTAATTAAAAGGCCAAGTGATGCTGAATACAGAACCAGTGAACTCATTGGATTATCATGATTGAATCATTGTTAATTTTGATAGTTAAATAACCGACTATCAAATCTTCCCAATATGATTGTTGGTACGGAAAGACCGATATCGAATTTATATTCAAAAACCATTTCGACAAACAAATACGTGAAGATATCAGAAGATGATCGAGATGGATCATTGAAGACAGTAGATTTTCATAAACGGAAGAACTGCTAATAATCTCCGGTCTGGAGCCAAAGATATACTGTGGCTCTGTCGTGGTTGGAATCTACGGATTGCAAGGACTACTCGCTACTGATCATTGGGGTGATTCCTATATGGGATGCAGTTGGAGAGTGCCTGCGGTTCATCCTGTTCCTGGATGACTTGTATGGACGAATGTCTGAGAGAGTATTTCCAAAGGGATCGCGTATGTTGATTTCTTCAAACGTACCATAGTTGGGTCGCTCCCAACCCTGGTATTTTTGTGGACGTCAATTAGTGATTTTTCTGGCGGATCTAACGATATTGCATTCAAAGTGAATGGTGACCACATGTTTCAGAAGATAATTTAAACTTCAACCCTCATCAACAGGGAAATGACAAAAATCGGGCAGGCAGCATGGCTATGTGGGTCATTCCCATTAGAGTGTATAATCACCTATTTAGAGAAAATCCATTTCCTTCTTTAATCTATTTCGCTGCTGTCCCTTTTCGGGAAATGGTGGTTTGAGCCCGATATTTGGTGATATACATTCGATACACTCAAGCGAAATGAGTGGTCGGTCATGTGTGGGTCGGGTTGCAAGACGTTCTTGTTGAACCCAGTGTATTCCGTTCTAGAGATACACTATCGGCAGGTGGTTCCATACCTTTTCATAGTTGGAATCCAATCTCCAATAAGCGCCCGCGGTTTTGATTGTATATATATATGTGTAGCGTGAGATGCAAGCGTTCCGCTAGATTGATATTTATTTGTATCTAGACACTACTATAATATCAGAAAAGATATTGATTTCAAAAAAAATTGGGTTATCATAAGGTAAAAACCGTCCATGTTTATGTGTGGATTTGGTATTATGATTATCCTTTTCTTTCGAAAAGATTTTGACTTTAAAATCAAGTTGTGTGATACCCATAAACTTAGTGTGTTTTTCTCATTCTGGTCCACCAGACTGATCCGGCGTTTGTAATGTTCGGGTTAGCCCGGGTTTTCAGGATTATCGGATATTACGAAGTTTAGAAGACATGCTAGAGGAGTTCAGATGTAACGACCCAACTTTCAAACACATCGAAAGTCGTGTCATTAATAAGAATAAGAATAGATAGAAGATAAAATCACAGAAAACATCAGAATCTCACAGCGGAATTTTTACAAAAGATGATACTTCATAACATTACACAGCAGTACATATTACATCAGAGCATACTGAATCTAGTGATACAAGCCATTCATAGTACATTCATAATAATACATATCATTGACGACTAACTTGCACACTTAATTATTATACAGTAGATATGATAAGTGGATCAGCACACAGAAAGTTCCATTCTAGCTTTCCAAGTTTCATCCAATCCTGATTCACTTGTCTATTCATAACAAGTGTTATGAATACCCAAGAGTTTAAGGGAAACACAGAAAAATAAACTTCAGGTCAGTCAGGGGACTGGTATGAGTAAACAGTTTTAAAACAAATTAAAGAAATAAAAATATCACATAAGACCACGCCGTGAATACGGAACATGTAATGATCCGCATTCGCAGAGGGTATTATAATTAATTAATTTAATTATTTAAAAGGTGATTAACAGGATTTCATGGTCGTTGAATTAAATAATGGTGAATATTTAATTAAAATAATAAATTAAATAATATATTTAATTCTGAAATAATCAGAATTGGCTGAAATGGCGATATGGTGTGAACTGGATCATCTGTGATATTTAATTCAGTTTAGAATTGAATTAGAATAACGAATATATTGTTTGAACGACAGTTTGAATGTATAAATATAATGTAATTATAATCGAGCTTGAAATGGCGCGGCAGTTCGCTATTTGGCGATTCGAACTTCAACTGAATGTACAGGATTCATTTTAAGCCGGATTTCTGTGAAACAAGAAACGTGTGGAGCTGGTGGAGTATATCTTTCTAGTGGAAGAGAAAAATCGGGATTTCGTCGTGTAGATTTTGATGTACGTCCAAATCAAATTTTAGAAAAGTCGTTGTGGAATTCCTTTATAATTTATAAAGGAATTATTTATATTTTAAAAAGGAATATAAATAGAATATCGGGTTGACCCAGAAGTGAATATCAAGCTAGAAATCCATATAGGAATATTCTGAAGCTGTATGGTATTCCACTGTGAATATATACGATAATATTTATTTATAAATATTTAATTTAATTATATTTAAATATATTTATATATTTAAATGGGTCATCCAGAGCTTTAAAAATAGCCACAAACGAAGTCAGAATTCGACGAAACTAATTTGTTGGATCCGCAATGTCAAATAGTTGTTAGATTTCCAGTTTCGTGATTTTTAGAGTCACTGTGTGGTCGTACGGATTTTTAGAGTGAGAAACGGTCAGTATTTTGACAATTAAAAATACGCTGTGTGAGCAAACTGAGTCGGAATTCGACGAAACCAGTTTCGTTGGGTTAGTAATGTCGAACTCTACTTGTATGTCCTGTTCCGTGATTTTTCGGTATTGTATGTGATTATAGGAATTTTTATTCGATAATACATATAGCAGTTGTTTTTAATAGAATAAAATAAGAAAAATATCTAAATCGTTTCCCTTCTAAATACCCCCCCCCCTTAACCCTTAAAACCTAATCGAAATTCTCTTCTGCTCAAAGATTTACGACCGCCACCAGTTTGTTCAGAACGTAAAGAAAATCCCAATTCGAAAATCAAACTAAATTCAAAGAAAATAGTATAAATCCCCGAACTCATATCGTTTTAATTCCCATCCTTTTCTCTTCATTTTTATATATCTGTTAGTGGGTTCGGTGCATCTCCATTTCTGCTGTGTTCGAACGCAAGCGCCTAGGGTTTGAAATACTGGGAAAGGGAGGCTTCAATTTGCGAATACGAGTTCTGTTTCGACCTTGTAGTGAAAGTTGGAGACTTGGGGAAAAGTTTGGTAAAAATCGAAGATAAAAACTATCGTGACTCTCCTGTAGCTGCGCGAGAAGGCACGACGGACGCGAGCTAACTGGCGATGTCGACCTGGTGCTAAGTTATACGAGGAGAGAGTGGTTGTGAAGGGAGAAACGGTGGTAGTTTTTGTTTGGATTTTTATGAGGAGATGGAGTACAGGAGCTCACGGGTTGATTAAATGGGGCGATGGCCATCTGCTCTTTGGAATGGTTTGGCAGATGGTCCTTGGTCAGTGAATTTGTGGTTTGTTTTGCTCTTTGGAATGTTGCGGTTGTTGTTTGGAAGATGGGAGTGGTTGGAGATTTTCCTATGGCTCGGAATATGGTGGAGCAGCTGGTTTAATATTGAAGGAGGCGTTGTTGGAAAGGTCTAAGGTGAAGGAAGTGAATACTGGAGTCGGGTATTTGAGATGGAGAAGAAGGGTATTGCTGTACACGAGTGGTTAGGGTATTAAGTTGCAGTGCGAGATGTAGTGTGGGAAAAAGCTTGGTGATAACAGGGGGTACCAAACGTTCAGGTGAAGGAGTTTTTCAGTAAAGATGAAGTACAAGTGATATTTGGTTAATTGCTGAAAATGGGTGAATCGAAATATGCTTGGAAAGGAGAATAATGAGAATGAAGGTTAAGCAGCACTAATGGGTAATTGAGGTGAATAATATTGAGATAATTAACTTGTTAATTAATCATTTTAGAAGTATATTATAATCAAATCTTATAACCATCGTATATTGTTCGTGTATTATCAGAATCAAACAAATCTAGTCATGTTGGAATCGTATCAGAAATTACTACGAATACAAATTGGTTTGGAGCGATTCAGAGACTGTTGGAATTTAGGGAAAAGGAAAATGCCTGAATTGAACTATAGGCAGTTTATCGTTATTTAACATAAACGTCCAATGTGAGTAAATCTCACTAACTCTGAACAGTTTATAATTTCATGGTGTCTTTTTAGAACTGTTAAATATTGGCTGATTGACTGTGTGTTGACTGTTTGATTGAACTGCTAGTCAGTTAGATGAATTTCTATATTGATTCTGTTTAACAGAATATATCATATGGAACTGAAAGTGATGTTATCTATATTGTTTAACATCTGTGATGCAGGGAAACAGGTTAGAGGAATCCAACTGGATTCCTCAACATTTATTTTACTGTGATTCATATATTGTGATATATGATGTGATATATAATCTGTTGTTGAATATGTGTGTTTGGACGATATTTATCGTTGTTATATGGTATGTTAAATACCATAAGAAATACTGGATGTGGGAAAGGGGATTTTCAAAGTGTATTTTGAAAATGAATTATTTATATAAAATCGATGGATTTTATATAGAGAAGGAAAAGGGTTTTTATAAAAGAAAATATTTATAAAATTGAAGGATAAGTTATAATAAAGGAAATATTTATTTGTTAAATAAATAGAATAGAATAAAGGAAATATCTATTTGTTGAATAAATAGAAAAGATAAAAGAAATATTTATTTAGGGAATAAATAGAATTATAAAAGAAATATTTATCTGGGAAGATAAATAGGATTGGAAGGTAATCATTATAAGTGAATAAACGCTGTAGAAGGAAATCATCATAAGTGAATAAACGCTGTAGAAGGTAATCATTATAAGTGAATAAACGTTGTTAAAAGGAAATCTTTATAAAGCATATAAAGTTAGTGAATAAGGGTAAATCGACAAGTAGAGTTAATTGAATATCAGTTATTCAATTAGAGTTATCAAATTAGTTATTCGATAGGAGTTAATTGAGATAGAGTTAGGCAAACTAAGTTAATCGAATATAGTTTATTCAAATAGAATCAAAGGGGAGTTATCAAATCTAGTTGAGTTAAAGGAGTTAATCGAGTATAGTTTATTTGAATAGAGTTAAAGGAATTAATCGAATATAGTTTATTCGAGTAGAGTTAAAGGAGTTATCGAATATAGTTTATCCGAAAGGAGTTAAGTGCAAGAGTTAAATCAAATAGAGTTAATCCAATAGAGTTAATCGACTAGAGTTAAATCAATAAGGGTTAGTTGAATAGAGTTAATCGAATATAGTTTATTCGAAGAAAGGTTATCGAATGTAGTTATTCGAATGGAGGAGTTATCGAATAGAGACTATTCGAAAGAGAATTTCGTAAGGAAGTTTGTTAAAGTTTTAAAGGATAAACCTTGTCTATCTCGAAGTTTAAACCGTTGTTCAGTTAAGGTCTGAGAGGTAATTATACCCAACTTGATTGACTTTGTTTTTAACTAAGGAATGACTAAGGTTTGATAGTAAGTGATGGTTAAGTGAAGATAGCTAATAAGTGTAATGGTTTGAGTTGGCATCGTGATGGTTTGTTTAAACATCCGCCTAAGTCCAACGTACGAGTTTTGGAAATGTTTTCCAATAAGAACCAGAAATGTTTTCTAAATATGGAAAACAAGAAATGAAAATGTTTTCCAGTGTTAATAAGATATATTTTCTAAATTTAGAAAATAGCAAATGTTGAATATAGGGAAACAGGAGATGTAAAATGAACTAAAGAGATAAATGTTAAATGATGTTTGATTGATAGAATTTCCATCTGGAAATAATATCATTGTTTGCACACGTATTTTTCTTTGATAGTTAAATCACAGACGGTCGAAGTTTTTAACCATTTTAACGTTGTTAATATGGAGAGACCGGTTGGATTATTATCCAAAGAACCACTCTGTATTGGCATAAGCGTTGTGAATCATATATGCCAAAGATAATTAAAGACGGAGTAAAGTGCAAGGGCTATTGTATAAGTCTTAGATAACAGTGTCTAAGATGGATGTATTGAATAGTGCCTTCGGTTCATCCTGTTCCTGGATGACTTGTATGGACGGATGTCTGATAGAGTATTTCCAGATGATCACGTATATTGATTTCTCCAACCGTACCAAGAGTGGAAGCGAAGAACGAAACTTCTTTTAGCTAACACATAATGTATTCTTGTAGACGTCAATCGGTGATTTGATGGATTTGACATTCGAAGTGAATCTGGTGTGATGATAAAGCGTAGCTTCTAGCCTCACATCCGGTAAATGACAGAAATCGGGCAGGCAGCATGGCTAAGTCGGTCGCTCCGAAGTAGGGTGTATAATCACCTGATCTAGAGTTTCATTTATTTCTAAAAATATATTGTCGATACTGTCCCATTCGGGAAACGGTTGCTGATCCCAACCGTTGGTGATATACATTCGATACGCTCAAGCGAAATGAGTGGTCGGTCATGTGTGGCCGGGTTGCAAGATGTTCTTGTTGAACCCAGTGTATTCCTTTCTAGAGGTACACTAGTGAAAGGTGGTTCCATACCTTGTCATAGTTGGAAATCCATTAACCAATACGTGCTTGCGGTTTTGATTGTATACTATATATGTAGAACGTGAGATGAAAGCGTTTCTGCTAAATGATTATTATATTGTGGTTGATAGACATTAATATAATATCAAAAGGTTTTTGATATAAATATAATTTGGATTCTCATAAGGGAAAAACCCGTTCCGTTATACGGCATGGTCTTATGAGATATCATTTACCTGCTTAAACTGTTTTACTCATACCAGTCCCATGACTGACCCGGAGTTTATTTTGTTTTATTTTCCCTAAACTCTTGGGTGCCTAATTTTTTACGGGCAGTCAAGTAGTCGGGATTTACAAATACATTGAAGAGTTGGAGCAGGAGGCTTCAGAATTATATAGCTATTATTATTCCGCTGTGTTGTAAGTGTTGTACTTTGATAATGATGTATATTCAAGTACAGATGTATATTTCAAGTTATGTTATATATATTATATGTTATTCGTTCCGCTGTGAGGTTCGTGTTACTCTGATGTTGTGTTCTTCTTCTTCTATTCTAAGTTTCTATCTTATCTATGCTCACCCTCTAATTTCTTTCATTAATGACCAGTATTTTCGATCCTTGGATGTTCGATATGTGTTGTATATCAGATAACCAAGATCGCCAAATTTCCGGGTCATTACAGTTTGTATCAGAGCTTAAGTTAAGTGAATTACCTTGGCTCTGTGGCGTGACTCAGTAGAGATAGGGTTAGTAATACCCTAGATTGAGTTTGAGTGTATATATACGAGTGAACGTACTTGTTATTGATATAAAAATTTGTTTTATATTATGGAGATTTATTGGTTGAGTAGTTTGTGAATTTTGGTTGATCAGTTTGATCCACTGTATCGATAAGGGTTACTAAACACTCAAATATGATGAACCGTCATGGTATGTTTTGAAAAGAGGGTAAATGAAATAATTTTACCCAAAGTATATTTGTTATTATAATCGAGTAAGATTATAATGGAGATGGTTATATATATATATATGTATATATAACCAAGTAGAATTCGTATAAATGTTACGAAATGACTTAAATCTGAAATTTTAAACCAGAAATTGAATTAAAATTCGGGAAAATTGGATAAGTGTTTATAAATGAATTTGGATTAAAAATAAGGAAAATTTAAGATCCTGGTAGATTTTAAATTGTTTTACAAGCAGTGTGAATTATATTTTGAAAGGAATTTCAAAGTGGAAATGTTTAGAAATGGTTTTATAGTATTGAACTCACTTCAATCGCTGGTAAATAGATTCTGATGATGACAGCTGCATCATCAGTATTCATTTTCGAGTTGTAAATTACGAATTACTACCAGAGATACTGTTTTGAATTGGTTTTATGAAAGACAAGTTGTGTTGAATTTCAAAATGGGATTTATAATATAGAATTTGTATATAGAAATTCAAATGGCATTTATAATATAAAATTTGAAATGGAAAATTGAATATAGAATGAATAGAGTTGAAATGGAAAATTGAATATAAAATGAATAGAGTTGAAATGGAAAATTTGAATATAGAATTCAAATGGAATTTAAATAATAGAATTTGAATAATAGAAGTGATATAAAATTTGAATAGAATTAACTAAGTCGAAGAGGAAATTAGTTAATCGAGTTTTGAATTTGAAGTTGAACTATGAAAGGTGAATTGGATTTGTAAATAGATATTCGAAATCGAATATAGAACTTAAATTTGAAATTTGGATTCAAATTAGTTAATAAGCAAGTTAAAATATATTTGAACATGTCATGTTCAAATATAAAAGTGAAATAGACTAAAGAGTTAATTAACAAATTAATTAACGAATTGAGTTAAAACGATCAGGTATAGTTAAAATAGATTGGGCAGGTATAAATATACATGAGACAGGTATGGATAAGGTATGAAGGTATATAGATAGAATGCCCGACAAAAGGTATGTATTTAATTCGTATATGAGATTTTATGCGCCGTATCGGCTAGCCGCTTGGCTTTTTCTTTTTCTTTTGAACTGGTGAGGGCCATGGGAGACTATTTAAAATATCCCGATGCTCCCGATACAAAGGAGGTTATGGCGAATTTTTCCGGGAATTTAAGGAGTTAGAATATTTTTTAGAAGTTTGATAACTAGAAATCTATATATATAGAAGTCGATAAGAAAACGAACTTAGAAATAGAATAGCATAATCAAAAAGGAAGTATAAGAATAAAATCTAGTAAGAATAAAAAAAGAGAAGGTGTATATGTGTTTAAAAGTGAAGAATTAGTTGTATGGTATTGATTATTCGAGTAAGTAGTCATATCTGTTTTGACGTTATAAATGTTATTCAGTCAAGGTCTGAGAGGTAGTTATACCCCAACTTGATTGATTTCATTATTAACAAATAAATAGTCAGATTTCAGGCTTGAAGATCAATGTTGAATAAGAGTTAGTTGAATATAGTATTTGGGTTGTCGTAACGATGTTTTACACAACATCCGTTTTAACCCAAATAAGTGTAAGCTTGGAAATATAATAAAGAATATTTCCTAAGTATAGAAATAAACGAGATCGGAAAATAGATAAGTAATTGGAGTATTTTCCGATTATAAATAGCATATATTTTCTAAAGTTTAGAAAATAAAGGAAGGCGATATTCGGAAATGTTTTCGAAATAACATAAAAGGCCAATATGGTTATTGAAAATATTTGGTTAACAAATATTGATAAAGAAATAGAGAAGTGATTTAACTAATTGAATATTAATTAAGGGCTCAGTGACATGTTCAAACGGAAAATTTGATTTTTGAAAAGAGTAAACTGTTTAAAAACTCCCAGGGAAAGACTGTTTGAATTAAAAACAAATTTAACAGAAATTTGTAAAAGAAAATTTGAATTAAAGTAAAGTCAGTTAAGTGGTAACTGAGATTGAATTAGAATGATATCAAGACAAATTGGATTGTGAGATTCAAATTTGAAGTGTAATGTGATAATCAAGTTAAGAGTTGGGAATCGAGAAGAAACTCGAGTTGAAATGATATTTGGGTCGGATATAAGCGAATGGTTGTGTTGTGGATAAAAGCAGATTGGAATTCGATTGTGATGACCCTTGTATCCGCTGAACTGATAATAGGAGGAAAGGATATAATGATATGTCGACAAAAGATACAAGTTTATATTTCTATTGGATATAAGATTTATGAGCCGAATTGGCAAGCCGCTTGGCTGTTTAATTTTCTTTTGGGTTGGAGATGGCCCAGAGAGGCGAGTTGAGGTTTTACCGATAGGGCTGTACAAAGGAGGTTATGGCGAAATTTTTCGAAAAGTTAAAGTGTTAGAAAATTTTCAAGATTTTTGAAACTTTTCGTTGATAAGAATTAAATAAATTTTTAATTGAAATTAAATTGGTTCTGTTGAAACTGAAGTTAAGAAGTGAACAAATATGTTCTAACCAGTCGATAGGGTCGTCCTCTACCTTTTAGCAATTTCGAGGACGAAATTATTTTAAGTGGGAAAGATTGTATTGACCCGCATTCGCAGAGGGTATTATAATTAATTTATTTAATTATTTAAAAGGTGATTAACAGGATTTCATGGTCGTTGAATTAAATAATGGTGAATATTTAATTAAAATAATAAATTAAATAATATATTTAATTATGAAATAATCAGAATTGGCTGAAATGGCGATATGGTGTGAAGTGGATCATCTGTGATATTTAATTCGGTTTAGAATTGAATTAGAATAACGAATATATTGTTTGAACGACAGTTTGAACGTATAATTATATTGTAATTATAATCGAGCTTGAAATGGCGCGGCAGTTCGCTATTTGGCGATTCGAACTTCAACTGAATGTACAAGATTCATTTTAAGCTGGATTTATGTGAAACAAGATACGTATGGAGCTGGTGGAGTATATCTTTCTAGTGGAAAAGAAAAATCGGGATTTCGTTGTGTAGATTTTGATGTACGTCCAAATCAAATTTTAGAAAAGTCGCTGTGGAATTCCTTTATAATTTATAAAGGAATTATTTATATTTTAAAAAGGAATATAAATAGAATATCGGGTTGACCCAGAAGTGAATATCAAGCTAGAAATCCATATAGGAATATTCTGAAGCTGTATGGTATTCCACTGTGAATATACACGATAATATTTATTTATAAATATTTAATTTAGTTATATTTAAATATATTTATATATTTAAATGGGTCATCCAGAGCTTTAAAAATAGCCACTTTTGCAAACGAAGTCGGAATTCGACGAAACTAATTTTGTTGGATCCGCAATGTCAAATAGTTGTTAGATTTCCAGTTTCGTGATTTTTAGAGTCACTGTGTGGTCGTACGGATTTTCAGAGTGAGAAACGGTTAGTATTTTGACAATTAAAAATACGCTGTGTGAGCAAACGGAGTCGGAATTCGACGAAACCAGTTTCGTTGGGTTCGTAATGTCGAACTCTACTTGTATGTCCAGTTTCGTGATTTTTGGGTATTGTATGTGATTATAGGAATTTTTATTCGATAATACATATAGCGGTTGTTTTTAATAGAATAAAATAAGAAAAATATCTAAATCGTTTCCCTTCTAAATAACCCCCCCTTAACCCTTAAAATCTAATCGAAATTCTCTTCTGCTCAAAGATTTACGGCCGCCACCAGTTTGTTCAGAACATAAAGAAAATCCCAATTCAAAAATCAAACTAAATTCAAACAAAATAGTATAAATCCCCGAACTCATATCGTTTTAATTCCCATCCTTTTCTCTTCATTTTTATATATCTGTTAGTGGGTTTGGTGCATCTCCATTTCTGCTGTGTTCGAACGCAAGCACCTCGGGTTTGAAATACTAGGAAAGGGAGGCTTCGATTTGCGAATTCGAGTTCTGTTTCGACCTTGTGGTGAAAGTTGGAGACTTGGGGAAAAGTTTGGTAAAAATCGAAGATAAAAAGTGTCGTGACTCTCCTGTAGCTGCGCGAGAAGGAACGACGGACGCGAGCTAACTAGCGATGTCGACCTGGTGCTAAGTTATACGAGGAGAGAGTGGTTGTGAGGGGAGAAACGGTGGTAGTTCTTGTTTGGATTTTTATGAGGAGATGGAGTACAGGTGCTCACGGGTTGATTAAAGGGGGCTATGGCCATCTGCTCTTTGGAATGGTTTGGCAGATGGTCCTTGGTCAGTGAATTTGTGGTTTGTTTTGCTCTTTGGAATGTTGTGGTTGTTGTTTGGCAGATGGGAGTGGTTGGAGATTTTCCTATGGCTCGGAATATGGTGGAGCAGCTGGTTTAATATTGAAGGAGGCGTTGTTGGAAAGGTCTAAGGTGAAGGAAGTGAATACTGGAGTCAGGTATTTGAGATGGAGAAGAAGGGTACTGCTGTACACGAGTGGTCAGGGTGTTAAGTTGCAGTGCGAGATGTAGTGTGGGAAAAAGCTTGGTGATAACAGGGGGTACCAAACGTTCAGGTGAAGGAGTTTTTCAGTAAAGATGAAGTACAAAGTGATATTTGGTTAATTGCTGAATCGAAATATGCTTGGAAAGGAGAATAATGAGAATGAAGGTTAAGCAGCACTAATTGGTAATTGAGGTGAATAATATTGAGATAATTAACTTGTTAATTAATCATTTTAGAAGTATATTATAATCAAATCTTATAACCATCGTATATTGTTTGTGTATTATCATAATCAAACAAATCCAGTCATGTTGGAATTGTATCAGAAATTACTACGAATACAAATTGGTTTGGAGCGATTCAGAGACCGTTGGAATTTAGGGAAAAGGAAAATGCCTGAATTGAACAATCGGCAGTTTATCGTTATTTAACGATAAAAGACCAATGTGAGTAAATCTCACAAACTCTGAACTGTTTATAATTTCATGTTGTATTTTTAGAACTATTAAATATTGGCTGATTGACTGTGTGTTGACTGTTTGATTGAACTGCTAGTCAGTTAGATGAATTTCTATATTGATTCTGTTTAACAGAATATATCATATGGAACTGAAAGTGATGTTATCTATATCGTTTAACATTTGTGATGCATGGAAACAGGTTAGAGGAATCCAACTTGATTCCTCAACATTTATTTTACTGTGATTCATATATTGTGATATATGATGTGATATATAATCTGTTGTTGATTATGTGTGTTTGGACGATATTTATCGTTGTTATATGGTATGTTAAATACCATAAGAAATACTGGATGTGGGAAAGGGGATTTTCAAAGTGTATTTTGAAAATGAATTATTTATATAAAATCGATGGATTTTATATAGAGAAGGAAAAGGGTTTTTATAAAAGAAAATATTTATAAAATCGAAGGATAAGTTATAATAAAGGAAATATTTATTTGTTAAATAAATAGAATAAAGGAAATATCTATTTGTTGAATAAATAGAAAAGATAAAAGAAATATTTATTTAGGGAATAAATAGAATTATAAAAGAAATATTTATCTGGGAAGATAAATAGGATTGGAAGGTAATCATTATAAGTGAATAAACGATGTATAGGAAATCATCATAAGTGAATAAACGTTGTAGAAGGTAATCATTATAAGTGAATAAACGTTGTTAAAAGGAAATCTTTATAAAGCACATAAAGTTAGTGAATAAGGGTAAATCGACAGTAGAGTTAATTGAATATCAGTTATTCAATTAGAGTTATCAAATTAGTTATTCGATAGGAGTTAATTGAGATAGAGTTAGGCAAACTAAGTTAATCGAATATAGTTTATTCGAATAGAATCAAAGGGGAGTTATCAAATCTAGTAGAGTTAAAGGAGTTAATCGAGTATAGTTTATTTGAATAGAGTTAAAGGAATTAATCGAATATAGTTTATTCGAGTAGAGCTAAAGGAGTTATCGAATATAGTTTATCCGAAAGGATTTAAGTTCAAGAGTTAAATCAAATATAGTTAATCCAATAGAGTTAATCGATTAGAGTTAAATCAATAAGGGTTAGTTGAATAGAGTTAATCGAAAATAGTTTATTCGAAGAAAGGTTATCGAATGTAGTTATTCGAATGGAGGAGTTATCGAATAGAGACTATTCGAAAGAGAATTTCGTAAGGAAGTTTGTTAAAGTTTTAAAGGATAAACCTTGTCTATCTCGAAGTTTAAACCGTTGTTCAGTTAAGGTCTGAGAGGTAATTATACCCAACTTGATTGACTTTGTTTTTAACTAAGGAATGACTAAGGTTTGATAGTAAGTGATGGTTAAGTGAAGATAGCTAATAAGTGTAATGGTTTGAGTTGGCATCGTGATGGTTTGTTTAAACATCCGCCTAAGTCCAATGTACGAGTTTTGGAAATGTTTTCCAATAAGAACCAGAAATGTTTTCTAAATATGGAAAACAAGAAATGAAAATGTTTTCCAGTGTTAGTAAGATATATTTTCTAAATTTAGAAAATAGCAAATGTTAAATATAGGGAAACAGGAGATGTAAAATGAACTAAAGAGATAAATGTTAAATGATGTTTGATTGATAGAATTTCCATCTGGAAATAACATCGTTGTTTGCACATGTGTTTTTCTTCGATAGTTAAATCACAGATGATCGAAGTTTTAAACCATTTTAACGTTGTTAATATGGAGAGACCGGTTGGATTATTATCCAAAGAACCACTCTGTATTGGCATAAGCGTTGCGAATCATATATGCCAAAGATAATTGATGACGGAGTAAAGTGCAAGGGCTATTGTATAAGTCTTAGATAACAGTGTCTAAGATGGATGTATTGAATAGTGCCTTCGGTTCATCCTGTTCCTGGATGACTTGTATGGACGGATGTCTGACAGAGTATTTCCAAACGATCACGTATATTGATTTCTCTAACCGTACCAAGAGTGGAAGCGGAGAAGGAAACTTCTTTTAGCTAACACATAATGTATTCTTGTAGACGTCAATCGGTGATTTGATGGATTTGACGATGTGACATTCGAAGTGAATCTGGTGTGATGATAAAGCATAGCTTCTAGCCTCACATCCGGTAAATGACAGAAATCAGGCAGGCAGCATGGCTAAGTCGGTCGCTCCGAAGTAGGGTGTATAATCACCTGATCTAGAGTTTCATTTATTTCTAAAAATCTATTGTCGATACTGTCCCATTTGGGAAATGGTTGCTGATCCCAACCGTTGGTGATATACATTCGATACACTCAAGCGAAATGAGTGGTCGGTCATGTGTGGCCGGTTTGCAAGATGTTCTTGTTGAACCCAGTGTATTCCTTTCTAGAGGTACACTAGCGAAAGGTGGTTCCATACCTTGTCATAGTTGGAAATCCATTACCCAATACGTGATTGCGGTTTTGATTGTATACTATATATGTGGAACGTGAGATGAAAGCGTTTCTGCTAAATGATTATTATATTGTGGTTGATAGACATTAATATAATATCAAAAGGTTTTTGATATAGAGATAATTTGGATTCTCATAAGGGAAAAACCCGTTCCGTTATATGGCGTGGTCTTATGAGATATCATTTACCTGCTTCAACTGTTTTACTCATACCAGTCCCATGACTGACCCGGAGTTTATTTTGTTTTGTTTTCCCTAAACTCTTGGGTGCCTAATTTTGTACGGGTAGTCAAGTAGTCGGGATTTACAGATACACTGAAGAGCTGGAGCAGGAGGCTTCAGAATTATATAGCTATTATTATTCCGCTATGTTGTAAGTGTTGTACTTTGATAATGATGTATATTCAAGTACAGATGTATATTTCAAGTTATGTTATATATATTATATGTTATTCGTTCCGCTGTGAGGTTCGTGTTACTCTGATGTTGTGTTCTTCTTCTTCTTCTTCTTCTATTCTAAGATTCTATCTTATTTATGCTCACCCTCTAATTTCTTTCATTAATGACCAGTATTTTCGATCCTTGGATGTTCGATATGTGTTGTATATCGGATAACCAAGATCACCAAATTTCTGGGTCATTACAGAACATGTTTTTACCTTATGAGATCAAAACACTTTGTATACTTGAAATCAGATATTATCATAGTGTCTATTAGTTCTCACAAATAAATTAGAATCTAGAAGAATGCTTGCATCTCACATTCTCCTATACAGTATACAATTAAAAGCACTTGGCGCTTATGGAAAATGGGTTTCCAACTATGACAAGGTATGGGACAACCTTCCGATGATGTATCTCTAGAGGAAAATACACCTAGATTCAACAAGAACGTCTTGCAACCCGGCCCACACATGACCGACCACTCATTTCGCTTGAGTGTATCGAATGTATATCACCAACGGTTGGGCTCAAACCACCGTTTCCCGAAAAGGGACAGCATCGAAATAGATTAAAGGAGTAAAAGGAATTTCTCTAGATGAGTGATTATACACCCTAATGGGAGCGACCCACATAGCCATGATGTCTGCCCGATTTTATCATTTCCTGGGTGTGAGGCTTGAGGCTAGACTTACCTTTTCATCATCACTGTTTATTTTCTTTGAATGCCACATCGTCAAAACTCGCCAACCACTAATTGACTTCCCCAAAAATATATTATAGGTATACAACGAGAGAAACGAATTCCTCTACCACCGTATAATTACGTTTGAAGAGATCAACGTACGTGATCAATTAGAATTACTTTGTCAGACATTCGTCCATACAAGTTGTCCTGGGATTGGACAAACCGAAGGCACTATTCAATAATAGCCCTTGTATATCGTCGTCTTTAATTTAAAGACCTCTGACGCGTGACGTATAATCAAATCAAAGTGAAATATTTATTTCGGTCTCTTTGAAATGATTAACGAACATTTCTTTTTTTTTTATAAATTATTAATCTAACATGATTATAATCTAATTTACATATATAATTACAGTCAAACTAAACAGTATATGATAATCTTACTTATGTCTGGGTATTTTGATCATCTCTTAAAACGGACAATTTTAGTGTGCGCGCCGCACACGGTTTTTCTTTCCATTTTGTTTGTCATTTTAAAAATAAATACTTACATTATTCTTGTAGAAATTTATTACTCATAATCATTCCTTAATCTAATTATTCATAAATGAATTAAATTTATGATTAATAATTTACTTCACAGCTTTCACACTTTATTTCATCAAATTTCCCTTTTTATTCCTTATACTCGATTTACTTCTTCTTCTTTCTATACCAAAAAAGTTTCTCTTTTTTTTTTAAATATCAATCTAAACATGATTAAAAATATTATTTACAGTTCTTATTTAGAAAGTACAAAACTGTTCGTGACTGGCTGCTTGTATCTGGTAATTGAGATTACAGTTTAAACGACCAAATTCAGTGTATGCGTTACATACGTTTTCTTATTACTTTGCTCATTTTAAAATTTTAATCATTACATTAGAAAATAAATTCTAATTTAAATTATAACTTAAATTTATAATTTAATAAAATCACAGCTTCTGCGCTAACTTCTCGACTTCTGTCAAAACCATATCTGATCTTCTACACTTGATCGACTTCCTTTTTACAGTTTGAGTATTTCAATAGAAAACTTCTCTAATATAACTTCTCTAATTATATTTTAAATTTTTATAATTTTAATCTGAACTACAGTTTCTACATTTTTTTCCCTACTGTTGACAAAACTGCATTTTGATCCTGGTTCACTTCTATACTAATTTAAATAAAATTTTCTATTTTTATTTAAATATTTATTTCTCCCTTCTATTAAATCTAATATTTAATTTAAAACTAGTTTAAATTTAAATTATATTCAAAATCTTTGATTAAAGTAAAAACACCAAAATACCACTTTTGGTAAAGTACCAATTCAAAACCACCAGTGTGCGCTCATGGAATCAGGCTCGACCATCATGGTTTTGCCAAGTACCACTTTCCCCGATCACTTCAAAGCACCACTTTAAAAACCACACAAACTACCTACTGATCAGCCCAAATCCCTGTATACCCGCCTGTGTGCCAAAGTACCACTACCAAGTGCCAACCTTCCAAAAACACAGCTGATCACTTCAAGTTCATGGCATCTCCCTCTCCAATCAACACGTCACCCACACACGTCACCTTCCATCTGACCACCTGACCACCATCTGGCCACCATCTTCATCGTCGCTACAGTAATTTGGTCGTGCCCTCCCTTTTTAACTGAAAATTCATCATCCAAGAAAACCACCACACCACATCACCACGTCCATGTGCTGCCACCTCCTCCTTGCCACATCAACCTGACACCGCGACGCCTCTAACCACCCTGGACCGCACCCCCAAAGCTCCACTTCCGACGAGCAGTTCAGAGACAAAAACCTGAACCCTAAAACCCATCATTTACCCTATTTCGATCTCGTCCTCTAAATCCACTCATTTGAAAAATAAATTAGTATTTTCCTAGCATCCTCGACCCTAGGTGATGCTCCACCTCCAACCCGACGGCCTCAAATCACTTGGGTGGCCGGAATTTGATCGAAATTCAAATTCTGATCATCCCCTTATTTCTCACTCAGTAGGTTGTTAAAAATCTTGAAACAACTTTTAAAAATCATGATTTTGCATTAGGATTCCATTTATATAACTGAAACGAGTGTTCCCACACTTTGGATTTTTGTTGAAACAAAGGGGTACTGTTATATTCTTGTTATTAGCCTGTGTTAATTTCTTTGAACTGAAATTATTTCCTCTTTGATTTAAAATTGTGTAGAGTATATACATTTAGTCCTATTCCAAACTAATGTGGTGGTAGAATTCCTTTCAAAAATCAAGTGTTGACCCTTCCTGTGTTTACAAATTGAATCAACAGTCCTGGTTGTTAAGAACTAGAACAAACACAGGACTGGAGTAATTCAAACTAAAGATGTACCATGGTTTAAACCACCAACCACTAGTTACTTACCAGTAAAAGAATGAATCATAAGCTAGGACTTGCAACATACAAATGCATTCAAATGATAGGTTTACTTAACAGTTTTCTAGCAGGAAACAAAATGCAGGAATCAGACTATGAAATAAAGATAGTTTATTCACCTTTCAAGTATGAAACTCTTGGCTTTCTTGCTGAATTCTCTTGAAGGGTTGCGTGTTTGTGTGAGTGAGATGTGTGTGCTTAGGTCTTATTTATAGTAGAAGAAAATTAATAAAATATGATGCAGAAAAAAACACAAAATCAGTTTTTCAGAATTGGTTTGTTGACAAATGATTGACAACTCAAATAAAATTCTTTTTTCCTCTTACCAAATCAAAGTACCACCACCATATTCACATGGCTTACCTCAGCCATTATCACCCTGAAATCACTTGCACATGTTTATTCACTTTTCCTATTGGTTTCTATGAAACATCACAAATAAATGCCTATGTACAACTATGATCTTTCACAATTCTTTTTCTTGGTTTAATCAAATTATAATATCCATTTTGGTACCTTACATGATAAGTTTTTATTGAGTTTCTAACCCAAAATCTCTCATGACATTTTTGATTTAACAACAAAATATAAAGTATTTTTACTTGCCTTCCAAGGCTTTGTAAAATCTGAAAATCTTTATACCAAAGATGATCTTGGCATGTGATGATTCAACATAGAAATATCTTGGAAAATCTATGTGTTTTAGCAAGATCTAGTGTAGGTGAACTTGAGGTTTAAATACACAAGATATGGTAGATCCTTGTGCACATGCCTTTTGACAAAATGAATATGTTTTGGAAACTAAAAAGGAAGATGTCATTTTCACAAAATCTTGAGAGATAAAAGAAAGATTTTGAAACTGAAATTATTTGATCTAAATAGATTTTTCCATATGAACAAATATTTCACTAGACCCCCTTAACTAGTTTAGTATTAGGGTAGATTGTATGCTCAAGTACATACATACATACATATATATATATATATATAACATGTTTGAAAAAGAAATGGTGTTTCATGTCTTGGTGTTAATGAACATGTGAACAAGAAATGGCTCTTGAACTTGCTTTTGACAAAAGAGAAAAGCTTTGGCATGATTTAATTTCAAGTGTTAAAAGTTTTAAATTCAAGGATTTACAAAAACTCAATTTCTAAACCTTTTGAAAAAAATGAACAAAGCATGTATTATAAAATGGCATTAAAAACTTGCTATTAAAAAGTGTTATCATTCACACATGTATAAATAAATTTAAACAAACGCTATCATTTACATGCTATTATATATTAAAAGAAAATGACAATTAAACCTTTGACATGTTCGAAATATTTTAAAGTCTTGATTTTTAAATCGTACTTGTAAATACATACTTATGATAAGTTAATACCTGTGTCTGTGAGACATGTAAATACCGGGTCATTACATCAGACGTATTAGTATTTATTCCATTGTGTATTGTATATAAGGAAAGATATCTATAACCGTCCAGATGTATTGATGTATTCTGATGATTGTAAGTATTTATTTCAAGCTCTCAACAAAGATTATTTCTATATTATATTTGCTTCGTTGTGATGTGAGACTCTGTGTTGTGTTGGTTCTTCTTCTTCTTCTTCTTCTTCTCCTATTCTAATATTTCTTTCTTTCTTATCTCACTCTCTAATTTCTTTCTATAAACGTTCCAGTGTTTTCGGTGTTTGGAAGGTCGGCATGAGACACAGTAAATGTATTTATGTCGATTTTCGGGGTCGAAATTCCTTGGGCCGTTACAGTGGTATCAGAGCTATTGGTTTAGTAATAACCTTGGCTCTGAGGCATAACTCAATAGAGATTGTGTTGGAAATACCCTAGATTGATTTGAGTGTATATATATGAGGGCGTATTTGTAAATTTTATATACAAATGCTTTGTATTGTGTTAGTTGACCAGTTCAAGTGTTGAGAAGCATTGAACTGGCAATAGATAAAATATTGTTTTGAAAAGAGGGTAAATGAAATAATTTTACCCATATTATATTTTTGTATAGAAAAGAAATAATTTTATCAAATTATAGAGATATTAGTGTGTTTGATTGCTTTGAATGATATTCAAATTGGATTGAAAATTTGAATTGAAACTTAACTTGGTTAATTGTAATTAAATTAAGAATGATATCGAAACTAAATAAAATAGATTTGGAAATTTGAATTTTGATGAATAAATAGTAATCAAATAGAAATCAGTCGGATATTAATCGACTGATGTTCAAATATGTGAAAACAAAATAAAATATTAATATTGAATGTAAATTCAGTTGATTTGGTTGTGTAGTGGTTGTTGATTGTGAATTGTTTGTTACTGGATGAGAGTTTGTTTGGATAGAATAATCTACAATTTAATAAAGCTAAATGAATTATAAACTAAAGAATAATTTCCAGTATAATTAATCTGGAGTGAAACTGCATATGAGTTGGAATTTATGATTTAACCCTGTATTTGATAATGAATTGATATATCTGTTTGATTTTGGAATTGGTGTAGTTATACTTGTTGATTAGAGAAATATTACTTCAGAATTTCATTTATTTATTACTTGTATGTGAATTTAGTTAAGTACAGGTGCCAGTGGCTTGGAAGATTGATATTGGTTGAGAAAATCGCATATACATTGAGCAATTATGCTCAGTAACGCTTGTAAAAAGTACGCCTACGTGAAAATATAAAATTTTGGGCTTTGATTTTTGGTTTCTGACCGTGCGGGTCGATGTATATATGTTATTTGTTCCTGCGATATCGCAGATGTCACTCTGTACAGAGAAGACTCTGCCGAATGTTTCCGGGAGTATAAAGTGTTAGAAATTTTTTGATATTTTTGAAAATTTTGTTTGACAATAATGAATTGGCTTTTGATTTAAAATAAATTGAATATGGAAATTAATGAGATTTGTAGCATTTTTCTCACCTTAGCAATTTCGGGGACGAAATTCTTTTAAGGGGAGAAGAATGTAGTGTCCCGTATTTTTAGTACCCAATTATTTAATTTAATTTATTATTTTAAATGTCATATTTGGAATATTAATGGATTTTAATATTGAATTCGTTATTAAAATGGAGTTTCAATGTTTTATTGTAACAACCCGGAATTTTGGGGCCAATTTAAATTTTTTATTTTTAGAAATTTTAGTGGATTTTAATGTTTAAAATAATTTATTCTAAATAATAACGACTAAAAATTTATTTAAATCGAAGTTAAAACGAAAAAATTTAATTTAATTATAAAAGGAGTTTAAAACAGCGCTGCAGTTTGAAAATTTGAACTTTGACTGAATGTACAGGATTCATTTTAAATCAGAATTGAACGAAACAAGAAATATTTAAATCTGTTTAATCATATCTTTCCAACGAATGTAAGAAACTGAAATTTCACTTTATAATTTGAAAGTTATGCCCAGTTTAAAATTTAGAAAAGTCGCTGTAGAATTTATTAATATTTTAATATAAAATATTGGCCTTAGAAATAGCCATTTTGCAAACGACCTCTGTTTTCGACGAAACCACTTTCGTTGGAACCGGAATGTCAAATATTTGCTAAGTTTAATTTTTCATAATTTTTCGAATTAATATGTGAGTATGGCAAAGGAAAACGTGTTTTATCAGTTTTAGTCAAATTTAATCGACCTGAAAATGGCCATTTTTCAAACAGTCTCAGAATTCGACGAAATTAGCCTTGTTAGGACCGTATCATCAAAACAAAACCAAATATATTTTTTTCTGTAATTTTTAGAGGTCGTATGTGGCCCTGGTGAATTTAAATGTACGATCGAATTAAATAATTAAATGATTTATAATTTAATTTAAAGAAAAACATATCGTTACAGCCGAACTGGTTACGAAACATATTCCATTGTGTCCGAGACGGGGGTATTTAGCTAGGGGCGACAGTCGTTGGGTTTGAATTGGAGTTCGTATGAGTAAAAGGGAATTATTGGATTTAAATAAATTAATTTAAATTAGAAATACACCTATATATATACCGTATACAGTACAATACGTAACCCTATTTCCCCAAAGACCTAGCAGCCGCCGCCATATTCAAAATCGGTGGCTTAGGAGCTCCGAATTCCTTTCCTCTCGTTCTTCCAATCCACTAAATCGATTTCAAAAATTCCAAAGCCAAATTTTCAAGCTACCAGAGCTCTATCGATTCAACGGTTAAGATCAGATCTAAGACCCTAAATCGCCTGAAAACAGCACCTAAACTCGTCGGCTTTAGGTGGGTTTCCTGGTGGTCTGGGACCACCGAGTTGGCAGAAACTGGCGGCGCAAGGAGGAGGCAAGGCGGTGCATGGAGTGGCGAAGTCCGATGGTGGCCCGACGCTGTGGTTGGAGGTGCTACGGTGGACCTTTGTGATGAACATGGGTTCGATGTTTTCCAGACAATTACGAAGGAGAAGGGGTAATTGAGAAATGGATTAGTGGATAATTAATTAATTGTTTAATTAATTATTAAAGTGATTAAAAATTAAATTATCATAACTCGTTCAAACGAGGTCGGAATTCAGCAAATTCGGAAGCGTTGGAATCGTACAATCAAGATCTACATTTCAGAACTGTCTAGATCTGAAACCGGACACTTTGAAAATTTAGGAAATTTCAGATCATAATTTTTTGGTGAGATTTCTATTTTAAAATCAAATAAATTATTTATTTCATTGTGAAACTTATATTCTTATAAAATTCATGCTGTTGTTGTGTATATATTTGTTAAAATATTGATTGTTCTATGGTCATGATGAATCACTGAACTAAATCGTGTGTATTATGTTTGGATGAAAGTAAATATATCATGGTTGCCTTGTTGAAATCAAATATGTCACCTTGATCATAAATTTGATGAAAACAAAAATGTATATTGTGATTATAAAATTGTTGAAAACAAATATATCATTTTTACTTATCAAGATCGGATTAGGGATGTAAAAATAACGTTAGGACAAATAAATTTTCTTTATTTGTCATTAGAAATGTAAACTTGATTTTGACAAATAAAATTCACTTTTATTTGCTCATTAGAAATTGAAATTTTGTTAACATATAAAATACCCTTTTTATATGACATTAGGATTCATGGAAGATTGTTAACATATAAAATGTTAAGGCGAACAGGAATGACATTTTAGTTATAAAATGCTAAAGTGAATAGGAATAACATTTTAGTTATAAGATGTTAAAGTAAAGAAAAATAATATTTTAGTTGTAAAATGTTAAGGGGAATAACAAATAACATTTTGCTTAGAAATGTTTATTGAGGTTAAAAACAACATTTTATTTAAAAATGTTTATTTAGATTAAATATGTCATTTTCAATAGAAATATATATTTAGACTAAACTTGTCATTACCATTAGAAAAGAGTTGTCAATAAAAATTATATTTTTATTTAAATATGAACCATTAGAAAAAGAGTAGACAATAAAGATTTCATTTTCATTGTAATGAGAATTATTTTTGTTGAAACAAAATAGAATAAACAAAAATATCATTTTGTTAAATAGAAATTGTTAACAAATAAAATTATCATTTTTATTTGTTATGTAAACAAATAAATCATGCTTTTATTTGTTATGTAGAATACATGGAAATTTGTATTAAAATAAAATATTCTTTATTTGTCATTGGAATACATAAGAAATTATATGTTAATATGAATAGGTCATTTTTGGTTTGGAAATGTACACTAGAGTTAAGAGAACATTTTTGTCCAAATATGTTTATAGAAATGAAAGACACATTTTTGTCCAAATATGTTTATAGGAATAAAAGGCACAATTTTTGTCAAAACTTGATTTGTGAAAAAGAATAACATTTTTGTCAAAACTTGATTAGTTAAAAAGGATTACATAAAGATGGATATTTAGATACATTAAAAGGGAATTATACAAAATTGAATATTTTGTACACTAAAAAGGATGAATTAGAAATGGACATTTTTGTCACATTAAAAAGAATGAAGTAAAAATACACATTTTGTCATTGATAAGGAATGAAACAAAAACATTTATTTTTGGTCATAAATAAAGGAGTTTGACCAAAATATACATTTTTGTTCATTAAGAAGAAATATTACATTTTGATCATTAAAAAGGATTAAAGAAAAATTAGCATTTTGTTTACTTTAAAAGAATGAAGACAAAAATAACATTTTTGTTTACTTTAAAAGACTAGACAGAATTTTCATATTTTGTTACATTTAAAAGATTAGACAAAAGTATCATATTTTGTACATTGACAGGAATTTGACAGAATGATCATATGTTGTACATTAAAAGGAATTGGACAAAATTACAATTTGTCACTTTAGAAGAATTTGAATAAAAGAGACATTTTTGTCATTTTAAAAAGGATGAAGTAAAATATTCATTTTGTCATTCAGAAATGAATGAGACCAAAAATATACTTTTTGGTCAATAAATAAGAGTTAAGATTTTATTGTCATTCGTTAACAATAAAAAGGATTGAAATAAAAATTAAGATTTTTATTGTCATTTGTCAACAATAAAAAGAATGGAAATAAAAGACTAGATTTTTATTGCCATTTGTTCACAATAAAAAGAGTTGAAATATATGTCTGTGATGTTGAATTGTTTGATGTGTTAAATATATTGTTAGTATATTCAAACTGAATATTACACTTCTATTTACAAGTCATCCGACTTGTTTATGTGATTGGGTTGATAATTTTTGCACATCGCCCAAGTGCACAAATAATTTATTATTTGATTGTTGGATGAGACCCCACACGGGTATTGGGATGATATTTGATCTACACTAGTCCCAATATTTAGTGTAGAATCCACTTTGGGTGTTATTTGGATGCTTAATAATTATTTATCATGATTATTTATTACATGCAATATATGGTTGTTGATTTAGTCACATTCCAATAAAGAATATTCTAGAAAAGAATGTTTTAGAAAATATCTTAGAAAAGGAATATTTTAGAAAATATATTTTTATTGAAATGAACTTGTTATTAACTAGGATAAATCATTAAATTAAGATTTAATGAAGTTTTCCAATGTGTTAATATTTAATTGTAGTTAGATTAAATAAATTGGATTTTGGGTTTGTCGTGAATAGTGTCTTAAATAACACTGTTCTTAAACCCCGCATGAAAAGAATAATCTTTTATTTAGATTATTAAAGTTTTCAGTTATATTTAGTAATTGAAATAAGATGAAATGTGAGTTGGGTTTATTGTGAACTGTGTTTTTAAGTAACATGTGTTCTTTAACCCAATTGACAGTAAAAATATGATTTGGAATTTATAAATCTTTTATTAAGATTTAAAGGGGAATTTTTCCAAAAGCCAAGTTTTCCAATTTAATATATTAAATTGGAGTTGAATGGAATTCGAATTAATAATAACCGAGATAAGCTTCTGTAAAAGAAGACCGATACTACATATGGAATTTAAGAGGCTTTGCCGTTATTCCATTTATATTATTAGTCGGATACAGAAATTTATAACGATTATATATTGATTTGATTTCTGTGAAGACTCCATATTTATGGAAGATGATTTCGGGTTTACCGTGAACTATGTTTTAAATGACATTAATTCTTTAACCCAGTTAAAGATAAGATTAATTTCTTAAATTTAAATAATCATTGAATAATGACTTTTGATATTTAAAACCAAATTGGGTTTAATAAATCTTTAAAAGAAAGATATAAGATAAATTTGAAGAATTTATCTTTGATAAGATAATGTGAATATTTTATTTAAAAGAATATCCTGAATTGGAATGAGACGTTGGATGTGCTTTTATAGTAATTGATTTTTAATTATAAAAATACACGAATTATTCGGAAAGACCGGGTTTAACCCATTCCAAATAATTACTACGACGATGAAGAGTCGAAGATGAAGACGGTGGTTGAAGACCGACGATCTTCACATCGAATGGAAGTGTTGCTACTGAGACCCATGATGGGAGTAGCTACCTTGAAGGGGCTTCAGTAGTAGCCGTCCGGACTATTGTTGATTGTTTCGGATATGCGAGGACCTCTCAGGTGTCTCCAGTTTCGTTCAGACCTAGAACGGACTTGTAAATGGATGTGTGCCTTGTGGGATGATCAAAGTATAGCCTATTACGACATAGCTTTGTGTATAGCATGACTTCGCGAGCCTCACACCCCGGTATGAGTCAAAAACGGGATATGGACCGTAGGGAGTGCACAAGTTTCTTTCTAGCTAGGGGTAGTGTCAGTGCTTAAACTGGCTGGCATTTTACTTATGTGGATGATGGATTGAGGCGCCTCAGGATTATAGGCCGTTAATGGTCATATGGAGGTTCAAAGGAACCGGGAAACGTGTGTTTAGGCATAACTAATCCACTACCGTTAGGTGGGGACCGGCCCTACCGCTTCAAGGGTTGCCCATAGGTGTGATCCTGAGGCATTTGCTAGAGTGTCTCGAATCGGAGAGGACGATCCCTAGCCTCGATTTCATGATGGAAAACCAACTTCCAATACGACACCATGCGGTTTTGATTGTAGAACTAGTATGGCGACATGATATATGGTACCCATGCCGTCTATGATTAATACATTATGATTGAAATTGTTTTTGAAAACATATATACACTAATGATAATATCAAATCCGTTTTTATCGTATCAAGCATTTTTGACCGTTATAAGGTAAAACTCTATCCTCCGGTTTGTGTTGCATTGTGTGATGGGACTTGAGTCTTATAATGGTTTCATTTTTCTAAAAAGCATTGCGTTGTTTAACGATTTACTTTATTTTATGCACTGGCAATCCAATGGAGTAAACCCGTTCCGCTTTAGCGGCATGGTCCTGTGATTAGCCTTATTATTATATTAATTAAGTTAGATTTCTCATACCAGTCCCATGACTGAAGCGACCCAAACTTCCATGGTCTCCGAAGAGATGAGAAAGAACGAATTACTGTGAGGACAAGACAAATCAGAACGCAGACGGAAGAACATTTCATTGCTATTACAACAATTCCATCAGATACAAGAATATACAGAGTATAATTGAATAAATTACATTCGATAAATATCAGAGATTACAATAAATTACATAGCAGCGGAAAATAATACAAAGCACAACTGAAGGTGATATGCGGATACAGAGCTTTCCGGATATCATTCCAGCTGTAAACCAGGATCCTGTGAATATAAATCTGCAAAACCAAAACTACTAGCTGCCCGTGCGGAAAATAGGGGCACTCAGAGTTTAGGTTAAAACAATAAACTCCAGGTCAGTCATGTGACTGGTGTGAGAACTAAAACAGTTATTTAAAGCTTTATTTTAAAAGAGAGTAATTCCAGGGACCACGCCGTATAATACGGAACGGGTTTCCTGAATACTAGTGCATAGAATAAACAGCGCAATGCTTTTTCGAAAAATGAAGCTATTATAAGACCAAGGTCCCATCACACAATGCAACGCAAGCCGGAGGATAGGGTTTTCCCTTATAATAGCCAAACATGCTTGGTACGTTTAAAACAAATCATTTGATACTATAATAGGTGTATAGTGTCAAAACAATTTCAATCATAAATATCAATCCTAGGCGGCATGGGTACCATCTATCATGTCGCCATACTAGGCTCTACAAATAAAACCGAATTACACGTATTGGAAATTGGATTTCCGTCATGAGTCGAGGCAAGGGGCAAGCTCCTCTCCGCTTCGAGACACTCTAGCAAATGCCTCGGGACTACACACTCTGGGTAACCCCTGGATGCTTCAGGGCCGGTCCTCTCTTACGTTTGAGGATTGGCAATTCCTGAACACACGTTTCCCGGTCCTTACAGACCTAAAATCGAGGCGCCTCATCCAACAACCACAAAGGTGAAAAGTATATAAATGTCAGGGCTGGTAAGTCACTGACACCACCAAAGCTAGAAAGAAACGTCGTGCTCTCCCTGCAGTCCGTATCCCGTTTTTGACTCATACCGAGGTGTGAGGCTCGCGAATTCACGTTATACACAAAGCTGCCACGTAGGCGTGCTTTGATCATCAACCACAAGACTTTGCTTTTTAACAGAAGCCTTGATCATTGCATCTTAGCATGCCACACAGGCAATTCATGCCATGCGACTGATGTCCATCGATATACAACCTCTGAGCTCGTACGTCTCAGAGAAGGGCGTTAAGCAAAAGAATAAATTCTCCGCCGCCAAACAGATGTATATTTAATAGAAATCAATCAACACAGAATAAAATCCAATGTCAGACACACAATCCATTTACAAGTCCGTTCTGGGTCTGAACGAAACCGGAGGCACTTTCCTCGCATATCCATCCATCTCCAAGTACGTCTGGACGACAACCAACTGATTCCCTCATCTTGGGTGTATAGCCCAATCAAGATCATCAGTAATCACCCAAACGATGTGAAGACTTCCGGTCTTCAACCACCGTCTTCATCTTCGACATATCGTCGAATCGGTTATTCAGAATGGGTATAAACCCGGACTTTCCGAACAACCCGCGTATATTAAAAACAAATGTTATACGAACAGAACATACGCCTCATTCCAATTCATATTCTCAGGGAAAGGTTCCCATTAATTTTATCCAAGATAAATTCTTTAAAATTTATCCTTTAATCTTCCTTTGGATGTCATTTCAAACCAAATTATGGTTTTTCAAACTAGTCGAGATTAGCGAATCACACCGAAGTGATTATTTATTTTATTTCCCAATCCCAACCTATTCATCCCATGAAGCAAAACTGGTAGTACTCCATATCTAATACCACGGTGTTATCGGTAAAATTAATTACCATTTCACGTTCAAATCTAATTAAAGATTTAACTATCGCTTTGGAGCAAAACTGGTGATACTCCATTCTCGCTTATTTTCTAAATTTGATAATTTAGATTATAGATTCACATTTCAACCTAATTGCAGATTCGTTAAAACTCCTTTTACTGGGTTAAAGAACTAGTGTTATTTAAAACACAGTTCACGACAAATCCAAATCACATTCTATTTATTATCGGGTTAAAGAACTAGTGTTATTTAAAACACCGTTCACGATAAACCCATTTCAAATCCAATCAAATATATTAGAAATTCCGATTATTTAAAACCCCTTTTTAAATCTAATTTATTTATTTAAAAATAATTGGGTTTTAAATTTAGTTCAAAACTAGTTCATTTCGATAAAAATCCATTTTTATCTTTTCAAATATGGAGTTTTTCACCCCAATTTTTCCCAAATCATTTCTTATGATTTTACACAAATTACTGATATTTTTAATAATTTTATCAAGGCCCGTGCAGTCGATTTCCATCAACGGTCATCGAACTTCACTTACAACGACCTTTTCCAAATTTGATTTGGACGTATCTCCAAATCCAACCGTTAGATTTCAAATTTCTAATATTCGTTAGAAAGCTCTTTTCGATACGAACCCAATGGTTCCGGTTTTAGGAGAATCCGACGTTCGGATCTCCCGTAATGTCCGTTTGAAATAAATGGTCGAAATTCACGAACTATCGCGGCGCGGCGCGTTCTATTCAGGCCATTATATTATATATATTATATATATATAATATATATTTCGTCGATTTCCTTTTCGAAATGAATTATATAAATAGTTTTAAATTCGTTTCAAAAATAATTTCAACTTCCATTTCAATTCAAATCAAAATTGAATTTTTCCTTATAAATTCGTTTTAAAATTCATTTCTATCCAATCCAAATTTCAAGTCAATTTGAATTCATTTCAATTCGAATTCATTTTATATTCAATTCATTTCGAATTGGTTTTCTATTCGATTCAATTCAAATTGATTTTCTATTCGATTCAATTCAAATTGGTTTTCTATTCGATCCAGTTCAAATTCGTTTTCTTTTTAATTCAATTCAAATTCATTTCGTTTTCTAATCAAATCAAATTCAATTCGCTTTCTATTCAATTCAAATCAAATTCGTTTTCTATTCAATTCAAATCAAATTCGTTTTCTATTCAATTCAAATCAAATTCGTTTTCTATTCAATTCAAATCAAATTCGTTATATATTCAATTCAAATCAAATTTGTTATATATTCAATTTAATTCAAATTCATTATATATTCAATTTAATTCAAATTTCATTTCAAAATATTCGATTTCGAAATCACTTTTCAATATTCATTTTAAAAAGAATAAAATCGATGTAAATATCGTTCACGTCAAAATGGCGTCAATCTAATCAACACGGCTTCATATATTTCTATTTTCAAATATTCTATTCAACAAATGAATATTTATTTTTGTCAACACACAACTAATCTCAACGAATGAGTACTGTCCACGTGTGACTATTTTTGTTATTTAATATATTTTATAAAAATTAGGGTATCTATCTTTTGATATCAAATCAGACTCCAACCGTAAATTAGTAAGAGAACGATTCCCTAAATATTAACCCCGAAGGCCGAAACCAACATCAGATCAATATTTAGGAGACCACTCATCTTATCTATCTTCCAGTTAATTTCTGATTTCATATATGATAAAGATGTAAATTTTATTGTTAAAATATTTCGTTCAACACATGACTAATCTCAACGGATGAGTACAGTCAACACATGAACCTTTATTTTATATTATTCTTTATTTTCTAAATTGGAATGAGGTCCAATCAATTACCATATAATGTTAATTATATGGATTCCATACAACACATGTATATAATAGCATTGAAAAATAATCAACCATCAACCAAAGTGCACTACACTGTATAAGCATCAAATATAGATATCTAACACTTATAACAGCCTGTCAATCAATCGATCGACATATTTAATCAATCAGGATGAGTGAACTTCAAATTTCATCCCAACACCCGTGTGGGGTTTCAAACAATCAAACACAGATTTTAGTTGTGCAGTTGGGGGATGTGTAAAATTTATCGACCCAATCAATATCAGTCAAATCAGTGTATATAAACAAATCGGCCGATTTGTTTATAAATATTTATTTATTCACTTTCACGTTAAAAAATATATTTTTAACGACCAAAATATTTTATTCAACCTATGAATATTTTATTCAGTTCATTTACACAATAAAAATGATATTTTTATTTTTCTAACATATTCTGGAAAATTTCGGCGGCATAACGGCACGATACTAGAAACGGGACGAGGTCTAGCCTTATTCCCGGTCTAGTGAAGGCCCACGCCATTCACACATCAATCAAATCCATTCCATTTCACCAAACAATTCAATTTCAATCATATAATCTAACTAATTTTTGCAATCAAACAAACAAGTCCATGGTCTATGGACGATTGTGTCGGGTGCTACTAAGCACCGTCTGCATCCTAGTATATATATATAACTAGAAAAGAAATTGAAGAGTGAGAAATTCTCACCGATAGCTATCCAATCATCTTGACTCTTCTTTGATAGAAATCTTCATCGTTATCGCATTCTTGTCATCTTCGTTGTTGTAGCCACTACATATGTAAAAATCGAATTTTTACTTCGCTATTCAATATATAAAAATCGAATTTTTACCTTGTTATTCAATATATAAAAATCGAATTTTTACCTTGTTATTCAATATATAAAAATCGAATTTTTATTATGCTATTCAATATATAAAAATCGAATTTTTACCTTGCTATTCAATATATAAAAATCGAATTTTTATAATGCTATTCAATATATAAAAATCGAATTTTTACCTTATTATTCAATATATAAAAATCGAACTTTTATTATGCTATTCAATATATAAAAATCGAATTTTTACCTTGTAATTCAATATATAAAAATCGAATTTTTATTATGCTATTCAATATATAAAAATCGAATTTTTATTATGCTATTCAATATATAAAAATCGAATTTTTACCTTGTTATTCAATATATCAAAATCGAATTTTTATTATGCTATTCAATATATAAAAATCGAATTTTTATTATGCTATTCAATATATAAAAATCGAATTTTTACCTTGTTATTCAATATATAAAAATCGAATTTTTATTATGCTATTCAATATATAAAAATCAAATTTTTATTATGTTATTCAATATATAAAAATCAAATTTTTATTATACTATTCTCCATATAAAGACTTCGCCTTTTCACATATAAAGATTTTATTTTTATTTCGCTACATATACAAAGATGATATTTCTATATTCTATATCTCATAAAGATTATATTTTCAATCCACTACATAAGTAAAAATCATATTTTTACTTCACTACTTATATCAAAATATCGTCTTTTCACTTTTAAAATTAAAAATCCCTCCTTTCTCTACTATGTATATATATTTTAAAACAATACTAATCTCAGTTTTAAAATCACCTTAATTTCAGTATTAAAATCATGTAAAAATCAGTTTTTAAAATCAATAAAAATCAGTGAAACTTACAGTAATTTTCAAAGGGAGGAGGGGCGGATTCGCTGCAGGGAGGAGGGAGAGAACGGAGGAGGGTGGCGGTGCTGGGGGGGGGGGTGTGCGGCGGTGGAGGAAAAGGGGGGGCTCTCGCGCGTCGGCACGGTTCATCGGGGGGGGGAGGGGGGGGGGGGGGTTGGAGGGTGTCGCCTGGTCGAGGTAGAAGGGGGGTCTCGAAGGTGGCGCGGTGGTCCTCGGGGAGGGCGGCGGCTCCCTGGGCGCGGCGGCGGCTGCTGCGTTCCTCCTTTCTTCTTCTTCTTTTTTTTTTCTAAAAAATGATTTTGAATGGGGGGGGGGGGCAGAGAAAATAAGGGAGAGGGTTTTAACTTTTAATTATTTTATTTTTCTCCAAAAAGCAACTTTTATTTTCGACCTCAAAACGAGGCCCACCGCTTGTCGTCCATAGCTAATTACCCCCATTCCGAACACAATGGGATATGTATCGTAAGCTGATTCGATTGTTTCGATCAGTTTCCGCCAAAATCAACATATAACTCTATATATTGAATTTGAACGCGCATTTCAATTTACTGGGATCACATACTAACTCGAAAAATTCCAGAAAAATATTTTCTAACTTCGTATTGACGATACGGTCCTAACAAAACTAATTTCATTGAATTCTGAGACCGTTGGAAAAATGGCCAATTTCCAGTCGATTAAAATCAACTGAAACTGGTCAAACGCATTTTTCTTTGCCACGCTCACATATTGATTCGAAAAATTATGAAATTTGGAATCTAACAATAATTTGACATCACGGACCCAAAAAAAGTGATTTCGTCGAAATCCGAGGTCGTTTGCAAAATTCCCATTTTTAAGGGCCTGAATTCCATAGCGACTATTCAGAATTTTCAACTGGACATATCTTTTGATTCCCGCTATGAAATTTCGATTTTTCGGATTCGTTGGAAAGATATTCCCAATTAGATCCTAATGTTTTTGGTTTCACTAAAATCCGGATTGTTTTGCACCCGGTACATTCAATTGAAGTTTGAAATCGAATTATCGAACTACCACGCCATTTTCAATTCTATTTATAATTATAAATAAATATTTATATTCTAACGACGACGTATATAATATATACGTCGAATTCTATTCAAAATAAATTTCTCGTCGATATTATTTAAAATAATCTATTTTAAATATTCAAAATTCGCTAAAATAGCCAAAAATAAAAATTTTAAACTGGTTCAGAATTTCCGGGTTATTACAATCTCCCCCACTTAAAACTTTTCGTCCCCGAAAAGGAACAAAGTCAAAAGTGGTTTGATTAATCAACTCTACCTTCGATCTGGCTTCCATTCTCTAACTTTTCATTTTCTGAGAATTTTCAAATTTTCAAAAATTTGGCTAACACCCTAAATTTTCGAAAAATTTCGCCATAACCACCCCTGCACCGGGAGCCACGGGAAAATCCCGAAATTGCCATATAGGCCTTCTGATCTCAAAAAGAAAAAGAAAAAGCCAATAGGCTCATAAAATCATCATCACCCAAACAAAACGGTAAATTATAGTAAACATGTACCTATTTGTCGGGCAAACAAATTTTATTCTCTGCTCTAGCTTCCTTGCTATGACCTGTTCAATGTAAGTATATGTATATGCAAGCAAATGCGACTAATTTTCAACACAGTTCCATATTTGATTCAATTAGGCATAATGGTTCAAAATTATCAAACAAATAAACAAACAACACAAACATCAATCAATTAGTGTATTAGAGTTTCAAATTCATAATTTTGATACATATACAGAAAATCTTGTTTTTGATGCCAATTCACAACAATGTGTTCTAGCTATAAAAGTTTTGGTTCTCACACCAGTCTAATGGAAATATATAGATATCACCCCTTCGCCACTCGAAAATAAATACTGGTGATGGTATACTTCATCATCAGGACCATGTCCGGGCGACTAGAGTGTGACTCTATATCTATCTAATATATTAAAACTTCGAATATATGTTCATGACGCGTATATGCAAAACCTTTATATACTAGATTGTCCAAATTCAAAATAAATAAATATTCAAATACGTTTAAAATGGTTTAAATTTTCAAAACAAAATTGTTTTCATTTGAAAAATATACCCTTCAAACTCGTTCTAGGATACTATTGATCATATCTCTAACGAGTCATTCTAATTGGATATTACTAATCCAATATCTGATGAATTCTTTCGTATGGTTCTAATGTGTCTTGTTCTCGAGCTCTGTAAACCAAAGCTCTGATACCAAATGAAGCGACCCGAACTTCCCCGGTCTTCGAAGAGATGAGAAAGAACGAATTACTGTGAGGACAAGACAAATCAGAACGCAGACGGAAGAACATTTCATTGCTATTACAACAATTCCATCAGATACAAGAATATACAGAGTATAATTGAATAAATTACATTCGATAAATATCAGAGATTACAATAAATTACATAGCAGCAGAAAATAATACAAAGCACAACTGAAGGTGACATGCGGATACAGAGCTTTCCGGATATCATTCCAGCTGTAAACCAGGATCCTGTGAATATAAATCTGCAAAACCAAAACTACTAGCTGCCCGTGCGGAAAATAGGGGCACCCAGAGTTTAGGTTAAAGCAATAAACTCCAGGTCAGTCATGTGACTGGTGTGAGAACTAAAATAGTTATTTAAAGCTTTATTTTAAAAGAGAGTAATTCCAGGGACCACGCCGTATAACATGGAACGGGTTTCCTCCCAATAATACTAGTGCATAGAATAAACAGCGCAATGCTTTTTCGAAAAATGAAGCTATTATAAGACCCAGGTCTCATCACACAATGCAACGCAAGCCAGAGGATAGGGTTTTCCCTTATAATAGCCAAACATGCTTGGTACGTTTAAAACAAATCATTTGATACTATAATAGGTGTATAGTGTCAAAACAATTTCAATCATAAATATCAATCCTAGGCGGCATGGGTACCATCTATCATGTCGCCATACTAGGCTCTACAAATAAAACCGAATTACATGTATTGGAAATTGGATTTCCGTCATGAGTCGAGGCAAGGGGCAAGCTCCACTCCGCTTCGAGACACTCTAGCAAATGCCTCGGGACTACACACTCTGGGTAACCCCTGGATGCTTCAGGGCCAGTCCTCTCTTACGTTTGAGGATTGGCAATTCCTGAACACACGTTTCCCGGTCCTTACAGACCTAAAATCGAGGCGCCTCATCCAACAACCACAAAGGTGAAAAGTATATAAATGTCAGGGCTGGTAAGTCACTGACACCACCAAAGCTAGAAAGAAACGTCGTGCTCTCCTTGTAGTCCGTATCCCGTTTTTGACTCATACCGATGTGTGAGGCTCGCGAATTCACGTTATACACAAAGCTGCCACGTAGGCGTGCTTTGATCATCAACCACAAGACTTTGCTTTTCAACAGAAGCCTTGATCATTGCATCTTAGCGTGCCACACAGGCAATTCATGCCATGCGACTGATGTCCATCGATATACAACCTCTGAGCTCGTACGTCTCAGAGAAGGGCGTTAAGCAAAAGAATAAATTCTCCACCGCCAAACAAATGTATATTTAATAGAAATCAATCAACACAGAATAAAATCCAATGTCATACACACAATCCATTTTCAAGTCCGTTCTGGGTCTGAACAAAACCGGAGGCACTTTCCTCGCATATCCATCCATCTCCAAGTACGTCTGGACGACAACCAACTGATTCCCTCATCTTGGGTGTACAGCCCAATCAAGATCATCAGTAATCACCCAAACGATGTGAAGACTTCCGGTCTTCAACCACCGTCTTCATCTTCGACATATCGTCGAATCGGTTATTCAGAATGGGTATAAACCCGGACTTTCCAAACAACCCGCGTATATTAAAAACAAATGTTATACGAAGACAACATACGCCTCATTCCAATTCATATTCTCAGGGAAAGGTTCCCATTAATTTTATCCAAGATAAATTCTTTAAAATTTATCCTTTAATCTTCCTTTGGATGTCATTTCAAACCAAATTATGATTTTTCAAACTAGTCGAGATTAGCGAATCACACCGAAGTAATTATTTATTTTATTTCCCAATCCCAACCTATTCATCCCATGAATCAAAACTGGTAGTACTCCATATCTAATACCACAGTGTTATCGGTAAAATTAATAACCATTTCACGTTCAAATCTAATTAAAGATTTAACTATCGCTTTGGAGCAAAACTGGTGATACTCCATTCTCGCTTATTTTCTAAATTTGATAATTTAGATTATAGATTCACATTTCAACCTAATTGCAGATTCGTTAAAACTTCTTTTACTGGGTTAAAGAACTAGTGTTATTTAAAACACAGTTCACGACAAATCCAAATCACATTCTATTTATTATCGGGTTAAAGAAATAGTGTTATTTAAAACACCGTTCACGATAAACCCATTTCAAATCCAATCAAATATATTAGAAATTCCGATTATTTAAAACCCCTTTTTAAATCTAATTTATTTATTTAAAAATAATTGGGTTTTAAATTTAGTTCAAAACTAGTTCATTTCGATAAAAATCCATTTTTATCTTTTCAAATATGGAGTTTTTCACCCCAATTTTTCCCAAATCATTTCTTATGATTTCACACAAATTATTGATATTTTTAATAATTTTATCAAGGCCCGTACAGTCGATTTCCATCAACGGGCATCGAACTGCACTTACAGCGACCTTTTCCAAATTTGATTTGGACGTATCTCCAAATCCAACCGTTAGATTTCAAATTTCTAATATTCGTTAGAAAGATCTTTTCGATACGAACCCAACGGTTCCAGTTTTAGGAGAATCGGACGGTCGGATCTCCCGTAATGTCCGTTTGAAATAAATGGTCGAAATTCACGAACTGCCGCGGCGCGACGCTTTCTATTCAGGCCATTATATTATATATATAATGTATATTTCGTCGATTTCCTTTTCGAAATGAATTATATAAATAGTTTTAAATTCGTTTCAAAAATAATTTCAACTTCCATTTCAATTCAAATCAAAATTGAATTTTTCCTTATAAATTCGTTTTAAAATTCATTTCTATCCAATCCAAATTTCAAGTCAATTTGAATTCATTTCAATTCGAATTCGTTTTATATTCAATTCATTTCGAATTGGTTTTCTATTCGATTCAATTCAAATTGGTTTTCTATTCGATTCAATTCAAATTGGTTTTCTATTCGATCCAGTTCAAATTCGTTTTCTTTTCAATTCAATTCAAATTCATTTCGTTTTCTAATCAAATCAAATTCAATTCGCTTTCTATTCAATTCAAATCAAATTCGTTTTCTATTCAATTCAAATCAAATTCGTTTTCTATTCAATTCAAATTAAATTCGTTTTCTATTCAATTCAAATCAAATTCGTTATATATTCAATTCAAATCAAATTCGTTATATATTCAATTTAATTCAAATTCGTTATGTATTCAATTTAATTCAAATTTCATTTCAAAATATTCGATTTTGAAATCACTTTTCAATATTCATTTTAAAATGAATAAAATCGATGTAAATATCGTTCACGTCAAAATGGCGTCAATCTAATCAACACGGCTTCATATATTTCTATTTTCAAATATTCTATTCAACAAATGAATATTTATTTTTGTCAACACACGACTAATCTCAACGAATGAGTACTGTCCACGTGTGACTATTTTTGTTATTTAATATATTTTATAAAAATTAGGGTATCTATCTTTTGATATCAAATCAGACTCCAACCGTAAATTAGTAAGAGAACGATTCCCTAAATATTAACCCCGAAGGCCGAAACCAACATCAGATCAATATTTAGGAGACCACTCATCTTATCTATCTTCCAGTTAATTTTTGATTTCATATATGATAAAGATGTAAATTTTATTGTTAAAATATTTCCTTCAACACATGACTAATCTCAACGGATGAGTACAGTCAACACATGAACCTTTATTTTATATTATTCTTTATTTTCTAAATTGGAATGAGGCCCTATCAATTACCATATAATGTTAATTATATGGATTCCATACAACACATGCATATAATAGCATTGAAAAATAATCAACCATCAACCAAAGTGCACTACACTGTATAAGCATCAAATATAGATATCTAACGCTTATAACAGCCTGTCAATCAATCGATCGACATATTTAATCAATCAGGATGAGTGAACTTCAAATTTCATCCCAACACCCGTGTGGGGTTTCAAACAATCAAACACAGATTTTAGTTGTGCAGTTGGGGGATGTGTAAAATTTATCGACCCAATCAATATCAGTCAAATCAGTGTATATAAACAAATCGGCCGATTTGTTTATAAATATTTATTTATTCACTTTCACGTTAAAAATTATATTTTTAACGACCAAAATATTTTATTCAACCTATGAATATTTTATTCAGTTCATTTACACAATAAAAATGATATTTTTATTTTTCTAACATATTCTGGAAAATTTCGGCGGCATAACGACACGATACTAGAAACGGGACAAGGTCTAGCCTTATCCCCGGTCTAGTGAAGGCCCACGCCATTCACACATCAATCAAATCCATTCCATTTCACCAAACAATTCAATTTCAATCAAATAATCTAACTAATTTTTGCAATCAAACAAACAAGTCCTTGGTCTGTGGACGATTGTGTCGGGTGCTACTAAGCACCGTCTGCATCCTAGTATATATATATAACTAGAAAAGAAATTGAAGAGTGAGAAATTCTCACCGATAGCTATCCAATCATCTTGACTCTTCTTTGATAGAAATCTTCATCGTTATCGCATTCTTGTCATCTTCGTTGCTGTAGCCACTACATATGTAAAAATCGAATTTTTACTTCGCTATTCAATATATAAAAATCGAATTTTTACCTTGTTATTCAATATATAAAAATCGAAATTTTACCTTGTTATTCAATATATAAATATCGAATTTTTATTATGCTATTCAATATATAAAAATTGAATTTTTACCTTGCTATTCAATATATAAAAATCGAATTTTTATTATGCTATTCAATATATAAAAATCGAATTTTTACCTTGTTATTCAATATATAAAAATCGAATTTTTATTATGCTATTCAATATATAAAAATCGAATTTTTACCTTGTTATTTAATATATAAAAAGCGAATTTTTATTATGCTATTCAATATATAAAAATCAAATTTTTATTATGCTAATCAATATATAAAAATCGAATTTTTACCTTGTTATTCAATATATAAAAATCGAATTTTTATTATGCTATTCAATATATAAAAATCGAATTTTTACCTTGTTATTCAATATATAAAAATCGAATTTTTATTATGCTATTCAATAAATAAAAATCAAATTTTTATTATACTATTCTCCATATAAAGACTTCGCCATTTCACATATAAAGATTTTATTTTTATTTCGCTACATATACAATATATTCTATATCTCATAAAGATTATATTTTCAATCCACTACATAAGTAAAAATCATATTTTTACTTCACTACTTATATCAAAATATCGTCTTTTCACTTTTAAAATTAAAAATCCCTCCTTTCTCTACTATGTATATATATTTTAAAACAATACTAATCTCAGTTTTAAAATCACCTTAATTTCAGTATTAAAATCATGTAAAAATCAGTTTTTAAAATCAATAAAAATCAGTGAAACTTACAGTAATTTTCAAAGGGAGGAGGGGCGGATTCGCTGCAGGGAGGAGGGAGAGAACGGAGGAGGGTGGCGGCGCTTGGGGGGGGGGGGGTGTGCGGCGGTGGAGGAAAAGGGGGGGGGGGGCTCTCGCACGTCGGCGCGATTCATCGGCGAGGGGGGGTTTGGAGGGTGTCGCCTGGTCGAGGTAGAAGAGGGGGTCTCGGAGGTGGCGCGGTGGTCCTCGGGGAGGGCGGCGGCTGCTGCGTTCCTCCTTTCTTCTTTTTTTTTTATTTTATTTTTTTTTCTGAAAATTGATTTTGAACGGGGGGGGGGGGGGGGGGGCAGAGAAAATAAGGGAGAGGGTTTAAACTTTTAATTATTTTATTTTTCTCCAAAAAGCAACTTTTATTTTCGACCTCAAAACGAGGCCCACCGCCTGTCGTCCATAGCTAATTACCCCCATTCCGAACACAATGGGATATGTATCGTAAGCTGATTCGATCGTTTCGATCAGTTTCCGCCAAAATCAACATATAACTCTATATATTGAATTTGAACGCGCATTTCAATTTACTGGGGTCACATACTAACTCGAAAAATTCCAGAAAAATATTTTCTAACTTCGTATTGACGATACGGTCCTAACAAAACTAATTTCGTCGAATTCTGAGACCGTTGGAAAAATGGCCAATTTCCAGTCGATTAAAATCAACTAAAACTGGTCAAACGCATTTTTTTTTGCCATGCTCACATATTGATTCGAAAAATTATGAAATTTTGAATCTAACAATAATTTGACATCACGGACCCAACAAAAGTGGTTTCGTCGAAATCCGAAGTCGTTTGCAAAATTCCCATTTTTAAGGGCCTGAATTCCATAGCGACTATTCAGAATTTTCAACTGGACATATCTTTTGATTCCTGCTATGAAATTTCGATTTTTCGGATTCGTTGGAAAGATATTCCCAATTAGATCCTAATGTTTTTGGTTTCACTAAAATCCTGATTGTTTTGCACCCGGTACATTCAATTGAAGTTTGAAATCGAATTATCGAACTACCGCGCCATTTTCAATTCTAGTTATAATTATAAATAAATATTTATATTCTAACGACGACGTATATAATATATACGTCGAATTATATTCAAAATAAATTTCTCATCGATATTATTTAAAATAATCTATTTTAAATATTCAAAATTCGCTAAAATAGCCAAAAATAAAATTTTTAAACTGGTTCAGAATTTCCGGGTTATTACAATGACTGACCTGTAGTTTGTTTCACTGGCAAACTCTGGTGCCCATATTTTCCACACGGGCAGTCAAGTAGTTATTTTTGCAGATATATTTACAGGATCCTAGTTTACAACTGAAGCGGTATTCAGAAAGCTCCGTATCCGTGTATTCCTTTCAGTTGTATATTTGTATTATTTTTCTGCTGCTATTTAAGTGTAATATAAATCTCTGATATTATTGTATTTCTTTTGTGTAATAAGTATTCGTACTCTGTTATATTCTTGTACTCTGATATAATTGTTGTAACCAACAATAAAAATGTTCTTCAGTTTATGTTCTGATGTGTGTTGTTCTCTAAGCAATCCAGGCTTTCCTTTACGGGGAAGTTTGGGTCGTCACGTTTATATTTGTATAATTATAAATCGAGTTTGAAATGGCGCGGCAGTTCATAATATTGGATTTTGAATTTCAACTGAATACACAAGATCCGATATAAGTCGGAATTCCGTAAAACAAGAAACGTTGGAATCTTGTTGATTATAATTTTCATATGGAAGAGAAAAATTGAGATTTCATGTTATAGATTGTTATTTATGTCCAATTTAAATTTTAAAATAGTCGCTATGGAAATTGTTATTAAAATATAACGTTTATTTATAAATTTAAAAGAGTTTTAATATAATTTGGACACCGTTTTAAACTCGAATTGATGACATTAAGCTGTATAATTTATATTTGAAATTGTATATATTATTTTATTCGGATGTTTACGACAATAATAATTTATTATTATTTTATTTGACTATTTTGGAATTTATATAATATTTTATCGATATTATACAAGCCTTAAGAATAAGCGTTTTTCAAACGGTCTCTGCTTCCGGTGAAACAAATTTTAGTGGAATACGTACCGCTAGTTATTGTTAGATCTACAGTTTGGTGCCAATCGGAGTTGTTTTGTCGGTAGGCTAAATTTAAACGTGAACTGATGAATATAATTGAAATTAAAATAAAGCTGTTGTGCAAACGGAGTCGGAATTCAACGAAATTAATTCCATTGGATCCGGAACATCAAAATATAACAGTGTATTTATTTTCATTATTTTTAGGGTTCGTGGGTGACCATTAAAATTTTAAAAGTTAAATACGTAATAAATGGGGACCATATTATACATATTTGAATGGACTAAAATTATTTTTTCACCAGTGCGCATTTCTTACCTCCTAAACATTTTGCTTCCACTGTACATTTCTTGGTTGCCAAACTTTCTTTTCCATATCTTGCAATCTACTTTCACTGTGCCGACAAAGTAATGTTTGAGAATTCCCTACGCAACGCTATTCTACTTTTCACTGCATACCTATACTCTATATTACTTAGGCCCCACATAGATTTCTCCATATAAAAGCCCTTCTGCTCCATCCTTTTTCTTGTTTCTTTTGTTCCAGTTATGGTGTAAATACAAATTCCCTAGACCAAATATAAAACCAAAATTTTTATTTATTTTCTTTCAGCAAATAGAGCGAAGGCCTCTTCATTTCTTACCGCAAATGAAAATACTTGAACTCCCATTTTCTTCCAAATGCTAAACGTAAACTTCCATTCTTCGTTCAGCTACTTAATGGAAAACGGAACCCATCGTTATGAATGGAGGGGTTCACATGCATAGATAGGTTGTGAAGTACAGTGCGTAGCAGGCGTTAAAAGAAAAAAATATTTAAACCTAGAAACCTATTAGCACTTTTAGATCAAAACTCCATTTCCAACACAATCCTTCCTCCATGTGAAAACCGAAAACCGCTTTCCTAAAAAAAAGACAGAGAGAAGAGGCGTTCACTGGCAATCGGCAGGAGGTCGACATGGAGGGGTGAGGTCAGTTGCGAACGGAAGAGGGCTGGAGGGTTGGTTCAGGATAATGACAGTACCAGTGCAGGAGTGGTTCAGAGATGACCGGATCGAGGTTGAGGGGATGGAGTCGCTGGAAAATGGAATGGTGTAGGGTGATGTCGCGGAAGCGGGAAGCAAGCAGTGGCGCACTGGTTGGTCTCCGGTCATCGGAGTATAGCAGGGATGTGCAAGAATGGGAAGCACGATGTTTGAAGAAGGAATGGAAAAGGATCAGCCAGAAAGCAATTTGTTTGGAAAATAAAAACAGAATGGGTACTAAAATTTTAAAATGAAATTTATTAAATTAATTTAAACCATAATTAGTAGTAAATTTTCTAAATTTAAGCACGACAACCAAAAGGTGGAATCTTACAGGGGCGTTTGAACAATAGAAAACAAATAAAGGGATGAAAAGAGAGTACAAGAATGGATGGCACATGAGTCAATCAAGCAGGGAATTGCAAGTGGAAAGAAATGTGTCCATCGTATTTTTCAACTCAATGTAAATCAGTACGTTCTGATATGTATTAGTTATGTACATAATGTTAATTAAGATAACTAATCTTATTTAACTTAAAATTTTATTAGAACTTAGGGTTACCGAAACAAACAAACTGAGAATGAAAATATATATAAGCCGTGATAATTTAGGTGATGATTTTGGTTTTCAAACTAGTAACAAAAATGGTAAAGATAATCGATCCATGCGTTATTAAAAACATAATTAGGCTAATGATTATATTGATTAGCGGTTAATTAATTATTTTAAACTGTTTCAACTTAAATGTGAATAGCTTGTACGTCTCTGATTAGAATGGAACAAAACAAAGCGACGCCGGGACCGTGTGGATGAGATCTACAATCTAAAACTGTGTTGGACAGAGACAAAGATGTCCAGAGTTTACAGTTAAATTAAACGTTGTTTATTTTGACTTTAACCAAACCGATTCAGCGATAAATCAAATCAAGGTGAGTTAAACTCACTCCTCCTCACATATATTTTATAAGTTGGGTTTTTATTTTGTGCGCTCTGATTGCTAATGGCTGACTGTTTGCAAATTATATATTCATTTGTTGATTTAACCGATGAAATTAAACCGTCGTTTAATTTCAGTAAAATACCAAATCGTTATTTTAACGATTTGACCCAATAAAGGTAACTTACCTTGTTGGTCACTTTTATAAAATAAACGTGTTAAATTATTTTAATTGTTTTGGTAATTGGTTGATGTTAAATAGTCATTATTTACTTTTATAGGAATTGTCAATTAAATAGAATTGAATGATCTAATTTGAGATAACCAATTATAATATAGGGAAGAACAGGTTGGAGGGATCCAACGGGATTCCTCAAATATATTAAATATTATTTATTTTTATATTATCATTATATGAGCTGTCCTGATTGGGTGATTGGTTTGATTATTGATAGTTGACTGGAAATTCAATCTTTTTTTAACCAATGGGCAATACTGCATGAGTAACCGGCAGTAAATGGCCCAAGAATAAATTATTTTGTTAAATTAATTTACTGTTAGGTGAATCGATAGAATTAAAGTTATAAAAATTATTTTATAACAGGAGATATTTTGAAATGTATTATTTTAAATAAAAGTTGGTTTAAAGAAAATAAATATTTATTATTTATAATTTAAGTTTAAAATTAATTATTAATCGATTTTATAAGGTCAATTATGATATTAAGCAGATTTATAAACAAATGAATAGGAATTAACCTTACGGTTAAATTTCGACAATTGTTTTGCTAAGAAACAATTAAATGGAATTATTTAAATTAATTATATTATTAATTAATTTAAAGTGAGAACTAATTGGAATCGTTTAACGAGATAACCGTGTTTTGAGTTGACTAAATCGACCGTTTTTAATGGAGAATGATTATTAAATTAAGGTGTTGAATAAAATTGTTTAATTTTAATAAGTTAAAAAAAAGGGATTTACTATTTATTTTAGTTAAGAAAAAAATTAACCACTGAAGTAGTTAATGATTGAAGTAAATTATTATTTTAATTAATAATAATTTAGAAAATTACTTTTTAATTGAAATTCGTTCAAAAAGTAAACAAAGTTGAAATGAAATCTAATTGAATGGTAGAAGGAGTTTTTGAACAGGTTTTATTTTAAACCTGAGTTTTATAACAAAGTTATAAAAGGAAATTTAAGCGATAGCTTAAATAAGTGTGACTTAAATATTCGAACTAACTAAAAGGAATTGAGAACATAAGGGTTTATATCAAACCATAGTTATATAAATGAAGTTTATAAAGAGAGATGAGCTTGTAAAGCGTTAATTTTAAATTAACATAAATTAATAATGGGATTAAGTAGAATTGGGAAATTGAAATGAGTATCTCAAGCGGGAAATGGTTGAATGGATTTGGAAAGGGATTGGTAAAAGTGATTTGGTAAAAGAAGTGGGTCATAAGATTTCGTAACCAAATCCGAATTATAAAATGAATTTGTTTTAAAGAGGTAGAGGTTAAAAGGTGATGTTTTGTAAGAAGTTACTTAAATTTTAAATTTAGAAAGAGTGGTTATATCCGAGAAAGAGATTTTCAAAAAGTAAGAAGGTTTTATGAAACCGTATTTTAATAAAATAGTTAAATGGAAATTGTGTTGATATTAGAATGAAATATTGGGTTTTGGATTACAACTCATATCTATCTTAAGATATGAACGTTGTTGATCAAGGTCTGAGAGGTAATTAAAATATCCAACTTGAACGATATCAGGATTATCTGAGAATGATATTATTTGTAATGGTAAAAGAGGTTAGTAAAATTTATTATTTCATTAGAGAAATAATAACGCAACATTTTTGATGAAGACTTGGAAAATATATATAATGAGGATTCCAAAGTAAAAGGGAAATAAAAAGGGGTTGCCGAAAATATAACGATATTTTCGAGTTAGAAAGGAAACGTAAAGTTGAGTTCTATTATAGAAGAATAAGCATGGATTATTATTTTCATGTAATGAATAAAAGATATTTCATAACGTTGTTTTACGAGTAATAAGTTGAATTGATTTCCTAATATTAGATAATAATGTGGCTAATGTTTTGAATGTGAAAATAGAAAACTAAATATGATATAGGATTTTCCTAAGTACTAAAATGAATTTGTTTAAATAATAGTCTTATGTTAAATAAGAAGCGGAAAATTATATTTGTAATATCGAAATATTTAAGAGTTTTAAATTTACATTTGTTTTAATTAACAGGCCAAGTGATGCTGAATATTGAACCAGTGAACTCATTGGATTATCACAATTGAATTACTGTTTATTTTGATAGTTAAATAACCGACTATCAAATATGTCCAATACGATTATTGGTACGAAAAGTCAGGGATCGAATTTATATTCGAAAACCATTTCGACCAACAAATACGTGAAGATATCAGAAGATGATTGAAGCAACCCGAACTTCCCTATAAAGGAAAGAATGGATTGAGTTGAGAACATGACAAATCAGAACACAAACAAAAGAACATTTCGTTCCTTATTACAACAATTTACATCGGAGTACAAGAATATACAGAGTATGAACAAATATTATACATCAGAACATCAGAAATTTATAAGTTACAATGCAGCGGAAAATGATACAAAACACAACTGAAGGGAATATACGGATACAAAGCTTTTTGAATATCACTCTAGCTGTAAACCAGGATCCTGTGAATATAATATCTGCAAAACCAAAACTACTAACTGCCCGTGTGGAAAATAGGGGCACCCAGAGTTTAGGTTAAAACAATAAACTGCAGGTCAGTTATGTGACTGGTGTGAGAACTAAAACAGTTATTTAAAACTTTACTTTAAATCAGATATATCAAGGGACCACGCCGTATAACACGGAACGGGTTTCCTCCCAAGAATACCAGTGCATATAACAAAACAGCGCAATACTTTTTGGAAAACTGAGGCTATTATAGGACCCAGGTCCCATCACACAATGCAACGCAAGCCGGAGGATAGAGTTTTACCTTATAATAGCCAAGCATGCTTGGTACGTTTAAAACAAATCATTTTGATACTATATTATAAGTGCATAGTGTATAAAACAACTTCAAATATAAATGTATCAATCCTAGACGGCATGGGTACCATATATCATGTCGCCAATACTAGGCTCTACAATCAAAATCGAAATGTCACGTATTGGAAATTGGATTTCCGTCTGTGAACCAAGGCTAGGGATCGTCCTAACCGCTTCGAGACAATCTAGCCCATGTCTCAGGCAAGTACTCAGTCAAGCCTTTGGATCGTCAGCGCCGGTCCACTCGATGTGGATTAAAATGCCTGAACACTGCGTTTCCCCGCCCTATGGGGCGTAAAATTGGTCTGTATAAAGACCATACCATCCATCGGCCCCGCGGTGCCGATATATCCGAGGCACCTCGCTATCCATCATCCACATAAGTAAAACATCTAGGCGTGCAAAACCCAGACACCACTCCGAGCTAGAAGGAAACACATGTCCTCCTTGAGGTCCTTACCCATTTCTGGTTCACACCGGGGTACGAGGCTCACGAATTAACGCTATACACAAAGCTATGCTATATTAAGGTCGTGCTTTGATTATCAACCACAAGACTCTGCTTTTCAACAGAAGCCTTGATCATTCGCATCTCAGCATGCCACACAGGCAATTCGCGCTATGTAACCGATGTCTATCAATCACACAGAATGAAATCCGATTTCATACACACACATCCATTTACAGGAGAGAGGCACCTTATTACTCGTCCCACATGTCCAATACAGGAGAGAGGACCTTGCATATCTGGTCGATCTCCAAGTACGTCTAGGCGATCACCACTTATTACCTCGTCTTGGGTGTACAGCCCAATCAAGACATCCGTAATCATCCAAACGATGTGAAGACCTCCGGTCTTCAACCACCGCCTTCATCGTCGACTCATCGCCAATTCAATTATTCAGAATGGGATAAACCCGGTCTTTCTGAATAACTCACGTATATAATAAACAAGTGCTATAAAAACACAACATACGCCTCATTCCAATTCTGAATATTCTTTTATTTAAGTATTCATATCCTTTGGGAAAGGTTCCCATTAATTTTATCAAAGATAAATTCTTTAAATTTAATCTTTAATCTTCCTTTGGATGTCAATTCAAACCAAATTATGGTTTATCCAAACTAGTCGGGATTAGCGAACCATAATGAAGTAATCATTTGTTTAATTTCCCAATCCCAACCTATTCATCCCATGAAGTAAAACTGGTAATACTTCATATCTAACACCACGGTGTTATTAGTAAAATTAATTACCATTTCACGTTCAAATCTAATTAAAGATTTAACTATCGCTTAGAGCAAAACTAGTGATATTCCATTCTTGATCATTTCTTAAATTCGATAATTTTAGTTATCAAATTCACCTTTCAATCTATTTAAAGATTCATTAAAAATCTAATTCAGTTTTAATTTCCAAAATCATTACTTAATGATTATTCAAAGTTAAGAAATTAATCTTATCTTTAACCGGGTTAAAGAACTAATGTCAACACAGCTCACGATAAAGCAAAATTTCATTCCATTAACAATGGAATTTTCATGAAAAACATATCGATATATATATATAATAGATATAAACTTCCATATCCAACCAATAATATAAATGGAATGACAGCAAAGCCTTTTAAATTCCATATATATTAACAGTCTTCCTCTACAGAAGCTCACTTCGATTATTACCAAATCGAATTCCATTCAATTCCAATTTAATATGTTAAATTGGAAAACTTTACTTTGGAAAATCTCCTTTAAATCTTAGCAAAAGATTTATAAATTCCAAATCACATTTCACTGTAAATCGGGTTAAAGAATGAATGTAGTTAAAAACACAGTTCACAGTAAACCCAATTCACATTCCATTTCAAATCCAATTAAATGTTTATTAATTGGTAATTATTCTCTACATCTTAATTAAAAGATTTAATCTTTTCACACGGGGTTTAAGAACAGTGATACTGAAGACCCCATCCCATCAGTCTCTAACCGTAAATTAGTAAGAGAACAATTCCCTAAGTATTAATCCCGAAGGCCAAAACCAACACCAGATCAATACCCAGAAAACCATTCAACTTAGCTAATCACTAGTTCGTTTCTAATTTTCTTAACTCCATTGGGTTTAAGAACAGTATTATTAAAGATACCATTCACAACAAACCCAAAATCTCATTCCATTGTTAATCGGGTTAATGAACAAGTGTTATTTAAAACACCATTCACGATAAACCCAAAAAAACCAATTTCAATTTAATTCCAATTAGATGTTAATTAATTAGTAAACTTCACTAAATCATAATAAAAAGATTTATATCTTTTCTCAACTGGGTTTAAGAATAGTGTTAATGAAGACACCGTTCACGACAAACCCAAAATCCAATTTGATATTAAATACAAGGCTCTGAATAGAAAATATATCGTCTTATATTCAATATCAAATTCTGAAACCAACAAATATCGTATTGGGAATAACGATACATGTATATCTTCCAAATTCCTCCCCAATGTCCGCATAATCACAGAATCCAATATCAAAATATTCCAAAGATAATTTTGATTCAAATCCATTCCAATATATATATATATATATTGGAAATTCTGGTTATTTTTAAATCCATTTCAAATCCAATTTATTTATTTAAAAATAATTGGATTATAATTCTAGTTAATAACTAGATCATTTCGATAAATATATTTTTAACTTTTCAAATATGGAATTTTTCATCCCAATTCTTTCCAAATCATTTATTATGATTTTACATAAATTATTGCTATTTTTAATAATTTTAACAAGGCCCGGACAGTCGATTTCCGTAAATGGCCATCGAACTGCACTTACAATGACCTTTTCCAAATTTGATTTGGACATAATTCCAAATCCTACTGTTCGATTTTAAATCTCTAGTATTCATTGGAAAGCCCTTTTCGATACAAACCCAACGGTTCTGGTTTTAGGAGAATCCGACGGTCGGATCTCCTATAATGTCAATTCGAAGTCAATGGTCAAAATTCGCGAACTGCCACGGTGCGACGTGTTCTATTCAGGCCATTAAATATATATAATATATATCATGTATATTTCATCGATTTCCATTTAAAACATATTTTATAAATCGTTTTAAATTCGTTTTCAAAACGATTTCAACTTCATTTTCAATTTTAAACCAAAATTGAATATTCCTTAACAAATTCGTTTTAAATTCATTTTAAAACGATTTCAATTTCATTTCAAATCAAATTTGAATATTCCATATCATTTTAATATTAAAATGATAATATTTTCAAAATATCAAATTTGAAATCACTTTTTGATATTTATTATAAAATGAATAAAATCGACAAAATTCTCGTTCGTGTTAAAATGGTGTTTAACTACTTAACACGGCTTCACATTTCAATATTCACCAAATATTATTTTAAAATATTCTTTAGTTCTGAACTGAAATCAGACACAGTCAATTACCATATAATTTTATTTATATGGATTTCATACACACATGTACACAACAATAATCAAACACAGTCAACCATCATCCAGAGTGCATTACACAACTGTATAAGCGTTAAATATAAATAATTAACGCTTACTACAACCTGTCGACTAATAGATTGACATACAACTAAATATTGAGATTAGCGTATGTCCAATATCATCCCAATACCCATGTGAGGTTTTCAAACAACAAACACTGATTATTATTTGTGTAGTTGGGCGATGTGTAAAATATATCATCCTAATCCATATCAGTCAAATGGGTGTACATAAACAAATCGTCCAATTTGTAAATGAATATTTATTTTATTCATTAGACGTTAAAAATTATATTTTTAACGATAAATTATTTATTTCAACATATGAATATTTTACATTCCATTCCACATCACAATCAATCACAACAACACAATACAACCAAACAAACAAGTCGTCCATGGTTTGTGGACGACGAGGAGTAGTTCATATATGCAGTTATAAAATAAATAACTATATAAAGAAAATTATATTGAGGAGTTCTCGCCCTGGGTTTCCACTCCGTCATTCTTTAGCGGACGATTTGGATTCCGTTATGCTTCCAGTCAGTTCCATCGCAATTTGTTTCACGCAGTATATAAATTAAAAATCATATTTTTATTGCAACGCTAAATGGATAAAAATCACATTTTATATCAAGGTTATTTAAATAAAAATCATATTTTCATAACTCCACTTATACGATAGAAATCACATTTTTAATATTGTTTTATATTTTAAAACAAAATTATTTTATATTTAAAAACAATGCATTTTTATATTTTCAAAAATAATGTTCTTTTTATTTTAAAAAAAATCAATGCTCTTTTTCTTTCCTATTTTTCTTCAAAAACAGTGTATTTTCATATTTTTAAAACAATAGTATTTGTATTATTAAAACAAGGGTATTTATTTTTACAAAAACAATTCTATTTATAAATTAAAATTTCATATTTTTAACTAAACTAAATTTCAGATTTTAATTAAACTAAATTAATTAAATTCTTCATTAAACACTGATCACCCTTAACAATGTAAAAAACCTCACGGTCTTCTTCCATCTTCTCGCTTAACACCTTCAGAAAATACGATACTGCCTAACCCATTTTCTTCGAACCCTAACCCTTCTGCGCACGCTACCCAAGGCCATCGGCTATCCATCCTCCTCCACCACGACGATCGCCATCCAACACTCCTCCTCTACCCTTAGTAGCGCCGAACTCGGCAGCCCCATGAACCCCGAAATTGACTTCGAACGCGCCCAGTTTGAGGCATGAATCCGAGCAGAATCCCCAACGAAATTTGATCACGATTATATGGATTCGTAGCCCTTGGAGAGTACAACAACTTATTCAACATGAGCGCGGTCTAATGGTTGATGGATTGAGAGGAATTAGAAGAGGAATTTTCGAGCGTTTAGGGCCCTCCAACTTGCAAATGCGGCTGAGAACGTGGTTTGACCACAGTTGACTTAGTTTTTAGGGTTTTGACCTTTACACTAGGATACTTATATATATATTATTTAATTAATTTAATTTTAAAAATACAAGTTATCGATTCTAACTCCAATTCAAACCCAATGAGTGTCGCCCCTAGCTAAACACCCTCATTCCGGACACAATGGGATATGTTTCGTCAGCCAATTCGATTGTTACGATCAGTTTTCTTTTAAATTAAAATATACATCAATATATATTGAATTTAATTGTACATTTTAATTTACCGGGGCCACATAATAACTCTAAAAATTCCAGAAAAATAAATCTAGCTATGATTTGACGATACGGTCCTAATGAAACTAATTTCGTCGAATTTGGAGACCGTTTGAAAAATGGTCATTTTCTGGTCGATCCAAATTGACTGAAATTGACAAAACACGTTTTCTTTTGTCATGCTCACATATTGATTTCAAAAATTATGAATTTTGGAATCTAGCAATAATTCGACATCCCGGATTCAACAAAAGTGGTCTCGTCGAAAACGGAGGTCGTTAGCAAAATCGCTATTTTTAAGGGCTATATTTCCATAGTGACTATTCTGAATTTTCAACTGGGCATAAATTTTTATTCCTGCTATGAAATTTCAATTTTTCAGATTCATTGGAATGATATTTTCAAATAGGTTCAAATATTTCTGGTTTCACTAAAATCCGATTTATTTTGATTCCTGTACATTCATTTGAAATTTGAAATTGAATTTTCAAACTATTGTGCCATTTCCAAAGCCTTTTATAATTAAAATAAATATTTATATTATAATTTCGATTTAAATAAATTTATACATTCTAATTCTATTCAAATTAAACTTCTAGTCGTTATTATTTAAAATAATTCATTTTAAATATTCAAAATTCATTGAAATTGCTAAAATAAATATTTTAAATTAGTTCTGATTTTCCGGGTTGTTACAATGATCGAGCTGGAGCATTGAAGACCATAGATTTTCATAAATGGAAGAACTGCTAATAATCTACGGTCTACAGCCAAAGATGTACTGTGGTTCTCTCGTGGTTGGAATCTTCGGATTGCAAGGACTATTCGCTACTGATCCTTGGGGTGATTCCTATATGGGATGCAGTAGGAGAGTGCCTTCGGTTCATCCTGTTCCTGGATGACTTGTATGGACGGATGTATGGTAGAGTATTTCCAAAGGGATTGCGTACGTTGATTTCTTCAAACGTACCATAGTTGGGTCGCTCCCAACCCGGGTATTTTTTAGAATGTCAATTAGTGATTTTTTTGGCGGATCTGACGATCTAGCACTCAAAGTGAATGGTGATCAGGTGTTCCAGAAAATAATTTAAACCTCAAGCCTCATCAATCGGGAAACGACAAAAATCGGGCAGGCAACATGGCTATGTGGGTCACTCCCATTAGGGTGTATAATCACTTATCCAGAGAAAATCCATTTTCTTCTTTAATCAGTTTCGATGATGTCCCTTTTCGGGAAACGGTGGTTTAAGCCCAACCGGTGTTGATATACATTTGATACACTCAAGTGAAATGAGTGGTCGGTGATGTGTGGGCCGGGTTGCAAGACGTTCTTGTTGAACCCAGTGTATTCCCCTCTAGAGATACACTATTGACAGTTGGTTCCATGCCTTGTCATAGTCGGAATCCGATCTCCAATAAGCGCCCACAGTTTTGATTGTATAATATATATGTGGAGCGTGAGATGCAAGCATTTGCCCTAGATTGATATTTATTGGTATCTGGACACTACTATAATATCAGAAAAGATATTGATTTTAAAAATGTTTTGGGTTATCGTAAGGTAAAAACCGTCTGTATTCATGTGTGGATTTGGTCTTACGATTATCCTTTTTTTTCGAAAAGATTTTGACTTTAAAATCAAGTTGTGTGATGCCCTTAAACTTAGTGTCTTTTTCTCACTTTGGTCCACCAGACTGATCCGACGTTTGTAATGTTCGGGTTAGCCCGGTTTTCAGGTTTAGATTATGGGATACTAAGAAGTTTAGAAGACGTGCTGGAAGAGTTCAGACATATTAGTATTTTTTCCGCTGTGTGTTGTATGGGGACAGATATCTATAACTGTCCAGATGTATTGATGTACTCTAATGATGGTAAGTATTTATTTCAAGCTCTCAATAAAGATTATTTCTAATTATATTTGTTCCGCTGTAATGTGAGACTCCGTGTTGTGTTGGTTTTTCTTCTTCTTCTATTCTAAGATTTCTTTCTTTTTTATCTCACCCTCTAATTTCTTTCGATAAACGTTCCGGTGTTTGGAAGGTCGGCATGAGATATGGTAAATGTATTTATGTCGATTTTCGAGGCCGAAAATCCTTGGGTCATAACAATTCTTGTGGTGTTTACATTGATATTCAACTAAAATATCTGTGACATGATTATTGATGTATGTAATTGTAGTTATAGAGATTATTTAGGGTAACTTATGAAATATCATGTCCTTAAACATATGTGCTTGCAAAACTTAGGCTTCTATTTTTACAAAATAAATGTTTGGGCGCGTTCTTGCACTTATAAAGTTGTTCAAACTACAATTTCAAGTAGTTTTAAGAATTTTGAAACGATGGATGAGTGCTGTTTAAAATTTATAAAAGTGGTTACAAATTTGATTAATTTTTTGTTTTAATGTTATAAATGATAGTTTATAAATGCAATTATCATTCAAAAAGGAAGGTTTCTAGGATAAAACTAAGTGTAATTGGTTTTTCAATTTATAGTAAACAACGTTTTAGTAACATTTGTTTTTTTACCTTTCTTTTTAATACATATGGAATTGTAATTATCTCTTTAAAAGTATATTTTAAAGAGTGTTTTTAATTCTTTTGAAAAAATAGTGATGTGAAAATTAAGCACAAGCATGACTCGAGTGCTCTAATAATTGGGTTTGCTTAGAGAAAAAATATAATATTTCACTTTGCATTGATCATTGATGAACTCTTGTTATTCTTAAAGTTAAGAAAGTATGTCGAGGTAAGGTCTGAGGATAACATTTCCCTGACTTATCCGACTTCACTGGCTCCCCCATAGTAGTACTAGTTGGGATGATTAGTGGTGATAAGTATAAGAGATTTGATTTTCATAAGAGATATTTTTTTTTATTTTCGATGGTTGACTCATTTACCCTCGATTCTGATATCTGTTTTTGTGATTCCATGATTCAACAGGGTTTTGTTTGCTTATTTGGTGCATTTAAACTCTTATTATTCTTAAAGTTAAGAATGTTGTCGAGTCGACATAGTAAACAACCCCTCCCAAACTTGTCCAGCTCATTGTTTTCCATGAGGTAATATTAGGTTGTTTTCGATTGAAATGACCCAAACTTCCCCGATCCCAGAAGGGACGGAGGAGCGCGGATTGAATTAAGAACACGACACGTCAGAACACAAACAACAGAACATTTCATTGCTATTACAATAATTACATCAGAGTACAAGAATATATCAGAGAACGAATAAATATTACAGCGGAAACTAATATCAGAGATTTAAATTACAAAGAAGCGGAAAATAATACATGAATATAATGTACAGCGGAAAATTACAACTTACACAACTGAAAGAGATATATGGATACAAAGCTTTCCGAATATAGATCCAGCTGTAATCCAGGATACTATGAAAAGAAGTATCTGCGAAAACCAAAACTACTAGCTACCCGTGTGGAAAATATGGGCACCCAGAGTTTAGGTTAAAATAATAAACTCTAAGTCAGTCATGGGACTGGTGTGAGAACTAAAACAGTTATTAAATCTTTAACTTAAAAGTTGGGAAATCATGGGACCACGCCATATAACACGGAACGGGTTTACTCCACATGAATCTGTTAAAAATGAAACAACGCTATTTTATGGAAAATGAAGCTATTATAAGACTCAGGTCTCATCACACAATGCAACGCAAGCTGGAGGATAGAGTTTTCCCTTATAATAGCCAAACATGCTTGGTACATTTAAAATAAATCATTTTGATATTACTGTAAGTGCATAGTGTTAAAAAAACTTCAATATAAATGTGTCAATCATAGACGGCATGGGTACCATATATCATGTCGCCATACTAGTTCTACAACTAAAACCAAAGAATGTCATATTGGAAATTGGATTTCCATCACGAGTCAAGGCAAGGGATGTACTCCTTACCGATTCGGATCACCTCTAGCAAGATGACCCAGGTCTTGGATGCTGGTTAGCCCCTGGATTCTCCAAGGCCGGTCCTCTCTTACTTTTGAGGATTAGTTATTCTTAAACACACATTTCCCGGTCCTAACGGACCTATCTCTGAGCCACTAGAGACTCAATATCTGAGGCGCCTCGCAATCCGTTATCCACATAAGTAAAAATGTCTGGGCTCCATACCATGACACCACTCCTAGCTAGAAGGAAACGTCATGTCCTCCTTGGGTCCCTTATCCCGTTTCTGACTCATACCGAGATGTGAGGCTCGCGAATTAACTCTATACACAAAGCTATGCTATTTAAAACCGTACTTTGATCAACAACCGCAAGACTCTGCTTTTCAACAAAAGCCTTGATCATTTGCATCTCAGCATGCCACATTGACAATTCACGCCATGCAACTGATGTCTATCAATATATAACCTCTAAGCTTGTACATCTCAGAGAAGGGTGTTAAGCAAGAGAATAAATTCTCCATCACCAAACAGATATATATATTTAATAGAAATCAATCAACACAGAATAAAATCCAATGTCAAACACACATCCATTTACAAGTCTGTTCTGGGTCTAAACAAAACTGGAGGCACCTTATTACTCGTCCCATATGTCCAATACAAGAGAGAAGTTCTGGCATATCCGGTCGATCTCGAAGTACGTCTGGACGATCACCACTTGTTACATTGTCTTGGGTGTACAGCCCAATCAAGACGTCAGTAATCATCCAAATGATGTGAAGATCTCCGGTCTTCAACCACTGTCTTCATCGTCACTTTTAGTCGTCGTAACAGTTATTCGGAATGGGATAAAACCAGTCTTTCCGAATAACTCGCGTATTTTATAATCAATAATCAAGTGCTATAAAAACACATCATATGCCTCATTCCAATCCAGAATATTCTTTTATTCAAATATTCACATTTTTATGGAAAGGTTCCCATTAATTTTATCAAAAATAAAATCCTTTAAATTTATTCTTTAATCTTCCTTTCGATATCAATTCAAAAGATTTGATTTTATCCTTTATCAATTCTAAACCAAATTAAGGTTTATCAACTAGTCGGGATTATCGAGCCATACCGAAGTAATCATTTATTTACCAATCCCAACCTATTCATCCCATGGAGCAAAACTGGCAGTACACCATATCTAATACCCACTATGTTATCGGTAAAATTTACCATTTCATGTTCAAATATAATTAAAGATTTAACTATCGCCTGGAGTAAAACAGGTGGTACTCCATTCTCAGTCACTTCTCAAATTTGGAAAATTTAATTACCACATTAACTTTTCAATCTAATTAAAGATTCATTAAAACTCCACTTAATTTTATTCTTCCAACTACCATTATTTAATGATTATTTAACTTTGGAAACACAAACATGCCACATCGACAATCTACACCGTACCACTGATTTCTACCAGTATATAACCTCTAAGCTCATACGTCTCAAAGAAGGGTGTTAAGTAAAAGAATAAATTCTCCGCCACCAAACAGATATATATTTAGCAGAGATCAACAATACGGTTCGAAATACAATGTTAGACATGTAATCCTATCTTTAACTGGGTTAAAGAACCAATGTCGTTTAAAACACAGTTCATGATACAACCCAAAGTCACATTCCATTAACCATGGAATCTTCACGGAAAACAGATCAATATATATAATCGACATAACTTTCCGTATCCAACCAATAATATAAATGGAATAACGACAAAGCCTTTTAAATTCCATATATATTAACAGTCTTCCTCCATAGAAGCTCACTTCGATTATTACCAAATCGAATTCCATTCAATTCCAATTTAATATATTAAATTGGAGAATTTCCATTAAATCTAGTAAAAGATTTATATATTCCAAATCACATTTCACTGTCAACCAGTTTAAGGAACGAATGTCGTTAAAAACACAGTTCACAATAAACCCAATTCACATTCCATTTTATTCCAATTACTAAATATAACTGGAAACTCTAATAATCTTAATTAAAAGATTTATTCTTTTCACACGGGGTTTAAGAACAGTGTTACTGAAGAAACCATTCCCGACAAACCCAAAATCCACATTGATATTAAATATAAAGCTCTAAACAGAAATTATATCAGCTTACATTCAATATCAAATTCTGAAACCAACACATATCGTATGGGGAATAACGATATATATCTATCTTCCAAATTCCTCCACAGTATCCGCATAGTCACGGAATCCACTATCGAAATATCCCAAAGCTGATTTCTATTCAAATCCATTCCAAATTATATATTCAAAAATTTCGGTTAGATTAAAACCATTCACAAATCCAATTTATTTATTTGAAAACGTTGGATTATCTTTCTAGTTATTAACTAGTTCATTTCGATAAAAAAATATTTTTATCTTTTCAAACATGGAATTTTTCATCTAAAATCTTTCCAAATCATTTATTATGATTTTATACAATTTTTCCCATAATTTTAATAATTTTATCAAGGCCCTTTCAATCTATTTCCATAAACGGTCATCGAACTGCATTTACAGCGACCTTTTCCAAAATTGATTTGGACATATTTTAAAATCCAATCGTCAGATTTCAAATCTCTTATATTTATTGTAAAGCTCTTTTCGATACGAACTCAACGGTTCTAACTTTAGGAGAATCCGACGGTCGGATCTCCCGTTACGTCCATTTAAAGTTAATGGTCGAAATTCTCGAACAATCGCTGCGCGGCGCGTTCTATTCAAACCATATAAATATTTATAATATATATTTCGTCGATTTCTATTTAAAACGTATTTCATAAATCATTTATTAATTTGTTTTCAATTTTAAATCAAAATTGAATATTCTATATCATTATAATATTAAAATGATAATATTTTCAAAATATCAGATTTTGAAATTAATCCATTTTCGATATTCATAATAAAAATGAATAAAATCGATATAAAAATCGTTCATGTTAAAATAGCGCAAAGCTAATCAACACGGCTTCACATATTTCAATATTTTCGTATCCATCCACAATCGGACATCAAATTCACATTTTAATCCTTTACGGAATATTATTTTAAAATATTCATTATTTCTGAACTGGAATCAGACCCAACCAATTACCATATAATTTTAGTTATACGGATTTCATACATCATATGTACACAACAACAATGACAAACAATCATCCATCATCCAGAGTGCATTACATAACTGCATAAGCATCAGATATAAATAATTAACGCTTACTACAGTCTGTCAACCAATCGATTGACATACAACTAAACAATTGGGATGATTGTATGCCAAATATCATCCCAATACCCGTGTGGGGTTTCAACCAACAAATACTGAATATTATTTGTGCAGTTGGGCGATGTGTAAAATATATCGTCCCAATCAATATCAGATAAATAGGTGTACATAAACAAATCGTACGATTTGTAAATGATTATTTATTTGCATTTCAGGAGAATTTTATGCCGTTCATATATACGTTAAAAATTATATTTTTAACGATAAAATATTATTTCAATAATTGTCTATTTTATATAGTTCATACATTCAATAAAAATGATATTTTTATTGTTCAAACATTTTATTCAACACTTGAATATTTTATATAGTTTACTGCAGAAAATTTCGGCATTATAACAGTGCGATATTAGAACCGGAATAATGTCTAGCATTACCCCTCTCCTGATAATGGCTCGCGCCACGCATAACCATCAATCAAATCAACAAAACCACAATGCAATCATTTCTCAACACAACCAAATTTACAACCACAATTCAATCCATACCAACAAACAACCATAGATTGTACAAATAAATAGTGTGTGGAGCTACTAAGCCCCGTCTGCAACCTAGGATATACTTAACTGTATAATAGTTTGAGTTAAAAGGTGTTCTCACATTGGGTTCCACTCCACTTTGCTTTTCTAACGTTCTGATTCGCTGTTCTGATCCCACAATTTGTAAACGAGCTCTGATCTTCACATGATCTTTACTTTAGCTTAAACACGCCATTCCGGACAACTTTCTCCTAGTGGCCTTTCTCCCGAAAATGCTCCAATTCACCAAAATTTGTGAAAAGACAATATTTGGACGCGTTTTCTGAACAACTCTGCAATCCAAAATACAGCTTCCATATATCCAAATCGAAGAGAAAAACGAGATCTTTGACTTTGGTAATGTGAAATTTTGGCCAGAAGTGCACGGTTTGGGAGTTATTGGCTAAACAAGGTCAAGGGTGCTTTTGCAAATACGGGAATTTTTGTAAAAGGGGACTTTGGGCATAGGGGCCCACGGGCGGACTGGTGGCTTGGGGAGGGCGGCGTGGGGCCTGACTGGGGGTGGGGGAGGCGCTGGTGGTGGGGGAGGTGGCGGTGGGGGCGCGGTGGTGGTGGTTGGCTCTAAGGGTTTGCAAAATCAAAGAGAGAAAGAAGAGGAGAGGGAGGAGAGGAGGAAGAGGAGGAGTGGGTGGTGCGGCTGACCAGCGGATGCGACAGGTGGTGGGGAGGGTGCGGTGGCTCCAACATGGAGAGGGAGGTCTCCATTAAAGGGGAAAAGAGAAAGAAAGGAGAGAGGAAGAAAATGAAGAAGGAAAGAGGAGAAAGTGATTATTTTTCTCTCTTTCCATCCGATCGCCCGACTACAAACCATCTCCGTTTGACGCGGATTTCGAACATGAAATAGTACACGTCAAGAGGAATCCAACGAACCAAGTTTCATCAAATTTCGAGTTCGTTTGACCTTCCATTAAAATTCTCATAGATGCTCAAATAATGCTCAAAAATGCGATTTTAGCGCACCTTTTCTACTTGCACGCCCACACGCTAACTCCAAACATCATGGCCTTTTGGATTTAATCATTATTAGACGATACCAATCCATAAAAAAAGAGGGAATCGAATTCTGAGATAATCTCAATAATGTTCCTTTGTAAAATGACAGCCTATTTTTGAACAAATGGTTTCACTTTGCACGACCACATACTCACTCCGTTTGATGCGCACTTTGGAACTCAACAATGATTTGTCATTATGAATCAAAAAAAAATTATGTTATCGAATTCTGAGCACATATGCAAAATTTCACTTTTTAAGGGCTATGTAATGATTTTAAGAATCGAATTTTCAAAATTTTCAAAATAAAGCTTATAAATTAATTTAATAACTTTACTGAGTTAGATTTGAGTTAAATAAAATATAAAAACTAATTTTAAAATTATTCTCAAATTTTATTTAGCAAAAATAACCGATTTATATTCACATATTCATTAAAATAGCTTAAATCAAAGTTTTAAATTGGTTCTGAAAATAGGTGTTGTTACATCTCGATAGTGGATTCTTAATTTTTGTTTTAATATCCTTCTTTATCATTAGTATAAGACAATTTATATCTCATTTTTGGTGTTGTTATCTAACACCGTGAATAATTAAAACCAAAGAGAAAGTATGAGCCAAGTTATGTAGGTCGTAGCCATTAGATACATACACATTCATCTGGAGTGGTTTTGTTTTACATGCACGTGGTGATTTGCATATATTTGGATGCCTTGTTTTTAACAAGATCTTAGTTGGAATGTCGTAGGACTGAGCTTGTTTGGCATGAGCTCTTAGTATGTTTTCTCTAAAAGGTATACCTCTTAGTGGGGAGATGCATCCTTCTATTCATGTTGGATAAATTCGTTCACCTTGTTTTGATTTGAACCACACAATTAATCGCTCTTTAATTGCATCAAGTAGTTTCTGTTTCTCTCCTAATGTTTAGTTGTTTTTATCCATTCCTTAAGTTTGGTTTTATAATCATAATTGTGCCTACTCTTTCAAATTTGATCTATTTTTCGGACATTCTTTCATCCACGAAGGTTATTCTTGTGAGATAAAATTAGCTCTGCATTTTGAGGCTTGTTCTCACAACTTTAATATGTTCATCATATTTCATGAGTTTTCTCATGTTGTTTTTTTGACCGATCCAGATGTAATTTGTTATAATGCTTGCAGAAATCTATGTACTTTTCTAGATTATGTTCGGTGGGACATGGAGCTTATGAAGTAGAGTTGATGTTCACATATCGTAGTATTTTGTTATCTACCATATTATTATATGTTCCCACTGCAATCATAAGGTCGAGAAGTTATAACTGTCCAACCTAGTGAGATTTTTTTTTAATGCTGACATAACTTGTATTTCAAAGGGACAACTTTTGCAGCTTGTGTTATAGTACGTGTGTAACGACCCGGATTTTCGGCCGTTGAATTCTGATTATTTAAATTTGTTTTAAAAATTTTAATTGAATTACATATAGGAATTTATTAATTAAAAACAAAGTTTGAACGTTAATTTAGAACATAATTATAAAACGAGCTCGAAATCGCGCGACAGTTCGTAATATAGAGTTTTGAACTTCAACTGGGGATACAGGATCCGATATAAGTCGGAATTCTGTGAAACAAGACACGTTGGAACCGTATTTATTATAATTTTCATATGAAAGAGAAATTTCCAGATTTCATGTTATAAATAGAAAGTTATGGCCAAATCAAATTTTGAAATAATCGCTATGGAAAATCGTTATATAAAATATACACGTTAAAATAGCCGTTTTGTAAACGGACTCAGATTTCGACGAAATCAGTTTCATTGGGACCGTATCGTTAAATTATTGTACGGTGGTGAGTGGCGTGAAAAACCGATGTCGTATGTGACCACGATAGCCGTAAACGCTCGTTCAGTGCAATTAAATTAATTCAACTGAATAAAGAGATATTTGGGTGTAACTTGAACAGACGATTGAATCAGGCCACGAAACCAGTTCCGGTGAGTTCGTAGCGTCGGATATAGTCAGGATAGCTATATAGTTTGTTATTTTTAGAGATCGGCAAATTTGGTGTTTAGAAGGGCAGTGCGGTACGCGCCAAAAACAGTCTACTGGGGCAACAGTCTCAGAATGCGACGAAACTAGTGCCGTTGGGTTCGTATCGAAAAGTTATTGTCGGTGTTCGCAGTTTCAAGTTGTTTTGATTTATCTGGTGATCGTGAAAAATTTAAACGCGTGTTAATTTCTGGTTTTATAAGGGAATTTTTTTCAAACGATGTCGGAATTCGACGGAACTTGTCCCATTGGGTTCAGAATACCTTTTTACACCAAGATTAGGATTTTCATCAGCAGACAGAAGTCGACTGTGGTTAGTTTTACTTGATACTTCACCGCGAAGTTTCGTTATAATAAAATATTAATAAAATCTTCTATATAACCACCATTCTCAAATCACCTATAGCTTTAAAGTATGCCTCGGCGACAGTTATTAATTAACAAAGCGAATAAAGGGTTTTGAGGGACAAGATTGACAGCTATGTTTATTTTCCTTGCCGACAAAGGAATTGGAGAAGCAGACCGACAAACATATCCTATGTATAGCCGTGTTCCCCAAGTTATTACAGCCGTGTTCCCCAAACAAGTACCTACCGTGGGTGCCAAGGTTTCTTTTTTTATATAAACAAGGGAAACAACAAACCATTCTTCTTTCAGAAATTAACACAAGAAAAACAACTCTTCAGAAATAAAAAATTATCCAAGTAAATACCAAAAATCGAAATATACTTCTGTCTCGAATCCTTGAATCACTGCTACCTTATTTTTCTAATCGATCTTCTGAAACGTTTTTCTTCTTCTCCTTCTTTCACCGATCGGTTGAGGCATTCTAACTGGCGATGGTAATGACCGAGAGGAGGACAAGTGATGGCGAGTGAGTCTTGGTGGCGGACCACATCATTTGCCGAGGTCTGGTGGTATGTGAATTCGAAAAGTGTCGGAACCTTTACTGGTTCACGAGCATGGGATAACTGATGAAGTTCGGATTTGAGTAGGAGCTCGCGAGTTCGACAGTTTTGGGGTTTTCTATACTCGATGACATCGCAGGTTCACTGGGAAGGAGGAGAAGTTGGTTTTCATTCATACTGTGAGGTGAAGGGGAAGTCTGAGATAAGTTGGTTGGTTTATTTCGGTGAGAAATGGAGCAAGCACGGACGTGTTTGTGAAGTACAATAGCAAGAACAGAAGTGTCACGGTAAAAGAAAAAAAAAGAAAAAAAAATATGACTTTGGGAAGCACGGGTGTGTAGAACCGGTGCAGAAGTTTATCAGGATATGAGAAGAGTATGAAGAAAAAAAAAGAAAAAAAAAAAGAGAAACGCTGTTTTCAGCTATGGCTTGAGGAACGCGTTTGGTGCTGATCAGGGAAGAAGATGTGAGGGAAGGATGAGGTGGGTTTTGGTGAGGTCTCGTTAAGTTCGTTGTACGTGAGGAGTAAGTATAGAATTAGGACGAACGTGATAAAGCAGTGGCAAGGGGGAGTTACGGGTGGAGTTAGTCCTGCAAGTGGAGTTGTGTACTTAGCATTGTTAGTTTGGAATTAGCGAGGAGAATGAAGCTTGTATGTCATGCCACAAAGGAGCAGTGGAATTCTTTTTCCATCAGGGAAGGAGAATGATTATCAACGAAGTTGACGAATTAAGAGCCATTGGGTTCGAAATCGCAAGGGCAACGAGTACGAGCTGGTTCGAAATGAATTGGCGGAAATTGGGATTTTTTATATAGTTTTAAACGCTTGTTTGAAACTGTATAAAACGAGCAGGACCGTCAACTGCAAATCAAGGTGAGTAAACTCACCAACTCTGCTTCAATTATATTTTTATATATATGAAATTTTAAATTGATTTTTATACTGTGAAATGGTTGCTTGGTTGAAATGGTTGATAAAATTGGTTGAAATGATTGCATCGTTGATCAATTATTAGTTCTGATATTTCACATTGACGTGAAATAATATTATTGATGTTATTAACATCTGTGGATGCAGGGAAACAGGTTGGAGGGGCCCAACTGGGTTCCTCAACATTTATTCTATTGTTTTTCATATATCCTGATATATAAAGTGTTATATCATCTGTTGTTGATGCTGTACGTTTGGATGGTGGTCGATCATTTTGATTCGGTATTTTTATACCATAAATGATACTGGATAGTGAAAAAGGATTTTCAAAGTTTACTTTGAAATATAATTTATTTATATAAAATCATGGATTTTATATAAAAGGGAAATGTTTTCATAGAAGAAAATAATTATAAAATCAAAGGAATTATATAAAAAGAAAGTATTTGTGAAAACAAACATTGAAAGGAAAATATATGTAACATCTACAAAATGGAAATAGAAAGGGATATTTGTAAAACAATTATAAATGGATTAAAAGGAATATTTATCAAGAAAATGAACTGAGTTATGGAAAGGAGTTATTTATTTAGAAATTAAATAGAATAATGGAATTCTTGAAAAGGGATAAAAATGTAATAAAGGAGAATTTTACACTAGAAAGAATTTAGGCCCGTGCTTCGCACACGGGTAAACAGAATATGAATTCAAAGTGATAATTTAAGAGAGATATGTTTTAACAGATAAAGTGAGTAGGTTAATTTATAAATAAAAGTTATATAAATTAATTTAGTTATTTATGTTTGGATAAATAGAGTATATAAGTCAAGACTTATATAGAGGAGTAAAAATCGATTTCCACATCGATGTTTGAAACTGAATAAGGACGAAGGAGAATTTGTCGAATAAGAGTTATTCGAAGTAAAGTTATCGAATATCAGTTTATTTGAAAGGAAGTTTAATGAATATTAGTTATTCGAAAAGGGTTGATCCAAGAGAGTTAATCCAATAGAACAAATTGTTTGAGATCAACCGTTAGAGTTAAACTGTTAGAGTTAAACCGTTAGGGTTAAACCGTAGAGTTAAACCGTTGGGATAAACATTTAGAGTTAGTTAGTTAGAGTTAACCAATTAGAGTTAATCAGTTGGAGTTAATCGATTAGAGTCTAATCGAACTAGAGTTATCCAAATATAGTAATCGGATAAGGAATGATTGAATATTAGTTATTCAATTAGATTTGCTCGAATTTAGTTATTCGAGATAGAGTTAAACCGAAGTAGTCATTAAAGATAAGTTACCAGTTAGCACGACTGCTAGCGTAATTCGCAGGGCTATAGATAGCCTAAGGCGGACGGATGTTACCTGAGGGAATCAGGCGTAACCATTGTGATCGCTGCGATCTAGAGTCGAGCGAATGGTGTTAAATCAAATATTAGTTAATTAATAGAAGTAATTGAGTCCAGTCCGTCATGTTGAGTTAAATAAGTCGAGTTGATTAAGTTAGGTTAGTCAAGTCGAGCTGATCAAGTAAGTTGGTCAGGTTGAGTTAAATCAAGAGGAGTTAATTAAAACCGAGTTATCCGAATAAGAGTTAATCCAGTAAGAGTTAATAGAATAAGGGTTACAGATTAGAGTTAACTGAATAGGAGTTAATAAAATTATGTATTCGTTTATTTATTCGAGTTAGAAAATAAAAGCCATATTAAAGTCATTATAATTCGGATGCAGGGGATTATAACACCATTGTTATAATCAAGTGTTTTTCCGTACGAGAAGCGAATTTGTAAATAAAATCCGAGAATGTCGTAAAGAAGTGTTAAAGATTTAGAAAGATGAACTTTGCCTATTTCGAAGTTAGAAATGTTGTTCAGTTAAGGTCTGAGAGGTAAATATACCCCAACTTGATTGACTTCGTTTTTAACTAAGAAATGGTTAAGATTCGATGGTGAAAAGTGGTTAAGTGGAAACAAATGAAGGAGATTTGGCATAGTGATGTTTATTCAAACATCTGTTTAATCAAATGAAAGAGATTTGGAAATGTTTTCCAAATGAGAAGCAGAATTGTTTTCTGAATATAGAAACAAGAGATGGGAAATGTTTTCCAATGATAATGATATATGTTTTCTAAATATAGTGAATAAGAAACATTAAACAACAGGAATAGGGAAATGAACGAATGAATGAAATGATGATTGTTCGATAGAATTTCCTTCGGGAAAAAAATATCATTGTTTGCACACCGACATGTTTTCGTTTGATAGTTAACTCACCGACTATCAAAGTTTTGACCATTTTAACGTTGTTAATATGGAGAGACCGGTTGGATTATTATCCAGAGAACCACTCCGTATTGGCATAAGTGTTGCGAATCAAGTATGCTGAATATATTGAAGACGGAGTTATGCAAGGGCTATCCTGTTTACAGAATAGTGCCTTCGGTTTGTCCAGTCCCAGGACAAACGTGAATGGACGAATGTCTGACAGAGTATATTCAAAGGATCGCGTAAGTTGATCTCTTCAAACGTACTTACGTTTGGTGGCGGAGGAATTCGTTTCTCTTAGCTGTATACCCGTGGTATTTTTGGTGAAATCAATTTGTGATTTGGCGGGTATGACGATGTGGCATTCAAAGTAATGGAGGTGTGATCTGTCAAAAGATACGTTATGACCTCAAGCCTCATCAACCGAAATTGGGCAAAAATCGAGCAGGCAGCATGGCTATGTGGGTCGCACCCATTAGGATGTATAACCACCTATCTAGAGAAATTCCATTTGCTTCTTAAATCTATCGATGCTGTCCCTTTTCGGGAGGCGGTTGCTGATCCCAACCGTCGGTGGTATACATTCGATACACTCAAGCGAAATGAGTGGTCGGTCATGTGTGGGCCGGGTTGCAAGATGTTCTTGTTGAACCCAGTGTATTCGTCTCTAGAGATACACTATCGGGAGGTGGTCCCATACCTTGTCATGTTGGAAATCCAATCTCCAATAAGCGCCCTGCGGTTTTTAATTTTATATTATATATGGAGCGTGAGATGCAAGCGTTCCGCTAGATTTATATCTATTTGATGTAGACATTATTATAATAGCACTAGATTTGATATCAAAAATATTTTTGGTTATCGTAAGGTAAAAACCGTCTGTGTTTATGTGTGGATCGTTCTTACGATTATCATTTCTTTTGAAAGGATTTTGGAAGTTAAACAAATGGTTGGAGTTTACTCACACCAGTCCCATGACTGACCCAGAGTTTATTTTGTTTGTTTTCCCTAAACTCTTGGGTGCCCAAATTTGTACGGGCAGTCAAGTAGTCGGGATTTTTCAGATTCACTTGGAGGAGCTCGAAGCAGGAGGCTTCACCAGTTAGCTATAGACTATCATATTTTCCGCTGTGTATTTTGTTGTATTTGGAAACAGGTGTTTATAACTGTTCCAGAGATAACTGTTGTGCTCTGATGATGATATGTATATATACAGTTACTGTTTTATATTTCAAAAGTATGTTATCTAATATATTTTATTCGTTCCGCTGTGAGTTTGTGATCTTCATTTTCTTCTATTCTAATATTTCTTTCTTTCTATTTCTCACCCTCTAACTTCTTTCTAATAATGATTCGTATTTCTGTGCAATTTGAGTTGGACGTGTGGTGTTATTAGTCGACTCAAAGGGTACAGATTTGCAGGTCGTTACAGTTGGTATCAGAGCTGAAGGTTGAGTAGTAACCTTGGCTCTGTGGCGTGGCTCAATAGAGATGGGGTTAGTAATACCCTAGATTGGGTTTGAGTGTATATATATATATGAGGGAGCGTATTTGTAGATTTGATATAAAATTGTTTTATATTGTGTTGACTAGTTTGTTGAGTGGTTTATGAATTCTGGTCGATACAGGCTGTACAACTGTATTGATAGGTGTTTCTAAACTATCGAACAAAATAATCCGACATAGTATTGTTTTAAAGATGGGTAAATGATATAATTTTGCCCAAAAGATATTTTTGATATAAAAGGAATAATTTTCTGAAATTATTAATCTGGTTGGTTGTTATTATAATCAAATGAGATTATAATATCGGAATGGTTATATAAACCAAATTGAATTTGTATAAGAATCGGATATATAAATAAGCTGAATTACAATTGGATTCAAACCAGAATTAAAATTTAAATCCTGACAGTTTAGAAATATTTTCTGACGTATTTTTAAAAGTAATATAACATTACTTTGAAGAATTTTTGAATAAGAATGATTTTTAATGGATTTTAAAAGAGATAAAGCACGAAAATAACTTCAGTGGCGAGAAAATAATTCTGATAATGGACTGCAGCATTATCGGTATTCATTTTCGAGTTTCTGAGTAATGGATTGCTACCATAGTAATTTGGGAATGGAAAAAAATTGTTTAAAAAGGGAATGATGATTTAGAAATTCAATTGTTTTGAATTGAGTTGATTATAAATATGTGTATAAATATATATATGATTTCAAACTAATTTGAAATAAAAACCGGGAATTTGAATTCTGAAATTTTTTAACTTGAAAAAGTTGAATAGATTGAAAATGGTCAAAATGTATCAAATGAATTGGGATTTAACTTAAGTTAAATAAAACTGGATTGAATTAGAAGTAATCCCGAATGAAATTAAGTATAGAGATGTTGAAATTCGAAATATTAAAATAGATTCGACTTATACTAAACAAGTTGAATACTTATATTGTATGTCGTTAATTGGAGTTAAGTTATTTTTGAGCCCAAGCAGAATAAGAGGGTTGACTTTGGAAAATAGAACTCAGTTTGGATTAGTGAATAGAAGTGATCCAATCAGAAGTTAAAGATCAAAGGTTGGATTGATTTGAAACCAACTGGAAATGGATATATGTATGCTGAGCAGAATGGAAGAAAGTGCAAGAGATAGAATTATGCCCGACAAAAAGGTACATGTTTACAATATTGTTTGGGTTGATGATTTTATGAGCCTATGAGGCAAGCCGATTGGCTTTTTGATTTTCTTTTGGATTGGAGAAGGCCTAGAAAGGCGAGTTGTGCTTGTACCGATTGAGTCGTGCAGAGGAGATGCTGCCGAAATTTTTCAGAATTTAAAGTTTTAGAAAATTTTCAGAATTTTTTTTCGTTAGTAAGAATAAATGAATATTTTAATTGAAATAAATTGGTCCAGTTAAACTGGAGTTAAGAGGTGGAAAAAAACAAAAAGGTTTATTGGACCTAGTTAACAGGGTACGTAGCATCTTTTCCTACCTTAGCAATTTCGAGGACGAAATTATTTTAAGGGGGAAGGAATGTAACGACCCGGATTTTCGGCCGTTGAATTCTGATTATTTAAATTTGTTTTAAAAATTTTAATTGAATTACATATAGGAATTTATTAATTAAAAACGAAGTTTGAACGTTAATTTAGAACATAATTATAAAACGAGCTCGAAATCGCGCGGCAGTTCGTAATATAGAGTTTTGAACTTCAACTGGGGATACAGGATCCGATATAAGTCGGATTTCTGTGAAACAAGACACGTTGGAACCGTATTTATTATAATTTTCATATGAAAGAGAAATTTCCAGATTTCATGTTATAAATAGAAAGTTATGGCCAAATCAAATTTTGAAATAATCGCTATGGAAAATCGTTATATAAAATATACGCGTTAAAATAGCCGTTTTGTAAACGGACTCAGATTTCGACGAAATCAGTTTCATTGGGACCGTATCGTTAAATTATTGTACGGTGGTGAGTGGCGTGAAAAACCGATGTCGTATGTGACCACGATAGCCGTAAACGCTCGTTTAGTGCAATTAAATTAATTCAACTGAATAAAGAGATATTTGGGTGTAACTTGAACAGACGATCGAATCAGGCCACGAAACCAGTTCCGGTGAGTTCGTAGCGTCGGATATAGTCAGGATAGCTATATAGTTTGTTATTTTTAGAGATCGGCAAATTTGGTGTTTAGAAGGGCAGTGCGGTACGCGCCAAAAACAGTCTACCAGGGCAACAGTCTCAGAATGCGACGAAACTAGTGCCGTTGGGTTCGTATCGAAAAGTTATTGTCGGTGTTCGCTGTTTCAAGTTGTTTTAATTTATCTGGTGATCGTGAAAAATTTAAACGCGTGTTAATTTCTGGTTTTATAAGGGAATTTTTTTCAAACGATGTCGGAATTCGACGGAACTTGTCCCATTGGGTTCAGAATACCTTTTTACACCAAGATTAGTTTTTTCATCAGCAGACAGAAGTCGACTGTGGTTAGTTTTACTTGATACTTCACCGCGAAGTTTCGTTATAATAAAATATTAATAAAATCTTCTATATAACCACCATTCTCAAATCACCTATAGCTTTAAAGTATGCCTCGGCGACAGTTATTAATTAACAAAGCGAATAAAGGGTTTTGAGGGACAAGATTGACAGCTATGTTTATTTTCCTTGCCGACAAAGGAATTGGAGAAGCAGACCTACAAACATATCCTATGTATAGCCGTGTTCCCCAAGTAATTACAGCCGTGTTCCCCAAACAAGTACCTACCGTGGGTGCCAAGGTTTCTTTTTTTATATAAACAAGGGAAACAACAAACCATTCTTCTTTCAGAAATTAACACAAGAAAAACAACTCTTCAGAAATCAAAAATTATCCAAGTAAATACCAAAAATCGAAATATACTTCTGTCTCGAATCCTTGAATCACTGCTACCTTATTTTTCTAATCGATCTTCTGAAACGTTTTTCTTCTTCTCCTTCTTTCACCGATCGGTTGAGGCATTCTAACTGGCGATGGTGTTGACCGAGAGGAGGACAAGTGATGGCGAGTGAGTCTTGGTGGCGGACCACATCATTTGCCGAGGTCTGGTGGTATGTGAATTCGAAAAGTGTCGGAACCTTTACTGGTTCACGAGCATGGGATAACTGATGAAGTTCGGATTTGAGTAGGAGCTCGCGAGTTCGACAGTTTTGGGGTTTTCTATACTCGATGACATCGCAGGTTCACTAGGAAGGAGGAGAAGTTGGTTTTCATTCATACTGTGAGGTGAAGGGGAAGTCTGAGATAAGTTGGTTGGTTTATTTTGGTGAGAAATGGAGCAAGCACGGACGTGTTTGTGAAGTACAATAGCAAGAACAGAAGTGTCACGGTAAAAGAAAAAAAAAGAAAAAAAAATATGACTTTGGGAAGCACGGGTGTGTAGAACCGGTGCAGAAGTTTATCAGGATATGAGAAGAGTATGAAGAAAAAAAAAGAAAAAAAAAAAGAGAAACGCTGTTTTCAGCTATGGCTTGAGGAATGCGTTTGGTGCTGATCAGGGAAGAAGATGTGAGGGAAGGATGAGGTGGGTTTTGGTGAGGTCTCGTTAAGTTCGTTGTACGTGAGGAGTAAGTATAGAAGGAGGACGAACGTGATAAAGCAGTGGCAAGGGGGAGTTACGGGTGGAGTTAGTCCTGCAAGTGGAGTTGTGTACTTAGCATTGTCAGTTTGGAATTAGCGAGGAGAATGAAGCTTGTATGTCACGCCACAAAGGAGCAGTGGAATTCTTTTTCCATCAGGGAAGGAGAATGATTATCAACGAATTTGACGAATTAAGAGCCATTGGGTTCGAAATCGCAAGGGCAACGAGTACGAGCTGGTTCGAAATGAATCGGCGGAAATTGGGATTTTTTATATAGTTTTAAACGCTTGTTTGAAACTATATAAAACGAGCAGGACCGTCAACTGCAAATCAAGGTGAGTAAACTCACCAACTCTGCTTCGTTTATATTTTTATATATATGAAATTTTAAATTGATTTTTATACTGTGAAATGGTTGCTTGGTTGAAATGGTTGATAAAATTGGTTGAAATGATTGCATCGTTGATCAATTATTAGTTCTGATATTTCACATTGACGTGAAATAATATTATTGATGTTATTAACATCTGTGGATGCAGGGAAACAGGTTGGAGGGGCCCAATTGGGTTCCTCAACATTTATTCTATTGTTTTTCATATATCCTGATATATGAAGTGTTATATCATCTGTTGTTGATGTTGTACGTTTGGATGGTGGTCGATCATTTGGATTCGGTATTTTTATACCATAAATGATATTGGATAGTGAAAAAGGATTTTCAAAGTTTACTTTGAAATATAATTTATTTATATAAAATCATGGATTTTATATAAAAGGGAAATGTTTTCATAGAAGAAAATAATTATAAAATCAAAGGAATTATATAAAAAGAAAGTATTTGTGAAAACAAACATTGAAAGGAAAATATATGTAACATCTACAAAATGGAAATAGAAAGGGATATTTGTAAAACAATTATAAATGGATTAAAAGGAATATTTATCAAGAAAATGAAATGAGTTATGGAAAGGAGTTATTTATTTAGAAATTAAATAGAATAATGGAATTCTTGAAAAGGGATAAAAATGTAATAAAGGAGAATTTTACACTAGAAAGAATTTAGGCCCGTGCTTCGCACACGGGTAAACAGAATATGAATTCAAAGTGAGAATTTAAGAGAGATATGTTTTAACAGATAAAGTGAGTAGGTTAATTTATAAATAAAAGTTTTATAAATTAATTTAGTTATTTATCTTTGGATAAATAGAGTATATAAGCCAAGACTTATATAGAGGAGTAAAAATCGATTTCCACATCGATGTTTGAAACTGAATAAGGACGAAGGAGAATTTGTCGAATAAGAGTTATTCGAAGTAAAGTTATCGAATATCAGTTTATTTGAAAGGAAGTTTAATGAATATTGGTTATTCGAAAAGGGTTGATCCAAGAGAGTTAATCCAATAGAACAAATTGTTTGAGATCAACCGTTAGAGTTAAACTGTTAGAGTTAAACCGTTAGAGTTAAACCGTTAGGGTTAAACCGTAGAGTTAAACCGTTGGGATAAACGTTTAGAGTTAGTTAGTTAGAGTTAACCAATTAGAGTTAATCAGTTGGAGTTAATCGATTAGAGTCTAATCGAACTAGAGTTATCCAAATATAGTAATCGGATAAGGAATGATTGAATATTAGTTATTCAATTAGATTTGCTCGAATTTAGTTATTCGAGATAGAGTTAAACCGAAGTAGTCATTAAAGATAAGTTACCAGTTAGCACGACTGCTAGCGTAATTCGCAGGGCTATAGATAGCCTAAGGCGGACGGATGTTTCCTGAGGGAATCAGGCGTAACCATTGTGATCGCTGCGATCTAGAGTCGAGCGAATGGTGTTAAATCAAATATTAGTTAATTAATAGAAGTAATTGAGTCCAGTCCGTCATGTTGAGTTAAATAAGTCGAGTTGATTAAGTTAGGTTAGTCAAGTCGAGCTGATCAAGTAAGTTGGTCAGGTTGAGTTAAATCAAGAGGAGTTAATTAAAACCGAGTTATCCGAATAAGAGTTAATCCAGTAAGAGTTAATAGAATAAGGGTTACAGATTAGAGTTAACTGAATAGGAGTTAATAAAATTATGTATTCGTTTATTTATTCGAGTTAGAAAATAAAAGCCATATTAAAGTCATTATAATTCGGATGCAGGGGATTATAACACCATTGTTATAATCAAGTGTTTTTCCGTACGAGAAGCGAATTTGTAAATAAAATCCGAGAATGTCGTAAAGAAGTGTTAAAGATTTAGAAAGATGAACTTTGCCTATTTCGAAGTTAGAAATGTTGTTCAGTTAAGGTCTGAGAGGTAAATATACCCCAACTTGATTGACTTCGTTTTTAACTAAGAAATGGTTAAGATTCGATGGTGAAAAGTGGTTAAGTGGAAACAAATGAAGGAGATTTGGCATAGTGATGTTTATTCAAACATCTGTTTAATCAAATGAAAGAGATTTGGAAATGTTTTCCAAATGAGAAGCAGAATTGTTTTCTGAATATAGAAACAAGAGATGGGAAATGTTTTCCAATGATAATGATATATGTTTTCTAAATATAGTGAATAAGAAACATTAAACAACAGGAATAGGGAAATGAACGAATGAATGAAATGATGATTGTTCGATAGAATTTCCTTCGGGAAAAAAATATCGTTGTTTGCACACCGACATGTTTTCGTTTGATAGTTAACTCACCGACTATCAAAGTTTTGACCATTTTAACGTTGTTAATATGGAGAGACCAGTTGGATTATTATCCAGAGAACCACTCCGTATTGGCATAAGTGTTGCGAATCAAGTATGCTGAATATATTGAAGACGGAGTTATGCAAGGGCTATCCTGTTTACAGAATAGTGCCTTCGGTTTGTCCAGTCCCAGGACAAACGTGAATGGACGAATGTCTGACAGAGTATATTCAAAGGATCGCGTAAGTTGATCTCTTCAAACGTACTTACGTTTGGTGGCGGAGGAATTCGTTTCTCTTAGCTGTATACCCGTGGTATTTTTGGTGAAATCAATTTGTTATTTGGCGGGTATGACGATGTGGCATTCAAAGTAATGGAGGTGTGATCTGTCAAAAGATACGTTATGACCTCAAGCCTCATCAACCGGAATTGGGCAAAAATCGGGCAGGCAGCATGGCTATGTGGGTCGCACCCATTAGGATGTATAACCACCTATCTAGAGAAATTCCATTTGCTTCTTAAATCTATCGATGCTGTCCCTTTTCGGGAGGCGGTTGCTGATCCCAACCGTCGGTGGTATACATTCGATACACTCAAGCGAAATGAGTGGTCGGTCATGTGTGGGCCGGGTTGCAAGATGTTCTTGTTGAACCCAGTGTATTCGTCTCTAGAGATACACTATCGGGAGGTGGTCCCATACCTTGTCATGTTGGAAATCCAATCTCCAATAAGCGCCCTGCGGTTTTTGATTTTATATTATATATGGAGCGTGAGATGCAAGCGTTCCGCTAGATTTATATCTATTTGATGTAGACATTATTATAATAGCACTGGATTTGATATCAAAAATATTTTTGGTTATCGTAAGGTAAAAACCATCCGTGTTTATGTGTGGATCGGTCTTACGATTATCATTTCTTTTGAAAGGATTTTGGAAGTTAAACAAATGGTTGGAGTTTACTCACACCAGTCCCATGACTGACCCAGAGTTTATTTTGTTTGTTTTCCCTAAACTCTTGGGTGCCCAAATTTGTATGGGCAGTCAAGTAGTCGGGATTTTTCAGATTCACTTGGAGGAGCTCGAAGCAGGAGGCTTCACCAGTTAGCTATAGACTATCATATTTTCCGCTGTGTATTTTGTTGTATCTGGAAACAGGTGTTTATAACTGTTCCAGAGATAACTGTTGTGCTCTGATGATGATATGTATATATACAGTTACTGTTTTATATTTCAAAAGTATGTTATCTAATATATTTTATTCGTTCCGCTGTGAGTTTGTGATCTTCGTTTTCTTCTATTCTAATATTTCTTTCTTTCTATTTCTCACCCTCTAACTTCTTTCTAATAATGATTCGTATTTCTGTGCAATTTGAGTTGGACGTGTGGTGTTATTAGTCGACTCAAAGGGTACGGATTTGCGGGTCGTTACAACGTGTTATCATTTCACTATGAGATTTTTTTTCTTTATTATTTCCCTTTTATTATATCTTAACAACCTACCTTTTCGACACTTAGATGTTTAACATTTAAATATAATGGATGTATTGAGTGTGGACTTATGAGTATCAAAAAGGGGTCGTTACAATGTTTAATAAGATATTAATTTTGATAGATAGAGTATTTTTTATACATTATTTTTAATAATATTTAAATAAATTTATCATATAAATAATTATATAAGTCCATACTATGTTATGAAATATACTTTATAATTTATAAAATCAGTTGAATACATATTAAATGCATTTTAGGAGTTAAAAACAATATTTTTGTTTTATAAATATTTAAATTATAGTTGAAAAAATATTTTTCTAATTATTTTAAATTACAAAATTATATTACAAAATTTAATATTTAAAAACTCTTATAATTTTTTTGTTGAAAGTTTGAATTTGAGATATAATTCTAATTTCAAATATATATTTTCCAGTGTATGAACATATAATATATTAATTGAAATTAAAAAATTATATAGATCAACAGCCAAAACCAAATTATTATTTAACAAAAAATTTATTTCATAATTTTATTTACATTAATATGTATTTTTTTATTCGTGCGTATTCATAAATATAAGTACTTAACATACTAACATATATATATATGAGAAAAAGATATTATGTACACAACATTGTGTCCATCAATGGCAAAGTCTGCCATGCCTTTTCTCCTTCTCACATCCCATCCCCAGATCGAGCCCACTATTTGTCCTACCTTCCACTTCCCTTTCGAATGTCAGACCTATTACATTACCCCCTAACCCCTTAACCCCTTCGACTTCATGATCTTTCTCTTCTACTTACCTCCTGCCCCCTTCTCTTAAGCGTTCCTGGACTTCACTCTTTGATTCTAAACAGCAGAATGTTGGTAAGTACAATCTAGCTGATCTTGTATCAGTTGTAACGACCTATAAATACTGACATTCAAAGTATAAATTAGATTAAGATCTATCACAATATAAATATTTATATTTGGAATTTTGTTTATTTTGAACGATATTTGAGTAAACCTTGTCTGTGGATTTATAAACATTTTTAAAACAAGATTTACATTTGTGACCAATTTGAATATTTAACGCTAGAGTTCCTCTATTGAATTTAATATGAACATTTTTTGAAACAAAAAGTATTAACATATTAATTTTGTAATTTAATAAATTTAAAATTAATCATGTATTTCGGTTTAAGGAAAATGTATGCTTTTATTTCAAATCCAAAATGGAACCAGGACCTTTATTTTGAACGTAGTATTCAATTTTAGAAATGAAATTACATTTGTAAATATAATCTTAGTTTAAGTCAAGATTTGGCATTTAAATTAATTATCTATATTTTGTTTTCGGCTTAGAATTGATTTTTTTTTTTTTGAACCTAATATGTAAGGTCCAAATTCTATGTTTAATGCTTTTGCTAATAAGAATTAATTGCACAGATTAGCAATCAATTATGCATTAATTGTCAATATATTCTACTTATTAGATATTTATGGATGATTTCTATTTTATTAACTTTATATATTATGGAAAGGTTAACTGTATATCTTGCAATTAATTAGTATAAATTCGCATTATCTTATATATGTATACATAGATATGTCTTTAATTTTATATATGGCAAAGGTTTAATTGTGCATGTAAGAAATTAACTGAGCATTGATTGACACATATGTCAACTAATAAGTTTCAAAATATATACATTTATTATCGTTTTAAATGATATATTCAAATTTGTTTTTGTCATAGATTAGATGAAAACAATAACGAACACATAAAATACATTCCAAAATCTTACTTCTCTACGAAGTAATTAATATAGCGATTGTGATGTAGCTTAAGAATTCCTAGTTTTAATACAATGGACTAAATTAAGCTTTAAATATATATGGATTATTTTGTGAATTTAAATTCCGAATATGAACATTTTGCTAATAAAGAACGTTTTAACTTTATATGTAATTTAACATTGAATTACAGGAAAAAGAAAAAAATTAAGAAAGGAAAATTTTATCATTGGCAATTTCAAATTGAAGTTTAATATAAATAGTGATTAATATTGTTTTAAATAAACCGCTAAATTTATATCATGTTAAGACTATTTATAATACAAGCAGTGTAATCAAACTAGAATCTAACCCCTACTTATAAAAAGAATGCGTAATAAAAAGGAAAGAAATAAATTGGAAAATATATTCATGCATTTTGCATTACCATTTGAATTTAATTTATAGTTTACAATGGTTAAATTATAACATTTAGAAATAACATAAATAACGCTCTGTTGTTGACTTTCTCGTTCAGTTATAAATAATGTGCCTAGCTTGCTCTCTGTTCATACATATTTCTTCTTCCTCATCATAAAACTCCACCTCACCAAATTCTCAAGTCTTCCCGCATTTCAGTTTTTGAGAAAAAAGAAGGAAAGATGACGAAACATTTGGCGTGAGGGTGCATGGCCTGCACTTCTGTTACTCGTTGTTGGAATCGCGAGTGTTGATCTAGTTCATTTGGTTCGAAGTCATGCTGATTCATAGCATCGTCCATTAATTTATTTTCACGATACAGAGGAGCACAGACAATGAAGATTGGAAGGCAATTTTGGGTGAGAACATTTATTTAAATATATTTTAAGCAGAAATGTTAAAATTGCTAGTAGTTGATCAGTTAATGATTTTTGAGTTCATATTGAAGGTTGCTATTGTTGTGATGATTTGAATGGATGTTGTCTAAGTTAAAACACCAAAGCACTAAGCATTATTTAACGTGACGCTTGTGCACAAATTAGATGGTTGTTTAAATTTTGCAATGTTAATGGATGGGCTACTGTTTATATGGATTGATTTGTTGTATCACACACCGTAGTTGTGGAGGATATGGGTTGTCACGTTAAATCTCCTTCTTATGTGAATAACAATTTTTAATATAATAAATAAAAGTTAAAAGATAATTTTTGATTTTGAATCTAAGTCACAAATAATTAAATGATTTTTCTAACAAAAATGATTTTTAAAATGTTTTAAATTATTTGGGACTCTTAAGGTTGAAACAAGTTTGGAAATCTAACTAAAAACTTGACTTTTGAGTTACATTTCGTTTTATGTAAATGATTAGTTCCATAGCCGTCCATAAGCTCTAAAATTTAATTATAGGAAGTTGATTTGAGTACGCAACTAAACATTGGTTTTATTATACGCTTTGAAAAACAGTTAGAAGAATGATTTGAGTTATATTACTAAACATCGGTTATTAAGAAAATTAATACTTGGTTTCATTACATTTATGACCATTTGTAAGCTTGAAATCAATTAAACAAGTTTTGAAATTTATTTAAAAAGAAATTTGATTTTGAGTACCAATTGGTCCACATAAACATTTGTTCATAAGCTTTGAAATTAAATTGGGAAAAGTATTTGAGTCGCATAACTAAACATTGATTTTATTAAATACACTTGGTACTATTATTTAAAAAGAAAGACCATTTGTAAAGATGTAAAAAATAAAACAAATTTGGAAATTTTATATTAAGTTTCCAACGAATTTGAAATTACGGTTTTAATTAACAAATGGAACTTTAATTATGAATCTAATAGGGTTGGACAATTTACGTTTTGAACCGTTATCAAATGCATATATTGATGTTTCAATAATACATATGTATAACCATACCAGAACGTTCGGGTGATAGAGAGGATAGTGTCTAAGGCTTGGGTTTGGAAAATACAGTTTCCTACTATCTCTGGCTATCCCTAACCGATCCGACAAACTGGATAGTTATCTTGAAATCTAATTTGAATTTAATTAAAACCTTTGAATTTATAACAAATTCTGAGATTTTAACAAGCATTACGTATTAATTAAAATGATTTGAGTAAAGGATTTGAACCTTTGAACGATTTTGTACCCATTTGGTTTAAATAGCTATTTTATAACACTTCAAGTAATGTTTTAACATTCCCTTGAAATAACTTGGTTTTGAGGCTTATGAGCCAAGAATTTTATTTAAACTATAAAAGAGGTTTCTGAAATATTGTAGAGGGTTTAGAAGTGATAAATACTTGTATGAAACCTTATATCCGAGTTTAGATTGGTGGAAATGATAACCATGAATAAAATAATTTTAATATTGGATTTCTAAAGAAAAGTTAAAATGGTAACGAGATTTTTAGAAATTGAAATGAATTCAATCTTAATTGGAAATGAACTAATAATAATATGGAGGAGATTTGAATTGAAACCGTTATAGTCCATAACTTTATTTCAAAGTACAATTATTACTTGGGAAGAACGGGATCGAATGTAAGTCCAAAAACCATTCCAAGTAGTAATACGTCGCTATTGAAGACTTGGAAGTGACAAATGAAGACCGGGAATCTTTGGATTATTTAGATTAATTGTTGGTGTCTCAAATCGGGCCGTACACTTGAGGCAATGTTATAAGTGGCATGAGGTCTGAATATATTTGAGGATTTTCGGATTTTGTTCCATTCATACCCAGAATGGACTTGTATGGGTTGTGTGTCTGACATAGTAATTGACAGCATAGCACTAATTTTTGTTAATATATATCAGATTTGCAACAATAATTATTCTCGTCTCTAAGATTTACATGCTTAGAGGTTATGTTTTGATAGAAATCAATGACACATTATAAATTGACAAATGTGGCGTACTCAAGTTATATAACGAGCTAGCGATGATCAAAGCATGGCTTATTGAAGTGTAGCTTTGTGTATACCGTGATATTGACAAGCCTCACACCCAGAACTGGTGAGAAACTAGCGATTAGTTGTTATATATACATATTTTGTGTTGATAGCTGCGGTGGTGGTACCACTTGTGAACTTGAGGGAATTAGGTATGTTCGGTGTCCGAGTCCAGATGGAAAAACTGTGTTACACTTCACTTGTGTTCCTGATTGATCTTTCATGCCAGGAATCATTAAGTTGGAAACCCAATCTCCAATACGCGCCCTATGGTTTTATTTGTATACCTATGGCGACATAGTTGGATGTGGTACTATGCCATCTAAGATTGATACATTTATTTCCGAATTAGTTTTCTACACTATGCACTCATAATATAAAGAGGATTTTCACGTATGAAGGCATTTTTTGTTATCATAAAACAAAACTGGCCCATCTAGTGTGCGCTTGCATTGTGTGATGTGGGACGAGCTTATGATAGCTTTATTTTTCCAAAAGTCATTGCGAATTTATATGCACAGGAAATAACATGGAGTAAACAAGTTTCGCACTAGCGGCATGGTCCGGTGAACTTCCCCAACTTTAAAATAAACCAAAAATAACTGTTTTATGTTCTCACACCAGTCCCATGACTAATGTAACGACCCGGATTTTTGGCCGATTTATTTTAAATATTTAGTATGGTTTTAAATATTGAATTTAAAATATAAATGGTATTTTATTGGGTTATTGATTAAATAATCAAAATACGATTTATTTTGAGAATCATCGTAATACGAGAATTTAAAATAATTCAATTCGAAGTTAGAATTAAATCAAACAATTCAAATGATCAGTATTAATTATATTTGAATATAGATGATAATAAAAATATTTTATTATCAGAGAATTTATTTGTTTTTAAATTTAAAATATATTATATCGATTTAATATGGTTATTTTATATATACACATTCGAAATAAAATTCAAAAAATATTCTATTGAGTTCTGTATTGCGTTATAATATTGGAACGACGGTTGGTACGCTAAAATAGCGGTTCACGTTTTAATTGTGAACCCCGATTTATTTGATTAGTGGATAGGATCAAAATCAAATCAAAGATCAAATCAGAATCAGTTTAAAAGAAATAAAAATCTCTTTATTTCAAATTGCATTTAATAGAAATCAAATCGAAATTAATTATATTGTACCTTAACCTACCATACTATTCCTTCTACAATAAGTATTCTTCGTTATTTATATCGCACCTCCTCTATATCTTTTCCATTCCTCAGATCCAAATAAAAATGGCCACGCCCCTTTTCTTTTCAATTCGATTCCTAAAATAAAAATGACCGACACCCAAATCTCCTTTCTGCTTGTTCTTTTTTCTCCAAATGAAAACAAATCGAAGTCCGATAAAATAAATAAAAATAAGGCATCGCGATTTGAAATCAACAGAGTTTGTAAAGCTCGAAGATATCTGAAGCGTTAGCATTGAGATGAGTTTCGATTAAAGTTTGATTCAGGGGGGATTGAGGAGTGCGATTGGAGGATGAGGTCAGAATGAATCTGGGTGCGTTCGAAGATGGATTCAATAGGGGATTTTACTAAGGTGAGACATTGAAAAGGGTCGGAGATGTTGAGGGGTTCTGAAGTTCGGAGGGGTAGATGTTGAACTAGGGTGTGGTTTGACAGCATGGAACTAGGGCGGTGCGATCTGAAATATGGGAAGATGGGAGCATCAGCGGATGGATTGAGGTTGGGGAGTTTGGCATCACGATCAGGAAGAGAGGCTGAGCATCAATTTTTTTGTTTAGGTCTTCAAATGCAAACTGTCAGGTTCTGAGGGATAAGGCAGTGGAGGTAGTTTGTATAAAATACAGTTTGCCCTGTTCAAAATGGTCGGGAATCAAAGTAAGGTAATTTACTAATTTAATTTAGTATTTTAAAATATATAATGACATTTTTTTTAAAAATGGTACCAAGTTTATAAATGCGTAAATATATATGTAAAGTCATGCTAATTGAGGAATGTGATATTAAGGTATACTTTTTACCAGAAATTTTAGAAATATACAACATAAATAATTTATTTATGATTGTGGTTGATTTAAATTAATAATCATTTAATCGTCAGATAAAATAAAATATCGTAGGAATAAATTCATTCAAGACAATTCGAGATGATTTGTGGCTGAGACGAGTTGAATCAAATTGGATATTTGGCAAAGGAAAATCACGGTTAGTAAATCTCACTCACCTTTTTCCTTAGAATTATTTTTATTAGTTAAAAATAATTTTTGTTGCTTGTTTGAATGCTTTCTGGTTGTTTTAAATATATTAATTATTTAGGGTTGACTATTATATATATTGGGTTGATGATTGGTTGGATTCCCGCAGTCTCATTAGCGGATGCCTGCAGTTTCATAGCGGATGATTACCCTATGCGCAACACAAATATATTAGTGGATGACCCTCATACCGCGATATCCTGCCTCGAAGCAGGATGGGTATTATTTCTGTTGACTAACGTTCTGTGGATGCAGGAAAAACAGGTTGGAGGGATCCAACTGGATCCCTCAAAAATATATTATCAGTTTGTTTGTTTGCTTGATTTCATATATATTCATATATGACGTGTTAAAAATCAAATGATTGAAAATTGGATGATTTGATTGTTTCAAATATCACTGGGCTAAGTGTTAATTTATAAAAATACCCTGAAAGGTGTATTTGAGATTTAAAAGTGAAATTCTATTTTAGAAAAATAGAATTTGAATTTTTAAATAGATTTGAAATATAAACTTGTTTTGAAAATAAAAACAAGTAGTTCCTTTATAAACGAAGTTTATAAATAGTTCATTTATAAACGAAGTTTATAAATAAAGTGAAATGAAATATCATTGAATAATTCAGAAATAAAAATCCAAGTGTGAATTTGGAAAGGGAAATTTATTTTTCCAAATAGAGATTTTATTTCAAATGAATTTGAAATGGACTTGTTTAACTATATAAACAAGTAAAATAATTGGTGCTTGTAAATGAAAAGGGAAATTATCATTGGATAATTCGAATTTTTAAATTCAAATGTGAATTTAAAAATATGAATGGGGAAATCGTTTTAATGGAATAAACGACGGAATTTATTATGATGTTCAGAATATAAATTGAACGAAAATAAATCGATAAGGATTTATGATGTGAACTCGATTAATTTGAATTTATTTAAGTAGAAGCTGAATTGAATATGAAAATAAATTGGGTGTTATATTTATAAGTTATTATAAATAAAATTTTCCAAAATGAGAATTTGGTTTTAAAAAGAAATTTCAAAGGGGAACTTGTTTAAATATTAAACAAGGAAATTTGCAAAATGGTGTTTATAAATAAAATGAATAAATTATCAAGAGATAATTTGAATATAAAAATTTAAAGAGAATTAAATTATAGAATTTGAATATAGAATTCAAATGGAATTTTAGATAATAGAATTTGAATATAAGAAATTGAAATAGAATTTGAATATAAGGAATTGAAATAGAATTTGGATATAAGAAATTGAAATAGAATTTGAATTCAAAGGAATTCGAATGGGTTTAAATAAAGAAAAGTCAAATGGAGTTTAAATATAGGGATTCAAATAGAATTCAAATGGAGTTTAAATATAGGAGATTCAAATAGAATTGAAATGAAATTTGAATATAGAAGATCGGAAATATTATGTTGAATTGGAAAAATGGATTTGATATATATTAAAAATATATCAGAATGGAGTTGAATTTAGTTTAAACGAAGTTTAAACGTTTATATTTATAAATATAATTAAAACGAACTCGCCGCAGCGCTGTAGTTCGTAAATTGGCGTTTCGAACTTCAATTTAGTATACAGAACTCAATTGAAGTCGGAATTCTTTGAAATAAGAAACGTCAGGACCGATATGATAATAGTTTTCTAATGGAAGAGAAAATTCTGAATTTCGTTGTATATATTTTGAGTTATATCAAAATCAAATTTTCAGAAAAACAGCGCCATAACCATTTAAAAACCATAACGGTTTATTTAATTTTATAAAAGGATTTTAAGCGAATAAAATCCGAATTTCTATTTAGAAAATTTCAGATTTGAGTTGTCGATTATATGTGAACTCAGGTGGAGTAATGAATGGATTTTTTTGAAACAGAAATCAGATTTCTGATTATTGAATAGAATTAACTAATTTGAATAGTAATTTGTTAATGAGATTTTGAATTGATATTGGGCTTTGAATAAGTGAATTCGATTTGAAAATTTATATTCAAAAACGAAAAAGGAAACTAGAATTGAAATTGAAATTCAATTTGGTTATAAGCAAGTTAAATATTTTATTTCAACATGTTATGTTCAAACAAAGAAGTGAAATAGGCAAAATAGCTAATTAAAGAATAAATGAGCGAAACTGAATCCAAATGATCGGATAGTGTTGAATTGAATTGAAAACAGGTGAACATGTGATTAGACAGGTATGGGATGAAGTATATGAAGATTTTAATTTATGTGCCCGACAAAAAGGTACATGTTTAAATTCATATATGTGATTTTATGCGCCGTATCGGCAAGCCGCTTGGCTTTTTCTTTTTCTTTTGGATTGGTGAGGGCAATGGGAGGCTATTTGAAATATCCCGATGCTCCCGGTACAAAGGAGGTTGTGGCGAAATTTTCCGGAAATTTAAGGAGTTAGAATATTTTTAAGAAAAAAATTGATAGTTAGAGATAAATGTATCGATATATATAAAATTCGATAAGTAAATGTATTTAAAAATAGAATGTTATAAACGAAAAGGAAATCGATAGGCTGGTGAAACATATATACGTTTAAAACGAATAATTTGTTTGTATGGTGTTGATTATTCGAGGTAAGTGGTTTTATCGTTTTGAAGTTGAGGATGTTTTCAGTCAAGGTCTGAGAGGTAATTTTACCCCAAGTTAATTGATTTCATTTTTAATTGATAAATTGCAGGATCCAGTCTATTGAGAAGTGTTTGAAAAAGAGTTAGTTGAATAAAATATTTTGGGTTGTTATAACGATGTTTTATACAACATTCGTTTTAACCCAAGTAATGGAATTTTGGAAATATAAAAGTAAATATTTCCTGAGCCTAATTAAAGTAGTCGGGAAAGAGATAAGTGATTGAAATTGTTTCAATTTCAAATAGAATATATTTTCTAAGGGTAGAAAATAAAAGAAGGCGAGATATAGAAATGTTTTCCAAATAATGTAAGAGACCGAGATGATAATTGAAAATATTTGTTTAACAAATATTGATAAGGAAATGGTAAGGGTGATTTAATTAATGAATGGAAATCAATAGGCCCAGTGATTGTTTGATTGTTTTGAATGGATGTTTGTTTTTCTATGATAGTTAAATAACCGACAATCGAAGTGTTTGCCAATATAGAGAGACCGGTTGGATTATTATCCGAGAACCACTATATATTGGCAGTAGCGTTGCGAATCAAATTATACGAAAGTAATCGAAGACGGAGTAAAGTGCAAGGGCTTTTTCTACTAATAGAAATTGTGCCTTCGGTTTCGTTCAATCCCAGAACAAACGTATATGGACGAATGTCTGACAAAGTATTTCCAATGATCGAATATGTTGATCTATACATATATATATGGTGACAACAGATTTATTCCCTTAACATAACATCCAGAATATTTGTGCAAATCAATTAGTGATTAACTGATCTGACGATGTGACATTCAAAGTGATTGTGCTATCAATGAATAGAAAGTAATCGTAGCCTCAGGCCTCAACAACCGGGAAATGACAAAAATCGGGCAGGCAGCATGTCTATGTGGGTCGCTCCCATTAGGGTGTATTATCACCTGTCTAGACATTCATTTAATTCCTTATTCTATTCGATGCTATCCCATTCGGGAAACGGTTGCTGATCCCAACTGTTGGTGATATACATTCGATACAATCAAGCGAAATGAGTGGTCGGTCATGTGTGGGCCGGGTTGCAAGATGTTCTTGTTGAACCCAGTGTATTCCTCTCTAGAGATACACTAGCGGAAGGTGGTTCCATACCTTGTCATGTTGGAAATCCAATCTCCAATAAGCGCCATCCGGTTTTTGATTTTATGCTATGTATATGGAGCATCAGATGCAAGCGTTCCGCTAGATTCTATTTATTTAATGTAGACATTATTAAAATATCACTGGATTTTCATATCAAAGTGTTTTGGGTTATAGTAAGGTAAAAACTCATCCATGTTTATGTGTGGGCTGGTCTTACTATTATCTTTTCTTTCGAAAGGATTTTGAAAGTTAAACAAATGGTTGGAGTTTACTCACACCAGTCCCATGACTGACCTAGAGTTTATTTTTGTTTGTTTCCCTAAACTCTTGGGTGCCCAAATTTGTACGGGCAGTCAAGTAGTCGGGATTTTTCAGATCCACTTGGAAGAGCTGGAAGCAGGAGGCTTCACCGGTTAGCTATAGACTATCATATATTCCGCTGTGAACCATGTTTGTATCTGGAAACAGGTGTTTATAACTGTTCCAGGAATAACTGTTGTGCTCTGATGATGGTATGTGTATAAAGTTACTGATTTGTATCTCAAAAAGTTATGTTATTTAATATATTTTGTTCGTTCCGTTGTGAGTTTGTGATCTTCATTTTCTTCTATTCTGATATTTCTTTCTTTCTATTTCTCATCCTTTAACTTCTTTCTAATAATGATTCGTATTTCTGTGCAATTTGGGTTGGACGTGTGGTGTTATTAGTCAACTCAGATAGTACGGATTTGCGGGCCTTTACAACTGACTTGGAGTTTATTGCTCCTTCCTAAACTCTGGGTGCCCACTAATTTTCACACGGGTAGCTAGTCGTTTAGTTTTACAGTTATAGACCCTTGGAGCAAGATTTGGAGCGCTTTCTGAATTGAAGCTACTGGCTAAAGTTGGAGTTTCGCTCTATTATATCGCCTCTTCCGCTAAAAGTATATTTATGTTTTCCACTGTTATATGTAAGTAATTCTGATATTCCATGTAACTCTGATGTAACATTGTATTATGATATGAAAGTTATGTTGTTTTGTTCAATATATGTTGGTATCCATAACAATCCGCCTTTATGAACGGTTTAAGTTGGTTTAATTACCGGCGAAAGCCGGGCAAAAAGACGGGTCGTTGCATGTGGTATCAGAGCTTTGGTTATACAAAGCTACGGGGTGTGACATATTTGAACAAAAGATAGAACTCATCAGAGTTATAGTATCTCATTAGAGATAGGGTTAGGAATTCCCTAGAATGAGATACTGGAATATTTTTTTAAGAGAGCGTATTTTGAAACAAAATAAATGGTTTGGAAAAAGAAAATGAAAATTAGAAGAACAAAAACTATGAATTCTGAATGGAAAGAGGTGGAATTAAATAACTTACAATTCGAAAGACTTTAAACCCATAAACCTGGAATACGATTAATAATAAGCACTTGAATACTTGAAATTAAATAAGTAAGAGAAAATAGTATAACCCTTTGGAAAAATTTTAGGCTGTCACTTAAAGCAATATGGAATTCAGGATACCAAGGTGTGAGTTTTGGATGACTCTGAAGCAAATGTCTTAAGATCCAGAATGAATGTGTAAAAGGGTTGAGAATGAATGTACGAATGTTGTATCCAACAAAATATTGGTACAAAATTATTGCTAGTTTATTTCTCAAAAATTTGTACATTAAATGAGATACTAGAATTTAGACTCTAACTAAAATTTGATGGGTATTCAATTTTATATAGTCAAACTATTCAAAATATTATGAGAATATGGATTCATAAGATTTTATTCATAGGATTTATTTGACTTAAGCATAGTTTTACAGCTCTCCTTTTCGAGGACGAAAAGCTTTAAGTAGGGGAGATTGTAACGACCTAGAAATATTGACGTTTAAAATATAAATTAAATTAAGATCTATCACCAGATAAATATTTATATTTGGAATTTTTTCTATTTTGAACGATATTTGAGTAAACTTTGTCCGTGGATGTAAAAACATTTTTAAAACAAGAATTACATTTGTAACCAATTTGAATATTTAACGCTAGAGTTCCTCTGTTGAATTTAATATGAACATTTTTTGAAATAAGAAGTGTTGCCGTATTAATTTTGTAATTTAATAAATTTAATATTAATCGTGTATCGCGGTTTAAGGGAAATGTATGCTTTTATTTGAAATCCAAAATGGAACGTGGACCTTTATTTTGAATGTAGTATTCAGTTTTAGAAATGAAATTACATTTGTAAATATAATCTTAGTTTAAATCAAGATTTGGCGTTTAAATTAAATATCTATGTTTTGTTTTCGGCTTAGACTTGAATATTTTTTAGTTTGAACCTAATATGCAAGGTCCAAATTCTATGTTTAATGCTTTTGCTAATAAGAATTAATTGCATAGATTAGCAATCAATTGTGTATTAATTGTCAATATATTCTACTTATTAGATATTTATGGATGATTTCTATTTTATTAACTTTATATATTATGGAAAGGTTAACTGTATATCTTGCAATTAATTAGTATAAATTCGAATTATCTTATATATGTATACATAGAATTGTTTTTAATTTTATATATGGCAAAGGTTTAATTGTGCGTGTAAGGAATTAACTGGGCATTGATTGACACATATGTCAATTAATAGGTTTCAAAATATATCTATTTATTACCATTTTAAATGGTATATTCAAATTTTTTTTTGTCATAGATTGGATGAAAACAATAATGAAAATATAAAATACATTCTAAAATCTTACTTATCTACTAAGTAATTAATATAGCGGTTGTGATGTAGCTTAAGAATTCCTAGTTTTAATATAACGGACTAAATTAAGCTTTAAATATATATGGATTGTTTTGTGACTTTAAATTCTTAATATGAACGTTTTGCTAATAAAGAATGTTTTTACTTTATATGTAATTTAACTTTGAATTACAGGAAAAAGAAAAAATATTAAGAAAGGAAATTTTATCGTTGACAATTTCAAATTGAAGTTTTATATAAATAGTGATTAATATTGTTTTAAATAAACCGTTAAATTTATTTCATGACAGGACTATTTATAATACAAGCATTGTAATCAAACTAGAATCTAACCCCTATTTATAAAAGGAATGCGTAATAAAAAGGAAAGAAATAAATTGTGAAATATATTTGTGCATTTTGCATTACCATCTGAATTTAATTTACAGTGTATAACGGTTAAATTTATAACATTTAGAAATAACATAAATAACGCTTTGTTATTGGCTTCCTCGTCCAATTATGAATAATGTGCGTAGCTTGCTCTCTGTTCATACATATTTCTTCTTCCTCACCATAAAACCCCTCCTCACTAAATTCTCAAGTCTTTCGCCATTTCAATTTTTAGGGAAAAAAGGAAAGATGTTGAAACATTTTGCATGAAGGTGCATGGCCTGCACTTTTGTTACTCGTTGTTGGAATCATGAGTGTTGATCCGGTTTATTTGGTTCGAAGTCATGCTGATTCATAGCATCGTCCATTAATTTATCTGCAATCGATACAGAGGAGTGCAGATAGTGAAGATTGGAAGACAATTTTGGGTGAGAACATTTATTTAAATTTATTTTAAGCAGAAATGTTAAAATTGCAAGTAGTTGATCATTTAATGATTATTGAGTTCATATTGATGGTTGTTATTGCTATGATGATTTGAATGGATGTTGTGTAAGTTAAAACACCAAAACTTTATGCGTTATTTAACGTGGCGCTTGCACACAAATTTGATGTTTTGTTTAAATTTTGCAATGATAATGGATGGGTTAGTGTTCATATGGATTGATTTTTTTTATCACACACCATAGTTGTGGAGGATATGGGTTTTCACTTTAAATCTCCTTCTTATGTGAATAACGATTTTTAATATAATAAATAAAATTTAAAATTAAATTTTTGATTTTGAATCTAAGTCACGAATGATTAAATGATTTTTTTTAACAAAAATGATTTTGGAAATGTTTTAAAATTATTTGGGACTCTTAAGGTTGAAACAAGTTTGGAAATCTAACTAAAAACTTGACTTTTGAGTAACATTTCGTTTTATGTAAATGATTAGTTCCATAGCCGTCCATAAGCTCTAAAATTTAATTATAGGAAGTTGATTTGAGTATGCCGCTAAACATTGGTTTAATTATACGCTTTGAAACACAATTAGAAGAATGTTTTAGGTTATATTACTAAACATCGATTATTAAGAAAAATATTACTTGGTTTCATTACATTTATGACCATTTGCAAGCTTAAAATCAATTAAACAAGTATTGAAATTTATTTAAAAAGAAATTTGATTTTGAGTACCAATTGGTCCACATAAACATTTGTTCATAAGCTTTGAAATTAAATTGGGAAAAGTATTCGAGTCGCATAGCTAAACATTAATTTTATTTAATACACTTTGTAACAGCCCGTATTTTACGCATCGGAAGATCGTAAAATATTTTTATTTTATTCCTTGAGGGTTTGATCATTCTCATCTTTTAATATGTTGCTGATGGGGATGTGTGACATGTCCATAATTTTAACTGATTATGTTTGTGACCTTTTGCCCTTATTAGTCTTGTACAGGGCATAACTTTTGACTCAGGTCGAATCAGAGGGCGAGACCTGTGCCATTGGAAAGGAATTGATGTTTGCCTTTCCGTAGGGCGGTTACATTAAAGATTTGGCTCGGCGGTTTGGGAGAAATCGATGTTTTCCGGTTTTTCAGATGGCTGTCCAGTTTTGGAAGCCTAATGGGCTGATTTGGGGGAGGCCCATTAGTGGGTTGGTGGAAACTATAAATAGGGGGTAAAGGATATGGGAAATGGTTTTAGTTTTCCATTCTCTCATTTAGTGCCTTGTGCTCCTCCTTCCTCAAACACTTTTCCACCATTAAAAATCCAAATCCAAAGGAGGAAAACATAGATCTACACCGTTGGATGCTAGATCTACATCAATTGAGGCAAGGATTCATCAGATCAAGGTGTTTGGTGCGAAGTGCTTGCTGTCCGGATTTGTATTCCATTGATTTTAGCTTGTTTGAGGAATCGGTGAGTGGTTTACATCTCTCACATGGATTCAATGAAGTATATGAGTAGTTGGTCATGTTTTTCATCAAATTCAAGTGTTTTCTCAATAGATCTATGCATTGATATGTCTATTTTCATAGGAATCACCATAGGATCTAAATTAGCAAGTTTAACCGGTAATTCTTATGCTATCTTCTTGTGATTATGCAAGTTAGATCTATAATTTTGTTCATATGATCAATTAACATAATTTTAGAGTAATTTGAGTAATTTGGGTGAGAATCGTTGTATTCATGTTAATAATGGTTTCATACCATGTTTGTGGTCATATATGATGATTTGGAAGAGTTGGTTTTGTCGAATCTATAGTTTGGCGAAGTTTTGGTCGAAATCGGAGTTGAATTGCAATATGCAGGTTTTGGGTCGGCCTAGTCACCAGTTGGGTCGGCCTAGTCACTAGTTGGGTCGGCGTAGTCACCAGTTGGGTCGTCCTAGTCACCAGTTGGGTCGGGCAAGTCACCAGATGGGTCGGACAAGTCACCAGATGGGTCGGGCAAGTCACCAGATGGGTCGGGCAAGTAACCAGTTGGGTTAGGCAAGACACCAGTTGGGTCGGGCAAGTCACCAGTTGGGTCGGGCAAGTCACCAGTTCGGTTGGGCAAGTCACCAGTTGGGTCGGACAGTTCTGGGGACATTTCTGGTGATGATGTGACTTCAAAGTGAATTCAATTTGGAAGGTTCGAAGTGTTGAAAAGTGTTCGTTGGTCGGTGTAGAACAACGAAGGAGGTGACAACTCAAAGGTTGTGAGTTGGTGGATAATGGATTGCTCGAGAAGGTTGCTGAGCTATGAAGGTTCAGCGGGTTGGATGATTAGAGATGCGAAGGTCGAGAGATTATCATTGTCGTAAGTTCTAGCAGGCTCAAAGCAGGAGTACATTAGAGACGTCTAAAAGACCGGTTGTAGGTCGAATACCATGGGTCTTGTAGAAAGGCCTAGTTGTCAAGGTTGGACATTGTAAAGGTTGGACATATGGAGTTTATAATAGAACTGGGGTTACCATTAGCCCTTGACATATGGCAAGGTTGGTTGTCATACAATTAACTATAGTTTCGGAGAAGGATTGGTGGTGATAGCCAGAGTCTATCATGATTGATTAGTTACTTTGTATGAACTGTCTCATGTAGATTGTCCAACATCGAAGGAGACGTTCCTTGGGTGCTTGTCTGGTTTTAGTTTCGGCCTCTGGGGCTTGCGCTTGAGGGATGTTGAGTTCAATTAGGATGGTTTACATGAGATATAAAAAATGGATGTCATGAGTATTTTGCCATGATTGAATGAGTGTTCTGGTTTTCTTGGGTATATGGTTGAAATGTTATCATAAAGGCTATCACTGTCCGATGTGGGGAAGATAGGGTTGAGTTCTTCTGTGGTGTTTGATAGATTGGGTCGTTAATCTACCTATTCTCATATACTTAATTGATGATGTTTGTTAGTTGTTTTATCACTCACTAAGACTGCTGTCTAACTCAAGGTTTTATGTTTCCCTCTTATTACCTTGGGTTGTTCATCCAGTTGTGGATGGGCATACTAGGTGACAGGTGATTGCTTAGTGAGGACGATGTAGCTATTCCGAGGCAAGTAGGAGGCTAGCGTACTATATTTCTACTATATAGTATTTGGATTTCCGCTATTTGTTATTCTCTGAGTGATGTAGTGAGGCAATTTGTATAAACACTATTTCCAAGTGTATGGATATTACTTTCTAGTTGTTATGAAAGTCTAGCGTTTTCTGCTTCACTGTTACTACCAGATGTATATGTTCTATTTATATTTTATCCTTGTGTTGTGAGTTACGATAGGTTTCGATGATGTTATCATACCTAGATGATCGTCCATAGCTGTCGTGCAAACCTTTTAGCGCATTATTCCTCTTGTTAGTGCGGGGGTTGCGGGCGGTCGTCACATCTGGTATTAGAGCTCTGGTTAACGATTTTAGCCAAAGTTCTAAGACATAATCACGTATGAGAGACGTACTTGTAAATTTCAGTTGGATGCTTACTGTATATTAGCATACATAGTAATAACAGTTGTTTTCCTTTAGCAATTTTTCTTAGAATGGCTAATTATTCTAAATTGTAGACTTTAGAATGAGTAGACGACCATCAAGACACGCTGCTAGGGGAGCTAATACTGGAGGGGGAAATGGCGGCGAACCAGACTACCCAGCCATGTTCGAGGCCATGGCGACATCGATCATGAATAGGGTTCCCACTCCAGTGGCGGCTACGGTTGATGTTGGAGTTCCAATGCCTGGAGCTGTAGAATTTGCAAAGCTATGCAAAGATTTTTCTTCATTGGGGGGAAAATAGTTCAAGGGTACTGAAGCAGTTGAAGAAGTCCAGAGTTGGATGGATACTTGTGTTAGGATCTTCAAGGACTTGAGTATTGATGATGCAATAAAGAGAAAGCTTACATCAAGGCAGTTAGAGGGCAGAGCAATGGACTGGTGGAACTCTATCACACTTGAAACTACGGAGGAAGAGAACTCATGGGAACAATTTCAACCCAAGTTTGAAGAGAAGTTTATCTCCATCGTGCAAAAGTCTATTCTGCTTAAGAGATTCGTGGAGCTTAAGCAGAATGGTCGAGCAGTTCTTGACTTTATTTCTGACTTCGAGGCCTTGTCGAAGTATGCTGGTTCATATGTGGATACTCCTTATCAAAGGAACGAGAAGTTTATATTGGGGTTGGATTAATATCTTGGGAATCAGCTTGTGGATCACCTCGATGATAGCTTTGAGAAGGTTGTCGAGAAGGCTTTGAGGCCTGAAAGTCTGTTTCCTAAGAAGATGTCTATTGCTGCACCAAAGGAAGAACAAAAGCCACAGCAGGGTGGTAATAATAAGAAGTGGAACCAGCAACAACAGAAAGGGAAGAATGGCCAAAGAAGCCTACGAGTGAGGTGGCTTGCTTTAACTACCAACAGAACGACCATTTTTTTGAAAGTTAAGCCCAAAATTTATTAATCACAAAAATATTTATAGTACATACCCAAGCATACAAGTATGCTATGACATTTGAAAGAAACGGTCCCTACATAAGAAAATAAAAAACTCTAAATGTAACTCACTATGACAAATGCTCACTACACAATGAAATTACAACAAAGAAAAAACTAAAAAAGTATAACTGTAATACTCATACTATTTTCTTAAGCAAGCCAAAAACCTTGGACAGGAGCATCCATAACCACACTTTGAAAAACCACATTTCCAAATCAACAATCTCTTAGTACATATATACCACCATAACCAGCTGAAACTTCATTACCGACCAAGCATAAACTCATGTGAAGAAAGGGTCAAATAATGGCGATGGATTGCTCCTCGTATGCCTCTTCATTGACTTCACATTACTTCCAGCACGAAGTATATCCTCAATGCTAAATTCATGGCCCTCATCTAGGTCGTCATCTGCCCAAAATTTGCCTTTAGGTTTTTTGCCCTTAGATTTAGATGAGGGGAAATTTGACTGTGATGCAAAGGAAAGAGACGCAGGTGGAGGTAAAATAATATGGTCAGGAGGCTTAAGTTTTACATAAGGGGATTTCTTAGCTTTTGATCTTATAGAACAACCCACAACTGATGCAGGCAAGCTCTGACTATACGTTGAAGAGCAAGACATTGTGCTTGAGATAGAAGAGCTAGTAGCAGCTAACCCAAAAACAGAAGAAGATGTAGAATCCACGCAAACAGTAGTAAAAGTAGAAGAACCAAAACCTGTAGCCTTCTGAGAAGTGCTTAAAGGAACATTTGAATCATCAAACAAGTTCCTAAAAATATCTTCATCCACAGATGCAACACTACTAACCTTTTCCACGTTTGCCTGGCCTTCCATGCTTGCACTAAAATGAGGATCAACACTACCTTTAATAACATCTACTTGCTCATGTACATTAGTTACATCCTCATTATCATCAATAGCATCAGCTGCTAAAATGGATTTGCACTTGTATTGCCAACCCCAGTAGCATTATTGTTATCCACCTCCTGTTTTTCCACATCCTTTTTCCTCCAAAACTGTTTTTTCTTTTTGTGCACATAAGACCATTTATCCTGATCAACATTAAAATTCCTGTGTGGTTTTTGTGTGTGCACATTCTCCTTAGCGTTGAAATCCCTCATGTCAACAATAATTTGATTCTTTTTATCCTTATTATTCTTTATATGTAACTCACAATGAATCGATTCATGGCCGAACACCTTACAATTCACACATATCCTAGGTCTTCAATCATAACCGATTTCTAACATCTCCCAATCCATCTACCTCAATAAAATCTGGTAATTCATATTCTGGTGATATTTCTACCAAAGCTTTCGCATATCTAAATCTTTCCAACCTTTCCGTACTGATATCATAACATATAAGCCTTCCTACATGATTAACTAGCCAGTTAATACCAATTAATGTCCATAAAATCATGGGGATTCTATATAGATGGATACATATAGGTATCTTTTTAATTTTGCGATTGAGCACAACCTATTGATGGATCCCATACAGAAATTATGAACATCCTACCATGAATGAAAATTGGATCTGATCTAAGAACCTTTTCTCTATCAGATTCATTAGTGAATTTGAAATAAAAATGTAAACCGTCATATTTAATGTCTACCTCTCCAGATAACTTCCAACGCCTCTGTAAAAAGCTCGTAACTGCTTGAAATGATAATGTACCATCCGGAAAAAACCCAATCAGAAAGTTATTCCAGTAATTGAGGCCCTCCTGCTTGACTAGATCTGGAATTTTATTTTTCTTTCCATCTCTGGCAATTTCGAAATTAATAGGCTTATACGATCCATCGTTACGCGGTGTAGATCTGAATAGAGAAGCATAATCCGTTTTAACAAAAGAAGGGAAAGAAGCCTTTGATGGATTTTCCGAATTGATAGGAGCACTTGTCGAGGAAGAGGGATTGTCAGAAGGAGGTGGTGGATCTGGAGGTTTAGATGGAGGAGGGCAAAAGATGAGGAGTAAGAAGAAGACGAAGATTTCTCAGCCGCCATTTCCAGGGTCTTGATTAATTTCCTAATTGCCCCTAGAAAATCTTGTTAAGTTCATTATAGTTAAGATGAGGAGTAAGTCAACAGAATGACCATTTTGCTAGTGAGTGCAAGAATCCCAAAGCTGAGAAGAAGTGCTTCAAGTGTGGGAAGCCTGGGCATGAGAAGAAAGATTGTCCAGAATCAGCTAAGGACAAGCAGGTTGTGAAGGCATATGCTTTGGAAGTCGCGCCAACTTCTTCAAGAGCTCCTACTGTAGAGGAGAAGGGAAAGGGTGTCGTGGTGCAAGGTACTCTTTCTGTTAATGGTGTTTCAATTCGAGTTTTGTTTACTAATGGAGCGTCGCATTCATTCACTTGCAATGAGCTTGTTTGTCGCTTGGGCTTGGAACCCGAGATTTGTGATAGACCATTGATCGTGACTAATCCAATTAGGGGTTCATCCAGTTTGTGCATGATATGTCGTGGTCTAGTGTTGTCGAGTCATGGTTGCTCTTTTGTGTGTGATTGCTTTGTTCTTAAATTCGCTGGGTTTGGGATCATCTTGGGCATGGATTGGCTCAAGAGATATGCAGCAAGGGTGAATTCGAGAAGCCAGAGGCAAGGGTGGGGGATGTGGAAGGGATAAAGGTGTTGATTAGATGTAAGCATGAAGATGGGGTCTTCCTGAGTTATCTATATTTGCTTGGGATTCCACAAGATGACCTGTCATCAGTGTTGATCGGTAATGAGTATGTAGATGTCTTTGACGAGGTCAAAGGGTTACCGCCGCATCGTGAGATTAATTTAGGATCAATTTGGTCGAAGGTGCTAGACCAGTCGTTATGCCTCATAGGCGGATGGCACCTAAGGAACAGCGAGAATTAGAGGTGCAAGTTGGAGACCTTTTGGTAAAAGGATTCATTTAGAGGAGTGTATACTAATGGGGTGCATCGGTCGTATTTGCAACCAAGGCGGATGGCTCATTAAGATTGTGTGTGGACTATAGTGAGCTGAACAAGGTGACAAAGAAGAACAAGTATCCATTGCCAAGGATAGATGACTTGTTCGATCAGCTTCACGAAGCCAAATTGTTTTCTCAAATGGATTTGTCAATGGGATTTCACTAGTTGTGGGTGGCTAAGGATAGTGTGCCAAAGACTGTTTTAGGACACAATATTGTTTCTTCGGGTGGTTAGTGATGCCATTCGAGTTAACTAATGCACTAGCGTATTTCGTGCATCTTATGAATAGGGTATTCAGAGATCAGTTGAACAAGTTCGTGCTTGTGTTCGTGGATGATATTCCGGTTTATTCTTGGAATGAGGAAGAACGTAAGATGCACTTGAGAGTTGTGTTGGAGATCTTGTGAAAGCATCCGGTGAAGGCTAAGTTTTCCAAGTGTCACTTTTGAAAGAGTGAAGTGAGGTTCTTAGTCCATGTTGTTTCTGGTAATGGGATAGCGGTTGACCCCGCTAAAGTGGCAGCAATCCAGGTTTGGGATAGACCAAAGAATGCAACGGATGTAAGAAGTTTTCTTGGGTTGGATGATTATTACCGATGGTTTATCAAGGATTTCTCCAAGGTAGTTGCATCGTTAACAGGATTGACAAAAAAGAACCAAGTGTTTACATGGGATGCAAAGTGTGAGCAAGCATTTGGGATCCTGAAAGAGAAATTGACTAGTGTACCTGTATTAACCATTCCAAGTGGGAATGAAGAGATGGTGGTATACACTGATGCATGTGGTACTGGACTTGGAGCAGTGCTAACACAGAAGGATAAGGTTATGGCCTATGCGAGTTGACAACTAAAGCCACATGAGAAGAATTACCCAACTCATGATTTAGAGTTGGCGACGATTGTGTTTGCTTTGAAGATGTGGAGACACTACCTATTGGGAGTTCGATTCAAGTTGTTCACGGATCACAAGTCATTGAAGTATCTTTTCTCCCAAAAGGATTTGAATCTTCGGCAGCAACGATGGTTAGAGTTTCGGGCATCGTATGATTTTGGTATAGCCTATACTCCGGGCAAGGGCAACACAGTTGCGGATGCGTTGAGTCGAATACACGCAAGTTTGGGAGCGATGTTTTCATAATGGAAGAGCCTCGAGTATTTGGCAAGGTTTGATTTCAGGCCAAGGTGTCAGTTGGAACCTGAAATGTTGTCAAGCTAATCGATAAGACCTACACTTATCGAAAGAATTAGTGAAAGCCAAAAGCGAGATGTTAAGCTTGTCGAGTTTATCCAAAAGCTAGAACTAGAAGATAAAGAGTTCGAAGTCGATCGAGAAGGTTGGCTTCGAAAGCAGGGGCGATTAGTTATTCCTGATATTGATGGAATGAGAGATGAGGTTCTGAGAGAATGTCATCACTCGAAGTTGACGATTCATGCCGGTGGTAATAAGATGTATTAGGGCATGAAGAAAGTATACTACTAGGAAAGGATGAAGCGAGATATTGGAAAGTTCATTTCCAAGTGTATGAACTGTCAGTTGGTGAAAGCTAAACAGAAGAAGCCGAGTGGGTTGCTTCAGCCAACAGAAGTTCCTATGTGGAAGAGGGAGCAAGTATCGATGGATTTCATTGATGGACTACCTAGAACCAGGGCAGGAAATGAAGGGATTTGGGTCATTGTGGATCGCTTGACCAAAAGTGCAAGGTTCATCAAGTCAACTAGGACGACATCAAAATTGGTTGAACTTTATGTGAAATGGATAGTTCGATTCCGTGGTGTCCCAAAGAGTATAGTGAGTGACTGAGATACATTTTTTACGAGTGAATTTTGGAAAAGTTTGCAAGAAGCTTTGGGAACCGAGTTGTGCTTGAGTACGGCTTATCATCTCCAAACGGATGGTCAAACCGAGAGGGTTAACCGAGTTTTGGAAGATCTCTTGAGGGCTTGTGTGTTAGACTTCGGAGGATCATGGGAAGACCATTTGCATCTAGTTGTGTTTGCATATAATAATAGCTACTAGTCTAGCATTGGGATGGCACCATACGAGGCATTGTATGTGAGACCATGCAATTCTCCAGCATGTTGGTTAGCAACTGGAGATAAGTTGGTACTTGGTCCAGAGATTATTAGAGAGACCTTGGATTGTATCGAGATCGTTCGACAACAAATGAAGGCAGCCCAAGATCGCCAGAAGAGCTATGCTGATAGGCGTCGAAAAGATTTGGAATTCGACATTGGTGACATGGTTTTCGTGAAGATTTCACCATTAAAGCATGTGGTTCGATTTGGAAATAAAGGGAAGTTGGCTCCTAGGTTCGTTGGACCATTTCCGATAGTCGAGAAAATTGGAAACCTTGCATTAAGATTGGAGTTACGTGAGAAGATGTCAAGTGTGCATAATGTCTTCCATGTGTTGTTTCTACGGAAGTTTGTGCATGACTCGAATGTAGTGGTATCTCCAGAGCAGTATGAAGACTTAGAAGTAGAAACCGCATTTGCGAAACCTCGTAAGCCACTTCTGTTGTGGGAAATAACACGAAACAACTTAGGAGGAAGACGGTTAAGCTAGTCAAGGTACAATGGAGTAAAGATGGAAACGATTGTACATGGGAGACGGAAGAGAGTATAAGGGTGACTCATCCAGAACTCTTCATCGGTAGGACCCTATGATATCGTATCATCGTTATATCGTTCTATATTGTTGTTGTTTGATAGAATTCCGCGTGCTAGGATAAGGCTATGGATACATGGATTGATGGTTACCAGTTTGGGTGATAGAATTGGCTTCTCATGGATGATAGGCATGTGGAATTGTTGTGGTTGCTTGGAATTTCGACGGCGAAATTATTAAGGGGGGAGAATGTAACAACCCACATTTTACGTATCGGAAGATCGTAAAATATTTTTATATTATTCCCTGAGGGTTGGATCATTCTCATCTTTTAATATGTTGCTTATGGGGATGTGAGACATGTCCATAATTTTTACCGATTATGTTTGTGACCATTTTTCCCTTGTTAGTCTTGTACAGGGCATAACTTTTGACTCAGGTCGAATCAGAGGGTTGTTGTATATAACGTAGTTGTATACACAATCATATGATTTTTTGTTTGATGATAACAACCAAATAAATATTAATTTTAAATGTGTTTGTTACTGTACTATTTCATATATACATCACAGTCAGGAATATAATATTTATATTAAAACAGAATACGACTGTACAGACATTTAGATATTTACACAGTATTTTATTTAAATATAATATTTTATTTTAATTTTTAAACAGTTCAGTTGTACAGCTCCACTATTTGTACACTTCACTAATATTTCACATTTCATATACATTCACAGAAGATGGTACTTGTAAATAAACTGAATACGATAGACAAGTTTGTTTGACAACAATAAAATAATATTTTATTTCAAACAAATTTGTTTATTCCAAATACCAGTACAATTTTCTCATTATACATTCATACAATGCTCCTCACTATAACACTGTCACTCAGTTATACAATTTTATATATACATTCAGTTACACTCCTATACAGATGCCTTTATATATTTTTCACTGTCAACTTCTGTCTTCAGCCTTCAGTCTTCACAGTCAGCTCAGTCATCATCTTCGTACCTGTCATATACAGAAACACACCCATAGTACATTGCAATAGAAATAAAATATGGATACATGCGAATATAAATTTTAATTTTAAAATTTTATTTGCCTTAGATTTTTGGTGTGTTTCTCATCATTTTTCATGACTCGATCCGATTTGAATGTATCCATCTAGTACCCACTGATCAGCCTCAACATGCTACACTAGTTTGCTGATCAGAACCAGTTGATTCTAAACAGCCACAACAAGTGCAGTAGTCTGCTGGTAAATAAATTACACATGCACGATATATGTATGCATACACTGTTATGTATATATACACATAAATGTAGGTGGTGCATGCACGAGTAAATGGTGATACAAGTAGTCTGTGTATACATGCCAAGATACATACGCATTTCTGGACATGCACAAGTGTTGTCAAAGGTAACATGTAAGTGAAGCATCAACATCAAACTAAAGCTCAGACCAGATTTCAAATCAAAATGGTTAGTACAAAAACAAAGCAAATATACAAGCCTGTTTCACCATAGACAAGAAATTCAGCAAACATACATAGGTTCAAGCATGAAGATTAAAGTCAACACAACATACAAACTTCAATGCCAAGAAGCATGGTGGTACAAGCATGGTATAACTCAGCATGGTACAACATGGATAATGAAAGTGGTGCAAGTTCATTATGGTCGAGGATGCTAGCACATGGATGGATGTACAAGGAGCCAACACACACGCATGAATTAGCAAACAGGTGTGCACAAAAATATACACAAATGTATGGCGGCATTTGTACAATGGTTCAGCTCAAATGGTCATGGCCGAGCCAAAAAAATATACAATGCCCAGACGGACACAGACGTGCTAACATATGGAGCTCAACAAAACAACAATGGTCAAGCACCTGTCAATCATGCAAAATGATGCAACAGTTTTAAGACGTGAATGGCGCAGAGCTATGCAAACATTTTTTGGCAAGTTTCAAATCAAAGCTCAGAGTGATTTAACATGTATATGGTGAACAAGTTCAAGTCAGGTTCAATGGTGCAACAGGGAGAGAGAATCAATCATGCCCGAGTCTATGTGTGTCAACACGAACATGTATACAACATATATGGCTAAGTAAGTGGAGCAAATTTCAAGCATGTGGAGTCCAATAGTGCAAAAGCAATGAAGAACCACAACAAGGCAGTTTCTAATTAAGTAATGTGTGCATGCTGATCAGGTGCATGTCTCAAGCACAAGAGTACAAGTGAACAAGTGATGATATGGACACAGCATGATCAAAGCATACTGAAGCTAAAATATGGCTGCCATTCAGAATTATTTTAAAAACATTTTTGACATAAGATAAATATGGCATCAGGTTAAATAGAAAGAATATATTCAATCATTCCTTGAGTCAATCACTGGATTACATGGCATGTTTTCAAAATCAAAGATGGGATTAAAGTCAACATTCAATATCCAGGAATTACAACAATACAAGAAAGCCATCCAGGTTCATTGAGCATTCACACAAGTCTATTTGGCAAGCATTCTTAAATTTCCAGAAATATATGTGTATATATTTTGGCAAGTTTTCAAAATGACAAAACCAGAAATGGCATGAAAATATTTATTTATTTTCCAAATTTGTTTCCAGAAAGTTAGTCCAGGGGAAAATGAATTCGAGCATGGCAACAATTTAATTCCATAAATTCAGTTTGACATATTGGACAAGATTTCATTTTTTATTTCCAGAAATGATTCATTCAAAAGGTGAAAAAATCTGTTTTTTAAAAGGCCATAATCAAGTCTAGAATATTATCAGATTCATCAACATATTCAAGCCAACATATTTCAACAATCATGCAAGCCATTCAATCGAAGAAACCAAAAGAGGAAACCACAAATTATCAGTCGAGTCATTCTAATGAAATCATAGCAAGTAAAGGATTTTGAAATCCTATTTGAACACCAATCATCACTGGCAGAATTATTGAGAGAAATCCAAAAACAAACAATTCAAAGAATTCAAGAGAATCGAATAACTCACATCTTTTACGGTTTCGACCGCAACAGAGAGGGACAAGTCAACAACGAAGAAGCAACATCTATTCAAGCTTCAGAGAATCGATTTGAATCATCATCGACATCAAAATTTGGATTTCCAGAGAAACCCTAGAGAGCCGCCGCCATTTATTTTTCTCCAGAGAAAAGAGAAAGTGATCGGGTCTGAGGAATGAAGGGTGGAACACAACATGGCCGGCCTATTCTTTGAGTGATAAAGGGGATGACCCTTGTTTCTATTTCCTAGGGTTTTTATTTATTTGTTTTGTATTGTTTTTATTGTATGTTGTAAAAACCGTTTGAACAGTTCTAGATTCTGTAAAAATCTAGGGGGAACCAGTTAGGGGTTTAACTGGCAGTTTACTAGTGTCTGTAAAACTAGGGGAAATCTAATCTAGGGGATTAGATCAGTCTAGGGTTTTGAGCGTAGGGTTAGGACAGGAGCAGGCGCTGCGAGTTTACATGGGATTGTAAGCGGGATCTGTTTATAACACCTTGTAGAAACCTTAGGAATGCAACAGTAAGCAGGATTTTGCCAAAGCTGGGTATATCTTGTGTCATTTACTTTCTGCACTTCTTTTTCTGCTATATTCTGTGATCTGTGATTTTTAATAACTCGCTAATTTTTCAATAAACCCTATTCACCCCCCACCCTCTAGGGTTAATCTTGATCCAACAAGTTGTAACGAACCAGGATTTTTGGAAGTATAATTTGAATTTAATATAATTTTTAAATATATTTTGGAAGGTTGAGATAAATTTGAATTGGAATTTAAGGCAATATAATTATTTTAAAATGAGTGAAATTAATTTTATTTATGAAATTTAGTTAAAACAATATTTGTTTGAGAAATTATTTCGCCGTTAGTTGGATTATCAAAACAATTTGAAATTCTGTTGATGGAAATGATCAGAATTTGAAATTTAAATATAATAAAATAACCGTTTCAAATTTTGGTTCAGTTTCAGTTTGCGTAGTGTTAAAATATTTTTAGAATTTTTCTGTAATTTTTATTTTGAAAAATAAGCAGATAATTTTTCAACGTATTTTGGGTATAAATGTGGTCCTTTAGACGCTTTACAAAATTTATCAATCAGACCGGTTTTATTGCTGTTTTCAAATCAGAGCGTGTCGTTGTTTACAATGATGATCTTATTCCAGTGCAACTCGCTGTAAATAACTCTAAAAATCAGAAATTGGAAAGAAAAGAAAATTGGGTACATATTACAATTGAAAAAGGGACTCACGCATGCATGCCTTTTCAGGCCCAAATGTACATTTCAGCGCATGACATAGATGCCAAGCATGTACGAAAAAAAAAAATCTAACATGCGAATGTGTACAAATTTAAAAAAAAAAAAAAAAAAGAAATATATACGTGTAATTCAGATGGGAACAAATTGGACATCTGTGCAATGATGTGCTACGTGCTATTTGCTAATTTATATAGTAAGTAAATAAGGGGACATGTGTCCTTTGCATTCACAAATTTACCCTTAAATTTTTTTTTTAATGGATGTACACGCACTCTTTCCTCGCTCCTTCTTTTCTTTTGCACCGTGCAATTTTCCATTTCCCTTCTGCACTCATCGCACTGCTTGCTCCGCCCTTCTCCTTCTAGCGCAACCGCCAAACTCCACTCCACCAAAGCTTCACTTACTTTCACCGCACCAAGGTGCATGCATCTCCCTTCGCATGAAAGACCAACTCATTCCTCCACTTTTCCCATGTTGCTCCACCGCAAAACCCTCTCTGTAACTCCACTATGTCTCTGCATGCTTTTGACCTTTCTTCACCTCTTTTTTTTTTTTCTTGCGTGAGCTTTCGGTAGCAGTGTGAAAAGCCCAGAGAAAGAAAAGAAAAGAAAAAAAAGAAGAAAAAAAAAAGAAAAAAATAATAATAAGAAGAAGAAGGCAAACAAACGAAGACAGAAGGAATGGATACGAGAGAGAGCGCAAGAAGAAGGAACACGGAGAGTGGAACGGGTTCGTAACAAGACAAAGAAGCGGAGCCATTTCTGGAAAGCGCAAATGTGAGAACCGAAAATTTATTTATTTTAAGTAGATTTTAGTTAACTGATTTTGATAATTATTTGATATCAGTTGATATGTTTGAATATGGATGATTGCATGCAATGTTTGAAAAGACAGTTATGTAGCTGAACACCCAACACTAAGCGTTACTGACCGTAACGCTTTGCGTACAACGAAAGTGATGGCTGATTGATTGTTGCGAATGATTTCATGTTATGGGGTTAATATACTTGTTATGACTACAGTATATACACCGTAATTGTGTGATTATATGAATAATCGATTTGAATCTCCTTGCAGTACAAATAACGATTTTATTAAGTTTAAAGATTTGAAATTTAAACTTTGAAAAATTTGGAAATCTAAAATAATTAAACAATATTAACGATGTTTGAAGAGACCGGCTGTGAAATTTAGAAGGGAATGGAAGTTGAATTGATTTTTGAATATAAACCGGATAATGCGTTGAAATGAATTTTTGAAAATGGAAATGTTGATTTGGATGTAGAGTGATTTTGGAACTTAAATGTGAATATAATAGATCATTTGAAATATGATTTAGAAAAAAAAAAGAGTTATAAAATTTAAGTTTATTTTGGAAACAATTCAGATGATTCATAATTAAATTGTTATATAGCTTAAATAGAACGCACTGCGTAGCAACAAGTTCGTAATATCGATTAAAATATTAAATAACAATGTTCTTAAAATTTTGTTCGATACACTTTGCAGTTGAATCATTTGGTTTGAAATACACGCAAGATTTTAAGAGAACAATTTGAAATAATAATGTAAAACTGTTTGGAAGGAGATATGTAAACTCGATTTAGTTGAATATGAAATCTGATATAAGTTTTGAAGAAACTTGTAATAATATATTATGAATTGTTTTTGAATGGAAATTTGGAACTGAAGTTGAAATAAGTGAATACAAGTGGATAAGTTAAATGTCTTAGACACTGATGTGAATCAACTCGAGGTATTAAGCCAGTTATACCCTTTTGGATGTGAATATAAGTCATGTCATCGGCTTGGAAAGGGAACAATTCCAGTTTAAAAGTACTTGTATATTCATATAGGTTTCAACTATTTAAAATAAGGTATGTTAATTTCAAAAGTATTTATCTAAGTTTTATTTTATTTAAAGTATGTGTAAATGTTTTAAATTTTCCGTCTATATACTTCTTCAAATTTTAATATAACAAGTAATTATTTTAAATTATTTCTATTTTTAAATTTCTTTCTAAATATATATATATATTATTTTATAACAAATCTACTATTTTAAGTATTATATTTATTTAACCAGGAATTGTTCCAGTTCTGAACCTTTGATTCGAATATGATCCTTGTTGAATGAATTCAACGAGTTTGAATTATAGAAATAATGTTAATCTCCATACTTGAGTTATGAATGATTGTTTAGAAATAAAGGAGTTAAGAGAAAACCATTTAAATCTATATAAGCGATCATTCTGAAATTAGGAAGAATTAGGTTGTGTGATGGTAGAACTTGATTTGAAATGTGTACTTCGTATAAAGCGCTGGTTATTTAGAAAGACCGAGATCGGAATTCATTTTCCGAAAATCATTCAAAATAACCATACGAAGTGATAAATGAAGATATTCAAATGGCGATTGAAGACCAGAGTTCTACACATCAGACGGGCGGACTGCTGATTGGTTTCTTTATTGAGTAGCTACAGTAGAGAGATGACCCTACGGAGTGGCAGAAAACCCGAACGTATTTGGAGAACTTCGGATTGCCAGGGCCTTCAAAACAAGGTGCCTTCCGTTTCGTTCGAACCCGGAATGAACTCGTATGGATGTGTGTCTGACGCTGTATCTTATAATGTATAACTGATTATTACTGAACATGTGTCTGTTTGGTGATGGGAATTTATTCCCTTGACAAAAAGTTATTTGATCAGTGAGGATCAGTTGTAGATTGTAAAATGACAGTGTGGCATGCGAAGTGCTGCAGTGATGAAATGATCAAAGCATGGTCTAGTGTAAGGGCGTAGCTTTGTGGTACGAAACCTCGCGAACCTCACAACCCGAAATGATGGGAAACTGGCGGTTTGATTGTATACATATCATAACCTCTAGTGAAATTCGAAGCTTCGGCGGTAGATCTACTCTGAACCCTTAGAAAATAAAGTATATACGGGGTCCGATGTCTGGACGAACACCCGGGAGATTTATATACTTCGGCTTTGTATTCGGTGTCCGATGTCTGGATGTTATCTGGGAGTACTTAGCCTCGTGTTCTCGATTGATCTTTCGTGCCAGGAACCGTCATGTTGGAAAACCAATAACCAATACGAACCCTTCGGTTATTTGTTTGTAAACTATGTATGTAAGCATAGAAATATGCTTACTAGGATTTTTATATTTATTTGTGAAATGTTTTAAAAGTGTTCTAGTATCAATAATACACACGTAGATATATATCATGATTTGGCTTTTATAAGGCTAAAACTCGTCCACGTGTGCGACTGCATTTGCATCTGTTGTTTGGTGTGTATTGGGGCGAGCCTTATAATAGTTTCATTTTCGAGAAACTCATGTAAGACCTTTGCACTAACACTTATGTAGGATAAACCATTCTGTATGATACAACTTAGATCTTTGATTTACATCAGTTTATAAGTAAAAATGTTTTATGTTCTCACACCAGTCTCATGACTGACCTGGAGTTTATTGTTCCCTTTCTAAACTCTGGGTGCCCACAAATTTTCTCACGGGCAGCTAGTAGTTTAGTTTACAGTTATAGATCCTTGGAGAGAGATATTCGGAGCATTCTTTGGATTGGAGCTTCAAGCTAGAATTGTTACTTCCGCTGTCGTTTCTGTTTCCGCTGTATAGTACATGGTAACTCTGATTATGTAAACTTATTGTAATCATATATTGAGTAAATAAAAGTTCGTTTTATTCTGTTCTAATGTGTATTACCCCGGCGAATCCGATTTTCAAACGTCTGGAGTTGGTTTAAACATTGACTTTAGATGATTGAAAGTTGGGTCGTTACATGTGGTATCAGAGCTGTGGTTAAACCCAGCTCAAGGGGTATATTCATTAGTATCAGAGTAACGGCGAGAAACTCGTTAGAGATAGGGTAGTCAATACCCTAGAATGAGTTTCAGAGTGTTAAGTATGTGAGGACGATTTTTGAAAGTTAAATTTCACCAAAAAGGATATACCTTGAATATAAAGAAATTTGGTTTAAAATAGTTAAACTAAATAACTTTATTAAGGATGTTAACAATAAGATAAATAATCCAAAGAATATTTGGAATGATAAGAAAAAGAACAGGTGAAGATTAAGAACTCAATAGAAAGGTTTAAAACTAGATTCAAAGAATCTAGTGAGAGATGTATAATGATATTAGGAATGATTTTGAAACTAGTTGAGAGTATTCTGGAAATATAAACTATTTTGAAATTAAATAAGCGTTTTGGAAAATGTAATTATTTTGAAATATAACTTAGGAGAAGAGTTTCGAGTATTTTATTGGACGTCGAGATTGGACTATTTAGTATGCGAAGATTTTGCATATATGCCTGGCCAGCATATATACGAAGTCCAAAATATGCAAAATAGATATAGAATCACACTCTAGTCACTTGAAGATGATTCTGGTGATAGTTCGAACATCATCAGAAATTTATTTTCGAGTTTCGAAAGTGGGATGACTATATGATTCCGATTAAAACGTCGCGAAATACTTGAAACTGTTCAAGTAAATGTTTAAGGTGGTTTACTTAAAAATTTAATGAAATATTTAATAAGTAATATGAATTAGAGAAATTAAACATGTTTCATTATTTGTAGAGTATGAATGAAATTTGAAAATGAATTAAGATGAGTTGAGAATAATTATGAATCCAGGAAATTAGATAGACTTAAATTTGGAAGGATTTATGTTAGAAATTAAGGTTAAAATTTATCGACGATATTAGATAGTCGATAGGTTTCGATAAATAATAAAGTAGAAATAATTTGAAAAAAAAGGAATAGGGCTTGTAATCACTTAAGATGGGTTAAAGAAATGGAATATGTGAGAATGAGTTTTAAAAACTAAAATGAACTAATTTGATTTTATGAAGTATTGGAAAAGGTATAGGTTTTGAATAGAACAAAATGAAAGGAGATTTGAAACAAAATATGGTGAAATAGAATAGCTTGAGATATTTTAGAGCTCGAATGACCTTAAATTCGAAACCCTGAATATGATTAAATAATGATAAAAAAAAACTTAGATACCAGATAAATAAATGGCGTAAGTTGGTTTTAAAAATAATTGGGTTATATTTGATGTTTAATTGCTTAAATAAAACAAGTTTGATAGATGACTTTTATGAATGAAAATTTTAGTATAACCCTTTCCATAAAATATTGTAGGTTGTTATTTAAACTAAAATGGAATTTGGTATGTCGAGTGTTGAGTTTTGGATGACTCCGAAGCAAGCAAAAAGAGCACTGGTTCAAAAGGAAAAAGAAGAGACACTGAGATTTGGGAAAGTTAAGGATATCCAGTGTTATAGATGTTTTAGAAATGGTCATTATGCAGCTGTTTGTCCAAACAAAATTAAAAAGAAGAAGAAGTCATTCGGAAAGATATACGCTGTTTCAAGTGCAATGGAGTAGGACATTTTGTTGATAAATGTCCAAGGGCTAAGGAAAATGTCAAGGAATCAGAAATGGAAAAGAAATGTCATCGATGTAAGAAGAAAGGACATGTAGTGCGAGATTGCCTGTTTAAGAAAGGGGAAAAGCCAGCTGGAGAAGCACCGTCTACATCGAAAATGGAACGGAAAGGAAAAATTTTCAATCCGAAGGGTAAACTCTAAAAGTTATGTATGGTTAAGACGTAAATGTATTTAGATCAGTGAAGATATGTGGATCAAGAACCAATGTATATAAAGTGAAGAAAAATTAATGTATGTGACTTAAGAATGAATGTATGAAAGTTTGGGTTAACCAAAATTTTGGTATGATACCGTTGTAGCTTATTTTTCTCCATAATTTAATTTGTTAAAAAGAATATTTGAATTTAAATTCTAATTAAATTTTGAAAAAAAAAATATAGATTTTGAAAATTTTATGAAGCGAAAATATTAAATTTTGGTAACATATATTTCGTTCAAATTTCGAGGACGAAATTGTCTTAAGGGGGGAAGAATGTAACGAACCAGGATTTTTGGAAGTATAATTTGAATTTAATATAATTTTTAAATATATTTTGGAAGGTTGAGATAAATTTGAATTGGAATTTAAGGCAATATAATTATTTTAAAATGAGTGAAATTAATTTTATTTATGAAATTTAGTTAAAACAATATTTGTTTGAGAAATTATTTCGCCGTTAGTTGGATTATCAAAACAATTTGAAATTTTGTTGATGGAAATGATCAGAATTTGAAATTTAAATATAATAAAATAACCGTTTCAAATTTTGGTTCAGTTTCAGTTCGCGTAGTGTTAAAATATTTTTTAGAATTTTTCTGTAATTTTTATTTTGAAAAATAAGCAGATAATTTTTCAACGTATTTTGGGTATAAATGTGGTCCTTTAGACGCTTTACAAAATTTATCAATCAGACCGGTTTTATTGCTGTTTTCAAATCAGAGCGTGTCGTTGTTTACAATGATGATCTTATTCCAGTGCAACTCGCTGTAAATAACTCTAAAAATCAGAAATTGGAAAGAAAAGAAAATTGGGTACATATTACAATTGAAAAAGGGACTCACGCATGCATGCCTTTTCAGGCCCAAATGTACATTTCAGCGCATGACATAGATGCCAAGCATGTACGAAAAAAAAAATCTAACATGCGAATGTGTACAAATTTAAAAAAAAAAAAAGAAAAAAAAAAGAAATATATACGTGTAATTCAGATGGGAACAAATTGGACATCTGTGCAATGATGTGCTACGTGCTATTTGCTAATTTATATAGTAAGTAAATAAGGGGACATGTGTCCTTTGCATTCACAAATTTACCCTTAATTTTTTTTTTTTAATGGATGTACACGCACTCTTTCCTCGCTCCTTCTTTTCTTTTGCACCGTGCAATTTTCCATTTCCCTTCTGCACTCATCGCACTGCTTGCTCCGCCCTTCTCCTTCTAGCGCAACCGCCAAACTCCACTCCACCAAAGCTTCACTTACTTTCACCGCACCAAGGTGCATGCATCTCCCTTCGCATGAAAGACCAACTCATTCCTCCACTTTTCCCATGTTGCTCCACCGCAAAACCCTCTCTGTAACTCCACTATGTCTCTGCATGCTTTTGACCTTTCTTCACCTCTTTTTTTTTTCTTGCGTGAGCTTTCGGTAGCAGTGTGAAAAGCCCAGAGAAAGAAAAGAAAAGAAAAAAAAAGAAGAAAAAAAAAGAAAAAAAAAATAATAAGAAGAAGAAGGCAAACAAACGAAGACAGAAGGAATGGATACGAGAGAGAGCGCAAGAAGAAGGAACACGGAGAGTGGAACGGGTTCGTAACAAGACAAAGAAGCGGAGCCATTTCTGGAAAGCGCAAATGTGAGAACCGAAAATTTATTTATTTTAAGTAGATTTTAGTTAACTGATTTTGATAATTATTTGATATCAGTTGATATGTTTGAATATGGATGATTGCATGCAATGTTTGAAAAGACAGTTATGTAGCTGAACACCCAACACTAAGCGTTACTGACCGTAACGCTTTGCGTACAACGAAAGTGATGGCTGATTGATTGTTGCGAATGATTTCATGTTATGGGGTTAATATACTTGTTATGACTACAGTATATACACCGTAATTGTGTGATTATATGAATAATCGATTTGAATCTCCTTGCAGTACAAATAACGATTTTATTAAGTTTAAAGATTTGAAATTTAAACTTTGAAAAATTTGGAAATCTAAAATAATTAAACAACATTAACGATGTTTGAAGAGACCGGCTGTGAAATTTAGAAGGGAATGGAAGTTGAATTGATTTTTGAATATAAACCGGATAATGCGTTGAAATGAATTTTTGAAAATGGAAATGTTGATTTGGTTGTAGAGTGATTTTGGAACTTAAATGTGAATATAATAGATCATTTGAAATATGATTTAGAAAAAAAAAAAAGAGAGTTATAAAATTTAAGTTTATTTTGGAAACAATTCAGATGATTCATAATTAAATTGTTATATAGCTTAAATAGAATGCACTGCGTAGCAACAAGTTCGTAATATCGATTAAAATATTAAATAACAATGTTCTTAAAATTTTGTTCGATACACTTTGCAGTTGAATCATTTGGTTTGAAATACACGCAAGATTTTAAGAGAACAATTTGAAATAATAATGTAAAACTGTTTGGAAGGAGATATGTAAACTCGATTTAGTTGAATATGAAATCTGATATAAGTTTTGAAGAAACTTGTAATAATATATTATGAATTGTTTTTGAATGGAAATTTGGAACTGAAGTTGAAATAAGTGAATACAAGTGGATAAGTTAAATGTCTTAGACACTGATGTGAATCAACTCGAGGTATTAAGCCAGTTATACCCTTTTGGATGTGAATATAAGTCATGTCATCGGCTTGGAAAGGGAACAATTCCAGTTTAAAAGTACTTGTATATTCATATAGGTTTCAACTATTTAAAAGAAGGTATGTTAATTTCAAAAGTATTTATCTAAGTTTTATTTTATTTAAAGTATGTGTAAATGTTTTAAATTTTCCGTCTATATACTTCTTCAAATTTTAATATAACAAGTAATTATTTTAAATTATTTCTATTTTTAAATTTCTTTCTAAATATATATATATTATTTTATAACAAATCTACTATTTTAAGTATTATATTTATTTAACCAGGAATTGTTCCAGTTCTGAACCTTTGATTCGAATATGATCCTTGTTGAATGAATTCAACGAGTTTGAATTATAGAAATAATGTTAATCTCCATACTTGAGTTATGAATGATTGTTTAGAAATAAAGGAGTTAAGAGAAAACCATTTAAATCTATATAAGCGATCATTCTGAAATTAGGAAGAATTAGGTTGTGTGATGGTAGAACTTGATTTGAAATGTGTACTTCGTATAAAGCGCTGGTTATTTAGAAAGACCGAGATCGGAATTCATTTTCCAAAAATCATTCAAAATAATCATACGAAGTGATAAATGAAGATATTCAAATGGCGATTGAAGACCAGAGTTCTACACATCAGACGGGCGGACTGCTGATTGGTTTCTTTATTGAGTAGCTACAGTAGAGAGATGACCCTACGGAGTGGCAGAAAACCCGAACGTATTTGGAGAACTTCGGATTGCCAGGGCCTTCAAAACAAGGTGCCTTCCGTTTCGTTCGAACCCGGAACGAACTCGTATGGATGTGTGTCTGACGCTGTATCTTATAATGTATAACTGATTATTACTGAACATGTGTCTGTTTGGTGATGGGAATTTATTCCCTTGACAAAAAGTTATTTGATCAGTGAGGATCAGTTGTAGATTGTAAAATGACAGTGTGGCATGCGAAGTGCTGCAGTGATGAAATGATCAAAGCATGGTCTAGTGTAAGGGCGTAGCTTTGTGGTACGAAACCTCGCGAACCTCACAACCCGAAATGATGGGAAACTGGCGGTTTGATTGTATACATATCATAACCTCTAGTGAAATTCGAAGCTTCGGCGGTAGATCTACTCTGAACCCTTAGAAAATAAAGTATATACGGGGTCCGATGTCTGGACGAACACCCGGGAGATTTATATACTTCGGCTTTGTATTCGGTGTCCGATGTCTGGATGTTATCTGGGAGTACTTAGCCTCGTGTTCTCGATTGATCTTTCGTGCCAGGAACCGTCATGTTGGAAAACCAATAACCAATACGAACCCTTCGGTTATTTGTTTGTAAACTATGTATGTAAGCATAGAAATATGCTTACTAGGATTTTTATATTTATTTGTGAAATGTTTTAAAAGTGTTCTAGTATCAATAATACACACGTAGATATATATCATGATTTGGCTTTTATAAGGCTAAAACTCGTCCACGTGTGCGACTGCATTTGCATCTGTTGTTTGGTGTGTATTGGGGCGAGCCTTATAATAGTTTCATTTTCGAGAAACTCATGTAAGACCTTTGCACTAACACTTATGTAGGATAAACCATTCTGTATGATACAACTTAGATCTTTGATTTACATCAGTTTATAAGTAAAAATGTTTTATGTTCTCACACCAGTCTCATGACTGACCTGGAGTTTATTGTTCCCTTTCTAAACTCTGGGTGCCCACAAATTTTCTCACGGGCAGCTAGTAGTTTAGTTTACAGTTATAGATCCTTGGAGAGAGATATTCGGAGCATTCTTTGGATTGGAGCTTCAAGCTAGAATTGTTACTTCCGCTGTCGTTTCTGTTTCCGCTGTATAGTACATGGTAACTCTGATTATGTAAACTTATTGTAATCATATATTGAGTAAATAAAAGTTCGTTTTATTCTGTTCTAATGTGTATTACCCCGGCGAATCCGATTTTCAAACGTCTGGAGTTGGTTTAAACATTGACTTTAGATGATTGAAAGTTGGGTCGTTACACAAGTAGTATCAGAGCAGGTATTCTGTTAACTCTAGAGTAATGGTGATTCCTAGTTGTCAGTCCATAAAGAGTCAGTCCGGCTGAATTCCATCTATTTTTATTGGTACAGATTTTTTAAATTGGAAATCAGAAATAAAATCCTATTTAAAATCTATTGATATTAAATGTTGGAATAATATAACAAATGGGTACGATTTTGTAAATAAGGTTGATATTGAATTTAACTCTTGTGCTACTCATATTTTATATTCTTATATGGATGATGACCATATAGCCTTATCTCCTATTGTTTAACTGCGTAGGAAACCTGGAGGACTCTAAATGTGCTGTATGGAAAATCTAACAACTGCTCAAAACCCCAGAATGTCAACTCAGATTCAGATCTATGCTTAACAGGTCTTACAGATGATAATTCAGATGGATCAGCTGATGAAGATTCAACATACAATGAAATTGAAAATTTCTCTTATGAAGATTTTTTTTACATGTGTCTTGATTTAACGAAATCTGTTGATAAACTCCAGCTGAAAATTAAGTCTTTAAAATCTAAAAATTCTGAGTTGACCAGCAAAATTGATAATTTGGTATCACAACTTGAATATTTTAAAACCTTTCAAATTCAGATTGTAAAAATTGTTTGAAATTGAAAACCAATCTTGTTCATCTCAATAAAAATATTCAAAAGTTTGAAAATGAAATTTTGACCTTAAAAGAAAACAAGATTGAGTTATCAAATTTGAACAATTTTCTACAAAAGGAATTTAAAGTTTTTAAGACTGATATAAATTCCAAATTTGAAATTGCGAAAAAAGAAAATTTGTTGAAAAGTGATTCGATTTTGAAAGAACTTGAAAATGAGATTGAAAATTTCAAGAAATGTGTATTTGAAAATCAAAAACTTTTTGAATTTGAAATCTTTGAGTCCCAAGCCAGAATCAAATTACTCGAATCTGAAAATTTGCTTTTGAAACAACATGTTGCTGAAAGAAGGATCACTAATAATCGATGTTCTGATTTAATAAAAGAAAACGGTGATCTGAAATCCAAAATTCAACGATTAGAATCAACTTTGGATAAATTCTCTAATGGGGAAAAATCGTTGAATATGTTGTTGCAATATCAAAATCTTATTGGAAATTGATGTGGTCTCGGCTTTGGGAAAAATGATGTTTTTGAAAATGTCATTTCAAATGGTTTTAAAAATCCCTCAAGTTGCTTCAAGATGGGTAGTTTTGAAAAGTTAAACTCTAGAAATTTCAAAATTTTTTTGAATCACAAACGTAATAAGAAATTGTTTGATAACAGTCTATCTAATCCATTTTGGACCTCAAAAAGAAATAAAGTGAATTCATATAAATTCAAACAGATTTGGGTCCCTAAAGGAACTTTGGTAAATTCTGATGGAGTGTTATACAAACAGATTTGGGTACCAAAACGTAAGAAAACAATTGAGAGTGGTTTTACAAATTTTGTTAGACCACTCGATCATATGAATTGTTAGGTACCGGTGGAGGCTGAGGAACTGCTTTGCTGAAAGGAAATTGAATTCAAACTATTACATACTTCTCTATCATTCACAGTTCCTTAGCCCAAGATTGTTGAGTTAGAGATTTATTTACTCACGTCAATTTTAGGTATAATCTCTGAATTCATCTTTGTAAATACTTTATTTTCTATGTTTATTCCTTCCTCTACCCCTTCTATTTTTCTTTATATATTTTCTTTCTGATTTGATTTGATTTTGTCACTACTATATTTTTTCTTAGCTTCCTTAAACTTCCAATTGTAGAATTCATATCTTCTGAAAATTTGCTTCATTTGTATAAAACTTTAATGTTTTATAATTTCCATATCTTGAATTCAAATTTGTAAATACTTCTGTAATTGTTTTGAAGTTTATTTTCTAATTTTTGAATCTCATTCATATGATATCCTGAACATTGTTAGTTTAAATTCTAAATTTTTGAAGATCTGAATATTTAATGAAATTTCACATATGTTTGTTGGTTTAGGTTTCTTCTAATTCAGTTTATAAAAGCTTGAAATATTATACTCATTACAGCACATACTACTTCTCAGTCGTGATAATTTCGTTGATTTTCAGATTGGCTTGGATATTTTGATCTATCTTGAATCATTGCTTATACCTTGATACTCACTATTATTCATGATCATCTGGTTTAGATTTTTGTTTGTTTGAGATCATTTGAAATTTCTGATATGTTGAATCTCACACACCTCTCAGATCTGAAATTATTAATTCTGTGTGATTGATTCATTGTATCTTATGATCTACATCCATTTAAGTGATTTCAAATAAATATATTTTTTGGATCATGAATTATCTTTCAAACTTGAAGTAAAGATTCTGAAATTTCTCGTGTACTTGCCAGAAAATACTTATGGAAAATTCTTTGAAAATCAGGTCTTAAAACTCACTACTATTTCATGATTATTTGATTTGAATATTTGTTTGTTTAAAATCATTTGAAATTATTGATTTATTGAATCACACACATATCTTGAATCTGAAATTTACATTCTGGTGTGATTGATTCACTGAATCTTGAAAGTTTCATATTCCTCAAATGATTTCAAATAAACAGTATTTTTAATCTTGGATCATGGAATATATTTTGTGACCATTTGTAACATTTTCTGACAAGCTTGTTGTGATATTGGTTTCTGTGCTGCTCTGATACTGTCTTTGAAAAATGTTTTCAAATAACTGCCTGTTTGTGACTGCTGCTCTGATAGATGAAATTATTATGCCTGATTTGTTAATTGTCTGCTTGGGCTTTGGACTTAAAATTCTTTCATCTATGATACTCTTGTTTTGTCTCATGTGCCTTGTTACAATCCTCATTAATAGGGACACCAATTGGTATCAGAAGTGCTGAATTTTTGTATATATTTATATTCCCACTTCCTTTGTATAGATCTTTTCATTTCTCTCTTGTAATTGATTTTCAATTTTCAAATTATTTATTGATTATTCATTCAGAAATTGAAATCAATATCCAAATTGAACAGTATTTATAATTCATCAAATTATTATTAGATTTTGAAATTGTGATGAATTGTGACTATAGTATATTTCACAACAAGAGGAGATTTTATTTAGATTTTCATGATGGTTGAACATTTATTATAATATCTTTGATTTGCCAATTATTTCACAACCATCTCCTTTATCTATCATCATTCTGCCATCCATCATGTCTTTTATATTAATGTGGAGAGTTTAATTTCTTTTTTTTAAAAAAAAAATCTTTTTGAATAAACAGTGAAAATATTCGTGATAGAAATTGGACTAAGTTATTTTTCAGAATTAGTGATAATTGAAAATTTTCAATGATCCCGGTACAGTTGAGCATATTTCATAATATAATTAATTTAGAAATTTATTTCACAGTTCATTTCTATACCTACCACATTTCTATCATTCATATTGGTTTTATATACTGAGGAGGTTTTCATCTTTGAAACTGAAAATAATAAAAATATAATTAACTCATAAGTGTGTCTCTAACCTCATTTAAAAATCCAAGCTCTGGTTATGCGTGGTTCGTGTGCTCTTAAATAAAATTAAAAGAAAATAATTTGAATAAATAAAAAATTTATATGAAATTCTCCTTAGTGTGTAAAAACAAGTCTATCAATCCATATTCTAATCTGTGAAATGTGTTGAAATCTTATGACGTATTATGATTTGTTGATTGATGGGTATTAGGATTTTAGATTATTCGATTTTGTCACTTAAATTGAAATATTAACTATAGTCCAAATCCGTCACTGTTTTTTGAACTTCATTTTTATAAAATCTTTTGAAAATAATTGAAATTCACATTTTTTTTAATTCTCCTCATTTTTATAAAATTCATCGTAAATTCGTCATTCTCTACAATGTGAAATATGCCATCTGTTCTCAGAATATTATGATTTTTGTTTGACTGATTGAGATCTATGATGACCATTCTTCCTCTTAAGCTGATATTGTATTCTCTAGTCATTTTTTCATCTATATTTTAACTTTTGTAGCCTTTTGATGATAGCAAAAGGGGGAGAATGAGTTGATATTTTGATTTATGAGTGAATATTTTATAAATATTTTTAATTTTGAAAAATTCATATTATTTAATTCATTCATATTCACTCATGCATAGTTATAGGGGGAGTTATCTGTTGTAGGGGGAGCTAATAAATAGGGGGAGTTGAATATTCACTATCAAACACATTTATTGTGCTCAAAATCTTTTATTTGTTTGTCATCATCAGAAGGGGGAGATTGTTGTATATAACGTAGTTGTATACACAATTATATGATTTTGTTTGATGATAACAACCAAATAAATATTAATTTTAAATGTGTTTGTTACTGTACTGTTTCATATATACATCATAGTCAGGAATATAATATTTATATTTAAATAGAATACGACTGTACAGACATTCTGATATTTACACAGTATTTTATGTAAATATAATATTTTAATTTAATTTTTAAACAATTCAGTTTTACAGCTCCACTATTTGCACACTTCACTAATATTTCACATTTCATATACATTCACAGAAGATTGTACTTGTAAATAAATCTAATACGATAGACAAGTTTGTTTGACAACAATAAAATAATATTTTATTTCAAACAAATTTGTTTATTACAAATACCAGTACAATTTTCTCATTATACATTCATACACTGCTCCTCACTATAACACTGTCACTCAGTTATACAATTTTATATATACATTCAGTTACACTCATATACAGATGCTTTTAATATTTTTCACTGTCAACTTCTGTCTTCAGTCTTCATAGCACTTCATAGTCAGTTCAGTCATCATCTTCATACCTGTCATATACAGAAACACACACACAATACATTGCAATAGAAATAAAATATGGATACATGCGAATATATATTTTATGTTTAAAATTTTATTTGCCTTAGATGTCTGGTGTGTTTCCCATCATTTTTCATGACCCGATCTGATTTGAATATATCCATCTAGTACCCACTGTTCAGCTTCAACATGCTACACTGGTTTGTTGATCAGAACCAGTTGATTCTGAACAGCCACAACATAGTGCAGCAGTCTACTGATAAATAAATTACACATGCATGATATATATATATACATACACTGATATGTATATATACACATAAATGTACAGGTGACCAATGGATGAGTAAATGGTGATACAAGTAGTCTGTGCATACATGCTAAGATACATACGCAATTCTGGACATGCACAAGTGTTGTCAATGGTAACGTGTATGTGAAGCATCAACATCAAACTAAAGCTCAGACCAGATTTCAAATCAAAATGTTCAGTACCAAAACAAAGCAAATATACAAGCTTGTTTCACCATAGACAAGAAATTCAGCAAACATACATAGGTTCAAGCATAAAGATTAAAGTCAGCACAACATATAAACTTCAATGCCAAGAAGCATGGTGGTACAAGCATGGTACAACTCAGCATGGTACAACATGGATAATGAAAGTGGTGCAAGTTCATTATGGTCGATGATGCTAGCACAGATGCAAGCATAAATGGATGGATGTACAAGGAGCCAATACACATGCATGAATTAGCAAACAGGTGTGCACAGAAATATACACAAATGTATGGCAGCATGTTTACAATGGTTCAGCTCAAATGGTCATGGCCGAGCCAACAAAATATACAATGCCCAGAAGGACATAGACGTGCAAACATATGGAGCTCAACAAAACAACAATGGTCAAGCACTTGTTAATCACGCAAAATGGTGCAACAGTTTTAAGAGGTGAATGGCATAGAGCTACGCAAACATTTTTTGGCAAGTTTCAAATCAAAGCTCATAGTGATTTAACATGTATATGGTGAACAAGTTCAACTAAGGTTCAATGGTGCAACAGGGAGAGAGAATCAATTATGGCCGAGTCTATGTGTGTCAACATGAACATGTATACAGCATATATGGCGAAGTAAGTGGAGTAGATTTCAAGCATGTCAAGTCCAATAGTGCAACAGCAATGAAGAATCACAACAAGGCAGTTTCTAATTAAGTAATGTGTGCATGCTAATTAAGTGCATGTCTCAAGCATAAGAATGCAAGTGAACAAGTGATGATATGGACACAGCATGATCTAAGCATACTGAAGCTAAAATATGGCTGCCAATCAGAATTATTTTAAAAACATTTTTGACATAAGATAAATATGGCATCAGGTTAAATAGAAAGAATATATTCAATCATTCCTGGAGTCAATCACTGGATTACATGGCATGTTTTCAAAATCAAAGATGGGATTAAAGGCAACATTCAATATCCAGGAATTAGAACAATACAAGAAAGCCATCCAGGTTCATTGAGCATTCACACAAGTCTATTTGGCAAGCATTCTTAAATTTCCAGAAATATACGTGTATATATTTTGGCAAGTTTTCAAAATGACAAAACCAGGAATGGCATGAAAACATTTATTTGTTTTTCAAATTTGTTTCTAGAAAGTTAGTCCAGGGGCAAATGAATTCGTGCATGGCAACAATTTAATTCCAGAAATTCAGTTCGACATATTGGACAAGATTTCATTTTTTATTTCCAGAAATGATTCATTCAAAAGGGGGGAAATATGTTTTATAAAAGGCCACAATCTAATCCATAATATTATCTGATTCATCAAGATATTCAAGGCAATATATTTCAATAATCACGCAAGCCATTCAATCGAAGAAACCAAAAGAGGAAACCGCAAATTATCAGTCGAGTCATTCCAAGGAAATCAGAGCAATCAAAGGATTTTGAAATCCTATTTGAACACCAATCATCACTAGCAAAATTATTGAGGGAAATCCAAAAACAAACATTTCAAAGAATTCAAGAGAATCGAATAACTCACATCTTTTACGGTTTCGATCGCAATAGAGAGGGACAAATCAACAGCGAAGATGCAACATCTATTCAAGCTTCAGAGAATCGATTTGAATCATTATCGACATCAAAATTTTGATTTCCAGAGAAACCCTATAGAGCCGACGCCATTTATTTTTCTCCAGAGAAAAGAGAAAGTGATCGAGTCTAAGGAATGAAGGGTGCAACACAACATGGCCGGCCTATTCTTTGAGTGATAAATGGGATGACCCTTATTTCTATTTCCTAGGGTTTTTATTTATTTGTTTTGTATTGTTTTTATTGTATGTTGTAAAAACCGTTTGAACGGTTCTAGATTCTGTAAAAATCTAAGGGGAACCAGTAAGGGGTTTAACTGGCAGTTTACTAGTGTCTGTAAAACTAGGGGAAATCTGATCTAGGGGATTAGATCAGTCTACGGTTTTGAGCGTAGGGTTAGGAAAGAAGCATGCGCTGCGAGTTTACATAGGATTGTAAGAGGGGTTTGTTTATAACACCTAGTAGAAACCTTAGGAATGCAGCAGTAGGCAGGATTTTGCCGAAGCTGGGTATATCTTGTGTCATTTACTTTCTGCTTTTCTTTTTCTGCTATATTATGTGATCTGCGATTTTTAATAACTCACTAATTTTTCAATAAACCCTATTCACCCCCCTCCCATCTAGGGTTAATCTAGATCCAACAAGGGTGAGACCTGTGCCATTGGAAAGGAATTGATGTTTGCATTTCTGTAGAGTGGTTCCATTGATTTTAGCTTGTTTTGAGGAATCGGTGAGTGGTTTACATCTTTCACATGGATTCAATGAAGTGTATGAGTAGTTGGTCATGTTTTTCATCAAATTCAAATATTTTCTCAGTTGATCTATGCATTGATAAGTCTATTTTCATATGAATCACCGTAGAATCTAAATTAGCAAGTATAATCGGTGATTCTTATGCTATCTTCATATGATTATATAAGTTAGATCTATAATTTTTTTCATATGATCAATTAACATAATTTTGGAGTGATTTGCATAATTTTGGGTGAGAATCGTTATATTCATGTTAATAGTGGTTTCATGCCATGTTTATGGTCATATTTGATGATTTGGACGAGTTGGTTTTGTCGAATCTATCGTTTGGCGAAGTTTTGGTCGAAATCGGAGTTGAATTGCAATATGCAGGTTTTGGGTCGGCCTAGTCACTGGATGAGTCGGCCTAGTCACCAGTTGGGTCGGCCTAGTCACCGGTTGAGTCGGCCTAGTCACCAGTTGGGTCGACCTAGTCTCCAGTTGGACCGGCTTAGTCACCAGTTAGGTCGACCTAATCACCAGTTGGGTCGGGCAAGTCACCAGATGGGTCGGGCAAGTCACCAGATGGGTCGGGCAAGTCACCGGATGGGTTGGGCAAGTCACTAGATGGGTCTTGCAAGTCACCAATTGGGTCGGGCAAGTCACCCGTTGGGTCTGGCAAGTCATCAGTTTAGTTGGACATTTCTGGTGATGATGTGACTTCGAAGTGAATTCAATTGGGAAGGTTCGAAGTGTTGAAAAGTTTTCGTTGGTCGGTGTAGAACAACGAAGGAGGTGACAACTCAAAGGTTGTGAGTTGATGGATAATGGATTGCTCGAGAAGTTTGCTTGAGCTATGAAGGGTCATCAGGTTGGATGGTTAGAGATGTGAAGGCCGAGAGATTATCATTGTCGTAAGTTCTAGCAGGCTCGAAGCAGAGGTACATTAGAGACGTCTAAAAGACCGGTTGTAGGTCAAATACCTTGGGTCTTGTAGAAAGGCCTTGTTGTCAAGGTTGGACATTGTCAAGTTTGGACATATAAGTTTATGCTAGAACTGGGGTTACCATTATCCCTTGACATATGGCAAGGTTGGCCGTCATACAATTAACGATGGTTTCGGAGCAGGATTGGCGGTGATAGCCAGAGTCTGTCATGATTGATTAGTTACTTTGTTTGGACCGTCTCATGTAGATTGTCCAACGTCGAAGGAGATGTTCCTTGGGTGCTTGTCTGATATTGGTTTAGGCCTCTGGGGCTTGCGCTTGAGGGATGTTGAGTTCGATTAGGATGGTTTACATGAGATATAAAAATTGGATGCCATGAGTGTTTTGCCATGACTGAATGAGTGTTATAGTTTCCATGGGTGTATGGTTGAAATGTTATCGTAAAGGCTATCACTGTCCGATGTGGGGAAGATAGGGTTGAGTTCTTCTCTGATGTTTGGTAGATTGGGCCGTTAATCTACCTATTCTCATATATTTTATTGATGATGTTTGTTAGCTGTTTTACCTCTCACTAAGACTGTTGTCTGACTCAAGGTTTTATGTTTCCCTCTTATTACCTTGGGTTGTTCATCCGGTTGTGGATGGGCAGACTAGGTGGAAGGCGACAGGTGATTGCTTAGTGAGGACGATGTAGTTGTTCAGAGGCAAGCAGGAGGCTGGCGTACTATATTTCTACTATATAGTATTAGGATTTCCACTGTTTGTTATTCTTTGAGTGATGTAGTGAGGCAATTTGTATAAACACTATTTCCAAGTGTATGGATATTACTTTCTAGTTGTTATAAAAGTCTAGTGTTTTCTGCTTCACTATTACTACATGATGTATATGTTCTATTATATTTTATCCTTGCGTTGTGAGTTACGACATGTTTCGATGATGTTATCATACCTTGATGTTCGTCCATAGCTGACGTGCACACCTTTCAGCGCATTATTCCTCTTGTTAGTGCGGGGGTTGTGGGCGGTCGTCACACACTTGGTACTATTATTTAAAAAGAAAGACCATTTGTAAAGATGTAAACAATAAAACAAATTTGGAAATTTTATATTTAGTTTCCAACGAATTTGAAATTACGGTTTTATTTAAAGAATGGAACTTTAATTATAAATCTAACAGGATTGGACAATTTATGTTTTGAACCGTTATCAAATGCGTATATATTGATGTTTCAATAATACATATGTATATACGTACCAGAACGTTCTAGGGTGATAGAGAGGATAGTATCTATGGCTTGGGTTTGGAAAATACAGTTTCCTACTCTCCCTGGCTCTCCCTAACTGATACGACGAACGGGATGGTTATCATGAAATCTAATTTGAAATTTAATTAAAACCTTTTGAATTTAGAACAAATTTTGAGATTTTAACAAGCATTACTTATTAATTAAAATGAGTTGAGTAAAGAATTTGAAGCTTTGAACAATTTTGAACCTATTTGGTTTAAATAGCTCTTTTATAGCACTTTAAGTAATGTTTTAACATTCCCTTGAAATAACTTAGTTTTGAGATTTATAAGCCAAGAATTTTGTTTAAACTATAAAAGAAGTTTCTGAAATATTGTGGAGGGTTTAAAAGTGATAAATATTGGTATGAAACGTTATATCCAAATTTAGAGTGCTGGAAATGATAACCAAAAATAAAGGAATTTTAATATTGGATTTGTAAAGACGAGTTAAGATGGTAAGGAGATTTTTAGAAATTGAAACGAATCCAATCTTAATTGGAAATGAACTGATAATAATATGGAGGAGATTTGAATTGAAACCAATATAGTCCATAGCTTTGTTTTGAAGTACGCTTATTACTTGGGAAGAACGGGATCAGATGTAAGTCCAAAAACCATTCCAAGTAGTAATACAATGCTATTGAAGACTTGGAAGTGACGAACAAAGATCAGTAATCTTTGGATTATTAAGATTGATTACTGACGTCTCAAATCGGACCGTACACCTGAGGCGAGGTTATAAGTGGCATGAGGTCTGAATAAATTTAAGGATTTTCGGATTTTATTCCATTCAGACTCAGAATGGACTTGTATGGATTCTATGTCTAACATTGTAATTGACTACGTAGCACTGATTCCCATTAATATATATCGGATTTGTGGCAACAATTATCCCCGTCTCAAAGTTTTACATGCTTAGAGGTTATGTATCGATAAAAATCAGTGACATGTTGTAAAATTGACAAATGTGGCGTACTCAAGTTATATAATGAGCTAGCGATGATCAAAGCAAGGCTTATTGAAGCGTAGCTTTGTGTATATCTTGACATCGACAAGCCTCACACCCACGGACTGATGAGAAACTGGCGGTTAGGTTGTTATGTATACATATTTTGTGTTGATAGCTGCGGCGGTGGTACCACTTGTGAACTTGAGGGAATTAGGTATGTTCGGTGTCCGAGTTTGGATGGAAAAACCGTGTTACACTTCGCTTGTTCTTCTGATTGATCTTTCGTGCCAGGAATTATCAAGTTGGAAACCTAATATCTAATACGCGCCCTATGGTGTTATTTGTATACCTATGGCGACATAGTAGGATGTGGTACTATGTCATCTAAGATTGATACATTTATTTTTGAAGTTGTTTTCTACACTATGCACTCATAATATAAAGAGATTTTCACGTATGAAGGCATTTTTGGTTATCATAAGACAAAACTTGCCCATCTGGTGTGCGCTTGCATTGTGTGATGTGGGAAGAGCTTATGATAGCTTCATTTTTCCAAAAGTCGTTGCGAATTTATATGCACAGGAAATCACATGCAGTAAACCAGTTTCGCACTAGCGGCCTGGTCCAGTGAAGTTCCCCAACTTTAAAATAAACCAAAAAAATAACATTTTTATGTTCTCACACCAGTCCCATGACTGACCTGGAGTTTATTGTTCCTTCCTAAACTCTGGGTGCCCACTAGTTTTTACACGGGCAGCTAGTCATTTAGTTTTACAGTTAAAGACCCCTGGAGCAAGATTTGGAGCGCTTTTTGAGTTGGAGCTACTAGCTAGAGTTGGAGTTTCGCTATATTATATCGCCTCTTCCGCTGACAGTATATTTATATTTTCCACTGCTATGTGTAAGTAACTCTGATATTCCATGTAACTCTGATGTAACAATGTATTATGATGTGAAAAGTTCTGTTATTTTGTTCAACATATGTTAATACCCATAACAATCCTCCTTTATGAACGATTTAAGTTGGTTTAATTACCAGCGAAAACCAGTCATAAAGACGGGTCGTTACATTGGTGATTAAAGACGATTGTCTTATGCATACTCCTGAAGTGGTTCGAGCGGACATGGTTGTTTGATCTAAATACCTAGTGGGTTTTTTTTAGATAGGATACTCTCGTTTCCACTTGTGGTTTAGAATTTGAAGAGTTTTTGGAAACTCAAACAGACCATAAAAGTGGGATCTGATGGTAATGTCTTTCTATTTCAGTTTTCCAATGTTGAGGATTGGCTAAATGTGTTACAGAGTGATCCTATAATGATGCGCATTAAGCTTTTTATTTAGAAATCACACACTACAATAAAATGGGCTATTTCCGACGGCTCAGAACCATCAGCGACCGTCGGAAATAGCCGTAGCTTTTAGGGGCGTCGAAGAACAGAGTTTCCGACGGCTATCGACATAGCCTGTCGTTTGTATTTCCTACGGCTTAAAACGGTTGGTAACGGTTTCCGATAAAATAATCAATCATTTTTCCTATTTGAGAAATTTGTCACATGTTCAAAAATTAATATTTATTTTTTAGAATACAAATTCGTAAAAGCTTGTTTTTATGGTCGTACAACGCATGTATATATAATGGTTGAAAGCAAATAACAATTTCATAAAGTTAAAAATAATTTCAAATATGACATTTTTTTAACGTAACTTTTTTACATGGTTAGGCATCCTACTTCCCATTATAAACATAGTAAACATTTACATTTTGTATACTACTTTGTCTCAAACGATTCAACAAAATTTGAGCAGCATTTCCCGTTTGTTTCTTGTGTTATACACAAATGCATGTATGCTGTAAACAAAAAGAAAAGTTAAACCGAAATTTTGTGAATCATTTGAAACAAAGTAGTATACAAAATGTAGATACTTATTGCATTTAAAACTTGTCCAATACAAGGATATATCCAACAAATATTGTACCATATGGATATAAACGGTCGTTTTTTAATTTGACAAAAACGACTATTTATATAACGATCATGTACAACACTCGTCGGACGGGGTCGAAAACACTCTAGGGGATATTAGCTAATTAGATGTGTGCATTTTGCTAAAAAACAGTTTTACCACAATACAAAATTATTTTAATTTATCACATTTGCTCGACGTATCAATCAACTTAAAGCTAATTTACTATTATTGTCGTTTCAATGGACATAATTAGAATTTAAACTCATGTTTTTTTTGTGCATAAGTCAAAACTTGCAAATGCACTATTCCTAGCTCGTGCATTCAGTTTTTCCTATATCAACTAATGCAATTCAAGAATCACACGTACATAACGGTGCATATATACACAAATACCCACAATTATACAATGGCAAAAACCAAACTAAGGGCGACATATGGTCAAATAACCAAACATTGCACATAAAATTTACAATTTCACTATATCACATGAAATATGCACATAATAGGATGTTATTACTAACTACAATGCTATTGGAACCAATTACAATCAATAGATAACCCTAATTTTCTAATTTAAGCAAATATAGGTTTAGGTAAAAAATTGATTTTTATGCAAAAAAAAAAAAAAAAAGATTATACCACAAATTAGTTGCTCTAGAGGTCCGAATTGAAGCCGGGGAGGTTCCAACGTGAAGAAATCAGTGATTGGAGATAGAAAAAATCGAATTTGGGGTTGATTGGGGTTAAAACCCGTATGCTTGAAAATAAGAGGAGGAAAAGAAATGGGGAAGAAAGAGGTCGGTCTGCAGTTTATCTCGATAATTTCCGACGGTTTCCGACGACCGCTAACGGCCTGTCGAAAGCCGTCGGAAATTAACCGACGCAAGTCGTCTCCCCTTTTGTCGAAAATAGCAATTTTCTTGTAGTGATATGATGCAACTATAAGCAATGTTCATGGTAGTATTTAATCTATCTTGATATGAGTGCATTTTCAAAATATCCCTATTTTTGCATGGTCTTACCATAGAATCAACTGGATTGCTGGTGGACTAGGTAGAATTTTATGCATGGACGAATCTAGTAAGCAATTAGATAGACTTATGTATGCTAAATGCTTGATTGAGATTAAACATGAAAATGAACTTGTTAATTTCTTGATCCAATTGGTAGAAGGAGGAACACAAAGAATTCAAGTGAAATATCTTTGGAAACCGAAAATCTTTACGAGTTGTAAAATGTTTGGACACCAAACTGATAAATGTGAAAATGCTTTAGTCAATGAAGAGGTTAAATTTAATCTTCATGAGAATAAACAGTTAACTGAAGGCGATTTTGTTAAGGGAAAGTGGTAGGAATATATGAAAAAGGGTAGAAATAATCAAAAGTGGCATAATCTGAATAACTGGAAGAAGTTGTATAAGTATGATAAACCGGGAAGGATAACTATAGTTGAGGAGGGAGAGGTAGAGTGCTACAAAGCTAATGTTAGAGATTCAAACAGCTAAGTGAAAGAAACAAAAGTATTTGTTAATTTAGACAAAGGCAAATAAGTTGCAGGTAGGGAAGCAAATTTAACTAGCAAAATTGTAGTGGGTGAATCAGAAAGTCAGGTAGTTGGTGATAGACAAAGTTTAGCTATTGAAACAAATCCATTTCAAGTGCTTTTGCAAGAAATAAGGAACTGTGTAGTGCAAATTTTTTTTCTAATCCTCAAGTTTATAAAAATTGATAAGGATAGATAGGAGAAAATGATTTAAATGATATGGATTCAGGTGTGGGAAAATAGAGAACTCCATGAAAAGTAAGAACAGATTTAATGAAGGCACGATGGCCATTAGAAATATGTTCAACATTCTTGAAGGTCTTGAGGAGAGTGAGTTTTCTGGAATTACTCCTCGTGATGATAACACATACGGTTTTAATATAACTGAAGCAAGCAGTGATAAATTACCAGACAGTCTGTTATTACATGAAGAGACCTCCACTATCTCTTCTGGGCTGGTCTCAAACGAATCTAATACTGTTAGTGTTAATATAAATGAAATCAAGTTCGAGTAAGCCGCAAAGATGGCTTGAATCAAGGCAATACTCATAAGGATGTTTATGAAGATACTAAAAAAACTATAGTGACATTTAAAAGTGTAATTGAACTTTTATTATAAAATAGAAAAAAGAAACAATGTAAATGAGTGGAAGTAGAAAATGAATGAATTACTGAATGAATTACAAAGTATATACAGTGATACCCATGGCCCAAATGTTAAGCCTATATAATGACTTAATGGTATAATATATGAGTCACGTAATATCTGCCGTGTTTATCTTATTACCCTGCCTCAAATTAGGCTAGGGTTTTGCTTCTCCTTTTCCATGTCGGCCGTCACTTCCACTTTTAATTCTCTCCTCAATCTCGTGAAATTCATACTTGTTAATGCTTCTGCCTTCTGATAAAAGGAAGGAACGTGATTTATCATGAGTTTTCCGCTATTTGTTCTCTTACGAACGAAATGAAGATCAATTTCGATGTGTTTCGTTCGTGAGTGTTGAATCAGATTCATAGATAGCGAGATCGAGCTTCGTTGTCGCACCATATCACTGGCTTATAAGGAAATTGAAACCCTATCTCCTATAACAAACTCTTGACCCAAATAATTTCTGCAGTGGTGCTTGCAAGGGCTCTATACCCCGCCTCCGTGCTGGATCGTGAGACGGTGGTCTGCTTCTTTGTACACCAGGAAATTGGAATTCCTCGTAAAAAGACACGATAACCAGTGACTGACTTTCAGTCATCTAGGTCGTTTGCCGAGTCTACATCGATGTAAGCACTCAAACTTAATTTTTTTTGTAGCTTTGATAGATAGACCATATTCAAGTGTACCTCTTAAATAACCTAAAATACGTTTTACAGCCTTCCAATGATTATTAAGAGGACTTTGCATGAATTGGCACACTTTATTAACGTTGAAACATATCTCTGGTCTTGTTATGGTAATGTATTGTAAGGCTCCGAAGATGTTTCTATATTGAGTAATGTTATCAATAGGTTCACCATCATGTTTCGATAATTTAATATTACTAGTCATCGGAGTAAATAATGCTTTTGCTTGGTCCATCTTAGCTCTGGATAATATTTTCATAATGTACTGCCTCTGAGAAAAAACAATTCTTCTTTTGATTTTCTTTCTATGTGTATACCCAAAAAGTAACCCACCTCTTCAAGATCTTTAATGGCAAAAGCCTTATTCAGATGACCTATAACCTGATTTGTTTCGTCATTATTATCCCCGGTAATCAGAATATCATCTACATACACAAGTATGTAGATGGTGGACTGTCTTGTAATTCTGATATATAATGAAGTGTCTGATTTAGTAGCCATAAAATTCAGACCTTTTAGTGTTAGCTTTAGCTTGTCATACCAAGCCCTATATGCATGTTTTAACCATAAATAGCTTTGTGTGGCTTGCGAACATTGCCTTCATCACCTAAATGATATCCCCTGGGTTGTTGCATATGAACTTCCTCCATCAGATCCCTATTGAGGAATGCATTATTAACATCCATTTGTTTTATTTTCCATTGTTTGTGAAGAGCAATAGTCAAAACTATACGAATGGTAGCAGGTTTAACCATTGGTGAAACGGTCTCATTAAAATCAAACCCAAACTGCTATGAATAACCTTTAGCAACGAGTCTGGCTTTATATTTGTCTATATTCCCATTTGTTTTCTTTTAATTTTATAAGTCCACCTGCATCGCACAAAATTTTCGTGCTTTGACAATGCTCCATGTTTTGTTCTTTACAAGTGCATTGAATTCAACATCCATGGCTTCTTTCCATCTTTTGTCTTTGATGGCTTCTTCATATGACACAGGTTCTTTATTTGCAACAGAGGCAGCGTAGATTTTGGGCTTGAATACTCCACTCTATGCTCTTGTGATCATGTGATGACCTGCATTCACTTGTTCTAATGCAAGTTGCCACCTTGATCATGAGAGCTGGACCCTGTTGTATCTTCCTCTGCATTGTCTCTGTCATCACTGTGATCATCATGTTCTCCACTGTTCTGAGCAATAGAGAATGTTGATTGGTATCAATTGAGTTAAAATCAGATTCATAGAGATGGTTGGCTGTTTGTGGTCAGAGTGACTCTCACATGCCTTCACTCCATCCTCATCTATCTCAGATAAAATTGAGAAGGCTGGTACTTCTACGCTGGCTTTTTTGGTATGATTACTGTTGTTATATTTCTTTTCTGCAAAAGGAAAAATAGATTCATTAAAGACAACAAGTTTTGAAATAAAAAAATCTCCTCTTTGTATCCAGACATCTGTACCTTGTTTTATTATTGGCATATCCCAAAAAGGTGCATGGACTAGATCTTAGGTTGAGTCTGTGTTTGTTATATGGTCTAAGATAGGGAAAACATGGACATCCAAAAAAAATTTAATCTCATGTAATCTGGTTTACATTTAAATAACAGCTCATGTAGACATTTATTGAGCAACACTTTAGTAGGCAGCATACTGATTAAATATACTGCAGTACTAAAGGCCTTATACCAGAATTTCATTGGTAGAGATGCTCGAGAGAATAGTGTTAAACCAGTTTCAACAACATGTCTGTGTTTTCTTTCAACTAAACCATTTTGTTTAGATGTATGTGGGTAAGTAATTCTATGCAATATACCCATATCATTGCAGTACTTCTTTAAGGTCATAAATTCACCTCCTCCATCAGTTTGTATGATTTTAACATTATAGTTAGTTTGTTTTTCAATAAAACTGATGAAATTTATGGTGATGTTTTTTGTTTCTAACTTATTTTGAGGAAATAAACCTGAGTATATCTGGAATAAGCATCAACAAATGAGAGATAATACATATACCCTTGTGTGGAGTTCAGTGGAGCTGGACCCTAGATGTTTGCAGCAATTAATTCTAATTGCTTATTGTAAAAAGAGTCAGATCTACGAAGGGAAGCTTATGGCTTTTCTCCAATTGACAGTATGTACAAATGTGTGATGCAGTTTCCTTGTATGTTGTTTGTATGAATAGGATTTTTGTTAGAAATAAGATGCATGCAAGTATCATCGGAAGTATATTCCTTATTCAAATTCTTAGTACCATTGCAAGTATTAAAACTTATGTCATCATGAACACTCATGTTCACATAATGATCAAAATTATCAGTACATAAATTGTTGCATCCAATATCTCTAAAATTATCATTATTGGGTTTGAATGTACTGAACTTGTACAATCCATTGTGCCATTTACCCTGCAACAATGTTGCCTTATTCAGTAAGTCTTTAACAAGACAAAATTTAGGGTGAAGCTCAAAGTAAACACTATTATCATTGACAAATTGGGAAACACTAATTATATTTTTCTTAATGCTAGGTACTCTTAGTAAATTATTTAAATAGAGTTCCCTTTTACCTCTTATGTATCCACTGCCAATGTGAGAAATACTCATAGCTTCATCATTACCTATATGTAGTTTTTGCGTATCTGAATAATTTTTTCTTCCAAGATTAAGATTTTGCAAATTGTTTGTGATATGATTGGTGGCACATGAATCTGGATACCAATCTTCTATATTGATATCATCAACTCCGCTGGAATCACCACTTGTGCTTTGACCCTTATTAGAATCACTGTTCCCTTTATTTTGTTGACTGACTTGAGCCACATTGGCACTTCTTTGCTGTGAAACATTGAATTCATTATTGAATCTGAAATAACACCTACTAGCAAGATGACCAAATTTCTCACAAATTTGGCATTTAACATGATTATTACTATTCCATTTTCCTCTGCCATGACCCCTTTGATATTGATCACTTCTCTGACCTTGAAAATCTGATTTGACCTGATTAGTATACCCTTTCTTCTGCCGCTTATTTTTAGAATTAGGAGTTAGGTTGGCCGAATACTCACCTTGCATTGCTTTTCTTTGTTCAAATCTTCCTCCATGAGTAAGCAAGGCTGAATGAACAAATTAAATATCAGGAAGTGTGGGTTATGTGGCAATGTAGGTGACCAAAGATTCATATTATTGATCCAAACCGTTTGTGATTACAAGAATTTGCTCACTATCTGAAAATTTATTATCCACTACACTCAGTTTGTCACATAATTTTTTGATCTTGGTCAGGTAATCTCTCATGTTCATCTCTTCTTTTCTTATGTTCTGTAATTCTCTTATATAATGCATGACAAAGATTGAGAATTAAAATTTTTCTCAATTGATGATCAAATCTTGTGGGATGTATCACATCCAACTATTTGTGATAACAAACTTGTGCTGATGGATGAAAGTAACCACGAACATAATAAACTGTCTTGTTTCAAATACTTGACATAATCTGGGTAGCTAACAATATTGCCTTCTCTATTTATTGTCATGACAGGGGGTATAGAAATTGCACCTTTCACATAATCTTGCAAGTTGTATCCTTTGAGAGCGGTTTCCACTTGATATTTCCATAAGATATAATTATCTTCATCAAGTAGAATAGTGATTACTTGGCTTTTTGGTTTGATTAGAGTAGCGATATATGGATTTGAGATGGTGGTATCATTTCTTGAAGTGGCTGAAGTGACACTTTCGTTATCTCCAGCCACGACAGGGTGAAATTAAGAAAACTTGGCAATACACAAAATATGTCCAACAGAAAGGTTCCAAACAATGGATCAAGAAATCAAATAAAACTTACAGGAGTTCTTAAATGACTAGTAACTGCAGCCAATGATCAAAACTAGGCGAGGCAATTATTGGTGATGGTGAAAAGAGGGTATTTCGATGGTGAAAAGGAATAACATAGGTCTGATGATTGAAGATGGTCAGCGGTTGCAGCCAGTGAGCTGATGAAGATGCAAATCTGATGCAAACTAGGTACGATAATCGTTGATGATTGTAACAACCCGGATTTTCAGAACAAATTTAAAATTTTTATTTTAGCAATTTTAATAGATTTTGAATATTTAAAATAATTTATTTTAAATAATAACGACCAAAAATTTATTTATACCGAAGTTAGAATGAATTTTTTTAATTTAATTATAAAAGGAGTTTAAAATGGCGCGGCAGTTCGAAAATTCGATTTTAAATTTCAATTGATTGTACAGGATTCAAAATAAATCGGATTTCAGTAAAACCAGAAATATTAGAATCTGTTTAACAATATCTTTCTAACGAATGTGAAAAATCCAAATTTCATAATAAGAATTAAAAGTTATGTCCAGTTTAAAATTTAGAAAAGTCGTTGTAGAATTTATATATTTTTTAATATAAAATATAGCCCTTAAATATAGCCATTTTGCAAACGACCTCTGTTTTCAACGAAACCACTTTTGTTGGATCCAGGATGTCAAATTATTGCTAGGTTTCAATTTTCAAAATTTTTAGGATTAATATGTGAGTGTGGCAAAAGAAAATGTGTTTTGACCATTTCAATCAAATTTGATCGACCAGAAAATAGCCATTTTTTAAATGGTCTCCAAATTCGACGAAATTAGTTTTGTTAGGATCGTATCGTCAAAACAAAGCCAGGTATAATTTTTCTGTAATTTTTAGAGTCAGAATGTGACCCCGGTAAATTAAATATATACTAATTTATATTTTAATTTTGATAAAAACTGATCGTAACAACTGAATTGGGTTATGAAGCATATCCCATTGTGTTCGAAATGGGTGTATTTAGCTAGGGGCAACAGTCATTGGGATTCGTTTGGAGTTCGTGGTGTTAAGCTAGTATTATTTGAATTAAATTGAAATAAATAAATAAATAAAATAGAAATAGAATACTATCATAAATACACTGTATTATACACCATATTTCAGGAACCCTAATCTCGTTTAACAGACCAGCCGCCTTATCTTCAAATCAATGGCCAGAATCGTTGATTTTTCTTCCTTTAATTATTCCCATCCCCTCTCGAATTAAGACATGAATCAAAAGCCAAAATCGAAGAGATTTATCCCCTCTGTAAGACCATACGGTGATGATCAATTTTCGTTAGAAGATCTGCTCAAATTTGTGCTTCAAAGTGAACCGCTTCGCAAGGGTTTTCAGGCAAGTACGGTGCTTCGAATTTTGAGTGGTCACCGGCGTTGGCGAGCTAGCACGTAGGCGATTGACGTGGTGTATCTTGATGAGGGTCTGGCGACCTGAGGTGCAACCGACGTGAAGCCCTAGATGTTGAAGTATGGGTTCGAAGGTCCAGGCAGAGCGACGAAGAAGGAGTTTAATAAAGGAGGGATTAAAGGAAATAAGGTTTAATAATTAAATTAATTATTTAATAAATCGTTTAATTTTTAAATGACCATATCTCTTTCAAATTGAATCAGAATTTGGCAAAACGAAATGCATTTTAACCATCTTGGAGAGCTCTACAGCGTGGAGCAGATCATATCTGAAACGGTTGCCATTTTATTTTTGATAGAATTAAACATCTGTTTAATTTTATTAAAAATAATCGCTTTATCGATTTCTGAAACCGACCACAGTGAGAACTCCTTTCACTCTAATTTTTTTACAGTTAAATTTATACTAGGATGTAGACGGTGCTTAGCAGCACCCGACACCATTAATTGTACAAACCATGATTGTTCTGTTTGGATTTTGTTTGGAATTGTTAATAATTGATATGGTTGCATATATAAATTTATTTATATAAACTGTAGATATAAATTATCATGAAATTGAGAATAAAATATTGTAATAATAAAAATTACATTTTTATCGTATGAATGAATCAATCAAAACATTCATTTTTATCGTATAAAATGTTAACATAGTAAAAGATTCATTTTTATCGTATAAAATGTTAACATAGAAAAAGATTCATTTTTATCGTATAAAATATTAACATAATAAAAACTTCATTTTTATTGTGTGAAATGGAACATAATAAAAACTTCGTTTTTGTTATATAAAATGTTCGCATAACAAAATTATCATTTTGTTATATAGAATGTTAGCAAAATAAAATTGTCATTTTTGTTATATAAGATGCTAGCAATATAAAAACACCATTTTCATTGTATAAAGAGTTATCATTATAAGAAGACCATTTTCATTGTATGAAATGTAAACATCATAGAATTATCATTTGTATGAAATGTAAACATTATAGAATTGTCATTTTGTATGAAATGTTAACATAGTAACAGATCCATTTTTATTGTATTAAATGTTGATAAAATATGTTTAACACTAAATTTACATTTTAATGTATAGGATGGATCATTTAAAAGATTAAATGTTGATAAAATATGTTTAACATTAAAATTACATTTTAATGTATAGGATGAATCATTTAGAAGATTAAATGTTGACAAAAATGTCACCTTTAACATATTAGTTTAGAATAAGATAATTATACGTTAATCATATGTTTTAATTAACAAAAATGTCACCTTTATCATATTAGTTTAGAATAAAAGAATTATTTATTAATATATGTTTTGTTCAGAAAATGTTATTTTATCATGACAATGTAGAATAAAAGAATTACTTATTAAAATGTGTTTTGTTGATATAATTTGTCATCTTTATCATGTTAGTAAAGAGAATAAAATAAAATATTTGTGTTTAGAAGATAAGGTTTTTTACATAAAAATCACATCATTATTATATGTTTAGATTAAAATATGTTAACAATAAAAATACACATTTTTATTATGTATAAAACATTGTCATATTAACGATGTTTAATAAAATGTTCATGTTTAAATAAATGTTCATGTTTAATAAAATATATTTATACAATAAAAATCATATTTTTATTGTATATGTGACAAATCGGACGATTTGTTTATGTACACCCATTTATCTGATATGATTAGGACGATAAATTTCACACATCGCCCAACTGCACAAATAATAAATTGTTGTTGTTCGAAAACCCCACACGGGTATTGGGATGATATTTGACATACACTTATCCCAATATTTAGTTGTATGACAATCGATGGATTGACAGTCTGTGATGAGCGTTATTTATTTGTTTTAATGCTCACACAGTTGTAAATTGCACTCTGGATGTCGTATGAATTTTTAATGATTGTTTATCACTACAGTTGTATACATGCAATGTATGAAATCCATATATATAACATTATATGGTAATTGATTGGGCCTCATTCCAATTTGGAAAAAAATAAAGAATATTTTAAAATAATATTCCGTAAAGGATATAAAATATTTATGCATTGAATAGAATATTCATGTGTTGAAATGAAAATATTTAAACAATAAAAATATCGTTTTTATTGAATGTACGGACAATTAAAATATTAATTGTTTTGAAAAGAAAATGTTTTATACAATAAAAATCACATTTTATTGTATGTATGAATAAACAAAATATTCATTGTTTGAAATAGAATATGTTAACAATATGAATATACATTTCATTGTGTATGTAGAAATGATTGAAAAATATTCAATGTTTTAAAATAAAAGGTTTTAAACAAAGGAAATTACATTTTATGTGTATTATAAAATCACTAAAAAGAACCATGTTAAGTAAAAGGCTTTAAACAATGGAAATTACATTTGGTTTGTATTATAAAATCAGTAAAAAGAATCATGGTTCAATTAAAAGATTAGACAATAAAAATTATATTTTTATTGTAAGTTTGATTTATTAAAGAGATTTTGTTTATTAAAATGTAGATCATTTATATGTAGAAAATATGAAAATGATCATTTGTTTGAAATAAAATATATTAACGATAAAATTTACATTTTTATTGAATATAAAAATAATGAAAAATATTCATTGATTGAAATAAAAATATTTAACAATAAAAATTTACATTCTCATTGTATATAAGAAATGGTGTAAAATATTCATCGTTTGAATAAAAATGTTGTAACATTAAAAAAAAATTACATTTTAATGTAAGTATGATTCATCAAAATATTCATCATTTGGATAAGAATATTCAATTTTGATATAAAATTGAAAATGAAGTTGAAATCATTTTAAAATGAATTTATAAATAATTTATAAAATACGTTTTAAATGGAAATCGACTAAATATATATAATATATATTATATATATAATGGCCTAAATAGAATGCGCTGCACAACGGCCGTTCGCGAATTTCGACCATTAACTTCGAATTAATATTACGGGGGATCCGACCGTCGGATTCTCCTAAAACCAGAACCGTTGGATTCGCATAGAAAAGAGCTTTCCAATGAACATAGAAGATTTGAAATCTAATGGTTAGATTTGGAGATATATCCAAATCAATTTCAGAAAAGGTCGCTATGGATGCAGTTCGTTGGTCGTTATTGGAAACCGACCGTACGGGCGATAATAAAATTATTAAAAATATGGAAAAATTATTTAAAATCATAATTAATTATTTGAAAAGAATTTTTAATGAAAAATTCCAATTTTGTAAAGATAAAATTTTTTTTTATTGAAATGAACTAGTTATTAACTAGAATAATAATTTAATTAATTTTAGAAATAAATAAATGGGATTTGAAAATGGTTAAAATAACCAGACTTTTCCAAAGAATAAATAGGAATGGATTCAAAATGGAAACCATCCTCGGAATATTTCGATATTCGATTCCGTGATTATACAGATATCGTTATGGGAATTTGTAAGATTTATATATATATATATATATATATATATATATATATATATATATCGTTATTCCCAATACAATATTTGTTGGTTTCAGAATTTAATATTGTATATAAGCTGATATAATTTCTATTCTGAACCTTCTATTTAATATCAAATGGGATTTTGGGCTTGTCGTGGACGGTGTCTTTAATGACACTGTTCTTAAACCCAGTTTAGAAAAGAATAAATCTTTTAATTAAGATTTAAGATATTTTACCAGTTAATTAATAACTAATTGGAATTGGATGAATGAATTGGATTTTTGGGTTTATTGTGAATAATGTTTTAAATAACATTTGTTCTTTAACCTAATTAACCGTGAAGAATATGATTTGGAATTTATAATCTTTTAATTAAGATTAATAGAAATTTTCCAAAGTAAAGATTTCTAATTTAATATATGGAATTGGAATTGAATGGAATTCGATTTGGTAATAATCGAGATGAGCTTCTTTGAAGGAAGACTGTTACTATATATGGAATTTAAAAGGCTTAGCTGTTATTCCATTTATAGTATTAGTCGGACGCGAAAATTTGTATCAATTATATATATTGATCTGTTTTCCGTGAAATTTCCATAATTAATGGAATTTGATTTGGGGTTTATCGTAAACTGTGTTTTAAATGACATTAGTTCTTTAACCTAGTTAAAGATAAGATCAGTTTCTTGAAATTGAATAATCATAAAGTAATGATTTTTGATACTAAAACCAAATTGGGTTTTAAATGAATTTTTAATTAGATTAAATTGGGAATGAGATAATTAAATTTATCGACTAGTGGATAAATCTTAATTTGGTTTAGAATTGTTAAAAGATAAAATAAAATCTTTTGAAATGAGAAAGAATAAATTTGAATAATTTATCTTTGATAAAATAATGGGAACCTTTCCCTAAGAATGTGAATATTTTATTTAAGGAACATTCTGAATTGGAATGAGGCGTATGATGTGTTTTTATAGCACTTGATTATAAAGTACGCCAGTTATTCGGAAAGACTCGGTTTAACCCATTCTGAATAATTGATACGACAACTAATAGTCGAAGAGATTGAAGACGGCGCAAGACTGACGATCTTCACATCGAATGGATGAGTTGCTACTGATGCCCATGATTGGAGTAGCTACCTTGAAGGAGCTATAGTGGTAGCCATCCGGACGTACTTGTTGATTGTTTGGATATGCGAGGGCCTCTCTTCCGTATTGGACATACAGGACGAGGAATAAGGTGCCTCCGGTTTCGTTCAGACTCGGAATGGAATTGTAAATGGATGGTATGTCTAACGTTGTATTCCTTTATGCTGTATTCATTGATCTCTGCTAATTATATGTATATATATATATATGTTGGTGGTGGAGAATTTATTCTCTTTCTTAACACCCTTCTCTGAGACGTATGCACTCAGAGATTATATATTGGCAGAAATCAATGGTATGGTATGGATTGACAATGTGGCATGCTAAGATGCATTGATCAAGGCTTTTGTTGAAAAGTAGAGCCTTGTGGATGATGATCAAAGCACAACTTTATCTAGCATAGTTTTTGTAGTGTGACTTCGCGAGCCTCACACCCCGGTATGATGGTGAACTGATGGTCAGATCAGTATGCTTTCGATATTAGTTTGGACTCGGTCGACCGTGATGAGGGATAGGGCATTTCCCCCGATTCCCATATAGGGATAGAGTATGCAGTGTTTTATTTCGCTGGGACGTAAGTCGCGGTGGTACTTGATTTCCTAAAAGTGCGGATGTGCATTACGGTGTTTTCTCTTGCTGGGACGTATGCCGTGGAGTATTGCACTACGCGATAGATCTTTCGAATTAGGAGCCATCATGATGGAAATCCAACTTTCCAATACGAGCTTTGCGGTTTTGATTGTAAACCTGTATATGGCGACATAGTGGGACGACACTCATGCTGTCTATGATTGATAAATTTACTTTCGAAATTGATTTCTACACTACGCACGTATAGTAATAATAAAAGAGAAATTTCACGTATCAAGCATGTTTGGCTATGACAAGGTAAAATTCTATCCTCCGGCTTGCGTTGCATTGTGTGATGGGACCTGAGTCTTATAATAGCTTCATTTTTTCCAAAAGCGTTGCCCTGTTTATTTTTATGCACTGATATTCTTGGGAGTAAACCCATTCCGTGTTATATGGCATGGTCCCTTGATTTACCTAATTTTAAAATCAAATTAAATAACTATTTTGAGTTCTCATACCAATCCCATGACCGACCTGAAGTTTACTGTTTTAACCTAAACTCTGGTGCCAATATTTTCCACATGGGCAGTTAGTAGTTTTGGTTTTTCATATATTTATTCTTACAGGATCCTGGTCTACAGCTGGAGGTATATTCGGAACGCTCTGTATCCGTGTATTTCTTACAGTTGTCTTATGTATTTTTCCCCGCTGCTACGTAATTTAAATCTCTGATATTATTTTCTATTGTATAATTATTCATACTGTGATGTATTCTTGTACTCTGATGTAATTATTGTAATAAGCAATAAAATGTTCTTTTGTTCATGTTCTGATATGTCGTGTTCTCGAAGCAATCTGGGCTTTCCTTTACTGGGAAGTTTGGGTCGTTTCATTTGGTATCAGAGCTTTGGTTTACAAAGCTCGAGAACAAGACACATTAGAACCGAACAAAAGAATTCATCAGAGATTGGATTATTAATATCCAATAAGAATGACTTGTTAGAGATAGGATCAGCAGTATCCTAGAACGAGTGGGAAGAGTGTTATTTTTAAAATAAATATGAAAACAAATTAGTTTTGAAAATTTTATCTTAAAATACGTATTTGAGATATTATTATATTTTAATTTGGACAATCGAGTATATGAAGATTTTGAATATAAGCCTTGCAACCGTGTATTCGAAGCCTCATATGCAAGATAGATATAGAATCACACTCTAGTCGCCCGGAGATGATTCTGAGGATGGTCTAGACATCATCAGTATTTATGTTCGAGTTTCGAAAGTGGAATATTTATATGTTTCCAATCGACTGGTGTGAGAACCAAAACTAAATAGGGTTATTGTTGCAATTTGGCATCAAAAATATGATTTTCGAATATATATATAGAAAGATATTTGTTTGAAAATTTAACCAACTAATTGATTGCTGGTTGTGTTGATTCATTATTAGTATGATTAATAAAAAATATTTATAATAATTAATTTAACCAATATAAGAATGAATAACAACTTCCAGCTCCGTTCCTTTTCGAGGATGAAAAGATTTTAAGCGAGGGAGATTGTAACAACCCGGATTTTCAGAACAAATTTAAAATTTTTATTTTAGCAATTTTAACAGATTTTGAATGTTTATAATAATTTATTTTAAATAATAACGACCAAAAATTTATTTAAATCGAAGTTAGAATGAAATTTTCTAATTTAATTATAAAAGGAGTTTAAAATGGTGCGGTAGTTCGAAAATTCGATTTCAAATTTCAGTTGACTGTACAGGATTCAAAATAAATCGGATTTCAGTAAAACCAGAAATATTAGAATCTGTTTAACAATATCTTTCTAACGAATGTGAAAAATCCAAATTTCATAATAGGAATTAAAAGTTATGTCCAGATTAAAATTTAGAAAAGTCGATGTAGAATTTATATATATTTTAATATAAAATATAGCCCTTAAATATAGCCATTTTGCAAACGACCTCCGTTTTCGATGAAACCACTTTTGTTGGATCCAGGATGTCAAATTATTATTAGGTTTCAATTTTCATAATTTTTAGGATTAATATGTGAGCGTGGCAAAAGAAAATGTGTTTTGACCATTTTAGTCAAATTTGATCGATCAGAAAATGTCCATTTTTTAAACGGTCTCCAAATTCGATGAAATTAGTTTTGTTAGGATCGTATCGTTAAAACAAAGCCATATATAATTTTTCTATAATTTTTAGAGTCAGTATGTGACCCCCGTAAATTAAAATGTACATTTAAATTAAATATATATTAATTTATATTTTAATTTTGATAAAAACTGATCGTAACAGCCGAATTGGGTTACGAAACATATCCCATTGTATTCGGAATAGGGGTATTTAGCTAGGGGCGATAGTAGTTGGGATTCGTTTGAAGTTCAAGGTGTTAAGCTAGCATTATTTGAATTAAATTGAATTAAATAAATAAATAAAATAGAAATAGAATACTATTATAAATACATTATATTATACACCATATTTCAAGAACCCTAGTCTCGTTTAACAGACCAGCCACCTTACCTTCAAATCAATGGCCAGGGTTGTTGATTTTTCTTCCTTTAATTATTCCCATCCCCTCTCGAATTAAGACATGAATCAAAAGCCAAAATCAAAGAGATTTATCCCCTCTGTAAGACCATATGGTGATGATCAGTTTTCGTTAGAAGATCTGCTCAAATTTGTGCTTTAAAGTGAACCGCTTCGCAAGGGTTTTCAGGCAAGTACGGTGCTTCGAATTTCGAGTGGTCACCGGCGTTGGCGAGCTAGCGCGTAGGCGATCGACGTGGTGTATCTTGGTGAGGGTATGGCAGCTTGAGGTGTAATTGACGGGAAGCCCTAGATGTTGAAGTATGGGTTCGAAGGTCCAGCCAGAGCGACGAAGAAGAAGGAGTTTAATAAAGGAGGGATTAAAGGAAATAAGGTTTCATAATTAAATTAATTATTTAATAAATCGTTTAATTTTTAAATGACTACATCTCTTTCAAATTGAATCAGAATTTCGCAAAACGAAATGCATTTGAACCGTCATGGAGAGCATTACAACATGGAGTAGATCAGATCTGAAAGGGATGCCGTTTGATTTTTGATAGAATTAAACATCTGTTTAATTTTATTAAGAATAATCGCTTTATCGATTTCTGAAACCGACCACTTTGAGAACTACTTTCACTCTAATTTTTCTACAGTTAAATTTATACTAGGATGTAGACGGTGCTTAGCAGCACCCGACACCATTGATTTTACAAACCATGATTGTTCTGTTTGGATTTTGTTTGGAATTGTTAATAATTGATATGCTTGCATATATAAATTTATTTATATAAACTGCATGAAATTGAGAATAAAATATTTTAATAATAAAAATTACATTTTTATCGTATGAATGAATCAATCAAAACATTCATTTTTATCGTATAAAATGTTAACATAGTAAAAGATTCATTTTTACCGTATAAAATGTTAACATAGAAAAAGATTCATTTTTATCGTATAAAATATTAACATAATAAAAAATTCATTTTTATTGTATGAAATGGAACATAATAAAAACTTCATTTTTGTTATATAAAATGTTAGCAAAACAAAATTATCATTTTGTTATATAGAATGTTAGCAAAATAAAATTGTCATTTTTGTTATATAAGATGTTAGCAATATAAAAAGACCATTTTCATTGTGTAAAGAGTTATCATTATAAGAAGACCATTTTCATTGTATGAAATGAAAATATCATAGAATTATCATTTGTATGAAATGTAAACATCACAGAATTATCATTTGAATGAAATGTAAACATTATAGAATTGTCATTTTGTATGAAATGTTAACATAGTAACAGATTCATTTTTATTGTATAAAATGTTGACAAAATATGTTTAACATTAAATTTACATTTTAATGTATAGGATGGATCATTTAAAAGATTAAATGTTGATAAAATATGTTTAAAATTAAAATTACATTTTAATGTATAGGATGAATCATTTAGAAGATTAAATGTTGACAAAAATGTCACCTTTAACATATTAGTTTAGAATAAGATAATTATATGTTAATTATATGTTTTACTTAACAAAAATGTCACCTTTATCATATTAGTTTAGAATAAAAGAATTATTTATTAATATATGTTTTGTTGAGAAAATGTCATCTTTATCATGACAATGTAGAATAAAATAATTACTTATTAATATGTGTTTTGTTGATAAAATTTGTCATCTTTATCATGTTAGTAAAGAGAATAAAATAAAATATTTGTGTTTACAAGATAAGGATTTTTACAATAAAAATCACATCATTATTGTATGTTTAGAATAAAATATGTTAACAATAAAAATATACATTTTTATTATGTATAAAACATTGTCATATTAGTGATGTTTAATAAAATGTTCATGTTTAAATAAATGTTCATGTTTAATAAAATATATTTATACAATAAAAATCATATTTTTATTGTATATGTGAATCAATAAATATCCATTTACAAATCGGACGATTTGTTTATGTACACCCATTTATCTGATATGATTGAGACGATAAATTTCGCACATCACCCAACTGCACAAATAATAAATTATTGTTGTTAGAAAACCCCACACGAGTATTGGGATGATATTTGACATACATTGATCCCAATATTTAGTTGTATGACAATCGATGGATTGACAGTCTGTGATGAGCGTTATTTATTTGTTTTAATGCTCACACAGTTGTAAATTGCACTCTGGATGTCATATGAATTTTTAATGATTGTTTATCACTATTGTTGTATACATGCGATGTATGAAATCCATATAAATAACATTATATGGTAATTGATTGGGCGTCATTCCAATTTGGAAAAAAATAAAGAATATTTTAAAATAATATTCCGTAAAGGATATAAAATATTTATACATTGAATAGAATATTCATGTGTTGAAATGAAAATATTTAAACAATAAAAATATCATTTTTATTGAATGTATGAACCAATAAAATATTCATTGTTTTGAAAAGAAAATCTTTTATACAATAAAAATCACATTTTATTGTATGTATGAATAAACAAAATATTCATTGTTTGAAATAGAATATGTTAACAACAAGAATATACATTTTATTATGTATGTAGAAATGATTGAAAAATATTCAATGTTTTAAAATAAAAGGTTTTAAACAAAGGAAATTACATTTTATGTGTATTATAAAATCAGTAAAAAGAACCATGTTAAGTAAAAGGTTTTAAACAATGGAAATTACATTTGGTATGTATTATAAAATCTGTAAAAAGAATCATGGTTCAATAAAAAGATTAGACAATAAAAATTATATTTTTATTGTATGTTTGATTTATTAATGAGATTTTGTTTATTAAAATGTAGATATTTATATGTAGAAAATATGAAAATGATCATTTGTTTGAAATAAAATATATTAACGATAAAATTTACATTTTTATTGAATATACAAATAATGAAAAATATTCATTGATTGAAATAAAAAGATTTAACAATAAAAATTTACATTCTCATTGTATATAAGAAATGGTGTAAAATATTCATTATTTGAATAAAAATGTTGTAACATTAAAAAAATTACATTTTTAATGTATGTATGATTCATCAAAATATTCATCGTTTGGATAAGGATATTTAATTTTGATATAAAATTGAAAATGAAGTTGAAATCATTTTAAAATGAATTTATAAATAATTTATAAAATATGTTTTAAATGGAAATCGACGAAATATATATAATATATATATATATATTATATATATAATGGCTTGAATAGAACGCGACGCACAACGACCGTTCGCGAATTTCGACCATTAACTTCGAATTGATATTACAGGAGATCCGACCGTCGGATTCTCCTAAAACCGGAACCGCTAGGTTCGTATCGAAAAGAGTTTTCCAATGAACATAGAAGATTTGAAATCTAACGGTTATATTTGGAGATATGCCCAAATCAATATCAAAAAAGGTAGCCATGGATGCAGTTCGGTGGCCGTTATTGAAAACCGACCGTACGGGCGATAATAAAATTATTAAAATATTATTTAAAATCATAATTAATGATTTGGAAAGAATTTTTGATGAAAAATTCCAATTTTGTGTGACGGCAAGGAATTTCGCTCGGTCCGAACCAGTCGCTAAACCGACCCAGACCGCTCGAAATGCCCTATCGTTTGAGAACATGACAAAATACAGAACGCATACAGAAGAACATTTCATTGTATATTACAACAATGCATCAGAATACAAGAATACACAGAGTATAAAAGAATATTACACAGAAATATCAGAGATTTAAATTACATTTAAATACATAGCAGCGGAAAATAATATAATACACAACTAGAAGAGATATACGGATACAAAGCTTTCCGGATATCGTTCCAGCTGTAAACCAGGATCCTGTGAATATAAATCTGCAAAACCAAAACTACTAGCTGCCCGTGTCAAAATAAGGGCACCCAGAGTTTAGGTTAAAACAATAAACTCCAGGTCAGTCATGTGACTGGTGTGAGAACTAAAACAGTTATTAATCTTTATTTTAAATCATTAGGTAAATCAAGGGACCACGCCGTATAACACGGAACGGGTTTCCTCCCAAGAATACCAGTGCATAAAACAAACAGCGCAATGCTAAATAAAGAAAAATGAAGCTGTTATAAGACCCAGGTCCCATCACACAATGCAACGCAGCCGAGGATAGGGTTTTCCCTTATAACAGCCAAAGAATGCTTGATACGTTTAAAACAAATCGTTTTATACTATAGTCAGTGCATAGTGTATAAAACAACTTCAAATCATAAGTATCAATCATAGGCGGCATGAGCGTCCCATGCCACTATGTCGCCATATATAGGTTTACAAATAAAACCGCAAAGTCACGTATTTGGAAATTGGATTTCCGTCTATGAACCGAGGCAAAAGATAGTCCTCAACCGATTCGAGACAATCTAGCCTACCATGTCTCAGGATCAGAGCTCGAGTGACCCTAGGAGCGACAGGGCCGGTCCACCGATGAGGATTAAAATGCCTGAACACTACGTTTCCCCGCCCTTTGGGGCGCAAATGAGCCATCAAATGACTCCATCGGTTCGAGAACGACCGATCAATCCGAGGCGCCTCGCAACAGCAATAACCACATAAGTCAAACTCGTCAGGGCGTGTAAAACCACTGACGCCACTTTTAGCTAGAAAGAAACGCAAGTCCTCCCTGAGGTCCGTCTCCCGTTTTTGGTTCATACCGGGTGTGAAACACGCGAATTCACGTTACACAAAGCTGTTCCACACAGGCTGTGCTTTGATCATCACCACAAGACTTTGCTTTTCAACAGAAGCCTCGATCTATTGCCACTTAGGCATGCCACACAGGCAATTCACTCTATGTGTTTGATATCCATCAGTATATAACCCCTGAGCTCGTACGTCTCAGAGAAGGGCGTTAAGCAAGAGAATAAATTCTCCGCCACCAAACAGATATATATTTAATAGAAATCAATCACACAGACTAAAATCCAATGTCAGACACACAGTCCATTTACAAGTCCGTTCTGGGTCTGAACGAAACCGGAGGCACCTAGTACCCCGCATACCCATCGATCTCCAAGTACGTCTGGACGATCACTAACTGTTTCCATCTTCTTGGGTGTACATCCCAATCAAGATCATCAGTAATTACCCAAACGATGTGAAGACTTCCGGTCTTCGACCACCGTCTTCATCTTTGACACCACGTCGAATCAGTTATTCAGAATGGGATAAACCCGGTCTTTCTGAATAACTCGCGTATATATTATAAAAGTGTTACACCAACACAACATACGCCTCATTCCAATTCAGAATATTCTTTTATTCAAATATTCCTATACTTTGGGAAAAGTTCCCATTAATTTTATCCAAGATAAATTCTTTAAATTTATTCTTTAATCTCCTTTGAATATCAATTCAAACTAGTCGGGATTAGCGAACCACACCGAAGTAATCATTTATTTTATTTCCCAATCCCAACCTATTCATCCCATGAAGTAAAACTGGTAATACTTCATATCTAACACCACAGTGTTATCGGTAAATTCAATTACCATTTCACGTTCAAATCTAATTAAAGATTTAACCATCGCCTGGAGCAAAACTGGTGATACTCCATTTTCGATCATTTCAATCTAATTAAAGATTCATTAAAACTCCACTTAGTTTTAATCTTTAACCGGGTTAAAGAATCAGTGTCATTTAAAACACGGTTCACGATAAACCCAAAATCACATTCCATTAATTATCGGGTTAAAGAACAAGTGTTATTTAAAACACTGTTCACGATAAACCCAAAAATCAATATCAATTCAATTCCAATTAAATATCGTTTAATTGGTACACTTCATTAAATCTAAATAAAAAGATTTAATTTTTTTTCTCAACTGGGTTCAAGAACAGTGTTAGTGAAGACACCATTCACGACAAACCCAAATCACATTTGATATTCAATACAAGGCTCTGAATAGAAAATATATCGGCTTATATTCAATATCAAATTCTACGACTAACAAATGTCGTATTGGAAATAACGATATAAATATATATCTTTCAAGTTTCCATAACAACATCTGTATAATCACGAATTCCAACATCGAAATATTCCGAAGACAATTTCGATTCAAATCCACTCCAATGCAATCATTGGAAATTTTGTTTATTTTCAAAACCCTTTTCAAATTCAATTTATTTATTTAAAAATAAATAGAATTATAATTCTAGTTCATAACTAGTTCATTTCGATAAAAAATCTATTTTTATCCTTTCAAATATGGAGTTTTTCATCCCAATCCTTTCTAAATCATTTCTTATGATTTTACACAAATTATTACTATTTTTAATAATTTTATCAAGGCCCGTATAGTCGATTTCCATCAATGGCCATTGAACTGCACTTACAGCGACCTTTTTCAAATTTGATTTGGACGTAACTCCAAATCCAACCGTTAGATTTCAAATTTCTAATATTCGTTAGAAAGCTCTTTTCGATACGAACCCAATGGTTCCGGTTTTAGGAGAATCCGACGGTCGGATCTCCCGTAATGTCCGTTTGAAATGAATGGTCGAAATTCACGAACTGCCGCGGCGCGGCGCGTTCTATTCAGGCCATTATATTATATATATAATATATATAATATATATTTCGTCGATTTCTATTTAAAACGAATTATATAAATAGTTTTAATATTCGTTTCAAAAGCAATCTCAAATTCCATTTCAATTCAAATCAAAATTGAATTCTTCTTTATAAATTCGTTTTAAAATTCATTTCTATTCAATTCAAATTTCAATTCAATTTGAATTCATTTCAATTCACTTTCAATTCAATTTGAATTCGTTTTCAATTCATTTCGAAATCGTTTTCAATTCAATTCATTTCGAAATCGTTTTCAATTCAATTCATTTCGAAATCGTTTTCAATTCAATTCGTTTCGAAATCGTTTTCAATTCAATTCGTTTCGAAATCGTTTTCAATTCAATTCATTTTGAAATCGTTTTCAATTCAATTCATTTCGAAATCGTTTTCAATTCAATTCATTTCGAAATCGTTTTTCAATTCAATTCAGTTCGAAATCGTTTTCAATTCAATTCATTTCGATTTTCAATTCAATTCATTTCGAAATCGTTTTCAATTCAATTCGTTTCGAAATCGTTTTCAATTCAATTCGTTTCGAAATCGTTTTCAATTCAATTCTTTTCGAAATCGTTTTCAATTCAATTCATTTCGAAATCGTTTTCAATTCAATTCATTTCGAAATCGTTTTCAATTCAATTCATTTCGAAATCGATATAAATATCGTTCACGTCAAAATGGCGTCAAACTAATCAACACGGCTTCTTGAATTTCTATTTTCAAATATTCTATTTCAAATATTTCTTTTTCAAAATAGTTGTTATTATCAAAATATTTCGTTCAACACATGACCAATCTCAATGGATGAGTACTGTCAACACATGAACCTTTATTTTATAATATTCTTTATTTTTCAAATTGGAATGAGGCCCAATCAATTACCGTATAAAGTTAATTATATGGATTTTCATACACTACACACATATAATAGCATTGAAAAATAATCAACCATCAACCAAAGTGCATTACACTGTATAAGCATCAAATATAGATATCTAACGCTTATAACAGCCTGTCAATCGATCGATCGACATATTTAATCAATCAGGATGAGTGAACTTCAAATTTCATCCTAACACCCGTGTGGGGTTTCAAACAATCCACCACAGATTTTAGTTGTGCAGTTGGGCGATGTGTAAAATTTATCGACCTAATCAATGTCCTTCAAATAGGTGTACATAAACAAACCGTCTGGTTTGTAAATGAATATTTATTTTATTCACTTCACGTTAAAAATTATATTTTTAACGATAAAAACATTTTATTCCAACATATGAATTTCTATTCAGTTCATTCTTTAAATAAAATGATATTTTTATTTTTCTAACATATTTTAGAAAATTTCGGCGGCATAACAGCGCTATGCTAGAAACGGGATAAGGCCTAGCCTTGTCCCCGGTCTAATAATGGCCACCGCCATACCCATCTCAATCAAATCACTTTCGTTATGCAAACCACAAAATTTGGAGTAAGAGTCTAACCTAGCCTTACTCCTTCGCCTTATAACGGCGCACGTCTAATCCTAACCAATTTATCGATTCGATTTTTCACACCACAAACCACATTCAAACCAATATCGCAATCAATCACCAAACAACCAAACAAACAAGTCCATGGTCTGTGGACGATTGTGTCGGGTGCTACTAAACACCGTCTGCATCCTAGTATATATATATAACTAGAAAATAAATTGAAGAGTGAGAAATTCTCACCGAAAGCTATCCAATACCACGACTCTTCATTTATAGAAATCTTTGTTGTTCTCGCCTTTTTATCACCTTCGTTGCTGTAGCCACTACATATGTAAAGATCGAATTTTTACTTCGCTACTCAATATATAAAAATCATATTTTTATTTCGAAGTTCAACATCTAAAAATCCTATTTTTATTTCGAAGTTCAACATATAAAAATCCTATTTTTATTTCGAAGTTCAACATATAAAAATCATATTTTTATTTCGAAGTTCAACATATAAAAATCCTATTTTTATTTCGAAGTTCAACATATAAAAATCATATTTTTATTTCGAAGTTCAATATATAAAAATCCTATTTTTATTTCGAAGTTCAACATATAAAAATCCTATTTTTATTTCGAAGTTCAATATATTCAAAAATCCAACTTTACTGTTAAAAAAAATAAACATTACTGTTTTTTTTAAAAAAAACTAAACTGTACTGTTTTTAAAAAAAACTAAACATTACTGTTTTTAAAAAACTAAACATTACTGTTTTTAAAAAAAACTAAACATTACTGTTTTTAAAAAACTAAACATTACTGTTTTTTAAAAAAACTAAACATTACTGTTTTTAAAAAAAACTAAACATTTAAAACAATGAATTAAAAATAGAAATACTTACTGATTTCAGTGGAAGAGGGAAGGGTCTGCGTCTCGCGCTGAGGTTGGTCGGAGGATGGGAGTTCGTGGCGGCGTGGGCTTCAGGCGTCGATCGAAGAGGAGGGCGTGGGGTTTAGGGCGGCGGTCTCGAATCTGGGGGGGGGGGGGTCTCGTCGTCGTCGAAGTGGGAGAGGGGGAGGTCGGCCTCCGGTGGCGGCGCCTGGACCACTGGCGATGGGGGCGAACAGTCCTCCGTCGACCGCTTTAGGGCTCCGCTCTTTTTTTTTATATATACTGAATTTATTTTTGAACGGGGGGGGGGGGGGGGCAGGAGGATAAAAAGGGGAGAGAGATATTATATTTTTTTTTTAATTAATTAATTTAATTGCATAAAGTTGACTTTTACATACGACCCCTAAACGAGGTCCACCGCCTGTCGTCCATAGCGTTTTACCCCCATTCCGAACACAATGGGATATGTACCGTAGGTTGATTCGTTCGTTTCGATTAGTTTCCGTTGAATTTACATTTAAATCACTATATTGAATTTTAAACGTACATTTCAAATTACCGGGGTTGCATACGAACTTTAAAATTTCCATAAAAATATTTTCTAACTTCGTATTGACGATATGGTCCTAACAAAACTAGTTTCGTCGAATTCTGAGACCGTTAGAAAAATGGCCAATTTCCAGTCGATTAAAATCCACCGAAACCGGTCAAACGCGTTTTCCTTTGCCACGCTCACATATTGATTCGAAAAATTATGAAATTGGAAACCTAGCAATAACTTTACATCACGGACCCAACAAAACTGGTTTCGTCGAAATCCGAGGTCTTTTGCAAAATGTCCATTTTTAAGGGCCTGAATTCCATAGCGACTATTCAGTATTTTTAACTGGACATATCTTTTGATCCCCGCTATGAAATTTCGATTTGTCGGATTCGTTGGAAAGATATTATCAAATAGATCCTAATGTTTTTGGTGTCACTAAAATCCGGATTGTTTTGCACCCGGTACATTCAATTGAAGTTTGAAATCGAATTATCGAACTACCGCGCCATTTTCAATTCCTTTTATAATTATATATAAATATTTATATTCTAACGACGGCGTATATAATATATACGTTCGAATTATATTCAAAATAAATTTCTCGTCGATATTATTTAAAATAATTCATTTTAAATAATCAAAATTCGCTAAAATTGCCAAAATAAAATTTTCAAACTGGCTCGCATTTTACGGGTTGTTACAATCTCCCCCACTTAAAACTTTTCGTCCTCGAAAAGGAACAAAGTCGAAAGTGGTTTGATTAATCAACTCAACGTTCGATCTGGCTTTCATTCTCCAACTTTTCAGTTTCTGAGAATTTCCAAAAATTCAAAAATTTGGCTAACACCCTAAATTTTCGAAAAATTTCGCCATAACCTCCCCTGCACCGGGAGCATCGGGGAATTTCAAATAGCTTCCCCGGTCCTTCAGATCTCAAAAAGAAAAAGAAAAAGCCTAGCGGCTAGCCAATAGGCTCATAAAATCATCATCACCCAAACAAAACAGTAAATTATGTAGTAAACATGTACCTATTTGTCGGGCAAACAAATTTTATTCTCTGCTCTAGCCTCCTTGCTATGACCTGTTCAATGTAAGTACATGTATATGCAAGAAAATGCGACCAATTTTCAATACAATTCAATATTTGTTTCAATTAGGCTAAATGGTTCAAAATTATCAAACAATTAAACAAACAACACAAACATCAATCAATTAGTGAATTAGAGTTTCAAATTCATAACTTTGATACATAGTCAAAAATCAGATTTTTGATGCCAAATCACAACAATAGGCCCTATCTAATTTTGGTTCTCACACCAGTCAATTGGAAATATATAAATATCACACCTTCGATACTCGAACACTAATTCTGATGATGTAGCTACAATCATCAGAATCATCTTCGGGCGACTAGAGTGTGAATCTATATCTATCCAGTATATTAAAACTTCAAATACACGTTTGCAAGGCGTATATGCAAAATCTTTATATACTGAATTGTCCAAAATCAATATAAATAAATAATCAAATACGAATAGTTGATTTAAACTTTCAAAACAAAATTGTTTTCACTTTGAAAAATATACTCTTCACACTCGTTCTAGGATACTACTGATCCCATCTCTAACGAGCCATTCTCATTGGATATTACTAAACCAATATCTGATGAATTCTTTCGTATGGTTCTAATGTGCCTTGTTCTCTGCTTTGTAAACCAAAGCTCTGATACCAACTGTGGCGGCAAGGAATTTCGCTCGGTCCGAACCATTCGCTAAACCGACCCAGACCGCTCGAAATGCCCTATCGTTTGAGAACATGACAAAATACAGAACGCATACAGAAGAACATTTCATTGTATATTACAACAATGCATCAGAATACAAGAATACACAGAGTATAAAAGAATATTACACAGAAATATCAGAGATTTAAATTACATTTAAATACATAGCAGCGGAAAATAATATAATACACAACTAGAAGAGATATACGGATACAAAGCTTTCCGGATATCGTTCCAGCTGTAAACCAGGATCCTGTGAATATAAATCTGCAAAACCAAAACTACTAGCTGCCCGTGTCAAAATAAGGGCACCCAGAGTTTAGGTTAAAACAATAAACTCCAGGTCAGTCATGTGACTGGTGTGAGAACTAAAACAGTTATTAATCTTTATTTTAAATCATTAGGTAAATCAAGGGACCACGCCGTATAATACGGAACGGGTTTCCTCCCAAGAATACCAGTGCATAAAACAAACAGCGCAATGCTAAATAAAGAAAAATGAAGCTGTTATAAGACCCAGGTCCCATCACACAATGCAACGCAGCCGAGGATAGGGTTTTCCCTTATAACAGCCAAAGAATGCTTGATACGTTTAAAACAAATCATTTTATACTATAGTCAGTGCATAGTGTATAAAACAACTTCAAATCATAAGTATCAATCATAGGCGGCATGAGCGTCCCATGCCACTATGTCGCCATATATAGGTTTACAAATAAAACCGCAAAGTCACGTATTTGGAAATTGGATTTCCGTCTATGAACCGAGGCAAAAGATAGTCCTCAACCGATTCGAGACAATCTAGCCTACCATGTCTCAGGATCAGAGCTCGAGTGACCCTAGGAGCGACAGGGTTGGTCCACCGATGTGGATTAAAATGCCTGAACACTACGTTTCCCCGCCCTTTGGGGCGCAAATGAGCCATCAAATGACTCCATCGGTTCGAGAACGACCGATCAATCCGAGGCGCCTCGCAACAGCAACAACCACATAAGTCAAACTCGTCAGGGCGTGTAAAACCACTGACGCCACTTTTAGCTAGAAAGAAACGCAAGTCCTCCCTGAGGTCCGTCTCCCGTTTTTGGTTCATACCGGGTGTGAAACACGCGAATTCACGTTACACAAAGCTGTGCCACACAGGCTGTGCTTTGATCATCACCACAAGACTTTGCTTTTCAACAGAAGCCTCGATCTATTGCCACTTAGGCATGCCACACAGGCAATTCACTCTATGTGTTTGATATCCATCAGTATATAACCCCTGAGCTCGTACGTCTCAGAGAAGGGCGTTAAGCAAGAGAATAAATTCTCCGCCGCCAAACAGATATATATTTAATAGAAATCAATCACACAGACTAAAATCCAATGTCAGACACACAGTCCATTTACAAGTTCGTTCTGGGTCTGAACGAAACCGGAGGCACCTAGTACCCCGCAAACCCATCGATCTCCAAGTACGTCTGGACGATCACTAACTGTTTCCATCTTCTTGGGTGTACATCCCAATCAAGATCATCAGTAATTACCCAAACGACGTGAAGACTTCCGGTCTTCGACCACCGTCTTCATCTTCGACACCACGTCGAATCAGTTATTCAGAATGGGATAAACCCGGTCTTTCTGAATAACTCGCGTATATATTATAAAAGTGTTACACCAACACAACATACGCCTCATTCCAATTCAGAATATTCTTTTATTCAAATATTCCTATACTTTGGGAAAAGTTCCCATTAATTTTATCCAAGATAAATTCTTTAAATTTATTCTTTAATCTCCTTTGAATATCAATTCAAACTAGTCGGGATTAGCGAACCACACCGAAGTAATCATTTATTTTATTTCCCAATCCCAACCTATTCATCCCATGAAGTAAAACTGGTAATACTTCATATCTAACACCACAGTGTTTTCGGTAAATTCAATTACCATTTCACGTTCAAATCTAATTAAAGATTTAACCATCGCCTGGAGCAAAACTGGTGATACTCCATTTTCGATCATTTCAATCTAATTAAAGATTCATTAAAACTCCACTTAGTTTTAATCTTTAACTGGGTTAAAGAATCAGTGTCATTTAAAACACGGTTCACGATAAACCCAAAATCACATTCCATTAATTATCGGGTTAAAGAACAAGTGTTATTTAAAACACTGTTCACGATAAACCCAAAAATCAATATCAATTCAATTCCAATTAAATATCGTTTAATTGGTACACTTCATTAAATCTAAATAAAAAGATTTAATTTTTTTTCTCAACTGGGTTCAAGAACAGTGTTAATGAAGACACCATTCACGACAAACCCAAATCACATTTGATATTCAATACAAGGCTCTGAATAGAAAATATATCGACTTATATTCAATATCAAATTCTACGACTAACAAATGTCGTATTGGAAATAACGATATAAATATATATCTTTCAAGTTTCCATAACAACATCTGTATAATCACGAATTCCAACATCGAAATATTCCGAAGTCAATTTCGATTCAAATCCACTCCAATGCAATCATTGGAAATTTTGGTTATTTTCAAAACCCTTTTCAAATTCAATTTATTTATTTAAAAATAAATAGAATTATAATTCTAGTTCAAAACTAGTTCATTTCGATAAAAAAAATCAATTTTTATCCTTTCAAATATGGAGTTTTTCATCCCAATCCTTTCTAAATCATTTCTTATGATTTTACACAAATTATTACTATTTTTAATAATTTTATCAAGGCCCGTATAGTCGATTTCCATCAATGGCCATTGAACTGCACTTACAGCGACCTTTTTCAAATTTGATTTGGACGTAACTCCAAATCCAACCGTTAGATTTCAAATTTCTAATATTCGTTAGAAAGCTCTTTTCGATACGAACCCAATGGTTCCAGTTTTAGGAGAATCCGACGGTCGGATCTCCCGTAATGTCCGTTTGAAATGAATGGTCGAAATTCACGAACTGCCGCGGCGCGGCGCGTTCTATTCAGGCCATTATATTATATATATAATATATATAATATATATTTCGTCGATTTCTATTTAAAACGAATTATATAAATAGTTTTAATATTCGTTTCAAAAGCAATCTCAACTTCCATTTCAATTCAAATCAAAATTGAATTCTTCTTTATAAATTCGTTTTAAAATTCATTTCTATTCAATTCAAATTTCAATTCAATTTGAATTCATTTCAATTCGCTTTCAATTCAATTTGAATTCGTTTTCAATTCATTTCGAAATCGTTTTCAATTCAATTCATTTCGAAATCGTTTTCAATTCAATTCATTTCGAAATCGTTTTCAATTCAATTCGTTTCGAAATCGTTTTCAATTCAATTCATTTCGAAATCGTTTTCAATTCAATTCATTTCGAAATCGTTTTCAATTCAATTCATTTCGAAATCGTTTTCAATTCAATTCATTTCGAAATCGTTTTCAATTCAATTCGTTTCGAAATCGTTTTCAATTCAATTCGTTTCGAAATCGTTTTCAATTCAATTCGTTTCGAAATCGTTTTCAATTCAATTCGTTTCGAAATCGTTTTCAATTCAATTCATTTCGAAATCGATATAAATATCGTTTACGTCAAAATGGCGTCAAACTAATCAACACGGCTTCTTGAATTTCTATTTTCAAATATTCTATTTCAAATATTTCTTTTTCAAAATAGTTGTTATTATCAAAATATTTCGTTCAACACATGACCAATCTCAATGGATGAGTACTGTCAACACATGAACCTTTATTTTATAATATTCTTTATTTTTCAAATTGGAATGAGGCCCAATCAATTACCGTATAAAGTTAATTATATGGATTTTCATACACTACACACATACAATAGCATTGAAAAATAATCAACCATCAACCAAAGTGCACTACACTGTATAAGCATCAAATATAGATATCTAACGCTTATAACAGCCTGTCAATCGATCGATCGACATATTTAATCAATCAGGATGAGTGAACTTCAAATTTCATCCTAACACCCGTGTGGGGTTTCAAACAATCCACCACAGATTTTAGTTGTGCAGTTGGGCGATGTGTAAAATTTATCGACCCAATCAATGTCCTTCAAATAGGTGTACATAAACAAACCGTCTGGTTTGTAAATGAATATTTATTTTATTCACTTCACGTTAAAAATTATATTTTTAATGATAAAAACATTTTATTCCAACATATGAATTTCTATTCAGTTCATTCTTTAAATAAAATGATATTTTTATTTTTCTAACATATTTTAGAAAATTTCGGCGGCATAACGGCGCTATGCTAGAAACGGGATAAGGCCTAGCCTTGTCCCCGGTCTAATAATGGCCACCGCCATACCCATCTCAATCAAATCACTTTCGTTATGCAAACCACAAAATTTGGAGTAAGAGTCTAACCTAGCCTTACTCCTTCGCCTTATAACGGCGCACGTCTAATCCTAACCAATTTATCGATTCGATTTTTCACACCACAAACCACATTCAAACCAATGTCGCAATCAATCACCAAACAGCCAAACAAACAAGTCCATGGTCTGTGGACGATTGTGTCGGGTGCTACTAAACACCGTCTGCATCCTAGTATATATATATAACTAGAAAATAAATTGAAGAGTGAGAAATTCTCACCGAAAGCTATCCAATACCACGACTCTTCATTTATAGAAATCTTTGTTGTTCTCGCCTTTTTATCACCTTCGTTGCTGTAGCCACTACATATGTAAAGATCGAATTTTTACTTCGCTACTCAATATATAAAAATCATATTTTTATTTCGAAGTTCAACATCTAAAAATCCTATTTTTATTTCGAAGTTCAACATATAAAAATCCTATTTTTATTTCGAAGTTCAACATATAAAAATCCTATTTTTATTTCGAAGTTCAACATATAAAAATCCTATTTTTATTTCGAAGTTCAACATATAAAAATCATATTTTTACTTCGAAGTTCAATATATAAAAATCCTATTTTTATTTCGAAGTTCAACATATAAAAATCCTATTTTTATTTCAAAGTTCAATATATTTAAAAATCCAACTTTACTGTTAAAAAAAACTAAACATTACTGTTTTTTTTTAAAACAACTAAACTGTACTGTTTTCAAAAAAAACTAAACATTACTGTTTTTAAAAAACTAAACATTACTGTTTTTAAAAAACTAAACATTACTGTTTTAAAAAAAAACTAAACATTTAAAACAATGAATTAAAAATAGAAATACTTACTGATTTCAGTGGAAGAGGGAAGGGTCTGCGTCTCGCGCTGAGGTTGGTCGGAGGATGGGAGTTCGTGGCGGCGTGGGCTTCAGGCGTCGATCGAAGAGGAGGGCGTGGGGTTTAGGGCGGCGGTCTCGAATCTGGGGGGGGGTCTCGTCGTCGTCGAAGTGGGAGAGGGGGAGGTCGGCCCCGGTGGCGGCGCCTGGACCACTGGCGATGGGGGCGAACAGTCCTCCGTCGAGCGCTTTAGGGCTCCGCTCTTTTTTTTTATATATATATACTGAATTTATTTTTGAACGGGGGGGGGGGGCAGGAGGATAAAAAGGGGAGAGAGATATTATATATATATTTTTTTAATTAATTAATTTAATTGCATAAAGTTGACTTTTACATACGACCCCTAAACGAGGTCCACCGCCTGTCGTCCATAGCGTTTTACCCCCATTCCGAACACAATGGGATATGTATCGTAGGTTGATTCGTTTGTTTCGATTAGTTTCCGTTGAATTTACATTTAAATCACTATATTGAATTTTAAACGTACATTTCAAATTACCGGGGTTGCATACGAACTTTAAAAATTCCAGAAAAATATTTTCTAACTTCGTATTGACGATATGGTCCTAACAAAACTAGTTTCGTCGAATTCTGAGACCGTTAGAAAAATGGCCAATTTCCAGTCGATTAAAATCCACCGAAACCGGTCAAACGCGTTTTCCTTTGCCACGCTCACATATTGATTCGAAAAATTATGAAATTGGAAACCTAGCAATAACTTTACATCACGGACCCAACAAAACTGGTTTCGTCGAAATCCGAGGTCTTTTGCAAAATGTCCATTTTTAAGGGCCTGAATTCCATAGCGACTATTCAGTATTTTTAACTGGACATATCTTTTGATCCCCGCTATGAAATTTCGATTTGTCGGATTCGTTGGAAAGATATTATCAAATAGATCCTAATGTTTTTGGTCTCACTAAAATCCGGATTGTTTTGCACCCGGTACATTCAATTGAAGTTTGAAATCGAATTATCGAACTACCGCGCCATTTTCAATTCCTTTTATAATTATATATAAATATTTATATTCTAACGACGGCGTATATAATATATACGTTCGAATTGTATTCAAAATAAATTTCTCGTCGATATTATTTAAAATAATTCATTTTAAATAATCAAAATTCGCTAAAATTGCCAAAATAAAATTTTCAAACTGGCTCGCATTTTACGGGTTGTTACATTTTGTAAAGATAAAAATATATTTTTATCGAAATGAACCAGTTATTAACTTGAATAATAATTTAATTATTTTTAGAAATAAATAAATGGGATTTGCAAATGGTTTTAAAATAACCAGAATTTTCCAAAGAATAAATTGGAATGGATTCAGAATGGAAATCATCCTTGGAATATTTCGATATTGGATTCCGTGATTATACGGATATCGTTATGGGAATTTGGAAGATATATATATATATATATCGTTATTCCCAATATAATATTTGTTGGTTTCAGAATTTGATATTGAACATAAGCCGATATAATTTCTATTCAGAACCTTATATTTAATATCAAATGGGATTTTGGGTCTGTCGTGGACGGTGTCTTTAATAACACTGTTCTTAAATCCAGTTTAGAAAAGAATAAATCTTTTAATTAAGATTTAGGATATTTTACCAGTTAATTAATAACTAATTGGAATTGGATGAAAGAATTGGTTTTTTGGGTTTATCGTGAACAATGTTTTAAATAACATTTGTTCTTTAACCTAATTAACCGTGAAGAATATGATTTGGAATTTATAATCATTTAATTAAGATTAATAGAAATTTTCCAAACTAACGATTTCTAATTTAATATATAGAATCGGAATTGAATGGAATTCGATTTGTTAATAATCGAGATGAGCTTCTGTGAAGGAAGACTATTACTATATATGGAATTTAAAAGGCTTAGCCGTTATTCCATTTATAGTATTAATCGGACACGGAAATTTATATCGATTACATATATTGATCTATTTTCCGTGAAATTTCCATAATTAATGGAATTTGATTTTGGGTTTATCGTGAACTGTGTTTTAAATGACATTAGTTCTTTAACCCAGTTAAAGATAAAATCAGTTTCTTAAAATTGAATAATCATAAAGTAATGAATTTTTAATTAGATTAAATTGGGAATGAGATAATTAAATTTATCGACTAGTGGATAAATATTAATTTGGTTTAGAATTGTTAAAAGATAAAATAAAATCTTTTGAAATTAGTTCCAAAGGAAGATTTAAGAATAAATTTGAATAATTTATCTTTGATAAAATTGATGGGAACCTTTCCCTAAGAATGTGAATATTTTATTTAAGGAATATTTTGAATTGGAATGAGGCATATGATGTGTTTTTATAGTACTTGATTACAAAGTACGCCAGTTATTCGGAAAGACCGGGTTTAACCCATTCTGAATAATTGATACGAAGACTAACAGTCGAAGAGATTGAAGACGCCGCAAGAGCATTGCGCTGTTTATTTTTATGCACTGGTATTCTTGGGGGTAAACCCGTTCCGTGTTATATGGCATGGTCCCTTGATTTACCTAATTTTAAAATCAAATTAAATAACTTTTTTGAGCTCTCATACCAATCCCATGACTGACTTGGAGTTTATTGTTCTAACCTAAACTCTGGGTGCCCATATTTTCCACACGGGCAGCTAGTAGTTTTGGTTTTTGCAGATATTTATTCTTACAGGATCCTGGTCTACAGCTGGAGGTATATTCGGAACGATCTGTATCCGTGTATTTCTTACAGTTGTATTATGTATTTTTTTTCGCTGCTATGTAATTTAAATCTCTGATATTATTTTCTGTTGTATAATTATTCATACTCTGATGTAATTATTGTAATAAGCAATAAAATGTTCTTTTGTTTGTGTTCTGATATGTCATGTTCTCAAAGCAATATGGGCTTTCCTTTACTGGGAAGTTTGGGTCGTTTCAATGACGGTGAATAGAGGAAAAAAGAACAGATGCTAACACGATCAAAAGAGAAGGGATTCGTCTCCAACTATAAGGATAAAATCCGAGGAGTAAAACAAAAATCCCAAATCTTGAATCGAGCAAAGAAGCCAACTTTCTTTGATCAGGATCACTATGGTTGCCTGAAGGCAGAAAGCTCTGATGCCATAAAAGTGTAATTGAACTTTTACTATAGAACAGAAAAGAAACAATGTAAATGAGCGGACGCGGAAAATGAATGAATTACGAAGTCTGTATAGTGATATATTTATATATAAATAGCGTGCGCCATGGCCCAAATGTTAAGCCAGTATAATGACTCAACAGTATAATATATGAGTCACGTGATATCTGCTGTGTTTATCTTATTAACATGAGCATTTTTCCTTTATAGCCCCCATTTTTCCACTTTTAGCCTCCTTTTGCAAAATATTAAAAATATAGATCCCTTTTGCAAAATATTGCAAATATAGCCCCCTTCTGCCATGTAAGCAGATGATAAGGCTGTTCCTTTGTATTGGCGCAATCACAGATTACGTCTCTATGAAGTAATCTTTCGGGGCGCAATCCAGGATTGTGCCCTGAAAGATTTGTTTTTTTTTCAAATAACCGACCCCTTTCCTTTCTTCCTCATTTCTCAAACTTTTCCACTTCCAACCCAAAACCCATGTACCTCAATTAAATCAAAACCCAAATTTCTTCAACTAAATTCAAGTTCTCAATTAAATATGGCAAGCTCTTCAACACAAAAACAAGCTTTAGGTAATAATCTCTTTAAATTTTGTTTAGTTCTCTCAGAAAATGGATTTAGGATTTTTTTGATTATCCTTAGGATTTTGTGCACAGTTGACTCATTGCTAGTTAATGATGATTTATTGTTGTTTAATATATACAATAGTGGATTTCATGATAGTTTTATTAAGATTCGAAGAAATTAGGCTTAGGGTTGAGGGTAGTCATAGAAATTGAAATTTCATGGTAGTTTTGTTGAATTGAAGATTGCTAGATGACTTCATAATATTGAATTTGTGTAGAATTGAATATTGATATTTGTGTATTGTTTTGGAGAAACATAATACTAAATTTGTCAGCATTGAATTATTGTAGAATACGCGGAGATGTTGTCCGGACCTGTAGACGGGAGCGTCTTATATTTACAGTCGAAACATCGTTCAAACAATGTGGAATTGATGTCGGTAAGCATAGAGTACTAATCCCTTTGTTGTTATTGTGTGTGTTAACTTATTAAAAATTAAATTTTGTTATTGTATGGCAGGGAAAAACTGCTGTTGTTACCATAGAGCACTCATCTTCGTTAAAGTCGATCACTTCAAATCGTGCCGGTGTGTTAGCACTTCTTGAACGAGCGGGTTTTCTTTTAATACATCGACTTGGATCCATACAAATTGACCGCTATCTTATAACAGCTTTGATTGATAGATGGAGACCAGAGACATTGTCATTTCACCTCAGATGCGGTGAAATGACGATCACATTGGAGGACGTAGCGGTTTTGCTTGGCATATCAATCGATGGTCATCCATTCACCGAACCTGAACCAGCCGATTATGCTGAGATGTGCGAGAGACTGCTAGGATTATCTCCTCCAAGAGATGTGTGGTGGGGGTCCGAGATGATTACTATGAAGTGGTTTAGGAAACAACTAGCGGAGGACATTCTTGAGGATGCTTCGCAAGTACAGGTGGAGCAGCGTGCGCGTGCGATTATAATTCACATTATCACGTCACGTTTGGGATGTGACCATTCGAAATCTCGTGTTTGGCTTAGATGGCTACATTACTTAGAGGACTTTGATGTATGTCGGCAGTATGCTTGGGATAGCACAGTGCTTAGCTACACATATGTGGAGCTATCACGGATGACTTTAGGGTGGGGCGATTCCATTGGAAGTTGTCTTACATTGGTGCAGGTATTACATCTTATGTTTTATTATACGTATACATCTTATGTTCTATTATACACATATGCATCTTATGTTTTATTATATGTATACTCGTTTACAGACTTGGTCTAGGACGTATCTCCCAGTTGGGAGAATAATAATGAAGAGGTCGGAAATTGATTTTTCTTTGCCTTTTGCTTCGAGGTACTATTACTAGAATTATAAATTGCACATAGTTATTTTTTAAATTGCGGTAATAAATCTTGAATATTTTTAATAGGTGGGTCGGCCCGAAGAGCATGTTGGCAACGCGCAGACACAATGTTAAGTTCTATCGTAACGAGTTCGATGTACTCGATTACGATGTTGTTTCATGGACCCCCTACACTAAGGAATTTCCTCATTTACCTCCATTGTGCATTGCTTCTATCCAGCTTTGGACAGCACGCGTGCCGCTAATTTGTTTTCGGGATGTCTCGAATCATCTACCGGATAGAGTGATGAGACAGTTTGGCTTGCTACGACATATTCCTGAGAAACCACCGCACTACATGGTTGAAGCCGGGGACAACGAGGCATATCAATCGGCAATTAATAAATGGAACCAGCGCTATGCGTATGTGGAAAAGCAAAGTGCAGCAGCGGTATTCGATATGGAATACTACACATGGTATTGGAACATCACACGCCGTTATATTGTCATTCTCGCAGACCCGCCTCTAGATGTTCCTCAAGGCGCGGAACCATACATCCCTAGAGCGCCGCTTGAGCGAAGCCTGGTATGTACATTTTGTTTAACATCAAACTGCATATAAATTTACATGCTCGTAATTTGTGTATTACAAACTAATGGAATTTACCATGCGGCTGAGTTGATTGACGAGTTAGTGGCGGAGGTTCCTGAGCCATTGAAGGCAAAGTACTTGGGTATTAAACGCATTCTCCAAACGATTTTGAGAAAGAACAAGCTTGCACGACCGCCACCGCCTCCATCTGTACGTCCTCCTGCGGTTCCCACTTGTAAGTCCGCCCGCAGAGACAAGGAGAAAAAGGCTTAAGCTTCATCTTCTCAGCCTTCCCAAACTGAACTCGTGCTCGGTCCTTCTCAGCCAACCCAGTTGCAAGATCCAACTCCCATGCCTCCTAGTGGTCAAAGAAGGAAAGTAGGAGTGCGTAAGAGAATTGGAAATTAGTCGTTGCATTTTGATTTGTTTTAATTTTACATTTTGGCATGTACTTCGAATTAATTTGGTGGTCGTTTTGAAAGTAGTAGTGGTTGTTGCACGTTTGAATTAATGTTGAACTGAATGGTTGGAATGAATGGTTTTGTGCGGTTGGTTCTAATTGGTTTATTTTTGGTTGTAATTGTTTTTGAATCCTTGAGTTCTTGTATTTTGTTCGGTTGGTTCTTTGGTTTTGTGTGGTTCGTTCAAGTATGTTGAACGGTTGGTATTTTGGTTGTATTGAATTGAATGATGGTATTTTGGTTTGTTTTTCTGTTTGTATTGAATGATGGTATTTCTTTGTCATTTTGTATTGACTTATGGTATTGCTTGCATTGAATGATAGTGTTAGTCAATGTGTTGAATTATGGTATTGCTTTTTATGCTTGTGTTAGTGAATCTGATTTGAAAATATACCTGGGTTGCGCCCCAGGTATATTTTCAAATCAAATTTGCTCTCGATTTTCCTTGGCGGAATCCAGGATTCCACCAAGAAAAGTCAAGAGAAAATTTGCTCTCTGTTTTTCTACTGGCGGAATCCAGGATTCCACCTGTAAACAAACAGAAACACCAAATTGCTCTTGACTTTTCTTGGCGGAATCCTGGATTCCGCCAAGGAAAGACGAGAGCATATTTGTGTTTCTGTATAGACAAACAGAAACACAAAATTGCCCTCTTTTCGACAAATCAAGACAAACTCAAAAATAAATTAATTCCAACCATTCAATACAATCCAAAATACATTAATTCCAACAATTCAATACAATCAAAAATACATTAATTCCAACCATTCAAACGACCTAAAATTAGTACATCATCGCATTTGAGGAAAACAAACTACTAATTACTCCATAACCGCAATTGTTCAATAACTTTTTCGAGACGTCTAATCTCTTGTTCGAGCTCGTTTGCATATACTACTCCCCTTGGGCACAAAGGTTCGTTTATCTATTCCATGTAATTGCATCCATTTGGATAGGCTGAACATGTCTGCATGCGTCGACCTATATTGTTGCCTTCCGGGTGAACTGCAACTTCGACGGTATAACTGCAATAGTAACGAACTGGATAAGGATCAACATGTGGTATTCGATATGCCTCAACTTCGCGCAATGGTTGAGTGACCATCTGTTCGTACGAGAGTTGAACATGTGGCACTTGGTCTTCATGTTGAGGTTGTACGTTCGCCTGTTTGCTCAGTGGTTGTTCCTCAAGTCCCATTAGGAAGTCGAATTCTTCCGCGAGCTCTTGAAGTCTCATCTCTTCATACGCCTGCTCGTTAGAGTCTGTGGATGATGGTCGAGAAGGCATTTTGTATGAGGTGATATAAGTGTATGAGGTGATATAAGAGAATGAAGAGATATAAGAGAATGAGGTGATATATAAAGGTGTAAATTGTTTAAGAGTGTTGAATTAGGACAAGAGCCCAAGGTTTTGGTCAAAAAAGCAAAAATAGAGTAGTTGTTCCCTACAACATAATTAAGTGACCATTCAATGAAAAAAGCAAAACAGTGTCCTCTTTGATAGGTAGGTTGAATTTTTTTTGCAACGGGGCGCAATCCTGGATTGCGCCTCGAAAGATTACTTCATATAGGCGCAATCTGTGATTGCGCCAGTATAAAGTACTATATTTGCAATATTTTGCAAAAAGAGGCTAAAAGTGGAAAAAATGGGGTTACAAACGAAAAATGCTCTATTAACATTGTGCAGTCAGATCATCACAACATCCAAAATCCTACAACAGCTGATATAGTTGATGCCAACATAGTTCAGCATGACAATGGTGGATATAGCATGCCTAGGCAACTCAAGGACATGAAATTTTCTAGTCATGGAAACTCGAACCCTGTTGAACCTGTCATCCCCTCTCTAAATCTAAACACAAAGCCAAGTCTCCCATTAAACCTAAGCTTCATCCCTGCGACTACATCCTACCACCAACTGCGTATAGAGCGCCATTTGCTCTTGACACTATTGTCGCTGTGTCATTGAGAGCCTCCACTGCCCAATCACCAACTCGTTTTGTAATGGTCCCGTAAATGACGTTGCCTTCTCAATCTCCCCTTTGTCAGTTGCTATCCCTGGTTACCTTGGCCTGAAAACCCTTGTAGCTAGGCTCATGAGTTTGGAAATATTGAATGCACACGTGTTCCCCTGTTAGCTTAATTATGTTTGATGCTGAAGGATGGTGGTAGTTTCTATAATGTCACATGGTTATGAGGCTCTATATATGTTAGTTCTCGCGTTTTATCACTTTGCTTCCGTGTTGGTTGGTCATTGTTGTGCTTAGGCTCTACCGACAACAATTAAGATGTTGCTTTTGCTCACATGTGGAGTAACATGCTCTTCAACATGCCCTTTGCTTGCTTGCAGTGGTTTCTAGTGCCGATGTTTGTGTTTTTTCCTTTTCTGTTTTTGGTTTTCCTTTTTCTGTTTTTGGTGTGCGTTGATACATATATTACTATGTTGTTTCTTTTTCATGTTAGACTGTGTGTCGAACATGTGTGTTGTTTGTTGTAATTTTCTCTGTGTATCAGCAAAATGGTAGGGGATAATTCTACCCTGTTGGCAGTGGTTTCTAGTGCCGATGTTTGTGTTTTTTCCTTTTTCTGTTTTTGGTTTTCCTTTTTCGGTTTTTGGTGTGCGTTGATACATATATTACTATGTTGTCTCTTTTTCATGTTAGACTGTGTGTCGAACATGTGTGTTGTTTGTTGTAATTTTCTCTGTGTATCAGCAAAATGGTAGGGGATAATTCTACCGTGTTGTAATTTTCTCTGTGTATCAGCAAAATGGTAGGGGATAATTCTACCCTGTTTTTGGTTTTCCTTTTTCTGTTTTTGGTGTGCGTTGATACATATATTACTATGTTGTCTCTTTTTCATGTTAGACCGTGTGTCGAACATGTGTGTTGTTTGTTGTAATTTTCTCTGTGTATCAGCAAATTGGTAGGGGATAATTCTACCCTGTTGGCCTTCCTATATTTATATACATACATATGTGTTTGCGTGTTTGTGTGTCCGTGCGCACCCGCACATAAATAAGTACTATTTTCGACTTTACAACAACTTTTATTTGTTTATTCAATATTTACGTATGATATAAACATAATTATATTTTTACCAATATATGCATATTTTGTTAATATATTATATTTATGTTCATATATTTGCATATTTGTATATTTATATAAAACTATATATAACTAAACTTTTAATATACATATATATTGAAATATTTCATAATAAAAGCACGTATATATGTATACATACATATTATGTTTATATACTGGATTACCAAACACGTCGATTAGATGTAAATCCCAACATTTATATATGAACATTTTATACCTTGCAATTTGCATACACTTATATATGTGTATACGAGACACATACGTACTTAATATAACATAAAATTAAATAATTCAGTACCATTATATATATTTGAATCAAATAAAATATTTTATTAAAATAAAAGTTAGAAATATTCTAAATAGATTAAACTCCATTGCTCCAATAAAGATTTACTAGAAAAATTATTTTTCAAAATCCAATCACAACTTCCTCTACGGGCTGAACTAGTTCCAACGGTAATTGTCATTTACTTTAACGCGTCTGAAGTAAGATCCATGAAATACACTGCTTGAGCCAACCATCTAAAATCCCAAGGTTCGCGTCGACTGTTTCAAATGCATTTAACGTCACCACATTGATCGAACGGTTGGCTGAATTTCTCTATAAATTCCCCTTACTCCATTCTTCCCTTCATCACACTTTCACCCCAAAATTCGAATTTTCAATCAATATTCTACATACATTTAACAAGATTTTGACGTAAATTCTTTCATACTTATGTTCTATGTATTGTTAAATACCTTGTTTTTCTTGATTTTTTTCTTAATTTTCTCGTACAAAATCTTGATCCATGAATCTTCCAACTCCACTCTCCACATTGCTCGTTGGACAAAGAAATAAACGTGGGTATTTATAAATATTTACTATGAACATACTTGATCGAGGAAATGACAGATAAGCTTCTGGGATCAGGATATCACTGTCGCCTTCAATGAACGAATGTACCTCGAATACTTTAATAGCCAAATGAAGAAAAAGTTCGAAAACCTCGAGTGTGGCTGGAACCCATGGGACAAGCTACTATAGGTTGAAGGCAGAGTCTGGAATGTGCTGAGAGACACTATTAGAGAAAACGACAAGTGGTGAGACTTAATTAATGGTACTAGATTTAAACAAATTTAAAGTGGGTCCGCCTCCGAAATTAAGGAAACTAAATGTTATATTCAAAGTTAGCATCGAAATGCCAATATGCAAGGTGGAACTTTGGATGCTCTACCATCTAATGTCTCATTAGACACATGGGTGTATGTTAAATATCTGAGGGGTGATACCGTAGAGATCAGCTGTTGCACTCCTTGTACTCCTACACATCAAAGTTGCCCAATTAGTACTTACTTTCGTAAGCCACAATTAAGTAAATTTTCTTCGTAAAATGTGAAGATGCCACAGACAATCGAAAGATGTATATTGTGCAACTGGAGAATGAACAAGTTGAAGATTGGTAATCATGTATATTATGGGCAACAACGAGTCAAATTATAGTGTTGTTCGTTTATTGTTGAGCAAGTCTGCGATGCTTAGATGACTTGTTTAGTATGCATAGCGAAATTTAAGAGTTTTGTATGGATTTTAATTTGTATATCAAATTACCAATATAAAATAAAATTTGTCATTTGTTGCAATTTTATAATTAATAAATAATATTAATTCATTTAACTTTTTTAATAAAAAAGTAAAACTAATTATTAATAAAAAGCAATTAAAACGACCATTGGCGTCTTTCTCATAAAATAAGAACGTATTTCACTTCCGTGAACTATAATTGTTTCTTATCCATTCAAATTCCCTTTTCAACCCTCATTCGTGTCGTTAAAGTATGCACCCTTGATTTCAACCGTCATGACCAACATTTCTCTTAGCACAACATGCAAAATTAGAAGTTTTATGATAAAATAATTAACGTAGAAACTTTTATTCATATTCTCTTAGATGGCAAAAATTAATTGAAACACAAAACATAGACATAACGGATCTACACTATTGCATTGCCATCTAATTTCCACCTCCCATACCAAAGCAAGAATATCTAATGGTAAAGATCTCTTGACTCACTAATTATATAATTAATAGTGTCTAGCTCCCGGCTATGATTTTGTTTTCAACAAGAAAATATAAATATGCATATAATAATAATAAGGTAATTTTTATTCTAATACACAATTTTAATAAGTTAATCCACTATTTTATTTTAATAAGTTAATGCACAACTATTTTGTAAGTTAATCCACGAGTGAATTAACTTAAAGATCTATCATAAGACTTATGAGATATTTTTGTATTCTTGAGGCGAGGCGTATGCGAGACAAACAAATTCCAGCAAAAACTAAACAAATCAAAATTAAGACATGTCAAACAATCATTTAGTTATACATTTTTCTTGATTAAAGGACAAATATGCATTGTTTACAGCTTTTTATAAATAGCAAACATGTTGTTAGTTAAACAGTAAAGATGCATTGTTAACATGTTGTTAGTTAAACAGTAAAGATGTATTGTTTTTTAATACATGTAAGCAAGCAGCATTTGACTTAGCATATAACTTAGCAAGATAGCAGCATATTACTCACCAGAAACTACATTACTCCTTTACTTTTATAGCACGAAATCGCCTTTTGATGCCCAATTTTGTACTCTTCTATCATGACTGTATACTATGGATACCAAGTTAGAAGAATGTGATGATTGTATCTCGTACAATTATACAGTCTCATTAAACGAACATTATTTTTTATGAAATATATGTACTTTTTTTTTTCCAACAATTAAAATGTTTATAGAAAATTGTGTTTTTAGACGTAATAATAGACCAAGGCCACATGCACATACTGAGAAGAAGAAACATATGATGCAATACTGATTTTAGATTTGAATTTAGATGTAGGATTTTAGAAATAAAAAATATATGATTCAATGCTGAGAAGAAGAAAGACGCAGAACTGAGAAGAAGAAAGACGCAGAGAATAAGAAAGACGCAGAACCCAAAAAAAGAAAAAGATATTTGACGTTTTTTAGGTGGATGAACTAATTAAAAATTAAATATTAGTATAAGTCAACGATCCTAATTTATAGGATGGATTAACTTATTAAAATCGTGGATTAGAATAAAAACTACCTTAACTATCTAGTTAGACTGCTATTCTCATGTAATATAAATATGCATGTATAATAATGAATATCTAGTTTGACTGCCATTCTTATTTATTATACATACTTATTGTGTATATCCCATATAGTATATACAATACATATATCTCATGGTATATAATAAATGCTACCAGTCACCATGTTCTTTCATGTCTATCTCAGAATTCAACGGTTCAGATTTATTAATAAAGTCACCTCCCTCTCATTATTACAAATGCAACCGACCTCACGCAACTTCTTTGCGCTCCTGTCCCCATAAATACCATTAAAATCTCGAGAAAACAAACAAATTGAAATGGAGAAGTTCAGTGGAGGTTTGAAAGGCTACTGGGAACGCCGCGCCTACTCCCGCATCGACGGAGTTTCCGGCCACCGCCGACCACGAGGCAGCAGAATCAAGCTCGGCGGTGGCACCGTCTCACGCCGCCGCTGGCGAATCAGATTACCTAAAAAATTGAAGACAATACGGTTCCGGTTCAACCCGAAGCGGTTTTTCGCCAAGATCCGCGACGCCTATGTGCGGATGATGTTAGGGTTTGCTGACATGGGCGCAATTTCTGGCGGATTCGGGTACGCTGGGAAAGGGGTCGACGTGTTTGGGGTCGGAAATAGAAAAATGAAGGAGTACGATGAAAAAATGCTGGTTCAGATTTACAGGAATCTTTTGGTGCAGAGGCCGGATTTAGTCCCAGCGGTCGATGATGGTGTACCGGCGGTGGTGGGTACCAGGGCGGCACCGATGACTGTTGTCTGAGATTTAAATGGCAGGTTTGTAATTTTAGAGGAAGTGAAGTGAAGTTTATGGATGGTGGTTGTATTATGTAAGTTCTTTAATCTATGCCTAAGACAATAATTCAGTTCTATCCCTTTCACAATTAATTGCTGCTTCGGTTCATTCATACAGTCCAATGAATTTGAATTTAACGAATTATAGTAGACTGTCAATTTGTTCATCAGAAATATCCGGAGAATCATACTTAGTATAATGGGTGTTGTATATGATATTATAATCCTGTAATTTGATTGAAAGGTTAAGGGTGTGTTGTTTGCAAGCGGAAACGGAGATTTTGAACGGAGATTTTGAGCGGAGAATGTTAGCGGAGAATTGTAGTTAGCGGAGAATGTGTTCTACGCGTTAAGCGGAGAATTTAAGCGGAGTATATTTTTTTATTTAGTAATTTAGTTATTAAATGATTAAAACTTAACAATATGATTAATGCAAAATAACACATTTAACCATAAATAACAGTTCAGTACATAATAATATTTCAAACCAGTTCACTACATAATAATAGACACATGCGAGCAACTACCTATTTCAAACCAGATCACTACAAACTACTACTGTCTGCGGATTCTAGAAAGATGATAATTCATGTACCCCATCAACTCCAAATCAGACAAGGTCTCAACCACCTCTAAAATAGACCTGTCGCGACGAAAAATCTCAACGATCTTCCATCGGCTTACATCACTGATGGGTGAGAGATGGGCATAACATTTCTCCACTGCCGCGGCGAAACGCTCTGTCTGTACGAAGGCCGGTTCGGGAGGAGCGGGTTCGGACGGAGCTGCCCTACTAGATGTGGCGCTCGTCGACTGCCTCCGTGCAGACTGAACCGACGGTGGACTATCTGAGGCGGCCTCTGGAGCAGGGGGATCTCATAACTGCAAGTTCCTGTGCCAATGCAGCCCCTAAAAAGCTGGTCCTGCTCACGAAACTTTAGAGGTGGATGTCTCCTAAACTTCTGGTACAAGCGTGCAGGCCCATGCCACCAGTCGTCTGATCCGTCCAAGCGGTCCTGCGAAGCATCCCCAAAACCGCCAGGAATCTGTAAAAGTGCATTCCATGAAATCCATACCCTCTTCAGATTATCCCATTTGTTTTTTATTTGTATCTGCGTCAACTCGTCTTCAAACATCTCATTGAACTCAGACTGCACCGCACTGAGGAATCTGTTGGTTCCTCGAAGACCAATATTGTTGAGGCAAATATTTATAAAAGTCTCCATGCGTTCCACTGACCATAAAGCATTTGGGGCGTTCGAAGAGCCAGAAGCAAAAGCAGACGAATGTGCCATTAGACTGGAAGAAGGTACCTGATCCTAAGTTGAAAGCAGAAGAAGGTAGGAGAAGTGAGTAGAAAGAAGATGAGTGGGGGGGGGGGGGGTTATGAAGGCAACGAGCCAACGGCTCAATTTTGAGCCGTTGGCTCAATGGTCCAAATAGGACCGTTTGCCAACGGACGCCTCCGACGCGTCGGAGGCGTCAGTTGGCCAAACGGTCCGTTTGAACCAAAAGAACGCCCCCTAATCATAGTGTGTTGACAACACCTCAATTCTTTTTTTTAAAAAAAAAAAATCATAACTGCTTAAAATATGTTCACTAATTTTGATAAGTTAGTATTTCTCAGATGTTTTATGTCATAGTTACTTTTACTATCCTTTAAATTCAAGCTTGTTGCAAACCTATGATCGCAAAAATTGCACGTCGGTGGTTGTTTAAATTTATGTTTCACTGTTGAGGTTAAACATAAATGAATGTCATCGTCAAGCCAATTTTTGATTTATTTTGTCATATATAGTTGACAGGCATTATCAAACCATTTGCTAGAGAGATTTGCTTATTGTCATTTGATTAAAATTAACTTTTTTAAAATCCAAAAAACATGGAATATGCCTGTTTAATCGTCTTCAATATAATTAATTTAATTTTCTTCGTTTTTTGTCTTCTTATATTTCTTTAATTTTAAATATTCTATATCATATTATATTTTGACGTTGAACTAAGATTAAAAGTAAATTATGCAATTTAAGGGTTGGTTTTCACCATTATGTTGTTGTACTAGTATATTTGCATTGTGTTATGCATAAAATGGTTGATGATTTAATGCAACTTCTGGTTAGTACAATAAATGAACGTGACCTACAACAATATTTCGTACGTCTAGGCCAACTTTATCCTTTATGAACTTATTTTCCAACAGTATACATAAATACCATAACGTATGAATACGGTATTGGATGGAATAAATGGTTAGGCCGTGAACCTTAGAAAATGGATATTTGTTTGGCCGTATGTGCTGTATTACGTATGTTACATAATGACAACGATGGCTAGTCCCCTCGCTAGTGTAGCTATTTACCTATAAATAATGAGATAACATACCGCTTTCTAACTTTACGTTATATTTTCAACTTAAAAGCAGAAATAGGAGTTGCGTGCTTTCATACACTGCTTGCGTTTGCACTTCTCATATGCTGCCATGTGCTTAAACTATTTCACTCTATTTCATTCTTTCACGATTCATGCTATTCATTGGAAAGCGATAAACGAGAAGACAAAATTCATTACTCCTAAACTTTTAAGTTTATTAAAAAAAACATGTGTAGTTTTCTCGGTTTTTATTCAGTTCTGCTTTTCTAACTGTTACATATGCAAGACACTGTTTATTAATCTTATTGTTTTGTTTTTCATGATTTTGAGGTATCATTTATTTTGGTCTTGTAACCTACGGCTCATTAGGTAGAGTTTACCCTTAAAAACTAGTTTGTAAGAGATGAGTGTCTAATGAGCTATATATTAGCCATTATATCTCATTCTTTACAATATGAGACATATCATTTCATCGTTTTTTGGAAGTCCAACGTCCATATCGGTCCACTCCATCGATAATGATTCAGCAGTAGCTCTTTTCCTTTTGAACGGCTTTACTTATCTATCAGTATTTTAGTTCAGTTTATAAGCCATTCTCTTGCGGTTCGAACTTTTGTCAAGTGATTCTCGGTGAAAGCATCAAATGATACGGGTCATTAGGTAAACTCATCCTTAAATAGTTTGTAAGGGTAAGGTGTGTAATGGGTTATACAGTAGCTATTACATCTCATATTATGCATATGAGACATATCACGTGGATAAGTTTATTGGTTTTGTCTCGTACCAGAAACATATTTGGGATATGCAAAGATGGAATCTTTGGAAAGTGGATATTAACTTTGTCGCTAATGGTTTTGTGGCTAACTTATTTCTGGAATAAGATAAGTTAGGCATCACCAATGGTAATTCAATTACTCAACGGCATTTGATGCTGAAAGCGATAGAGTTGTTACCAAATCAAAGCATGTGGAAAGTGGAATGTCAGAGTTGAAAATGATTAGAATCATAAATTTTTCACCTAAATAGCTAGTAATAATATAATTATTTCTTATGACAGGGCTAAAAAATAATGTGGTTTAAAAACAATACGATGATAGAAACTCGCATTTCACAAATAAATGATGAACGAAACGGGTCCATGTTGATGATTAAATTGGTCGAAAGGCCCATGCCGATAACTTTCTGTAAATCAAGCCTTTGCTCCGTCCGAATTTTCTGCTTTGTTCAGGTCGGTCTTTTTGTTTTTGTTGCCTTAATAGCATCTCCAACAGAGTTCTCTTCATCCTTTTAATTCTGAATTGAACGGTAAAAAGCTTCTCAATAAATGTTCCAACACTGAATATTCAACAATATATTACGGGGCCAACTCTAAATCCGGAATTGGCCCTGCGAGCTAATTTTTTCGGCTCGCGACGTCGTGATCGTGACACCAGAAAATACCAAATTAATTTTTTGACATTTTTTGCTGTCGCGAGCCGATTTAATAGGCTCGTGACGTCGTAAGCCGATAAAATAAGCTCGCGACATATTTTTTCTCCCTCTGTTGGGTACAACACGTAATATTTAGCTGAATATTACGTGTTGTAATATTTAGACTATGAATCTTGTTGGAGTTGCTCTTAGTCTTAGGTTTTGATATAGCAAAAGTTTTATTGGAAAAACACAAATTTGTGAAATTTGAACTCGAGTTAGATACCTTAAAATTTTAAATCTCTTGCTACCTAAACGTTATATTAACACAAAAAATAGCTTATGTATGTGCATATATATTCTAGCATAGCAACTGGGGTTTGCAAACAGAGGCAAAATTCACAAAAGAACAACTAAGCAATAATGTCATCCAAGCTATCCAAAGAATGTGAGCCAATTAGGGGGTGAACGTTCGGTCGGTTTGGTTGGTTTAGAGCTAAAAAAACTCAAATCGAATTGAAATATAATTTTTTTTCAAACCGAACCAAATTAATTTCGGTTGGTTCTGTCGATAACCGATTTAACCAAACTTGAAGGATGTATTATTATTCAAATGATAGATTCACTCAAAGTAAAACATAAATTCATGTTTAGAAAAATTTTATATAGTAAAATTTATGTTTATGATAAGATTTGACCTTTTTACAATAAATGTCTTTGTGCTATATAACTAAATTAATTATTTAAAGTACTACAATATTGTAAAATTAGATAATAAATTAAAAGTTCGGTTAAACCGATAACAAAAATATATATATTTTGCAGATCGAATTCAAACCGATTTAGTTTTAAAACCGAACCGACCGAAATGAATCTGTTTGGTCGGTTAATTTGGTTTGAATCGAATATTGCTCACCGCTAGAACCAATGTTCAAATGCTGCTATAGAGCAACATGAAGTAGAAGCTTTAGACTGATGGGTAGGAAGCTATCTTAAAAAATATAACAATGAACCAAAAATCCGAATTTGAAATTGCGGAAGAGAAAAAATAAATTCCTACACAATTGAAAATGGAGTATTGTTAAACTGCCTTTTTACAAAATTGTTGCACTTTGGATTTGGTTGCACTAATTGCTCGATCATCTAGGTGGATGACCTTGAAGAGATGATTGGATTAATCGGGAGTCAAGTATGAACGAAAACGTAAGGCTACAAACAGCCAGAACTGCTTGGATAAAGCGTCGGAACTTAACAAATTCAGTTGTTTGAAATGACCAAAATCCGGATCGTCCAAGTCTTGAAGATCCGAATCGAATCGACCACATCACCACTACAAGAAAACACTGATTTTGCAGTGGAAAAATCCATCGCTAAAGGGCAGTTAGCGACGGATTTGCAGCAAAATAGGGCTGTCGTTAAAAAATACGTCGGTATTTTAAGCACAATTTTGCGACGGAAATTAACGTCGATTCTCCATCACTTTACCGTCGTTTAATAATATAATAACATTTCATTTTAAAATATTTTCACCGACGTTTTACCGACGGATATATATAACATAACAAAATAATTAAATATTTATTCGTTGCTAAATGCACATTACTTAGCAAGGAATTAACGAAGGAAATATATAATAAACATTTTGTATTCCAATTATCAGTCGGTAAATCCTAGCTATATAGTGACAGATTAACGACGACCGTATCTATTAACGCGTATACATCCTTTTTGTTATCCATCGGTAAACCATCGCTATCTTTAAAATTCAATTTCTACTTAGCGACGTTTTAGTGTCGATTTTTATAAAATTTCCGTCGGTATTCCCTTCTTGTTCTGTTTTTTTTTTTTTTTCAGCTATCACCGTTACCCGTCAAAATATATATATATATATATATATATATATATATATATATATATATATATATATATATATGCGTGTGTGTGCGCGCGCGTGTGTTTATATATATATATATATATATATATGTATGTGTGTGTGTGTGTATATATATATGTGTGTGTGTGTGTGTATAACATGCACACACATGTATATATATATGCATGCACATAAAATGAGCAACATTAACAAAAAAGAAAATGGAATTGCTTGTTTTTATCACAATAATATTTTTTTATTAGAGCTAATATTCCATAAACAATACCGCCCATAATGATCCATTAATTCATACATACACTAAACTGGATTATAAGTAACAAAACTATTCAGCTAATGCTAGTGGTATTCCATACAAAAACACCCTTACAACAAAATATATCCAGCTACCATACACGAGTAACTCATGAAGATGACGATGGCGAAGGATCTACATAATTAGATTCATCATTTCTCTAAAGTATTACCATCACTTGTTTCATTTGTGCTTGAAAGTAATAATCCGGCTGAGTCACTGATGAACTATTCAAAAATAAATAATGTTCAAAATACAAGGAGAATATGTAAACAAAAATTCGAATACTTTTTAATTAAAAGCACTTGTTTCTGCGGATGTAATAACACATTGGTTGGTATCACTAACACTAAAATACAAAAATTTCAAACTGTCGGCTGCTTTCAGCCAAATTTTGGTTAGCAGGCAATTTTATTTTGCATTCCTTATTATTAAAAATCAAATTAATTTGTTGGTTAGCAGGCAATTTTATATGTGAACTAGGAATATAAATAGGCATTCAGCCTCCCTGGAAATTGACTGTAATAATTTGCCAGTCCTATCCGACTTCTCTGTTATTTATATTGTTTGAATGTTCCAACTGACTTGTTATAAAATATTTCAACTCTACATATTGTAACCTCCAATTTTTTCCAATAATCTCATGTTTTTATCAATCAATTGTTTTTGTTGACGATTGTTCTGTTCTATTACACATGCATGTATGGTTAGAATGTATTAGGAAATGAGAATAAAAGTTTGATACTCAAGAATATGGAAATGAAAGAAATTACTTAATTATAAAGTTTCTGGATAAGTTTTATGTGCATACAGTAGTTGTGCATGAGCTAGCCCATCTTTTGGCTTCAATAAGAACTAGCATAATGCAACTGTTAAAATATCAGTATATATAAATATATATTTAAGAGCACTTAATATTTTTAACGGTAACATAAATTCTTCAGATAAATGTATGTATATACACACAAAAATACACACACACACACACTCACATATTTATATACCGTGCAGGAAAAGGAAGAGGACACATATATACAGGGCCGGCCCTAACGTTTGAGTTGCCCTAGGGAAAGAGGAATCAGTTGGGAAAAAAATTGAAAACGCTGCCTCTGCTGAGGCTTGAACACACAATCACCAGATTAACAAACGCATGAACTACCACCAGACCAACACAAGGACTTGTCTTTTTTCACAGCAGCGGTTTAAAAATATACATATACAGATATACCGAAACTTACTGCTGTTTCTTCCTCCTCCTTGTTGCCCCCATCCGGGCGGTTGCCCTAGGCGGTTGTCTCCCTCGACTACCCCTAGGGCCGGGCCTGCATATATATGAAGTATACAACAAGCACGCCGACAAGGATGACATTATAGAAATAGTTGCCTTTTGCTCCATCAAGCTTAAACCCAACCAGACAAGTCAGAGTTGCAGCACCTACACCCAATCTGGTTCAAACCACGGTCCCCAATAGAACAATTTCCATTGCTTGATTCATCAAATACACATCCAACTATATATTTGATTGCAGTTACATGGCAAGATCGATTCAGAGCTCAAATAGTTGCAAATCTACAATAGCATTGATGTTAAAATCATGAAAAAAAATCAACATTTCATTAACAAACTCGTTCTATGATTAAAAGAAATATATCAATGAACAATTGTGGAGGTTGAACAAAATATGAGAACATCTGCAAAATTGACAAAATAAGAGGTTCCAGAAGACGAAGAAAATAATTGCATTGAATATTAGAAGTGGAATAGTAACATTAACAAATCCAATTTTTCACATATAGAAAAACAAAAACTTTGTCATGTTTAATTATGTTATCTCAATCATAAAATGCATGATGGATTGTCATATCTAATTCTGTACAGATATATCAACCAGAGTAACAGAATTATGAAGGTTGCATTACATAATTCCATCCAAATTAACAAGCAGTCTGTATCTTTCCATCGTTACTTATTACTTTAAACAGTCGCATGTTCTGACAAAGCTAGAACAGAAGGTAAGGTCTTCGGCAACACATCAACCTAAATTGGCCAAATAAATATTTATATAAATAGTAAGAAATTTTGAGAAACTAAATCTGACCAGGTGATATAAATCTCGTTTTTAGACCCATAGCCTACTACCATCTATAGTTTTTCCTCTTGAATCTATAGGTATTACCATTTGTGGATGGATCCAAATTAACAAGCTCTAGGTTTTAGCACACATGCAAATATGTACCTTCAAATAACTTATGCACAATCCACCAATTTTAATGTTTTACCAAGAATCATTGTTTCTAGCCTCAGACAGAATAACTATGCTCATGGTCCTATTTATTTTTATCTGTTGATTAATAATAATCATTGCATAGCCAATTTGAAGATACATACAGGTTCACAAACTTCTGCCAGCTCTTATTAACTGTTCGCTAATTTCATGACTATTTTATGATAGATATAAGGATATGCAATTGCTTAATCATCAATTAATTATGATACGATACTATATATTGATACCTAAAGAAAAGATCAAACTAAATCAGACAAGGTGATTACACAGCTCACATGTTGGACCTTATAAGCCTCTTCGTATTTTGACCAGGAAGTCGTCGGCCACCAGTTAAATCGTTTTCTTTGTAGCCAACATTGCCATTGTACGACCTATCTTTAATCATAATATATCAAATTTTAGCTTCTTATGGTGAATAAAAAAGAATAAAACAGGGAAAAAATATATATGAAAAACTAACATAAAATGCACACCGCTTTTCTCAAGGTTAGCAGCATTTGTCGACTCTGCTAGCAACTTTTCTATCTCCCTCACAAAAGACATGATTTTTCTCCAGAGTAATTCATAATGGTCAATATGCAATTTCTTCACATAATCATAGGTCGCTATGTAAAGGGAAAAGAAAGATTACACCTCAGTCCGGTGTTAATAAATAAATACACCCGTAAGCTTAAATTTCCTAGATTACCACGTGCATTGTTACTATTCTTGTCCCAATAGCAAAGGAGGGATTTGCTGAGCATCTCTTTGAATCATATGTATATCTTCACTCAATTTATGTGCTTTTGCTGCAAGTTCTTGTCTAACCATCAGTGCACTCAGTGCTTCTACATGAGTTTTTTTTTTGTAAATTAACTTTAATTGAGTCAGAATTCTTCAACCAGTCCATTAAGAAAATAGTTTGAACTTCCACAGAATCGACGTACCTAACCCATTCAATCTCACTCATTAGCAGTAGAAAAACCCATACCATACCTAAACGATGAATCAATACCAGCTAATAGAAACCCAAATTATGACTTACCTAACCTATTTGAGCTTTTGATCCATGGAGTCTCATATGTTTCCATCAACATGAAGTAGGGACAAATGAAAAATGGAAGAATCGACATCTTCTCCTTAAGGGATCGGCAGTCAATCAGATTCCAGTTCGAATGAAATGAATGAAGTTTAGGCAAGGAGGAAGGAGAAACAAGATCGTAGAAAAGCGGCTGATTGGGATTTGAGGTTTTAGATTTAACGATTTTGGATCGATTAAGGTAGATAAACGATGAAAGTGGATGGCTAAGATATATGGATCTATTTAGGATCTAGGTTTCTAATGAAAATTAAAGGGACATAGTGCGGGAATCGAATGAAAATGGGAGTGGGCTTCGAAATTGTGGCGCATTTCTTTTAAGACGGATAGTTCGTATGTATAGTTTATGAGTAGGGAGGTTCATATTGATTAATTAATGTTTATAAATTATTAATCAATAATAGTGGGCTTAAGATATGAATTCAGACTTTAATCCAAAATGTTTGACTTTATCATTATCAATTTTTAATGGAAAAACCCTTATACTATAAGATTTTGTTTTTGAGTTCTAGAAAATTTCAAAATTTTATGAATATTCATGAACTTATTTTAGCAAATTGTAAACACTACTTAATAATTATTACTTTTTATTTATTACTTATTACTATTACTTCTAATTATAACCAATATTAACTATTAACTATATAATATTAATTATTCAATAAATTATTAATATTAATTTATGTTTATTAATCACCAAGTATAATCAATAAATATTAACTAAAATTTATTAATGATTAATTATATTAACTATTTTTAATAGTTAGTAATCTATTTTTTATATTATAATTCCCACTAATCTTTAATGATTACCAATTGGTCGGACCGTAAAATACCCAAATTGCCCATATTTATCAAGGTCATTTAATTATTCTAACGTTTGGTCCAACCTTGAATTATTCCCCCTAATCTTTAATTATTCCAACTTTGTAATGCTATAAAATTGATTAAAAATATTATTTTAGTATTTTTTAAAATTATTTGAAACTACATACAAATGACAATATATTAAAAAAATTACATGTATTGTTACAAATTAGGAATAATTATTCTAACTAATCAAGCACATGCAAATATTAAATACATAAATAAATATTCAACAAAAAAGTGTAAAAGGTTAGAAATAATGATTAAAATTACTTAACCGTTAATCCATTTATTTAATTAAATCATATTAGTTTCAAATTTTATCTTATATATGTTACTTACGTTATCCTAAACAAATTAAAATGACATAACATATATTGATATAATTATTAATTAATCTAGATTCATTTAGAACTTTTCTAAGTTTCCTTTAAATAAAAGCAATATTTTATTTAGTTTCACAAATAAATTTTTATTATAGTTTAATTTATACATAAATTAGATTGTATCAAATATATTCTTATATACATATTTGTGCAAGGTGATTACTTATTAAATTTATTCAGATAAGGAAACCTTTCCTTTCCTTTCTCTTAATTTATTTAAATAATACAGGAGCACAATTTTATTTAAGGAATGAAAATTTTCGTTTTCTTCACTTAACTTATTTCAAACTGACAAGGATTGCAAATGATATTAATTGGAGATACAAAACTTAAAATTTCCTTCCCTAATCTTTTTTACAAATGAAAATTTTCGTTTTCTTCGCTAATCTTTTTTACAAATGTATATTGTTTGTAAAAATAACATACATAATAACGTTTTCAATAATATTTCTGGAAATGCTTTACATAATTTGACGAAAACCTTTATTAGTATATGGAAATGCTTTACATAATATACATAAATTTTAGATTTCTTACTAAATATGCTGATGTTATTTAATACATAATATTTCTGGAAACGCTGATATGACGGAAAACTTTCTTATCACATACATAATATTTCTGGAAATAGCTGTGAATATTTAAAATCTTAGATATTAACGTTTTCAATACTCTTTCATCTATATATGGCATGTATTATTTATTGAAATAACATACATAATAACATAATATATGTAAATTTACTAATCTTTTTTAGTTCTGGAAATAAAACTTTATTAGTATATGGAAATGCTTTACATAATAAACGTAAATTTAAGATTTCTTACTAAATATGATGATGTTATTTAATACATAATATTTCTGGAAACGATGATATGACGGAAAACTTTCTTATCACATTCATAATATTTCTGGAAATAGCTGTGAATATTTAAAATCTTAGATATTAACGTTTTCAATACTCTTTCATCTATATATGGCATGTATTATTTATTGAAAAAACATACATAATAACATAATATACGTAAATTTACTAATCTTTTTTAGTTCTGGAAATAACATACATAATATACGTAAATTTACTAATCTTAAATTCACTAATCTTTTTTACAAATGTATATTATTTGTAAAAATAACATACATACACTACATCAAAACAGGTGATTCCCAATAAGTATAACCGTCGCAAACAATTTCCACAACGCTTATAAGCGTTGCTATGAGGGGGTGGCAATTTAGTACCAACGCTTATAAGCGTTGGTAGATTTTCTTTAGCAACGCTTATAAGCGTTGGTAGATTTTTTTTAACAACGTTTATAAGCATTGGTAGATTTTTTTTAACAACGCTTATAAGCGTTGGTAGAATTTTTTTTAACAACGCTTATAAGCGTTGTAAAATTTTTGTGCGCAACGCTTATACATGTTGCAATATATTTGTTTGCAACGCCTATACATGTTACAAAATTCTGATTCACAAGAAATATAAATTTTAATAATAACAGAAATATGTATTCACAACTCGCATATTCTAATATTAATAATCAATTAATAACCAACATGATGATAATATAGACGATATTTAATATGAATCGAAAACTAATATTAAACTCAATGCATACTAATAGATAACATTCATAATCACATAACGACATAGAATATCAGTTAACAATAAACAAGCACAATACATAATTAAGATTCAAATTCAATACATAATTAGTTTGCAAAATTCAACACATAAATGAGATTCTACAAATACCGAATACGAAACTCTGGCCATATAACGAAGCCTCCATCTGAAAATTCACATAACTTGTACAGTCCATTTTGAGGACCATCATAAATTAGTGCATCCGGTTCAAGAACTTCAACAACCCAAATTACTTTATCTATATTCGATACCACTTTCCTAAAATGACAAATTGTTTGTGTTCCAAGATAACCTTTTGCTACCTCCGTCTCAAGATCATGTGACAATAGCATTACGTATTTCTTTTTCATTGTAGATGAATGAAGATCATTAATTGACACGTTTGGAGTAACGGTTACATTATTATTTATAGGAGGATCCCCTAAATTAGAATCACCTTCTGTACGAGGAGTGGAAGGACTTGCAACAAGTTTTTCTTGCAAATTAGGTATAAATTTCATAAAAGTTGAAGTCATTGAATTGATGGCGTTATTAACTTGAGTAGCTACTTGCCTTTCTATCTCCAATTTCCAAACGGACAAATCCACGGCTTGTTTTTTATCAGTTACACCTTTTACAGCTCGAGCCACCTTTACTTGTTTTATAGAAGAAGTCGAACTAATTGCTCGACAATAATTTTTCTTCCTATCGGAACCAAAAACTTCTGCAATTGGATCATTATCAAGATCATCTACTGCACCATTAGAACTACCATCTAATTTTCACTTTTCTTTCGCTCTAGAAGTGCCTGCATTTAATGAATATCACATTAAATTGAAAATTTCAGTTTCTTGTTAAAAACATAAAAACATGAATTTACATCTCGCACAACGAAAAATTTCGAAGTGACTAAATAATACCAAACGGCTACGACTCAGTTTTTCTGAGCCATAAGGCTCAGAAAAACTGAGCCTTACGGCTCAGTTAATCTGAGCCATAGGCTCAGTTTTTCTGAGCTTATGGCTCAGCAAAACTAAGCGCTATAGGCTCATTTTTTCTGAGCCGATAAGCTCGGAAAAACTGAGCGCTATAGGCTCAGTTAACCTGAGCCATAAGCTCAGTTTTTTTGAGCTTATGGCTCAGCAAAACTGAGCGTTATAGGCCCAGTTTTTCTGAGCCGATAAGCTCGGAAAAACTGAGCCTTACAGCTCAGTTTACCTGAGCCATAGGCTCAGTTTTTCTGAGCTTATGGCTCTGCAAAACTGAGCGCTATAGGCTCAGTTTTTCTGAGCCGATAAGCTTGGAAAAACTTAGCGCTATAGGATCAGTTTTGCTGAGCCTTATGGCTCAGAAAAACTGATCCATAGGCTTAGTTTTGCTGAGCCATAAGGCTCAGCAAAACTGAGCCTTACGGCTCAGTTAACCTAAGACATAAGGCTCAGCAAAACTGAGCGCTATAGGCTCAGTTTTGCTAAGCCATAAGGCTCAGTAAAACTGAGCCTTACGGCTCAGTTAACCTGAGCCATAGGCTCAGTTTTTCTGAGCTTATGGCTCAGCAAAACTGAGCGCTATAGGCTCAGTTTTTCTGAGCCGATAAGCTTGGAAAAACTGAGCGTTATAGGCTCAGTTTTGCTGAGCCTTACGACTCAGCAAAACTGAGCCTTATGGATCAGCAAAACTGAGCGCTATAGGCTCAGTTAACCTGAGCCACAGGCTCAGTTTTTCTGAGCTTATGGCTCAGCAAAACTGAGCGCTATAGGCCCTTCCCATAGTTTAAACTTGATTCATATTGTTATATATTAGACTAAGAAGAAAATTATTTACAAAACTGAGTTTTTCTTTTATGCAAAACTGAGCCTTACAAAACTGAGTTTTGAATAAATATGCAAACCTACATATGTTTCCGCGGCACATGGTAGTACTTCTCCCGATTTTCTTTTATGTCCAGCCTTCCAAATCGTCGTTCGTGAAATATTTGCTTCTGGATTGGCTAAGACCTACAATAAATTTCATCGTTGACAACACATTATTAATATAACATTCTACAAACAACCATTTACAAAAGATAATTTTATTACCATTTCATGGTGCACTCTATGGTAAGGTTTCCTTTCTAGAGTATGAGTGATTCGATTTTTCGCTTTGTTTTTGGCTTTTTTTTTACATTGCTCCATCTTTTCATTCGTATACTCGGTATCAAGGAACTTTTCCCACCACACTCTATCTATATCATTTGGACATCTATCAATGGCAATGCGTTTAGGAATCATAGCGTCATCAACTTTAAGAAGACTTTTTCTTAATGTTGACTTCATTGATCTATAGTACAGTGGGAAATTTTTCTCTAATAACGGTCGAGCTATGCTAGGATCTACATCCATGTCAAATTCTTCCTATCACGAGAAAAGGAAAAAAAAAGAAATCATGAAACAATCACTACACCAGAAATTAACTTTAGCAGCGTTTGAAAAACGCTACCAAAAGGTATTGGTAGCGTTTTAGTGAACGCTACTTTAGGTCCCGCAACTAAAAGTCTGTTTTTTCTTGGTTGCGTTTTAATAAACGCTACCATATTTTTCATCCAGTTGCATTTTTCAAACGCTACCAAATGTTACTACGTGGGTTGTTTTTCCCTTTTCTGTAGCGTTTATTTTATGTAACTAAAAACTTTTCGTGGCGTTTATTTTTAGCCATTAAAAATTCAGATGGTATGTTACATTTGTTTCTGTAGCAGTTGTTGAACGCTGCTAAATGTCAATATGTGACTCACTTTTTGCTTTTCTATAGCGTTTGTTAAACGCTACTAAAATGTTTTTGTTGTTTTGTAGCATATATTAAATGCTACTGTATATTATTTACTGCTACAGAATTTCCAGCAATCAATTATATAATAGTCATAATAAAATCGGAACCAATTGCATAAAATTCTAATCCACATCAACAATCAATCAATCGTACAATCATCATACTCAAATAATTGAAAACACATTAGTCATATAAGTATTTTCCATTTCCATTTAGATAATATTTAGTTGACAAAATCAGCAAATTCACATACCAAAAGCATTCATCAACAAGTTTACATGATAAACTAACAAATAGCAAATACCATAACAAGTTTACATGATAAACTAACAAATAGCTAATACCATAACAAGTTTACATATAAGTCCGGTGTTGTTGATGGTCTTCACTCAAGAAAAGTTAATTACCTGTAGACAAGGTAGAAAATCAAGAATAAGAACTTTGATAAGCAAAATGTGGTCAAGACGAAAATTTAAACAACAGTCATTTATTACCAAAAATAAAACAATAGAGTTCAATACAAAAATGCCTCAGTTTCAGGATCAAAACATAGGTGGCATCAATTTTGAAGAGGTAAACTTTCTCAAAATGTAAACAGCTCTCAAAAAGAAAAAGTTCTTATGTTTGCTGAATACAATGGACTTACTTATAATTAAAATGTGGAAAAACATTAACTTTGGACATACAGTTTAAAATTAATGAGCAAAATGGTTCAACTGTGTTTTATGCTAATCTTCATTTCAAGAAAAAACAGCCATATTATACACTAACGCACTCACAGTATCACACGCTTAGGTATGCTCATGTTCAGGTATGCTCCCAATACAGATGCATGCACACACAAGGTTAGGTTACGTTCCAAGTGGTAGCAACACACGCACACTAACACAATATGAACAAAGCAGCCAGCCTAAAACGTGCCTACAGTATATATGTTATCAATGTCGTCATTTGGCGGTAAAGCTTTTCTGCTAGAAAAGGATGTAAAAACAGACCAACCTCCAACAGTCCTTTGTTAGAAATCCATAACAACGTGACTGCGTACAAAACATGAATCATGTATTAGTTTACGGTGATCTTTAGTAGCGATCCCACAAAATATATTGATATTGTTTGTGATATGTCTAAATCTTTGACGGTTTATAAATTAGTTTACTACAAAATGCATGCACTACATATCAAACTCTTTTACAATTAAATATATACATCGTATACCATAATTCATTACATCCAGTAATGAAAAATGAACACATATAGATTTGCTTTATCTGAGAAGTCTATTAAATGAAAATGTCTTCTCTATTAATTAAGTATTTGAATCAAGTATTATGTTGTAGGCCATAAACATCTTTTCCCAAAAACAAAAAACAATGAGACATAATCAGACGGAGGTTAGCCAAATGGTTAATTAAAAGCTTCGTGCCTAAAATATCACTGTAAACGGAGATAGATGGATTCAACTTACACTGCTAAAGATTCAAATCTACGCACACAAGCATTAAGAATTGTATTTTTTTTCTAGTTAAAATCATATCATAGATTTGAGAGGGACTGAAACATATTTTGCCCATTAATCTATGAAATAAGATTATATACATACTAGAAAACTCAGATGGGACGAAAAATCAATTAATAATATTCAGTTCTATCTAAGTTGCTAGCAACAGTTTGCTAGCGCATATATGTACATGTATGTTTGTGTAACCTCTTCTTCTTCTAATCATATGATAAAACATACTGTAATTCTCATAGTTCTAGTTAGTTAATTTCATTAATTTTACTATTAAACCTCATGAGAAGATAAATTTGAATCAATAATTCTTGTAAACTTTATAAAAAATCCTTTCCTGGATTCTCTTAAGTAAAACATTGGCTAAAAAGAGAAAAAGGAAAAAATGTGCTGCCTGTATTCGTATCTCCTAAATGTAGACAGATATATTATTATACAAAACATCATATCTGGGCGATCATATATAAAATTACGTCAGTGCTCCTTGTCTATGATCAAAAAATGAAATTCCTTTTCCATACCATATATATATAGCACTCCACCAAAAATCAACTCATTTAAGTATTATTATGATAGTACTCTCAGTGTGTGTATATACATATAGTAGTTTATCCATATATTCAGTCATTTAAGCATGTCTGAAATAAAACTAAAGCTCAGCATCATCAAATTAACATACCTCGATATCGATCTTGCCTTGGACTCGGAAAGCCTTTTTCATTAGGTATTATACCAAAGCTCGAAATGAAAAAAGGATCACTATTAACACACGGGAAATATCATGCAAAAGCCCTCTGAATTGGAGTGGAGCGTAGAGTTTGAAATGCAAAATATAGACAGATTCCACGAAAGATGTAATACTGGCACATGACGTCATTTTGAGCTAAGATTGAGAAAATCTACGAAGACAATGTTTGGAATAGATGCAAAATTCAAAGCCATGGGCAGGGCTAATGCTGCGTGGAAAAACCAAGGATCAAAATTCTTTTTTCCGTTCTGGTCATCGACGGTTTAAATATTTCCAATATCGCTTTGGATATTTTGAAAGTTTCTCTCTAATTATGATTTTTCTAATTCCATACATTTTTCAAACTGCTAAACACAATAATAGATACTCAATATTACAATAAATTTACAATATATTCTTTACACTACTTACATTGGTTTATGATTCTATTTTGTCTATTTGAGATTTTCGAATTTTCATTCGATTCTGGAAATTTTGACTTTTTTATTATAATTCCAGCGTAAATTCACAAAAGTGCATCGAAGTTTTTTACTCGTTCATTTATTTATCTTGTTAAATTCGTTCTCTTTTTTTATATTTTGTATGTTTATTGTACTTTTTTGTAATTTTTAACTATTTTTTCAATATGTAAAGAAAAAATATGGAATATGGAGCAGAACCGGAGTTTAATCGGATTCCTTCCCGTTCATAACCGAAACTGAAATGAAATCACTAGAACAACCGAAATTTCACCAAAATTTTGAACCATGGGGGAAGTGCACATCAGAATTGAATGAAATGATAGTTGAAACAAGCATTAGTTTTATAATTAAAAAAATCAGTAAACTAAGATGTGAAGCTGCCTAAGCTTGTAGTTAGAATGGGAATGAAACTTATGGGCTAGTCATACAAACAAATTTTTTCTAAGCTTACTTATCATCTGAAAAATTAAACTTACTTGAACTTGATTCCCCAATGACATATGCCGTCGGCCAAGCTACGGTAGTCCCAAAAGCATCTTCCATGTATGTACACTCCGATGTGGGTCTCCATACTAATGCGTCACTAACTCTAACAAAGTCTATCCAAACTGATACTGCATCTTTTCCTAATGGAACAGAGTGAACCATTGTTTTCGGATCAGTAGAAAATATAGTTCCTTCAGCTACTACTTGTCCTATTTCAGCCGTATCAAGCAACTTGCATCTATTCTTTATGACCAGATTTGACCTCTATTGGATAAGAAAACCAAAATAACAATTTTAACAAGAAATAAAATCAACTAGATTGGCTAGCAAAGTTTATTACATTTACAAAAACAAAATACAAGTGCATTTTATTTATGTTTCTGAAGCGGCTTTCAGAGGCATTAATGCTGCCAAGAAGTATTGTTCAATATAATGTTAATTTGTCTTCACTACTGCTGTCAAACAACAGAATTAGTGTGGCGTACCTATCTGGTTTTGATAGTTTAGATGTCAAAACCAGTTCCATTTTATATTCAGAATTAGCATGACTATAAAAACAGTATCAGTTTATTTTTCAAAAGCCTTCAAATGCATACTGGAAGCACAATACCTTCATTTTACTTACAGTGTGGAAGAAATAAAAAATGGGAAAATCACGCCTTATATTAGTTGATGTATTTTTTCTTACTGGGTAAATTAATAATACATGCTAGATATACCAAGTGCAAATATTCAAATTAGGCATTAATTAAAACATATAAACGATTCATTTAAAATTCTGATAATGACAGTTTCACTTACAGTGCAGTAGTAGAAGACTTAAAAAATAAGATTAGATTCATAGTATATAAAACAATCATGACCTGGTTGTTGTGCTAGGGTCCTAGCAAATTATAACCAAAGTTATTCTGATATGTGTGTACCTGTCAACAGTGATATTCAAATTAAGAAAGATACCAAAATATTTGAGACAATGAGATGATAAGTGCATAAAATTAGTGTAAAGTTAACAAAAGGTAACAGTTATTATTATAATAGAGGAACCACATATATTACATGACCATACCTAATGTGGCAAAAGTTTCTTAGTTACCTGAGGAGTTGATTTAGCCATGCCAGGAGAAGTTGCAATGTTTGCTCTAGCCATGGAAGAAGAAGCCACAGTGCACGCTTTTTCAGATACAACTTTTGATTTTGGCCATGCTATTTTCTTACCTACGGCCTCTTTAATGCATGACATACCCACTGTAGGTCGCTACAAGTAAGCATCTTCTTCTTTTGCATAGTCTACCAAAACCACCACGGCTAACGGACCAAGCGGAATACCGTTAACAATCATTTTCGAATCACTTGAGCAAAGTCGTCCCTCGGCGACCAACACTTCGCCATCATTCCAATCAAAAAGCTTGTAATTGTTGTTTGAGCTACTAGTTTTACTCTAAAAAAACAAATAAATATATTTAATGGAAAAAAATATGTATACAATTACATATTAGCTACCACGATTCATAAATTTTACCATTTTGTCTTCAACCATGTGCCCTCGTTGTGCAACAACACGATTTGCCGGCCATGCCACTGACTTACCCTTGGCCTCTCCTAACACTGATATACTAGATGTAAGCCTCCATAAATAAGCGTCCATTTTTTTACGCAATCGATAACAACTTTCACGGCATTTGGTCCAATATGAATATCATTGACTACTTCATTTGGGTCGGTTGACACCACTCTCCCTTCAGCGACAATTTCGTCGATTCCATCCCAATTCAACAGCTCACAAATGTTGTCATTATTCTACAATTAAGACCAAATTTGTTAAGAAATGAATTAAATATAGACTGCACAAGTCGATTAATTATGAAAATAACAAAACTTTAACATAGAAGAGAAAAACCCAAAAATTGTAACAATATATCTCACACAGTTGGAATTTGACAACGTATAAGGAGCCGGCGGAAGATATGTTTTCTTCCCATGAGGTTGTGCATGAAGCTCATGTCGAATCCCCCAATCCTCTAAATCCTTTCTGGAGTTGGTTCCATCTTTTGATTTGTTATCATTCAATATTGTGCGAATATGCTTTCGCCAATGTTTTTCTCCACATGCATTACATCTAAATTATGTCGTAATGGAAGTTCCTACAAAAATTAATAGTGTAACTCAGAATTATATTATATAATTGTTTTTAATTATCAACAAATTGAAAAAATAATCACTAACCTTCCAATACGGAAAATCAAAGAAAATCGATCTCTTTTTCCATCTTGATAACTCCAGTTTCATAGGATTATTATCTTCATCTTTCATATCATTGGCAATGTTCCTCTTTCTTTTTTTCAGCTTGATGGATTTTATCTTAATGGCCATTTTCTTATTATTTCTTTTCTTCTTGTTTTTCTTTTCTTTCTTTTTCCCAAAAACATCTGGAAAATCTTTTAACAATTCAGAAATATTCTTCCAGTTAAAATTCTAGGCGCATTACCTTTCTCCACGGTGTTATCGAACCAAGTCTTTTGTTTTCTTCGTGCTTCCGACATAGGTAAATATCTTTTGTGACCCATGTAAACATTCTTTCGACTATAATTCAACCAACGATGATGAGTATTAATACCACATGATGGACAAGCCTTTTCTCCCTTCACACAACATCCAACAAGATTTCTATAAGCCGGAAAATCATTTATTGTCCATAGCAAGATTGCTTTCAATTTAAAGAATGTTTTACTAAATGCATCATACGCATCAACTCCGTTACTCCACAAATACTGCAAGTCTTCAATCAAAGGCACCTAATATACATCAATATCGTTTCCGGGCTGCTTCGGACCGGGAATAAGTAGCGTTAACAAAATATTTTCCTTCTTCATACACAACATAGGTGAGAGGTTGTATGTCACAAGCATTACCGGCCAACAACTATATTTAGAATTTAGCATAGAAAATGGATTAAATCCATCTGTAACAAGACCAAGTCTAAGATTGCGTGGATCAGATGAAAAAGATTTCCATTGTTCATTCACCATGTTCCATGCCATAGAATCCACAGGATGACGCATTTTTCCATCGTTGCTTCTATTATTGAAATGCCATCTTAAATCTTCTGCCATTTCTGAGACATGAACAATCTTCAAAATCTTGGAATTATTGGAAAATATCTCAACACTTTAACTGGAACAATCTTCAAAATCTTGATTTATTTTCCATCTTGAAGACCCACATTTTGGACAAGCATCTAAATCTTTGTATTCTTTTTTAAAAAGACAACAGTCGGTTTTTCAAGCACGTATTTTTTCAAAACCCATATCAAATTGCTTAAGAATTTTTTTTACTTCATATAAAGTCTTATCTTTCGGCAGAAACAATTGTTGTACATTTAGAAGCTTGTTAAACCCATTATCAGATAGACCGGTCTCACATTTAAGATTATTTAAGGCAGTGGTGGCAGATAATTTTGTATGATCTGTACAACCAGGATACAATGGAGTTTCCGCATCTTCCAAATTCTTGAGTAACTCATCCTCTCTTCTTTGACCGTCAACATCATCCTTATCATCATCAAAATCATCATGATTCATAAAATCTTCATCTTCATAGTGAAACATCTTGAATAAGTCATACATATCAAACGAATTTGTTTTTTTATCGTATTCATTTGCTCGCCATGACTATACCACATGCTGCTCTTATATTTAGGATCCATTCCTTTTATAATTAAATGCTCAACGATGATGTCGTCATCATGACATCTAAGATTTCGACAATCTATGCATGGGCACAAAATTTTCTCCACATCTCTTAGATTTGCCTTTGCCACACACACGAAATTCATAGCACCTTGTTGATACTCTACACTAGTTCTACGACAAAAAATAATAAACATATTTTTTTTAAAGTTTTATTATTAGCATATATGTGTTAATTCTCGAAATGTGTTTTAAGTTAAGTATTTATATAGTCACCTGTTTAAATATACCCAATCTTTTTCCATCGGCGGTATAGGCAATCCAACAATATGTACATGATCAGGTCAATGAAAATGGATAAGCAAGCAACTTAGCAATATTCAAGTACTGCAAGCATGCAACACATTTAACTCAATTGAACACAACAGCATCCAAATAGATAGTAAAATAATAAAATAATATATAACTTAGTGAATAGAATACAATGGCCACATGACGAACTGAATATGCCATTTAAGTTAAGGCTTCTATACGAATTCTAATTCATAACAATCAGCCCTGATGTCATATGAGAACCGCAAGCATCAAATGCATAAAAAATATTCATACTTCAAGTTTTTTGATATATACCATCAAAGCGAGATATTTCACCAACAAACAAGTCCTACGCCAATAAAAAAAGATAAGAATAAATATTAGCAATTGGAAAATACAATCAGCTTTGACGCTTCTAAGTTGGCGCACTAACATAGACTAATGCGCTTTATTTCCATCTGAACCCTTACAAGAATTAAAAATAAATAAATAAATATGTTGCCAACGTTAGAGGCCATTTGATGCTAGTTATAATTAGATCCTTCTATATTTTCTAGTGAAAACTGGAATTCATGCTTTTGAATTTATCGTTCTCGCATCCGATGATTGGATTTCAATACAGTGGCAGTTATTAGCTAATGCTTTTTTGATCCAAGTAGGTACTTGCATTTTGGTTTGAAACATATGTAAACATTTTTATAACTGCTCAAACATTTTAATTTTTGTAAGAATCTAATGTATATGTTATAGGTCTTCTCTCAGACCAAATATCTATAGGTCACGACATGTGGAGCTTCTACCGACGGCAACATAAATATAAGCAGAAAATTCCCTTAAGTACCCATCAGGATCATTGTTAAGTATTATCAAATTTTTTGCAGATATTCATGAGAAGCGAAATGATTGTTAGAGTATTATCATTGTTAGGTATTATCATTTTTCGGCGTTATGATCGTTAGAGCATCTTTAGCAAAGAAGCGAAATTCATGAGAAGGAAGGAGTAAAAAAATTTGACGGTAGTGTCATTTATCCAACAACAAACTAAATGATGTTCTAAAAACCATTTGGAGATATTATGTCCAAAACCTTTTCAGTAAACGATAAAGCATATTGAAGAAAAGGGAATATTCTGTCCCACAAGGATGCGATAAAAAGAGAATGGTTAACAACGTAAAATTAACTAACTGCACTTGTTTTAAAAAATAAAATAAAACTGCACTGCACTTGTTATAAAAAAAAACTGCACTGATTTTTTGAAAGAAAAAATCTGCATTTGTTAAAACTTAAAAAAAACAGCATGTGTTCAAAACAAAAATCTGCAATTGTTCCAAAAAAAACTGCATTTGTTCAAAACTTAAAAAAAAAACTGCATTTTTTTATAAGAAAAAAAATATGCATCTGTTAAAAAAAAAGCATTTGTTTCAGAAAAAACCGCATTTCTTCAACATGACTTTGTGCGACATCATGGAGGAATTAAGACAATACATGATCAGTTGCAGGTATGGTTATTAGCAAATGAAAAGCACTGGCTTGAATTGCACCATGAATTGTTTAGGCCATAGAAGGTTATGTAGGTTCAAGCTATGTAGGGACAGAAAGTGCGAGTTAATGGACCTGACATGAATTAGGATTGCAATCATGTGCTGAAGTTAATTGAAGTGTGAGCTGGAAAAGCTTTAAATAAGATTGATATATGAAGTTGCAATAATCGATATATAGTTCGACTACTGCCGGTATACAGTTGCTACCTTGAGAACTGCAAAAAAGATTATAATTTGAAGTTACGATAGTGTAGCATAGTAGACTGATGTGAATTTTTTCTAGAAGGTAGTTGATCATATACCAATAAATGTAAATAAAACGTTTATGTGAACAATATTTTGAAAGGGTAATTTCAGCAACCAAACAAACAAATATACAAAATTATATACGATAAATATATAACTATAACCGTTGGATAGATACATTCATAACGACTGCTTCAAATTCAGGCTTCAAACCTGCTGTTAAACTACAAGATAACCTATTTTCATAAGCTATGAACACGTTACAATATATATGTATATATATATATATATATATATATATATGTTTGTGTGTTAGATCTATGCTTGTTTCCACGCAATTGCAGTAAGTAAACATTTCCAACCACAAGGAAAAAAGAAGAAGAAAACCATACCTTAACAGTACAATCCTAAGATCCTTAGTCAAATTGAAGACAATAAGCAGTTCCCATCGAAGTTTTCATTTGAGAGTTCCAATTTCAGATACTTCGATTGCAATATAACTATCTCTATTAATAATTCCACCCAAATCTGCAAAAGCATAACCAGTTTTATTTAACCAAAACTTAAGACTAAAACCAAACTAACTTCCAGTATATGGTTATAAGCGCTTTCATTTACAAGGTAACTAAATGGTCCTTACATATGTGCATATTGATATAGGAATCAGTGAGACACGCTTGCAATTAATAAATGAACACTATGGCACAACGTATTAAAATCAATATACATAACATCTGCCTTATCAACACTATGGCACATCGTATTAAAATCAATATACTTAACTACTTCTGCCTTATCAACACTATGGCACAGCGTATTAAAATCAATGCACTGTTTTTAATCTAATAATTAGAAAAGGATTGAACAATGAAAAGAATAATCTGATATAGCTTGATTCTAGTTTGCTAATATTGTCGCTCAAACACTTGCATCTCATTCTTCATACCGCACTTGCTCTCTATTTTAGAATATCAAAACTTATATCCCAATCTTTCATGTTCTTGAAATCCTATTTTAAATCATGGAGGCTTTGATCCCTGTACTAGAAACTATTTGGGTCTAGTGGCATTTTGGCATGCCCATTTAACCTCCTTGTATTATTCTGGTTACTGACAGTTATGATTTTCTAGTGTGCATTTTTTGCGAAGAAAGCACAAGTTGTTGTTAATCTTTAGGGCACTGTGGAAAAGGCTTCTATGATCAGATACAAACATATAAAGTATCAAAATATCATTATGTATACATATTTAATTCATAAAGGAAATAATTTTATATTAACTTGCATATTCTCAAATTGACTAGATCAATGCCAACAACCTAAGAAAATCCTGCCTGCCCTCGCCTACTATCACCCAGACAAGCATCAATACAATTCATCTTAGATGCATCTACAAGGCAACCTATCCTAAATCCTAATGATAAGAAAGTAGACCGATTGAGCACTAATTAAGAAAATTAACTTATGTGATTCAGCCAAGGCAAGTTACGACGATGAAGCACTAATTTGAGTCGCTCAAGCAGATACCCTAAATTGCACCGTCCAGGCAGTTGACAAAGTGGCGATTGAGCGCTGGCCCTCAATTGAGTCGATTGAAGAGGAAGGTGAGTCGAGTGGAGACGAAGGTGAATCGATTGAATGGAGGAACGTTGAAATGGGGAAAAAATCGAGGAAAGTAATTTTGTGGAAGACCTAGGAAAGTAACTAGTTAATTAGTGGTTTTAGGCGAAAATATTAGAATGAGAGAGGGAAACGAAACGTAAATGGGGGGAAGAATGAAATGTAACCGGGAAATTAGTGGAAACGTGAAATTAATGTAACAACACGTGAAATTAACGTAACCAAGACCCTAAAGATAAAATTAAAAAACACATCAGTTACATATACATATCAACGCTACCAATGAATGTTACCATATTTGTATTTTCTTGTAGTGAATCAAATATATCATTATTTAAACTTGATGGTGAAATTGATATGAGTGAAAATACCAAAAGCCCTTCCCATAGTTTATCTTTGTAGAAGCTATCTATGGCCCTCCATTCTTTGTAGCCAACGGGTATATGACAACGAATTAACTCACCACAACGTGTACTCCATTCAGCTGAATCTTCCCCTACTGCACCCTCAACACCAACCGTTATAAAGTACTTTTTACCTTTGGATGGTTGAGGTTCAATAGTCTCTGTTGTACTTAAATTTGCATTTGCGCTAAAATTGTTTGTCATTTTAATGAAAAAACTACATTAAAAAAACAAACAAAATGTAAAGTTAACATAACACATGAAAAATACTTGCAAGATATGAATTAACATAACAAACTGACAATAGTTTCAAAAGACATCAATAAAAGAAAATCATACATTTCAAAACACAACACAATTGAACAATACATCAATAAAGGTTAATGCATGATCAAAACAAGCAAAATACATGCAACATATTTTCAATCAACATGTTGATTTCGATTGAATACATTTCAATAATGGTTCTAAATTTGGTTGTTCTTTCAAAATAGATTGATATGTTGCTGGTACTTTATAATCATCTGTGTTATCCATTATGCGTTTAGGAGAGCATCGAACAATGGACCAGTCGGAATTTTGTGTATTTATGATATAAAATACTTGACTTGCTTCGGACGCAAGAATAGCAGGCTCATCATATTCTCCATCGGTATTCTTGAGCTTCTTTAAGTTTACCATTAACAAATTTGTATTCGGGCAAACTTTACAACCATTTGTCTTATCTGCAACATTCACCCAATCACAATAAAATACCACATGTTGAAAATCATAGTAATCAACTTCCATGATCTCTCTAATAACACCATACCAAGTAGTATCATCATCCATAGGATTTAAATCTTTTGAACTTGCAACAAATGTAGTGATCGCATCCATACAGACACCACTATCTTGCGTTGAAATGCTATCGTCATAATGTTGAGGAGAGAATGTATAACCGTTCACTCTATACTTAAGAAAAGTTTTGACTTCCCACTTTGGACCATTGACATACAACCATAACATTGTGTTCATGCATTTTTCGTCCACTAACTGTTAAGAATTAACAAAATTAATAGAATAACATTAGTTAAGAAGAAATACATTGCTCTCAAGTAAATATATCACACCTTATTGTATAGCCAATCAACAAATTCAGATTGGACTACTACTTCTGCTTTTGTGATAGTTTTCCTTTTACCACGAAGACCGTCTTCTAAAGATAAGCGGTATGCACTAAAAATTCAATATTGTGATAAATATGTATATATTCTTGACTAAATGTGATATACGTATTGAAAAAGGTGAAAATGTATGACTTGTAGTATTCATCTCGTTTCGGTATATCAATTCTAAATAGTAACCATCGTCGAATCTGTGATCGTTGCACTCTAGATAATTTTAACGGTTTACCTTCAATGATGGAACGCTCATATATATCATCACTATTCTCATCTAAAAAGGATGCTTGTTTAGAGCTATGATTTCCATCACGTGGATTTGGCATATATTCCATTGCGTATCGAACTGATTCTGAAACAAGGTATGCTTCAGAAATTGATCCTTCTATATACCTTTTGTTACTAGGTATGTTTTTGCAATCTTTCATAGCCTTAGCACACAAAAATTAATATGCATACTTACAGTTAGTTACTTCATAACCTTAGGTAAAATAATTTGAATGCAAAAACAATATTTACCTTTCAAATGGATACATCCATATATAAGTCAATGGTCCACAAAGCAGAGCTTGATCTGCTAAATGTACCATCAAATGGATGCTTATATTAAAAAAATCCGTTGAAACATAGTATGTCAACACACATAATGCTTCAGCAATCATATCTTTAGCCGCTTGCACATGTTCTCGAACAAGAACTTTTGAACATATTATGTTGAAGTACAAGCTTACTTGTAAAAGCGCTCATCTTAACTCACGACACTTTGGATATGCATGTTGAACCATGATAGGAAGCAAGTATTGGATGAGAATATGATAATCATATGTCCTTTTAATTTACAAACCGGGTGGTTGAAGACATATAAGACCGTGTAACTTAGTTGCAAGACATGATGGAAGTTTTGCATCTTTAAGAACTCGACAACATTGCAACTTGTGATCCTTATCAAATGCAAGTTTAGAAGATTGCTTTCCTTTGTTAAACATAAAATTGATGAGAAGTTCAATAACATTTTTTTCAGTATGCATCACATCAATAGTATGACGAACTTTATGACTGCTCCAATAATCCAAGTCAAATAAAATTGACTTCTTATACCATGCCGGCCTTCCTTTCTCATCGACAAGACAATCTACATTATCATAAGCTTCATAAATCAATCTCTTTTTGCTTGGTGGTATTTTGCCACGAATATATTTGATACGCTCAAGCTTTTCTAAAAGAGACGAGCCTCTTAGCCAAGTTGGAGGCTCTTTATATTCAACATCCCTATACCATCCGTGTTTTAATGCTCTATATGGATGATCATTCTTCAGAAACCTTCTATATTTTGAATAGATGATCTTGTTGCCGATGTACTCTGATTCTGTCTCGGTAGCACAGACAGGACACGCCTTATAACCATGATTCACACAGCCAGATAAGTTACCAAAAGCTGGTAAATCATGAATTCCCCATAGTAATATGGCTTTCATATTGAAAAATTCTTGCTTGTCTGTGTCAAAAACGGACGCTCCTTCGTCCCAAAGATGTTTTAATTCATCGACAAGAGGTTCCAAGTATACATCAATGTCCTGACTTGGTTCTTTTGGTCTAGGAATTAAAATACTCAACATTTGAAATTTTGATTTCATACACAACGAAGGGGGTAGGTTATAAGGTATCATATAAACAGGCCAACAACTATAGCTATTGGAGAGAACGCCATTTGGATTAAACCCATCCGTAGAAATACCAAGCCAAACATTTGCGTCCTTCAATAGCAAATTCTGGCCACCGACTTTTGACTGATCTCCATTCAGCTGAATCTATAGGATGTCGCATGGAATTCCAAGATGGTGTAGCTTTCTTGTGCCATTGCATTTTACGAGCTATCCATGGTATAGTGTACAATCTACTTAATCTTGGACTTATAGGAAAGTATCTTAAAACTTTTCTTGGTTCTTTCGTCAATTTGAGCTCCCCTAACACTGTTTTTTTGTTTTGTACCTTGTTTTATGGCACACAGGACATTCTTTCGCATCAACATTTTCTTTCCAAAATAATATACAATCATCGACACAAGCATGTATATGCTTCACCTCCATTCCCAAATCCTTTATTATTTTCTTCATCGTGGGATACTTGTCAGGTAAATTATTTTCTTTTGGAAACCAACGTTTTAATCACTTCAACAACTCAGTCACACTATTTCCCGACCAGTTAAACTCTTTTTTAAGGATCTGAAGCTCAACAATTACACGTAACGTTGTAATCCCCTCTTCGCAAGAAGAATAAAGTTTTTCATTTGCTTTGTTTGCATATTTTTTGTGCTTCTCTTCAAAGTAAGTATGATAATCGTCTGTATTTGTCTATTGAACTTCCTCTTCACCGCTAGCTTGTGGCATATTATGCACTCCAAAAGCATCGTCTATGAGATTTCTAAGAACCCCCTCTACAAATTGGTCGGTTTGAATTTGATCTTGGATATGAGGATCTGAAATAATATTTTTTGTATGATTCATCCCCGAGTTGTTGTTGCTCATATCTCTATGGAAAAACCACCTATTATATGTTTTAATCATACCATGAATGATTAAGTGTTTCTCAACGTTTTCCAGTGAGAGCTTTTTAGAGTTCTTGCACTTAATACAAGGGCAGGTGCAAATTTCAACATCGCGGGATGAGTGATTCTTCACAAAACTAATGAAGTCTCGAACGCCTTTCTTGTATTCTTCAGTATTTCTATACGGACTTTTAATCCACTCTCTTGAACTTGAGTTAGACATAAATTTCAAATTTTACCTTTTGGACCTATCAAAGAAAAATATAGAATAAATACTTTAATTTGAGCTATACATAAATGCATAAAAAACTGCACTGTTTTTTTCTACAAAAACTGCACTGTTTTTTCTACAAAAAAACTGCATGTTTTTTTTAGAAAAACTGCAATGCACTTGTTTAAAAAAAACTGCACATGTGTATAGAAAAAAACTGCAATGCACTTGTTTAAAACTGCAATGCACGATGTCTATAAATGTTAGCTATTCATATCAGAACAAACTTAGGATATCCAGTTTAGATCCTTTTTTATTCAATTATCATATCGGGGTTTTGAACTGAATTCCCTTAGAACAGTTCAGCTTATAGTAGTGCGGTATATGAATTCACATCTTGTCAGTAGTTGGTTATATTTTTCAAGTGAATTATACTCAGAGTACCATTACACTAGTTAAGGTAAGTCTTTTCAAATGAATTCTTCTGCTATATCGAAAAACATGAATTTGCATCTCGCACAACAGAAAATTTCAAAGTGACTAAATAATACCAAACGGTTACGACTCAGTTTTTCTATGGCTCAGTTTTGCTGAGCCACAGGCTCAGAAAAACTGAGCGCTATAGGCTTAGTTTTTCTGAGCCGATAAGCTCGGAAAAACTGAGCGCTATAGGCTCACTTTTTCTGAGCCTTACGGCTCAGTTAACTTGAGCCATAGTGTAACACCCCGCCTTCGCTAGGGTCACTCGCAAAGGAATGCACTAGCTTTAGAGGGGCATTATTGGTAAACATGCACAGAAATATTACAAGACAGAACATATAAAATAGCGGAAGTAAAATCGAACTTTCATAAACATCAATAATTAAGGTCTAAAGCCTTTTACATCAGAGTACATCAAAACCTGTCTTGCAATAGTAAAGAAGCATAAAGACTTTTTCATATATTATTCCCCAAGTAAAATAGTAAAGTAGCCATAGCCAAGAAAAGTCCAAGCCATCCATGATGACCTTCAAGCAGAAGAAGTCCGAACTAAACAACAGTATTTCCTCCCTGTAACCTGGGGGGGGGGGGGAAACGGAAGAAAAGAGGCAAAACAAAACGGGTCAGTCAAAAAGACTGAGTAAGCCCTATCTACTATCAACATAAAAACTAGTAAAGTTAACTGACATGAGAAACTGAGATGAACATAAGCATGATGTAACAACCTGTATTTCAATAACATGTTAAAACGAGAATCAAGGCAGAATTTAATTTTAAATTCTGAATCAAGTAAAATGGGCTATGCCATTGCGTTCGTCTCGGAAAAATACGCGAAATAGAGTCCGAAATTTTGTAAATCGGAGTCCGTATGACCCGGTTAAGGCCCAAAGAAGTTTTCGGGAAATTTGAATTTCGAAACATGCAGAAATGGGGCCAGGCGGGAAAATTCCCGCCCAGACAAGTCGACTGGGCTGTCGACAGGGCTGTCGACTTGCAAGTCGACAGGCATGTCGACAGGCAAGTCGACAGGGCTGTCGACTTGCCCTGTCGGCTGATTCTGGTCTGGTGCACCTATTTTCTATCTTGGCTAGGTTTTTGGGCCTGGTTTGAAATCTGACGGTTCAGGTTGGTCCTAGGGTTAATCTAAGGGTCCTAACTAGCCTAATCTTCTATAAATAAGCCCCTAACCCCCCTAATCCCTCATTATTCACTCATGTAACTAAACTATGGCCAAATTTCTACTCTCATGGCCTCCACTCAACTATCCTAGCCTCCACTTCATTTCTATGAGAGGTTTCATGACCATGAGAGTATTAGAGAGTCCCTATGTTAGTATGAGAGCTCCTCAAGTTGATTTCAAGGCAAAAGTTTTGGTCTTTGTTCATAAAGATGGTGTATTTGTTGATTTGGAGCATCCATCTTTGGGTTTTTGGATGATGGCATGCATAAGCTTCATCACAAGCTTTAGTTTAATCGATTTAGGCCTTCATAGCAATGTAAGCCCTTCCCTACTCTTAGATATTAACTATGAAGTTAAAAATGCATGTTGAAAGTTTGGGTTTGATCATTGAGAATGATGCATGATATCATGTTATGCAAGTTTATGAAGTCATTATCTTGATCCTATGAGCTAAAAGCCACAACCTTTATGTTGAAATGTTGCATTATGCAACATGAGAATCTTCATAATCATTATGTCAACTTGCATATGAAGTCATAATCCTTATATGATGATATATGCGTGTTTCTAGCCATCATTCCATGTCTTTTGTCACCATGATTCGCTTATGTACCAAGTTTGGGTTTATGCATGTTTTTGAGGCTTAAGAATGTAACATGCAAGCTAATGAACACATTTGTGGCTCATTTGCCACCATGATTAACTTGTGGCTTAATACCCATTTTTGTCATTCCTTTGCCAAGTCTCTTCTTATAATCCATCACGTTGTTGCGAACGTATATGCTAGTTTAAAAAGCGTTGGGGTCACATTATGGGGAAACATAATGACATGAATATGACTTGGGTAAATGGGTATAAACATGACAACATGTAACGTTAAATATGACATGTGTTTATACTTGAAAACATGACTTGAAATATAACATGGAAGTTGACATGTAAGTATGCATAAAAACATAAGCTTGGGAATTTACCTATTAAGTTAGGTCTACCCATTGGGAATTTACCTATTAAGTTAGGTCTACCCAATTGCTTGAAAACCTGACTATGAACATGACACTAGACTAAACATGAAAGTGGCCAACTCGAGGTTGAGTTGAGTTTGCAACGTAAAACTACCCGGAACCGACCGGCCTAACTAGTAGTTGCAAACAATAGGACCCAATGTGAGAAGTTAGTCATGTTGTGCTTGAACCCGAGGTTAGACCAAGTTGTGGTGTAAAGCTACCCGGAACCGACCGGCTTAACTAGTAACCACAACAAAGTCTAATGTGAGAGGTTGGGGTGCATTAAGTAATTAATGCCACATGATAGGGTTAAGTTAATTTGATTGATGACTCTTAACCAAATATGACATGGGTAAATGGGTTAAGTAAATTGGTTAGGCTAATGATACTTAACAAAACATGACAAGGTTGGGTAGGTTAAGTGATTTGATTTGCCTAATGACGCTTAACCATTTTTATACGACTAGTGGACGGGGATTAAGTTAACCAACACTTAATCAATCCAACATGATAATTTGGCAAGGTTAAGTAAGTTTTCTTAATGACACTTAACCATACAAGATGATTAGGGGATGGGGTTAAGTAATTTACACTTAACTAATCCGACACGGTAATTAGATGGGGTTAAGTAATCCACACTTAACTAATCTAAACACGGTAATTCGATGGGGTTAAGTTAAACACTTAACCAATTTAAACTCGGTAATTCAATGAGGTTAAGTAACCAATACATAACCAACTTAACGTGATAATTTAATGGGGTTAAGCAACTTATACTTAACCAATTATACATGATGATTTGATGGGGTTAAGTAACTTACACTTAACCAATCTAATACGCGGACCTGATAAGGTTAAGTCACAAGACCTTTTTAGAATATACTTAACCATTATAGTACGATTAGAGGATGGGGTTAAGCCAACCTATACTTAACCAATCCGACTCAATAATTTGATGGGATTAAGATAATCTATGCTTAATCGATCTAGCAAGATAATCCGATAGGATTAAGGTAAGCTAGTACTTGACCAATTTGACTTGATAAGGTTAAGTCATGAGCCTCTGGGTACACTTAACCAACTTGTGGGACTAAGTCTTGAACTTAAATACTTAGCCAGTCTTTGACGTGATTCGTGGGCGGGTTAAGTCATAGACTTGAATGATAACACTTAACCCAATAGACAAACCCTAGCTAGAAGAACTAGGTAGAAAACCGTGGTTAATCAAGGATAACGGGAAAGGAAGCTAAGTGGTAAACCTTAGTTAAGGGTAACTAAGTAATAATTCTTAGCTAAGTACATAGGACTAATTCTCAAAACGATGAGTAACCTGATACGGTAGGTCATCGCTTAGTATACGAGGAGGAGCAAGCTATCTGACTTGGATAAAAGCTCCAGCGCACTGGGTGCCGAAGTGGAAGCTTCGGGGAACGTGAGGATATTCTTGGGATCCCTCTGTGGGCTGCCAGGTAGTTACACTAGGCCCATGAGAGGTTAAGGTCTGCGTTAGAAGGACCAAGAGTATGCCTTGGTTGCTATGCGAGCAACCTAAAGACTGGGATGGATTAGCGTGGAGTCGACGATTCTTGTTTTTGCCCTGGATAGCGCGTCGCCGGCTACCTACCATCTTTAGTCAATCGTGTACGTGCGGAAAGGCAGGGAACCCCCAACAGACCATGTGCTTGCTATCGAGTCATGGGTGAGGTTGGCCCGTAGGAAAGTGGGCTATAGTGGGGCCGTGGAGTGGTTCTTATACATGATTTTTCTTGGATTGCCTTTCAGTAGTTGAGGGAGGGGTCACGTGGGACCATAGCCACGGGTACAAAAACAGACCTTGATATCTGCATCGGCAGACGATTTAAAGCTCCCGACCGAGTTCCGTATTTCTTGATTTGCCCTGGCACGGAACTCGGATGGCACATTGGGGAACATGTGCATCTAGACATGGAAAACGATTCACGATACATACATGGGATCAAGGGCGCGGTTGACGGGTGGCGTAATCCCTAGTGGTCCTAGGTGGCCAAAACCCAAACCGAGACACGGAAAACGTTCATTAGGTAGCATAATCCCTAGCGGTCCTAGGTGGCATAAATCCTAAGTGGACGCGCGATAGTTCATGGTAAGGAAACACAACTAGATCAAGGGTTGCAGTCCAAAACAACTTCAAGGATAAACCGTTTACATGGGAAAGCCCGTACAGCCTACGGCAAAGAACTGAACTTATACATGGAAAGAAACATATGAGTTGAGTAACCTATATATGCGGCATATTAGGTTGACAGGGACCATTACACGAATTTTGAGTAAGGGCCATTCACGGATAACACGTAATACAGTTGGGATACTAGTACGGTGGGTGCAGAGCAGATATACAGGATAGATACCATGGGACGTTATACGTAATAGATATCTTGGGATATTATACTTGATAGGAACCTGACGATGTGATACCTTGTTTTGTCTTGACATCGTAATTTATCATGACATCTTAGTTTATCTGAGTTCAGTAGTTCATCCTGTTATTTTGATTTAGCTTATCTATCTTGTTATCATGCTTATGTTCATCTCAGTTTCTCATGTCAGTTAACTTTACTAGTTTTTATACTAATAGTAGATAGGGCTTACTCAGTCTTTTTGACTGACCCGTTTTGTTTCGCCTCTTTTCTTCCGTTTCCCCCCCCAGGTTACAGGGAGGAAACACTGCTGTTTAGTTCGGACTTCTTCTGCTTGAAGGTCATCATGGATGGCTTGGACTTTTCCTGGCTATGGCTACTTTACTGTTTTTATTTGGGGAATAATTTATGAAAAAGTCTTTATGCTTCTTTACTATTGCAAGACAGGTTTTGATGTACTCTGATGTAAAAGGCTTTAGACCTTATGTATTCATGATTATGAAAGTTCGATTTTACTTCCGCTATTTTATATGTTCTGTCTTGTGATATTTCTGTGCATGTTTACCAATAATGCCCCTCTAAAGCTAGTGCATTCCTTTGCGAGTGACCCTAGCGGAGGCGGGGTGTTACATTTGGTATCAGAGCAGAAGGTTACCAGACTGGGCAAAAGTTTTTAAAGACCTTCTGAAAACTATTTGAAAATCGTTTATAAAGAAGCATTTTTCAAGAAAGTTTTCTTTTAAAAAGAAAAGGCTATTCCCCAAAAGGCCATTAGCATTATCCTTGTTTCCTTGATTGAATCTCTTTTCCTTTCTTTCCTCCATCTGTAGTCACAGTGGTTTTAACTACGACTAGTCTTTTCTATCTACGAAAGTGCTTTCCATGCGATGGAGGTGGTTCTCGAGAGACCAGTGGCCGCGTTATAAGAAATGATAGTGAGAAAGAGGATAAAGGATGCGAGTTTAAGGATGAACAACTTGTTGGTATGGCTCCACCCAGAATGAGAGAGAAAGATGAACAATGAAACCCATGACGAGAGAGTACCTTTGGCATGGTGAAACGGGGTGGATAGTTAAGTATCATGGCTAGGACAAGATCATCGGGAGGGCAATAGTATGCTCTCATTTCTAGGGTACCTCGGAAGGAGGGTAACGATCTTGTTAAAAGTTTAGCTTTTCTTCTCTATCATCCCGTTAGGACTTTGGTTTGATCATCGTATCATTTAAGTCTGCCTCGATAGTTGAGTCTCTGCACCTTAAGTACTAGCGAAATAGAGAATCCCATTTTTGTCTCAAGTCCTGTGGAGAATCGGTCCATTTATTCATGACTTGTTTTGGATTTGAGAATGACATGCCTCGGTTATGGATGGATTCTAGGGTTGAAGTGGTTATCCAGTAAGGGGTGCCACTCTCGGTTTTGATAGAAGGGTAGTTAGACTCTTGACTAGCCTTGGTAATACCCTCGAAGTCTCGTGGAACCTTTTGGGTTCGGTCATGATTAGTTACCTAGAATCCCTTGATACCTTTATTGGAAATTTGAAGCCCGATCGAGTGGTGTTCGCCGATAAGATGGATGGTTTATTTCACTTATGCATGGGTTATGGAAATCACCCTAGGAAGTGCACTTGATAACCCGGTTGGCATCTGTTTACTTTCAAGAGAAAGTTCTACTACGTGGAATACCTTATGGTACGAGGTCCGAGATTCACTAGTGAATTTTGGAAAGCTTGCATGAGATCATGAGTACGCAGTCATGTTTGCGCTAAGTGTGCGAGTGGAACGAGAGGCGACGAAGGAATGAGTTCCAGCTCATGTTATGGAAACAGGAAATAAGAAGCTACGAAATCGCGAAGTTAAAGGACTGTCAAGGCACAATGGAATTGAGCTCAAGGAAATACGACTTTGATGGTCAAAGACTAGATACGCGCATGATATCTCTTTTTGGGAGTATATCCTTGATCCCTGTTTTCTGTAGAGCTTACTTGTAGGCTATCTTTTGTGGACATCCTCTTGGTCCTATTTTCTGTTACAAACCCCATAAGGAGTTTGTCTTGTTTATCTTCTCGACCCTATTTCAGGGAATCCTAGGTGGAACCCTATGGATGTAAACATGTATTTGAAACATGTTATGATTGATATGGTTGCAAGTGGTTGCTCGTGGATACGCGAATACACATTAGATACTAGCTCGACTCGGTCACATTTCATATTGCATATGCACGAGTATTTATACTTGTTTATGGATGAAATCAAATGTGTTATCATGCGGTTGTTGCATATGAATGAATGATTGTGCACACATATAGTATCTATATGACTAGGACTATTTGCATACATGTTGGATTCATGGCACTATACATATTTTTGCATTAGAAAGATTATTCAGGCCTGATCATTAGCATTAGCTAAGGAACATGTACACACACGTTTTGCATATATTCATACAGCATTAGAAATCATCTAAGGACAATGGTTGCTTGTGGATGATGTTTTGAGTAGATGGATGATGGATGGTAGGATATGTTCTTCCTAACTTAGAGATTTCGGGGACGAAATCCTAAAAGGTGGGGAGAATGTAACAACCCGTATTTCGATAACATGTTAAAATGAGAATCAAGGAAGAATTTAATTTTAAATTCTGAATCAAGTAAAACGGGCTATGCCATTGCGTTTGTCTCGGAAAAATACGCGAAATAGAGTCCGAAATTTTGTAAATCGGAGTCCGTATGACCCGGTTAAGGCCCAAAGAAGTTTTCGGGAAATTTGAATTTCGAAACATGCAGAAATAGGGCCAGGCGGGAAAATTATCGCCCAGACAAGTCGACTGGGCTGTCGACAGGGCTGTCGATTTGCAAGTCGACAGGCAAGTCGACAGGGCTGTCGACTTGCCCTGTCGGCTGATTCTGGTCTGGTGCACCTATTTTCTATCTTGGCTAGGTTTTTGGGCCTGGTTTGAAATCTGACGGTTCAGGTTGGTCCTAGGGTTAATCTAAGGGTCCTAACTAGCCTAATCTTCTATAAATAAGCCCCTAACCCCCCCTAATCCCTCATTATTCACTCATGTAACTAAACTATGGCCAAATTTCTACTTTCATGGCCTCCACTCAACTACCCTAGGCTCCACTTCATTTCTATGAGAGGTTTCATGATCATGAGAGTATTAGAGAGTCCCTATGTTAGTATGAGAGCTCCTCAAGTTGATTTCAAGGCAAAAGTTTTGGTCTTTGTTCATAAAGATGGTGTATTTGTTGATTTGGAGCATCCATCTTTGGGTTTTTGGATGATGGCATGCATAAGCTTCATCACAAGCTTTAGTTTAATCGATTTAGGCCTTCATAGCAATGTAAGCCCTTCCCTACTCTTAGATATTAACTATGAAGTTAAAAATGCATGTTGAAAGTTTGGGTTTGATCATTGAGAATGATGCATGATATCATGTTATGCAAGTTTATGAAGTCATTATCTTGATCCTATGAGCTAAAAGCCACAACCTTTATGTTGAAATGTTGCATTATGCAACATGAGAATCTTCATAATCATTATGTCAACTTGCATATGAAGTCATAATCCTTATATGATGATATATGCGAGTTTCTAGCCATCATTCCATGTCTTTTGTCACCATGATTCGCTTATGTACCAAGTTTGGGTTTATGCATGTTTTTGAGGCTTAAGAATGTAACATGCAAGCTAATGAACACATTTGTGCCTCATTTGCCACCATGATTAACTTGTGGCTTAATACCCATTTTTGTCATTCCTTTGCCAAGTCTCTTCTTATGATCCATCACGTTGTTGCGAACGTATAAGCTAGTTTAAAAAGCGTTGGGGTCACATTATGGGGAAACATAATGACATGAATATGACTTGGGTAAATGGGTATAAACATGACAACATGTAACGTTAAATATGACATGTGTTTATACTTGAAAACATGACTTGAAATATAACATGGAAGTTGACATGTAAGTATGCATAAAAACATAAGCTTGGGAATTTACCTATTAAGTTAGGTCTACCCATTGGGAATTTACCTATTAAGTTAGGTCTACCCAATTGCTTGAAAACCTGACTATGAACATGACACTAGACTAAACATGAAAGTGGACAACTCGAGGTTGGGTTGAGTTTGCAACGTAAAACTACCCGGAACCGACCGGCCTAACTAGTAGTTGCAAACAATAGGACCCAATGTGAGAAGTTGGTCATGTTGTGCTTGAACCCGAGGTTAGACCAAGTTGTGGTGTAAAGCTACCCGGAACCGACCGGCTTAACTAGTAACCACAACAAAGTCTAATGTGAGAGGTTGGGGTGCATTAAGTAATTAATGCAACATGATAGGGTTAAGTTAATTTGATTGATGACTCTTAACCAAATATGACATGGGTAAATGGGTTAAGTAAATTGGTTAGGCTAATGATACTTAACAAAACATGACAAGGTTGGGTAGGTTAAGTGATTTGATTTGCCTAATGACGCTTAACCATTTTTATACGACTAGTGGACGGGGATTAAGTTAACCAACACTTAATCAATCCAACATGATAATTTGGCAAGGTTAAGTAAGTTTTCTTAATGACACTTAACCATACAAGATGATTAGGGGATGGGGTTAAGTAATTTACACTTAACTAATCCGACACGGTAATTAGATGGGGTTAAGTAATCCACACTTAACTAATCTAAACACGGTAATTCGATGGGGTTAAGTTAAACACTTAACCAATTTAAACTCGGTAATTCAATGAGGTTAAGTAACCAATACTTAACCAACTTAACGTGATAATTTAATGGGGTTAAGCAACTTATACTTAACCAATTATACATGATGATTTGATGGGGTTAAGTAACTTACACTTAACCAATCTAATACGCGGACCTGATAAGGTTAAGTCACAAGACCTTTTTAGAATATACTTAACCATTATAGTACGATTAGAGGATGGGGTTAAGCCAACCTATACTTAACCAATCCGACTCGATAATTTGATGGGATTAAGATAATCTATGCTTAATCGATCTAGCAAGATAATCCGATAGGATTAAGGTAAGCTAGTACTTGACCAATTTGACTTGATAAGGTTAAGTCATGAGCCTCTGGGTACACTTAACCAACTTGTGGGACTAAGTCTTGAACTTAAATACTTAGCCAATCTTTGACGTGATTCGTGGGCGGGTTAAGTCATAAACTTGAATGATAACACTTAACCCAATAGACAAACCCTAGCTAGAAGAACTAGGTAGAAAACCGTGGTTAATCAAGGATAACGGGAAAGGAAGCTAAGTGGTAAACCTTAGTTAAGGGTAACTAAGTAATAATTCTTAGCTAAGGACATAGGACTAATTCTCAAAACGATGAGTAACCTGATACGGTAGGTCATCGCTTAGTATACGAGGAGGAGCAAGCTATCTGACTTGGATAAAAGCTCCAGCGCACTGGGTGCCGAAGTGGAAGCTTCGGGGGACGTGAGGATATTCTTGAGATCCCTCTGTGGGCTGCCAGGTAGTTACACTAGGCCCATGAGAGGTTAAGGTCTGCGTTAGAAGGACCAAGAGTATGCCTTGGTTGCTATGCGAGCAACCTAAAGACTGGGATGGATTAGCGTGGAGTCGACGATTCTTGTTTTTGCCCTGGATAGCGCGTCGCCGGCTACCTACCATCTTTAGTCAATCGTGTACGTGCGGAAAGGCAGGGAACCCCCAACAGACCATGTGCTTGCTATCGAGTCATGGGTGAGGTTGGCCCGTAGGAAAGTGGGCTATAGTGGGGCCGTGGAGTGGTTCTTATACATGATTTTTCTTGGATTGCCTTTCAGTAGTTGAGGGAGGGGTCACGTGGGACCATAGCCACGGGTACAAAAACAGACCTTGATATCTGCATCGGCAGACGATTTAAAGCTCCTGACCGAGTTCCGTATTTCTTGATTTGCCCTGGCACGGAACTCGGATGGCACATTGGGGAACATGTGCATCTAGACATGGAAAACGATTCACGATACATACGTGGGATCAAGGGCGCGGTTGACGGGTGGCGTAATCCCTAGTGGTCCTAGGTGGCCAAAACCCAAACCGAGACACGGAAAACGTTCATTAGGTAGCATAATCCCTAGCGGTCCTAGGTGGCATAAATCCTAAGTGGACACGCGATAGTTCATGGTAAGGAAACACAACTAGATCAAGGGTTGCAGTCCAAAACAACTTCAAGGATAAACCGTTTACATGGGAAAGCCCGTACAGCCTACGGCAAAGAACTGAACTTATACATGGAAAGAAACATATGAGTTGAGTAACCTATATATGCGGCATATTAGGTTGACAGGGACCATTACATGACTTTTGAGTAAGGGCCATTCACGGATAACACGTAATACAGTTGGGATACTAGTACGGTGGGTGCAGAGCAGATATACAGGATAGATACCATGGGACGTTATACGTAATAGATATCTTGGGATATTATACTTGATAGGAACCTGACGATGTGATACCTTGTTTTGTCTTGACATCGTAATTTATCATGACATCTTAGTTTATCTGAGTTCAGTAGTTCATCCTGTTATTTTGATTTAGCTTATCTATCTTGTTATCATGCTTATGTTCATCTCAGTTTCTCATGTCAGTTAACTTTACTAGTTTTTATACTAATAGTAGATAGGGCTTACTCAGTCTTTTTGACTGACCCGTTTTGTTTGGCCTCTTTTCTTCCGTTCCCCCCCAGGTTACAGGGAGGAAACACTGCTGTTTAGTTCGGACTTCTTCTGCTTGAAGGTCATCATGGATGGCTTGGACTTTTCCTGGCTATGGCTACTTTACTGTTTTTATTTGGGGAATAATTTATGAAAAAGTCTTTATGCTACTTTACTATTGCAAGACAGGTTTTGATGTACTCTGATGTAAAAGGCTTTAGACCTTAAGTATTCATGATTATGAAAGTTCGATTTTACTTCCGCTATTTTATATGTTCTGTCTTGTGATATTTTTGTGCATGTTTACCGATAATGCCCCTCTAAAGCTAGTGCATTCCTTTGCGAGTGACCCTAGCGGAGGCGGGGTGTTACACATGATGACAAGATAGATAAGCTAAATCAAAATAACAGGATGAACTACTGAACTCAGATAAACTAAGGTGTCATGATAAATTACGGTGTCAAGATAAAACAAGGTATCACATCGTCAGGTTTCTATCAAGTATAATATCCCCAAGATATCTATCACGTATAACGTCCCATGGTATCTATCCTGTACATCCGCTCTGCACCTACCGTACTAGTATCCCCACCGTATCATGTGTTAACCATGAATGACCCTTACTCAAAAGCCGTGTAATGGTCCATGTCAACCTAATATATCGCATATGTAGGTTACTCAACTCGTATGTTTTATTCCATGTAAATGTTCAGTCCCTTGCCGTAGACCATATGGGCTTTCTCATGAGATTCTATACTACTTTAACATAGTTCCATGATCCTTAAGATCGGTTTGGACTGTTACCCTAAACCTAGCTAGAGTCTTCCAACATGAATTATCGTTTGTACAGCTAGGACTTATGCTACCTAGGACTACTAGGGATTATGCTTACCTATTGCACGTTTTTGTATCTCGGTTTTGGTTCAACCACCCAGGGCCACTAGGATTTACGCTAACCGTCAACCGCGCCCTTTTTCCCACGCATTCATCGTGAATCGTTTTTCCATGACTGTATGCACATGTATCACATCGTGCCATCCGAGTCCTGTCACAGGGCATACCAGGAAATACAGGACTCGGTCGGGAGCTTTCGATTTATCTGCCGATGCAGATGCTAAGGTCTGTTTTTCCTATACGTGGCTATGGTCCCACGAGACCACTCCCTCAACTAGTGAAAGACAAGACAGGATAAATCCTGTATGAGAACACAACACTGGCCAACCCACATCCAAGCCTTACCGCAACCATAATTAGATAGCAATTATGGTCTTTTGGGTGTTCTCTGCCTTTCCGTACGTACACGCTTGACCAAAGATGGTAGGTAGCCTGACGAAATGCTATCTAGGGTACGACCGTGTATCGTCGACTATCCCCTATCCATCCCCGTCTTTAGGTCGCTCATATAGCAACCAAGGCATACTCTTGCTTCTTCTAACGCAGACCTTAACCTCTCATGAGCCTAGTATAATCACCTGGCAGCTCATAGAGGGATACCAAGAATACCCTCACGTTCCCCGAAGCCGCTGCTTCGTTACCCAGTTCGCTGGAGCCTTTATCCAAATCAGATACTTGCTCCTACTCGTATACTTAAACGATGACCTACCGTATTAGGTTACTCATCTATCTATGAACTGGTCCAAACTTCCTTGACTAAGAATCATTACTTAGTTATTCTTCAACTAAGGTTTACCACTTAGCCTTATTCCCGCTATCCTTGTTAACTACGGTTATCCACCTAATCCTCAGAACTAGGGTTTACATAATGGATTAAGTGTCACTTAAGTTCATGACTTAGCCCGTCTACAAATCATGTCAAAATTGGCTAAGTATCCAAGTTCAAGACTTAACCCTACAAACCATGCTCAAGTTGGTTAAGTATATTAAGCAATTCACGACTTAACCTCGTCCAATTATCATTCTAGATTGGTTAAGTATATATTAACTCGACCCTATCAATTTACTTAGTCAAATCGGTCAAGTGTATTCAAGCGATTCGTGACTTAGCCTTATCATGTTTTCACGTTATATTGGTTAAGTATTGGTTAACTTAACCGCAATAAATTAACGAGTTAGATTGGTTAAGTATAGGTCACTTAACCACATCAATTCATCATGTTTAGATTAGTTAAGTGTTTAACTTAACCCCATTAAACTACCAAGTGGGATTAATTAAGTCTAGGCTAACTTAACCCCATCCGATTTCCATGTTTAGACTAGTTGAGTCTAATCTTAACCCCATCCGTTAACCGTATTTTTCGGTTAAGCGTCATTAAGAAAACTTACTTAACCTTACCAAGTTATCGCGTTGGATTGATTAAGTGTTGGTTAACTTAACCCCGTCCACTAGTCATATAAAAATGGTTAAGTGTCATTAGGCAAATCAAGTTACTTAACCTACCCAACCTTGTCATGTTTTGTTAAGTATCATTAGCCTAATCAAATTACTTAACCCATTTGTCCATGTCATATTTGGTTAAGAGTCATTAATCAAATTAACTTAACCCTATCATGTGGCATTAATTACTTAATGCACCTTCACCTCTCACATTAGACTTTGTTGTGGTTACTAGTTAAGCCGGTCAGTTCCGGGTAGCTTTACACCACAACTTGGTCTAACCTCGGGTTCAAGCACAACATGACCAACTTCTCACATTGGGTCCTATTGTTTGCAACTACTAGTTAGGTCGGTCGGTTCCGGGTAGTTTTACGTTGCAAACTCAACCCAACCTCGAGTTGGCCACACTTATATTATCTAAGTGTCATGTCCATTATGTTTCCAACACATATTACAAGTTTTCAAGCAATTGGGTAGACCTAACTTAATAGGTAAATTCCCAATGGGTAGACCTAACTTAATAGGTAAATTCCCAAGCTTATGTTTTCAAGCATACTTACATGTCAACTTCCATGTTATATTTCAAGTCATGTTTTCAAGTATAAATACATGTCATATTTAACGTTACATGTTGTCATGTTTATACCCATTTACCCAAATCATGTTCATGTCATTATATTTTCCCATAATGTGACCCCAACGCTTTTAAGCTCGCATAATGGATTCAAAGAAGGAACTTGTCAAAGGCATGACAAAAGGGGGTATAAAGCCACTAGTTGAACATGGTGGCAAATGAGACATAATGTGTTCATTAACTTGCATGTTACATTCTTAAGCCTCAAAAACATGCATAACGTTCAAACTTGGCAAATAAGCGAATCATGATGATAAATGACATAGAAAGATGGCTAGAAGTTCGCATATGACATTACATGCAAGCTATCATAAAGGGTATGATAGTTCTCATGTTGCCAAAATGCAACATTTAACATAAAGGCCAAAGCTTTATGACCACAAGATCAAGATGAAGACTTCATAAACTTGCATGACATGATAGCATGTATTATACTCAATGATCAAACCCAAACTTGCACATGAACATTTAACTTCATAGTTAATATCTAAGAGTAAGGAAAGGGCTTACTTTGCTATGAAGGCACAAATCGATTAAACAAAAGATTAAGACAAAGCCTATGCATGTCATCATCCCAAGAACCCAAAGATGAAAGCTCCAAATCAATAAAAACCCTATCTTTATGAACAAAGATCAAAGCTTTAGCCTTGAAATCAACTTGAGAGGCTCTCATACAAACATAGGGACTCTCTATCACTCTCATGATCATGAAACCACTCATAGGAATTTACTTAGGAATTTTAGAATGAGGGTGGAGGCCATGAGAGTGAAAATTTTGCCATAGTTTAGTTGCAAGAATGAATAATGAGGGTTTAGGGTAGGCTTAGGGGTGTTTTGATAGAGATTAGGGTAGTTTTAGGCCCTTAGATTAACCCTAGGATGGATCTGAGCCATCAAACCACGTTGGAAGCTTCCAGAACAAGACCAGAGACAAGTGCAGGTGCACCAAGCCAAAATGGCTCGGACACCATAAGTCGACCCCCAAGTCGACAGGGCTGTCGACTTGGGTGAGGCCATGTCGACTCCCAAGTCGACAGGGCTGTCGACTTGGGGTGCCTGGCGGGAATTTTTCCCGACAAGCCTTCCAGCCCTAATTTTTGAAATTAGAACTCGTTTTTGAACTTGAATTTTCTGAAAACTTCGTCGGGCCTTAATCGGGTCATACGGACTCCGATTTTCGAAAACTCGGACTCTATTTCGCGTATTTTTCCGAGGCGAACGCAATGGCATAGCCCGTTTTACTTGATTCAGAATTTAAAATTAAATTCTGCCTTGATTCTCGTCTTAATCATGTTATCGAAATACGGGTTGTTACATTCTCCCCACCTTTTAGGATTTCGTCCCCGAAATCTCCAAGTTAGGAAGAACATATCCTACCATCCATCATCCATCTACTCAAAACATCATCCACAAGCAACCATTGTCCTTAGATGATTTATAATGCTGTATGAATACATGCAAAAGGTGCGTGTATATGCACTTATCTAATGTAAATGATCAGGCCTGAGTGATCTAATGCAGAATATGTATAGTGCCATGAATCCAACATGTATGCAAATAGTCCTAGTCATATAGATACTATATGCGTGCACAATCATTCATTCATATGCAACAACCACATGATAATACATTCGATTTCATCCATAAACAAGTATAAATACTCGTGCATATGCAATATGAAATGTGACCGAGTCGAGCTAGTATCCAATGTGTATTCGCGCATCCATGAGCAACCACTTGCAACCGTATCAATCATAACATGTTTCAAATACATGTTTACATCCATAGGGTTCTACCTAGGATTCCCTGAAACAGGGTCGAGAAGATAAACAAGACAAACTCCTTACGGGGCTTGTAACAGAAAATAGGACCGAGAGGATGTCCACAAAAGATAGCCTACAAGTAGGCTCTACAGAAAACAGGGATCAAGGATATACTCCCAAAAAGAGATATCATGCGCGTATCTAGTCTTTGACCATCAAAGTCGTATTTCCTCGAGCTTAATTCCATTGTGCCTTGACCGTCTTTTAACTTCGCGATTTCGTAGCTTCTTATTTCCTGTTTCCATAACATGAGCTGGAACTCATCTCTTCGTCGCCTCTCGTTCCACTTGCGCTTATCCTTTTTCTAGAATACTTGGCGCAAACATGACTGCGTACTCCTGATCTCATGCAAGCTTTCCAAAATTCACTAGTGAATCTTGGATCTCATTTATATGCTATAAGGTATTCCATGTAGAAGAACTTTCTCTTGAAAGTAAACAGATGTCAACCAGGTTATCATGAGCACTTACTAGGGTGATTTCCATAACCCATGCATAAGTGAAATAAACCATCCATCTTATCGGCGAACACCACTCGATCGGGCTTCAAATTTCCAATAAAGGCATCACGGGATTCTAAGTAACTAATCTTGACCGAACCCAAAAGATTACACGAGACTCCGAGGGTATTACCAAGGCTAGTCAAGAGTCTAACTACCCTCCTATCAAAACCGAGAGTGGCACCCCTTACTGGATAACCACTTCATCCTTAGAATCCATCCATAGCTTATAAACATAAGCATCATTTCCAGACTCAACACTTGGCGTAGACATTCTCAAATCCAAACAAGTCATGTATAAATGGACTGATTCTCCAATAGGACTTTGAGACATCAATGGGATTCTCTATTACGCTAGTACTTAAGGTGCAGAGACTCAACTATCGAAGCAGACTTAAATGATACGAAAAACGAAGTCCTAACGGGATGATAGAGAAGAAAAGCTAAACCTTTAACAAGATTGTTACCCTCCTTCCGAGGTACCCTAGAAATGAGAGCATACTACTGCCCTCCCGGTGATCTGGTCCTTGTCCCATAATACTTAACCATCCGCCCCGTTTTACCATGCCAAAGGTACTCTCTCGTCATGGGTTTCATTGTTCATCTTTCTCCCTCCTTTGAGGGCTAAGCCATACCAACAAGTTGCTCATCCTTAAGCTCGTATCCTTTATCCTCTTTCTCACTATCCTTTCTTATAACGCGGCCACTGGTCTCTCGAGAACCACCTCCATCGCATGGAAAGCACTTTCGTAGATAGAAAAGACTAGTCGCAGTTAAAACCACTGTGACTACAGATGGAGGAAAGAAAGGAAAAGAGATTCAATTAAGGAAACAAGGATAGTGCTAATGGCCTTTGGGGAATAGCCTTTTTCTTTTAAAAGAAAATTTTCTTGAAAAATGCTTCTTTGTAAATGGTTTTTCAAATAGTTTTCAGAAGGTCTTTAAAAACTTTTGCCCAGTCTGGTAACCTTCTGCTCTGATACCACGTGTAACACCCCGCCTCCGCTAGGGTCACTCGCAAAGGAATGCACTAGCTTTAGAGGGGCATTATTGGTAAACATGCACAGAAATATCACAAGACAGAACATATAAAATAGCGGAAGTAAAATCGAACTTTCATAAACATCAATAATTAAGGTCTAAAGCCTTTTACATCAGAGTACATCAAAACCTGTCTTGCAATAGTAAAGAAGCATAAAGACTTTTTCATATATTATTCCCCAAGTAAAACAGTAAAATAGCCATAGCCAAGAAAAGTCCAAGCCATCCATGATGACCTTCAAGCAGAAGAAGTCCGAACTAAACAACAGTATTTCCTCCCTGTAACCTTGGGGGGGGGGGTGGGGGGAAACGGAAGAAAAGAGGCGAAACAAAACAGGTCAGTCAAAAAGACTGAGTAAGCCTTATCTACTATCAGCATAAAAACTAGTAAAGTTAACTGACATGAGAAACTGAGATGAACATAAGCATGATGACAAGATAGATAAGCTAAATCAAAATAATAGGATAAACTACTGAACTCAGATAAACTAAGGTGTCATGATAAATTACGGTGTCAAGATAAAACAAGGTATCACATCGTCAGGTTTCTATCAAGTATAATATCCCCAAGATATCTATCACGTATAACGTCCCATGGTATCTATCCTGTACATCCGCTCTGCACCTACCGTACTAGTATCCCCACCGTATCATGTGTTAACCATGAATGACCCTTACTCAAAAGCCGTGTAATGGTCCATGTCAACCTAATATATCGCATATATAGGTTACTCAACTCGTATGTTTTATTCCATGTAAATGTTCAGTCCCTTGCCGTAGACCATACGGGCTTTCTCATGAGATTCTATACTACTTTAACATAGTTCCATGATCCTTAAGATTGGTTTGGACTGTTACCCTAAACCTAGCTAGGGTCTTCCAACATGAATTATCGTTTGTACAACTAGGACTTATGCTACCTAGGACTACTAGGGATTATGCTTACCTATTGCACGTTTTTGTATCTCGGTTTTGGTTCAACCACCCAGGGCCACTAGGATTTACGCTAACCGTCAACCGCGCCCTTTTTCCCACGCATTCATCGTGAATCGTTTTTCCATGACTGTATGCACATGTATCACATCGTGCCATCCGAGTCCTGTCACAGGGCATACCAGGAAATACAGGACTCGGTCGGGAGCTTTCGATTTATCTGCCGATGCAGATGCTAAGGTCTGTTTTTCCTATACGTGGCTATGGTCCCACGAGACCACTCCCTCAACTAGTGAAAGACAAGACAGGATAAATCCTGTATGAGAACACAACACTGGCCAACCCACATCCAAGCCTTACCGCAACCATAATTAGATAGCAATTATGGTCTTTTGGGTGTTCTCTGCCTTTCCGTACGTACACGCTTGACCAAAGATGGTAGGTAGCCTGACGAAATGCTATCTAGGGTACGACCGTGTATCGTCGACTATCCCCTATCCATCTCCGTCTTTAGGTCGCTCGTATAGCAACCAAGGCATACTCTTGGTTCTTCTAACGCAGACCTAAACCTCTCATGAGCCTAGTATAATCACCTGGCAGCTCATAGAGGGATACCAAGAATACCCTCACGTTCCCCGAAGCCGCTGCTTCGTTACCCAGTTCGCTGGAGCCTTTATCCAAATCAGATACTTGCTCCTACTCGTATACTTAAACGATGACCTACCGTATTAGGTTACTCATCTATCTATGAACTGGTCCAAACTTCCTTGACTAAGAATCATTACTTAGTTATTCTTCAACTAAGGTTTACCACTTAGCCTCATTCCTGCTATCCTTGTTAACTACGGTTATCCACCTAATCCTCAGAACTAGGGTTTACATAATGGATTAAGTGTCACTTAAGTTCATGACTTAACCCGTCTACAAATCATGTCAAAATTGGCTAAGTATCCAAGTTCAAGACTTAACCCTATAAACCATGCTCAAGTTGGTTAAGTATATTAAGCAATTCACGACTTAACCTCGTCCAATTATCATTCTAGATTGGTTAAGTATATATTAACTCGACCCTATCAATTTACTTAGTCAAATCGGTCAAGTGTATTCAAGCGATTCGTGACTTAGCCTTATCATGTTTTCACGTTATATTGGTTAAGTATTGGTTAACTTAACCGCAATAAATTAACGAGTTAGATTGGTTAAGTATAGGTCACTTAACCACATCAATTCATCATGTTTAGATTAGTTAAGTGTTTAACTTAACCCCATTAAACTACCAAGTGGGATTAATTAAGTCTAGGCTAACTTAACCCCATCCGATTTCCATGTTTAGACTAGTTGAGTCTAATCTTAACCCCATCCGTTAACCGTATTTTTCGGTTAAGCGTCATTAAGAAAACTTACTTAACCTTACCAAGTTATCGCGTTGGATTGATTAAGTGTTGGTTAACTTAACCCCGTCCACTAGTCATATAAAAATGGTTAAGTGTCATTAGGCAAATCAAGTTACTTAACCTACCCAACCTTGTCATGTTTTGTTAAGTATCATTAGCCTAATCAAATTACTTAACCCATTTGTCCATGTCATATTTGGTTAAGAGTCATTAATCAAATTAACTTAACCCTATCATGTGGCATTAATTACTTAATGCACCTTCACCTCTCACATTAGACTTTGTTGTGGTTACTAGTTAAGACGGTCGGTTCCGGGTAGCTTTACACCACAACTTGGTCTAACCTCGGGTTCAAGCACAATATGACCAACTTCTCACATTGGGTCCTATTGTTTGCAACTACTAGTTAGGCCGGTCGGTTCCGGGTAGTTTTACGTTGCAAACTCAACCCAACCTCGAGTTGGCCACACTTATATTATCTAAGTGTCATGTCCATTATGTTTCCAACACATATTACAAGTTTTCAAGCAATTGGGTAGACCTAACTTAATAGGTAAATTCCCAATGGGTAGACCTAACTTAATAGGTAAATTCCCAAGCTTATGTTTTCAAGCATACTTACATGTCAACTTCCATGTTATATTTCAAGTCATGTTTTCAAGTATAAATACATGTCATATTTAACGTTACATGTTGTCATGTTTATACCCATTTACCCAAATCATGTTCATGTCATTATATTTTCCCATAATGTGACCCCAACGCTTTTAAGCTCGCATAATGGATTCAAAGAAGGAACTTGTCAAAGGCATGACAAAAGGGGGCATAAAGCCACTAGTTGAACATGGTGGCAAATGAGACATAATGTGTTCATTAACTTGCATGTTACATTCTTAAGCCTCAAAAACATGCATAACGTTCAAACTTGGCAAATAAGCGAATCATGATGATAAATGACATAGAAAGATGGCTAGAAGTTCGCATATGACATTACATGCAAGCTATCATAAAGGGTATGATAGTTCTCATGTTGCCAAAATGCAACATTTAACATAAAGGCCAAAGCTTTATGACCACAAGATCAAGATGAAGACTTCATAAACTTGCATGACATGATAGCATGTATTATACTCAATGATCAAACCCAAACTTGCACATGAACATTTAACTTCATAGTTAATATCTAAGAGTAGGGAAAGGGCTTACTTTGCTATGAAGGCACAAATCGATTAAACAAAAGATTAAGACAAAGCCTATGCATGTCATCATCCCAAGAACCCAAAGATGAAAGCTCCAAATCAATAAAAACCCTATCTTTATGAACAAAGATCAAAGCTTTAGCCTTGAAATCAACTTGAGAGGCTCTCATACAAACATAGGGACTCTCTAACACTCTCATGATCATGAAACCTCTCATAGGAATTTACTTAGGAATTTTAGAAGGAGGGTGGAGGCCATGAGAGTGAAAATTTTGCCATAGTTTAGTTGCAAGAATGAATAATGAGGGTTTAGGGTAGGCTTAGGGGTGTTTTGATAGAGATTAGGGTAGTTTTAGGCCCTTAGATTAACCCTAGGATGGATCTGAGCCATCAAACCACGTTGGAAGCTTCCAGAACAAGACCAGAGACAAGTGCAGGTGCACCAAGCCAAAATGGCTTGGCCACCATAAGTCGACCCCCAAGTTGACAGGGCTGTCGACTTGGGTGAGGCCATGTCGACTCCCAAGTCGACAGGGCTGTCGACTTGGGGTGCCTGGCGGGAATTTTTCCCGCCTAGCCTTCCAGCCCTAATTTTTGAAATTAGAACTCGTTTTTGAACTTGAATTTTCTGAAAACTTCGTTGGGTCTTAATCGGGTCATACGGACTCCGATTTTCGAAAACTCGGACTCTATTTCGCGTATTTTTCCGAGACGAACGCAATGGCATAGCCCGTTTTACTTGATTCAGAATTTAAAATTAAATTCTGCCTTGATTCTCGTCTTAATCATGTTATCGAAATACGGGTTGTTACACATAGGCTCAGTTTTTCTGAGCTTATGGCTCAGCAAAACTGAGCGCTATAGGCTCTGTTTTTCTTAGCCTTACGGCTCAGCAAAACTGAGCCATAGGCTCAGTTTTTATGAGCTTATGGCTAAGCAAAACTGAGGGCTATAGGCTCAGTTTTGCTGAGCCGATAAGCTTGGAAAAACTGAGCGCTATAGGCTCAGTTTTTCTGAGCCTTATGGCTTAGAAAAACTGAGCGCCATAGGCTCAGTTTTTTTGAGCCTTATGGCTCAGCAAAACTGGGCGCCATAGGCTCAGTTACGGATTAAAACACTTAATCTAGTATCATGGTTTTAAACGACACGGTTTTAAATATTTTTGGTAACCTTAACACCAATCTAGTTGACATTTTGCAAAGGCTACATAGTTTAGTATGCCAATAGGAAAACAACATCTTCTACTCTGAGGCTTGTCGTTTGCTTTACGAAGCAAAATACATTTTGATTCATGTCACTGTTTTAAAAACTTTTTTCTCCCATTTTGGGAAATTCTTTTTTCTTTATTGCAAAATTTTCATATATTCAGCAATATTTACAGTTTGCAAAAGACATCTACAAACAGTTAGACAAACATGATGCAGAGATGGAGGGAATCAATGGAAAAAATGAACTCATGATGCATGGAATCAAAACAAATAATAGTTTAAATGAGGAGTGGATGGGTGAAAAAATTGCAGCAGCCAAAAAAGAATGAAATACAATTTCCTAGGATTGCTGCAACCAAAAAATTGCTGCAGCCAAAAAATTGCTGCAGATTAATAATAGTTCAAATCAAATACAATTTCCTAAGATTCATGTTTGCATGATTAGCCTTTGAGCACTTATGCCAGTCTCAGACAGATCAAATGTGCATGATGTCAAATATATGCCAATTTTGTATGGATCAGAATTTATGGCATATAAGTCTTGAGCAAATAAATGATAAATTCAATATATGTTTAATTCAGTTTCGAATATATAATTTCCCAAGAGTCAAGTTTATTGGATTTCACAAAATACTTAGTTTTCAGCATGTATAAACTTTCAAGGGTATGTGTAGAGAGCTTCAACAAGTTTATTGGATTTTATAAATATATGCCAAACACGTCAGTATGAAACATATTGGTTCTGAGCTTTTAATATGTGACTTTCATACATGAAACAAGTATGGTTTTGGGTAAAGATGTGGGTTTAGGAGTCATATGCATCAGGTTTTCAATACATTCCCTTTTTGTATGAATCAGATTTTGAATATATGTATGCATGCATGAATATAGTTTACAGGCATGTATGTAAAATTTCTAAATGTACAGCTTCATATACTGTGAGTTTAAAGATTCACGGCTTCATTTATATATATTGACATGAGTCCATTTATATAAAAGAACTTTTGTGTTTAAACAAAAGTCAGGTGTTAACAGTTTATCAATTTATCATAGCAAACAAAATATAAATTAACTTATGTTAGTAACTTATGTTCATATATTGTTATATATTAGACTAAGAAGAAAATCATTTACAAAACTGAGTTTTTCTTTTATTAAAAACTGAGCCTTACAAAACTGAGTTTTGAACATATATATATTCCACATATACATACATGAAACTGAATTTAATTATTCCACATATACATTCAAAGAGCAGGAAGCAATAATCAAAACCAATGGAATATGAAAGCTACAATGATAAAATGTTTTGATGACTTAAATTTTCAAAATATAAAACATAAACAAACTTGCTTTGATGATTTAGATATACCAATACATGTACCCAAAAACTCTTCTTAATCATACATGACTTGAATGGAAAAAAAACCCAGTCAAGCTGTTTTTCAAAATGGGAATATACCAAGACAGAAGGAAAACAACTGAATGTCATAATCATGATAATTTAACTAATTAAATTGAAAAAAATGACACCCTTTGTCAAATATAACTCAACTATAAAAAAAAACAGTCATTTATTCGTCTTAAAATGGGAGCATGTAAGACAAAGTGAAAAAGATACGAACATGCACAAGAAGTCATTATAATTTACCAAACGGTACAAAAATGACACTCTTTGTAGTTATGTCCTAGATGCAACACTAAGCTGCAAAACAAATAAACTTACTACAAACTGAGTTATAGATTATTGTGAATACAGAAGAAATAACTAACACACAGAAAACAGATGAAGAGTCTAGCAATAAAGAAAGTTATGTGGGAACAATAAGCATTCAGCTTGTAGCTCTATCCAACTTCTACTTAGTGCATACAATTGAAAATTTTGTTCAAATAGCACAAACCTACTCAATAGTAATATAAGGCAAGTGTAAAAGGATTGGCTCTCAGCGCATACTTAAATAATTAAACAAAATACAGATTTGAGCTAATTAATTAGAGTAATTAAACATTAGACAGGCGCAAGTGTGCTCACAGACTGAGGTGTTACCAGATAATATTTACTTTGACCAAACATTAGTTTACATATAACTAAATCTAACATCACTGCAAAATAAATAAATACTTACAGTATGCATCCAAATGCAAAGACTACCACAGATCTGAAGGGAAGGTGGCAGCGGACTGTGAGTACCTGCAAAAAATAAGCAACTGCTACTCATTAGGCACTGACCTAACTAAATATATAGGTTGATGAACCTGAAGATAAGCGGCTGCCAAATCGATTCTCAAGATTATAAATTCTTCAAAAAATATAACCTGATTGCGAGTTGCAACCTGAAGTCAAAAATTTATAAATTCTTCAAGCCCACAAATAAACAAAGATCCCCAGGATTAAATGAGATTGAATGCGAGTTATAACCTGAAGCCTAATCGATTCTCTGATGCCCAAATTGAATGCGCCCCCAAATCCGATTGTTTGATGTTCGATTAGAGAAGAAAGGAATCCAATTTTTTAATATTCGGTTCTGGGATTCGTAAGTTTATTGTTTTTTAGAAATCATGGGATGCGTAGTGTATGATTTAGGCGGCCGTTTGGGTAAAAGCGTTGGGCATACGAAAGGGAAAGAGGAACTAGGGTAACGGGCGTTGGTTTACCGTTTTGCCCTCATAAACCAACCTTACCAACACATATAAGCGTTGACAATAAAATAATTATAATTATGTATTTTTGGTAACGCTTTTTTAACATAGCAACGCATATTATGGTGACTACACTACAACACAAATAAGTGTTGGCAATTGAAAAAAAAAGGGTTACCAAATGGCCGTTATGGTGTAGTGATAATAACGTTTTCAATAATATTTTTGGAAATGCTTTACATAATATGACGAAAAACTTTATTAGTATATGGAAATGCTTTATGTAATATATGTAAATTTCCTTTCTACGTTTCGATATTGTCAATTAGCCTTTCGTAATTCTCTCTCTATTAAATTGTCAATTAACCTTTCTAAATTGTCAATTAACCTATCCTTTCTACGTTTCTAAATTTTCAATTAGCCTTTCCTAATTATCTCTCTATTAAATTGTCAATTAACCTTTCTAAATTGTCAATTAAATTGTCAATTAACCTATCCTTTCTACATTTCTAAATTGTCAATTAGCCTTTCCTAATTCTCTCTCTATTAAATTGTCCATTAAACTTTCTAAATTGTCAATTAAATTTTATGTATGATAAATGTATTATTCATGTTATATTAGTGGACCAACATGTAGATGTTCATATTGTGTACTATCATTGTATTACACACATACGCGCACACATATAAATAAATAAATATATATATATACATAAATATATCATTATATTAAACACACGCATAAATTTATGTATATACACATAGAAACATTTCCGTTAAATTCACGTCTAGATTCATAGCATTGAGTATATAAAATATGCTTAATTTTGAATACTAATATGGTATTAGACCTAAGTAAGTAGGGCCAGACATTAATTGTTTTAAAATTGAGATAATGTTCAATGTTTGGAATGTTTTAACTCCCCTTCATTTTTGGATTTATTCACAGAATAATATATTAAATTTAATCTTTTAGCAAATTTTCATGAATAATTTCCTTAAAACTTCGCAAGCTAACTTTTCATAAATTCTCTCTTTCTTCTCCCTCAATTTCCGGTTGCCACGATTTTTAAATCTACACACCGTTGCCTTCCAGGTTTTTGTCACTTATGAGGGATTTGTGTGCTAATCTCTCGCATATCCAGGTTTTTGTCACTTATGAGTTTCCTTTCAATTTTGAATTCCTAGATTTTTTTTTGTTCGCAGTTTTTTATTAGTAATTTGCGTACACAAAAATATTTTGATGTCGTTACAGCTGCGCTTATCCAATTTCTGGAGATTTCATTTTTTTTCTAAACTACCTGTTTTCTTCTTTGTACTTCCAATTTTAATTCTAATCTCTACCAATGTGATGACCCCAAACCCCCGTTCCACGGTGGCAAGGGTAATCTTTGGAATATAACACATAAACAAATAACAGCAGAACAGAAATATATAAATACACCAGATAATGTACAACAAATACACTGGATAAACATAATCATCAGAGTTACACAGTATACAGGATAACTTAGTACAAAATACAGTTTCAACTTTACATAAAATGTCTACAGCGGAATCAAAATATAATATGTACAACAGGAGCTGAGCAGCATAAAAAAAAGAAGTGATAAAATCCATCTTTATCTCCATAGCTATCCAGATAGAGCCTGCTAAAACCTGAATACAAGGCTGCCCGTGTAGAAAATAGGGCACCCGAGTTTGCAAGGGAAACAAACTACGAGTCAGTCATGGGACTGGTATGAGAAATCTACTTAACTTATTTTATAATAAGGCCAATCACAGGACCACGTCACTAATGCGGAATGGGTTTACTCCATTGGATTGCCAGTGCTAAAACCAAGTGAATCATTAAAACATCGCAATGCTTTTTATAAAAATGAAGCCATTATAAGACTCAGTTCCCATCACATAATGCAACACAAACCGGAGGATAGAGTTTTACCTTATAATGGCCAAAATATGCTTGATACGAATAAAACAAAAGCATTTGATATTATTACTAGTGTTTATATGTTTCAAAAACAATTTCAATCATAAACAATTTACAATCAAAACCGCACGATGTTGTATTTGGAAATTGGATTTCCGTCATGAACCAAGGCAAGGGATCGTCCTTACCGCTTCGAGACAATCTAGCCTACCATGTCTCAGGGTCAGAGCTCGAGTGACCCTTGGATCGTCAGGGCTGGTCCACAGGAGTGGATTAAAATGCTTGAACACTGCGTTTCCCTACCCTATGGGGCGTAAACTGGTCATATACCGACCAAACCATCGGCCCCGTAACGACCGATATAACCGAGGCGCCTCGCTATCCATCATCCACATAAGTAAAATGCCCGGGCGTGTAAAACCCAAAACACCACTCCTAGATAGAAAGAAACGCATGTCCTCCCTGATGTCCTCTCCCGTTTCTGGTTCATATCGAGGTGTGAGGCCCACGAATCAACGCTAAACACAAAGCTAGCTATTTAAAGCCCTGCTCTGATCATCAACCACAAAGCTCTTCTTTTCAACAAACGCCTTGATCACTACATCACAGCGTGCCATGTTGTCAATCTACAACGTCAGACACACATCCATTTACAAGTCCGTTCTGGGTCTGAACGAAACTGGAGGCACTTTATTCCTCTCTCGCATGTCCAATACAAGAGAGATGCCCTTGCACATCTGAACGATCAACAAGTACGTCTGGACGACCACCACTGTAACCCCTTCAGGGAAGCAACTCCCATCAAAGGCGTCAGTAGCCATCCATTCGATGTGAAGATCATCGATCTTGCACCGTTTTCATATCTTTGACTTCTAACAGTCGACCAATTATTTGAAATGAGAATTAACTCGGCCCTTTCAAATAATTCACATATAATTTAGAATTTCAAATCAATTCATTTCAATGGTTAAATTATCTGACATCCATAATTCAGTTCATTAATGTAATTTTCACGTCAAACACATTCAACCATCAAATATCCTATAAACCGAGTAAATTCAGTTTATTTCCATTTCATATCGTTTATAATATTTTATAATGATTTATCGCTATTTTTATTTATTTAAATACAGCCAATTTATTCAAATGACGCTTCAGGCCATAACGCAGCCATGGCGCTGTTTTTCTCCAGATTTGATTTACACATATCTGAAAATTAAACCATTGGATCTTTACATATTTTATATCATTGGAAAGAACTTTTCAAAGCGGACCCAACGGTTCCAGTTTTGGGAAAATCCGATGGTCAGATCTCCCGATACAATCGTTTGAAGCTACGATTTCAAAATACGAACTACAGCATCGCTATTCGATTTAATTTAATTATACATATATATATATATATATATATATTAATATAATCCACTCTGGCGCTGTTTTCATTCAGATTTGAATTTAACATTTCACAAAATCTAACCGTTGGATTTTACAAATTTGGTGTCGTTGGAAAGATATTTCCAAAGCAGACCCAACGGTTTCGGTTTCGGGAAAATTCGATGGTCGGATCTCCTGCAATAATCGTTTAAAATGACGGTTTCAAAATACGAACTACAGCTTCATTATTCAATTTATTTTAGTTATATATATATATATAAATATAATCCGTTCTTCGATTTCCACACAATTTCATTTCATATATGTGATAAAAATAATATTTTTATCCAACAAATATCTATTTCAACACATGACTATTTTTAATACTTCATATATATATAAAAATGTGATTTTTATTGTTAAAACGATTAATTTAGAACATGTATATTTTTAGCGATACCTATATATAATAAAAATGTGCTTTTTATTGTTAAAACAATTTATTTCAAACATGAATATTTTTAGTGATTCGTATATATAATAAAAATGTGATTTTTATTGTTAAAACAATTTATTTCAAACATGAATACTTTTAGCGATTCGTATATATAATAAAAACGTAATTTTTATTGTTAAAACAATTTATTTCAAACATGAATATTTTTAGCGATTCGTATATATAATAAAAATGTGATTTTTATTGTTAAAACAATTTATTTCAAACATGAATATTTTTAGCGAATCATATATATATAATAAAAATGTGATTTTTATTGTTCAACAATTTTATTCGTCATATAAATATTTTTCCAACACATGAATATATTTCAATACATGAATATAAATCAAACACGAGAATATTTCAGAAAATTTCAACAGCATAACGGTAGGCGGATTAAAACCGGCACCGTCCCGAGTACCGCTCCTCGCACTACCTTACGCCTCGCAGCGTTCCCTAAGGGGATTATCCGTATAATCTAAATATTTCGATCATTTTCATATCACGATGAATATTTCCACAAACAATTCCAATTTTGTTTCAACCACAAACAATCATTATCAACCATTCGCATATATCAACCAAATTTCACGTCAGCCAAAATCCAAACAATCACAACCAATATATATATCATCCATGGTCTATGGATGAGGGGAGTATATATACATACGTATATAAATATATTTCTATTTCATTCCAATATCATTTCAGTTCCATTCAACGCACATATGATTTTTACAACGTATATATAACTTATACATTGCACATACAACTTATACAACGCTTATACAGGAGGTGTACAACGCTTATATAACTTATATATCGATCGTACAATTTATACATCTCCATTCCATATCGTTAATAGTTAATAACTTATATATTTCTATTTCATTCCAATATCATTTCAGTTCCATTCAACGCACATATGATTTTTACAACGTATATATAACTTATACATTGCACATACAACTTATACAACGCTTATACAGGAGGTGTACAACGCTTATATAACTTATATATCGATCGTACAATTTATACATCTCCATTCCATATCGTTAATAGTTAATAACTTATATATTTCTATTTCATTCCAATATCATTTCAGTTCCATTCAATGCACATATGATTTTTACAACGTATATATAACTTATACATTGCACATACAACTTATACAACGCTTATACAGGAGGTGTACAACGCTTATATAACTTATATATCGATCGTACAATTTATACATCTCCATTCCATATCGTTAATAATTTAGAAATCTCACATTGGGTTCCACTCCTCTAAAAATTGTAGGAAGCTCCAAAAATTCTCCGGTCTCTTCTAGAATGTAGAAGACGTCCACACGAGTCCAATGTCCCTTGTTTCACTGAATTTCGACCACATAGCAAAAAGATATGGTTTTTATCGTGAAATCAAAATCCGTAGCGCTTTAAAGTGCTATATTCAGTTCAAAATAAATAAGTCGTTACCTTTCACAATGGTTCAAACCTTGGTCATCGATTATCGCACAAACCGTGAAGCAGTTGGATGATCGAACTTCGCAGCGGCGTAGAGGGAGGAAGGGGCTTCTCGCGCGCGGTGGTGGGGCCCAACTCGAGTTCACCAATCGGCGGCGGCGGTGACTTGAAGACCGCGACTTTGAGGAGGTGATTCTAACAAAATACGAGACGAGAGGGGGTGCTACCTATATGGATTTAAAGATCTGGAGATGCTCTACAAAATCCTCAATTGGAGTTGAAGATGATTCGGCTTGTGGAGGGAGAAAACGAAGAGAGAATGTGGGAAACCCCTTCCGCCATTCGACAACAGCTTACGGGGAGAGAGAAAGTGATTTTCTTTTTTTTTATAAAAAATATGATTGGCCCGTTCTACTTATAATTCAAAAATATCTGTTTTTCCAAACGAACTCCAATTCAAACCCAACGACTGTTGCCCCTAGCTAAATACCCCCATTTCGAACACAATGGAATATGTTTCCTAGGCCCATTCGACTGTTTCAGTCAGTTATTCTTCATATTAAAATATAAAACATTCAATGTTTGATTTGAACGTACATTTCAATTTGCCGGAGCCACATACTGGTCCCGAAAATTCCAGAAAAATTAATCTAGCTATGTTGGGATGATATGGTCCCAACAAAACGGATTTCGTCGAATTCTAAGACCTTTTGAAAAATGGCCATTTTCTGGTCGATCCAATTTGATTGAAATGAACCAAACACATTTCCCTTTGCCACACTCACATATTAACTCCAAAAATTATGGAATTTGGAATCAAGAAATAATTCTACGTCCCGAATCCAACAAAAGTGGTTTCGTCGAAAATGGAGGTCGTTTGCCAAATGTCTATTTTCAAGGGCTATATAAACTCCATAGCGACCTTTCTGAAAATTCATTTGACCTTAACTTTTGATTCCCGCTATGAAATTTCGATTTTTCAGATTCATTAGAAAGATATTCATAAACAGATTTAAATATATTTTTTCACTAAAATCCGTTTTATTTTGCATCAGGTACAGTCAGTCAAAGTTCGAATTCAAATTTTCATACTACTGCGCCATTTCAGGCCTTGTTTTATAATTAAAATAAATATATTTATTTTCCAACATCGATTCAAATAGACTTTTGGTCATTATTATTTAAAATAATTTATTTTAAATATTCAAAATCCACTAAAATAGCCAAATTAAATTTTTTAAATTGGTTCAGATTTTCCCGGTTGTTACAATCTCCCCCACTTAAAAATCTTTTCGTCCCGGAAAAGGAACGAAACTGAAAGTTGATTAATTAACCAACTCAACTTTCATTCTAGCTTTCATTCTTCAACTTTTCAGTTTCTAAGAAATTTTCAATTCTTCAAAAATTTGGCTAACACCTTAAATTTTCGAAAAATTTCGCCATAACCTCCTTTGGACGGGGAGGGGTTTGGAAATTTATTGGGTCGTATTAGGTACCCAATAAATCCTAATAAACATTTTCCGTTGTCCATAGGGGAGTGTATATCGATCATAATTCCAGAGAATAAATTCTCGTCACCCTATAAATGGTTTTTGTGCCTTAATGACCAGAAAAACGTTGTCATCTCCGGAAGTGTGGGTTTTTTTATTAATCTGGCAATTTACCGTTACATTTTATATTGTCCATGTCAGTCTTCGGTTCAACCTGTAATATAGTCATCGCCATACAAGCCTCTCGCTCGTATGGTAAATCTTCAACCTCTTCACACAAGCTCCAAATGCTTATGTGGTATATGATGAAGTATGTTATCTTCATGTAGTATGCCATGTAGTGTAGTTCAAAATTAATTGTTGCTATCCTATGGCGACGTTTATTATTACACACAGAACAACTAGCACTCCGCATCCAATGGCATTCACAGGAGTTGATATAATAATAAAAGTGCACATCCAACTCATTAAGGTTTACCTATTTGTCTGGCATGCAAATAAATTCTTTACTCAACAACAAATCCATTTACTTGTTCAAACATATATAATGTACATGCATGTATTTCAATCAATTTCAAATAAGTTTAATATTTGGTTCACTTTGCATAAATTTAACCTTCATTCTCTTATTGATTAAATTAATTATCCTTTCAATAATTTGATTAATCAAATTCATAATCACACAACACAAACAACAATCAATTTATTTTTAACTTTTTCAAATATATAGTAATTAATTCATATACTCTTTTAAAGTCATTCAGACTATATAATTAAAATTTTACATCCATGAAAAGAAAACAACAACCAAGTAGAAAACAATACGGAAATGCAAAATATGTTAAATGTACCTTGCACCAGAGTTAATCAGAGATATCCACCCTGCAATTGGGATAGGCTTTCTTAATGCTCTCCTCAGTTTCCCAAGTACAGTCTCGCGGGTCTCCACTCCATTGCACTTTGACTAAGTGAACCTTCTTGTTTCTCATCTCTTTAGCTTCTTTGCCAATATTCTTTATTGGCTCTCTTCTCATAGCTAATTCTGGAGTAATTTTCAAATCTTGTTGCACGGCTTCTTTACGACTAAGTCTGGATCATGCATATGCTTTCGAAGTTGAGATATGTGAAAAACATCATGTACTCCAGGCAACCAGTCGGGCAATTTAACTCTATAAGCGAGAGTTCCAATCCGTTCGAGTACAGGAAATGGACAAATAAATCTGGGCGCCAACTTCCCTGTTTCGCCAAATCGGACTACTCCTCTCATTGGAGAAACCCTCAAATATACATAGTCACCAACAGCAAATGATAAATCTCTTCTTCTCGAGTCTGCATAGCTCTTCTGTCAGCTTTGAGCGGCTAGTAATCGTTTCTTAATGAAATCGACTTTGTCTGCAGCTTCCTGAATCATATCTGGTCCCAATACAAGTCTATTGCCAGGTTTTACCCAACAAGCGGGGGATCTGCACGGTCTACCATACAATGCTTCGAATGGTGAAATTTTCAGGCTCGCTTGGTAGCTGTTGTTGTATGAGAACTCAGGCAAATGCAGGTGGTCTTCCCATGATCTGCCAAAATCAATAACACAAGCCCGCAATAAATCTTCTAGAATATGATTCACCCTCTCAGTTTGACCATCTGTTTGAGGATGATAAGCGGTGCTCAAATTCAGTTTCGTTCACAATTCTGCTTGGAATGCTTCCCGGAATTTACTAGCAAAAACCGGGTCACGGTCACTAACGATACTCATGGGAACTCCATGCAGTTTAACTATCTCTTTAAAATAAATCTGCGCCAGAATCTGCGTGGTTCTATTCGACCTAACAGGTATAAAATGGGCGATCTTCGTGAAACGATCTACGATCACCCAAATACTGTATTTTCCTTTCCTGGTCCTGGGAAAACCATCAATGAAATCTATAGAAATTTGTTTCCACTTCCAACCTGGAACTTCCAACAGTTGCAATAATCCGGCAAGTTTCTGTTGATCGCTCTTGACTTGTTGACAGGTGGAACACCTGCTAACGTATAAGGAAATGTCTCTTTTCATTGATCTCCACCAAAAAGTGCGTTTGATATCATTATACTTTTTGCTCACTCCTGGATGGATACTCAGTTTGGATTTGTGACATTCATCCAATACTTCTCTCCGGAGTTCAGGGATGTTTGGAACACAAATTCGGCCTTTCAACCTCAGAATTCCCTTGTTATCAATTTGAAAACTCGAGGGCTCGCCTTTCTGAATTCTCTCTCTGATCTTCTGAATGAAGTGATCATCCTTCTGAAGAGCATATATGTTATCAATCAATGAAGGCGTGATTATAAGATTGGTAATGATTACATTATTTCTGCTGAGCGCATTAGCCACAACATTGGCTTTCCCCAGAGTACATAAAATATCAAGATCATATGCCGCGAGAAATTCTAACCAACGCTGCGGCCTCATATTCAGATCTTTCTGGGTGAACAAATACTTCAATGATTGATGATCAATATATAATTCAAATTTCTCACCCAATAGATAGTGCCTCCAGATTTTCATGGCAAACACGATAGCTAACAATTCAAGATCGTGTGTCGCATAATTCTTCTCATGCGGCTTCAACTGACGGCTAGCACAAGCGGCTACTTGACCTCTTTGCATTAATACTGCACCGAGACCTTCTTTAGAAGCATCTGTCCAGACTTTCAAGTCTTGATTTCCATCAATAATTGTTAACACTGGAGCAGTTATCAGCCTTAACTTCAGCTTTTGGAAAGCCGCCTCACATTCTGGAGTCCAACTGAACCTTGAATATTTCTTAGTAAGCTTTGTTAAAGAACTAGATATCTTTGAAAAATCTTTAACGAACTTCCTATAATAACTAGCCAATCCGAGAAAACTTCGGACTTATGTGGGTGTAGTTGGCTGCTTCCAATTTTGAATAGTTACTGGGATCCACCGAAATTCCTTCTTTTGATACAACGTGGCCAAGAAACTTAACTTCTTCTTGCCAGAATATACATTTGGAAAATTTTGCTTTTAAATTTTTTTTTCTGAGAATTTCTAGCACTTGGTCCAAATGTTTTTCATGCTCGCTTTCTGACTTAGAGAAGATCAATATGTCATCAATGAAAACCGGTACGAATTTATTCAGTACTTCTCTGAATACTCTGTTCATTAGATCGACAAAATAAGCTGGAGCGTTACATAAGTCGAACGACATTACTAACCACTCGTAGAATAAATCTGGACCTTTGAATGCTGTCAAAGGAACACACTCTTCGGCAATATGAAGCTGATGGAAACCTGTAGCTAGGTCCATTCGTGAAAATATTTGTACGCTATTCAATCGATCCAACAAATCATCAATTCGCGGCAATGGATATTTATTCTTCAACGTCTGCTTGTTCAAATCACGATAATCCACACATAGTTGGAGAGTACGTCTGACTTTGGGACAAACACCACTGTTGCTCCCCAATCAGAGAAACTAGGCCTGATCAGACCCTTCCATACAAGCTATCGAGTTTGACTATCTAACTCTTCTTTTTCCTTCAAGGTCATTCTTCGAATAGCGTGGACTACTGGCCTTGCATTCGGAATTAAAGAGATTTTGAAATCAATTTCCCAACGCGGAGGTAGGCTAACAACTTCTTTAAACACATCCGCATAATTCTTGACGACAGGAATATTTTCTACGTCGACTGGAGTATTCTCCGAGATGACAGGAATCTTTTCTATTTGAGTAGGAGAAACATCCAGAGCTGACCAAAAATCTTTTCTATCAGAATTCGGACCTTCGCATGAAATGGTTATATAATTCCCTGATTTAATCTTCACCTTAACGACTTTGTCAGCGCATTTAACATCAGCTTCATATTTGGTTAACTAATCCAATCTCAGAATAAGATCAAATTCTATAAAATTCTTGACAATCGCGATGGTAGGGAACCGATAACAGGAAAAAGAAACAGGCACCCCCACAAATCCAACTAAGATCGAGGGAACCCCCAACCGGATTATGGACAGTCATGGGTGCTTTAAGATTTTTCAGTTTCAAATCCAGTTTCTTAACTGTATTACTTGCAATGAAGCTTCGTGACGTGCCCGTACCAAACAGTACTTTGACTGGAATATTTTTGACAGTAAGCGTGCCTTCTAAAACATCCGGCCTTCCCTAACTAGTAGAGGGTTCTAAAGTTTCAGCCACTTCATTTACTTGTACTGCTTCAGATTTCGGTGATAGCGGGCAATTCTTTGAAAGATGACCAGTCTGATGACAAAGACTACATTTTCTATCCTCTTGAAACTTGTTCTTGGATTTAGATCCATTCTTCTTTCGCCTATTCGAAGATTTACAGTTCCTCATCGAATGCCCTTGCTGATTACACTTTAAACATACGATTGCCTTAACCTTTTTCTGACTGGCCTTTGGCCTCTTATTGTCTTCAGACTTTGTACTCAATTCAGGATGCATACTTGTCTCTGGGCTATCAGTTTCAAATTTCCTTTTGCTGCTAGTACTGACTTCCTCTTCATCGCCTAAAAGACCTTGCTTATCTAGATCTTCATATTGATAAGCCATGTATATCATTTTAGAAAAAGATTGTTGCACATGTGCAGTTACACTACTTTGTACTTTCTTTGAAGCCCGTTAGTAAACCTTAGATTCTTCATCTTTGGATTTTGAATTAGATGCGGGGCGAAATGAGAAAGTTCATTGAATTTCTTATGATATTCCGGAATGGTCATATCTCCTTGTACAGATAGTATAATTCATCACTAAACGCTCAGTTGCTTCTGGAGGAATAAATCTTTCTTTGAACATTTCTTTAAATCAATCCCAGGTAATATTACCTTCTGGATAATCCTTGATGACCAGTTCCCACCAGATTAAAGCTTCGTCTTTGAGTGACCAAGATGCCAGTAATCTTTTCTGATCATCTCTCAGCTTTGAACCTTCAAAAAATTTCTCAACAGAGTGCATCCATGCTTGTGTTTGAATAATCGATTCATTGCCCGAGAACGGTACTCCACCCAGATTTCGATACTTGTTTAATAGAGCCTCAATATCTGGTTCTGACCAACCTCTTCTACTTTTGCCACTCATTTTTCAATGTCTGCAAATAGCAGACAAAGTGTTAGACCAACAAAAAAGGTATTTTTAAATCATAGAGACATATACTTGAATGTAAATGTGTCTACTGGGGTGTATTTCATTCTGCTACACTCATTCTAGGATATTACTGATCCTATCTGAAATGAGTTATTCGTCGTAGAATACTACTGATTCTATTTCTGACAAGTTCGTTAATATGTTATATTCCAGAACTAAGCTTAACCAGAGCTCTGATACCACGTTGTGATGAACCCAAATCCCCGTTCCACGGTGGCAAGGGTTATCTTTGGAATATAACACATAAACAAATAACAGCAGAACAAAAATATATAAATACACCAGATAATGTACAACAAATACACTAGATAAACATAATCATCAGAGTTACACAGTATACAGGATCATACTTAGTACAAAATACAGTTTTAGCTTTACATAAAATGTCTATAGCGGAATCAAAACATAATATGTACAACAGGAGATGAACAGCATAAAAGAATGAAGTGATAAAATCCATCTTCAACTCCATAGCTATCCAGATAGAGCCTGCTAAAAACTGAATACAAGGCTGCCCGTGTAGAAAATAGGGCACCCGAGTTTGCAAGGGAAACAAACTACGAGTCAGTCATGGGACTGGTATGAGAAATCTACTTAACTTATTTTATAATAAGGCCAATCACAGGACCACGTCGCTAATGCGGAATGGGTTTACTCCATTGGATTGCCAGTGCTAAAACCAAGTGAATCATTAAAACATCGCAATGCTTTTTATAAAAATGAAGCCATTATAAGACTCAGTTCCCATCACACAATGCAACGCAAAACGGAGGATAGAATTTTACCTTATAATGGCCAAAATATGCTTGATACGAATAAAACAAAAGCATTTGATATTATTACTAGTGTTTATATGTTTCAAAAACAATTTCAATCATAAGTATCAATCATAGACGACATGGGTACCATATATCATGGCGCCATATATAAGTTTACAATCAAAACCGCACGATGTCGTATTAGGAAATTGGATTTCTGTCATGAACCAAGGCAAGGGATCGTCCTTACCGTTTCAAGACAATCTAGCCTACCATGTCTCAGGGTCAGAGCTCGAGTGACCCTTGGATCGTCAGGGCCGGTCCACACGGAGTGGATTAAAATGCCTGAACACTGCATTTCCCCACCCTATGGGGCGTAAACTGGTCATATACCAACAAAACCATCGGCCCTGTAATGACCGATATAACCGAGGCGCCTCGCTATCCATCATCCACATAAGTAAAATGCCCGGGCGTGTAAAACCCAAAACACCACTCCTAGCAAGAAAGAAACGCATGTCCTCCCTGATGTCCTCTCCCATTTCTAGTCCATACCGGGATGTGAGGCCCGCGAATCAACGTTAAACACAAAGCTAGCTATTTAAAGCCATGCTTTGATCATCAACCACAAAGCTCTGCTTTTCAACAAAAGCCTTGATCACTGCATCTCAGCGTGCCACGTTGTCAATGTACAACGTTAGACACACATCCATTTACAAGTCCGTTCTGGGTCTGAACGAAACCGGAGGCACCTTATTCCTCTCCCGTATGTCCAATACAGGAGAGAGGCCCTCGCACATCCGAATGATCAACAAGTACGTCCGGATGACCACCACTGTAACCCCTTAAGGGCAGCAACTCCCATCAAAGGCATCAGTAGCCATCCATTCGATGTGAAGATCCTCAGTCTTGCACCGTCTTCATATCTTCGACTTCTAACCGTCGACCAATTATTTGAAATGAGAATTAACTCGGCCCTTTCAGATAATTTCACGTATATTTAGAATTTCAAATCAATTCATTTCAATGATTAAATTATCTGACATCCATAATTCAGTTCATTAATGTAATTTTCACGTCAAACACATTCAACCATCAAATATCCTATAAACCGAGTAAATTCAGTTTATTTCCATTCCATATCGTTTATAATATTTTATAATGATTTATCGCTATTTTTATTCATTTAAATATAGCCAATTTATTCAAACGACGCTTCAGGCCATAACGCGACCATATCGCTGTTTTTCTTCAGATTTGATTTACACATATCTGAAAATCTAACCATTGGATCTTTACATATTTTATATCACTAGAAAGATCTTTTCAAAGCGGACCCAACGATTCCAATTTTGGTAAAATCCGACAGTCGATCTCCCGGTACAATCGTTTGAAGTTACGATTTCAAAGTACGAACCGTAGCGTCGTTATTTAATTTAATTTAATTGTATTTATATATATTAATATAATCTATTCTGGCGCTGTTTTCATTTGGATTTGAATTTAACATTTCACAAAATCTAGCCATTGGATCTTTACAAATTTGGTGTCGTTGGAAAGATATTTCCAAAGTGGACCTAACGGTTTCGGTTTCGGGAAAATCCGATGGTCGGATCTCCCGCAATAATCGTTTAAAATCACGGTTTCAAAATACGAACTGCTGCTTCGTTATTCGATTTATTTTAATTATATATATATAATTCGTTCTTCGATTTCCACCATTTCATTTCATATATGTGATAAAAATAATATTTTTATCCAACAAATATCTATTTCAACACAAGACTATTTTTAATACTTCATATATATATGTGTGATTTTTATTGTTAAAATGATTTATCTAAAACATGTATATTTTTTGCGATTTCTATATATAATAAAAGTGTGCTTTTTATTGTTAAAACAATTTATTTCAAACATGAATATTTTTAGCGATTCGTATGTGCAATAAAAATGTGACTTTTATTGTTAAAACAATTTATTTCAAACATAAATATTTTTAGCGATTCGTATGTATAATAAAAATGTGATTTTTATTGTTAAAACAATTTATTTCAAACATGAATATTTTTAGTGATTCGTATATATAATAAAAACGTGATTTTTGTTATTTAACCATTTTATTCGTCATATAAATGTTTTTCCAACACATGAATATATTTCAATACATGAATATAAATCAAATACAGGAATATTTCAGAAAATTTCGGCAGCATAACGGCAGGGGGTTTAAAACCGGCACCGTCCGGAGTACGGCTCCTCGCACTACCTTACGCCTCGCAGCGTTCCCTAAGGGGCTTATCCTTATAATCTAAATATTTCGATCATTTTCATATCACAATGAATATTTGCACAAACAGTTCCAATTTTTTTTCAACCACAAACAATCATTATCAACCATTCGCATATATCAACCAAATTTCACGTCAACCAAATTCCAAACAATCACAACCAATATATATCGTCCATGGTATGTGGACGAGGGGAGAGTATATATATAGATATACGTATATAAATATATTTCTATTTCATTCCAATATCATTTCAATTTCATCCAACGCACATATGATTTTTACAACGTATATACAACTTATAAATCGCACATACAACTTACACAACGCTTATACAGGAGGTGTACAACGCTTATATAACTTATATATCGATCGTATAATTTATACATCGCCATTCCATATCGTTTATAATTTAGAAATCTCACATTGGGTTCCACTCCTCCAAAAATTGTAGGAAGCTCCAAAAAATCTCCGGTCTCTTTTAAAATGTAGAAGACGTCCACACGAGTCCAGTGTCTCTAGTTTCACTGAATTTCGACCACATAGCAAAAAGATATGATTTTTATTATGAAATCAAAATCCGTAGCGCTTTAAAGTGCTATATTCAGTTCAAAATAAATAAGCCGTTACCTTTCAGCAATGGTTCAAACCTAGGTCATCGATTATCGCACAAACCGTGAAGGGGTTGGATGATCGGACTTCGCAGCGGCGTAAAGGGAGGAAGGGGCTTCCCGCGCGCATTGGTGAGGCCTAACTCGAGTTCAACAATCGGCGGTGGTGGCGACTTGAAGACCTTGATTTTGAGGAGGTGATTCTCATGAAATACGAGACGAGAGGTGATGCTACCTATATGGATTTGAAGATCTGGAGATGCTCTACAAAATCCTCAAATGGAGTGGAAGCTGATTCGGCTTGTGGAAGGAGAAAACGAAGAGAGAAGGTGGGTAACCCCTTCCGCCGATCGACAGCAGCTTACCGGGAGAAAGAAAGTGACTTTCATTTTTTTATAAAAAATATGATTGGCCCATTCTATTTATAATTCAAAAATATCTGTTTTTCCAAACGAACTCCAATTCAAACCCAACAACTGTCGCCCCTAGCTAAATACCCCCATTCCGAACACAATGGAATATGTTTCGTAGGCCCATTCGACTGTTTCAGTCAGTTATTCTTCAAATTAAAATATAAAACATTCAATGTTAGATTTGAACGTACATTTCTATTTGCTGGGGCCACATACTGGTCCCAAAAATTCCAGGAAAATTAATCTGGCTATGTTGGGACGATACGGTCCCAACAAAATCGATTTCATCGAATTCTAAGACCGTTTGAAAAATGGTCATTTGTTGGTCGATACTAAAATGAACCAAACACATTTTCCTTAGCCACACTCACATATTAACTCCAAAAATTATGGAATTTGGAATCTAGAAATAATTCGACATCCCGAATTCAACAAAAGTGGTTTCGTCAAAAACAGAAGTCGTTTGCAAAATGTCTATTTTTAAGGGCTAAATAAACACTGTAGCGACCTTTCTAAAAATTCATTTGGCTATAACTTTTGATTCCCGCTATGAAATTTCGGTTTTTCAGATTCGTTAGAAAGATATTCATAAACAGATTTAAATATTTTTGGTTTCACTAAAATCCATTTTATTTTGTATCTGGTACAGTCAGTCAAAGTTCGAATTCAAATTTTCAAACTGCCGCGCCATTTCAGGCCTTGTTTTATAATTAAAATAAATATATTTATTCTCCAACATCGATTCAAATAGACTTTTGGTCGTTATTATTTAAAATAATTTATTTTAAATATTCAAAATCCACTAAAATAGCCAAATTAAAAATTTTAAATTGGTTCAGATTTTCCCGGTTGTTACAACCTATGTAATGAAAAATATGAAACAATACTGTTGGTGCGGGTTAAGAGGACTCATGCAAGATTTGAAATCTATTACTTCACAATCCATTAATTTTTATGTTCTGTTTTCGCTTAATTATTGTAGCTTTTTATCTTGCTTATGTATTCTTAGATTCATACAACGTATTGTGACGTAAAGTTAATTTATTTCATTTTACAATGAAAGAAGAAACCTTCGTTCCATTATGGGAAAGATTGAAGTGGCATGTTGAGAATGGAATGCACTTCACATAGAAATGCATGTTTTTGGTAAGTTAGATATCTTTGTATCTTCTTTTCAAAATTTCTTTTGTATATTCTTGATAGATTTTTCTGTAGATCTTATTTGGATTGCCTCCTCCCCCCCCCCCTCGATTTTTATCAGGATTTGCCTAATTTTTATACATGAGTCCATGGTAAATGAGGTAAAACCATGACATATATCCATGGCAAACATTCCATTATTAACATCAAATGCACATGCTGTTTAACCATATATTTGTTGGTCTTTTATTTGAATATCATTTAGGCAATAATAGGAAAATTTTGATTTTATTACCATACTATTAGCTTGGGTTTGTCTCTCAGTACTTTTATATCAAACTAGACTAAATTGAGTACCATTTGGTTCATAAATGAAATTTATAAACATCAGAGTATCTTTTTCTCAATGGGGTTATAATGATTATCAAAATTTTATATTTTCTTAAATATAATAGTTTGCGTTTTGTTTTTTATGGTGTATCTCCAGCTTTAGGATGTTTTTTTCTTTTGCAATTACATCACTCCTATTTTCTATTGTAAAGTAATATTTTCAAAAAAAATCCAAATTTGCGATTCTGATGACTATCATTATTTTTTTGAAATTTCAATGAAATCACATATATAGGAAAATTGGGGCCTATGGCTAGCTACTTTTGGGTTGAAAATGTGTGCATCATAAATCTGTGCTTCCCTTCATGTAACAACCATATATATGTGAGTAGTTTTCAATTTTAGCTCTTTGGATAGTCGTTCACTGTTTACCATAAATTTAAGTTGATAAAATTATTGATTTGCACATTCTATATGAGGTTAATCAAAGGATGTGCAACTTGCTTATTGTTGATGTCCTCTTCCAACTAATGCATTTTAGATTCTACCAAGGAATCTAATTGTGTGAATCTCTTTTGGTATTAAAGGAACACTTGGCTATCTGTATATATTACTTTGCACACGTAAAACACCAGCTATTCCTACTATTTGCACGGATTATCGTGCTATGTCTTTATTTTCATTTGTTGAAGTTCCTTGCATGTAAACCAGCTCCATGCATGTAGACCTTAATTGCAATTTCATGTTTATTGTGTCATGCCTTATACATTTTATTACTTCAACCTTTTAATTTTGCAACAATTTGATAGTGACCAGTTATGATAAACTGTTCATTAGATGTTACACATATATTAAATGCAGTGTACAGACGTTAAGGTGTCTCTCTAAGCTATAAAAATATTATAGTGTTATTTCCTATGTCATAATTTAACGTCTTACAGGAGAATCCAAGCTGTTCGTTTCAATTGTCTTGATTATAATGCTATTTGCTTTGAGTATGCAATAAACACAAAATTGTAGAAAATCCACTTTAAGTTGGATTGTGTTTCACCCCACTCAATGGATCGGCTTTTCCTCACATGATTTTTATTTGAAACCATTCTTAATTTTGAAAGGCATCCTAATATAAATTGAATTTGTATTATTTCCTAATAAACACATCATCTTCAGTTCTGTAGAACAGAATAAGGAAATACGGTTTAGAGGTGCAGTAGATGTAGCATGGAAGAGCATTTAAGGTATTAAGTGCATCTTCACTCTAAAGTATTCATTCTCCTATATACAAATGATTACAAGTTTGCATGATCATATTCCAATGGTATCTTCAACTAATGAATACAAAAATAAAGATGTTTAACTAAAGAATTTTGTGTAGACTATTTGTAATGTTGAGCTCATTAAGCAAGATCTTTTGAATGTAAGAACAATTCATTTTTATTTGCTGCAAAAATAATTATTTCCCTTGGATGTTTAAATAATAAAATGTGCATGCAATTTCTCTTCCCATCGTGACTATTTATGGTTGCCTTATTTTGCTTATACAATATTTTAATTATCATTTGCAACAAATAGAAGCATTAAATGGTCATGATACTTGCATAAATTTTGGCAAAATTAATGTTATAAAGATCATAACAAAGATATCTATGTTAGCCATATTACAAATTTTAATTTTCCTTCTCCTAATTTTAACAGTTTGACAAATTTTCTTTCGCATTCCTCATTAAAATGGGGTATTTCTGTTAAATTCACGTCTAGATTCATTGCATTGAGTATATAAAATAGACTTAGTTTTGAATAGTTATTTGGTATTAGACCTATGTAGGTGAGGCCAGACATTAATTGTTCTCAAATTGAGATAATGTTTAATGTTTGGAATGTTTTAATTCCCCTTCACTTTTGGATTTATTCACAAAATAGTATATTAAATCTAATCTTTTAGCAAAATTTTCATCCATATTGACAACTTTAAAGGATAGGAGAAAAGTAAGGATGAAAGTTGTTTAGTTAGGACTTACAAACACAACAAATGATTTTTTTTTGAATTAATTTCACATATACTTGAATGTAGACTTAGTCTTGGGATATTTTAAAATTGTTTATAATTGCTTTCTGTATGCCATCTAATTCAATTTTTTAGCCTTTATATAGGTTATATTTCGTTCATTTACTTATTGGATAAATTTCGACCTAACTTTGGTATTTGATTATTTGTTAAGTAAACACAATGTTGCAAGTGTATTAAATTTTCCGTCGAATGCACTAATATCTCAAATATGGAAGTTGGGTTATTTCTTAACATATTAAAGTAAGCACATGCAGTCATCTTCAATAAAAACCCCAATTTTCGGTAATCTGTATGCCATTTTCTATTTCAAAGTTGGCATGAAAATTTCCACATTGTTACTTCTTCACTTAATTTACTGCAAATAAGACTGTTATAAAGTATAATGTCTACATAAGTAATATGAAAACTACATGGATAGGGGAAAAGATATTTGTTCATTAAAACTAGAATGAAATGGTTGACAATCTGAAATGAATTGTAGTCGCTTTCCTGAAAGGGGAGTATATGATTGCAACAATAATGGGCATTGTGATGAGGATCTTGAATCATGTCACTTGGTAAAAACTCCTTGGATATATGTTCTGCTGAAACCTGAAAATGTAGTTCTGGAAGTTGGTGGATGTACGCTGATGGTTATTTTTTATACAGTGTACATATTATTCTTTTTTGGTAAGGAACGACTAATTAATATTGTGCATCTATTCAAATGTTTATTGCACTTCAGGAATGAAGAATATTCAAAAAAGTGGAAGTCATGAAGTTATGCTGGGAACAAGATTGGACTTGAACATAATTTTCATGTTTATTTTGTTTGGAATGGAAACTACTCATGATCTTATATTTATTTAGCTCTGATTTTCATATTTATTTTGTTTGGAATTAAAACTACTCATGATCTTATATTTATTTTGCTCTGAAAACTACTATTGATTAATGTGTTTTTCTATTGTGGATGTTTATTTTTATGTTGTAATTTGAAATTTCAGTTAGAATGTCGCTTATACATATAAAAATATATTTTAAACTTAATAACAAAGCATACATTGCATTATATTATATATATAATGACATCATATACACATTTTAGCTTCATCAAAAAAGTTAACATACTGTAGTTTGTATATAATTTATATAATATTACTTGAATTGTATAATTTATATAATTTTAACGATTATTTGTTCAAATTTTCACATTTAAAGATCACAAAATAAGTTTAAATTGTAATGAATTAAGAACGTGTTTTCAAAATAAATCACAAATAATCATTTTTTATATCTATGCCAAAAAATAACCATTCATAACAAAAAAATTAAATGGATAACAAAATAATTAATCAAATAATCATCCACGACAAAATTATTGTTGGATGAACAACATGATAATTAATTATTGTTACTGCATAAATTACTAGATGGATAACAGAACAATTAATAAAAATAATCATCCATAATAAAATTATTTTTGGATGAACAACAGAACAATTTATTATTATTGCCGCATAAATTATAATATTTAAAAATATATATGTAGTTATTTAATATTAATTACATTACTTTAGTTTTCTTTTATTTTTGATGTTTAATCATTACAGTATTTTTTTTAATAAAATAAATTTTAATGCCCAGCAAAGCGGGCAAAAAATACTAGTTAAAATAATATATCAACAATCGTTGGTTAAAATTATATTTGTCTACTTAAGTTCATTTATAAGTTGTTAATTATGAACTATCATTAATAATCATTGGTTAAAATTGTTAATAAACAGAGGTTGATTAAACGTTTTACTACTTTTTAAAATTATGGTTGAAAAGGTATTGTGACAACGACATTGATTAAAAAGTTGTACAAGTGTAAATTATTACAACGTTCCTAGAGGAAATGTTGTAAAACTTTCGCTTGGTACGACATCGTCGACTGCGAGGCAGCAAAGAGATTAGCGATGTCAAGGTGAAGCCACGTTATGAGAAGGAGATTCGGTGTAGAAGTGTGGACGAGGTTCGGATTGGTGATGTTGATTATGTTTCTTCTAAGCTTTAAGTAATGCAACGAGGCTGCCTTAATGATAACTTAGTGATGACCAAAATTTTACAATGCCATGACGTCCCTGTGTCACAATGGGATCGCTGATTGATGTCAGAAAACAGTCTTTTTTCTAGAAGTGTTCGTGTCAAACAATAATTGGTTTTATAAACTTTATGATTTATTTCAATTTTATTCAAGATGATTTCAAATTTTCAATTTTTTTGAAATATAAATTATAATTATCAACTATAATTATAAAATATAAGTATCAACTACAATTATCAATTGTAATTATTAAATATAATTATTTAAAATTAATTATTGAATACTAGATATAATTTCATAAGTATTAAATTTATTATTAATTATTAAATAATCACTATAATAAACTAATGTTTTCATTATTTAGGGGAATAGTTATGAAAGAACAATTTAAAATTTGGAATTTAGTGTAAAATATACTAGCATACTAATTGAAATTTGTGATGAAAGCAAAGGACTTAATTAAGAATTTAGTAATTACATTTTTTATGAGAAAATATTATTTTACTAATTCTAAATAAGCAATGATTATAAGTTATTTATTATAAAACGTAAATTATTATTTTTTATTACTTATAAATCATTAATGAGAACAAATTAATTATTAATTATTGTACATGTTAATAATTATTAAAAAAAGTAACACTAAAGTATATCTTGGAAAAATAATATAAACATCTCTTGCGAATCTGTTGGAATTCTGCTGCAAAATAGCTTCTATAAATATTTGTAGGTATTCTGCCTGGATTTGCAGCGGAAAATAGCGGCAGAAATTTTCTGTCGGTAATTTGACGCAATTTGCGATGGCTTAGTGAGGGATGATAGAATATGACGATAATAAATAAAAGAAAAAAGTTGAAAAAACAAAAAAGTATCCCTCGCAGATCACATGGAAATCCGTCGCAAATTAGCGATGGAAATTTCTGCTTCTAAATTTATGCGCTAAATCAGTGTTTTCTTGTAGTGCACTTCACATCCGATTGATCTGGTGCAAATTAACTTGGAAAGCTCAAAGCAAGTTTGAATTACAAAGTGGAAAATCAAATTTCGACACAAACAAAGCATGAATCTAGATCGGCCTGCCTAAGTTGATCCGATCTGATTCGAGTCGACCAACATGGGTTAATTCGATCCAACCATCTTGGGGACATGGCTACCCCACGTTCTACACATCCACCACTATTCCCATTACCTCAGCGCACTTCCATACTGACTCATAACAACCATCCTCTATAAATAAGAACCCATGACTCATTTGGAGGGATATTTTTGGCTTTGGAACACCCATACTCTGTCAAATTCGGGATTCGATTATATTTTCCTCAAATCTCTCACATCTAAACATAGTTGTATTTGTAATTCTACAACATAAATAACCGACTACATCAATTAGACGTATATTAGATCGCTAAACCACTATAATTTTGTTGTGTTCCTTAATTTTATGCACTATCCATGATCTCGAATCTGTAATTGTCTGTGATTTGGAATTATTTGGGTGTTAGCAACCAAATCTGAAGCTAATAAGTTCCATTCAGGAATGCAAGAATAATTCCAATCCAAAAAATATAAGAAAAGAGAAAATAAGAATAAGGAAATCTTCATAGGATTATAACTGGAATTCTAATCTTGATTCATTTTTATTGTTTTCAGAAAAGAGACGCAAATTAGGGAAGGAATATGAATTTTGGATTTGAATCTTAAATCAGAGCTAGAGCTTGTAGATGTGGTTGGTTAAAATTTGTTAGAGAATAGAATAATCATATGAAATGAGGCTTCAAAAAAAATTCATAGGGGAGGAAAGAGAAGATGATGTCATCGCATAGATAAATTAAACCATAACATTTTTATCAAGATCATAACATGCTATGGTTCCATGTTGTAATTATTGAATAAAGAAAAACGGTTAAAAAAAGAGAGGACAATGTGGGGTAAGGGAGAAAGCAGTAACCATTAAAAGACTACATCAATCGATTTTGATTAAGTGGATTGTTACTCAATACAAATTAAGAATCTCAAGTCCGTTTCTTTTTATTAATTCTATCATAGCCATCCCTATCCTACCATTAAAAGTTCATCGGTTAAACAAATAAACACTATTCATTATTAGAACCTCTATTCTTGGGCTATATTCTGACTAATGACAATTATATATCAACAACGTCATATAATAACATTTACTATAGAGAAATATTGAAGAATATAATTCAAATACAAGAATATTCAAAGATATGATTAATTGTATATCATTGTTGTATTTAAATCGGTATTTTATACAGATTTAGTGTTAAAATCTCTCCTAATATATACATACATATATATATATATATATGTATATGAGGAGCGTTCCGGGACACCTCTGTTTTGCAACACCCCTGTCCTACCATGAGCTACACTAATCCAAATCGAACAAGATTTGTAGATGTTCAATCCACATGTATATTATAATCTATTCAAAATTTCAGCCTATTCCGACATTCGTAGAATAATATATTTTATGTTTAAATTTAACAGTTCGAATAAATGTCTAAACAGTGAATAATTGAGCTAAGATTTTGAAAATTTTATGAATGTCAGAATGAGCTCAAATTTTGGATAGATGATAATATTTATGTGGATTGAACATCAACAAAATTGTTGGATTTGGATTAATGTAGCTCACAGTAGGGTAGGGGAGGTAATGGGGTGCTGCAAAACAAACGCTTATATATATATATAATTTTATAAAGGATGTGCACAAAACGCTTAATAACTAAGCAAAATAGTAGGCTAAATCATAAAATCAGCCGGTTGAATGTTCAAATATAAACATTTGAACATTCAACCGGCTGAATGTTATGCTTTTTGTGCACATGCACACATTTTTAAATACTAGCTTTTTTTAGCCAGCTAAATTTTATTTTCAGTCGGTTGAACAAAAGGATTGCAACTTTTTAAAGAGACATACATAACTCTTTTAATCAAAGAGTCATGTCCATATCTTTTGATAAAACCTATTTATGAATGATTGCAACCTTTTATTTACTATAAATTAACTCCAGAATCAGTTGTTTTATTACACAGAAATCACAGAACTTTTTTTATTATAATATTCTTTAATCATGGAAATATTTTATAAAATATTCTCTTGTGCTCTCATTTTCAATACTCTGTGATTATAAATCTGGTTCCTTCTTATACTTATTAATATATATTCAAAAGAGAAAATTATAGGAAGTGTAACACCTGTATTTTAATTAAAAATAATGAATTGGGGATAACGTAATTTAATATTGGGAACTAAGTAAAATGTACTGTACCATTGCATTCGTCCTGAAATTCTGGTCCAGATAGACCCCGAGTTTGCATAAAACAGATAACGTATGAAGAAGTAATGAATGGTAGAAGTTTGAAGAAGTGAGCAGGAAGTGGGCCAGTGTAACTGGTGCACTTGGCAAGTGCGTCAGGGTTAATTTACACTAACACACTTGTGAAGTGCGCCAGTGTAAGTTTCTGGTATTCGGACCCATGAGGGTCGACCCACACCCCCACGGGGTCGACCCATTGGCTGGTCCCTACAAGGGTGTGTCGACCCTAGGGTCGACCCGCACCAGATCTGGGCATGTTCTTTGACAAATCCGGACTAATTTGTGGCCATATTCCTTGCTGACTCAGCACTGCATATTTAAGAACACCTATAAATAGGCTAGCAGAGCCTAGCCTAAATCTCGTATTTTCTAAGAGGTTGCCTAAGCTCTGCCATTCTTCTTCCTCCTCAAATCTCTTTAGAAAAATAGAATAACTAGTTTAAGGAAATTCTTAATCAAGATCTGGATAAAAAGAATGTATATCTGCAAATGGGTATTAAGAGTTTTAATCGAAGAGAGGTAAATTCTTGGATCTGGTCAATTTAAATTTCTCCTCTTTCTTCCCTTTTTCTTTTAGTCGAGAATTGTGGATCCATGGTCATTTAAATTCTTGATCCAGTTAAGGAAGCTATGGAATGCTAGGTTTGGACCAGATTCATGAATTGGAAAGCTATTAGGTGAGTGGATTTAAGTTATACCTTTTTGATAATAGTATATTTATCGTTTGACATCCCCCTTTAACATGCAATGTAAATCTGATAGGATGATTAATCTGTTGATATGTAAATATGCTAGAATGATTAATCTGTTGAAACGTTAATATGTTGAAATGTTAATATGTTGAAATATTAATAGGTGGAAATGTTAATATGTTGAAATGTGAACCTGTTAAAATATGTGGAAACGATTACTGTTGTATATACATGTTCTAATTACATGCTAATATATGGCATATTATGTACTTGAACCCTTAACTGTAAGAACTGGGATAATTACTTGTTAATTTGTTAGAATGGAGTAATTACATGATTTGATGATTACATGTTATTTTAAAATAAAGTTAATTACATGGTAAGAAGAACGTGCAACATGATAATCAGGTAATGGACTTAATATGATATTAAGTATGACATGTAAAAATAGATTACAGTAAAGTTTGGACAGAATGGATATGCCTAAATTTACGAAAAATAGAAAACTATAACTGCACTTAGACACGAGGTTAAATTCTACTTGTGGTGGAAGTCTGCCCGGAACCGCCCGGCAAATCCAGCATCCACAAGTTGTTAATTTAATGTGAGGGGCATAATGCGTAAATATACATGTAACGGTAATAAGACGCGAGGTTAAGTCAACTTGTGGTAGAAGTCTGCCCAGAACCGCCCGGCAAATCCAGTATCCACAAGTGGTAGGCTTAATGTGAGAGGTCTAGTGCATAAACATATATATAAATATATGTATATAAAAGGATAGAAATAAAAGGCACTAATTGTGATTAATCCAAATGAATAAAAGTTACAACAGTAAAATAATTGGAATGAACGTGAAATGATAATAACCTATTATGAATAAACCTGAAGGGAAAAAAGAAAGATAATAGGCAGGCTTGTCCTAGGGACAAGTGGAAATTATAACTTAGGTTATAATAAATGATAGTGGGAATGTGATAACTTATGTAATGAAACAAGTTGCAATTAATTATAAATTAAAAAATCAGTAAATTTGGGAACCTGAAACCTATTGTTCGTAATAAGAAGAGAAAAAGGGAGGAAACTTATGAAATACAATAAATTGTACTTAACTATAAATTAAGTAATCTATAAACTTGAGAATCTAAAATCTGATGATTAGAATAACATGTTAAAGGCTTGTCCTAGGGACAAGTGGAAATTATAACATACGTTATAATAAACAGAAATGAAACTTATTAGTAAAACTTAGTTAAGAAAACTAAGTTAATAAGTAAACAACGACAAGTTATAGTAATAGTGTAAGATGGATCATGATTAAATAAGAAAGGAACAAGGTGAATATACGGGATTAAATAAGTTATATTTAATCATAAATAATAAGTGACATGTAAAACAGAAAACATGTGAATTGAGATAAAATATACTTAATTACGTATTAAGTAGAACATGTTATTGTAACTATGGAATCAGACAATGAATAATATAAAGAGGTTGTAGATTGTAGATCTTTGATTACAATCTAGAGAATGACATTTTATGGGCTTATTAATAAACTTAAATGGATTAAATTATATATCTGAAATTAATAAGCAAAAGGAACTTGGTAACTTAAATAAGAAGTCAATGTGAATGGGAATGACCAAGTTAACTGGAAATCTGATGAGGTAGAGCAAGCACGTAATTAAATGTTTGGACACAAGGTTTAATAACACATCAACCTGAAGCTCTTGGACCAGTCCGTACGTTTGAAGGTGAATATCCCAACGAGGTAGATCATCGTGGTGTCGTGGGATACAAGGGGAGCGCACGTCCATCTGATTATTATGCCTGTTTGTTCTGCTAATATTATACTGGCTCTGAAGGACTAGAAGAGGAAGCACCCGGCTTCCTGGGACTGGAGGGTACTCTTGGTAGTCCTCTGTGCTGTGACAACATTCGACTATGCTCACAAAAGTTAGGTCTGCACGTTACTACCAGGTGAGTATACCTTGACTGCCATTAGGAGTAGTCAGAAGGCTGTAGGGTGACATAAGTGATTCGACGATCGATGGTTGCCTTGTGATTAGGCTGGGTTACGACCAATTTTATCGAGTTACTGGCAGGTCTAACCATCTGTTGATAGCAAGACGTCAGATACCAACCATCCATAGTCGGTGTGATACATAATACGTGATGCAGAAAGATGGAGAGCTAAACCAAAAGACCATAAACCCTTTGCTATCAAGGCTATGGGTGAGGGACACTCCAATTAGGATTTGTTGTTTGTTGTTTTCTCTAAGGGAAGGTCACTAGTTCTCAATTATGTTCGTCTTTCACTTGTTGAGGGAGGGGTCGGGTGGGACCATAGCCACTGAAAATGCAAACCTTAGCATCTGTGTCTACAGATATCTGAAAAGCTCTCGACTGAATTCCTTGTTTCTTTTACAAGCCTTCCACAGGACTCAGTGCACAGTAGAGGATATGTGCAGTTAAGGCATCGTGTACGATTGACGATACATACGTGGGAAAGTCTAGATACATGCGTGTTTGCTCTAGGTTATGTATCGTAGACTCTAGGGCATTACTTTGTGATGGAATCGGATTCGATCAAATAGTTTGAAGATGGAAGTCCATACGCTTACGTAGCATGGCGATAGTGGTTCTATGCTAAACGTAGCATTGTTATATAGAGATCTGTACGTCTCTCCAGCGTAAGATGAGGGATTGCGTATATTTCCGTGGCGTTACGGCGGAGACCGTGCGAGTGGCGCACCATGGTGTGTACCTTAATATTGGGGGTAGCTACATACATATAATGTGTTAGGTTAATCCACTGGGAAGTAGATGTGTATGACGTGTATGTAATACATGAGTGTTGTTAACCCATGTAACCTAATAAACAAGAAAATGTAACTGAACGGTATATATATGGTTATCCAAAACGTGTAGTTTAAATCTAGTCACCGAACTAGTGTTCTGGCGCCCTCCTCCTAACATACTCGAAGGTTAGATTTGTGGCAGAGACATGATAGCTTTGGATACTGGTTAGGCAGTATTATTATCTGGGTAAGACTATATTTTGATTGTATTATATTTTATCCATTTCGCTGTGAGATGTTTTCTGAGCTCTGATATATTTTATATCTTTGTATTTTCTGCAGGATACCAAACAAACCAACACGAGTTTTGATGGATTGTAATTTTGAAAAAAATTCGGTCTGTTGGAATTCGGGTTGTTAAATCTGGTATTAGAGCTTAGGTTTAGGATTTTTGTATAAATGGTGAGTGAACGAATTTGTATTTTTAAAAATATAAATATCTATTATATATATACCTAGTTCCCTAGAGGAACCCACTAAATAGAAAGATCATAATATGGTGAGAATAGGGATATCTGTTTTGTACACAAAAGGAACGAATATGGAAATTTGAGACTCTTAGGTAATTTGCGTGGGAAGTGTACAATATACTTTGTATGGTAAAAAGGTGAATCCCATGTGTTAATATTCCGGGTTAGTGGATTTGGCGGTAAAACCTTGCAAATTGGAAAAGGTTAAAAAGAGAATAATGGATTAGGAATATATATAGTTGCGAGAATTGATTTTGTGGGAGTGTCTAGGAAAGCCTAGGAAAAGTGGAAATCCGCTTTGAGTCTAAACCCATTATTAACTTTTACAAACTTGAAATTGTAGAAGTTTTTGGAAAATGGTTGATGGTGTTTTCAAGTTTAAATCTTAAAACTTACAGTTTCAAAAATATGTGAAGACATATTAGAAAAGTACGTACTGAATTTTGATGCAAAATGGGGTATATTTTGAAAACAGTGATTTCTTGTGAAAATTTTGTCAAAAACAAAATCCTCTCAGTAAAAGGTGCACATTATAGAGCATGTATAGCTCGCTAGTTTTCTTGTTATACTGCATGAAAGGATTAAAAAAAATAGAAAATATTGCATTTTGTTGAAAGCTGGAATTTTAGTAAAGAAAGTTTTCAAATCTCTATTCTTTTGACAATCATTTTTGATAAATTGTTTTAGAAGAGAAATTTTGTTGGGTGGACAAAATAAGTTATAGAAATTAAGAATAGAATAGATGTTTGCACCTTGTAGTAAAACACAGAACTGACCTTATATGCAAGAGCAGTGGTAAACATAATTGAGAAATAGTTGTCCTTGTCTACTCTAGTTTTTGTGATTAAAAAAAAATGATTTACATTTTTTAAATGACATGTTTTTATGGTTTGAACAAAATAAGTTTTCATGAGGAAAAATAAAGTTCTGATACTTTTAACTTTTCGAAGAAAAGTGAAATTAAAAGGCCAAACCGTATTTTAAAAGTATGGAGTAGGTAAGGATTAGTGCTCAAGGAAGAGGGAAAGGTTTTGAGGCTATGGAGTAAATAGCTAGAATTATCTTGGAATAATGGTAAGTTCTCGTAGAGTGCGTAAGCATTGAAAAGCCGAGGGTGTTGCTTGGAAATGATTGTTCGTACACAGCTAGGATCAGTGGTGACTACTAAATAGTGAAGGGCAAATACGTGTTTCGATCCTGTTGCAACTTTTCCTGTTAGGGGTAAAACCCGTTATTACATTTCTGTTGGGATTGTTCTGTTATTTTTTTCCCTGTTGGGTAGTTAGAGTAACACCTAAACCTGTCATAGATCACGTGGTTTGAACTTTATTGTCTGAGGGGGACATAGTCATGAGATTCTTGGCCCTTAGTAATATGTGACGGCCCGCCCCGCACTAGCCGACATTTCCCCGAAATGCGCTGCCAATGCCCGACTAGCACGGAAAGGTTTGAAATGATGAGTCACCAAGAGCATGTAGTATATCTCACAGCGCATGGAATAAAATATAATAATAACATAACTTGACATAAAACACGCTAGATAGTGCATAAGCTGAAAAATAAACCATCATACCAGCGGAATCCAAAATACAGCTTATGATCCAAACCATCATTATTACAACTTCAAAATACTGTCTCTAAAGAAAAATAGAAAAGGCACACTACTAATGCCCAAAGCATTGACCAGCAACACAGGGAGAAAATATATAAATTGTACGTGGAAGCCTCCTGCTCTTCCCCGGACAGCTACTCGTGCATAACCACATAACCTGTCTCTAGTCTGCTCGTTTAGGAGTACCCAGAGTAATAAGAAGAGACATAAAACTCTGAGTCAAACCAAAGTCTGTTATGAGCGATAGCAGCAAAACAAAAAAATAATAGGTATAGATCATCATACCTGAACTTGGACCTGCAACCAAAGAGTTAGCACAACGAGGTGTATAGTACTTTAAGATAACACTAACATAAAATGTAAAATGGGAGAGTGCATGTCATGGTGATAGCAAACATCAAACATAACAATCATCCTTACATCACTCGCTCAGTGCGTAAAGTATACGATATCCAACGCTTTGATCACCAAATCCATTGGGGCCATGACGACAACTCCATCGACTATTGCTCATACTTCCCTGGTCTATTGTCAATAACCCTACCCAGTCCACACATCCCTGGTTCTAAGTTAATGAGCCAACCAGTCCACACTTCCCTGGCTCTGGTTCGTCTACATGCCCCCTCTCTTCAACGTTGAACCAAAGTTATAGATATCGATAACCCTTTTGCCCATGTCCCACAACAAAGTCCAACTCTAGAAGTTAACTCATTGGTTCCCATCTGGATCCTCAGTTATAACTTCCCACTTGGATTTCCTTTGCATCTCGAATTTTGGTCGAATTGGAGTTGGCCTTCAGAAGAGTCATCACGTTTAAGTAGTGGAAGTCAGTTCGGTTCGGTTCGACCTGCTTCCCTCAGTTCAGTTCAAATACATTGTCCCTAGGCTTTCCTGTTCGGTTCAGTGCTCCACTTCAAGTCGGTTCGATTCGCTGCCCATGCTTCGATTTGGTCCGGTGCTCATGCTTCGGTTTGGTTTGGTGCCCACGCTTCGGTTTGGTTCGGTCTCGTACTCCAACTCCTACTCCATGCAAGTGGCCTTCCTTTTTTCCATGTTCCAATCCGGTTCGGTCCGGCTCATCCAATAGGCGATTCGATCTCCTTAGCTGATCCGATCCGGATCCCTGCAGAATTTCCAACAAGCTTGTATTGTCCATTCTCGCCATACGATGGCATTTTCAACCATTCTAACTTTACTAAACAATCATGAAACATTCCAGACAATAGTAACAACATATAGGTTCAATTAAAAAGATCTGAACATCAAGCACATAGGTCATTTTAGATCAAACATACCCAAAAGCATGATTTCCCCTTAGTCCCCTTAAGCATGTTTAGCTACAGGATTAGCAAACTTAATTCAAATTAACCCAAATTTTTATCAGAGGCATAAAATAATATTTTAGAATTTTTACATATATTTCCAGATTTTATGATGCGTAATTTCGCTAATAATCACTAACCACCCCTAATTAGCCGTAATTAGTGAATAAAAGTGCAAATCACTCACCTTAGCCACAACTGAATCTTAGATCTAAAACTATGACTATGGCACAAATTACAATGTATAGTAGCAACTCTATCTCTTATTTGATGCTAATTTCTCTTAATTTGATGTAGTTTTGCTTAATTAGTGATTAGAAAGCAATTAGGGTGAGATTTAGAAGGTAAAGGCCATTACTAGGATTCAAAGAATGTAAGTGGCGGCTGGAAAACTGAAATGAAATGTTTTCATAAACTCTTTCAGCCCTCCCATAACCCTAATCCCGAAATGGGTTATGAGCCTAACCACTAATCACCTAATTAAGCCCGGTTAAGCTGCTTTTTCATCTTCCAAACCTTATTTCAGTCATATCTCCCAAACGGTAAGTCCGTTTGATTATTGTGACCACTTTATGGAAAGGTAAACCATCATCCGAATCCAATGGAAGTGGTCTCAAGCCAAAAGACCTTATCAATCAAAAGTTATAGGCGAAACAAGATTTACTAGGGGCAAAACGATCATTTAAGGTTCGACAAAAATCATGAACATGGGAAATGACTCCAATAGTCGTTTCCCAAAGTTACATGACCATATGACTTCGTATGAAAATAACATAAATATTCTATGATCCTCCGATACGTAGAATGCGGGTCGTTACACTCTCTTCCCCTTAAGAAATTTTGCCCTCGAAATTCCTTAACGATAACATACAATGGTGGCCCGCATGCCTATCAACCATTTATAAACTGTCAAACATACATAATAACATCACAAGCCTATCCTGGCATGCGGTTTACTAACAAGGGAATAACTATATCGCAATTAAAATCTTACCAGGCAAAGAGTTCTACATATGACTTCCTTATGCTCTCCTCTATTTCCCATGTACAGTCATTCTCATTATCTCCCCACTGGACCTTGACTAGTTACACTGTCTTCCTTTGAAGTTGTTTCGTATCATGTCCAACAATATGAACCGTCCTGCGGCTCCCAACTGCCTTAGATTCCACTTCGATATCATCCAACTGATCTGGTGAAATAGTCATATTAGAATCGTGAACGAACTTCCTTAACTGGGAAACATCAAATACCTTGTGCACTCCTGCCATCTTTTCAAGTAATCCAACTTTATATGCCAAATTCTCAACTTGTTCGAGGACTGGAAACGGGCCAACAAACCATGGTGCTAATTTACCTCTACTACCAAATCGAATCACGCTCTTTAACGGAGAAATTTTAACGAATACCAAGTCGCCAACAAAGAATTTCAAATTTCTTCGTCGTTTATCAGCATAACTCTTCTGCTTGTTTTGGGCAGCCTTCATTCGCTGTTGAATAACCTTGATATTATGTGAAGTTTCTCTTATTACATCCGGCCCAAGCACAAATTTCTCATCACTTTCCAACCAACATGATGGTGAGTTACACGATCTTCCGTACAAAGCTTCAAATGGAGCCATACCAATACTGGACTGATAACTATTATTATATGCGAACTCAACTAAATTGCTAATGGTCATCCCATGATCCCCTAAAATCCAATATGCAAGCTCTAAGAGATCCTCTAATACACGATTCACTCTCTCTGTACGACCATCGGTTTGGGGATGGTACACGAACCTGAGATGTAATTCTAACCTTAAAGCCTTTTGTAAGCTCTTCCAAAACCCACTAGTTAATAATGGATCTCGGTCACTCACAATACCTTTAGGTACTCCATGAAATCTCACTACCCACTTCATATACAGTTCTGCTAACTTAGTTGTCGTTCTATTCGACTTGACTGGTATAAACCTTGCATTTTTTGTCAATCGATCTACAATCGCCCAAATACTATCATGACCTGCTCTAGTCCTTGGTAAACCATCAATGAAATCCATTGAGACTTGTTCCCATTTCTATTTGGGAATTTCCAGCGGTTCTAACAAACCACCAGGCTTCTTTTGCTCGGCTTTAACTAACTGGCAATTCATGTACTTGGATAAAAACTTCCCAACGTCTTTCTTCATCCCTTCCCGGTAGTAGGTCTGTTTCATGTCTCGGTACATCTTGTTACCACCAGGGTGTATAGTCAGTTTTGAGTGATGACATTCTTTAAGTACTTCATCTCTCAATCCATTGACATTAGGTATAACCAGTCTCCCATTCTTTCGAAGCCATCACTCTCGATCAAGACCATACTTGTTCATTCTCTCGTCGTCGATACCCATCTCTACCTTGGAGATGATTTCCAATAAATTAGGATCGTCCCCCTGACTGGAATCAATCCGCTCAATCAAAGTTAGTCCGATCTTCAAACTTGCTAACATCTCTGGATCCAATTCGCACTTAGGTCTGTATTCATATCTCGCGATATACTCTAGTTGCTTCCATTCCAGAAACATAGCCCCTAAACTGGCATGTCTCCACCTCAATGCATCATCTACCGCATTGCCCTTCCCCGGTGTGTATGCGATATTGAAATCATATGAAGCCAAGAACTCTAACCATCTCTGTTGACGAAGATATAAATCCTTCTGGGAGAAAAGATACTTCAACGACTTATGATTGGTAAACAACCCAAATCTTTCTCCTAAGAGATAGTGTCTCCACATCTTTAACGCGAACACGATCGCTTCCAATTCCAAATCATGGGTAGGATATCTTTTCTCATGTGGTTTCAGTTGCCGACTAGCATAGGATACAACCCGACCTCCTTGCATCATTACATCACCTAGTCCGGTACCACAAGCATCCGTGTATACCGTCATCTCTTCATTCCTCTTAAGAATGACTAACACTGGTGTGCACGTCAACTTTTTCTTTAGACTCTTAAATGCATTCTCACACCATTCGTCCCAGACAAAATCTTGATTCTTCTTGGTCAACTAAGTTAACGACGTCGCTATCTTGGATAAGTCTTGGATAAACTTACGATAATATCCAACTAACCCCAAGAAGCTTCTTACGCCTGCTGCATTCTTGGGCGTAGACCAATATTACACCGTAGCCATCTTTGCAGGATCCACGACAATACCATTCTTTGAAACAACATGGCCCAAGAATCTCACTTCCCTCCTCCAGAAGTGACACTTAGAAAATTTTGCTTTCAATTGGAGTTTCCTCAACACCTCCATCACTGTCCTCAAATGTTCCTTGTGTTCTTCCTCTGTCCTCGAGTAAACCAAGATATCGTCCACGAACACAAGAACAAAAATATTTAATTGATTCTTGAATACCCTATTCATGAGATCCACACAATATGCTAGTGCATTGGTCAACCCGAATGGCATGACCAACCACTCGTAAAATCCCGACGGCGTTCGAAATGCCATTTTAGATATACTCTCAACTGCTACTCGGAGCTGATGGAAACCTATAGCGAGATCCAACTGTGAAAACACTATTGCTCCATTCAGTTGATCAAACAAATCATCTATCTGAGGAAGAGGATACTTATTCTTCCTAGTCACCTTGTTCAGCTCACGGTAGTCTACACATAAACGAAGGGAACCATCGACCTTAGTGGCAAATACAACTGGTGCTCTCTACTCGGAAACACTTCTTCGGATAAATCCCTTCTTCAAAAGATTGCCCACTTGCACCTCGAGCTCTCGCTGCTCCCTTGGCACCATACGACGAAGTGGCATCGCTATAGGTCTGGCATCTTTCACTAAATCAATCCTAAATTCAATCTCTCGGTGTGGTGGAAGTGCGGTCACTTCCTCGAAGATGTCCGGATACTCGCCAGCAATAGGCACATCTAATAACTCACCCTGCGGGATGTCGAGGGAATGTAGAAAACTAGCCATCACCTCATCACTAGGTAGGCAACCCAATACCACCCTCCACATACCACCCTCCGCCCATCGTCCGCTCTAATGGTCACCGAAGACCCCTCACAATCTACCACTACCTCATATCTTTGGAGCCAATCGACTCCCAAACTAATGCCAAACCCAGTAAAGCCCAAAACAAAGCAATCACAAGTAAGCATACAGCCATGACTCGATAAGACCAAATTACGACAAATCATACTAAGGCTAGTCGAACCACCGATCAGGTTCGTCACAACTAAAGGTTAGCAACTATCTTGGGTTCCAATTCCAACCTATCTACCAGGTCACTAGATACAAAGGAATGAGAAGACCCGGTATCAAACAATACTCGAACAAGAACATCATAAATAGAAAGCATACCGTGAATAACGACATCCTTTCACTTCTGCACCGCAGTTGGGGCATTCGACGAAGAAGGAACAACGTTGATAGCACATGCTTTCACAATCTGCTTCTCCTTAGGGGGTTGTGGACATTCATTCTTAAAAATCCCCACTTGGCCACAGTTGAAGCGCTTCTTTTCCCCTGGCTTTGCTCGACACTCTTTGGCATAGTGACCCTTATTGCCATAGCTATAGCACTCGATATCTTTCTTATTCTTCTTTCTCTGACCATCCTTGGTCTGATTCTATTTCCTCTTATTCTAGGAATTATTCTTGCCTCCACTGCTTGCCTGCGGCTTTGGCTCCTCTGTAAATGTAATAGCAACCTCAGCCTTCGACTTAGGGTAAAGACTCTCTGATCTCAATGTCTTCCCTACAATAGATTCGAATGTCTCATCAATATGGTTTATGAGTCTCTCCCCCAAGTACTCATCTACACCAGTTATGAACTTCTCGTTCTTTTTCTCAACAGTATCGATAAGGGACAATCCATATTTCGATAAGGTATTGAATTCAACAATATACTCCGAGACTGACCTACCGTTCTGCTTAAGTTCCAAAAACTTCCTGAACAATTCTAATTTCTGAGCAGTTGGAATAAACTTGTCACTGAAACAGGTCTTAAACTGATTTCAAGTAACTTGATCTTCAGGAGTAGCCGTTTTAATGGTAATCCACTAATTCATAGCCCGTCCTTGAAGCTGACGTGATGCTAACTTTCTCTTCATTGCATCATCGATCCCCAAATCCTCGAAGATGCGCTCTCAACTATCAAGCCAATCTTGAACCTCCGTAGCTGACTCCGTTCCATGGAACGGCTTCCCACCAAGACTAGTATAATCCTTGTAGAGCTTGGCGAAATCGGCTCTAGGCGCCTGCACTACCGCACCACCACCATTAGCAGCATTAGGAACTGCTCCCTGAACATCCCTAAGCATCTCATGCATAAAGGTAGTATACATCACCCTCATATCAGGGACATTCCCATTGTTGGCCCCTGAACCCGTACTCCTCGTATTTCGGCTCATCGTTCAATCTGTAAAGAGAAAACGATTAACCATCTCCTTAGTGGTGCCAGTGCAGTGTGACTTCATCCTTAGACATACTAATAGTGTATGTATATATATAGTTTTTGAAAACCAAAATATCACAAATATGCGCTCTCATATACGTATACTATCTCTCCCTGATGTCTTCCCCTAGGTTAACTACGCAACCTAGGCTCTGATACCAAGTGTGACGGCCCGCCCCATACTAGCCGACATTTCCCCGAAATGCACTGTCAATGTCCGACTAGCACGGAACGGTCGTCAAAAAGGAAAGGGTTGAAACGATGACTCACCAAGAACTTGTAGTATATCTCACAGCGCATGGAACAAAATATAATAATAACATAACTTGAAATAAAATAGGCGAGACGGTGCATAAGCTGAAAACTAAACCATCATAGCACCAGAATCCAAAATACAGCTTATGATCCGAACCATCATTATAACAACTTCAAAATACTGCCTCTAAAGAAAAATAGAAAAGGTACACTACTAATGCCCAAAGCAGTGACTAGCAACAACATAGGGAGAAAATATGTAAATAGTACGTGGAAGCCTCCTGCTCGTCCCCAGACAGCTACTCATGCATACCCCCTTAACCTCTCTCTAGTCTGCTCGTTTAGGGGCACCCGGAGTAATAAGAAGAGACATAAAACTCTAGGTCAGAAAAAAGTCTGGTATGAGCGATAACAGCAAAAAAAAAAACAATAACAGGTATAAATCATCATACTTGAACCTAGACCTGCAACCAAAGAGTTGGCACAACAAGATGTACAGTGCTATAAAGGAACACTAATATAAAGTGTAAAATAGGAGTGTGCATATCATGGTGATAGCAAATATCAAACATAGCAATCATCCTCACATCACTCAGTGCGTAAAGCATACGATATCCACCGCTTTGATAACCAAATCCATTTGGGCCATGACGGTAACTCCATCAACTATTGCTATGAACACATTCCCTGGTCTATAGTCAACAATCCTACCCAGTCTACACATCCCTAGCTCTAGATTAATGGGTCAACCAGTCCACACTTCCCTATCTCTGGTTCGTCTACATGCCCCCTTCAACGGTGAACCAAAGTTATAGATATCGTAACCCTTTTGCACACGTCCCGTAGCAAAGTCCAACTCTAGAAGTTAACTCGTTGGTTCTTATCTGGATCCTGAGTTATAACTTCCCACTTGGACTTCCTTTGAATCTCGGATTTTGGTTGAATTAGAGTTGGTCTTCAAAAGAGTCATCACATACAAGTAGTGGAAGCTCAATTCGGTTCGACCTGATTCCCTCGGTTCGGTTCGAATACATCGTCCTCAGGCTTTCCTGTTCGGTTCGGTGCTCCACTTCAAGTTGGTTCAATTCGGTACCGCATGTTTCGGTTCTGTCTGGTGCCCATGCTTTGGTTTAGTTCAATTCGGTGCCCACGCTTCGGTTCGGTTCGGTCTCGTATTCCAACTCCATGCAAATGGCCTTCCTTTTTGCCATGTTCCAATCCGGTTTGGTCCGGCTCATCCGATCCGATCCCCTAACCAATTTGATCTCCCTAGCTGATCTGATCCAGATCCTACAAAATTTCCAACAAGCTTGTATTGTCCATTCTCGCTATACGACGGCATTTTCAACCATTCTAACTTTACTAAACAATCATGAAACATCCCAAACAACAGTAACAACGTATAGTTTCAATCAAAAAGATCAAACCGTCAAGCATATAGGTCATTTTAGATCAAACATACCCAAGAAGCATGATTTTCCCCTCAGTGCCCTTAACCATGTTTAACTATAGGATTAGCAAACTTAATCCAAATTAACCCAAATTTTTATCAAAGGCATAAAATAATATTTTAGAATTTTTACATATTTTTCCAGTTTTTTATGATGCATTATTTCGCTAATTATCACTAATCACCCCTAATTAGCCATAATTAGTGAATAAAAGTGCAAATCACTCACCTTAGTCGCAAATGAATCTTATATCTGAAACTATGACTGATATGGCACAAATTCCAATGTATAGCAGCAACTCAATCTACTATTTGATGCTAATTTCTCTTGATTTAATGTAGTTTTGCTTAATTAGTGATTAGAAAGCAATTAGGGTGAGATTTAGAAAGTGAAGGCCATTACTAGGGTTCAAAGAATGTAAGTGGCGACTAGAAAACTGAAATGAAATGTTTTCCTAAACCCTTTCAGCCCTCCCATAACCCTAATCGCGAATGTGTTTTGGGCCTAATCACTAATCACCTAATTAAGCCCAGTTAAGCTGTTTTTTCGTCTTCCAAACTTTATTTCAGCCATATCTCCCAAACAGTAAGTCCGTTTGATTAATGTGACCACTCTACGGAAAGGGAAACCATCATCTGAATTCAATGGAAGTGGTTTAAGGCCAAAACTCCTTACCAATCAAAATTTATAGGCAAAACAAGATTCTCTAAGGGTAAAACGGTCATTTAACATTCGGGTAAAATCGTGAACATGGGAAATGACTCCAATAGTCATTTCCCAAAGTTACACGACAATTTGACTTTGTATGAAAATAATATAAATATTCTACGATCCTCCGATAGGTAGAATGCGAGTCGTTACATAATAGCTGTGTAGATCGTTTATTTTCCTGTTTTAGTTGGTGGACTAGAAGAATTATTTGAAACTAAACTTAGATCAGAGGATTAAGTTAAATAAGCTAAGAAAAGAGTATTGGCATAACTAAAAAGGAAACAACATATTCAGTAAAGCAACAAACATAACAGTTAAAGAAAGACGAATAAGAGTAAATTTTCCAAGCTAACTTGAAAAAGAAAATCAGTAACAAAGAAATTTTCTTCTGTGGGTTGTGCTTGGTTAGAAAAATTGGGAAACTTTGTACAATAGTTTCATAAAATCCGAGTATAGTTAGAAAAAGGTACATAAAAGAAAAATGTAACTTAAGAAATCGAATTTAGAAAATTGGATTTTTTTAGAAATTCGAAAAATAAAGTTGCTTGGTAGCATTTTGGATGCAAAAATTGGATGAACTAAATTCTTGCTCAGTAAGAGTGTGGGAAAATTTGGATGAAAAGGTATTTTGATTTTAAAAATATTGCATTCATGTAGGATGTGCACATCATGTTTTAAAAGAATTTTTGAAAAATTTGCATATACATAGGAGGTACAACCTAGGTATACATGTATTACTACGTTGTATTACATTTTGCACAAATACATAATGTTTGCGAAAATTGGAAGCACATATGATGGATGGATATTACGCGAGGGGTTATTTGATTTTTACCCTTATCAAATTTCGGGGACGAAATTTCCTAAGGGTGGGAGAATGTAATACCCCGCATTTTTAATTAAAGATAATAAATTGGGGATAACTTAATGTAATATTAGGAACTAAGTAAAACAGACTATACCATTGCGTTCATCCTGGAATTCTGGTTCAGATATACCTCAAGTTTGCATAAAACGGATAGCATATGAAGAAGTTATGGATAATAGAAGTTTGACGAAGCGAGCAGGAAACGGGCCAGTGTAACAGGTGCACTTGGCAAGTGCGCCAAGGTTAATTTACACTAGTGCACTTGTAAAATGCGCCAGTGTAAGTTTCTGGCATTCAGACCCATGGGGGTCGACCCGCCCCAGATCTAGGCAGATTCTTCGACGAATCTGGACTGTTTTGTGGCCATATTCGTTGCTGACTCAACGCTGCGTGTGCAAGAACACCTATAAATTGGCTAGCAGAGCCTAGCCTAAATCTCATATCTTCTGAGAGACTGCCTAAGCTTTGCCGTTCTTCTTCCTCCTCAAATATCTTCAGAAAAATAAAAGAAATTATGAATCAAGAACTAGAAGAAAAGAATGTATATTTGCAAATGGGTATTCAGAGTTCTAATCGAAATGAGGTAAATTCTTGGATCTGGTCAATTTAAATTTCTCCTCTTTCTTCTCTTTCCTTTTAGTTGAGAATTGTGGATCCATGGTCATTTAGGTTCTAGATCCAGTTAGGGGAGCCATGGAATGCAAGGTTTAGACCAGATTCATGAATTGGAAAGCTATTAGGTGAGTGGATTTAAGTTATACCTTTTTGATAATAGTATATTTATTTTTTGACATTCCCCATTAACATGTAATGTAAATCTGCTAGAATGATTAATCTGTTGAAATGTAAATCTGCTGGAATGATTAATCTATTGAAACGTTAATATGTTGAAACGTTAATATGTTGAAATGTTAATATGTTGAAATATTAATAGGCTGAAATGTTAATATGTTGAAACGTAAACCTACTGAAATGTATAAACTTGTTAAAATATATGGAAATGATTACAGTTGTATGCATACATGTTCTAATTACATGTTAATCTATGACATATTATGTACTTGAACCCTTAAATTTAAGAATTGGGATTACATGTTAATTTGTTAGAATGGAATAATTATATGATTTGATGATTACATGTTATTTTAAAATAAAGTTAATTACATGTTAGGAAGAATGTGCGACATGATAATCAGATAATGGACTTAATATGATATTAAGTATGACATGTAAAAATAGATTACAGTAAAATTTGGAGAGAATGAATACGCCTAAATTTACGGAAAATAGAAAACTATAACCGCACTTAGACACGGGGTTAAATTCAACTTGTGATAGAAGTCTGCGAGGAACCGCCCGCCTAATCCAGCATCCACAAGTTGTAATTTAATGTGAGGGGTCTAATGTGTAAATATACATGTAATGGTACTAAGATACGAGGTTAAGTCAACTTGTGGTAGAAGTCTTCCCGGAACCGTCCAACAAATCCAGCATCCACAAGTGGTAGGCTTAATGTGAGAGGTCTAGTGCATATATATATATATATATATATATATATATATATATATATATATATATAGACACACACACACACATACACACATATATATATATAAGGATAGAAATAGAAGGCACTAATTGTGATTAATGGAAATGAATAAAAGTTACAACAGTAAAAGGATTAAAATGAACGAAAAATGATGATAACCTATTATGAATAAACCTGAACGGTAAAAGAAAGATAATAGGTAGGCTTGTCCTAGTGACAAGTGGAAATTATAACTTAGGTAATAGTAAATGATAAAGGGAATGTGATAACTTATGTAATGAAATAAGTTGCACTTAATTACAAATTAAGTAATCACTAAATTTAGGAACCTGAAACCTGTTGTTCGTAATAAGTAGAGAAAAAAGGGGAAAACTTATATAATACAATAAGTTGTACTTAATTATAAATTAAGTAATACGTAAACTTGAGAATCTGAAATCTTCTGATTAGAATAACATGATAAAGGCTTGTCCTAGGGACAAGTGCAAATTAGAACATACGTTATAATAAACAGAGGAAACTTAATAGTAAACCTTAGTTAAGAGAACTAAGTTAATAAGTAAACAACGACAAGTTGTAGTAACAGTGTAGGCAGAATTATGATTAAATAAGAAAGGAGCAAGGTGAATATATGGGATGAAATAAGATATACTTAATCATAAATAATAAGTGACATGTTAAACAGAAAAATTGTGAATTGAGACAAAATATACTTAATTACATATTAAGTAAAACATGTTATTGTAACTATGGAATCAGACAATGAATAATATAAAGAGGTTGTAGATTACAGATCTTGGATTACAATCTAGAGAATAACATGTTATGGGCTTATTAATAAACTTAAATGGATTAAGTTATAGATTTGGAATTAATAAGCAAGAGGAACTTGGTAACTTGAATAAGAAGTCAATGTTAATGGGAATTACCAAGTTAACTGGAAATCTGACAAGGTATAGCAAGTGTGTAATTAAATGTTTAGACATAAGGTCTAACAACACATCAACCTGAAGCGCTTGTATCAGTTCGTACGTCTGAAGGTGAATAACCCAACGGAGTAGATCATCGTGGTGTCATGGGACACAAGGGGAGCGCATGTCCATCTGATTATTCTGCCTATTCTCCTTGTTGTTCTGCTGGCTCCGAAGGACTGGAAGGGGAAGCATGCGTCTTCCTGGGATGTGGAGGGTACTCCTGATAGTCCTTTGTGCTGTGACAACATTCGATTATGCTCACAGAGGTTAGGTCTGCGCGTTACTACCCGGTGAGTATACCTTGACTACCATTAGGATCAGTCAGAAGGCTGTAGGGTGGCATAGGTGATTCGACAATCCACGGTTGCCTTGTGACTAGGCTGGGATACAACCATTTTTATCGAGTTACTGGCGGGTCTAACCATCTGTTGATAGCAAGACGTCGGATACCCACCATCGACAGTCAGCGTGATACGTAATGCGTGATGTGGAATGACAGAGAGCTAAACCAAAAAACTGTAGACCTTTTGCTATCAAGGCTATGGGTGAGGGATATGCCAATTAGGATTTTTTGTTTTCTCTAGGGCCTCAGCATCTGTGTATACAGATATCTGAAAAGCTCCCGACCGAGTTCCTTGTATAGCTTTACCATGGGACTCGGTGCATAACAAAGGATATGTGCAGTTAAAGCATCGAGTACGATTGACGATACGTACATGGGAAATTCTAGATACATGCATGTCTGCCCTGGGTGGTGTATCGTAGACTCTAGGACATTATTCTGTGATGGAATCTGATTCGATCGAATGGTTCGAAGATGGCAGTCCGTACGCTTACGTAACATGGCGACATTGGTTCTATGCGGAACGTAGCATTGTTATATAGAGATCCGTACGTCGCTCCGCCATAGGATGAGGAACTGCATATATTTCTGTGGCGTTACGGCGGAGACCGTGCAAGTGGGGTGCCATGGGATGTACCTTAATATTGGGGGAAGCTACATATATATATTGTGTTAGGTTAATCCATTGGGAAGTAGATGGGTACGATGTGTGTGTAAGCCTTGAGCGATGTTAACCCAAATAACGTAATAAACAAGAAAATGTAACTGAACGGTATATGTAGGGTTATCCAAAATGTGTAGTTTAAATCTAGTCACCAGAACTTGTGTTCTGACCCCCTCCTCATAACATACTCGCAGGTTAGATTTGTGGCAGAGATATGATAGCTTTGGATATTGGTTATGCACTATTATTATCTGGATAAGGCAATATTTTGATTATATTATATTTTATCCATTCCGTTGTAAGATGTTTTCTGAGTTCTGATATATTTTATATTTTTGTCTTTTCTGCAGGATACCAGACAAACCAACACGAGTTTCGATGGATTATAATTTTGAAAAAAAAAATCGGTCTGTCGGAATTCGGGTTGTTCCAGGAAGGGTGTAATGTAAAGTGACTTATCTGTATTATTATGAACACAAATATAGTCAATCAAACTTTTGTATTAGTTTAAGTCATGTTCCGCTGCTCAAGAATGTCAAGTCCTCTTTGGCTGTTGAGGCGAAATCTTATTTTGCTGCTCGGGTCATGTTAAGCTGCTCAGGTGTTATAAAGCATATTCCTCCAGATTAAGTGAGGGTTGTTGATTGGTTGAAATTCCAGAAAGAGTCTGCTACTGGACATAAAGCGGTGCTAAGAACTAGTATAAAATATATGGTGTCTTTACTTTTTTTAGTGCTTTTATATTATTTACTATATCTTCTGCAATTAGCCTCTTACATGTATTTCCGTATTACTTGACATAGTTGAGAAAGGCGCGCTATGGCGCGGTACGGTGCGGCGTCTGTGCAATTTTTTCTTGCTACACGACGCATATGTAAAGGCATGCCAAATTGCAGAAATGTCGCACGGCGAAAAATGGCGCGTCTTTTCTTTATTTTATTGTTCTTTGTTGGGTTTTTCTCGCATTTCAAATTGCAATAACTACAACTACATATATTCTTACAATCGTTACAACCACCATCACTACCACCATTACTATTATTATCATATGACATAAAATGTGAATAACTTTTTTAGTATCTAATTTTTAGTTATACTGAAACATAATTACATCGTTATTATTTTTTATTTGATTATAATTAGCGAGTTAATAACCCAACAATTATGTAATTAGTTGACCTTAGCATGCCGGCATTTAGAACTGACGTATGTTATATAGTCCAACGTAGTTTAGATTCATTTTATTATTGACAGAAGTGTATAATGTAATGTATAAAAGATCATAAAATATTGCCTATCGTAGATGCAAAAGCAAATGAATGAGACTGAGAACTTGAAAACGATAAATCACGAAAGCGGATTTGAAGAAAGAGAAAGCATTCTCAGAAAATAAACATTCAAGCAGCTCTAAAATATGTTTTTGGATAGAAATTTTTTGCAATTGTGTGGATATGTCCAATATCTTTGTACGATTTGTCTGAAGTATAAATATATTTTATGATTTTGTATTAGAGTATTTAAAAGAAGGTATAATATATGTGACATCATTGAACCAATATCTTTGAGCAATGTTGATGATTATAATGAATGGTTAACCAGAAATATGGATGATGCATCCGATGCTAAAAATGAGCTTGTATTTTGATGATGAGGATAGCTTAACTTGGGTTGTTGCTGCTAGAGCAACAAAATGGAGGAAGCTAGATATTCATCTAGAAGAACATCCACATCGAGAGCTTTTTATGCACCTGCTTTAGATCTTTTACATATTTACGAAGAACAAACAAATCTAAACAATACGAATGAAGATGATTCTGGTGCTTATGAATCTGATGATGCAGACATTGATTTGAAAAATATAATTGCTGAATCAAAATCAAATTTCTAGTTTATTAGTAGTATGTATTATTAATTTGGATTTGTAAACTATTATGCTTGAAATTTTATGCTTATGATATTATATTCGATTATGTTCTTTTTGTAAAATGTATAAAAAACTTTGGTGCATATCTTTTAGCAAAAAAACACTGAATTTTTTAATTTCTTTTGTTAATTGTTAAATTTATTTAAAACAAACAAACATACGCAGTAAATTAAAAAGCCGTGCGTCATTTGCCGCGCCGTGCTCCAAGTCTTCATAAAGGTTTTCCGTTATTTTGTGACGTGTGCCATTAATAACAATGTTACTCGATCCATCTCGTCTTTTCATTTTGTATCGAAGCAGGGCATCTTGTACCGAATAACGGTTATTTGATATCTTGATGATATGTAGAATAACACTAACACCAACACTTACACTAGTTTTATGGAAGGTTAATCCACTACATGACCTCCATTATTCAATGGCATGAATTACAACTATTGGGCTGCACATATGAGAATTTATATGCGAGCAAGTGGTTTTGATTCATGGAATATTATACAAACTGAATATAACATTCCTACCACTAACTATTCTGAATGGTGGAACCCACAAAAATTGGATGCTGCTGCAAATGCTAAAGCGATGAATATGTTGCATTGCACCTTGGATAGAAATGAACTCAATAAATCCCTTGGATTATAATATCCTTTTAAAGAAAAGTGGAACGTTAAAAACGGATCCCTGCAAAAATCAGAAATGGCAGCTGGTTCCTTCACTCTTCAATTCTTCTTTCTTTCTCCTCATTCCTATATTTTGTTTCTGCTCTTCTTCAACTCCCGCACTCCACATTATTAGATCCGACTTTCTTCATCCTTGATTTTCACAGATGTTATCTTCTCAAAACTGCTTCGACTTTTATCTGATCGGAATCACCTTTTGACCAACTTTGCTCGTTCTTCTTTCTGGTGAACCCTAAAATCGGGGTTTTGCAAGGTAGCTCAGGTTACTATAAAGCCGCTATACTGCTATTTCATCCCTCACACGAGACTGTCACCAGCTGCCGAGGGTATGGAAATATTTGGTGTTGGACTTCTGGTGCTTTCCCTTTTTTGACCATGAGCCTTTATGTTATGGTCTGCGTTTATTTTAGATTGGGGCAAGGATTACAGATTTGGTGATTTTAGTTCTGGTTTTATTTTCTTTGAGTGGATTTTTGGTGTTGCACGGTCTATTTTTTCTTCGTGGTGACCATCTTTATCATAAAACATAACATGAGAGGCTCTGCCCTGGTCTATGTTGTTCGAGTGATGAGTCTCTCCTTTCATTACCATGCCTTCGCCCTCTGGTGTTTTGTCACTACTTTGGGATGATAGAGATGGCCAAGGTTTTGCCGTGACTGCTTATTTTGTTATTGGTATTGGCACTTCCTCCGAGTATTTATGTCATCCTCCAATGTCAAAGTCCTAACATAATCTTGGTCGGTGTTATGCTGTGTTTTGCTAAAGCTTTTTGATATGATGCAATGTCATATATTATGTCATCAAACTCTACGTTATTGGGTTGCTCTAGTGATTCTCTGAGTTTTGGTTGAAGGCTCTGCCCTAAACTATGTCATTTTTTCTGATGTCATCATGCTCCTCTCGGCGATGTGGACGGAAGCGGGTTGCCTGCTGTTTTCCTTGAGGAGTGTGTTGCTGGACATATCACATCTTCTCTATTTTAGGGTAGGTGCAATTGTATGTTGGTTGTGTCCCCTAGTAGTGTCTCGTCATGTACCATGGGTTATTTGCACTGTTTATGTACAACAGAGGCTACTGTGAACATTGTATGTTGAGTTGTACTTTGTTCTTTATTTGTAATGTCACTTCGTTGAAGTATGTAATTGTGTGTTATGTCATTTAGCTCCCTGCGTGGAGTTGTTTAAAGTAGTTTAGGTTAATAGCCTAGCACTTGTCCTATAATCTAGAATAGATGTAGTGGATGGTTCACTTTAAAAACCATTGTAGAAGTTAGACGATCTGTCTAACTCCTGTATATACTGTATTTATTATTTGTATAATTACTTAAGTTAAATTACTTGCAAAAGAATATTAGTCCTGATTTAAGTGGTTTTGTTTTGCATGATGCTCGGGTCAGCTTGAGTACCACAACCGTTGGAGATTATCTTTGAGCTAGAGACCATTCGGAGCTTGCTTTAGCCACCTATCTATTTGTTCTTCAGTCACATCTATGTTAGACAGTTGTTGTTGTTTCTGTTTATCTTTTAGCAGACTTATGTATTTGAGATTTTCGTTGTACTTGTTCTAGTGATTTGACACTATGCATTTTGTTTTGGAGACTGTTTATGTAGTAGCTTCATGAACTACTATGGCTTTATTTATTTCCGCTGCGAGTTATTCTGCTTTTTCTGTGTTTGTAATTCTGTGATATGATTTGTATCTGCTCCAATTATTATTAATAATTTGTTATTTTGAGCAATTCAAGTCAGACATGTGTAGTTTACTGTCGATTTGAATAGCACAACATAGTGGGTTGTTACATCATAGACCACTTTAAAAACCTGTCGGCTCTGGCAAAAAAATAGAAATGAATTTAACTGCATTAGTATGTGTAATACTGCATATGAAATATGGAAACACTACAACAAAATGAGGCTTTCATGGCGTTTGAAAAATGCTATTATAGCCTAACATAGTGTTCCAGAGAACGCCATGTAACGACATGCTATCTTAGACCTCCTACTTTGAATAGCGGAAACAAAAACGCTATGAAAGAAGACTTTTAGATAGCGTTTTTATGTGCTATTGAACGAGAACGCTATAAAATATACTCTCCAATACTGACTTCTTATAGCGTTTGTATTGATGTTTCTATAGCGTTTTATTTATATGCTATAGCGTTTAATGCAATATTTTTACAGCATTTGTTCCCATAATAGTTGGATGTTTCTATAGTGTTTACTTAGTTATACTATAACATTTCTAGTGCCACTTTCTATAGCGTTTTTTATTCAATAGTGTTTTTGAAACACTATTAATTACATTATTAATTTATTGAATTTTCCCTTTTTTTCTTTAAGGTCATCGTTTCAGCTTTTTTCATGTACACACGCATTTAAACATTTATATCCACATACAAATATATTAAATTTTCACAAACAAATACATAAATTACGACATAATATACATGCATGTCATTTAAACAACTTTGTATTTCATACATATTGTTTTATCAACTTTTCCATATTCATACATAATATGTCATACATTTTTACGTTAACAAGTCACTTACAAAACGGACAAACAATAAGCTGGTAGTTGAAAACCACATTTTCTTCTACTTATTCCCTTCTCCACTTAAGAATTTCACTCTTCCAAAAAATCATAGACTTCTCTAAGTCCACTGCTCATCTAATAGTATGCCTGCAAGCTAAGAATAGATGATATAAAGCTTATATCTCTACCTTGTAAGAATACACAACTAAAAGTTTATAGCATACATGAATGCATATAAGAAACATTTAACAAATAAACATGAAGCTAAGGATCGATTACTTTTGATGTTGTTCATCCAAAAAACCTAAATAAATGAAACCATCAGACGACACACACAAGAATTCTCCACATAAATGTACCAAAGATGACGGACGATTATTAACTTTACGAAGTTACATTAACAAACAATGAAAACATTCCATATTCCCTCTATGATTTATAAGACAGAATCAGAAACAGTAAGCCTCGGAACAAACAGCAAAACGACCGCCTAAAGAATGGTATTGGATAAAATTATTTCAAAATGACGTCATATATTTGCTAATCAAACAATTTTTTTTAATAATTATTAGCATTGGAACTAATTTTCAGAGTGACAGTTATTTTATAGTGACCTCATATTGTTTGCTAATAATAAGATAACTAGACAAATTATTATCCAATGTTTACAAAACTTTATTAGCTTAAAATTAGAATTTTTTTTTTTTTAAATCTTTTAGGATGACCTCATATGTTTTAACTACAAAGCATTTTTGTTGTCGTGTAGAAACAACAGGTAAACAAAGATATAAATAGGGTGCAACTGATAGTACCCTACAAGCCGACTTTCACGTTCTTTGGCCGTGAATGATCGTCAAACAGTGAAAATTACGAATAGTAACACCCTATAAATATAATGGGTTGACAGTTGACTACAACTGTTGGAACTGCTAGGCAAAGGATAACTGAATAGTAATTAGACACAGGTGCATATGCACACACGCTCTTACAAACAATGTAAGAAAAGTACTTACTATGCATATTCGGAAAGTACCTAATAACACGTGAAGGAATAATACGTACCTGATAGTGCTAACAGTTATAGGTGCTCCATTAGTAAAATAATGTCCAGAACATGCCTGTCTTCAAACATGCAGGTATGCATTTGAAAAGGCTGTAAGGTTTTAAATTGCTTAAAAAAAAAAAGGAAGGCAATAGCCAAAGTGTGGAATAATAAACAAAAGGGTAAGATAAAAATCAAATCATGAACAACACACACGGTCCTTTTCTTTCAGTTTGGATATCTTTATAAGAGCTATTGACACAGGCATGCAAAATATGCATAAAATCAATGGCACGGCCTCCCCATGCTTCGCCATTTTATGTAGTAATCTGATAAGGTAGCTGACATGTTTCAACTATTTCTTAATGTCTACTTCATGGTAGATCAACCAACAAGATATCATACATACTTCTCCAGACATTAATGTATGCTAAACATCATCATTTAGGAATGAAACTGTAGATGCAACGGATCTCCTACAATATAAGTCTTACAAAAAGTAAGTACCAAGTTTTATGGTAATATGATCAGTAAATCTATGCACTATCGTCAGGGAAAAAACATTCACTTACATGATTGAGAAATCATTTTGTTGGGGGGGGGGGGGGGGGGGGTGAGAGCGCTTGATTACAAATAAGAGGGGTATTTTTCAGAATGAAATCTGCAAATGTTTTGATCTCTTTCACCAAATATACCATCTGCTTTTGAAAATAACTATGGTTTTCTTTCAGTTATACATTTTTTTCTTTACAGTTTTATGGAAATCAAATAAGTTAATGATCCCAGCAATATTTGTTACTATCATACCACAAATCAGTTATCGATAAGGACTAACTACATATATTTAAACGCTTCAATATTTGATTGAATTCATCAATCTACCATATATTCAAAAGGGGGACCTATCTAAATTCAAACAGATTATGAATCTACTCGGACATAACCATCATACTTGACATTTGAGTCTACATCCATGAACTAATAAGATGCTATTACAATGCACAATCATCCATCAAACCAAATATGATCGAAACTAATAATTCTCAAAAATAACATTAGTTTGTTGTATGGGTAGAGAATTATGATGTTATTAGCTTAAAATAGTCATATCCCTCATTCAGCGTATTTATTGACATCATCTACAAGATGCTGCTCTTTAGTCGGATGTAGGTTCTGAATCAACTACATTGTATTACATGACAATGCACGCTGAAATCAGCTAACATCGTGTAAATTCGCAATTTAACAAGCATGCAAAAATTCATGACAGTATGATAAGTATACCTGAACTATTTTATTCTGGAAATTGAATCATTCACGTTACCCAAAACACCGTCTACTAGATGTTGCTCTTTAGACGGATCAAGATTCTGAAACAACTAAACTGTGAAGAAAAAACAGTAAATCCTAGAACAATTAATATAAATTTATTGAATATTTATGTTCTGTCGTGCAAAGAGAAACGCATAAAGAATCAATATTGTTTTTATTTCCTGAACGACATCACCTCAAAATTGTTTGGAGATAAGCCAGCCAGAACACCCAACTTAAGTCAGAATTTGGCCTACTAAGACGAATGAAACGGGCAATTAAAATGCTTATCAGACCCTAGACGAACGAAATTAGCTTGTACAATGATAATTTTTTACTGGTCATATAATTTTTAATTCTATCTATGTGGATGTATAATTACTCATTACAATGATAATTGAGATGAGAGTGGGACCTGATTACCGTATCGTTGGAGCATTGATCTACTGGTCATAAACTCCAAAAACACTTTATTGATCTACTGGTCATAAACTCCAAAAACACTTTATTGATCTACTGGTCATGTATGCTGGCGTTTCTTGCGGTTACACGTGCTTCTTTAAACTATATTTGGGCCTTCATGCATTACATTTTAACTCCTTTCGCTCCTTTCAGTGTTTGAAGTTAGTTTTCTACAGAACACCGATAACTCTATTGCTCATTTGTTGTGCTACAGTCCCACCATTCTATTATGGAAACGAATCAATTTCCTGCCCCTCACAGGCAGACGAAACTAAATAGCAAATAGAACTGAGCTAACTAAACAATTGCCTCATCTCAATTTATTTCATTCAATTTCCTGCCCCTCACTGGCGGACGAAACTAAATAGCAAATAAAACTGAGCTATTGCTATTCTGCCACATGTTAACCATGGTCTTCGCCTTGCTTATTATCACTGCCATTCTCTCTCCCTTTACATCTTTTGCCGCCGTCAAGACGCCACCCAAGCAGGCGAACGATGACTTAATCGTCAAATAATTGCCATCCTCTGACGTCTTTCCCATCTACGGCAATACAGGGATTATACTATGTGCGGATTACCATTAGAGATCCAACGAAGACTTATTTTCTTGATGTGGACACTGGCAGCAATCTGATATGGCTTCAATGTGATGCACCACGTGTCATCTGCTTAAAGGGACCTCATGCATTTTATAAGCCAAAAAAGAGTGGGCTGGTAAAATGCAGTGATGAAAACAATGCTTCAGTTCCATCTATAAATCTTATTGATTGTGAACCATCAGATCAATGTGATTATGAGATTAAGTATGCAGATCAGCTTTCTAGTCTCGATGTTTTGGTTTCTGTTGCTATTGTGCTTCGACTTACAAACAATTTTATGTCTTTAGTTGCCTTTGCTACTGTGTTTCGTCCCCTTGGTCAGCTCACTCTTATCTCCATAAACTAGAAGCTCTACTGACAGCTTTCGATGCCTTTGCAACAGTCTCTAGACAATTGCAAGCTAACAAAACAGCAGCTGACAAAAACATGCATCTGTTTGTCTCCCGGTCCAGAAACAGCTAGCCCTTCGACAAAAACATGGATCTGTTTGTAAAGGAACTCGTTAACCAGTATTTTATCAGAAGCTTTTTTCAAAAATTTATGGCATAGCTCCATGGCATAAAAAGATTTTCTTTTCAAATCAGACAGAAATTCACACTTAAACTGGATAGGTGAAACAAACGAATCTAACCATAGGAGTATATATCTTAATCCATATCAGCACTTGAAACATCTAATATGTGCATGCTTCAAATATTAATAAGAACATTACTCCTTATCATAATATATGCAAATAGAAATAAAAACTATATTGACTTAATTAGTGAAGTTGACCTTCACAATATAAAGACCACGCATCCCATAATTATTGAAATTGACCTCCATTTCCATAATTAGTGAAATTAAGAAATGTCTCGTATATAAAATATAATGCCAATTTCGATCAAACAATCACTTTGCCCCAAACTTCTTTTTTCGTCTTTTTTACCAGAATATTCAAATTTAAGGAACTTTTTATGTTTTCTCATATGAAAAAAAAAACATTATGAACGCATAAAAAAAAAGTCCTTCAGCCATAATTTACAAATTTTTAAAACTTCAGCCATAAAAAAAGGCCCTGTCACCTACCTTCCAGCTGGAACATACAGAATACCACCTGCATATTGTGACAGACTACTAACTGCATAATTGAATGCCTTAGTTTTGGACGTCCCACCATCACCCACACCTCCAAAGTTGGTTAAGAACGCAGAGCGGGCAAAGCAGCCTGTAGTTATGTATTTGAAGCCCGAGATGGGGACGTCCTTGTTCCTCACCTTGATTGAATGGACGGTTTTTATCGACAGTGCCAGAACCTGGAAATGAGGTTGTCAGTCTTTGCTTAGAAGTAATGATCGTGCTTAACAATTAAAGTAGTATAAATAATTAATTACTATAAATGCTAAGTTTTAATTAGACTCAACTCCATAATTACCTAGATGATGGTCGAGCAATGAGATGATCAAATGGAACCAAAGGAGCACTTTATAACAAAATGTGCTATTCCGTTTTGCAGAAAAATCCCTTGAAAATATTTGTTTTTGGCTATCAGTATCGCTACTGCATTTTTTGGTTATCAGTATTGCTACAGCATTCTCTGGCTCTAATAGTACATTTTGAAATGACCGTTGAGGGTGACATGTGTATTACCATAAACGGAATGAGGCATAAGTTCCTAAACTCATGGGTCTTGTATTCGCATGAGAGCTATGTTCCTTGCTACGGGGCAGAGGAATTCATCTAGAGGTAAACCTTATGCCGAAATTTTTGGATTATGGTGTAAAAAATTTAAACCAATTTCACACTGTTTAATCCATTTTTTATTTCACTACCCGACATTTTGTTCTAAGGAAATTTGGATCTTTCCTCACTTTCACAGAGCTCAAACTAATTATTCATTTATTTGTCATGGGATTAAACAAGAATTTTACACCAATTTCATACTGCTCCATCCCATTTACAGCAAATCCATGCATGCTTTTGAAGTATGTAACCTTTCCCAGTGACTAATGACCAATAATTGAACAAAATGGACATAGAAGTCTCACTCTTGTCATGAAAAGAAATAAGAAACTCAAAGTATTGTCCACTGCCGTTTTCCCCTCATCTTTAATTTGCAAGTTCATTCGAGCATGCATTAACTTGCCTTTCTAAGCCTGCATTTTTTTATGCTAGTAGTACTAGTTCCTAAGCCATAGGTAACCAGCAACCATCTAGTATTATAAAGTAGCCCATTAATATCCTATCCTCGGCTTTTAATTGAAAAGCAAATTATCTTCTTTCACAGAAACCCGTTGATTCATAAACAGTGCTCGTTCATTCATGAACAGTGCTCTCATGCGAATACAAAACCCATGAGTTTAGGACTTTTAATTGATAAAAAGCAAATTATCCAAGACCAGATTCTCATTACCATGCTCGTTCATTCATAAACAGTGCATAATAAATAAACGAATAACTTAATATTTCGATACACAATTTATGATTCTGTACATGGAAAAATGCAATCCATTGTATCAAATTACAGAGTTTAATTCTATATAAAAAAATTCCTATAAATAGTTCATCAAACTATGCCCAAGCAACAGAAAACTCAACATTGTACACTATTAGTTAATAACTTTATCAGCAAATACAACACAGAACGCTCCATACACAAACTAAATGTAAACAACAATCAATAGGAAACAAAACACCCCTTTAACACAATTCTCTATCAAGTTTATTTATTTATCAATATGAAACAAAACTTTGGAAACAATCACTAGGAAAGCACTAAGGTTAATTTCACAGTTTATTATACTAATCAAATATCTAAATTATATTCATAGACAACTTTCAAACCTATGATACAATAACTTGCTATTATCGAGTCTTTCATAAACTATTATTTAGTAATAAATAAATTAAGTACCACAAAGATGAGCAGTGAAAAATGTATGATAAAATCTGTACAACCTGTAGTGCCAGTTCGCTATTTTGGATTTGGTACTGTAAGTTCGCGATTTTGGTAGAGGATACAGGGGTTATCTGGAGAGATGTCGGATTGACTATTGATGAATGGAGCGATTCGAAGAGCTGCGAGATCCTAGATGCCGAGTCGGTTGTGTTTGGGAAGCGGAGGCGATGAAGTGAATGGGGATTGTTAAAATATAGACTAGAGTATCACACGCTCATCATCCCTTAATCCATAGTGATCAAAACTCAATCTCAGTTCTATCCAAACACGCCGCAAGGTAAAAAATAATAATCAAACATTGATAAATACCCTTTTTGAAATTTTAGATTTGGTTGAAGAAGATGAATGCAATTTACAGAAAGCGGATGAATTTCGTTCATTTGCACGAATAATGAATACAGTTCGTCATGCAAAGTTTGGATTTTGTTCGAATGTGAATACAGTGTATTACGGTTTAGATCTTACAGTTTGATAAGAAAAACAACCTCGTTGTGAGATGATTTGTCAAAAATAATTACATTAAAACAGTGTACATATTCCAACATTAAACAAACGTTTATTAAGTGAATTTATGTTGATGTTCATGTTGTTTTAAGCGTATGTGTATGTTGTTACTTTTTTTTTCATTTGTGGCTAGTGTGTTTTGTATGTGTTTATTTGTTGTTATTGTGTTCCATGCTTACTGTGATAGTGAAAACTGAAGTAAATAATGCTTGAATATGTTATTTTCATGTATGCAGAACGTTTATGTTTCATGTATTATTATTATTATTCTATATGCAAAATTAAATTAGAGTTTATGTTTTAAGGTTGCATTAATGAAGAGTATAGGGTTAGTATTGGAAATTTTATTAATATGTTTAAGGTGAGGCTAATATATTTTAACCCCTCTTAACAATTCTAAAATAAACTGAAAATGGTACTCCCCTTAATTAAAAGCGGAGTCCCTTTAAAAATCCCAAAGCGAATAAAAAAAGCTATTTCCTGAAGAGAAGGGAAAAAACACGTTTATTTCATTTCCCGCACACAAATTCATTTCCCGCCTCTCGCTTTCTGGATAGCTTCAGTAGGCGGAATGTGTCCCAAATAGCATTGAGATCCTTCAATTTCAAAGCGTTCGAAGATCTAAACAAAGGAAAGCTATTTGATATTGCTATGCAACACCCATTTTGTTGTAGTGAAAACACTTAAATTACTCACGAAGGAACCAACAAGGTGAAGCAAAACAAGATATCTATGCTTAAAACTTAACTTCAGAATTTTAGGATGAAACAAGATGAATCTATTAATGATATATATTCCAGATTCCAAGATATTTATCATTCATTATTAGAACTAAGAGAAGAATATTTTGATTTCGATGTTATATCAAAAACCTAAACTCTTCAATAGAAGATTGGGAAAGTAAGCCCTTAGATATTGAAGAAGCTAATGATCTCTTTACCATGAAACCAGAAGAGTTAATAGGAAGTCTAATGTCATATGAAGCTAACTTTTCGGATAAAAGAGTACATGCTCAGAACAAAAAGAATAGCATTTATATGATGTGTAGAAACAAAGGAAAATCCAACATAATAATTCTAAGATCAAAAAATCAGATTCAAACCAGATCATGGCTCGATCTAACGCACTCAATAGCAAAAATACAAAGTCTCCCAATGCAGCAAAACCTCTGTGTACGGAATATTAGAGGAGCTCATCAGGACATGAAATCAATGCAAACTCTTGATCAGGAAATATAATCTTAGTTTGCTTTCTATACTTGAAACGAAGCTGGATTATGCACTTACTTTGAGAGCAGCAAGGCACATTAACTCGAACTAGCTATTTATTCATAACCTTAACGAGGCTAGCTATGGTAGAATTTTGCTTTTATATAACCCTAACATTCACAATTTCTCAATATTAACTTCCTCAAGCCAGCACATTCATTGTCATTACTTGCATTTACCATCCGCAACATTATATCAATTCACTGCTATTTATGCCCTTAACTCTACTAATGCTAGAACGACTCTTTTTCAAATGCTTCCCTCTCTTAGACAGCACACACATCCTTGGTTGGTGTATGGTGACTTTAACTAACCACTTCAACTTACTGATAGAATAGGACGATCCCTTGTTACCATGACTGAAATTAGTCCAATTAATGTTGCTTTAAATGACTCTGATCTTTTAGAAGTCAACTCCTATGGAATTCAATTCTCTTGGAATAATAGTAAGAGAGAGGGGATTAGAACTTTTTCCAAGATTGATCATGCCTTATGTAATGTTGTTGCTCTGAATATATGGCCTAATTTGACCAATGAGCTTCCTCTCCAATCTCATCAGATCATTCTCCTCAAGACTTGCATTTAGGTGAGAACATAAATATCAAGAAATCGACTTTCAATTTTTTCAATACATGGATTGAGGATCCCCAATTCTTGGATATTATTAAGAAGGAATGAATTATTCCTACTTTTGGTAATCCTGTGTACGTTTTACAAAAGAAGCTTAAAAATGTTACAAATTCTTTAAAAGCATAGGCTAATAGCAAGTTTTGCAGTGGCAGTGGTCAATCCCAACACTGGATGCAACAACTTGTTAGCATTCAATTACAAATGAATTATGACACTACCAATGATAACCTTGCTAGTTTAGAATCTCAATTCTCTAACAATCTTAGAGATGAACTTCATCAAGAAGCATTAATGAGAAAACAAAACTCTAGAATTCGATAGGTTGAAGATGGTGATAGGAATAGTGCATACTTTCATGCAGCCTTGAAGGCTAAGCAAACCAAAGAGAACACTTTTTCTATCACTGATCAGCAAGGCAAGGTTAACACTTCTCAAATTGACATTCAAAATGCTATAGTACAAGATTTTACTGAACTGTTTCGTAATTCTAATAATTTTGTGCCTAACATTGATGATATTAACCCTATGTTACTCCTTCACCTTAGTTCTGATCGTTACGATAGTCTTTGTAGTCCCATTACTGAAGGTGAGATAAAAAATGCTATGTTATCACTTAAAAAACTCATGTGGGGATCCAGATGGTTTTAATGTATTTTTTTTACCAATATTATTGGAATCTTGTGAAACGTAAAGCATGTAATACAATTCTACAGTTTTTTTAAAAGGGCTCAAATGATGGGTTCTTTTAATAATGCTGTAATTGCTCTCATACTTAAAGTTACTAATAATTGCTCTATTGATGCCTTTAGACCCATTTCTTGTTGCAATACTATATACAAGTGTATTACGAAAAACTGGCTAATAGATTGAAACATGTTCTACCCTCTATAATCTCCTCAAATCAATCTGCTTTTCTTCCTGGGAGGAATATTCTGGACAATGTTCTGTTAGCACATGAATTTCTTAAAGGTTACAAAACTAAGTATATTTCTCCTAGCATCATGCTTAAACTTGACATCAAAAAATCTTTTGACTCGATTCAGTGGACCTTTATTACTAGAATTCTTAGTTACATGAATTTTCCTTCTTGTTTTAATGCCTGGGTTTACCCATGTATTAGCACTCCACACTTCTCTATTAATATTAATGGTACTCCAGTTGGGTATTTTACGAGTAAACAAGGCATTATACGTGGAGATCCGAACTCTGCTTACTTACTTATTATTATTATGGAGTCTCTTACTCATATGTTAGATGAGCTGGTTAACATTAGTCAATTTAAACTGCATCCCAAATGTTCCAATCCTAGAATTACCTCACTTATCTTTGCAGATGATCTTGTCATCTTTTGGAAACCTGATGGAAACACTCTTGTTATGAACACTCTTGAAAAAATCTACTGTATTACTGGCTTGAGAATTAATTTGGAGAAATTTTAGTTTTTGGCTGTTGGTATTGGTCAAGCTCAAATTGCTCAAATTCATTCTCAAACTGGTCTGAAATACAATGACGCTATAATATCCTACCTTGGTTTGCCTTTGGAAACATCAAGGATAACTACACAACAATGCTCACCCTTGTTTGCTAAAATTACTAATAGACTTAAGTGTTGGTCTACTAGAAATCTTAGTTAAGCTGGAAGGGTAGCCCCCGTTAAATCAATAATTATAGCAATGCATGTTTACTGGGCTCGAACATTCATACTACCTCAGAAGCTTCTTATTATGATCTGAATAGCATTCATGGGGTTCTTATGGAAATGTAGCATTTATATAAAATATTTGGCTCCTACCTCCTTTGCTTTGATAGAGAGGCCTATAAGCAAGGGGGTCTTGGAATTATGAACGTGTGTATATGGAATAGAGTGCCTTTGAGAAGCATTTTGATGATATACTGAATAGGAAGAACAGTCTTTGGGTTACATGGTCTTACCATCATGTACTCAAAGATAAGAGCATATGGTCAATGAATACTTGTAATGGTATGAGTTGGACTTGGAAGTGTTTGATCAATCTCAAAGCTTTATTTCTGCCTTATTTTAAGTATGGGCATCTTGCCTATAACAATGTTGGCTTCTGGAAAGAACCCTAGTGTGATTTTGGGTTGATCATTGGCAATTTCCTATATTTCAATGATATACAGCAGTCTGGAGTTAACTTAACAAGCAATGTGGCCAGCATCATCTCCGATAACCAGATTAATTTGCCTGATTGCTCTAATCAGAAAATTACGAATATATAGAGCAAAATAAAAATCTTATGGGTCAATTATGGTGTTGTTTCTTTCACTCGCTGGAATTGGAAAGGTGAACATTTCAAAATTAATAATATGTATGCAGCTCTATATGGTACGGCTGATATGGCTAATTGTAGATGGCATAAGGCTATATGAAGGAGAGATAATTATAAAATGGAGAATACATGCTTATGGAAATTCAAGCACAAAGGCATACTTACTAAAGATAAATTAAGAGCTTGTGGCATGATTGTTGATGAACAGTGTGATTTCTGCTGTAATGGGCCTGCATCTGTGAGCCACATTTTCTTTGAATGCTCAGTGATCAAGCATATTTGGAAGGAAATTCTCAGCAAGAGTAGAAATAACAATATACACTACTGCAGTCATCTTGAATGGGAATAGATCAGACACAATATCAAGGGAAGAAGCAATAGAGCAAGAATCTACAACTATGTGCTTAAGAAATTTGTTTACAAAGTTTGGTCTGAAATAAATAATATAGCTTTTGATCCTCTGCATGTGATGGATATTGGACAATTCAAGCAGATGATTTGGCATGAAATGAAAGAGGGTTTGCAGTACTTGAAATTTGCGTATGATCCAGGAATTTTCGGAAGCTGGTGCTGCATAAGTAATGCTACTACAGCTTGCAGTTTTTGCTTTTTTTGTGTTATCGTATAGACTTCTTGTAGCATTAATATGCCGTGTGTACCCCAGTCTTCTTTTTATTTGTTCTCTATTATTGTAACCATGTTTTCATCTTTGGTATATTAATAAAAGTGGTAGGAGTCCACTCAACCCCGTCGGCTTTGCCAAAAGGAAAAAATCTAGCATTTCATGTAGAAAAAGAAGATTCAGATGGAGATGATCTAGAATTTATTGCCAAAAATGTCAAAAAGTATTTGAAATATAAAAAGGGAAACAGAAATAGCGGAAAAACGTGCTTCAATTACAACAAATCATCATCATCGGTAATTGAATGTTATGACTTATAACTGTCACAAGAATGGGAATTTACAAAAGGATTTTCCAGACCAAAAGAAAAAATATCAAAACAAAAATAAGAAGGAAAAATTCAAGTAGAAAATATTCTCTTTGTTATGATTTTTGTGCGCAGCGGAAGCTTGACAAAACGCCAAGAAAAATATGATCTTTATCACCCAATCACTTGAAGATGAATTGATTGAAAATAAACAACACAAAAATATATCGGAAATATGAACACAAAATATTCCCACCCTCTTTATTGATTCACTAATAAAAATTGTTTACAATCGATCTCAACTATCGTTACAAACAATTACAACTTGAATCAATAACCTTATTGAGAAATAGGTAGAGAATATCTAATGGCTAAATAATTTGAAGGAGAACACTCAATTTGGAATAGCTAGACTGATCACTCCTGGTGGCTCTGACCACCACTCTTGGTGGCTCTCACCCACCACGTTTGGTGGCTCTCACCCACTCTTGGTGGCTCTCACCCACATTTAATGAAGATGTTAGCTGGCCCTTTTTATAGAGAGAATTGCTTTATACCTAAGAAAATTTGGTATCCAAATTATCTTCATATATGTTATAAAACTATTTGGATAAGCACCAAATATCCTTGCAATAAATGTCCATAAATATAGCAACCAATAACTCTCCATAAAATCTAGCACCAAATCTCTTTATCAAATCTAGCACCAAATCTTTTCATCAAATCTAGCACCAAATCTCTCCATAAAATCTAACAACAAATCTCTCCATAAAATATGTAAAATTATTTGTTGCCCAAAATTGTGATTTGCGAATCACCAATTTCAACACTCCACCTTAATACCAAATCACAACATCTCCTCCACTCAAACAATAGCCCCTTAGCTCTCACTTTCAACCTCTTCTTTCTCAATTAACACCATCTCGATTTTAACGACTACGAGATAAAACCATCCTGTCTTCTCTTCATGTCCAGGCTCAATTGATTTACAGGCTCAATTACACCTTCTTGATTTCATCAGGCCACAAGATTACCTAATTGATTTCTAGGCTCAATCACACCTCCTCTTTATCGATATACGCCTACCACTTGATCCCTCTTCATCTACATGGATCCCTCGAGAATTATCAACGTGAAGACAACAATCGATAACATGATCCTCAACGGATCCTCAGCAATGATCAAAACCAACCTCTCCACCTTGCTGCGGGCTAGGTTTTTCATTCCAAATTCTCAAAATCTCCTACTCCATAATAGCCATCCATGAAAGCAACATCATCTCTGACATCTACAATCTTCAATCCAAAATCACTCCAAGCTATGTGATGAATCTTGCTCCGATACCAAACTATTGTGATTTTTTTGTGCGTGTAGCTGAAGCTTGACAAAATGCCAAGAAAAATTGGATATTTATCATCCAATCACTTAAAGATGAATTTGATTGAAAAAACACAAATAATATCGAAAATATGAGCACACGATATTCCACCCAACCACCCTCTTTATTGATTCACTAATAAAAATTATTTACAAACGATCTCAACTATCGTTACAAACAATTACAACTTGAACCAATAACCTTATTGAGAAATAGGTAGAGAATATCTATTGGCTAAATAATTTGAAGGAGAACACTCAATTTGGAATAGCTAGAATGATCACTCTTGGTGGCTCTCACCACCACTCTTGGTGGCTCTCACCCACACCTAATGAAGATGTTAGTTGGCCCTTTTTATAGAGAGAATTTCTTTATGCCCAAGAAAACTTGGCATCCAAATTATCTTCATATATGTTATAAAACTATTTGGATAAGCACCAAATATCCTTGCAATAAATGTCCATAAATATAGCAACCAATAACTCTCCATAAAATCTAGCACCAAATATCTTCATCAAATCTAGCACCAAATCTCTTCATCAAATCTAGCACCAAATCTCTCCATAAAATCTAACAACAAATCTCTCCATAAAATATGTAAGATTATTTGTTGCCCAAAATTATGATTTGCGTAACTCAGATTCTTTTTCCTCGGAAAGCAACTTTGATAGTCATAATGAGAAAGTAAAGTATGCTTCATGGGTAAAAATAATGAAGTGCCACTCAAGAAAAGAGGAAAATGGATACTCGATGGTGGTTGCTCAAAACACATGACAAGAGATAAAGATACACTAACAAATATTATCTACTCAGATGGAGGTACTGTCAATTTTGGCGATAATTTCAAGGGATATGTCATCGGCAAAGGCGATGTGAGCAATTACGGAATATCTAATTTACCTCTTATTACTGATGTTCTGTTAGTTAAAATTTTAAAGCATAACTTAGTATTAGTCAATTGTGTGATAAAGGGTTTAAAATACCATTTTTAGAAAACAAATTTAATATTTTTGATCAAAATGAAAAACTTACTTTTGAAGGTAATAGAGATAAAAAATATTGTTTAAATATGAAAGTTAATCATTATTCAGATATGTGTTTAATAGCCAAACGAAATGATCCTTGGTTATGGCATAATTTTTTTTATATAAACTTTAAAACTATAAATAAAATTTCAAAAAATGAAAATGAATTTCAAAGTCAACAACCTTTGTGATGCATGTCAATTAGGAAAATTTAGTAAATCATCAGTTAAATTTAAAAAGATCATTTCAACATTGCAACCATTGGAATTAATTTATATTGGATTTATTTAGGCCAACCCAAGTTCAATCCATAAATTAAAATAGATATGTGTTTGTAATTATTGATGATTTATCTAGATACACTTGGACTATTTTCATGAGACAAAAAAGGGACACGTTCAAACATTTTAAAACATTTGTTAAAAGAATTCAAAATCTAAAAGGATTTAATATAAAAAATATAAGAAACGATCATGGAGGAGAATTCGAAAACCTAATATTCAATCAATACTTTAAAAGGAAAGGAATTTTTCATAATTTTTCATTTTCTAGAACTCCACAACAAGTGGAATTGTAGAACGGAAAAACAGAACATTATAAGAGTTTGCTAGAACATTACTAAATCGAAGCATATTACCAAAACACTTCTGCGTAGAAGTTGTTGCAATAACTTGTTATGTATTGAATCGTGTTTATATCCGATCTCTCAAAAATAAAAATACCCCTTACGAATTCTTTAGTGGTGAAAACTAAATATTTCTTATTTTGAAATCTTTGGTTCAAAATGTTTTGTTTTAATTACAAGAAATAAACTTGGTAAATTCAATTCGAAATATGATGAAGGACCTAGAATATTTGAACTAGAGCAAAGCTTATAGAATTTTTAGTAAAAGAATAAATAAAATTGAAGTAACACTACATGTGTCTTTCAATGAAAATGTTAATCAAATATCACATAATAAAGAAATCATGAAAAATACAAATACTAGAGAAGATGGAAACATTGTTCATAATACTAGATAAAATGAAAACATTGTTAAAAATAATATTATTCATAATACTAGAGAAGTAATATTATTCATAATACTAGAGAAGATGAAAACATTGTTCATAATGATAACAGTGAGTTAAGATCTCCATCAAAAATATTATGGGATCATCCTATTCAAAATATTATTGGAGAAATTAATTCAAATGTACAAACTTGAAATCAATTAAACCAATGGATCACGTAGATTTTCTCTCTAATATTACAAAGGAAGCTTCTACTGATGACAATCGGATTATAGCTATGCAAGAAGAGCTAAACTAATTTGAATGCAATGGAGTATGGGACTTGTTCCTAGACCGAGTGATCAAGCAGTCATTGGTACAAAATGGGTTTATAAAAATAAAGAAGATGAAATAGGTGATATAACCTCAAATAAAGCTAGGCTAATAGCACAAGGATATAATCAACAAAAAGAAATATAATATGAAGAGACGTTTTCTCTAGTAGCCAGATTAGAAGTAATACGTATCTTACTAGCCTATGCTTGTTTTTTATAATTTCAAACTTTATCAAATGCATGTAAAAACCATATTTTTAAATGGATACATAAAAGAAAAATGTATACGTTGAATAACCTCCACTTATTTACACATGAAAAATTTCTTGATCACGTATATATATTAAAAAATGCTTTATATGGTTTAAAACAAGCACCCCATGCTTGGTACAAACGACTTAAAAATTACCTTATAAATTCAGGTTTTCAAATCGGAAAGGTTGATCAGACATTATTTATAAAACATTCTAAAAATGATATTATACAAATACATATAGACGATATTAGTTTTAGTTCTACAAATGAAAAACTCTGTCAAGAATTATCAAAAATAACAACTAAGGAATTTGAAACTCTGTGTTGTGTTTAAGTTATGACAATATTTCATGTGTTTATGTTATCTAAGTAGTATATATGATAAGCCTGTGTCATATTTCATTTCTTACCTTGTGCATGTTCATTTGTTAAGTATGTGAGTTTGTTTATGTTATGTGTGTGTGTATATATATATATATATATATATACACACACACACACACACACACACACACACACACACACACTTTTCATTTGTGAGTCTTACTTAAATTATGTGATTACGTTGTGTCAACGTTCATTTGTTAACTTGTAATTGTTAACTCATCGCATATGTGTTAAGTTTGTGTAATGATGCACTTCTTACCTTGTATAAATCAATTTGTCAATTGTTAAGTTCATATTTCGGAGTATCTATGTGATAAGTAGCATAAATCATGGTTTCATTTGTTAAAGTACGTATATATGTTATACTTTCTTCAACCATGATGATTCCTTCTATCATTCTCATATATATATATACATATATATATATATATAATACATAGGTCATACAAGTCAGGTACTACATACTTGCTCCAACTTAAGTATTATACTATTTTATTTCATAGAATATAGATAAAGAACTATACATTTTATTTCATTTGTTAAGGTGCTATATATGTACACATTACACATACAATACTTCATATATTATAATTGAAGTTTTATAGTTCATGTATACTAGTTCATAGTTCATGTATAATAGTTCATAATTCACATGTTATAGTTCATGAACTACATATAGATATATAACTTCATATGCTCATAATTACCGACTATATCTCCTTTTTGTCGATGACAAAAGGGGAGGAAAATTAGAAAATTTATACCATATAGACAAGGGGAGCACAGGTAAAAATATAATTTATTTAATATTCATATATATATATATATATATATATATATATATATATATATATATAATGACCCGTATTCTACACATCATAGGATCGTAGAATATTTATTTCTTTCCCATATGAAGTCGTATGGTCATGTAACTTTGGGAAACATCTATTAGAGTCATTTCCCATGCTTATGATTTTTGTCGATTTTTAAATGACCATTTTACCCCTAGTCGGTACTGTTTTGGCCATAACTTTTGATTGGAAAGGAATTTTGACCTGAAACCACTTCCATTTGATTCGTTTGATGGTTTCTCTTTCCGTAGAGTGGTCACATTAGCCAAACGGACTTACCGTTTGGGAGATATGGCTGAAACAAGATTTGGAGGGAGAAAAACTGCTTAACCGGGCCAAATCGGGTGATTAGTGAGTAGGCCCATAACCCATTTCGGGATTAGGGTTATGGGAGGGCTGAAATGAGATGGAGAATCATTCCATTTCAGTTTTCTAGCCTCCACTTATCACCAAGGATCCCTAAAAATGGCCTCCAACCTCTAAATCACCTCCAAATCACCTTTAGGTTAAGGATTTGGCTTAGCAACCCCTAATCAAGAAGGATCTTCACCAAATCAACAAAGGAGCTGCTGTTTGGTATTGGAATTCGCATCAAATCAGAGAATCATTTCAGATCTTAGTTTATTTTGTGGCTAAGGTGAGTGATTTGCTTAGTTTTGCACTAATTATGGCTAATTAGGAGTGATTAGTGTTAATTAGCGAATTTAAACAAGATAAAATTCTGGAAAAATATTTATAAAATTCGGAATGATGTTTTAGGTCTTTGATATGAATTTGGGTTAATTTGGTTAAGATTTGCTAATCTTATCATTAGTTTCACCTAAGTATGCTAAAGGGGAAATTTGGTATTTTGGGTATGTTTGATCCATTTTATATGCTATGATTTATGTTTTGATGTTTGGGATCGACACTACATGTTGCTATGACTGTGTGGTATGCTTTGTGATTGTTTAGAAGTGTTAGTTTGGTCAAAAACGCCGTCGAATGGCGTAAACTGCTTGCTGGAAGGACTGCAGGAAGTTGCAAGTTGGATCGGATCGGACTCCCCGACCCGAACCGATCGTGGACATATGCCACGATCCGATCCGAAGACAATGATCCGCATGTCCACCCCCGATCGCGAATCCTCTCCACGATCCGATCCAGATTTGATGAGGCGCAACGATCCGAAGAGGAGCACGAACCGATTCACTTCAGAAGTTCACGAGCTGACTACCTGGGAAGGCGCACCCGACCCGACTCGACCAGTTGGGGAAGCACGAACTAACTTGAAGGAGGAACCCCGACCCGATCCGAATGGGTGATCACGACCCGATCCGAATGGGTGACCACGACCCGATCCGAATGGGTGACTACGAGCTGATGGCGTAACTTGATCTGATCCGTGCAGACGAGGAAAGCTGGGCTCGGAACCGATCCGATCTGAAGGCCACGATCTGATCCGATCTGGTGATGATCAATAACCCGAGATGCAAAGGTAGTCCAAATGGAAGTTAGAGCTCAGGATCCCAGAACCAGTTGGGAACCAATGAGTTCACTTCATGGTTGGACTTTGCTGCGGAACGTGTGCTAAGGAGTTGTCGACGTTCATAACTTCGATTCACCACTAAAAAGGAATGATGGGCTACTTATCAGTGCAGTAGGGTCAATATGACCTGAGGGGCAAAGTGATGGTAGCAAGACTACGTTATCAGTGCAGTAGGGTCATTATGACCTGAGGGGCAAGGTGATGCGTAGTAAGACTATGAGCCAGCGCAGATGGGGTGAATAATTCCATGGGGCAAGTGGACATAGTAAGGATTAGTAAGGCTATGAGCCAGCGCAGATTGGGTGAATAACTCCATGGGGCAAGTGGACATAGCGAGGAATTAGTGGCTACGTTATCAGTGCAGTGAAGCCATTTATGACTTCATGGGGCAAAGTGATCGTAGCAAGGAATGTTGGGTGATCAAAGTGGTGAATATCGTATGCTTTACGCACTGAGTGAGAGATGTGAGGATGGATGCTATGCTTGATTGTTTGCCATCATTATGACATGCACAACTCCCCCACCTCCGTATCTTTATACCGTTTGATATGATACCTTAGAGTGTTGTACAGTATGTAGTGCTAACTCTTTGGTTGCAGGTCCAGGTTCAGGTATGTTTTAGTCTACCTGTTATTGTTCACTTTAGATGCTTATCGCTCATACCAGGCTTTATGTCTGACCCAGAGTTTTATGTCTCCTCTTATTACTCTGGGTGCTCACACGAGCAGACTAGAGACAGGTTAGCTGGTGATGCGCGAGTAGCTGATTCGGAGGCGGGCGGGAGGCTTCCACGTATTATATATATATATATATATATATATATTCACATTCTCCCTGTGTCGTTGGTGGTCGCTACTTGGGCATTAGTAGTGTACCTCATTTACCTTACTTTTGCTTAGAGACAGTTTGAAAGTTGTAATAAGCTGTATTTTGGATTTCCGCTGCTATGATGATTAGTTCTGATTTTCAGCTTATGCATTGTCTCTCCTGTTTTATGTCAAGTATGTTATTATTATATTTTGTTCTATGCGCTGTGAGACATTCTACAGGTTCTTTGTATGTTCATTTCCTTCTTCCTTTTCCTTCTGGCGACCCGTTCCGTGCTAACTGGACATGTGTACAGCGCACCTTCGGAGTAAATGTCGGTTGGTGCGGGGCGGGCCGTCACACTTGGTATCGGAGCCAGGTTGCGTAGTTAACCTAGGGAAAGAAACTAGGGAGAGATATTACGTATATGAGAGTGCGTATTTGTGATTACTTTGGTTTTCAAAAACTATGTATGTATATACTATTAGTAGTATAAAGATGAAGTCGCACTGCACTAGCACCACTGTGGGGTCGTTAATCGTTTCCCTTTTTACAGATTAACGATGAGCCGAGAGACGAGGGGTGCTGGTAGAGGGACCAACCAAGGGAATGCCGCCGACATGAGGGCTATGTTTACTAACCTCATGAGAGACATGCTCAGAGAAGTGCAAGGGGCAATTCCCAATCCCGGAGTTGATGTTGGCCCAGTAGTGCAGGCGCCTAGGGTCGATTTCGCCAAGTTGTGCAAAGATTACACTAATCTTGGTGGGAAGCCGTTCCACGGAACGGAGTCGGCCACAGATGTTCAAGACTGGATGGATAGCTGTGACCGTATCTTTGATGACTTGGGTCTTGAGGATGCGATGAAGAGAAGGCTAGCGTCTCGTCAGCTGCAAGGGCGAGCGATGAATTGGTGGAATGCTATCGGAACAGCTACTCCAGAGGACCAAGTTACTTGGGTTCAGTTCAAGGCTCGCTTTAGTGAGAAGTTTATTCCAGCTGCCCAGAAGTCAGTGTTGTTCAAGAGGTTCTTGGAACTCAAGCAGAATGGGAGGGCAGTTTCTGATTATATTGCCGAGTTCGACACTTTGTCGAAGTATGGACTGTCTCTTATCGATACTCCTGAAAAGAAGAATGAGAAGTTCATTACTGGTCTGGATGGGTACTTGGGGGAGAGGCTTATTAACCACATCGATGAGACTTTTGAATCGATCGTGGGAAAAGCTTTGAGGTCAGAGAGCCTTTACCCTAAGTCAAAGACTGAGGCTGCATCTGCAGAAGGGCCAAAGCCGCAAGCAGGCGGTATAGGCAAGAATAATTCTCAGAATAAGAGGAAGCAGGACCAATCTAAAGGTGGCCAGAAAAAGAGCAAGAAGGATGTTGAGTGCTTCAGCTGTGGAAAGAAAGGCCATTATGCTAAAGATTGTCGGACCAAGCCAGCGGATAAGAAGTGCTTCAACTGTGGTCAAGTGGGACATTTCAAGGACAAGTGTCCGCAACCTCTTAAGGAGAAGCAGATTGTGAAAGCATATGCTATTGATGCTGTTCCTTCTTCGTCGAATGCCCCAACTGCGGCGGAGAAAGGAAAGAATGTTGTTATTCAAGGTATGCTTTCTATTTATGATATACCAGTTCGAGTTTTGTTTGATACTGGGGCTTCCCGTTCCTTCATATCTAGTGACCTGGTAGATAGGTTGGGACTGGAACCCGAGATAGTCGATAGACCATTGATAGTGACGAACCCGATTGGTGGTTCGACTAGCCTTAGTATGATTTGCAGGAATTTGGTCTTATCGAGTCATGGATGTATGTTTGTATGTGATTGCTTTGTTTTGGGCTTTACTGGGTATGGCATTATATTGGGAGTCGATTGGCTCCAAAGATACGGGGTGGTGGTAGACTGTGAGGGCTTTTTGGTGACAATGAGGGCGGATGATGGGCGGAGGGTAGTGTTTGGTAGCCTACCTAGTGATGGGGTTATGGCTAGTTTTGTAAATTCCCTCGACATCCCGCAGGATAAGTTGTCAGATGTGCCCGTGGTTGGCCAGTATCCGGACGTCTTCGAGGAGGTGACCGGGCTTCCACCACACCGAGAAATTGAGTTCCGTATTGATTTAGTGAAAGATGCCAGACCTATAGTAATGCCACTTCGTCGTATGGCACCAAGGGAGCAGCGAGAGCTCGGGGTGCAAGTCAGCAATCTTTTGAAGAAGGGATTTATTAGAAGGAGTGTCTCTGAGTGGGGAGCACCAGTTGTATTTGCCACTAAGGCAGATTGTTCCCTTCGTTTGTGTGTGGACTATCACGAGTTGAATATGGTGACGAGGAAGAATAAGTATCCTCTACCGCGGATAGATGATTTGTTTGATCAGCTGGAAGGAGCTAGAGTGTTCTCCCAGTTGGACCTCGCGACAGGATTACATCAGCTTCGAGTAGCAGATGAGAGTGTTCCGAAAACGGCATTTAGGACGCCGTCTGGATTTTATGAGTGGTTGGTTATGCCGTTTGGGTTGACCAATGCACCAGCCTATTTTGTGGATCTTATGAATCGAGTATTCAGAGATCAGTTGAATAAGTTTGTTCTTGTGTTCGTGGATGATATCCTTGTTTATTCAAGGACAGAGGAGGAACACAAGGGGCACTTGAGGATAGTGATGGAGGTGTTGAGGAAACACCAATTGAAAGCGAAATTCTCTAAGTGTCATTTTTGGAGAAGGGAAGTAAGATTCTTGGGTCATGTTGTTTCCGAGAGTGGTATTGCCGTGGACCCTGCGAAGGTGGCTACGGTACAGGATTGGCCTACACCCAAGAATGCTACAGATGTAAGAAGTTTATTGGGATTAGCTGGATATTATCGTAAGTTTATCCAAGACTTCTCCAAGATTGCAGCACCGTTGACTCAGTTGACTAAGAAGAATCAGTCCTTCGTCTGGGACGGAGTGTGTGATGATGCCTTCAAGAGTCTAAAAGAGAAGTTGACGCGTGCGCCAGTGTTAGTCATTCCTAAAGGGAATGAAGAGATGACGGTATACACGGATGCTTGTGGTACCGGACTAGGTGCAGTATTGATGCAAGGAGGTAGGGTTGTAGCTTATGCTAGTCAACAGCTAAAGCCGCATGAGAAGAAGTATCCTACCCATGATTTGGAATTGGCAGCGATCGTGTTTGCGCTGAAGATGTGGAGACACTATCTCTTGGGAGAAAGATTCGAGTTGTTTACCGATCATAAATCGTTGAAGTATCTCTTCTCTCAGAAAGATCTGAATCTCCGTCAGCAGAGATGGTTAGAGTTCTTGGCTTCGTATGATTTTGATATCGCGTATACACCTGGGAAAGGTAATGCAGTAGCCGATGCCTTGAGTAGGAGACATGCTAGCTTAGGGGCAATGTTTCTTGAATGGAAGCAACTGGACTATATCGCGGGGTTTGATTTCAGACCAAGGTGCGAGTTGGATCCAGTTATGCTAGCTAGTTTGACGATCAGACCCACTTTGATAGAGCGGATTGGTTCTAGCCAGATGGACGATCCTAATCTATTAGAAATCATCTCCAAGTTAGAGATGGGTATCGAAGAGGAGATGAATGTGTATGGGCTTGATCGAGATGGATGGCTTCGAAAGAATTGAAGACTAGTTGTGCCCAACGTGAATGGTTTGAGAGATGAAGTGCTTAGAGAATGTCATCACTCAAAACTGACTATACATCCCGGTGGTAATAAGATGTATCGATACATGAAGCGAACCTACTACTGGGAAGGGATGAAAAAAGACGTTGGGAAGTTTATATCCAAATGCATGAATTGCCAGCTAGTTAAAGCCGAGCAAAAGAAGCCTGTGGGTTGTTGCAACCATTAGAAATTCCCGAATGGAAATGGGAGCAAGTTTGGATGGATTTCATCGATGGCTTACCAAGGACTAGATCGGGATATGATAGCATTTGGGTAATTGTGGATCGATTGACTAAAAGCGCAAGGTTTATACCAGTCAAATCGACCAGAACAGCAGCCAAGTTGGCAGAATTGTATATGAAGTGGGTAGTGAGATTTCATGGAGTACCCAAAAGCATTGTGAGTGACCGAGACCCGTTGTTCACTAGTGGGTTTTGGAAGAGCTTACAAGAGGCTCTAGGGTCAAGATTACATCTCAGTACCGCATATCATCCTCAAACCGACGGTCAGACGGAGAGGGTGAATCGTATATTGGAAGATCTCTTGAGAGCGTGTATATTGGATTTTGGTGGATAATGGGATGATCATTTGCATCTAGTAGAGTTTGCATATAATAATAGCTACCAATCAAGTATCAGTATGGCTCCATATGAAGCTTTGTACGGAAGACCGTGCAACTCACCATCATGTTGGATAGAGACCGGCGAGAAGTTTGTGCTTGGACCAGATGTGGTGAGAGAAACATCGGATAAGATTAAGGTCATTCAGCAACGAGTGAAAGCTGCTCAAGATAGGCAGAAAAGCTATGCCGATAAGAGGAGAAGAGACTTGAAATTCTCCGTTGGTGACTTGGTGTTCGTTAAGATCTCTCCGTTGAAAAGCGTGATACGATTTGGCAGGAGAGGCAAATTGGCACCAAGATTTGTTGGCCCATTCCCTGTTCTTGAATTAGTCGGGAATTTGGCATATAGAGTTGGCTTACCAGAGAAAATGGCAGGAGTTCACAATGTATTTCATGTTTCCCAACTAAGGAAGTTCGTTCACGACTCAAATGTGACTATTTCACCTGATCAGTTAGAGGACTTCGAAGTAGAACCCGAGGCGGTTGGGAACCGCAAGCCGATTCGTATTATGGGGCATGATACGAAGCAACTTCGAAGGAAGGCGGTGAAGCTAGTCAAGGTTCAGTGGGGCGAGAACGAGAATGATTGTACTTGGGAGACAGAGGAGGGCATTAGGAAGGCTTATCCAGAACTCTTTGCCTGGTAAGATTTACTTTGCAATTTAGTTTTCCGCATGCTAGGATAGACTTGCTTTGCTTGTTTGCATGTTTGATTGTTGTTTTATGATTGATAGGCATGCGGGAACCTTTGTGTATGTTTGGATTAGGGAATTTCGGGGGCGAAATTTCTTAAGGGGGGGAGAGTGTAATGACCCGTATTCTACACATCATAGAATCGTAGAATATTTATTTCTTTCCCATATGAAGTCGTATGGTCATGTAACTTTGGGAAACATCTATTAGAGTCATTTCCCACGCTTATGATTTTTGTCGATTTTTAAATGACCATTTTGCCCCTAGTCGGTACTGTTTTGGCCATAACTTTTGATTGGAAAGGAATTTTGACCTGAAACCACTTCCATTTGATTCGTTTGATGGTTTCTCTTTCCGTAGAGTGGTCACATTAGCCAAACGGACTTACCGTTTGGGAGATATGGCTGAAACAAGATTTGGAGGGTGAAAAACTGCTTAACCGGGCCAAATCGGGTGATTAGTGAGTAGGCCCATAACCCATTTCGGGATTAGGGTTATGGGAGGGCTGAAATGAGATGGAGAATCGTTCCATTTCAGTTTTCTAGCCTCCACTTATCACCAAGGATCCCTAAAAATGGCCTCCAACCTCTAAATCACCTCCAAATCACCTTTAGGTTAAGGATTTGGCTTAGCAACCCCTAATCAAAAAGGATCTTCACCAAATCAACAAAGGAGCTGCTGTTTGGTATTGGAATTCGCATCAAATCAGAGAATCATTTCAGATCTTAGTTTATTTTGTGGCTAAGGTGAGTGATTTGCTTAGTTTTGCACTAATTATGGCTAATTAGGAGTGATTAGTGTTAATTAGCGAATTTAAACAAGATGAAATTCTGGAAAAATATTTATAAAATTCGGAATGATGTTTTAGGCCTCTGATATGAATTTGGGTTAATTTGGTTAAGATTTGTTAATCTTATCATTAGTTTCACCTATGTATGCTAAAGGGGAAATTTGGGATTTTGGGTATGTTTGATCCATTTTATATGCTATGATTTATGTTTTGATGTTTGGGATCGACACTACATGTTGCTATGACTGTGTGGTATGCTTTGTGATTGTTTAGAAGTGTTAGTTTGGTCAAAAACGCCGTCGAATGGCGTAAACTGCTTGCTGGAAGGACTGCAGGAAGTTGCAAGTTGGATCGGATCGGACTCCCCGACCCGAACCGATCGTGGACATATGCCACGATCCGATCCGAAGACAGCGATCCGCATGTCCACCCCCGATCGCGAATCCTCTCCACGATCCGATCCAGATTTGATGAGGCGCAACGATCCGAAGGGAGGAGCACGAACCGATTCACTTCAGAAGTTCACGAGCTGACTACCTGGGAAGGCGCACCCGACCCGACTCGACCAGTTGGGGAAGCACGAACTGACTTGAAGGAGGAACCCCGACCCGATCCGAATGGGTGACCACGACCCGATCCGAATGGGTGACTACGAGCTGATGGCGTAACTTGATCCGATCCGTGCAGACGAGGAAAGCTGGGCTCCGAACCGATCCGATCTGAAGGCCACGATCCGATCCGATCTGGTGATGATCAATAACCCGAGATGCAAAGGTAGTCCAAATGGAAGTTAGAGCTCAGGATCCCGGAACCAGTTGGGAACCAATGAGTTCACTTCATGGTTGGACTTTGCTGCGGGACGTGTGCTAAGGAGTTGTCGACGTTCATAACTTCGATTCACCACTAAAAAGGAATGATGGGCTACTTATCAGTGCAGTAGGGTCATTATGACCTGAGGGGCAAAGTGATGGTAGCAAGACTACGTTATCAGTGCAGTAGGGTCATTATGACCTGAGGGGCAAGGTGATGCGTAGTAAGACTATGAGCCAGCGCAGATGGGGTGAATAATTCCATGAGGCAAGTGGACATAGTAAGGATTAGTAAGGCTATGAGCCAGCGCAGATGGGGTGAATAACTCCATGGGGCAAGTGGACATAGCGAGGAATTAGTGGCTACGTTATCAGTGCAGTGAAGCCATTTATGACTTCATGGGGCAAAGTGATCGTAGCAAGGAATGTTGGGTGATCGAAGTGGTGAATATCATATGCTTTACGCACTGAGTGAGAGATGTGAGGATGGATGCTATGCTTGATTGTTTGCCATCATTATGACATGCACACCTCCCCCACCTCCGTATCTTTATACCATTTGATATGATACCTTAGAGTGTTGTATAGTATGTAGTGCTAACTCTTTGGTTGTAGGTCCAGGTTCAGGTATGTTTTAGTCTACCTGTTATTGTTCACTTTAGTTGCTTATCGCTCATACCAGGCTTTATGTCTGACCCAGAGTTTTATGTCTCCTCTTATTACTTTGGGTGCTCACACGAGCAGACTAGAGACAGGTTAGCTGGTGATGCGCGAGTAGCTGATTCGGAGGCGGGCGGGAGGCTTCCACGTATTATATATATATATATATATATATATATATATATATATTCACATTCTCCCTGTGTCGTTGGTGGTCGCTACTTGGGCATTAGTAATGTACCTCATTTACCTTACTTTTGCTTAGAGACAGTTTGAAAGTTGTAATAAGCTGTATTTTGGATTTCCGCTGCTATGATGATTAGTTCTGATTTTCAGCTTATGCATTGTCTCTCCTGTTTTATGTCAAGTATGTTATTATTATATTTTGTTCTATGCGCTGTGAGACATTCTACAGGTTCTTTGTATGCTCATTTCCTTCTTCCTTTTCCTTCTGGCGACCCGTTCTGTGCTAACTGGACATGTGTACAGCGCACCTTCGGAGTAAATGTCGGTTGGTGCGGGGCGGGTCGTCACAATATATATATATATATATATAAGGCAGGTTCGAGAGCACCCCAAACAGTGCAGCACCCCTAATGCCCCTCAATCTCCACCAAGTATTTCCCCTTCTCTCTCCTTCCACTCACTCTCTCACTTCCCACTCACATTCTTTAATATAAATGGGTGATGGAAATCAAGGGGCATTTGGGGTGCTCCATTTTCGGGGTGCAACCGAGCGCTTGCCTATATATATACATATATATATATATGCATATATGCCAGTCATTGTTGAGTCTGTGCGACGACGAGTGAATAGTGGCTATGCACTAGATCAGCGATGGCCAATATGTGTGTGTGTGTGTGTGTATATATATATATGTAGAATTTGAAGCGCAGTAACTACAACAGCAGTAAAATAATTGATCTTGATTTATGATCAAAATACTGTAACATATTTTTGAATCACACTAATATAGCAAGTATATTTCAGGAAGGTCGGTATATGAAACGTCCCCCACTCTTCAATGGAACAAACTATGCATATTGGTCAACCCATACAACGGAATTAGAAATCCGGTACGCTAATCAAAATAAGTATGAAGCACCTACCACTGAAGTGAGTATGTGGACCGATGCACAAAAAAAAATGTAGCTTCCAATAATGAAAAAACCATGAATTTTCTATTTTGTTTGTTAGATAAAAATGAATTTTCATGAGTCATGTTATGTAACACAGCGTATGACATTTGGTGTACCTTACAAATAACACACAAAGTACTACCAAAGTCAAACAAACCAAAATATCAATTGTTCAAAATCAATTTTCATCTTTTAAAATGAAACAAAATGAGTCCATTGTTGATATGTATTCGAGATTCCAAACTATTCCACATGATTTAATGACACTGGAGTAAGATTTACTGATTTTGACTTAGTATCTGGACTACTCAATTCTTCAACATCTGAGTGGAAAAGAAAAATATTAGCTATAGAAGAAGCTAATGATCTATTGATCTTTCAACACTTAAAGTTGAAGAATTGATAGGAAATTTAATGTCCCATGAAGCTAACTTGCAGGCTAGAAAATAGCAAAACAATGAGAAAAAGAACATCGCTTTGCAAGCCAATAATGAGGACTCTAGCTTAGATGAAGATGAAATCGTGTTTATTGCTAAAAACCACAACAAATTTAGAAGGTTGAATTTCTTCAAAAGGATGGAAAGTTAAATACAAGAAATTAAACTTTAGTCAAATGCTACGAGTGTGATGAATTTGGTCATATGAAGAAAGATTGTCCAAAACATAACATTGACAAGAAGAAGAGCAAAAATTAAGAATTCAAAACGAAAAGCATATTTTTTCAAGTTACCTGGGATGACTTAAATTCACCTTTATCTGACAGTGAAAGTGATAGTGATTCATAGCAAGCCAATGTATGCTTTATGGCAAAAATAGATGAGATATGTTCCGAACTTACTTATAATGAATTATTAGAACTTTGATAGAACTAGATGATAAGTATAGAGAAGTAAACAAATTAAATAAAGAATACAGTGCTAAGATGACTTAAATGGAACTTGAAATAGGAAAGCTAAAAATGAGAAGACTATCCTAGAAGAAGAGTTAGAAAATATCCAAGATAAACACAAAAAATTATCTTTGGAAAATGATACATTAACAATGGAGTTAGGGAAAGTTAAACTAGAAAATGAAAAGATTTTCAATAAAAATATAGTTTTAGAAAGTAATATAGAAACGCCACGTTTTGAAATTTCAGAACTCAAAAACCAGTTAGAAAAGATTGCTTCAAATGTTTCAAATTTAACAAAGGCAAACAAAACTTGGAAAATTTAATAAAAAATTCCAAGCCTTCCGGAAATCGAAATGGAATAGGTTTTAAAAAGAATTCAGAACCTAATCATAGTTTTCTTCATGAAAAAAAAATTAAAAAGAAGACTATCAATAAAAAGGGTTTGAAACCTAAAGAAGGAAAAATATTGATTCCTAAATCTAATAACAAATTATTAGACAAACACATATTGATGACTTCTTAAAAAATATAGTTTATAACACAAATTATACTTTTAAAGGCCCCAAACCCACTTGGGTATGGCTGCCTTCCCCGCCTAACATTTAGGACCCTCACAAAGGAAGTGGATACCAATAAAATGGTTTTATCTTGCAGGTACCCGAAATAAAACGCAAGAAGAGATAGGTACTTGATAGCGGCTGCTCCAAACATATGACTGGAAATGCAGAAATATTATCAAATATAACATATCTTAATGGAGGCAGGGTAACCTTTGAAGACAATTCAATAGGTTATTTCGTCGGCATTGGAGAAGTCATTAATTCTGGTATATCTAACTCTCCTGTCATTACAAATGTTTTGTTAGAAAAAAATTTGAAATGTAATCTTCCTAGTAGTAGTCAATTATGTGATAAAGGATTGAAAAAGATAAATGCAATATTATTCATAATAATAACAACCTAATATCTGAAGGATTTAGAAATAAAAATATCTACGTCTTTAATATGGATGTAAAACAAAAAACAGATTTATGTTTAACGGCCAAACATGATGATCAATGGTTATTACATAATGCGATTTTGCCAAATAAATTTCAAATATATTAATAAGTCAACAAAATATGAGTTATTAAGAGGATTACCTAAAATAAATTATAAAGTAGAAAATTTATGTGATGTTTTCAAATTGGTAAATTAAAAAGAAGTTCATTTAAAGCCAAAAATGATATTTCAACAAAACAACCTTTAGAGCTTCTACATTTACATTTATTTGGTCCAACTCAAGTACAACCTATAAATCATAGCAAATGTATTTTTGTTGTAATAGATGATTTTTCAAGGTACACTCGGATATTTTTCATAAAACATAAAAGTGACACCTTTGATATGTTTAAAATTTCGCTAAGAAAATCAAATGGATTAAAAATAAAAAGTATTCGAAGTGATCATGGCGAAGAATTTGAAAACGAACTTTTTACCAATTTTTGGAATAAAAAGGGAATCAGTCATAATTTTTCTTTTCCTCCTACACCACAAAAAATTGGTGTAGTAGAAAGAAACAGTCGCACGCTATAAGAAAGTGCATGAACATTACTAAATCGCAGTAATCTACCAAAACATTTTTCGGTTAAGGATATTACTATAGCTTGCTATGTTTTAAATAGAGTAACGCTACGTCCTAAAAAAACATACTTGTTACGAGTTTTTTAGGAAGAAACCTAAAGTATCGTATTTTAAACATTTGGATCAAAATGTTTATATTAAATACAAATGATAATCTTGAAAAATTCGACCCTAAATGTGACGGCCCGCCCCGCACCAACCGACATTTACTCCAAAAGTGCGTTGTACACATGTCCAGTTAGCACGGAACGGGTCGTCAGAAGGAAAAAGGGAAGAAGGAAATGAACATACAAGGAACCTGTAGAATGTCTCACAGCGCATAGAATAAAATATAATAATAACATACTTGACATAAAACATGTGAGATAGTGCATAAGCTGAAAACCAGAACTAAACATCATAGCAGCGGAAATCCAAAATACAGCTTATTACAACTTTTCAAACTGTCTCAAAGCAAAGGTAAGATAAAGGAGGTACACTACTAATGCCCAAGTAGCGACCACCAGCGACACAGGGAGAATATCTATATATCATACGTGGAAGCCTCATGCCCGCCTCCGAATCAGCTACTCGCGCATCACCAGCTAACCTGTCTCTAGTCTGCTCGTGTGAGCACCCAGAGTAATAAGAGGAGACATAAAACTCTGGGTCAGACATAAAGCCTGGTATGAGCGATAAGCATCTAAAGTAAACAATAACAGGTAGACTAAAACATACCTGAACCTGGACCTGCAACCAAAGAGTTAGCACTACATATTGTACAACACTCTAAGGTGCCATATCAAACAGTGTAAAGATACGGAGGTGGGGGAGGTGTGCATGTCATAGTGATGGCAAACAATCAAACATAGCATCCATCCTCACATCTCTCACTCAGTGCGTAAAGCATACGATATTCACCACTTCGATCACCCACCCTTGCTACGATCACTTTGCCCCATGAAGTCATAAATGGCTTCACTGCACTGATAACGTAGCCACTAATCCTTCGCTATGTCCACTTGCCCCATGGAGTTATTCACCCCATCTGCGCTGGCTCATAGCCTTACCAATCCTTACTATGTCCACTTGCCCCATGGAGTTATTCACCCCATCTGCGCTGGCTCATAGTCTTACCAATCCTTTACTACGTCCACTTGCCCCATGGAGTTATTCACCCCATCTACGCTGGCTCATAGTCTTACTACGCATCACCTTGCCCCTCAAGTCATAATGACTCTACTGCACTGATAACGTAGTCTTGCTACCATCACCTTGCCCCTCGAGTCGCAATGACTCTACTGCACTGATAAGTAGCCCATCATTCATTTTCAGTGGTGAATCGAAGTTATGAACGTCGACAACTCCTTAGCACACGTCCCGCAGCAAAGCCCAACCATGAAGTGAACTCATCGGTTCCCAACTGGATCCTGAGCTCTAACTTCCCATATTGGACTACCTTTGCATCTCGGGTTATTGGTCAATACTGGGTCGGGTCGGGTGTCTCTTCAAGCCGTCGGTTCGGGTCGGGTCCACTGCATCGCGTCGGTTCGGGTCTTCTTCTGGTACGGTTCGGGTCGGGTGCTTCACTTCGGGTCGGGTCGGGTGCCATCTCCCTTCCAGTTCGTGCTTCTGCTCCGATCCGCTCCCTCGTTCTTCACGTGCTCCGATCCGATCCCTCCTTCTTTATCCGATCCGATCCCAGTTCAATTAGCGTGGCCTTCCTTTTTGCCAATTTTCTCAAGTGTCAGGTTCCGATCCGATCGAATCCCTTGCCCAGTTCAACATATCCGATCCGAGCCCCCATATCCGATCCGATCCAAAACCTGCACTGTTTCCTGAAGCTTTTCCAGCAAGTGTTTACGCCATTCGACGACGTTTTCGACCATTCTAACTATTGAAATCAATCACAAAGCATATCATACAGTTATAGCAACATGCATAATCAACCACAAACATCAAAACATCAATATGATAGGTTAAAATGGATCAAACATACCCAAATTCCCATATTTCCCCTTAAGCATGTTTAGGTGAAACTAATGATAGGATCAGCAAAACTTAACCAAATTAACCCAAATTCATATCAGAGGTCTAAAACATCATTTAAGAATTTATGAACATTTTCCAGAATTTTATCATGTTTAAATTCGCTAATTAACACTAATTACCCTTAATTAGCCATAATTAGTGCAAACCTGTGCAAATCACTCACCTTAGCCACAAATAAGCTAAGATCTGAAATAAATCTCTGATTTAATGCAAATCTCAATGCTAAACAGCAGCTCCAATGTTGATTTGGTGTAGATCTTCCGTGATTAGAGGTTGCTAAGCCAAATCCTTGACTAAAAGGTGATTTGGAGGTGATTTAGAGGTTGGAGGTCATTTTTAAGGTTCCTTGGAGATAAGTGGAGGCTAGAAAACTGAAATGGAATGATTCTCTACTTCATTTCAACCTCCCCATAACCCTTATCCCGAAATGGGTTATGGGCCTACTCACTAATCAACATATTTGGTCCGGTTAAGCAGTTTTTCACCCTCCAAACCTTATTTCAGCCATATCTCCCAAACGGTAAGTCCGTTTGGTTATTATGACCACTCTATGGAAAGGTAAACCATCAAACGAATCTAATGGAAGTGGTTTCAGGTCAAAATTCCTTTCCAGACAAAAGTTATGGCCAAAACAAGATCAGCTAGGGGCAAAATGGTCATTTAAAAATCGACAAAAATCATGAACATGGGAAATGACTCTAATAGATGTTTCCCAAAATTACATGACCATATGACTTCACATGGGAAAGAAATAAATATTTTACGATCCTATGATGTGTAGAATACGGGCCGTTACACTCTTCCCCCCTTAAGAAATTTCGCCTCCGAAATTTCCTAATCAAAACACACACAAAGGTTCCCGCATGCCTATCAACCATAAAACAACAATCAAACATGCAAAACAAGTAAGGCAAGCCTATCCTAGCATGCGGAAAAACTAAATTATGAAGTAAGTCTTACCAAGCAAAGAGTTCTGGATATGCCTTCCTAATGCTCTCCTCTGTCTCCCAAGTACAATCATTCTCGTTCTCGTCCCACTGAACCTTGACTAGCTTCACCGCCTTCCTTCGAAGTTGCTTCGTATCGTACCCCACAATACGAATCGGCTTGCGGTTCCCAACCGCCTCGGGTTCCACTTCGAAGTCCTCTAACTGATCAGGTGAAATAGTCATATCTGAGTCGTGAACGAACTTCCTCAGTTGGGAAACATGAAATACATTGTGAACTCCCGCCATTTTCTCTGGTAAGCCAACTCTATATGCCAAATTCCCGACTAGTTCAAGAACAGGGAATGGGCCAACAAATCTTGGTGCTAATTTGCCTCTCCTGCCAAATCGTATCACGCTCTTCAACGGAGAAATCTTGACAAACACCAAGTCACAAACGGAGAATTTTAAGTCTCTTCTCCTCTTATCAGCATAACTCTTCTGCCTATCTTGGGCAGCTTTCATTCGTTGTTGAATGATCTTAATCTTTTCTGAAGTTTCCCTCACCACATTTGGTCCAAGCATAAACTTCTCGCCAGTCTCTATCCAACATGATGGTGAGTTGCACGGTCTTCCGTACAAAGCTTCATATGGAGCCATACCGATACTGGATTGGTAGTTATTATTATATGCAAACTCTACTAGATGCAAATGGTCATCCCATGATCCACCAAAATCCAATATACAAGCTCTCAAGAGATCTTCCAATATACGATTCACCCTCTCCGTCTGACCGTCGGTCTGAGGATGATATGCGGTACTGAGATGTAATCCTGACCCTAGAGCCTCTTGTAAGCTCTTCCAAAACCCACTAGTGAATAACGGGTCTCGGTCACTCACAATGCTTTTGGGTACTCCATGAAATCTCACTACCCACTTCATATACAATTCTGCCAACTTGGCTGTCGTTCTGGTCGATTTGACTGTTACAAATCTTGCGCTCTTAGTCAATTGATCCACAATTACCCAAATGCTATCATATCCCGATCTAGTCCTTGGTAAACCATCGATGAAATCCATTGAGACTTGCTCCCATTTCCATTCGGGAATTTCTAATGGTTGCAATAACCCACTAGGCTTCTTTTGCTCGGCTTTAACTAGCTGGCAATTCATGCGTTTGGATATAAACTTCCCAACGTCTCTTTTCATCCCTTCCCAGTAGTAAGTCTGTTTCATGTCTCGATACATCTTATTACCATCGGGATGTATAGTCAGTTTTGAGTGATGACATTCTCTAAGCACTTCATCTCTCAAACCATTTACGTCGGGTACAACTAGTCTTCCATTCTTTCGAAGCCATCCATCTCGATCAAGCCCATACACATTCATCTCCTCACCGTCGATGTTCATCTTTAACTTGAAGATGATTTCCAATAGATTAGGATCGTCCCTTTGGCTGGAACCAATCCGCTCTATCAAAGTGGGTCTGATCGCCAAATTAGCTAGCATAACTGGATCCAATTCGCACCTTGGTCTGAAATCAAACCCCGTGATATACTCCAGTTGCTTCCATTCAAGAAACATTGCCCCTAAACTGGCATGTCTCCTACTCAAGGCATCGGCTACCGCATTACCTTTCCCAGGTGTGTATGCGATATCAAAATCATACGAAGCCAAGAACTCTAACCATCTCTGCTGATGGAGATTCAGATCCTTCTGGGAGAAGAGATACTTTAACGATTCATGATCGGTAAACAACTCAAATCTTTCTCCCAAGAGATAATGTCTCCACATCTTCAGCGCAAACACAATCGCTGCTAGTTCCAAATCATGGGTAGGATACTTCTTCTCATGCGGCTTTAGTTGTCGACTAGCATAAGCTACAACCCTACCTCCTTGCATCAATACTGCACCTAGTCTGGTACCACAAGCATCCGTGTATACCGTTATCTCTTCATTCCCCTTAGGAATGACTAACACTGGCGCACGTGTCAACTTTTCTTTTAGACTCTTGAATGCATTCTCACACATTCCGTCCCAGACGAAGGACTGATTCTTCTTAGTCAACTGAGTCAACGGTGCTGCTATCTTGGAGAAGTCCTGGATAAACTTACGATAATATCCAGCTAATCCCAAAAAATTTCTTACATCTGTTGCATTCTTGGGTGTAGGCCAATCCTGTACCGTAGCCACCTTCGTAGGGTCCACGGCAATACCACTCTCGGAAACAACATGACCGAAGAATCTCACTTCCCTTCCCCAAAAATGACACTTAGAGAATTTCGCTTTCAATTGGTGTTTCCTCAACACCTCCATCACTATCCTCAAGTGTCCCTTGTGTTCCTCCTCTGTCCTTGAAAAAACAAGGATATCATCCACGAACACAAGAACAAACTTATTCAACTGATCTCTGAATACTCGATTCATAAGATCCACAAAATAGGTTGGTGCATTGGTCAACCCAAATGGCATGACCAACCACTCATAAAATCCGGACGGCGTCCTAAATGCCATTTTCGGAACACTCTCATCTGCTACTCGAAGCTGATGAAATCATGTCACGAGGTCCAACTAGGAGAACACTCTTGCTCCTTCCAGTTGATCAAACAAATCATCTATCCGCGGTAGAGGATACTTATTCTTCCTCGTTACCTTATTCAACTCGCGATAGTTTACACACAAACGAAGGGAACCATCTGCCTTAGTGGAAAACACAACTGGTGCTCCCCACTCGGAGACAATCCTTCTAATAAATCCCTTCTTCAAAAGATTGCTGACTTGCACCCTGAGCTCTCGCTGCTCCCTTGGTGCCATACGGCGAAGTGGCATCACTATAGGTCTGGCATCTTTCACTAAATCAATACGGAACTCAATCTCTCGGTGTGGTGGAAGCCCGGTCACCTCCTCGAAGACGTCCGGATACTGGCCAACCACGGACACATCTGACAGCTCATCCAGTGGGATGTCGAGGGAATTTACAAAACTAGCCATAACCCCATCATTAGGTAGACTACAAAACACTACCCTCCGCCCATCATCCGCCCTCACTGTCACCAAAAAGCCCTCACAGTCTACCACCACCCCGTATCTCTGGAGCCAATCGACTCCCAATATAATGCCATACCCAGTAAAACCCAAAACAAAGCAATCACAAACAAACATACATCCATGACTCGATAAGACCAAATTCCTGCAAATCATACTAAGGCTAGTCGAACCACCAATCGGGTTCGTCACAACCAATGGTCTATCGACTATCTCGGGTTCCAGTCCCAACCTATCTACCAGGTCACTAGATATGAAGGAACGGGAAGCCCCAGTATCAAACAAAACTCAAACTGGTACATCATAAATAGAAAGCATACCTTGAATAACAACATTCTTTCCTTTCTCCGCCGCAGTTGGGGCATTCGACGAAGAAGGAACAACATCAATAGCATATGCTTTCACAATCTGCTTCTCCTTAAGAGGTTGCGGACACTTATCCTTGAAATGTCCCACTTGACCACCGTTGAAGCACTTCTTATCCGCTGGCTTGGCCCGACAATCTTTAGCATAATGGCCATTCTTACCACAGCTGAAGCACTCAACATCCTTCTTGTTCTTTTTCTGGCCACCCTTAGATTGGTCCTGCTTCCTCTTATTCTGAGAGTTATTCTTGCCTCCACCGCCTGCTTGCGGCTTTGGCCCTTCTGCAGATGCAGCCTCAGTCTTTGACTTAGGGTAAAGACTCTCTGATCTCAAAGCTTTCCCCACAATTGATTCAAAAGTCTCATCGATGTGATTGATAAGCCTTTCCCCCAAGTATCCATCCAAACCAGTAATGAACTTCTCATTCTTCTTCTCAGGAGTATCGATAAGAGACAGTCCATACTTCGACAAGGTGTCGAACTCAGCAAAATAGTCGAAAACTGCCCTTCCACTCTGCTTGAGTTCCAAGAACCTCTTGAACAACACTGACTTATGGGCAGCTGGAATGAACTTCTCGCTAAAGCGAGCATTGAACTGAACCCAAGTAACCTGATCCTCTGGAGTAGATGTTCTAATGGCATTCCACCAATTCATCGCTCGCCCTTGCAGCTGATGAGACGCTAGCCTTCTCTTCATCGCATCCTCGAGACCCAAGTCATCGAAGATATGATCACAGCTATCCATCCAATCTTGAACATCTGTGGCCGACTCCGTCCCGTGGAACGGCTTCCCACCAAGGTTAGTGTAATCCTTGCACAACTTGGCGAAATCAACCCTAGGCGCCTGCACTACTGGGCCAACACCAACCCCGGGATTGGGAACTGCCCCTTGCACTTCTCTAAGCATGTCTCTCATGAGGTTAGTAAACATCGCCCTCATGTCAGCGGCATTCCCATGGTTGGTCCCTCTACCAGCACCCCTCGTGTCTCAACTCATCGTCAATCTGTAAAAGGGAAACGATTAACGACCCCATAGTGGTGCTAGTGCAGTGCGACTTCATTCTTATACTACTAATAGTATATACATATATAGCTTTTGAAAACCAAAGTAATCACAAATACGCGCTCTCATATACGTACTATCTCTCCCTAGTGTCTTTTCCTAGGTTAACTACGCAACCTGGCTCTGATACCAAGTGTGACGGCCCGCCCCGCACCAACCGACATTTACTCCAAAAGTGTGCTGTACACATGTCCAGTTAGCACGGAACAGGTCGTCAGAAGGAAAAAGGGAAGAAGGAAATGAACATACAAGGAACCTATAGAATGTCTCACAGCGCATAGAATAAAATATAATAATAACATACTTAACATAAAACAAGTGAGACAGTGCATAAGCTGAAAACCAGAACTAAACATCATAGCAGCGGAAATCCAAAATACAGCTTATTACAACTTTTCAAACTGTCTCAAAGCAAAGGTAAGATAAAGGAGGTACACTACTAATGCCCAAGTAGCGACCACCAGCGACACAGGGAGAATATCTATATATCATACGTGGAAGCCTCCTGCCCGCCTCCGAATCAGCTACTCGCGCATCACCAGCTAACTTGTCTCTAGTCTGCTCGTGTGAGCACCCAGAGTAATAAGAGGAGACATAAAACTCTGGGTCAGACATAAAGCCGGGTATGAGCGATATGCATCTAAAGTGAACAATAACAGGTAGACTAAAACATACCTGAACCTGGACCTGCAACCAAAGAGTTAGCACTACATACTGTACAACACTCTAAGGTGCCATATCAAACAGTGTAAAGATACAGAGGTGGGGGAGGTGTGCATGTCATAGTGATGGCAAACAATCAAACATAGCATCCATCCTCACATCTCTCACTCAGTGCGTAAAGCATATGATATTCACTACTTCGATCACCCACCCTTGCTACGATCACTTTGCCCCATGAAGTCATAAATGGCTTCACTGCACTGATAACGTAGCCACTAATCCTTCGCTATGTCCACTTGCCCCATGGAGTTATTCACCCCATCTGCGCTGGCTCATAACCTTACCAATCCTTACTATGTCCACTTGCCCCATGGAGTTATTCACCCCATCTGCGCTGGCTCATAGTCTTACCAATCCTTTACTATGTCCACTTGCCCCATGGAGTTATTCACCCCATCTGCGCTGGCTAATAGTCTTACTACGCATCACCTTTCCCCTCAAGTCATAATGACTCTACTGCACTGATAACGTAGTCTTGCTACAATCACCTTGCCCCTCGAGTCGCAATCAGTCTACTGCACTGATAAGTAGCCCATCATTCATTTTCAGTGGTGAATCGAAGTTATGAACGTCGACAACTCCTTAGCACACGTCCCGCAGCAAAGCCCAACCATGAAGTGAACTCATCGGTTCCCAACTGGATCCTGAGCTCTAACTTCCCATATTGGACTACCTTTGCATCTCGGGTTATTGGTCAATACTGGGTCGGGTCGGGTGTCTCTTCAAGCCGTCGGTTCGGGTCGGGTCCACTGCATCGCGTCGGTTCGGGTCTTCTTCTGGTACGGTTCGGGTCAGGTGCTTCACTTCGGGTCGGGTCGGGTGCCATCTCCCTTCCAGTTCGTGCTTCCGCTCCGATCCGCTCCCTCGTTCTTCACGTGCTCCGATCTGATCCCTCCTTCTTTATCCGATCCGATCCCAGTTCAATTAGCGTGGCCTTCCTTTTTGCCAATTTTCTCATGTGTCAGGTTCCGATCCGATCGAATCCCTTGCCCAGTTCAACATATCCGATCCGAGCCCCCATATCCGATCCGATCCGAAACCTGCACTGTTTCCTGAAGCTTTTCCAGCAAGTGTTTACGCCATTCGACGACGTTTTCGACCATTCTATCTATTGAAATCAATCACAAAGCATATCATACAGTCATAGCAACATGCGTAATCAACCACAAACATCAAAACATCAATATGATAGGTTAAAATGGATCAAACATACCCAAAATCCCATATTTCCCCTTAAGCATATTTAGGTGAAACTAATGATAGGATTAGCAAAACTTAACCAAATTAACCCAAATTCATATCAGAGGTCTAAAACATCATTTAAGAATTTATGAACATTTTTCCAAAATTTTATCATGTTTAAATTCGCTAATTAACACTAATTACCCTTAATTAGCCATAATTAGTGCAAACTTATGCAAATCACTCACCTTAGCCACAAATAAACTAAGATCTGAAATAAATCTCTGATTTAATGCAAATCCCAATGCTAAACAGCAGATCCAATGTTGATTTGGTGTAAATCTTCCTTGATTAGAGGTTGCTAAGCCAAATCCTTGACCAAAAGGTGATTTGGAGGTGGTTTAGAGGTTGGAGGCCATTTTTAGGGTTCCTTGGAGATAAGTGGAGGCTAGAAAACTGAAATGGAATGATTCTCTACTTTATTTCAGCCTCCCCATAACCCTAATCCCGAAATGGGTTATGGGCCTACTCACTAATCACCCTATTTGGCCCGGTTAAGCAGTTTTTCACCCTCCAAACCTTATTTCAGCCATATTTCCCAAACGGTAAGTCCGTTTGGCTATTATGACCACTCTACGGAAAGGTAAACCATCAAACGAATCTAATGGAAGTGGTTTCAAGTCAAAATTCCTTTCCAGTCAAAAGTTATGGCCAAAACAATATCAGCTAGGGGCAAAATGGTCATTTAAAAATCGACAAAAATCATGAACATGGGAAATGACTCTAATGGATGTTTCCCAAAATTACATGACCATATGACTTCACATGGTAAAGAAATAAATATTCTACGATCCTATGATGTGTAGAATACGGGTCGTTACACCAAAGCTAACGGAGGAATCTTTGTTGGATATTCAAATCGAAATAAGGCATATAGAATTTTCAATGAGCAAACCAATGTAATCGAAGAAAGTCTACATGTCTCGTTTGATGAAAATTTTCTCAACAAACAAACTATTTATAATGAAGAAATTATAACAGAAAACTACTCAAACGCTTCTAACAGTGAAACAAATGAACAAAATAAAGCTTTAACTTCATCACTAGCTTTAACTTCATCACTAAGAAATCTAAGGAATCACCCTAAGATTATACTATTGGAGATCTTAATACAAGAGTAACAAGAAACCAACTCAATCAAATAAGTCCTATTGTATTCGTATCAAATTTCAAACCCAACAATTATAAAGAAGCAGCTAATGATGATTTTTGGATTTTAGAAATGCAAGAAGAATTAAATCAATTCAAACTTAATAATGTATGGGAATTAGTTTCAAGACCAGATAATCAATCTGTTTGGAACAAAGTAGGTATCTGAAAACTAATCAGATGGAACTGGTAGCGTGGTTAGAAATAAAGCATGGTTAGTAGCTCAGGGTTATAAACAAGAAGAAGGAATCGATTATGATGAAACTTTTACCCCTATCGCTAGATTAAAAAACTATACGAACTTTATTAGCCTTTGCTCGTCATCATGATTTTAAATTATACTAAATGGATGTCAAAAGTGCTTTTTTAATGGATAGAAAAAAGAAAATGTATACGTAGAACAACCACCACTTTTTATCCATGAAAAATATCCCGATCATTTATTTAAATTAAATAAAACCTTATTTGGTTTAAAACAAACACCTAGAGCTTGGTATGAGCGACTTAGAAATCATTTAATTCCCTCTGGTTTTCAAATAGGAAACATAAGTACTACTCTTTTTATTAAACGATAAAACAATGATGTTGTAATAGTACAAATCTACGTTGATGACATTATTTTTGGAGCAAACGTTGAAATATTATGTGTTGAATTTTCAAACATTGTGAAAAATGAATTTGAAATGTCACACATGGATGAATTAACTTTTTTCTTGGATTTCCAAATAAAACAACTTAAAAATGGAATTTTTACACATTAAGAAAATATTGTAACAAACTATTACTATGTTTCTCCATGGATAAAACATCAAGCAAAGCAACACCAATGAGTACTAGTGCTCATTTAGAAAAAGACGATAATGTAAAAGATTTTAGTGAAAAATTATATCGAAATATGATAGGTTCAATACTGTATTTAATCGCTAGTAGACCCGACATTATGATGACTATATGCCTATGTGCTAGATTTCAAGCAAAACCAAAAAAATCTCATCAATTAACCGTTAAAAGAATTTTACGATATTTATCAAATACAAAAGAATATGGTTTATTCTATCATAAGGGATCATCATTCAAATTAGTTTCTTATAGCGATGTTGATTTTGGCAGATGCAAAACAGGTCGTAAAAGTACTAGTAGAATGTGTCATATCATCGGACAATCATTAATATCATGGTTTAGTAAAAAATAAAATTGTACATCTTTGTCAGCATGCGAAGCTAAATATATATAAGTATCCCTAGCATGTGCATAAGTCATATACATGCAACAGACACTTAAGGATACAAGTGCTATAAATTTAGTGTGGTGCTAAGAGCACCCCAATATGTTCTTCCTAATACTGCGACTAAAAAATACCACAAGAATTAGTATTACACTCTTCTTAATACCACACATTTAAAAAAATAGGGGCTACCACACTGTTTTAGCTTATTTCTATTTCGCACGATATTCATTCATCCTAATTTCTAAAACCGATCAATGAGCTAAACCCTAGATCTATGACCGATCATCAAATTCGACACCGCAATGCCGAGGAGTATACAGTAGCCGTGAATAAGGTTTGAATTAAGCAAATTAGAAGAGAAAGTGAGAGATTAGGGTTTTCAGATCATAAAACAATTGAGAGATTACCGTACGAATTTGAATTTTCTAGCAAGTGATGCGAAGAATACAACGATTAGGAGAGATTAGGGTTTATGTATTAGCTTAGTACATAATTAGTTCGACAAATAACGATTTAGCGAAATATTAAAATGAAAATGTAATGTGGTATTAGGAAGCATACAAAATTTAACGAGTTTTATTTTTTTAATTATGGTATTAGGAAGAACATATTGGGGTGCTCTTAGCACCACTCTAAATTTATCTAAAAATTCAGTTAACCATTCTAGAACCGAACACATATATATACGACACCAAGTTTTATGTGGCAATGTAGAAAAAGGTGTCATTATGTTATACTTTGTGAATACTGAAAATCAAATAGCAGACATAGAGGATATGTTCCTTCTCTGAATTAACATAACAAATCTTAAATTTATTACCTAAAAATTAACATCAATTTTAATTTGGGAGTAAATAGAATTTATTAACCATAGAATTCTCCAGGAATTCCTACTCCATAAGTTATTAACAAACTAAAATTCAATAAATAGCGATACAAAACAAAAACAGAAATTATAATCCTTTTACACATCATAGTATGTATTTTAAGAAAATCATCCGCCCAACTCAAGTCCAATTAGAACTCCCTCTCCTCCACAATTTCTTTCATCACCAGATCTTCCAAAACCAAAATGGGGGTTGTCTCCGCTACTAAAACGACTCAAAAGAAACAATCGATGATAAGTTAGATGAAATATCTCATTATCAACGCGAGATGATGAATGTGCAAAGAGAGATGTACTACAAGCAAAAAGGCACCATTCAACATCCAAATTTTCTTGAAAAACTCTCTATGCAATGTGTAGACGTTCTCCAACAAAACAACATCTACATAAAAAATCTGCTCGTCTCTTAAAAACTCCAGAGAAAGGACATACATTCAAGCAAATGCGCAATGAAGGACTATCATCTCCTTCTCCTTAACGACCACCATGGTCGCTAGCCAATTAAAACTCAATATATGCAAGTTATAATAATCGAGTAAAATATATGCGTAATGAATTTGAATTATTCTTCTATTGAGTATTAATAAAACATGATTTTCTATAAATAAACATAAACAACCTCAAATCATGATCATCCATTCAAGAATATGAAAAACTGAAATTTTCAAACATCTGCCACACATTTCAAACATCTGAAACGAACTTTAGTTTTAACATTTATTCAGAACTAATGTCTAATATAAAATACCAGACATCTAAAAATATTCTCAGCTAATATATATCAGACATAAACTATATCATACGCTTGTCCCAAATATTCAAATGTCTCAAATAAGTCTCGGTATACAAAAAATCAAAGATCAATTATTTCAAATGTCTGGCCAATATTTTCAAACGTATGAAATAACTCTTGAATATTCACTTAGACCCAAAACACCATTACAGACATCTGAAAATTAACCATATACGTTTGAAAATTAACCACAGACATTTGAAAAATGATTTGGCTTTCAGTATGATCATATTCCAAACGTTTGAAAACAAATTTAGATGTCTGAAATTCAAAATGACAATTTTTAATATATTTATAATGGATCATTTTCACCCTCATTCATTCTTTCCCGTTCAAATCAAAATTCCTTAACATTAATTCCTTCAAAACTCAAAATGTCTATCCCTATTTTCCACAAAACTCCAAAATTCATGGCTTTTAAAGGGAAAAGTGCATCAAAAAGGGAAAAGAGAGGAAGGTTGAACATCAAATCCTCAAGAAACTCAAGAACAAATTCCACAAGTTTGCTATCAAACTCAAATGGATAAGTGGATGAATAATGCTCCGTTCTCTATTGATGGATATAAAGAAATTCAAAAGAAGAAGCTTTACACGGGTCCTTTCTATTCCTTACAGGGTTTTACTTTGTATGAATTGAATGGGTTGTGTCAAGATGCAGGCCTTGACACACTCATCTCATTTTCTAATAATAATGTTTTGATTGATCAACCCTCTATATTCTCGTTCTATGCTAACTTAGATAGTTCGACCGTTCGGAACCCTGAAAATGAAAACGAGTGGATTTGGTTGAGCATAGATGGAAATACTGTAAGGCACACCCCTGAACGAATATGACATATTTTACAATGCTATAACACATACAAAACCTCTACGATATTCCCGACATGCGATTCAAACCAAGAGAAAATATTACACATCAAATTTGGGAAGATCGTATGCCACAATTTACTTCGACGTTCTTACGACCAAAGGCTAGAATCCTTGCTAGAATGCTTATAAATACGGTTATTCCTCGTATATGAATTCATGAGCAAATCCATGATCTTGAGCACAAAGCATTGTATGCTATATTTATTTGGACATGAATCAATTAGGCATAATTTATTTTTGACGAATTAAAGAATTTATGGAACCAATCACGTAAATCTATCATTTATGCTCCATATATAATGCGTTTGCTACAATCCGATAAAGTTCCTTCTTATTTATAAACATTTAAAGAGGTTCCAATTAAAGAAGCACCAAAAAAGTTCCAACTTATGTACCACCAAACGAACCTCCTACATTTATCACCCTAGAAGAATGGAAGGAAAATTACCAAGGTCAGCAAGAGCTACAACATGAACCTCCTCCTCCTCGTTCTTTCGAATGCCAAGCCAAAGAAGATTTATTTCCACCCAAAACTCATATTCTCCTTAGTGAGTCTATACATGAAGTAATGATCCAAAATCAGCATGTTTTATATCAAAATCAAATGGCCTTAGGGAATCAAATTGCGAATATGAAACCAAACCTTGCCTCACGACTCGCAATGGTGGAAAAGAGTCTAAGTATTGTGGTACTTGCTCTTAAAGAACTCCTACGACGCACACGACCACCTACTTTATCTCCACCTTCTCCTTTCTCCTCATCAGAAAAAGGCACATAAAAGAGAATCATCAAAGACCGGTGATAAAGACAAGGAGGAGAAAGACAAGACTCATGACGACGTTGCGTAAATTACATTTTAAAACTTGATCTTTTAGTAACTTTGTAAATATTATTTCATAATTTAAGCTTATGTCCATGTTGATGATATGTAAACATGTTATGATACTCTACAACTGTGATATTTTGTTGGGTTTGCTATCATACTCTATGATATTTTGTTTGGGTATGTTGTGAAAATATGTGATATTCTTTCAATGTGCTATGATCTTTATTGGGTATGGCCGGTTATATTCTTTTATTATGGTGTGTACATGTTATCTAAAGTAGACATCTAGTTATCATATCATTATACAAATGGATATATATATATATATCCTTTTCGATAATGACAAAGTCGGAGAAATTTATTTAGGGGGATTTCATATATCCAGGGGGAATTACATAAATATTTTCTAAGTACATTGTATAGTTGTCATCATTAAAAGGGGGATGTTAGGAAATTTATTCTACAGTTTCGATGGCACAACTATACAATGGAAATTTTACATGTACACACACACACACGCATACACACACATATATATACATACATACATATTATCTATAAGATTTACTCGAGATAAGGCACGATAACAAAGGTCAACAACAAGTAAGTAAAAGACAGAGGGATTAAACGAAGAATATGCACAATGGACAAGAAACAACTGGGGGAGATTGTTAGAACTAATGAAGATAATAGAGCCGTTACAATAGAGCCGTTAGAGTGTGAACACGTTTTTATCATATTTAGCATGCTTTGTCATTATCTACTAGCCGTTAGGCTCATGCATACTTGTTATATTTAATACTAGCCGTTAGGCTCATACATATTTGGTATATTTTGTACTAGCCGTTGGGCTCATAGCACTATATATATGTGCTCTTTGTATCATGTTTTGCATCAATAAAAATTGCAATTGTTCCTCTCTAATAACTCTCTTCCTCATCCCTTACTATGGTATCAGAGCCAAAGTGCCGAAAGGCTTAATCATCAAGAAGAAAGTTGTTTTTGTTTTATGGCCAACAACAATGAAGTAACCTCCGCTGTTTCAGGAAGTATGGGGTACAACGCTCCACCTAACCATCATGTCCTGATTAAACCAAAAAGCCAAATTATCACCACATCTCTAGACGAAGACAATTACATTCTATGGAAATATCAAGTAGAGATCGCTTTAAGAGGTTATGATTTACTGCAGTACATTAATGGGACAATAACAGTCCCATTAGTGACGATAACCAATTCGGAAGGAGAAATTGTGCCTAACACAGACTACACAAAATTTCAAAAACAAGACAGCCTCCTCTCCTCATGGCACCTATCGTCAGTAAGTTCGAATTTATTATCACAAATAGTTGGATGTAGCACGTCTTATGAAATATGGAAAACAGTTGAACAATTTTTCAGTTCGCAATCAGCTGCTAGAATCATGCAGTATAGAAGGGAATCGCAAAATTCTAGAAAAAAGGAGGCAAGCATGAAAGATTACTTAGGAAAAATTAAAAATCTATGTGACAAACTAAATGCTGTTGGCCATAAGATCAGCGACAATGAGCAAATCCTATTTATTATTGGTGGATTAGATGAAGAATACGAATCTCTAGTAACTGTGCTAGCCACACAACAAACCTTACCTGATTTACAGTTCGTTCGATCAGCACTCCTTGCTCATGAAGGCAGAATCGACCAAAGAAAAACAGCACAAAATAAGTTCTCTGCCAATTATACCACAGTCAGAAATAAGCAGATACAAGGAGATAACAACAACTATCGTGTGAAATGTCAAATATGCCAAAAGTTTGGTCACATGGCGAACAAATGTTACTTCAGGTATAATTCAGACACAGGTAGAAAACAGGCAAGCCAAAATTACTCTTCACAAAGAAGAGAACAAGCAAATATGGCAACAACAGGGAATTCAACTCAAAATAATAATAATGCAAACCGAAGACATAATGCTGCAGATGATGATGAAGTAAAAAATGAAGACAATGGCTTCGAAAAATGGTACCCTGACTTAGCAGCGACTCACCACATAACTAGCAATCTTCAAAATTTAAACATTGGGAGCAGAAATTACTCAGGTATGAGAAATTTGCATATGGGTAATGGTAGTACTGCTAGTATCACACACATAGGCAAAGGGACTATCTTTGGGAAAAGACAACTCAAATTAAACAATCTTCTTAGGGTACCTACGATTAATAAAAATTTGTTAAGTGTATCAAAATTTTCCAACGACAATAATGTTTACTTTGAATTTCATCCTAAGTTTTGTTTAGTTAAAGATTCCCTAAATCATAAAATATTACTTCGAGGTAACCTATACGATGGTTTATACAAATTCAAGACTGCAAACTCAAGTGGAGAATTCTGGTACAATAATGTAGATGTAGTAGTGACAATGACTGTATTAGGAATAGTTGCAATAGCGTTGATTAAGACAATAATAGCAGTGAATGTAACGTGATTAATTCTTGGCATGTAAAATTAGGACATCCTAATCTGGAAACTGTTAAGACTGTTCTGTGTAATAATATCATTCATTATAAAAATGTACCTATCAAACACACATGCACGCACTGCCAACTCGGCAAGAGCCACAAGCTCCCTTTTAGTGATTCTGAAACCAGCTATAATGAGCCACTGGAACTTATAGCCGCTGACTTGTGGGGACCCGCGCCTCTAAATTCATATCAGGGACACAGGTATTATCTTTCTTTTGTTGATGCGTATTCTAGATATACTTGGATATACATGCTGAAAACTAAATCAGAAGCTTGCAATACAGTTATGCAATTTATATCATGTCGAAAAACAAATGAACAGTACTGTTAAGGTTGTTCAGACAGATGGGGGAGCTGAGTTTAAACCTCTAACTAATTACTTTCTCAAAAGAGGGATCAAACATAGATTAACTTGCCCGCAAACGTCCGAACAAAATGGTTTAGTCGAAAGAAAACATCGACACATAGTAGAGACTGGTCTAACTTTGTTATCACAAAGCCCATTACCCATGAAATATTGGAATGAAGCTTTCTACACATCTGTATTCCTCATTAAATAGTTGCCAACCAAAGTCTTAAATAATAAAAGCCCTCATGAAATGATATACAGTGTTAGACCAGAATATGGTTTTCTGAAAGCCTATGAGTGTCTATGTTTTCCATGTTTGAGAGACTATAACAATCATAAACTAAGAATGAGATCAAGCCCATGCACATTCATCGGGTATGCACAAAACCAAAAAGGTTATAAGTGCATGGACAAAAATGAAAAGATATATGTTTCTAGACATGTGATATTTGATGAAAACAAGTTTCCTTATGCAGAAAAGCAAATCGGCAAAAAGGATGGGGAACAAAGCGTAAACAATAACATACGGTTCGAGCCATTCATTACTGAACCACCTTCAATTGATAGAAATGAAGAGCAACAACGTACAAGCAATCTAAACACCCAGGAAGAAACTATGGATCGAACAAATGAGCAAACCAATGAGACACACAATTACTCAGAAGATACAAACATACATCAAAACATGCAGTATAGTGAAGATACAGAAAACAACAACCATGTTGACACTACCAGCAACAATGATACACAGCAGCAAACACCATCACAATCAACTGGACATCACATGATCACCAGGTCAAAGAGAGGAATCTTCAAACCCAAAGTATATAATATTTCTGCTAGTGAGATCGAACCATTGAATTTCACTCATGCTATAAGATCAAACAAATGGAAGGAGGCAATGGACACTGAATATAAAGCTCTCATAAAAAACAACACTTGGAGCTTAGTGACTCAACCAAAACACAAAAATGTGATTGGTTGTAGGTGGACATACAAAATAAAAAGAAAAGAAGATGGATCTATTGACAAATACAAGGCCAGACTGGTTGCAAAAGGTTACGCGCAACAATTTGGTTTTGATTTCAATGAAACTTTTTCCCCAGTCATAAAACCCACAACCATCAAAATTATACTAACCATTGCTCTAAACAAAGGATGGAATGTGAGGCAACTGGACGTCAACAATGCTTTTTTGAATGGGGAATTGACTGAAGTGGTATACATGCAACAACCTGAAGGATATGGTACTGGTGATAAAGTATGCAAACTACACAAAGCAAAATATGGCTTAAAACAAGCTTCGAGAGCTTGGTATGAAAAGCTAAAGTCAACTTTGTCTAACATGGGTTTCTTACAAGTTAAATCAGACAATTCTCTATATATGAAGAAGGGCATACATGGAACTGTGTTCATTCTAGTATACGTTGACGACATGCTAATAACAGGAGACAACAGCGAAGAAATAAATAGAATCGTACACAAGCTGGATCAAAATTTCGCCATTAAAGACTTGGGGGAACTAAAAAAATTTCTTGGAATACAAGTGATTAGGAAAAACAATGGTGAATTAATATTATCCCAACAAAATTATATCACTGAAATACTGCAAAGGGCAAATATGCACAAGGCAAACCCATTACCTACGCCTATGATTAGTAACCTAAGACTATCTAAGCATAAAGGAGAAGTTATCGACAATGCCAAACAATATAGAAGCATAATAGGAGCGTTACAATACGCAACTATTACTCGACCAGACATATGCTACAGCGTCAACAAACTCAGTCAATACATGCAGAACCCTTTATCAGAACATTGGATGGCATTAAAGAGAGTGTTACGATACTTACAAGGCACAAAACATTACGGCGTACGCCTAAATTCAGAAAAGGAACTTAACTTACAGTGCTTTAGCGATGCCGATTGGGCCAACGATATTGACGATCGAAAGTCTGTCTCAGGATACTGCGTTTACCTCGGTTCCAATATCATTTCCTGGTGTACGAAGAAACAACAGACCACATCAAGATCTAGCACAGAGGCTGAGTACCGTGCACTGGCAAGCGCTACAGCCGAAATCATGTGGATAGAATCACTGATGGAGGAGCTTGGTTTCACTCCAAGACGAAAGCCGATCATTTGGTGCGATAATAAGAGCACAGTATCTTTATCTCTAAACCCTATTCAACATTCAAGGACGAAACATCTTGAAATTGATCTCCACTTTGTAAGAGAAAGAACGCAATCAGGAAGACTTGCAATATGTCATGTGCCCGCATACTATCAGAGAGCAGATGCTCTCACAAAGGCCCTTTCGACCAAATTTTTTATCAGAATGAGAGAGGAACTTTTGCGTTATCAGTGCAGGCGGAAGCCAGAATGAGCAAGGAAACCCTAGTTCGAACTGAGGGGGCATAATGAAGATAATAGAGCCGTTACAATAGAGCCGTTAGAGTGTGAACATGTTTTTATCATATTTAGCATGCTTTGTCATTATCTACTAGCCGTTAGGCTCATGCATACTTGTTATATTTAATACTAGCCGTTAGGCTCATACATATTTGGTATATTTTGTACTAGCCGTTGGGCTCATAGCACTATATATATGTGCTCTTTGTATCATGTTTTGCATCAATAAAAATTGCAATTGTTCCTCTCTAATAACTCTCCTCCTCATCCCTTAATAAGAACCTCTATTCTCGAGCTATATTTTGACTATGACAATTATAATCGACAACATCGTACACTAATATTTATTACAGATGAAATATTGAATAATATAATTCAAATACAAGAATATTTGAAGACAAGATTAACTAGTATATTATTGTTGTATTTGAGTCAGTATTTTAGATAGATTTAAGGTTAAAATCTCTTCTAAGATATATATATATATATATATATATATATATAATTTTATAAAGATTGAGCACATAACACTTAATAAATAAACAAAACTATCGGCTGAGTCATAAAATCAGCTGGCTGAATGTTTAGTGTTCAAATATAAACATTTGAACACTCGGTCGGTTGAATATTATATTTTTTGTGCGCATGAACATTTTTAAATGCTAGCTATTTCTAAGCCAGCTGAATTCTATTTTCAGTCGGCAAAACCGAAGGGTTGCGACATTTTAAAGAGACATAACTCTCTAATCAAAGAGTTATGTCCATATCTTTTGATTAAATCTATTTTCGAATGATTGTAACCATTTATTTACTATAATAAACTCCAAAATCAGTTACTTCGACACACTGAAATCAACGAACTTTCTTGATTCTAATATTCTCTGATCCTGAAAGTAAACTATAAAATATTCTCGTGTTCTCATTTTTAAAACTTTTTGATTATAAATCACTTTCTTTTTAATTCTTCATATACTTATTAATATACATATTCAAAGTAGAAGATTATAGGAAGGGTTTATTGTAAATTGACTTATCCGTGTTATTAAGAACATAAATATAATCAACTAAACTTTTGTACTAGTTTAAGTTTTGTTTTGCTGCTTAGGCATGTCGAGTTTTCTTTGGATGCTAAGGTGAAATTCTATTTTGCTGCTTAAGTGTTTTAAAACTTGTTCCTCCAAGTTATGTAAGGGTTGTTGATTAGTTGAAATTCCAAAAGGAGTCTGAAACTCGGCGTAGGACAATTCTCCGAACCAGTATAAAAATAAATGTTGTCTTTACTTTTTTATATTGCTTTTATATTATTTATTATATCTTCCGTACTAAAGCTTATTACACGTATTTTCATATTACTCGATGCTACTTGTATTTTCATTCATTTGATGTGGATTGAGGCTTGCAAAACATACATCTGTAAGAGGCAATAACATATACGGTAAGGAGAGCGGGTGGATATTTTAGGAAGCGGATTATACGTGGGTAGTTGTAAATATAGGAAGGAGGTCAAGACGAGGTCGAGATTAGGTGGTGTGGATTTGGGTCGTAATATAGTTTTAGGTAGGAATGTTATAGTTGAACCATAAAGCACTCACGCGATTATCATTTACAACATTAATTATTACGGTAATGGTTGAAAAATAAGACTATCATGGTTAACAATATCTGCCATAAGTGTTTTTCTGTATAATATAAACATTTAAGTATAAAATTTAGTAACTTAAATTAAAAGAATAATGAGTGCATTAATAATATGTCTTCATTAACTAATAACATGTGCAGTTATTATATAAAAATGCAAATAAATTTGCAAAAGAACAGTTAGAGCCATATGAATTCATCATCAATAATGCGTATAGGTGAAAATATACGTAGAAAATGTTTTTAAAAAAATGGCAGTTGATCATCACAGATGGCAGTATAACCATTATAAAAATTTATAACCATCAACGACAGTTATGGTTATGATTGATGGCAATAACGACGGTTATTGCAACCATAACAGCCTAGTTTCAGGTCTGAAAAATAATCAAGTTTGATTTTAATAATTATTGAGACAGTGGGATAATTTTGCATAGTGAACTAGGAATTAAGTGTGTGAGGTATTAGTTTGCCATTTAATTTAGACGTAAAGACAAGGCTTTTCAATTCATTTTCTCTCATGCCTTGTCACTGAAGGACGAGATGCACATCCAGGTAGGTTCAAAATAGTCACAAAACCACTTTTTTTACATAAGGGTATAATAGTAAAGACTACGCTATTGTCATTAAAATTAAAAATGTTTTAATTATAATAACAAAGTCTTTGTAATTATAATTTATACAAATTTCAACCGTCCTACTTAAAACATACGCTCCAACTCTTATTTTAAAACAAACGCTTTTCTTTTTGTACATGTTTTTGTAAAACATGCCTCGAGTAATATATCTTCGCTATATTTTATGTTGCAAGCAAATGAAAGAGAATGTGTGTTAGGAAAATTCTTAGGATCTCTACACAATTAGATTTTAGAAGAGATAAATTTTTTTAAAAAAAACAAGAATTCCTCCAAACAAAACCTTTATTAAGTCGCTAAATAATTATGAGAGAAAGCCTAAAAAATTGACAAGAAATCTCAATCCCAAAACAAAAAACCTTTTCCCTTTCTTGTCATACAAACCTCATACACCACAATTTATAATAGACTTGACAATATATCTTCTTTAAGAGGCCATTGAATGCTTGCTCAAATATTTCCCATGTAGATTGTTGACTTTTCTGATGTAATAAAAAGAGGTAAATAATCACTCTATTAAATCCACAAAATCTTTAAAAAGAGCAACTAATTACTCCCCCTAATCCACTAAGTCCATGAAATAAGAATTGAGATATATTTATAATTCCATGTAGACTAACGTATCTCAAAGATCTACTTAAATATGGAATATAGTATCACCAAAATCCAACAATCTCCACCTTGATACGATATTCATAAATGTCATCCATGCTCTTTTTAGAATCTCAACCTCCAAACAATCTTCAATGTTGTCAAAAAATGTTACCATTTCAAATATGACTGACTTCCAAACCACCTAATTATGCAGACCCCCCAATTGAACATCCATATCACCAATAAATCAGAATCTTTCGTACCACAATACCCTCCATGCGGTTTTTTTGGCTTTGCATTGCTGTATCCACCTTAATTCAGACAAATTTCTCCTTTCAACCGCAAATTGAGAATATTTTTTTTATTATCCACCATTTTTCTAAGAATTTTGTAAATATTGTTGCTTTCTCTTTAAGCGTGCAACATCACCCTATTTTCTCCTCAAACACTTGTGACTCCACCTCTGGTTGAAAAGTTGCAGCCTTTTACCTCTAATTTTCCTACAAAAACAAGATTCTTTGTATTTTCTTGAATGTACCTAACTTCCATGAGATTCATCACCCTTCCATTGTGCATTTTCAATCTAGCAAAACCTATCCCTTCAACACACAACTCTTCACCATTGGCGGATTCCACTTTAGCATCTTTCTCTTCATAGTCAATGAATGCCTTTTTTTGATTGCATATATGGAAGCATGCACCACAGTCAAGGAACCAACTTTTGCTTTTGCTTTTATTAACACATAAAGCATTGCCCTCAAATTCCTCGCCAAAATTCACCTCATCATTGTTGTTATTATTTTGTTCGTTCAACTCTTCTTGCAATGCCTTCATTCTCTCCTTGTCCTTTTTAAGCTTATGACAAAATCTCAGCTAATGACCAAATTTCTCACAGTAATAGCAAATGAATTACTTTTTCATATTTGGTTTACTTGATCGTCTTTCCGTATTTTGATGATTAACCCTCCTTTTAAGATAAGCCTCTTCAATTGGAATTTTAATTTATGTTGTCTCCTTATCCTTCCTTCCATAAAGTTTGTCCTCCGCATCTTCATATTAATTAAGCTACTAATTACTGAACCCAGTGAAACGACTCCAATCAAATTTGAGTTGTTCAGTGATACTAAAAGTGTTTCTCAACTCTCTGATAATGAACTTATCAATATAAAAGCTTGTGTATCATCATTCACCTTGAAATTCACGACAACCAATTGATTCGCGATTGCCTGAAAATCATTATGATGCTCTTCAATTGATCAACCTTCCTTAAGCTTTAGATTCACCAATCTTCTCGTAAGAAGAGAATTGTTTATTGTAGAATTCTTTGCATAAACCCTTCCAATTTGTTCCAAATTGCATAAGTAGATGTTTCATTAGCAACAATATGAAATACTGAATTATCCAAAAAAAAAACACCGAATAGATGTTGCAGCCTTCTTATCTAAAGTCTCCTATTTTGCTTCGGATAAATTACTAGGTTTATCCACTTTATTCTCTAATGGTTAATGAAGATCATTAAGATAGAGAAAATCTTCCATCTTTGTCTTCCATAATCCCCTATTAAGTTTTTCCACACTTATGTTCTCCATAACCAAATTATCTTCAAAAAAATTTGTAATAAGCTCTGATACCAATCCAGTAGGAAAATTCTTAGGATCTCTACACAATTAGATTTTAAAAAAGATGAAAAGTAAATAAAATGACAAAAGATTTCCTCCAAATAAAACATTTATTAATTCACCAAATGATTTCAAGAGAGCCAAAAAAATTGAGAAGATTTCTCAATCCCAAACAAAAAATAACTTTTTCCCTTTCTTGTCATATAAACCCCATACACCAATATTTATAATAGACTTGACAATATATCTTCTTTAAGATGCTACTGAAAGCTTGCATAAATTTTTTTCATATAGATTATTTGTTGCCTTTTCTGATACAATAAAAAGAGGTAACTAATCACTCTATCCAATCCACAAAATCTTTAAAAAAAGCAACTAATTACTCCTTATAATCCACCAAGTCTATGAAATAAGAAATGAGACATGTTTATAATTACACATAAACTAAAATATCTCGAAGATCTACTTAAATATGGAATATAATATCACCAAAATCCAACACACATGGTCCAACCAATATTTATGCTTTTTGTACTTTGATATGCTATAACAACAAAGAATCCACTATTATAAACTTATAACCGTGAAAGCTACGCCGTTATAAGAACCATTCCCTTTTCAATTAACCAGTCATGAAACAATGTTGAACCAGTCACCGGGAAGTGAACAAACTACATTTGGTTGCGTGTTGACTATTTATTCAACCAAACATGCCATTATTGGTTGTCATAAATGAGAGAATGTGGTAGGATGTTGACGTAGGAAATCCAAAAATTTTACACAAAGAATTTTGAAATTGGGTGATGGGTGCATTAAAATTATTGTTGTACTACCTCAAATCATGGAGTTCTCGATGACACCAAATCCTACTCTAATACCATGTTAAAGTTGGAACGTAGCTGTAATACCATGTTGAATTATTAAAGAAAATAAAGTAAAAGAAAAACGAATAAGGGTTAGAAAAGAAGAATAAACAAATAGTTATTAAGGACCACATCTTCACTGATAGCTGAATTGTTGCGCTATAGCACATGGTTAGAGATTGTAGCTGTATTTCTTGAAACCCAAGTAATTATAAAATGGGGAAATAATATTATTTCCGAAGTACGATATTAAAATATTAACACATTTCTTAATCCATATATAATATTCTCTAATTTCTCAGATATGTGATAATCTTGGATATAATACGTACATATTTTAAACAACAACGAGCATGTTTAATATTTCATCTCCAATTGGTAAAATACTAATGCAGTTTTTTTTAGAAACTCGCATCGGAATATTCATCCAAAAATTTGTCAAATGTACACTTGTATTTTTGTATTTTTTAGATCTAACTATTTCATGATAAATTTAGGAGATACCAAATCACAAATAGATGGAAAGTAAATATTGGTTTAATATGGAAATGCATGAATTAATTGATTGCATTTGCATGAGATGGAAAGAAATAAGTGCTGGCATTAATTTCTTCCATTTATGCTAAAGAAACAGATTGATTTACTTTCTAACTTTTCACTTTCATTGCTATGGTAATTTTCCTCCATTATATTATTATCATATGTTGGTAATCTAATTGATGACTCACATAGATTTGCACTGGCTATATATTGAGGGGTATACTTCATTGTAAACTCATCCTGGCATGGAGCCAGTGATCCCTAATGGTGTCTCTTCTTGTTAAGCCTATTTTAGGTTTAGATGTAAACCCTTATTTTGTAATCTCTTGTAATTTTCTCATATGGAATTAAATCTCTCTCTTTTGGACATGACGTACACTATCTCGATGATAGTGGAACCAGTATAAATATTGTGTGTCTCTTTGTTTCTCTGTTATAGCTATGTACTATTTTGTTGATGTAATAGAATAATTGCTATCAGATTAGATTGATGTTCAATTGGAAAATCTAGATCCTGTTTATTGTGCTTCCGCATTCGAGCAATATTCTCGCGTAGTAGTTTGGTATCGGAGCAAGGCGATTTGTTTTTAAATTGTGCATCAATTATTTCTACAAATGTTGGTAGATTCAGTGGTGATTATGCTATTACTATTTTGAGAGAAAAGGAGACTTTAGTGGAGAAGATTATGTTGAGAGAAAAAGTGTTCCAGGCTTGGAATTTTGATGTAGCTTGAGCTTCAGATTCTCATTAAGGTGGATTAATATGTTTGTTCAAGAATGCGACTCCAAAATAATGCGACTTTGTAGAAAACAGCTTGGAGAAATTGCTTAGAGGTAGTAGCGACCAAAGACGAACCGCTGGAGGTGTTAGCGACCTTTTCAAGTGTTTGAGGACTATGTATAACTTCAAGTTCAGTTGAGAAATGCTCGCATTGTATGAGATTTAGATGATAAAGAGTTTAGTGTGTTGAAGAGACCATTGGATTTATAGATTGTATCTGATGTAGCAGATTGATGACGGATTTAACACCACTCAAACTTATCGACTCATGATGTCTTCTTGGAGAGTTTAGTTCATAAAGCTGATTTTGGCGGATTTTGTGCCACTGTGATACACTGTTGATTTTGTGATGCCAGGTGCTACATGCAGATAAGTGGAAGGAAAGAGAATTATGTTGCATACAGAGATTTGGATTTTGGCTCTGTTCTTGAATTGGTGATAGAGAGAATTATTTTTGGCTTTGGTGGTATTGAGATTATTTTAGGATCTACCTTTTTTTTGACGTAGTCTGAGCTCGTTAACATGGTGTGATGGGGGGTAGCTTTGCTGGAACCCATTAGGCAAATATTCATTTTTGGTTTCTATCTCATTATGAGATTTTGATTTAAGGTGGAGTTCTGTTGAAGAGTTTTATGTAGTGAAGAGAATTTGATTCAAGATGGGGTGTTGCAGATATGTGATTTTGCATCAAGGTGGAGTGTTAAATTTAGGTAATACCAAATCACAAATAGATGGAAAGTAAATATTGGTTTAATATGGAAATGCATGAATTAATTGATTGCATTTGAATGAGATTGTGCTGACATTAATTTCTTCCATTTATGCTAAAGAAACAGATTGATTTACTTTCTAACTTTGCATATTCGTTGCTATGGTAATTTGCCTCCGTTATATTATTACCATATGTTGGTAATCTAATTGATAACTCACATAGATTTGCACTGGCTATATATTGAGGGGTATACCTCATTGTAAACCCATCTTGGCGTAGAGCCAGCGATCCCCAATGGTGTATCTTCTTGTTAAGATATGTAACTCTTATTTTTGTAATCTCTTGTAATTTTCTCATGTGGAATAAAATCTCTCTCTTTTGGACTGGACGTACATTATCTCGATGATAGTGGAACTAGTATATATATTGTGTGTCTCTTTATCTCTCTTTTATAGTTATTTAATAGTTACTATCAGATTAGATTGATGTTTAATTGACAAATCTAGATCTTGTTTTATTGTGCTTCCGCATTCGCGCAATCTTCCCGCACAACATTTCATCAACTTCATGATCTGATTTTTGTAGTGATAAACCACAACATGATCTTCCTGATTTTTTTTAGTTTTGAAAATATAACGGAATCTCGATTTATTCCACTTGGATTATTTTTTCCATACAATCATAGACCAAACACATATCGCATGCATTCATCTAGTATCATTTATCATTTTAAAGGACAACAATATAAATATAGTGAAAATGTTATTAATTTCTTCAAAACAACTTTGCAATACAATGCTATCCTCTATTCAAGATAGACAAACCATCGAGAATATTAGTTGTAATAGAAGTGGAGCACATGAAAGTAAAAAGTTTCTAGTAAGTCATGCATAGGTAAGACAAATACTACTATTGTGGCGTCCCACCTCGAGATCCGAACTAACAAAAAGAATTACAAAGCAATATTGTTCGGTAGTGCAGAGAATATGGCTGGTTAGGAGCGAGCATCCATGAGTCTTGTATTAAACGAATATTGAATATGTCGATTTAGTACTCTATATTTTTCCTTACCTCGTATGAATACCCAATTCGAGTTTAACACAAAACTACCGTGGCTAATGATCTATTTAGAAAAATATAACAACATATAAAATAGGTTTCAGAAAAAAATACATCCATATACAGATACATCAGGAGTACAATACATAAATGATACATAAGTATATGGTCATACGAACCACATATATACATCAAGTCCCAAACAAAAGGGTATGTACATCATAGTTACACAAATATTCCTACAAGTCGACTACACAGAACATGCTTAAACATCCAAAAAGATGATAATACAGTCCACAGCGGAAGCAAGCAAAGCGGGTATCTACAACAACCAACTACCCTAAAATAACTTGGTTTGATGCGAATACATAAAAAACACGGGTCAGTATAGCTTAAACAAGATGATTAGAGCAAGGTAGGTGAAGGGTAAGATCACGTAATGGTAACACTTCTCAGTACAGAAGTAACAACATAGGATCATAAAACATTGTGTATGTGAGATAAGCTCATCGTAAATGTCTCATGTATAAGAAGATAACCATATAGGAACATAGGATGGAAATCCAAAAAAAATTAATATACAAAACTCAACTAGAATTTAACTATATAGAAATGTAGTCACCATATAAATATGCAAGCATTACACAGAAATGTAATCACCATTTCTTAAATCGTCAAATAAATAATAGGCTATGCATGTATAACCCATAAAAAAATGGTGAAAACATTTAATATCATAAATTCTAAAAGTTAAGAAATAGTGAAATCTTGAAAGTACCACACAAAAATGAATCACCACACAAAAATGAAACCATAAATTAGCGAGTCTAAGCTATGCCTTCACGTGCACCACACAAACGGCTGAAGCCGGCCAAGTACAATTATTCACACATATTTTCACACAGATTTGGCGCTTAACACAGATACCACCTAGGTAGATAGTACTGGAAACTCACACAGATGACCAAAAGCCCACATAGAATGTGTCACAAACTTCAAATAGTAACCCATATAGTGATAATAATGCATCTCATACCATACATTATCACCTATTAGTTTACTACAAGTCAGTCAATTCCACGCAGGTGTTACTTCAATCAACCAGGTTCAAAATTAACTAATATAATAAACACATGTGTCTTATGCTACATGTTTTATCATATCATCTAAATCACTTCCTTTTTCTCCTAAAGAGTTCAAAAACATGTAATTTTATTTAAAAAGTATATACTTTGAGAAAACAATTTTTAAAATGATTTTCGAAACTAATCCGAAATTATTTCTTTAAAAATCCCTTTATAATAGAGATTATTGATATAACTTTAAAATAATTATAATTTTATAAAGCTATTTTGCAAAATATTTATTTTAAAAGATGGTTTTATATTAAAAGTTCTTTTGAAAATGGTTTATAAACACATGCATAGAAATAACAAAACTAACGAAAATTCAATGAACTAACATATAAAATTTCACATGAAAACTTCTTAATCCATTATCGATCAAGGTTAATGTTGGCTTTCCTATAGCAGGATTAAGCCTCTTAAAACAGATTAAAACTTTGCAACAATTCATCACAAAAACAATTAGGAAACAAAGAAATAGAGGAAGAGTTCACACGGGGAAATATGGCTCGACCTGGCTCCAAAATTGTTTGGTCCTGGTCGACCCATTCATGAGCATAGGTCGACCCTCAGTTTAACTTATATGGGCTAAGGGGTGACCTGTAGGTCGACCCTACAAAGGCTTGGTCGACCTTTTGGTCATGATTTCTTGCATGAGCATTTTTTGCTTCGTATTAAATTTCTGAGCAGATTTTGATCAAGTTTCAGACTGAATTTATATATGAATTTCGACATGCAACAAGAATAACTCTCAGGCTATCATCTGGGAAAGATTAAGCATGAATCCAACATGAATCAACAAAGATACGTGGACACAAAGATAAATACGCAACAAGATGCTGCTATAAACTTTAAAACACATGTTTTAGTTTTCAATTAATCAAAATCACACAAAAAACAAGATTTATTAACATGCAAACATTGTTTGAGCTAGAAGAGTGAGTACAAACTCATCATAGATTTATTACAACGATTTGGAGTGAATTTGCCTTGAAAGTTAAAGCTTTAGGACTTAGAACACTTTAGCTACCTGTAAATTTACAGAGAACCAAAATGTAGACACAGAAGAACTTATAATAAATATATTTTCACAAATCTTAAGAAATAGTTCAAATACCTGTTAGAGTTGCTAAATTTTGCAATATTTTCTTGTTTTAATTGAATTGGGACTTGTGTTTTAGCAATTAGAGAGGAGGAGTTTAGATTTCTTTGGGTTTTTTTAGGAAGAAGAAAATGCTTGAGAAGGAAATACATACTTCACACACAAAAAAAATCATCTCTACTAATTAATTTGAGTAATAGCCTTGATTTGGACTCAAACTTCATTCAATTAAGCCAAGTATTGTCAAATGGGCTTAATTAGGCTATGTAATATTTATTATCACATGTTTAGCCCAAAATGCACGTATTTACACCATTTTTACCTATTTTTACATCAAAAATGTTCACAAAGTTTACATTGTTTAACTTTATAGATTTCTTATAAACATGTATAAAATCAATCTAAACCATTTAAATGCAATTTTTATTGTAAACACAATACAATTTACATTTCTAATAAAATGTTTATATTACATCTTTTTGTTTAAGACTTACATTTTTAATGTTTAAATTTGTACTAAATACATTGTTTTGGCAAAATAAATATACAAACTATATTAAAAATATCTTAACATATAAATATTGATTTTTAATAGTATTTTTCATTTCATATTCCTGGTTATAACCGAATTAAAATTTAAATATTTTTTTACAGCAAATACTTACCATTAATAATAATTTACAAAATTATTGCCTTTTTGCAATTAAAATCCTTTAATGCTTGTTTTTATCTCAAATTTAGATTATAAAGATTTCAAAACTGTATTTTCCTTATATTTAAATTTATTTAACAAATTAATACTAAATTGAATCCTTTTATTATTTTATTCAATTCTATTTAAACTCAAGTCCAACATTTTCTGTCTTATTATTTAAATTGACACAAATCTCGTTGGTTAACTTGTGAGATTACATAAATTATCCTCTCCAAAATTTATATTTATTTCTCTCAAATAAATTATAATCATTTTTATAATCTGTTTACACAGTTAATTACAAACTCATGGTGGTTACAGGCTTCCCCTTATAAAAATTATGTCCTCGCAATTCCTAGAGAAGAGTCGTAATCAACATGATCTATTTCATTTAGAAAAAGAAATAGATAAGCTTAAATTAAATTATCTCAACCTCAACACCGAAAGATAGGAAACCAGGATAGGTTCTCTCAATGACTTCTTTGGTTTTCCAAGAATAATGATTGGGGTTAGCAGACCACCGAATCTTCATGAGCGATACATCTTTGTGTGAAGGCGTTTAACCTCTAAAGCAAGTACTCAAACTGAATATTGCACTATAAATAAGTTGGGTAAGATCTCAAGCTCTTGTAAGACAGGATGATTAATAACTGAATCTTAATCATGAAGACACTTCCTAAGCTGAGATACATGGAATACGTCATGAATACTTGAAAACTGAGCTATAGGTGATACTTGATATGCAATCGGACCAATATGCTCCATATTAGGAAATGGTCATATATATATAGGATCCAACCTCCCGATCCTACTAAAACGCATTACCCCCTTTAATAAAGCTACACAGGTACACATAAGATCACAATTAGAGAACTCTAAAGGCTTCATACGGTTGTCCGCATAGAATTTTTACCAGCTTTGGGCCTCTTTCATTCTCTGACAAGTAAGACCGATCTTTTCTAGATGTTCACAAATAGAATCAGGGCCAAATATCAATGTTTTCCTAGACTTCAACCAACATGATGGCGATCAACATAGCCTTCCATATAAGCTTTGTAAGGATCCATACCGATACTGGATTGAAAGTTGTTGTTGTAGGTGAAGTCAACTAGAAGTTGGTGGTCTTCCGAAGTACCAGCCAAATCAAGAATACAAGCACAGAGTATATCCAAAAGAATATGATTCTCCCGCTCGGTTTGTCCATCAGACCATAGATGCTATGTTGAGCTGAAATTAAGATTTGTATGTCCCAAAGCTTTTTGAACACTCTACCAGAGTTCACTGGTAAAAAGAGGATCTCTATCACAAATGATCGAGTTAGGAACACCATGAAGCCTCATGATTTCCTTAATATATAGATAGATGAGATGCTATCATATTAGATTTGTAGGAATGAAATGAGATGATTTGGTTAAACAATCAACAATAACCCAAACATTGTTATGCCTTGATCTTGAATGGGGTGCAGTATTAATGAAGTCCATCGAAACTTGATCCCATTTCTATAACTGGACCTCATGAAGCTGTAGAAGACCACTTGAATGCTGATGTTCTGCTTTAATGAGTTGACAAATCATGTAATTACTCACATAACTTGCAATACCAAGCTTCATGCCTTCCAATAATATAATCATCTCATATCGACGTACATCTCATATCGGCATACATCTTACTACCGCTGAGATGAATAATATACTTAAAATAGTCACATTCACCAAGAATGTCCCGCCCAAGATCAACAACATTAGACACGATCAAATTCTTACTAAGAATGCAACCATGAGTATCAATACTGAAATCTCTTAGATCATCGTCACAAGATGTAAATTTACAAAGTTGGATAAGGTTCATAATATCTAGATCTTGCCGCTAAGCGTCGATAATATAATCCAATAGTATGGGACAAGCTTCCACGATGAATAATAAAGCGGGAAAATCTAAAATAGGAGCACGATCACGGATATCACAATGAGACAAAACATCCAACCAGTGGCGGAGCCAGCTTCCAATGTGAGGTATGGCCAAAACAAAAATAAAAAATTGTCCCACATTACAAAAGTTCAAAATTATGTTATATATATAATTAATGTCTTCAGCAATACAAACAAGTTGGAAGAGCTGCTGCGTTCTCAAACTGAAGGTTGTGTACGTGCCCAAATAGGGCAGAATCTTGAAGTCAGCTAGGGAAATCACGTGTTTGAGCCCTTTTTGTGCATGTTCACCCATTTTCCAGGTAGGGCGGAGGCCCTAGCTGGCCTAAGCCTGCCTCCGCCCCTGCTTCCAACATTTCCAAAAATTGTATTCGTTAAGACCGCTATTCTCAAAAGTCAATAAATTCTTTTAAAAAAAGAAAGGAAATTAACCAAGCGGTAAAAGAATTTTGAGTGGACCACTATACTTTCTAAAGAAGTTGGAAGTGCACAATTGGATCTACTAGGCGTGTATTAGTGATATATATGAGATAGGGTACATAAATAGAAAAGTAAGGAGTATAATAAAGAGATAAAAGGACTGTCACGCCCAGAGAAGCTCTAATTACACATCCTATTTCTAGTCCTGAAGCTCCAATTCGGCCTTATTCACTAAAAAAAGTAAACCTTCACTACGCCCAGAGAAGTAGGCCCTAACAAAATGGTTTGAATTGACAACTATGTGTTCTTTAATACTGCTTTTGCTTTTGAGTAAAATTGTTCCTATAGGATGTACTTAGAGAGTATTTAAGAGTAATAATAATTTTGGAATCAATAAGAGTTTAAAGAACAAGAGTGCTAGAAAGAGAATTAGATGATCTCATTCATGTGATTCAACATGTTTAAACAGTTATGAAATGTTTCTAATTAGTGGTTATAACTAATGGAATGTTTCTCTTAGATTAAAGTAACCAACCATTAATGAAGAGACGTAGAATTGCGAGGAGGAAGAGAAATGTCCATTTACAATAATGGAAGTTACAAGTATTCAAACATTTAAATTTTCGTCCAGACGTGTAACTTTTATCAGAAACATTTCCTGAAACATGGATCAAACATTTGGATTAATAAACCAGTTTTCTGGTTCATATCAAGGAAAAGGCCTTGGACGCGTAATGGATCTGTAACACCCCGTATTTTCTAACAACAGTGATGTTCATAAATTAAAGAATAATTAATCTCATACGTGAGAATTAAGGGAAACGGGTGTCGCGGTTGCGTTCGTTTCGGAAAAATACGCGAAATAGAGTCCGAAATTTCGTGAATCGGAGTCCGTATGACGGAGATATGGCCTTGAGAAGTTTCACGAAAAATCAGAAAACGAAACAGATTTCAAAAATGCAGAATATGGGCTAGGCGGGAAAATTCCCGCCCAGACCAGGTCGACCTGGGGGTCGACCTGCCCACCAGGTCGACATGGGTGTCGACCCTAGTGTCGACCTGGGGGTCGACCTCCCTGGTCGAGCCCAGGTGACCTGGGTGCACTGATTTGGGATCTGGACTGTGTTTTGGTGGCTAGTGACGAGATCTGACGGCTCTAATCTGATTTAGGGTTAATCTAATAGCCTAAAACACTTAACTAATCTATAAATACACCCTAAGACTACTCTAATTCATACTAAAATTGGAGACAACGTCGTTATGCCGTCAAAATGCAACTAGAAGGAGCCACCAACAAATTAAAGAGGAAGATAGCTTCTCAAATCAACTTCTAATCAACTCTAGCAACTTAATCTTCTTCATAGGAGTGCTAATCAACAAGTTGTGAGTTTCTATGCCTTTAGCAAGCAATTGCTAAACTAATTATGATAGGATATAATGAGGTTATGGTTATGTATGTGGATCAATGCAAGTTATGTTGTCATATGCTATATGTTCATGATGTTAGTTATGCAAGTTTTATGCTATATGTTCATGATGCTAGTTATGCAAGTTGTATGCTATATGTTCATGATGCAAGTTATGCAAGTTTGATGCTATGTGCCCATGAAGCTAGTTATGCAAGTTGGGTGTAATTTATGCTATATGTTCATGATGCTAGTTATGCAAATCACTATGATAAACATTGATCCATTATGACACCATGACATGTTATGCAAGTTTGGTGTTTGATTATATGCAAGTTCATATATGACATGTTATGCAAGTTTGGTGTTTGATTATATGCAAGTTCATATATGACATGTTATGTAAGTTTGGTGTTTGATTATATGCAAGTAACATATGCAAGTTTACACCTTTGTATGATATGCATACATATGCAAGTTAACCCCTTTGTATGTCATACATACATATGCAAGTTTACCCATTTGTATGACATAAGTAACTTATGCAAGTTACCCTCTTTATGACATATGTGATTCATGCAAGTTTGGGTTGACTATTTATGCTAGTTGGGTTTGATGCTATGGTCATATATGCAAGTTGACACCTTTAAAACCCATGTGATGCTAATGTTATGCTAAGTTGAACCCATTGTATTTGTGATGAATCTTCCCTTTTAAGTATGTCATGTTAGCGTATTACGTGGGGAACGATGGGGTTAATATTCATGTTAACAAAAATTGTGGTGAAATTGGTATGATGTTGCATACCATGAGTGGATGAACATAATTGAGTCAATTATGTACATCATTAAATTGGAATTAATTAGGGAAAATTAATTCAAAATATGGGGTGATTAATTAGGTGTAATTAATCGACTAAGACACGATGTTGGACCCTTTTGTAGCATAAGACTGCCCGGACCCGACCGGCAAATCCAGCGGCTACAAATGATTGGCCCAATGTGAGAGGTCTTAGGCATAAACTAAATATGTGACAAGTGTAAAGACACGAGGTTAGACTCGGTTATGGCGTAAGGCTGCCCGGACCCGACCGGCAAATCCAGCTGCCATAAAAGATAGTCTAATGTGAGAGGTCTTTGCAAAGGTTACAGTCTTAATCAATTAAGAAACACTTAACCAGATAAGCATGTAGTGGGGCATGATGGGTTAAGCGGGTGCCTTGGGTGGCATGTGGAAATCAAATAAGTGCCTTGGGTGGCATGTGGAAATCTAGTGGGTTGCCTTGGGTGGCAATAGAAAATACGAGTAGAATACTTAACCAAGTAGAAACATGTAATTAAACATGATTAAAGGGTTAAGTGGGATGCACTAGAAAAGGGACAAGCTTAGGTGGGTAGCTTGTGGGGGCCCATTTCAACTAGTAACCCAAAACGTATCTTTGTGGGCTCGACCCAAGTAGAGGACGGGACACGCATACTGGGCTTGATTATAAGAGGCCAAAAACGGGTTAGCGGTGGCAACGCGAGTCCAACGGGTTTCATATGCGTGTGTGGGCCCGGGCTGGTAGGTAAGACGTTGTTGCATCGTGTAGGTATAAGCCGTGCACTCTTAAGTTGTATCGGGTTGCCACTTTGGGGAGTGATACACCCCACTGTGGGGCCAGCAGGGGTATCTACGTTAGGGAGCCGATCGCTTGGGGAGTAGTGGTTACACCTAGTGGAGATAGGGGCAGACGACACCTATGTAGTCAGCTAGGGGTACACGAAACTACTAGTTAAATTTCTAAGTCCATGGGTGGGATCAACCTTTAAGTAGGAATGACTGGTGTGGTGCAGTGTAGTAATTACCCTTGGGTGGGTAGATGCGTCTTTAACGATATCTTAGTTCTTCCTATGTCTAGTTGGCTGCTTAGTGTAGTCATTTATCCCCAGTCGTTACCGTGCCAAGTTTATATCATACCCTAATTACTTTAATGATTGTATTGTTAAAGTTATAGGGCTCACTCAGACTTATGTCTGACCCCGTTGTTTTTATCTTTTTCCCAACCCTCAGGTTCTCAGAGTGGGCCTAGCACTAGTGGGCTTTGATCAGACTGCTTTATCTATCTTTTGGAGCTTGGACCGTGATGTAAAGCTCAGCTTATCTTTTCTATTATGGCTATTAGTTATGTAGTGGGATTATGTACTTATGTTTTAACGAGATGGATATTTTGTATTTGACTCTTGTTGGTTTTTGATATGTAAACAAGCATGTTTACCTTCTGCTGCAATGAAATGATGTTTTAAATTTCAAGCATTACTTATATCTGTCTTGTTGTAATTTTTCTGTTCTATATTCACTTAAAATACTCCACCGAAGTTAAGGCATTCCCTTAGTGAGTGACCTTAGCGGGTGTGGGGTGTTACACGTGGTATCAGAGCTGAAGGTTACCAGAACTGATAAAACTTTTAGAAAAACTATTTTTCTAAAAACATTTTTGAAGGAGTATTTTCAAAAACATGCCTTTTAAGAGAAAAGTTTTTGAAAGAAAAGCATAATCCCCAATAGCCATATCTTTATCTTTCGAATTCTCCATTTTGAATCTTTCCTTTTTCGTTTCAGCATGGCTGAAGATCTTAACTTTCCGGAGGGTGTAGCGATACCAGTATGGTATAGGAGGTTGATGGAGGCTAGGGCCGCCACTGCGGGTCCAGCAAATGTTCCTCCACCAACAGTAGCACCCGATCTTCCTCCCCCTCCTCCTCCTCGCACGGATACTTTTGCTAAGACTTGCAAGGAATTTAAGGCTATGGGAGGGAAACCTTTTCAAGGATCAGAAACTTTTGTGGAAGCTAGGGATTGGCTTAAGGAGGTGGAAGAGTTGATAGATATCTTTGAGATGGAAGAGGGAAAGAAAGTCAAGTTAGCTGCTTGGTTAATGAAGGGAGAGGCCTCGTTCTGGTGGGAGGTCACTAATGGAGAACGCCTAGTTGACTCTTGGGCGGATTTCAGACAAAGGTTTGTGGCAAAGTTTCTCTCAAGGGCGGAAGAGAATCTGTATATGGAAAGGTTCTTGACACTAAAGTAAGGAAACCTATCAGTGAAGGAATATGTCAACAAGTTTAATCAGTTGGCAAGGTTTGTCATAGACATGGTGAATACACCGGAGAAGAAGGCTTTGAGGTTCGTTAAGGGCTTGAATGAACCGATGCATGGATTGGCTATGACTCACATCCCTATGGGGGCCACCTTTGAGAAGCTAGTAGACATGGTACTCATGCATGAGGAAGAGAAGGGTCCCAATGCTAATAAGGCACCCGAGAAGAAAGGAGATCAGAAGAGATCTCAACAGCAACAGCAAAACAAGGGTGGGAAAGGCAACGGTGGCAAGGGAAAGAAGAAGTGCTTCAATTGTGGGACACCAGGCCACCTAAGCAAAGACTGTCGGAAGAAGAAGAAGACTGGCTGCTTCCACTGTGGCGAAGCAGGGCATCTAGTGAAGGATTTCCCTAAGAAGGGGCAAAGGACGGGATCTACCTCAAGGGGACAGGTGCAACCTCTTATGGCACCAGGTCAGGCAAGGGGGCAAGTTCAGGCTCTCGCAGTTCCACCGATTCAGGAGAGAGGTAGAACTATTTCCGTTGAAAGTCTGGTTTTTCTGTTTGATCATCCTATCCGTACTTTATTCGACTCTGGCGCATCGCATTCGTTTATCTCATCATCATTAGTTGAGTCACTGCACTTAGACACCAGTCTAGTAGATGATCCCTTGGTTGTTTCAAACCCAATTGGGGGCTCCACTTATTTGTCCATGATATGTTTGGGTTTGAAGATTTCTATACTTAGCGTTGAGTTTAGATGTGATGCTTTTGTTTTGGGCTTCACGGGCTATGGGTTAATTTTGGGCATGGACTGGTTATCCAGTAATGGTGCCGTTCTTGATTGCGAAAGGAGAGTTGTTAGGCTCATGACCCGCTTGGGTAACACTCTCGAGATCTCTTGTAATCCCATGGATTCTGTTATGCTAAGTTATCTTGAATCGCTTGACGCTTCGGTCGAGAGTTTGCGATCTGTTAGAGTGGTCCGGCAGTACTCGGATGTGTTTGAGGAGGTGAAGGGCTTACCTCCGAAGCGGGAAATAGACTTCCGAATATATCTGGTGGACAATGCTAAAGCAGTATCTTTGCCAGTGCGCCACATGGCTCCTCGTGAGAGGAGGGAACTCCATAAGCAAGTAGGGGAGTTGCTTGAGAAGGGGTTCATAAGACGAAGTATATCGGAGTGGGGTGCTCCGGTAGTTTTTGCCACGAAGGCGGATGGGTCCCTCAGACTTTGTGTTGACTATAGAGAACTCAACAAGCTCACAAAGAAGAATAGACACCCATTGCCGAGAATTGATGATCTCTTTGATCAGTTGGTTGGCGCCTCAGTGTTTTCACAGTTGGACTTAGCCGCGGGGTTTCATCAGTTGAGAGTGGCAGAGGATAGTATAGAGAAGACTGCCTTTAGGACTCCGGATGGTTTCTATGAGTGGCTGGTGATGCCATTTGGTTTGACGAACGCCCCTGCATACTTTGTTGATTTGATGAGTAGGGTGTTCAGAGAGTACCTAAATAAGTTCGTGGTGGTCTTTGTGGATGACATCTTAGTCTTTTCTAAGAGTGAAGAAGAGCATGCCCTACATCTTAGGGAAGTGTTAGAAACTCTTCGAGCGCATAGCCTTAAGGTTAAATTCTCTAAATGTCACTTCTGGAGGAAGGAAGTGCGGTTCTTAGGGCACGTGGTCTCGAAGGAAGGGATAGCTGTGGATCCCGCGAAGGTAGTGTCCATCCAAGATTGGAAGGTTCCGAAGAATGCTACCGAGGTGAGGAGTTTCTTGGGGTTGGCTGGCTACTATAGGAAGTTTATCAAGGACTTCGCGAAGATATCAGCCCCATTAACTCGCTTGACGAAGAAGAATCTAGTCTTCACATGGGACGTAGATTGTGATGATGCGTTCCAACGGTTAAAGAGAGCTTTAACCACAGCTCCAGTCTTAGTGTTGCCAGATGGGAGTAAGCCATTTGTTGTTTATACCGATGCTTGTGGGACAGGACTAGGCGCAGTCTTAATGCAAGAGGGAAGGGTAATAGCCTACGGGGGAAGGCAGTTGAGAAAGCATGAGAAAAATTACCCTACCCATGATCTAGAGTTGGCCGCTATTGTTTTTGCGCTTAAGTCTTGGCGCCTTTATCTTCTTGGCGAGAGGTTCGAATTGTTCACTGACCACAAATCATTGAAGTACTTGTTTTCTCAGAAGGATTTGAACTTAAGACAGCAAAGATGGATGGAGTTCTTAGCATCCTATGATTTCGAGATAGCATATACCCCTGGCAAGGGTAACGTGGTGGCAGACGCCTTAAGCAGAAAAAGGTTGTCTTTGAGTCCATTGTTCGTGGAACGACGAAGCTTGGAATTTATCTCGATGTTTGACTTCAGACCCTCCGTTGACTTTGTACCCGGTTTGCTAGCATCCTTAGAGGTCAGACCTACTCTTTTGGGACGGATTGGCGAGGCACAGCGGGACGACCCACAGTTGGTTGAGTTGGTAGAGAAGCTCATAAGAGGGGAGTCGTCCAGCCATTTGAGTTGGTACACCCTAGATGGTAAGGGGTGTTTGCGTAGAGACGGTAGACTTTGTGTACCGCAAGACGAGGGTTTGAAGAAGGCTGTTCTTGACGATGCACATAGTTCAAAGATGACCATTCATCCCGGTGGGGACAAGATGTACCAAGACATGAAGCGAGTTTTCTTTTGGGCCGGTATGAAGAAGGATGTGGCTGAGTATGTCGCTAGATGCTTGGTGTGCCAACAAGTGAAAGCGGAGCAAAAGAAACCCGGTGGGCTGCTTCACCCATTGGAGGTTCCGCAATGGAAGTGGGATAGCGTCTCGATGGGCTTTGTTGATGGGTTACCGAGATCGAGGAAGGGTAATACTGGAATTTGGGTTATGGTGGACAGACTTACTAAGAGCGCCCATTTTATACCCGTGAAGAGTAAGAGGACTGCTCCATGGCTAGCTTCAGTTTACCTTCGAGAGATAGTTCAGTTGCATGGTCTACCTTCTAGCATAGTGAGCGATCGAGATCCTATCTTCACTGGCGAGTTTTGGAAGAGTTTGCAAGAGGCAGTAGGGACTCAGTTGTGTTTGAGCACCGCATATCATCCTCAGAAAGACGGTCAGACCGAGAGGGTGAATCGTGTTCTAGAAGACGTTTTGAGACTATGTATCTTAGATTTTGGAGGTACATGGGAAGAGCATCTTCCATTGGTGGAGTTCGCGTATAATAACAGGTTTCAGTCCAGTATTGGCATAGCTCCTTTTGAAGCTCTTTATGGAAGGCCTTGTCGATCACCTACATGTTGGTGGGAATCTACGGATGAGATCTTGCTTGGGCCTGATATGGTTAGAGAGACTTCGGAAAAGATTGATTTGATAAGAAGAAGGATGAAAGCAGCGCAAGACCGACAGAAATCCTACGCGGATAAGAGGAGGACGGATCTTGAGTTTAATGTTGGGGACATGGTCTTTGTTAAAGTGTCTCCATTACGGAATGTTGTTTGCTTTGGGTCCGTTGGGAAGTTAGCACCAAGGTTTGTAGGACCGTTTCCTATTAAGGAAAGGATTGGACAGATGGCATATAGAGTAGAGTTGCCCGAGAGACTTAGTGGGGTACATGATGTATTCCATGTGTCACATTTGAGGAAGTGCCTATATGAGACCGCAGAGGTGGTAGAGCCGAGCTTGCTTAGAGAAGTGAAGGTAGAGCGTGATGCGACGATTCGACGAGCTCCTACTCGTATCCTTGGGTCAGAGATTAGGAAGTTGAGAAATAGAGAGGTTCAACTAGTCAAAGTGCAATGGGGAGATGATGAAAGCAACGCTACTTGGGAGACAAAAGCGAAGATGCGTTCACTGTACCCATTTCTTTTTGAGGGTATGTCTTTTAACTTCTCCTTTATCGTTTGTCTAGTACTTATCTTATCTTTAGTATGTCCTCTCATTAGTACCTTTGACCTTTAGATAGGGTAAACCTATGGTTGAAACATGTGTTTGAGACATGTTATGATTGATGGATGCGTGCGGACGCAAGTGTTTGCTAGTGGTTGCTCGTGGATGCATATACACACACTTTAGACACTAGATCGGCTCAGTCACTTCATATTGCATATAATTGTGTGTAGGTAGCTATATTAATGGATGTATAATGGTTGCGTTATCATATGGATGATGCATTTTGGTGTATGGTTGTTGATCGTCGCTAATCTATGAATTAGAAAAGCGCGACATTTGTAATAAATTCTGCAAGCATACAGGTGTGTAGCATACAGGTCGAACACAGGGAGGTGAATTAAATCAATTATTTATCTAATCTCTTGGGCGGGTTAGACAAAGCTTAGAGGTTGATTTTTTCGCAAAGCAAAATAAAAACTGAAACTACGAATAAAAGATGCAATTAAATTCACTACAGATTCGAATCTAATCGGATCTGTAATAAATTCAACGATTAAAATAAAATAGAACACCGGAAATAAAATTGCAGAAAAGAAATCAACAACTGAAAATAACAACTAGGATTACCGCTGAATCTAATCAGATGGTCAATTACTAGTAAGAAAAATAGAAGCAATAGCAAATTGTGTTCTAGCAAATCTAATTGACTAGACAACACAATTTGCCATGAAAATAGAATGCAGAAACTAAAGAAAAGAAAGCTTTATTAAGACTGAAAGAGAGTACAGAAGAATGAATGAATTTTTTACAATGGTTACATCACATATTTATAGATGAGAATGGGAGAACCATAATTAGGTCTATGAATAAATGGGCCTCCTCATTCTTGAATATCTCTTGCCTTCCTTGACTAACTTGATTGGAGAAAATCTGGGCATATCATGGTAAATATTTTCCATATCTTTCAATTTTCCCATGTGGCTTGATTGATAGAAGATTGCATCTAATTAATTCTTCCAAACAAGGACGCTTGTCAGACTCCAAAGGCAATATAAGATAAAATCTTCAAAATTGATTTTTCTTCTTGGCAACAATTCAATCAGAAATTCTTCTAATTGAAATTGAATGATTTGAATTTAATTCCATGATAAGAATATGGCTATTGCTGAAATGTTAATTGGTGCACATCATAAATACATACACATGAATATGTGTATGTATATATATAACATAACACTAATCCAGATATTTCTCAAAGCAAAGGGCCAGTGTGAACGCGCTCCGTTTCTTTGGCAAAAAGTGAGCTTGACGGGGTTCGAACTCAGGTCTCTCAGCACCAATTCCTATGCCTTTACCAGTGAGCTACTACTTCTTTTGCAATTGAAATGAATTTGATGTGAGGAAGTAGCTCTTTCTTGTAGTTGGCCTTTGATTTGAATTGAAGGAGGCAACGCTTGAAATCTGTAAAAACACATAAAAAATACCCAAAGTATCATTTATTTATTTACAAAAGATAAAGCATAAGAGTAATAAAATAAACACTTTTCAATGTCAATCAAATACCCCCACACTTATCTTTTACTCGTCCTCGAGTAAAACAAAAATGAAAAACTAAACTAGATAGGTCACACTTTCGTAGGAAACACGATTGCATTGAGCGTATGCAACAAGCCGTTAAACCTCTAGGTGTCCCTAGTAGGACGAGTGGTGTCTCGTGAGGGTTTTCAGCGGATACTACCCACAAAATCCAAATGCAGTATGCTATGATTCTAAAGAAACTACATGAATGCAATGGACATATGTAAAAATAAAAACGAACAATGGCAACACGACTTATTTCAGGAAAGTGGTACAACAAATTAAGTTAACAATTTCTAATCTATTGATTTTATTTTAGATACCTCGACTTGTCACAAATTGTCAATATAAATCAAGTTTTCAAATGTTAAATTCCAGTTTGGCCAGTTAGTTCGGTCGATAACATAGTGCAGCCATGAAATAAATTCTTAGTTTGCTTGGCACAGTTTGCAAAGTGGTACTCTAATTTTCTCATGTATGGCTAGTCAAATCAATAAGGTCAAGAAGTGTTTGGGTATCATCGCTTATTCTTTATTCTATAAACTTTTAAGATTTATGATTAAGTACGTACACCTAACTAAAAAGACCAAGGTTTACCACCCATGCACTGCCTCGTGGACTAACGGAGAGTAGGTAAAGAGTTTGGCGGATTGTGCAGGCCGACTTTGACTTTGTTAACAACGTGTCGGTAATCCTTAGGTGTCCAATCTCATAGAATGAGACCAAGATATTCCGACTTTGACTTTGTCAACAACGTGTCGGATAGAGCTTGGCGGGTTTGCACACCAACGCTCGATATACAAGCAATGTTGGATACCCTTGGAATACTATTATTATTATTATCGAAAATATAAGCACAAAAGAGAGTAACGTGAATTCAACTTAACACAACTTAGTTTTAAAGATTTGAAAAGCCAATATAAGTATTTTAAGTCCTCCACTTATTTAAACAAAGTCTACAATATAGAATAGATTTCATGGCCATCACCTAAGAATCTCCCTATGTACCGGTTACACTATTATCCCTCAAAATTAAACTTTTCATTATATTTCCTATTCGATCTAAGTTGAGAGAGAAAAATACTATCAACTGGCTAAAAATTGTAAACTTATTTTGTTGTATCACTTGAAAATGAGTCGTATTTCAAAAAAAAAAATGGCATGTTACTACAGTCTAAAATGCATGATGGTCCTACTTAAATGGCTGAAAATAAAAAGAAATAAAAACAAAGAAAAATGAAAATGGATGAAATGCAGACTCCCCCCCCCCCCCCCCCCCACACTTGATTCAGACAGTGTCCCAACTGTCTAAAGCAGAAAAACAAAAATAAAATTAAAAAAAATGAAAAAGAAAAATAAAAGAAGAAGAACGTGTACCACCTGATTTCATGGTGGATGATCATGCAGATCGATAGAGTCGTCTTCGTCATATTGCTCGAATTCCAAAAATGGTTTCAGTCGTTGACCGTTTACTTTGAAGACTTTTCCATCCCTAGGATTTTCAATTTCAACCGCTCCATGAGCTTATACTGTTTTCACGACATAAGGTCCAGTCCATCGAGATCTGAGTTTCCCTGGAAACAAGTGAAGTCTAGAGTCGTATAAAAGAACTTTTTGACCTATGTTGAATTCCTTACGAAGTATGTTTTTGTCGTGTTGGGCTTTGGTTCTTTCTTTGTAGATTTTCGCATTTTCATACGCCTCATTTCTTAATTCCTCTAATTCAGAAATTTGTAACTTCCTGTGTGAGCCGGCTTTTTCTAAGTCAAAGTTCAAAAATTTTATGGCCCAAAGAGCGCGATGCTCTAATTCAAGAGGTAAGTGACAGGCCTTTCCAAAGACTAATCGATATGGTGACATCCCTAGATTGGTTTTATAAGCAGTGCGAAAAGCCCAAAGTGCATCAATCAGTTTTACAGACCAATCTTTTCTATTGGAATTCACGGTTTTCTCAAGAATTTGTTTGATTTGTCTATTAGAAACTTCTACTTGCCCACTCGTTTGTGGATGGTAGGGGGTCGACAGCTTGTGTGTGATTGAGTATTTCTTGAGCAAGGACTCAAAAGCACGATTACAGAAGTGAGTGCCATTATCGCTAATGATAGCTCGAGGTGTGCCAAAGCGTGAAAAGATGTTTTCTTTGAGGAATTTGACAACAACCTTGTTGTCGTTGGTTTTGGTCGAAATGGCTTCAACCCATTTTGAGACGTAATGTACTGCAAGCAAGATGTAAAGATTCCCAAATGAATTGGGGAATGGTCCCATGAAGTCGATGCCCCAAACATCGAATAACTCAATCACTAAAATGGGGTTGAGAGGCATCATGTTCCGCTTAGAGATTCGACCCGTTCTTTGACATCGCTCACATTTAGAGCAAAATTCGAAAGCGTCACGGAAGAGTGTGGGCCAATAAAAACCGCTTTGCAAAACTTTTGCAGCAGTTTTTCTTGCTCCAAAATGACCGCCACAAGCATGGTCATGTGAGAAGGAGAGAATACTTTGGTGTTCATGATCGGGCACACACCTTCGAATGATTTGGTCTGGACAGTATTTGAAAAGATATGGGTCGTCCCAATAGAAGTTTCGAACTTTCGAGAGAAATTTTTGTTTGTCTTGTTTCGACCATTTAGCGGGCATTTGTTGTGTGACAAGATAATTCACAATGTCAGCGTACCAAGGGGTGTTAGAGATCGAAAGGAGTTGTTCATCAGGAAAATAGTCATCGATTTGAGTGTCGTTATCATTTTCGTGCACAATTCGAGAGAGATGATCAGCTATGACATTTTCAGAACCCTTTTTATCTCGTATTTCTATGTCAAACTCTTGAAGAAGAAGGATCCAACGGATCAAGCGGGCCTTGGCATCCTTCTTAGAAAGCAAATATCGTAAGGCAGCATGGTCAGTGTAAACTATGACTTTGGATCCTATGAGATATGGTCTGAATTTCTCAAGAGCGAAGACAACTGCCAAAAATTCCTTTTCAGTAGTTGAGTAATTAAGTTGGGCCTCGTTTAAGGTTTTGCTGGCGTAATAAATGACTCGAGGGAGTTTATCAATACGCTGACCCAAGATGGCTCCAATAGCAAAATCAGAAGCGTCGCACATAAGTTCGAAGGGTTGAGTCCAATCAGGAGGTTGAATGATGGGAGTTGTGGTCAAGAGTGATTTAAGAGTTTCAAAAGATATTTTGCAATCATTGGAAAATTCAAACTTTACGTCTTTGGCAAGTAAATTCGAGAGAGGTTTTGAAATTTTTGAGAAATCCTTAATGAATCTTCTATAGAATCCTGCATGGCCAAGAAATGAACGAACATCTTTGACAGACTTAGGAGGAGGTAAATTAGCAATCAAATCGATTTTGGATTTATCGACTTCTAGGCCATCTTTGGAGACGACATGACCTAGAACTATCCCCCTTTTTACCATAAAGTGGCATTTCTCCCAATTAAGCACGAGTGATTTCTCCTTACAACGCTTAAGGACGAGTTCTAGATGAGTGAGACATTGGGAAAAAGATGATCCATATATTGAAAAATCGTCCATGAATATTTCCAAGAATTCTTCCACCATGTCAGAGAAAATACTCATCATACACCTTTGGAAAGTCGCGGGGGCATTACAAAGACCAAAAGGCATGCGACGATAAGCAAAGGTTCCAAAGGGATAAGTAAAGGTGGTCTTATGTTGATCTTCTAAAGCAACAGGAATTTGGTTATAGCCAGAGTATCCATCGAGAAAACAGTAGTGCTCATGTCCCGCTAAGCGTTCGAGCATTTGGTCAATAAAAGGCAAGGGAAAGTGGTCTTTTCGTGTGGCTGAGTTAAGCTTTCGATAGTCGATACACACACGCCACTTGGTTTTGATTTTTGTTGGGACGAGTTCATTACTGTCGTTTTTGACCACTGTGACTCCCGACTTCTTTGGTACAACTTGTACCGAACTCACCCAAGTACTGTCAGAGATGGGATAGATGATGTTATTGTCTAGACATTTGATTATCTCCTCCTTGACCACTTCTCTCATGTATGAGTTTAATCGCCTTTGAGCCTCACAGGTGGGTTTAGCCTCATCAACTAAATGTATGCGATGTTCCACAATTGATAGGCTAATTCCTTTTATATCGCTAATTTCCCACCCCAAGGCGTCTTTATTTTCCCGCAAGGTATCCAAAAGTTTTTCTTCTTGGTCCTTGGTAAGATCGGAAGCCTAGATTACGGGAAGAGTTTCTGAAGAGTCTAAGTATGCGTACTTAAGGTCTGTTGGCAAGGGTTTGAGGTCTAACTTAGGAAGTTCTTGTGTATCAACATTGGTCAACATTCCCTGGTTAGATTCAGGTGACGAAGTGTCGGGGTCAAGAATTTTGTTTAGTTCAGAAATGTATTCGAGTTCATCGAAATCGGGGTCGAAATGGTCAAGACACATTTTCAAGGCTTCAGAAGTGTCACTAGAGGTTTCATCAACTGTGGTTTGGATCATGTCAATTTCATCGATCTCAAAATCCCTAGGTTGCTTGTTGAGATTAAAGATGTTTAGCTCAATGGTTAGGTGCCCGAAGGAAAGTCGAAGCTGACCATTCCTACAATTAATAACAGCATTAGAGGTTGCTAAGAAAGGGCGTCCTAAGATCAATGGTATTTGAACGTTGGGATTTGAGACAGGCTCTGTTTCTAGAACTATAAAATCGACAGGGAAGTAAAACTGTTCGATTTGTATCAAGACGTCTTCGATAATTCCCAATGGCTTTTTGACAGATCGATCGGCTAGTTGAAGTGTGATGTTTGTTGGTTTAATCTCCCCTAGTCCAAGTTGACGATAGACAGTATAAGGGAGAAGGTTGACACTGGCACCAAGGTCGAGTAGGGCACGAGAGATGTGAGTGTTTCCTATTTTACAATCAATCGTAGGGCAGCCAGGGTCTTTATACTTGACTGGGGCAAGATTCGAAAGAACGGAGCTTGTATTCGCAGTTAGAAAGGCGGTTTTTGGGACATTGGTCGCACGTTTCTGTGTGCACAATTCCTTAAGACATTTGGCATATTGAGGAATTTGTTCAATGGCGTCTAAAAGAGGAATGTTCACCCGGACTTGTTTGAAAATTTCCAGAATTTTATCGAAATTTGCCGCTTTCTTCTTATTATTGAGTCTATGAGGAAAAGGAGCTACTGGTTTTTCGACTCTGTGATGAGTTTCATCATTCGAAGAAGAAGGTTTATCCAAGGGAAGAGAAGGTGGTAAGGTTGTAGAAGATGGAATGTTGGTATTGCCAACATTATTTTTCGAAGGTGGGTCGGGTTTGCCGACACTGGGAGAAGAACTGTTGGGATTGCCAACATTTGAGGAAAATGGAGGTTTAGAAGAATTGGCATTCGAAGCCAATGGGTGATCATCAAGATTAAGGATTGGGGTCGAGTTAGAAGGTTCGTCAGGGTCGTCCACGTTATTATCAATCCTCTTTCCAGATCGAAGGGTTGTAATAGCATTGACTGGATTATGGTTTTCGTCCTCACAAGAATTTACAGCACGAGGGTTATACTTTGGATTCACCTCGGGTTGACTAGGCAATTTTCCCTTCTCATGAGTTTTCATAAATTCCTTCATCATATTAAACATTTGGTCCATTTTAGCGTCTTGCGAGTTTATTTTAGCTTCGTAAGAGTTCATCTGTTTTTCTAGACGCCCAATATCTTGTGATGGTTGAGAAGATTGAGATGATTGGTTTGATGATTGAAAATTGGGGTGCCTATAAGGTTGTTTGGATTGAGGTGTAGCTTGAGAGGTTTGAGAATTGGGGGGTGGACCTTGGTAATTCGGATTGGGAATAAAGGGTTGCACGTGAGATGGGTTAGCCGAATTATTAGGGTTCGACCAGGAAAAATTTGGGTGGTTCCTCCAACCAGGGTTGTACGTGGATGAGTAAGGATTATTTTGAGCTATGGCATTGGCTTGGTCTTGAGAGTAATAGTGGGGTAACCCTTCTCCGGTTTGAGGAGTTTGATTTTCTAAGGGAATTTGACTTGGGTCCACGACATGCACCCCTCTAGTAGAAGTACGAATGGGAACACGAATCGATTCCCACTGCATGTCCTTTTCAGAATAATCTTCTAAAAACCGCCAAGCTTCATCGGCTGTTTTAGACATAAAGTCTCCTCCACACATTGATTCTAGTTGAGTTCTAGTCTGATAGTTTAGCCCTTCATATGCAATTTGACATAAGTGATCTTTTAGAATTCCATGATGAGGGCAACTATATAATAGCTGGTTGAATCTCTCAAAGTATTTTGAAAAAGTTTCCCCCTCATTTTGACAAAATTGGTTTATCTCAGTTCGAATTTTGAGAGTTTTATGGAAAGGGAAAAACTTTTTCAAAAATGCAGTGACAAATTCATCCCAACTTCTTATCGAATGTCGTGGAAGAGAATTTAGCCATCTTTTAGCGCTTTCAAGTAGTGCAAATGGAATTAGCCTTAGCTTGATCGATTCATTAGATAGTTGTTGCATTTTTGTTGTGGAGGCATACAATTCAAATTCACTTAGAAATTCATAAGCATTTTCAGACCCAGTAAATTTTGGTACCCCTTGGATAAAAGAATGTTTTAGCTCAAAATTGTTTCCTTCAGCTGGTGGGAACACAATGACAGATGGTTGAACGGTCCTAGTCGGATAACATCGATCACGAAGAGACAAGGGTCTATCCATTTGGATATTGAGGTTTTGAAAATTTTGATTTATTTGGTTTTGATCCCCAAAGTTTGGAAAGTTTTGATTCACTCGATTTTGATCCAATTCGGGTGGAAAATTTTGGTTGATTCGAGAACCCCTAGGAGAATTTTGTTGGCTGACACTTTTTTCACTCATTGTTGTTGAATGCAAGCACAGAAATTAGCAACAATGAAGTTTTCTGTCCTTATTGACTCCTAACCCAAAATTATAAAGTGACACGTTTGATTACTTAGATCAAAAGATTTCTCAGCCAGTTAACGGACAGGAGTTATCGGTGCACCAGGAATCACCCTAGCAATGCAGCCGAAGGTTTAAGTACCTTCAGAGTAACAACCGATATAATATTTACGAATCACCGTAATATTTATAAACGGTTATTTCTCTGCCGTAGTCTAGACACCAAGAAATAATTCGTTCCAAATGAATCAACTATCACAATATAATTAAGCCCTAGATGAGCCCGTGACTCCCTTAAGTCCAACGTCTAACCGTTATTATTAGTCAGATTATACGATGAAATGCAATTTGTGGGCTAAGGAAAGGGTGATGAAGTCCCTCACCTTATGTGAATTGGGGTATTGCCCTTAACAGAATGAATAAAAATTTGCAGAAATCACACAAAACAATTGCAGAAATTAAAAATTGTACATTCAAAGCCGCTGCCCCTGCAGAATTTTTTTTTACAACAATTGTCTATATATTATTTTTCTTTGCGGCAGAGCACCTGTAGAGTTTTAAAAGTTTTCACCTTGATCGGCAGTCCTCCAGTGAAATTTGGTAGCGCTAGCGCGTTCACACCCCACTTGGTGTGCAACCGCTCCAACCCATCTGAATCGTCCGCTGCTTTCTGTTGTTGTCCCCTTCTATTAATTGCTTGACTGCGCTGCGGGTGTGGGGTGTAGCATACCGTGCCAAAACTTCTATTAAGACCTTTTTTTTAAAATTTCAGCTGTACCTGTTTTTGAAAAATTCTCCCCGGCAACGGCGCCAAAAACTTGATCGTCGCTAATCTATGAATTAGAAAAGCGCGACATTTGTAATAAATTCTGCAAGCATACAGGTGTGTAGCATACAGGTCGAACACAGGGAGGTGAATTAAATCAATTATTTATCTAATCTCTTGGGCGAGTTAGACAAAGCTTAGAGGTTGATTTTTTCGCAAAGCAAAATAAAAACTGAAACTACGAATGAAAGATGCAATTAAATTCACTACAGATTCGAATCTAATCGGATCTGTAATAAATTCAACGATTAAAATAAAAAAGAACACCGGAAATAAAATTGCAGAAAAGAAATCAACAACTGAAAATAAAAACTAGGATTACCGCTGAATCTAATCAGACGGTCAATTACTAGTAAGAAAAATAGAAGCAATAGCAAATTGTGTTCTAGCAAATCTAATTGACTAGACAACACAATTTGCCATGAAAATAGAATGCAGAAACTAAAGAAAAGAAAGCTTTATTAAGACTGAAAGAGAGTACAGAAGAATGAATGAATTTTTTACAATGGTTACATCACATATTTATAGATGAGAATGGGAGAACCATAATTTGGTCTATGAATAAATGGGCCTCCTCATTCTTGAATATCTCTTGCCTTCCTTGACTAACTTGATTGGAGAAAATCTGGGCATATCATGGTAAATATTTTCCATATCTTTCAATTTTCCCATGTAGCTTGATTGGTAGAAGATTGCATCTAATTAATTCTTCCAAACAAGGACGCTTGTCAGACTCCAAAGGCAATATAAGATAAAATCTTCAAAATTGATTTTTCTTCTTGGCAACAATTCAATCAGAAATTCTTCTAATTGAAATTGAATGATTTGAATTTAATTCCATGATAAGAATATGGCTATTGCTGAAATGTTAATTGGTGCACATCATAAATACATACACATGAATATGTGTATGTATGTATATAACATAACACTAATCCAGATATTTCTCAAAGCAAAGGGCCAGTGTGAACGCGCTCCGTTTCTTTGGCAAAAAGTGAGCTTGACGGGGTTCGAACTCAGGTCTCTCAGCACCAATTCCTATGCCTTTACCAGTGAGCTACTACTTCTTTTGCAATTGAAATGAATTTGATGTGAGGAAGTAGCTCTTTCTTGTAGTTGGCCTTTGATTTGAATTGAAGGAGGCAACGCTTGAAATCTGTAAAAACACATAAAAAATACCCAAAGTATCATTTATTTATTTACAAAAGATAAAGCATAAGAGTAATAAAATAAACACTTTTCAATGTCAATCAGTTGTGCACACATGTAGAAATAGTATGTGTCGATAGGGTTCTTTCGCATACATATTGGATGCATGGCACTATCATGGTTTGCATTAAGGAGGTCAACTGAATCAGTAGACTGCCTGATTTTGCATTAGATAGGGAACATATACACACACTTCTTGCATATGTTCATACAGCATTAGAAAACTTTAAGGACAATGGGTGCCCGTGTTTGATGGTTTAGTAGATGGTTGTTTGGTTGGTAGGATACGTTCTTCTTGACTTAGAGATTTCGGGGACGAAATCCTTCAAGTAGGGGAGAATGTAACACCCTGTATTTTCTAACAACAGTGATGTTTATAAATTAAAGAATAATTAATCTCAGACGTGAGAATTAAGGGAAACGGGTTTCGCGATTGCGTTCGTCTCGGAAAAATACGCGAAATAGAGTCCGAAATTTCGTGAATCGGAGTCTGTATGACTGAGATATGGCCTTGAGAAGTTTCACGAAAAATCAGAAAACGAAACAGATTTCAAAAATGCAGAATATGGGCTACGCGGGAAAATTCCCGCCCAGACCAGGTCGACCTGGGGGTCGACCTAGGGGTCGACCTGCCCACCAGGTCGACATGGGTGTCGACCCTAGTGTCGACCTGGGGGTCGACCTCCCTGGTCGAGCCCAGGTGACCTGGGTGCACTGATTTGGGATCTGGACTGTGTTTTGGTGGCTAGTGACGAGATCTGACGGCTCTAATCTGATTTAGGGTTAATCTAATGGCCTAAAACACTTAACTAATCTATAAATACACCCTAAGACTACCCTAATTAGTACTAAAATTGGAGACAACGTCGTTATGCCATCAAAATGCAACTAGAAGGAGCCACCAACAAATTAAAGAGGAAGATAGCTTCTCAAATCAACTTCTAATCAACTCTAGCAACTTAATCTTCTTCATAGGAGTGCTAATCAACAAGTTGTGAGTTTCTATGCCTTTAGCAAGCAATTGCTAAACTAATTATGATAGGATATAATGAGGTTATGGTTATGTATGTGGATCAATGCAAGTTATGTTGTCATATACTATATGTTCATGATGTTAGTTATGCAAGTTTTATGCTATATGTTCATGATGCTAGTTATGCAAGTTGTATGCTATATGTTCATGATGCAAGTTATGCAAGTTTGATGCTATGTGCCCATGAAGCTAGTTATGCAAGTTGGGTGTAATTTATGTTATATGTTCATGATGCTAGTTATGCAAATCACTATGATAAACATTGATCCATTATGACACCATGACATGTTATACAAGTTTGGTGTTTGATTATATGCAAGTTCATATATGACATGTTATGCAAGTTTGGTGTTTGATTATATGCAAGTTCATATATGACATGTTATGTAAGTTTGGTGTTTGATTATATGCAAGTAACATGTGCAAGTTTACACCTTTGTATGATATGCATACATATGCAAGTTAACCCCTTTGTATGTCATACATACATATGCAAGTTTACCCCGTTGTATGACCTAAGTAACTTATGCAAGTTACCCTCTTTATGACATATGTGATTCATGCAAGTTTGGGTTGATTATTTATGCTAGTTGGGTTTGATGCTATGGTCATATATGCAAGTTGACACCTTTAAAACCCATGTGATGCTAATGTTATGCTAAGTTGAACCCATTGTATTTGTGATGAATCTTCCCTTTTAAGTATGTCATGTTAGCGTATTACGTGGGGAACGATGGGGTTAATATTCATGTTAACAAAAATTGTGGTGAAATTGGTATGATGTTGCATACCATGAGTGGATGGACATAATTGAGTCAATTATGTACATCATTAAATTGGAATTAATTAGGGAAAATTAATTCAAAATATGGGGTGATTAATTAGGTGTAATTAATCGACTAAGACACGAGGTTGGACCCTTTTGTAGCATAAGACTGCCCGGACCCGACCGGCAAATCCAGCGGCTACAAATGATTGGCCCAATGTGAGAGGTCTTAGGCATAAACTAAATACGTGACAAGTGTAAAGACACGAGGTTAGACTCGGTTATGGCGTAAGGCTGCCCGGACCCGACCGGCAAATCCAGCTGCCATAAAAGATAGTCTAATGTGAGAGGTCTTTGCAAAGGTTACGGTCTTAATCAATTAAGAAACACTTAACCAGATAAGCATGTAGTGGGGCATGAGGGGTTAAGTGGGTGCCTTGGGTGGCATGTGGAAATCAAATAAGTGCCTTGGGTGGCATGTGGAAATCTAGTGGGTTGCCTTGGGTGGCAATAGAAAATACGAGTAAAATACTTAACCAAGTGGAAACATGTAATTAAACATGATTAAAGGGTTAAGTGGGATGCACTAGAAAAGGGAAAAGCTTAGGTGGGTAGCTTGTGGGGGCCCATTTCAACCAGTAACCCAAAATGTATCTTTGTGGGCTCGACCCAAGTCGAGGACGGGACACGCATACTGGGCTTGATTATAAGAGGCCAAAAACGGGTTAGCGGTGGCAACGCGAGTCCAACGTGTTTCATATGCGTGTGTGGGCCCGGGCTGGTAGGTAAGACGTTGTTGCATCGTGTAGGTATAAGCCGTGCACTCTTAAGTTGTATCGGGTTGCCACTTTGGGGAGTGATACACCCCACTGTGGGGCCAGCACGGGTATCTACGTTAGGGAGCCGATCGCTTGGGGAGTAGTGGTTACACCTAGTGGAGATAGGGGCAGACGACACCTATGTAGTCCGCTAGGGGTACACGAAACTACTAGTTTAATTTCTAAGTCCATGGGTGGGATCAACCTTTAAGTAGGAATGACTGGTGTGGTGCAGTGTAGTAATTACCCTTGGGTGGGTAGATGCGTCTTTACCGATATCTTAGTTCTTCCTATGTCTAGTTGGCTGCTTAGTGTAGTCATTTATCCCCAGTCGTTACCGTGCCAAGTTTATATCATACCCTAATTACTTTAATGATTGTATTGTTAAAGTTATAGGGCTCACTCAGACTTATGTCTGACCCCGTTGTTTTTATCTTTTTCCCAACCCTCAGGTTCTCAGAGTGGGCCTAGCACTAGTGGGCTTTGATCAGATTGCTTTATCTATCTTTTGGAGCTTGGACCGTGATGTAAAGCTCAGCTTATCTTTTCTATTATGGCTATTAGTTATGTAGTGGGATTATGTACTTATGTTTTAACGAGATGGATATTTTTTACTTGACTCTTGTTGGTTTTTGATATGTAACCAAACATGTTTACCTTCTGCTGCAATGAAATGATGTTTTAAATTTCAAGCATTACTTATATCTGTCTTGTTGTAATTTTTCTGTTCTATATTCACTTAAAATACTCCACCGAAGTTAAGGCATTCCCTTAGTGAGTGACCTTAGCGGGTGTGGGGTGTTACAGGATCTTGAAGCACTAATCCCGATTTTAGAGTTAGAGTATGGTTTAAATTCTAGATGTCTGACCTAAGGTCGTGCATAAAAATTCTCCATGCACCAGATGTCTGGTTCTGGTAAAAAATTCTTAATTGTCGTTATGAGTTAAAATATATGTGTGTGTCTCTTTTCAAGAGAGACTTTAGAAGTTTATCTAAACTCTATAAAAATAAATAATTATTATAGTCTTGAAGAGTTATTTTTCACTTGTCGATCATTCAATCTTTAGAATTATGTGCCCGCTAGTGGTTAGATAATCTTGAAATATGTGACTGTATAGTTATTATCATTAAAAAATCGATGGATAAGCTGCTAACAGAAAGTACGGACCCAAATATCTACATGCTCTTATCCTTCCTCTCCCAATGGCCCAGAGCCAGAAAACTAGACGTTGCTTACTTTTTTTTTTGGGGTTGGTTTGTGTTTATTGGTTGTTAATTTAATGAAAATCATTTGTCGAATTTATAATATTTGGGCATAATGGTGCGTTCGCAGCAAAGTTTTGGCACGCTCAACTTTATGTTCGCGTCCGATGCGTCCTACGCGTCGGACGCGAGCACTTTTTTCCACTTCCAAATGGAACGATCACTGGATGTTGGAAATCAAGCCGTTGGCGTCCGACGCGTCGGACGCCAACGGATTTTTTTCCAAACTTCTCTTCCTCCCTATATATTACCCCCTCTATCTTAACACCTTACACAATACTACTTCTTCAACTTTTTCTACCTATTCGACTAATGTCAAACTCCGATTCATCCTCCGAGAACGACGATTTGATGGAGCTCTACGGGGTTTATCTGGTTCAGAATGAAAGGAGAAATCATATGACGCGGATTAATACTTCGGAGTTCACTGGCTTATCTTGGATCAACGAAATTTTGAATGGCCATCAAAACCGTTGTCAAAATAATTTTCGGATGAAAAGGCTTTGTTTCTACGCATTATGTGAAAAACTGCAACATCATGGTCTCGCTTCCAGACCAGAAATCTGTGTCGTCGAAATGGTTGGAATATTCATTTATACAATGGCTACTGGGCTTTCAAATAGACAACTACAAGAAAGATTTCAACGATCAGGTAGCACAATTTCCGTTTGTTTTCATGATGTCCTAAACGCTTTTCAATTACTCGTTGCTGATGTAATAAAGCCAGCGGAACAACAATTTAATACTGTTCCACATCACATCAGAACTTCCACCCGGTATTACCCGTATTTAAAAAACTGTATTGGCGCTATAGACGGTACCCACGTATCTGCACATTTACCCGCTGATCAAATTATCCCTTATATTGGAAGAAAAGGGTTTGCAACTCAAAATATATTAGCGGTTTGTGATTTCGATTTACAGTTTACGTATGTTATGGCTGGTTGGGAAGGGACTGCACATGATAGCAGAATTTTTAATGCTGTTACAAGCGATAGAAACTATAACATTCCTTACCCTCCAGCTAGACAGTATTATTTAGTTGATTCGGGCTATCCACTACAGACTGGATATTTACCGCCATATCGAAATATGAGATATCATATTCCGCATTTCCGTGATACAATGAATCAACCAAAGTCGGCCAATGAAGTGTTTAATTACTACCATTCGAGTTTACGGATGGCCGTAGAACGAACATTTGGCATTTGGATGAAAAAATTTACCATTCTCAACAAGATGCCTACATATCGGTTTCAAACTCAAGTGAAAGTTGTGGTGTCTACAATGGCCTTACACAACTTCATACGCAAATACAATAGTGGTGACCCAGATTTTATGGCTTTTGATGATGATCCAGAACGAATACCCGATAATTACTTGACGAAATATTATAGTATGAGAAATACGACGAATAGAGGCACGGATCGTGTTCAAGCAGAAGGATCCCGAGAAATGTCATTAGTTCGAGATACCATTAGAGATCGGTTGGTTGCTGCGGGTCTGCACTAATTTGTGTTTGTATTTGTAACTGTACTTGTATCTGTATTAGAAACTGTATTTGTATTTGTATTCGAATTTGCCAAACCATCTCTATTTAAATCTTATTTTAAAAATACCACGCTCAAATACCACGCTCAAATACCCCGTTCGTAGCTAAAAACACAATTCCCCTTCGCTACAGTACCACGCTCAAATGCCACGCTCACGTTCGTTAAGAACGCACCCTAAGTGTTTTGGTGTTGGTACTTTTGTGATGATTGTTTATGTTTATTTGGACATGTGCTGGGCTAGCATTTGTTGGTTTTAAAGCATACAAACATATGTATGTTGTTTTATGTGTTTAGTTATCATATGTCTTATGATTTTTTTTATTAGGAGCTAAATCTGTTCGTTATAACATTCATGCGTGTCCTTATTCTTTAAGGTTCTAAAATTTCAAAATATTTGTTTGTCATTTATATTCATCATATACAAAATCACTACATTAGTCTTCTCTATGATTTCACCATCCTCATGTTACGTCCTTTTTGTTGATGACAAAGATTAAAAAAAATAAAAATAAAATCTTATTAACAAATGTACTAAGGTAAAGAGTAATATACACTATTTTATCTTAGTTTGTATAGTTGCCATGAGCAAAAAGGAAGAGATTGGTAGAATCATGTTTGTATGTTTTAGTGATGACAACAATATTTATGTATGCATCTAGAACATTACATTATGCTAGAAACAGAAGATCCTGATCGGAGAATCAAGGAGCATAGTAAGTGCATCATCCGCATATCACAAGCTAAAAAATAAGGATCGCCAAATCAGTTGTATGTATTTGGTCTTAGACATACTTGTAAAATCTTCTTAAGTTCACATGCACTCATACATAATCAAACAAAAATTTCTAAAACTTAAAGGGTTAAAAAAATAAAAAGGATGTCTATATAAACATAATTTTTTTTATGTTGTTCAATCCACTGAAAATATTTTTTTGTCAACTAAGAGCATTTTGACCAAAAATATTTTTAGTTGACTAAAGATGTACATTTTATAGAATATTCATGTTTACGAATTTGGTGAATAATTTTTATTAATATTTAATAGGTTAATTTTTTGCTCGGTTGACTGATTCCTTGCAAATGGTCATTTTTAAAAAGTCACTTCAAAAGGTTATAATCATTCGAAAACATCTCTGCCAATTGTAATGGTTGCTCTAGACGAGTGCAAATCTTCAGTGAAGCTATTTGATATCTATAAATAGATATCAACATGCAAAAGTTATTCTTAACGCTCTAGACGAGTGCAAATCTTCAGTGAAGCTATTTGATATCTATAAATAGATATCAACATGCAAAAGTTATTCTTAACTTTTTGAGACCTACTTTCTAGACTTTATTCTCTCTTGGGTAGTCTTTAACTCATGCATTCTCAACTACATTGATCACTCAAGAATCACTAAATGCACTTCCAATAATCACGAAGCATGCATCTTGAATCATCAAGAAGATTATGAGAAGTCATGTACCACCAATCAAAATATTAAGGGATGAAGAGGAGAGTTATTAGAGAGGAACAATTGCAATTTTTATTGATGCAAAACATGATACAAAGAGCACACATATATATATATATATAGTGTTATGAGTCCAACGGCTAGTATAAAATATACCAAATATGTATGAGCCTAACGGCTAGTATTAAATATACCAAGTATGCATGAGCCTAACGGCTAGTAGATAATGACAAAGCATGCTAAATATGATAAAAACGTGTTCACACTCTAACGGCTCTATTGTCTTCGTTATGCCCCCTCAGTTCGAACTAGGGTTTCTTTGCTCATTCTGGCTTCCGCCTGCACTGATAACGCGAAGTTCCTCTCTCATTCTGATAAAAAAATTGGTCGAAAGGGCCTTTGTGAGAGCATCTGCTCTCCGATAGTATGCGGGCACATGGCATATTGCAAGTCTTCCTGATTGCGTTCTTTCTCTCACAAAGTGAAGATCAATTTCAAGATGTTTCGTCCTTGAATGTTGAATAGGGTTTAGAGATAAAGATACTGTGCTCTTATTATCGCACCAAATGACCGGCTTTCGTCTTGGAGTGAAACCAAGCTCCTCCATCAGTGATTCTATCCACATGATTTCGGCTGTAGCGCTTGCCAGTGCATGGTACTCAGACTCTGTGCTAGATCTTGATGTGGTCTGTTGTTTCTTCGTACACCAGGAAATGATATTGTAATCGAGATAAACGCAGTATCCTGAGACAGACTTTCGATCGCCAATATCGTTGGCCCAATCGGCATCGCTAAAGCACTGTAAGTTAAGTTCCTTTTCTGAATTTAGGCGTATGCCGTAATGTTTTGTGCCTTGTAAGTATCGTAACACTCTCTTTAATGCTATCCAATGTTCTGATAAAGGGTTCTGCATGTATTGACTGAGTTTATTGACGCTGTAGCATATGTTTGGTCGAGTAATAGTTGCGTATTGTAACGCTCCTATTATGCTTCTATATTGTTTGGCATTGTCGATAGCTTCTCCTTTATGCTTAGATAGTCTTAGGTTTACTAATCATAGGCGTAGGTAATGGGTTTGCCTTGTGCATATTTGCCCTTTGCAGTATTTCAGTGATATAATTTTGTTGGGATAATATTAATTCACCATTGTTTTTCCTAATCACTTGTATTCCAAGAAATTTTTTTAGTTCCCCCAAGTCTTTAATGGCGAAATTTTGATCCAGCTTGTGTACGATTCTGTTTATTTCTTCGTTGTTGTCTCCTGTTATTATTAGCATATCGTCAACGTATACTAGAATGAACACAGTTCCATGTATGCCCTTCTTCATATATAGAGAATTGTCTGATTTAACTTATGAGAAACCCATGTTAGACAAAGTTGACTTTAGCTTTTCATACCAAGCTCTCGAAGTTTGTTTTAAGCCGTATATTGCTTTGTGTAGTTTGCATACTTTATCACCAGTACCATATCCTTCAGGCTATTGCATGTATACCTCTTCAGTCAATTCCCCATTCACAAAAGCATTATTGACGTCCAGTTGCCTCACATTCCATCCTTTGTTTAGAGCAATAGTCAGTATAATTCTGATAGTTGTGGGTTTTATGACTGGGGAAAAAGTTTCATTGAAATCAAAACCAAATTGTTGCACGTAACCTTTTGCAACCAGTCTGGCCTTGTATTTGTCAATAGATCCATCTTCTTTTCCTTTTATTTTGTATGTCCACCTACAACCAATCACATTTTTGTGTTTTGGTTGAGTCACTAAGCTCCAAGTGTTGTTTTTAATGAGAGCTTTATATTCAGTGTCCATTGCCTCCTTCCATTTGTTAGATCTTGTAGCCTGAGTGAAATTCAATGGTTCGATCTCACTGGCAAAAATATTATATACTTTGGGTTTGAAGATGCCTCTCTTTGACCTGGTGATCATGTGATGTCCAGTTGATTGTGGTGGTTTTTGCTGCTGTGTATCATTGTTGCTGGTAGTGTCAACATGGTTGTTGTTTTCTGTATCTTCACTATACTGCATGTTTTGATGTATGTTTGTATCTTCTGAGTCATTGTGTGTCTCATTGGTTTGCTCATTTGTTCGATCCATAGTTTCTTCCTGGGTGTTTAAATTGCTTGTGCGTTGTTGCTCTTCATTTCTATCAATTGAAGGTGGTTCAGTAATGAATGACTTGAACCGTATGTTATTGTTTATGCTTTGTTCCCCATCCTTTTTGCCGATTTGCTTTTCTGCATAAGGAAACTTGTTTTCATCAAATATCACATGTCTAGAAACATATATTATTTCATTTTTGTCCATGCACTTATAACCTTTTTGGTTTTGTGCATACCCGATGAATGTGCATGGGCTTGATCTCATACTTAGTTTATGATTGTTATAGTCTCTCAAACATGGAAAACATAGACACCCATAGGCTTTCAGAAAACCATATTTTGGTCTAACACTGTATATCATTTCATGAGGGCTTTTATTGTTTAAGACTTTGGTTGGCAACTTGTTAATGAGGAATACGGATGTGTAGAAAGCTTCATTCCAATATTTCATGGGTAATGAGCTTTGTGATAACAAAGTTAGACCAGTCTCTACTATGTGTCGATGTTTTCTTTCGACTAAACCGTTTTGTTCGGACGTATGCGGGCAAGTTAATCTATGTTTGATCCCTCTTTTGAGAAAGTAATTAGTTAGAGGTTTAAACTCAGCTCCCCCATCTGTCTGAACAACCTTAACAGTACTGTTCATTTGTTTTTCGACATGAGTTATAAATTGCATAACTGTATTGCAAGCTTCTGATTTAGTTTTCAGCATGTATATCCAAGTATATCTAGAATAAGCATCCACAAAAGAAAGATAATACCTGTGTCCCTGATATGAATTTAGAGGCGCGGGTCCCCACAAGTCAGCGGCTATAAGTTCCAGTGGCTCATTATAGCTGGTTTCAGAATCACTAAAAGGGAGCTTGTGGCTCTTGCCGAGTTGGCAGTGCGTGCATGTGTGTTTGATAGTTACATTTTTATAATGAATGTTATTATTACACAGAACAGTCTTAACAGTTTCCAGATTAGGATGTCCTAATTTTACATGCCAAGAATTAATCACGTTACATTCACTGCTATTATTGTCATAATCAACGTTATTGCAACTATTCCTAATACAGTCATTGTCACTACTAGCATCTACATTATTGTACCAGAATTCTCCACTTGAGTTTGCAGTCTTGAATTTGTATAAACCATCGTATAGGTTACCTCGAAGTAATATTTTATGATTTAGGGAATCTTTAACTAAACAAAACTTAGGATGAAATTCAAAGTAAACATTATTGTCGTTGGCAAATTTTGATACACTTAACAAATATTTATTAATCATAGGTACCCTAAGAAGATTGTTTAATTTGAGTTGTCTTTTCCCAAAGATAGTCCCTTTGCCTATGTGTGTGATACTAGCAGTACTACCATTACCCATATGCAAATTTCTCATACCTGAGTAATTTCTGCTCCCAATGTTTAAATTTTGAAGATTGCTAGTTATGTGGTGAGTCGCTCCTGAGTTAGGGTACCATTCTTCGAAGCCATTGTCTTCATTTTTTACTTCATCATCATCTGCAGCATTATGTCTTCGTTTTGCGTTATTATTATTTTGAGTTGAATTCCCTGTTGTTGCCATATTTGCTTGTGCTCTTCTTTGTGAAGAGTAATTTTGGCTTGCCTGTTGTCTACCTGTGTTTGAATTATACTTGAACTAACATCGCCATGTGACCAAACTTTTGGCATATTTGACATTTCACACGATAGTTGTTGTTATCTCCTTGTATCTGCTTATTTCTGACTGTGGTATAATTGGCAGAGAACTTATTTTGTGCTGTTTTTCTTTGGTCGATTCTTCCTTCATGAGCAAGGAGTGCTGATCGAACGAACTGTAAATCATGTAAGGTTTGTTGTGTGGCTAACACAGTTACTGGAGATTCGTATTCTTCATCTAATCCACCAATAATAAATAGGATTTGCTCATTGTCGCTGATCTTATGGCCAACAGCATTTAGTTTGTCACACAGATTTTTAATTTTTCCTAAGTATTCTTTAATGCTTGCCTCCTTTTTTCTAGAATTTTGTAATTTCCTTCTATATTGCATGATTCTAGTAGCTGATTGTGAACTGAAAATTTGTTCAACTGTTTTCCATATTTCATAAGACGTGCTACATCCAACTATTTGTGATAATAAATTCGAACTTACTGACGATAGGAGCCATGAGGAGAGAAGGCTGTCTTGTTTTTGAAACTTTGTGTAGTCTGTATTAGGCACAATTTCTCCTTCCGAATTGGTTATCATCACTGGTGGGACTGTTATTGTCCCATTAATGTACTGTAGTAAATCATACCCTCTTAAAGCAATCTCTACTTGATATTTCCATAGAATGTAATTGTCTTCGTCTAGAGATGTGGTGATAATTTGGCTTTTTGGTTTAATCAGGTCATGATGGTTAGGTGGAGCGCTGTACCCCATACTTCCTAAAACAGCGAAGGTTACTTCATTGTTGTTGGCCATAAAAGAAAAACAACTTTCTGCTTGATGATTAAGCCTTTCGGCAATTTGGCTCTGATACCATATTAAGGGATGAGGAGGAGAGTTATTAGAGAGGAACAATTGCAATTTTTGTTGATGCAAAACATGATACAAAGAGCACATATATATAGTGCTATGAGCCCAACGGCTAGTACAAAATATACCAAATATGTATGAGCCTAACGGCTAGTATTAAATATACCAAGTATGCATGAGCCTAACAGCTAGTAGATAATGACAAAGCATGCTAAATATGATAAAAACGTGTTCACACTCTAACAGCTCTATTGTCTTCGTTACAAAATATCTTAAAGGAAAACAAGGTTGTTAAATTAGGAACTCTACTGTATTATCCACTTCTTTGTGCAAAATGAGGGTATTTGGTCAGTGGATATTTCAAAGTAGAGCTTTAGGACTAGGCGTACGATGGAAGGTTCAAAACCAATATAGAAAATATGATGAGATCAATTTTATTTACTTTGCTATGATTTGAACGTTAGTATAGCTTAGTATTGAATAAATACTTGGATGCACATCTAAGTGATATTGTACGAAATCCTTATGCACTTTCAGATTCAACCTTAATCACTCTAAGGTACCGTTGATAATGAGTTTGAAATTGATAAAGATATAAAAAATTACATCTAAGATAATCAACAAGTGAAATTGATGATAAAAGCGGTAATTGAATCTCTATTTACACCATGAGAGAAAGTAGAAATAGGTTTATGGGATTTTGATACTTTGCATAATTGGAATGCATCAATTTACTATAAAAAAAACTTACGTATAGAGACTAAAAGTAAAAAGCTAAAAATTTTCAGTCCTTAATCACACTGATAAATGACTAAAAAAATCTGTTTTTAATTTCAAAAATTAAAAACTAAAATTCAATACTAATCGGTTTCTAACATTTGAATCTAACTAGTTACTGAATTTCAGTCTTTAATTTGGTATTAAAGTGATCTTCAGAAATATTTAGCTAATGAGATTCTTTATTTGTTCAAGTCTAATGACTATAGTCGTTAACCCATGTGATCTAATATAAGAATGCTTAAAATTATTTGTTAACTAATCTCAAAATTAAATGATTAATAATCTATTACCTATTACTTCGTGGTCTCGCACATTAACTACCCGATCATAATCCGTGCTTACTCCATTAAAAAAACACTGTTAATTTAAAGGTGCCAACTTCATTTCCTTTATCCTTATCCTATTATATCTCCTCTGCTTTTAGCATCAAAAAAATTACCAGTCCTGCAACAAGCAAGCCCTTTCCTCCACTGCCAGTCCCCTCACTGCTATCAGTCCGACTCAAAACCACTAAACGTTGATTTACACCGACAAAAAACTTAGATCTACTACAATAATTTTCGCCGCAGACACGATCTTACACCAGGCCATCCCTAGCTCCACCATCATTGAAACCTACCACTTTCAAAGCCACTCTAGTCATAATCATCTCACTTGCTTAAATCATTCCCCAAGACGTAATTAAGACTACATACTTATTATTATTTTATTATTATTGAAAGTTAAACATTAATTATTATCGGCTAATAATTAATATTGGCTATTTGATAATTAATAATTGATGATTAAAACTAAATATTAATTTTACTATTAATAATTTAATTTCTTTTTTGATATGATCTAATTATAATTGATTAATTATTTGTTTTTTGTTGTGTAATATGATTTAATATTTGTGAATAACACGAAATAAATTATAAATTTTCATTAAAATACACATATCTATCGTTAATTTTAGATAAATAAATTGTTTGGATTTAGTTCAAAAACCAACTTCAAGTTTGAAATTATTCATAAATTATATAAAATGATTGCCACTACAAAAGGAGGTGCGAGGGCAACGACGATCGAACTTGACGGTCAGGTTACAAGAGTCCGAAAGCAGCGCCCCTTAGGGGAGTACAAGGCAGCGCCACGTTCAAAAAATGATATATCTTATTTACTGTTTGAATTTGAATTCAAATAGTAAATAAATATAAAGATTAAGACTAAAAGATATCTGCTTATTTCAAATAGTCATCACCAATAGATTTATACATTACTTTATGATGTAGAGGACTTCGATTCAATCATAACGCAAAATATTACATCTCAAACTAACTCATGTTCATAAGCTAGTAGTTTTAGAAAGGAGAAATGATATTATCACTCGCGCATCAGGCGAGTGATGTTATACTCGCTCAATATTTGGTTAGATAACCAAACGTAGGACCCACGTTAATTCAAGTTAAAAATTAAAAAACCATGCAGAATTGTGCACACACAATCAAGTGATCGAGTATAACATCAGTCACCTGATGCACAAGTGATATTAGCATTTTCCGTTAGAAAATTACAATGACGCAGATTTAGTTAGTTTTAAAAAGTTTTTTTTTTTTTTTTAAAGTGGTATCAACGTCACAACTTCCGCTGCATTGGCGTTAGTGGTCTGTTTTCCTTGAACTGATCAACAAGTTTGTGAACATAGTTTTCATTTCACCCTTACTTTTTGCACCTAAAAATTTCATCGCCCGCCAAAACATTTCATAACCCACCTCGGACACAACATAAAATAATTTCTAAATTATAATCCCCTTTCCCCATTAATTAAGAATATTCAAATCCAAAAACATAGGCCGACAACATTCCCAAATCTACTTCAACTTTCGACATTAGACCATAACCAACAAACCGTTTTGTTCACTTCGTTCTCTCTCTTATTTTACAACTAAACAAGCCACGTAGCACCCAGCAAGAAAAACTAGCCACGAATCTACTTAAATAATAACATTAAAAAAGAATCAACAAATAAAGTTTGCAAAACATCAAACATCAATAGGGAGCAACTGGTTGCCATTATAAACATCACGTATTAGAAAACAACAAAACAACAAACATCACGTGTTAAAAAATTATTTTTTGTTTATAACGGCAAACTAAAACGACAAAGACTTTGCCGTTATAAACTTATAACGGCTAAATCTTCGCCGTTTTACCAACCAGTCTCTATTCAGTTAACCAGCCACAAAATCCATTCGAACCAGTCCAAACTAGCCACGGGGAAGTAAACAAGCCATACCTGGTTGATCTGTGGCTTGTTTAGTCACTGAACAAGCCATTGTTGATTGTGCTCTTAAAGGTGCCATTCCAACTTCGACCTCGAGTTCGTCAATACTCTTCCGACTTCGACTGTGACGATAATTTTCCGACTTTGGTCGTGCAGTTCTGGCTTCGACGATACTGCTCTAACTTCGACTATCATGGCTGCTCCACACATTATTGTACTAGATGTCTTCGTGTAGCAGAAACATCCATGCTGTACTAAGGCAATAATTTCTTAAGCAGTTGTTGCTTATTATCCCTTTAATCGACCCTCTTTGTTCTTATATATTTAAGTGAGGGTTTTTCTTTTGAAGCTGTAGATTGGTCTTTACAACTGATTTAAAAATTTCTTTCACCTTGATTGCCTTGTTGGTGGATCTCCTATCTTTGATTATTGTCGTCTTCTTTGGCATCGAATGACTGCTCTTAGTTTGATAAGAACTTTATTTCCCTTTTGGTCCTTTTTCGAACTTGACTTGACCGTCGTTGATGATTTTAGGTGTTATTTACAATCCTTGTGATTCCGTCTGAATATTTTGATTTAAGTTTTTCAAAAGTTCATTATTTTTGTTGATTTTGGATCGAACGTTTCATAACACTTGATTTGTTCAAGTCTTGATATATATATTTAAAAGTTCCGATGTATATTCAAGCACAAGCTGCCGTTGGTTGCCTTGACATGTTAAAAAAAATCTTTAGCAATTTCAGTGGATGTAAGCAGGGCTGTCTATCATGGCTCAAGAGGATGGGATTTATAGCTATATATTTCTATGTCTTTTCCTCATGGCTTTGGATCTATTAAGAGCATTCCTAGCAGTGGGGGTATTTTCTCAAAAAGCAAAGGTAGCTCACGCTACAGCAAAGTGACGACGAGTGTGAGGAGGAAATTGAAAAGCGGAGGATCGCCATTTCAATTTAAAAGTGGCAATAGGTAAATGGTTTTATAAAAACCGTATATACATTAAACGGTTTTCATAAAACCGTTTAACGTATAAACATTTTTATGAAAACCGTTTAATGTGTATGCGGTTTTCATAAAACCCTTTGTGTGTTGTATGATTTTATGAAAACTGTATAACATGCATGACAATTTTTTTTTTAAAAATCGTTTGTTGAAGTTTTTTTAATACATTTAAACTAGTTTGTAAAGCAAAGCACAAAAGAAATATGAATTAAAAATTGCCTATTTTAAAGTTCTAAATTTTGTTTTTTATAGTTTTAACTTTGTTTTTGAATCAAACAATTTCAGCACATATTTATTTACCTTTTTGATATAGTTATGAAATTGTATACACATTTGAAAGCATTGTAAATTAAGTTTGAATTTCATATATGCATCAAAAATAAATATGTAAATTCCTTAAAACTAGTTAAATTTTTTTGATAACCCGCAAAACGTTACAACCAACGTAGAAAATTAAAATTATGATACAACAAGCTTGAAATAGCAACATAGAATTCGTCTACATCTCAGAACTTCCTTCTTCTTCTTGATATCATTTCTTTTGAGCTCTCAGAATACTACGCTTTTTGGCTAAAGCATACTCAAGGGCCTCTCTAGTCAGATGAGATACATCTGTTGCTAAATATTCCTCGACTTTTTCTTCCTTCAAATGTCTTTCACGTCTCTCTTTATAATCAGTTCTTTTGTTGAGAGCCTTAGTTCTATTGGCATCTTGCTGTAGTTGCATCTCAATGACCTTCAGCTGCTTATCTTTCAGCTTGTTACGGTATTTTTTTTTTTGGAGGCAGATGCAAGTGATATATCACTCAACAACGAAGTTAGTCTATCACTAGACGCTGCCAAATTCGTTGCTTCCTTGTTTCTCAACAATGCTCTCTTACTTGATTTTATTCGTTCTGGCCTTGTTTCAACCCCACCATATAGCATTCCCGAATTAGGGGTCACCGGACTGCTGTTGTTCCCATCTCCGTCTGTAGCCATAGGACATTCAAATGAATTCCCAGGATGAATCCATTAAAAGTCTTGAAGCAACATTTTGCAAGTTAGAATCTTCGGTGTCTCCAAGGTCTACAACATCTATTTCACATAGATTGGACCAATGTGGCTCCAATAAAAGAATTTTTAATGCTTCATGAGCAATGAATTCACTATTACAAGTGTCATGATAGATCGTATCGTAATCTTCTTTTAAACCTCTGAAAGTTTGACCGCTTCTAAGAGAATCCCTCCTTAGTGCCCTTTGTACTTGGTACGCATAGTATTCAGATTATACCATCCAGTCTTTGTGCTTTCAAATGATCTTATTGTTACGCATTCGGGATCTCCATTGTACAGATTACTAACCCGAAGGTAGAAAAACTTACCGTCGGAACGACGGATGCATTTACCTATGCATTGGCTAGCAATTTATAGCCAATCGGCGAAGGCATCTCTTGGCTTCTAACGTTTTCAATTTGTTGACATCGCTTTGCATTGGAGAACATAGATACTCCTCACCATATAATTCAATGATGGCTAAAAAGACCTTTTAAGACTTATGCTAATAGTACTCTCACCCATTCGGACAACCTCATCAAATGCATCTATAACTATCCCATATGATATAACTGTTAAAATTTAGTGATACAAAATCACAAATTGATTGGAACAAATTTGCAAAGAATGGAAAGTAAATATTTTTATAATGGGAATGTATTGATTGCATTTGATGAGGTGGTAAAGAAATAAATGAAGGGATTAATTTCTTCCATCTATGCTAAAAAAACGGATTAGTTTACTTTCTATGTTTGCACATTTATTGTTATGGTAATTTGCCTCCATTATATTATTATCATATGTTGGTAATTTAATTGATGACTCACATAGATTTGCACTGGCTATATATTGAGGAGTAGACTTTAGTGTAAACCCATCTTGGCCTGGAGCCAGTGATCCCCAATGGTGTCTCTTGTTGTTAAACCTGATTGAGATTTGGATATGTAAACTCTTATTTTGTAATCTCTTGTAATTCTCTCATGTGGAATAAAACCTCTTTCTGTTGGACTGGACGTACACTATCTCGAGGATAGTGGAACCAATATAAATATTGTGTCTCTTTGTTTCTCTGTTATAGTTATTTACTGTTTTGTTGATGTAATAGAATAATTGCTATCAGATTAGATTGGAGTTCAATTGGCAAATCTAGATCCTGCTTATTGCGCTTCCGCATTTGTGCAACATTTGCATAACAATAACATGTAATGCACCTATAATTTTTTGGTATGGTGAACATCCTAAAGTTCAGCACTATTATGTTTCTAAACAAAATAATTATCGTATCCAATAACTCCATTGAAAATGCGCGTAAATATATTCTTGCTCATACGAAAACAACGTCGAAAGTCGTCAGGACCATACGTATTAGGGGTGTTGAAATAATTTTTAAGTAATCTTCCAGTACCTCCTTGATGACCCTGCATCTTCTGTCTGTCTACCCGGCCGAACACACTACCACCTCGAGTACCGCTTGGTGATCCTTCCGTTAGGAAATGGTGAGTCTTTAATTGTTGAACGGTAAAAGCTTGCATCATAAGTTCTAACTCATCGCTATCAGTCGTGCTATCCGAAGATATCTGAAGATAATTTGTACGTCCCAACACTTCATCGCCTTCGTCAGAATCGGAGTTGGTATTGTCAAGACCATTTTGGCTCAAGTAATTTGAATCATCACTCTGCACATCTGATTCATAAACTGCATCGTCGTTATAAACATTATGAGACATTTTTGTATTGTGAATCTAAATGTGCATACTATATCAGGTTTTATAGCTTCTTCAATCCGAAGTTGCGACGACTATAAGTATATTTTATATCTTTATATTCATCAACGACTATAAATTTAAGCTATATTTTAATATTAGACAACGACTATAATTATATATGTTATATTGTTATATATTCCAGAACGGCTCTATGTATATAACATATATTTTTATATCTGATAACGACCATATATTGGTAACTTATATTTATATAATCATTAAAGTAAAATAATATATAACTTACATATTTATATTTGTCAATGATATAAATTAATTAATTTTAACTTAATTTTCATTAATGTCTACATGATTTTACTAATAATTTTATGTTTTATATGCTCGACAATTTTTAGTATAACAAATATAAGTGTAAAAAAAAATTAACAAAACGGTTTTCAAAAAACCCTTTTTGTGTTAGATGGTTTTCTGGAAGCCTTTTAACCTCTAAACGGTTTTCAGAAAACCGTTTATGGATTATTAACAAAAGAAAATAAAAAATCGAGCGTCCCCAACCACTGCTGGAATGGTGGGGGAGTTGCCATTTACAGATGCCTTTCCCCACCCAAATTCTCGCTTAAGTGCTGGAAATGCTATAATGCTGTATGTGCCATTGATTTTAGGCTTTTTATCCCTAAGAGTAGAAAATTTCTTAATGCTTAGTTAACTTATTAATATTAAACTACATAATGTCACGCGGTCATCTAATTTGCAAATGCATGTAGAGTTGACTTTGTGGATCTTGTCTTTATCCCTAAGAAATATAACCTAGAGGAACTGTTTGATATTAGACGTATCTTTCTTCCGGCCTATCCCACTAAAATCATTAACGTGCGAAGGATAGTTTGATATATGACACACAAATGAAATTTGTTTTGGGTATGAATATGGAGTCCGATTTTGTTCACACATTTTTTCCAAGTGTGAACAAAACTCTCGGTTCCTATTAGAGGAATTCAGGGGGGTCCATGTGTGACCCACCCAGTTCCTCCAATAGGAACAAAGTGTTTTGTTCACACTTGAAAAAAAAGTGTGAACAAAATTCTATTCATGAATATCTTAGTCACCGCTAAAGGGGTCACTTCTTCTTTTTAAGGAAACAAAATAGAAAATAATTCACAGGCGCAGAAATAATTTCACACAAATGTTTATATACTATATAAGAAGAAAAAATAAATGCAAGAGTGGGTATTATACCCAATGCAAAATGATTAACAAAAAACTATGTCACAAACGACTAGAATAACAAGTTCAGGAAAGTAATCGAATAGATTTTAAGGGACTCTGTTATATTTAAGCTGTGGCAGCATATGTATATAAGGATGAAGAGTAATGCATTATACGGTGCTCCGGGCAGCCTCCTATTTCAGCTGCGTAGATTTTAAGGGGTCACTTATCCAATATGTCAATGGCACTCTTTTGTTCGGTTCTCAGTCACCATGCCACATATAATATTATGGCTCCAAACAAATCTTACTGGATTGCAGCCAATGTCACTTGATAACCGTGTTAAGAGAATTGAATTACTTGCAGCACTTTTATTTTATTTGTATATTTCTTTATTTGGTTTTTTACATACATATTGCTTTGCATGAATCAGGAATGGAAGTTGTCTTCTTATTAGAGCATCACTGGCAGCTGAAGCAATTCAGCGATGGTAATGCTAGAAAACATGTTGTTTCTTTCACTTCGTCAGCAACTAGTGGGAGAAAGCGTTCACCGTAGCTTCTGGATTGACTATAAATTAAAGATGTTACATTTCAGAAACTGCACAACCTTCACTACAACTCAATATTGATACTGGATTGACCTTTTGTGAAGTCCTTAGTGAAGTGGTAAGAACATCTCCAGCAGTGAAGGAAAAAGCTGGAGGGGGAGGAAGGAAAACAACGTAAGAAATCACCATTGCTTCAGTAGTGGACAGTTATTTGTTTTTAAATAAACCTATAAACGGGGATCAAATCCCCATTTATAAGTTCTTTTTGTTTTCTTTTTCCCGTGATGAGAAAGAAATGTTTCCCGTTTACCAATTGACGCTTGAAAAAAAGGGGAAAACTCTCATTTAACTTTTTTCCCCATGCTTTAATCACTACTGCTGTAGCATGGGAGGAGAAATTAAAACGAGGATTTCTCCCAATTTTTGATGAATCCCCACTACTAGAGATGCTCTAAAAAGGGGTACCTACACAACATATTCAATTGGAACAAAAAAAATTGAGAATGGTATAAAACCAGTATTTGTTTGGCCTAGGCTGTAGATTCTATGTAAGCATTGTAGTATAATATTTCTATAATCTTGATGTAGTGTATCTATAAGAAAAGGATCACCTTTGAACTCATTTGTACTCTGAACTATTTGTGTTGTAAAGAATAATGTATATTGTGTATGTTTTCATGCTATGAATTCGCTTGTACTTTGAACAATTTTGTCTTGTGAAAAAAGTTTATACATATTGCTTTGATTTTCTTATTCAAGTTTGTTCAAGATTTTAGGAAATCTAAAAGTTAAAATGAGTGAATGCGTTTGATCTATAAAATGTTCTCCTTAATATCCTAGAAAAGATAAAAATCCAATTGAATTAGGAAGCGAAAGGTTTGGGAAAAACCGAAGTTTTAATAACCTGGTCACATCTTATTAATGTGGAATTAATCATTATTAAGTGGTTTAAAAACTAAAATGTGTATTTTTAATTAACAAGGAAATATAAAGAGCAACTAGATGGTGACTGTGAATTGAATCAAATATTTTTTTTTTTTTTTTTTTTTTTTTGTGAATAAATGTTTGAATGAACAATGATAAGTTCAAATGAATAACAATATTCGAAAGCTCCATAGTGTCCACTTGCTCTTAATGTTGATGCTTTGGGCTATACCCAGAGCATATGCTTTCATTCGACCATATAAGTCTGACGCTATAACGTTAAGTTAGAGAATTTTCAGCATCAGTGCTCTTAATTGCCATCGTGTAAGAATCGAGTGTTTGCCTTTGGTTTTGCCCATCCTTTCCTATTATATCTAGTCAAACTTCATTCCTTTTTGGGCCACTTCGGGTGGAGAAATTGTGAGATTCCCATATGTTCAATCTTGTGTCGGTAGTGTTTGGGATGCGGTCGTCATTCGTGAATGCTGGAATAAACTCCGGAGGTTTTGAATGTGGAGATTTGATTTCCTTTAGCCTTCTTTTGTGATCTAGCCTTTTGTGTAAGGTTCGAGTCATGTGAGGTAAGCCTACTCGTTGCTTTGTTGCTGATCAATGAATCCCATGAAAACTATTGATTTATATTGAAAACCTACCACATCTTTGGTTATCCTTTTGTGCATTGGCATAGGTTGTGTCGAAGCTTTACGTGGAATTCTGTGTTGATCGTTGTTTCATTGTATTGTGTCTGGCTGGAAGCATATGTACTAAACTCGTATTCTTTTGGTGAAGCCTTTAAGATGGAATATCTATTGATTGCATATGGAAAAGGCATCAGGTCGCCTTAAACCCTATGCAAATCTGTTAAGAAAAGTCCCACATCATAGAATTTATTAAATAAATTCTATATAAATATTAAGAGTCCACCCTTCACATTGCCAATTGGTTTTCTGATAATTTAGGGTTCTCTAACATGGTATCAGAGCGGGTTTAATTCGTGTGCAGATAACTGCCACACTTTTAACAATCTATCCAGAGTGGGCCTAAATTTCGAACTAGAAAAGACCCATCGAAACTTAGAGCCACTCTAAACGGATCGTTGGATCCTATAAGGAATTACATTTGCACAGAATAACATATAAGCACAACATTATGGAATCTCACACAACGGAAGGAAAAAAATATAATACCAAAATAAGATGCACCATATTATTAAAAGCCATAGATTCTGATAATAACCGTCAAATGCAATTATTCAAAATGGTCATTCTTTATTATTCATAATCTAGAGTCTCCATAAGCAAAACAAGAATCATAACTAATACTAGCATAATATCTCCATCACCTTCTTCAGGCTCCATCAGTGCTTCGTCCATTGAATTGCTACCCCACCTACTAACCTGCTAGATAAGTTAAGGAGAGGGGTCAGAACATAAAATCCTGTGTGACTGAAAATAATATTTGCTTAAAGACCATTCCCTATATTTGGCAGATTACATATGTCAAGGTATGCCTACAAAACACACAAGTACACATATATACAAAGAAGTATTTAACTAATGAGGTGGATATCTGAATCAATCACTTAAGACCTTCATTAGTGCATTTAGGATTGGTACCCAACGAGGTGGACATTCTCATTCACTTAAGGCCCATTCTAACATGTTTATTCAGGGTGGATTCTCATGGTCTCTTATGACCCTAAAGCGGACTCTAGCAACTTAAGGTCTCGTCCTTATACGTCAACGTTCTAAGTATACATTCTCACAAGTAATTTGAGAAGTAGTATCTTGCCGCTTAGTACCGGTTTAGGATAGACTCACATGTAACCATTTAAGACCCCTTCGCGGACGCCTCATGTTACTATTTATCTAAAATTACGGTAGAACACCTATGCCGCTTAAGACTTCCCTTAGAAAATTGGTGAATTAATTAGCATGCTATGTCCAACGTATACCAACTCTTTCCCTAGTCGGCCCTCACAAAGCTCCCAGAGGAAGTGGACATTCTGGTAAACTACCCTACTCCGTTATTGCCATGTCTAAACCACTTTAAGAGAAGCAGGACACTACACCAGAAAATACAGTAGCATTGCAAAAACGCTACAATAACTTGTAGCAGTGTTCCCGATAAATGCTGCTATACGACATGCAACTAAAAGTTTAAAAGTTTTTGTTGCGTTTTAGTAAACGCAACCAAAAATGAAAATATTGTAGTGTTTCAGAAACCCTACAAAATGTTTTTTTGGCAACGTCTTAAAAATGCAACTAAAGTGAAACTTGCATCATTTTTCAATTTTTTTGTAGCGGTTTTCCAGTCCTACTACATGTTTTTTGTAGCGGTTTTCCAATCCTACTATAAGTATTTTGTTGCGTTTTATTTCAGCTGCAATATCTTTTATAAATTACATTTGTAGCACTTTTTCAACGCAACTAAAACTTGTTGATGTACACCACATTTTATTTGCGGTTATTTACAGTTAATGGCTTGTAACATTTTCATCAATCACTTATACATAATAGAAATATTAAAAATAATAATCATATGAGTACCATTTTCAAACTAAAATCAATAATCGGCATATTTAAATACTTAAAAATACACATTACTTGCAATATCAAATTTAACACCCATAATCATCTCAATAGTATTTCGACAAAATAATTTAATCCACATACCACAGTTGCTTACAAACAATTCTACACGACTCGTACAAACAAAATAATAGTTAAAGTCTTCTTCATAGATCAATTACCACCGATTTCTTTGATGCGGCTGTTCTTCACTTCGAAAATCTAATTACCTGTACATAAGTATAACGGTCAACAGTAAGAATTACATACAAGTATAACATCCGACAGTTAGAATTACATAAATGTGTAAAATGCATAAATTACGTAAACGTACTCTAAGCATCTCTGATCTATTTACAAATGACACAAGGACCATCTACTTAGCAACCAATATCCATAGAAGGATTCTAGTTTAAAACACCAATGATATTGCATTTTTTTTGAATGATGAATCAGATAGGCAAATAGCATATTTCTCTTTCTTATTCTAACAAGTGCACACCCTGCTACACACATGACATCTTTGGATGAACATGGTAGAAACATATGCTCTTGTAGACACCCAATGTGATATGCCGTGAAGCCATGAGCTCCTAATTGAGCTGCTAGTCCGAGAGAGTTTTGGCTGCATGCATGCTTTGAGGCCATGCACCCGATTCTTATGGTTCCAAATCACATGCCCTCAACAACCAGATATGAATGTTGGGAGTCTTACACCACTTCCCATTCATACAATTCTGACCCCATTCCCGTAGTGCCTGCACCTATATACATGCAACCCACCGCACACCTTATACAATTGTCCCAACTGCACCTCCCTTCAGAAATCAACACATTGTCCCCTGCTTCATTGCCTACTTCACTCTTTTCAATAGCATTAATTGCCTGAATGGTCAGGCCCAAGGTTAAACCTAGACAGTCCAATTGACCACCATTTATAGTAGTATTAGCTACATAATCCTTTTCCGGGACCAAATTATGCAACAACTGCATAGCTTACACCACCCTCTTCCCTAGCAACTGCAGGCAGACCACAATTCCCCTTATCCGAAAGCTGGTCAACAGCCACACAACCATAATCACCCGTAGTCACGGTTTATTCACACTCAGTCTGCTCACAAGCCTTACTTTGACCACCCCTGACCAACAGCTGAATCTCCAACCAAATCCAATCCAACATCCCTACCAAAGCATTCACAACACCATGTTCATCCAAAAATGTTCACAGCACATGTAAGACTAATTCTATGTACTATGTTAACTGATATTATTAATAGAAGAATTCATTATTTTATAAAATTTCAAAATTAATAAATTATTCAAATAAAATATCTTTAAAATGTGCTTTATAACATTGTAAAAAATACTGAAATATTCCACATTATGAAGCCAGTTTCAATTAGATCCAAATTATTTGTATTTTTTTAATTTATTTATCTACTTTTATAAATTATTGATTGACAAATATATTTATAGAAATAGTAATTAATTAATAAACTACAAATCAATTAAATTAAAACCTACAACTTGAGAGTTTCGCTCAAATGCCCAATTTGAATTAAAACATACCATTATTGTTATGTGCTGCCTAACTTCATGATGTAAATCGATAACTTAGTTTCCAAAGTAACGGAGTTAAGATGAACAACCACCAATAAAATTCATCCTATCACCTACACAATTTACTTAGTTTACAAAGTAACCATGTGAACATATTCTTGCAGGCCTTTCTCGTTGACCTAAGTGAAAGAAAGTACGTACCCAGCGAAAAAGGAGTTTGTGGTTTTGTCGCATTCTTCTTGGCTGGAATATCCGAAGCATAAACTTCCCTAATTCACTGAAACTAATTTACCCTTAATTTGGCCATCAATTTCGCCTAAGCAAATATTGACGAACCACCATCCTATCTAGTCGCAATCGCACTCTCCTTCATCGCCTTCGCTCTTTCCTTCAACTAATCAAAAACGCAGCAGATTCACTAATCTCAACATGCAATTCGCACTCTCAAATCTCAACCATAATTCCCTAATCAAACATGACATGCAAGTCACAGCAATAGTGAACATCGACATGCACTTCACAGCAACAGTGAACCCCGACATGCAATTCACTAATCAAACCCACCACCTGAAACACCTAGTCGCAATCAACCTTCACCAGTTCTCTAATTTGCAGTCCACCATCAATTCTCTTCGCCATTTACTACCCTGCATCCTCTACTCAAAAAACTCAACCCAAACCTGACAAAATGCCAAAACTGCGCCACTTTCCCTTCACTTTCAGCTCACAACCTTAATTCAAATCAACAAATTAACAACAACCAATTTCACCCCCCCCCCCCACAAATCATTAACAAATTGTCTAAAACCATCACTTGCATATATGAAGTTGGTGTAAGTCTGAATTTAAATTTCCAAGAGTTCACATTGTATACCTGGAACACTTGACTTACCCAAAAGTAGATTCAAATATTTGCAGTCACACTAATATTATTAAAGGTTCATTTATGCACAAGTAAAACTTAAACTAGTATGCATAGATGAGGATAGTGGATACTTCCAATACAACTTAAAGGTAAGAGATATTCAAAGCTAACATGTGTGAAACATTGACTAGGTTGACAGTATTGATTTACTTGAACTTGATTCCCCAATGACATATGTGGTTGGCCAAGCTACGGTCGTATCAAATGCATCTTCCATGTATGTACACTGCAATGTTGATCTCCATAACAATTCATCATTGACTCTCACGAACTTTACCAAACTTCTACGACATCTTTTCCCAATGGAATAAAGTGAACCATCGTTGTTGGATCGGTTAACGCGATGATTCCTTCAGCCACTAGTAGTCCCGTTTCACCCACATCAATCAACTTCCATTTATTATTTGCTACTAGATTTGCAGTCTGTTGGGTAAGCAAAAATGCATGAATTATTGTATTTTTGTGTAATTATATTATATTAGAAATCTAGAAACACTACAAGTGGCAACAAAATTACCTGAGGAGTAGTCATAGCACTTTTTGAAGCCATGTAAGGAGTGTTCACAACATTTGTTTTTTCACCTACAACTTTTGATTTCGGCCAAGCTATTTTCCTACCAACGCGTCTTTAATGCATGACATATCGGTTGTAGGTTGCCAAAGAAAGCATCTCCTTTGTTGGCACAGTCTACCCAAACCACAAAGGCTAACGGACCAAGCGGAATACCATTTACCATCATTTTTGAATCACTGTAACACAGTCTTCCTTCGACAACTAACACTTCACACTCATTCCAATCATCAAGCTTGCATTTTTTGTTTGTGCTACTAGTTTTACTCTAAAAAACAAAAAATCTAATGGGAAAAGATATGTATACAATTGCAAACAGTTATTATGAAATTTACCATAATGTCTTCCTCCACCACAAAATAATTAATAGGTAATACTACTGACTTATTCTTAGCTTCCCTTAATAGTGACAAACTGGGTGTAGGCCTCCATAAATAAGCATCTTCTTTCTTTGCATGCTCTATAAAAACTTTCATAACATTTGGTCCAATACGAATATCACTGACAACCTCATTAGGATCAACGGACACTACTCTTCCTTCGGTAATAATTCCATTGGTTCCATCCTAATTCGTTAACTCACACATGCTATCATTGCCCTACAATTATTCAACCAAAAATTATATTAATTATTGGTTTGAGAACTAAATTACGATTGATGTTATATCAGTAATATAAGAGTTTTTTTATCTTTTCAACTGTGCTTCCCTTTTTTGAACATTCTTTGCCCTATCAAATAAAAAATATTGATTATTGGATTAAAGTTACTACAACTGATGTCACTACTACAAAACAGGTCATTTGCGACGACTATTTAACATGATTTGCGACGATTTAACAATCGTAGCAAATGCAGAAGTCGAAAATAGCAAAAACCTTTTGCGACAATTTTTAAATCATCGCAAATATGTGCTTTTTGCGACTGGTTTTACTTAAAAACCATCGCAAAAGGATGCTTTTTTGCGACTGGTTTTAACTACAAACTGTCACAAATGAGTATTGTTTTGGTTTTGAATTTTTCTGTTATGCTACGGACTTTTATAAACCGTCGCAAAAAATTCTAATTTTGCGACTAATTTTGATAACAAAACCGTCGCAAATGAACATTATTTGGTTTTGAATTTTCCTGATATGCTACGGTTACTAACAACCGTCGCAAAAAAGCTTTGCTATGCGACTATTTTTTATTAAAAACCGTCGCAAATGATCTATGATTTGGTTTACTATGCTACGCTTTTTTAATATTAACCATCGCAAATTTACATAACCCTGCACCCAAAAAATTTGCTCATATCATCAGATTTACACCCATATGGATTTAGTATCCCGCATAACTCGGCACAAACTATAAATGAATGGACATCAAATATATTTCCAACAATCAACATTTAACATAAATCAAAATAATATCAATGGTCACATTCACCATAATTAACACAAATTCACATGTTATATGATTTATCGTTAACTTAATAATACCTGAGATTGCATTGTCTAACATTTACAAGACAACACAAGTCCATGTATTCATAGTAATCTCCGTAGCGACCGGTGAATAATCAACAACAATCCAAAATTATTAGATGTCATATCCAAGTCCAGAAATGTTGTCGCTTCCAAGAGATCATAGTTGTTGCACGCCACTTCATCATCATAAAGATGCCTAAACACAATGACCTAGAATGATAAGACTGCAATAGGGTGTGGCATAAAGGATTCAATAAACAAGAAAAAAGGCTTTATTAACTGCATTATTAAATGTATTATTTCAGTTAAACTCATTGAACCTGACTTCTCAGGTATTTTTACTGTATTATTTCAGTTTAGCTGAGCCATAGGCTCAGTTTAGCTAAGCCACTTGGAGCTCTGTTTACCTGAGCTGATGGCTCAGTTTACTGATCCTTGTGATCTCAACCTGATCTATAAATAAATTTAGGAAACTGAAAAATTAATATGACTAGAAATAACATTTACTGGAAAGGTATAACGATGAATGAATGCCATTATTGGTAATTGCATTTGCATGTTATACTCCAGTAAATGACAATTACGGTATTACATAATAACCATAGGGGATGTTCTATACTTCTATGTAAAAGATAGTTTTGGATGAGGTGATTTACCCAGCCTCTTATTGCCAGCATTTTTGAGGTATCCATCATGCACCATCTTATCAATCAATTTCCTAACAATACCCTGACTAACTTCACCGTCAAGTTTATTTTGAAGTTTTGTTATTGTCACATAGCTCATTGGAAGTGCATGGTATAATGTCTAAAACAAAAATGAGATATTTGACAATAAGCACTTCTTGTAAAATCACAGAAATGATAATAAATTAAGTCCAATAAGTGCACCTTCATGTACATATAGTCTTCATCTGATGTCTTGTCAGTCATAGCCTCTTCGCATTTGAACCTCTCGTTTAACATCAGTAACTTGTATATTATTAGTATTATTCTTTTTTTAAGGAAAGAAATCTAACACTTCAATAAACATGAAGACGGTCTGCAAAAATCTCTTAATAAGGCATACTGGACTAAGTTGTCACAAAAGCATAAGAAATACATAATCATAACTTGGGTGGCATCGTGATGCCTAAATGAACAAAATATATTCATTTGAGTGCACACAATTTTTTATATTTACCTGTTGATGAGACGATCTTTTTTTCATCAATTGTAACTCCATGAAGTGATTTGACATCGGACCTCGTAGCAATAATGACATTCTTTCCTTGGACTGCTGTATTACCACCTTTAAGTGCGCCTTTTACGTAAGTGACCTTATTCTTTTTAGACAGCCCTTCAATACCATGAGTAAGACCAGACACAGCTTTGTCCTTTTGTGCCAACTTGGGCCCATGAGTAAGATGAATTTCAACGTTACTAATTTTGACCCCATGTTTTGCAAATGAATGCTTGGCTTCATGGTACATGTGCAAAGAATGAATGCTTGACCTTATTCTTTTACCCGCGCTGTTTGTACTTCATCATACTGTGCATCTTGAGTGTCAGCTGCAACATTAACTAAATGATTTGTGCCGAAAAGCAAGTAACAAGAATACTGCAGTGAAAGCAGTATAATAACTATGATTTCATTTATTACATTAAAGCCAATTTAACAAAATTGAAACAAATAATTAGAGATGAATGAATACTAATGCAAAGAGAATGCAGCAAACTGAAATTAAAGAAGTCTTGATTTTCTGGACCATACAATGCATAGTACTTTAGTGGATTACATCTTGTATATAATTAAAAGAATCTAATGTTCAACACTTTCAGATATAGGTGGTTTAGCCCCAAAAAAGCATTTTATAAGAGTAAAATTATTAACAACACTATCATCTTTGTAAACCAAACATCAATAGAGGTATATTTGTGCATGTTATCAAAACATTTGTAAGACCACTAAATATCAGAATCGATTTCATTATCCACATCCGTACCCTTTTCACCTGCTCATAGAATATATTTGATATCACAATAATTATGCGTTAAGAGTAATGATCCATAGCACCCCTCTTTCGTAGCATACCACTTTTGAAATATGCAATTCAAATGATGAAAAATTTAAAGATGCATAATCCATCAAGCATTTACTGTAAATATTCTAAAATCTTTCAACGTTATCACCTAATGAAATACCTATTTTAGCCGTTGATTTAAGCTATCACTTTTCAGCATTCTGGAATTATCCGGATGAGCCCTATTTTTCATCAAAAACCATATCAAGTATCACGAGGAACTTTTTTTATTGTTGCAACATGTGAAAATGTATTACATGGAATATTTACTGTGTTAGAATGATGTTACGAAATAGGAATGCCATGGATCTTTTCCTCATATGTTGGGTACAATCAAATAATCAAGAATGTTTAGTCACCAATAGGAGAAACAACAAACTGATCTGCAAGTGAGGGGTGAATTTGAAACATGGTAAAATATATTGTCATGCGTGCTACTTTAATGCTCTTTCACCAGGCAAGCAATAACTTGTATAGTTCTTAGATGTATAAAAGTAAAATCTAAGTACTCTGAGTACAAAACCCAGTAATTTTTCCTTGACAAAAAGCTATAAATCTCATGTACAACAAATAAGCCCCTCATATATCAATAAGCTTGTACTCGTGCTGTTGTTGCTAAATAAATATTTTGTTCGAGTAAGATTTAGCAGATATTACTTGCATCAAATAAAAACAAGTAGCCGTTTAGAGCTGAAGTATATTGGAGTAAGCTCTTATTCAACTAGCTTAGTACATTAGATTTGTATTTGATAGACCATATCTTAAATCTATAATTCTAATTCATAGCAGTATTAAAAAATAGATCCCAATTTCATATCCATTATTAAGTGTAAAATATAACAGAGTAACTTTACCTCACTGTCAGAAGAAGACTCGTCCTCTTGTCTTGAACCAACATCGTGCTCATCTCATCTTCAAGTTCGTTATTTTCATCCTCACATGGATCAAGCACACATTTAACCTGTATAGATCTAGCTACTATGTATCAAAATTAATAAAATGCAACTTTTCTTTACTTTCCTTTTATTCTGTTGTTTCTTAACTACCTTGAGAGATAATACTAAGTGTTTGCTGTTCACATTCCCAACTTCCATCTTTAAAGGATTCTACGTCCATCTACATTATAGACATAAAATGTGTAATTCAAGCTTCAAATTAAAGTTTTAAAATAGTATATAGTTAAATATGTTAAACTAATGTTCATGGATATGAATTTCAAGCGCAATCCAACACATAATTTCAAGGTATAATTTTTTTTATTAAAAATAGATGCTCTCTTTTCACTACATAAATGAAATTTATACAATATAATTGTAAAACATTAGTACATTCTTACAGAAAAAATGCTAGCACCATAATGCTTCTCTTAATCTGTAAAAAAAAAACATAGCAACTATAGGAATACGTTAACTATTCAAAATGTAAAAAAGGAATAGTTGCAAAATCAATGCATTCGACCATAATAATTCTATATTTACCATAATAATTCTATAATTAAGTGTATATATATTATCAAACTGATTACAGAATCTCATATTTCACTGCAGCTATAAGGCCAAAGAGTCTTAAATACTATGATAAGCAAAGGGAATAAGAAGACCATGTAGCATATTAGAACTTGAGTGCATCTAAAACTATAAAACAGTGAGTGTTCTTATTGGCAGCTTGTAAGAACTGAAGATTTCGAGGTTGATTACAGTAGAATCAGCTACAAAAGAGTACTGGCAGTATGGTTCAAAAGCAGGAGCATGCTTTAGTTATGTAGCATAGTCATTGGCCTGTAAAAAAATCTGCATATGAATAGTACAAGCACATGGATTAGAGGAAGAAGAAACAGTGCAGATTACGGTTATTTTGTTGCACATATTGGTATGCCCGGTATCAGGCACTGACATCCAGGACGCAACAGAAATTAGGTTGCTTTACAACAATTTGTAAATTGATAATATATTACATGTGTTGGCATAATAATACATCTATGTTTTCAACCAGCTTTTGCACATCAGCAAACAATGAATATAGTTCAGTTTACAGTTGAATAGCTAAGCATACAAATCATGCTTAATTTATTTCAGTTCGTTGACAAAGCAGTAAACGCAAATGAGCAAAATTAAAATAGGGCAATGAGTACCAACAGTTTGAACCTTTTTTGACAACTCAAAATCGAATGCTAATTAAAAATTAAATTAAATTAAAAGGCACTACAAAAAATATTGAGTTGGAGTTATTGCGAGAAGGTGCAACGGTTGTAATGCTCGTACTAACAGTAAGCAGTGAGTGGTATATAAAACATGAATTATGTACAAAAAGTACAGTCAATGCATGGTAGGCAGGCCAAAAAAAATAATGAAATTTATTGATATATTGCAGGTTAAACATATACCTTCCGCCCAAACAGCAGTGTTAAAAACAGGAAGAGGATGTAGTCAGCTTCACAGCAAGGACCAGAAAGCTAAACAGTCCCACCACAATTCTTTGCATTCTTAGTAGGTTCAGTTGATTTATCTACCCCTGCATTGAAAACCAAGTTTGCTGTAATATTACCTGTTGTACTACTATCTTTCTTTTCATAACCACTTAAGGAAGCTGTCAGAGTAAGAGTTGTGCAAGTGGTATAAAAGATACAAATTTGGTACCAACAGTGACTTTGTATTGCCCACTCTATGTCTCCATGTAACAACCCTGAATTTTGGGGCCAATTTAAAATTTATTTTTAAGTAATTTTAAATGAGTTTTGATATTTAGAATAATCTATTTTAAATAATAATGATCACAAATTTGGTTCAAATCGAAGTTAGAATGAATAAATTAATTTTAATTATAAAAAGAGTTAAAAATAGCGCGGTAATTTGAAAAGTCAAACTTGAACTTTGACTGACCGTATAGGACGCAAAATTTAACGGATTTTAGTGAAACCAAAAATATTGGAATCTATTTAAAAATATCTTTCCAACGAATCCGAAAAATCGAAATTTCATAACGGAAATCAAAAGTTATGGCCAATTCAATTTTTAGAAAGGTCGCTAGGTAATTTGCATAGGTCAAAAATGCTACTTTTTACATATAAAGGAATTTGAACTCAAAACCACTTCCATTAAGTCCAGAATGACATTTCTGCATTTAAAAAGTATAAACACTTATACATTTGGAGTTTCAAAAATTATTCGTTTAAAAATGTATTTTTAATATTAAATATACTAGCCTTAAAAATAGTCATTTTTCAAAATGTCTCAGAATTCAACGAAATAAATTTTGTTGGATTCGTATCATCAAAACAAAGCTAAAAATGATTTTCTAGTAATTTTTAGAATTAAAATATAATTATAATTGATTTTTCAGTGTAAACGGGCAAATTTTTGACTTTAAAAATTCATTAAAAATTCATACGGGCTCAGAATTGAACGAAATTAATTTTCATAGGTCCACAGCATCAAAACATAGCTAAATATATTTTTCGAGAATTTTTGAAGTTAATTTGTGACCTCGGTGATTTTTATGTATGGTATACATTAAAATATTAATAAAATAATATAATTATTCCAAAACTCATAATAAATTTCGGAATTGGGTCCTGTAACATGTTCCATTGCGTTCAGAAGGCCTCAAAACCTTAAGAACGACAGTAAGCAGGCCTAAATCGAAGTTCGGACCCAAAACGAACTTTAACGGGCTAATTAATTTATTAACCAATGATTAGGGAAACCTAATATAATATTATTTAAACCCGAATTCACTGTTCATCATCTCCTTCCCGTCATTTTCTGCAGCCACCAAAACCCATTACCCTTCAAAACTTCAAACCTTGATTTCTCTCTCATTTCTCAACGAAATTTAGCATGTGAGTACTCGTTTCGAAGCTCTTCCGGAGCTCTTTCTTCTCCGACAAGAATCACCTCAAACCGTGCCCTGTCGAAGCCACCATACCCCTCAAAAGCCGCGGCCTTTGCGCCCCCACCGCGCCACCCATGTTGAGCCGCACCTCCTCCAATTCCTGGCGCCGATAGCTCTCTCCAAGGCGGTCATTCTCCAACAAACGGCACCTAAAACCGTCAACCGTAGCCCGAGATATCTTGATCCAAAGTTTTGAACAAATTCTGAAAATAAGGTATGCTTCAGATTTTGCGACGCTTTTAAGCGTTGCTGCAGCAGTTGTTAAAAGTCAGAATTATTCAAACATTGATAACTAATGCGTATGAACCCCGAATCTGAAAATTTCAGATCCGACAGGACCGTGGCGAAGAGTAGGCTTTGCTGAGACTGATTAGAGTGAATTCTGAATTTATTTGGCATTTTAAATTCTTATCCAATCAAGGTGAGAATTCATTTTAAGTTAAATTTAATTAGTTTAATTGTTATGCTTGCGTTATGAGAAGTTGAAAATCAATAATGGATGTTATTATGGATTATAGATTTGGATTGCTTTGCGATGTTAGGATGCTAGATCTGAAACTTTAAGTGATCAGATATGTGAGAATTTATTTTTAATTAAATTTATTTAATTTTATTATTAATTATTTATTATTAAAGAATATTGATTGATTGATATGCTATGTAGTGATATTTGAAATACGGTTCTAGGTTGTTTATGACCGTATGTTGTTAGATCCGCGAATCTAAATATTAGATCTGAAACTATTGGCTAATTAATAGAGATTATTTGTTAATGATATTGAATCATACTTCGCCGATTTGTCATATGCCAAAATAAACCACCTTGAATATTATCTTGATATGAATTGTTAGATGTATACTTGTTTGGATATTTGAATGTGGTTGTTGATTGGATGATATAAATTTACATCTTATGTTGTAAAAAAATATAGAATTTGCGATGATTTACATTTTTATTATGTAAACCAAAATTTTGGAATTTACGATGATTTACAATTTAGTATGTAAATCAAAATTTTAGAAATTGCGATGATATACATTTTAGTATGCAAATTAAAAGTTAAAAATTAGCGATGACATGAATTGACAGTTTATTTTGTAAATTTAATATTAGAATTTTGCGTTGACATGAATTTTCATTTTATTGTGTAAATTCAATATTAAAATTTGGCAATGACATGAATTTACATTTTATTTTGTAAATTCAATATTAAAACTTTGTGACAACACAAATTTTACATTTTATTATGTAAATAAAGTTAGAATTGTGCATTGACATAGAATTTACATTTTTATTTGTAAATTATAGTTAGAATTTTGCGTTGATACACAAATTTACATTTTATTATGTAAATTAAGGCTAGAATTTTGCGTTAATATAAAATTTACATTTTATCATGTAAATTAAAGTTAGAATTTGGCGATATCGTAAAGTTTACATTTTATTTTGTAAATTTAAAGTTAGACTTTGCGATGACATTAAAATTACATTTTGTTTAGTAAATTTAAAATTAGAATTTTGCAATGTCATGAAGATGTACATTTTATTATGTAAGTTAAAATTAGAATTTGTGATGACATGAAATTTTACATATTATTATGTAAATAAAGTATTTTCACCGTATGCATAAATTTACATTACTTTCAATGTAAATTAAATAGTAAATTTAACCGTAGGATGTTACTAACATTTTTAACGTTAATATAACACTATGGGTTGTCATTAACATTTTTAATGTTAATATTTAAAAGGAATTTAACATTTTTTTTAATGATAATAATAAGAGAATTTACATCGTATGAGAATTTAACATTTTTGTTAATGTTAAAAATTAGAATTTACATCGTATGAGAATTTAACATTTTTGTTAATGTTAAAAATTAGAATTTACATCGTATGAGAATTTAACATTTTTGTTAATGTTAAAAATAAGAAATTTCATCGTATGACAAATTTAACATTTTCGTTAATGTTAAAAATAAGAAAATACACCGTGTGTTAATTAACATTATTTTTAGTGTTAATTTAAAAGAAAATTCATCGTATGTTAATTAACATTATTTTAATGTTAATATCAGAATAATTCCACCGTAGGAAAATTTCACATTTTTATTAAAGTTAATATAAGGGAAATGACACTGTATGTACATTTTACATTATTTTATAATGTAATTATAAAAAGGATTTACACCGTAGGATATAGTTACATACTTTTAATGTATATTAAAATGAATATTTTCACCGTAGGATAAATGTACATTATTTTTACTGTACATAAAAAAAAAAAAGAAATTTCACCGCATGATAAAAATTACATTTCTCTTTGTAATTAAAAAGGGAATTTCACCGCATGATTCGAATTACATTTTTCTTTGTAATTAAAGATGTGAATTTCACTGCATAAAAAAAAAGTTTCATTTTTCTATGTAAATAAAATATGAGTTTAGATTATATGTAAAGTTACATTATTCTAAATGTAAATGAAATAGAAACCTCACCCGTATGTAAAATTTGACATTATTTTACATGTAGATATAGAGTAGAGTTTGCATGTAGATTAAAGATTACTTTTATTATAAAGAAGTAGAATGTACATGGTGAAATAAAATTTACATTTTATTTTATAAGGTAAGATATATAGAAATCCATCGTATGTTAAAATTTACATGTTTATAAATGTAAATAAAAAGGAATTTAACTGTAGGAAGATTTACATTATTATTTTTTATGAAATAAAAAGAATGGACTTTACATTGTAATTAAAAAGTCAATTTTACATTGTAAAGAAAGAACGGATTTCACATTGTAATTAGAGAATGAAAATTTACATTTCCTTTAATGTAAATATACATGAGTTTCACCGTATGCCCATTTTACATTATTTTTAATGTAAAATTTTTAGTAATTACAACGTAGGATGATTTTGCATTATTTTATAATGTATATAAAAGGGGATTTACACTGTAGAAAAATAACATTATTTATAATATTAATAAAAAGAAAATTTACCGTAGGATAAGTGACATTATTTATAATGTTAATAAAAAGAGAGTTGACCGTAGGATAAGATACGTTATTTTATAATGTAATTTAAAGAAATTTAGACCACATGACATGAATTACATTTATTTATGTAATTTATAAATGAAATTAGACCACACGACATAAATTACATTTATTTATGTAATTTATGAATGAATGAAGCCCGCATAATATAAAATACATTTTTATATGTATTTTATGAATGAATTAAGAAATCATAATATAAAATACATTTTTATGTGTATTTTATGAATGAATTAACATCGCATAATATAAAATACATTTTTATATGTATTTTATGAATGAATTAAGACCTCATAAAATAAATTACATTTTTATATGTATTTTATGAATGAATTAACATCGCATGAAATAAAATACATTTGTATATGCATTTTATGAATGAGTTAAGATCGCATGAAATAAATTACATTTTATTTTATAATTTATGAATGAAATTAGTCCGCATAAAGTAAATTACATTTTTATATGTAATTTATGAATGAATTTTCATTGTATGACATAAATTACATATTATTATGTAAATTATGAATGAATTTAACCCACATGAATGAATTTCATTTTATTCTATGAAATGAATGTATGGATTTACTTTGTAAATAAAGATTACATTTATATAATGTAAACAAGAAGTAGGATTCACATTGTAAATAAAATTTATATTTTTATATGTACTTAAGAACGATGAATTATAAATTACATTTTACATGTAAGAAGGAATTGGACGATGAAATATAATTTATATTTTACCGTAAATTAAAGAAATCAAAAGAATCAAAAAGGAAGAATTCATCATTCAAGTATGATTTTCATTTCTCTGTAAATGAAGGGATAAAAGGATTAAGAAGGAAAATATACTTAAGAATAAAGAGTTAAACGGGTTACATACATACATACATACATACATACATACATACATATATATATATATATATATATATATATATATATATAATTAAAATTAAACGAATCGAGCGCGGAAGTTCGCATTTTAAAATTATATCTTTAAATGACAATACAAGAAGATCCGACCGTCGGATTTTCTTGAGACTGAAACCGCTAGGACCGTCTTGGAAAAATCTTTCCAACGATATATAATACGTCAAAATCCAACGGTTAGATTTTGAGATATGTGAAAATCAAAATTGATTGAAATAGCACCAAAATCGACATTGACCTGAATCGTCGTTGATTAAAGATTTAATTATTTTTAATTAAATAAAATAGGAAATAATCGTTATAAATTAGAAATAACGATAAGGAAGAGTTTTCAATATATATATATATATATATATACGAAGATTATTTGGAAAGGCCGAGTTAATCTCATTCCAAATAATCAAAACGACGATGAAAATTGAAGAAGAAGACGACTAATGAAGACCGTCAATCTTCCCCTCAGGAAGACAGCGATTGAGGCTTTGAATTGACTTGCTCCCAATTCGAGGTCATGATCGTCGTACGGACGAACATGTTGATTGAACGGATTTGGCTTTCGTTCAGACCCAAAGCATAAGCGTATAAATGGATTGCATGTCTGACATGGTATTCCTTTACACTGTATCTATTAATCTCTGCTAAACATATATCTGCTTGGTGTTTTACACCCTTCTCTGAGACGTACGAGCTCAGAGGTTATATGTTGGCAGAAATCAATGATATGGTATGGATTGACGATGTGGCATGCCAAGATGCATGAGATCAAGGCTTTGTTGAAAAGCAGGCCTTGTGGGATGATCAAAGCATAGCCTGTTTAGGCATACTTTGTGTATGACGTGACTTCACGAGCCTCACACACCGGCGGAGTCTAAAACGGGAGAAGGGAACGCAGGGAGTGCACACGTTTCTTTCTAGCTAGAGTGGTGCCAGGGACCTACTAGCGCTGTCATTTATTCATTGTGGCTGTTGGATTTTTCGAGGCCTCGGATTTATGCCGTCGCCACTGGCCGTATTATAGGTCCAAAAGGACTGGGAAGCGTGTGTTCAGGAATTACCAATCCATTAAGCGTTAACGTATGGACCGGCCCTGCAGGATCCAAGGGTTGGACAGAGTACCAATCCTGGGGCATTGCTAGAGTGCCTCGAATCGGTAAGGAGCTCCTCCCTAGCCTTGACTTAGATGGAAATCCAAATTCCAAATACGACCCTACGGTTTTGATTGTATTACTAGTATGGAGATATAGTAGGATGGGGTACTATGTTTCCTAGGATTGATACATTTACTTTGAAATGTTTTATCATACACTAATAATAATATTAAACTCGTATTTGCCGTATTTAGCATGTTTAATCACCATAAGGGAAAACTCTATCCTCTGGTGTGCGTTGCATTGTGTGATGGGACTTGAGTCTTATGGTGATTCCATTTTTCTAAAAAGCATTGCGATGTTGTACGTTCTGACACTTTAAATTATGCACGACAATCCATTGAGTAAACCCGTTCCGCATTAGCGGCGTGGTCTTTGGATTTGTCATATTATTATTACCAAACTAGTTATGAATTCTCATACCAGTCCCACGACTGACCCGTAGTTTGTTTCACCTTTTTGCAAACTCGGGTGCCCTCTTTTCTACACGGGCAGCCAAGTAAACAGGTTCATTCTTTGCTTGGAGTCTTCTTGGAGTTGCTCATTATCTTTGCTTGGATTTGCTTTTGCGGAGAGGTGATGACTTGGAGCTTTGAGGACAGCTATCATTTACTTCTATTGCATTTTTCTATCTTTAAGTTCAGTCATTAGACTTGTTTCATTTCGTATTGCTTATTTTGGGAGTTGGAATTTATTTTCATTTCTGCAAACTTGATGTAATAATTTGGATTCTGTGACTGTTGGGATTCTGTGGTTTATGACATTATATTTCCGCTGCTATGATGTTATTATTCTATGGTTTTCCTCTGTTATATTGTATCAGTGATATGTATTGTTATATTTATGTTGTATTCCATATGATTGTTCCTTACTTCCACCTAGTGGAGGTTTGGGGTCATCACACTCCACTTTCAAAAATGATAAACTTTGTTATTTGAAATGGTAAACATTCCAATACAGTCCCATATTTTCTCTTCCACATTTTGGTATGTTCCTGGCAGAACTAAAATCTTATAAAATCATGTTTATAATATAAGGCCAATAGTTAGTCGTACACTGATTTTAAAATCCATAGTCTATAGTTTTTCTCTACGGTATTTCATGATTTTTGCCGAAATAGAAATTATACAGCATAAATTTTTTAATAAATCAAGAGAGAAAAACCATTTTCTTTAAGACATGAACTACATACCTTTTTTCTAGTTTTCTCCTTTCCAATGTACTTGCAAGGTGGCATATCCTCCCTGATTTGTAGATGACCAGCATAAATGACCTGCAGTATACATTTTCTTATGTTAGTTTTAATCCGTTATCGATTTTTATAATACCCCATTCTTTAGCAATATTGGAAGATGAAAATAGAGTTATATGTCGAATATAACAAAAGCATATTTAGTAACCATATATGATAGTAAATAAAACTACTGGAGAAGGAGAAATTGGTAAATCAGTTTATGAATAGTACAGACTCAAGCACAGGTAAATGGAAACCCGTATAGTGTATCTGCAGTTAGCAGGACAAAGTCAAGCAAAATGGACATGAAGACTTGCCCATGAAATTACATGCAAACTGGCCATCAAGCAAAAGGACCTAACCTGATTTGCGACAGAACATTGATAGCAAATACTGAGCTAAATACAGAGAATAGCATAATTGCTCTAAATAACCGCTTAAATGATAAGTCAAGTCATACGATTTTTAGGTTGGGCTAACAAAGTAGTTATATAGCATATATTGAAGAAGAAGAGTTTTCCAACGTATCATGTCAGGTTGACCAACCAACTCGTCAACAACAACCAATGATGGCAAAGGAGGCACATACAACATGCTCAACTGTTTTTTCACACATAAATTGCATTTTCATAAATAAATTGGTTTCATTCGAGTACTCAACTCCGCTACACATGTCGACAACCATGTCAAGTTCATTTGTTTCCACAAAAAAGCACCAAATGTTATTTATACAAATGAAAAAGAGATGGTCAACTCAGAGAAAAAGCATCAAACACAAAAATCATCTGAAGTAAGCATTGAGTTATTCATTTACTGTGTGTCGTCCAGTCGCCTTCGATTTCTGTACTCCACTTCAGTGCTGTTATGAAACGAAGAATATAATTCAATTTCAGCTTAGATACTAAACTTAGGTGTTTCCTGTTTTGTACATAAGTTTGTTAACCACTTGTATTCAAACTTGCTATTGATAAACATATGCACTTCTAGTTGGTCGGATGATCTATGGGTGCTACCGGAATATTTATTAGATAAAACTTTGTTCTCCACACGAATGGAAGGTGCAGTGGAATCCGTGTATTAATCGGTCATGTAAGAAGAAGGTGAGGTACTAATGGCTTATGTAAGCAACATAAATTAAAATTATGGCGCAGGCTACTTCATGTGTAACCCCTTCAACATCTAAGTTGAATAGATTAATGCAAGTTTAAAAAATTCAGCAGGCATGTAACTGTTTTTCCAATTTTTTGCTGTCAGCGCTGGATAATTTGTTATCGTAACCATTTTAATATTCAAATATTTTGTTATCATCAAATAATTTATGATTAAACTCCAATTGCCAATCCTACCATCAGATTTTTATTGTTTGAAACTCCAATAAGAACTTTTAGTGCCATCATACATGCATATTTCTGACAGTACACTAACATAAACACAAACATTTTCCACTGGAAACAGTAAGATAACAATGATGCTTGTCAGCAAAATTAAATCTTGTCCTCTACTTTTAGGTGGAATATAATACTTGAGAATCTAGTAGTTATGTCCATGCATAAATTAGTACTATAGGATCATCCAGGAAGATTGATTAATAAAAAATAATGCTAAATAGTTTTGTATGCTAGGATTAGAAGCCCGCAGAAAGAAGACATAAACTATTAAAATTCTTGATCTATTTTAAAAGGTGCCAGTTCCTAGTGTGTCCCCCTGGAGACGTGCTAATAGTTTCATGCCTTAAAGTTACTTTCATATAATAATAAGCAGGAAATACACTATTTACCTGAGATACTGAAAGATCATTATCTTCATCAATGATGGATTTCTAGACACATAATTTTGCCACTCTGATTTGTCTATCTTGCCATCATGGTTGACATCAGCTTCTTCAAATGTCTGTTAATGATGATTTTATAGAAATGAATAAAATCAGAAAAATAATGAAACCACTTAAAAATAAACACAACATCGATACATATCAAGACAGTGATACTTACCTTGTCTAGAATAGTCCCAATTGTATCATCCTATAACCTCATTTCTTCTTCAGAGACAAGAAAGAGCAACCAACATCCATTTAACCTAAAAATATCCATATAAACAGATGAAGCTATCATTTAGAATATATTGGAAACGGATTGAATAGAGCATGTAACTATTTTTTTTAATCTATATGGAAAATGATAGATTTTTTTATCATTTTATAAATATGGATGCGGTATAACTTACATCATTCCTTTCAATGAAGCCAGATCCATAGAGATCATATAGCTTGAACGAAACAGTAAATTAATGTGTTTTACTGCTATTTGGTATCAAATGCAAAAACTGACTTACAATCAACTTTATCTTCCCATGAGACATTTGGGTGAAACACATTCAGTGTTCTGACAAAATCTCCAAAACCTAGCTCCTCTTTGCCTCACATCAAACAAGTCAAGTATCTGAATAATGCAAACATATGGTTAAGGTCCTTTGGAATTTTAAAAAGTTTTCAACAATGTATGATAATATGCACACTTGACAATAGAGATATCAACCCAAATATAAAATATAACTAAAGGATTTCAAAATGGTATAACTTTAAACATTTTTCTTTAATGGAGATAATGATAAATAAACTCAGATAATCCAATAAAGACAAAAAAAATCTTAATGAAGTAACGCTTATGTGGCTCTTAAGAATCGCAATCTTAAAGATTTCTTCTAAAGAAGTAATTTAAAAGAAAAAGCACATGGGTGAAACTGAGGTGAACATGGTACAAATATTGATGAAGGAATATTTGGTACAACCAATCATCTATTCTTACCATGTCCAACTAACACTGAAAGTTATATACAGAATTAGAATACCGATATCATACACTATTGGCAAAAGGATTTTACTTTTTCTAGTTTTTCAATAACGCAAGCAAAATTTCTTCCTGCATAAAATAAAATTCAATAAAAAAAAGTACCAGGATATCATCGCATGTTTTGTAGAAAAAGGAAAGGAAAAAAATAATTAAGGATTTGCATGATAAAATCATCTAGAATGTGACCTTGTTTATGAGTCCATTATCTATGAGAGAGCTGTTAATGCTCTTAAATTGTTCAAATAATGCCTCCACTTTACTTACACTGACTACATACTAATAAGCCAATGTAAAATAAAAAATGGCAAAGATGAACATATATTATTTAAATCCAAATATAGTATTTGACATGTATAATGCACCTTAAATAATGATATTCGAAAATCTGTAACCCCCTTGTCCAAATCTAACATATTTTACATTAATACCAACCAATAGCAGCAAAAAGGAACAAAACTTCAAAGAACAACAACGTACAATTTTTTTGTGATGCTAGAAGAACAGGATCCCGTTGCTCAAGAAAGCGCTTCTAGATTTCAATTTCAGCGTAAAAGGAACCCGCAATAAAAATCAAATTAAAAAACCCTAATTTTACCCCTAAACTGAGAAGCTGTAATTAAGTTTGCGCGATTGGTGTTTGCGGGTTACAGGATTATCGAAGATTGAACGGTGATTAGGAAGATGATAGCAGGTCAGTGGATTAAGGTGCTGAGTTGATTTGGGTGTGGAACTTATGCGGAAGATTAAGGCAGAAAGGATATGCAGAAAAAATGACATATGGATTAATTCAACGAAGAAGAAGGAAGTTTGTCCCGCATCAGATGACAGAAGTTTCTGAAGAATCAGCAGGAATAAGAGAAATCGACAAAGTCGCAAATTGTAAATGTTTTATATGTGCGACTATTTTATATTTAAGGGTCGCAAAATAAAATTCAACAATTCCGACCCCATTTTATTTGCCACGGATTTATATATAACCGTCGCAAACTGTAAATATTTGCTACTATTTTTAAAACAGCTGTCGCAAATTTGTCTTTTATATTATTTGCCTGACAACCTGCTACGTTTTGTAACTAAAACAGTCGCACATAAGCATATGTGCTAATGTTTTAGCTAAACCGTCACAAATAAGGCATCGCAAATAAGCAGTTTTGTACTAGTGATAGTCTGACATGCTACTATCAATGAACCCTTCCGGCTGCCGCAAATAAATCTCTTCATCCAGATCACCATGCAAGAAAGCAGTTTTGACATCTAGTTGCCCTAACTCCATGTCATAATGAGCAACTAATGCTAAGAGAATACGAATGGAAATATGCCTAACAACTGGAGCAAAGATGTCATGATACTCTACCCCTTTCTTCTGAACATATACCTCTTTGCAACTAGTCTTGCTTTTATATCTGAACTCTCTATTGTCTTCGTCTTTCACTCTATAGATCCACTTACATCCAATAGCTCTTTTGTCAGTAGGAAGTGGCACCAAATCCCAAGTGTGATTTTTCCATAAAGATTCGATCTCCTCTTCCATTGCTACTAACCAACTGGAACTGTCAACTGATGCAATAGCGTCTCTATAATCTCTTGGCTCATCATGGACAACATTTAATGCATATGTTGCCATATCATCAAAGTCAATGTCTTTGATGTTTAAAACAACAAACTCATCAAGCCATCTGGGCTTTCTTCTTTCTCTAACAGGCCTGGTCTCTGTATGAGCTCCACCTTGAGTTTGATCTTCTATGCCAGTATCCATACTATCCTCATCGACCACGGCATCATCGGAAACGCCATTTGAACGTCTATGGAAAGAATCAACAGATGATTTGCTTTGTGTTTGGTATTCTTCACATGTCCTCTCATCATCATCCGACGAGGAAGGCTCCACCTTCAACATAGCCTTCTCATCAAAAGTTACATGCCTACTTATAATAAGTTTCTTGCTAATAGGACACCACAACCTATATCGCTTGACTCCTCTTCTATAACCTAGAAAGATACACTTGCGAGCTCTAGGTTCCAGCTTTCCTCGACTCTCATGCACATAAGGTGGACAACCAAATACCTTGAGGAATAAATAGCTAATAGGATCTCCTTTCCATTCTTCTTATGGGATCTTCATATCAATGGCAATAGAAGAAGTGCGGTTGATGAGGAAAGCCGCCATAGATAAAGCTTCAGCCCAAAATCCCCTTTTTAACTTAGCAGTCAATCTAAGGCACCTAGTACTCTCCAATAATGTCCGATTCATCCTTTCTGCAACTCCATTGGACTGGGGGTCGCCTGGTGTGGTGTAATGCCTCTTAATGCCTTCAGACTCACAATAATCGATGAACTCCTGTGATACGAATTCACAGCCATTATCTGAACGGAGAACTTTCAACTTCTTCCCTGACTGCTTCTCCACCACGGATTTCCATTTACGAAATCTAGTAAAGGTTTCACTTTTGGACTTTAAAAAGTATACCCAAACTTTACGAGAGAAATCGTCTATAAATGAAACAAAATACCTGGCTCCACCCAAGGATGGGCAAGGGGAAGGTCCCCAAACATCCGTGTGAACATAATCCAAAATAGCTTTTGCCTTATGCTCACCAACACCAAAAGAAATCTTCGTGTGCTTACCAAGAACACACTCTTCACAAAAACCAAGCTTTGAATGCTGAACTCCGTCAATCAAACCTCGCTTTCTTAGCTCATCCATGTTGCGCTCGCCAATATGGCCCATCCGCAAGTGTCATAATCAGGAAGAATCTGAATCAGCTAAAGTAACTGAAGCTGATTCACCAACTACAGTAGTGCCCTTTAGTAAATAGAGATTTCCAGCCCTCGCACCTTTCATAACGATCACGGAACTCATAGATATTTTCATCTTCTCTTCCTCAACTACAATCTTTAGTCCAAGTCTACTCAACGCCCCAACAGTGATCAAGCTCCTCCTTAAATTAGGTACATGCCTAACATCAGTAATGGTTCGAATAACACCGTCAAACATCCTGATCTTTACACTACCAACACCAACCATATGGCAAGAAGATCATTTCCCATCAGAACTTCTCCTCCATCAATCTCACGGTAAGTGAAAAAAGAGTTCCTATCAGGTGTCATATGATAGGATGCGTCAGAATCAATCAACCATTGGGTGCTCTTCTCAAAAGAGCTAGAAGCTGTAAACACATCAGTGTCACTCTCTGTATCTGATTTCTCCGCTGTAGAGGCTGAAGCTTTCTTTGAGTCTTTTCTTCCTCCTTCAAGCTTGGGACATTGTGCAACAAAGTGCCTGGGCTTCTTACAATAATGGCAAGTCAATTTCTTAGGCCCCCTAGACGGGGACCTCGAAGAATTCCGTTCTTCACCTTTCTTTGACTTGCTTTGACTTCTACCTCTCTGAACAGATAAGACTTCGGTATTACTATCAATGCTAGTGCTCGCCAATCTACCTCTTAACAATTCATTATGAAGGTCAGTCTTTACATCAGAAAGGCTAATTTTACTGCGGCCATAAGTCATGGAATTGACAAAAGCAGTATATTCTTTAGGCAAGGAACATAGGAGGATCACAGCTTGAGTCTCATCAGTAATATCAACATCTGCTGCCTTCAGGTTCATAATTAAAGTGGTCAAGGCATCTACATGCTTCATAAGATCGGCTCCAGGCTTCATCTTGAACGAATAAAATTGTTGTTGTAGAATAATCCGATTTGTGAGAGACTTCTCTTGATATGCATCTAATAATGCATCCCATAGTTCCTTCGCCATCTTCTTCTGAGAAAATTCTCTAAGGACTTCATCTGAAAGATTCAACTGAATTATTGTGAGAGCTTCGTCTTCCATTTCCTCCAGTTCAGCTGCATCAACATCTTTCAATTTCTCAGGCGCAGAAACAACTTTAAAAGTCTTCTCCTTTTTCAATACAGCCTCCATCTTTAACTTCCAAGTACCAAAATCTTCTTTTCCGTCAAAACGTGTTACTCCATAATTGATGCCAGATCTTCCGACAGACTAACTAGAAGTAGCCATTAATATCCAAATAAAAATAATAACACCAGCTCTGATACCAAACTGTAGTGATTTATGTGTAATTTTGATGAGGATCTATTATTGTTTATTTAGATACCAATGGAGTATAACAAAACAATTATGAAATCTCACGAAAAACAAAGAACAAAAAAAAGGACACAGAAGATTTAACGTGGTTCGGATATGAATATCCTACGTCCACGGAAACCTAACAATTTTTATTTCTCAATGAAGAAATGAGTACATAAGAGAGGAGGAAGATTACGATAGAGAGAAGATTAACGGTGGATTACTTTTTTCATACAATAACATGACCTCTATAGAGGGATTTCTAGACCTCCAAGTAAACTTGGCACCCAACTTTTCTTGACTTCCAAGTAAACTTGGCACCCAAGTTTTCTTGACCTCTAGGTAAACTTGGCACCCAAGTTATTCCATATAGGAGCCAATTACATGATTGACAATCAATCTTTCCTTCTCTACAAATATTTGAATCATCAATTTCAACAAGAGTGTAGTATACGGTACAGTGAATTAGCTTCATCCATGTTGGTTGTTTTTAGTATTTCATGAATGTATTTTTTCTGGTTAAGATGTATTTCAGTCCTTGCTTTCGTTTTAACCTCAATTCCTAGAAAGTAATTGAGTTCCCCGAGATCTTATATAAAGAATTCTATGTCTAGTAGCTTGGTGATATTGTTGATTTATGTGTCACTGTTTCCTGTTATGATGAAGTCATCAACATACAATAGAATGTAGGTAATGTTATCGTTGGACTGTGTACTCTTGGTTTGTTATTAAATTTTCATTATCATCTTTTATAAATTTGGCTGGAACTTGCTTGGTTCCTAAGATGTAATCTTCAAGACCGTAACCTCTAACGGCTATTTCGACTTGCAATTTTCATAACAGGTAATTTGAGTCATCTAGCTGAACCGAGATCAGATTAGATTGGGGCTTAATGATGGCTTTTATTAGGTCGAGAGTGGCCTCTTAAATCAGTGAGACACCCTTGAGGATGACATTGGTGATGAGTTTTCGTCACCCATTGTATAGCATAGCAAAGTAGAAAAATTGGACAATAGACAAAGATTCGAGAGTAAACTGGTTCAGGCACAGGGATGAAGATGCAGTCTTACTTGCTGCCTAGATGTTGAGCTGAGATAAGATCTGGTGGGCAACCTGTTAAGCTTTTGTGGGTAAGTTGTTAAGCTTCGATGGATAAGCTGCTAAGCTGTTAAGCTCTGATGCTATGTTTGATTTTCTGATAGAGTGAGAGGTTGTAGAATAGATGCAAGTTTGTAATATTATTGATAAAGAATAATTATAGGATGTATTGTGTATGGTGCTTTATATAGATGAAGTACATAAGGTGGGCTGAAACCAAATAGTTTAAAATAGGCAATAACAATGTAACGATAACAAGTTATAAGGGGAAAATAATATATTATGAGTTGGATCCTTATCATGTGATACAACATGATGTGTGAATGGATAAGCATCCTTATATTGTGATGCAGCATGATGTGTGCATGGATGAGGTGGATCCTTATCAAATTAATTAAATAATTGGGTAAATAATGCTACAATTAATTAACTAGCCAAATCGTCGGTGAATCTAGCTATTCCTCTACGTCCAGTTGTGTGCCGCAATTGTTTTTTGCCTAATGCATTATATTTCTCACTTCATGCCTGGAAGAAGGTAAGAGATAATTTAATACCTACTCAATACATTTAAATTGTGCACACAGTATATGCAATTAAAGATGTGCATTTTGAGCAAAATATTAAATGAATGAATATTCAAATTAGAACATGCATACATTGCACCTTGTTCAGTTTCTTAAATGTTTCCTGGAATAAGATACAAAAAGATGGCTTTAAGATAGATTACAAATTGATTTTTAAATTTACAATTTTTTTGGAGAACTCAGGATAATGTAAGTTCATTTCCTAGAAACCTTTCAAACTCTAACTAAATCTCCATTGTAAATGTAATTTAAGATAGCCATAAATGGAGTAATCATACATATTGAATTTAACAGTTACTTTGATGTCCTGGAATCTTTTGTTATTTGATGTCCTCAACGTATTATCAATTTTTGGTCTAACAGTTACTTTTAGATTAAACGTCACTGCTAATTTATCAGTGTTTATAGGTTCTAGTCAAATGCCATTCAATAAAAAAATTGTTACATACATCAGAAAATAAATCTATATTCTAATATATGAAAAGCATATACATATTATGTAGAGCAAAATATATTTTGGTTCTTAAATCCAAGTTTGTGGTCAGTAAATTTTAGTATATGCATATACGGTTTATTTCTTTATATGACCATGGTTATATATTTATACCAATTGCAAACATGATTATTCTATATACACAGTGGGACTAAATGTGTTTTTTTTTTTTTTGGCAAAGCCGACCGGTTTTTATAGTGTTCCGTAACACTCTTTTATTTATTTCAAAATAAAAATTACAAATAAGTACAGGTGATATGTATTCTACATATCAACTATTCGGTTTTTAAGGTGGACCATCCACCGCGTCGAATTTCCTAGATATGACCTACAGTTACATTACATAATTAAGACTTCAAAAAACATGACATAAAAATTTGCTTACACAGATAAAGAGCTCCCATCTCTTCATCCCTTATCATCATTGGGACCTATGAGAAGCTCAATTTTCTTGCTCCTCGTCATATGATTACTTTCCGTCGACCTTCCTGAAGAAAGGACCATGGTCGGTGTGTTGAAGCTCGATTCCGGTGGCGCTTTAAAACCCGGAGGGGGTTGTATATGATCGTAAGGACCGGGATTCCTAATGGCTTTTTCGCTATGTTTATTAGCAGAGAGAGGGGAAGTTGACTTGACAAGACAAGCAGGTTTGGAGGAACTAATATCAACACATAAATTAAGAAAACCTGGTTTGAGTCCCGACGACGATGGCTTGCACCCTTTCATTTCATTTTGAATTAACCCCATCCTATCACGCTCAGCAGCATACACCTCCATTGAGTTGTAATTATAGATCATGGTGTCCATTAGCTTTAGTTTCTCCTCACATAAAAAGTGATCTAATTTACCACTCTTTATTTCAGCTCGCAACTCTTCTATAGACTCTCGAACCCCTTTTCCTTCTACCTTGTGTTTAGCTTTATCCTTCATTTTCATTTTCTTCTTGTTCACATTGCTATAGTTTTCGACACAGTCAAAGTTTGTTTGCAAGAAGGAGTCAAGGTTTTTACCTTCCCTGATAATGCGAGAATCTTGGTCAACATCATGTTCAGCAAAGCTTCCTTCGTTGTTTTCTTTTAGTTTTTGAACTTCAACCTGTAAAGCACTTACTTCGTAAGACGTAACATCCTGCTTTCTTGGATTTACCTCCGCCACTATATCAGCCATTTTATCAGAACAGGCTTTAATAAGTGAGGTAGCATTCACATTAGGGTCGACATACGGAGGAAATGCTCGAGAGAGCAACTCGCTGACTTGTCGAATTTCCCCCTCTTCACTTACATTCTCAGCCGCATCAACTAAGTCTTCGCCTTGCAAAGTAGTGAGCACATCGTACCTGCTGCAACTAACTTCAGTTATTCCAGACAAACCTTTCTGTTTCGTTAAATTCGAAATAGGAAACTTCCTTGCCACATCTTTCTTTTTCCCGAGCACTTCTGTCCACATGGAGCTGGGTTGCTTAGTATAAACAGAGCTACTTGCATTTGGGTTAGACTGAATTCGCTTGTCATTAGCATTATGGTCAGTTCTAGTGTCACTTCCTTTCTCAGTTCTTTTTAACTGTCCACAAACATCAACCGTTTCATTGCTCCTCCTAACAGCAACCTTCCTAGATATTTCCTTGACTTCTGCCTCTTTGAATTTATCGCATTTAACTGTCAAGTGACCAAAGGATTTACACTTGACACAAATCTCAGGTCTCCATAGATATGTGACGAACACCACTTGCTCGCTACCGTCAGGTAACTCAACAGGGAATTCTGTAGGCAGCTCGTCGTGGGGGGTTATCTCAACCATACACTTAGCGTATTCAAGACGTTCAAGCTTTTCCGTTGATAAATCCATACACAAAAATTTACCAATACGCATAGCCAGGTAACTTATACCCTTCTTAGACCATCCATACAAGGGTAAGTTCGTGAGTTTAATCCACACAGGTACAGAAGTAATAGCTTTGTTCAAATCTCCTAAACTAGCTACCCATGGCCTTACAATGAACAATTTATTTTGAATCAGTACAGGGTCGGCTTGTAGTATTTTTTCCCTATCCTCCAAACTTTCAAAGTAGAAAAAAAATACCGTACCAGTAAATCTGATTTTAATACCACCTGAAGGCTGCCAGAGATACTTCAATCGATTCACGACCACTGAAAAAGGCAGCGAATGATCAAGAAAATGTCCTATGAGGTAACCGTCCCACTGCTCCTTAGCTGCTTCGAAGATCTCGTCAGTGGGGAGCAAGGTTTTCCCTTTGAAAACTAATTTCATTGGAGGAGGCATATAGGAGCCAGCGTTCCTAGGTTTCGATTCAAACAAGGAAGACCATTTCCTGGAAGAGGGAGGAGCGGGTAAGATAGGGTTAGCAGAAGGCGATTTGGATGGCTGATTAGGTTCTAGAGGGAGATCTGGTGGAGGAGGTGTTGGAGTTGGGGGTCTGAATTGAAGAGGTGGAGCAAGATGGCGATTGATTTGGGTTGGAGAGAGACGAGAGGAGAGGTTAGGGCTGACGGAAAAGGAAAGAGGAGAAAACGACGCCATTGAAAATGACGCTGGAGCTGCAGAATTTGAATTGAGTTTTTGACAAGTATTTAGTTGATGGAGGACTAAATGTGTTTTGATTGTAAGAGAAGATATTCAAAATAAAATCTTATAGTACTGACGATAGTAATATGATTATGCAAACGCTGCCACACTATTTTACCATGTGCTGAAAAACAACAATAATTAGCTCCCAAATTTTCACTTGGTGTGTATGGAACACTAACATAAAGAAGATCTTTACAAAAAGTTAAGCTGTATAAGTTAATTAAATCTATAGTTATGTGTGCACTAAATAAAAGTACTAAATTGTGAAATCTATAGACTACCTATATATTACAACATCCTGGATTCAAACTAATCTATTGTATATCTAGATTTTACAAGATGGAAAATTAAATCGAATGGTACAACCATGTTATTTATCATGTGTATTTGTATAACCTTCTATTATTTCTTTCAATGTGTCTTGCACTTGTAATGTATGCAATGTATTCAAATTAATAATTAGATGACTATCAACAGAAACACCTTCGATAACATGGAGGTTTCCTAATTTTCAAAGTTGTTTTTAAATATGTAGTTTGTTTAGGAAAATGTTTAAGTTTTTTATCTTATTAAGAATTTTTACGCTGCATAACCTATATAATTATCACAAACCTTGGTATACAGGTTGGTGTACAAAAACACAAATGCATGCGCGTGATTTTTTTTATATACATATAATTTAAATTAAATTACTTGCAGATAATCATATGGATAAGTTAAACATACAAAGTTATCTGATGATGCAGTTATGGATAACTCACACCACTATAATACAATTTATAAACTAATATCCTACCTAATTTACAATGAACCAGGATTGTTACATCTTGCCAGCAACCAGTTCATTTGTATGTATGTGTATGTCTCACTATGTATATATAGAGCGAGAGTAAACACAATAAATTTCAATCATTAGATCTTCCGTTGATCTTTGACATAAAGACAAACAAATCACGTGATCCATAATGTATGATTTTAATTTTGTGTTTCAATAACGGTTTGTGTGTATAATGTAACTCGAAATTGTTGCTGCTTTGTGTCTGTGCATGGACTATTATCCATATATATTATTATTATTTTGGATGAATGATCAATTTGCAGTTTATGGTCTCGCCTTATATTGGATCGGAGCAAATAAGCATTAAAAGTACAAGCTTTAAAAATTATACAATGCATGGTAATATAGGGATACAAAAGTCATTTACCGAGCATAAATGCGTAGCAGTTTAACATTCATTCAAGACAATATGGTGCAAAAATCAAAATATTTGGACAGTTATCCAAAAATATAACAAGCAGAAATTGTATATGAAACGGATTCACTTGGCTTATACATCGGCTTGGTGCAAATTCGGTTGTTAATGCATAAGGGATCAGTGTCAATTCTGAAATAAAATTGAGTATGGATTCAAAAATTCTTGTGAATGTGAAGGATGTGGATTCGAACTCCCTTTCAATTTACACATTGAGCGATACACTTAGTTTGCTGTTTCCACTGCATTTACAATGCATATTTTTTTTGTGAATTTAGTGCACACTCGGTTGTCAATGCAAAGTCACTTTTGGAAAACTGAGTTTGCAATTCAAACTCACTTAGTTTGCATTGTAAATGTTTTGATTTTGCATTGAAAATTGAGTTTGCATTCAACCTGTAGTACAAGCATAGTGCGAACCCAGTTTTCACAAATAATCTAAATATATTTGATAAGCACAATAATGCACATGCACAATTACTAATTTTATAAGTGAACTAACCAACAACTGTAATAAAATATGTTGGCATAATATAAACTGGTACAATAACTTTAGAATTCAATTGATCTTTGATGATTTATTCCAAGGAGCGAACTTCCACAAGAATTTTCCCATACTTCTTAATCAATCATGATTTATTCCAAGTGAAATTGGCTAATATAAATGAAAATTATATGTGAAATCAAGATAGGAAACAAACTACAAATTTGACATAGACATAATAACATAAAAAAGGTAAAAAAAAAAAAGTTTTCTTTTCATGAGTGATAAGGCTCCCATGTCCCAACATCTTGCTCTAATAAGCAGTGAAATCTAATGTTAATTGTTTCACATGATTTTTCATTCGGCATGCTTTTGCTGAATAAAATGCAAAACCATTGTCCAAATTAATGAGATGCATAAAACTGCATACTTAAATACTATTTTGGGTTAAAAGAATAAAGACAGCCTACATGATTTGAAACTACAATCACAATAAAGACAACCTTTACATACAGTTCAGTTATAAGGTTCTTACAGCCAGAGTTGTAATGCCATCCAAATTCAATGTTTATAGTTATTATCTAGCCTTCATCATTCAAATCATCTCATAATTATTTAATAATTAAGAATTTCGAGGGCACACTGCAAGCATATAAAATGAAGGATAATAAACATGAGAAGACCAATTCAAAGATACATTCATGCCATCACTTGTATTGCACTTGAATTAGTTGCTAATTAACATTTAACAACATATGTATTGCACTTGAATTTAAATATAAATATTTTACTTTAAACTCCAAACTTGTTTTCTCCTTGACAAACTTTCTCCACTCCTTGACGTTTTTTATGTTGTATGGTTTAAAAGAAAGTCTTTCCTCTTCCGTCGTCGTTCTAATTATTTTTCGAACCAATCTACTTTTTGAGGTTCTCCAAATGGTTCCCATTTACTGAAATATGGTCGTTTTTTTGCCATTCATCGTCCACTTTAAATCTAATCTACAAATCAAAAGGAAAAAACTAGTGTTATTTCATATTAAAATGAATTTAAAAGGACATTTTGTTAAATAAATTATTTCGATAAATATAAATTTTTGATACTTGAATGGAATCCCACAATACAGTTTTTAGTTCATCGCTTAGAAGCCTCCAATCACTAAGTGTAACTGAAACATGCTCCCTTACAAGCGGTCCATGATAAGAAGATAAGCGGATCGAGCCTTCTCCTATCAGTACGCCTGCCTCATTGAATTCAACTTTAATTTGACTCTCAAGATTTAATGGAAGTCCTTTTACTTTCGTTTGTCCTCTACCATGCTTTTTTACATTTACATTGGCAATTTCAGCTTTTAGTGACCTCTCAATTTCCATTTAGGTAACAACATTTTCTTCACAAGTCATTTCACATTCTTCGCGCGTTTCAATTTCTTCACGCATCTCATTTTCTTTACATGAAATTTCATTTCCTTCAAGCATCTCATTATCTTCGCAAGACATTTCGTTTTCTTCGTGCATTTCATTTTCTTTACAAAGCATTTCATTTTCTTCACATGGCATTTGTATGATGTTGGGCCTTAATTCTCATTCGTTCTCTACACGAAAAGATTCATACGGATTTGCCTTTTGGCTTAATTATACTTCCGAGATTTCTCGTTCTTCAGTTGATGACGAGTGCGTACATTGCTTGTATGCATATCATTTTCTGCAAAAACATAGAATAAAAGCATTTAATAACAACAAATGAAAACTCGGTTCCGGTGTGTTTATGCATTTAATAACAGCAAATTCTAATTTAGAGTGAATGTTAGGTTAATTAGGACATAAGCACAAGGATACACTGGCACTATAGCAACTCGAGACAAAAATGAACAATTTGGTAGGTTAAAAATACAGTTGTCTGCTACAACCATACTCCAGGGCTAATTTTAGTTCTCTGAAAAATATAAAATTATTACCATATAGCATGATTTAATTAAAAAAACCAAAAAACCTATTACAGATATTAAAAGACATCAAATCCAATTCTAATGAATTAAATATTTCAATATATCCAAGGTCTTAACTAAACTACCCAACAATGTGACACACCTAATGTTTCCGCATAGTACAACCAAAACTGTGTCCAACCTGTGAAAATGCATTATAAACATAGGGGTGTCAGTTGTGTGTATGGATTCTAATGGGTGCATAAATCAAGGAGGTAAGTTCCACGTAAAAATTCTAATAGAATGGCAGTTATGGTGGTTTGCACACTGTCCAGGGAAGGTAAGATTCATATGAAAATGCTACATCAAAGAAGAAGGACCCAAATGCGGCAACACCCTCAAGACCATGATAGACTAAAGAAAATAATGATTATAAAGTGAACTCACAGCCCATATTTCGTGTTCATATTCCTGAAGCATAAAGAACATTATCAACCAAATACACTTCTGACCCATAAAACATTAATGTTAGTAAAACACAACTGAGTTTGCTGTATTGGAACCTATGCACTGCATTTCTGGTACATTAGAAACATTTATAAAAATAATGCAAGTTTGAAAATTGCTATTTCATTGAGAAGATGGATGCTTTACATCAATTATTTTCGTATGCTTAACTCGTATTTGTAGTGCATATCACCCTCATTGGTCACACAACTCAAACCTGACAAATTGAAGGGGTGTTAGGTTTACAAAAGTATTTAAATGATTAAATATGTTTTATTGCAAGGAACCATTCCCTATGTACAAGTAAATATATATTTGAAAGTTCCATTGCACCAACAAAATAAAGGGATGAATTGTTCTATACTCAAATTGGGCGTTCGCATATGCCCGATCAATCTTATCCACTGATTTACACAAAATCTAATGGTTTTGAGTTGATTGTAGGACCAGTTCATTAGATTATTAATAATATATGTGGTTGATGTGTGGTGGTGATTTGTCGGACACACAGAAACACCGGAGTTGGGTACAGAAGAGTTGACCCTCAAAATAAGCATGCATGTGCACATTTGGAATACATCCACTACAAGAAAATACTGATTTTGCAGCGGAAAAATCCGTCGCTAAACCCTCGCTAAAGGCCTATTAGCGACGGATTAGCAGCAGAATACAGTGGTCGCTAAATAACACGTCGGTTTTTTTAAGCACAATTTTGCGACGGAAATTAACGTCGATTCTCCGTCACTTCACCGTCGTTTTCTGATATATTATCATTTCATTTTAAAATATTTCACCGACGTTTTACCGACGGATATATATAACATAATAAAATCAGTAGATATTTTTCCGTCGCTAAATGTACGCTATTTAGCGAGGGATTATCGACGGAAATATATTACAAACATTTTACATTTCAGTTATCCATCGGTCAATTTTAGCTATATAGCGACGGATTACCGACAGAAATATATAGCAAACATTTTACAGCATTTTGTACTATCAATCTAGACATTAAATACATTCATTTCAGCAATACTCAACGTTCAATACTCATCGTGCAATGAAACATATATACTTATATATCAACTAGAAAAATTAATGTCACAAAACATTATATAACAATAAAATATGGTACAATAATTGATAAAATATTCACATAACACCCAACATTCATAACATTATCCGATACAACTAAAAATTAGTGTCACATAGACAAAAATTATGTTTATATAGTTAATGGATCTATGCATCGTAATGTCTAAAGTTCAAAAAAAAAAAGAACCTGCACACACACACGCGCGCGCGCGCACACACACACATGGATTATATATATATATAAGCTTCTCATTTTCATCATGGATCTATTCTGACAGGGCTTGGATGCTTGTCATCTAATTTGCTCCTTGATCTTGGTACTGTAAGCCTGTAACATATCACCAAAATAAGTTTTAGGAATAAAAAGCAGTCAACTATACATAACAAGCACATTTATCATTATAACTGCTAGCTAGCATTCACAAATAATTCCAAAATACAATCTATGATCCAAGTTACCAAGATGTCACAAAATAAAAATGAAATACAAGCTCATGCTTTCATACTTTAGATATAAAACTTGGTCCCGTCGTGCCAACATAAGTATACAAGTAAATATGTTTCTGTTATACGCTTGAAATACTCGGGCTCGGACCAGAACGGTTAAACACACTTATATACATATTATATATATTTTTACAATTTACTACGTAACCACATGATTGTTACAGTAAAGAGTACGAGTATAACCGGTGTAAAATATGAACATCTATTAAATATATATAAACCACACGTTCATATTTACGAACTATAACATGTGATAACCAACATGCTTGGGTTTCCACCTATATACATATAGGTTTTCCCATTTCTATTTGCTTTCGATCATCTACATGACTAAATCATAAACTTATAAAACATATACTCCCAATGCGAAGTTCATTTATTTGTTACAATATGATGGTGTAATTTAAACATTTTCGTTACCGTTACCTGTATTGTTTCATCAAGTAACATGGTCATTAAATCTCAAACCTGCATATACTCACATCAACATATTCATTAAAGCAAAATACCTCTTCATTTACTCCATAGTTCTACTTCAGGGGATATCACTTATGCATTTATCAAAGCTACGAATCAACTCATGCAAAAGTGAAATACACTACAACAAAAACGCCATATTATAACTTTAATTTTACAACGGTGGTAAAAGCACCGTTGTGTAACAACCCGTATTTTGAATAACATGTTATAACAAAAACCAAGACAGAATTAAATGATAAAATCCGAATCAAGGGAAAAGGGCTGTGCCATTGCGTTCGTCTCGGAAAAATACGCGAAATAGAGTCCGAGTTTTCGAAAATCGGAGTCCGTATGACCAAGTTATGGCCCGTCGAAGTTTTCAGAAAAATTTCAAGTTCAAATTTGAATTCAGAAATTCAAATTCAGCTGGGCAGGGAAGGCGGGAAAAATTCCCGCCACCCCAAGTCGACTTGGGAGTCGACACACCCCAGGTGGTGTCGACTGTCCAGTCGACACCCCTGTCGACTTGGGTGGTCGGCCAGTCTGGCCTGGGTGCACCTGACTTGTTTCTCAAGACATGTTTGGAGGCTAGTGACGTGAATTGATGGCCCAGATCTGAACTAGGGTTAATCCTATGGTCTAAACTAACCTAATCTTCTATAAAAAGACCCTAAGACCTAGCCTAAACCCTCATTAATCATTCCTACAACTAAACTATGCCAAAATGTTTCTTGATCATGGCCTCCATCTTCATAACATGGCCTCCATCCTCTTCATGAAAATTTGAGTGTCCTAAGCTAGTAAAAGAGCCACCTTTCTTCATCAAAACAAGGATCTTTCTTCATACAAATCAAAGGAGCTTATTGTTTCTCAAAACAACTTGGAGCTTATATGCGATTGGGTTTTTTTTTTTTAGAGTTGCTAGTGGCTTCGTCTCAATCTTATTTTATTGCATAGGTCTTCATAGCATTGTAAGCCCTATTCTACTCTTAGATTCTAACTATGAAGTTAAATATGACATGTTGCAAGTTTGAGTTTGGGCCTAAGTATGATTTGTGCTTTGATTCTATCATGTTATGCATAGATTTATTCTATGCATGTTTGTAAAGCTATCACCTTGACTTTGTGCATAGAAAGCTATGAGCTTTGATTTGAAATGTTGCATAAAGCAACATAGAAACTCTCATAACCCTTATGTTATCTTGCATATGATGTTATATGCGAATCACTAGCTATCATCCTATGTCATTTATGGCCATGTTTCACCTATTATGCTAAAGTTGATATCATGCATGTTTTGAGGCTTATAATGTAATATGCAAGTTTATGAACACATTTGCCTCATATGCCACCATGTTTAACTTGTGGCCAAACCTTAACCCCTCATGTTCCTTAGTATGCTTGTGGCCAAATCATCCTAATGATATTATGTATGCTTGTGGCCAAATCACCCTTATACTATTATGCATGCTTGTGGCCAAATCACCCTTACGCTATTATGCATGCTAGTGGCCAAATCACCCTTATGCTATTTGATATGTTTGAGGCCAAGTCACCTTTTATGCTATCATACATGTTGAGGCCATATGCTAGTATGTTGAACCCCTTTTGGCCTCAAATATCACCATGTTTGACTTGTGATAGACTTTGCCACCTTATGCCCACCTTGTCATATTGTTATGTTCCCTCTTTGATCTATTTGCGTTGATGCGAATTTATGTGCGATGGGAATATGTTACGGGTAGTTGGGCAAACTTAAATAACATGAAAACATGACTTGAAAACATGACATGAAAGTTAGACATGTGTTTATGCTTGAAAACACGAACGTGGACATGACATGTAGAAAACATGAAAGTGGCCAACTCGAGGTTGGGTTGAGTTTGTAGCATAAATCTACCCGGAACCGACCGGCTTAACTAGTGGCTACAATCAATAGGACCCAATGTGAGTAGTTGGTCATGTCGCACTTAAAACCCGAGGTTAGACTAGGTTGTGGTGTAAAGCTACCCGGACCCGCCCGGCTTAACTAGTAACCACAACAAAGTCTAATGTGAAAGGTTGGGGTGCATTAAGTTAATTAATGCCACATGGTAGGGTTAAGTCATGGACTACTTGAATATACTTAACCAATTAAACACGTTGGATTGGTAGGGTTAAGTCACAGACTACTTGAATATACTTAACCAATTAAACACGATGGATTGGTAGGGTTAAGTCACGGACTACTTGAATACTTAACCAATTAAACACGATGGATTGGTAGGGTTAAGTTATGGACTACTTGAATATACTTAACCAATTAAACCCGATGTATTGATAGGGTTAAGTCATGAACTGCTTGAATACACTTAACCAACTCAATACATGGTTAGGATAGGGTTAACCACACTTAACCCGCTTGAAATCCTAGTTACGTGGTCCTTTTCAGCAGTAACCAACTTGGAAGTATCATGGGTACCCTGGACTAGGCTAGGGTGGGGCACGATTACTGGACTGATTGTAAGAGACCAAAAGAGACGGCTGAAGGGTGCACCGGTTGTTCAGGCGGACCATGGTCGTGCACATTAAGTCCGGAGTTGAACATGGGCACCAGTAGGTTTAGACTGTGCGTGCTTGAATTGTGTCTGTGGTTTACACCTTAGGGTTGGATACACCCTGGGGTGGACCTTGCACAGTTAACTACATTCCACGATTAAGCCGAATGACACCGATACACGACGAGTTAGGCTTATAGGGAGCCGATCGACTAGACCGAGTAGTTGGACCTTGATTTAGGTCACCTCATGATATTGGGCCAACTTTGGGCCAAGGGATCATTTCTTGTTTATACTTGACATGGATTGGAATACTAGTACACACTTGGTGCAACCTAACCTTGTATATGCGATGCCACACTTGATCTATCTTGTTAACTTTTCCCCATGTCAGTTATCATCCTGTGTTTCATCTCTGTTGTGCATGTCCAGTTAACTTTATTAGTTTTTATACTAATAGTAGATAGGACTTACCAGTCTTTTGACTGACCCATTTTCTTTCGCCTCTTTTCTTCCGTTCCCCCCCCCCAAGGTTTACAGGGTGGGAACACTGGTACCTAGCTTGGATCTTTAGCTGCTTTCCTGGATAGCTCATGTACGGTTTGGACTTGAGCATGCTATGGCTTTATTCTACTTTGGGGATAGTTACTTTATGTTATTTCCAGTTTTCAGTTTATGTTTTCTAGACTTGTAGTAGTAGGAAAATAACGACTCAGTACTTTGATGTAACTTGACTATGGTTTTGAAATAGTAGTTTTATCCGCTGCTTTATTTACTCTGTTTTACTTATATGTTCTGTCTTGTGATATCTGCATGCATGTTTACCTCGTTTAACGCCCCTCCAAAGCCAGTGTACTTAAAAGAGTGACATTGGCGGAGGTGGGGTGTTACATTTCGTATCAGAGCATAAGGTTTACAAGATCTGAGCAAAAGTTTTTATTAAAAAAAACTTACCTTTTGAGAAACTATTTTCAAAACCAATTAAGTATTTTCCAAGAAAAGTCTAGTTTATTTTAAAAGGCTATTCCCCAAGAGCCATTAGCACTATCCTTGGTTTCCTCGTTCTCAATCTATCTTTTTCTTCGTTTCAGTATGGCCAATAATTTTGCCATTCTGGAGGGCATACCAGTACCTATTTGGTTTAGAAGGTACATGGAGGCAAGGGCGAATGAAGCCGGCCCCGCGGACATTCCTCCTCCTTCCCCCGTGGCTAACATTCCTCCCCCTCCCGTAGCTGAGGTTCCTCCTCCTCCTCCGCATCCACAAGCGGATTTCGCGAAGATTTGCAAGGACTTTAAGGCGATAGGTGGCAAGAATTTTATTGGGACGGAGACTTTTGTTGAGGCAAGAAACTGGTTAAAGGAAACTGAAGACCTCTTTGCTATCTTTGATATAAAAGACCGTAGGAAAGTTCTGTTAGCGGTATGGTTATTGAAAGAGGAAGCTGCATATTGGTGGGTAGTCACCACCACTACTAGACCAATTCAGACTTGGGATGACTTTAGGAGAAGGTTCAGATTGAGGTTTCTATCATCGACAGAAGAGAACCTTCGGATGGAGAGGTTCCTATCTCTAAAGCAAGGGGACATGACAGTTAGGGAATACGTGGATACGTTTAATCAACTTGCTCGGTTCGGTCTAGACTTGGTTAACACAGCTCAGAAGAAGGCCCTACGCTTTGCTCTAGAATTGAATGAGCCATTGCGCGGTTTGGCCATGTCTCATATACCCATGGGGGCGACTTTCGAGAGTTTGGTGAATATGGCCCTGCTTCAAGAGGAAGATAAGAGTGGCAAGAAGGAGGTCAAGGCAAATGAGTCTCAAGGCGAGAAGGTAGATTCCGAGAAAGGAGGCAAGAACAACAATAGCAAGGATAACAAGTCAAGAGAAAGGAGGAAGTGCAACTTCTGTGGGATTACTGGGCACATAGCCAAAGACTGTAGGAAGAAGAAAAGGAAGTTGGGAGAATGCTTTCATTGTGGAGAGTCTGGACACTATAGTAAGGATTGCCGGAAAAAAAGCGAGGACAAGGGAAAAGGCAAACTCAGCGAGCAGGACCTTCTGGAGGGCTAGTGCATACTCTCAACATCGCTCCGGTTCTTGATCGAGGTAGTATTTCTATAGAAAACCTTGTTTACATTTCTGATTATCCTGTTCGCACCTTGTTTGATTCTGGCACATCGCATAGTTTTATTTCTGATCCTGTTGAAAGTTTGCACCTAAGTACTAGTCTAGTTGAGGATCCCGTTAGAAGTTTCAAATCCAATTGAGGGTTCCGCCCATCCACCTGTGATTTGTATGGATTTGAAAACCTCTATCTTGAGCGTAGAATTCATGTGTAATGCTTATGTTCTCGGGTTTATGGGATACGGGTTGATTTTGGGCGTGGACTGGTTGTCCAGCTATGGAGCCATTCTTGACTTTGAACATAGGGTTGCGAGGCTCATGACTCGCCTCGGTAATACCCTCGAAATCTCGTGTGACCTTTAGGGTTCTGTCATGATTAGTTATCTAGAATCCCTTGGCACTTTATGGAAATTTGTAATCCAATCGAGTAGTGTTCGCCACTAAGGCGGATGGTCCATTTCGCTTAAGCATGGGTTATAGAAATCACCCTAGTAAGAACATTTGGCAACGTGGAGTGGCATTTGTTTTCAAGATATAGTTCTTCTGCGTGAAATACCGTATGGTATGTAAACGAGATCCAGGATTCACTAACGAATTTTGGAAAGCTTGCAAGAAACCATGAGCACGCAGTTATGTTTAAGCCAAGTATTTTAGGAAAAGAATAAGTGGAAGTGGAACGAGAGGCAACGGTGAAATGAGTTCTAACTCATATTTTGGAAATAAGAATTAGGAGCTATGAAATTTTGAAGTTAAAAGACGGTCAAGGCATGATGGGATTAAGCACAAGAAAATGCAGCTTAGAAGATTGAAGACTAGATACGCGCATTATATCTCTCTCTAAGAGTATATCCTTGATCCCTATTATTCTGTAGAGCTTACTCGCATGCTATCTTTTAAGTATATCCTCTCGGTCCTATTCTCAATCTTAGTTCTGTTGCAAACCCCATAAGGAGTATGACTCGCCTGTTTGTGATTTATAGTTGGGGTGAAGATGTCCATTAACATGACCAAACTATTTGGGCTTTATGGGATATGGGTCATAGTTGATAGACTTACGAAGAGCACCCATTTCCTTCCAGTAAAGAACAAGAGGACTGTATCAGGTTTAGCATCTGTTTATCTTCGATAGATAGTGCGATTGCATGGAGTTCCTTCTAGCATAGTTAGCAGTCGTGACCCAATCTTCACCATCCAGTTCTAGAATAGTTTGCAAGAAGAGATGGGTACGCGATTGAATCTAAGTACAGCCTATCACCCCCAGACGGATGGCCAAACCAAGAGGGTGAATAGAGTACTAGAAGATCTGTTGAGGCTATGCATTTTTGACTTTGGTGGTACTTGGGAAGACCACCTTCCTCTTGTAGAGTTTGCTTATAATAACAGCTACCAAGCAAGCATAGGAATGACACCATTCGAAGCTTCGTATGGGAGGCCGAGCAAGTCACCAACATGTTGGTGGGAGACGACGGATGAGCTTATACTCGGGCCCGACATGATAAGGGGCACATCCGAGAAGGTAGAGTTGATTCGAAGATGGATGAAAACGGCCCAAGATAGACAATCCTACGCTGACAAGCGAAGGACAGATTTGGAATTCAAAGTTGAAGATTTAGTTTTCATGGAGGTTTCTCCTTTGCGAAATGTGGTTCGGTTTGGAGCAGTTGGGAAGCTGGCACCAAGGTTCGTAGGACCCTTCCCTATCGTAGAGAGGATTGGGAAGATGGCTTATAAGGTGGAATTGCCCGAGAAGCTGGCTGAAGTTCACAATGTTTTTCATGTCTCGCATCTCCGAAAGTGCCTACATGAGTCAGCCAAGGTAGTTGAACCAAGTATTCTTGAAGACACGGAGGTATAGAAAGAGGCGACCTTGAGGCGAGCTCTGATTCGTATCTTGGGAACGGAGATCAAGAAGCTGAGGAATCGAGAAGTCAAGTTAGTAAAGTGAAGCCGAAGAGGACGCAACTTGGGAAACCGAGGAGAAGATGCGCGCGCTTCACCCATTTCTTTTTTAGGGTACATTCTCGATCTCTTTTCCTAGCCAGCATATCTTTCTTTCACTATCCATGTTTATCTTGTTATCTCGTTAACCTTGTCATGAGAACCTTAGGTAGAAACACTTTGGATGAAACATGTATTTGAAACATGTTATGCTTGATGTTTGCAAGTGGTTGCAAGTGTTTGCAAGTGGATACTCGTGGATGCATGATACACATTAGGCACTAAGATCGGCTCACACACTTTCATATTGCATATGCATGAGTGCTTATACTTATTCATGGATGAAACTTGTTATGCTATCACGTGGATGTTGCATATGGATGAATGTTATGTGCACTCATATAGAGATTATGAATTATGTTAGGAATTTGCATACATATGGACTCATTTCACTGACATGCTTTGCATTAAGGAGGTTTACTGAATCAGTAACCGCTTGATTTTCGCATTAGATAAGTACATATACACACACCTTTGCATATGTTCATACAGCATTTAGAATCTTTTAAGGACAATGACTACTCGTGGATGATGTTTTGAGTAGATGGATGATGGATGGTAGGATACGTTCTTCCTAACTTGAAGATTTCGGGGACGAAATCCTTTAAGGTGGGGAGAATGTAACAACCCGTATTTTGAATAACATGTTATAACATAAACCAAGGCAGAATTAAATGATAAAATCCGAATCAAGGGAAACGGTCTGTGCCATTGCGTTCGTCTCGGAAAAATACGCGAAATAGAGTCCGAGTTTTCGAAAATCGGAGTCCATATGACCAAGTTATGGCCCGTCGAAGTTTTCAGAAAAATTTCAAGTTCAAATTTGAATTCAGAAATTCAAATTCAGCTGGGCAGGGAAGGCATGAAAAATACCCGCCACTCCAAGTCAACTGGGGAGTCGACTTGGGAGTCGACACACCCCAGGTGGTGTCGACTGCCCAGTCGACACCCCTATCGACTTGGGTGGTCGTCCAGTCTGGCCTGGGTGCACCTGACTTGTTTCTCAAGACATGTTTGGAGGCTAGTGACGTGAATTGATGGCCCAGATCTGAACTAGGGTTAATCCTATGGTATAAACTAACCTAATCTTCTATAAAAAGACCCTAAGACCTAGCCTAAACCCTCATTAATCATTCCTACAACTAAACTATGCCAAAATGTTTCTTGATCATGGCCTCCATCTTCATAACATGGCCTCCATCCTCTTCATGAAAATTTGAGTGTCCTAAGCTAGTAAAAGAGCCACCTTTCTTCATCAAAACAAGGATCTTTCTTCATACAAATCAAGGGAGCTTATTGTTTCTCAAAACAACTTGGAGCTTATATGCGATTGGTTTTTTTTTAGAGTTGCTAGTGGCTTCGTCTCAATCTTATTTTATTGCATAGGTCTTCATAGCATTGTAAGCCCTATTCTACTCTTAGATTCTAACTATGAAGTTAAATATGACATGTTGCAAGTTTGAGTTTGGGCCTAAGTATGATTTGTGCTTTGATTCTATCATGTTATGCATAGATTTATTCTATGCATGTTTGTAAAGCTATCACCTTGACTTTGTGCATAGAAAGCTATGAGCTTTGATTTGAAATGTTGCATAAAGCAACATAGAAACTCTCATAACCCTTATGTTATCTTGCATATGATGTTATATGCGAATCACTAGCTATCATCCTATGTCATTTATGGCCATGTTTTACCTATTATGCTAAAGTTGATATCATGCATGTTTTGAGTCTTATAATGTAATATGCAAGTTTATGAACACATTTGCCTCATATGCCACCATGTTTAACTTGTGGCCAAACCTTAACCCCTCATGTTCCTTAGTATGCTTGTGGCCAAAGCACCCTAATGATATTATGCATGCTTATGGCCAAATCACCCTTACGCTATTATGCATGCTAGTGGCCAAATCACCCTTATGCTATTTGATATGTTTGAGGCCAAGTCACCTTTTATGCTATCATACATGTTGAGGCCATATGCTAGTATGTTGAACCCCTTTTGGCCTCAAATATCACCATGTTTGACTTGTGATAGACTTTGCCACCTTATGCCCACCTTGTCATATTGTTATGTTCCCTCTTTGATCTATTTGCGTTGATGCGAATTTACATGCGATGGGAATACGTTATGGGTAGTTGGGCAAACTTAAATAACATGAAAACATGACTTGAAAGCATGACATGAAAGTTTGACATGTGTTTATGCTTGAAAACACGAACGTGGACATGACATGTAGAAAACATGAAAGTGGCCAACTCGAGGTTGGGTTGAGTTTGTAGCATAAATCTACCCGGAACCGACCGGCTTAACTAGTGGCTACAAGCAATAGGACCCAATGTGAGTAGTTGGTCATGTCGCACTTAAAACCCGAGGTTAGACTAGGCGGTGGTGTAAAGCTACCCGGACCCGCCCGGCTTAACTAGTAACCACAACAAAGTCTAATGTGAGAGGTTGGGGTGCATTAAGTTAATTAATGCCACATGGTAGGGTTAAGTCATGGACTACTTGAATATACTTAACCAATTAAACACGATGGATTGGTAGGGTTAAGTCACGGACTACTTGAATATACTTAACCAATTAAACACGATGGATTGGTAGGGTTAAGTCACGGACTACTTGAATACTTAACCAATTAAACACGATGGATTGGTAGGGTTAAGTCATGGACTACTTGAATATACTTAACCAATTAAACCCGATGTATTGATAGGGTTAAGTCATGAACTGCTTGAATACACTTAACCAACTCAATACATGGTTAGGATAGGGTTAACCACACTTAACCCGCTTGAAATCCTAGTTACGTGGTCCTTTTCAGCAGTAACCAACTTGGAAGTATCATGGGTACCCTGGACTAGGCTAGGGTGGGGCACGATTACTGGACTGATTGTAAGAGACCAAAAGAGACGGCTGAAGGGTGCACCGGTTGTTCAGGCGGACCATGGTCGTGCACATTAAGTCCGGAGTTGAACATGGGCACTAGTAGGTTTAGACTGTGCGTGCTTGAATTGTGTCTTTGGTTTACACCTTAGGGATGGATACACCCTGGGGTGGACCTTGTACAGTTAACTACATTCCATGATTAAGCCGTATGACACCGATACACGACGAGTTAGGCTTATAGGGAGCCGATCGACTAGACCGAGTAGTTGGACCATGATTTAGGTCACCTCATGATATTGGGCCAACTTTGGGCCAAGGGATCATTTCTTGTTTATACTTGACATGGATTGGAATACTAGTACACACTTGGTGCAACCTAACCTTGTATATGCGATGCCACACTTGATCTATCTTGTTAACTTTTCCCCATGCCAGTTATCATCCTATGTTTCATCTCTGTTGTGCATGTCCAGTTAACTTTATTAGTTTTTATACTAATAGTAGATAGGACTTACCAGTCTTTTGACTGACCAGTTTTCTTTCGCCTCGTTTCTTCTGTCCCCCCCCCCCCAGGTTTACAGGGTGGAAACACTGGTACCTAGCTTGGATCTTTAGCTGCTTTCCTGGATAGCTCATGTACGGTTTGGACTTGAGCATGCTATGGCTTTATTCTACTTTGGGGATAGTTACTTTATGTTATTTCCAGTTTTCAGTTTATGTTTTCTAGACTTGTAGTAGTGGGAAAATAATGACTCAGTACTTTGATGTAACTTGACTATGGTTTTGAAATAGTAGTTTTATCCGCTGCTTTATTTACTCTGTTTTACTTATATGTTCTATCTTGTGATATCTGCATGCATTTTTACCTCGTTTAACGCCCCTCCAAAGCCAGTGTACTTGCAAGAGTGACATTGGCGGAGGTGGGGTGTTACACGTTGTAATAAATGTTTTTTTACAACTTTTTTCAAGAAAAGTTGTAATAAACTTATTTTTAACAACTGTGTTATTTTGACAGTTGTAATAAAGGGTGCGTTTTTTATAGGTCCCTGTTATAGTTTCAAAATTGAAAAAAAAAAACCGGTCATAAACTTATTGTAAATTAGGTCCCTATTTTCTGAAAATTCATCAAAAAAATATTAAAAAAATATAAAAAAATCATGTAAATTCGTATTTAAATAAAACATGTAAACGCTAAAAAATTCAGAACAAAAAATCATCAAACAAGGCGTCAAAAATAAAAAAACGAAATTTCCAGTTAAATGCATAATAGTATGCACATATATCATTTTCCTGCATACATCCGTGCTTATTTTTCACTACATTCATCTTCGTTGATTTTTCTTCATACAAATACGTGCATATATGTGTGGAAATATTTCAAATACTTGCACACATTTGTGCAGGTTTATTTTCAGATTTTAATCCGAACACAGCTTACGAAAAAGTTGCATACATATATGCAATTATCAGTAATAATTGCATAAATGTATGCAACTATTTTTTTTATTTCCGTATAATCCTGACATTATTTCCAGATTTTAGAATTTTTTTTTTATGAACGAAATCACATATTTTTAAAAAAAATAAAAAAAGGCGGAAGTAATAAAATAGGGGGCGGGTTTAAAATTTTCAAAACTTTTTTTATATATAAATTAGGTCCCTACTTTTAGCTAGTGTGTTATCCTGTAAAAATGTTGCACACAAGTGTGCATGTTTTTTGAGAAATTTGCACATTTGGATGCAAATAAAAATGAACTGAAATATTAACTTAAATCTATGCGCTGGAAGAACTGCAATAATTGCACATATGCATGCAATAAAATAAAAAACGTGCATAATATTATGCATTTAACTGCAGTTTTTTCTGTTTTTTTGCTGTTTTCTTCTTTCTGACATTATTTTTGTTGTTTTTTTAACTGAATTTTTTGTATAATGCATAATATATTTTATTACTAATTTACGAATTTTTTTTTAATTATTATTTTATAAGTTTTGAAAACAGGGACCTAATTTATATTAAGTTTATGACCGGATATGAGCCTAATTAAGTTTCAAAATAGGGATGTGAGCCTAATATTCACTGTAATAAAAGCCTATCACAACTTTTATTTTTTGACTGTTGTAATATATGACTATATTTTAATATAATTAACAACTAATAATTAATATTTAATACATTTATATTGATTATTTATAATTAATAACTAATAATTACTATTAATAATCAATTAGGAAGTGATAATTAATAATCAATTCGTAATATTTAATACTTAGCAATTAAGAAGAATAAAATAAAAATATAGTTAATATTACATAATTATATACTATTAAATAGTTAATAATTAAATTATAATAATTAATGCTAATCATGAATAATCAATGATTGCTATTAATAATTAAGAAGTAGAGATTAATAATTAAGAAGAAGAGAATAATAACTAAGATTATATTTAATAATTAATTTATAATAACGAACGATTAATAAGAAATATTTAATAATTAAAAAGTAATACTTATTATTAGTATTTAATATTTAATATTACGGGCAATAATTATTTTTAACATCTAATATTTCAAAAAAAAAAGTTTAATTTTTTCTAGACAAAACTTATAAAATATTGAAATTTTCACAAATTAATTATAAAAAACCAATCAACTAGAACTTTTATAAAATATCCAAAATTTCGAATAACTAGTTAGCAGTTTTTTTCTTTTTTTCTTATGATAATTGAACCTTAAAATCGAAATGAATATTTAGACGACTTAACCAACGTGATCTATTGAGTGTTGAAATTGGTTAATTGATTCCTATGAGAAATAATATTATGTATAGTGCTGAAAACAATTGAAATATAAGATGTAATCACATTAGTAAGTACCAATCAAATAAACGTGAAAAAATTAATCGTTTGGAGAAGTGGCGCCAGCTTGAAAATTTTGGCGGCCAACCCTTATATTACACCGAAGCTTTCCTGAACCCTAAACCCCAATTTCAAGGGCGCCACCAAACTTTACTTTTTTTCAAAAACAAAAAATAGCGGAGCTTCTGTTTCTTCTGGGAGACTACGGTTTCCTCCTCCTTCCCCTATCTCCCTTCAATCATTTCGCCTGCCCTATTTTCGTCCCTCCTCAGTCATGCTCGTCCTCTGCTATCCCCTATACCCCATCGTTCCCTAGCTTTCTCCTTTGTGGTACAGTTACTCCCCCTTCCAGATCTAGATCCAAGCCTTTTGCTTCTTTAATCTTCGATTGATCGCTGATACCGTCGCTTCTGGTATAAAAGGTGATGTTTTTTTTAGATATAGACCACACTGTTATTGTCGCTTCCTTTCAGAGTTTTGTTTATTTTGTTCTTGTTTTTCTAATTGAACCGGGTCATTACATTACTGCTGCTTCCTTCCATCTTCCATCTTTCTTTTAGAATTGCATTGCTGTTGCTTTTTTTTTTTTATCTTTTCAGTATTATATTACGTTGTTTCTTTTTTTTCTTTGGTGAGAATATTCCCATTTTTTTTGTGAGAATACATCTTGGTGATCATTTGGATGTATTGAATTATAATGGTAAATGATGTGATACAATATGCTGTGATACAATAGGTAATGAAGCTGTCAAATTTCCAATGGTTTGGTTGTTGATGTCGGTTGCATAAGAGGTGTTTGTGTAAATGCCTATTCCAAAAATCCGCTTTCTATTGCTGGAAATTTTGATTCGGCTTATAACGTCCAACAACTAACTTAATTAATTTGCTCAACTGCCCCTTCTCATTAATACTTCTTAATTTAGAATGAGGTATACAATACCATTTTTAATTCTTATGCAAATTTTTTTGTACACATGCATTATGAATAAATCCTTGAAATATGCTCAGGCTGTGAAATATGATTAGGAACATTGTGAAAAATTATAGAAGGAAAGGGTACTTATGGGAACAATATGATCAGGAAAATGAAGGAAAGGGCAAAGGTGCAAAACCTTTTACGAGATGGACTGGACTAGTTCTTTTGATTATGGCAGAAGAATTTCCGGAGATACAGACAACATATTCAAATTAGTTTATGACTAAATGGAAGCAGGTATATACATGGCGTATTCATTTATCATTGTATGTCCGTCCCAAGATATATTATGTTATATCATACCTGAGTGTAGTAAAACATTTGAATGGATAAATGTGAAAAAAATTACTGCAAAAAAAAAAAAAAAAACTTTGTATCAGACATGTACATATTGTATCAAAATCTTCAACAATTTGTGGATGTATTTTGAACAGGAAACACATAGGACATGTGAAGGTGAACAACTAAGCATTGACAACGAACCCTTCAAAAAGGTATGCATCTACCTTGTATTAACTATTCACATTGGATTTGTAGCTTTCTTATTAAAAAGGGGCTTTGGACCACATGCAGTTCATGCTATCAGGTATGTTAAGCATTATTGTTAAGTTTTGGTATTGTTGGCTTAAAAAAACACTTTTTGTTCTTTTTTCTAACAACAAACATATTCTTATGCAATAGGTTTGATCACTACAGTGAACTTGCACCAAAAAGATAAATGGCGTAAAGATTTCCTTGTCTTCGACTAGTGTACTCCCGTAGGATATGCAATTTTTTGTGGATAACTTGTGCTTGTACTAAGTTGCTTTGTAACGGTCAAGTATGTAATAATGTACGAAATGTTGTCTAAAACTTATAGTTTGTAATATTTAATATTTGAGTATTTTAATAAATTAGTTTGCAGATAACTATAATATCGGATTTGCTTATGGAGTATTGCTATATTTAGTGTATTGTTCTTTTCAGTTGCAAAAGATGTTTAGTTTTTTTTAAACCCAAATGTCAATCACAACGGTGCATAACAGTTGTAGTAGATTTTATTACAACCGTGCATAACTGTTGTAATAAAGTTTATTACAACGGTGGAAAAAAGTTGTAAAATATACATATTACAACGGTGTTGCAACAGTGCAAAAAAGTTGTAAAAGATATTAGTCTATTACAACTTCTTAATACACGACGGTTTGCCCACCGTTGTAAAATGTATATTACAACGATGTTCCATAATAGGGTCATTTTGTTGTAGTGATATATATTTAGGTATCCATGCCATCTAGTACTGTTTATCTATGTTTAATGTTCACATATTCTAGACTCATAGAGATGCTTTCACATACAAGAATTGGGTTGTAAATGCAACCAATTTCTTTCTTTATGTGTTAGGTGGAAAGTTGAATTAGTTTGTGGAGAAAAACGATAATTAACACAGGGTAAGTCCAAGCAGTTTAACAATAAATGAGACTTGGTTGTGAGTGATTAACTCACTTAAAATGAAGAGCTTCACTACTCTTTAATGCTTCACTACTCTGGATCGCATAGTACACGAAATTTTGTAAAATAAAAAGAGATATGAAACTAAACTTTGAGTACAAAATTTAATAAGAAACAGGTATTACTCACGCTCAATAATGCCACCTAGGATTTCTGGTTTTAAAGAGCAACTAGCGGCTCTAACAAACGACCCACTATCAGTTACATTATACATCAACCTGAAGGCAGATCATTCAAATAAAAAACATTGTATAAAATTATAAAAGATGAAATACATTACTATGTAAATATAAACACAACAGACCATGTACATTTTGCATAAAAACCATTATAAAACTGACCGCATCACTGCTATCCTTGGTATCCTCTTAGGATCTTTTGGTAGCTTCTTGGAGTGTGTCTCCAGCATGGACATTGTTAGTCAGGACTCCAGTTCCAAGATTTAGCATCAGTCAGGTGCATCAACTACAGATTTGAAGTAAACAAAAAGTGAGAAACTATAAAATATCACAAACTACATATTAATTGATGCATGTAATTAGCACAATTTATTTACATGTAGTTAGCGTAATTTTTAGTTAAGAACTTTTCTTGTTGGAAAAATTAGGAAATTCCAAAATCATAACATGAATCTTTAATTCCAAAGCAACTTCATATTTGAAGTTGGAATAAACATTTTGACGGGTTCCAAATAAAAACATGTTAGAATTTGATACCTTTGGAGTTTGCATCCTCAACCAACTTTTATATAGTTGAAGTTAATGAATAAAAAATAAAGCATATACAAGGATGAGATTGATTATCAGGTTTTAGAAAATTAATTAACTACTCAAATTCATGTTATAGGAATATACCTTCTATATAATAACTTCATTAGTTAGCATATCCTATAAAATGGAAACATAAAAGTCCATAATATGTAAAATGAACAATGGACAAGTCCCACTATCGAAGGAGCTCGCATAACATTTACCTGACATTTTTTCCAGTGCAAGATCATTACCAACTTGCAATCTATCAGTGCTATTGCAAAGGGGTTCCCAAAAATTTTCGTAGATGCTTAGCTATAAATAAACAAGAAGTTATTCCATTCAATTACATGAGCATCCAATACACAAGCTTGATTAGGAAAACCTGACATAATCTATTTACAGGAAAATGATTACAAGGACAAAATTAAAGGCTTTTTTATCCATAAGGACAACCCACTTAAATTTTACTCAAAAGGACAACACACTCCTTTTCCTCTCTCACGTGCCCTATTTCATGTGATCCGTTAAAGATTTAACCCCTAAATAATGCGCGTTATTTCCTTATTTCATCCTCTATTTCTCGTCGAAGAAAATTTGGATCTCGCCGCCATTGATCACGATTCTTATTCCTTCAGATTTTCGAATCAAATTTTTTTATTTGATCGCATAAATCCAAAGAGATCTGAAATTCTAAATCAACGCACAATTCTCAGACAGAAAATCGATCTCTCATCAATCAGACAGGAAAATCAAAAGCACATTACGTTTACTGCTGATTTCCTCCATTCATTTTGAGTTTATCATACGATTCTTTCACTGTTTGCGAGAGGTTTTTAGTGTTTCTATTGGTAATTCATGGATTTTACTTGTGCTACAAGCAGGTATTATTTTTTACTTTTTTCAGATTTTTAATTTTTTTATTACTTTTATTCTCCTTTGTTCTTTTTTTTCATGTTGTAATTTGTTTATGAATGCATTGCTGAATCAAATCTGTTTTAGATTAAAACTTATTTTGCGTTCATTAGTATAAATGTTACTTTGATTGTTTGCATTGTATTCACAAAAATTAACTATAGCAGTTTTTAAGTATCATTTTAGTAATTTTTATGGTATCAGTTTCTTCCCTTTCATTTGAATGTGCAACAGTATGTAGGTATCATTTTAATATTTTTTTTGGTATCATTTTTAATGTATTACCCTTGTTTTATTGTTTTTTGGTGTCTGTTTGCATCTTTTTACTTGGCTAATTGTTTTTACATATTACTTTTTTTTCCAGTGGTGATGGCACTCTCCTTATCGTACTTGTCTTCAACGATACCTCTTTCAGTACTCGGTTGTCGATTAATTGCTCATTGTATGCTTTGAAAAATGAAATATGTGAGTATTCGTCTCAACTTACTCCTAAGTCCATTGAAATTAGCTTTGTGCTTGAGGATAGAATTAAAATTGTTGAGAGTGACTCTGATCTTCAAAGTATCGTTTTATTTCAATTACATAAGAAGAGTGTTTTTTCTGTTTTGATGTTAAGTTGAAGGAATTTCTGTTGGAAAATGGGATTGATGGTTCTTCTGCACTTTCTACTAATGTTTTAATTCCTTCGTCTTCTGATCAATGTTTGGGTGCGAGCATTGTCGTTCATTGGAAGAGATATTTAAAAGATTTGATGAAAAGAGGATCCACATTAAAATTTACTGATTTTACCGGTTTTTGTTTCGGAAGCGCCAAGGAGTTCAGAGAACTCTTAATGGCCTTTCAAATTAAATCAGGTCATGAATACCACTTTCTTAAGAACAGTGCTACTAGGATCACAGCTATTTGCTCATCGTTTTCTATTGGTTGTTTGTTTAAAGTGCATGCTTCTTGTGATGTTGGCCAACTAAATAGGTTTTTCATCAAAAATCTGGTTGCCGAACATTCTTGCGGGGGTGGTCTAACAAATTTGAGTAACCCTCATCCATCAAGCTCATTTGTTAAACCATTGATAATAGATGAAATTAGAGATCATCCGAGTAAGAAACCGAAAGACATCATTGATGATTTTCGAAGAGAGTTTAATCTAAATTTATCTTACTCTTATGCTTACAAATGAAAGCAACTAGCTTTAATGGAACTGTACGGCAATGATGCAATGTCGTACAATGATTTATCTTGGTATTTAGGTGCACTACAGACTCACAATCTGGGTTCTTATGTCGCTATGAATGTTAACTCTTCTACAAATCAGTTTGAGAGAGTGTTTATTGGTTTTGGTGCTTGTATTCTTGGCTTCAAACATTGTCGGCCTATGATATTTTTAGATGGTACCCATTTGAAAGGTAGGCCTGGAGTCTTAATGGGTGCTACAGCTAAGAATGGCAACGAAGGTATTATTTTAAAATAATTTTAGATGATTTACATATACGTATGGTACCATTTGGATTCTATGGGATCAGTTTTCTCCAGTTCATTTTCTCATTTATCAGTTTATTATTTTTTACAGTATCATTGTTTAGCTATACAGATTTTAGTTATCATTTTTATTGGCATTACGGTATCATTTTCTTCTCTGTTTTTAGTATATAGTTTTTATATATAATTTTAGTCCCTATCTATGTATCATTTTTTTTATCAAACAGTTTTTAACCATCAGTTTTGATTGTTTGCAGGTATCAGTTTGATTTATACAATATTTAATAGCTTTTTCGTATGTCTGAAGTTATCAATTTTTTTTAAAATAATGATTTCCTATTGAATTTTTATTCATAATTTTTTTGTAGGTTTCTTCCCTCTAGCTATAACCATAGTTTCAATAGAAAATGTGGATAATTGGAGTTGGTTTTTAAATCATTTGAAGAAAATGCTCAACGAAGATCGTAATTTGGTTTTTATGTCCGATCAACATCAAGGTCTGATTTCGGGTGTTCACGATGTTTTTCCCACTTCATACCATAGTTATTGCTACCTTCACATGGAACAAAATTTGTTGTCTGCTGTTAAGTCCAAAAATGCACACATTTCGATTGTGGAATTATTCCGGACATGTTCTCGAGCATCTAATGTTCATGAGTTTCAAGTTGCTGATTCTAAGTTTTTACAAGTTGGTGGTCCTACAGCGGTTAATTTTTTGAAAGACAAACCTTTCGATAAACGGGCTGATTTTTTTTCCATGGTAAAAGGTATGGTGAGTACAGCTCTAACGTGGCTGAAAGTTTCAACAGCTGGATTTTAGAAGAACGTGCCTTACCAATTACATCTTGTTTGGATGGGATACGAATAAAAATCATGGAACAAATGGCTAAACGTCGAGAGGAATCCCGTTTATGGACTACCATTTTGTGTCCAACCATGGAAAATCGATTAAAAGACTTAGTTGAAGAAGGTTTTGGTTGGGATGTATTCAAGGCTTCTGAACACCTTTTTGAAGTGAAATCACCAATTTCTCATCGTGTTGATCTAAAAGACTGGACGTGTAGCTGTAACAAGTGGAAAGTGGTGGGTTTTCCATGTGCTCATGCGATAAAATGCATTAATAAAATGAAATTAAATGTGTATGATTTCATTGAGCACTATTTCACTGTGGAAGCTTACCGATCTTCATATAGTCATACAATTAATCCTATACCTACATATGACAAATCGGATGTTGATTCAAGTAATAAAGCAATAATTAAGCCACCAAAGAATAAACGTGGTGTAGGTAGACCTTCATCAAAAAGAAAAGGAGGATTTGCATATTTCCAGAACAAGCAAAACAGATGTAGAGTGTGTAATAAATATGGTCATAATAAGCGCAATTGTCAAGCTTCCAAAAATAAAAAATGAAATTCATTACATTTGTTCTAGGTATCATTTGTATCTCCATATATACTTGTCATGTAAACTTGAATGCGTTAGCAATATAGTGTTTGATGAACTGCAAATGTACGCAATTATCTACATTTTTAATAAAAAAAATCTTCTTAGATTATTTTGTTTAAGTTTGATTATTTCATTGATGTGTTGTTGGCATTATGTTTTTTTCTGTTGTTCTGATCAGTGATATTCGATCTGCATGTTTAATATTAGTTTTTATCTCTTGCATGAATCTATTTAATTAGATATTCTTTATGTTTGATTAACTGGTTATTTTTTCTGTGTCTTTGTAGGGTTCATTTTTTTGCTGTTACCATGTATAGAAATTTATTTGGTATCATTTTTATAACTTTTTAGGGGTCATTTTTTATTTATTTCAATTTAAAAGTCCATGGGTATCTTTTTTTCTTTACTGCAGTTATCATTTTTATTTTGAATTTTTAACTTCAGATTCTGGTTATCAATTTTTCTTTATTTTAGGTATCATTTTTTAAATTTATACCACTACACAATCTGTAGATATCATTTTTTTAATTGTAGTTATCATTTTCTGAGTTTTGTTTATTAAACACCATTTCTGCACAAACACAAACTATTAACCAAAAATATTATTGTCAGTTCAAGTTTTAATCATCCAATTTACTGAGTAGACTCTTTGATGTAATGACTCACTGGTTTATTCAATCCCATTTAACGTGCTGAGTATTTAACATATGAAAAGTCCATAGGCATCATTTTTTTCACAATTCAGTTATTGTAATGACCCGCATTGGCAGGTATTATAATTACTTTATTTAATTATTGAAATGGTGGTTTAGAGAATTAAATGGTCGTGGAATTTAATAATGGTGAATATTTAATTAAAATAATAAATTAAATAATATATTTAATTCTGAAATAATCAGAATTGGCTGAAATGGCGATATGGTGTGAACTGGATCATCTGTGATATTTAATTCAGCTTGGAATTGAATTTGAATAACGAATATATTATATAAATGACAGTTTGAACGTAGAGTTATAATATAATTAAAAATCTAGCTCGAAATGGCGCTGCAGTTCGTAAATTGGCGATTCGAACTTCAACTGAATGTACAGGATTTGGTTTAAGCCGGATTTCTATGAAACAAGAAACGTGTGGAGCTGGTGGAGTATATCTTTCTAGTGGAAGAGAAAAATCAGGATTTCATCGTGTAGATTTTGATTTATGTCCAAACCAAATTTTAGAAAAATCGCTGTAGAATTCCTTTATAATTTATAAAGGAATTATTTATAATTTTAAAAAGGAATTTCAAAATAAATCGATTATCGGGTCAACCTAGATTGAAATATCGAGTCAAAAATCCATATAGAATTTATTTTGAGCTGTATGGTATTCCTCTGTGAATATAGACAATAATATTTATTTTTAAATATTAAATTTAATTATATTTAAATATATTTGTATATTTAAATAGGCTATTTAGAGCTTTAAAAATAGCCACTTTTGCAAACGAAGTCGGAATTCGACGAAACTAATTTTGTTGGATCTGCAAAGTCAAATTATTGTTAGATTCCAAATTTCGTGATTTTTAGATTCAGTATGTGGCCGTACGGATTTTTAATGTGAAATACAGTCAATATTTTGACAGTTAAAAATACGCTGTGTGAGCAAACGGAGTCGGAATTCGACGAAACCAGTTTCGTTGGGACCGTAATGTCAAACTCTAGCTACATGTCCAGTTTCGTGATTTTTGGGTATCATGTGTGACCACATGAATTTTTAGAAGTCAAAAACAAATAAAAAAGGAGATTAAATAAAAATATCTTACTTTAGTGGACTAACCAAGGCCACACAACCATCGTTCCAGCCACACATGAGGTTTGGTTCTCGGTATAAAAACTCTTTGGAGCTGCCGGGTTCATTTTGACTGTAAACATAATTTTAGATCCTTGTAAAAAAAAATCAATCACTACAACAAAACAGTCCTTTTACAACGGGAAAAAACCGTTGTTATATGCTTTTCAGAATGGGCAAAAGCCCATCCTAATATGCACCGTCGTAATAGGTCCTCACTAAATTACAACGGTCGTTGACTGTTGTAAAAGACCGTTGTAATAATGTGCTCTGTCACGTGCAACAACTCTTACGACAATGGCTACAAACCCGTTATAATAGCTAATAAATTACAAGCGGCTTCTGCCCGCTGTAATTCATTATATTACAACATGCATAGCCCACTATAAAAAGTCTGTTTTGATTTTTATTGAAAAAAATATGATCGTAGTAATATAAAAACATTGCATAAATTAAAATATTAAACTCAAAATTTCTTATTTTAATATAAATATGTTATTACACTCTTGAACAATACATAGTTTTATTTCTTTCTATTACACAATTACTATACAAAATATGAAAATAATTGTTTGTACAAATATTATTTCACTACATACACTTTATTATACTCACTCACACCCTCTCATGCTCAATGTCTTCGTCTTCGGTGATTGATCCAAAATGTGCATTAAAAGAACTGGATGAAGAAGAACAAACAAGTTAAAAAATGTGCATTGAGCAGGGCAACATACATTAAAAACTTGGAATAAAGTTTGTATAAGTGAATGTTCTGAGGAATAAAAACATGAGATACCTGTACTTTAATTAACCTTCTCCAAATTCACCTTTGTTAAATACATAAATAGCTAATAAACAAGATGCTTCACTTTATTTTAAATCTTTGACTTCTTGCTCTTGATTTTGCCCATATCAGAATAAAATAAAAGCAATAAGATGGTGGGTAGGCAGCCTTTGTCGAGTGTTTGTGGAAATTACAGTGCAGGTTTTGATGCCAAAGTAGCTATTGCAGAGAGTTGGAAAGTATGAGAGATGATAGGTTTATGGCAAATATCCCTGCAAATACAATCTTATGAAACAAGTAAAGAGAAGAATTTACTTTGATAATGCAAGAGATTGGATTTTTCAGATTCAAGAAATGCAAGAAAAGGGATAAGCTGAACCAAGACATAAGCTGAATTGATTTGTATTTAGAAACTAAGATTAGAATTACTGTAGCTGACATTGTAATAGCTGAAACAAAAGTAATAGGAATGCTACCTGCAATATTTCTTTTCATGTCTGAATAGCTTTTCCTGCAGTTCAAATTTCGCTGCTCGAGTAGGAATTCTACTGATTGGTTGACTACCGAGACTAGCTTATGAAAAATCAAGAAACAGGTCCTCGAATCCATTTTTCATTGCATGTATAACCCATTGGGAAGCTTCTTTTGCAAATACATTCACTGCATAAAACAGTAAAGGGATGCAATACGTTTTAAAACTTGGCTTTCTAATCAGCTCTATAATTGCAGTTTGTTGTGCTAAATATGATAATAAGAACAACTAAAATTTCAAGCTTTACCATATAACCAATCTTTGAGACGTAAGTGAAGAGCACAAGCTAGTTCATGTTTCTTGCTCTCCTCCAGTTGAGCGTTTCTCATAACTTACTGAATTTCACACAAAAGTGAATATTAGAGAATGAAAAGAATATCATAGATGAGAGCGTAGAGTTAAGATGTTTAAAAAAAACACATTTTAAAAGGAACTAGTTATTTTCAAGGATTAAACTTACAGTTTTTTTAACTGATGCCAAGTAACTCAGGTAGAGGAAATGGGTTGTCTTTTGAAGGCTGTGCTGGTTTAGCTCCAAACACCTTCGGAATCTGCATATTAAATAACGCGCATGTCTGGTAGTATACAAGCAAAACAAGCAAAGTATCAAAATAACACAACAGCCTTCAAGCTTTAAATATAAAAGGATTGTAAAAGCATCAGGTGTCCATAAAAGGACATAAATTGAATAATGACATTGTAACGCCATTTTTACTAGCATTCCATGAAGATAATAATTCAAACACAACCGCTTATGTCAAAAGTTTACTGTTGAAACTGCATTGGATAGTTCAATACCATCTCTGTCTAACAATATAACATAGAAGCAAACAAGAGAAATTCTAGTGCAATATCTAGTATTTTGCTATTTTTTATTTTCGCACATGCACAAGGCAACCAGGTACTTGGAAATTTTGTTTGGTGATAATAATTACATTTTTCATATCTTAATAAGACATTTAATGACAATGCAAAAAATATTCAACCACACATAAACTAGGCATTGCGGCTTTTATAAAGAAAAAAATGTGTATTTAACTAATTATTATCAAACCACATATATTCAACCATACAGCGATGTAACGACCTGCGGGGTTTCGAGCCCGAATTCAGCTACTTTCCTCACCTCCGCACATTCAAACATCCCCACCTCTATTTCAATTTTCGTTATTTCTTTATTTTATTTTTTAATTTCTTGAAGGCCCAAAGCCCACGGCACAAACCCAAACCCACGTTGAACCTCTTCTTCCCAAAGTACACAATGCAACCTGAAGCTTTCTTTCCAAAGCTTGGTTTTCCTCCCCACGTCCCTTCTCTTCTATCCATTTTTTTTCTCTCTTTTTTTCTATTTAAGGCTCAAAGCCTAAATAGTATCAGCACCCCCTTTGTTCTATTCATGCGTTGCTTTTTTTTATTTACTGTTTCGAAAATTGCCTTCTCACTTTTTTTTTATATATTTCAAAGCCAAGTGGCCCATGCCAAAAATAATGGTCCTCTTTCCTCCTGCTGTCCACGTTGCAATGCAACGTTTGAACCATGCTTCCCAGGATCTCAATATTCGTTTGGCAGTACTACCTTTGTTCCCACTTCTTCCCCATACATCATATTTCTTCACTAACAGACACATTCACTTCTCCTTCCACCTTAACATCTCCTCCCCTAGTTCCCCTTACTATAGAAAATAATGCTGCTACTCTTCATCTCTATAATATTATAATATGTACACATATTTGCAGTACCTTCCTTCCACTTCACGTCCTCCACACTGTCAAGTTGAAACTCAACTCTCCCAATTTTTTTACTTGCGTTTTTTTCTTTTTCTTTTTCTTTTCTGCGCCCAAGGCCCACACCCCCTTACCCTATACATTCCGCCTACCACATGCATCTAACCCCCATGTTTCTACCTTATCATTCAACAATCCGCGCCTCATTCTCCCTCATGTTGCTTCTTCTGTTCCATGTTTTTTTAATGGACCTAAACCTGTTGTACAAAACCAAAGCCCACTTGAAACCTTCCCACGCGTGCACCCTTCCTATTTACCTTGCATGCTTCCCGCCATGCGTTCACGCAAGCTAGCCCTTCCCCTTTCTCTTCTTACCTTTTTCCTGTAACAACACAAATGCGATATTACCACACCCTTTTTCTTCCCACCTAAACTTCTTTTTATTTTTCTCCATATTCTTCGTGCAACCGAAAAAGCTCCAGGCTTCCACTCATCTCCGCAATGTCACCTTCCACCTCCATTCCTTCACCAAAATCTTAGCCCCACACCTGTGCCATTTCTACTGCTGCATCACCACACCCATATATAACCTAGCATTGCATTGCATTGCACCGTATACAGAATAGTAATATGAGACGATATGCTGCACTACGTTAGTAACATGGATGGATACAACACTTTCAGGAATGAGTCTAACAGACTATATCAAGAAACCACTCTCTTAAATTGTTACATAGTGAACATATAATTTTCAGTATTATGCCATCATATTTCATTAGCCAAAAAGCTTAACCCAAGCTTAAGAAAAGAAAACAGTTCTCTGTGATTGTATTACAAGCTATGTTCATAAATGGCGGTTAGAACATGCATTATGCCGAGTTCACATTGAAATATGCAAACGAAGACCGACAGGAAACCCAGCAGGTTTAGATGTTCATGAATAGTTTATTTAGGCAAGTCGGCCTTTTTTTACTTTGAAACGAAAAAAGAATTCTACTAAGATGCATATAATACAAAAATCAGTAAATGGTTGTTGCCCCTAAAGATTCTTTAAGAAGTAGAATGACCAGTAAGGTGTCTCTTTCTAAACGTAACTTAATTGTTTGAGGGATTGATAACTAACTAATTATTGTCAAACTGTATATATGATCTTACTAATATGCGTATTTAACTAGTTATTGTCAAACCACATATATTCAACCATACAATGATCTTACTAATATGCGTAGTTAACTAGATCACTGAAATGATTATAATAAGATGATCAATGACCGATAGATCAGTAAGCACATGAGGACATAATGTTTCGCAAAATGGGATTTAATTTCATATGTAAGCATCAGTTATGCTAACAATCTGAATATATTATCTAATTGAGAGATGTATTAAAGAGTCGATGTATAAATTTATATGACTCTGACTAAATGAATGCACAGCCAACAAGTAAATATTAGAATAGCAAATCAAGACTAAGGATGTGATCCAAACTTAATGAATTTTAGACCAAGCATGAAAGACAAAAAACCGCAAATACTAAACTGAACATTTCTGACCGTAAAGGTTCATCTAGAAGAAGGAATATTGTAAGAAAGAGAAACATACTACCGCACCAGTTAACAATGAATACCTTAATTGTTTTAAATAAACTGAGATTCACCGGTATATGCAGACGTAGCTTGTTCTTCGACAATGAAATCAGGAGGTGGATCGGAAGAAGCTTGTTCTTCGACGATGGAAGTAGGAGCGAGATCGGAGGTCGCTTATTCTTGGACGGTGGAAGCAGGGACGGGATCGGAGGTCGCTTGCTCTTTGACGGTGGAAGTAGGGGTGGCGGCTAACATGTTTGGAACTAGGGATTAGGGTTTGAGATGTAGATCTTTCAGATCTGTGAATAAGTATAAAGTGGAATGGAGGATTACAGAAACTTAAACGGTGGAGCCAAGTGTTTGAGGAACGAGTGAAACTGATGGAGCCCAAAATATTAACGTAACTTTCTAAGGGGAAGGAATTAATTACTTTTCAGAAATGATAATAAATATTCAACGTAATTTTCTAAGGGGAAGGAATTAATTACCTTTCAGAAATGATAATAAATATTCAACGTAACTTTCTAAGGGGAAGGAATTAATTACTTTCCAGAAATGATAATATATATAAAGGGGCCGGCTATTTGAACACAAAATTGAACACAAAGAGAGAGAGAGACACAAAGCCTCCACCCTTGGATTTGTTTGTCTTTATGTGGAGGATGTAATTCATGAGAGGATCCAATGGTTGAGATTCATTGTGTGTAATTTTGTGTCCTCATTTTGTGTCTAAATAGATATTGATAATATATAAAAGTAATAACATACAATGTAATACTTATACCATTAAATTTCAAATTTTTTAACATTTCAAGCAGACTTGAGTATCTTATTGAATTACAATATTTGGAACTTCTAGAAATAATGACATGTTAAATATAATTATCAATTATAATTATTAAATGTTAAATTTTAAGAAATAAACACTACCACTTGATTATAAAATATTAATAATTAATGGTATTTCTCTTATTTTTCAAATAAATAAATATCATTTATTAATTATTAGTCACGCTTAATAGTTATCGCTTTTGAATTATTTAATAGTGATTTTAATTTTCAATTAATTATTTCTATGATTTTCAAAAATTAATAGCTTGGGTAAATGATGTTTGTTTAAGATGCGATTTTTTGCGATTATATTGAAGCGCTCTAAAAAATCGAGTGTTGTATAAATCTATTGGTGGTGATTATTTAAAATGAAAAAACATATTTTGATCCAACCGTCATTGTAGATATTTTTACTTTAACGACATTTAAATAAAAACGTTGTCATGGAAATCCTATTACAATATTTTTTTCTTAAATATCGTGAAAGATCAAGAATTTTTACAATACTTCGGTGGTTTAATGCAGATTCAAAATTGTAAAATGGTATTTTTCATGTAGTACAGTAATATTATTAATCATATATTATTAATGTTTATTGTTAATTATAAATTATTGATATTGAGTACTGTGGATATATATTACTTACTAATAACTGGAAAGTAAAATTAAGTTTGTTGGAATACTGATTATATATAATAACTAGTAATTAGAGATTATTTATTAATAATCATTAACTATTATAATTTATAAATGATTAATACAATATTATTAATGATTGATTATTAAATATTAATAAATAATATAATATTATTAATGATTAGTAATTAGTAATATAATAATATATGATTAATGATTAATTATTAAATAATCAAAATCAATTTTCTGGAAGTATTTTAATTATTAATTATTGACTGTCAAAAATTGGCATCTATTACAATGGACATTTTGTGACCGTTGTAAAACAGATATCTATTACAACGGACATTTTGTGACCGTTGTAAAATATAAATCTATTACAGCGGGCCTAAAATTGACCGTTGTCATAGAACTTATTACAACGGGCATTTTACGCCCGTTGTAAAAAGGTTGTTGTACAGGCATCTATTACAATGGTCCAAAAAATGACCGTTGTAATATCAGTCTATTACAACGGGCAGCCAACGACCGTTGTAAAACGGAGGTTGTAATAGATCTGTTTTGTTGTAGTGCAAAGAGAAATAGTAAAAATCCAAAACAAGTCTTGTTGCGTTTGGGAGGAGAAACTCTTCAATCTGGTAGTACCTATTTGGGGTTCGACGCAACTGTTCTGAGCTGTTGTTTTATACAGCGATGCTAGGGTTCTTGATTTCGAGAAATGTAGGCATTTATGAGCGATTTAAATGGTAGATTGGTGTTTGTTGAATAGAGAGGGTTCGTTTGGGGTTCTTGCGTGGAATTCGGGGTCAAAAAATGTCGATCGTCCTAAAGGAAATGTAGGTGTCGAGCGTGAAGTCGCCATGGTCAGGGATTGAGCGAGTTGATGTTGAGGTGCACAGAACTGAAGAGATTTGAATGGAGAATGATATAGTGATTTTTGTTTGAGCTTTTGTTGAAGAAATGAGTTGCGTTGGAAGCTTAAATATTGGCTAATGGTTCCTGGAGCTTGCGTTATGCTGAGGAAGAAAAAAGGGATTTTTGGTTAGTGGATTTGGGCTTCAGACCAGGGAACATGGGCCAAGGGATCAAGGTTAAATCCCATTTTTAATTTTAAATCCATGTGTTTATTTTAAATAGTGTATTAACTTATAATGTCAATAACTTATTCATATGAAATCAGAATCACGAATCGTCAATCACGTTGGGATCGTATGGACGAGAGCTTCACAATGAGACTGACCGGGAGTGAATTGAGGCTCGTATGAATTTATGGCGAAATAAACTGTTTGATTCAAATCAAACAACAGTTTATCATTCTTTAACGATGAACTGCAAATGTGAGTAAATCTCACTAACTTTGAACAGTTTATAATTTCATGTTGTATTTTTAAAACTGTTAAATATTGGTTGATTGACTGTGTGTAGACTGTTTGATTGAACTGCTAGTCAGTTAGTTGAATTTCTATATTGATTCTGTTTAACAGAATATATCATATGGAACTGAAAGTGATGTTGACTTTATATTGTTTAACATCTGTGATGCAGGGAAACAGGTTGGAGGAATCCAACTGGATTCCTCAACATTTATTTTACTGTGATTCATATATTGTGATATAAGATGTGTTATATAATCTGTTTGATTATGTGTGTTAGAATGATGTTGATCATTGTGATTCGATATTTTTAATATCATAAAAGACCCTGGGATGTAAAAAGAATTATTTCAATGTATATTGAAATAAAGGGTATTTATAAAATCAATAGATTTTATAAAAGGAAATATTTCGAAAGTAAATAAAAGGGGAAATGTTTATAAAACGAATAGAGTTTTATAAAAGGGAAAAATGTTAATAACACGAATAGAATAGAAAAAAGGAAATAACTAGAGTAGAATAAATAAAGATATACAAGGAAATATTTGTAAACCATTTACAAATAGGATTGAAAAGGAAATAATGTAAAACCATTAGCAAATAGATTAGAACGAGGAAGGTTGGTAAACCATTTAAAAATCAATCAGAAAGAGAAATGTTTGTAAACCGTTTACAAATGAGATTGAATAGGGGATATTTGTAATACCATTTACGAATAGAATTAAAAAAGGGAAATCATTTGTAAAGTGAAGAACCGTTACTAAAAGTAAATCTTTATAAATGAATAGTTTAATTGAGTTAAAAGGAGTTAATCGATGTTAGTTTAATCGAGTTAAAAGGAGTTAATCGATGTTAGTTTAATCGAGTTAAAAGGAGTTAATCGATGTTAGTTTAATCGAAAGGAGTTAATCGATGTTAGTTTAATCGATTAGAGTTAAAACAAATGAGTTAATCGAATATAGTTTGTTCGAATAGAAAGTAAAAGGAGTTAATCGATGTTAGTTGAATCGAAAGGAGTTAATCGATGTTAGTTTAATCGATTAGAGTTAAAGCAAATGAGTTAATCGAATATAGTTTATTCGATAGGAGTTAATTGAATAGAGTTAAAGTTAAATCAAAAGAGTTAAGTGAATAGAATAAATTGAATAGAGTTATCGAATATACCTTATCAAAGGAAAGAATTATCGAATAGAAAAGATTTGAAAGAGAGTTACGTAAGGAAGTTTGTTAAAGAATTAGAAGGGTGAACTTTGTCTATTTCAAGGTTAGAAACGTTGTTCAGTTAAGGTCTAAGAGGTAGTATTACCCCAACTTGGTTGACTTCATTTTTAACTAAGGAATGGTTAAGGTTCGATAGTAAAGGATGGTTAAGTGAATTTAGTAATTAAAGGAAATGGTTTGAGTTGGCATCGCGATGGTTTGTTTAAACATCTGTCTAAGTCCAATGAAGAAGCTTTGTAAATGTTTTCCAAATAAGAAACCAGAAATGTTTTTTAATAAAGAAAACAAGAAATGGAAATGTTTTCCATTGTTAATAACGTATATTTTCCAAATTTAGAAAATAAGAAATATTGAATATAGGGAAACAAGATATAAGTAAATTAATGAAATAAAGAGATAAATGTTGAATGATGTTTGATCGATATAAATTTCCATGTGGAAATAATATCGTTGTTCGCACACCTGTTTTTCTTCGATAGTTAAATCACAGACTATCGAAGTTTTGACCATTTTAATGTTGTTAATATGGAGAGACCGGTTGGATTATTATCCAAAGAACCACTCTGTATTGGCATAAGCGTTGCGAATCATATATGCCAAAGGAAATTGAAGACGGAGTTATGCAAGGGCTATCCTGTTTACAGATAGTGCCTTCGGTTCATCCTGTTTCTGGGTGACTTGTATGGACGGATGTCTGACAGAGTATTTCCAGACGATCACGTATATTGATTTCTCCAACTGTACCAAGAGTGGAAGCGGAGAAGGAAACTTCTTTTAGCTAACACATAATGTATTGTTGAGGACGTCAATCGGTGATTTGATGGATTTGACGATGTGACATTCGAAGTGAATCTGGTATGACGACAAAGCGTAGATTCAAGCATCATCAACCGGTAAATGACAGAAATTGGGCAGGCAGCATGGCTATGTAGATTGCACCTATTAGGGTGTATAATCACCTGATCTAGAGTTTCATTTATTTCTAAAAATCTATTGTCGATAATGTCCCATTCGGGAAACGGTTGTTGATGTCAACTGTTGGTGATATACATTCGATACACTCAAGCGAAATGAGTGTTCGGTCATGTGTGGCCGGGTTGCAAGATGTTCTTGTTGAACCCAATGTATTCCTCTCTAGAGGTACACTAGAGAAAGGTGGTTCCATACCTTGTCATAGTTGGGAACCCATTACCCAATACGTGCTTGCAGTTTTGATTGTATATTATATATGTAGAACGTGAGATGAAAGCGTTTCTGCTAGATGATTATTATATTGTGGTTGATAGACATTACTATAATATCAAAAGGTTTTCGATATAAAGATATTTTGGATTCTCATAAGGGAAAAACCCGTTCCATTATACGGCGTGGTCTTATGAGATATCATTTACCAGCTTGAACTGTTTTAAACTGTTTTACTCATACCAGTCCCATGACCGACCCAGAGTTTATTTTGTTTTGTTTTCCCTAAACTCTTGGGTGCCCAATTTTGTACGGGAAGTCAAGTAGTCAGAATTTACAGATACTTGAAGAGCTGGAGCAGGAGGCTTCAGGATCATATAACTATAGTTTATTTCCGTTGTGTTGTAAGTGCTGTACTTGATGATGATATGTATATTCAAGTAAAATCTTTTATTTCAAAGATATGTTATCTATTATATGTTATTCGTTCCGCTATGAGGTTTGTGTTACTCTGATGTTGTGTTCTTCTTCTTCTTCTATTCTAAGTTTCTATCTTATCTTTCCTCACCCTCTAATTTCTTTCATTTATGTTCCGGCATTTTTCGATGTTTGGTTAGTGATCATTGAGTTTATGGCGATAACCAAAGTCGACAAAAACCCGGGTCATTACAGTTGGTATCTGAGCTTAAGTTTAGTGAATTACCTTGGCTCTGTGGCGTGACTCAGTAGAGATGGGGTTAGTAATACCCTAGATTGAGTTTGAGTGTATATATACGAGTGAACGTATTTGTAGATGATATAAAAATAATTTTATATTGTGGAGATTTATTGGTTGAGTCGTTTATGAGTTCTGGTCGATCAATTTGATCCACTGTATCGGTAGGAGTTTATAAACACTCGAATACGATGGGTCGACACGATATGTTTTGAAAAGAGGGTAAATTAAAATAAGTTTACCCAAGGTATATCTTGATATAAGAATATATATATATATATATATATATATATATATATATATCAAAATTTTAATATCGTGGACATATTGGTTGATATTATAATCGAGTAAGATTATAAATTAAATGGTTATGTAAATAATCAATCAGAATTCATATAAGTGAAATACGTGAAATCAAATGAGTTAAATCTGAAATTTAAACCAGAAATTGAATTAAAATTCTGGAAAAAATGGATAAGTGTTTGTAAATGGATTTGGATTAAAAATAAGGAAAATTTAAGATCCTGGGAGATTTTAAATTGTTTTACAAGCAGTGTGAATTATATTTTGAAATGAATTTCAAAATGAAAATGTTTAGAAATGGTTTTATAGTATTGAACTCACTTCGATCGCTGGAAAATAGATTCTGATGATGACACCTGCATCATCAGTATTCATTTTCGAGTTGTAAGTGACGAATTACTACCAAAGATACTGTTTTGAAGTTGTTTTGGGAAAGACAAGTTGTGTTGAATTTCAAAATGGGATTTATAATAAAGAAAGTTTGAAATATAAATTGAATATAGAAATTCAAAGGGAGTTTGAATATATGAAATTCAATGGAATTGAAATAGAGTTTGAATATAGAAATTCAAATGGAATTTGAATATATAATTCAAATGGAATTCAAATTTAGGATTTGAATATATAGAATTTGAATATAGAATTCAAATGGAATTTAAACTATAGAATTTGAATATATAGAATTTGAATAATAGAATTTGATATATAGATTCGAATAATAGAATTTGAATAAAATTTGAATAGAATTTGAATAGAATTAACTAAGTCGAAGAGAAATTAGTTAATCGAGTTTTGAATTTGAAGCTGAACTTTGAGAGGTGAATTGGATTTGTAAATGGATATTCGAAATCGAATATAGAACTTAAATTTGAAATTTGGATTCAAATTAGTTAATAAGCAAGTTAAAATATATTTGAACATGTCATGTTCAAATATAAAAGTGAAATAGACTAAAGAGTTAATTAACAAATTAATTAACGAATTGAGTTAAAACGATCAGGTATAGTTAAAATAGATTGGGCAGGTATAAATATACATGAGATAGGTATGGATAAGGTATGAAGGTATATAAATAGAATGCTCGACGAATATGTATGTATTTAATTCATATATGAGATTTATGCGCCGTATCGGCTAGCCGCTTGGCTTTTTCTGTTTCTTTTGGATTGGTGAGGGCCATGGGAGGCTATTTGAAATACCCCGATGCTCCTAGTACAAAGGAGGTTATGGCGAATTTTTCCGGGAATTTAAGGAGTTAGAATATTTTTAAGATAGTTTGATAGTCAGAAATCAACGTATCGATATATATAGAAGTCGATAAGGAAACGAACTTAGAAATAGAATAGTAAAATCAAAAAGGAAGTCTAAGAATAAAATCTAGTAAGAATAGAAAGAGGAAGCGTATACGTGTTTAAAAGTGAATAAGTAGTTGTATGGTATTGATTATTCGAGTAAGTAGTCATATCTGTTTTGACGTTATAAATGTTATTCAGTCAAGGTCTGAGAGGTAGTTATACCCCAACTTGATTGATTTCATTATTAACAAATAAATAGCAAGATTTCAGGCTCAAAGATCAATGTTGAATAAGAGTTAGTTGAATATAGGATTTGGGTTGTCATAACGATGTTTTACACAACATCCGTTTTAACCCAAATAAGTGTAAGCTTGGAAATATAATAAAGAATATTTCCTAAGTATAGAAATAAACGAGATCGGAAAAGAGATAATTAATTGGAATATTTTCCAATTATAAATAGCATATATTTTCTAAAGTTAGAAAATAAAGGAAGGCGATATTCAGAAATGTTCTCCAAATAACGTTAAAGGCCAATATGGTTATTGAAAATATTTGGTTAACAAATATTGATAAAGAAATAGAGAAGTGATTTAACTAATGGAATATTAATTAAGGGCTCAGTGACATGTTCAAAAAGGAAAATTTGGTTTTTGAAAAGAGTAAACTGTTTGAAAACTCCTAGGGAAAGATTGCTTGAATTTAAAACAAATTTAACAGAAATTTGTGAAAGCAAATTTGAATTTAAGTAAAGCCAGTAAGGTGGTAACTGAGATTGAATTAGAATGGTATCAAGACAAATTGAATTGTGAGATTCAAATTTGAAGCGAATGCGATAATCAAGTTAAGAGTTGGGAATCGAGAAGAAACTCGAGTTGAAATGATATTTGGCTTGGATATAAGCGAATGGGTGGATTTGTGGATAAAAACAAATTGGAATTTGATTGAGATGACCCTTGTATTCGCTGAATTGACAGCAGGTGTAAGTGATAGAGTTGATATGCCCGACAAAAAGGTACAGATTTATATTCGATATAAGCATGAGATTTATGAGCCGAATTGGCAAGCCGCTTGGCTGTTTGATTTTCTTTTGGGTTGGAGATGGCCCAGAGAGGCGAGTTGGGATTTGATGTATTGACCAGTACAAAGGAAGTGCTGGCGAAATTTTTTGAAGAGTTAAGGCGTTAGAAAATTTTCAGGATTTTTGAAAATTTCCGTTGATAAGAATTTAATAAATTTTTAAGTGAAATTAAATTTGTTCAGTTGAGACTGGAGTTAAAGAGGTGAACAAATGAGTTCTAACCAGTTAGTAGGGTCGTTCTCTACCTTAGCAATTTTGAGGACGAAATTATTTTAAGTGGGGAAGATTGTAATGACCCGCATTGGCAGAGGTATTATAATTAATTTATTTAATTATTGAAATGGTGGATTAGAGAATTTAATGGTCGTGGAATTTAATAATGGTGAATATTTAATTAAAATAATAAATTAAATAATATATTTAATTCTGAAATAATCAGAATTAGCTGAAATGGCAATATGGGGTGAACTGGATCATCTGTGATATTTAATTCAGCTTGGAATTGAATTTGAATAACGAATATATTATATAAACGACAGTTTGAACTTAGAGTTATAATATAATTAAAAATCTAGTTCGAAATGGCGCTGCAGTTCGTAAATTGGCGATTCGAACTTCAACTGAATGTACAGGATTCGTTTTAAGCCGGATTTTTGTGAAACAAGAAACGTGTGGAGCTGGTGGAGTATATCTTTATAGTGGAAGAGAAAAATCGGGATTTCATCGTGTAGATTTTGATTTATGTCCAAATCAAAATTTAGAAAAATCGTTGTAGAATTCCTTTATAATTTATAAAGGAATTATTTATATTTTTAAAAAGGAATTTCAAAATAAATCGATTATCGGGTCAACCTGGATTGAAATATCGAGTCAAAAATCCATATAGGATTTATTCTGAGCTGTACGGTATTCCTCTGTGAATATAGATGATAATATTTATTTTTAAATATTAAATTTAATTATATTTAAATATATTTATATATTTAAATAGGCTATTTAGAGCTTTAAAAATAGCCACTTTTGCAAACGAAGTCGGAATTCGACGAAACTAATTTTGTTGGATCTGCAACATCAAATTATTGTTAGATTCCTAGTTTCGTGATTTTTAGAGTCAGTATTTGGCCGTACAGATTTTTAATGTGAAATATAGTCGATATTTTGACGGTTAAAAATACGTTGTGTGAGCAAACAGAGTCGGAATTCGACGAAACCAGTTTCGTTGGGACCGTAATGTCGAACTCTAGCTACATGTCCAGTTTAGTGATTTTTGGGTATCATGTGTGACCACATGAATTTTTAGAAGTCAAAAACAAATAAAAAAGGAGATTAAATAAAAATATCTTACTTTAGTGGACTAACCAAGGCCACACAACCATCGTTCCAGCCACACATGAGGTTTGGTTCTCGGTATAAAAACTCTTTGGAGCTGCCGGGTTCATTTTGACTATAAACTGTAACGGCTGGAAATTTCCGACTCCTCGAGAGTCGGAAATTCCGAGACGTTAGTGAAAGAATTTAGAAGGTGAGAAAGAAAAGATAGAACTAATAGAATAGAAGAAGAAGAACATCAGAATCATCAGCGTAACACGAATCTCACAGCGGAACGAATAACATATAATATATAACATAACTTTGAAGTAAACAGTTATATATATACAATAGCACTTATCAGAGTACAACACTTACAACACAGCGGAAATAACTATAGCTATAAAATCTTGCAGCCTCCTGCTCCAAGCTCTCCAAGTATATCTGTAAATCCCGACTACTTGACTGCCCGTACAAATTGAGGCACCCAAGAGTTTAGGGAAAACAACAAAGTAAACTCCGGGTCAGTCATGGGACTGGTATGAGTAAAACAATTTAAACATGTATATGAACGAGTAAACGATATCTCATAAGACCACGCCGCATAACGGAACGGGTTTTTCCCTTATGAGAATCCAAAATATCTTTATATCAAAAACCTTTTGATATTATAACAATGCCTATGTACAAATAGATATCAACTAGCAGAAACGCTTGCATCTCACGTTCTACATACATAGTATAAAATCATAAACCGCAGGGCGCTTATCGGAGAATGGATTCCAACATACAAGGTATGGGAGCACCTTCTGAATAGTGTACTCTAGAGGTGATACACTCAGGGTTCAACAAGAACGTCTTGCAACCCGGCCACACATGACCGCTCACTCATTTAGCTTGAGTGTTGCGAATATATTGCCACCACGGTTATAGGCCATCAAACCGTCATCCGAAGATACAGAATCAAAAAGAAGTATAAATATGAATATTCCCTAGATCGGTGACAATACACCCTGCTTGGGGATGACCCAACTAGCCATGCTGCCTAGCCCAACTTTTGTTACTTCCCGGTGTGAGGCTAGAAGCTACGTCTATCTTCAGAACATCTGATCACCATTCACTTTGAGTGCCACATCGTCATACCCGCCAAATCACAAATTGACTTATCCAAAAATAACACGGGTATATAGCTAAGAGAAACGAATTCCTCCGCCACCAAACGTGAATACGTTTGAACAGATCAACTTACGCGATCCATTGGATATACTCTGTCAGACCTTCTTCCATATACGTTGTCCTAGGACTGGAAAAACCGAAGGCACTATTCAGTGAATCCATCCTACCTAGGCTTTTCACAATAGCCCTTGCACTTCACTCCGTCTTCAATTATCTTCAGCGTACTTGATTCACAACGCTTATGCTAATACGGAGTGGTTCTTCGGATAATAATCCAACCGGTCTCTCCATAATAACAACGTTAAAATGGTAAAAACTTTGATAGTCTGTGATTCAACTATCGAATGAAAACATGTCGGTGTACAAACAACGATCTTATTTTCAAATGGAAATTCGATCGATCAATCATCATATGTTCATATTTCCTTATTTCATATATTTAGAAAATATATGTTATTAATCATTGGAAAACATTTCCATAGCTTATTTTCACATCACTATTATTTCGCAACTATCAGTCCCTAACTGTAACTAGTATGAGAACAATTCTATAAGTATCAATACGGAAGGTCGAACCCAACATCAGATCGTCACTTAGAAAACCGTTCAACTTACCCTCTCCAGTCAGTTTCTGAATTTGCTTAACTCTATTTCTTAAATTCTTATCATGAAAACATTTCATTTTCTATGTTTAGAAAACATATCTGACTATATTTGGAAAACGTTTCCAAAACTCATTTATGGATTTCCAATGAACGTTGAATAAAACATCGTTACGCTTAATCCATTAATCGCTTATTACTTAACTATATTTCAAATCAACCTTTCTATCGAACCACAACTATTCCTTTGTCAATTCTAAAGTCAATCAAGTTGGGGTATAATTACCTCGCAGACCTTAATTGAACCACGTCCTTTACTGTGAAATAGATGAAGCTCATCGCTCACTTTTTACAATCATCTGTTTATGCAAATTCTCGGATTCAGGTTACGAATCCACTTCTTATATGACAGTGTTTGATTATAACTATAACGTTATAATTCCTACCCCTATATATTTTATTTCCTAACTCGAATAATTTAACAGACACCTAATTTCTAAATCAATAACTAAATCTTGATTTAAACCTTGGAAAGTAAATAGTACTTTCCCGAATTCGCTATAATCGAATTCGACGTATAACTCTCTTTCGAGTAATCTCTATTTGATTAACTCTTCTTCGAATAACCTATATTCGATTATCTCTCTTCGAATAACTCATATTCGAAATCTCTCTCTTTCGAATAAACAATATTCGATCTCTTTCTTTCGAATATGCTATATTCGAAAATCTCCTTTCGATTTACTAATCGATAACTCCTTTCGATCAAACTAAAATCGATAACTCCTTTAACTCTACTCGAATAACTAATATTCGACTAACTCCTTTGGATCGACTTATTTGATTAACTCCTTCGAATAACTCATTCGAATAACTTACCTTCGAATAACCAATATTCGATTTACTCTAACTCGATTAACTTAATTCTAATTGATTTACTCCATTTCGATTCAACTTAATTCAAATCGATTAACTTAACTCAAATTGATTAACTCCTTTCGAATAACTAAATTCGATTTAACTCTAATTGAATAACTAATATTCAATTAACTCTTACGTGTTTAACTCTATTTGAATAAGTAATTCGAATCACTCTAATGTGTTTAACTCTATTCAAATATCAAATTCGAATAACTCATTTCGAATAACTAAATTCGATTAACTCTTTTAACTTTACTCGAATAACTATATTCGATTAACACCTTCTTTCGAATAACTATATTCGGTTAACTCTTCGACTAACTCCTTTGGATTAACTAACTTCGAATAGCTCCTTTGGATTAGCTAACTTCGAATAACTCCTTTGGATTAACTAACTTCGAATAACTCCTTTGGATTAACTAACTTCGAATAACCAATATTCGATAACTACTCTTCGAATAAATAATATTCGATAACTCTTCTCAAATGAATCACATTTGATTTCTCCACTCTAATAAACTATATTCGATAACTCTTCTCAAATGAATAACATTTGATTTCTCCACTCGAATAAACTATATTCGATTTCTCTTCTCTCGAATACACTATATTCGATGACTCTACTTCGGATAAGTGATATTCGACAACTCTACTCGATTAACTCTACTTGGATAACTCTAACTGATCCACTCTGACTGGCCCACTTTAACTGGTCAACTCTAACTGGTCAGCTCTAACTGATCAACTCTAACTGATCAACCCTAACTGGTCAACTCTAACTGGTCAACTCTAACTGGTCAACTCAAACTGGTTAACTCAAATGGTTAACTCTAACTGGTTAACTCAAATGGTTTACCCTAACTTGATTTACTTGTCTCGATTAACTGAACTAATCCACTTAGTTTAACTTAGTTTAACTTAGTTAATTCACGTTGATTAACTCTAGCCGATTCACTTAGTTTAAATCAACTAATTTACTTCGATTAACCACTTAGTTAACTTAACTAATTCACTTTGATTAACCACTTAGTTTAACTTAACTAATTCACATCGATTAATCCTTTAGTTTAACTTAACTAATTCACATCGATTAATCATTTAGTTTAACTTAACAAATTCACTTTGATTCACCGCTTAGTTTAACTTAACTAATTTACTTTGGTTAACTTAACCAATTACTTTGATTCACCGCTTAGTTTAACTTAACTAATTTACTTTGGTTAACTTAACCAATTACTTTGATTAACTCGACTAACTCGCTTTGGTTAACCTAACCAATTACTCTGTTTAACTCGACTAACTTGCTTTGGTCAACCTAACCAATTACTTTGTTTAATCCTTTATACTCGATTAACAAATAGTTCTCCTTTATACTTGATTAACCAATATTTTCCTTTATACTCAAAATCCCCTTTTCTTTATAATATAAAATCCATCGATTTTATATAAATAAATTATTTTCAAATTATAGTTTGAAAATCTCTTTTCTATATCCTGGTATTTCTTATGGTTTTTAACACATCATCCAACAACGATGAATATCGTCCAACCACACATAATCACAATAGATTATATATATCACAATACATAAATTACAGTAAAAATAACTGTTGAGGAATCCTGTTGGATTCCTCCAACCTGTTTCCCTGCACCACAGATGTTAGACAATATAGATAACATCACTTTCAGTTCCATATGATATATTCTGTTAAACAGAATCAATATAGAAATTTAACTAACTGACTAGCAGTTCAATCAAACAATCAACACACAGTCCAACAGACAATTTTAACAGTTCTAACAATACAACATGAAATTATAAACTGTTCAGAGTTAGTGAGATTTACTCACATTGGCAGTTCATCGTTAAAGAACGATAAACTGTTATTTGATTTGAATCAAACAATTTATTTCGCCATAAATTCATACGAGCTCCAATCCACTTCCAGTCAGCTTCATGGTGTAGCCACCCTCCATACGATCTCAACACAACTTACGGTTCGTCAATCGGTCTCCGAACGAACTAGATATGGACGTTACAAATTATTTCACAATTTAAAATCGATTAAATTAAACATTATTTCTTAGACGGGCTCACCCTTAAATTCCTTGGCCCAACCATCACCATACAAACCCATCCGCACCCTTGTAAACCCGTTCATTTCCATTTTCTCTCCAAAAATGAAATCCGTGGCCTCCTGTAACTAAATCGACCTGCTTTGACCACCATTCATCACCACGTCAGCCATCTATGGCCTCCACTACCACCAAAAATCTCTTCCCCTTGCCGCCACTCACCAGACCGACCCCCTTAGTTCATCTCCGGCGCATACCCTCCAAACCCGACCTGCTACTTAGTTCGTGAACCCCAAATGTCGCGCTTCACGGTGAGGCACCAGAGTTGCCCTCGTCGACACCATCACCTGCGGCTCCCTCCCACCAACTCAACCACGACCTCGATTCCAACTCAGGCCTCCCCATCGTCGATTAAAACCCAACCCTAGCTCCCCTTTGTATTTTCGCAACCCAGGATGATGCGTCGAGTACCCTACATCGGGTATGAGGTTGAAGCCAGAGATCTTAGGAACTCATATAAATTCGATTCAGGATTTTTAGCATTTTATTTCTATTTTATTTTGATTTTACTTTACTCAATTTGGTTTGCTGTGTAATGCATTTTTGTGGCGGCTTTGAGAACATTGTTCTGTGTTTCATAGAGGAGGGTTGTTGAGATTAGTGGCTGTACAAGGTGCTGCGTGGCCAGTTTTAGTCCTTAGAAAAATTTGAGATATTTATTTCATTGTTTTATATTCGTTTAAGCATTCTAAAAATCCGTGTGACCACACACGATGCCCAAAAATCACGAAACTGGACACATAGGTAGACTACGACATTACGGTCCCAACGGAACTGGTTTCATCGAATTCCGACTCCGTATGCTTACACAGCGTATTTTCAACTATCGAAAAGCTGACTATTTCTCACTCTAAAAATCCGTACAGCCACACACTGACTCTACAAATTACCAAACTTGGAATCTAACAACTATTTGACATTGCGGATCCAACAAAACTGGTTTCGTTGAATTCCGACTTCGTATGCAAAAGTGGCTATTTTTCAAAGCTGTAAATAGCCTATTTAAATATATAAATATATTTAAATATTATTAAATTAATTACTTAAAATTAATTATTATCGTCTGTATTCACAGTGTAATGCCGTACAGCTCTAGACTATTCCTGTATATATTTACAACTCGATATTACCTTGTCAGAGTTATATCGAAGCTCGATTCCTATTTAAAACCCTATTTAAAATATAATTAAATCGTTGTGGTCAGGGCACTCTATTTCTGATATTTTGATTTGGACGTAACTCAAAATCCATACGCCGAAATCCCGATCTCTCTCTTCCACTAGAAAGATATACTCCACCAGCTCCACACGTTTCTTGTTTCACAGAAATCCGATTAAAAATGGACCATGTATACTCAGTTGAAGTCTAAATCGCTAAATAGTGAACTGCCGCGTCGTTACGCGCTCTATTCTAATTATAATATAATTAATACGTTTTAACGTCGATTATTAAATCGATTCGTTATTCAAATTCAATTCTAAACTGAATTAAATATTTTAGCTGATCCAATTCACACAGTATTGTGAATTCGGTGATTTCCGATTATTTTGACATTATAATATATTATTATATTATTTATTTTAATTAAATATTCAATATTATTTAATTCAGGTCATCGATATCGCCCAATCGATATTTAATAATTAAATAAATTAATTATTCGACAGCTAACAAAACGCGCCATTACAGACTTCCCCCCTTAAAATAATTTCGTCCTCGAAATTGCTAAGTTAGAGGTTGACCCTATATATTGGAACTCCTAAGATTGGTTTACCCCTTATTTCTGATTTCAACCGAACCACTTAATATCGACTGAAATATTTATTCTTCCGACTAATTAAAATTTTCAAAAATTCTGAAAATTTTCTAACACTTTTAATTTTCGGAAAATTTTGCCATAACCTCCTTTGTACAGCCCTATCGGTAAAACCACAACTCGCCTCTCTAGGCCTTCTCCAACCCAAAAGAAAATCAAATAGCCAAGCGGCTTACCGATTCGGCTCATAAATCTCATGCTTATATCAAAATAAACTTGTACCTTTTTGTCGGGCATATCAACCTTATCACTTTCAACTGTATCAACCCAACATATACAAAGGTCTCCTTAATCCAATCTTCCACTCAACCACTTGGTTCTATCCAAGTCAAATTCTATTCAAACTCCAATATCAGATTTCAAACTCTTAACCCATCAACTTAATTCCAATCCAGATTATTCTCTAACCGAATCCCGATTTATTTAACTTGGTTCAAGTTAAATTTTAATTTACTATTTGTTTTTACCATTTTGATTCATTCAACTTAACAAGTTAAATTTTAAATTTCAAGATTTAAATTCCTGGGATTTATTTCAAATCAAATTTCAAATCCTAACACCAATTCAAAACTTTTGAATTTCTAAACAACTTGTTTTCCTCAACAGCATTTGAAAACAAAACCATTGGTAGTAATTCGCCACTTAGAAACTCGAAAATTATACCGACGATGTATCGATCCATCCTCGGAATTATTTTCCAGTCATCCAGGTGAGTTCAATACTATATTTATTTCAAATTTGAAAAACCTTTTCAAAATCTCCCAGGAACTTAAAATTTCCTTATTTTAATTCCAAATTTTGATTTAAATTCAGATTTACTCATCTGATTTCACTCATATGAATTCTAGTTGGTTATGTATAACCATTTCACTATATAATCTTGCTCGATTATGATTACAACCAATATATCTAATATATTATAATTTTGATATACATATATATACCTCTATATCAAAATATACTTTGGGTAAAGTTAAATTCACTTACCCTCTTTCAAAACATATCGTGACGACACATCGTATCAGAGTGTTTATTTACTCCTACCGATACAGTGGATCAAACTGATCGACCAGAACTCATAAACAACTCAGCCAGTGAATCTCCACAATATAAAACAGTTTTATATCAAATACGCACTCGTATATATACACTCAAACTCAATCTAGGGTATTACTAACCCTATCTCTCCCGAGTCACGCCACAGAGCCAAGGTAATCACTTAACTTAAGCTCTGATACCAACTGTAACGGCTGGAAATTTCCGACTCCTCGAGAGTCGGAAATTCCGAGACGTTAGTGAAAGAATTTAGAAGGTGAGAAAGAAAAGATAGAACTAATAGAATAGAAGAAGAAGAACATCAGAATCATCAGCGTAACACGAATCTCACAGCGGAACGAATAACATATAATATATAACATAACTTTGAAGTAAACAGTTATATATATACAATAGCACTTATCAGAGTACAACACTTACAACACAGCGGAAATAACTATAGCTATAAAATCTTGCAGCCTCCTGCTCCAAGCTCTCCAAGTATATCTGTAAATCCCGACTACTTGACTGCCCGTACAAATTTAGGCACCCAAGAGTTTAGGGAAAACAACAAAGTAAACTCCGAGTCAGTCATGGGACTGGTATGAGTAAAACAATTTAAACATGTATATGAACGAGTAAACGATATCTCATAAGACCACGCCGCATAACGGAACGGGTTTTTCCCTTATGAGAATCCAAAATATCTTTATATCAAAAACCTTTTGATATTATAATAATGCCTATGTACAAATAGATATCAACTAGCAGAAACGCTTGCATCTCACGTTCTACATACAAAGTATAAAATCATAAACCGCAGGGCGCTTATCGGAGAATGGATTCCAACATACAAGGTATGGGAGCACCTTCTGAATAGTGTACTCTAGAGGTGATACACTCAGGGTTCAACAAGAACGTCTTGCAACCCGGCCACACATGACCGCTCACTCATTTAGCTTGAGTGTCGCGAATATATTGCCACCACGGTTATAGGCCATCAAACCGTCATCCGAAGATACAGAATCAAAAAGAAGTATAAATATGAATATTCCCTAGATCGGTGACAATACACCCTGCTTGGGGATGACCCAACTAGCCATGCTGCCTAGCCCAACTTTTGTTACTTCCCGGTGTGAGGCTAGAAGCTACGTCTATCTTCAGAACATCTGATCACCATTCACTTTGAATGCCACATCGTCATACCCGCCAAATCACAAATTGACTTATCCAAAAATAACACGGGTATATAGCTAAGAGAAACGAATTCCTCCGCCACCAAACGTGAATACGTTTGAACAGATCAACTTACACGATCCATTGGATATACTCTGTCAGACCTTCTTCCATATACGTTGTCCTGGGACTGGACAAACCGAAGGCACTATTCAGTGAATCCATCCTACCTAGGCTTTTCACAATAGCCCTTGCACTTCACTCCGTCTTCAATTATCTTCAGCGTACTTGATTCGCAACGCTTATGCTAATACGGAGTGGTTCTTCGGATAATAATCCAACTGGTCTCTCCATAATAACAACGTTAAAATGGTAAAAACTTTGATAGTCTGTGATTCAACTATCAAATGAAAACATGTCGGTGTACAAACAACGATCTTATTTCCAAATGGAAATTCGATCGATCAATCATCATATGTTCATATTTCCTTATTTCATATATTTAGAAAATATATGTTATTAATCATTGGAAAACATTTCCATAGCTTATTTTCACATCACTATTATTTCGCAACTATCAGTCCCTAACTGTAACTAGTATGAGAACAATTCTCTAAGTATCAATACGGAAGGTTGAACCCAACATCAGATTGTCACTTAGAAAACCGTTCAACTTACCCTCTCCAGTCAGTTTCTGAATTTGCTTAACTCTATTTCTTAAATTCTTATCATGAAAACATTTCATTTTCTATGTTTAGAAAACATATCTGACTATACTTGGAAAACGTTTCCAAAACTCATTTATGGATTTCCAATGAACGTTGTATAAAACATCGTTACGCTTAATCCATTAATCGCTTATTACTTAACTATATTTCAAATCAACCTTTCTATCGAACCACAACTATTCGTTTGTCAATTCTGAAGTCAATCAAGTTGGGGTATAATTACCTAGCAGACCTTAATTGAACCACGTCCTTTACTGTGAAATAGATGAAGCTCATCGCTCACTTTTTACAATCATCTGTTTACGCAAATTCTCGGATTTAGGTTACGAATCCACTTCTTATATGACAGTGTTTGATTATAACTATAACGTTATAATTCCTACCCCTATATATTTTATTTCCTAACTCGAATAATTTAACAGACACCTAATTTCTAAATCAATAACTAAATCTTGATTTAAACCCTGGAAAGTAAATAGTACTTTCCCGAATTCGCTATAATCGAATTCGACGTATAACTCTCTTTCGAGTAATCTCTATTTGATTAACTCTTCTTCGAATAACCTATATTCGATTATCTCTCTTCGAATAACTCATATTCGAAATCTCTCTCTTTCGAATAAACAATATTCGATCTCTTTCTTTCGAATATGCTATATTCGAAAATCTCCTTTCGATTTACTAATCGATAACTCCTTTCGATCAAACTAAAATCGATAACTCCTTTAACTCTATTCGAATAACTAATATTCGACTAACTCCTTTGGATCGACTCATTTGATTAACTCCTTCGAATAACTCATTCGAATAACTTACCTTCGAATAACCAATATTCGATTTACTCTAACTCGATTAACTTAATTCTAATCGATTTACTCCATTTCGATTCAACTTAATTCAAATCGATTAACTTAACTTAAATTGATTAACTCCTTTCGAATAACTAAATTCGATTTAACTCTAATTGAATAACTAATATTCAATTAACTCTTACGTGTTTAACTCTATTTGAATAAGTAATTCGAATCACTCTAATGTGTTTAACTCTATTCAAATATCAAATTCGAATAACTCATTTCGAATAACTAAATTCGATTAACTCTTTTAACTTTACTCGAATAACTATATTCGATTAACACCTTCTTTCGAATAACTATATTCGGTTAACTCTTCGACTAACTCCTTTGGATTAACTAACTTCGAATAACTCCTTTGGATTAGCTAACTTCGAATAACTCCTTTGGATTAACTAACTTCGAATAACTCCTTTGGATTAACTAACTTCGAATAACCAATATTCGATAACTACTCTTCGAATAAATAATATTCGATAACTCTTCTCAAATGAATCACATTTGATTTCTCCACTCTAATAAACTATATTCGATAACTCTTCTCAAATGAATAACATTTGATTTCTCCACTCGAATAAACTATATTCGATTTCTCTTCTCTCGAATACACTATATTCGATGACTCTACTTCGGATAAGTGATATTCGACAACTCTACTCGATTAACTCTACTTGGATAACTCTAACTGATCCACTCTGACTGGTCCACTTTAACTGGTCAACTCTAACTGGTCAGCTCTAACTGATCAACTCTAACGGATCAACCCTAACTGGTCAACTCTAAATGGTGAACTCTAACTGGTCAACTCAAACTGGTTAACTCAAATGGTTAACTCTAACTGGTTAACTCAAATGGTTTACCCTAACTTGATTTACTTGTCTCGATTAACTGAACTAATCCACTTAGTTTAACTTAGTTTAACTTAGTTTAACTTAGTTAATTCACGTTGATTAACTCTAGCCGATTCACTTAGTTTAAATCAACTAATTTACTTCGATTAACCACTTAGTTAACTTAACTAATTCACTTTGATTAACCACTTAGTTTAACTTAACTAATTCACATCGATTAATCCTTTAGTTTAACTTAACTAATTCACATCGATTAATCATTTAGTTTAACTTAACAAATTCACTTTGATTCACCGCTTAGTTTAACTTAACTAATTTACTTTGGTTAACTTAACCAATTACTTTGATTCACCGCTTAGTTTAACTTAACTAATTTACTTTGGTTAACTTAACCAATTACTTTGATTAACTCGACTAACTCGCTTTGGTTAACCTAACCAATTACTCTGTTTAACTCGACTAACTTGCTTTGGTCAACCTAACCAATTACTTTGTTTAATCCTTTATACTCGATTAACAAATAGTTCTCCTTTATACTTGATTAACCAATATTTTCCTTTATACTCAAAATCCCCTTTTCTTTATAATATAAAATCCATCGATTTTATATAAATAAATTATTTTCAAATTATAGTTTGAAAATCTCTTTTCTATATCCTGGTATTTCTTATGGTTTTTAACACATCATCCAACAACGATGAATATCGTCCAACCACACATAATCACAATAGATTATATATATCACAATACATAAATTACAGTAAAAATAACTGTTGAGGAATCCTGTTGGATTCCTCCAACCTGTTTCCCTGCACCACAGATGTTAGACAATATAGATAACATCACTTTCAGTTCCATATGATATATTCTGTTAAACAGAATCAATATAGAAATTTAACTAACTGACTAGCAGTTCAATCAAACAATCAACACACAGTCCAACAGACAATTTTAACAGTTCTAACAATACAACATGAAATTATAAACTGTTCAGAGTTAGTGAGATTTACTCACAATGGCAGTTAATTGTTAAAGAACGATAAACTGTTATTTGATTTGAATCAAACAATTTATTTCGCCATAAATTCATACGAGCTCCAATCCACTTCCAGTCAGCTTCATGGTGTAACCACCCTCCATACGATCTCAACACAACTTACGGTTCGTCAATCGGTCTCCGAACGAACTAGATATGGACGTTACAAATTATTTCACAATTTAAAATCGATTAAATTAAACATTATTTCTTAGACGGGCTCACCCTTAAATTCCTTGGCCTAACCATCACCATACAAACCCATCCGCACCCTTGTAAACCCGTTCATTTCCATCTTCTCTCCACAAATGAAATCCGTGGCCTCCTGTAACTAAATCGACCGGCTTTGACCACCATTCATTACCACGTCAGCCATCTATGGCCTCCACTACCACCAAAAATCTCTTCCCCTTGCCGCCACTCACCAGACCGACCCCCTTAGTTCATCTCCGGTGCATACCCTCCAAACCCGACCTGCTACTTAGTTCGTGAACCCCAAATGTCGCGCTTCACGGTGAGGCACCGGAGTTGCCCTCGTCGACACCATCACCTGCGGCTCCCTCCCACAAACTCAACCACGACCTCGATTCCAACTCAGGCCTCCCCATCGTCGATTAAAACCCAACCCTAGCTCCCCTTTGTATTTTCGCAACCCAGGATGATGCGTCGAGTACCCTACATCGGGTATGAGGTTGAAGCCAGAGATCTTAGGAACTCATATAAATTCGATTCAGGATTTTTAGCATTTTATTTCTATTTTATTTTGATTTTACTTTACTCAATTTGATTTGCTGTGTAATGCATTTTTGTGGCGGCTTTGAGAACATTGTTTTGTGTTTCATAGAGGAGGGTTGTTGAGATTAGTGGCTGTACAAGGTGCTGGGTGGCCAGTTTTAGTCCTTAGAAAAATTTGAGATATTTATTTCATTGTTTTATATTCGTTTAAGCATTCTAAAAATCCGTGTGACCACACACGATGCCCAAAAATCACGAAACTGGACACATAGGTAGACTTCGACATTACGGTCCCAACGGAACTGGTTTCATCGAATTCCGACTCCGTATGCTTACACAGCGTATTTTCAACTACCGAAAAACTGACTATTTCTCACTCTAAAAATCCGTACAGCCACACACTGACTCTACAAATCACCAAACTTGGAATCTAACAACTATTTGACATTGCGGATCCAACAAAACTGGTTTCGTTGAATTCCGACTTCGTATGCAAAAGTGGCTATTTTTCAAAGCTCTAAATAGCCTATTTAAATATATAAATATATTTAAATATTATTAAATTAATTACTTAAAATTAATTATTATCGTCTGTATTCACAGTGTAATGCCGTACAGCTCTAGACTATTCCTGTATATATTTACAACTCGATATTACCTTGTCAGAGTTATATCGACGCTCAATTCCTATTTAAAACCCTATTTAAAATATAATTAAATCGTTGTGGTCAGGGCGCTGCATTTCTGATATTTTGATTTGGACGTAACTCAAAATCCATACGCCGAAATCCCGATCTCTCTCTTCCACTAGAAAGATATACTCCACCAGCTCCACACGTTTCTTGTTTCACAGAAATCCGATTAAAAATGGACCATGTATACTCAGTTGAAGTCTAAATCGCCAAATAGCGAACTGCCGCGTCGTTACGCGCTCTATTCTAATTATAATATAATTAATACGTTTTAACGTCGATTATTAAATCCATTCGTTATTCAAATTCAATTCTAAACTGAATTAAATATTTTAGCTGATCCAATTCACACAGTATTGTGAATTCGGTGATTTCCGATTATTTTGACATTATAATATATTATTATATTATTTATTTTAATTAAATATTCAATATTATTTAATTCAGGTCATCGATATCGCCCAATCGATATTTAATAATTAAATAAATTAATTATTCGACAGCTAACAAAACGCACCATTACATAAACATAATTTTAGATCCTTGTAAAAAATCAAAGAGAAATAGTAAAAATCCAAAATAAGTCTTGTTGCGTTTGGGAGAAGAAACTCTTCAATCTGGTAGTACCTATTTGGGGTTCGACGCAACTGTTCTGAGCTGTTGTTTTATACAGTGATGCTAGGGTTCTTGATTTCGAGAAATGTAGGCATTTATGAGCGATTTAAATGGTAGATTGGTGTTTGTTGAATAGAGAGGGTTCGTTTGGGGTTTTTGCGTGGAATTCGGGGTCAAAAGATGTCGGTCGTCCTAAAGGAAATGTAGGTGTCGAGCGTGAAGTCGCCATGGCCAGGGATTGAGTGAGTTGATGTTGAGGTGCACAGAACTGAAGAGATTTGAATGGAGAATGATATAGTGATTTTTGTTCGAGCTTTTGTTGAAGAAATGAGTTGCGTTGGAAGCTTAAATATTGGCTAATGGTTCCTGGAGCTTGCGTTATGCTGAGGAAGAAGAAAGGGATTTTTGGGTAGTGGGTTTGGGCTTCAGACCACGGAACATGGGCCAAGGGATCAAGGTTAAAGCCCATTTTTAATTTTGAATCCATGTGTTTATATTAAATAGTGTATTAACTTATAATGTCAATAACTTATTCATATGGAACTAGAATCACGAACCGTAAGTCACGTTCGGATCGTATGGACGAGAGCTTCACAATGAGACTGGCCGGGAGTGAATTGGGGCTCGTATGAATTTATGGCGAAATAAACTGTTTGATTCAAATAAAACAACAGTTTATCGTTCTTTAACGATGAACTGCAAATGTGAGTAAATCTCACTAACTCTGAACAGTTTATAATTTCATGTTGTATTTTTAGAACTGTTAAATATTGGCTGATTGACTGTGTGTTGACTGTTTGATTGAACTGCTAGTCAGTTAGTTGAATTTCTATATTGATTCTGTTTAACTGAATATATCATATGGAACTGAAAGTGATGTTGACTTTATATTGTTTAACATCTGTGATGCATGGAAACAGGTTGGAGGAATCCAACTGGATTCCTCAACATTTATTTTACTGTGATTCATATATTGTGATATATGATGTGTTATATAATCTGTTTGATTATGTGTGTTAGAATGATGTTGATCATTGTGATTCGATATTTTTAATATCATAAAAGACCCTGGGATGTAAAAAGAATTATTACAATGTATATTGAAATAAAGGGATTTTATAAAATCAATAGATTTTATAAAAGGAAATATTTCGAAAGTAAATAATAGGGGAAATGTTTATAAAACGAATAGAGTTTTATAAAAGGGAAAAATGTTGATAAAACGAATAGAATAGAAAAAAGGAAATAACTAGAGTAAAATAAATAAAGATATACAAGGAAATATTTTTAAACCATTTACAAATAGGATTGAAAAGGAAATAGTGTAAAACCATTAGCAAATAGATTAGAACGAGGAAGGTTTGTAAACCATTTACAAATCAATCAGAAAGAGAAATGTTTGTAAACCATTTACAAATGAGATTGAATAGGGGATATTTGTAAAACCATTTACAAATAGAATTAAAAAAGGAAAATCATTTGTAAAGTGAAGAACCGTTACTAAAAGTAAATCTTTATAAATGAATAGTTTAATCGAGTTTAAAGGAGTTAATCGATGTTAGTTTAATCGAGTTAAAAGGAGTTAATCGATGTTAGTTTAATCGAAAGGAGTTAATCGATGTTAGTTTAATCGATTAGAGTTAAAGCAAATGAGTTAATCGAATATAGTTTATTCGAATAGAAAGTAAAAGGATTAAATCGATGTTAGTTTAATCGATTAGAGTTAAAGCAAATGAGTTAATCAAATATAGTTTATTCGATAGGAGTTAAGTGAATAAAGTTAAAGTTAAATCAAAAGAGTTAAGTGAATAGAATAAATTGAATAGAGTTATCGAATATACCTTATCGAAGGAAAGAATTATCGAATAGAAAATATTTGAAAGAGAGTTACGTAAGGAAGTTTGTTAAAGAATTAGAAGTGTGAACTTTGTCTATTTAAAGGTTAGAAACGTTGTTCAGTTAAGGTCTGAGAGGTAGTATTACCCCAACTTGATTGACTTCATTTTTAACTAAGGAATGGTTAAGGTTCGATAGTAAAGGATGGTTAAGTGAATTTAGTAATTAAAGGAAATGGTTTGAGTTGGCATCGCGATGGTTTGTTTAAACATCTGTCTAAGTCCAATGAAGAAGCTTTGGAAATGTTTTCCAAATAAGAAACCAGAAATGTTTTCTGATAAAGAAAACAAGAAATGGAAATGTTTTCCATAGTTAATAACGTATATTTTCCAAATTTAGAAAATAAGAAATATTGAATATAGGGAAACAGGAGATAAGTAAATTAATGAAATAAAGAGATAAATGTTGAATGATGTTTGATCGATATAAATTTCCATTTGGAAATAATATTGTTGTTTGCACACCTGTTTTTCTTCGATAGTTAAATCACAAACTATCAAAGTTTTGACCATTTTAACGTTGTTAATATGGAGAGACCGGTTGGATTATTATCCAAAGAACCACTCTGTATTGGCATAAGCGTTGCAAATCATATATGCCATAGGAAATTGAAGACGGAGTTATGCAAGGGCTATCCTGTTTACAGAATAGTGCCTTTGGTTCATCCTGTTCCTGGATGACTTGTATGGACGGATGTCTGACAGAGTATTTCCAGACGATCACGTATATTGATTTCTCCAACCGTACCAAGAGTGGAAGCGGAGAAGGAAACTTATTTTATCTAACACATAATGTATTGTTGAGGACGTCAATCAGTGATTTGATGGATTTGACGATGTGACATTCGAAGTGAATCTGGTATGATGATAAAGCGTAGCTTCAAGCCTCATCAACCGGTAAATGATAGAAATCGGGCAGGCAGCATGGCTATGTAGGTCGCACCTATTAGGGTGTATAATCACCTGATCTAGAGTTTCATTTATTTCTAAAAATCTATTGTCGATACTGTCCCATTTGGGAAACGGTTGCTGAACCCAACTGTTGGTGATATACATTCGATACACTCAAGCGAAATGAGTGGTCGGTCATGTGTGGCCGGGTTGCAAGATGTTCTTGTTGAACCCAGTGTATTCCTCTCTAGAGGTACACTAGCGAAAGGTGGTTCCATACCTTGTTATAGTTGGAAACCCATTACCCAATACGTGCTTACGGTTTTGATTGTATACTATATATGTAGAACGTGAGATGAAAGCATTTCTGCTATATGATTATTATATTGTGGTTGGTAGACATTACTATAATATCAAAAGGTTTTCGATATAAAGATATTTTGGATTCTCATAAGGGAAAAACCCATTCCGTTACACGGCGTGGTCTTATGAGATATCATTTACCTACTTGAACTGTTTTAAACTGTTTTACTCATACCAGTCCCATGACTGACCCAGAGTTTATTTTGTTTTATTTTCCCTAAACTCTTGGGTGCCCAATTTTGTACGGGCAGTCAAGTAGTCCGGATTTACAGATACTTGAAGAGCTGGAGCAGGAGGCTTCAGGATCATATAGCTATAGTTTATTTCCGTTGTGTTGTAAGTGATGTACTTGATGATGATATGTATATTCAAGTAAAATCTTTTATTTCAAAGATATGTTATCTATTATATGTTATTCGTTCCGCTGTGAGGTTCGTGTTACTCTGATGTTGTGTTCTTCTTCTTCTTCTTCTATTCTAAGTTTCTATCTTATCTTTCCTCACCTTCTAATTTCTTTCATTTATGTTCCGGTATTTTTCGATGTTTGGTTAGTCATCATTGAGTTTATGGCGATAACCAAAGTCGACAAAAACCCGGGTCATTACAGTTATCATTTAAATTGTACCAATATTCATTCAGATTTTGCTTAACATTTTGTATATATTGTAGGTATCATTTTCTGATTTCTTATCCACTTTACAGTTTTTAGTTATCATTTTCTGGCAGTTCTAGTTATCATTTTTTACATTAAGTTAGTTCACATCAATTCTGCACACATACAAAAGACTGAGAATGAAAAAAAAATGACATAAATTCAGTCTTTTCAAATCAAATTCAGCAATGTGTCAAGTATGCAGATTTATTATCATGTATTCATGCAAGATTAGTATTTCACACATCCACCCATTCGTTACTGAAATTCAAAACGTTAACATCTGCATAAATTTCAATCTAAAAGAAAATAATTGTTTTCCAACCAACTACAATATACAACACTGTTTTACTCATTTTTTTCATTCATTTTTTCTAGTCTTCTTTGTCAATCCAGTGATGAATCGAACCAAATTCCCGCGGCATGCATGATTGGATATGTCTTCACGCACAATCAGTGCTCTTATTTTATCCATTTTCTCTTTTGAGACCTTTAGAGGAATTTCAGCTCTGTTGTTTGAAATTATGTTTATGATGACGAATATCCCGTAGTCCACTCTGCATAGATGAAAATTAACGATGTTTAGAAAATATAAAAAACAAATGTCAGTTATTTTTCTTGTGCATTGAATACTGATTTATGTCGGTTACAATCAATTATCAGTAGAAACTACTATTTTTTTGGTATTGACCAAATAAATCAAAAATAATTAAAAAAAGATGAAAAATAATTAACCTGTCAGAATGCTACTGTGCGCATGGTTCTTGAAAAATCTCTCCATCAACAATCTTTTTATCTTCAATTTTATTCTCTCCCCAAAGTTGTTACAGAATTTCTTCAACTTTCTTCCGCTGTAATGAACATTTTTTTAGTAGTAATTCACTATCAATAAAGACATTACAATTTTCTTACCACTTCATATGCTTCGTTTAAATGAAGATTATTGAACTTGTTAGATCTTCTTGGTCTCAAAGAATCATAGTGAACCCATTGCATGTTTGCATATGCTAATGTCAACAGCGTCCAATGGTTGTCAAAATGTAATGGGAAGTAAATCTTTTCTGTATAACTGTTCAAAGCTGCTTCTTTTAAGAAAGGAGTAACCAAACTTTTAATAATTGAACTCCTGCCCTCCATAATTGCTTTCTGCTCAGTGTAAATTTTAATTCAATAATTATTGAAGACGTGAATACTACAATAATATTTTTTTAAAATTGTGATTCAATTTACTGTCATAAGTGTAGACATTACGTAATTGTTATCGACTAAATCACATTTATATGTGCACCGGTCGATTATCTGAAAATACAATGAAAACAATAAATTACATAATGTAAATAAACATGTTACAACATCTTGTAACAAATTTATGTCTTTAAATTTATCTGTTTTAGTACGACATAATTTGAACCTATGTTTTACATTTTCTAAGTATCATTTTTATATTTAATTAGGTGTCATTATCTTATTCATTATACTGATCATATAAAAAATTAAAAATTTGGTTATCATTTTTTTAAACACGGTAATCATTACCACATTTTTGTACATATGTTTACCTGCCCATCTGTGAACAAACCTCTCAGCACTTCTGTCAGCATATCCTTTGTAACAATACAACCTCCCCTTGCCGGATCATCATCTTGCCAAGCTATCGGACTGTCAATTATTTACAAGTCAAATAGTTAATAAAATTATTTCTATGTTGTACAAGTACAAATGAAAATATTTTACTTACTTTTCTTCAGCTATTGACATTGAATAAAATTTCCTTACAATTCTACCTTCCTCATCATCAAGATGTTTTGTCACTTTTTTGCATTTTGACAAGTGCAAGTCTTTCCGTGAAGGTTCCTCAACATTTATTGGCTCTACTAGTGTAACAGTTTGTTCCTGATCTACATTATCTTCATTTACCTTTTTTTTCTAGCATTTTTCATCATCAAATGGAATCAATGAAAGTTGTAACTCATCTTTTTTCCTTCGCTTGAACCTTCATTCTCCTTCTTCTGTGTTACCCGTACTTTCTTCGTTGCTTTTACATAATATTCAAACTCCTCTTTTCTTTTTGTGTTCTTCTTCTTGCTCTCATTGTCAGTATGTATGAAGGTGGTTTTGCACTTTTTGGCTTGGAAGCTGATTTTTTAAGTCTTTTTTTAACTGGTTTTTGGGAATTCCCTTCTCTGGCTTTCATCTTTGCAATCTCTGCAATCAAATTAAAACTAAAGTCTAGAGGATCAATGTCGTAAATTGACCGTACACCCTTTTTTCTCTCCCACTATCATCGATAGAATCGTTTACTGTGATTGGCGTTGTTTCATTCTCTATTCCAGCTGCCATGTTTTCTTCTCCATAGGTCCTTTCATCATCATTCGTCATGCTATCGTTCATTTTATCTTGGTCCTGATTCTCATTATTCACCTCATTTTTACTTATTTGATTACTTTTCATGTTTTCGTCTGTATGTGTATCACCCAGTGTCGGCTCTAAATCAACTCTATCTTCCGTTTTCTCGTGTTGCATTTAAGTTTTCTGCTCTTTCATCTGGTCTTTAAGTTTACATAACTCCTCTTCTACTTTTCTTCTCAAATTTCTTTCTTCCATCCACTTCCTTTTAAATTCTTTATTTTCCTTCTCCAATTCTGTGATGCGATAGTTAAGAACTCTATTTTCCATGTCCTTATCAACTTTTTCCACTACTTGGACCTGCTGACCACGCGTTCTTTTTTTGGTTTGCGCAACTTTTCCTTTTATTGTATCTCTTCTTGCCAAACTTTCCTTAGACTCTAACAGAAGTGCCTCGTGTATCTCAATTTTTCTCATTTCCATTACCTATACAGGAATATACATTATATGAATCAATCTGCATACTTGCCACATTGCTAAATTGGATTGGAAAAGACTGAATTTATATCAGTTTTTTTTCATTCCCAGTATTTTGTATGTGTGCAAAATTGATGTGAACTAACGTAATGTAAAAAATGATAACTACAACAGCTAGAAAATGATAACTAAAAATAGTAAAGTGGGTAAGAAATCAAAAAATGATACCTACAATATATACAAAATGATAATCAAGAACTGAATAAACATTGGTAGAAATCAAATGATAACTGAATTGTTAAAAAAATGATACCTATGGAATTTTCATATGTTAAATACTCAGAAGATTAAATGGGGAAGAATAAACCAGTGAATCATTACATCAAAGAGTGTAGTCACTAAATTGGATAATGAAAAACTGAACTTACAACAATATTTTTGGCTAATAATTTGTATTTGTGCAGAAATGTTGTTTAATAAACAAAATTCAGAAAATGATAACTACAATTAAAAAAAATGATATCCAGAAACAGTTTAGTGATATGAATTATAAAAATGATATCTAAAATAAATAAAAAATGATAACCAGAATCTGAAGTTAAAAATTCAAAACAAAAATGATAACTGCAGTGAAGAAAAAAAAGATACCCATGGACTTTGAAAATAAGACAGATAAAAAATGAGCCCTAAAAAATTATAAAAATGATACCAGAAAAAATTCTACATATGGTAACAACACAAAAATGAACCCTACAAAGAAATAGAAAAGATAACCAGCTAATCAAACCTAAAAATCAATGTTACTTCTTCACTATTTTTCCACATGTTAACAAAATAAAAATTAAATGTGTACAAAATTAACACTGAAATATTGATATTTCTACCTGTCCAGCTTTGAAAGTGTCCAAAAATTCCTTCTTAACTATTTTACTCAATTTCCTCAGATCCCACCTAGCAAATCAAGGGATTTTGTTCTCAAACTTCTTCCTCTAGGCAATTAGATTTACCTTCTCACATATCACATACTGCATATAAATAAAAACCAATGTTAAAACTGAATTCATTAATACTTGTTCGCGTATACAGAAAAAATATTGTATGAAATTTTTTACTAAAGGAAGCATTGAACAGCCGGCCAAATCCAGCGGATTTTTTATGTAGCTTTTTACAAACTTTTTAAAACTCGAATGAATGGTTTTTGGCCACGACACTGAACTCATCTTCTTCACATCTACACTGTATGGAATAAAACCCCACCTAAACTTTTGTTGGTTATTGGGAAGGAAAAATGTAAGTAGTATTAACATAATCATAAGGAGTGGCAAGTCCTCTTCAAACTCCTTCTTTTTCTTCCCTACTTCATCTTTAATTCTTTTTTCAATTAAACTCCTTGTAATGATAGTCGCTTTCCCAAAATTTCTTGACACGAATTCCTTGCAATCTGTCGGTATCGTTCTACTAGTCATTTTTGGTGTGTCGTCTATATCAGTACCTTCAAAGGCATGTAAAATAATAAACTTATATCTTCTGGAAAAATTTCCATTTTACTTTCACCAAAAACAAAACATTCTTTCTCCACTGAGTAGCACGAATATACTACATCCAAATTTTCTGCTTTTTCTTGCACTCTGTCAGTGAAATGTTTTTCTCGTAAAAAACAGAAAAGAAATCATAAAACGGTGTTCGTTTCAAAATCTCAATTTGTTTGCATGTCAATGCTTTCTTATGTCTCAACAAATAGATCATCTTGTAAGACGATTGCAACCCACATTTGTAAGCTGTCGCACAACTGATTTTTTCACCTACGACTAACTCTTCTTTACTCTCCACTGAAATACTTGACTTAATTTCTCGAGGCCTTGGATTCTCAAAATCATCATCCTAGTTATCATAAAAAAAATCAATGCAGAGAATAATAATATTTATCAGTGACACAATTGAATGTAATGCATTTAAAAAAAATTAATCTAATTAACACTTACATTTACACTTTGCATTATCATTTTTACATTCTACATTATCATTTTTTCTTGCACTAAGTTAATATCAAGTTAAATACCATGACAATTGAATGTCATGGTATCATTTTTAACAGATATACAGTATCATTTTTAACAGATATACAGTATCATTTTTAATAAATAGCTCTACTCAAGTTAGCATTTTAATACCATTGAAGTTATCATTTATATATCATTGAAGTTAGTATTTTTTTTACTTATAAAATTTTCTTCAGTGTTTCCAGCATCCTTATCTTCAAATATTTCGGGTTTTCTTCCTTCTTTACCCTATAGAAATTAACAATTATTGTTACAAAATTTAAACAAACACTACTGAAAATTCGTACTATGAATAACACATACCTTTTTTTATCTACTTTTATTTCTTTCTTTAACTTTTCTACAACATATTTTGGATTATTAAACCGTTTCGACCGAGTCTCCTTACTTATTACTCTGCTACTTTTTCTCACTTTTTTCCCATCATTTTTTCGATCCACAGTATCACTTCCTATTCCAAATTTCACTTACTATACATTTTCAGCATTGACAATATCATTTTTTTCCCCCAACATAACTTCTTCATCATTTTTACCCTCGATTGTATCACTCTGGTTCTCAACCACAATTCGTTCTCTACTTTGTACATTTCCAGTATCATTTTTTCCATCAACTCCTCTTTGATCGACAAATTGGCGATCAACGTTATCATTTCCGCTTTCAACTGCGATTTTATCCATTACTGGATTGTCAATTTGCTTCTGACCATCAATACCTAGGGTTTCGACTCCAGCTTGGGACAATTCGGCAGCTTCAAATTGGGTTTCAAAATTCCTTTCCACTACTTTTTCCATTAACTCGCTGTCAGTATAGTCGCTAGGGTTTCGGTCTAATTTAGGAGACTCCGTAGGCGGAGAATTCGTCGATCGCGATTCTGTAGCCATTTCTCAATTACAGGAGAGGGAAGTAAAGGTTACGACGATTAAGACAGAAAATGAAATAACTGGGTTTATTTTGGGTTGGGCTATTATTTGTCCTTTTGGATAAAATATAATTGTGTTGTCCTTATGGATAAAATATTAAATTAATTTGTCCTTATAATTTTTTTTATTTAATGTGTGTCTTGAAGGATCTGCCCTAAAAATGGATATTTACATAAATTTGGTTTGAAACAGAGTAAAACAAAACACTTGGCATTTTTAAGGTGGCTTCGTATATGAGCATCAAACATTTCGCTCCAAGTGTTATAATTAAGCAATCCCACTAATCAACTATATACCAGGAATAAAAAAACTCCATTCAATGTTTCTTAGCTGGTATAGTTCAGATTATAAGCATGTTTCCAGAAACTGAGCTTTAAAGAAAGTTGGTTTAATAAAGGGAATCATGAATATGTTAATTAACATTTGACGATTAATTATGGAAAATGTAATAAATTGGCAAATAGCTCGACTGAAGTATCCAATTAAATTTTAAACTACTAATCTTAGACAATGCAGCTGTTCATAGAAATTATGAAATTTTAAACAATTAAAGGTAAAAAAGGATGATTGTAATGTCATGTAATTAATGATGCCATCCTAAATTCCTAATTACTATAAATTACAATCTATCATTACGATTTTATAGTATATGATCATCCTAATTTTACATAACAGGAGATGGCATATATTTGATGGTACCATGATAAAATGATAATTCTACTTCGCAGAACAGTTGCATTTAAACCATCCTAGTTTATACATGCTAAATAATTTAGAAACCGGGCATAGTTTATGACATCATGTTAAAATTTCAAATAACAATGGTTCTTCTTTACAATAATAACATCCAAAGGATAATTTTTGTGGATTAGTTACGCCTTTAATTTTACACTACTAAAGGTGATATGTCGTCTTGTTCAGTTAAGATCTACAATGATATTATTATCACATCCATAGTGATTTTGAACAAACTCTAGCTGGATGCATAGCTCAATTATTAAGTACATAAAATTATAGAGTTTGAATAGCGTCATGATATTTTTATGTATGTAATTAATTAGCTAAAACAATTCATTGTGCACAATCTGACCGTTGAGCATTTCGTCCTCAAAAGTAATCGCATACTCATTAAAATGTTACTGCAGAATAACTAACCCTCATATTTCAGTCCAAAACAAATCTGTGAATAGATATGTTAAGGATTTAATAATTATATATATTACAATGTATTAACAAAGGTTTAGACTAGTAGGTAAACAAAGATGTCAAAGGTTGTATATCCACTTAAGCCAACAATTAAAGAAACACTACAATAATGTATAAGTTTAGTACAACACATAGGAAAGTACACAAACATTTAATTTGGTTGTTTTTACTTTGAATAAATTATTATAAATATCTAGCCAATAAAAGGACAAGCAATTAACATCCAAAAACATTGAATACCATACGTATGCTTATGAAATTCTAAAAGTGCAAAAATATGAAATTAGAATTGGCCAGTTAAACCACATAATACTGATTATGAGTTATGAAAGTATTGAACTATTAAACAACGGTAAGAACTTCAGTTCGGATTGTACAGTTCCAGTAAGATGCCTGATTTTTATGTAGGTAATAATTCTAAGTTGTTCCAGATTTGAATTTTACTGTCTTCGTAATATTTTGTATATACTATAACTCATTAACCCTCTTTACCGCAGCAGTCATACTTATCAGCAATGTTAACCTTAACTAAGATACAAAACCATCTTTTTCATAGTGCAATCTTCCCTTAATAAATTTAGTTTGTACCCATAAAAAACGTAAAGTTGTTTCAAATTGCCAATCAAACAGCTGTTTCAGTGATGAATTTACAGGAAACTGGGTTATCACTCAGACGTGTAAAAAAGGATTAATATTATGCACATCTATTGTAGGCTTGAAATTGATTGCACTGTTGAAAAACTTCCCCAAAAAAATAGCATTTCTGTGCCCTTAACCATAATATTTTGATATATGGTATAATTAAAGTAGTATTTGAAAACAAAATCAATTAGTAAAAACAATAGACGTTTATCATGGAAAGATACAATAGAAAATGCAAAAAAAAAAAATTTGTCACAAAGTTTATATTGGCTTGGAATAATTGGCCTAAGCCCACTGTTATTTTTATTAATTGATTGTTTGATTATGTAACAATGATAATAAATATGAAAAACTGTATACCTGGGTACTAAGCCGGTATGCCATCAAATCAAAAGCTCCAACGGGTGGTATGAAAGATATAGTTCTATCATTTTCAAATCGTGCCAACCGCACACACCTTGACATAGTTTATTGAGCAAAGAATAATTAACACCCAAATTCAAATCAAATTGACTAGTGATTTTTGAGATAAAAGACAAACAGGCTTACTGTTGAAATTTGATGTCATCCAAGTCTATCGCTTTTCCTCTAGTTATTCGCACTTGTGCCTCTAACAACACTATGTTATTAAGCCCAAGCTTACACTCTGGCATCCCACTGAACAAATAATTCATAACTAGACAATAGTCAAAAGTCATTTTACCTCACAGCTGCTGCAAGCATCTGAGAAGTTGATTCTATGTTTTAATTTTAATATACTCTAATCTACACAACTGTAAACTGAACCATATATGTAACACCCCACATCCTTTAGTGTCACTCACAAAGGGAATGCACTAAGTTCTGAGGAGCATTTAGGGTAAAAGATGCAGATAAATTACAAGACAGACAGAAATTAAACAGCAGAAAATAAAACTTTACTTTATTTATAAGATAGTTTGTACAACAATTGTTTTCCAATATTAGAGTATCATCTGTCTTACAAAATAAAGAAGCATAAAAATACATTTATATTCCCCAATGTAGCATAAGCCAGCCATAGCAGCGAAAAGGAGAGTCCAAAGCACTTTGTCCAGGAATCTTCAAGCTTAGGAAGAGCAGCGGTCCAATCTAACCTGAGTTTAACTATTCCCTCCTCGACTACCTGGGGGGGGGGGGAACGGAAGAAAAGAAGACAAAAGAAAAGTAGAGTCAGACATAAAGCCTGAGTAAGTCTAGTGACTATTCAGTCTATGGATAAGAAAAAGAGCATGATAAGTATATGCTGGAAATGGGAAAGCACCCTAAACTAAGTTAAGTTATCTCGAACCGAATATACTATCGTACCCCATACTAATCTCTGCACCACCTAACTAGTGTCCCAACTAGTAATGATAACGTGATCCCAATCCCTGTAATTTTTGTTGCCTTCAGGCGTACATTTACTTTTTCTGACCTAGATTAATCTAGGATTTACGCTATCTTCCGAACGATGCCCTCTAGTGTAGGACACACTACCTAGGGTGGTATATGTTCTTAGACTTTTTCCACATATGTGTCGCGAATCGTTATCGCTTGTCTAAATGTACATGTCCTGTAATGTGCGGCCCGAGTTCCTTGTCAGGGCTACTCTAGAAATACGGAACTCGGTCGGGAGCTTTCAGATATCCGCCGATGCAGATGCTAAGGTCTGTTTTTTTTCTAGTGGTTATGGTCCCACTCGACCCCTCCCTCAATTAATGAAAGGCCATCCTTGAAAAATGAGAACTATGCGCAGGCCCCCCTATGCCCCACTATCCTATGGCCATCCGCAACCATAACTAGATAGAAAGTATATGGTCTTTTGGAGTTCTCCGCCTTTCCGCTTCACATATCTCGATTGACTCAAGATGGTAGGTAGACGAAGAGTTGCTATCACAGGGCTACCGTCTTCTCGCCGAATCACGCTGGTCCATCCTAGTCTTTAGGTTGCCATATTTTGCAACCAAGGCATACCCTTGGTTCTTCTAACGCAGACCTTAACCTCTGTGAGCCCAGGAGGATCATCTGCAGCCTCACAGAGGGATACCAAGAGTACCCTCACGTCCCCTCGAAGCTTCGGGCTTCGTAACCCAATTCGTTGGAGCCTTCTAGAATCAGACGGACGTACGCTCCTTCTCATGTTCTACTAAGATTTACTACTTAGTTTCTTTCCTTCATCAAGTTGGTTAAGTGTCATTAGTCAATTCAAGTTAACTTAACCCATCACTTATGTCATATTATACTGGTTAAGTGTTGCCTCCTTGTGTTAACTTAACCTCACCATCTGTTTAACTAACCTGTTACAACGGTTAAGTGTCTCCTTATATAACTTAACCCTACTACTTGTTTAATTAACAGGTTATAATGGTTAAGTGTTGTCCATTCACGTTTAACTTTACTACAAGTCAAATTACACTGGTTAAGTGTTCTTGTTACTTAATTCTAATCATTCATGTTATATTGGTTAAGTATTTCTAACTTACTTAATCCTAACCCACTTGTCAAATCAACTTGTTATCATGGTTAAGAGTTCTAATTTTACTTAACCTCAATCACTTGTCTCACTAACATGTTTCTATGGTTAAGTGTTCTAATTAACTTAACCCCAATCACTTATCTCACTAACATGTTTCTATGGTTAAGTGTTCTAATTAACTTAACCTCAATCAATTGTCTCACTAACATGTTTCTATGGTTAAGTGTTCTAATTAACTTAACTTCAATCACTTATCTCACTAACATGTTTCTATGATTAAGTGTTCTAATTAACTTAACCTCAATCACTTATCTCACTAACATGTTTCTATGGTTAAGTGTTCTAAATAACTTAACCTCAATCACTTGTCTCAATAACTTGTTTCTATGGTTAAGTGTTCTAATTAACTTAACCTCAATCACATATCTCACTAACATGTTTCTATGGTTAAGTGTTCTAATTAACTTAACCTCACTCTCTAGTCCAGTTTAATCATGTTAGAATGGTTAAACATTTGCTTAACCTTACCCACTCCCCTAGTCAACATATTAAATTGGTTAAGTGTCCAGATTAACCTAACCCTACCCACCAATTTAGTTAACATGTTAAATTTGGTTAAGTATTAATTAAATTGACTTAACCCTATCAATCCTGACTCAGCCTTAATTTATTAATTAAAGCACCAACCACTCACATTAGACAGATATTGTTGTGGTAACTGGACAGCCGGTCAGTTCCGGGCTGGTTTACACCACAACTCATGTCTAACCTCGGGTCTTTATTGGGCTCAATGCTTAACCACCCACATTGGATAGGTATTGTTGTGATTACTGGACAGCCGGTCGGTTCCGGGCAGGTTTACATCACAACTCAATCCGACCTCGGGTTAAGCATATCGTATTTTCTAAGTTTACATATTTGTCTCTTTTCAATTTTATATGTAAATGTTTTGTGGCCCATTATCCAAATTCGTTATTTTTGGGTATAATAATTTATACCACTTAAATTTCACAAGTCGTTGGCATGTGACAAACATGCCAACACATATATTTTAATTAAACCCAGCGTTATTTTCCCCGTTTGTACGTTCGCGATATTATAACATATGTTGGGCTTCAACATTTCAGCCCAACTTAGAAACATAAAAAAAGAGGCTTAGAACATGATATATTCTAAGTAACATAAAAGGGGTGTGTGAACGCATGAACTTGCAACATAGCGATTTAACTAACATAAATTATGTGGTGCATGAACTTGCAATATAGCGATTTAATTAACATAAATTAGTGGTGCATGAACTTGCAATATAGCGATTTAATTAACATAAATTAGTGGTGCATGAACTTGCAATATAGCGATTTAATTAACATAAATTATGTGGTGCATGAACTTGCAATATAGCGATTTAATTAACATAAATTAGTGGTGCACGAACTTGCAATATAGCGATTTAATTAACATAAATTATGTGGTGCATGAACTTGCAATATAGCGATTTAATTAACATAAATTATGCGGTGCATGAACTTGCAACATGGCGATTTAACTAACATAAATTAGGGGCTTGTGTACTTGTATTGTAATAGCATATAATTTTGACATAAATCATAAACCTAAACATGAGTCATGGGTTTCAATCTATTCATGTAAAATTGCATTTAAAATATGAACCTAACTAAATTAGGTGTCACTTGTATTAGCATATGATTTTTATAACAACATAAGCCTAAAACATATTTTTATTTAGGCATAACACTAAACATAAACTAGTCATTTCCATAAAATCACTATATGTTCACAAAGATGCTTACTTTTGTCACTAATACAAAATTATAGTTTAACTTGAATTATGAGGCTTATTCCAACATAAACTTATATGAATCATGTTACCCAAATGGATCCAACTACATTTGAAATGATCATAGGCATATATATACAAAGATCTAAATCATGTAGGCATAACAGTGAATTATGTTTACATAAGTCTCAACTTGGTTGTAACAAAATATATACAACTTCTTATTAACCACAACATATAAATGTCAATTTCCAACATGAATCGTATACTTGCAAGGGGTGTTTCTTTTCATTGCAAATGTACAATTAATCCAATATCATGTTAATTATACTACAACATCCCAAATCCATTTATAATAAAATCAGAACAACATACAATTATGAACTAGCATCGTTACAATTAAAGTATAATTCCATTTTCATTCTACACAAATCAAGTCTCAATTTTTATTCATATCGGAATAGTACTCTACTTACAATGTATGACGAATCTTGTATTCAGGATTCTGAATTCTGAATACTGAATTTGGTGATGCTATCCTTTGAGGTTGACGTTGTTTTGATTTATTTGTTGTAGTTTTAAGCTTTGAATCAACTCTTAATCGTCTCTTAATTTGACGGCTACTCCTAGTCTCTCTGCAGCAGCATGACGGCTCCTTCTTTTTTTCCTCTTTTTTTTTGTGTGAATTAGGTTGTGAGAGCTATGTTGTTTATATAGAGTTGCAAGTTAATTTGAGCCGTCGATGAAGCCAAGGTTAATACAAGCCGTCCGCTCTAAAGAGAAGCCAATTATGTTCACAATTTAAGGGCGGTAAATTACTCCTATTTCAAATTATGTCATAATTACTTTCTTAATGTACATTATCAACATTTATTATTAAATTTTTATGTACATTAGATACATCCCCCCTTTACACATTTATTATTAAATTTGTATGCACATTAGATACATCTTCCCTTTACACATTTATTATTAAATTTGTATGCACATTAGATACATCTCCCCTTTACACATTTATTATTATTTTTGAATTAGCAACTTTAGTGTTAACTGAAATACGGGGTGTTACATTCTCCCCTCATTAAAGGATTTCGTCCCCGAAATCTTCAAGTCTAGGAGAATGCATATCCTACCATTCAATCGTCCATCTACTCAGCCATCAAACACAGGCATCCATTGTCCTTAAAGGCTTCTAATGCTTTTATGTTCATATGCATAGTGTGTGTATATGTCCTTATCTAATGCAAAATCAGGCGGTATACTGATTCAGTTGACCTCCTTAATGCAAATCATGTCAATGCCATGCGTCCAATATGTATACAAGTCCTAATGATACATATTATTTCTATATGAGTGCACAACCATTCACTCAAATGCAACATCCATATGATAGAACATTAAATTCAATTCATAAACAAATACATATATGTAAATGAAATATGAAGGCGTCTGAGTTGATCTAGTGCCTAATACGTGTGTATATGCATTCACGAGCAACCACTAGCAACCATTCGCAACCATCAACTATAACATGTTTCAAATACATGTTTACATCCAAAAGGGTTTCCATCTAAGAATCGATGATATGTCCTAGAGGATATACCTTAAAAGCTAGAAATTAGTATGCATAGAATTCCTAAAAAAAAGGAATCAAGGATGTACCCTTAAGAAAAAGGGTATGAGGTGCGTATGCCTTATCTTCAATCTCCCGTATCACGTCTTCTTGAGCTTTACTCAACTGTACCTTAACAGATTCAACTTCACGATTGCGAAGTTTCTTGACCTCCATTTCCAAAATAAACAAATGTCAACCATGACACTGAGTGTATATACTAGGATGATCAGAGGTCTCTCCTCTTAGCTTATCCATCATGCCATAACTATGAGGGTCAAAAGGTCACTACGTACTTTTTACCTCTCTTAAGGTTAGTCCTTCTCTATATAGAGCGCCTGCCACAACTATTCATCTCTCAAGCAAACCATCCTAGTCGAACTCGACATCCCTCAAGTACAAGCCCCGAAGGCCTAAACCATTATCAGACAAGCACCCGAGGAATGTCTCATCCGAATTTGGAAGATCTACGTGAGATGATCTAAGCAAAAACAACCAAACACTTGAGCACTAGTTGGGATCTTTTACTATACAAGTACTAAGGTGCAGAGACTCAACTATGGAAGCAAATATGAACAAATGTGAAGTGCTAAAACCAAAAGAAAGAGTACAAACAGAAAAGCTAGACTCTTCCAACAGAACTTTACTACCTTTCTCCAAGGTACGCTTAGTGGTGAAAGCATGACTTGCCCTTCTGAAAATCTTGTCCTTTGTTCTTAATTATATGCCTTATTCTGCCATAGTAAAGATACTTCCTCTTGTCTTAGGTTTTATAATCCCTTCCTCCTTCATGAGCCAAGTCTACATCCATGAATTCCTCATCCTTGGGTTGTGCTCCTTAGACAAACTCCTCATCCTCTTTCGTGTGTAATCATGTTGACAAATATCTCGAAAGTTGCCTCCATCATACAGAAAACCCTACTAAGCTTGAAAGAAAACTAGCAGCAGGTGAAACTACTACGGTTATAGATGGAAGTCGGGCACTACTTCGCCCTTCGATGAGGTTACCTCCCAGAAAGCCAGGAGCCCCAGAGACTCAAGAAAGAAGGGGACAAGGATTCAAACAGAGAATCAGAAGATAGTGCGTATGACTTTTGGGGAATACGCCTTTAAAACAAAACTTTTCTTTTTCAAAATGCTTCTTTTAAAACTATTTGAAAATAATAATTTTTTTCAAATATTTTATCTGATCCGGTAACCTTCAGCTCTGATACCACGTGTAACACCCCACATCCTTTAGTGTCACTCACAAAGGGAATGCACTAAGTTCTGTGGAGCATTTAGGGTAAAAGATGCAGATAAATTACAAGACAGACAGAAATTAAACAGCGGAAAATAAAACTTTACTTTATTGATAAGATAGTTTGTACAACAATTGTTTTCCAATATCAGAGTATCATCTGTCTTACAAAATAAAGAAGCATAAAAATACATTTATATTCCCCAATGTAGCATAAGCCAGCCATAGCAGCGAAAAGGAGAGTCCATAGCACTTTGTCCAAGAATCTTCAAGCTTGGGAAGAGCAGCGGTCCAATCTAACCTGAGCTGAACTATTCCCTCCTCAACTACCTGGGGGGGGGGGACGGAAGAAAAGAAGACGAAAGAAAAGCAGAGTCAGACATAAAGCCTGAGTAAGTCTAGTGACTATTCATTCAATGGATAAGAAAAAGAGCATGATAAGTATATGCTGGAAATGGGAAAGCACCCTAAACTAAGTTAAGTTATCTCGAACCGAATATACTATCGTACCCCATACTAATCTCTGCACCACCTAACTAGTGTCCCAACTAGTAATGATAACGTGATCCCAATCCCTGTAATTTTTGTTGTCTTCAGGCGTACATTTATTGTTTCTGACCTAGATCTAATCTAGGATTTACGCTATCTTCCGAACGATGCCCTCTAGTCTAGGACACACTACCTAGAGTGGTATATGTTCCTAGACTTTTTCTACGTATGTGCCGCGAATCGTTATCGCTTGTCTAGATGCACATGTCCTGTAATGTGCGGCCCGAGTTCCGTGTCAGGGATACTCTAGAAATACGGAACTCGGTCGGGAGCTTTCAGATATCCGCCGATTCAGATGCTAAGGTCTGTTTTTTTTAGTGGTTATGGTCCCATTCGACCCCTCCCTCAACTAATGAAAGGCCATCCTTGAAAAATGAGAACTATGCGCAGGGCCCCTTATGCCCCACTATCCTATGGCCATCTGCAACCATAACTAGATAGCAAGTATATGGTCTTTTGGAGTTCTCCGCCTTTCCGCTTCACGTTTCTCGATTGACTCAAGATGGTAGGTAGACGATGAGTTACTATCACAGGGCTACCGTCTTCTCGTTGAATCACGTTGGTCCATCCTAGTCTTTAGGTTGCCATATTTTGCAACCAAGGCATACCCTTGGTTCTTCTAATGCAGACCTTAACCTCTGTGAGCCCAGGAGGATCATCTGCAGCCTCACAGAGGGATACCAAGAGTACCCTCACGTCCCCTCGAAGCCTCGGGCTTCGTAACCCAATTCGTTGGAGCCTTCTAGAATCAGATGGACGTACGCTCCTTCTCGTGTTCTACTAAGATTTACTACTTAGTTTCTTTCCTTCATCAAGTTGGTTAAGTGACATTAGTCAATTCAAGTTAACTTAACCCATCCCTTTTGTCATATTATACTGGTTGAGTGTTGCTTCCTTGTGTTAACTTAACCTGACCATATGTTTAACTAACCTGTTACAACGGTTAAGTGTCTCCTTATATAACTTAACCCTACTACTTGTTTAATTAACATGTTATAATGGTTAAGTGTTGTCCATTCACGTTTAACTTTACTACAAGTCAAATTACATTGGTTAAGTGTTCTTGTTACTTAACTCTAATCATTCATGTTATATTGTTTAAGTATTTCTAACTTATTTAATCCTAACCCACTTGTCAAATCAACTTGTTATCATGGTTAAGAGTTCTAATTTTACTTAACCTCAATCACTTGTCTCACTAACATGTTTCTATGGTTAAGTGTTCTAATTAACTTAACCCCAAACACTTATCTCACTAACATGTTTCTATGGTTAAGTGTTCTAATTAACTTAACCTCAATCACTTGTCTCACTAACATGTTTCTATGGTTAAGTGTTCTAATTAACTTAACCTCAATCACTTATCTCACTAACATGTTTCTATGGTTAAGTGTTCTAATTAACTTAACCTCAATCACTTATCTAACTAACATGTTTCTATGGTTAAGTGTTCTATTTAACTTAACCTCAATCACTTGTCTCACTAACATGTTGCTATGGTTAAGTGTTCTAATTAACTTAACCTCAATCACTTATCTCACTAACATGTTTCTATGGTTAAGTGTTCTAATTAACTTAACCTCACTCTCTAGTCCAGTTTAATCATGTTAGAATGGCTAAACATTTGCTTAACCTTACCCACTCCCCTAGTCAACATATTAAATTGGTAAAGTGTCCAGATTAATCTAACCCTACCCACCAATTTAGTTAACATGTTGAATTTGGTTAAGTATTAATTCAATTGACTTAACCCTATCAATCCTAACTCAGCCTTAATTTATTAATTAAAGCACCAACCACTCACATTAGACAGATATTGTTGTGGTAACTGGACAGTCGGTCGGTTCCGGGCAGGTTTACACCACAACTCATGTCTAACCTCAGGTCTTTATTGGGCTCAATGCTTAACCACCCACATTGGATAGGTATTGTTGTGATTACTGGACAACCGGTCGGTTCCGGGCAGGTTTACATCACAACTCAATCCAACCTCGGGTTAAGCATATCGTATTTTCAAAGTTTACATATTTGTCTCTTTTCAATTTTATATGTAAATGTTTAGTGGCCCATTATCCAAATTTGTTATTCTTGGGTATAATAATTTATACCACTTAAATTTCACAAGTCGTTGGCATGTGCCAAACATGCCAACACATATATTTTAATTAAACCCAGCGTTATTTTCCCTGTTTGTACGTTCGCAATATTATAACATATGTTGGGCTTCAACATTTCAGCCCAACTTAGAAACATAAAAAAAGAGGCTTAGAACATGATATATTCTAAGTAACATAAAAGAGGCGTGTGAATGCATGAACTTGCAACATAGCGATTTAACTAACATAAATTATGTGGTGCATGAACTTGCAATATAGCGATTTAATTAACATAAATTAGTGGTGCATGAACTTGCAATATAGCGATTTAATTAACATAAATTATGTGGTGCATGAACTTGCAATATAGCGATTTAATTAACATAAATTAGTGGTGCATGAACTTGCAATATAGCGATTTAATTAACATAAATTATGTGGTGCATGAACTTGCAATATAGCGATTTAATTAACATAAATTATGCGGTGCATGAACTTGCAACATGGCGATTTAACTAACATAAATTAGGGGCTTGTGTACTTGCATTGTAATAGCATATAATTTTGACATAAATCATAAACCTAAACATGAGTCATGGGTTTCAATCTATTCATGTAAACTTGCATTTAAAATATGAACCTAACTAAATTAGGTGTCACTTGTATTAGCATATGATTTTTATAACAACATAAGCCTAAGACATATTTTTATTTAGGCATAACACTAAACATAAACTAGTCATTTCAATAAAGTCACTCTATGTTCACAAAGATGCTTACTTTTGTCACTAATACAAAAGTATAGTTTAACTTGAATTATGAGGCCTATTCCAACATAAACTTATATGAATCATGTTACCTAAATAGATCCAACTACACTTGAAATGATCATAGGCATATATATACAAAGATCTAAATCATGTAGGCATAACAGTGAATTATGTTTACATAAGTCTCAACATGGTTGTAACAAAATATATACAACTTCTTATTAACCACAACATATAAATGTCAATTTCCAACATGAATCGTATACTTGCAAGGGGTGTTTCTTTTCATTGCAAATGTACAATTAATCCAATATCATGTTAATTATACTACAACATCCCAAATCCATTTATAATAAAATCAGAACAACATACAATTATGAACTAGCATCGTTACAATTAAAGTACGATTCCATTTTCATTCTACACAAATCAAGTCTCAATTTTTATTCATATCGGAATAGTACTCTACTTACAATGTATGACGAATCTTGTATTCAGGATTCTGAATTCTGAATTCTGAATTTGGTGATGCTATCCTTTGAGGTTGACGTTGTTTTGATTTATTTGTTGTAGTTTTAAGCTTTGAATCAACTCTTAATCGTCTCTTAATTTGACGGCTACTCCTAGTCTCTCTTCAGCAGCATGACGGCTCCTTCTTTTTTTTTGTGTGAATTAGGTTGTGAGAGCTATGTTGTTTATATAGAGTTGCAAGTTAATTTGAGCCGTCGATGAAGCCAAGGTTAATACAAGCCGTCCGTTCTAAAGAGAAGCCAATTATGTTCACAATTTAAGGGATGTAAATTACTCCTATTTCAAATTATGTCATAATTACTTCCTTAATGTACATTATTAACATTTATTATTAAATTTGTATGCACATTAGATACATCTCCCCTTTACACATTTATTATTATTTTTGAATTAGCAACTTTAGTGTTAACAGAAATACGGGGTGTTACAATATACAAAATCAAGGGCACCTTAGATATGTTCTCATTTTTGATGCCCCAACGACATCAGAACGGATTATTTGACCATTGCTGTTGACAAGAATATTTACACTTTCAACAAAATCCAAGAAAACCTAGGCAAATAGAAATAAGACAATTGGTGGCAGAAAATTAAGATTGAGATATTTTTTAAAACTATTAACCAAACTTTTAGTTGTGTATACCATAATAACTTATCACCAGCTCATGTTAATCTACTAATTTTATATCTTGGTACTCCATTACCTGAATGGAAAGTAAACCAGTGCATAGAATCATTCAGCACAACTCCACTAGTCATCAGAAGCTCCCCAAATTTCACAACGTGGATGTGGTACTCGAGATTCCTATCGAAATTTATCCCGGAAGCTCCCAATAGATCGATTGAATTAGTGGCACAGACGTCATACGAAGGGTCGAACTCCAGGAAGTTGAACTGGAACATAAAGCGCTGGTTCAGATCAGGGTCGGAGAAGGTGAGCCCTAGCTGGATAGGTTTTAGGAGATCGACATTTGATTTGAGGATTTGGCAGTGGTAATCGAATGTAATTTTGAAGGATCCAATAGGGCGAAGGACGACTTACCTGAAATGGTAGCTCGATTCGATGGCGACGATGCTTAGAACTTGAAGGGGGGTTCCACTATGCGATTGAGTTTGGATGTAGTGATGACGGAGAAAGGGAATGGACAACGTTTTTGGTGGCGAAAGCAGAGAAAGGGAAACATTTTATTTTGGGATTAGCAGCGGGATTTGGGATTTGGAATTTAGGGTTAGGGGAAAATAAGAGGGAGACGAAAAATAACTGAAGGCGGACACGAAAATGAGGAGCAAACCAAGAAATTACCGCCAAGGATTAAAGATTAAGGCAGAAAAACAACCATTATTCTAAGTTTTCGTGTTTGACTTTAGAAAAATTTCAAAATTATATTTTGAATTTTGTGAATATTAAAATATTTACCTCAAAAATTTTAATTTTTTTAAAATATTAATTTTAACAATAATCTAAACTACAACGAATTATATTTAAAACTGACAGTAAGTAGTAATTATAATTTATTTAATAATAATCATTAATTATAATTAATCATATATAATGACCTATATAAGTATCACTATAACGAAATACTCATTTGCACCTAACTAAAATAAACTTTTAAGGTAATGTTTGTAGTTTTTGAATTTTTAAATTCTTTAATATTTTTAAAAATTCCTATTTCTTAAGTTTTGAATATTTTACAAAATTTTATATTTGTTTAAGGTTTTGAAATTTTCAAAAGTTTATATTTAAACTTTATGAATAATTTAAATTTATTTTAGAAAATATCAAAGTTTTTTTAAAATAATAGTTAGTAATAAAAATAATAATAAACTATATTTCAAAGAATTAACATAATTGTCCCTTTCAAATCCCTTGGAAATCCGGTGCAGAATAGCTTCAACCAAGATTTGTCGGTAATCTGCCTCCAATTGCAACGGAAATTAGCGGTGAAACATTTCCATCGCTAAAGTGCTGCTATATGCAATGGTTTAGCGAAAAGTCGACGATAATAATTAGAAACAAACAGAAATAGAAAATCCTAGATATTATCCCTCGGAGGTTTCACGAAAATCCGTCGCTAATTTAGCGGAATTTTCCGCTGCTGAATTCTGCAGCTATTTACAGCTTTTTTTGTAGTGATCGGGTCAGGTGGGCTTGCTACAACTACCTGTTCGAAGTTAATTATGGGTTAAATTCTCAAAATTTTTAATGATAGTAGAATACCAAGTTTCAACATGCATGAAGTATGCCTAACACTGCAGACGTAAGCATGGAAAGATGCATAAGGGAAATTTACTGATCGTTTGAACAAAAACAGCACCTAAGCTTCAGTATTTCCATAGTTCAAAAAAGTGCAAGTCCAATTCTAAATACGTCCCACACTATGATCTCCAGCTTCCCCGTGGAAACTCACTCACTGTCCTATCTATAGGGTGCGTTCGCAGCCTTATTTTGCCACGCTGGAGATTTTTATGGCGTCCGACGCGTCGGACGCTAGCACCAATTTTCACTTCTGAATGGAATGTTTGCTGGAAGTTGGAAATCAATTCGTTGGCTTCCGACGCGTCGGACGCCAACGGCTTTATTTCCAACTTCCCTTCCTCCCTATAAATCACCCCCTCCTTCCTTAACACCTTTCACAACTACTACTTCAACATCTTCTTCAACTCTTTCTACTATTCGATTAATGTCTAACTCTGATTCATCCTCCAATTACGACGATTTGATTGATCTCTATGGGTTTTATCTGTGTTAGAATGAAACGAGAAATCATATGACGCGGATTAATACTTCAGAGTTCACTGGATTATCTTGGATTAACGAAATTTTGAATGGTCATTAAAACCGTTGTCAAAAATAATTTTCGAATGAAAAGACTTTGTTTCCACGCATTATGTGAAAAACTGCAACATCATGGTCTCGCTTCTAGACCAGAAATCTGTGTCATCGAAATGGTTGGAATATTCATTTATACAATGGCTATTGGACTTTCAAATAGACAACTTCAAGAAAGATTTCAATGATCAGGTAGCACAATTTCCATTTGTTTTCATGATGACCTAAACGCTTTTCAATTACTCACTGCAGATGTAATAAAGCCAGGAGAACAACAATTTAATACTGTTCATCATCACATCAGAAATTCAACCCGGTATTATCCGTATTTTAAAAACTGTATTGGTGCTATAGATGGTACACATGTATCTGCACATTTACCTGCTGATCAAATTATCCCTTATATCGGAAGAAAAGGTTTTGCAACTCAAAATATATTAATGGTTTGTGATTTCGATTTACAGTTTACGTATGTTATGGCTGGTTGGGAAGGGACTGCAGAGAATTTTTAATGTTGTTACAAACGATAGAAGCTCTAACTTTCCTAACCCTCCAGCTTTATGGCTTTTGATGATAACTAATCCTCGATCAGTACTTGACGGAATATTACAGTATGAGAAATACGACGAATAGAGGCACTGAACATGTACACCCAGATGGATACTGAGAAATGACATTAGTTCGAGATAACATTAGAGATGGGTTGGTTGCTGCTGGTCTGCGCTAATTTGTCTTTGTATCTGTAACTGTACTTGTATTTGTATTAGAAACTGTATCTATATTTGTATTCGTATTTGTCAAATCAAATCTATTTATATCTTATTTTAAAAATATCATGCTCAAATACCCCGCTCAGATAACATGCTCAAATACCCCGTTCGCAGCTAAAAACACATTCCCCGTTCGCTACAGTATCATGCTCAAATGCCCCGCTCGCGTTGGTTAAGAACGCACCCATAGTCCTTTCAATCACCGTTCGAAAATCCGATTATTGTAACAAAGCATATAATAGTAGTTTAGGTGAAATGACATAATTAACCGAGCAAAAGGGAACACAACACCAAACAGCTATCTTAAAGACATGTGTGCACGAATTAGTTTGTTTAGAGATTATCAAGGCTCGCTACTATAAGTAGGCTTAATGAAATCCAATAGCTACCCTGGCTCAGTGTGAAAGGTGCATACGCACAAGGGCATCACAGACGCTAGGGCATAAAAATTTCCATCAAGTAAACAGCCGTTATTGCTTAGCAGCGATCGAAGGAAGGAAACACGAAACTGAGTTGCGCGTGAGTCCTCGAGAAGAATAAGGGAGATTGAAGATTGTTGAAGAGTCACGCAAGGACCAGAACACTTCAAGGGCGATTGAAGACTGCTGAAGAGTCACAACTCACGCAAGGACCGATTAAAGAGAATACTTTCAGACATCTACCTTAGTTATCTTAATTTCCAAATTGTATATGTTATAGAAACGGTAGATGCCTTTTAATAAATTTCTGGAATTTAGCAATTGGTTAGTGATTAGAAGTCGGTTAATATAATGGTAATTAGTAAATTATGTAATTTGTTAGTGAGTAGAAATTGGTTAATATAATAATAATCAGTAAATTTCTAGAACAATGATGAATAGGTCAATAATTAAAGAAGAATTTCAGATAACATAGGCATCATTTTTTCAATTTTATAAGATAAGATAGTAAGATACTTTTTAAATTTATGGCTAAAATACAAACTATTTAGGGTGTGTTCTTTGCAAGCGGAAGCGGAGTATTTAAGCGGAGAATTTGAGCGGAGTATTATAGCGGAGAATGGTAGTTAGCGGACCATGCGTTTGGCGGTTTAAGAGGAGTATTTAAGCGAAGTATTTTATTTATATTTTGTAATATAACTAATTACCGATTAAACATAACATTATAATTATTGCAGAATAACACAGTTAACAAAACATAACAGTCCATTACATAAAAACAGTACAGAAAGTGATACATTGCAGAAATACAAAACGGAAATAATAGCAGGAATCCTAAGCGTTGCTTGGTCCGTTCTTGATCTGAAAATACTTATAGTCAGCAGAAAGTTGATCGCGCTTTGTCTCAAATGTCATCCATGGTATTGCATCGTCATCGTTTAAGAAGTTGAATATATCTGCCTTGTTGGGATCTGCAACTATGTGTAATGCTTTCGCTAAATTAAAATCTGCTCCTTCGCTCAAACGTTTAACGCGTCCTATCATATCATCTTGACTTAAAGAATTTCCTGTTGACCGTATATTGTTTGCTGTCAAATTGTTCGGGGTGAGACTTTTCGTAGTTGTAGATTTTTGCACTTTTCGAGCATGGAGGTAATCCACGAGATCAACAAACTTATTGTCCATGTCACCACGCCCTTTCCTAAAACCTTTCTTTTTACCAGAGGTTGAACCAACATGTCGAGTTCGCTGTGGAATGGAAGTTTCGGGTACGTTTGTTTGAGTGGCCGGTTCAGGATCCCAAGAATGAGGTGTTGGTGAATTCAAATTTGGAATATTATTTTGCCCATTGTCTTCTGTTTCATTGAGCTGACTGTGGAAGTGCTCATATGCCCATGGATTAGCATAATTTCCTGGCAAAGAGGGAGTAAACTGTGGTGTTTGCTCAGGTTGAGTAACAACAGGCGTATATGCTGGCATATACGCCGTCTGTCCAGTTGCATGTGTGCCTTGAAACAGTTGTTGTTGTAGCTCCAAATGCTCAAGGAGTGACTTTTTAAATTTCAGAATGGATGGCCCAAATTCCTATTTAACAACATTAATTAATAACGGGTCTATTAAAAAACAAAGTAGAAGTTTACCGCGAATACCTTTAAACGATCATCCCACCATTCATCAGAGCCTGAAACAATTTGACGATTAGAATCCCAACCAGCTCCAGTTTTGTTGTTCAAGCTTTCCCATTTAACCCATTCCCTTCGAAGACTATCATACTTGTGCCGAACTTTGTTTTCGTCGATCAAATCCAGAGTTTCATCTGATCTTGTAACGTTGATTTCGACCGCTGCAACATTAAATTTTTCCGCTATCTCTTTAGTATCCCCTTTCTTGTTATTACCACATTTTCCATACGCCGCAACGGCGCATTTAAGTAATAATCGTGTTGCTTCACTGCTCCAACGGTGTTTAGGTTGTCGATTTGCCATTTTTAAGTGAAGATAGAGAAGTGTTTAGAGAAATAGAAGATGAATTTGGGGTAGATGGAGGAATGGAGGAGGGTGGGATTTTGTAGAAGAGGTGAGGTTGAGGCGTCCGACGTTGAATAAACGGTCCGTTAAGGGCCAAAGAACGCACCCTTAGTGTGCCTACGTTGTTGCTTAGCAAAGGTTTTGTTCAAACACTAATTAGGTCAGTTAGATTAGACTGGTAACCCTATTCTTTTCACATGCCAAAATTCCTACCTTTGGTTTAAATTTTTGGTCTTTTACGCTGTTATGCATTATCATCGTTACTTTGGATTTAAAACTTCTGATAAAATATGACCTTCCAAGAAATAGTGGACTTAAAAATAGAGTTTAAGAAAGTTTTTCAAACATGATTCAAGGTACCAAAATTTGTTGGTTTTGCATGCGACAGCTAAAAGAAAGGAAAAAGGTGTTGGGAAAGACAAACGGAATCTCAGACTAAGAGAAGGATTTGTATTGTTTTCCATTCTCTTTGAGATTTTGTTATATATGTTACTAAATAATAATGATTTTTTTTTTTTGACTTTTTTTTTCAATTTTGTTATTAACCAATGTATGCAAAACAAAATTGCTATTAAAAACAATTTTTTTCCTTACTACAAATATTGTTTTTTTTCAATAGTAATCATTTTTTCAATTTGAAAATAAAAATAAAATGTAGTTGTAATGTTTCGACGAAAGCAACCGTCCAGAAGTTTTAACAGGAAAAAACAAAAAATAAACGAAGAGATAGCCAAATCATTAAGAGGGTCTCTTAAAAAGTATTTTTCAAAAACGACAGATTTGGTTGATATTGCAAATCAACCTTTTGATTTTGAACATTATATTATGTCTATCACTTTATAATTATATATTTCGCAAATGACCAAGTTACCCATACCTTAATTTGCAGATTTACGAAGTGCTAGCTTTCTAGTGGTGCAAAAGAAGCAAATGTTAATTTCTAGTATTTGAAATAATTGAAGTATTATATGTAAAACTTTCTCATATTTAGACTTATTATTTATGTTTTGTCACTATAACTATGTTATTTATAGTTATCAAACAATATGACTTATTTGCGCGTAATACCAATATTCATTTTATTAGCCTGTAATACCAGTATTCATTTTTCTAATATTAATTCCTTACAATATGAATATTATTTAGTATTGTTGTGTTTTTTTTACCTTGGGGGCATCATTTAGTATACCGTACCGGACATCATAAGTCTCAGGACTGGCTCTGATGAAATCCATATCCCAATGTAAAGCACGACAGCCACAACTGCAATGCAACTGTGAACACCGCGACTTGTACAGCAAATGAACGAAACAAGTGCATGTAGCATAAGGGGATAACTACAAACACGACATGGAAGAAAATGGAAGAAAAATACCCAGTTTCAAACAAATGCAAAGGAAAAAAATGTATGTCATATCCAAACCATTAAAAATTTTCAGGCCCCCTTAATGTCCACCCCTTTGATATTTGGATCCATGCAACGCTCAGTACACCATCTGTAACACGGGTGCATCCTGAAGAATTTTAATGATCTGGATTGTCCCCCAAATGCTATGATAACCCTCAGCTGTCGGTTGATTAAGTAATACTGTGTTGGAAATTTATGTGAATTATTTAAAATATAGAAATAAGTGTATGATGGCTCCTATATGTGAATAGTCCCACATCATGGGATTATAAGAAAGATGCAAGTATTTATACTTGTTTCTAAGAAATCTTGTTGGGGCCTTGGACTCCCAATGCATGCTTTGTTGTGAGGAGGGGGACCATGCATCATCACCACCACACACGCGCGCGCGACCGACCGACTCGACCCGGCCCGGTCCGGTTCGGTTCGGGATTGGGCTTGGGCCTTGAGCCTTGAGCCTTGGCTATGTGGTGTAGACACTTATATTTTTGAACCAGAAAAAAATTGTTATTTTTTCGAACTGAATTTTAAACGGGAGATTTTTTCTGAGCCGACTTTCCCATGAAGCGGTAAACTGTTGACCAAGTATTTCGCAGATCCTATTTTCCTCCACTGACCGGTATTTTCGTTCAGCCCTGATCCCGTCTATATATTATCATCAGTTGTAGACGAGATTGATATATATATATATATATATAAAACTGTTTTTTCTTTTCCTCCGCAATTAAAAAATTATTCTTTCAGAAATCTTCGAGCAGTTAAATTCGAAAGTGCAAATCTGCACTGATTTGTTGTGCAAAGGAAATCAGTTACTGTTCTATGAGGCTATTTTATCCTAGAGGTGGCGGCGAGAGTACGAACTGGTTTTGCACCACCGACCAGATCGCCGAGTCGTCTTCAAGAGAGCGACCTGGTCCGCGACTCAGCCATTGTTTCCCAACAATTTGAAGACGATTTCGAAGCAATGGCTTATACAACCCTAGATGAACCGCCCCCTCTTTCACAATCAATTGATTCCAAAGGACGGCTCTATAACAAACGCGAAGATAAGTATTTTTCTTTTGATTATTGATTCTAATCTCGCAGAAATAGGATATCAATTTTTGTGCATAGAACCTCAGACCTCACAGTAACATGCGTATTTTTTGAATGCTTGCTTATTTCTTCCAATGCCGAATAGTGGCTATAATATATATATTGATGAGGTTGAGGTCGCTTTTACTGAATTTGTTAGCAGTAGATTTTTTTGAAATAATCACTGATAGCTTATATGTGTAAAATTTGGAACTTTGAATGACCTAAAAATGTTATACCTCAAAGCCTTGAAGAGCAAGCGATCTAAGCTTAATGTATGTCAAACTGGTGAATCCAGTTTTATGCGTTTTAAGAACTTAGTAGGTCTGTGATGTGTAGGCACAATTTGAATGCAAACTTTTGAAAATGTCTTTATTATAAATTGACAATAATTAAGTGCATACTTATTTGGAAAATGTCATTAAAATTTTGGCATTAGTGAAATGCATATGATTATATGGAAATGTCATTAAAATTGACATTAATAGAACACATATAATATTAGGAAATGTCACTAAAAATTTGACATTAATAGAATGTGTATGTTATTTGATAATGTCATTAAGAATAGACATTAATTGGATGAATAGGTTTTTTTTGCATCAAATAAATTGACATAGTTTATATGCATACAAGTGAAAAGATAGAATATAAAACATTTTTGTTGCATACATGTGAATAACCTATGTTAGTCTATGAGATTGGATATATTTTTCTATAAGAAAAATATAATTTTTTCAAACATATTGACATTCAAAATAGTAAGCATCCACAACCAGCCAGTAAATAACAGAATGGAATCCACAAGGAAACCATAAATGACAGCAACAACCAACCCAAAAGAATGATTCTGGACAGTTGTTTCTATGTTACAACTGTAGAAAACCAGATCATATGACACGAATGTATTTGAACAGGCTAAGCCATGCACCGCAGGCAAACCTGACTGAGGAGCCTCTAATGGTTATAATTACTGAGATTCACCTTGTTGGTGGATCAGAGGGTTGGTGGGTAGACATTGGTGTTTCTCGCCATGTTTTCTATGATCGTGGTATATTCACAATATGCACAGTTGCTGACGATCAAAAAGTGTATTGTGAGATCTTCGCACCACTTAAGCTGTAGAGACTGGTAATATGAAAATAAAGCATATGATTGGAAAGACATTGATTCTTAAAGATGTGATGCATTTGATATGTTTGAAACATTAAAAATTGAAATCAAGCAAATAGGAAAATTAAGAGGTTTTATAGTGATAGAGAAACAGAATATGAATCCAGTTTATTATGATTTTTTATAGATAACATGATATTGTACATGATAGAACTGCACCTTATACACTTGAAATGAACGGTAAAGTTGAAAGAAAATCAGGATCTTTACCGAATTAATAGTTGTCATTTTTATTAAATTTTGGTGCAGCAAAGCATTAGTGGGGGGATATTTTATAGACTGTATGTTATGTTCTGAATAGAATCCCCAAATCCAAGAATAAAATTTCGCATTATGAAATTTTAAAGAAATATAAATACAATATATCATACTTTAGAACTTGTGGTTGTTTAGCATATATTCGCATTCCAGACTATAAGAGAATAAAATTGGCAAAGAAAATCATACGAATGTGTATTTATAAGCTATGCTGTTAATAGCAAAGCATACCGAATTTATGACCTAAATACACATAATATAATTTGAATCAAATGATGCCAATTTTTATGAAATGAAATTTCCTTTTAATTTAAGGAATAGTGGGGGCACAACAAGTATGCCTATTAGAACAGAACTTAATAAAAGTTCTGAAGTTGAATCTAGAAGAAGTAAAAGAGCGAGAACCGTAAAAGATTTGGTTCAGATTTGTGTGCTTTTACTATAGAGGAGGATCACTTAAACCTCGAAGAGGCCTTATCTTATTTAGACGCCAATTTTTGGCGAGAGGCTATAAATGATGAGATGGATTCTCTGGAATCCAATAGGACTTGGCATTTGACAGATTTACCTTCTGGTTGTAAATCTATAGGCTGTAAATGAGTACTTAAAGGAAAATTAAAACTTGATGGCACTGTTAATAAATATAAGGCACGATCAGTAGCTAAAGGTTTTTAAACAAAAAGAAAATATAAACTTCTTCGACAATTTCTCACATGTAACTAGAATAACATCCATTCGGGTATTAATCTCACTTGCTTCCATTCATAATTTATGAATACACCAAATGGATGTTAAAACCGTCTTTTTAAACGGTGAATTAGACGAGGAAATTTATATGGACCAGCCTGAAGGATTTGTAGTACATGGTCAAGAACATAAAGTATGCAAATTAGATAAATCATTATATGGTTTAAAACTAGAACTTTAACAATGGCATGAAAAATTTGAGAACTTTAATCATTTCACATGGTTTTAAAGTTAATGAAAGTGACAAATGCATTTATTACAAATCTGAGAATGACATTTGCACTATTATATGCCTTATGTAGATGACCTACTCATCTTTGGGTCAAACATTCATGCCATAAATTTAGTCAAATCTTTATTAAGTGGCAATTTTGATATGAAAGATCTAGGTAAGGCGAGTGTAATCCTTGGAATTAAGATTATTGGGTCAAAAAGGGGATTTTCTTTGGATCAATCTCATTAAATTGAGAATATTCTAAAGAAATACAATTATTTTGACTGTAAACCTGCATGTACACCATATGGTATCAGTGTAAAGTTATTTAAGAACACTGATAAAGGTGTAAGACAGTCTGATTTTGCGAGCATCATTGGCAGCCTACGGTATGCCACTGAATGTACTAGACCCGACATTGCCTATGTCGTGGGATTATTATGCAGGTTTACCAGTAGACCTAGTATAGAGCACTGACATGCTATTGAAAGGGTCATGAGATACCTTAAACGAACCATGAACCTTGGATTACATTATGAAAAGTTTCAAGCTGTACTTGAAGGATATTCCGATGCTGACTGGAATATTTTATCTGATGATTCTATTGCGACCAGTGGCTATATATTTAGCATTGCTGGAAGAACTGTTTCTTGGAAATCTAAGAAACAGAATATCTTGACTCAGTATACTATAGTGACTGAGATAAGAGCACTAGCCATAGCTAGTGAAGAAGAAGAGAACTAAAGAAATCTGTTAGTTGAGATCCTTATACGGGAAAGATAGACACTAGTGGTGCAATCGATTGTGATAGTTCCGCGGCTATTACAAAAAGTATAGAACCGTTATAACAACGATAGAAAACGACGTCGTAAGCACAATACTGTAAAAGAACATCACATATATAGTGATGAAAGATTTGACGACTATTGAAAGAAAAACAGAACCGATAATAAAACGGTAAGAAATGACAGTCGTATGCACAGTATTGTTAGAGGACATCAAATATGAAGTGATGATAATTTGGCAGATCCTTTGACGAAAGGACTGACCAGAAAGAAAGTCCTTATTAATTCTAAAAGAATGGGACTATTGCCCTGAGATTGTGGAATCGTGCACAATGGTAACCCGACCTAAATGACTGGAGATCCCAAGAAATAGGTTCAATGGGTAAAAACAAGTTGTGTAGTGATAGAAGTAGAACATGCTATTTAATAAACTAAGAAGCATGTATTCCTGAAGTGATTAGAGGATGAGTTAATAGAAACTCTTAATGAGATCTATACTCTATTTGGAGTGGAGTACCTACCTTCAGGAGTACTCTTGATAGACTCACCTGTGTGAATGTGGAAATGTGGTCGTTTCCTATGGAGTTTTGGGCAAAACTTCTAGAGTGTTCACTAAACTGGGATAGACGTGCATGGCCATAAACGCACGGGCTTACTTGATTGCACTATAGAAAAGGTTGTGTGTGGTTTGATGTGAGGAATAGAGTTCAAGACTACGTGTCACTCTAGTAAAAACTGAATCTTACTCACTATGCAAAGGTTCAAGTCGAATGACACCTTTGTTTATGCACAGTCTTATGTTTTTAGAAACTGCTCAATAATATTTTAAAAAATTCAAGTGCGGGATTGTTGGAAATTTATGTGAATTATTTAAAATATAGAAATAAGTGTATGATGGCTCATATATGTGAATAGTCCCACATCATGGGATTATAAGAAAGATGCAAGTATTTATACTTGTTTCTAAGAAATCTTGTTGGGGCCTTGGGCTCCCAATGCATGCTTTGTTGTGAGGAGGGAGACCATGCATCATCACCAACACACACGCGCGCGCGACCGACCGACCGACTCGACCCGCCCGGTCCGGTTCGGTTCGGTTCGGGATTGGGCTTGGGCCTTGAGCCTTGAGCCTTGGCTATGTGGTGTAGACACTTATATTTTTGAACCAGAAAAAAATTGTTTTTTTTTCGAACTGAATTTTAAACGGGAGATTTTTTCTGAGCCGACTTTCCCATGAAGCGGTAAACTGTTGACCAAGTATTTCGCAGATCCTATTTTCCTCCACTGACCAGTATTTTCGTTCAGCCCTGATCCCGTCTATATATTATCATCAGTTGTAGACGAGATTGATATATATATATATATATATATATATATATAAACTGTGTTTTCTTTTCCTCCGCAATTAAAAAATTATTCTTTCAGAAATCTTCGAGCAGTTAAATTCGAAAGTGCAAATCTGCACTGATTTGTTCGTGCAAAGCAAATCAGTTAATGTTCTATGAGGCTGTTTTATCCTAGAGGCGGCGGCGAGAGTACGAACTGGTTTTGCACCACCGACCAGATCGCCGAATCGTTTTCAAGAGAGCGACCTGGTCCGCGACTCAGCCATTGTTTCCCAACATACTGTAATACTAAACACAAGAAATCTCATACGTCCTAGACACCGCTGAAACGTAGTAAACAAATTTATTCTATACATATGCTACCAACAAAAATGTTTGATTCATGCCAATCTATTATGTTTTCATCCCCTGTTAGTTTAAGATTCTAAGAATTCTGAATTTCTTTTAGCTATGAAGAAATTTATTCATAACCTACATTTATAAAGTCAAAAAATTAAAAAGAATAAAATAGGGTATAGAAAGAGTAATATTGATTGGGAGGGGGAGCAGGCACTAATAATGAATTTAAATTAGAATGACGACTAGAATACACTGATCAATTCTCGAAATACCTATAAAGTGGTTTATAAACTATGAACAACGGTAATTTTATTTAACATGTTTTTTTAAAATAGTTATGAATGCAATATCAGTCTCTAAAATATTTGTGCATGCATCAATTCTCCCAACAAAACAGTGTGAGTGCAGAGAATATAACAAAACCCTGATGATGATCGTCCCCATCAATCGCACTGACTATACTTACTATGGCTGTTATGGTAATGGTTACCGTTACCGTTTGGCAAATACCGTTACCGTACCGTTTTTACTGGTAAGCCAAAATTGCTTACCGTTACCGATCGACTGGTATACCAATGACTGGTATACCGATAATCTGGTAACCGTTACACTGGTAATGGTAAATTACCGTTTGTCCATTAAAGGTTATATCTTAACATATTTTTTGTACACGGTGCGTCTTTATTATACTATATGTAGTGTTAGTTTATAAAAAAAACATAAATGAAAAAGAAAATAAGTGTATTTGGAATTATTTCATCTTATTTGAACCAAGTATAATCATTTATTTGTAACTACGTGCTTGTAATAAAGCATATCATATGAGTATACTTATGTTTTGAACTAACTGGTAAAATTACAGTTACCGCTGGTATTGAAGAAACGTTACCGATAATTTACCGTTAAAAATGATAAATTTACCATTACCATATTGTTTTAACTGGTATACCGATTTTAATAAAAAAATGTTTACCAATCGACTGGTAATGGTATGGTAATGGTAAATTTACCGTTACCATAATAGCCCTAATACTTACCATGGCAAACCAACAAACCATACGGATATCACTCAGACCAGTATGATAACAAAGACCATGAAGACCTTAGAAATTTTTCTGAAAGAAACCTTAGTATATATATTCTTTATATTTAACTTATTCTGATTTATAGAACCATAAGAAATTAATAAGCATACCTCTTAAGGACTGTCAACTCAAACTAATAGCAAAATAGAATAAACTTTATATTCTACATATTGTTGCTTCTAGTAATATAAAAAATTAACCAAACGTCCCATGCACTACAAGAAAAGGTGTAATTGGTGTCGGCCCCTTCACTACAAAAAAAGGTGTAATTGGTGTCGGCCCCTTGCGACGGCTGGCGACGGCTAAAAAAAGCGGCCCTCGCCAGCCGTCGCCCAAAAAATGATATACCGCGAGCCTACGGTACAAATCGATCATTCCACTTTTCCCCCAAAAATTAAACCCTCCGACTGAAAATTAAAAACCCCCACCACCCACCACCGACGCCGAACCGAGCTCCGCCGCTGACCGCCACTGACCGACGCTTCCCCCCTCTCCAGTCGTCACTCCTCCTCTCCAGCCGTCACTCCTCTTCAATTCTAGGTTTGATTTCTAACCAAATTTCCTAATTTAATTAATTAATAGTTAGTTAAATGTATATGTTGTGTGAGTATATCATGAATGTTGAATTACTTTTGATTTAGTTATGATTAAAAACCCTTAAATGTGAATTTATTTGTTTATTGGTGAATATTGTATGTTAGTTGATTTTGTGCGTGAACATTGTATGTTACTTGATATGGGATTGGTATACATGTTGTTGGATATGGGATTGGTATACATGTTGTTGGATATAGCTATTTAAAAGCGATGGTTTTGAAATTGTTGGGTTGTGATGTGAAATTTGGTGAATATTACTTATGGTTGGTTGTTGATTATGGTTGATTTTAGTTGAAACCAAATAGGATTAGTTTGTGGAAAAAAAATCGTCTGCGTACGAAATAGATTGTTGAAATCCCCCTTGTCAAAAGCTGCGAGGCTTTAAGATAGCGCGAGGAGCCGTACATCGGGACGGTGCCGATTTTAATTACTCTGCAATTATGCTGCCGAAATTTTCAGAAATATTCATGTGTTTGAATTATTTTCATATGTTGAAGTATATCCATGTGTTGATAATTTATTCATGATAGAAATAAATTGCTTAGATAATAAAAATCACATTTTTATTATGTATGAACCACTAAAAATATTCATGTGTTGAATAAATTCTTTGAACAATAAAAATCACATTTTTATTGTATGTATGAACCACTAAAAATATTCATGTGTTGAATAAATTCTTTGAACAATGAAAATACATTTTTATTATATGTATAAACCACTAAAAATGTTCATGTGTTGAATAAATTCTTTGAACAATAAAAATCACATTTTTAATGTATGTATGAACCATCAAAAGTATTCATGCGTTGAATAAATTCTTTGAACAATATATGTATGTGTTATCGAAATCAGTGACATATATTTTTGAATCAGGAAAAATGTCCAATTATTACATTGACCGTCGTTGGATGTATGAAGTTAGAATTGGAATGAAAGGCTCAGTGAAAGAAGATTTCTATAATGGTGTAAATGAATTTGTTAGATTTGCAGTATCTAATAATCGAAATTACGAGGAGCTTCGTTGTCCGTGTAGTAAGTGTAAACTGATGAGGTTTCATAAACCGGACATCGTTAAAGTACATTTGTACAAATCAGGTTTTGTGCCAAATTATTATTTATAGGATCGTCATAGAGAACTTGTTGCGCCTACAGTAAATCCTGTAGCGTCGGAGGTCGAATTAGTTATCACGAATCCAATAGAAGATATGGTGGAAGATGCAGCACGGTCAATGTTCCCTACCAGTCAGGTTGACGACGATGATGTCAATATTGAAGAAGAACCGAACACGGAAGCCAGAAAAATATATGATTTATTGGCTTCACCTAAGCGGCCATTGTGGAATGGTTGTGAAAATGGAACTGAATTATCGGTAACCGCTGAGTACATCACCATGAAATCAAAATTTAACCTTACAGAAGCTGCATTTACAGCGGTTGTACAAGCTGCGAAAAGACATATGCCACCCGATAATATGATGTGCGATAGTCATTACAATGTGAAAACACTCATGTCGGCTTTTGGTATGCCGTACCAAAAAATAGATACTTGTGTTAAAGGTTGCATGTTGTATTGGAAAGATGATATTAATCTTAGAAACTGTAAGAAATGTGGCGGGGAAAGGTATAAACCTAGAAAAAAGAAAGGTAACGAAGTTTCGTATACAATAATGCATTATTTACCAATCATCCCTAGACTACAACAGTTATATGCATCCTCAGTCACTGCATGTAATATGCGATGGCATAATGTGCGAACACAAGAAGATGGAACTTTGACACATCCATCGGATGGAGAAGCATGGAAACATTTTGATAGGACGTATCCAACATTTGCCGCAGAGAGCCGTAACGTCAGACTTGGTTTATGTACAGATGGGTTTTCACCATTTTCTCAGTTTGGTAGTAAATATTCATCTTGGCCTATTATCGTTACTCCTTATAATTTACCTCCGTGGATGTGTATGAAAACTCCATATATGTATCTCATTGTTGTCGTTCCTCGTCCTAATGATCCAAAACAAGGCATCGATGTTTATCTACAACCATTAATCGAAGAGTTGAAAAAACTATGGGATGATGGAGTTGAAACCTACGACATTTCAAAAAAAAAGAATTTTCGTATGTTCGCTCGTTTGTTATGGACAAATAGTGATTTCCCTGCATATGGGATGCTTTCAGGTTGGAGTACCGTCGGTCGTCTATCTTGTCCGTTATGCATGGAAGAATCACAAGCATTTTTCTTACGGTATGGAAGGAAGCATTCGTGGTTTGATTGTCACCGTTGTTTTCTGCATACCAATCATACTTTTAGAAGAGATAAAAAAACTTTAAAGCTAACAGTGGAATGACGTTGCAAGCACCCAAAATTTGGACAAGTGAAGAAATATACGATATTGTAAAGGATTATCCGAAGATCCATGAGACTGGAGAGCAGACAGAAATTCGGGGTAAATCTGACATTCATAATTGGTGTAAACAAAGCATATTATGGGAGCTACCTTATTGGAAAGATCTTAAACTTCGACATAATATCGACGTTATGCACAATAAAAAAATGTATTTGATAACGTGTTTAATACTGTTTTGAATGTCAAAGGAAAAACAAAGGACGATATATATTCGAGACGTGACATAGAAGAATATTGTAAATGTCCAGAACTTCATATGAATCCTAATGACAATAAAAAACCCAAAGCATGCTATGAACTAGACAACAAACAAATAAAACTTGTACTGAAATGGGTTGAGGGACTGAAATGTCCGGATGGGATTTCTTCTAATCTTCGTAGATGTGTTGACTATAAAAACAATAAACTGAGTGGGATGAAAAGTCATGATTGTCATATCATGGAATATTTATTACCAGTGGTGTTCAAAGAATTATTGCCTGTAAAAGTGTGGGGTGTTTTAACAGAGTTAAGCTTATTCTATAAACAGCTTTGTTCAGCAACGTTAAAAATTGATCATCTCCATAAACTTGAAGTAGAAATTTCGATATTGATTTGCAAATTAGAGAAAATCTTCCCTCCGGGATTTTTTAATGTAATGGAGCATTTACCTATTCATCTTCCATCTGAATCTATTCTTCGAGGTCCAGTGCAATATGGATGGATGTATCCTTTTGAAAGGTAAAATTTATGCTTACAATTCAAAGTGACATTAGTGCATATAAATTGAATTAATTTTATTTTAGGTATATGAATCATCTGAAGAAAAAAGTACGTCAAAAAGCACGAGTTGAAGGTTCGATTTGCAAATCTTATCTTTAAGAAGAAGCTTCGTTCTTTTTTTCTCATTACTTCAGTGATCATGTGAACCTATCATTTGTAAGTGGTCCTCGTAATGATGAAACCGTGGAACCCAATTTTTGTCCGATAGTGTTATCTGTTTTTAGACAACATGGTCGATCTTCTGGAAAATGTGTAGAAATATGGTTAGATGATAGAGATCACCATGTACCACACACATATGTTCTTCTAAATTGTGCTGAAGTTGCACCATTTGTTAGTTACTAAATTTTTAACTTTATTACAGTTATGTGTACATAAATTGTTTGCTAGTAATAAAATCATTTATATTTGCAGTATTTACGAATCAGAAAATCCAAATGGCGATCTCAGTAAAGATTTTGCTAAATGGTTCTCGAAGTACGTTTTCGATCCAATAAACTGCGTCAATGACGAGGGTTTGCAACATCTTGCACTTGGACCAAAAAGAAATGTTAAGACTTATCCAATATTCTTGGTGAATGGATTTAAATTCAACACCAAAGACCATGGTACTGACAGATTAACATATAACAGTGGTGTATTTGTCAAAGGTAGTGATGATCCCGAAGAGCATATAAAAGACTTTTATGGCGTCTTGACACAGATTTTAGAGTTGACATATTATGTACAACCCATTAAAAAAGTTGTTCTATTCAAGTGCAGCTGGTTCAGCAATGTTCCTGGTAATGGAATCAACGTGCATAAAGATTACAAGCTTATAGAAATAAAGCACACATCGCATTACTATAAGTATGATCCTTTTGTATTGGCAAAGCAAGCATTACAAGTTTACTTTGCTCCGTATCCGTCCTTAAAAAGAGATAAAGCAGATTGGTCTGCTGTAATTAAAACAAAGGCAAGATTTGCCTTTGAAGGAATTGCTATTCCAGACGATGCAGAGTATCAAACGGATGCAAATCAAAATGATGAAATAATAATCGCTAATGATGTTAATTTAGAGTCTTTAAACGATGAATCAAATGAATTAATAGAAGCTTTTGAGAGTACAAAGGACAACGATATAGAGTATGAGACCGAGACTGAATCAGAAAATGAAGAAGAATAATATTATTTGTATCGCTATGTTGTGAACTTATATGATGTGCTATGTTGTGAACTTATATGATGTGTTATTTTGTGAACTTATGTGAAGTACTATTTTGTGAACTTATATATGATGTGCTACGGTTATTTATTAGCTGGTTCTTCTTCTTTTATGTAAATGGCTCTTGTAGTTGCATTTGATAATATATGTTGTATGAGTTTATTTGATAATGGATGTGCATAATGATGTATGAGTTATTATTATACAAAATAATCTATTTGTGACAGATATGCCTCCTAGACGCCGACCTACCCATAGTTCAGAGGCAGGTGCAAGCGGTACAACACCGGATACACGTCCGGTCGTAGAGCTCGTGCCCAAGTCCGCAGGGTAAGTTTTTATTTTCGTAAATGCTTAGTATTCAAAAGTTATTAAATGCTAATATCGTACTTTCTGCAGGGGGTTTGATATTATTCCAGGAGAGCTTGTTTTACGTGTGTCTAGACAAGCATATGTCGCTAGATGGACAGAGGCGTGGCCTCACTGGGACGATATTCCTATGCAGATTAGGAATGCCATCCTCGCGGAGGTTCTTGTAAGTATAAATATATTTCTCATTTGCAAAATTATATAAAATATGTAATACAATTTGTTTGTTAATTTATAGTGTTCTGTACTTGTCCGGGATGAAGATACGGATGTTTTCCTCACCGCATGGAACCAGAAGATGAGGAAAAATTATTCAGGCAATGTATACAAGGCAAAAAAAGCGAAAAAAGAGGCCTTAGTGGATGAGCGAGGAGGTCTACGCCGATTTCCAGAAATTGTGGGCCACGGAAGCTGCGAGGGTAAATTACTTAAGCTTGTTTTAAAATTTTATTTTGTATATCCATCAATTAATCATATAATTAAATATACAGGAGCTTTCAGAGCGAAATAGAGCAAACAGGCTCAAAAATCCTGCTTTGCATCGGGTTGGGTCTAAGTCCTTCTCTCAGCATCTTCGCGAATTGGTACGAACGATAAATTACATTTACAAATAGTTCTAAACTTTTTAAATCGTATTGATTAATTCCAAATATATATTTTATCATTTCAGATGTCGACGCTCCAACGGGATCCTACATTTGCTGAGGTATTTACACAGACTCATGTCGTCGAGCGGACAGATGAGGAGGGTAACACCTCATATACCTGGTCGGACCCTAAGTCCTGCGAAACGATGGTTAGCATTTGTAATAATTTGTATTTCACATTTTTAATTTGAATTGAGTATTTAATGTATTCCATAATTGTCCGCTATGGCAGGACAAATACAGGGCAGCCTTAGATGCTCGAGCGACGCAGTTAGGTCAAGAGCCGGACATGGAGGAGTGCTATCGCATCTGGAACAGAATCATCGACCCGCCTACCAGGGTAGACGCTACGGCTTCGGAAACATAGAGGTAAAGCATTTTATTAAAGCATTTTTTATCGACAACTATATTACAATAATTGTATAAAGCATGTAAAGTGTATAAAAAACTTTTGACAATGGTTTCTAACTTTTTTAATATAATTACAGATAGCGGGCACTCAGGCCTCTTATACGAGGCGTCAGGATGAGGAGGAGATCAACATGCTTCGACAACAGGTTGTAGCCTTAGAAGATTTTCAGAAGAACAAGCTCGAGACCGTGCTGGATGCGCGGATTGCTGCATATCTTCAGGAGCATGGTGTGATGCCGCCGAGTGAGCCCGTGAAGGAGGACGATGAGGACGAGGAGGACGGTGAGACTGATGATGATGAGTAGGTAGGTACTTATCTTTTTTTTATTTTGGACTTGTTTTGTAAATACAAGCTAGTTGTTGGTGATGGACTTGAGATGTTTGTGGTATTTTGTGGAGACATGGTTTGTTTGATGGTATTTTGGACATGGTTTGTTTGATGTGGATATGGTGATGGTTTTTTGATAGTTTATCATTTATATTTTTGATTTTTGGACGTGTTGATGGTATGAGTTGATTTATAGTGTTGATGAGGTGATTGAGTGTGAATTTGAGTTGATGGAATGTGAAATTGAGTGTATATGAGTTGCCGATGAACTGAATTTTGAGTTTGTGTGGTTTGATGGCTTGTTAGCTGCTGAAATGCAAAAAAAAAAATTATAGTTTGGCGACGGCTGGCCACGGCTGGTGACGGCGTTCTGGTCAAGTTTGGCGACGGCGGGCGACGGCTTACGAGGGTTTTTTACCCAGTTTTGCCACGTAAGGCGATGGCTGGCGACGGCTTTGTTGCATTGCATAGTGACGGTTGGCGACGGCTTGTTAGGGCCATTTGGTGACGGTTTGTGACGGTTGTATGAATTATAGCCATTTTGTCCACGTGGCAACCTTGTCTTCGCTAGCCGTCGCTAAAGCGGTGTCCAAAGCCGTCGCCATAGCCGACGCTATTTACTTAGCGTCCACATTATTTGTGACGACTTTTGGCGACGGCTTGCGATGGCCTGCGGCGGCTATTTGCCCTCGCTAATTGAGCCATTTCTTGCAGTGATACCGCATTGTAAACTCCAGTGTTTACTATCCGCTAGTGCATCTCGTCATTATGGATACCGCTAAAAAAATCTAATATATATTCTCTTAAAGATTTATTGAACTCATCGTATATGAATATGGACATGTACTTATTACTCCAAATGAACACATACAGAGAAGCACGAACACATAAATGAATATATAGTTGTGTGCAGGTGAAACTAATACACATGTATAGTTTGAAAGTCGGTACACTTTTATTAACCACTGGAAACAGTAGTAACCACCGGAAACTGTAAACAACCGGATAAAAAATAAAACAATAACTCAATACCTATTGTGTTCGAGGATACAAGATATTAAAATAACTACTCAATAATCTAAGTATGCCAATTTAATAAAATAAAATATAACATGGATGCCTCCATGACGAAGATTGAGTATGCCTTCAAGTATATATATCTCGATGACAAATCACTAACTCAATATCTACATACAAGAAATATTAATTAGTCAGCTAGGAACTTTCCCCATTTTTTCATTTTGAAGAGCCAAGGAATCCTCCATTCCTCTATTTCTCCATCTTTCCACCATTAAAGCTTAGGAAATCGAAGATCTACACTATTTGAGGCTAGATCTACATCGTTGCAAGGGATAGTTTATCGAATTTATCTCGTGCAAAAATAAAACATAGACATGAATTCTTCCAATTGAAAATGGCGGCCTCGACATTTTTTTCTTCTTCTTCATCGGCCTTCGATTCATCTTTTCCTCATCTTCCATCCCACCCTCCTCCTCTAAATTCTTTTGATCCTCCACCTCCTAATCGTGATTCCTCTGCTGCAATTCCTGCTGTTGGAAATGTTGGAGCATCCTCATCAGATCAGATTCCTAGATCTAGTACTCCTTCGCAATTTTCTCAGTCATCTAATTCATCTTTTCCAGCATTTACGAAACAAGATTTTGCGTCTCTCTTTAAATCATTACCTAGGAATGCTGGTGTTTTTGTGCCACAACACTTTGAAATTTCTAGGGATGGAACTCGGAATTCTATTCCAGATCTGGTCAAGAAAGCAAGTATGGACTATTGGAGTAATTACTTAGTAGGATTTTTCTTAGATGGTACCCTAAATTACCTTGCTGTAGTAAATTTTTTGAGGCGTTATTGGAATTTACAAGGAGAAGTGGATATTAAATTTGATGGTAGATTTTCTATTTCAAATTTTCAAATGACATACAGAAGGATAAAATCCTTCAATCAGATCCGATTTTCATCCGTGGTTGTATGTTCATACTGACTAAATGGGATCCTTCGATTGGTAATGCTCAATCTCAGATAAGGAAGGTCCCTGTGTGGATTCATTTTTACAGAATTCCTACTCTTCTATGGACTCTTATTGGTATAAATTGGCTTGTGTGTCACATAGGAAGGCTGATTTGTTTTGATAATAGTACAGAAAGAATGAATAGAATTAGGTATGCTAAAGAATTAGTGGAGATTTCACCAGATTTTGACCTACCTAATTCTATACCAATTGCTGATTTAGGAGATAATTGCCCAGCAGTTAAACTTTCTTATGATTGGAAACCTAAGATTCTGTACGGAGTGTAAAGTTTTTGGTCATGATACAATTTATTGTGAGTTTAATAACAAACAGGATGAGACTAATGGTGATCAGTGTGATACTAGAAAGGAAAATAAGCATAAGCAGTCATATGAGTACACTGGTGGCTATAAACTGAGAGCACAGGCTAATATGAATGGGAATAATTGGAATACTGCCAATATAAATAAGAAGCAATACTGGAGAATGAAAGACATTGGTAGTAATAAAGTAAATGTAGATAATGCTACAAAATAAAATTCTGGAAATGTGTATCCATTTGTAAATTTGGATGCAGGTGATGAGGTTATTAATGGAGAAGATAATGAAGTTGTTAATGAAGGTTTAATGCAAGATGAAGCAGGTAAAGAGACTTCAGATCCAAGCTTTATTGGAAAACAAGGCGAAGTGCAGAATATTGGAAGGGATAAAATAGGTGAACAGGATGATGATGTTCTAACAGGATTATTTGATGATGATGATGTTGATAGTTTGGTCAGTGTGCATAAGAAAACAGGGAATTCTTCATCTACTAGTTCGGCTACTACTAGCGCTTCATGTTCATCCTCTTCTTCTACTGTTAAGTCTTCTGCTAACACTAGTTTTGGAAATAGTTCTGGCGCAACTGTTAATTCTTTTAATAATTCTTCAGTCAATCCTTCTATTTCTTCTGTTAGTATTGGCTCTGATGCAAGTTTTGTCTTAGTTGTTAATAATTCTGCTTCTCGTCCATCTGCTATCTCAACTATGTCATGTTCGTCTTCCTTCACTAATTCTTCTCCTGCTAAGTCAATGTTGAATGCCTCCTCGTCTTTATCCGGTGTTCTAATTTTGCTAACTCAAGGCCTCCAAATGTGAACTCAGCCTCTGCAAATGTGAATCCTGGTATTAATTCTGCTTCTCCTTATTTACACTTAAGTCTTCCTGATCATATTATTCTGCCTCCACCTCCTCCTTCAACTGAGAGTGGTTTGGGTTTGGCATCTTCTTCTCAGCTTTCTAGTAAGTTTTGGGATGATGCTGATGATATTGAGCCTCATGTTAACACTTCTTTGAAGAATAAGGGTAGAGGTAAGAAAAAGAAGACTAAGAAGGCTAATGTGAATGTTGATGATATAGATGAGGGAATAGAATATGATATTGAAGATGTAATTCCTTCTAGCAGTCTTTCAGAATCAAATAAGAGACGTGCCAAGAAAACACGTAGTGTTGATGCTTTATGATATATGCAAGTTTTTTTTTGGTGATTTCTGCATGAAGGTAGTTTGTTCAGGTTTGTTCATGGTGCTGGGATCTGAAGACATGAGAGACCAAGTAAGGAGTGCGGTTGCTTGGTTATTTTGTTTCTTCTATAATGAAATGCAGTGGGTTTAGTGATTTTGTTTTAAGTGAAGAGCTCATGGTGATTGTTTGTTGCTGTGTTGATGGAGGACTTTGGTTCAAGTGACTCCAGTTGCAGTAGTGATGATTCATGTTTTTGCATGGTGGTACTGGTCTTGTTTTGTTCTGTTTGTGTAGAGTTAGTATGCGGTACTGAGTTTTTTTTGGGTTTGTTTGTACTATTGTATAGTTTTTTTTCTCGATGACACAGAGTAGTTCAACTACTATAGTCATACTGTATATCTTTGTAATAGTTTCTAGTGTGGAATATTAATAATAATTGCCTTTCAAAAAAAATATTAATTAGTTATCAAACATATTAATTACATTTGTCTAATTGGCACATAAAAAATAATCGCATTTACCTTAATTGCAACATCATTTCTGTGTAAGTATGAGATACTATATGTTGGATTGAAGAGGACGAAGATAGCTTCGAGTCGGAGGTGACCATTCGCAAATCGGAGTTCGCACGCAGAAGTTATGAGCTGAATGGTGCAAGTTGTTCAGTGTGCAGGGCGACAGACGTCTGTCGTGGGTTACGACTGACGTCTCTGACTACAGGGTGGTTTTACCTGAGAGTTCCCACAGACGTCTGTCATCCCTACGACAAACGTCTGAGAGTGGGACAGACGTCTGCCATATTGGGAACAGACGTCTGAGCTGAGTGCTGGAGCCCAACTTATTCCCTAGGAGGGACAGACTTCTGTCACCTCCTACGACAGACGTCTGACGAGTGTTTTGGGTTATTTCGGGCTGGAAACTTGACAAATTGATTTGTGAAGACACGGGGACAATTTGGGTAATTGGCCTATCTCTATATAAGCTATTTTCAGGTGTATTAGTGGGGGTGCTTGGAAAAACTTGATTTGGGATCAAGGGTTTATTCTCAAGGGAGAATTAGGGTTTATAACCTAATTCCAATTCTTCAATTCTATTCTCCTCAAACTCTTTTCTATATTGAAATATAGTGATTACTGGATAAATCTCTTGTATTCCTTTTATCGTGGTAATAAAATACTCCCTCCGAAGTGGATGTACATTAACAAGATGTTAGTGGAACCACTATAAATCCTTGTGTGATTTATTTTTGTTATTTTGTCATTAGTTTCTTGCTTGTGATTGAGATTTGGATTGTTCGTGATTGGTTGATCTTGGTTTGTGACTAGAGTTATTGTTTTGGTTGTTTTTGCAAGTCTAACAACGGTCTAGTCTTCCGATAGCGCTTTGTGGTTTATATATCGGATTCGAGTGGTCTTGGATCAGATTAATCACAATGGTTACAACAGTTGGTATCAGAGTTGTTTGGTGCTTGTTAGGTGTTTATGAAAATGCTGGAGATGGATAGTAGCTCGGTAAATCCTTCCACCGGAAGTCCGAATAGTGTGGCGCCTTATGTACAGGGTTCGTATACGGCGTCGGGTTCTCAATTGGTAAATGACAAGTGGAATGGTGATAACGACTTTAAGAAGTGGCAATGGAAAATGAAAGCAGTTCTTAGGTGGAATCGGGTGCACCGAGTGGTATTTGATACTCACTTATTGCCAAGTGATATCTCGGATGTTGAGAGAGAGGAGATGGAGGAATGGGCTTACACTACTTTTCAACTTGCTATGGGGGAGAATGTTATCTCCGAAATTAGTGGTGAGACTACCGCTAAAGGTATTTGGGACAAGTTGGAAGAACTTTATATGAAGAAGCCACTCGTTAACCGTTTGATCTTGTTGCGAATGTTTTTCACCTTCAAGATGAAGGAGGGTAATTCGCTTAAGGTACATTTGAATGCCTTTGATGACTTGCTCATGAAGATGAAGGTCGTTGATTTGAAGATTGAGGAAGAGCAAAAGGCGATGATATTATTGTGTTCGTTGTCGGACTGCTATACGAGTTTCTCAAATAGTTTGATCTATGGTCGGGATACCTTGACTCTAGGTGATGTCAAGACGGGTCTTCTTAGTGAGGAGTTGAGAGATAAAATGAAGGAGATGAGTGAGGGTAGTACTGGAGCTAGTAGTGGTCACAGGTTGTTTGTGGAGAAAGAGAAGAATGTGATGAAGGGAAACCGGGGGCGTTCTAAATCAAGAAAGCCCGGTGGAAGAGGTAAATCGAAAGAGAGAAATGGCAAGTGCTTTATTTGCAAGAAATCGGGACATTGGAAGAATGAATGTCCTGACAAAGATAAGAAGGAAGTAGCATCTTCATCCATGGCGGTGGAGAGTGGGGATGGTGAGATAGATGAGAATGTGTTGACGGCGGTGGCATCGGGTGTTTCGGGTAACGAATGGGTTCTCGATTCGGGTGCATCGTATCATATGACGCCGAATAGAAATTGTTTTTCATCCTTTGAGGTCAAACAGGGAAATGCAATTGCTATGGGAAATGGTGCTATTTGCAAGTCAATGGGTAGTGGCTCCGTGCAAATAAGGATGTTTGATGGAGTTGTTAGCACGCTCACTAATGTTAGCTATGTTCCGGGACTTAGGAAGTCGCTTAAATCTTTGGGGCAATTGGATTCTCTAGGATGCAAGATCACTATCGAGAAGGATTGCTTGAGGGTTTCGAAGGGGGCGCTTGTGGTTATGAAGGGTGTAAAGACTCATGGTGTATATTTGCTTCAAGGTATGACCGTAGGAGGTGAGATTTGTGTGGGTGTTGATAGTTCTCGTGACTTGGATGCGACACGGTTGTGGCATATGAAATTGGGTCATGTCTCGGAGGGGAGTTTGGATATTCTTCGGAAGCGAGAGATGATCGAGGGTGAGAGTTTCAACAAACTAGAGTTTTGCGAGGAATGTGTCATGGGGAAGCAAACAAGGGTATCATTCGATGAAGGCAAGCATGACTCAAAGGCGGTTCTTGAGTATGTTCATTCGTATGTTTGGGGACCGACACTGGTTGCTTCTTTAGGAGGAGCAAGGTATTATATTTCTTTCATTGATGATTTGCCTCGAAAGGTATGAGTGTATGTAATGAGGGCCAAGTCGGAGGCATTTGCTAAGTTCAAAGTGTGGAAGGCTCTTGTTGAGAATGAGAGTGGCAAGACTTTGGAAGTGTTAAGGACTGATAATGGCGGCGAATATGTTTCTCGGGAATTCTTAGAGTATTGTAGGCATCACGGAATCCAAAGACATTTTACTACACCGGGGGATCCGCAATCTAATGGAGTAGTGGAGAGAATGAACTGAACTCTACTTGAGAAAGCTCGATGCTTGAGATTGACATCGGGTTTGTCTAAGGGATTTTGGGCCGAAGCTTTGTCAACCGCGGTGCATATTGTGAATCGAATTCCGTGCTCGGCCATTGGTAACAAAATTCCGAAGGAAGTGTGGAAAGGGAAGAGTGTTGACTTGAGATATCTTCATGTGTTTGGTAGCCCAGTTTATGTGCATGATCCGGGGAATTATAATCTTGGAGCTAGAGCATTCAAGGGGGTCTTGATTGGTTACACGGATGGCATGAAAGGCTATCAGATTTGGAATCCAGAAACGAAGAAGGTTTTTAATTCTCGTCATGTCACTTTTGATGAGTCATCTTTATTCAGGGAGAATGAGAGCTCATCGGATGTTCGGGATTTGGTTCATGGTGAATCAAAGGAGAAGGAAGTCATTCTCATATTCTGTCCAAGTGGTAGCAGATTTGAAGAAGCTCGTGGGGTAGAAGCAGTTGATGAAACATCACATAGTCCACATGGTTCCTTTAGTGATGTTGGTGATGTGCATGATACTAGAGAAGTTTCAACTCAAGGTGGAGCCGAAAGGGGTTTGGGTGATAGGGTTGGTTGACGTGCAATAAGGCCTCCCGAAAGATATGGTGATTGGAACTACCTTAGCTTTAGTGATCATTTGGACTATGCTCTCAATGTAGTCCAAGATGAGCCGATGGATCTTGATGACGTCATGGAGTCGAGAGAGAGCTCGAAGTGGATTTGCGCCATGGGGGAAGAGATGCAATCGCTTATGAAGAACCGAACTTGGGAGTTGGTTCCACTTCCTCAAGGAGACCGTGCTATAGGGTGCAAATGAATTTACAAGGTGAAGGATGATGGAAGGTACAAAGCAAGGTTAGGGGCAAAGGGGTTTGCACAAAGGAAAGGAAAGGAGTATGATGAAATTTTTGCAACGGTGGTTCGTCATACATCTATCCGGGTTTTACTAGTCATAGTTGCTGTCCATGACTTGGAGTTGGAGCAACTTGATGTGAAAACCGCCTTCTTGCATGGAGACTTAGATGAAGGCATCTACATGGAGAAACCATAAGGGTTTGTTGTAGATGGTAAGTCTAAAATGGTTTGCAAGTTGAAGAAATAACTGTATGGGTCAAAGCAATCGCCTAGACAATGGTACAAGATATTCGATCATTTCATGCTTGAAAGTGGCTTCCATCGAAGCATCAAGGATGCTTGCGTATATTTCAAGAGGTTGGGAAATGATTGTTGGGTGTATTTACTCTTGTATGCGGATGATATGCTCATTGCCTCCAAGGATAAGAATGAAATCAACAAGTTGAAGAAGCTTTTGAAATCGGAATTCGAAATGAAAGATCTTAGAGAAGCAAGGAAAATCTTGGGCATGGAAATTAGAAGGGACCGAAAGCGTTTTGAGTTAAGATTGACTCAAAAGGAATACATTAAGAAAGTGCTTTTCCTGTTTAGCATGGAGGATGTAAAGGCATTAAATACACCTTTACCTTTGCATATGTAGCTTTTGGAGAAGGGCTCACCTATTGGGTATAAAGACAAGGCTTATATGGCAAAGGTGCCATATGCAAGTGCGGTTGGTAGTTTAATGTACGCAATGGTGTGTACAAGGCCTGATATTGCAAATGCCGTGGGAGTGGTTAGTCGGTATATGGCTAATCCAGGGAAATCGCATTGGGAAGCTGTGAAGGCTATTTTGAGATACTTGAAAGGCACAACATCTCATGGACTTGTCTTTGGCGGTAGTGATGAGAGGAGTTGCAAGTTGGTTGGTTATTGTGACTCGGACTACGCCGGTGATAGGAATTGGAGGAAATCAACTTCCGGGTATGTTTTCACACTTGGCGGGACAACCATTATTTGGAGATCATGATTGCAAACCGTAGTTGCTTTATCCACTACGGAGGCGGAGTTGATTGCCGCTGTGGAAGCGGCCAAGGAGACACTCTACTTGAAGCAATTGTTGTGTGACTTGGGTTTCGAACATGAAAGTGTTGATGTTCGATGTGATATCCAAAGTGCTATCCACTTGGCGTTTAGCTCACGGACCAAGCATATTGAGGTGAGAGAGTCACTTCTTGTAGCCTTGGATGAGGGTAAGCTAGTATACCTTCGGAAAGTGCATACAAAGGATAATGCGGCGGATATGTTTACTAAAGCATTGCAGTATGAGAAGTTCGAGCATTGCTCGAACTTAATTTGCTTGGATGCATTGGAGTTTGGAGTTGATATGGTTATAGTATCGAGGTGGAGTGTTGAAGTATGCGATACTATATGTTGTATTGAAGAAGACGAAGATAGCTTCAAGTCAGAGGTGACCGTTCGCAAATCGGAGTTCGCAAGCGGAAGTTATGAGCTGAATGGTGCAAGCTGTTCAGTGTGCAGGGCGACAGACGTCTATCGTCGGTTACGACAGACGTCTGTGACTACAGGGTGGTTTTTCCCGAGAGTTCCCACAGATGTCTATCATCCCCGCGATAGACATTTGAGAGTGGGACATATGTCTGTCATATTGGGGACAGATGTCTGAGCTAAGTGTTGGAGCCCAACTTATTCCCTGGGAGGGACAGACATTTGTCACCTCCCACGACAGATGTCTAACGAGTGTTTTGTGCTGTTTCAGGCTGGAAACTTGACAAATTGATTTGTGAAGACACGGGAACAATTTGGGTAATTGGCCTATCTCTATATAAGCTATTTTCAGGTGTATTAGTGGGGGTGCTTGGAAAAACTTGATTTGGGATCAATGGTTTATTCTCAAGGGTGAGTTAGGGTTTATAACCTAATTCCAATTCTTTAATTCTATTCCCCTCGAACTCTTTTCTATATTGAAATATAGTGATCATCAGATCAATCTCATGTATTCCTTTCATCGTGGTAATAAAATACACTCTCTAAAGTGGATGTACACTAACAAGATGTTAGTGGAACCACTATAAATCCTTATGTGATTTATTTTTGATTTTTTTTCATTAGTTTCTTGCTTGTGATTGAGATTTGGATTGTTCGTGATAGGTTGATCTTGGTTTGTGACTAGATTTATTGTTTTGGTTGTTTTTGCAAGTCTAACAATGGTCCAGTCTTTCACTAGCACTTTGTGGTTTAGATATCGGATTCGAGTGGTCTTAGATCGGATTAATCACAACGGTTACAACAATTTCTTACACAAAAATCATGAGCAAACAATGGAAAAACAAACAAGATGACACCTTCATGTACTCAAAAACAATTCTCATAATCAAACAAAATGCTTAAACTACTCAAGTATGCCTTCACAATTCTCCCTTACAGAACTAACATTTTCAACATCTATATCGGTATCATCACATTCTTCAATGACGTTGATAACTTCTTCTTTATAATCATTTGTCTCTAAATCGTGAAGACCTCTTGGTGGTGCTTTCATTACAATATACCATTTCGACAAATCATTTTCTCTTAAATAAAATGCTTATTTAGCTTGAGATGCAAGGATGTATGGATCTTTAGAAAATAATGCTTGATTTGATGTAAATTGACAAGAGTAAAACCATCCTCATCGACTTTTACTCCATTTCCTATATGTGCCCAACGACACTTAAAAACAGGAATATAAAACACATGATAATCCAATAAAATTATATCAGTCAATATCCCATAATAGGTCACCACATCGACTACTTGAGAAATATCCTTTGCACTTGCTGTACACATAGTAGTCGCATCATAAGTCACTCCGTTATTTTGGGTTTCTCTCTCTACATCTTTTATATTAAATCGTTGATCATTGATAATATATCCTTTGTAAGATAAGGCATCATTCTTTGGACCATATGCAATCCACTTCAACATTTTATCGTGATCATTAGAGTTTATATGTATCTGCAAAAAAATTCATTGACAACGAATATTTTAGAGTAATGTTTTTAGGAAAACGAGAGAATATTCAAATAATTATTTAACCTTTTTTTTAATTTAATCAGCAAAAATTTTTGCACGTGTTTACCAAAGTAAAGTTGAATTTCTTTCCATACGCTTACTTTAATTTTGCAATTTCTCCAAGTGCAAACTAGTATAAAACAAGGCATGCTAAGTTATATTTATTAGCACAAACACATCTAAATAATTGAAAAATAACGTATACGAACCTTAAAAATGGTTCAACCACTGCCATATTCATTAACACGGCTAAATGAGCAATTTCTTTCTCATTGGAGGATAGTGTATCTATCTTAGACGCTAAAATTGGACGTTCTTGAAGTATTACACTATTTTCATATTCTTCATTTCGAGCTGCTGTCTCCTCAACATGCCTTGATTTTTTTAAAAATTCACCAAAAAAACTCATGCATTCATTTGCGAGATAAGTTACTGCAATACATCTTGCGGGCCGTGAATAATTTCTTACATAATCTTTAAATGTCTTCATATACCTTTTAAATGAGTACATCCAATGAAATTGAACTGGACCACTTATGAGCGCTTCTCTACTAAGATGAATTGACAAATGTATCATTATGCCAAAAAATGACGGCTGAAAATATTTTTCAAACTCACACAAAATTTCAATAATTTCAATGTTGATTTGCTGCAACTTCTCTATGTCAAGGACATGCTGACATAATTTATTAAAAAATGAACATAAGCGAATTATTTCTTTTCTTACCTTCTTTGACGACAACCCTCTTATAGCTACCATCAACAAGTATTGCATTAAAACATGATAATCATGTGATTTCAAACCACTAGTCTCCTACAATGATATACGATTTTTCAATTTTGAACAGTAGCCACCGGGTCCTTTGAAATTGTGCAGTCTTTTGCAAAATATTTTTTTCTTAGATTTTGATAATGTATAAGAAGCCGGCAGAATATATGATTTCTTCCCACGAGGTTGTGCATGAAGCTCATGCTGAATTCCCCACTCTTCTAAATCCTTTATAGAACTGAATCCATCTTTTGATTTGTTATCATGCAACATTGTGCCTAAAATGCTTTCATCAATGTTTTTTTCCACATGCATTACATCTAAATTATGACCTAACGACAGTTCCTATAAATAAACGTAACACATAATTTTATGTATATTTAATTGTTAAAACATTTTAAAATAACACTCACCTCCCAATATGGCAAGTCAAATTTTTTTTTAATCTCTTTTTCCATCTTGATTGCTCCAACTGTGTAGGATCGTTGACTTTATCGCCTTCGTCGTTCATATCATGCGTACTCTTCCTCTTCCTTTTTTTCCAGCTTAATAGGCTTCATCTTAATGGCATTTTTCTTATTGTTTCTCCTCTGCCTTTTTTCTTCTCTTTCTCTTTCCCAAAATTATTTGTAAAATCTTTTAACAGTACAAAAATATTTCTTGCAGTTAGAATTCTAGGAGCATTACCTAGCTCCACTGTGTTATCAAACCAAGCCTTCTGTTTCCGCCGTGAATCTGACATAGGTAGATATCTTCTATGACCCATATAAACCTTTTTTGACTATGATTCAACCAACGGTGATGAGTATTAACAATGCACAACGGACAAGCTTTTTCTCCCTTCACACATCATCCAACAAGGTTTCTATCAGCAGGAAAATCATTAATTGTCCATAGCAAAATTGCTTTCATTTTAGATAATGTTTTACTAAATGCATCATAAGCATCAACTCCATTGCTCCACAAATAATGCAAGTCTTCAATCAAAAGTACCAAATATACATCGATATCGTTTCTGGGCTGCTTTGGACCAGGAATAAGTAATGTTAACAAAATATTTTCCTTCTTCATACACAACAGAGGTGAGACATTATATATCACAAGCATTACCGACCAATAACTATATTTGGAACTCAACGTAGAAAATGGATTGAATCCATCAGTAATAAGACCGAGTCTAAGATTGCGTGGATCGGCTGGAAAATATTTCTATCTTTCATCCACCATTTTCCATGCTATAGAATCCACCGGATGATGCATTTTTCAGTCATTGCTTCTGTTGTTGAAATGCCATCTTAAATCTTCAGCCATCTTTTGAGATCTAAACTTTCTTCTAAATCTTGGAATTATTGGAAAATATATCAACGCTTTAATTGGAACACCTTTAATAACCTCCTTGGTATCTTGATTTATCTTCCATCTTGAAGAACTACATTTTGGACAAGTTTCTAAATCTTTGTGTTCTTTTCTAAAAATAATACAATCATTCTCACAAGCATGTATTTTTTCAAAACCAATGTCAAATGCTTTAAGAATTTTTTTACTTCATATAAAGTTTTGGGAAGTACATTATCCTTTGGCAAAAACAATTGTTGCACGTTTAACAACTTGTCAAACCCACTATCGGACAGACCAGTCTCACATTTAAGATTGTGTAAGATGGTGATGGCAGATAACTTTGTATGCTCTATGCATCCGGGATACAATGGAGTTTCTGCATCTTCCAAACTCTTAAGAAGTTCATCCTCCCTTCTTTGAGAGTCATCATCAGCAAAAAAAATCAGAATTCAAAAAATCATCATCCTCATAGTGAATCATCTTGAACAAGTCATATGTGTCAAACGAATTTGTTTTATTTTATCTACATTTTTTAGTTCGCCATGGCAATACCATCTACTTGTTTTATATTTAGAATCCACTCCTTTTATAATTAAATGCTCAAGATGATGTGGTCATATTGCCGGCTAAGATTTCGACAATTTGTACATGGACACAAAAGTTTCTCCACACATGTTAGATTTTGTTTTGCCACATGCACGAAATTCAAAGCTCCTTGTCGGTACTCTATACTGGTCCTAAAACAAATATTAAAAATAAATTTTAATATTAAATATGTGTTACTACTCAAAATACAAATTTAGGTTAAGCATTAAATAGTCACCTATTTAAATACACCCAATTCTTTTCCATTGGCAATACAGGCATTCAAATATGTTTTCAAACTTTGATGTAGAATTTGATTTCCTGCTATAATCAGACAACAAAATACTTCAAAAGCAAACATACATGAGATATGATATATTATATCTTTTCCTAAGCTATAAAATATAGATAACCAATAATCTTTTTAGCCAATCCTTTTTAAACAAAATATTACTTCTACCCACAGTTTTTTTTAGATTATATACAATCTGGAAAATGTCTTTTCTCCAGGCCATGACTCTAATCTTTTTCAACCATATATGTTTTTTGGTAACATCAAAAAAATAAAATTATACTATTATATTCTCCTATATTTAATTTTAGTATATGTATATCATATTTAATTTTAATATATGTATACTCTATTTAATTTTAATTTTAATTATAGTATTATACCCAAAATTTTATAGTCGATCAATTTTACCATAGACAATTTTACCTACAACTATGTATATTCACTCAGGTAAAAAGTGTAACGACCCGGATTTTGAGCGGGTGAGGATAGATAAGATAGAAACTTAGAATAGAAGAAGAAGAAGAACACAACATCAGAGTAACACGAACCTCACAGCGGAACGCATAACATATAGTAGATAACATAACTTTGAAATATAACCGTTATGTATACAATAGCACTTATCAGAGTACAGCACTTACAGCACAGCGGAAATAACTATAGCTATATGATCTTGAAGCCTCCTGCTCCACGCTCTTCCAGTATATCTGTAAATTCCTGACTACTTGACTGCCCATACAAAATTAGGCACCCAAGAGTTTAGGGAAAACAAAACAAATAAACTCCGGGTCAGTCATGGGACTGGTATGAGTAAAACAGTTTAAACAGGTATATGAACAAGTAAACGATATCTCATAAGACCACGCCACAGAACGGAACGGGTTTTTCCCTTATGAAAATCCAAAATATCTTTATATCAAAAACCTTTTGATATTATAATAATGTCTATATACAAATAGATATCAACTAGCAGAAACGCTTTCATCTCACGTTCTACATATATAGTATACAATCAAAATCGCAAGCACGTATTGGATAATGGATTTCCAACTATGACAAGGTATGGAACCACCTTCCGATCAGTGTACTCTAGGAACAATACACTGGAGTTCAACAAGAACATCTTGTAACTCAGCCACACATGACCGACCACTCATTTCGCTTGAGTGTATCGAATGTTCATCACCAACGGTTGGGATCAGCAACCGTTCCCGTATATATATGGGACAGCATTGATAGTTTTAAGAAACAAATGAATATTCTCTAGATAGGTGATTATACACCCTACTTCGGTGCGACCGACTTAGCCATGCTGCCGGCCCGATTTCTATCATTTATCGGATGTGAGGCTAGAAGCTACGCTTATCTTCACAATAGATTCACTTCGAATGCCACATTGTCAGATCCATCGAAAATCATTAATTGACGTCTACAACAGTACATTACGTGTTAGCTAAAGAAGTTTCCATCTCCGCTTCCACTCTTGGTACAGTTGAAGAAATCAATGTACGTGACCGTCTGGAAATACTATGTCAGACATCCATCTTCATTCACTTAGAAATGTCACATCGTCATACCCGCCAAATCACAAATTTACTTATTCAAAAATAACACGGGTATACAGCTAAGAGAAACGAATTCCTCCGCCACCAAACGTGAATACGTTTGAACAGATCAACTTACGCGATCCATTGGATATACTCTGTCAGACCTTCGTCCATACAAGTTGTCCTGGGACTGGACAAACCGAAGGCACTATTCTGTAAACAGGATAGCCCTTGCATTTTACTCCGTCTTCAATTATCTTTGGCATATATGATTCACGACGCTTATGCCAATACAGAGTGGTTCTTTGGATAAAAATCCAACCGGTCTCTCCATATTAACAACGTTAAAATGGTCAAAACTTCGATAGTCTGTGATTTAACCATCAAAGAAAAACAAGTGTACAAACCACGATATTATTTCCAGATGTACAAACCATCATTTAACATAAATCTCTTTAGTTCATTTATTTACTTATCTCCTGTTTCCCTATATTCTAAATTCTTATTTTTCTTTTTTTTATCAGAAAACATTTCTGATTCTCGTTTGGAAAACATTTCCAAAACTCTTTTACGATCAAACCTTACCATTTCTTAGTTAAGAAGGAAGTCACTCAAGTTGGGGTATAATTACCTCTCAGACCTTAACTGAACAACGTTATAACTTCGAAATGGTCAAAGTTTATCTTTAAATCTTTAACAACTTCTTTACGCCTTTCTCGGATTCAATTTTACTAATCCACTTCTATATTTAAAACATTGGTTATAACGATAACGCTATAATCCCTACTTTCAAATTATCTAACTTTAATTTTAACTTCTATTCTTATTAGTGAATGGTTAACCTAACACTTATTTATTTATAAATAAATAAATCTTTATTTAGACACTGGAAAGTATAAGTACTTTCCCGAATTCGATATAATCGAATTTGCCGATTAACTCTCTTCGAGAAATCTCTATTTGATTAACTCTACTTCGAATAACCTATATTCGATTAACTCCTTCTCGAATAAACGATATTCGATAATCTCTCTTCGAATAACTAATATTCGATAACTCTTCCTTTTCAAATATCTCATAATTGAAAATCTCACTTCGATTAAACTATAATCGATAACTCCTTTCGATGAAACTAACATCGATAACTCCTTTCGATGAAACTAACATCGATAACTCCTTTCGATGAAACTAACATCGATAACTCCTTTCGATGAAACTAACATCGATTAATTTAACTCGACGAACTTAACTCGACTAACTTAACTTGACTCGACTAACTCGACTTACTTGGTTCGACCAATTCGATTCGATTAACTAGGCTCGACTAACTTGACTAACTTAACTCGACTTACTTGGTTCGACCAATTTGATTCGATTAACTAGGCTCGACTAACTTAACTAACTTAACTCGACTTACTTGGTTCGACCAATTTGATTCGATTAACTAGGCTCGACTAACTTGACTAACTTAACTCGACTTACTTGGTTCGACCAATTTGATTTGATTAACTAGGCTCGACTAACTTGACTAACTTAACTCGACTTACTTGGTTCGACCAATTTGATTTGATTAACTAGGCTCGACTAACTTGACTAACTTAACTCGACTTACTTGGTCGAACCACCCGATCAACTCAACTTATTTAACTTAACTTATTTCTTAACTCGATTAACTCCTATCGAATAACTAATACTCGATTTAACTCCATTTAACTCTATTCGAATAACTACTATTCGATTAACTCCATTTAACTCTATTCGAATAACGACTATTCGATTAACTCGATTCAACTCTATTCGAATAAACTATATTCGACTAACTCTATTTAACTCCATTCGCTTGACTCTAGATCGCAGCGATCACAATGGTTACGCCTGATTCCCCCAGGAAACATCCGACCGCCGTAGGCTATTTACAGCCCTGCGAATTACGCTAGCAGTCGTTCGAGATGGTAACTTACCCTGAATACTATGTTTGACTAACTCTGTCTCACTTAACTATATTTGATTAACTCTAGTTCATTTTAACTCCAAATGGTTAACTCTAACTGATTAACTCCAACTGGTTAACTCTAACTGATTAACTCTAACTGGTTAACTCTATTTGACTAACTCGACTCGACTAACCCCTTTCGAATAACCTATTCGATTAACTAACCTTCGAATACCATATTCGATTAACTAACTTCGAATACCATATTCGATTAACTCCTTTCGAATGTCTATATTCGATTAACTAACTTCGAATACCATATTCGATTAACTCCTTTCGAATGTCTATATTCGATTTACTTTATTCACCTTAAAAAGATTTCCTTTTTAACAACGTTTTATTCATTTGAAAAGATTTACTTTTAAATAACGGTTCTATACTTTAAAAATGATTTCCTTTTTTATAACGTTTCCTTTCAATTCTATTTGTAAATGGTTTACAAATGTTTCCTTTTCAAATTTATTCTTGAAATATTCTAACTCCTTAAATTTTCGGGAAAATTCGCCATAACTTCCTTTGTATCGGGAGCATCGGGAAAATCCCCAAACCCGCCACACAGGCCTTTCCATTCAAAAAGAAAATGATTTGAAATTATTTCCTTTTTGAATATCTCATATTTCTAAATATTCCAAATTTATAAATATTCCTTATTTATAAATATTCCATTTATAAATATCTCTTATTTTTCAATATCACTTTGAAAAATCTCCTTTATCTACATTCCGGTATGTCATGGTATTCAATCATATCAAATCACGATGTCTAATCTCGTCCATACACACACAATCAACAACAGGTTATAATTCACATCATATATCAAAATATATGAAAAACAATAAAATAACTGTTGAGGAATCCAGTCGGATTCCTCCAACCTGTTTCCCTGCATCACAGATGTTAGACAGTATAGATAACATCACTTTCAGTTCCATATAATATATTCTGTTAAACAGAATCAATATAGGAATTTAACTAACTGACTAGCAGTTCAATCAAACAGTCAACACACAATCAATCAGTCCATATTTAACAGTTCTAAAAATATAACATGAAAATATAAACTGTTCAGAGTTAGTGAGATTTACTCACATTTGCGCGTTAGCCGTTAAATAACGCTTTGCGTTATTTGATTCAGTCGGACAATTTACTTCGCCATAAATTGTAACGGACTCCAATTGACTCGCGGTCAGTTCCATTGTGGAGTGCTCGTCCATACGATCCCAACGGATCTTGTTTCACTTTAATTTCGATCATGTATGAATAAGATACGATTAAACAAAGTTAATACATGATTTGAAATAAATTTAAATTTAAATATTAACTCTATTGGGCCAAACCTTTAATTCCCGTCCCATTAACACCCAACGTCACCCACCCGCTCCCTTTTACTTCTTCTTCCTCCAAGAATTTTAACACGTGCCCTCCTGTACACTTCAAACCATTAGCCGCTACTTCCACCTCCATTTTCTCATCCATCTATCCACTAGAAAATCCACAACAATCATTTTAATTCTTCTCATCCATTTCCGCACCTAACCGACCTATCCCCTTCGAGTTCGACCCTCCGACGAGCATGCGTCGTCGCCCTCATCTCATACAGGTACCGAAGGATTTTATCACCGAATCCACACAAAAACACCCAAACAAACCCGTATTCCACCACCAATCCGAATCCAAACTCGATTTCAAGTATCATTGTCCTAAATTGCCAAGTTCGTGAACCCTAGGTTCACTGGGTGCAACTGACTTCGACGGAGAAGGTTCGAACGCCACAAATCTCACATCAAAATGAAGAGGACTCCTCCCCGAGCTCAAATATATATGTTAGAGGATTTACAGCAATTGATTTTGAGTTTCTTTGATTTTTCTTTGTTTCCCTTTTATTTTCTGCGTTTTGTTTTCTGGTGGAAGAGATTGATCTTCTTGCGTTTTATCATATGTTGTGTGGTTGAGAATAAGCAGTACGTGGTCTTGCTTAGATCCACAAAATTTTTAGGATATTTTAGTTAATATTTTATTGATTTTTTTATGCAGTATCTGCCTTCTAAAAATCCGTGTGATCACACACGACACCCAAAAATCATGAAACTGGACATGTAGCTAGAGTTCGACATTACGGTCCCAACGAAACTGGTTTCGTCAAATTCCGACTTCGTATGCCCACACAGCGTATTTGTAACTGTCGAACTACTGACTGTTTCTCACTCTAAAAATCCGTACGACCACACAGTGACTCTAAAAATCACGAAACTGGAAATCTAACAATAATTTGACATTGTGGATCCAACAAAAACTAGTTTAGTCGAAAACGGAGGTCGTATGAAAAACTGGCTATTTTTCAAGCGTTGAACTGACCTTTTAAATATATAAATATATTTAAATATTATTAAATTTAATATAAATAAATTAATATTCTTGTATATATCCACAGATGATGTCGTACGGCTTCAGAATATCCTGCCAGAATTTATGACTTGATTTTTAGAAATTCCGATTTGATCGATATTCAGTTCGTATCGAAAAATCGATTTATAACGTATATAAAGCATCGCAAAATATAAAGGAATTCCACAGCGACTTTTCAGAAATTTGATTTGGATGTAAATCAAAATCTACACGACGAAATCCCGATTTTTCTCTTCCCCTAGAAAGATATACTCCACCAGCTCCACACGTTTCTTGTTTTCACAGAAATCCGGCTTAAAACGAATCATGTATATCCAGTTGAAGTTCAAATCGCCAAATAGCGAACTGCAGCGCCATTTCAAGCTTGATTTTAATTATATTCAAATTCTACGTTCAAACTGTCGTCGATTGAATATATTCGTCAATATAATTCAACTCTAAGCTGAATTACATCTTAGGGATGACCCCGTTCACAGAATATTGTGATTTCCAATATTTTTGATTATTTCGACATTATAATATATTTTATTATATTATAATTATTAATTAAATATTCAATATTATTTAATTCACGTTCTCGATATCGATAAATCGATATTTAATAATTAAATAAATTAATTATTCAACAGCTAAAAATGCGGGTCATTACAATCTTCCCCCCTTAATAAAATTTCGTCCTCGAAATTGCTAAGCTAGAAAAATGTTATTAACTCTACCAACTAGATTCAAACATCTTCTGGTTTACTTCAACTTTAACTTCAACTGAACCATTTTAATTTCAAATAAATTATTAATTCTTTCCGACTAACCAAATTTTTCAGAAATCATGAAAATTTTCTAACGCCTTAAATTTTCGGAAAATTTTGCCATAACCTCCTTTGTTCCGGCAAATACATCAAATCACAACTCGCCTCTCTAGGCCTTCTCCAACCCAAAAGAAAATCAGACAGCCAAACGGCTTGCCAATTCGGCTCATAAAATCCAAACTCATATATAAAATAAACTTGTACCTTTTTGTCGGGCATATCATTATATCCCTTTTCATCTGTTACACAACTCAACATATATAAATGTCATTCCAATCAAACTCCTGTCAGTTGGTTCTCAACCAAATCATTCGCTTATACTTAAGTCGATTTCCATTCAAACTCTAATATCAAATTTCAACTCTTAAGTTATCGACTTAATTCCATTTCAGATTATTCTATAATCCAATCCGATTTCATTTAACTTAGTTTAAGTTAAATTCAAATTTATTTATTCACTTTTTCCATTTTAATCCATTTAACTTCATTAGTTAAATTTTAATTCCAGAACTTAAATTCCTGAGTTCATTTCAAATCAATTTGAAATCATAATACCAATTCAAAACATTTGAATTTCTAAACACTTGTTTTCTCAAAACAATTCAAAAACAAAACCTTTGGTAGTAATCCGTCACTTTGGAACTCGAAATTGAACACTCATGATGTGGCCACACTCATCAGAATCTATTTTCCAGTAATCGAAGTGAGTTCAATACTATTTCACTTTCAAAAATCATTTCTAAACACTTCCATTTTGAAAACAGTTCAAAATCTCCCAGGAACTTTAAATTTACTTATTTTAATTCCCATTTCTGATTTAATTTCAGATTCAATTCGTCTTACTTCATATACTTTACTTATATGAATTCTGATTAGTTATTTATAACCATTTCATCTTTTTATAATCTCATTCGATTATACTAACAACCAACATAACTAATATACTATATTAATTTCAAAACATATCAAGTCGGTTCATCGTATTCAAGTGTTTATAAAACTCCTACCGATACAGTGGATCAAACTGATCGTCCAGAATTCATAAGCCACTCAATCAATAAATCTCCACAATATAAAACCATTTTATATTCAATAACATATACGCTCTCTTGTATATATATACACTCAACTCAATCTAGGATATTACTAATCCCATCTCTACTGAGTTACGCCACAGAGTTATGTCCGATCACTAAAACATAAGCTCTGATACCAACTGTAACGACCCGGATTTTGAGCGGGTGAGGATAGATAAGATAGAAATTTAGAATAGAAGAAGAAGAAGAAGAACACAACATCAGAGTAACACGAACCTCACAGCGGAACGAATAACATATAGTAGATAACATAACTTTGAAATATAACCGTTATGTATACAATAGCACTTATCAGAATACAACACTTACAGCACAGCGGAAATAACTATAGCTATATGATCTTGAAGCCTCCTGCTCCACGCTCTTCCAGTATATCTGTAAATTCCTGACTACTTGACTGCCCGTACAAAATTTGGCACCCAAGAGTTTAGGGAAAACAAAACAAATAAACTCCGGGTCAGTCATGGGACTGGTATGAGTAAAACAGTTTAAACAGGTATATGAACAAGTAAACGATATCTCATAAGACCACGCCGCAGAACGGAATGGGTTTTTCCCTTTGAAAATCCAAAATATCATTATATCAAAAACCTTTTGATATTATAATAATGTCTATATACAAATAGATATCAACTAGCAGAAACGCTTTCATCTCACGTTCTACATATATAGTATACAATCAAAATCGCAAGCACGTATTGGATAATGGATTTCCAACTATGACAAGGTATGGAACCACCTTCCGATCAGTGTACTCTAGGAACAATACACTGGAGTTCAACAAGAACATCTTGTAACTCAGCCACACATGACCGACCACTCATTTCGCTTGAGTGTATCGAATGTACATCACCAACGGTTGGGATCAGCAACCGTTCCCGTATATATATAGGACAACATTGATAGTTTTAAGAAACAAATGAATATTCTCTAGATAGGTGATTATACACCCTACTTCGGTGCGACCGACTTAGCCATGCTGCCTGCCCGATTTCTGTCATTTATCGGATGTGAGGCTAGAAGCTACGCTTATCTTCACAATAGATTCACTTCGAATGCCACATTGTCAGATCCATCGAAAATCACTAATTGACGTCTACAACAGTACATTACGTGTTAGCTAAAGAAGTTTCCATCTCCGCTTCCACTCTTGGTACAGTTGAAGAAATCAATGTACGTGACCGTCTAGAAATACTATGTCAGACATCCATCTTCATTCACTTAGAAATGTCACATTGTCATACCCGCCAAATCACAAATTTACTTATTCAAAAATAACACGGGTATACAGCTAAGAGAAACGAATTCCTCCGCCACCAAACGTGAACACGTTTGAACAGATCAACTTACGCGATCCATTGGATATACTCTGCCAGACCTTCGTCCATACAAGTTGTCCTGGGACTGGACAAACCGAAGGCACTATTCTGTAAACAGGATAGCCCTTGCATTTTACTCCGTCTTCAATTATCTTTGGCATATATGATTCACGACGCTTATGCCAATACAGAGTGGTTCTTTGGATAAAAATCCAACCGGTCTCTCCATATTAACAACGTTAAAATGGTCAAAACTTCGATAGTCTGTGATTTAACCATCAAAGAAAAACAAGTGTACAAACCACGATATTATTTCCAGATGTACAAACCATCATTTAACATAAATCTCTTTAGTTCATTTATTTACTTATCTCCTGTTTCCCTATATTCTAAATTCTTATTTTTCTTTTTTTTATCAGAAAACATTTCTGATTCTCGTTTGGAAAACATTTCCAAAACTCTTTTACGATCAAACCTTACCATTTCTTAGTTAAGAAGGAAGTCACTCAAGTTGGGGTATAATTACCTCTCAGACCTTAACTGAACAACGTTATAACTTCGAAATGGTCAAAGTTTATCTTTAAATCTTTAACAACTTCTTTACGCCTTTCTCGGATTCAATTTTACTAATCCACTTCTATATTTAAAACATTGGTTATAACGATAACGCTATAATCCCTACTTTCAAATTATCTAACTTTAATTTTAACTTCTATTCTTATTAGTGAATGGTTAACCTAACACTTATTTATTTATTTATAAATAAATCTTTATTTAGACACTGGAAAGTATAAGTACTTTCCCGAATTCGATGTAATCGAATTTGCCGATTAACTCTCTTCGAGAAATCTCTATTTGATTAACTCTACTTCGAATAACCTATATTCGATTAACTCCTTCTCGAATAAACGATATTCGATAATCTCTCTTCGAATAACTAATATTCGATAACTCTTCCTTTTCAAATATCTCATAATTGAAAATCTCACTTCGATTAAACTATAATCGATAACTCCTTTCGATGAAACTAACATCGATAACTCCTTTCGATGAAACTAACATCGATAACTCCTTTCGATGAAACTAACATCGATAACTCCTTTCGATGAAACTAACATCGATAACTCCTTTCGATGAAACTAACATCGATTAATTTAACTCGACGAACTTAACTCGACTAACTTAACTTGACTCGACTAACTCGACTTACTTGGTTCGACCAATTCGATTCGATTAACTAGGCTCGACTAACTTGACTAACTTAACTTGACTTACTTGGTTCGACCAATTTGATTCGATTAACTAGGCTCGACTAACTTGACTAACTTAACTCGACTTACTTGGTTCGACCAATTTGATTCGATTAACTAGGCTCGACTAACTTGACTAACTTAACTCGACTTACTTGGTTCGACCAATTTGATTCGATTAACTAGGCTCGACTAACTTAACTCGACTTACTTGGTTCGACCAATTTGATTTGATTAACTAGGCTCGACTAACTTGACTAACTTAACTCGACTTACTTGGTTCGACCAATTTGATTTGATTAACCAGGCTCGACTAACTTGACTAACTTAACTCGACTTACTTGGTCGAACCACCCGATCAACTCAACTTATTTAACTTAACTTATTTCTCAACTCGATCAACTCGATTAACTCCTATCGAATAACTAATACTCGATTTAACTCCATTTAACTCTATTCGAATAACTACTATTCGATTAACTCCATTTAACTCTATTCGAATAACGACTATTCGATTAAATCTATTCAACTCTATTCGAATAAACTATATTCGACTAACTCTATTTAACTCCATTCGCTTGACTCTAGATCGCAGCGATCACAATGGTTACGCCTGATTCCCCCAGGAAACATCCGACCGCCATAGGCTATTTACAGCCCTGCGAATTACGCTAGCAGTCGTTCGAGATGGTAACTTACCCTGAATACTATGTTTGACTAACTCTGTCTCACTTAACTATATTTGATTAACTCTAGTTCGTTTTAACTCTAATCGATTAACTCTAACTAATTAACTCCAACTGGTTAACTCTAACTAATTAACTCCAACTGGTTAACTCTAACTGATTAACTCTAAATGGTTAACTCTATTTGACTAACTCGACTCGACTAACCCCTTTCGAATAACCTATTCGATTAACTAACTTTCGAATACCATATTCGATTAACTAACTTCGAATACCATATTCGATTAACTCCTCTCGAATGTCTATATTCGATTAACTAACTTCGAATACCATATTCGATTAACTCCTTTCGAATGTCTATATTCGATTTACTTTATTCACTTTAAAAAGATTTCCTTTTTAACAACGTTTTATTCATTTGAAAATATTTACTTTTAAATAACGGTTCTATACTTTAAAAATGATTTCCTTTTTATAACGTTTCCTTTCAATTCTATTTGTAAATGGTTTACAAATGTTTCCTTTTCAAATTTATTCTTGAAATATTCGAACTTCTTAAATTTTCGGGAAAATTCGCCATAACTTCCTTTGTATCGGGAGCATCGGGAAAATCCCCAAACCCGCCACACAGGCCTTTCCATTCAAAAAGAAAATGATTTGAAATTATTTCCTTTTTGAATATCTCCTATTTCTAAATATTCCAAATTTATAAATATTCCTTATTTATAAATATTCCATTTATAAATATCTCTTATTTTTCAATATCACTTTGAAAAATCTCCTTTATCCACATTCCGGTATGTCATGGTATTCAATCATATCAAATCACGATGTCTAATCTCGTCCATACACACACAATCAACAACAGGTTATAATTCACATCATATATCAAAATATATGAAAAATAATAAAATAACTATTGAGGAATCCAGTCGGATTCCTCCATCCTGTTTCCCTGCATCACAGATGTTAGACATTATAGATAACATCACTTTCAGTTCCATATGATATATTCTGTTAAACAGAATCAATATAGGAATTTAACTAACTGACTAGCAGTTCAATCAAACAGTCAACACACAATCAATCAGTCCATATTTAACAGTTCTAAAAATATAACATGAAAATATAAACTGTTCAGAGTTAGTGAGATTTACTCACATTTGCGCGTTAGCCGTTAAATAACGGTTTGCGTTATTTGATTCAGTCGGACAATTTACTTCGCCATAAATTGTAACGGACTCCAATTGACTCGCGGTCAGTTCCATTGTGGAGTGCTCGTCCATACGATCCCAACGGATCTTGTTTCACTTTAATTTCGATCATGTATGAATAAGATACGATTAAACAAAGTTAATACATGATTTGAATTAAATTTAAATTTAAATATTAACTCTATTGGGCCAAACCTTTAATTCCCGGCCCATTAACACCCAACGTCACCCACCCGCTCCCTTTTACTTCTTCTTCCTCCAAGAATTTTAACCCGTGCCCTCCTGTACACTTCAAACCATTAGCCGCTACTTCCACCTCCATTTTCTCATCCATTTCTCCACTAGAAAATCCACAACAATCATTTTAATTCTTCTCATCCATTTCCGCACCTAACCGACCTATCCCCTTCGAGTTCGACCCTCCGACGAGCATGCATCGTCGCCCTCATCTCATACAGGTACCGAAGATTTTATCACCGAATCCACACAAAAACACCCAAACAAACCCGTATTCCACCACCAATCCGAATCCAAACTCGATTTCAAGTATCATTGTCCTAAATTGCCAAGTTCGTGAATCCTAGGTTCACTGGGTGCAACTGACTTCGACGGAGAAGGTTCGAACGCCACAAATCTCACATCAAAATGAAGAGGACTCCTCCTCGAGCTCAAATATATATGTTAGAGGATTTACAGCAATTGATTTTGAGTTTCTTTGATTTTTCTTTGTTTCCCTTTTATTTTCTGCGTTTTGTTTTCTGGTGGAAGAGATTGATCTTCTTGCGTTTTATCATATGTTGTGTGGTTGAGAATAAGCAGTACGTGGTCTTGCTTAGATCCACAAAAATTTTAGGATATTTTAGTTAATATTTTATTGATTTTTTTATGCAGTATCTGCCTTCTAAAAATCCGTGTGATAACACACGACACCCAAAAATCATGAAACTGGACATGTAGCTAGAGTTCGACATTACGGTCCCAACGAAACTGGTTTTGTCAAATTCCGACTTCGTATGCCCACACAGCGTATTTTTAACTGTCGAACTACTGACTGTTTCTCACTCTAAAAATCCGTACGACCACACAGTGACTCTAAAAATCACGAAACTGGAAATCTAACAATAATTTGACATTGCGGATCCAACAAAAACTGGTTTCGTCGAAAACGGAGGTCGTATGAAAAACTGGCTATTTTTCAAGCGTTGAACTGACCTTTTAAATATATAAATATATTTAAATATTATTAAATTTAATATAAATAAATTAATATTCTCGTATATATCCACAGATGATGTCGTAAGGCTTCAAAATATCCTGCCAGAATTTATGACTTGATTTTCAGAAATTCCGATTTGATCGATATTCAGTTCGTATCGAAAAATCGATTTATAACGTATATAAAGCGTCGCAAAATATAAAGGAATTCCACAGCGACTTTTCAGAAATTTGATTTGGATGTAAATCAAAATCTACACGACGAAATCCCGATTTTTCTCTTCCCCTAGAAAGATATACTCCACCAACTCCACACGTTTCTTGTTTTCACAGAAATTCGGCTTAAAACGAATCATGTATATCCAGTTGAAGTTCAAATCGCCAAATAGCGAACTGCAGCGCCATTTTGAGCTCGATTTTAATTATATTCAAATTCTACGTTCAAACTGTCGTCGATTGAATATATTCGTCAATATAATTCAACTCTAAGCTGAATTACATCTTAGGGATGACCCCGTTCACAGAATATTGTGATTTCCAATATTTTTGATTATTTCGACATTATAATATATTTTATTATATTATAATTATTAATTAAATATTCAATATTATTTAATTCACGTTCTCGATATCGATAAATCGATATTTAATAATTAAATAAATTAATTATTCAACAGCTAAAAATGCGGGTCATTACAAAAAAGTATCATATTATATACTTATGGGATTGCATATTGCACAGTAAAATGTATTTTACTAATTGATCATGTATTGAAAGCCAATTCAATGATTACAAAAACACAAAAATTAAGACGGATAAACTGATCGCACCCTTAAATTTGAAATTACGATAATTAAGCCAATTTCCAATTATAATATTTTCCAATTATGATAATTTCCAATTATTTAGCAAGGATAAACTTGTTACATAATTTCCAAAGATAGAAATTGCAATCCCTTCCGACCATCAACCAGCAAGTCCTAGGACAAGTGATGGAGGCAAGAAAGGTGAGGAAATTGAACCTCGGAAACAACTGCTCATGTAGTCCATAAATCAACAAGCTTTTTCATTCGTTTTTTGTTTTTTAATTAGGATTGCAAGCCTTTGTTTTTAACTATGTAGTAATATATTGTATGACTGTTTCCATGCTTTATCATTGTATAAACAATATTGTCCAACCACCTAAGCAATTTCATTGTTTAGGTATGCATGCAGACGATAGTTCGTATAAATCAATTGTCAATTTAAATTGCTCTGAAGTTTCTTTAACTCGATTTCCACGCATGCATGTGTATTTGGAAAATAGTCAATCCAAACCGTCTTTCTGAACAATTTTAAATGCGTGTATATTAGTTCCATTGCTTATTGCTTAAAAAGTAGTTGAGTAGTAAAGATTTACACTATTTGTACTGTTTTACAAAGTAATCAAAGGAAATCAATAAAATTAAGACAAGATTAGGGATTTAATCCTACAATGTAGCATAACCAAGTAAAATTCAAATAAAAAAGATGTGTCAGCCATGCAAAATCCTACAACCACTATATATATATATATCCTTTTCTTTCAAAAAGAACCCTTTAACATATCTAGCAACATTTTCATACCATCGCCTTTGAATACCATCACTTCGAAAGTCTAAATCACAACAATAATTTCATCTCGTCCATCTCTAAATAAATCATAGCATCATCCTCACAAGAAAATCTATTAAACACCATATGTCAACATTGGACAGCGAAACGTCATTATGATATTATCCTAAATCGCAATTCAAATTTCAAGTTTCAACTCCAGTATTTGGCCTCTAAAGAGAAACTAAAACATAATCATGACACTATCATCCATAGTTTCAAGGAACAACGTTTTTCAATCATCGCGAACTGATCACCAGCATCTCAGTGTCGACAACATATGACATCTTATCAGAACTTAACAACAACAAGCATCTTGAGATCCATCACGACAATGGATTCGAGATTAAAGAACATACAGTAAAATCAATTGATTCGTCAGCAACAAAGGAGACTTCAGAACTCAGGCGGTAGTTATTCAAAGAGGAGTTATTTTTGAAATCAAGTTGTTAACTGAGTAAAAGGTGGATAAGGAAAAGTTTTTATGTGATAAGGATCCAAATGAAACACAATCTCAATTAAATTCTAGATCTGAAAACAACAATTTGTAAATATGAAATAATTTTTAATAAATCTTACCTCAATTTGAAGGAATATCTCAGTTGATTACCAGATCTAAAACAACCCAAATTAGCAAGCTCAGATATCATGTCTTCAAGGGATTTCAGGGCTCCTGACCGAAAACCGCTGGAAAGGTGAATGAACGATTGGAGGGCGAGATGAAATCGTATGCGAAGCAGAAGCAAAGTTTGAGAGGGACAATTTTCAGGAGGAGGGAATTTTGGGCTGTAGGTGAAGGAATAGAGAATGAATTCTATGTGAAGCGAAAGCAAATTTTGAGGGGGAATTTTTTTAGAAGCAGGGAATTTTTTGGCGTAAAGGAAAACAGAAAACGTGACAAGGTAAGCTTGTCCATAAGTATTAATTTTGTTTACATTAATGAATAAAAATGAACGGAAAAATGGTAACATAGTATTGATTGCTTTCACACATAAACGCTGATAATAAATGTAACCAAATATATATTTTCTTGTAGTGGGACCCAATGACCCATAGACCTACTTCGAATCTAAAAAGGGAGGATCCCATGACTTTGGTCCACATCCAAGGAATAAACCTTCGGAATGGTCCAAGTCCTAACCACTTAAGACCCAAAATAGATATCAAGAGAGTCAGCCACTTAAGACCTTCTTAAGGTGTAGTAAACCAACATGTTTACACATATAATAGGTATATATATACACTAGATCTCTCACATTAAACCGTCAACCTATAGATGCTGGATATGTCAGGTAGTTCCGGGCAGACTTCTGCTATAAGTGGGCTTAACCTCATGTCATAGTGTACCGGTTTAAATAACCCATGACACCCAGACCTCTCACATTAGTCGGGTTCACTTGCGGTCGCTGAATTTGTTGGTCGATTCGGTGCATACTTCTACTACAAATGACGACTAACTTACTGTCTGTGTGTCATTATTTAATGTATATAAATAATCCATTTTATACACACGCAAACAACAATTTATATAGGGACATTTCAAATTTTAACCTTATTCTAATCGTATTTATTACGTCATTACTACGCTGATTAGTTGATTACGCTATATAAGTAGAATATTTAATACATATAATAAGCACTGTTATCGTATAGACGAAGAAACATTTTAACGGGGTAAATTGTTAATTTGGTCTACATTCAAGGCATACAAGTTAATTACCATATCAGACTGCTAAATACATGGCGTAATGACATAATCAATGATAGCAGTAATGGGAAAATACAGCATAACAATCAAAACTTGCATTCTAGGCTTGTTAGAATAATTCAAGCTATGAATCAAGAACAAGGTGTAAATTTCCTACATCATAAATACATATACATAATTTTCAAAAATATATACATATACATAGACCTTTATTTAATCTAATTTACCATTTTCTATGTTTTACATAAAAACATTGATATTTGATTAGTTTCAAATCTGAATACATCCAAATTATCCATTTAGAACGAAAATTCAAACCTATTCAAATAATAAAACTAAATCAAATATGAACCTTTTTACATCATAAACACTTTTAGATAAAAAGAATAAATCAAATCAAACGAAAATAAATCACCCAAGATGTTCTTCATCCACAACTTAAACAAATTCACAAAACCAACATCTATTGGCAATCACTACAACAAAACAACCTTTTTACAATGGGCAATGCCTGTTGTAATATGGTTTCGCAACGGGCATACACGCCCATTGTATTAGGCCATGTTGTAATAAGTGGTATTTTACAACGGGCAATAAACGGTGTAAAAGACCATATTTTACAACAAGCATAGCCCCTTGTAATATATCATTGCCACAACAGACATTGACCGTTGTAATACATGTATATTACAACTATTTTTTCCCGTTGTTAAAAAGATACAAAAAAAATCATTAATGCAACATATATACAAATTGTACTTGCAATTGTTAAAAATAAATACAAATTATATATTATCATTTACAAAGTCACATGTTTCTTTTTGTACATATTATTACACATTTACAAGAAATAACATCTTCAAAAAGAAAATGAAAACATTTTCAAGAGGTGAAAGTCAAGCCCAGGTTTTGTACAACTTTACTCAAAATTGTACATAGACTGAAAATAGCTGACACGTCGATTAACCACATTTGGTCATACAATATTCTAACTCAATAGAAACGAAGCTACACTTCCAGAATACCAAAGCAATTTTAGACGTATCACTTGCTAGTTGCTTCCACCCTGTAGATTTTGACATGAATTTAGCAGTCAAACAGATAATTAAAACAGGACCAACTAATGCACTCGTATGTTTATAATAAATGCATGTAGTTGAGTTGAGGTTGATGGGAAAAACAAAAAACCACCCACTTTTATTCCACGACTTAAAAACATACTCCCTCTGGTTCATTTTAGTTGACGTTATTAACTTTGGAACCTTTTTCAAAATACATGATGTTTGGCAAAAAAATACCAGCTTATTCACTTTTTTACCCTTTTCAAAAACTCCTTGTTACTAATGAAAAAAGATATGTATCCTACTGTTTAGTATTCCAACGCAGCATTCATTTTCCAATTCATTTCCATCCAAACTCTTCTCTCCTGCCCTTTATTACTTTCAATAAAAAGAGATGCCATTATTACTTTCAATTAAAAAGCATTCACAGTACTCAAGAGTAATAATAAGGGATAAATATGTCAATTTTTTCATTTCTTAATTTGTGTGTAGAATGGTAGAACGTCAACTAAAATGAACTGGAGGGAGTATAAGAGATGAGAGACACAACCAAAAAATAATAATATAAAAGCACCAATGCAATTTGAAGATAGCACAGAAACATGAATATCATTATGTTAATAATCCACTTCTAGATTACCTAGCTCGGCCAATGAGATAGACCACCCATAAAAAGTTTTTAATAACTATGAGTTGCCTTTTTACTGCATAAGAGGAGAAACTGTCTTGCAACTTAAAAAAGATTCTGCTGCAGTATGGACTCATGCAAGTTCATGCTTCATGCTATGACCAGGATATATATCATATGCTACAAAAGCCATCATAAAATATATCATATACTGCACAAAGCTGTTGGTTAGCTTTTTGACCAAGCCACTAAGGCTCACACACAAGAAGGAAATATGAAGCTTCACTCCTTCCAAACTCGATCGTGGTCACTCGCCCATCCTCGGATCGTGACGCCCTATTGGATCGTGACGTCCTATCGGTTCGCAATGCCTTCTGCGATCCGATCCATCCTTCTTAGCTCGATCCGATCCGAGCTCCGGAAACCAGAAAATGAAGGCTATGACTAATTCAACCACGATCCGAGAATGCAGGTTCTCACGACACCTGTCCACAACTGTCATATTGACTAATTCTCCATCAAGCTACGAACCAGTCCGAGATTCTCGAGATTTGTGCCATGTATGACCGCGATCCGCCTGAAGAAATCAGCTATAAATAGCCCAGAACTTGGCATTTTTGGGGATCTTTTTTGGGCAATTGAGAGATCTGACTCCACCATTATCATATCTCCATTGTTTCTACTTAGAGTTATTCTGAAATTATTGAGAGAATCATAATTGTAAGAGTGAGATCGAGTGAAACTATTGATTGTACTTGCATTCAGCATATAATCAACTACATATAAAGTGGACGTAGGCTCGTTAACGCCGAACCACTATAAATCTCGTGTTTTTCTGCTTTTTCTTCATATTTTAGTAATAATTCTTCGTAGATCAGAACAACTTGGATGTTAGACCCAATTTTGGATCTAACATTTTGGTGCTTTCACTGAGAACGAATTTTTAGTACATTGGATTGTTGTTCCGTTGTTTGGATACTCAAGTCCGAAGAAAACAGTCCAAAACTCCACTATTTTTGTTTTTGAAGATTCCAGCGAAATTCAGATATCATGGCTGGAAAGAAGTCTAAGGAAGTATGAGCTGCGCAGGCGAACGAAGCTGAAAATGAAGCAATTGAAGAAAGTGCGCACAAGCAGCCCGAGGAGGAGGTCACGGATCGCCGAGAGGAGGGGGCGAACCGATCCGTTGAGGGGATCGCGACTCAACCAGCTGAAGGAGTTGCCACACGCTCCCATGACCTCGTCTCGAACCGTCCCCATAACACTTCCGCGATCCGATCCCAGGGGGGCGCTCCGAGCCATCGAGGTAAGGATCCCGCGATCCAAAATGACAAGCAGACTACGACCCGACCCGGAAAGGAGGTTATGGCTCGATCCTCCCGTGCTGGCACATCTGCTCGACCTGGCTCAAGCTCTTTACGTATAAGAGAGAATGTTGGCGACCAATTTGACCCTTCTGCTCCGGCTACTGAAGGGGATCCCTCTCGCATTATTGACATGCGAGAAAGATTATTCGATGAGTTAGCTGCTCAGCGGCAAGAGAGTTCAGTATTGCGACACAATCTCACTGCTATTGACAGGCGAATTGACGACCTCATAAGGCAGAGGGTTTCCTCACCAACACGTCTTCCTTCCCCGGAACACACATCCTCATCTGAGGAGCCCCGAAGAAACCGACGTTGGCCCCTGCTAGAAAGAGCTGAGAACATAGAGCAACTTCGATCTCGGGAAGAGGAAGTGCTTAACCAGGGAACTAGCAATCGTAAGTTGAATGAACCTGCTTTACCGCTGAGGAATGGAAACGTGGTTGACCCTGCTCAGAATCGACCCAATCCCCCCGCTCGTCGTTTAGTTGACCTCGGCAACAGGGAGCAAGGAAGCTCCGCCCGAATCCCAGACTTTGTAGCTGCACGTCAAAGAAATGCTGAAGAAGCCCATAGGGCAAGAAGTGCCGATCCTGAGTCCACCTTGACCCGGGCAGATGCTGAAGCAATGATCAGGGAAAACATGATAGCTAGCCGAGGGTATAGGGATGAAGATTGGGGCATAGATCGAAGTCATACGCCTTTTACCGATGATATATTGGAGGTTACTTTCCCGAGACGTTTTAATATGCCGACAATGAATCGCTATGCGGGCAAATCTGATCCAATCCAGCATTTGATGCGATATTCCTGGTCCATGAATGCCGCCGCAGCTACAGACGAGATAAAGTATAAGGCATTCCCTATATTTCTGGAAGATTTGGCATTAGTTGGTTTACCCGCTTGCCAGCTCGGTCGATATCCAGTTTCAGGGAATTGAGTGAGAAATTCGTGAACCAATTCCGCCTTCACGCTCAGAGATCTAAGAATGTGATTGAGCTGTCTCTTATTAAGCTGCGACCGGGTGAAAGCTTAAGGTCATACTTGGATCGTTTTAATTTAGCAGTCACAGAAGTTAAAGATCCGCACGAGCAAACTGTGTTGATGGCCTTAATTGACGGTGTCGATAAGGATACCGAGTTTGGAAGATATCTGGCCGGCAAACCACCTCCGACCAGAGAAATATTTTATGAAAAAGCTAATGTCCGTTTACGACAGGAAGTGATATATGCTAATCGAAAAAGGAAGGCTACTGATAAAGAAGATATCCAGAGCAATATGGCCATCAAGCAGACAGGAGATAGCTCAGGAAAGGTTGAAGTCAATGTTGGGAATAAAAATCAAGGAAATGGTCGCCAGCCGGGAAATAATAATAGCAATAATCGGAAGAGAAACCGAGGAAATGATTCTCAGAGAAGATCTCGACCCAGGCCATTTGAGAGTTTTACACCGTTAAATGATACATTGGAGAATATCTTCTTGGATACCTATAATGTCCTTCCATACAAAAGGCCTCCCCCAAGAGAGTCGACAGACAAAGAGCGCGAAACCGGAAAGTTCTGTCTATTTCACCAAATCCATGGTCATTCCACAAACGAATGTCGTCATCTGAGAGATTTGGTCGAGAGGCTACTCCGAGAAGGAAAACTCGATGAGTACAGGGTCACACCCAGAGACAGGGGGCAAGCCGCATCTGCCCCAAGCCAAAATCAAAACCAGAATCGGAATCAGAGCCAGCCTACTCCCCGACTGACTGCTCAGCAAAAAGGGAAGAACATCGTCATTAACACTATAGTAGGAGGGCTTCATCTGGCCGGGCATAGCTTTAGGGCAATGGACCAATATGTCAATGCAGCTAAACAACCCCTCATGGTAGGAGAAGGCAGTAACCCTGAGGACATTGCTCCAGTCAAACAACAGAAGACAATGACTGATGACATCATCTTTCACGACAAAGATAACATTGGCGTTCACTCCCCAACCGAAGATCCAATAGTAATCACAGCCGCAATTGGTCCGTCCATAGTCCATAAAGTTCTGGTAGATAATGGAAGCTCGGTCAACATTTTGTTCAAGAAAACGTTCAACCAAATGAAACTTGAGCCGAAGGATTTAAAACCATGCGAAGGGTGGATATGTGGATTCAATAGAGCCTCAACTACTCCAATGGGATATGTAGAGTTATTGGTAACCCTTGGGTAAGGGGAGCGCCAGAGAGTAAGAATCCTTCCTTTCATGGTTCTGCACGTTGAATCCCCATACAACGCATTTTTAGGCCGACCGGCCCTAGCAAAGTTCAGAGCTTCTATAGCCCCTTGGTGTTTACTAATGAAGTTCCCGACTGAAGCTGGTATAGGTATAATAAGAGTAGATCAAGTCGTGGCCCGAGCATGCTACATTGCAGAGTTGAATATGCTCCGCAAAGGAAAAGATGTAGAGACCAAAGGCTCTTCCTCCCCGGCAAGGGAGGAAATGTTATAGCAACTAAAGAAAATAACTATGGGAGGGTCGCCCAGAAAACTGCCCGAGGATATAGACCCTAGAGAGGACGAAGAGCTTAGGGGAAGAATGGCGACTCCCAATGAAACAATTGTGGATATTTCAATCGATGATGGAGACCCAGAGAAGGTCCTGAAGATTGGATCCCACTTAGACCCTAATCGAGCCAGAGAGCTAATGGATTTCTTGAAAGCCAATTTAGATGTATTCGCTTGGACCCACTCGGATATGTGTGGGATATCTCCTTCGATCATGAGTCATTCGCTAAGCATCAACCCGAAGCATCCTCCTGTCAAATAGAAAAGGCGAACGCTTGGCCCGGAGTGGTCATCTGCTTTGAAAGAGGAAGTTGAGAAATTGAGAAGTAATGGGTTCATCAGAGACTCAACATATCCAGATTGGATTTCCAACCCGGTCTTGGTAAAAAAGGCCAATGGAAAGTGGCGCACCTGTATTGATTTCTCGGACCTGAATAAAGCTTGCCCAAAGGACAGTTTTCTGTTGCCAAGAATTGACCAGCTAGTAGATTCGACAGCTGGCCACGAACTCCTCTCTTTCATGGATGCTTATTCGGGGTACAACCAGATCCCAATGCACGTCCTAGACCAAGAACACACAAGCTTCATTACAGATTTGGGATTGTATTGCTATGTAGTGATGCCTTTTGGCTTGAAGAACGGCGGTGCTACATATCAGCGATTGGTCAATAGGATGTTTTACAACCAGATTGGGAAGACGATGGAGGTATACGTCGATGACATGTTAGTGAAGTTCAAACAATCATCCGACCATACTGCCGATTTAGCAGAAATGTTTGAAATTCTCCGGAAGTACGGAATGAAATTAAACCCTTTGAAATGTTCATTTGGGGGTAGCATCGGGAATTTTTTTAGGATTTATCGTCAATTCGCATGGGATCGAGATTAATCCAGACCAAATCGCAGCAATCCGGAATATTTAGAAACCTAGACAGATTAAAGATGTGCAAAGCCTCGCAGGGAAAGTAGAGGCATTGAGTAGATTTATCTCCAAAGCTACAGATAAATGTATCCCGTTCTTCGAATTAATAAAGCAAGGAAAGCGCAACTTCGAATGGACCCCTGATTGTATTGAAGCATTCCAGAGTCTCTTGAATCATTTGGAGAAACCCCCGATTTTGTCTAAACCCATAGATCATGAAGAATTATTCTTATATTTAGCGGTGTCAACTAATGCGTTTAGTTCGGCTTTGGTTAGAGAAGAAGATAAGGTGCAATGACCAGTATATTATGTGAGTAAGAAGTTGGCGGTAGCTGAGCGAAATTATCCAAGGATAGAAAAGCTTGCGTACGGTTTGTTGATTGCATCAAGGAAGCTTCGCCACTATTTTCAAGCTCACCCGATTACTATATACACTGATCGCCCTTTAAAACAAGTTCTTCAAAGGCCAGAGGCTTCGGGAAGATTACTTAAGTGGAACATTGAACTAAGTCAGTTCGATTTGAATTTTCAACCGTGGCGATCAATAAGGGGTAAAGTGCCGGTAGACTTCATAGCAGAGTTTACCATCCCAGAAGATGACACAATAAGCGAAGAAGTCGATCGCCCAAGGCTACTCCTCGATCCCAATGCGTGGAAGTTGTTCACTGACGTAGCAAAGAACTATCTGGTGCCGGAGTGGTGCTCGAAACTCCAGAAAAACGGCCGATATACTATGCTCTCAGATTGGAGTTCCGCGCCACTAACAACGACTCAGAATACGAAGCCCTAATTGCTGGTTTGAAACTCGCAAAGGAGTTGAAGATTGCAAAGTTAGACATCTTTTGCGACTCCAAAATAGTTGTGAACTAGGTCGTAGGAAAATTCCAGGCCAAAAGTCCTAGGCTGATATCATATTTAGAAAAAGTGAAAAAGTTGCTGGATGGTTTTGACCATCAAACCATATCCCACATTCCTCGAGCAGAGAACCAAAAAGCAGATAAATTGGCGAAAATGGCCAGTTCTGATAGTCCTGAAAATACAGAACTGGTCCCGATGGAAGTCTTACATTCACCTAGTATAGATCAGATGGAAGTTGATCCGGTACTAGATGTTGAACCTGAAAGGGAGTCGTGGATGACTCCTTTGAAGAATTTCCTAATGTATGGAAAGCTCCCTACGAAGAAAAGTGAGAGGCGTGCAATAATTCGGAAGGCCTCTTGGTATGTGTTGCAAGAGGGAGTCCTGTATAAACAAGGATTTTCAATGCCCCTCCTCCGGTGTATTGCTCACAGCAATATTCAGCGCGTATTGCAAGAAGTACATGAAGGCGAATGTGGAGATCGCACGGGAGACCAAACGTTGGCGAAGAAAATAATACGATATGGTTATTTCTAGCCAACCGTAAATAAGGATGCGGCCAAATACGCGCGACATTGTGACGCCTGCCAAAGATTTTCTAAGATCCATAGGGCCCCATCAAGCCAGCTGAAGATGGTGACGAGTCTGTGTCCCTTCGCTATGTGGGGAATTGATATCATTGGAAGCCTCCCCATAGCAAAGGGTGGAGCAAAATTCGCTATCGTAGCCGTGGATTATTTTACCAAATGGGTAGAAGCAGAGCCATTAACCACAATAACAACCAAGCGAGTAATCAGCTTCATTGTTAGAAACATCATATGCCGATTTGGGATCCCAAGAATCATCATAACGGATAATGGAACTCAGTTTGACAGCACCGAGTTTAGAGATTTTTGCCGGAAATACCACATCGAGAAAAGGTACACCTCTGTGACACATCCGCAAGCGAACGGCCAAGTGGAGGCAGCAAATAAAGCGATTAAATCCATCCTGAAGAAGAGATTGAAGCAGGCCAAGGCCATGTGGGTCGATGAATTGCCCTTGGCACTATGGGCCTACAAAACGACCTATAAATCGGCAACGGGCCATACACCATTTTCTCTCGCCTTTGGAACTGAAGCGGTCATCCCGGTCGAGTTAGAAGTACCTTCTCACCGAGTCACCTATTACGACCCGATGACCAACAATGAGTTGCTCCTTGAATCCTTGGACACGATCGAAGAGAAGAGGGACGAAGCCGATTTACGTGCCTTAAGACATAAGCAGCAAATAGCTTGATATTACAACAAGAAAGTCTAAGCACGAACCTTTGAACCCAGAGACTTGGTCCTAAAACGTGTCTTCCCATACTCAGTGCATATGGGTCCGAAATGGGAAGGACCATATTCCATCCTGCGAAGACTTGATAATGGAACCTTCAAGCTAGCAACCATAGATGGAGACGAAATCCCCAGAGTGTGGAACGCCTAGCATTTGCGGCCTTACCTGACGTGAAATCGTCAGTTTCATTCTTTTGTTTTTAGGATCATGTAAAAAGGCACGACTTGCCTAGAATAGTCTGGTTACTTGAACAAAAGATTATAAAGTGGACGTAGGTTATGATTCGACCGAACAACTATAAAAATATCATGTGTCATTTACCTTTACTGCACCATTACCTATTTGCTTTATATCAATTAACATAAATTATTGTTGTTTTTGAGTTTGTCGTAGATTATGCAGCAATATTGGAACATCCAATGCATTTTGCCACAAGGTGAAAGAGGAACCATAATCGAGGACCACAAGGTGCGGCAAAGTAAATCACCCCACGATCAAACTCTAACTCCCCAAAATCAGGAGAGAGTATAAAGGACGCGAAGATGACGTCCGCAAGGCGTGAAGGTGCACCATGATAAAACTACCTTGCCACCACTCTAACCCGCTGAAGGATCGGGAGAGTATAAAGGCGCCAGAGATTTAGCGCCCCCAGAATTTTTGCCCCGCTGAAGGATCGGAGAGCAGACCTGAAACGAGCTCAAACTCTAACCCGCTGAAGGATCGGGAGAGTATAAAATTATTAGGAATTTAGCGCTAAAAGAATCCTTTCCCCACCTTTCATAATAGGGGCAACACACATGACTCTAATCAATCATTAATAAGCCCTGGCCAGGCATCATATTAACACACACATCACATCTAAGCACAGAAATTTTAAAATTTTGCTAATGCGATTCATGATTTAATTTTTGATTAATTATGGTTTAAATATTTGTGGCTAATGCGATAAATTAAAATTGGAGGTTCGCAGGTTTAGTTCCCCTTTTTATGTGACTGATTTTTCTTGAAGGGAAACTCTTGTCCATATCACGACAAGGATGAAAGTCAAGGTCGACCAAGACGAATTATCCCCTCATGCCGTTATGTTGGCTACTCAGGAGGTTGTACAGAGATGCAAGGAACTTGGAATCACTGCATTGCATATTAAATTAAAGGCAACGAAAATCAATTTTCATTTACTAAGATGCAGGGATACAAGATAAGATAGCTAAACAAAAGTGAGGGCCATTCTCACAATTACATTTTCTGGCCAGTGGAAAGTCTAAAAATCCTAGGAACGAAATATGAACTAATATCTGCATCCTACTCATGCTTGTAGGGCTATTTTGGCTTCTTGCTCTTCTTCTGCTTCCCCGACTCCTCCTTGTCAACATCCGAACGATCACCCTTTTTCCTCTTCCTCTTATCAACAAGACGCTCTGGCGAAGAATTAGAAGATTGAGAGGCGAGTTGTGAAGTTATGGATCGGGCGGAGAATCTTATGACTAACCCAGTTTTGGGATCGATTTCAGAGATAGGGGGCACATATACTGGGTCCTGTTCCCCTTTCATAAGAAGCAACTGCTTCTCTTCCTTAGCCTGTTTATCAGCCAAGGTTTCATCACCACCGCCGTTGACTTCATCCGTAATGACAACGTCATCCTCCTCATCACCGTGACCACCATCCGTGTCCTTCAAAGCAGCGATAACCTCGACATCCGCAGGAACATCAGTACTGGATACCACAGGTGCCATGGTGACCTTGTTACCACCCTCAGCTCACGTTGGAATCTCAGAAATTTCAGCATTCGTGCCTGAAGGGACATCAACTTTCTCCGCCTCTGCCTTCTCTTCTGCATCTTTCTCAGTCAGCTTGTCACCTGTATTATGAGAAGCACAAGTTATTAACTTGGACGAAAATGTGGTCCCCTCAATGGACTGTTCCGCAAGGAGACGACAAGTTATAACTACTTTGACAAATTGAGGGGAAAATATGGAAATACCTTCAGCTGACTTTTCATCCAAGTTTACAGCAGGAGCTCCGACAGCCGGAGGAGTTGGGAGCAAAGGAATCAACGGATCGTCAAGACTATACTCCTCTACTTCAGAGGCTTTGGGTTCCGCCACTGAGCTCGAGCCTTCGTCAAGTTTGTTTTTGCCCTTGGCCTTGGTCTTCTCCTTCTCAACCTCTTCTTGGATTAGGCGTCTCCCCTCCTCCAAATCCTCGGGTTCTTTTCCTTTGGGGAGTCTCTACATTAGCTAGCCTTCATCAATCTCATTGACCTTCAATCGTTGCTTCTCATCCTCGACAATTGCATCCCATATGTTGGAAAGAGTAACGTGATAGTCTAGGATCCAAGAAATGTCTCGAGTTTTGATGACTTGGCCTAAGAAGTCGAATATCAACTCCCCAAAACCTTCTATTTCTTTTTCGGCTTCGGCAAGCTTGTCAGCGGTAGTGGAAGCCGATTCAAGAATGCTGTTAGCATTACTCTCAGCAAGAACCGTTCGCCCTTCAGCCTGAACAAGTTGGTCACTCAAGACCTCCTTTTCTTTCTCGGCAGCCGCAAGACTGTTATTCAAGTCCGCTCTCTCCTTCTCCCAAGCAGCCTTCTCAGCATCAAAATGACTCTGCGCTGTCCTCAAATCAGCATTGGCCATTCTAAGATCCTCTATTTCCTTTTTCAAAGATAATCGTTCTTGGCTGTTAGAATCTAGCTCGCTACGAAAACGCTTCCTAGCTTCCTCCAATTCTGTCTTGTAGTTCTCTGTGTCTCGCTGAGCTAAAGACAGACGGGCCTGTGCATCTTCCAAGTCTTTTTCCATTTTGTTCCTGGCCCTGTCATTATTCTCAATTCTCACCTTGGATCTAGCCGCGTCCGTTTCTAGGCGACGGATGGCATTTGAAAAGTTAACGGTGTGCTTCTTCATTATCTCGTACTGTTTGGCTACGTGGCACACATATTCTATCACCTCAGTATCCCAGTCCTTGGGAACGGGCTCAAGATCCGGTACAAACATCATCCTCTCAAAGAAAATATCGGGGAATTCCTTGCGCAAGCGCGCCAATTTAGCCTGATTTTTGGGGCCATGGATAACATCTCGTGCAACGAGACTGTCGGAGTCGTGATCGTCAGGGGAGACCAGAGCTTCTTTTCCTTTCTTCACGATCTTGCCCTCGTCTTTATTTTTGTCCTCTGACTCGCGCTGTTTCTTGGAAGATTGGACGTGAGAAGGCGTACTTTTTGGAGGGGTTAAGTCCCTAGGAAGCTGCTTACCCTCAGCCGGTGGCAGTGGATGACTGTGAGGTTTCCCGGAACCATGCCTGGAAGGAGATCGGGATCGTGTAGAATAGGTTTGAGGAGGGTCGCGAGGCCAATAACTATCCCTTCCCCGACTATCACTACGAGCAGTATTTGGATTGAATGAAGACTAGGTGTGCCTTCACGAAGGGAGCGATAAGAATAAGATCGTTTGCGAGTCATCTTTCCTGCCAAAGAAACAAGTACACATTAAAACCTTGAATACTGTTGGTATAAAAGTGTGGGGTCAGACAGTGCATGTGATTTGTGCATCCCATATAATTCCCCCTAACAGACCAGGGCCCGAAGTTAGGCTCGTCTGGGTGGTTTCTCGTTCTTCAACTGGAGCATTTGTTTCCTCAGAGATAGGAAAAAATGGCTCCCCTTCGAAATCTTCCTGTGTATATACATCGTCGGGTATAGGAATCTTGTTCAATTCTTTGAATAACTGCTCCTCTGTTAAATCATCGGGAGCGGCAGGCTCAACCGGTAGAGAGGCCCTTGAGGGGGAATCCCTCGGAGAGGCTGGGATTTCCTTAGGTTCGTCAACATGGGTCTCATCTCCTCTATATACATTTAAATCTTCATCGTCCTGGTTAATCATCGATGAAGGACTCTTATGATGTTTAGTTGTCTCTGCTGCCAGTGATGTTCCTTCTCCTTCGGCCGAGGGCACGTATTTGAAAGGTTTGCCACCCACGCCAAGTCCAAAAATTATGTCCAGAAGGCGATGCATGTGAAGATTCTCGTCAGTAATACATTTCCTGATCCTTAAGAAGTCCGACTCGCTTTTAAGAAGAAGGGATAGTTGATTGTTGTACACTGAACCCTCTATCTTCGGAAAAGTGTGATCTGTATAAAAAAAGAAGAAGCATGTTAGCGCTCCGATTTCTTAAACAGGTTATTCATTCGAAGACTGGAAATTTACTTGATTTAAGCCATCTTCTCGCACACCCAGCCTATCGCTTTATATAAAACCAATCGGCCTTGGGATCCCCCATGTTGTTGTAACCTTCAGACAAGACCTTCCTGTTGGCTACCTACTCGAAGAAAGAAAAATTTGGGGTTGCTGTAGAATGATGCTTGAAAAGGTAATAGAACTTCAAGTCTTTAAACGTGAGCTCAGTTTGCAGGATTTCCGCATACGCGATGTATAAAGTGTATAGGGCTGCGTAGGCATTGGGATGAAGCAGCATCGGAGCAATACCCAATCGTTTTAAGGTTTCAATGACGATTGGAGGAAACGGAGGAATAGCGCCTACTCCGCACATGAGTCGGATGACTGTCATATACCCTTCCAGAGCCAGATGAGGTCTATCTTCGCTTCCAGGTGTTCTCACATCATCCCAGGTGATCCCGTGTTTCAAGCAGACTTTCTTAAGTTTTATGTCGTCTAGTCTGGAAGCTAAAGAGTCATTGAATTTCTCAGTTTCTAGTGCACCAGGAATCTCATCGGGAGCTCGGTCATCCACTTCGGACTCCTCATCGGTCACCTAATTGTCCATTGATATACCAGAGTTAAGTTGCATTGTTTATTTAAAGTTCATCGTATCGTTCATCATCTGGATCGTGACGCGATATCGGATCGTGGTGCATCTCTGATCGCGGAACGGGTATGGATTCACAGCGAAAACACTGGCTCGTGGAAGAACATTGGATCATGAACACCAGAACGGATCACGATGACCTCTCGCGATCCACAGCCCCTTGTCCTCTCGTGAACCAGTGACCCCCTTCATGACCACGACCCGGTCCATTCTCCAAATCCTACTCCTTCTATTTCCTCCGACCACGATCCGCTCCCTGGCCATCATCACGATCCACTGCCTCACCATTCTCCTTCATCTTTCTCCTCTTTCCTCCTTACCCACGATCCGACCTGACCCGCTCCTCTTCTTCTTCCTCGTTTCTCCCTCATCATCCATCCTAGCTCCATTACGCAAACGCCTGAACCCATCATCCGGTCGCCAATATAGCCTCGAGCACCACAAATTACACCACTTTCTCCTCTCAAACCAGTGAAAATTCAAGACAAACGAGAGTGAAATCACATGAAAACTTTTCGAGTATAATTATCTTTCTGAAAATGATGAAATAATTGGATAATCGGAGGTTTAAAAGCTAGGGTTTCATTTAAGGGAACTAGCGGCGGCGACAAAATAAAAAAGAAGAGGAGGGTTCGGGTTTATATAGCCAAACCCATGACCGTTAGTCTCCCCTTTTTTGTCATATTCGGACCGTGGGCTTCAGTGGATCGCAGAGTCAAGCCCATCGAGCCCAACAAAGAAGAAGAAGGTCGATCCCTAGATCGACTCGTAACGAAGGTTGGCCCATTATATTTAAGGTCCACCCAAAGGTCGGAGCGAGACGAGCGCCTCATATCATGGACCGTGAAGTATTATGGCGATCCGACCCGACAAGCGATTGTCAAAAAAAAAGTGAAAACCCAGAAATACTTGTGAAAGTTCAGGAGTTTACCTGGCAATTCGACAACGAAGTTTCCAAAAATTCCAGAGATAGAAATTATCCGATAAACGGAGAAAAGATTGAAGATTTTACTGGATATTTATACCAGTCAAGGGATGCGACTCTTTAAAAATGACGCAACGATACAGACGGGCAGACACGATCTCTGATTTGCGCCACTTCGTGAAAAGACAACTCAGAACTTTCAAAGCATGTTCCATCCGCGATAAAACATACTTCGAGGGGGCAAAATGTTGGTTAGCTTTTTGACCAAGCCACTAAGGCTCGCACACAAGAAGGAAATATGAAGCTTCACTCCTTCCAAACTCGATCGTGGTCACTCGCCCATCCTCGGATCGCGACGCCCTATTAGATCGTGACGTCCTATCGGTTCGCAATGCCTTCTGCGATCCGATCCATCCTTGTTAGCTTGATCCGATCCGAGCTCCGGAAACCAGAAAATGAAGGCTATAACTAATTCAACCACGATCCGAGAATGTAGGATCTCACAACACCTGTCCACAACTTTCATATTGACTAATTCTCCATCAAGCTACGAACCAGTCCGAGATTCTCGAGATTTGTGCCATGTATGACCGCGATCCGCCTGAAGAAATCAGCTATAAATAGCCCAGAACTTGGCATTTTTGGGGATCTTTTTTGAGCAATTGAGAGATCTGACTCCACCATTATCATATCTCCATTGTTTCTACTTAGAGTTATTCTGAAATTATTGAGAGAATCATAATTGTAAGAGTGAGATCGAGTGAAACTATTGATTGTACTTGCATTCAGCATATAATCAACTACATATAAAGTGGACGTAGGCTCGTTAACGCCGAACCACTATAAATCTCGTGTTTTTTCTAATTTTTCTTCATATTTTAGTTATAATTCTTCGTAGATCAGAATATCTTGGATGTTAGACCCAATTTTGGATCTGACAAAAGCCATGAGTGAAATCACCATGAATACGGACTTGCTCCCAATAGGAATATCTCGGTTTCTAAAACTCTAACCCATTGGCATACTCGGTTGCAAATGTTTATCGCTGCTGTCTACATTTTAATTTCATCAAAAAGGATAAATAGTTCTATTTTCGATGTTCACTAGTATGTGTATGATATCAATTGCACATCACACAGTTATTAACTAGTATGTGTATGATATCAAATAGACAGCCTTAAAAACCTAAATGTCGCATTTTTATAAGGTGTGTTTCACGCAAATAAGGTAATTTGGTATCCATAGAGATATAATACTATGATGGATACAATAAAACGGTAAATTTTTGGCAAGTGCTTTATTATTAAAATATACTTTCTCCGACAGAAAAAGAAAAGGAAAATGAATATGAAGACCTTACCTTGTCAGCCATGGGATCAAATGCTACATAAAGCTCAAAATCTTGAGTAATCCAGCACAAAAGAACTGTTGCATTTAAACTCAAACCAATAAACATAATACCATGAGTAGTTACAATAATTAAAATATAAAACCAAATTATACTGAAAACAGATCTCGATATGAAATCAAATCTCAATATTAAAATTTAAACTCAAACCAATAAACATAGTACTATGCGTAGTTAGAGACTATCTTCCTAATTCGCCAGAAACAAGCTAAACCAGCCTCGACCAGAACTAATTACGCTGTTGACCTCTAGCTTGTGAAACTCAAAATCGAAATCTGTAGAATTGGGATTTTCGATCTTGAATTTTGTTAGGATCTGTGGATTGCGAAATGTAGATTTTGAAACTGTTTGATTTAATAGAAAGCCGTTAGATTTGATGGAGAGTTGATGGACGAAAAAATCCTTAGATCCGTCTTTTGGTTGATGCTCGTGAATTGGGAGGTGATTTGCAATAAGTAAAAGGCGATAGATATTTATATCCGTGAGTAGTGGCGGGCATTGAAATTTTAGATACCGCCATCTGAACGTGTTGATTATCTTTTGACAAAGAGCGCGTCACATATCTTACATTAATATTAATATAAAAGTAATTTACTGATTATGAATGCTAGATTATTATTTGAGATTGATTGTATATTTGCATGACCGGGTTTGGAACGGGTGCATAACAAGAATGTAGTGATAAATCACCGATTATATCTTTTTAATATTTAATCATAGATCATACCAAAATATTAATTATAAAATTTAAACCTTTGTTATACATTATTATTTATTAACAATCATAAACTACAAATTATACTATATCAATAGTTATTAATTATAAAATATATAATACTAAATATTACTTCTTAGTTATTAATAATGTTAGTTAATTATGCATTATTAAATATTCGTCTTAATTAAGTTAAAGTTTGAGGAAGTTAATTAAGTTAAAGTTATTTATCCTAGTTATCAATTTATAATAACAAATAAATAGATTATTCGTAAAAATACCTCTTTCAAACACGAATTATAAATTAATTTATACAAAAAATTATTGTTAATAATTAGTTACATTGTAATAGTAATTAATAATTACTTATCATCTATTTATTTATTATGAATTTACTTATTGATTATTATTTATTTATTATATTTTATTAATTATGTTATTTTTATTTTTCAATATGCTTTCCTATTTCATTTTAGCAATGAAATGCCTTTCATTTTCTACATCACTCATTGTTTCTCTACCAATCAAAAACGTGTTAAATAAATGCTTAAGGGTTTGAATCTATCATTAAAATTTAATTATTAATCATCAATTATTTAATAGTGTTAATTATTTAATATTAGTTATTAATTATTTAATTTAATCGGTTTATATTAAATGCTAATTTTCTAATTATCAATAAATAACCGTAAAAAAATAATTGATTGTAGATAATAATTAATAATTACGAATTATTTTTTGGTAATCATTCATTATTATAAATTCAAATAATGTTTTATATAAGTTGGCATTTATAATTATTATTTATAAATTTTTTAGTTAGTATTATAGGTTAACAATTAAAATTATCAAATATCAATTATAATAAATTATTGATTATAAATTATTTAATATTAAGTATATATTATTATGTATTAATTTTAATTAGAAATTATTATCATTATCAATTACTGAATATTAATAAATAATTATATTACAATGGATAGGCACTTATTACATTGTACAATTTTTAGCCCATTGTAAAATTGACACTTATTACAATAGGCTTTATGAGTGTTGTAAAATTGGTACCACATACAATGGACATTTTGTAGTAGTTGTAAAATTGGTGTCTATTACAATAGACAATTTTTAAATGTTGTAAAATTGACATATTACAACGGACATAATATGACTGTTGTAATAGCGTTCTATTACAACGGGACAGCCACTGTCCTTTGTAGAAAGAGTGTTGTATTAAACATCTACTACAATGACCATTGTAATATCCTTCTATTACAACGAACAGTCAATGCCCGTTGTAAAAATGACATTGTAATAGGTTATTTTTGTTGTAGTGTTCTTGCGAAACAAATATAAAAATAGGAGATTTGGGGGTTTGCTGTTTGATAATAATGTTAATCCAAATCTCCATAGACATACTAATTCATAGAAAAGTCTACAAAATGTAGAATATTCCTTAACAATTATTATTTTCACTCACAGTGATTTGACTGTATGGAAATTCCGTTGATCTGATGATGTTTTCCTATTTGATGCAAACTCCAATCCCTAGAAATGCGTGTGTATGTATATATATATAAATTAAATAGTCAGAATTCTTATATATATATATATATATATATATATATATCTTATGATTCCAGATCTAGATCCTATTCAAATTCTATAAGAAAAACGGATTAGAAAGGAAAAATAGATTTTAAGAAAGGAAGAAGAAAATCTATAACAAATTTCTTTGGAATCAATGGTAGAGTGGAAGCAGGGAAGGAGAAGGGGGTAAGGTTTAGGTCTGAGGTCTAAGGTGTTATTTATGTGTTTGTGAATAATAGCCATAGGATTATCTAGATTAAATCTTGGCTATTTATATTTATAAACTAACACCAAAATCTGACCTTAACCAGGCCTCACTGGGCACTGGTCGCGCCAAGCGGTCGGGCGCTACCCTAAAAGGGCGGTTGACCGGTGGTCGACACCCCCTTCTAGGGAAGCGATCGACGTCTTGGTCGTAGATTTGCCCAATGAAAATATAAGAGGTTTGAAAATATTAGGGTCATCAATTTCTAACACTACCGAAACACGACTCGTAACCCGCATGGAAAAAACCCGACCGGAGATGACCCTACCCATTTATAAATGGGTCAATTTTGGGTCAACCCGCTCTAACCCGTTTAATAAACGGGTGAGTTACGGGTTGACTTATGAACCCGTTTCTGACCCGCCATGACCCATTTAATCCAATTTTATTATGCGTACTATGAAGTACAAATACAATTACCGAATTACTGATTACCCATTTAGGTATTATTTTAATTTTTACATTACCCTAGTTAACACTTTATAGACTCCAAGCCACCACTCACTACCTTCAGACTTTATTTCTACTTTCCCTTTATTTCTTTCCACTTTCACCCATTTTTAAATGTAATATATTTTTATTGTATTTGTAATTTGTATGATCCATTTGATCATCATCTCTTGGTAATTTGTATTAATGATTGTGTCATGTATGTTGCCTTTTTAAGTGTTGTATTTTTAAGTATTGTATTGTTCTATTTCAGGCTTTCAGCATGCTTTTATTTTGGAAAGTGTAGGTGATATTAAATAGGTCAAAACAGGTTAAATGGGTCAACACAACCCGATCCGATTAGGTAAACGGATTACGCGGGCCAGGTTGGATCAACCCGTTTATAAACGAGTTGGGTTCGGGTTGGCATAATTTAATCCGTTTATTAAACGGGTTGACCCGACCCATTGACAGTGCTATTTATTAATATAAATTTGTTTTAGGTATATTTTTATAGGGTGTTACATTTTCCCTTCCCTTAAAATAGATTTTGTCCCGAAATCTGTCCGAAGGGGCGAAAAACACAACTCGCTCTAAATATCCATGTTGTACACAATTTATCCATAAACATCCATGACTCGCAGTGATTACGAACTGCAGAACTACTAAAGTGAGATCAATTCCTAGCGTGTACGCGAAATAAGTGATGCGGTATGTATGCAAAACATCCTAATATGCATATATTTCTATATGAGTGCGCTGTGCAATTGTGTTGCATCCATTTTTTCTAACATATAATCTAATAACCATAATGCGTCCGTAAACGTAATTTAAAGGAAAAATTACCCGAGAAAAGCTCTAGGTGGATCTGTCTCCTCTTATCCTGTCTTCCATGTGCTTTCTACAGAATCATTTCCCTATTGTACTCGACAAGGCGAACGGTTTTATTACGAAGTTTCTTGATTCTGTGCTCTACAATCTTTGTAGAGGCATGGGGCACCCTGGACTCAAACTCGAGTCTTCCTATGTCCCCAGTTTTATTAAGGTCGAGTCTGATAGCAGAATCATGAAGGCATTTCCTCAGTTATGATACATGAAAAATGTTATGGATTTCCGGTAGCCGTTTTGGGAGATCCACTCGATAGGCCAAATAACTCATCCTCTCGATGATGTGAAAAGGCCCAATAAACCTGGTAGCCAACTTCCTAGTCTTTCCAAAACTAACAGTCTTCTTGAGAGGGTAAACCTTTACGAATACCAAGTCTCCAATATCGAACTCAAGTTCCCTTCCCCTCTTATCCGCATACGATTTCTGCTGGTCTTTGGCTACCTTCATTCTCTTCCTAATCAAGGAAATCTTCTCAGTGGAATCACAGATAAATATTCCCTGCCTAAACAAGTTGGTGATTTGCATGGCCTTCCATAAAGTGCTTCAAAAGGAGCTATACCGATCGTCGCTTGACAAATATTGTTGTAGGTAAACTCCACAACCGGTATATGCTGCTCCCAAAATCTTTCAAAGTCGATAATGCAAGCTCTGAGCAAGTCTTCTAGGATCTGATTTACTCATTTTGCCGGGCCATTGGTTTGTGGGTGATAAGTTGTACTTAAGTTGATGGTCATTCCCAATGCTGCTTGTAAACTTCTCCAAAATTCGCTTATGAATAAGGGATCTCCATAACTTACAATACTAGATAGAATACCGTGTAGTCTAACTACCTCTCTGATATACAACCAGGCCATTGAAGCTGCAGTCCTATTCTTTTTGATTGGTATAAAGTGAGCACTCTTGATCAAACGGTCTACTATAACTCACACAACACCAGAAAAGGGTATTTCTAACAGTTATTACAGTCATAAATATACTTTATAACAATTATAACCGTTACTAAAGCATACGTGACAAACTATTGTCACGAATATTGTAATTGTTATAACGGTTACAAAACTATGATTCTACCACACTTATAACCGTTACAAAAATATGATTCTGTCACACTTATAACCATTAGTACTAAAAAAGTTATAACATTTATAGCAGTTATTATATTTACTTTCATAATGCTAATTACAGTTACAAATATTAAATATATAACATTTATTATTGATAGCATGTAAAACTGACTGTTTAATACAATAAATTTAATAACAATAGTAACTGTTACAAATTTTAATATTGTATCAGGCCTGTTTTGGGTAATTTCTTTAAACACGTAACAACCATAATATGCTCCAACTAATTTTATAAAATATAAACCAATAAGAATATACAATATAACAATATCCTACAGCAAATGCAACAATGTATCGCAATTTGTATCGTCAAGCAAATTACAGTTCGAAACATCAAACTATCACAATTTAACATACACTCATTCATCATTCATAACAAATATTAAATAACATTAAATTATTACAATTTAACATACAATCATTACACAAAACACAGATGATAATTGGGTCAAATTACGAACCCACCATCGATAAGATCAGATAGCGTATGCATACAATTTTGTGGTGTGTCAAAAATTAGCACTTTCGAATCCAGAATTTCCTCCATCCAGATGGCTTTCTCCCCTTCTAGTCCCTATATATTATATAAAATACATATATCTCCTTGTTATTCTTAAATTAATATGATGATACCACAAATCCTTGAAATGTTTCAAGTTTAGACTATCACCCTGAAATTTAATAGAAATGATTTATTAAGTACTGTGTGACCTTTGTTTTAAAATCAAGCTTAGTATCAAAATAATACATGGTTACCTCTGCATAATCAGAAAAATTAAAAGTATAAAGAATAATGATGAGAAAATACCTTGAATATAGACACAAAATCAAGGTTATATTAATGCATGTTAAGGAATGAAGAGTTGATGGCCTCGTCCATTTCCATTCTGCAACATAAACCTGAAATTAGTTTTATGTTGGCCTGAATAAGTACTCCATATTTGTGAGATGTTATGGAGGTTATAACAAACTTTCTCTGTTCATCTCCACCTGCAAAAGTATTATGACGTCAGAATCAATTTTACATCTTTGGGCTATATCAATTGATGCAGAGATGAAACAAATGTTCCAGTTGTTAGCAGTAATTTTGGCATTGGTGACTTAAGTGTTATCATGTAACTTTAACCCTAGATGAAACACATTCCATATAACTCAACAATGTTTTCCTAAACTGACAAATAACTATTTGTAACTTGCATTGCTCCTCTGTCTACAAGCTAATTAAATTGTTGTGAATGTCATCAATCTTGTCTGATATCTCATTTTTGAACTTGGAAAAGAAAATAGGATGAAATTTTAATTTGAAATCTCGTCCAAAGTTACAAGTTCATTTATAAAATCTTTTTTAACTTCTTGTAATTGCCCAAAAATATTTTGATGTTTTTTTACTCAAATAGGTCATAGGATACTTATGTTTTCAATGTCAAAATAAGATAATTAACAAGTCACTACCAAGTAAGTTACTTAACTACTCTTTCCTAGAAGAAGAAAAAAAATACTCGAATAACTCTTTATGCGGATCAAGTATGTGTTAGGAACAACTACTAAATAAAATCATTAAGTGTCAACCCTTTTAAGGTCTAAAATGGCAGTCTTGGTATATAAATTTATATACATTTGCTTAGTTCAAAATCTCATCCAATAATACAAGATATCACTTCACCTATGTAAACAACAAGATGCAATGTGATCGAAATTCAAGATCCAAAACCTATAATCATTTTTGCTACATGTCTCTTTTCCAACTGCCAAGTTTTCTGTTTCTAAAAGAGCTCTTCTTTCCTTTGTCAGGTTTGAGGTACCTACATAAACTTTTTCGAATCAATTTCAGCATAACAAATTTTATGCGTGTCTAATACAATTAGTCGTCGGTTCTGGTAGTCTGACTCTATTTTTATAGGCAAAGTTACCTACTTCAAAAATGCTTTTTCGGTGAACGCCCTACCTACACTATATAAACGCTCTACCTATGTTGTGCAAATGTGTTATCTGGTATTGGTAAAAAGTAGGTAAAAGCAATGTATTTAGTTTGTTCATCACTTCATGTTCAACATTTTTTTAGTTGAACCATTTATCTACTATGTGAATTATTTCCTAAGTTAAAATTTCATATTTTGAATATTAGTATACTTGAAATTCAAATCATTTTATTATTATTTTAGTTGCTTCTATAAAATTTGAAATTCAGTGTTTTTTGACTACACTGGAGCTTTGATTTGTTTTTTCTTTTAGTTTCCTACTGACACATAAACAAATGACTACAATCTCGCTGCTTCAATCGAAACCTCGATCAAGACTCTCCTGCCACTTTATTAATGTCCTTGACAATCTAAAAGATGTTTTTTCATCCTATTTATTTATTAAATTATCATAGGAAATTAAGTTAAATATACACAAGTACGCATCTAAATGTGCATACCGGATCATAGGTTAAATAAACAAAAATATGATAGAAAAATTTGTTGTGGATTTTGCGGTTTGAGGCTATTTGATGATGAATACTGTCGTACTTCAGACTTTAAGGATTTGAGGAGCAAATTTTTCAGACAATAGTTCAATCCATCGGGTACAAACGGATTATCGAACTATTGACTTTTAAGATTCAATAAAGCCTTGGAACAACGAAATCAGATTCAAAGCTTGTACTGCTTTGATCCTACCAAGAACACTCTATATATGTATTTCTGATGATGCAAGAATCAATTTGAAAGAAGAGAAATAAGAAATAACCAATCTACAACGATTTCTGAATTGAAATGCTTTTAAAGCGTCGCAAAGCAGAGCAGAATTGGGATGTTTAATGGCGTGGCAGAAAGGTTTGGGAAGAAGAAGAATTCAAAGTGTTTGAAACAGTTTCTGGGCGTGGTTATTTATAGCCAGCGAGTGGCAGCGACGGTTGGCAGGCGTCGCGACCATTTGGTTTGTCGCATCCCTTCGTTTAAATTTGAAATGGGATGCCTCTTCGTTTGCAACATACAGAAGCGTTGCAATTCAAACGGTCCTGCCATTTCCAATGTTTCAGAAAAGTCCCGCCTTCATTAGAATTTCGTTTGGGTCCATGGGCTGAAATTCGGCCCATTTCAGTTTTTATAAACTGCCTAAAAATTATTTCTTATCAGACCCAAGACCCGCAACCCGTATCCGTACCCGGCCTGGCCCGGTTCGGTTCGGTCGATTGGACCGACGGCGGCGGCATGCGGGCGTGTGCTATAGAGATGCATGGTCTTACTCCTCACAATGAAGTAAACATTTGGGTGCCCTAAGGCCCTATCACCTTCATGGGAAAGCCATAGATATAGTGGCATACCCTTACGTATCCTACAATGTGGGACTAATCACATTTCCTCTTCCTTCTTTCTTATTTCTCTTCAAATCAAAACCCATACCCCAAAACATTAAGTTGAAAGCTTCTAACAATCTCCCCCAATTTTCAAAATAAAGAAAAATAAATAAAATGAATGGCTAAATCACTAGTGCGACTTCCTACATACACAAGTGGGATCAAGCCAATGTAGTTCTAAGATCAAGTTTTGCATCATCATGGTAACAACACATAAATAAAAGGTATCATTTGGATTTGAACCTTTACTTAGTGAAAAATGTTCAAAGCTCTATTGAGATTCTATGGTGAGCGAACCTTGAACCAAGTATCCCTTAATGATAAAATCGGAACAATCACACATATTGTATTACTTAATTAGAGTGTTCAATATTGCTCAACACATTAATGGCTATGTGCTTTAATCCTAGTTCATGAGTCAACTTTAGAAAGCGATATAACTTTCCTAGGAAATGACCTGATTTCCACACTAGTATAGGTATGTCTCTTAAGGTGTTTCTGCAATACACCTTTTAAGGTTTCTAGACTTGTTAAGGATAAGTATCCGTCAGAATCCAACACTAAGTATTATGGGATAATTGATTTAGTGTTCCATAATCATACTCTTAACTTATTGGTACCCATTGAACTTTGTCTATCCTTTTCAAGGCACAAGTTGGATTTTTGTTAAGGGTGATCAATCTTCATTCTTAGACCTTAGTCCCATGTCTTTTGAATTTATAGAAACCATAGCATTTGGAAGTCCTTTTGTAAGTGGGTCAGCCAAGTTTTTCTTCGTTTCTCTGTAGTCAACAATTATAACTCCACATTTGAGTAACTGTCAAACCATTTGATGTCTTAGACTCACAGGTCTAGACTTACCACTATGCGTCTTATTAGAGACATCATATATCATTGCTTGATTATCACAGTTAATCAAGACTGCTGGAGATGGCTTCTTCCACAATGGGATTTCCGTTAACAAATTCCTAAACCATTCCGCTTCCTAAAATGTATCTGCAAATGCAATCAATTGTGACAACATAGTTGAATCAGATATATAGGTCTGCTTCTTAGAAGCCCAAGACACATCAACGCCTCCTAATGTAAATATCCATCTAGTCGTAGACTTGGATTTGGATTCTACATTGTTCTAGGTTGCATCACTATATCCTTTTATTACAGCAGGATATCCTTTATAAGATAAACCATAGTTAATGGTTCCTTATAAATAAGATAAAACTCTAGAAATGGCTTTCCAATGTTCAAAACCTGGGTTACTCACAAATCGACACAATACACTTATAGCATATGCGATGTCAAGTCTAGTGCAATGCATAACATACATAAGACTCCAACTAACACTAGAATACTCAAGCTGAGAAATGGTACGTCTAGTGTTCTTTTTTAATTTGATACTTGGATCTAAAGGAGTTGGTGTTGCTTTGTCATCATAATGACCGTACTTCCTCAGGAACTTCTCAATGTAATGAGATTGAGTTAGTAATAACTCCCCCTCTTTTCTAATGATTTTAACTCCTAAAATTACATGAGCCTCTCCTAGATCTTTCAGATCAAATTTAGAAGATAGAAACTTCTTAGTTTCATTCACACATGATATATTGGAACCAAATATTAGCATTTGATCAACATATAAACATATTATAACATAACCATTGTTATCCGATTTGCTATAAATTCATTTATCAGCATCATTAACAAAGAATCCATATGACAGTGCAACTTTATCAAACTTCTCATGCCATTTCATAGGAGCTTGCTTCAGGCCATAAGGAGATTTGACTAATTTACAAACTTTCTTTTCTTGGCCTGGGGTTATAAAACCTTCAGGTTGTTCCATGTATATATCTTCTTCTAAATCTTTATTTAGATAAGTTGTCTTTAAATCCATTTGATGTATGACCAAATTATGAATTGATGCAAGTGCTATTAAATAGCATATGGAAGATATGCGAGCTACTGGAGCATATGTATCAAGATAATCTACTCCATGTCTTTGTTTATATCCCTTAGCAACTAATCTGGCTTTAAACTTATCAATGGATCCATATGTTTTCAACTTTTTCTTGAATATCCATTTACACCCTATGGGTTTAGCACCAGGAGGTAAATCAGTTAAAACTCAAGTTTGGTTTAACATTATGGAGTTCATTTCATCATTGATAGCTTCTTTCCAGAAATTAGAATCTTTAGAACTCATAACTTCAGAATAAGTTTTGGGATCATCATCTACATTCATTACATATCTTGTCACATTAAGGACTTTGTCCTTATTGCCTTGTACGAGATATGTTATGAAGTCAGGACCATAGTCCTTCTCTATTCTTACTCTTTTACTTCTCTCATGTTCAGTACTATTATCTAGTACCGACACTTCCTTGCTGTTTTGAGTAGGAGCATATTCATCATCATTGATATCATTAGTCTTAGTTGGTTCCGGACTAGATGATCTTAATGGATTTTCAACTGTTTGATTTTCAAAGAATTCTACATCTATAGATTCTATAACTTCTAATGTGTCACGAATAAGGAACCTATAAGTTATACTATTAAGAGAATATCCTACGAAAACACACTCAAATGCCCTATTTCCTAACTTGGGTCGTTACGGGTCAGGTTGTCTAAAATAAGCAAAGCAACCCTAAACTTTAAGTCTAGTAAGGTTAGGTTTTCTATTAAACCATAATTCATAAGGGGAAATATTATTCTTTTTAAGTGGACCTCTATTTAAAATGTAACATGCAGATAACATATCATCACTCCACAAATTATAAGGTAAATTAGAACTTATGAGCATGGAGTTAACCATTTCTACTAAAGTTCTATTTTTCCTCTCAGCAACACCATTTTGTTGTGGTTTTCAGGGTGGTACACTGGTGACATACCATTTTGTTTGCAAAACAAAGTAAACTCATTTGAAAAATATTCACCACCACGATCTGAATGTAACACTTTAATCTTAACTCCTAGTTATGTTTCGGCTTCTGCTTTGTAAATTTTGAATTTATCAAAGGCCTCATCTTTCGATTTCAGTAGATATACATATGCATATCTACTATAATAATCTATCATTGTTATATAGTATTGGTTACCACCATAGGTGATATGACTATTTAAGTCACCCATATCACCATATACTAAATCAAGCAAACTGGTTTTCCCTTCTACAGATTTAAAGGATTTTCTGTGTATTTTTGCTTGAACACAAGTTTCACGTTTAAAGATGGATTCGAAATCACAATCAGAAATTAATCCTAATTTATGGATGTTTCTATGAGATTTATAATTAACATGTCCTAGTCTACCATGTCGTAAATTAACATAATCAACAATATAAGAAGAAGAATTCTTCATTAGATTCAGCTTAATCATGCTGTTACAAGAATATCCTTGTCTAATAAATTTGCTGTTCTTGGACAACACTAACTTATCAGACTCATACACCATCTTGAATCCTCCTTTGTTAAAAAGGTATCCAGAAACCAAATTCTTACATATATTGGGTACATAAAATACATTGACTAATGTAAGAACTTTCCCAGAGGTGAATTTAAGTTAAATTGTGCCTTTTCCCAGAACTTTGCTTGCAACATTGTTTGCGCCAGTAACTTCGCTGGATTCACCATTATTTTCTTCATAAGTCTTAAACAGATTACGTTCTTTGCAAACATGAATGGTTGCTCCAGTATCGAGCCACCAATCATTATCAACGCCCCTAATGGAGTTCGCCTCTTATACAACAGCAATAAGCTTTTCTTCGACCACATTCGCTTTTTGTAGTTTCTTCCGAAGACAACAGTCTCGGGCATTGTGGCCGGGTATGTTGCAATAATAACAGGCACCTTTCTTTTTGTTCTTGGAATTATTATTCTTCTTAAACTCTGTCTCACTCTTAGGCTTCAGTTTATTAGTAATTTCAACATTATTTTCCTTAGCCTGAGACTCAGTTTGCGGATTATCATCTCGTTCATGTTTACGAGAATCCTCTTCAATACGAAGATGGCGATGTAAACCGTCTAGATTATAGTCCGTTTCCGCATGTTTCAATTTTTTCTTATAATCATTCCAAGAATTAGGGAGTCTCGAAATAATAACTCCAATAACAAAAAATTCAGGGAGATCAATACTGGCATCTTAAGTTGATTCTCCACAGTAGTATTTCACTTACTTGTCCAACTATGGACTTATTGGCGACCATTTTGAAATTCATAAAATTACAAATAAGAAGAAAAAAAATTACTTACCTCAGATATGCGATACTTGCTTTCCAATGAAGTCCAGAGGTCCTTTGCAGTTTCCAAGGTCCTATGAGCGTTATAGACTGAAATAGACAATGCATTAAGAATATACCCTCTGCACAGGAAATCGTCTTATCTGCGCTTTGCCCGTTTCTCCTTTAGCGCGGCATCTTTACCAGCGGTTTCCTCCGATATAATTTCCAATCCGTCTTCCAAAATATACAACAATTTGACGGTGTTCAGAAAGAATTTCATCGTCTCTTGCCAATGAGTAAAGTTTTCACCATTAAAATGCTCCAATTTCGTCAAATTCTGATTCATAACTTGCAATGCTCTCAAACCTTCCATAATTGAAGATATTGTCTGAAAATTTGTTGGGGATTTTGCAGTTTAAGGTATTTGATGATGAATATTTCCGTACTTAAGACTTTAAGGATTTGCGGAGCAAATTCTTTCAGACTATATTTCAATCCACCAGGTACAAACGAATTATCGAATTATTGACTTTCAGGATTCAATAAAGCCTTAGAACAGCGAAATCAGATTCAAAGTTTGTACTTCTTTGATCCGACCAAGAACACACTACATATGTATTTTTGATGATGCAGGAATTAAATTGGAAGAAGAGAAATAAGAAATAACCAATTTGCAATGATTTCCAAATTGAAACGCTTTTAAAGCGTCGCAAATCAGAGCAGAATAAGGACATTTATTGAAGTAGCAGAAAGGTTTGGGAAGAAGAAGAATTCGAAGTGTTTGAAACGGTTTCTGGGTGTGGCTATTTATAGCCAGCGAATGGTAGCGACGGTTGGCAGGCGTTGCGACAGTTTGGATGGTCGTATCCCTTCGTTTGAATTCGAAATGGGATGCCTCTTCGTCTGCAACGTACAGAAGAGTCGCAATTCAAACCGTCCCGCCATTTCAAACGTTTCAGAAAAGTTCCGCCTTTATTTGAATTTCGATCGGGTTCATGGGCTGAAATTCGGCCCGTTCCAGTTTTATAAGAACTGTCTAAAAATTATTGCTTATCAGACCCAAGACCCGCAACTAGTACCCGTACCCGACCCGACTCGGTTCAGTTCGGTAGGTCGGACGGACGGCTAAGGTGGTGCGCTTGTGGTATAGAGATGCATGGTCTTCCTCCTCATAATGAAGTAAACATTTAGGTTCCCCAAGGCCCCAACACCTTCATGAAAAAGCCATATAGTGGCATACCCTTACATATCCTACAATGTGGGACTAATCACATTTCCTCTTCCTTCTTTCTTACTTCTCTTCAAATCAAAACCCATACCCCAAAACATTAAGTTGAAAATTTCTAACAATCTCCCCCAATTTTCAAAATAAAGAAAAATAAACAAAGTGGATGGCTGAATCAGTATTGTGACTTCCTATACACCCAAGTGGGATCAAGCCTATGTAGTTCTACGATCAAGTTTTGCATCATCGTGGAAACAATACATAAATAAAAGGTAACTTTTGGATTTGAACCTTTACTTAGTGTAAACCGTTCAAAGCTCTATCGAGATTCTATCATGAACGAATCTTGAATCAAGTATCCCTTAATGATAAAACCAGAACAATCACACATGTTGTATTCCTTAGTTAGAGTGTTCTGTATTGCTCAGCACGTTAATGGCCATATGCTTTAATCCTGGTTCATGAGTTTACTTTAGAAAGTGGTTTTATTTTCCTTGGAAACGACCTGATTTCCATACTCATATAGGTAAGTCCCTTAAGGTGTTTCTGCGAGACACCTTTTAAGGTTTCTAGACTTATTAATGATATGTATCCATCCTTTGTTCATGCAGAATCCAACACTAAGAATTATGGGATAATTGATTTAGTGTTCCTTGGTCATACTCTTAACATGTTGGTACCCATTGAACTTTGTCTATCCTTTTCAAGACACAAGTTGGGTTTCTGTTAAGGATGATCAATCTTCATTCACAGACTTTAGTCCCAATTCTTTTGACTTTATAGAAACCATAGCCTTTGAAAGACCTTTTGTAAGTGGGTCAGCCAAGTTTTTCTTCGTTTCTATGTAGTCAACAGTTATAACTCCACTTTTGAGTAATTATCTAACCATTTGACTCACATGTCTAGACTTACCATTATATGTCTTACTAGAGACACTATATATCGTTGCTTGATTATCACAGTTAATCAAGACTGCTGGAGATAGCTTCTTCCACAATGGGATTTCCATTAACAAATTCCTAAGCCATTCCGCTTCCTTACGAGCATCTGCTAATGCAATCAATTCTGACAACATAGTTGAATCAGATATACAGGTCTGCTTCTTGGAAGCCCAGGACATAGCAACGCCTCCTAATGTAAATATCCATCCAGTCATAGACTTGAATTTGGATTCTACATTGATCTAGGTTGCATCACTATATCCTTCTATTACAACAGGATATCCTTTATAAGATAAACCACAGTTAATGGTTCCTTTCAAATAAGATAACACTCTGGAAATGGCTTTCCAGTGTTCAAAACCTGAGTCACTCGTAAATCGACACAATACACTTATAGCATGTGTGATGTCGGGTCTAGTGCAATGCATAGCATACATAAGACTCCTAATAACACTAGAATACTCAGGTTGAGAAATGGTACGTCCAGTGTTCTTTTCTAGTTTGATACTTGGATCTAAAGGAGTTGGTGTTGCTTTGTCATCATAATGACCATACTTCTTTAGGAACTTCTCAATGTAATGATATTGATTTTGTAATAACTCCCCCTTTTTTCTAATGATTTTAATTCCTAAAATTACATGAGCCTCTCCTAGATCTTTCAGATCAAATTTAGAAGATAGAAAATTCTTAGTTTCATTCACACATGATATATTGGAACCAAATATTAGCATTTGATCAACATATAAACATATTATAACATAACCATTGTTATCTGATTTGCTATAAATTCATTTATCAGCATCATTAACAATGAATCCATATGATAGTGCAACTTTATCAAACTTCTAATGCCATTGCATTGGAGCTTGCTTCAGGCCGTAAAGAGATTTGACTAATTTACAAATTTCCTTTTCTTTGCCTAGGGTTATAAAACCTTCAGGTTGTTCAATGTATATCTCTTCTTCTAAATCTCCATTTGGAAAAGCTGTCTTTACATCCATTTGATGTATGGCCAAATTATGAATTGATGCAAGTGCTATTAAATAGCATATGGAAGATATGTGAGCTACTGGAGCATATGTATCAAAATAATCCACTCCTTGCGTTTTTTTATCCCTTAGCAACTAATCTAGCTTTAAACTTATAAATGGATCCATTTGTATTTAACTTTTTCTTGAATATCCATTTACATCCCATAGGTTTAGCACTAGGAGGTAAATCAGTTAAAACCCAAGTTTGGTTGAACATTATGGAGTTCATTTCATCATTGATAGCTTCTTTCTAGAAATTAGAATCTCTAGAACACATAGCTTCAAAATAAGTTTTGGGATCATCATCGATATTCATTACATATCTTGTCACATTAAGGACTTCGTCCTTATTGCCTTCTATGAGATATGTTATGAAGTCAGGACCGTAGTCCTTCTCTATTCTTTCTCTTTTACTTCTCCTATGTTCAGTACTATTATCTGGTACCGACACTTCCTTGCTGTTTTGAGAAGGAGCATTGTCATCATCATTGATATCATTAGTCGTAGTTGGTTCCGGACTAGATGATCTTAATGGATTTTCAACTGTTTGATTTTCAAAGAATTCAACATCTACAGATTCTATAACTTCTAAGGTGTCACGAATAAGGAACCTATAAGTTATACTATTAAGAGAATATCCTACGAAAACACACTTAAATGCCCTATTTCCTAACTTGGGTCGTTTAGGGTCAGGTTGTCTAAAATAAGCTAAGCAACCCCAAACTTTACGTCTAGTAAGGTTAGGTTTTCTATTAAACCATAATTTATAAGGGGAAATATTATTCTTTTTAAGTGGTACTCTATTTAAAATGTAACATGCAAATAACATAGCATCACCCCACAAATTATAAGGTAAATTAGAACTTATGAGCATAGAGTTAACCATTTCTACTAAAGTTCTATTTTCCTCTCAGTAACACCATTTTGTTGTGGTGTATACGGGGTTGTACACTGGTGAACAATACCATTTTGTTTACAAAACAAAGTAAACTCATTTGAAAAATATTCACCACTACACTACGCCATTGATGGCCTACGGCAACCCAATAGAAATGATGCAGTATGTACCAAAAAGTGTTGTTATAGGCAAAAAACGATCTATGACAACACCATTGTTTCAAATCTAGCAAATATTACCCAAGATCTCCTCCGAGATCTCATTTTGGACTCCTTCCGAAACGAAATAGCAAATATCACTCTTAATCTCCTTTCAAATATATTGCCCGAGATATTGCAATATCGAACAATATATCGACCGAGACGAAATACTAGAATATCGTCCGAGATCTTAGTTTTTTTGGTTAAAATTTAAGTTTGTGCCTGAACTAGAACTATAATTAAAAAACTCAAATCTAGCCATATCAATCTTTTGTTATTTTACATTTTGCATGTTAAATGACTATATTTTATGTTCGTATATGTTTTACAATGCTTATGATTTTCATATTCGTCTTTTTACATACATGTTACTTATGAAATTATGTATTTTATGGTCTACTCATGCTGATTTTTTTATTGTTTTGGATCTTTTTAATGTTTCCTGTCTAACAAAATTTCTGTTTTAAGCATATTACGATTTAGAGTATGAACGATCTTTCGCAAAATAAAGAATAATAAAGTTATTTTGCATTTTAAGCTTAAGTTACTATGTTTTTAATAGCATTCATAAAAATCATTTTGTTAAAATATCATTTTTAATATATCATGTACCCCGAGGTTGTTCCGATATGAACTTTCAGACCCAAGATGAAAATCCGAGACGAACTCCCGAGTTAGACTCATCTCGTCCGAGATCTTCCCCAATACAAGACCGAGTCTATAAATCCCCAAGATGAAACGCGATCGATATCCGAGATTTAAAACCCTGGACAACACTTTCTTGGGGTTGCCTTTTGTCGCGTTGCCTTAGAGTCAAAGGCAACACATTTGCGACCCTAAAGCAACATCAGCACAGGTGTTGCCGCATGTACTAAATTTACAAAAATGTGGGGCCCACTAAAATCTGTAACCCGGGTTTATGGAATCGCCACTAAAATCTATAGCCTGGGTTCACAGAATCTAGTTGTGGGGCCCACATGTATAAATCTATGGCAACAATTTTACCATCCAATGGCAACACTATATCATAGCTATGGCAACATTTAACATCACATACTCCCCATTATGTCATATATATGGCAACATTACATAACATAACATTACACTGAAATTAACAAAGAACTTTTTATTTCAAATTAACCAGCAAACACAAGTAGTACTTGGTTAACTACAAAATAACAAAACATAGCCACTAAATTCAATTTTACAGAAATGTCAGTTACAAACACAGCCAGTCCTAAATTCATGTTTACATAAAATTAAAAAGTTTCAAAATATAGCGCAAGCCTCCAATGCGTTCAATGCCTCTACTGCATCGAGTACCTCTAGTGCCTTCAACAACAAGTTCTTGAAAATCCTCATCACTGCCTCCTTCACCTGCATACATCTATTGCATTTTAGCACAAAATAAGAGATATGCATGCCTCAATTGCATTTCAGCTCAAACTATGGTCCTAGTATAACTGAGTTTCCTTTCAACACAAACTAAGTTTCATAATTGAATTCCATTTGCATTTCAGTATAACGTAGTATACTGATCTAAACAATGTGTATACAAGTGTACTGATCTAAACAATGTGTGAGCTACATAACTGATCTAAATAATGTGTATACAAGTGTATACTGATCTAAACATAACTGAGTTTCTTTTGCATTTGCGTTTCATTTACATAACTGAGTTACCTAACAGAGGCACAATGTGGATACAAGTGTACTTATCTAAACATATCTGAGTTACATAACTGATCTAAACAATGTGTATACAAGTGTATATTGTTCTAAACATAACTGAGTTTCATTTGCATTTGTGTTTCATTTACATAACTGAGTTACATAACAGAGGCATAATGTGGATATAAGTGTACTGATCTAAACATAACTGAGTTACATAACTGATCTAAACAATGTGTATATAAGTGTATACTGACCTAAATATAATTGAGTTTCATTTGCATTCGTGTTTCATTTACATAATTGAGTTACATAACAGAGGCGCAATGTGGATACAAGTGCATACTGATCTAAACAATGTGAATACATAGTATAACCAAGGCACAGTGTGTATATGAGTGTATACTGAGTAAACAATTAGACAGTTACAATGTGGATAAAATTATCAGTAATCAGTAAATTTAGGTTTATAGGAAATGCGGCAAAAATTATCATTAATCTGCAATGTGGCAAACATTATCACTAATCTAGAATGTGAAAAAACTTAAAATTATACCTGGAAAACAGCCCATGCATGCTATTTCATGTTACTTCACTGCTCTACATTGCCATAACAACACACAAAAGAACTCCAGACATGATCCAGGACGTAGCTAAAGCCTTTGCAAAGAATTTTTCTCCTGTCTTGTGTTTTCCACATTCAATGCGCATTAGGGCCAACTCTTCCTTCATATCTTCCACAAATTCATCGGCTTTTACCCTCTTTTGCTTTTGCTTCAGCAGCTTTTCTTCAATTATCTTCTTTTGCACAGGCAATTGCGATATAATCTTTTCTTTTTCCATCAATTTAACTGTAGTATCATCCAATTTAGTATTGTTGTTGATTTCATACACTTCGTCATGCACATAAAATACCCGCAATCGCCATTCTACATATATCTTAAATTCTTGACTAAAACATCAATGAAAGATATGATAATCGACATAGAGCAACCAAAAAAAACCTAATTTATACTTACCGGCCACATGGAGCAACCAAAAAACTTCTTCCCCACATTCGACCCTACCTTCATAGTCCCCATCGTCGCTGGGATTTTGTGGTGGCAGTTCTTTCTCGCAGCCGCTGTTGACGAATTTGAAGTAGAAATTGATTGAGCGGTCATTGAACTCGAATTGAAGGAAGAATTGAAGTGATATCACAAATTGCAAATCATTTAGTAGGCTTTCAGGCATGTATTTCATGTATTCAGTATTTGTGTGCATAACCAAAACAAAACATGCGTATATTTATTAGCCTGTCTTACACACACACTTAAGAAATCATGCGTATACTTATTAGATGGTCTTATGCATACATATCATGATAATACTTAAGAAATGATAACTATCATGTATATGTAAGCATCCTTATGTAACCATTTTCATAAACCAGTGTATCATGTCTCAATCATCACAGGCAACAACAATCTAGGAAACCCGAGCAGTTGTTTAGAACATGCAACTCATATAAGGTCGATGGTCTAATTGTTCACAACCACACTTCACTAGGAACTAAAGTTCTATGTTATTAAATTGAATAACAACCCAATAGCGGCTCAAAGAACATTTCAGTGAATCAACATACAATAGAACCACACAAAAAAACCACCAACCAAACAAAATTATACTCATGGTGATAATAATTTCTGTTTCTCAGTAGACTAATGAATAGCGATGATTAAAAAAACCAACAGAAACGTATATGAGAAACACATGATAAAAAGCTAGCACCTTTCTTCTTTGATTGACTACCATTTGATGACGGGGAAGGGGAGAAGTGGGTGCGTTTGGAGTCAAGGACTCGATGGAAGAAGTGGAGGAAGCAGAGAGGGTTCGAGGGGAAGAAGTAGGTGAATGAAAATTAGTGATTGGAATTGGAAATTTGGGGTTGAGAACGATCAGATCTGAGAAATTGAGAAAGAGCAATCAAATGAGTAACGTAAGTTGATTTTCTATAGGTGGTGAAGTATTTTAACGGATTAGTAAGGTGTCAACTTCATATGTTGTTTTTAAAAGGTAAATTGACGGATAAATATGCATCTTTTTATAGATTCAGATTGATGACGTGGCAAATTAAACTTATAAGTTTATAACTATAGCTATTGCAACACAATTTGATATCTATGGTAACATACTGAAGAGTGCGTTACAATACACAAAAATCAGCATAGATGTGGCAACATTTTAGATGGCAACACCTTGGATTTTCATTGCAGTAGGCAAGCTATGGCGTAGTGCCACGATCTGAATGTAACACTTTAATCTTAACTCCTAATTGTGTTTCGACTTCTAGTTTGTAAATTTTGAATTTATCAAAGGCCTCTCCTTTCGATTTCATTAGATATACATATGCATATCTAGTGTAATCATCTATAAATGTTATATAGTATTGGTTACCACCATAGGTGTTATGACTTTTTAAGTCACCCACATCACTATAAACCAAATCAAGCAAACCGGTTTTCCTTTCTACAGATTTAAAGGATTTTCGGTGTATTTTTTCTTGAACACAAATTTCACATTTTGAGATGGACTCGAAATCATAATTAGAAATTAATCCTAATTTATACATATTTCTAAGAGATTTATAATAAACATGTCCTAATCTACCATGCCGTAAATTAACAGAATCAACAATATAAGCAAAAGATTTATTCATTAAATTCAACTTAATCATGCTGTTACAAGAATATCCCTGTCATATAAATTTGTTATCCTTGGACAAACTAACTTATCAAACTCATACACCATCTTGGATCCTCCTTTGTTAAGAAGGTATCCGGAAACCAAATTCTTACACATATCGAGTACATAAAATATATTGACAAATGTAAGAACATTCCCAGAGGTGAATGTAAATTCAATTGTGCCTTTTCCCAGAACTTTGCTTGTAACTTTTTTTGCGCCAATAACTTCGCTGGATTCTGCATTATTTTCTTCGTAAGTCTTAAACAGATTACGGTCTTTACAAACATGAATAGTTGCTCCAGTATCGAGCCACCAATCATTATCAATGCCACTAACTGAGTTCGCCTCTTGTACAACAGCCTCAAGCTTTTCTTCGACCACATCCGCTTTTTGTTGTTTCTTTCGAAGACGATAGTCTCGGGCATAGTGGTCGGCTTTGTTACAATACTAAAGGCACCGTTCTTTTTGTTCTTGGAATTATTATTTTTCTTAAACTATTTCAAATTCTTAGGCTTCGGTTTATCAGTAATTTCAACATTATTTGCCTTAGCCTTGGACTCAGTTTGTGGATTATCATCTAGTTCATGTTTACGAGAATCCTTTTTAATACGAAGATGACACTATAAACCGTCTAAATTATAATCTATTTCCGCATGTTTCAATTTTTTCTTATAATCATTCCAAGAATTAGAGAGTCTCGAAATAATAACTCCAAAAATAAAAGATTCAGGGAGATCAATACCGGCATCTTTAAGTTGATTCACCAACAGTAGTATTTCACTTACTTGTCCAACTATGGACTTGTTAGTGATCATTTTGAAATCCATAAAATTACAAATAAGAATTTTTTATTGCTTGCCTCAGATATGCGATACTTGCTCTCCAATGCAGTCCAGAGGTCATTTGCAGTTTGCAAGGTCCTGTGAGCATTGTAGACTGAAGTAGACAATGCGTTAAGAATATGATCTCTGCGCAGGAAATCGTCCTCTTTGCACTTTGCCTGTTTCTCCTTCAGAGCGGCATCTTCACTAGTGGTTTCCTCCGGTACAATTTCCAATCCGTCTTTCAAGATATAGAACAATTTGACGGTGATCAGACAGAATTTTATCGTCTCTTGCCAACTAGTAAAGGTTTCACCATCAAAACGCTCCAATTTCGTCAAAATCTGATTCATAACTTGCAGTGCTCTCAAACCTTCCATAACTGAAGATATTGTCTGAAAATTTGTTGGGGATTTTGCAGTTTGAGGCTATTCGATGATGAATATTGCCGTACTTAAGACTTTAAGGATTTGCAGAGAAAATTCTTTCAGACAATAGTTCAATCCACCAGGTACAAACGAATTATCGAACTATTGACTTTCAGGATTCAGTAAAGCCTTGGAATAACAAAATCGGATTCAAAGTTTGTACTGCTTTGATCCGACCAAAAGCACTCTTTATATGTATTTCTGGTGATGCAAGAATCAAATTGAAAGAAGAGAAATAAGAAATAACCAGTTTGCAACGATTTCCGAATTGAAACGCTTTTAAAGCATCGCAAATCAAAGAAGAATAGGGACGTTTAAGAAAGGATTGGGAAGAAGAAGAAATCGAAGTGCGTTTCAGTTTTATAAAAACTTCCTAAAATTATAATTAATGCCACTAACAGAGTTCGCCTCTTGTACGATAACCACAAGCTTTTCTTTTTTGCTTTTTGTTGTTTCTTCCGAAGACGACAGTCTCGGGCATAGTGTCGGGTTTGTTACAATAGTAAAGGCATCATTCTTTTTGTTCTTGGAATTATCATTCTTCTTAAACTCTGTCTCATTCTTAGGCTTCAGTTTATCAGTGATTTCAACAATATTTGCCTTAGCCTGAGACAAAGTTTGCGGATTATCATCTAGTTCACGTTTACAAGAATCCTCTTCAATATGAAGATGAAGCTGTTAACCTTCTAAATTATAATCCGTTTTCGCATGTTTCAATTTTTTCTTATAATCATTCCAAGAATTAGGGAGTCTCGAAATAATAACTCCAACAACAAAAGATTTAGGAAGATCAATACTGGCATCTTTAAGTTGATTCACCAACAGTAGTATTTCACTTACTTGTCCAACTATTGACTTGTTGGCGACCATTTTGAAATTCATAAAATTATAAATAAGAATTTTTTTTATTACTTGCCTCGGGTATTCGATACTTGCTCTCCAGTGCAGTCCAGAGGTCCTTTGCAGTTTCCAAGGTCCTGTGAGTGTTGTAGACTGAAGTAGACAATGCGTTAAGAATATGCCCTCTGCACAGGAAATCGTTCTCTTTGTGCGTTTCCCGTTTCTCCTTCAGAGCGGCATCTTCACCAGCGGTTTCTTTCGGTATAATTTTCAATCCATCTTTCAAGAGATAGAACAATTTGACGGTGATCAGAAAGAATTTCATCATCTCTTGCCAACGAGTAAAGTTTTCACCATCAAAACGCTCCAATTTCGTCAAATGTTGATTCATAACTTGCAATGCGCTCAAACCTTCCATGATTGAAGATATTGTCTGAAAATTTATTGGGGATTTTGCGGTTTGAGGCTATTTGATGATGAATATTGTCGTACTTCAGACTTTAAGGATTTGCGGAGCAAATTCTTTCAGACAATAGTTCAATCCACCAGGTACAAACAGATTATCAAACTATTGACTTTCAAGATTCAATAAAGCCTTGGAACAGCGAAATCAGATTCAAAGTTTGTACTTCTTTAATCCGACCAAGAACACTCTAAATATGTATTTCTGATGATGCAAGAATCAAATTGAAAGAAGAGAAACAAGAAATAACCAATCTGCAATGATTTCCGAATTGAATCTCTTTTAAAGCGTCTTAAATCAGAGCTGAGTGGGGATGCTTAAGAAAGGTTTGGGAAGAAGAAGAATTCGAAGTGCATTTCAGTTTTATAAAAACTGCCAAAAAATTAGTGCTTATCGGACCCAAGATCTGTATCCGGTTTGGTCGGCGGCAGCGCGTGCATGAGGTATAGAGATGCATGGTCTAACTCCTCATAACAAAGTAAACATTTTGGTGTCCCAAGGCCCCTACACGTTCATGAGAAAGCCATATATATAGTGGCATACCCTTACATATCCTACAATGTGGGACTAATCACATTTCCTTTTTCTTCTTTCTTACTTCTCTTCAAATCAAAAACCATTCCCTAAAACATTATGTTGAAAATTTATAACAAAATTACAATATCTAGTAACTACCCATGACCTGCAGACATACCTGAGAAGGCACGACCGGTTTAGGAAGATTCTCCAAGTAAAGCTCCCATTGTTGCCCACGCCAATCAGCTACCTCATCTTCTCTGGGAAAGTGCCCACTCTTAAACATATTAGCCATAGTCACTATGTTTGTATAAATGGTTGATACTGGTCCCATAACATCAGGAGGAATTCCAAAACCCTCTACCCACAACTTCAGATCAATAAGTTCCAGGAACATTAAAAAATTCAAGAAATGTATCTGTATCTATCGACTGAAATTTATGGGTTGCAATGTATTGTTAAAATTGGTGATGCTAAATCAATGCAAGGATATTTTTCTTATGGAAAGAAAGGATATATAACTTGGGTGCCAAGTTTACTTGAAGGTAAAGAAAACTTGGGCATGAAGTAATAGATAATTTGGATGCCAAGTTTACTTGGAGGTAAAAAAAACTTAGGCATGAAGTAATAAATAAATTGGGTGCCAGGTTTACTTGGAGATCAAGTAACTTGGGAGTGAAGTAATTGGTCTTATAAAAGGGGCCTAAAGAGGAGAAGGAAAGGCAATTGAATGGAATTAAATTCAATTCATTCATTCTATCTCTCCTAATTTCTTCAACTCTTTATCTCCACAAATAAAATTCTAGAGTGAATTGAGTGACCATTGTAATCAATCTATTGTACTCTTCATTGGTGTTAATAAAAGGCTCTCTCTCTCAAGTGGACGTACACTAACAAGTTGTTAGTGAAACCACTATAAATCCCTGTGTGGTTTATTTTTTTGTTATTGCCCAGTTATTTCTCTTATGTGGTGATTGTGATTAGCTTTTGGACTGGATTGAGATTGTCTTCGATATTGATTGGTTATTTTTGCATGTTTACCACGATCTCGTCTTCCGCTGATTTGGGGATCCTTGATTTGAGCGGTCTTGAATCAAAATTTCTCCACAACATTTGGCATTAGAGCATTGGTGTTGGTAGATAGCTGTAAAAATGCCAGAATCAGATTCAAAAAATGTCTCAACCGTTCGTCCAAGTGGTGTAGCTCCTTATATACGTGGGTCGTATGCAGCTGCTGGTTCACATTTGGTTATCGACAAGTGGAATGACGATAATAATTTCGAATAGTGGCAATGGAAGATGAAAGCGGTTCTTAGGCGGAATCGGGTTAATCGGGTAGTGTTTGATACACATTTATTGCCAGCAGACATCTTAGATGTGGAGAGAGAAGAAATGGAAGAGTGGGCATTCACTACATTTCAACTTACCATGGGGGAGAATGTTATTTCCAAAGTTAGTGGTGAGACGACTGCTAATAGTCTTTGGAACAAGTTGGTTATATGAAGAAATCACTCACAAATCGACTGATCTTGTTGCGGACTTTCTTTACCTACAAGATAAAGTAAGGAACTTTGCTAAAGGCGCACTTGAATGTGTTAGATGATTTGCTAATGAAGATGAAGGTTGTAGATTTGAAGATTGAGGAGGAGCACACTGCGATGATATTGTTATTTTCATTGCATGAACGCTATACTAGGTTCTCAAATAGTTTGATCTATAGCCGGGATACATTGACTCTAAATGATGTCAAGACAGGTCTTCTTAGTGAGGAATTGCGAGATTAGATGAAGGAGCTGAGTGATGGTAGTAGTGGTGCTGGTAATAGTAAGGTTTATTTGCAAAGAAAGAAAAGACAAGGAAGAAGGGAAACCGGGGGAATTCTAAGTCTAGGAAGCCTAGTGGAAGAGGAAAATCAAAGGAAAGAAATGGCAAGCGCTTTATATGTAAGAAACCTGGTCATTGGAAGAATGATTGTCTAGACAAGGGGAAGAAGGAAGTAGCATCTTCATCAGTTGCGGTGGAGAGAGATGTTGGTGAGGAATACGTAGATGTTTTGTTGGCTATAGCATCGGATGTTTCGGGAAGCGAATGGGTGCTTGATTCGAGGGCTTTTTATCACATGACGCCTAATAGGAATTGTTTTTCTTCTTATGTTGAATGGGAAGGAAATTTAATTTTTGTGGGAAATGGTGCAGTTTGCAAGTTGAAAGGCATTGGATCCGTGCAAATTCGGATATTTGACGGAGTGGTTCGTTCTCTCACTAATGTGCGCTATGTTCCGAGACTACGGAAGTCACTTGTCTCTTTGGGACAATTGGATTCTTTATGTTGCAAGATCACCAATAAGAGTGATAGTTTGAGGGTTTCAAAGGGTGAACTTGTGGTTATGAAGGGTGCTAGATCTCATGGTATTTATTTGCTTCAAGGAGTGACCGTGGAAGGCAAAACTTGTGTCAGTGTTGATAGTTCTCATGGCTTAGATGTGACACGGCTGTGGCATTTGAGATTGGGCCATGTCTAGGAGAAGAGTTTAGATGTTCTTCATCGAAGGGAGATGATTGATGGTGAAAGTTTCAGCAATTTGAGTTTTGTGAGGAATGTGTCATGGGGAAGCAAACTACAGTGTCATTCGGTGAAGGAAAACATGATTCAAGAGGGATTCTTGAGTGTGTGCACATGGATGTTTGGGGACCAGCGCCGGTAGCTTCTTTGTGAGGAGCTAGATATTATATTTCTTTCATTGATGATTTTTCTTGAAAGGTTTGGGTGTATGTAATGAAGGCCAAGTCAGAGGTATTTGCAAGATTCAAAGAATGGAAGGCACTTGTTGAGAATGAGAGTGGAAAGACTTTGAAGGTGCTTAGGTTCGATAATGGCGGCAAGTATGTTTTCGGAGAGTTTTTGAATTTTTGTAAGAATCATGGTATTCGGAGGAATTTTACTACACCGGGAGATCCGCAATCTAATGGTGTGGCGGAGAGAATGAACCGAACTATACTAGAGAAAAATCGATGGTTAAGATAGACATCGGGTTTGTCTAAGGGATTTTGGGCCGAAGCTTTGTCAACCGCGATGCATATTATTAATCGAATTCTGTGCTTGGCTATTGGTAACAAAATTCCGGAGGAAGTGTGGAAAGGGAAGTGCGTTGACTTGAGTTATCTTCGGTATTTGGTAGTCCAGTTTATGTGCATGATCCGGGGAATGATAAGCTCTCACCTAGAGCTTTCAAAGAGATTTTTCTCGGTTATATGGATGGCGTCAAAGGCTATTGGATTTGGAATCCAAAAACGAAGAAGGCTATGGTTTCATGTCATGTTACTTTTGATGAGTTGGCTATGTTCAAGGAGAATGAAGGCTCATCGGATATTCCAGATTTGGTTCATGGTGAATCAAAGGAGAAGGAAGTTATTCCCACTTTCAGGCCTAGAGAAAGTAGAGTTGTTGGAGGTGCCTGCGAGGTGAATGCGGTTGATATTACATCACATAGTCCATAGGATTCCTCTAGTAGTGTTGGTGGTGTGCACGAGCCTAGAGAAGATTCATTTCAAGGTGGAGTTGAAGGAAGACCGGGTGATGGTATTGCTACTCGGGTTGGTTGCCGCTCTATAAGGCCGCCCGAAAGATATGGTGATTGGAACTATCTTAGCTTTTGTGAGAATTTGGACTATGCTCTTCATGTAGTCCAAAATGAGCCGGCGGACCTTGATGACGTCATGGATTTGAGTGATAGCTCGAAGTGGATTTGCGCCATGGAGGAAGAGATGCAATCGTTGATGAACAACCAGACTTGGGAGTTGGTTCCACTTCCTCAAGGAAACCGTGCTATTGGGTGCAAATGGATATATAAGGTGAAGGATGATGAAAGATACAAAGCTAGGTTAGCGGCTAAGAGGTTTGCCTAGAGAAAAGGAAAGGAGTATGATGAAATCTTCGCACCAGTTGTGAGGCATACTTCTATCCGGATATTACTTGTCATAGTTGATATTCGCGACTTGGAGTTGGAGGAACTAGATTTGAATACCGCCCATGGAAACTTGGATGAAAATATCAATATGGAGCAATCGGAAGAGTTTATTTTAGAAGGTAAGTCAGAACTAGTTTGCAAGTTGAAGAAATCACTATATTGTTTGAAGCATTCACCTCCGCAATGGTACAAGAGATTTGATCATTTCAAGCTTGAAAGTGGCTTCAATCGAAGCATCAAGGATGCTTGCGTTTATTTCAAGAAGTTGGAAAATGATTGTTGGGTGTATTTACTCTTGTATGTGGACGATATGCTCATTGCTTCTAAGGACAAGGCAGAAATCAATAAGTTGAAATTGAAATTAAAGGCGGAGTTCGAGATGAAAGACCTTGGAGAAGAAAAGAAGATTTTAGGCATGGAGATTGAAAGGGATCGAAAGCATTTTGAATTGAAATTGGCTCAAAAGGAATATATTAGAAAAGTGCTTTGCTGGTTTAGCATGGAAGATGCGAAGGCATCAAATACACCTTTACCTTTGCATGTAAAGCTTTCGAGTAAAGGATCACCTATCGAGGAGAAAGACAAGGCTTATGTGGCAAAATTGTCATATGCTAGTGTGGTTGGAAGTTTGACGTATGCCATGGTGTGTACAAGACCCGATATTGCAGATGCCATCGGGATGGTTAGCCGGCTCATGGCTAATCCAGGGAAATCACATTGGGAAGCAGTAAAGTTTATCTTGAGATACTTGAAAGGTACATCATCTCATGGTCTTGTTTTTAGGAGTAGTAAAGAGAAGAATTGCATGTTGGTTGATTACTATGATTCGGACTACGCTGGTGATAAGGATCGGAGAAAATCAACTTCTGGATATGTCTTCACTCTTAGTGGTGCAACCATAAGTTGGAGATCAAGATTGCAGACCGTAGTTGCTTTATCCACTACGGAGGCGGAGTTGATTGCTGCGGTAGAGATAGCAAAGGAAGCACTCTATTTGAAGCTACTGTTGTGTGACTTGGGCTTTGAACATGATAGTGTTATTCATTTGGCGTAGAATTTGACATTTAGCTCACGGACGAAGCATATTGAAGTAAGGGGGTCATTTCTAGTAGCCATGGACGAAGACAAGCAAGTATGCCTTCGGAAAGTGCAAACAAAGGATAACGCGACGGACATGTTCACTAAGGCGTTACCGGTTGGTAAGTTCGAGTATTGCTCGAACTTAATTCGCTTTGAGAGGTGCTAGGTGCCATGGGGTGGCACGGTTGAGAGAGAAGCTTGGCCATGGATGTAGAAGAGTATCCGTGAGAGGTTGAAGCTCTATCTTCTTAATATGTTTGTCTTTTTGTGATACTAGTTTTGGAGTTGGATGTTTTCAACACTTTATTAGCAGGTGGGGGTTTTGCCTGAACTCGTTGATGGAGTGCAATGGGGGGTGGCCTTGCCGGAACTCATTGGGAAAACATTCAAGCTTGGTGAAGGTAAATAGGATGATAGTTGGAGCTATCGGTTACAAATAATGGTATGGATACCATTAGGTCATGAAGTTGGAGATAAGTGATTTTGCATCAAGATGGAGTGTTAAAATTAGTGATGCTAAATCAATGAAAGGATATTTTTCTTATGGAAAGAAAGAATAGATAACTTGGGTGCCAAGTATACTTGGAGGTAAAGAAAATTGGGCATGTGATGAAGTAATAGATAATTTGGATGCCAACTTGGAGGTAAAGAAAAATTGGGCATGAAGTAATAAATAAATTGGGTGCCAAGTTTGCTTGGAGATCAAGTAACTTGAGCATGCAGTAATTGGTCTTATAAAAGGGGCCTAAATGGGAGAATGAAAGGCAATTGAGTGGAATTAAATTCAATTCATTCATTCTATCTCTCCTAATTTCTTTAACTCTTTATCTCCACAAATAAATTTCTAGAGTGAATTGGGTGACCATTGTAATCAATCTCTTGTACTCTTTATTGGTGTTAATAAAAGGCTCTCTCTTTCAAGTGGACGTACACTAACAAGTTGTTAGTGAAACCACTATAAATCCCTGTGTGATTTATTTTTCGTTATTGCCCAGTTATTTCACTTGTGTGGTGATTGAGATTGACTTTTGGATTGGATTGAGATTGTCTTCGATATTGATTGGTTGTTTTTGCACGTTTACCATGATCTTGTCTTCCGTTGATTTGGAGATCTTTGATTTGAGCGGTCTTGAATCAAAATTTCTCCACAACATGTATTTCTTCAAAAACTCATCAAATGCTTGACTAATATAATAAATAAATTTTACAGTTAACAAAGTAGATTAGTGGAATCAACCAAAGTACTTTGTGCCAACTTACCAATATTACCTCGCGTTCAATTCTCCAGAGAAATTAAAACCCTTTCTCGTATGGCAATTGACAATAGACACCATTAGGGTCAATTCCTACTTCATTTTTCTTCAGCTTAGTGAATTCTAGATTATCTTTACATCTCTCTATTTCATCATTCAAACCCCTCCATCCAATACCATTAATTAGTGCGACTACCTCTTCTCCTTGAACAGCTTCAACAATTCTCCTTGTAGCATATGTTGTAAAGCCTAAAAATTTGAACAAGTGTATCGTAATACGAATATTCGCTATGTGTATTAGAAATAATTATACTCCGCATCATGGAATAGTATGAAAAACATAGAAAAACATGAAAATATTCTGTACCTCATTTAAACAAACATGATCATTAGTCATGTTACTAATCAAATTTCATGTCCAACTATGAGCAAGTTCAGGAGAAAGCACCAAGTCATACAATTGCGAAATATCATCTAGTTGGTAAATTGCAAAAGAAAAGGGAGAAAACACAAAAATAGGAGAATATTAAAGTAATATGGCAGTATAAAGTTGCAAATTAAATATTCAAAAACATTTTGAGTTTCATAGCAACTCCACAAGAACAAGAGATTTGGTAACTGGTTTACAAATATGTATAACATATGAACCTGACACCTATTTAACCTATGCCCTATAATTTGTATGCTTGTCCCAGCTCCACATATTTCGATGGAAAATCCAAAATTTTGAATAATGCAACTGAAACAAGCATACCTGGGTGATACAATCAGACAATTCAAAAAAAAAGGATAAATCACTGTAATGTTGTTATCTACAGCAGTATTGTGTCTATGCAGTAGTGACTTGCAGTGATGTAAACAGCAGCAACAATCACTGTTGCAAATAGCACCGCCTTGCCTTGCGAAAGAAGCAGTGATTGCGCTGATGTAGCTGCAACTTGTGGTTGTTTGCGGTGTACGAAGTGAACGAATATGTCGATGAAAAAACTAGAGAATTCAATTCGACTTGCCTGACTATTAGAATTTCCAAATTCCAAAACAATGACCAAATTATAAACACACACGCGCATGCGCGCGCGCGCGCACACACACACACACACACACACACACACACACACATATATATATATATATATAGAGAGAGAGAGAGAGAGAGAGAGACACCAAAATCTGGTACTAACACCCAAATTTTAGTGTGAAATCCTCACAATCACAGTTCAAAAATCACAGAGATACAGAAAACAGTAAATAACAGGAGACACACGACTTCAACCAGATCGCTTCCAATCTTCTGATGATGTTCCTAATACTTAAGCGTTTTGTTAATCAGAAATTCCATGTGTGACGGCTTTAGTCAAAAAGTGTGTCAGTGTATGTGTGTGTATGTATATATATATATATATATATATATATATGTGTGTGTGTGTGTGTGTGTGTGTGTGTAGCAGTGTTCCGCTACACCTCTTATATTGCACGTGAACTCTTTTCCTTAATCTCTACCACCCATTTCCCCGCCCATTCTCTCTCTTCCCATTTCAATATTATTTTTTAGTGGGAAGAGAGAGAATGAGTGGAGAAATGAATGGTAGAGATTAAGGAGGAGAGTTCACGTGCAATATAAGAGGTGTAGCGGAACCCTCCTTATATATATATATATATATATATGTGTGTGTGTGTGTGTGTGTGTGTATATATATATATATATACTAGTGTGTAACCCGTGCGTTGCACACGAACATATTATAAAATATAGATTTAAAAAATTTAATATTAAAATTGGACCTTTATTATACAACACATGGTAAAATCGACAAACTAAATGTACATTATTGTTGTTGTTGTTTATACATGGTATGTGTTATGTAACTTAATATTTCTTTGAAGTAAAATAATAATACTATTATTCTTACTATGAGCAAGTATTCTTGTTGAAATTGACATATTATAAATTTTTTTAGATTGAATTAGCAAATATTATTTAACTTATTTCTTTTATATATATATATATATATATATATATATATTTAATTTGAAAATACGTAATTAGTTAAAAGTATATTGACTTAAGAGCAAATAATACGAATCAATTTAGAAGGATTTTGTAAAAAGATCGCGGACATATTAATGCGGAGTTATTAAAGTTAAAAATAGGACTTTTTGATGTTTTGTATGATAAATTTATTGTTTGTGTACATAAATGATTATAGTCAATCTACAAATTAACTTTATTATTATTGTTTATGTACATAATATATGCATTGGATCTATAAATCTATATGGTTAAGCACAAAATTTTCATTTTTGTTTTTATTGGTATATGTATGTATACATATATGATTGATATATGGATTACATATATGATTGATATATGGATTATTAAAACACTTTAAATTTGAGATTTCTTAAGACATTTGAATACATAGATCTAAACATGAAAGATCAGGAAACAAACAATGAAGTTGTAAATAACTGTAGAAATGTCAAAATATTGATATTTAAAGTTAAAAACAGAATTCAAAAGTGTAGATAAATTTAATGAGATAAATGAATAATAAATTAGTTATTCTAATGTTATTCACGTGAAATATTTATGGTATCGGAATTATATATCTTTATATTTAAATGAAAACTCTATTTAATCGCTTTTCTTGATATGAATGTGAGATACAAATTGAAACCATCACATTTACGGATTTATCAGATGAATTAATGAATATTTATTAATTAAATTTATTCTAAAAAAATAAAACTAATATTACATGGTTAATTAAAATATATTGATGTAAATTTACAAAATTATGTGATATTGAGGTGGGTTTTGTAAGCAGTCCTAGAAATTTCAGAATGTAGGCACTTTTAGTCAAAATAATAGTTTCACAACGTAAAGCATCAATGTATCAACATGGGTGAATTATCAATTAAATTTGTAATCATTGCTCATGCATGTAATTATGCTATGTAACTGATGTAGTTGTATATCCAAATGAATTTTATATCCTTTTTCTAATGTGAATACTATGCAAATATTGATATTTTCATATTTTTATGATTTATTTGACAAAACAGCTAATAGTTTACTAAGTTTAATTATAGTTTGAAGATTCGTAATTCACTGTAATATATGAAGTTAAATATAAAATATTAAAAGAGAACTGAGATAGTCAGTAAGAGGTTGAGCAAATTTTAAAATTAAGGTTTTTGCTATTAAAAAAACATAATTTTGTAATGCATGGCAAATTTGTTGATAGTTATTTTGATAAACCTTTTGCTATTATTTTTTGTTTTATCTCAAAAGTTAAATTTTTATAATCTCATTCATATTGCCACAGTAGCGCAGCAGAAGACAATGCATAAATAATTTCCAAAAGCAACATGTAACATGTGCAGCATCAAACTTTTCAAAACACATATGCTCCCTGTAGCTTTCGGACATTCGTATAACAGAAAATATGTACTCTCAAAAGAAACTTATATACAAAGTAAATAATAATATAGACAGTGAACTGTACATAGCAAAATTATTATATAAAGTCAAGTTCTCAGATAATGTGACGAAAAACAAAGTTTTTATACTACTGAACCTTACGTCAACTTTATCAAATTTATTGTATTATGCGTTCATCCACTTTTCTTCTTTTTTGAGTTATACACATCGAAATAATCTACATATTAATTAAGGAAAAAACCCATGTTTGCATCATATATTTTCCATAACAGTTTAGTCTACAAAATTTAATGATGCACATATAACTATCCAATAGCCATATATGGTACATACGAACTGTAATAATACTAATAGGTGGAAATAAAACCCAAAGCATAGTAAGCATACCTGAAACTCAATATAATTATCGTTGAACTGTTCGATCTGGTTTTATCATCGAGATTTTCTATTTTTGAAAGCTCCTGGTCTCTATATGACATAAAGAACTTGAGCTTCTCCATTTGTTCCACAAATAGTACACTATTTGTCTTCTGGAGTGATTTTAAAAAATCATGTTTCATATAATCATTTGGATCACCGCTTCAACCATTTTGTTAACCCATATATATGAGTGCAAATCTGAACAAAAAAGGGGAACAAAAAAAGGAACTTTGTGGCTCATGCTACTATCTGTACACCGCAACAAACAATACCACATGGAGTATAACACTTCTCTATATTTTAGAATGAACAAATAACTTACCTTAAATATGACACATCGGCTCTATTGCCAAACTAATCCGAGCTCTACGGCTCTCCAATTTCTGTACAAAATGGGGATATATTACACAATTTGAGCATGAAAGAAATAAAAGATACATTTTAGGTTGAAAGTTATTTACAACAATATGAATGCAAACCATAGCTGCTCTAAAAATAAGTAAACAAATTAAAGTTTCTCGATCCGCGTTGTAAATGCAAAATATTGTATATCTTGTGCATGGATCAATATTTCTCTAAATCAGCATTAATGGCAGGAAATAAAGTAGATTAGCTTTTATTTGGATTACATTCCATAACTCAATGTTAATTATATCTTGGCTTTAGAAAACATGACAAAATTAATGACAGTTAACCTTGTATGCTAAAACTATGAATGGCAACAAACTACAATTTAGACTTGGTTTTTTCAATCAAAAACTCAACCTTGTACAAAGCTATAATGAACCTTCTATTAGCTGCATAACATAAAATTAAAATTCTTAATGGATTGAGGTTTGAAACTTGACTTATAAATTGTAGGTATTATAAAAACATAAAAGTTGTTGTTACCTTCTTTAGCAAATTCACTTCATAATAAAAAATTGTTAGCATTATAATTCACTTAGAAAACAGCAAAATGTTGAAACTTATGACAAAACTTCAATTTTCAATGACTTTGATATGGAATGAGAACATATACATTGCATACTAAGAATGTTCTACGTTGAATGAGAACACATTATGGAAAATATATCAGCACAAAATGCACTGTTACAGTCCAATGTTTTGTTTGTGACGTGTCCTGGGTGTCTGGTTGCACATGTAGATAAATATGTTTATATGTTGACCCTTCAACTATTTCTCTTGGAACTTTGCCTGATCATGCAGCCCAATATGAAATTGCATAATGTAAAAACTCGCCTAATTCACTGAAGAATTGCATAATAGCTACATGGCCCAGTTTCAATTTAAAGCTTCTAATTTCAGAACATGTCAGTAATCATGGCAGTGACTATTGTAAAAAGAAAATCGTAATTGGAAACAAACTATCTACCTTTATGTACATGTGAAAAGTAACCAATAAATAAGTCATTTAATAATAGTTATATTTAACATTCACAATACAACATAATGCGAAGGATATCAATTATTGACCATGGCAACCCAACATACAAAAAAAAATATAACAAAATTTACATGCATTACTGACCAACTTAAAATCCTTTCAAAGCTTAGTCTGGTAAGCTGGTAATAGGGTAGCTAAGGAATTTTCCTCAGGTGAAATATTATAGGCCTGGATATAAATGATTGAATTACGGCATTCGTTTCAATCATATTCTTAAACATGGCAAGAAATAATGGAGCTCACATCTAGTAGTTGAAGTGTAGTAGAAAATCTATGTTAGCCTCCCCACTGTCCCGAAGCATGCATTTATATTGTAATTTTAGTTCATAACACCAGAAACCCAAATAACATGTAAAAATAAGATGTCATTCGAAAAATTTCAACACTTGTTTTAAGATACATGTTGCCAAAGTTGGATATGTTATCACTTATGAGCATACCCCGACATTGGGTTTTTGCTGGATATTGAATTCAAAGTATCAATCCAAGATTCATCACATTACAGATAAATACCAATTAGTTTATGGAAATGTACAATGGATGATGTAGGCATATAATGGAAAACAGTGAGCGAAACTATGTAAAAGTCTTCAATTAAGTAAGACGTACCAAAAAATAGAAACATTAATTGTTCTGACTGTATAGGTTATGGATATAACTAAATGAAACAATGGAATGCAAGCAAAATAAAAGGAAAGTTAAACCGTACAAATGGACAAATCTAAGTCTTACCAGCTAAACTCGGTGTAGAATGAGCAAAATCCATCAACTGATGTTCCTCCACTGCAAATAAATACCATGCACAAAAAGTTTGCAAACGAAACAAATATGAAATGGTGACAAATAATATACTTGGTTTATGTCACCGTATTATCTTAGGAGATGGATAACAAAATGATAAATGGAGGCATGGCAAGAAACGGGGGGAAACGACACATTTGTCAGAGAATCGTATGCCTACACATATATTTTAGAACTAATTGGTTAATTAAGCTAAATTTTCAGCTATGCTCCTAATGGCTAAAATTGTAGAAATGGAAATACCAAAGCAGAAGTGGTTGCACAGGTGAAGCAGTAATTGGACATAAAGCAACTTCACTTCATTGATGTGTAAATCAAAGTTTTTATCCTTTAAACTATATAAAGTTACGTATACCAGTAGCGAAGAACATAATAAAAATGACACGATTAATTTGAGGAAGCACATAGGCATTATAGAGCAGGAGCAAGGAAAAGCCGTGTACTTTACAGTTTACAGGCGGACATTTGAGTGTTTTAATTAGTAAATAAGCATGCTTGCAGATTTAATTATGTCAGTACTCAAATTGACAAAAGAAATCATATCGCAATTCATATGATAAACAAAAATGGAGATATAAGAAAGGTTAAACTCGAAAGAATGATAAGACAAAATGTGAAATCAACATGGGAAGATTTAGCCAAGCAATCTGTTGTTCTTCTTGTATATTTTGATCTGCAAAATCAAATATGAATGTTTAAACAGAAACTTTGTGGAATTTGTTATTGGCACTGGATATCTTTCACACAGAAGAAATTATTTATTAAAGAAAGGTGTGCAGTATTTCAAAACAACTATCTTTATACTCTATTTTTGTTCTTATCATTTTCTCCACTCTATAGTATATATACAAAGGAGAACAAAATTACGATTTTCATCGTTGAGCTAATAGCATATTTTATACCAATTGATATAACCCAAGTTTAACCAATTTTCAGGTTTTCATGGTTAAACAACTAACTCGTTTAAAGATCTAAGCAAACTATGAATTTAGTTAAAAAAAACCATATCATATGAGTTTATCTAGCACCAATGGATAATCATGCTATAGAAAATATGCTTCTCTTTACTCACTTCAAAATAATTGTTAATGAATCATAGCTCTATTTTATAGCATCTCATGATCGAGCCACCACACAAAATAATAGCCAACTTAATCAACGCATTAACCTCCAGTTGTGCTAACACTATACGCAAATAAGCCCGTCTTCTTAATCAAATTAGCAAAATACCACATTTTAACCTCCAACTATAACTTGTTTATTATGATTTAAACCATTTGCATCTTCTTAGGAGCATAGAAACACTAAAAATGATTTTTATTTAGTCCAAAAATGAGAAACTTATAGAAAAATTGAGAAAAAACACAATTTCTAATTAACACAGGTCAGTAAAATTTTTTTTGCATGATCTATGATATTTCTTACATGAATAATAATGGCCTGAATACAAATAGAATTGTATGCAGATATCACTGATATCATATCAAATTATAAGACAGGGAATCACCATGAGAAAACATGTTAAGTCAAAGGGATCCCGATAATAAATCAACGAATATTAAGCAAACATAATAATACGCTTTTCAGATATATATATATATATATATATATACACACACACACACACACATACATGTATTAACACATTCATATACATGTTATGTATGTGTGTTTATAACAAACACATGGCCTTACTAAGTTCAAGATTTCATGTATTTTACATCACAAACTTAAAACTTAAGATATGAAACATATGGAAATCTCTATGGGACAGAATAAAAATATCAAGCTGGTGTGCAATTCTAACAAATGATGCATGCTTCTTGGACATAGACACAAGATTGTATATTCCTCAAACTTACGTCTCCATGTTTGCATTTTGGGAAAGACTATGCTCCACTATTTGCCTATTGTAAATATTCCAGCGTTTTGCAAAGGAAGAAAATATATCACTTACTAATTCTGAAAGGCCAGTATGTGTGAAAGGATTAAAAAAATGAAACTTTTTGTGATGTCCTTAGGCAAAATACTGGATACAATGCATGTTTCCCTTCTCCAACATTCAATCCAGTTTAGTTATCGAATTATTTCATGAAGAATGCAACCAAGTTACAAGAGATTATTTGGAACAGCTTATTTGTCAGGTTGTAACAAATTGTTCTATTTTTGCTTGAACTTGTTTTCTCAATTGAAAAAATTCGTTTGAATACCTCATGACTTGTCCTTATCAAATAGTCTAAGAGAATTTCCATTATCTACAAAACTAAATGGGAACTTTCGACTAAGATCCCATAAACGTTTAAAATAGGACTACATTATCTATGAAAATCATGTTTCTAAATTTTAAGTCTATTGTAGCGTATCATGTTACAATACGAGTTTATTGACACCATTTTAACGTGTGTCACCATGACACCACTAACGGTATTAGTGGTGTGTGGCTGAGATTACCTCCTTAATTTTTCCTGTTAAATCTCAGTCACACACCACTAAGACTGTTAGTGGTGTCATGGTGACACACGTTAAATAGTGTCAACAAACTAGCTCTTTATCATGTTATATGCACCCATCACTTTTCACACAACTTAGTAGAGGTCTTTACACTGTAAAGGTTAAATGAAATATCATATTTATAGTAATTATAAATTTTATATTCTTTTAACAAGATCAATATATCATATAGAAAAGATTAACCAGTCGGCAGGTAATTGCAGTATTTGTTACAAACTGCATATGTTTACACTCAAATTGTCATGCTAGAGTGAGGCTAAAGCGCTTAGCATCCTTGGAATACTACTAAATAACTAATAATCTGCTTAAACTCCCACTATTTACTACTATACCTAGTTACTATAAGTTACTAGTGTGTAACCCGTGCGTTGCACACGATAATATTATAAAATATAGTATTTAGAATTTTATTGTTAAAACGGGAACTTTATTATATAACATACGATGAATCTGACAAAATAAATAAACTATAAATTATTATTGTTGTTGTTATTTATATAAGGTATGTATTATGTAATTTTTGTTTGTTTGAAGCAAAAATAATAATTTTATTGTTCTTATTACTATGAGCAAGTGTTTATGCTGAACCTAGCATATTTTAATTATTTTAGATATATTAAAAAATATTATTAGTATTTTAAAAAAATATGTTAACTTTGAAATTATGTAATTGGTTAAAATATATTATCTTAAGAGTAAATAACCTGAATAAGTTAAGAAGGATTTTATAATGAAATTATATAGGCCTTATTATAGAGTTATTTGAAGTTAAAAATAGTATATTTTTTAATGTGATGTTCGATAAATTTATTGTTTATGTACATAAACGATCATAGTTATTAACAAAATAAATTTGTCAATGTTTTTTATGTACATAAACGTATGCAAGTGATTTATACATCTACGTAGTTAAACACAAAATTTTATTATGATTTTTATTAATATATAAGTATACACATATGTGACTAACACATAAATTATTAATATACCTTAAATTCAAGATTTCGTACGCAATTTAAATTCATAGGATCTAAATAGAAAAAATTAGTAAACAGTCGATGAAGTGCACATAACTATAGAAATGTCAAAATATGGATATTTAAAGTTAAAAAATAGAATTCTACAATATAGATAAATTTATTAAGATAAATAAATAATAAATTATTTTTGTTGATGTTACTCATGTATACCATTTATGATATCTGAATTATATATTTTTATATTTAAATGAAAATTTCACTTGACCATCTTTTTAAGAGACCGGCTTTTTTGAGACAAAATTAGGCATAGTTGGCACAAAAGATCTAAGCAGTTAGATCTATTTTTCCTTATATGAGAGGTAAAATTCAGAGGGTGATCTAATGGTGGAGATTAATTGTGTCACCAATTATACCAAAATTTTGTGTCTAGATAGACTTTCCCTTATTTTAATATGAATATGATGTACATATTGAAACCATCACAAGATGTTATCTATTTTAGCATGAGTTTTTTTTTTAATCTTTGCTTTAGCTATCGCAAGAAATGCCAAAATAAATGCCATAAAGTGGTCAACTAAATGTCCATTTGAGTAAATGAACATGCATCAGTGAACCAATTTATACATTATTAAGGCTTATATGAGATAAAGGTTAAAGAAAAATAACGTTGACAATAGTAGTAAATTGAAAAGTTGTATAAATATGCAGTCATTTATAATGCGTGCGTAAATAGCATAGAAATCCAAAACTGGGTATGTTATTAAAATTTGAAACAATAAACTGATTATTTTGCTAAAGAAGGCAACTTATTATGGATAAATCTGATGGTAACAACAAATCATTGAAAAAAATTGTTAAGGAATAAAGTAAAAAACAAATAAGGGAACAATCAACAAAAAATTTGTGTAAGAAATCACCAAAATAACTGATTAAGCCTTAAACAAATGTGTGTGTGTGTGTGTGTGTATATATATATATATATATATATATATATATATATATATATATCATGAGATGGCTCAATCCATGCCCAGTCGCTTGAATAGTCCAAAAAATAGTTATAAAAATAAGTTAGCAATAATTTGGAATTCGTAGTCATGAGTTTTACTTGCAAGAAGTCCATAACATGAGTATATTTCTAACTGATGCAAGATCGATAAAAATGTATTAATACATGAAGCAAAATATATCATAAAAAGCTATAAATTGCTAATTAATAAACATTCATTTATTAGCACGATTTCACGTTAAGTTTGCAGCTTCACATGATGTTATCCATTTTAGCATGAGTTTTTTTTTAATCTTTGCTTTAGTTGTCGCAAGAGATGCCAAAATAAATGCCATAAAGTTCTCAACTGAATGTCCATTTGAATACATGAACATGCATCAACGTGCCTATCTATACATTTATTAATGGCTTATATGAGATAAAGGTTGAAGAAAATTAACGTTGACAATAGTAGTAAATTGAAAAGTTGTATAAGTATGCAGTCATTTATAATGCCTGCGTAAATAGCATAGAAATCCAAAACTGGGTATGTTATTAAAATTTGAAACAATAAACAATTGATTATTTTGCTAAAGAAGGCAACTTATTATGGATAAATCCGATGGCAACAACAAAGGGTTATAGTTAGAACATTTGAAACTCCAATGAAGGATGATTGAAGGTAGATATTCAGGTTTGAAATAGAAGAGCTCAAGAATAATGCTACATTGATCTCAAACCCTTACTTAAAAGGCATTTTTAGGAGCGCCTTAAACATGCATCTAAAGTTGTAATGCTTATGTAATATGAGTTGAATATGAGGTTCCCAGACATTAAGTAGTCTCCTATTAAATTAGAAGCAAATTGTCAAACAACTATTTCACGTTTCCTAAGATTTAAACACCAATTTAATACATATCTAGCTATTGAAAAGTTTCCCCATTCAACTTCTATATATAGTATGAATAATAAAGTTTTAAACTGTTAGACATGCTTATAAAGAACATAACTTAATTTTTTATTTCTAGTTCATAATGTTTTTGTAAAAGCTATAATAACTTTGTAATACTGTTGTTTTCTCTCCAACTAAACCATGAAATCAAGAAGGATGATTTGACATTAATACTTCTCATTAATTAAATGATCCAAAAACGCGTAACCAATATTATCATTGCCCCTTTCAAATAAGATTTGAACTCCAACATATTAGAGTCTTCTGCACCTCATGGCAAGGCTTGCAAGGTTTTGACATCATACATGGAAGAAATTCCAAGGACAATAAAATGTAGAAATACAAAAGGTTAAAATCTATCATTTAAGCTGTAGGATCCAAGTTTACCTGCAAACCGATTAGTTCAAATTTTTGACCTTGTCTCATTTCAGCGCTTGACCTCAGTTTAAAAACTGGAAACCAACATCATCAAATTTGGATAGCATTTATTGTATTAAAAAAGTGTACCACCAACTATCATGGCAACTTCATCTCCATTCAATGTAATGGAAATGCAAACTTATACAATATGAACACAATAAATATGTGAATTTTTTTAATGCTATAATAGTTGGGTAAAGTTCCATTAACAATATCTGAAAATTACAACAAAGTAGTAATGACCTAGAAAAAATGGTACTACAACCATTAACAAAATAGTCTAAAAAGCAATTGAGTATGTTTTATCTTCGACGGTGTAGCTGGTTGTATTTTTTTGTCCATTTTAACTAAATATTACTGGAGTAATAAAAAATCATTAGATAATAAAGGAAAATGGTAAAACGTACAATATAACGTATTCTTAAATATCTCTTATTAATGAAATAAACGATTGAACTTAGGAGATATCAAACTCAAACAATTAATGAAGGAAAATAGTAAAACGTACAATATGTTATTTTCTTAAATATCACCTATTAATGAAATAATTGATTAATCTTCGGAGGTATCAAACTCAATCAATTAATGAAGTGGACTGTTTTATCTTAGGGGCTAGCAGCTCGCAAGAATAGCCTGATTTTAGACCATGTATTTCTGTAGGAAAAAATCATATTGATAAAAACATTATGTAGAACATTTATTATTAATTTTAAATCTTAAAGTTTACATTTGAAAGCATGGTAGTGGAATGTATTCAAATCACCATATTTCATTTACTTTTGTACAAAATGAAACATAAAATTATATTAATTTTTGAAAGGTGTTTTTCATAAAGTAAATATGAACAATGTATTACCTCTTCTTTGACACCCATGTCAATGATTGTTGCTCTTAAACTTTACCATCTTGTGCTCCTACATATGATCTACGGTTACTGATCAATATCGATACAACCACTAAATTTAATAATTGTGCCAAAAAAATAATCATCAACATGTGATCTTCAACAAATTGCAAAATTTAAAATATTTACTTGAATTACTAACTTTATTGTTTCTTTCTCAAAATTCAGCAAAATTGAAATAATACCAATTTGCAACTTGTATATTGTTCCTTGAAAAAAAAAATATACTAAAAGGAGCAGTGGACATTGATTAGGGAGGACATCAAACTTACCATGGGGCCATGATATATGTAGAGAGGTAGAAATTAAAATAATATATTTTAAACTATTCGAAAAATCAAACACAAAGCAGAGTGAAATGATAAATGGGCTTTCAAGAGAAAATTCAAAAGGGCATTTATCTATCACATTGAATAAATGTTTCAGTTGATACGCATAGTGCACACTAACAATAATCTAAGATAGCGAAAGACTAAAAAATTAATAAAAATATATTCAGGCAAACTATAAATGGCACATAGTTAATTCAATATGTTATGGGGTAGAGCTAAGGTATATCATTGTATTCATATAATCAATACCCCGACTAAATGCATTACCTAGAAATTTTGTAATCATTTAATAAATGTCATTATGAACAATATGAATGTTGTGATCATATATAGTGTGTGCATAGAAGGAATCAATGAAAACAAAAATATTGCACATTTGTTGCGCACAAAAGTTTTGAATGAAGTTGAAATATGACGACAAATAAAGTGGTCATATATGAGAATAACAAAATCTAAACAGATCAAAAAAGAGTATATTTCTACATTTACTACCACTGTATCTTCAACTGCATAAATAAATAGAGGGAAACAAACCTGAACTTATTAAATTTAAATGTTTCTCCTTAAGTGACGAATGAATTCAATGCGTCAATACCAAAAGCCTTCTTGCCAAGCAGTACAGTTAAATATCTTCCAGTGAACTTCCACCATTAATTAGTATATAATTAGTAAACCACTGAATAAATACACCAAACAATTAAATAGAGTCGTCAAAGAAATGATTTAGAAAATGTTAATGCTGCAATGTATGGAATAAGATGTAGAATTACCTGGAATAGAAATATCCCTGCCAAGTTATAATTTATGCCAAACTACAACAGTCAAGGTGACTAAAAACCTAACGCAAGAAAACAAATCACTTCGTGAAAGATGAACAATTCTTTCATAAAAGTTTTTAAAAAAAATCCCATAACAAACTTCCATAAATAAGATGGTTCCAAATGCTTAAACTCACATATGATGTCAAAGTCCTCAAGAACATATCAAATGTGAAAGAATTCATATCGTAAAAAGTAACGGAGACCCAAGAAAAATAAGAATCCACCTATCTTTCGCTGTAGTGGTGGCACCATATAACCATTTATGTTGGAAATAGATATTCAAAATAGCAAATTTTCATATTTTATTTGCATAAAAAATAATTAGTTATTTGGTCAGTAGAAAATGAAAGTTATACCTAACATCAGAAAGCCTTGGTGGGAATAATGAAACATAGAAAATGAAAATATCTAACAAATTGGGTACACTTACATTGACCATTACTTAAACCATTATCACATGAATGCTTTAATAAATAATGTTGAATCTTCAAGAGTGTTGATTATTTTTCTTCACGAAGACCTGCAAAAAAAAAGTAACATCAATAGTTGGCATCATCTAATCCACTAAAGTGTTATAACAACCTATAGACCAATAATACAATTATTAAGTCCTAGGCATCTTCCTGTAATATTCCTCTAACTTGATTTTTGACACTAAAATCATCATATGTTAATCAAGAATTAGGTGGAAGGTAATAAATTTATTGGTTACAATTCACATGACAATCATTTAATCATAATCAGAAATTGAATACAATAATAATTAATGTGTGAGAGTGCTAATTTGTTGAATTATAACTGCAATCACTTGGAAAATAGGTCAGGTTTAAACTATGGATGAATCCAAGAAAAAAGTTGGTTAATCAATTTCATAGAGTTTGACTACATGATTTCAAGGTTTAACGTAATAATTATGATGATAAATTATGATGCTTTTTTTTGAGAAAAACACTATTTCACTTTGGCATCTAGTCCATAAACATGAGCTGAATGAGCATGATGAAGGAAAAAACTTTATTCTAAAGTAGAAGCTAGTGGCATACCTGCAAAAGAACACTCCAGCTGAGATGCTGACCTTACTGCGTCTAAGCTCTTTGAGTTTAACCTATCATATGGAAGGACAAATTGAGAACAAATGGAGACAATATACATTACTTAATAGCAGCATCGTGATGATAAGAAAGAATATAAACCTCTAGATTTATAGTTTGTAAAGATAGAACACAAAAAATAAGTTGCATGTTAAGAAAAAGGTGGAAATATCAGAAGAATACCTTAACAAATCCAGGCTAGTGAAGAACGTGCATATCATTCGGCTCTAGGAAATTATCAAAATAATTTAAAATGAGAAGGGAAAAACCAATGTTTAAGATATGAAGAACCACAACTTGAAATTGCAGGAAATGAGGTTTGTTTCTACTTATTGTTGGATTAATCCAAAACGCTCAGACTAATCTAATAATAATCAAACTTGATGATAATGAATAAAGAAGACAGCTTACCCAGTATCACGGTGCATATATTACTTGAGGATAATAATCGGTTCCACGTTCTGATTTTCTCTTTCCTTTTCGTATAAATGGCAAAAAGTAGGAGAATGGTGTAATAATGGTGTAAAATCGCAACTTGTGTATGTGCCTGATAGCGAAGACTTGCTATTAGGGTTCAAGCACAATGTTTATCCTAGGGCCACAATAAACATATGCCTGAGCAGAGGACGATGCCACTTAGGTCTTAGGGAAGGCAAAATAGGATACCCAAGAGGCTAAGAGTGATGAGGAGGGAAGAGAAAGGTGAAAGCGGGAGGAAAAGGAAATGGAGATCGGCGTTGCTGGAGGACTGAACTGAGGGAAAAAGGAATAAGCTAGGGTTAGGATAAACATGTGGAGAGTGCTGAAATGTTGTTTACGACAGACATTTAGTATACATATAGATTTATATTGTTCAATTATTTCGATTAATATCTTTTGTTCTATTATTTTGATTTGATAAAAATATTTTTAGAGTTTCAAGGAAAATTGAGAGGATTGAGAGAGTTAAATAGAATTGAGAGAATTAAGGAGAATTGAGAGAAGTGAGAAAATTAAGGAGAAAGCTAGAAATTCTTCTGCTTTACTATTATTTAATAGATATGATTAGGCATTCAATATATTAGCAACAACTTGCCAGTTGCTGCGCTATCTACCCAGAATTTAAAAGTGCAGTTTACATTATTATTGCCTATTGGTAAAATAGAAAATGTACATACAGAGTGATCATTTTGAAAAACTTATCTTCAACTTTTATAGACAACAATTTGATTGATAAAAATAATTATTATTTTTCCAGGTATGAGATACATTTGTGCTAGTTGTAGTTATTTATTTGTGGTTCCCTCGTATTTCTTAGCATTGGTAAGCTATGATGTATTATTAAATTATGACATGGCTGTCTAAAAACATGGGATTATATGGATTTAGTATGCCACATGAGTAACAATAGGTTCAATTTGGAAGAAGAGTGCTGAGGCAAAAAACTTTATCCTAATAAAACAGTTGGTTTATTCACAAAACCATAATCCAGAGCTAGATTTCCAACCTCCAAACAATACAAGGTATATGCAGTAGAAACAAGGACAGGCTAAAAGCTTACTGTATGTTATACACGAATCTTTGACAACAACTTATGAAACCATATATTGTTGGAAACAATAATTACCTGATAAGCAATCCATTGTACTAAGAAAACAATGGCTGCAGTCATCGCATCACATTTCACATTAAGTATTTTAGGACCATATGCCTATGTTGGGCCTTCAATTTGCTTTTATTTTTGTAAATAATTTTTGTTTCCACCACATTCAAAAGTGGACCGTTACTATTATACAGTGTACCTTATTTACCTTTTATTAATCTAATTTTACACAAAGAAAGGGAAAGTATCTAAGTTCAAATCTCCTTATTTTATGGGACAGGATCTCAAAGGTAAGTTATTCATTCAAAGACTATTCAAAATTAATCATCACACAGCTCTGTTTATTTTTAATTTTTAATTTATATCAAAAAAATTAATTTAAAACCAGATGTGACTCTTATTAAATTTATCTATCAAGACATAAAAGACAATTATTTTTCCTTTTAGACCATTTGACTCTTATTTTCCCTGAATGAATGTGTCAATTTGGGATAAAATTATGGGACCAATAGGCATGAGCATGAAGTTCATTCACATGGGAGTAACATGTATTGATCGGTATTTATGAAAAGCTAATAATGGGATAACATGTTAAAGCCATTCACACTCCATAACCCCTATCGCAGATTAGTAATTTAATATGGGACATAGTTCCGTGTAGGCCAGTCCTAACACTACAAGAATGAGCTGAAATAGTGACGGACCATAGCGACGGCTAGCGACGGCTAAAAAAGCGGCCCTCGCTAGCCGTCGCCATCCGACTAGCGACGACTAAAAAAAGCGGCCCTCGCTAGCCGTCGCCAGCCGTCGCCCAGCGGAAGTATAACCGCGAGGCTACAGGAAACAGAAAATCATTTTCCGCCAAATCAAACCCAAATTAAAACCCTACCCCCGTCGATCTGCCGCCGCCGCCGTCGCCAGTCTCCTCCCCCCCTCCGGCCTTCTCAAACGTTCTCCATTCCTCCAAACTAATTTCCCTCTCTCTAATGTATGAATTCTAACCTAATTTCTTGAATTAACTATTTAATAATGATAGAAACGTATGTGTTAGTTGATTATACAATGCTTGTTGAATTAATGTAGTTGGTTTAGTAATGATTGGAACCCTAAATTGTTGATTTAGTTGTTTATCGACATGATGTTTGATTTTGTGTTAGTGTATGTGTTAATGAACCGTTATTTTGTGCGTATGTAGTTATTGGGTATGAGATTGGTGAATAATAGTTGTTGGATATAGGTAGTTAAAAGCGATGATTGTGAAGTTGTTGGGTTGTAGATGGGGTTTGAAAATGAATTTTATTGTGGAAATTATTGGAATGTAATGACTATGTACGTGTGCCGCAAGTAGGATTGTGGTTGATGGTTGATTTTGGTTGAAACCAAATAGAATTACTTTCATATGTTCAAGTATATTCATGTGTGATAATTTATTCATGATACAAATAAATTGCTTAGATAATAAAAATCACATTTTTATTATGTATGATAAAAATATTCATGTGTTTAATAAATTCTTTGAACGCATGAAAATCAGTTTTTAATTATATGTATGAACCACTAAAAATGTTAATGTATTGAATAAATTCTTTGAACAATAAAAATAATATTTTTATTGTACGTATGAACCATTAAAAATATTCGTGCGTTGAATAAATATTTTGAACAATATATGTATGTGTTATCGAAATCACTGACATATATTTTTGAATCAGGAAAAATGTTCAATTATTACATTGACCGTAGTTGGATGTATGAAGTTAGAATTGGAATGAAAGGCTCAGTGAAAGAAGATTTCTATAATGGTGTAAATGAATTTGTTAGATTTGCAATATCTAATAATCGAAATTACGAGGAGCTTCGTTGCCCGTGTAGTAAGTGTAAACTGATGAGGTTTCATAAACCAGACATCGTTAAAGTACATTTGTACAAATCAGGTTTTGTGCCAAATTATTATTTATGGGATCGTCATGGAGAACTTGTTGCGCCTACAGTAAACCCTGTAGTGTCGGAGGTCGAATTAGTTATGACGAATCCAATAGAAGATATGGTGGAAGATGCAGCACGGTCGATGTTCCCTATCGGTCAGGTTGACGATGATGACGTCAGTATAGAAGAAGAACCGAACACGGAAGCCAGAAAAATATATGATTTATTGGCTTCAGCTAAGCGGCCATTGTGGAATGGTTGTGAAAGTGGAACTGAATTATCGGTAACCGCTGAGTACATCACCATGAAATCAAAATTTAACCTTACAGAAGCTGCATTTACAGAGGTTGTACAAGCTGCGAAAAGACATATGCCACCCAATAATCTGATGTGCGATAGTCATTACAAAGTGAAAACACTAATGTCGGCTTTTGGTTTGCCGTACCAAAAAATAGATACTTGTGTTAAAGGTTGCATGTTGTATTGGAAAGATGATATTAATCTTAGAAACTGTAAGAAATGCGGCGGGGAACGGTATAAACCTAGAAAAAAGAAAGGTAAGGAAGTTCCGTATACAAGAATGCATTATTTACCAATCATCCCTAGACTACAACGGTTATATGCATCCTCAGTCACTGCATGTCATATGCGATGGCATAGTGTGCGAACACCTGAAGATGGAACTTTGACACATCCATCGGATGGAGAAGCATGGAAACATTTTGATAGGACGTATCCAACATTTGCCGCAGAGAGTCGTAACGTAAGACTTGGTTTATGTACAGATGGGTTTTCACCATTTTCTCAGTTTGGTAGTAAATATTCATCTTGGCCTATTATCGTTACTCCTTATAATTTACCGCCGTGGATGTGTATGAAAACTCCATATATGTTTCTCACTGTTGTCGTTCCTGGTCCTAATGATCCAAAATAAGGCATCGATGTTTATCTACAACCATTAATCGAAGAGTTGAAAAAACTATGGGATGATGGAGTTGAAACCTACGACATTTCAAGAAAAAAGAATTTTCGTATGTTCGCTTGCTTGTTATGGACGATTAGTGATTTCCCTGCATATGGGATGCTTTCAGGTTGGAGTACCGCCGGTCGTCTATCTTGTCCTTTATGCATGGAAGAATCACAAGCATTTTTCTTACGGTATGGAAGGAAGCATTCGTGGTTTGATTGTCACCGTTGTTTTTTGCATACCAATCATACTTTTAGAAGAGATAAAAAAAACTTTAAAGCTAACAGCGAAATGACTTTGCAAGCACCCAAAATTTGGACGAGTGAAGAAATATACGATATTGTAAAGGATTATCCGAAGATCCATGAGACTGGAGAGCAGACAGAAATTCCGGGTAAATCCGACATTCATAATTGGTGTAAACAAAGCATATTCTGGGAGCTACCTTATTGGAAAGATCTCAAACTTCGACATAATATCGACGTTATGCACAATGAAAAGAATGTATTTGATAACGTGTTTAATACTATTTTGAATGTCAAAGGGAAAACAAAGGACGATATACATTCGAGACGTGACATAGAAGAATATTGTAAACGTCCAGAACTTCATATGAAGCCCAATGACAATAAAAAACCCAAAGCGTGCTATGAACTAGACAACAAACAAATAAAACTTGTACTGAAATGGGTTGAGGGACTGAAATGTCCGGATGGGATTTCTTCTAATCTTCGTAGATGTGTTGACTATAAAAACAATAAACTGAGTGGGATGAAAAGCCATGATTGTCATATCATGATGGAATATTTATTACCAGTGGTGTTCAAAGAATTGTTGCCTGTAAAAGTGTGGGGTGTTTTAACAGAGTTAAGCTTATTCTATAAACAGCTTTGTTCGGCAACGTTAAAAATTGATCGTCTCCGTAAACTTGAAGTAGAAATTCCGATATTGATTTGCAAATTAGAGAAAATCTTCCCTCCGGGATTTTTTAATGTAATGGAGCATTTACCTATTCATCTTCCATCCGAAGCTATTCTTCGAGTTCCAGTACAATATGGATGGATGTATCCTTTTGAAAGGTAAAATTTATGCTTACGATTCAAAGTGACATTAGTGCATATAAATTGAATTAATTTTATTTTAGGTATTTGAACCATCTGAAGAAAAAAGTACGACAAAAAGCACAAGTTGAAGGTTCGATTTGCAAATCTTATCTTGAAGAAGAAGCTTCGTTCTTTTTTTCTCATTACTTCAGTGATCATGTGAACCTATCATTTGTAAGTGCTCCTCGTAATGATGAAACCGTGGAACCCAATTTTTGTCCGACAATGTTATCTGTTTTTAGACAACATGGTCGATCGTCCGGAAAATGCGTAGAAATTTGGTTAGATGATAGAGATCACCATGTGGCACACACATATGTTCTTCTAAATTGTGCTGAAGTTGCACCATTTGTTAGGTACTAAATTTTTAACTTTATTACAGTTATGTGTACATAAATTGTTTGCTAGTAATAAAATCATTTATATTTGCAGTATTTACGAATCAGAAAATCCAAATGGCGATCTCAGTAAAGATTTTGCTAAATGGTTCTCGAAGTACGTTTTCGATCCAATAAACTGCGTCAATGACGAGGGTTTGCAACATCTTGCGCTTGGACCAAAAAGAAATGTTAAGACTTATCCAATATTCTTCGTCAATGGATTTAAATTCAACACCAAAGACCATGGTACTGATAGATTAACATATAACAGTGGTGCATCGGGCTGGGTCTAAGTCGTTCTCCCAGCATCGTCGCGAATTGGTACGAACGATAAATCACGTATACAAATAGTTCTAAACTTTTAAAATCGTATTGACAAATATATATTGTATCATTTCAGATGTCGACTCTCCAGCGCGAGCCTACATTTGCTGAGGTATTTACACAGACTCATGCCGTCGAGCGGACAAATGCGGAGGGTAACACCTCATATACTTGGTCGGACCCTAAGTCCTGCGAAACGATGGTTAGCATTTGTAATATTTTGTATCTCACATTGTTATTTTGAATTGAGTATTTAATGTATTCCATAATTGTCCGCTATTGCAGGACAAGTACATGGCGTCCTTAGAAGCTCGAGCGACGCAGTTGGGTCACGAGCCAGACGTGGAGGAGTGCAACCGCATCTGGAACAGAATCATCGACCCGCCTACTAAGGGTAGACGCTATGGCTTCGGAAACATTGAGGTAAAGCGTTTATAGTATATAAAAAAACTTTTGACAATGGTTTCTAACTTTTTTAATATAATTATAGATAGCGGGGACTCAGGCCTCTTATACGAGGCGTCAGGATGAGGAGGAGATCCAAATGCTCCGACGACAGGTTGCAGCCCTGGAAGATTTCCAGAAGAATAGGCTGGAGACCGTGTTGGATGCGCGGATTGCTGCATATCTTCAGCAGCATGGTGTAATGCCTCCGAGTCAGCCCGTGGAGGAGGACGATGAGGACGAGGAGGACGGTGAGAGTGACGATGAGTAGGTTAGTACTTGTTTTGTTTTTTGGACATGTTTTGTAAATATAACTTGTTGTTGGTGATGGACATGGTTTGTTTGTGGTATTTTGTGGAGACATGGTTTGTTTGGTGATGGACATGGTTTGTTTGGTTGATGGTATTGTTGACATGGTTTGTTGTGCTGATGGTTTTTTGTTAGTTTATCGTTTATATGTTTGTTTTTTGGACGTTTTGATGGTATGAGGTGATTTATAGTGTTGATGAGGTGATTGAATGTGAATGTGAGTTGATGGAGTGTCAAATTGAGTGTATATGAGTTGCATTTGAACTCCATTTTGAGTTTGTGTGGTTTGTTGGCTTGATAGCTGCTGGAAAACAAAAAAAAAGTTCCAGATTTGCGACGGCAAGCGACGGCTAGCGACGGCTTTTTGGTCACGTTGGGTGACGGTTGGCGACGGCTTGTGAGGGTTTTTCACCCAGTTTTGTCACGACTAGCGACGGCTTATGACGGCTTATTTGCAGGGCATAGCGACAGTTAGCGACGGCTTGTTATGGCTAAATGGTGACGGTTTGCGACGGCTTATAACCGTTTGTTTGAATTATAACCGTTTGTCCACGTGGCAAATTTGCCGTCGCTAACCGTCGCAAAATTGGGTGTCCACAGCCGTCGCCAAGGCCGACGCTATATATTTGGCGTCCGCATTATTTGTGACGGCTTATAGTGACGGTTGGCGACGGCTAGCGACGGCTTGTGACGGTTTTTTGCCGTCGCTATTTTAGCCTTTTCTTGTAGTGTAACCATACCCACTATTTCCTTACCACCTACATTATCGTCTTAGCACACAAAAATAACGAGAGGCTAAAACCTACTTCAAAAATTGTTAACTTACAGCTGAATGATTCTTAGCATTTTAATACCAACAATACAAAGGCAATCAATATAACACTGCCGATATCTCCTGCATCACTTGACATGGATTATTATATGAATTGGTTTATGCATGTGAAAGAGAGGAAAAACAAATAATATCAACTTACAGTTGCAAAGGGGAGCCATCTGAATGCTAACGAGACAAGGGCGGCGGAGGTAAAGCTAATGGCGACGGCATATGCAAAGCTGATGGAGGTGAAAACCTTAAAACATGTTTTATTTCAATTGCAACAAGAAAAGAGAGAAAGAGGCCGTAAGCATGAGAACTGGGTTGGGTAGGAATAATGTACAAAAGGAAAATTAGGTCCTAGTTTTTCAGCTGGTTACAAATTTGTCGGCCCTAGGGCTTGGCCTATCAGGCTGGTGCCTCCGGCAACCCCCTTGAGGTGGGCAACAAGGAGGAGGTGGATGGCACTGGTACTGAGAACAATATGCTATATAAGTTTATATGCCTTTAGTTTCAACAAAGATTGTGCAGTGTGCAATTTAGAGCTCTAAGGTCGAGAGTTCAACACGTGGGGGCAACAATTTTACATTTTAAATTCCATTTTTTTTTGCCTGTTTGCCTCGAACAGCCCAACGTGTAGGACCGACACTGATAACCGTTGTAAGCGCTTATAATGGTAATATCAATTAGAATTTTGTAATGGTTATAACCCTTAACGAATTGAAACGAAAAAGTGTTACAACATGGCCTGTTTAGTGTAGTGTCTGTTAGTAGTTGTAGTAGTGGAAAATAGTTGAATAGTTGAAATAGTGGAAGTAAAATTTTGATAATGCAACAACTTTATTGCTTGTAGTTGTAGTAAAAGTTGTAATACCTAGATATAGTGTGTCTCTTCTTATATTTATAGGCACATCAAACTAATTATTTATTATTAGAATATTCTAGATACAACACTCTAGATAAAACAAGAAATGCTTATTTAATAATACATAAAGCAATTTGTTAATCTCTTGATAATTCTAGAAATTTGTATTATCTTTATACTTTGGAATTCTCTGGAAACTTGCAACACCTTCAGCACTACTCCTTGATGCAAATTTCGGACACTGCAAGCTTATTTCGAAGTTGCTCAAACCTTGCTCTTGGCAATGCCTTTGTGAAAATGTCTACAACTTGATCTTCTGTCCCACAACCCTTGTGCTCTTGCATATTGCTATCCAATCTTTAAATTTTACATGTTTCGGTAAAAATAGAGATATTATCCAGATTTTCTTTGTTGTCTTCTTCTTCTGTGGGGACATCAACTTATCATGTGGCGCACGCATACTCACTGTATATTTTCTAGCTATACCTCTTGCATATGAGAACCAAGTAGAATTACGCATCGGAGATCTTACTATGTCTTCCCAATTTCTTTTTTCTTTTTTCCAAGCATCCATCATTTTTCATGACGTTGTATTGTGTTTTGCACCAATTGAGAGACTTATTTTCTCCGTTACAGTTTTAGGACTGTCCTGTCCAGTTTTGAAATCAGTTTCTTCTTTGATCTCAGTTGTCTTCTCATGAACATAACCTACAATATTCTTCATTGCAGTCACTTGCATTTCTTCAACAGTTGCTTTTCCTTTAGCAAGTGCTTCTTCTTCTTCGTTGTTTTGAATTGCTCTTTTTTCAACAGAATCTGTAGCTTTTGTATGTGTACTTTCTTCTTTATCGAATTTCTTCTCCTCTTCTACTCCCAATTTTTCAGCTTCAATATCAGTCTCCAGATCACTATTCTTCTTGTTTTCTTCTATTATAGTTGTGCCATTCTTTCCATATATTTCTTTCAATAAATTCCATGAATCTTTTGCAGTATATTCTCCAGTAATATGATTCCATGCTACTTCATCGACGTTCTCACTCAACACAATACGAGCTTGATGATCTTTCCATCTTAGACATGTAAATGATTTTTTTTCTCCTCCATCATATTTTCAATATCTTTTGGCCATTCGTAGCCATTTTCAACGATCTTCCATAATCCTTTAGAGAACAATTTTTCTTTCTTTTTGTTACTCCATTCTTCAAAGTTTTTTTTGTGAGAACAAATGATGAAAGAAATAGAAATGCCATAGCTTATATTGATTGGAATTTTTTTGCCCAATATGTGAACGAACGAAGCTCTAATACCACTGCTGGTGTTTTATAGTTTTTAGAGAGCTACATAGTTGTTCACAAAACCAATTGGTTTATGTGAACTATAGACTCTTAGTCTTTATCCAGGATCTTAGTTGAATATTTCCCGATGTGGGACTGTTATTTTCATCAGTGTCAAATAGCCCCATTTCCCTTCTGATTTCTTGGAAGTCCGTCCACAAAATTCATGGAAATATGTTCCCACTTCTATATGGGAATTTCTAAGGGCAACAGTAATCCTCCGGGTCTTCCTTGCTCCGCTTTTACTTTTTGGCATGTTAAACACTTTCTTACAAGCTCAACTATCCCTCTTTTCATCCCTTCCTAATGGAGTTTCCTCTTCATATCTTTACACATTTTATCTCCACCTAGGTGCATGGTCATTCTCGACCTATGACACTCCTCTAAAATTTCCTTTCTTAACTCTTCTTCCTTATGGATGTAAAGTCGTTCATCCCTAAGAAAACTTTCATCGCCGCCTAATGAATATCTAACAGAATGGGGAAATGTCTCTTTCTTCCCCACTTTCTCTTCCAAGTTTCTTATTTCTTCATCAATGTCTTGCATGATCTGAATCCTTTCTGTTAGAGTGGGTCTAACAAGCATGACTCCAAGAAAACTACTAGAAGCTACTCGCGCGCATTGTAAATTAAAGTTAGAGAGAAACTCTAACTGTTTCCATTCCAAAATTGCATTCAAAGATGAATGCTTCCTACTCAATGCGTCCTTTACGAAGTTCCCCTTCCCTAGGGTATACCACATCATAAAATCAAAAGGACAATGTACTCCATCCATCGTTGTTGTCATAAATTCAGGTCACGTTGAGAGAATAAATAATTTAGGGATTTATGGTCAGTAAAAAGTTCAAACTTCTCCCATAAAAGATAATTCCTCCACATTTTTAAGGCAACACTACTGCGGCTAACTCTAGATCAGAACTGGATATCTCTTCTCAAGGTCCTTGAGTTGTCTACTGGCATAAACAACAACCCTTCCTTATTACATAAGAACTGCTCCTGAACCGGTTCCACATGCATCAGTGTAAACAGTGAAAATTCTTGAGCATTGGGTATAATAAGAACTAGCGCACTAGTCAACACTTCCATTAATTTCTTGAAGCCAACATCGCACTTATTACTCCAAGGAAATACCAAGTTCTTCTTCGTTAGTTGAGTTAAAGGAGTGGAAATCTTCGCGAAGTCTTTAATAAAATTTAAATAATATCCAGCCAATCCTAGAAAGCTTCTCATCTTCGTAGCATTTCGAGGTACTCTCCTTTCCTTAATAGCCTTGATCTTTGTGGGGTCTACAGCCAAGCCTTCGCTTGACACGACATGTCCCAAAAACCTAACTTCTTCTCTCCAGAAATGACACTTCGAAAATTTTCTTTTAATGGGTTCTCTCTTAATATCCCTAGACCTGTCTTAAGCGACTTTCATGCACTTCATGGTCCTTTGAAAATATAAGGATATCATCAACGAATACTGCCATAATTTTATTCTAATTCCCCCTAAACACTCTACTCGTGAAGTGGACAAAGAAGGCATGTGCATTTGTCAGTTCGAAGGGCATAACTTCCCATTGGAACAATCCATCTGGCATTCTAAACGTAATTTTAACCTTATTGTCCTCCGAAATCCTCAATTGGTGAAATCCAGTTGCGAGATCTAACTAGGAAATACTCGTGCTCCTCCCAAGTGGTCAAACAGGTCATCAATTCTGGGTAAGGGGTACATATTATTTTTGTTTAGCTTATTATGTTCCTTATAATTCATACAAAGTCTTAGAGATCCATCTGCTTTGTTGGAAAACACAACAGGTGCACCCCATTCGGAAGTACTTCATCAAATGAATCCTTTCTGTAGTAATTTCAGAATATTTTTATCCAATTCTCTTCTTTCTTTTGGCGCCATATGCCTCAAAGGTAAAGCTACAAGTCTAGCATCCTTCTCTAGGTCGATACGGAAAAAAATTCTATATGGAGTGGAAGTCCCGTGACTTCCTCAAAGACATCCAAGAATTCACATACTTTAGGGATCGAAGATGGTCCTTCTGAACTAGGAGATAAGATGTATAATAAGGCTTTGCCCTTATTTCTAATGTTACAAGGAAATTTCAGACTACGTCCTCCTCAGCTCCTAAGATGAAAATTCACTTATCACAATCTAGCACGACCCCGTAAAATGATAGTCAATCCATAACTAAGATAAGTTCATGCCCCATAAAATATTACGCATACGCTCCGTAGAGGAATTCGACATCGTTGATATCCAATAATAGGTCTTTACATATCAACTCAAGATACTTAAGCTCCTCCGATAGGATTGGCCACCTCTATCGGAATACTTGAGATTGATAAGGGAAGGTTCAACAAATCAACCAGCACTTAGAAATAAAAGAATGGTTCTTTTACGAGTCAAACAAGGTGTATATGGAAATTCTTAAAATAGAAGTTATACCTTCAAGTGTGTCTTGACCACGATCTCTTAGGGGTCGGCTCTGTATTGGTGCTGTCTCCAATGCATAATTATGTCCGCTGTGAATAACCTTAGGCTTTGGGCAATCTTTAGACATGTGTCATTCCTCATGGCAGTTGTAGCACTTACCCTTAAACTCCTTTGTCAAAGCAGTCCTACAATCTTGGCCTCATGGCCCTTGCGGTTGCACCTCATACAAGTCTTAGCTTTCTTCGAAGACTTACCCCTTTTTTCTTATTCTTCCACCACTCTTTCTTCTTATTCTTACTAGGATCAGGACTTCCTTTTCTCTTCTCACCACCCTTATCCTCCTTAGATCCTCCAGTTGTGCACAATATGACTATCTCCATTAATGTTTCAAAGGTTGATCTGAATATTACTTGCACTAACAAAGTGTCCTTTAGTGGGGAGGTCAACCCCTTAATAAACCTTAAGGCTTTTCTCATTGGGGCATCCACCAGAACCCTACCAAACTTAACTCGATGAATTTAGCCACATATTCTTGTTGACTCAAAATTCCTTGCTTGATGTTGGTAAACTTCTCTAATTGGATCGTCATCTCAACTTTTGGTAGAAAATTTGCTTCAAAGCAGGCCTAGAATTCATCGCATGTAAACTTTTGGCCCTCGTTTTCTCCAGATACTAGGTTCCACCATTTAAGGGCTTCTCCTTTTAAGTGCCGAGGCACAATTCTCCTTTTAACTTCATCTGACCATCCAATGGCCTAAAAAATCCTTTCACAATCCATTATCCAAGCTTGAGCACTAACAAAACCTTCTGTTCCTAAGAATGGCTTTCCACCAAGATTTGCGAAGCTTTTACATAATCGAGGAAAATTAGTGGCTACCTCAACGGTAGGAGCAGCAGGCACTGCTGGGGCGGGATTAGCAACAATGACTTGCTCCATAGTACAGAGATACTGTTGGAACCATTCTGGCAAATATCGAGGTCTTTCCTAGTTCCCTTGTTCGGAAGGATTATCAACCATTCTACTATTTGAAAAATGAAAGGAAGAATCCTTCATCTGATACTCATGAGATAGTAATTAAGATGAAAAGGAAAGAAAACGATAAGGTCGACTTGTATAGTCGCATATGCTTATTGGGGTAAATAAATAAATATGTATATATATAGTTTAAAAACCTTTTTCAAAACACATATACACCTCTCATATGTGTAATTTTCCCTATAATCGGATAACATGTGCTATGATACCATATGTAACAACCCGCCCGGAGAGGGCCTAAATTTCGACCTAGAAATAGCCCATCGAAACTTAATGTTAGTCTAATTGGATCATTGGTTCCTATAAGGAATTACATTTGCACAGAATAGCAGATAAACACAATGTTATGGAATCTCACACAGCGGAACGAAAAAGTATAATAACAAAATAAGATGCATAATATTATTAAAAGCCATATATTTATATAATAACTATCAAACACAATTATTCAAAATGGTACATTTTATTATTCATAATCTAGAGTTTCCATAAGCAAAATAGTAATGATAACTAATATTAGCATAATATCTCCATCACCTTTTTCAGGCTCCATCATTAAATTGCTACCCCACCTACTGACCTGTCAGGTATGTTAAGGAGAGGGGTCAGAACATAAAGTCATGTGTGACTAAAAATAATATTTGCTTAAATACCATACCCAAGATTTGGCAGGGTAAATATGTCAAGGTATGCATACGAAACACACAAGCACACATATACAAAGAAGTATTTATCCGATGTAGTGGATATCTGAATCAATCACTTAAGACCTTCATTAATGCATTTAGGGTGGGGACCCAATGAGGTGGGCATTCTCGGCCACTTAAGGCACATTCTAACATGTTTACTAAGGGTGTATTCTCATGATCTCTTACGATCCTAAAGCGGACCCTAGCCACTTATGACCCCATCCTAATACATCAACGTTCTTAAGTATATATTCTCACAAGTAATATGAGAAGTAGTATCTCGCCGCTTAGTACCGATTTAGGGTAGGCCCGCATGTAGCTGTTTAAGACTCCTCCGGTGGACGCCTCATGTTACTACTTAACTTGTATTACGATAGAACACCTATACCGCTTAAGACTTCCCTCAGACACTTGGTGAATTAAATAGCATGCTACGTCCAATGTATACCAACTTTTTCCCTAGCTTGGCCCTCAAAAATCTCTCAGAGGAAGTGGACATCCAGGTAAACTAGCTTACTCCGTTATTGCCATGTCTAAACCACTTTCGGAGAAGGAGGACCCATAGACCTACTTCGGATCTAATAAGGGAGGGTCCCTTGACTTTGGTCCACATCCAAGGAATAAACCTTCAGAATGGTCCTAGTCCTAACCACTTAAGATCTACTCAAGGCATAGTAAACCTACCTATTTATATACATAATGGGTATATGTATACAATAGACCTCTCACATTAAACCACCTACCTGTAGATGCTTGATATGCCAAGCGGTTCCAGGCAGATTTTTACTACAAGTGGGCTTAACCTCATGTCATAGTGTACCAGTTTAAATGGCCCATGACATCCAGACCTCTCACATTAGATGGGTTCACTTGTGGTCGCTGGACTTGCCGGTCGGTTCTGGGCAGACTTCTGCTACAAATGATGAATTACCTTGTGGGTTCGTGTAATTATTTAATATATAAATAAGCCATTTTATACACACACGCACACGCAAACAACAATTTAAATGTGGACACTTCAAATTCTAACCTTATTCTAATCGTATTTATTACGTCATTACTACGTTGGTTACGTTGATTACGATATATAAGTAAAATATTTAATACATATAATAAGACTAATTTTTGTATGAACGAAGAAATGTTTTAACGGGGTAAATTGTTAATTTTGTCTATGTTCATGTCATATAAGTTAATTCCCACATCTGACCACTAAATACACGGTGTAGTGGCATAATCATTTATAGCAGTAATGGGAAAATACAACATAACAATCAAAACCTACATTCTACGCTTGTTAGAATAATTTAAGCAATGAATCAAGAACAAGGTGTAAATTTCTGAAATCATACATACATATATACATATAAACATAGACCTTTATTTAATCCAATTTACCCTTTTCTATGTTGTACATAAAAACATTGATATTTGATTTGTTTTAAATCTGAATACGTCCAAATTATTCATTTAGAATGGAAATTTAAACCTATTCAAATAATAAAACTAAATCAAATATGAACCTTTTTACATCACAAACATTTTTAGATAAAAAGAGTAAATCAAATCAAATGAAAGTAGATCACCTAAGATGTTCTTCATACACAACTCAACCAAATTCACAAACCCAACATCTATTAACAACTCTTGCAAACAAATATAAAAATAGGAGATTTTGGGGGGTTTTTGCTGTTTGATATTATCGTTAATCCAAATCTCCCTAGGCGTACTAGTTCATACAAAAACCTACAAAATGTAGAATATGCCTAAACAATTATTATTTCCACTCACAGTGATTTGACTGGATGGAAATGTCGTGCATCTTACGATGTTTTCCTGTTTGATGCGAACTCTAATCCCAAGATATATATATATATATATAAGACTTAAATAGTTAGAATTCTTATATATATATATATATCTTATGATTCCAGATTTAGATCCTATTCAAATTCTATAAGAAAAAGGGATTAGAAAAGAAGATTAGATTTTAAGAGAGGAAGAAGTTAATTTATTACAAATTTCTCTAGAATCAATGGCAGACTAGAGGCCGGAAGGAGAAGGAGACTGGGTAAAGGTCAGAGGTCTAAGGTGTTATTTATAGGGATATGTGTATGTGAATAATAGCCACAGGATTATCTAGATTAAATCCTGGTTGTTTATAGTTATAAACTACACTATAAGAAAACATAGATATGGTTACATTCATTGGTTGCGTTTGATAGGTAAATGCAACCAATGTGATTTTTTTATTTTGTCTGTAAAAGTTTTGGTTACATTTATTTAACAATTCACTAAAATACTGTAACGGCCCGGGTTTTCACGATCCTAGTTATCGACATAAACTCAATGTCGACTATTCAAGCATCGGAAATATAGGATAGTTAATTGGAAGAAGTTAAAGGGTGAGAATAGATAAGATAGAAAATTAGAATAGGAGAAGAAGAAGAACATACAATATCAGGGTAAACACGAATCTCACAACAGAACAAATAAAATATGGTATACAACATAACTTGGAAATACAAATCTGTCATTTGAGTATAACAGTTACATCACAGCGGAAATAAATAATAGCTATATAATCCTAAAGCCTCCTGCTCCAGCTCTCCAAGTATATCTGTAAAAACCTGACTACTTGACTGCCCGTACAAAATTGGGCACCCAAGATTTTAGGGAAAACAAAACAAAATAAACTATGGGTCTGTCATGGAACTGGTGTGAGTAAACACTTTAAAACAGTTTGGGAAAATAAGCGATATCTCATAAGACCACGCCGCATAACAAGGAACGGGTTTTTCCTTATGAGAATCCCAAAACACTTGATTTAACATTCAAGATCCTTTTGCAAGAAATGATAATCTTTATATCAAAATTATTTTGATATTATAATAGTGTCTATCAACCACAATATAATAATCATATAGCAGAACGCTTTCATCTCACGTTCCACATACATAACATATAATCAAAAGTGAAAACTAGGCTCACATCCCTAAAAAAGTTCAAAATTAACGTCACATCCAGCCAAACTTTCTTTGCGTTTCCGGTCCCTAGAATCAGCTGCCGCCCAAAACATTTTGTCCCTCCCGCCTCCTGCCACATACCCCTTTGCCTTTTCCAATTTTGCAAAAAAAAAAGCGCTTATGCATTAAAAAAAAAAATTCTAAAATCTGGAAATAATCACAGGAGTGCATGCAAATTGAAAAAAAAAAGTCGCATACTTCTGTGTAACTATTGCTTATAGTAGCATATATGTATGCATATATTTATATAGTGTATTTATGCTGAAAAATCTGGACCAATATACGCATACATGTATGCAGCTATTAGCAAATAACTGCATAAATTTATGCATACAAAGTTGAACTGAGATTTTCGTATGACGAAAAGTTGCATACATGAATGCAACTATTCTGTATATATGCATGCATGTGTGCAACAAATTTAAAAGGGACGATGGTTTGCGAATATACGCATGAATGCATGCATTTATTCTGTACAAGAGCATAAATGTGTGCAACAATATCTAAAAATGGCGAATGCTTGAAAAAACAGGCCAAATTTGAATATATGCATAAAAGGATGTATGTAATGCAGTTTAGCTGCATACATATATGCATTTATACTGCAGTTTGGGCGCAACACTGAAATATTAGCATGAATGTGTGCAACTATTTACAAATAGGTGCATCTTTTGATGCAAAAACCTGTTATTTCGCTGATTTTGTGTTATTTTGAGTTTTGACGTGGTTTTTGATTGTTTTTCCACCTGATTTTTTGGCGTGAATGTGTTTTATTTAATAATGAATTTTCGTGATTTTTTTATATTTTTTTATATGTTTTTGAAAAATAGGGACCTAATTTACAATAAGTTTAGGACCGGATATGAGCCTAATTTTGAAACTTAATAGGGACCTGTGACAAACGGACCCTAATCAAAAACTGTAGGCACTTATTGGGTAATGAATTCCAACTGGCAAGGTATGGGACCACCTTCCGACAGTGTATCTCTAGAGAGTAATACACCGGGTTCAACAAGAACATCTTGTAACCTAGGCTAAACATGACCGACCACTCATTTCGCTTGAGTGTACCGAATGTATTATCACCAATGGTTGGGATCAGCAACCGTTTCCCGAAAGGGACAACATCGAAATAGATTATAAAAGTAAATGAAATTTCTCTAGATCAGGTGACAATACACCCTAATTGGCAGCTAACCACTTAGCCATGCAACCTACCCGATTTTATACCATTTCCTAGTTGTGAGGCTAGAGGCCATAATGTATAGATCACACCCTTATTTACTTTGAATGTCACATTGTCATACCCGCCAAATCACAAATTGATTTCTCCAAAAATATTATAGGTATACAGCTAAGAGAAACGAATTCCACTACCACCAACATAAATACGTTTGAAATGATCAAATTACACGATCTACCAGATATACTCTGTCAGATATTCGCCCATTCAAGTGGTCCTGGGACTGGACAACCCGAAGGTACTATTCTATAAATCCATCTTAGGCAATTTCTACCTAGGATTTACTGAACAGCCCTTGCATAACTCCATCTTCAATTATCTTCATTATATTTGATTCGCAATGCTAATGCCATACGGAGTGGCTTTCAGATAATACATCTGATCCTGGTCTCTCCGTATTGACAACGGAAATAGTCAAAATCTTTGATAGTCGGTGATTTAACTATCAAAGGAAAATATATGTACAAACAACGTTCGTATTCCCAAATGGAAATCTTACCGATCAATCATCATTTTATTTCCCAATTTCCCATTTATCGTTTCCGTATATTCATAAATTTCTTATTTTCTAAAATTAGAAAATATATTTTATTAACTTTGGAAAACGTTTCTATTTCTGATTCAAACATCAATATCTTCCTACCTCTATCAGTCTCTAACTGTAAACTAGTAAGAGAATAGCTTCCCAAGCATAAACCCCGAAGGTCGAAACCAACAGCAGATCGTTACCCAGAAAGCCATTCAACTCAACTAATTTCCCGTTAGTTTCTAATTTCAATAATTTTATTTAAATTCCTAATTCAAAACCCAAATTCCTTTATAATATTTTATTTGCAAAATATTTACTTTAATCTAATTTTTCACATAGAATGTGAATAATATTTCTTTATATAATCAAAACAGTTTGATTTCGTATTTTAAAAACAATATCTCAAACCCAAATTCTATTTATATTTTTATTTGTAGAATTATCCATACAAATCTCCTTTTTATTTCTAACACTTAAACCTCATTTATAATTCCCTTTATATAATTCTATTTATTCTATATAAATCCTTTTATATAATTCTATTTATTTTATATAAATCCTTTTATATATTCCTATTCATTTTGTATAAATCCTTTAATATAATCCTATTCGTTTTATATAAATCCTTTTATATAACCTATTTGTAACAACCTAGAAAATCTGAGCCAATTTAAATTTTTTAATTTGGCTCAGATTTCCGGGTTATTACACTATTCATTTTATATAAGTATTTCATTTTCAATATTCACTTTGAAAATTTCCTTTTTACATTCCCGTATTTCATATGGTATTTAAAATACCAAATAACATGACCAGTGTCATCATAATCAATCACAGATTTTATATCACATCATATATCACAATATATGAAAACAAACAGTATTTTAATATTGAGGGATCCAATTGGATCCCTCCAACATGTCTCCCTACATTCACAGATGTTAAACAATATAAATAATATCGATTTCATTTCAATATGAAATATTCTGATAAATAAAATCAATATTTGATTAATGATTTATATATATATATATATATATATCGTTATCTACAATTTCAACCAATAAATCAACATTTCAACCAAATAATCAACACACAGCAATCAATAATCATTTATCAGTGCTAGATTATATTTATAAAAATATAAACTGTACAGAGTTAGTGAGATTTACTCACATTGGACGGTTATCGTTAAATAATGATAATTGTCGGTTGATTCAAATAGACAATTTATTTCGCTATAAATTGTAACGGGCTCCAGTTCACTCCCAGTAAGTTATATTGCTTAGCCATCGTCCATACGATCCCAACGGATTGAACGTTTGTAATTCTGATAATGTATGAATAAGATATTATGGTTACAAGTTTATATAACATTTAAATGGTTTTTAAATTAAAACTTAAGTTATTGGGCTTTACCCAATACCACCAGCCCAAAACGAATTAACCCACACCAATTTAGTTCCTTCTTCCCAGTCGCACTTTCCTGTGACCTCCTCCTCCATTTTTCGGATTTCAACTCGCAAGCTCTTCCCACACGATCCAAAACAAATGGAACAACATATACCGAATTACTCCACGTTCAAACATCTATCACCTCCAGTCCTATATGTACAGCTCGATCTCCCCTCTCTTTAAAATCCGCTGGCTTCTCCCTCCTGCTATTACCACACTTCACGGCGTCCATTCTTCCACCATACTCCATGGCTTTCAACGCGAGTACCTATAAACTAATCCCCATCCAAAACCACACCAATCTGTAACCATTTGGTCGAGCTTGAGTTCTTCATCTCAACGGCGGCTCTAGAACCTCACGCACGCTGATCGACAATATTTTCCACCGCACCTCCCCAAACTTTGCAAACTTGTGTTGTAACAACCCATATTTTTTAATAACATGTTATTATGTAAATCAAGGCAGAATTAAATTCTAAAATCTGAATCAAGGGAAACGGGCTTTGCCATTGCGTTCGTCTCGGAAAAATACGCGAAATAGAGTCCGAGTTTTCGGAAAACGGAGTCTGTATGACCAAGTTATGGCCTAATGAAGTTTTCAGAAAATTCCAAGCCCGGAAACAATTCAAATTCGAATTCAGGTTTGAATTTCAGCCAAAACAGGATAGGCGGGAATTTTCCTGCCCCAGGCAGGGTCGACACAGGGGTCGACACCTGTGTCGACCCCCCCCCCCAATGGGTCGACACCCATGTCGACCCAGGGGTCGACACCCATGTCGACCCAGGGGTCGACCCCCCCGGTCGGACCAATTTTTCTGGTGCACCATTTTGGCATGTTGGGTCCTCTTTTGTTGGTTTCTGACGGGAGTTAATGGTTCAGATTCGTTTTAGGGTTAATCCTATGGTCTAAACTACCCCTAATCCCTATAAAAAGACCCCTAGACCTAGCCTAAACCTTCATTAATCATTCCTACAACTAAATGCTGCCCAAATGTTCACTAATCATGGCCTCCACCTTCTTCATGAGAGCATGAGTGTCTCAAATCAATCTATGTCATAAAGGAGCCATCTTTCTTAAGTAAAAGAGCCATCTTTCTTTGTCTTTGGGGTTATTCCTTCTTGTTCTCAAGTCTTGAAGTGAAGTTTATCGTCTTTGGTTGCAGATTTGCTAGTGTGGCTTCGTCTCAATCTTATTTTATATTTATTCTAGTCTTCATAGCATTGTAAGCCCTATACTACTCTTAGATTCTAACTATGAAGTTAAATATGACATGTTGCAAGTTGAGTTTGGGCCTAAGTATGATATGTGCTTTGATCCTATCATGTTATGCATAAATATATTCTATGCATGTTTATAAAGTTATCACCTTTACCTTATGCATAGAAAGCTATGGGCTTTGATTGGAAATGTTGCATAAAGCAACATAGAAACTCTCATAAACCTTGTGTTATCTTGCATATGATGTTATATGCGAATCACTAGCCACTATCCTATGTCATTTATGATCATGTTTCACCTATTTGCTAAGTTTGAATGGTATGCACGTTTTGAGGCTCATAATGTAACATGCAAGTTAAATGAGCACATTTATGCCTCATATGCCACCATGTTTAACTTGTGGCCAACCTTATTACCTTATGCCCTTTTTGTCATGTTTTGCCAAGTTCCCCCTTTTGATATATGTTATGTTATGCGAAACGTACATGCGATGGGAATGCGTTGGGTTTGGGTAATATCAATGACATGAAACATGATTTTGAAATATGACATGAACATTGACTTGTGATTATGTTGTAAACATAATAATGGACATGACACTTAGAAAATATGAGTGTGGCCAACTCGAGGTTGGGTTGAGTTTGTAGCATAAATCTACCCGGAACCGACCGACTTAACTAGTGGCTACAAGCAATAGGACCCAATGTGAGTAGTTGGTCATGTCGCACTTGAAACCCGAGGTTATACCAAGTTGTGGTGTAAAGCTACCCGGACCCGCCCGGCTTAACTAGTAACCACAACAAGGTCTAATGTGAGAGGTTGGATGCATTAAATTAATTAATGCCACATGGTAGGGTTAAGTCATGGACCACTTGAATACTTAACCAATTAAACATGATGGGTTGACGCGGTTAAGTCATGAACCTTGGGTACACTTAACCAACTTGATACTTGATTGGGTAGGGTTAACCACATTTAACCCGCTAGAAACCCTAGTTACGTGGTCCTTTTCACCAGTAACCCTCTTGATTGTATCATGATACCCTAGGGACTAGGCTAGGGTGGGGCACGATTACTGGGCTGACATGTAAGCGACCAAAACGACGGCTGAGTAGGTGCGCCGGTGTAGGTTCAGGCGGACTATGGTCGTGCACATGGTCCGGAGTTGAAAAAGCAGACACGGGCACCCGTAGGTTTAGACTGTGCGTGCTTGATTTGTGTCCGTGGTTGGCACCCTAGGACTTGATACACCCTAGGGTGGACCTAGCACAGTTTGACTACACTTCGTGATTGGGCCGTATGACACCGACACTTGACGAGTTAGGATTTTAGGGAGCCGATCGACTAGACCGTGTTGTTGGACCTTGATCTAGGTCATCTCGGGATATTGGGCCAAGATTGGGCCAAAGGATCTTTTCTTGTTGATACCTGACATAGATTACTAGTACACACTTGGTGCAACTTAACCTTGTATATGCGATGCCACACTTGATCTATCTTGTTAACTTTTCACCATGCCAGTTATCACCCTATGTCTCATCTCTGCTTTACATGTCCAGTTAACTTTATTAGTTTTTATACTGATAGTAGATAGGACTTACCAGTATTTTGACTGACCCGTTTTCTTTCGCCTCTTTTCTTCCGTTTCCCCCCCAGGTTTACAGGATGGGAACACTGGTACCTAGCTTGATCTTTAGCTGCTTTTCGGGATAGCTCACGTATGGTTTGAGCATGCTATGGCCTTATGCTACTTTGGGGATAGTTACTTTATGTTTCTTTTTCAGTTTTCAGTTTAGGTTCTAGACTTTGTTTTATGGGAAAATAATGACCAAGTACTTTGATGTAACTTGACTATGGTTTTGAAATGCCAGTTTTATCCGCTGCTTTACTACTCTGTTGTTGTGATATCTGCATGCATGATTACCCCGCTTAACGCCCCTCCAAAGCCAGTGTACTTGCAAGAGTGGCACTGGCGGAGGTAGGGTGTTACATGTGTTCAACCATCCATAAGCCCAAATGAAATAGTTAAAAGTCGAATCGATGCTTCAATTGTTCACAAACTTTAACCCTAGTTTTACTGTATAAATTTTCAACGTAGGGAACATCGGACTTAGCAGGATACACATCAGTGCGAAGCCCTGACAAATGGAGGCAAACGAAATTGGTTTGAGGATTTTTGGAATTTTATTCCATTTATTTGGAAATTTAAAAGTGGTAAGATTGCTGTAGGAATAAATAGAACTGACGGCGGAAAATAATGTTTGACTGTGGAGAGTGAAAAATTAGGTTTAGAGAGGGTATTTACAAGGATACATAGCTTAGAATTTAAGCTACTTATTTTTATATTAGTTTATATTAAATTTTCAACTCTAATTATCATTAAAAAAAATCATGTGATCACATACAATATCCAAAAATCATGAAAATTGACAAACAACTAGAGTTTGACATTACGGACCTAACGAAACTTGTTTCATCAAATTTTGAATCTGTTTGCTCACATAGCATATTTTTAAAGGTCAAATTATCGACTGTTTTTCACATTAAAATTCCATACGGCCACATACTGACTCCACAAATCACGGAAATTGAAATCTAACACTACCTAATATTCCGGATCCAACAAAATTAGTTTCGTCAAGAACGGAGGTCGTTTGCAAAAATGACTATTTTTAAAACTCTAAATAAACCCATTTAAATATTAATATATTTAAAAATAATTAAATTAAATATTAGTAAATTAATATTATCATATATATTCACATAGAATATAATCTGGCTCCAAAATAAACATATCGGGATTTATATAACTCCATATTTCAAAATTCCAGATTATATTGATATTCAATTTATATTAAAATCCTTTTATAATATAAATAAATCGTTATAAATTATAAAGGAATTCCATAGCAACTTTTTGAAAATTTGATTTGGTCATAAATAAAAATCTACACGATGAAATCTCGATTTTTCTCTTCCATTAGAAAAATATGCTTCACCAGCTCCGAACGTTTCTTGTTTCACAGAAATCCGGCTTAAAACGAATTCTGTATATTCGTTTAAAGTTCGAATCGCCAAATTACGAACTGCAGTTTCATTTCGAGCTCGATTATAATTATAATATAAATTATACATTCAACTAACATTTTTAAATAAATTCATTAATATAATTCAATTCTAAACTGAATTATATATTTTAAATATTGTCCAATTCACACAATATTGTGAATTCTGCTATTTCCGATTATTTCGGAAATAAATATATTATTCTATTGATTAAATTAGTTAAATATTCAATATAGTTTATTTCACGCCATTTAAATTACCAAACTTATTTAAATAATTAAATAAATTATTTATTATACTGCTAAAAAAATACGGGTCGTTACATTCTTCCCCCCTTAAAATAATTTTGTCCTCGAAATTGCTAAGGTAGAAAACAAACCCCATTAACTGGGTTAAAAACTATTTGTTATCTATTATCTTCAGTTTCACAGTACCAATTAATTTCAATTAAATATTAATTCATTTCTATTAACAGCGCTTGTATTCTTTTCGGCTATAGGGACTAGGGATTTCGCCCCTTTTCTTCTACTTCAATTTCTCTTCTTCACTAATCCATCGTTACCCTCCGTCATCTCGCTCTTCCTCAGTCCACATCCACCTCAATTCCTAGCTTTCTTCCATGTCCAATGAGTCAAGAGCCTAACTAATCGGAAATCTACCTATTTTCATTTTAAGATCTGATAACTGCGGCTCTCCTTTCATCATGTTGCTCTTGAGCCCTGATTTTTTGGGTTTGCTGGTTTGGTAAGACTGTGATTTGGGTGCTTGTTTCCTATCGGATCTGATTTTTCTCTTGGATTTCAGTTGGTTTGCTCTCCCTTCGTCCTCTTAACGGCTGTATACCTTGATGTCGTGCTCCGTGTTCCTTTGCCACTGTGAAGTACGGTGATGCTCCTGAGCTCATTACAGTTCCTTTTACGATGACGACACCAACAACTGTAATACTACCGAAAGGCAGTTCCTTGCCCTGCTCCTTGAGTGATGGACATGGAATAGAACGTTTTCACGTTGCTGGTTTGTGTTTACGCTTTGTGGTTGTTTTCTTTTCATTTTGGTTTGTTTTGGTTCATCTGATTAGGTGATACATCGTTTCTACCACCTGTGTCTTTAGTTTATTGGTTCTTCTACTGGCTGTTAAGTGGTTTTGGGTGGAGTTTATGTCATGGTTCTATGAAACGTTGGTATTCATGTATTGCATGCTTTGGCCTAACTGGAAGGTGAGCGAGTTCTTCTACGCTAGGCCTTCAGCAACACAGGGGAAGCCCCGGCTCACAACGTTGCTATTCCTGCCTTTTCTCTCTTCGTTCCTTTCCTTTTATGGTCGGTGTGCAATTTCAATGTCAGATAGGTAATGGAAATTCTTTGGAAGCGAATGGATGGCCCTTATGGTCCATGCCTATGAATTGGTACTGTGTAGTCCTTTGGTTGTATGGTCTCCAATATGTCAAGCTGGCTACAGATGCTACCATGCTATGTGCTGAATTCACTGTTCGTGCACTTGCAACTTGTCAACTCGTGTATCTTGTACGTTGGTTTAGTTTCGGCTGTATTAAATTGAATTCAAATGTAATGGTGATAATGTGTATCATGTATTTATTTTGTGATTGTAATATGCAACTTAACATGTGACTCCTTGCGTGGACAATGAGTGGACGGAACACTTTAAACTCCGATGACGGTGGACGGTCCACCTTAAAAACAGATATATTTGATATGTAAAAAGCATATCACCTGAACTCAATGTATTTTTTATTTTGGAATAAATAAAAGAGTGTTACGGAACACTATAAAAATAGGTCGGCTTTTCCAAAATAATTTTCAAATATTCCGAAAATTTTCGCTAGCACCTCCTTTGTACGGCTCAATTGATACAAATACAACTTGCCTCTCTAGGCCATTCCCAATCCAAAAGAAAATCAAACAGCTAAGCGGCTTGCCAGTTCGGCTCATCAAAATCTCTTACACAATAGAAATATAAACTTGTACCTTTTTGTCGGGCATATCATTGTTTCCTTTCCATCTGTTATCAATTCAGCATATACCAATGTCATTCCCAATCAATCTCCAATCCATATATCCTTAACACAATCATTCGCTTATTCAAGCCAAATTCCATTCTCAATCTCAAATTCCATTCTCAATCTCAAATTCCATTATCAATTCCAAATTCTTACAACATCAATCCTACTTACTCGATATCATTATATTCTAATTCAATTTCAATTACCACTTAACTGGCTTTACTTTAATTCCAATTTGCTTTCACAAATTTTTATATAATTTGTTTTTATTTCAAACACCCTTTTCCTTGGAGTTTAAACAGCTTTGCTTTATCTAAAAAATAAAACTTTCCTTTTTATGGTCCAAAACAACTTGTTTTCTCAAAGCAATTCAAAATAGTATCTTTGGTTGTAATCCGCCACTTATAACTTGAAAATGAACACTGATGATGTGGCCAGCATCATCAGAATTATTTTCCAGCGATCGAAGTGAGTTCAATACCATATCACTTTTCAAAATCATCTTTAAACATCTCCATTTTGAAATTTATTTCAAAATATCCTTCACAATTCTCGTAAAAAAATTTAAAATCTCCTAGGATTTTAAAATTCTCATATATTTAATCCAAATCCATTTACAAACACTTCTCCAACTTTTCAGGGTTGTAATTTCAATTCTGATTTAAATTCTGATTTAATTTATTTCATTTCATATACTACACTTATATGAATTCTATTTGGTTATTTATATTACCATTTCAATTTATGATCTCATCCGATTATAATAACAACCAACACATCCTATATATTATAATAATTCCAATATATAGATTCCTTTTATAACAAAAAATATTTTGGGTAAAATTATTCTCTTTTCAAAACATACTATGTTGGTTTATCGTCTGCAAGTGTTTAGAAACTCTACCGATACAGTGGACCAAACTGATCGACCAGAATTCATAAACAACTCAACTAATTAATCTCCATAATATAAAACAATTTTTATAAAATATACAAAAACGCGCTCATATATATAAATCAAACTCAATCTAGCGTATTACTAACCCCATCTCTACTGAATCACGCCACAGAGCCAAGGTAATTACTTAACCTTCAGATATGATACCACTATAATGGCCCGGGTTTTCGAAATCCTTGTTATCGACTTAAACTCAATGTCGATTATTCAAGCATCGGAAATACCAGATAGTTAATAGAAAGAAGTTAGAGGATGAGAATAGATAAGACAGAAAATTAGAATAGGAGAAGAAGAAGAACATACAATATCATAGTAAACACGAAACTCAAAGCGGAACGAATAAAATATAGTATACAATACAACTTGGAAACACAAATCTGCCATTTGAGTATAACACTTACATCGCAGCGGAAATAAATAATAGCTATATAATCCCGAAGCCTCCTGCTCCATCTCACCAAGTATATCTGTAAAAACCTGACTAGTTGACTGCCCGTACAAGATTGGGCACCCAAGAGTTTAGGGAAAACAAAACAAAATAAACTCCGGGTCAGTCATGGAACTAGTGTGAGTAAACACTTTAAAACAGTTTGGGAAAATAAGCGATATCTCATAAGACCACGCCGCATAACACGGAACAGGGTTTTCCCTTATGAGAATCCAAAACACTTGATTTAACATTCAAGATCCTTTTGCAAGAAATGATAATCTTTATATCAAAACTATTTTGGTATTATAATAGTGTCTATCAACCACAATATAATAATCATCTAGCAAAACGCTTTCATCTCATGTTCCACATACATAATATATAATCAAAAACCGTGGGCGCTTACTGGGTAATGAATTCCAACTGGCAAGGTATGGAACCACCTTCTGACAGTGTATCTCTAGAGAGTAATACACCGGGTTCAACAAGAACATCTTGTAACCCAGGCTAAACATGACCGGTCACTCATTTCGCTTTAGTGTACCGAATGTATTATCACCAACGGTTGGGTTCAACAACTGTTTCCGAAAGGGACATCATCGAAATAGATTATAGAAGTAAATGGAATTTCTCTAGATCAGGTGACAATACACCCTAATTGGCAGATAACCACTTAGCCATGCAACCTACCCGATTTATTACCATTTCTTGGTTGTGAGGCTAGAGGCCATAACGTATAGAGCACACCCTTATTTACTTTGAATGTCACATTGTCATACCCGCCAAATCACAAATTGATTTCTTCAAAAATACTATGGGTATACAGCTAAGAGAAATGAATTCCTCTGCAACCAACGTAAATATGTTTGAAACGATCAACTTACGCGAGATACCTGATATACTCTATCAGACATTCGTCCATTCAAGCTGTCCTGGGACTAGACAACCTGAAGACACTATTTTGTAAATCCATCTTAGGCAAATTCTATCTAGGATTTATTGAACAACCCTTGCATAACTCCGTCTTTAATTATCTTCATCATATTTGATTTGCAACGCTAATGCCATACAGAGTGTTTTTCAGATAATATATCTGATCCCGGTCTCTCCGTATTGACAACGGAAATGGTCAAAAATCTTTGATAGTCGGTGATTTAACTATCAAAGGAAAACATGTGTACAAACAACAATCGTATTCCCAAATGGAAATCTTACCGATCAATCATCATTTCATTTCCTAATTTCCCATTTATCGTTTCCATATATTCATAAATTTCTTATTTTCAAAAATTAGAAAATATACGTTATTGACTTTGGAAAATGTTTCCATTATTGATTCACGCATCTATATCTTCCCACCTCTATTAGTCTCTGACTGTAAACTAGTAAGAGAATAACTTCCCAAGCATAAACCCCGAGGCCGGTACCAACATCAGATCGATCCCAGAAAGCCATTCAACTCAACTAATTTCCAATCAGTTTCTAATTTCAGTAATTTCATTTAAATTCCTAATTCAGAACCCAAATTCCTTTATAATATTTTATTTCCAAAATATTTACTTTAATCTAATTTTTCACATAGAATGCGAATAATATTTCTTTATATATCAAAATAGTTTGATTTCGTATTTTAAAAACAATATCTCAAACCCAAATTCTATTTATATTTTTATTTGTAGAATTATTCATACAGATCTCCTTTTCATTTCTAACACTTAAATCTCATTTATAATTCCCTTTATATAATTCTATTTATTTTATATAAATCCTTTTATACAATCCTATTTATTTTATATAAATCCTTTTATACAATCCTATTCATTTTATATAAATCCTTTAATATAACCCTATTCATTTTATATAAATCCTTTTATATAATCCTATTCATTTTATATAAATATTTCATTTTCAATATTCACTTTGAAAATTTCCTTTTTACATTCTAGTATTTCATATGGTATTTAAAATACCAAATAACATGACCAGTGTCATCATAATCAATCACATATTTTATATCACATCATATATCACAATATATGAAAACAAACAGTATTATAATATTGAGGAATCCAATTGGATCCCTCCAACCTATCTCCCTGCATTCACAGATATTAAACGATATAAATAATATCGATTTCATTTCAATATGAAATATTCTGATAAACAGAATCAATATTTGATTAACGATTTATATATATATCGTTATCTATAATTTCAACCAATAAATCAGCAATTCAACCAAACAATCAACACACAAAAATCAATCATCATTTATCAATACTAGATTATATTTATAAAAATATAAACTTTATAATGTTAGTGAGATTTACTCACATTGGACGGTTATCGTTAAATAACGATAACTATCGGTTGATTCAGACAGACAATTTATTTTGCTATAAATTGTAACGGGCTCTTCTTCACTCCCAGTTGGTTCCATTGCGTAGCCATCGTCCGTACGATCCCAACGGATTGAACCATTCGCAATTCTGATAATGTATGAATAAGATACTATGGTTACAAGCTTATATAACATTTAAATGGGTTTTAAATTAAAACTTAAGTTAGTGGGCTTTACCCAATACCACCGGCCCAAAATGAATTAACCCGCACCAATTTACTTCCCCCTTCCCTATCGCACTTTCGTGTAACCTCCTCCTCCATTTTTCGGATTTCAACTCGCAAGCTCTTCCCACACAATCCAAAACAAATGGAACAACATATACCAAATTACTCCACGTTCAAACCTCTATCACCTCCAGTCCTATATGTACAGCTCGATCTCCCCTCTCTTTGAAACCCGCTGGCCTCTCCCTCTCGCCATTACCACATTTCACGGCATCCATTCTTCCACTATACTCCATGGCTTTCAAGGCGAGTACCTCTAAACTACTCCCCATCCAAAACCACACCAATCTGTAACCATTTCTTCAAGCTCGAGTTCTTCATCTCGACAGCGGCTCTAGAACCTCACGCATGCTGATCGATAATATTTTCCACCGCACCACCCCAAACTTTGCAAACTTGTGTTCAATCCCTCCATAAGCCCAAATAAAATAGTTAAAAGTCGAATCGATGGTTTAATTGTTCACAAACTTTAACCCTAGTTTTACTGTATAAATTTTCAACGCAAAAAGGGAACATCGGACTCAGCAGGATATACATCAGTGCGAAGCCCTGAACAAATGGAGGCAAACGAAATTGATTTGAGGATTTCTGGAATTTATTCCATTTATTTTGAATTTTAAAAGTGGTGATTTTGCTGTAGGAATAAATAGAAATGACGGCGGAAAATGATGTCTGACTGTGGAGAGTGAAGAATTAGGTTTAGAGAGGGTATTTATAAGGATACATAGCTTAGAAGTTAAGCTACTTACTTTATATTAGTTTATATTAAATTTTCAACGCTATTTATAATTAAAAAAATTCATGTGATCGTATACAATATCCAAAAATCATGAAAATGGACAAACAACTAGAGTTTGACATTACGGACCCAACGAAACTTGTTTCGTCGAATTTCGAATCTGTTTGCTCATACAGCGTAGGTGAAATTATCGACTGTTTTTCATATTAAAATTCCGCACAACAACATACTGACTCCAAAAATCATGGAAATTGAAACCTAACACTAACCTAATATTCCAGATCCAGCAAAATTAGTTTCGTTGAAAATGGAGGTCGTTTGCAAAAATGACTATTTTTAAAACTCTAAATAAACTCATTTAAATATTAATTTATTTTAAAATAATTAAATTAAATATTAATAAATTAATATTATCGTATATATACACATAGAATATAATCCGGCTCCAAAATAAACATATCGGGATTTATATAACTCCATATTTCAAAATTCCAGATTATATCGATATTTAATTTATATTAAAATCCTTTTATAATATAAATAAATCGTTATAAATTATAAAGGAATTCCATAGAGACTTTTCGAAAATTTGATTTGGACATAAATAAAAATCTACACGACGAAATCTCAATTTTTCTCTTCCATTAGAAAAATATACTTCACCATCTCTGAACGTTTCTTGTTTCACAGAAATCCAGCTTAAAACAGATTCTGTGTATTTGTTAAAGTTCAAATCACCAAATTACGAACTGCCATGCTATTTCGAGCTCGATTATATTTATAATATAAATTATTCCTTTAAATGACATTTATTAATAAATTCTGTAATATAATTCAATTTTAAACTGAATTATATATTTTAAATTATCCAATTCACACAATATTTTGAATTCTGTTACTTTCGATTAATTCGGAAATAAATATATTATTCTATTGATTAAATTAATTAAATATTCAATATAATTTATTTCACGCCATTTAAAATTACCGAACTTATTTAAATAATTAAATAAATTGTTTATTATACTGTTAAAAAAATACGGGTTCTTACAAATACCATTACCTTTAATAGTTCCCTCCTCCTATTACGTTTCGCTTCCCACCTCTATTCCACTTTTCCACCGAAACATAAATTAGTTTCCTCTTCCTCCCCCTTTCGCGCCCGAAACTCCTTTTTTCCGTAATTAATAAATTTCTATTAACAAACAGATCCTGGATTTAGTCACCCAATCTAATTTCATATTCATGCATGTCAAGAAATTAAAGTTTTGAGTTTCTGATTTGAAATCGGTTACACAGAGCGATGTATCATGAACCGGTTTAGTTTTGGAAAAAAGATCGAAAGAAGATCTTTTGGCAAAATCAATATAAGTTTGTAATTTTAACATTGACATCAACGGAAAGTTTTGAACATAATTCCTTAGCAGGTTTGGTCATCATGTCTAATATTTTTCACTCTCCTAGGGTTACAATTTCGCTTTTGAACCTGAGTATGGTAGAAAATCGTTGTGATGCACCAGAACCTCCAAAACCATGCATGGTTGGGCCTACTGCGGAAGCTACATCTGATCTGGTTTTGGACGATGATCGTTTGATGGCTGCGGATTCGTGGTCCATTATGAGTGATTACTAAAGCCATATTGAAGATGAGCAGAGGCAAATGGATGTTGCTGAGGTACTTTCAAGCGGCAACTTCCCGCCAACATCTAATTATAGCTATGATAAGTAAATTCTAGATGCAGAGGAGGAAGAAACACAATTGATGGGTTTACAGAGCTATTGGGATACAAAGTATGCTGAAGACCTTGCAAATTTTAATGATCATGGTCATGTAGGAGAAATTGGTTTGGTCAAGAAGTCACAGATGTTATTGCTACATGGATTGAAAAATTATGCATGAACATCCATGAAGCGAATAAATTTGAATCAACTGAATTAGACCAAGGTCTGAGTAGCATAAGCGTGAAAGACATTTGGACAGGGAACGGTCTATTTTCGCATCAAATTTCAAAGCAATGGTTTTCTGGTCTGACTGGAACTGATTATAGTGAAGGGGCCATTGACCTTGCAGGGAAGCTTGCTGCTCATGATGATTTTTCCTCTATCAAATCCATTGTTGATGATATTCTTAAATCTAAGTTGGACAAAAATACCAGTTTGTGGTGTTGGAGAATGGAGTTTTGATGACAGCAACCTTATTTCAATTATCATCGTTTATAAAATATATACTAACACTTTTTGTATATAATATATATGTGTGTAGGAATTATATACAGAAAATATTACAGAAGACTGTACAGTTATAAAGATGATAAAGATTCAGAATTTAGAGAAATTTCATGACTCATGAGTACTCAAGATTTCAAGATTAATATAGTTATAGAGTCTAGATTTTGCAAGACTTTATATAACACTCCAGGTTTATATAGTTTAAAACCTTATAATTTTATAAATATATTTATATAGTTTAAAATTATGATTTCATATGTTTTTCTATCATATAATATTATTTTACAACACTAGAATTTTACTCAAGAATTTCAAGATTTTTATATAAAAACACTTGGAAAATGCTTTAAAATTCAAAATTTCAAAGGAGTATGTCAACATAACAAAAACTCCATGTCGACATATAACTGTCACTTTTTCCAGTTTTTAAAGGAAGTACCTTTTCACTATTTGAAACGATTCAGAACCATTGCAACTTTTCATACTTTATAAAAAGGGGTTAAAACCTTATTTTTTATCATATCTTCTTCTCTAACTTCATCCTCTTTCTCTATACCATTATTCTTACTCAATTTATGATTCTTACACTTATACTCTACTGAATTCAATTCTGTTTTGATAAAAGTTCTTCTCTCTACACTCTCTACTCTCTGAATCAGCTGTTATTGAAGAGTTATAGAGTTGTTTTGTAATTGCTTAGGTTGAATAAACCTTGTTTGTAAGTCAAAGAGGAATCGATATATCCTTGTAGCCGTGAAATCAAAGAAAAGGAGTCGGTGTGTCCTTGTTGTGCCATGAAATCAAGGAATAGGAGTTAGTGTGTCCTTGTTGAGCTGTGAAATCAAGGAATAGGAGTTGGTGTCTCTTTGTTGAGCCGTAAAATCAAGGAGGGTGTAATTGACTACTGAAATAGTAATAAAACTCTATGAAATCCAGCGTTGTGCGGGACTGGACGTAGGAGTAATCCAAACCAGTATAAAATCTGGTGTTTTCTTTCCTTTTTAGCATTTTTATTTCTGTTTATCTTATTTTTGTTTGAATCTATGTCTGTGATTGTATTTGTGGTGTTTAATTCATTCCATAATTCGCTTCAGTTTTAAATTCTGTTTAAACTCTTACAAACACTATTCACCCCCCTTTCTAGTGTTTGCTTTGCCTTAACGATCCATTCTGCAGTCCCTAACAATTGGTATCAGAGAAAGGTCTTTCAAAAGTTCATAATCTAATTTTTGAAAATAGTGATAATGGCAACCAACACCGGTAGCAATAATAGTTCTTTTATAGAGGGTCAATCCACTGTTAGACCACCATTTTTTAACGGTAGTAATTATTCATATTGGGCATGTAGAATGAAAATTTATTTACAATCTGTAGGATTAGACACATGGTATAGTACACAAAATGAATATGTTGAACCCACAACTGCATTTGCACAATGGACAAATGAACAAAAGGCTGCTGCACAAAGCAATTCTAAAGCTATGAATATGCTATTTTGTTCATTAGATAGGAATGAGTTTATTAGAGTATCAGTATGTAAGACTGCTTATGAAATCTGGTGAACTTGACAAGTTACTCATGAAGGAACTAGTAAAGTTAAATAGACTAAAATAGGCATGCTTGTTAATCAGTTTGAATTATTCAAAATGAATGAGAATGAGTCTATTTCAGATATGTATTGTAGATTTCAAGAGATAGTGCATTCATTAACAGCACTTGGAAAAACTTATTCAGAAGCAGATCAAGTTAGAAAAATATTAAATTCATTAACTCAAGAATGGGAACAGAAGACTTTGGCTATAAAATAAGCCAATGACGTCAATGAAATGAAGATTTAAGAGTTAATTGGAAATTTGATGTCATATGAAGTTCAATTGCAGAAAAGAAAAGAAAATATATCGACTGAAAAGAAATCTATTGCACTAAAAGCAACAACAAATGATTCTGACTCAAGTAGTGAAGATGATGAAAAAACAACACTCATGACAAATCATTTTAGAAGATTTCTGAAATATAGAAGGAAGGGTTATAATCAAGCAAATTCAAAATCAAATGATGGACAATGTTTTAACTACAACAAACCAGGTCATGTAAAGAAAATGTGTCCATATCTAGACAAATCTACTTAACAAACGGACAACACCAATTCATCAAAGAAAAGAAAGAAAGCATACGCAGCAACATTAGATGATTCAAATTCATCATCAAGTGATGAAGAACCAGAAACCGGAAATACAAATATATGCTTTACAGCAATTCAGAGTTAAGAAGATCATGAAGAAAAGGATCAAAAAACCGGGTACACATTAATTAAATTTTAATTTTATTTGGTTGAATGTTTCTTTGTTTATTTGTTTTAGTTTGAATTTAAAACTTTAAGAAAGTTTTTGAAATTTGAATTTTAAAATTTAAAATAATAATATAGTATTAAGTAACCAATAAATTAATAAAATAAATTGTTTATATGGTTATTAGGATTAGAAGTATTTCAGGAAATTGTTAAACCTGAAATATAAATTGATAATATAATTCAAAACTTGAAAATCCAATTTCCTTTTGAAATAAGCCTAATATGTCAACATACATAAAAATACATGTCGACATATCCAACCAGTTTTGAGATTTAAATTTTGAATTTCAAAAGTTTAAACTTTCAAATTTCCCTCCAATCTTTTCACCAACTCCCAATGTCTAAAAAGGTGTCCTTTCAATCTGAAAAGTTATGCCTATTCAATTTATATCTATTCATTTTCTATATATATATATATATATATATATATCTTTTCTACCTTTCATTCGTGTGACGGCCGGGAATTTCGCTCGATCCGAATCAGTCGTTAAACCGATCTAGACCGTTCGAAACCCCTGATCGTTTGAGAACAGGACAAAATAGAACGCAGACGGAAGAACATTTCATTGCTATTACAACAATTCCATCATATACAAGAATATACAGAGTATAAATGAATAAATTACATTCGATAAATATCAGAGATTACAATAAATTACATAGCAGCAGAAAATAATACAAAGCACAACTAAAGGTGATATACGGATACAGAGCTTTCCGGATACCATTCCAGCTGTAAACCAGGATCCTGTGAATATAAATCTGCAAAACCAAACTACTAGCTGCCCGTGTAGAAAATAAGGGCACCCAGAGTTTAGGTTAAAACAATAAACTCCAGGTCAGTCATGTGACTGGTGTGAGAACTAAAACAGTTATTTAAAACTTTACTTGAAAAGAGAGTAATTCAAGGGACCACGCCGTATAACACGGAACGGGTTTCCTCCCAAGAATAACAGTGCATAGAATAAACAACGCAATGCTTTTTCGAAAAATGAAGCTATTATAAGACCCAGGTCCCATCACACAATGCAACGCAAGCCGGAGGATAGGGTTTTCCCTTATAATAGCCAAACATGCTTGGTACGTTTAAAACAAACCATTTGATACTATAATAAGTGTATAGTGTCAAAACAATTTCAATCATAAATATCAATCATAGGCGGCATGGGTACCATCTATCATGTCGCCATACTAGTTCTACAATTAAAACCGCAATACACGTATTGGAAATTGGATTTCCGTCATGAGTCGAGGCAAGGGGCAAGCTCCTCTTCGCTTTCGAGACACTCTAGCAAATGTCTCAGGACTACACACTCTGGGCAATCCTGGATGCTTCAGGGCCGGTCCTCACTTACGTTAGAGGATTAGTTATGCCTGAACACACGTTTCCCGGTCCTTACAGACCTAAAATCGAGGCGCCTCATCCAACAACCACATAGGTGAAAAGTATATAAATGTCAGGGCTGGTAAGTCACTGACACCACCATAGCTAGAAAGAAACGCCGTGCTCTCCCTGCAGTCCGTATCCCGTTTTTAACTCATACCGAGGTGTGAGGCTCGCGAATTCACGTTATACACAAAGCTACGCCACAAAGGCCGTGCTTTGATCATCAACCACAAGACTTTGCTTTTCAATAGAATCCTTGATCCATGCAACTCAACGTGCCACACAGGCAATTCATGCCATGCAATTGATATCTATCGATATATAATCTCTAAGCTCGTACGTCTCAGAGAAGGGCGTTAAGCAAGAGAATAAATTCTCCGCCGCCAAATAGATATATATTTAACAGAAATCAATCAACACAGAATAAAATCCAATGTCAGACACACAATCCATTTACAAGTTCGTTCTGGGTCTGAACGAAACCGGAGGCACTTTCCTCGCATATCCATCCATCTCCAAGTACGTCTGGACGACCACCGACTATTTCCATCCTCTTGGGTGTACAGCCCAATCAAGATCGTCAGTAATTATCCAAACGATGTGAAGACTTCCGGTCTTCAACCACCGTCTTCATCTTCGCCATATCGTCGAATCGGTCATTCAGAATGGGTATAAACCCGGCCTTTCCGAACAACCCGCGTATATTAAAAACAAATGTTACACAAACACAACATACGCCTCATTCCAATTCAGAATATTCTTTTATTCACAAAATCACATTCTTAGGGAAAGGTTCCCATTAATTTTATCCAAGATAAATTCTTTAAAATTTATCCTTTAATCTTCCTTTGGATGTCATATCAAACCAAATTATGGTTTTCCAAACTAGTCGAGATTAGCGAATCACATCGGAGTAATTATTTATTTTATTTCCCAATCCCAACCTATTCATCCCATGAAGCAAAACTGGTAATACTCCATATCTAACACCACGGTGTTGTCGGTAAAATTAATTACCATTTCACGTTCAAATCTAATTAAAGATTTAACTATCGCTTTGGAGCAAAACTGGTGATACTCCATTCTCGCTCAATTTCTAAATTTGATAATTTTGATTATCAATTCACATTTCAATTTAATTGCAAATTCATTAAAACTCCTTTTACAGGGTTAGAGAACTAGTGTCATTTAAAACACAGTTCACGATAAACCCAAATCACATTCTATTTATTATCGGGTTAAAGAACTAGTGTTATTTAAAACACAGTTCACGATAAACCCATGAATCAATTCTATTTAAACCCATTTCAAATCCAATTTATTTGTTTAAAAATAAATGGGTTTTAATTTCAGTTCAAAACTAGTTCATTTCGATAAAAATCTATTTTTATCTTTTCAAATATGGAGTTTTTCATCCCAATTTTTCCCAAATCATTTCTTATGATTTTACACAAATTATTACTATTTTTAATAATTTTATCAAGGCCCGTACAGTCGATTTCCATCAATGGCCATCGAACTGCACTTACAGCGACCTTTTTCAAATTTGATTTGGACGTATCTCCAAATCCAACCGTTAGATTTCAAATTTCTAATATTATTTAGAAAGCTCTTTTCGATACGAACCCAACGGTTCCGGTTTTAGGAGAATCCAACAGTCGGATCTCCCGTAATGTCCGTTCGAAGTCAATGGTCGAAATTCGCGAACTGCCGCGGCGCGGCGCGTTCTATTCAGGCCATTATATTATATATATAATATATATAATATATATTTCGTCGATTACTATTTAACACGAATTTTATAAATAGTTTTGAATTCGTTTCAAAAACAATTTCAACCTTTATTTCAAATTCAAATCAAAATTGAATTTCCTATTATAAATCCTTTTTACTTTCATTTCTATTTGATTTCAATTCAAATCGATTTTAATTCGATTCGAATTCATTTCGTTTTCTATTCAATTCAATTCAAATTGGTTTTCTATTCAATTTAAATTCGTTTTCTATTCAATTCAATTCGAATTCGTTTTCTATTCAATTCAATTCGAATTGGTTTTCTATTCAATTCAAATTCGTTTTCTATTCAATTCATTTCGAATTCGTTTTCTATTCAATTCAATTCAAATTGGTTTTCTGTTCAAATCTAATTCGTTTTCTATTCAACTCAATTCAAATTGGTTTTCTATTCAATTCAATTCGAATTCGTTTTATATTCAATCCAATTCAAATTGGTTTTTCTATTCAATTCAAATTCGAATTTGTTTTCTATTCAATTCAATTCAAATTGGTTTTCTATTCAATTCAATTCGAATTCGTTTTCTATTCAATTCAATTCAAATTGGTTTCCTATTCAAATCTAATTCGTTTTCTATTCAATTCAATTCAAATTGGTTTTTTATTCAATTCAATTCGAATTCGTTTTCTATTCAATTTGAACTCGTTTTCTATTCAATCCAATTCAAATTGGTTTTTCTATTCGATTCAATTCAAATTTCATTTCAAAATATTCGATTTCGCAATCACTTTTCAATATTCATTTTAAAATGAATAAAATTGATATAAATATCGTTCACGTCAAAATAGCGCATCTCTAATCAACACGACTTTATATTCAACAAATGGATCTATATTTCTTTCAATGCACGACTCTATATCTTTGTCAACCCACGACTAATCTCAACGAATGAGTACTGTCCATGTGTGAGTATTTTTGTTATTTAATATATTTTATAAAAATTATGGTATCTATCCTTTGATTTAGAATCGGACCCCAACCGTAAATTTATAAGAGAACGATTCCCTGAATATTAACCCCGAAGGCCGAAACCAACATCAGATCAATATTCAGGGGACCACTCATCTTATCTATTTTTAGTTAGTTTCTAATTTTATATATGATAAAGATGTAGATTTTATTGTTAAAATATTTCGTTCAACACATGACTAATCTCAACGGATGAGTACGGTCAACACATGAACCTTTATTTTATATTGATAAAGATGTTATTTTTATTATTAAAATATTTCGTTCAACACATGACTAATCTCAACGAATGAGTACGGTCAACACATGAACCTTTATTTTATAATATTCTTTATTTTCTAAATTGGAATGAGGCCCAATCAATCACCATATAATGATAATTATATGGATTTTCATACATCACACGTATATAATAGCATTGAAAAATAATCAACCATCAACCAAAGTGCACTACACTGTATAAGCATCAAATATAGATATCTAACGCTTATAACAGCCTGTCAATCAATCGATCGACATATTTAATAAATCAGGATGAGTGGACTTCAAATTTCATCCCAACACCCGTGTGGGGTTTCAAATCAACAAACACAGGTTTTTATTTGTGCAATTTGGCGACGTGTAAAACTTATCATCCCAATCAATATCAGTCAAATCAGTGTATATAAACAAATTGGCCGATTTGTTTATAAATATTTATTTATTCACTTTCACGTTAAAAATTATATTTTTAATGATAAAACATTTTATTTCAACACATGATTTTTTATTCAGTTCATTTATCAAATAAAATGATATCTTTATTCTTCTAACTTATTTTAGAAAAATTCGGCGGCATAATGGCACGATACTAGAAACGGGACAAGGCCTAGCCTTATCCCCGGTCTAGTGAAGGCCCACGCCATTCACACATCAATCAAATCAATTTCAATTCACCCAACAGTCAAATTCAGCTCAAATAATCTAACTAATCTATGCAACCAAACAAACAAGTCCATGGTCTGTGGACATTGGTGTCGGGTGCTACTAAACAACGTCTGCATCCTAGTATATATATATAACTAGAAAAGGAAATTTGAGTGAGAAATTCTCACCGATAGCTATCCCAACTTCACGACACTTCATTTATAGAAATCTTCGTCATTTTCGCCTTTTGTCGCTTTCGTTGCCCGTAGCCACTACATAAGTAAAAATCGAATTTTTACTTTGCTATTCAATATATAAAAATCGAATTTTTACTTTGCTATTCAATATATAAAAATCGAATTTTTACTATGCTATTCAATATATAAAAATCCCACCCTTTCAACTATAAAGATTTCGCCTTTTCAAATTTAAAGATTTCGCCTGTTCAAATCCATCATTATAAAAATCACATTTTTATTTTGCTACACATATAAAGATGATATTTCTAATATTCCTATCATGTAAAAATTATATTTTTAATTCTCTACATAAAAAAAAAATCATATTTTTATCCTTCCACTAGTTTGAAAAATTATATTTTTAACCCTTCTACATTATAAAAATTATATTTTTCTCGAAGTAAAAATCATATTTTTACTTCACTACTTATATCAAAATATCGTTTTTCTTCCTTTAAAAATCCTACCTTGATCTTGTTTAAAATCGCTACTTTACTCGCTATTCAAACAAATAAAAATTATATTTTTAATCGTTATTTTCTATATAAAAATTATATTTTTATAACGCTTTTCTAATGTTACAATATATATAAAAACTGAGTTTTTTCTTGTTTTAAAATATATATATAAAAAAAATTAAAACAAATAAAAACTTACAGTGGTTGATCGGACGGGGAGGAGAGTGTCGCTGGGGGGGGGGGGGGTCTTCGGTCAGCAGTAGGAGGAAGGGGGGGTGGCTCGCGTCGGTCGACATCAGGATGTGGGGGGGTTCGATCGCGAGGCAGCAGAGAGGGGGGGGGGTTTCGATCGGCAGCAGGAGGAAGAGGGGGGCTCGAGGGGAGGTCGGCAGTCGCGGTTGAGAGCGGCGGTGGGCGTGGTCTGGAAGGAGTCGCGATTAGGGTTTATTCTTTTCTTTTTTTCGTTTGAAAATGATTTCACAGGGGGGGGAGGGGGGCAGAGAGAAGATAAGGGAGATTTTTTTTATTTAATTAATTTAATTGCAAAAAGTTGACTTTTACATACGACCTCTAAACGAGGCCCACCGCCTGTCGTCCATAGCGTTTTACCCCCATTCCGAACACAATGGGATATGTACTATAAGCTGATTCGACCGTTTCGATCAGTTTTCGTCAAAATCAACCTATAACTCTATATATTGAATTTGAACGCGCATTTAAATTTACCGGGGTCACATACTAACTAGAAAAATTCCCAAAAAATATTTTCTAGCTTCGTATTGACGATACGGTCCTAACAAAATTAGTTTCGTCGAATTCTGAGGCCGGTGGAAAAATGGCCATTTTCCAGTCGATTAAAATCAACTGAAACGGGTCAAACGCGTTTTCCTTTTCCACGCTCACATATTGATTCGAAAAATTGTGAAATTTGGAATCTAGCAATAACTTAATATCACGGACCCAACAAAAGTGGTTTCGTCGAAATCCAAGGTCGTTTGCAAAATTCTCATTTTTAAGGGCCTGAATTCCATAGCGACTATTCAGAATATTCAACTGGACATATCTTTTGATCCCCGCTATGAAATTTAGATTTTTCAGATTCGTTGGAAAGATATTCTAAATTAGTTCCTAATATTTTTGGTTTCACTGAAATCCGGATTGTTTTGCACCTGGCATGTTCAATTGAAGTTTGAAATCGAATTATCGAACTACCGCGCCATTTTCTATTCTATTTATAATTATATATAAATATTTATATTCTAACGACGACGTATATAATATATACGTTCTAATTCTATTCAAAATAAATTTCTCGTCGATATTATTTAAAATAATCCATTTTAAATACAGAAAATTCGCTAAAATTGCCAAAATAAAAATTTTAAACTGGCCCAGATTTTCGGGTTGTTACAATCTCCCCCACTTAAAACTTTTCATCCCCGAAAAGGAACAAAGTCGAAAGCGGTTTGATTAATTAACTCTACGTTCGATCTGGCTTCCATTCTCCAACTTTTCAGTTTTTGTGAATTTTTTAAATTCTTCAAAATTTTGGCTAACACACTAAATTTTCGAAAAATTTCGCCATAACCTCCCCTGCACCGGGAGCCACGGGAAAATCCCGAAATTGCCATATAGGCCTTCTGATCTCAAAAAGAAAAAGAAAAAGCCAAGCGGCTAGCCAATAGGCTCATAAAATCATCATCACCCAAAAAAAACAGTAAATTATAGTAAATATGTACATATTTGTCGGGCAAACAAATTTTACTCTTCGACTCTAGTCTCCTAGCTATGACCTGTTCAATGTAAGTATATGTATATGCAAGCAAATGCGACCAAATTTCAATACAGTTCAATATTTGATTCAATTAGGCTAAATGGTTCAAAATTATCAAACAAATAAACAAACAACACAAACATCAATCAATTAGTGGATTAACGTTTCAAATTCATAAATTTTGATACATATACAAAAAGTCATGTTTTTGATGCCAATTCACACCAATAAATCTAGCTATATAAGTTTTTGGTTCTCACACCAGTCTGATGGAAATATATAGATATCACACCTTCGAAACACGAACATAAATATTGATGATGCCATGGTCATTATCAACATCATCTCCGGGCGACTAGAGTGTAATTCTATATCTATCTAATATATTAAAACTTCGAATATACGTTCATGACGCGTATATGCAAAACCTTTATATACTATATTGTCCAAATTCAATACAAATAAAATATTCAAGTACGTATAAAACGATTTAAATTTCAAAACAAAATTGTTTTCATTTGAAAAATATACTCTTCACACTCGTTCTAGGATACTACAGATCCTATCTCTAACGAGTCATTCTAATTGGATATTGCTAATCCAATATCTGATGAATTCTTTCGTATGGTTCTAATGTGTCTTGTTCTCGAGCTCTGTAAACCAAAGCTCTGATACCAAATGTGACGGCCGGGAATTTCGCTCGATCCGAATCAGTCGTTAAACCGATCTAGACCGTTCGAAACCCCTGATCGTTTGAGAACAGGACAAAATAGAACGCAGACGGAAGAACATTTCATTGCTATTACAACAATTCCATCAGATACAAGAATATACAGAGTATAAATGAATAAATTACATTCGATAAATATCAGAGATTACAATAAATTACATAGCAGCGGAAAATAATACAAAGCACAACTGAAGGTGATATACGGATACAGAGCTTTCCGGATACCATTCCAGCTGTAAACCAGGATCCTGTGAATATAAATCTGCAAAACCAAACTACTAGCTGCCCATGTAGAAAATAAGGGCACCCAGAGTTTAGGTTAAAACAATAAACTCCAGGTCAGTCATGTGACTGGTGTGAGAACTAAAACAGTTATTTAAAACTTTACTTGAAAAGAGAGTAATTCAAGGGACCACGCCGTATAACACGGAACGGGTTTCCTCCCAAGAATAACAGTGCATAGAATAAACAGCGCAATGCTTTTTCGAAAAATGAAGCTATTATAAGACCCAGGTCCCATCACACAATTCAACGCAAGTCGGAGGATAGGGTTTTCTCTTATAATAGACAAACATGCTTGGTACGTTTAAAACAAATCATTTGATACTATAATAAGTGTATAGTGTCAAAACAATTTCAATCATAAATATCAATCATAGGCGGCATGGGTACCATCTATCATGTCGCCATACTAGTTCTACAATTAAAACCGCAATACATGTATTGGAAATTGTATTTCCGTCACGAGTCGAGGCAAGGGGCTAGCTCCTCTCCGCTTTCGAGACACTCTAGCAAATGTCTCAGGACTACACACTCTGGGCAATCCTGGATGCTTCAGGGCCGGTCCTCACTTACGTTAGAGGATTAATTATGCCTGAACACACGTTTCCCGGTCCTTACAGACCTAAAATCGAGGCGCCTCATCCAACAACCACATAGGTGAAAAGTATATAAATGTCAGGGCTGGTAAGTCAGTGACACCACCATAGCTAGAAAGAAACGTCGTGCTCTCCCTGCAGTCCGTATCCCGTTTTTAACTCATACCGAGGTGTGAGGCTCGCGAATTCACGTTATACACAAAGCTACACCACAAAGGCCGTGCTTTGATCATCAACCACAAGACTTTGCTTTTCAACAGAAGCCTTGATCCATGCAACTCAGCGTGCCACACAGGCAATTCATGCCATGCGATTGATATCTATCGATATATAACCTCTAAGCTCGTACGTCTCAGAGAAGGGCGTTAAGCAAGAGAATAAATTCTCCGCCGCCAAACAGATATATATTTAACAGAAATCAATCAACACAGAATAAAATCCAATGTCAGACACACAATCCATTTACAAGTTCGTTCTGGGTCTGAACGAAACCGGAGGCACTTTCCTCGCATATCCATCCATCTCCAAGTACGTTTGGACGACCACCGACTATTTCCATCCTCTTGGGTGTACAGCCCAATCAAGATCGTCAGTAATTATCCAAACGATGTGAAGACTTCCGGTCTTCAACCACCGTCTTCATCTTCGACATATCGTCGAATCGGTTATTCAGAATGGGTATAAACCCGGCCTTTCCGAACAACCCGCGTATATTAAAAACAAATGTTACACAAACACAACATACGCCTCATTCCAATTCAGAATATTCTTTTATTCACAAAATCACATTCTTAGGGAAAGGTTCCCATTAATTTTATCCAAGATAAATTCTTTAAAAGTTATCCTTTAATCTTCCTTTGGATGTCATATCAAACCAAATTATGGTTTTCCAAACTAGTCGAGATTAGCGAATCACATTGGAGTAATTATTTATTTTATTTCCCAATCCCAACCTATTCATCCCATGAAGCAAAACTAGTAATACTCCATATCTAACACCACGGTGTTGTCGGTAAAATTAATTACCATTTCACGTTCAAATCTAATTAAAGATTTAACTATCGCTTTGGAGCAAAACTGGTGATACTCCATTCTCGCTCAATTTCTAAATTTGATAATTTTGATTATCAATTCACATTTCAATTTAATTGCAAATTCATTAAAACTCCTTTTACAGGGTTAGAGAACTAGTGTCATTTAAAACACAGTTCACGATAAACCCAAATCACATTCTATTTATTATCGGGTTAAAGAACAAGTGTTATTTAAAACACAGTTCACGGTAAACCCATGAATCAATTCTATTTAAACCCATTTCAAATCCAATTTATTTGTTTAAAAATAAATGGGTTTTAATTTCAGTTCAAAACTAGTTCATTTCGATAAAAATCTATTTTTATCTTTTCAAATATGGAGTTTTTCATCCCAATTTTTCCCAAAATCATTTCTTATGATTTTACACAAATTATTACTATTTTTAATAATTTTATCAAGGCCCGTACAGTCGATCTCCATCAATGGCCATCGAACTGCACTTACAGCGACCTTTTTCAAATTTGATTTGGACGTATCTCCAAATCCAACCGTTAGATTTCAAATTTCTAATATTCGTTAGAAAGCTCTTTTCGATACGAACCCAACGGTTCCGGTTTTAGGAGAATCCGACGGTCGGATCTCCTGTAATGTCCGTTCGAAGTCAATGGTCGAAATTCGCGAACTGCCGCGGCGCGGCGCGTTCTATTCAGGCCATTATATTATATATATATAATATATATTTCGTCGATTACTATTTAACACGAATTTTATAAATAGTTTTAAATTCGTTTCAAAAACAATTTCAACCTTTATTTCAAATTCAAATCAAAATTGAATTTCCTATTATAAATTCTTTTTTACTTTCATTTCTATTTGATTTCAATTCAAATCGATTTTAATTCGATTCGAATTCATTTCGTTTTCTATTCAATTCAATTCAAATTGGTTTTCTATTCAATTCAAATTCGTTTTCTATTCAACTCAATTCGAATTCGTTTTCTATTCAATTCAATTCGAATTGGTTTCCTATTCAATTCAAATTCGTTTTCTATTCAATTCAATTCGAATTCGTTTTCTATTCAATTCAATTCAAATTGGTTTTCTATTCAAATCTAATTCGTTTTCTATTCAATTCAATTCTAATTGGTTTTCTATTCAATTCAATTCGAATTCGTTTTCTATTCAATCCAATTCAAATTGGTTTTTCTATTCAATTCAAATTCGAATTCGTTTTCTATTTAATTCAATTCAAATTGGTTTTCTATTCAATTCAATTCGAATTCGTTTTCTATTCAATTCAATTCAAATTGGTTTCCTATTCAAATCTAATTCGTTTTCTATTCAATTCAAATTGGTTTTCAATTCAATTCGAATTCGTTTTATATTCAATTTGAACTCGTTTTCTATTCAATCCAATTCAAATTGGTTTTTCTATTCGATTCGATTCAATTCAAATTTCATTTCAAAATATTCGATTTCGAAATCACTTTTCAATATTCATTTTAAAATGAATAAAATCGATATAAATATCGTTCACGTCAAAATAGCGCATCTCTAATCAACACGGCTTTATATTCAACAAATGGTTCTATATTTCTTTCAGTACACGACTCTATATCTTTGTCAACCCACGACTAATCTCAACGAATGAGTACTGTCCATGTGTGACTATTTTTGTTATTTAATATATTTTATAAAAATTATGGTATCTATCGTTTGATTTAGAATCAGACCCCAACCGCAAATTAGTAAGAGAACGATTCCCTGAATATTAACCCCGAAGGCCGAAACCAACATCAGATCAATATTCAGGGGACCACTCATCTTATCTATTTTTCAGTTAGTTTCTAATTTTATATATGATAAAGATGTAGATTTTATTGTTAAAATATTTCGTTCAACACATGACTAATCTCAACGGATGAGTACGGTCAACACATGAACCTTTATTTTATATTGATAAAGATGTAATTTTTATTATTAAAATATTACGTTCAACACATGACTAATCTCAACGAATGAGTACGGTCAACACATGAACCTTTATTTTATAATATTCTTTATTTTCTAAATTGGAATGAGGCCCAATCAATCACCATATAATGTTAATTATATGGATTTTCATACATCACACGTATGTAATGACATTGAAAAATAATCAACCATCAACCAAAGTGCACTACACTGTATAAGCATCAAATATAGATATCTAACGCTTATAATAGCCTGTCAATCAATCGATCGACATATTTAATAAATCAGGATGAGTGGACTTCAAATTTCATCCCAACACCCGTGTGGGGTTTCAAATCAACAAACACAGGTTTTTATTCGTGCAATTGGGCGATGTGTAAAATTTATCATCCCAATCAATATCAGTCAAATCAGTGTATATAAACAAATTGGCCGATTTGTTTATAAATATTTATTTATTCACTTTCACGTTAAAAATTATATTTTTAATGATAAAACATTTTATTTCAACACATGATTTTTTATTCAGTTCATTTATCAAATAAAATGATATCTTTATTCTTCTAACTTATTTTAGAAAAATTCGGCGGCATAATGGCACGATACTAGAAACGGGACAAGGCCTAGCCTTATCCCCGGTCTAGTGAAGGCCCACGCCATTCACACATCAATCAAATCAATTTCAATTCACCCAGCAGTCAAATTCAGCTCAAATAATCTTACTAATCTATGCAACCAAACGAACAAGTCCATGGTCTGTGGACAGTGGTCTCGGGTGCTACTAAACACCGTCTGCATCCTAGTATATATATATATATATAACTAGAAAAGGAAAATTGAGTGAGAAATTCTCACCGATAGCTATCCCAACTTCACGACACTTCATTTATAGAAATCTTCGTCATTCTCGCCTTTTGTCGCTTTCGTTGCCCGTAGCCACTACATAAGTAAAAATCGAATTTTTACTTTGCTATTCAATATATAAAAATCGAATTTTTACTTTGCTATTCAATATATAAAAATCGAATTTTTACTATGCTATTCAATATATAAAAATCCCGCCCTTTCAACTATAAAGATTTCGCCTTTTCAAATTTAAAGATTTCGCCTTTTCAAATTTAAAGATTTCTCCTGTTCAAATCCATCATTATAAAAATCACATTTTTATTTTGCTACACATATAAAGATGATATTTCTAATATTCCTATCATGTAAAAATTATATTTTTAACTCTCTACATAAACAAAAATCATATTTTTATCCTTCCACTAGTTTGAAAAATTATATTTTTAACCCTTCTACATTATAAAAATTATATTTTTCTCGAAGTAAAAATCATATTTTTACTTCACTACTTATATCAAAATATCGTCTTTCTTCCTTTAAAAATCCTACCTTGATCTTGTTTAAAAATCGCTACTTTACTCGCTATTCAAACAAATAAAAATTATATTTTTAATCGTTATTTTCTATATAAAAATTATATTTTTATAACGCTTTTCTAATGTTACAATATATATATAAAAACTGAATTTTTTCTTGTTTTAAAATATATATATATAAAAAATTAAATTAAATTAAAACAAATAAAAACTTACTGTGGTTGATCGGACGGGGAGGAGAGTGTCGCTGGGGGGGGGGGGTCTTCGGTCAGCAGTAGGAGGAAGGGGGGGTGGCTCGCGTTAGTCGACATCAGGATGGGGGGGGTTCGATCGCGAGGCAGCAGAGAGGGGGGGGGGTTTCGATCGGCAGCAGGAGGAAGAGGGGGGCTCGAGGGGAGGTCGGCGGTCGCGGTTGAGGGCGGCGGTGGGCGTGGTCTAGAGGCAGTCGCGATTAGGTTTTTTTTTCGTTTGAAAATGATTTCACGGGGGGGGGGGGGGGGGGGAGTGCAGAGAGAAAATAAGGGAGATATTTTTTTAAATTAATTTAATTGCAAAAAGTTGACTTTTACATATGACCTCTAAACGAGGCCCACCACCTGTCATCCATAGCGTTTTACCCCCATTCCGAACATAATGGGATATATACTATAAGCTGATTCGACCGTTTCTATCAGTTTTCGTCAAAATCAACCTATAACTCTATATATTGAATTTGAATGCGCATTTCAATTTACCGGGGTCACATACTAAGTAGAAAAATTCCCGAAAAATATTTTCTAGCTTCGTATTGACGATACGGTCCTAACAAAACTAGTTTCGTCGAATTCTGAGGCCGTTGGAAAAATGGCCATTTTCCAGTCGATTAAAATCAACTAAAAGAGGTCAAACGCGTTTTCCTTTGCCACGCTCACATATTGATTCGAAAAATTATGAAATTTGGAATCTAGCAATAACTTGACATCACGAACCCAACAAAAGTGGTTTCGTCGAAATCCGAGGTCGTTTGCAAAATTCCCATTTGAAGGGCCTGAATTCCATAGCGACTATTCAGAATTTTCAACTGGACATATCTTTTGATCCCCGCTATGAAATTTCGATTTTTTGGATTCGTTGGAAAGATATTCTCAATTAGATCCTAATATTTTGGGTTTCACTAAAATGCGGATTGTTTTGCACCCGGCATGTTCAATTGAAGTTTGAAATCGAATTATCGAACTACCGCGCCATTTTCTATTCTATTTATAATTAAATATTTATATTCTAACGACGACGTATATAATATATACGTTCTAATTCTATTCAAAATAAATTTCTCGTCGATATTATTTAAAATAATCCATTTTAAATATAGAAAATTCGCTAAAATTGCCAAAATAAAAAATTTAAACTGGCCCAGATTTTCGGGTTGTTACAATTCGTAACTCAAAAAAATATTCTTCATATATGTTGTCTTCAAAATTATCATTTTAATGGCTTCCTCAAGTTCATCTCAGAAATAGAAGATAACCAAAACTGTTAAAGGTTATCTCTACAATGACAAAGAGGCCATCAAAACCTATGGTAACTATTTAACAAATGCTGAAGTTAACACGGGTGATTTTGCCGTCTTTAGCGATTTTCCATCTTATGATCTCGCCTCTCTTTTCGAACACAATGAAGTCTTGAGTCTAATTGACTCTCGTGATAACGACGAAGTACGTTATCCCAAACTCGTGAAGATGTTCCATGCAAATCTCAATCGCGGATTTTACTAAGGAAATGAAAACCAAATTTAGAGTAGTGTCAAGGGAACTCAAATTGTTCTCGATGCCGAAATCTTAGGCGAAATTCTAAATTGTAGAAGCATGGGCTCGGATTTCTCAACTTTCGCTATCAAAGAAACCGATATGGAAACCTTTCACGATATCTTCGAAAATGGTGCTCCAATGGATTTCAAAAATCGTTTCTTGCGTCCAAAAGCAAGGATTCTCAACCTTATCCTTCAACACACCATCACTCCTCGTTCTATAAATTTCAATAATCCAACTCTCAAAGTCCAAAAGGCTCTCTTTGCCATTATGGGTGGATATACTGTCAGTTGGGCCGAAATGATTCTTAATGAAATTAAGCCCATAGATTTATCTTCAAGGGAAAACACTCTCTATTATGGTGTTTATCTCACTCGCATTTTCAAACATTTTAATATTGATCTTCATGGAGAAGAATTTGTTCCTAGAAAAGTGTTTGATGCATCAAACATTCATCTCATGCAAATTCCTCTCACTTTCAAACCTTATGAGACATTTGAGGCCAAACAAGCTCGATTACAACAAGAACAAGATCCAATGGAAGTCAAAGAAGAAGAAGAGACTTCTATGGAAAGCATTGAGTATCCAACCTCAAAACGTATCTGCAAAGACACGATTGTTCAAAATCAAGTGAAAATCATCAAAAATCAAAATAAATTTAGCAAGAAGCTTTCCAAAATATCCAAATTCATGGTCAAGATAGGAAGAAAGCTTGGAATTTCATCTTCCTCATCATCATCTGAAAACTAGGCCATCTAGTTTAATCTGTCTTTGCGTATTTCCTTGTATTTGCTTTCGAATCTCGTATTTAAAGAGTGTCTTGTTTTGTTGGATGTATTTTCTTTCTATTAAGTAATGAATGGAGTTTTATTTATGATTAAATCATCTTTATGTTTCTGGAAAAACTATAAAACAAATTATAATATTAAAAGAGTTCAAAAGAATTCAAAAATTTCAAAACTCACTATAGTATGTCGACATGACAAATACAGTATATCGACATATAATTGAAAAATTTTCAAAAATTTTAAAATTTTAAAATTAAAATTACTACTCATGTCCATTCAAAATCCAATGAATTCCAAACCCTATTTTTGTATATTTCCTTCATAAAAATTCATTTTTCCGTTACTCCTTCTTCCTTAATCATTTCTCATCAAATCCATGGCAAATCATATCCATAATCTCGATGATTCTTTGAATTCTTTCAAGAAAACTCTCTCCGTAGTACTATGTAATTAGCGTAAACTAGAGTTAATTCAAATAAGGATGGCAGAATATCAAGAAAAACATTTTGATGTGATTCGTCGGGATATCTCTTCTCATTTCAGAAATGAAAACAACCAACATCACATAACATTGAGGAAAAATGGAAGGACATCCAAAAGAACCCAATTCCCAGACAAGATGAATGGGTTGAAGTTCCAAGAAATGTTTAGTTTCGGTACGATTTGTTTAAGAATTCTAAAAACATATGATGTGGTGTGATTTGGGTTCTATTGTTTGAAACTTGTATATATTGAGACATATGGTGTGATTTAATTTGGTTTGATTTTTTTTTTGTGTATCAGACAATCATATCCAATAATGATACTTGGATTGGTTTATGTTTAGGGTTCTATTGTTTGAAACTTGTATATATTGAGACATATGGTGTGATTTAATTTGGTTTGATTTTTTTTTTTTGTGTGTGTATATCAGACAATCATATCTAATAATGATACTTGGATTGGTTTGTGTTTAGACATTATATTAAGTATTATTGTAAGATTGAGTAGATTAAATGAGTATTCTACTTAGAAATAGTTAATCAATTAAGGGGGAGTATTTTTAGGAATATTACTTAAGTTCTAGAGTTATATAATTTAAGGGGTGTATCTTTAAAATTTCTTTTTGATAACGCCAAAGGGGGAGAAATTATAAAATATAGGCATAGTTTATAGGAAACTTATAGACAGGGGGAGTATAAAAGGAACATCATCAAACATGTATATAATTATAAATATGGGTTGCTCGACAAAATGTTTAATTCGATATGGGATTTTTTTAGCTAATTAGGCTAGCCATTTGGCTTTTTAATTTTCTTTTTGATTGGGGAAGGTCTAGAGAGGCATTTTGTAGTTGTACCGATCAACCTGTACAAAGGAGGTGTTGGCGAAATTTTAGGGTGTTAGAAAAAAATTCAACAATTTTGAAAATTTTTGTTAACAAAAAGTTAATCAGTGTTAAGGATTTTTGCAGTAAATTGGAACTAGTGTTGGTTGAATAATAACGATGTTGAAGTGAGTGTTGAGTTACATTAGTAGATTGGGAAAAATGAATAAGGTATAGCTACATTTCGTACATAGTAATTTCGTGGACGAAATTCTTTTAAGGGGGAAGGAATGTAACGTCCCGCATTTATATCGATTTATATTTGAATATTTAAATTAGTTCTAAATATTGAACTGGTAATATAAATGTATATTTATATTAATTAAATGAAGTTCGAAATATATAAATATATATAAAATGTAAATGAGCTCGAAATAGCGCGGTAGTTCGTTATTTTACGATTTGAACTTCAGTTGAGTGTACAAGATCCGTATAGGCCGGAATTCACTGAAACAAGAAATATTCGAATCTGTTGAACTATAATGTTGTAATAAAAGATAAAAATTAGAATTTCGCATTTTATATTGAGAGTTATGGCCAAATCAAATTTTCTAATAATCGCTATGGAATTTGTTTATAAACCGTAACGATTTATTTAATAAAATAAATCAATTTTTAATCGGTGGAGTATTGGTTTAGCTTGGAAATGTAATATCGTGTTTAAAGTTCATATTGGTTTATTTTGGAATTTTATATAATTCAGTTTGTGTATATTTTTATGACAATAATAATTTATTTGTTATTTTTAGTCGATTTATATATTAAATCAAATCAAATGATAGATCATCAATTTAATTTAGTATCTCCTTTATATGGTCGAATTAGACCATGGAAACTATCCCAGTGTGTTCAGAATTATGCTAGAACCCTAGAAATGTCATTCATTGTGTTCAGACAGGAGTTTGATAGCACACGATATTTTAAATGGGGTGAAACCACACCAGTTCAACCAAAAAATCAAAATAAATAAATTTAAATCAAAATAAAAACAAATAATATATAGGGGACGACCTATTTTCCGTAATACAGCTATTCTACTCTCCTCCGTTCTTTTCGCCTTCACATCGAACTTCTTCCTTATCCATGAAGTTTCAGAAATGATACACCGTAAACTAACTCTACCTACATCCTATTGAGTTTGACATTATCTCTATCCTTACACCCTCGCGCCTATATAAACATCTCTTCGTTACTCTCCCATCCTCAAACCAAATCCCATCGATTTCCTTCAACTCCTTTTTCTTCTTTTTTTTATTTTGACAGAAATCATTCCACGGTTAAAAAGGAAAAAAGGGCAAAATTGAAGTCACAAATTAAAATCACGAAATCCATTTCATATAAAAATATATTCAATCAATATCGAAGTCGCGACTTTGTATTGCGAGCTCCCAGAACTCTTGATGCAGTGATTTGTAGGAAGGGGTATGATGTGAAGCTCGAACGAGATTTCAGATCTGGGTTATGCGAGATTTGTTGAAAAGGGTTCGGGTATGGAAACTGTCGAAGGGTGCGAATTAGATGGGAGGTCTATGATGGAAGGGAAGGTCGATGGACGTGATACTGGAATGCAACTGGGAGTTCGGATTGGGTTTAATCGAGAAGTATGATCCTTTGTTTTTGGAGATGGTATGTTGAGAAGGATGCAATGAAGGTATAGGTACTGGAATGCGATTTGGGTTAAAGATGGAGACTGAATTGGTGTGATAATTTAAATGTGTTGAATTTTGGGTGCCGGAAATGGACTGTTGAGGGGAGTTTAGTGAAGAGCTGAGTTGAACGTTCATTTGGGAGTTGAGTTGATTTTGGGGAATGACAGATGCAGGCAAATGGAATTTTTCCTGGAGGAGGCCGCTGTTGATTTTTGGGGATGAGGTTGTCATGACTGCAATTTCGGGAGGAGCAGATGAATGTGTTGAGTGGAGTTCAAAGTCATTGAGGATGGAAAATGGGATTGGCTTTGCAGTGAAGATGGAGAAATTTAAGTCTATGAATTTGGGAGGCGGTCTGTGTTTTTGGTGCAAGATGGAGTACATGCATGGGGATGAAAAATAAGTTTGTCCAATGGAGGAGCTTGTTTGGTTAGACAGTTTAGTGTTTTGTCGAAGATAGCAAGGTATATATTTATGAAATTTAAATTTACTTAGCATAAATTATTTAATTAAGTTAGTAATTAATTTTAATTAACAATAGATTGGTCAATTAATAAATTTTAATAATCATAGGAACAAGTTAATTTAAGATGATTCAAAGTTGAGATGACATGGAAATTAAATCAGATATTCAGCACGAAAAATCGAAATGAGTTAAACTCACTCAGTTAAATTATTGGGAACTATTTTTAGTAGTTCAAATTTAATTATTTGCTTGATGGATGATAATTGATTGATATAAGGTGATAATATTATATAATAATAATATTGGTGATTGATGATTGGATAATTCCCGTAGTACCATTAGCGGATACCCACAGTACCATTAGCGGATTTCCCTATGTGCCCCACAATATATATAGTGGATGACCTTCTATATCGTGATATCCTGTCTCGAAGCAGGATGGGAATTATTATTGTTGACTAAAATCTTTGGATGCAGGAAAAACAGGTTGGAGGGATCCATCTGAATTCCTCACATTTAAATTATTTGTTTTTACATATATGCTGATATATGATGCATTTTATAACCTGTGATGGCTTATGGTATATTTCGTTGTGTCAGTAATATTGATAATTGATTTTGGATATTTTGAATATCATAAATAATATATGTAAAGGGTGGTGCCTGGCGCAAATGGTAAGGTTACCCGGCTGGTAATCTGGAGCGCACAGGTTCGAGCCCCAGCCTCTTCACATAATGTGAGGGAAAGGCTGCGCGCGCTAATTGACCACCCCTAGAGCTCGGAAAGCCGTGATAATAGCACCAGATGGGAGAATGTCTAGGAAGTCCTCACGCTTGAGTACGGGAGCCTTCGGCACTAGGTATCCACCTTTTTTATAAATAATATATGTATTTCAAAATAGAAAATTGAAACATAAAAGGAGTTTAAAGGAAATATCTACTTTTAAATAAAAATGTTCATTTGAAATCCAAATTATAATATAAATTAAAAGTAAAGGTTTGTTTAAACAAATGCGTTAATGAGGCGATTTTGTAAACGACGAAATGAAATGATTACCATTTGAGAATTGGGAAAAATATTGATTTTAAAATAGTAATTAAAATATAAAGAAAGCTGAAAAGAGAATAATTATAGAAATGTTTGTTTAGAAACCGAATTAAATAGAATTTAAATGTAATGACCCATTTAATCCGGTTCAATTTGAGCTGACTAAATAACACAAGTCCAACACCAAATTGCACTGAAAACCAGGAAATTTATAGAAAGAAAACAGAGGGTAAGGAAAGATAAGATAGAAACTTAGAATAGAAGAAGAAGAAGAACACAACATCAGAGTAACACGAATCTCACAGCGGAACGAATAACATATAATATATGTAACATAACATTGAAACATACATTTGTATTTGAATATACATCATTATCAAAGTACAACACTTACAACACAGCGGAAATAACTATAGCTATATAATCCTGAAGCCTCCTGCTCCAAGCTCTTCCAGTATATCTGTAAATCCTGACTACTTGACTGCCCGTACAAAATTGGGCACCCAAGAGTTCAGGGAAACAAAACAAAATAAACTCCGGGTCAGTCATGGGACTGGTATGAGTAAAACAGTTTAAAACAGTTTGAGCATTTAAACGATATCTCATAAGACCACGCCGTATAACGGAACGGGTTTTTCCCTTATGAGAATCCAAATTATCTTTATATCGAAAACCTTTTGATATTATAATAATGTTTATCAACCACAATATAATAATCAGCTTGCAGAAACGCTTCCATCTCACATTCTACATATATAGTAAAAAATCAAAACCGCAAGCACGTATTGGGTAATGGATTTCCAACTATGACAAGGTATGGAACCACCTTTCGCTAGTGTACCTCTAGAGAGGAATACACTGGGTTCAACAAGAACATCTTGCAACCCGGCCACACATGACCGACCACTCATTTCGCTTGAGTGTATCGAATGTATATCACCAACAGTTGGGATCAGCAACCGTTTCCCAAATGGGACAGCATCAACAATAGATTTTAAGAAGTAAATGAAACTCTAGATCAGGTGATTATACACCCTACTTTGGAGCGACCGACATAGCCATGCTGCCTGCCTGATTTCTGTCATTTACCGGTTGATGAGTCTTGGAGCTACGCTTTATCATCACACCAGATTCACTTTGAATGCCACATCGTCAAATCCATCAAATCACCGATTGACATCCTCAACCATACATTATGTGTTTGCTAAAAGAAGTTTCCTTCTCCGCTTCCACTCTTGGTACGGTTGGAGAAATCAATATACGTGGTCGTCTGGAAATACTCTGTCAGACATCCATCCATACACGCCATCCAGGAACAGGATGAACCGAAGGCACTATTCAATACATCCATCTTAGACACTGTTATCTAAGACTTATACAATAGCCCTTGCACTTTACTCCGTCTTCAATTATCTTTGGCGTATATGATTTGCAATGCTTATACCAATACAGAATGGTTCTTTGGATAATAATCCAACTGGTCTCTCCGTATTAACAACGTTAAAATGGTCAAAAACTTCGATAGTCGGTGAGTTAACTATCAAAGAAAACACGTGTGCAAACAACGATATTATTTCCAGATGGAAATTCTATCAATCAATCATCAACCATATGTATATATCTATATATATTTATTTATTTCCTTATTTTCTATGTTTAGAAAATATACGTTATTAACACTGGAAAACATTTCCATTTCTTGTTTTCTGTATGAGAAAACATTTCTGATTCTTGTTTGGAAAAACATTTCCAAAACTCCTACGTTGGGCTTAGATAGATGTTTAAACAAACCATCGCAATGCCAACTCAACCATTTCCTTTAATTACTAAATTCACTTTACCATCCTTTACTGCCGAACCTTAACCATTCCTTAGTCAAAAACGAAGCCAATCAAGTTGGGGTAGAACTACCTCTTAGACCTTAACTGAACAACATTTCTAATCTTGAAATAGGCAAAGTTCACTTTAAATTTCTTTAACTAACTTCCTTACTTAAACTTCTTTCGAATAACTATATTCGATTAACTCTTTTCACTTAACTCTATTGGATTAACTCTATCGGACTAACGCTATTTGATTTACTCTATTAGACTAACTCTATTTGATTTACTCTATTTGATCAACTCTAATCACTTAATTCCTTTGGAATAAACTACATTCGATTAACTCCTTTGATTCTATTCGAGTAAACTATATTCGATTTACTCCTTTAACTCTATTCGAATAAACTATATTCGATTAACTCCTTTAATTCTATTCGAATAAACTATATTCGATTAACTACTTTCAAATAACTAGATTTGATAACCCCTTTCGAATAACTAGATTCGATAACCCCTTTCGAATAACTTGATTCGATAACCCCTTTCGAATAACTAGATTTGATTAACTCACCTTGAATAACTATTCAATTACTCTTCTCTCGAATACACTATATTTGATAACTCTACTCGATTAACTCTATTTGAATAACTCTAATTCTAACTGGTCAACCCTCACTGATTAACTCTAACTGATTAACTCTAAATGGTAAACTCTAACTGGTCAACCCTAACTGGTAAATTCTAACTGATTAACTCTAACTGGTCAACTCTAATTGATTAACTCGACTAGGCTAACTCCTTTTGGTTAACTCATTTGACTAACTCCTTTGATTAATCTGGTTGAACAAATTCGATCAACTTGGTTTGATTAACTCATTTTACTTGGTTTGACTAACTCATTTGATTTATCCCTTTCGCTAACTCATTTTGATTAACTCCATTTGAATAACTCTCTTTGATTTATCCAAATTGATTAACTCCTTTCAATTCTATTTAACAAATAAATAATTCCTTTTATTCTATTTATATTTTTCCTAATAGATAATCCCTTTCGCTAACTCATTTGTAAATGGTTTGCAAATATTTCCTTTTCTAAATATCTCCTATTTAAATATTCCAACTTATAAATATTTTCCTATTATAGAATCTTCTTTGATTTTATAATATTACCCCTTTATAAAATCTTTTAATTTTATAAATACTTTATTTTCAATATTAACTTTGAAAATTCCCTTTTCATATTCCGGTATTTTATGGTACTTAACTCATCAACTGATGACCCGTATCGTCCAAACACACGAAATCAACAACAGGTTATAATTCACATCATATATCAAAATATATGAAAACAAAAAATAACTGTTGAGGAATCCAGTTGGATTCCTCCTACCTGTTTCCCTTCATCCACAGATGTTACACAATAAAATCAACATCACTTTTCAGTTCCATGTGATATATTTTGTTAAATAGAATCAATTTAGAAATTCAACTAACTGATTAGCAGTTCAATCAAATAGTCAACACACAGTCAATCAGCCAATATTTAACAGTTCTAAAAATACAACATGAAATTATAAACTATTCAGAGTTAGTGAGATTTACTCACATTGGACGATCATCATTAATAATGATAACCATCGCTCGATTTGATTCAGACGGACAATTTATTTTGCGATAAATTGTAACGAGCTCGGATTCACTCCCAGTCAGTTCCATGTTGTAGTGTCCGTCCATACGATCCCAACGTGAATGACGGTTCGAATTTCTGACGATGTATGAACAAGATATGCTAATTATTTGTTGATACATGATTTTAATTCAAATTAACTTAAACAATTGAAAAGTGGGCCTCACCCGAAACTCTTCATCGGCCCATTAACCCAACGAACCAGACCCGCCCCAATCCTTTCTTCCCCAAGTATCACGACAGCTCCAGGAACTCTCTCCGTTCCTTCATCTATCGTTCCTTACACTATTTCTCAACCATCCTTCTATTAAAAATACAATAAAAATCACATTTAATCTCCTCTCAAACTCCTCTTTAATCTCATACCCAAATCATCTCGTTCGATCACCCATACCGCGGATCGCGTCCTCCAGCACTGCTACAGTAGTGCGACACTTATCACAAAGGATCCTCACAAAACAATACCAAATGATGCGCCTTCACACCCTGATCGCAACCGCGCCCTCAGTCCCCCTTTCGGCCTTCACCCTTGATGTTGCTCCTCAGCCCTAGGTGCTAATAACGCACGCTGTACATTTTTGAACAACCGGAACCGACGTCGAACTCAGAAAAACACACATAGGAAGGTGAAGCAACTTCCCAGCAATCCAAATATAATTGTTTGAGAATTTGTAGGATTTAATCGGAATTTATTTTGTTTTCTTTTTGATCTTTGAGCTCACGTTTTTGCTGTTGGAAACGTTTTTTGGCGGCCTAAAATATTAGGTCTTAAGGGAGGATAGATGGTATATTTATAGGAAATTAGATTTAGATATTTTGGTTTGGATATTCGATTTAATATTCGTATTCATCAATTGAAAATTCCTGTGATCACATAAAGTACCCAAAAATCACCAAACTGGACATACTGCTAGAGTTTGGCATTACGAACCCAACGAAACCGGTTTCGTCTAATTCCGACTCCGTTTGCTCACACAGCGTATTTATAACTGTCGAAATACTGACTGTTTTTCAATCTAAAAATCCGTACGGCCACACAGTGACCCCAAAAATCACGAAACTGGAAATCTAACAACTTATTTGACATTGCGGATCCAACAAAATTAGTTTCGTTGAATTCCGACTCAAAACCGACTATTTTTAAAGCTCTGAATGACCAATTTAAATATATAAATATATTTAAATTAAATATAAATAAATTTATATTATCTTATATATATTCACAGTAGAATACGATACAGCTCCAGAATACTCCTATATAAATTTCTAACTCGAATTTTCAATCTGGGTCAACCCGATATTCGATTTATATTGAAATTCCTTTTTAAAATACAAATAATCCCTTTATAAATTATAAAAGAATTCCACAACGACTTTTCTAAAATTTGATTTGGACGTAAATCAAAATCTACATGACGAAATCCCTATTTTTCTCTCCACTAGAAAGATATTCTCCACTAGCTCCACACGTTTCTTGTTTCACAGAAATCCGGCTTAAAACGAATGTTGTACGTTCAGTTGAAGTTCGAATCGCCAAATTACGAACTGCATCGCCATTTCAAGCTCGATTTTAATTAAAATATAATTATACATTCAAACTATCGTTCAAATAATATATTCGTTATTCTAATTCAATTCTAAACTGAATTAAATATCACAGATGATCCAGTTCACACCATATCGCCATTTCGGCCAATTGTGATTATTTCAGAATTAAATATATTATTTAATTTATTATTTTAATTAAATATTCACCATTATTTAATTCCACGGCTATTTAATTCACTATATCACTATTTATATAATTAAATAAATTAATTATAATACCTCTGCCAATGCGGGTCATTACAATCTTTCCCACTTAAAATAATTTCGTCCTCGAAATTGCTATGGTAGAGAACGACCCTACTAACTGGTTAGAACTCATTTGTTCACCTCTTGAACTCCAGTCTCAACTGAACAAATTTAATTTCAATTAAAAAATTATTAAATTCTTAACAATGAAAATTTTCAAAAATCCTGAAAATTTTCTAATGCCTTAACTCTTCGAAAAATTTCGCCAGCACCTCCTTTGTACCGGTCAATACGTCAAATCCCAACTCGCCTCTCTGGGCCATCTCCAACCCAAAAGAAAATCAAATAGCCAAGCGGCTTGACAATTCGGCTCATAAATCTCATGCTTATATCAAATATAAACTTGTACCTTTTGTCGGGCATATCAACTCTATCACTTTCACCTGCTGTTAATTCAGCATATACTAGTGTTATCCCAATCAAATTCCAATCTGCTTTTATCCACAACACAACCATTCGCTTTTTACCAAGCCAAATTTTCATTTCAAACTCAAGTTTCGTTCCTGATCCCGAATCCTTAACTTGATTATCACATTACACTTCAAATTTGAATCTCACAATCCAATTTGTCTTGATATCATTCTAATTCAATCTCAGTTACCACTTTACTGGCTTTACTTTAATTCAAATTTGCTTTCACAAATTTCTGTTAAATTTGTTTTTAATTCAAACAGTCTTTCCCTTGGAGTTTTTTTTAAACAGTTTACTCTTTTCAAAAATCAAAATTTCCTTTTGAACATGTCACTGAGCCCTTAATTAATATTCCATTAGTTAAATCACTTCTCTATTTCTTTATTAATATTTGTTAACCAAATATTTTCAATAACCATATTGGCCTTTTATGTTATTTGGAAAACATTTCCGTATATCGCCTTCCTTTATTTTCTAAACTTTAGAAAATATATGCTAATTATAATTGGAAAATATTCCAATTACTTATCTCTTTTCCGATCTCATTTATTTCTATACTTAGGAAATATTCTTTATTATATTTCCAAGCTTACACTTATTTGGGTTAAAACGGATGTTGTGTAAAACATTGTTACGACAACCCAAATACTATATTCAATTAACTCTTATTCAACATTGATCTTCGAGCCTGAAATCTTACTATTTATTTGCTAATAATGAAATCAATCAAGTTGGGGTACAACTACCTCTCAGACCTTGACTGAATAACATTTATAACGTCAAAACAAATATGACTACTTACTCGAATAATCAATACCATACAACTACTTATTCACTTTTACACACGTATACACTTCCTCTTTCTATTCTTACTAGATTTTATTCTTAGTCTTCCTTTTTGATTTTACTATTCTATTTCTAAGTTCGTTTCCTTATCGACTTCTATATATATATATATATATATATATATCGATACGTTGATTTCTAATTATCAAATTATCTTAAAAATATTCTAACTCCTTAAATTCCCGGAAAAATTCGCCATAACCTCCTTTGTACTAGGAGCATCGGGATATTTCAAATAGCCTCCCACGGCCCTCACCAATCCAAAAGAAAAAGAAAAGGCCAAGCGGCTAGCCGATACGGCGCATAAAATCTCATATATGAATTAAATACATACCTTTTCGTCGAGCATTCTATTTATATACCTTTACCTTATCCATACCTATCTCATGTATATTTATACTTGCCCAATCTATTTTAACTATACCTGATCGTTTTAACTCAATTCGTTAATTAATTTGTTAATTAACTCTTTAGTCTATTTCACTTTTATATTTGAACATGACATGTTCAAATATATTTTAACTTGCTTATTAACTAATTTGAATCCAAATTTCAAATTTATGTTCTATATTCGATTTCGAATATCCATTTACAAATCCAATTCACCTTTCAAAGTTCAACTTCAAATTCAAAACTCGATTAACTAATTCCTCTTCGACTTAGTTAATTCTACTCAATTTCTATTCAAATTTTATATCACTTCTATTATTCAAATCTATTATCAAATTCTATTCAAATTCTATAGTTTGAATTCCATTTGAATTCTATATTCAAATTCTATATATTCAAATCCTATATTTTAATTCCATTTGAATTCTATATTCAAACTCCCTTTGAATTTCTGTATTTAATTCTATTTCAATTCCATTGAATTTCATATATTCAAGCTCCCTTTGAATTTCTATATTCAATTTCTATTTCAATTCCATTGAATTTCATATATTCAAACTCCCTTTGAATTTCTATATTCAATTTCTATTTCAATTCCATTGAATTTCATATATTCAAACTCCCTTTGAATTTCTATATTCAACTTCTATTTCAATTCCATTGAATTTCATATATTCAAACTCCCTTTTAATTTCTATATTCAATTTCTATTTCAATTCCATTGAATTTCATATATTCAAACTCCCTTTGAATATCTATATTCAATTTCTATTTCAATTCCATTGAATTTCATATATTCAAACTCCCTTTGAATTTCTATATTCAATTTCTATTTCAATTCCATTGAATTTCATATATTCAAACTTCCTTTGAATTTCTATATTCAATTTCTATTTCAATTCCATTGAATTTCATATATTCAAACTCCCTTTGAATTTCTATATTCAATTTCTATTAGAATTCTCTTTATTCAAATTCTATATTTGAATCTATTTGAATTCTCTTTATTCAAATTCTATATTCAATTCTATATTATAAATCCCATTTTGAAATTCAACACACTTGTCTTTCCCAAAACAAATTCAAAACAGTATCTCTGGTAGTAATTCGTCACTTACAACTCGAAAATGAATACTGATGATGCAACTGTCATCATCGGAATCTATTTTCCAGCGATCGAAGTGAGTTCAATACTATAAAACCATTTCTAGACATTTCCACTTTGAAATTCATTTCAAAATATAATTCACACTGCTTGTAAAACAATTTAAAATCTCCCAGGATCTTAAATTTTCCTTATTTTTAATCCAAATCCATTTACAAACACTTATCCAATTTTCTAGAATTTTAATTCAATTTCTGGTTAAAATTTCACATTTAACTCATCTGATTTCACGTATTTCACTTATATGAATTCTGATTGGTTATTTACATAACCATTTAATTTATAATCTTACTAGATTATAATAACCAATAAATCCACTATATTATAATTTTGATATATATATATCTTCTCTATACCATGATATACCTTGGGTAACTTATTTTAATTTACCATCTTTTTAAAACATATCGTGCCGACCGATCGTATTCGAGTGTTTAGTAACTTCTACCGATACAGTGGATGAAACTGATTGACCAGAACCCATAAACAACTCAACCAATGAATCTCCACAATATAAAACAATTTTTATATCAATAGCAAATACGCTCACTCGTATATATACACTCAACTCAATCTAGGGTATTACTAACCCCATCTCTACCGAGTCACGCCACAGACCAAGGTAATTCTCTTAACTTAAGCTCTGATACCAATTGTAATGACCCGTTTAATCCGGTCCAATTTGAGCTGACTAAATAACACAAGTCCAACCCCAAATTGCACTGAAAACTAGGAAATTTATAGAAAGAAAACAGAGGGTGAGGAAAGATGAGATAGAAACTTAGAATAGAAGAAGAAGAAGAACACAACATCAGAGTAACACGAATCTCATAGCGGAACGAATAACATATAATGTATGTAACATAACTTTGAAACATACATTTGTACTTGAATATACATCATTATAAAAGTACAACACTTACAAACACAATGGAAAGAACTATAGCTATATAATCCTAAAGCCTCCTGCTCCAAGCTCTTCCAGTATATCTGTAAATCCTGACTACTTGACTGCCCATACAAAATTGGGCACCCAAGAGTTTAGGGAAATAAAACTAAATAAACTCCGGGTCAGTCATTGGACTGGTATGAGTAAAACAGTTTAAAACAGTTTGAGCATTTAAACGATATCTCATAAGACCACGCCGTATAACGGAACGGATTTTTCCCTTATGAGAATCCAAAATTATCTTTATATCAAAAACCTTTTGATATTATAATAATGTCTATCAACCACAATATAATAATCAACTAGCAGAAACGCTTCCATCTCACATTCTACATATATAGTATACAATCAAAACCGCAAGCACGTATTGGGTAATGGATTTCCAACTATGACAAGGTATGGAACCACCTTTCACTAATGTACCTCTAAGAGGAATACACTGGGTTCAACAAGAACATCTTGCAACCCGACCACACATGACCGACCACTCATTTTGCTTGAGTGTATCGAATGTATATCACCAACAGTTGGGATCAGCAACCATTTCCCGAATGGGACAACATCAACAATAGATTTTTAGAAGTAAATGAAACTCCAGATCAGGTGATTATACATCCTACTTCGGAGCGACCGACTTAGCAATGCTGCCTGCCCGATTTCTGTCATTTACCGATTGATGAGGCTTGAAGCTACGCTTTATCATCACACCAGATTCACTTTGAATGCCACATCATCAAATCTATCAAATCACCGATTGACGTCCTCAACCATACATTATGTGTTAGCTAAAAGAAGTTTCCTTCTCCTCTTCCACTCTTGGTATGGTTGGAGAAATCAATATACGTGGTCGTCTGGAAATACTCTGTCAGACATCCGTCCATACAAGCCACCCAGGAACAGGATGAACCGAAGGCACTATTCAACACATCCATCTTAGACACTGTTATCTAAGACTTATACAATAGCCCTTGCACTTTACTCCATCTTCAATTATCTTTGGCATATATGATTCGCAATGTTTATGCCAATACAGAGTGGTTCTTTGAATAATAATCCAACCGGTCTCTCCATATTAATAACGTTAAAATGGTCAAAAACTTCGATAGTCAGTAAGTTAACTATCAAAGAAAACGCATGTGCAAACAACGATATTATTTCCAAATGGAAATTCTATCAATCAATCATCAATCATATATATATATATCTATATATATATTTATTTATTTATTTATTTACTTATTTTCTATGTTTAGAAAATATACGTTATTAACACTGGAAAACATTTCCATTTCGTGTTTTCTGTATGAGAAAACATTTCTGATTCTTGTTTGGAAAAACATTTCCAAAACTCCTACGTTGGACTTAGACAGATGTTTAAACAAACCATCACAATGCCAACTCAACCATTTCCTTTAATTACTAAATTCACTTTACCATCCTTTACTGTCGAACCTTAACCATTCCTTAGTCAAAACGAAGCCAATCAAGTTGGGGTAGAACTACCTCTCAGACCTTAACTGAACAACATTTCTCACCTTGAAATAGGCAAAGTTCACTTTAAATTTCTTTAACTAACTTCCTTACTTAACCTTCTTTCAAATAACTATATTCGATTAACTCTTTTCACTTAACTCTATTGGATTAATTCTATTGGACTAACTCTATTTAATTTACTCTATTGGACTAACTCTATTTGATTTACTCTATTTGATTAACTCTAATCACTTAACTCCTTTCGAATAAACTAAATTCGATTAGCTCCTTTAATTCTATTCGAATAAACTATATTCGATTTACTCCTTTAACTCTATTCGAATAAACTATATTTGATTAACTCCTTTAATTCTATTCGAATAAACTATATTCGATTAACTACTTTCAAATAACTAGATTTGATAACTTCTTTCGAATAACTAGATTCGATAACCCCTTTCGAATAACTAGATTCGATAACTCCTTTCGAATAACTAGATTCGATTAACTCACCTCGAATGCACTATATTTTCGATAACTCTACTCGATTAACTCCATTTGAATAACTCTAATTCTAACTGGTCAACCCTCACTGATTAACTCTAACTAATTAACTCTAACTGGTAAACTCTAACTGGTCAGCCCTAACTGGTAAATTCTAACTGATTAACTCTAACTGGTCAACTCTAATTGATTAACTCGACTTGGCTAACTCCTTTTGGTTAACTCATTTGACTAACTCCTTTGATTAATCTGGTTGAACCAATTCGATCAACTTGGTTTGATTAACTCATTTTACTTGGTTTGACTAACTCATTTGATTTATCCCTTTCGCTAACTCATTTTGATTAACACCATTTGAATAACTCTCTTTGATTTATCCAAATTGATTAACTCCTTTCAATTCTATTTAACAAATAAATAATTCCTTTTATTCTATTTATATTTTTCCTAATAGATAATCCCTTTCGATAACTCATTTGTAAATGGTTTGCAAATATTTCCTTTTCTAAATATCTCCTATTTAAATATTCCAACTTATAAATATTTTCCTATTATAGAATCTTCTTTGATTTTATAATATTACCCCTTTATAAAATCTTTTAATTTTATAAATACTATATTTTCAATATTAACTTTGAAAATTCCCTTTTCATATTCCGGTATTTTGTGGTACTTAACTCATCAACTGATGACCCGTATCGTCCAAACACACGAAATCAACAACAGGTTATAATTCACATCATATATCAAAATATATGAAAACAAAAAATAACTGTTGAGGAATCCAGTTGGATTCCTCCAACCTGTTTCCCTTCATCCACAGATGTTACACAATAAAATCAACATCACTTTTCAGTTCCATATGATATATTTTGTTAAATAGAATCAATATAGAAATTCAACTAACTGATTAGCAGTTCAATCAAACAGTCAACACATAGTCAATCAGCCAATATTTAACAGTTCTAAAAATACAACATGAAATTATAAACTATTCAGAGTTAGTGAGATTTACTCACATTGGACGATCATCATTAATAATGATAACCATCGCTCGATTTGATTTAGACGGACAATTTATTTTGCGATAAATTGTAACGAGCTCGAATTCACTCCCAGTCAGTTCCATGTTGTAGTGTTCGTCCATACGATCCCAACGTGAATGACGGTTCGAATTTCTGACGACGTATGAACAAGTTATGCTAATTATTTGTTGATACATGATTTTAATTCAAATTAACTTAAACAATTGAAAAGTAGGCCTCACCCGAAACTCTTCATCGGCCCATTAACCCAACGAACCAGACCCGCCCCAATCCTTTCTTCCCCAAATATCACGACAGCTCCAGGAACTCTCTCCGTTCCTTCATCTATCGTTCCTTACACTATTCCTCAACCATCCTTCTATTAAAAATACAATAAAAATCACATTTAATCTCCTCTCAAACTCCTCTTTAATCTCATACCCAAATCATCTCGTTCGATCACCCATACCGCGGATCGCGTCCTCCAGCACTGCTACAGTAGTGCGACACTTATCACAATGGATCCTCACAAAACAATACCAAATGATGCGCCTTCACACCCTGATCGCAACCGCGCCCTCAGTCCCCCTTTCGGCCTTCACCCTTGATGTTGCTCCTCAGCCCTAGGTGCTAATAACGCACGCTGTACATTTTTGAACAACCGGAACCGACGTCGAACTCAGAAAAACACACATAGGAAGGTGAAGCAACTTCCCAGCAATCCAAATATAATTGTTTGAGAACTTATAGGATTTAATCGGATTTTATTTTGTTTTCTTTTTGATCTTTGAGCTCACGTTTTTGCTGTTGGCAACGTTTTTGTGGCGGCCTAAAATATTAGGTCTTAAGGGAGGATAGATGGTATATTTATAGGAAATTAGATTTAGATATTTTGGTTTGGATATTCGATTTAATATTCGTATTCATCAATTGAAAATTCCTGTGATCACATAAAGTACCCAAAAATCACCAAACTGGACATACTGCTAGAGTTTGGCATTACGAACCCAACGAAACAGGTTTCGTCTAAATCCGACTCCGTTTGCTCACACAGCGTATTTTTAACTGTCGAAATACTGACTATTTTCACTCTAAAAATCCGTACGGCCACACAGTGACCCCAAAAATCATGAAACTGGAAATCTAAAAACTATTTGACATTGCGGATCCAACAAAATTAGTTTCGTTGAATTCCGACTTCGTTTGCAAAACCGACTATTTTTAAACCTCTGAATGACCAATTTAAATATATAAATATATTTAAATATAATTAAATTAAATATAAATAAATTTATATTGTCGTATATATATTCACAGTGGAATACGATACAGCTCCAGAATACTCCTATATGAATTTCTAACTCGAATTTTCAGTCTGGGTCAACCCGATATTCGATTTATATTGAAATTCCTTTTTAAAATATAAATAATCCCTTTATAAATTATAAAAGAATTCCACAACGACTTTTCTAAAATTTGATTTGGACGTAAATCAAAATCTACATGACGAAATCCCTATTTTTCTCTCCACTAGAAAGATATTCTCCACTAACTCTATTTGATTTACTCTATTTGATCAACTCTAATCACTTAATTCCTTTGGAATAAACTACATTCGATTAACTCCTTTAATTCTATTCGAGTAAACTATATTCGATTTACTCCTTTAACTCTATTCGAATAAACTATATTCGATTAACTCCTTTAATTCTATTCGAATAAACTATATTCGATTAACTACTTTCAAATAACTAGATTTGATAACCCCTTTCGAATAACTAGATTCGATAACCCCTTTCGAATAACTAGATTTGATTAACTCACCTTGAATAACTATTCAATTACTCTTCTCTCGAATACACTATATTTGATAACTCTACTCGATTAACTCCATTTGAATAACTCTAATTCTAACTGGTCAACCCTCACTGATTAACTCTAACTGATTAACTCTAAATGGTAAACTCTAACTGGTCAACCCTAACTGGTAAATTCTAACTGATTAACTCTAGCTGGTCAACTCTAATTGATTAACTCGACTTGGCTAACTCCTTTTGGTTAACTCATTTGACTAACTCCTTTGATTAATCTGGTTGAACCAATTCGATCAACTTGGTTTGATTAACTCATTTTACTTGGTTTGACTAACTCATTTGATTTATCCCTTTCGCTAACTCATTTTGATTAACTCCATTCGAATAACTCTCTTTGATTTATCCAAATCGATTAACTCTTTTCAATTCTATTTAACAAATAAATAATTCCTTTTATTCTATTTATTTTTTTTCCTAATAGATAATCCCTTTCGCTAACTCATTTGTAAATGGTTTGCAAATATTTCCTTTTCTAAATATCTCCTATTTAAATATTCCAACTTATAAATATTTTCCTATTATAGAATCTTCTTTGATTTTATAATATTACCGCTTTATAAAATCTTTTGATTTTATAAATACTTTATTTTCAATATTCACTTTGAAAATTCCCTTTTCATATTCCGGTATTTTATGGTACTTAACACATCAATCATGATGACTCATATCGTCCAAACACATGAAATCGACAACAGGTTATAATTCACATCATATATCAAAATATATGAAAACAATAAAATAACTATTGAGGAATCCAGTCGGATTCCTCCAACCTGTTTCCCTGCGTCCACAGATGTTACACAATAAAATCAACATCACTTTTCAGTTCCATATGATATATTTTGTTAAACAGAATCAATATAGAAATTCAACTAACTGACTAGCAGTTCAATCAAACAGTCAACACACAATCAACCAGCCAATATTTAACAGTTCTAAAAATACAACATGAAATTATAAACTGTTCAGAGTTAGTGAGATTTATTCACATTGGACGATCATCATTAATAATGATAACCTTCGCTCGATTTGATTCAGACGGACAATTTATTTTGCGATAAATTGTAACGAGCTCGGATTCACTCCCAGTCAGTTCCATGTTGTTGTGTCCGTCCATACGATCCCAACGTGACCGGCGGTTCGAATTTCTGATGATGTACGAATAATTTATGCTAATTATTAGTTGATACATGATTTTAATTTAAATTAACTTAAACAATTGAAAAGTGGGCCTCACCCGAAACTCTTCATCGGCCCTTAACCCAACGAACCAGACCCGCCCCAATCCTTTCTTCCCCAAATATCACGACAGCTCTAGGAACTCTCTCCGTTCCTCCATCGATCGTTCCTTCCACTATTCCTCAACCATCCTTCTATTAAAAATACAATAAAAATCACATTTAATCTCCTCTCAAACTCCTGTTTAATCTCATACCCAAATCATCTCGTACGATCACCCATACCGCGGATCACGTCCTCCAACACTGCTACAGCAGTGAGACACTTATCACAATGGATCCTCACAAAACAGTACCAAATGATGCGCCTTCACACCCTGATCGCAACCGCGCCCTCAATCCCCCTTTCAGCCTTCACCCATGATGTTGCTCCTCAGCCCTAGGTGCTAATAACGCACACTGTACATTTTTGAACAACCGGAACCGACGTCGAACTCAAATAAACACACATAGGAAGGTGAAGCAACTTCCCAGCAATCCAAATATAATTGTTTGAGAATTTATAGGATTTAATCGGATTTTATTTTGTTTCCTTTTTGATCTTTGAGCTCACGTTTTTGCTGTTGGAAATGTTTTTGTGGCGGCCTGAAATATTAGGTCTTAAGGGAGGATAGATGGTATATTTGTAGGCAATTAGATTTAGATATTTTGGTTTGGATATTCGATTTAATATTCGTATTCATCAATTGAAAATTCCTATGATCACATAAAGTTCCCAAAAATCACCAAACTGGATATACTGCTAGAGTTTGGCATTACGAACCCAACGAAACTGGTTTCGTCTAATTCCGACTCCGTTTGCTCACACAGCGTATTTTTAACTGTTGAAATACTGACTGTTTTTCACTCTAAAAATCCGTACGGCCACACAGTGACCCCAAAAATCACGAAACTAGAAATCTAACAACTATTTGACATTGCGGATCCAACGAAATTAGTTTCGTTGAATTCCGACTTCCTTTGCAAAACCGGCTATTTTTAAAGCTCTGAATGACCCATTTAAATATATAAATATATTTAAATATAATTAAATATATAAATATATTTAAATATAATTAAATATAAATAAATTTATATTATCGTATATATATTCACAGTGGAATACGATACAGCTCCAGAATACTCCTATATGAATTTCTAACTCGATTTTTCAATCTGGGTCAACCCGATATTCGATTTATATTGAAATTCCTTTTTAAAATATAAATAATCCCTTTATAAATTATAAAGGAATTCCACAGCGACTTTTCTAAAATTTGATTTGGACGTAAATCAAAATCTACACGGCGAAATCCCTATTTTTCTCTTCCACTAGAAAGATATACTCCACCAGCTCCACACGTTTCTTGTTTCACAAAAATCCGGCTTAAAACGAATGTTGTACATTCAGTTGAAGTTCGAATCGCCAAATTACGAACTGCAGCGCCATTTCAAGCTCGATTTTAATTAAAATATAATTATACGTTCAAACTATCGTTCGAGTAATATATTCGTTATTCTAATTCAATTCTTATTGAATTAAATATCACAGATGATCTAGTTCACACCATATCGCCATTTTGGCCAATTCTGATTATTTCAGAATTAAATATATTATTTAATTTATTATTTTAATTAAATATTCACCATTATTTAATTCCATGACCATTTAATTCACTATATCACTATTTATATAATTAAATAAATTAATTATAATACCTCTGCCAATGCGGGTCATTACAATAAAACAAAATATTTGTTTAAAACAAATGAGATGAAAAGGAAATTTTACAAGTGAAATTATTGTTTAGGAAATTTGAGGAAATGTAAAGTATGTGTGTATTTGGGGAAGGAAATGGGAATCGAATAATAAGCCGATATTTTAAATAGATTTAAAATTTTCCAATTTCAAGGAAAATTATAAAAGAGGTTAGATGAAGTAAATTTATAATTTGGAGTTATAAATTGGATTTAAACATGAAGTTTCAAGTATTAATTCGGGTTGGCTAAATGAGTCAGATATGAATTAAGAAATATTATTCACGAGTGAAGTCAATAGGGGTTGAAGCAAATGGTTTGTAAATGGGAATTTTTAAAAGTGAGTTAGAAAGGATTCGAAATTATAAATTCAAATTTAATTTAAGTAGAACTAATTTGAATAGTATAATATAGTGTTATATAAGATTTATAATAATAAGAATTACCAAATTATATTTTTGTACGAATATTTTTAATGAATTGAGTTTTATTAAGATAAACTAAGATGAGTAGAATAAACATATACAGATGTTTATAAAGATTTTTGTGGAATCAAGACTTTATACAAAACCAGATTTTACATAGGTTAAAATGAAATTTAGATGATAAATGGAAAGATATCGTTATAGGGAAAATTTTGTTCCCAGTTTTAAGAATGAATAATGTTAGCAAACGTTTGTAAATTATATTTGTAAATAAAATATTTAAAATACGGATAAGCTTAGACGAGTTGTAAAAACCTATAACGATGTCATAAAGATTATTCATATAAAAGTTTGTTTTACAAAGGTTAACCAAAATTTGAGTTGACAAATGAAGTGACATCATTATAAGAAAATCTTTGTTCCAGTTTAGAAATAAAGAAATATTTAGCAAACGTTTTGCAAATCATATCTTTAAATCGAATATTCGGTACTGGTAGTACAAAACGTTTTGAAATCATAGTTGTAAGTAAATGATTAAAATGGTAATAAGGAGAGATAAATATCTCGTTTAAAGAGATAATCGATAATTCGAATTTTATTTGTTAAAAGTAAACAAAATGGAGTTAAAGGAAATTAGAAACTCATTGGAGATAACTGAGTTGAATGGTTTTTTTAGGGCCAATCTGATGTTGGTTTTAGCCTTCGGGGTTGATACTTAGGGAATTATTCTCTTACTAATTTACGGTTAGAAAATAATGACCAAGATGAGAAATACGTACATAAAAGGATTTTAAAATGAAAGGGCTTTTCAATATGCTTATATATATATATATAAGAAGAGGAACGAGAGTTCCATTTATTGAAAAAAATAGAGAAGTTTTGAATTAACAAATGGTTGATCAAGAAGAGGCTAAAATGGTAACGGATATTTAATCGGCGAATTCAATTTTCTTTTATGGATGAATGGTTGTTTTATTTGATGTTAAATAACCGACTATCAAATCTGGCCTAATACGATTGTTAGGTACGGAAAGACTGGGATCGAATTTAATTCGTAAACCATTCCGAACCAACTAATACGAAAACGTGGTAGAGGCCGATTGAACATGGGGAAGTGAAGACTGTGGAACCTCATAAGTGAAAGGACTACGTTGAATTCTCTGGAGTCGCCCCCGAAGATATTCTAATAGTGATCCTATCGGTGTTGAAATCGACGGATTGCAAGAACTACTCGCTACTGATCCATAATGTGATACCTAGGATGTGATAGGAGGGTACCTTCGGTTTTTCAGTCCCAGGACAACATGTATGGGCGAAATGTCTGACAAAGTATTTCCCAAAGGGTCATGTATGTTGAGTTTTACAAAAATATTTCTGTTGATGGCAGAGAATGGCGTTCTCTTAGCTTGAACAGTAGAATAATTTTGTGAACGTTAATTACTCATATTAGACGGATCTAACGATGTGACATTCAAAGTGAATGGTGGCCAAGTGATCTAGAAATAAGATTTTAAACCTCAAGCCTCCCAATCGGGAAATGACGAAAATCGGGCTGGTAGCATGACTATGTGAGTCGTCCCCATTAAGGTGTATTGTCACCGTCTAGAGAATATTCATATTTGTTACTTCTTTTCGCTTCTATATCTCCCGGGAACGGTTATGTTACTAGCAACCATAGATGACAATATATTCGATACACTCAAGAGAAATGAGTGGTCGGTCATGTGTGGGTCAGGTTGCAAGACGTTCTTGTTGAACCCAGTGTATTCCCCTCTAGATATACACTATCGGAAGGTGGTCTCATACCTTGTCATAGTTGGAAATCCAATCTCCAATAAGCGCCCGTGGTTTTGATTGTATACTATGTATGTAGAACGTGAGATGCAAGCGTTCTGCTAGATTCTATTTATTTGTATTTAGACACTATTGTAATATCGAAAAAGATATGAATTTCAAAAATGGTTTGGTTTATCGTAAGGTAAAGCCCGTCCATGTTTATGTGTGGATTGGTCATATGATTATCCTTTTTTTTCAAAAGGATTTTTAACTTAAAAATTAAGATGGATGATAGCAATAATTTAGTGAGTTTTTCTCACGCTGCTTTACCAGACTGACCTGTGGCGTTTGTAATGCTCGGGTCAGGCCCAGTTGGGCCAGACCGAGTTGTACAGGTTCAAGTCAAGATGATACAGACTTTAGGGGACGAGCTAGAGGAGATAAGATGTATTATATATTTAGATGTTATTCCGCTGTGTGTTGAAAATGAGGACAGACTATTATAACTGTCCAGATGAATTGAATGGCCACTATACTTTGATAAATTTTAAGTATTATTTCAAGTTCTTCAATAAAGATTTATTTATATATTATATTTTATTCAGTTGCGATATGAGATTCTGTGTATGGTGTTTGGTTCTTCTTCTTCTATTCTATTCTTTCTTTCTTATCTTACCCTCTAACTTCTTTCTTTAACATTCTGGTTTTCGGTACTCGAGTTTGGACACGGGATATATTTGTGTTGAAAATTCGAGCATCGAATTCCCCGGGTCGTTACAGACCTGGTGCAAACCTCAATTCCACATACAGTCTTATGATGATCTACAACCAACAATTTTAATTGAGAACACACAAACAAAATAGATATTAAAATAAGAATGACGTTTTGCAGTGGAAGCCCATAACAATGATACTAGTCAATCATGATAGTGTACCAGGATACTATTGACTAGTAAAAACGTCATAACTTAAACACAACTTAAACTGTTTACTGTAAAACTGTTTACTGTGAACACACAATCTAAAACAACTCTAGTAGGAATGAATAAAAGAAGTTCTAGTTACTTTTTAGATGCAGAGCCCATAACAATGAAAAACGTAGTGTACTGGGAATATCATGCGTATGTAATTTGAAAACCGAGAGTGGCCAAGTATTAACTCCACTATGCGCATAAAAAAGCATAATACAACCAAGATTTAACTGCACTGTGCACATAAAAAAGGTCGCAAACAAATCGAAAAGAATGAATACACCAGAAGTTTACTTACCACATAAGCATAAATTGATCCATCATTATTGAACAGGCTGCATGGGATTGGTTGCCCACATCTAGCCACTGCCTGAAAATTTATAAAATGACATGATCCTATGTTAGAGACATAATGTTTGGTAAAAATATCAAACTATCAATTTCTTAGCGCTCTGCTTTTATTTCGACGTTTCATGCAAATAGTAAACCTCATTGCCGATTTAGTGAACTGCCAGCTGCATTAGCTGTTTTTCATGGCAAGTAACAATGTTGTAGTCCCTCTAAAAGTTTTACTAGGCCTGAGCCTGAAGGTCAGTATTACTGATCCCTGACCCAGTTTAAACTGAGCCTCGAACCCAATTTAAACTGAGCCCAAAGGCTCAGTTCAAAATGGGGCCGAGGCTCAATATAACTGAGCCTGAAGGCTCAGAAAAGTTGAGCCTGAGCTTAGTTTGAACTTCAGTTTTAGGCTCAATTCGAACTGAGCCTAAAGGCTCTGTAAAACTAAGCAAAGGCTATCTTTAACTGAGCGCGGATCAAATTTTGTTAGGCTCATTTTGAACCGGACCCTAGACTAAGTTAGGTTGTTGTCAATAGAAGACTAAGTAACTGTACTGTACAAGGAATCATTGTCTTTATCAGACAAAGTAATCATTTTGGCTCACTTAAGGAATCATTTGTATATTATATTGAAATTTAGTTACTCCAAAGGTCATATACTAACACAACCAAATTTCAGTACTTTTTACATCTGCATATGCATGCATGTACATGTGTAATTAACACTACATTTTGAGGTTCAGGCCAAAAATCTAACATGACAGCAAAAGTAAACTTGTTTATATTATATAAAAGGAAACATATGTAATATAATAAGCCAAAAGCTGATGGATCTGGGCTATTGAAAGCGTTATATTAATATAAGTCCTGTCAATTGTAACAATGATACGGGCTTTGAAGCGAAATATAAAATACAATTGTTTAATCTAATCTAATAAATACACGATGAGAAAAATATGTCTTACTGTGTGGGTATGCTCAAAAAATTAATGTTCAACTCCATTCATTTTAAACATATCAAAATTCTAGTACTAACAATATTGAAATGCATTGAAAGGATATAAAATATTTTATAGTAAACTAAACCAAGAAATTTTAAACATAGAAAAAGTGCTAAAATTTTAATGACCAAACCAAAGATAAAATAACCTAATAAAAATGGGACACAATTGTGAAGGATGAAACACATATTATTTATTTCTCTTGCCTTTTCTCTCTACTTTTCTTTTTAATTTATTCGTTTTATTTATTTCTTGTTAGATTTGTGTTTGCAAACCCTCTTTGGCGTTGATTTCACTCCTGAAATTAATAGTTATTATATTATTTTCTTGCTTGTTTTACATTAATGTTGTTATTACATTTTGTATATGCACAATGAGATATATGGCTTCTTTTAGATTTTGTTACTTTACCCCATTGGTGAGTGGCTCTACATTGAACCGACGCCATTGCAACTCAACATTAGGTATCTAAGGTTTAGGGTCGTCTTGCTATTTTTCATTTGACTTTGAATTTAATATAAATAAGACTCCCAATTATTCATTTCGTGATTATTTGCGTTATGTAGCCGTTCCAAATAACCATATACACAATTTATTGATGCTCCAATAGTCATGTGTAAGTCACCGTCCATCGCACAACGATCATTTTATATCCTAGCTTCAATGAGTATATTGATATCTTATTCTTGGAGCATCTTAAATAAGCATATTCATGGGTAAGTATTTATTGACATGATTCAGTGCTCAGGGTTATGAACAGATTTTACTATAATCGATCAAATACATTTTCAACCTGCATTTATCTAACGTATTTAAAAAATACTTATATCTTTATACATAAATAAATATGATATAAAATAAAACAAAAAATGATTCATTTTGAACAAAATTTAATATAAAAGTTTGATGACATGATCAAATTATATAACTGTCTTTAAGACACACTTATCTTTACCAATGACAACACTCGTAGTAACAAAAAGAATATCTTATTATTTCGTGTTAGCAATCTCATATATAAACAAATCTTGTGAGGTAGGATTAAAAGTAATTCATTGCATGCACAAAGACAAACCAATGAGAGTCATGACTTGTATCAATAAGGAGAGGAAAAATAAAGAATTGACCAAAATAATAAGGCAACAAGACGAAGAAACAAATTTTTGAGAAACAGAAGTACACTACATAAAAATTATTATTCCTTATTTTAAGAAAATAATTAAAATATGAGTGCATGCATGCATTTAGCATTGCCTTTGAGCAAAATGATACAAAGTGCTTAGAGAGTTTAAGTGCCGTATAATTTTGGAAATCAGAGTAGAAGACTAAGCTAGGTTATTGTCAATAGAAGACGTATTCCCCAGTTTTATCGATGCCAGACAAAGCAGTTCTAGCAGTGATAATGCTGGCCGATCAAGTCTGATAAAGCAGAACAAAGAATTGAGAAAAGAAAATGAAGAGCTACGATTGCGAATCAACCATACAGAGAATTTGAGGGAAAGATGAGAACGGGGTTGATTCAATGTGTATGGATATTGGAGTGCAACATGCAGCTTGATGTACATATCTCTCTAACAAAAATGACAAATCAATAAAAACGATGGTGATTGTGAATATGTCTAATTCTATTTGTATAGATTTCAGATTTTGTGAACAACCACCATATTGATGGCCTAAATTTCCTCATACAAGTCTTGAATTTAGATAGAGGCCTTTGTAATTTTCACGTTGATGATTTGGGTACTTATATGATATGCCAACTACATAGATGAGTGAAAGTCCTTGACCGACTCAACTGAAATATATATAGTCGACTACATAGATGAATGAAAGCAACATACAAGATAACTTTATAATTTGTAGTGCCAAGTTGAAAATTTTGAACCAAATAAATCTCATATCTTAAAAAATCTTGAATTATACTTACTAGAAATTGAATCCATTGTAATGTTCACAGCAGGCCAAGTTATCATAGTACCAAGAACATCATTAATGAATTCTAAATTGGATGTTGTCCTTCATAGACGAGCTTTGGAATTTTTACAATATCTACCCAAACTTTAACTGCATTTATACCCAAAGGGACACAATGAACCATCGAAGTTGGATCGGCTGAAGATACGCGGCCTAATGCAACTACTTCTCTCTTTCCCGACCAATCAACCAACTGACATTTACTTTTCTCCATGAATTTTGTAACACCCCGAATTTTCGAATAATCAGATTAACTAAAATTTTAGAATACTTAATTTCAAATGTGGGAATTAAGAGAAACGGGTCGTTCCATTGCGTTCGTCTCGGAATTCTGCTTAAGATAGAGTCCGAGTTTGCATAAAACGTATACCGTATGAAGAAGATATGGACGAACGAAGTCTGGTGGCTAAAAAGAAAAAAAAGATTGCACTGGCGCACTTAGGAAGTGCGCCAGTACAAATTTACATTGGTTCACTTCCCAAGTGCGCCCAGGCCGAGAGAAAACCTACACAGCTTTCTGGTTTGACCCTGGCTGGCCTGGTCGGGTTCTGGTCTAATTTCTGAGCTCTGCTGTGTCACTAGGGCTAACTTGTCACTTTCTGATTGGCTTCTCTTGAGATGGATGGCCTTGATTAACCCTAGCTTCATCGACGGCTCTAATTAGTTTGAAACCCTATATAAACAGCCCTCTAGCCCCATTCTCTTTACACAATTCTTCTCTAACCTTATGCTGCACAATTTCATTCCTATACTCTGCCTTCATTCTTATTAAATAAAATAATGGCGTCGTTACTCTGCTGGAATCAAAACTTGGACTGATGCATCTTCTTCCAACCTGAATAGAATTAAAAGCCAAATCAAATCTCAAATCAAAGTTTAGAGCTACAACAACCAATAAAGAGGAGTAATTCAACATTTCTACATCAATACCAGTTTATTATCCTTTCTAAAAACCGCGAAAGGCAAGTATAGTTATTTTCCGCTATAAACTGTAACTATAATTGTGACATGATTGTAAATCTGAATTTGAGGTTGTGTACGTTCTGTTCTGATATATTTTATTCTGTATCTCTTTCTTCTTTCTGTTCTATAGCCAGGCTACCATGAGCCTGCGCCACATCTCATAAGAGATTAACGCACAAACGCTAAATTTTGGGACAAATAATAATGCATAATTGGACATGAGACTATTGCCTATGACTATGATTCATGCCTATGAGACTATTGCCTATGACTATGATTCACGCCTATGAGACTATTGCCTATGACTATGATTCATGACTATGAGACTATTGCCTATGCCATTGAATAAGAAACTATTGTGATTAGTCGCCCATGACAATTGTGGTTAGTTGCCTATAACTATTGTAGTTAGTTTCTTATGCCTATTCCCTTAATGATGTTAGATCTCATATTTAGTATGTAACTTTGCTAGTTTATTCCCATTCACTGTTATGTACATCGAGCCTATTGGGCCATTATTATTGTATTTGGTTCATTATTGCACGCTTATTCTTTTATATCAACTCTTGTGCTTATCCCCTATTCCTTTTGTTAGGGCCATTTCATGAGTATTTAGAGAACTTGTGGAAACATCTTATACGGGGATTGGGCGTAGCTTAATTAAGTAAATCTGGCATAGCAAATATGTCGGCATAATCTGAATTGGCTATAATAGAGAATGATTTACATGTGTATTAGTCTTGGACATAAATGGTGAACTAGAATATTTAATCTAGTTTTGGCATGAACTGTAAATGATAATATTAAGGCTAAAATTTGGGGAATATATTGTATTATGAATTATGACCTTGATTTAGGTATGTAAGTTTAGGCTAAATTTATGATTAGGCAAGATATGTAAATAGAGTTTTAGATATATATAATCTGCTAAATCTATTATCTGCTAAATCTGTTAAATTACCTAATCCGTTATCTGCTAAATCTGTTGAATTGCCTAAAATGCTAAATCTGTTATCTGCTAAATCTATTGAATCGCTTAAACTGCTAGATCTGCTACCTGTTGAATTGTTTGATCTGTTGAAAACTAGATAATGGTAATCTGGGTATGGAAATCCGTAGGCTCGACCTAAGATTTAGTAGAACATGGAAATTTGATTAATCTGTTGTATCCTATGAAGAAGTTTAATCTGTTAAATAAACAGAATTAGTCCGATATCTGAAAAATCTGTATTGGAATGAATTGGCAATGACACGAGGTTAGGCTCTGTTTGCGGTAGAAGCCTGCCCGGAACCAACCGGCTTAACCAGCGACTGCAAACTGTCAGTCTAATGTGAGAGGTCGTAGGCATAACTAAAATATGCTTAGACACGAGGTTAGGTCTGGCTTGTGGCAGAAGTCTGCCCGGAACCTCTCAGCATATCCGGCGGCCACAAGCTACCGACCTAATGTGAGAGGTCTGTGCATTAATATTTAATTAATGCAAATCTGGGATAAATATGATGTCTGAAACGTTTTGGGTAAATAGGGTTAAACCAACCGGACTGATGAAATTAATAAAACCTGTTTCGTGAATCTGTAGGCCCAATACAAAGTTAGAAAATCTGCAAGTCTGTTAAGAACTGTACATCTGATCCGTTAGTCTGAAAACCCGTTAACTAGATTCTCTGATCTGTGAACTAGTTGACTTGAACTCTGTATGTCTGAAAACTTGTAAACAAGTTAATCGGAAATCTGTTAGTCTGGGGACATAAGGTTAGGAGGGAAAATACTTGTGTCATCTGTTGTTTGGGACCCATATTAGTCAGTAACCCTTTCTGGTATCAAAACTATGACCCAACAGTATGTAGGGTCCGGGCACGCTTACTGAACTAATTATAAGCGGTTCATTCTGATAATGGAGAGGGGTGTTGATGGTGCGTTCCAACTGGGTCATGTGCGTGCATGGATCCCAGTCTGCCTCTGAGGATGTAAGACACCGTGACATCTGTAAATAGGTCTGTGCCAATTGGTTGTCACTTTAGGGAGTGATACACCCTACTGTGGGGCCGACACAGGGTATTTATGTATTAGGGAGCCGATTGCTTGGGTAGGATTTTAGGGTACACTTAGTTCTGTCTATTTCTATTGGTACCGTCTGTTTCTATTGGGTGGCAACACCTGTCTGTTTCTGCGTGGTACCGTCTGTTCAGGTGGTAAAGGCCCATTTACTAGTGTACACCTAATTCTACATTCTGTTTCCGTAGGGATTAATCTGTTTCTGTTTCTGTACCTTCTGTTCAGGTGGTAAAGGCCCATTATTAGCATTCTGTTTTTGTCTGTTTCTATTCGGGTGGTAAAGGCCCATTATTAGCATTCTGTTTTTGTTGGGGTGGTAAAGGCCCATTACTAGCATTCTCTTCTGTGGAAATTATTATGTTCCCATTGCTGTTTCAGTTTAGACATTGGGGTAACACCTAATCCTGTTATACTAGTATTAGTGCAGAGAAATGAAAAGTAATATTATTCTGTTTCTTCTGTTTAACCTAAGTACATCTACTGCTCCTATTACTGTTATCTCTTATCCAGCTTATTTTCATGTCATAATTATTATTATCTGTTCATATGCTGAAAGTCACTGGACTTGCCAGGCTTTATGTCTGACCTTACTTGTTTTCGCCCCTTTTTCTTCCGTTTCCCCCCAGGTTTTCCATGGAGGGAATACTTTAGCTTGATCCGGATTTCTTCTCTTGAAGTACTTAGAGTGCTTAAAGTATGGCTTGACTCCTTATGGTAGCTTCTGTGGGGATTATGATTTTAAAGTTTTGCACTCCGATGATTTTCTGAACAAGACTGATATTTATGTACTTGAGTTTTTGGTAAAGATGTAACCATACTGATTTCTGTTTTCCGCTGTAATAAAGTTATAATTTCTCAAGTATTGTTTACCTGTCTTGAAATTTTCTATTCTGTTTACTAAAATGCTCCACCAAAGTTAAGGCATTACCTTTTTGAGTGTCCTTAACGGAGGTGGGGTGTTACACTTGTTATCAGAGCTGAAGGTTACCAGATTTGTTAAAAAGTTTTGAAAACTATTTTCAAAAAGGTTTTAAAAGGAAGTATTTTCAAAAGTAAAGCTTATTTTTGAAAAAAATAATCCCCAAAAGCCATATATCTATCTTTTGATCCTCTATTTGAATCTTTGTTTCCTTCTTTCTCCGGGGCTCCCGGCTTTCTGGGAGGTAACCTCATCGCGACATGATTCTGTAGGCTTGATAAGACTACGACACCGGTCAAAGGGCAAATAAGCGCCTGACTTCCATATGTAGTCGCAGTAGTCTCACCTACATCTAATTTTCTTTCGAGCTTTGTAGGATTTTCTATGCGATGGAGGCCACTTTCGAGGGACTTGTCAACATGTTACACAAGGATAGTAAAAATAAGAATGAGGGAGTTTGGCTAAGGAGCACAACCCAAGGATGAGAAACTCATGGATATGGACTTGGTTCATAAAGAAGGCAAAAAGGAAACACAGAAGAAGGAAGAAAAGTCTGAAGATAAAGGAGGAGAAAAGTGCTTTACTTATGGAAGCTTGACTCATCTGAACAAGGATTGCTGAAAGAGGAAGGACACTCACTTCAACTGTGGTGAGATGGGACACTTCACTAGGGACTGCCCAAAGAAACGGGGGCAAGGACAGAGGACATGACCTACTTCAAGAAGTCAGGTGAATGCTCTCATAGTTGGTGGATAGGATAGAAGTAGGAAAATTTCCGTGGAGAGTTTAGTTTCCTTATCTGATTATTGAGTTAGAACTCTTTCTGATTATGGCATTCTTATTCTGTAGTCGAGTCTCTGCACTTTAATACTAGTCTTGTTTCTGATCTGGTTATAGTCTCAAACCCCATAGGGGTTACGACTCATCTGTTGGTGGTAGGTTGGGGTTTGAGAGTATCTTTGTTAGGCGTCAAGTCGATTTTAATGCATACATTCTGGGTTTTTGAGGGATATGGTGGGATTTTCCCATGCTTAGTTTCCTAAGAATCATTTAGTAATCTGATCTGTAGCGGTTATCTGTAAATATCTGAATATTTCTGATAAGATTTCCAGTTTTGACATTGTCTAAGGAGCGTAATTCTCTGGGTGTCAATCTGATGTTGATTTCGGTCTTCGGGGTTGTTACTTAGGGGAATTTGTCTCTCAACCAAGGTCTGATGTAAACCAAGTTGTTTGTTTATCTGCACTCGCTCCCATCACTCGACTGTATCCTATCGATCGAGTCTTCGACCTATAGATAGTAATCCTATGGATGTAAACATGTGTTTGAGACATGTTATGTTTGATGGTTGCAAGTGGATGCAAGTGGTTGCTAGTGGTTGCTCGTGGATGCATATACACACACTAGGCACTAGATCGGCTCGAATACACTCTCATACTGCATATGGATGTGTGAGCATTTTCAATTTCTGTGGATGCAAAATGATTGACTCATCACATGGATGTTGCATATAAATGAATGGTTGTCACTCATATAAGAATGATATGTATCAAATAAGAAAATTGCATACACGTTGGACTCATGGCACTGACATAATTCGCTTTAAGGAGGTCAACTGAATCAGTGGACCGCCAGATCTTTGCATTAGATAAGGAACATATATACACACTTTTGCATATGTTCATACAGCATTAGAAGTTTTCGAAGGATAATGGATGCTTGTGGATGATGGTTGAGTAGATGGATGATTGGATGGTATGACACATTCTTCTTAACTTAAAGACTTCGGGGACGAAATCCTTTAAGTAGGGGAGAATGTAACACCCCGAATTTTCGAATAATCAGATTAACTAAAATTTAAGAATACTTAATTTCAAATGTTGGAATTAAGGTAAACGGGTCATTCCATTGTGTTCGTCTCGGAATTCTGCTTAAGATAGAGTCTGAGTTTGCGTAAAACGGATACCGTATGAAGAAGATATGGACGAACAAAGTTTGATGGCTAAAAAAAAGAAAAAAAGATTGCACTGGCGCACTTGGGAAGTGCGCCAATACAAATTTACATTGGCACACTTCCCAAGTGCACGCAGGACGAGGGAAAACCTGCAAAGCTTTCTGGTTTAACCCTGGCTGGCCTAGTCGGGTTCTGGTTGAATTTCTGAGCTCTGCTGTGTCACTAGGGCTAACTTGTCACTTTCTGATGGGCTTCTCTTAAGATGGATGGCTTGATTAACCCTAGCTTCATTGACGAATCTAATTAGTTTGAAACCTTATATAAACAGCCTCATTCTCTTTACACCATTCTTCTCTAACCTTATGCTGCACAATTTCATTCCTATACTCTGCCTCCGTTCTTATTAAATAAAATAATGGCGTCGTTACTCTGTTGGAATCAAAACTTGGACTGATGCATCTTCTTCCAACCTAAATAGAAATAAAAGATAAATCAAATCTCAAATCAAAGTTTAGAGCTACAACAACAATTAAAGAGGAGTAATTCAGCATTTCTGCATCAATAACAGTTTATTATCCTTTCTTAAAACTGCAAAAGGCAAGTACAGTTATTTTACGCTATAAACTGTAACTATAATTGTGACATGATTGTAAATCTGAATTTGAGGTTGTGTACGTTCTGTTCTGATATATTTTAATCTGTATCTCTTTCTTCTTTCTGTTCTATAGCCAGGCTACCACGAGCCTGTGCCACATCTCATAAGAGATTAACGTACGAACGCTAAATTTTGGGACAAATAATAATGCATAATTGGACATGAGACTATTGCCTATGACTATGATTCATGCCTATGAGACTATTGCCTATGACTATGTTTCATGACTATGAGACTATTGCCTATGACACTGAATAAGAAACTATTGTGATTAGTCGCCCATGACTTTTGTGGTTAGTTGCCTATAACTATTGTAGTTAGTTTCTTATGCCTATTCTCTTAATGATGTTAGATCTCATATTTAGTATGTAACTTTGCTAGTTTATTCCCATTCACTGTTATGTACATCGAGCCTATTGGGCCATTATTATTGTATTTGGTTCATTATTGCACGCTATTCTTTTATATCAATTCTTGTGCTTATCCACTATTCCTTTTGTTAGGGCCATTTCATGAGTATTTAGAGAAGTTGTGGAAACATGTTATACGGGGATTGGGCGTAACTTAATTAAGTAAATCTGGCATAGCAAATATGTTGGCATAATCTGAATTGGCTATAATAGAGAATGATTTACATGTGTATTAGTCTTGGACATAAATGGTGAACTAGAATATTAAATCTAGTTTTGACGTAAACTGTAAATGGGAATATTAAGGCTAAAATTTGGGGCATATATTGTATTATGAATTATGACCTTGATTTAGGTATGTAAGTTTAGGCTAAATTTATGATTAGGCAAGATATGTAAATAGAGTTTTAGATATATATAATCTGCTAAATCTGTTATCTGCTAAATCTGTTAAATTGCCTAATCCGTTATCTGCTAAATCTGTTGAATTGCCAAAACTGCTAAATCTGTTATCTCCTAAATCTGTTGAATCGCTCAAACTGCTAGATCTGCTACCTGTTGAATTGTCTGATCTGTTGAAAACTAGATAATGGTAATCTGGGTATGGAAATCCGTAGGCTCGACCTAAGTTTTAGTAGAACATGGAAATTTGATTAATCTGTTGTATCCTATGAAGAAGTTTAATCTGTTAAATAAATAGAATTAGTCTGATATCTGAAAAATCTGTATTGGAATGAATTGGCAATGACACGAGGTTAGGCTCTGTTTGCGGTAGAAGCCTGCCCGGAACCAACCGGCTTAACCAGCGACCGCAAACTGTCAGTCTAATGTGAGTGGTCGTAGGCATAACTAAAATATGCTTAGACACGAGGCTAGGTCTGCTTGTGGCAGAAGTCTGCCCGAAACCGCCCGGCATATCCAGCGGCCACAAGCTACCGACCTAATGTGAGAGGTCTGTGCATTAATATTTAATTAATGCAAATCTGGGATAAATATGATGTCTAAAACGTTTTGGGTAAATAGGGTTAAACCAACCGGACTGATGAATTTAATAAAACCTGTTTCGTGAATCTGTAGGCCCAATACAAAGTTAGACAATCTGTAAGTCTGTTAAGAACTGTACATCTGATCCGTTAGTCTGAAAACCCGTTAACTTGATTTTCTGATCTGTGCACTAGTTGACTTGAACTCTGTATGTATGAAAACTTGTAAACAAGTTAATCCGAAATCTGTTAGTCTGGGGACACAAGGTTAGGAGGGAAAATACTTGTGTCATCTGTTGTTTGGGACCTATATTAGTCAGTAACCCTTTGGTATCAAAACTATGACCCAACAGTAGGTAGGGTCCGGGCACGCTTACTGAACTAATTATAAGCGGTTCATTTTGATAATGACGAGGGGTGTTGATGGTGTGTTCCAACTGGGTGATGTGCGTGCATGGATCCCAGTCTGCCTCTGAGGATGTAAGACGCGGTGACATCTGTAAATAGGTCTGTGCCAATTGGTTGTCACTTTAGGGAGTGATACACCCTAATGTAGGGCCGACACAGGGTATTTATGTATTAGGGAGTCGATCGCTTGGGGTAGGGTTTTAGGGTACACTTAGTTCTGTCTGTTTCTGTTCGTACCGTTTGTTTCTATTGGGTGGCAACACCTGTCTGTTTCTGCATGGTACCGTCTGTTCAGGTCGTAAAGGCCCAATTACTAGTGTACACCTAATTCTACATTCTGTTTCCGTTGGGATTAATCTGTTTCTGTACCTTCTGTTCGGGTGGTAAAGGCCCATTATTAGCATTCTGTTTCTGTCTGTTTCTGTTTGGGTGGTAAAGGTCCATTATTAGCATTATGTTTCTGTTTGATTCTGTTGGGGTGGTAAAGGCCCATTACTAGCATTCTCTTCTGTGGAAATTATTCTGTTCCCGTTTCTGTTTCAGTTTAGACATTGGGGTGACACCTAATCCTGTTATACTAGTATTAGTGCAGAGAAATGAAAAGTAATATTATTCTGTTTCTTCTGTTTAACCTAAGTACATCTGCTGCTCCTGTTACTGTTATCTCTTATCCAGCTTATTTTCGTGTCATTATTATTATCTGTTCATATGCTGAAAGTCACAGGACTTGCCAGACTTTATGTCTAACCTTGCTTGTTTTCGCCCCTTTTTCTTCCTTTTCCCCCCAGGTTTTCCAAGGAGGGAATACTTTAGCTTGATCCGGATTTCTTCTGCTTGAAGTACTTAGAGTGCTTAAAGTATGGCTTGACTCCTTATGGCAGCTTCTGTGGGGATTATGATTTTAAAGTTTTGTACTCCAATGATTTTCTGAACAAGACTGATATTTATGTACTTGAGTTTTTGGTAAAGATGTAACCATAATGATTTCTGTTTTCCACTGTAATAAAGTTATAATTTCTCAAGAATTGTTTATCTGTCTTGAAATTTTCTGTTCTGTTTACTAAAATGCTCCACCAAAGTTACGGCATTCCCTTTGTGAGTGTCCTTAACGGAGGTGGGGTGTTACAAATTTTTTACTCTATCAATTAAACAAAAAGATTATTTTAGTATGTTCTTCAATAATTTATCCGATGAAAAAATAATTGAATCGCATATAAATTATTTTGATACGCACCTTCTCGACAACTCTGACATTACTTGTAGGATTATTTGATGATGTTGTGCAAATTGTTACGATAACTACTTTTGATTTAGGCCATGCAACTTTGGTACCGATGGCTTCTCTAACTCGTGTCAATCCTTTAGTGGGTCTCCATAGAAAAGCATCTTCGATTTTTGGATTATCTATCCAAACTGCAATAGCAGCCGGACCAAGAGGGAGATCATTCACAAGTTCTTTTGGCTCACTCGAATGTAGTCGTACATGTGCGACTAATTCTTCACTACCACTCCAATCGATTAATTTGCAATTATGATCTACGTTGTTACTTTTACTCTAACAAGAAAGGACAAATTATTATTTTTATACAATGAAAATTAAAAAAAATAGTAAAAAAAATGAAAGATTACCCCATTATCTTCTTTTTCAAAGTTATCGAAGTTGCGCATAACAACTCTAGTAACTGGCCATGCTACTATCTCACCAACAACGTCTTCAAATGTGTGTCGAATAAAGTGAAGGTCGCCACAAGAAAGCATCTGGTCTTCTCACAGTGTCTATTATAATTTTCTTCGCATGATTCCCTAAAGGGATTTGTTGAACAAGCTCTTTTGGGTTACTTGGCACAACTCTTCCTTCCGCAACAATTTCGTCTGTCTCATTCCAATCCAATAAATCACATGTGCCATATTGTTCACCATGTTTCTTCTATTATTAATCAAAAACAAATTATATTAATAATGAAATTAAATGTCAAACATAATGAAATCGCACTACTACTATAAATAATTTTTACCACTTGATGCACATTTGCTTCATCCTGGCTTTCTTTTCCCTATAAAAAAAAGTATATTTATATAGGACACTTAGCACATTTATATAGCACATTTAAACATGGGCCTAACCATTATCAAATTCATACATTTTTAGTGTGATCAATGAAACTTATTTGATGTGATTAACGAAACTTCTAATTTCTTCGTTGAAGCAGCGTGGAAAGAGGAACTGAAATTTATCGAATACAGTCATGAATTCCAATTTGAAACGGATGTATACCTGAAATTCAAACTGCTATATATAGAGAGAGTCACTTTTAATAAGCTGCTATATATTTGCTTGAACAAAAGGAGATATGAATTGCATGGTGCAGAGGATTAAATTATAAAGAACAAAATATAAACACAACTCTATCTTATGTGCACAATGTTGATATAAATTACTTATTATTGCTATAGCGGTTTGTTTAATAAACAAAACTACATGTGTTATGTGCATTCGTAAATGTATGGTATTTATAACATGTTTTTAGTGTGCATGTTTGTGTTATGACTTAGTAGGGAAGAGCTGTAGATATCTGAAAATCGGTTCACACTAACATTACGCATGCATTGTATAATATATTCAAATTTAGTTACTCCAAAGGTCATATACTAACACAACCAAATTTCAATACTTTTTACATCTGCATATGCATGCATGTACATTTGTTTGAAAAATAAGTTTAATCAGGTTAATTTGCTCTTTTTTCAATTTTATGAAATGAAATCTGTTTGAAATAAAATTTTCTGCACTGCGATCGTACCCAAAAAAAGTCCGGAGTTGGTTCGAATTGAGCCAGAGCAATTTATGATCTTATAGTATATTTAATTATGCAAATTATCAACGCATGTTATTTACTAAAAAAATAAATAACTAATTACTTAATTATAAATCAATTTTATTTTAAAATATACATATCAAATACCCCATTCAAAATCTACTTTTGCAACATGCAAACGCATACCTTGTATATTCAACTTCTCCGCTCAAATGTCTCACTCAAATTTCCAATTACCATTAGCTGGGAATGCACTTAATGTAGTATGTTTTGTCGCCTCCGCATCATCGTTCCACTTTCATTTTCACTAACCAGTCAATACATAAATTAATAAGGTAGAGAGCAAACTAAATAAAATGAGCAAGGAATTCCAAAAATTGTATTCGAAGGCACATATCCTATAACCAAAAAATGATAAATTTCCATCCCTACTCCAACACTACAATTCGTTAGGTCGCATAGGAAAAATTGAAGATATGGTACCTTCCACATTATTTACTGGTATGGACTAAGATGATACTTTGGTTTAAGAATCTACACCTGTTAAGCTCCCAACAATAGCCTAATATTTGGGACCACAAGAAAACCCGCAAGGTAAACTGCAAACGGTTGCACCGAGATGCATTTACTTCAAAAAGTCAAAAGCAAGCAAAAACAAAAAATTGCAGTATTATGTCAATTAGCGAAAATAAATAATACATGCTTTGTAAGAAGCAGCAGTTTCAGCAATGCACAACTTGCACCCCAGTTGAAATTATTAAAGCATCTCCAGAAAAGTCAGTTTGAACAAAATGAGGCAAATCCACGCTTAATTTTCTTTTCTAAAATGGCAGCAGTTAAATGAAATGTTCGTTGCCAAATATTAGTAATGCTACAAATGTACAATAATAAAATAAAGAATAAATTAAATGAATGAATACTTGCTTGGATGGATCAATGAGAATGAGATGTTACCATGGTATGAGGTCAGATATGAGACACTAAGCATGAAACATTATCCCATTAACTTTGAATAATGCATTAAGCTAAATTTTAAAGTGGTGCAATGAATGGTGGTTGCAACTTTCAAACGACAAAAATACATGAACTTCAAGGTTCCAAATCCGAGGTAAAGGCACTTTAAACTTTAATGATTCAAGTCCTTTAATTACCAGAAAAAAATAAAGCGCACACACTCTTCCAATTTATTGTTTCAAATCTTTTCCCATAAAACACTTCCAACTTTACTGCTATGGTCGCTATTCTTGTAGACAAAAACTAAACCTTAGATCTTCCTAATTTATTTATTTTCCTGTATTATGATAATTTTGCTGTAGACCATTGTTGACCAGTATTATATTTTCCATAACCAAGATGACCATGACATCATATGTAAAGCCCACTTATTTTCAGATCAATGTGTTTTATTTTATCTTTGATTTTGTTGCTCCACCTGCATAATATCCTAAATGATATTACTCACAGGGCCGTTATACATTACTGCAAGGCATAGCAAAAAGAAGCACTATCAGAAGTCTAAAATAAAGGTAACAATCCCAAAAATCAGATGTTACACGAAAAATTAGGAATTTAAGAATTTAATTGTGCATGGTTGTTATAATGGCTTGCATCTAACAACATAAATATTGTACTGTACCCAACAGGTCAAAATAAGGTGCAATAGTAGAGAGACAGAACATAATATTAGAGGAGGCACTCAATGTCAAAAAAGAATATTTAAGTTCCAAAGGCAGTAGGCTATATTACACTTTTTTATCATGGTTTATAAGTTTTCAATCGAAGTCATATATAGTATTCATAAAATAATAGCTTATATATAATTAAATATTTTAAATGATTTTCATTATGGTCTTGAACTTAAAGTAAATCAATTTCAATCAAGTGTTTATGCACACCCTCAACCAAATACTTGAACAACCTCCAACAAGCTGTTTTTACATTTCAAACTTCTTCAAAGAAAAAAAATCAATTCAGTGTTTACATTTACTTAACTGTTCACATAAAAATTACAACCTTATAGTACAATTCTAATCCATGTTAAGATTGTATACTTCATTTCGCACTTAATAAAAAATGCAATTTTTTTTTTAAATCTTCATTTTCTGTTTTCAACAGTTTGCTATATTAGTGCATCTTTCTCCATCTCCTACAACACTGCCTGCTTCAGTCTGGCACATTTCCCCCTCAACCAATCAACCGACTTCCTTCCTAATCAAGCGTTTAGAGAGTTTAAGTGTTGTATATTGTAACACCCCGTGAATTCTATAACATTAAGCTTCACAAATTAAAGTGTAATTAATTCTAAATGAAAGAATTAAGGGAAACGGGTTATGCCATTGTGTTCGTCTCGGAATTCTGCTTGAGATAGAGTCCGAGCTTGCGTGAATCGGACTCCGTATGAAGGAGTTATGACCTTCAGAAGTTTCAGAATAAAATTTAAAATTCAAACAACTCGGTTTCAAGTTCAAAATTCGAAAAATAAGCTCAAACTGGGCTGAACGGGAAAATTCCCGCCCAGGGACCAGGTCGACCATAGGGTCGACCATGGTGTCGACCTGGTCACCCCAGGTCGACCATAGTGTCGACCTAGGTGTCGACCTACCAGTCGACCTACCCGGTCGACCTGGCTGGCTGGGTCTGGCTCTGGCTCGAATTTCTGTGGCTCGGTGTGTCATTGGAGCTGACATGTCACCTCTTGATTAGCTCTTTGGACTTTGTATGGACTAGATTCCTCCCGTCTTCATCTAACGGCTCAAGACAATCTAAAAATCTATATATACACCCTATGTCTCAACTAAAATTCACACAAAAAAATAAGATTGAAGTCGTCATGCTGCCGGGAAGGAATTGAGCGTAGCCGTCAAGGGAAAGGAGCTTAGGGACGAATCAAACTAAGAAGAGAACTAAAGTTTAATCAAACTAATCAACACAACCTTAATCTTCCCAAAGGAACGCATCTCAATTTCAGAATCCAGAATTCAATATTCTGCATTCGTTGTAAGTATAGTGATCTTTCAGAATATGAATAAAACTGTGATGTGATTCGATGTAAATGAAAATAGAATTGTGTTATTGTATAATAATGATATGAATTTTGTGTATTGTAATAATTCTGTCATGACTTGTGTATTGATATTTGTGGCATAAATTGATTGATGCAAGCCTATTGGACATTTGTATATGAAAATAATAGCACTTGCAAGTTTGTGGCAAAAACTAGAATTTGATCCCTTCATGTTTATGTCTATGGCATGGACCATATACATTCTCTAAGTCTAAATTAAGGCTTATGTTAACATGTTCTAGATTTGAGACCTTTTATGCCTTCATGACTTAAAATCTAGGAACACATTCTTATGTTTATTTGCAAGTATAATTGGATCTATGTTAAGTACCGTTTGGGTTACATAAACTATGCAAGTTTCATGTTGAAATAGGCTATATGATTAGATGTTAAAATTGGACATTTTGGTGAATATACAACATGTTAGTTTTGTTGTTGACATTATGCCAAGTTAAACATGTTTAAACCCATGTTTGTATAAGCCTAAACTATGCAATTTTATGTGACACCTATTTAGTTATATGCCTATTTGAATGCAAGTTCACATGACCCATAATTTATGTTAGTTGAATCGCTAAATTGCAAGTTCATGCGCCACACACCTTTATGTATTGTAAAATATTACATGTTCTTCATTTCCCCTTTTCTCGCATTTATAAAGTTGTGCTGAATTGTGTCGAGCCCAACATTTGTTATAATGTTGCGAACGTGCAAACGGGGGTAATAACGTTGGGTGTAAAACATGAAAAATATATGTTGGCATGTTTGGCACATGCCAACGACAATGACATTTAAGTGGTATGAATTGTTATACCTAAGAATAAAGGACATGACATTTACATATAAAATTGAGAAGTGATAAAATATGTAAATTTAGAAAACACGGTATGCTTAACCCGAGGTTGGATTGAGTTGTGACGTAAACCTGCCCGGACCCGCCCGACTGTCCAGTAGTCACAACAATACATATCCAATGTGGGTGGTTAAGCATTGAGCCCAATAAGGTCCCGAGGTTAGACTGAGCTACGGTGTAAACCTGCCCGGAACCGACCGGCACATCCAGTAACCGTAGCAATATCTATCTAATGTGAGTGACTGGTGCTTTAAGAGGCTAAGGACAGATGGTACGGTTAAGTCAACTAAAAACACTTAACCAAATTCAACATGTTAACAAGAATTGATGGGTGAGGTTAGGTAAATACAGACACTTAACCACTTAACATGTTTGACTAGAAAACCCTAGTAACGAGGGACCCGTTTCAGCAGTAACCCAGTTTAGGTATCATGGTACCCTGAAACTAGGCTGGGTGGGGCACGATTTCTGGGCTGATTGTAAGCGGTCAGAAACGATGGCGGTGGGTGCACAGTGTAGGTTCTAACAGGGTGCGGGCGTGCACACACTCCGGAGCAGACAAACAGGGCACTGGGGCACCGGTAGTATAGCCTATGTATTCTAGAATTGTGTCGGGGCCGCCACCATGGGTCTTGATACAACCCATGGTGGGACCAGCATAGGTATCTACAATTCGTTGGGGCCGTATGACACATATGTTTATGCGAGTAGGAGCCGATCTTTAGAAAATGGGGATCACTTCACCCTCAGCATGGGGTGCCAGTTAGGATAAGCTCAAGTAGGTGCAGAGATATAGTGTGGGTGCGATAGTACATTCGATTCTAAACTACACTTCCTTAGCTTGTGATACTTTCCTGTTTTCAGTTTATATCTATCATGCCCTTTTCTTATTTACATAATGAAGAGTCACTAGATTTACTCAGGCTTTATGTCTGACTCTATTTTCTTTTCGTCTTCTTTTCTTTCGTCCCTCCCCCCCCCCCATGTGCACAGGGAGGAAACAACCCAGCTTAGTCAGACTCTTTGCAAGCTTCAAGACCATAGATGTATGGTTTGGATCTCTTTTGCTCGGATTATAGCTTTGGATATCACTATGGGGATTTTTGTTACTTTATTTATGTTTTATGCTTCTTTAATAATCAAGACAGTAATGAGGTTGTAATGTTGGAAGTATTTTGAGACAATTATGGAAATGTTTTGTATGAACATGTATTGATGAAATAAAAGCCTGTTTGTTTTCCGCTGTTTAAAATATTTGTGTTTATATCTGTCTTGTATTTATCTGTGACTTTTACTTATAAACCTCCACCTAAGTTAAGGCATTCCCTTTGTGAGTGACCTTAACGAAGGTAGGGTGTTTCACTTGGTATCAGAGCATAGGTTTACCAGATAAGATAATTTTTTTTTTGAAATTGTTTTCAAAAGGAACTTTAAGAAGCATTTTTCAAGAAAAAAAATGTTATATTTTTTTAAAAAGGCATAATCCCCCAAAGCCATGTGCACTGTCTCTCTCTATCCTTCATTTTGAATCTTTCCTTTCTGTTTCAGCATGTCTGGAGACCTTAACGTTCCAGAAGGAGTACCGATACCCGACTGGTTTAGGAGGTACTTAGAAGCAAGGGCCAATGGCGTGGGTCCAGTAGACATTCCTCTTCCAGTGGCCGCGGTTTCTCCTCCTCCTCCTCCTCCTCCTCATGGAAATGCCTTCACAAAAACATGTAGAGACTTCAAGGCTATGGGTGGAAAAGACTTTTATGGGACAGAGTCCTTTGTAGGAGCAAGAAACTGGCTAAAGGAGACCGAGGATCTGTTTGTCATCTTCGGAGTTGATGACAGGCAAAAGATACAGCTAGCAGTGTGGTTGCTTAAAGATGAAGCTTCCTATTGATGGAAGATTACCAATGCTCAAAGGGTTGTGGAAACATGGGAAGATTTCAGGACAAGGTTTGAGATGAAATTCCTCTCCCAAGATGAAAGAAGCCTGCAAATGGAGAAGTTCCTAACTCTTAAACAGGGGAGCATGACGATCAGGGAGTATGTCAATTAGTTTAATCAGCTGGTCAGATTTTGGCTGGACTTAGTAAACACCCAACACAAGAAGGCACTTCGCTTCGTCAAAGGTCTGAATGAGCCTCTACACAGCCTTGCTATGACCCATGTATCTACGGGAGCGACTTATGAAAGCTTGGTGGACATGGTGTTACTACACGAGGAAGACAACGGCAAGAAAGAGACTAAGGTGGAAGAAAAGAAAGAGGGTCTACAAGCTAATAAAACAGACTTCAAGAAAGGAGGGAAGAACAATAAGCCCCGTGAGAGGAGAAAGTGCAATTTCTGTGGCATTGTTGGACATATATCGAAAGACTGCCAAAAGAGGAAAGCGAAGATTGGTGGGTGCTTCCATTGCGGAGAGACTGGGCACTTGGCTAAGGACTGCCCAAAGAAGCGAGGGCAGGGACAGAAGGCTGGATCCACTTCAGGGGGTCAAGTTCATCCAATGGTGGCACCTCCTTAGGAACGAGGTAGTAATATTTCTGTAGAAAGTGTAGTCTATCTTTATGATCATCCAGCTCGCACACTTTTTGACTCTGGCGCATCACACTCCTTTATTTCATCTGACTTAGTAGAATCTCTGCATCTAGACCCTAGTATGGTAGAGGATCCCTTAGTAGTTTCAAATCCAATTGGGGGCTCCGCTTACTTGTCAATGGTTTTTTTGGGTTTGAAAATCTCTATTCTCAGCATTGAGTTTAGTTGTAATGCCTTTGTTTTGGGCTTCTCGGGATATGGTTTGATCTTAGGCATGGACTGGTTATCCAGTAATGGTTCCATTCTTGATTGTGAGAAAAGAGTAGTTAGACTCTTGACTCGGCTTGGTAACACTCTAGAAATTTCTTGTAATCCCTTGAATGTTGTTATGTTAGTTATCTAGAGTCGCTTGATGCTTCTGATGAGAATTTGCAGTCAGTTAGAGTAGTCCAGGAATATCCGGATGTCTTTGAGGAGGTGAAGGGCTTACCTCCGAGGCGGGAAATAGACTTCCGCATATATCTTATGGATAATGCAAAGCCTGTAGCTTTACCTGTCAGACACATGGCTCCAAAGGAGAGAAAGGAGCTCAGCAAGAAGGTTAAAGAACTTCTCGAAAAGGGGTTCATTAGATGGAGCATTTCAGAATGGGGTGCTCCAATGGTGTTCGCAACCAAAGCAGATGGTTCGCTTCGCCTTTGCGTCGACTATAGGGAGTTAAACAAATTGACCAAGAAAAATAGGCACCCTCTTCCCCGAATCGACGATTTGTTTGATTAGCTTGTAGGTGTGTCGGTCTTCTCCCAACTTGATCTGGCAACTGGGTTCCATCAGCTAAGAGTAGCTGAAGACAGCATTAATAAAACCGCGTTCAGAACTCCAGATGGTTTCTTCAAGTGGCTTGTCATGCATTTCGTCTTGACAAACGCACCCGCTTATTTCGTAGACCTAACGTGCAAAGTGTTCAGAGAATTCCTCAACAAATTTGTGGTTGTCTTCGTAGACGATATTTTGATCTTCTCAAAGAATGAAGAAGAGCATGCTCAACATCTGAAAGAAATCATGGATACTCTCCGAGCACATCAGCTGAAGGCAAAATTTTCCAAATGCCACTTTTGGAGAGAAGAAGTAAGGTTTCTTGGGCATGTGGTGTCCAAAGAAGGGTTGGCCGTGGACCCCGCGAAAGTAGTTGCGGTGCAAGATTGGAAGGCACCAAAGAACGCAACCGAAGTCAGAAGTTTTCTAGGGCTGGCGGGTTTCTACCGTAAGTTCATTAGGGATTTTGCAAAAATCTCAGCTCCACTCACAAGGCTAACAAAGAAGAATCTAGCATTCACTTGGGACTTGGATTGCGAGTTTACTTTCCAACGCTTGAAAAGGGCTCTTACAACAGCCCCAGTCCTTACTTTGCCAGATGGAAGCAAGATGTTCACAGTATACACAGATGCATGCGGGACGGGGCTAGGCGTTGTTTTGATGCAAGAAGGGAGGGTAGTAGCTTATGGTGGAAGGCAATTGAAAGTTCATGAAAAGAACTACCCAACCCACGATCTTGAGTTAACCGCCACCGTCTTTGCACTTAAGTCTTGGCGCCATTATCTCCTAAGTGAGAAGTTTGAACTGTATACTTACCATAATTCATTGAAATATCTTTTCTCGTAGAAAGATCTTAACTTAAGGAAACAGATATGGATGGAGTTTCTTGCCTCGTACGACTTTGAGATTTCCTATACTCTGGGCAAGGGCAGTGTAGTAGCAGACGCCTTGAGCAGAAAGAAGTTGACCCTAAGCCCGCTCTTTGTAGAAAGGAAAAGCCTAGAGTATATAACCAGTTTTAACTTTAGGCCCTCCTCTGATTTTGTACCGGGTTTGTTAGCATCTCTTGAAGTGCGCCCTACTATTTTGGATACAATAGGGACTGCACAACGTGAAGACCCTCAGCTAGTTGAAGTGGTTGATAAGCTAATTATGGGTGAGACTTCTAGTCACCTCAATAGGTACTCTATCGATGATAATGGCTGGCTGAGACGCGATGGAAGACTATGCGTCCCACAAGCAAGGGAGTTGGTAAAGAAGGTTCTTGAGGAAGCACATCATTCCAAGATGACAATACACCCAGGCGGAGAAAAAATGTACAAGTACATAAAGAGAGTTTTCTTTTGGAGCGGCATGAAGAAGGACATGGCAGATTTCGTTTTTAAGTGTAAGATATGCCAATAGGTCAAGGCGGAACAGAAGAAGCCTGGAGGACTGCTTCATCCTCTAGAGGTTCCCCAGTGGAAGTGGGATAGTATTTCAACGGACTTCGTTGATGGGCTTCCTAGGTCAAGAAGGGGCAATAATAGCATTTGGGTAATAGTGGATAGGCTTACAAAAAGCGCCCACTTTTTACCTGTCAAGAGTAGAAGGACTGCCTCATCTTTAGCGTCTCTTTACCTTAGGGAGATAGTTCGACCCCATGGGATACCCTCCAGCATTGTTAGTGACCGAGACCCAATCTTCACAAGCGAGTTTTGGCGGAGTCTGCAAGAAGCTGTAGGCACACAGTTATGTTTGAGCATGGCCTATCACCCCCAAACTGATGGCCAGACGGAAAGGGTGAATAGAGTTTTAGAGGATATTTTAAGACTTTGCGTTCTTGACTTTGGAGGGACATGGGAGGATCACCTTCCTTTAGTGGAATTTGCCTACAACAACAGCTAACAAGCTACCAAGCTACCATAGGCATGGCACCCTTCGAAGCCTTATATGGAAGACCGTGCAAATCACCAACTTGTTGGTGGAAGTCTATAGATAAGCTTATACTTGGGCCAGACATCAGAGAGACCTCAGAGAAAGTGGACTTAATACCAAGAAGGATGAAGACAGCCTAGGATAGACAAAAATCCTACGCAGACAAGAGATGGACCGACCTTGAGTTTGAGGTTGGGGACACGGTTTTCCTTATGGTATCTCCTTTAAGGAACGTCGTTCGCTTTGGATCCACAGGAAAGTTAGCACCAAGATTTGTACGGCCATTTCCTATCATCTAGAAGGTTGGGAAGATGGCCTATAGATTAGAGCTACCCGAGAGACTGGCTGGAGTTCACAACGTCTTTCATGTTTCTCACCTCCGGAAGTGTTTGCATGAGCCTACGGAAGTGGTGGAACCTAGCATTCTAGAAGAAGCCGAAGTGGAACGTGAAGCAACTGTGGGGAGAGTTCCAACCCGCATCTTAGGAACTGAAGTGAAAAAGCTACGCAACCGCGAAGTCAAACTCATTAATGTTCAGTGGAGCGACGCCGAGGAAGACGCGACTTGGGAAACTGAGGACAGAATACGCGCTGCCTACCCTTTTCTTTTTGAGGGTACATCTTTGATCTCTCTTTTTCCTTAAGTTATGCTTTATCTATCTTTTTAGGTATATTTCCTCGGTCCTTAGGTATATCTCCTCGGTCCTTTTCCTAACTCCTTAGGTAGAAAACAAATGGATGCAAATATGTATTTGAAAACATGTTATGGATGATGGCTGCAAATGGTTGCTAGTGATTGCTAATGGTTGCTCGTGGATGCATATACACACACACCCTAGGTTTTAGAATGGCTCAGTCACTTCATATTGCATATGCATATATGTATTCTCATTTGTATATGGTTGAAACTTGATATGCTGTCATATGGTTGTCGCATTTGTATGAATAGTTGTGCACTCGTGTAGAATTATGAGTAGAAAAAATTTGCATACATAATGGATTCATGACACTTACATGATTCGCATTAAGGAGGTCAACTGAATCAGTAGACCGCCTGATTTCTGCATTAGATAAGGACATGTACACACACTATGCATATGATCATGAAGCATTAGAAGTCTTTTAAGGACAGTGGACGCCTGTGTTTGTTGGTTGAGTAGATGGACGACTGGATGATAGGATATACATTCTTCCTAACTTGAAGATTTCGGGGACGAAACCCTTTTAAGAGGGGGAGAATGTAACACCCCGTGAATTCTATAACATTAAGCTTCACAAATTAAAGTGTAATTAATTTGAAATGAAAGAATTAAGGGAAACAGGTTACGCCATTGCGTTCGTCTCGGAATTCTGCTTGAGATAGATCCGAGTTTGCGTGAATCGGACTCCGTATGAAGGAGTTTTGACCTTTGGAATTTTCAGAATAAAAATTAAAATTCAAACAGCTCGGTTTCAAGTTCAAAATTCGAAAAATAAGCTCAAACTAGGCTGGGCTGGAAAATTCCCGCCCAGGGACCAGGTCGACCATAGGGTCGACCATGGTGTCGACCTGGTCACCCCAGGTCGACCATAGTGTCGACCTGCCAGTCGACCTACCCGGTCAACCTAGCTGGCTGGGTCTGGCTCTGGCTCGAATTTCTGTGGCTCGGTGTGTCATTGGGGGTGACATGTCACCTCTTGATTGGCTCTTTGGACTTTGTATGGTCTAAATTCCTCCTGTCTTCATCTGATGGCTCTAGACAGTCTAAAAATCTATATATACACCCTAAGTCTCAACTAAAATTCACAAAAAAATAAGATTGGAGTCGTCATGCTGCCGGGAAGGAATTGAGTGTAGCCGTCAAGGGAAAGGAGCTTATGGACGAATCAAATTAAGAAGAGAACTACAGCTTAATCAAATTAATCAACACAACGTTAATCCATCCAAAGGAACGCATCTCAATTTCAGAACTCAAAATCCAGAATTCAAGATTCTGCATTCGTTGTAAGTATAGTGATCTTTCAGAATATGAATAAAACTGTGACGTGATTCGATGTAAATGAAAATAGAATTGTGTTATTGTATAATAATGATATGAATTCTGTGTATTGTAATAATTCTGTCATGACTTGTGTATTGATATTTGTGGCATAAATTGATTGATGCAAGCCTATTGGACATTTGTATATGAAAATAATAGCACTTGCAAGTTTGTGGCAAAAACTAGAATTTGATCCCTTTATGTTTATGTCTATGGCATGGACTATATACATTCTCTAAGTCTAAATTAAGGCTTATGTAAACATGTTCTAGATTTGAGACCTTTTGTAACACCCCACGTCCGTTAGTGTCACTCACAAAGGGAATGCACTAAGTTCTGTGGAGCATTTTGGGTAAAAGATGCAGATAAATTACAAGACAGACAAATTATTAAACAGTGGAAAATAGAACTTTGCTTTATTGATAAAATAGTCTGTACAAGATTCTTTTACAATATCAGAGTATCATCTGTCTTTATAAAATAAAGAAGCATGAAAATACATTTATATATTCCCCAATGTAGCAAGAGCCAGCCATAGCATCTGGAAGAGAATCCAAAGACAACTTCGTCAAATCTTCAAGCTGGGAAAGAGCAACGGTCCAGTCTAATCCTGAGTTATACTATTCCCTCCTCAACTACCTGGGGGGGACGGAAGAAAAGAAGACGAAAGAAAAACAGAGTCAGACATAAAGCCTGAGTAAGTTCAGTAACTTCTAGCATGTGAACATGGAAAAACAAAACGACATGAATTAACTGAATACAAGATTACACCATGACGATAAGGTCAACAAGATTAGACAAGGTAGTCACAAGATATGCTAAGATGACTGGATACGCTCTAATACTTTCGCAGCTTCGCTATTTCCTTGTTATACTGGTTTCTATATCTCTGCACCACCTAACTAGTGTTCAACTAGTAACGATAACGTGATCCCAACCCCTGTAGTTTCCATTGCCTTCAGGCATACATTTATTATTTATTACCTAGATCTAGTCTAGGGTTTTCTATCAAGTGCTTTCTAGATTTAACTATAGTTTTACGCTATCTGCTGAACGCTTTTCGAGTTCAGGGTTTATGCCACCTAGTCCAACTAGGGATTACGCTACCTGTCGAACAATGCCCCCAAGTCTAGGTGTGAAAACCCGTAACTTCCCCGTAAAGGAAAGTGTCGGATAGTTCGAGAACAAACCACAACAGAGCGCATATAAAAGAACATTTCATTGTATATTACAACAATGCATCAGATTACAAGAATATACAGAGTATAAAAGAATATTACACAGAAATATCAGAGATTTAAATTACATTTAAATACATAGCAGCGGAAAAATAATACAACACACAACTAGAATGAGATATACGGATACAAAGCTTTCCGGATATCGTTCCAGCTGTAAACCAGGATCCTGTGAATATAAATCTGCAAAACCGAAACTACTAGCTGCCCGTGTCAAAATAAGGGCACCCAGAGTTTAGGTTAAAACAATAAACTCCAGGTCAGTCATGTGACTGGTGTGAGAACTAAAACAGTTATAAATCTTTATTTTTAAAGTTAGGTAAATCAAGGGACCACGCCGTATAACACGGAACGGGTTTCCTCCCAAGAATACCAGTGCATAAAACAGACAGCGCAATGCTAAACAAAGAAAAATGAAGCTGTTATAAGACCCAGGTCCTATCACACAATGCAACGCAAGCCGGGGGATAAGGTTTTCCCTTATAACAGCCAAAGAATGCTTGATACGTTTAAAACAAATCATTTGATACTATAATAAGTGCATAGTGTATAAAACAACTTCAAATCATAAGTATCAATCATAGGCGACATGAGCGTCCCATGCCACTATGTCGCCACATATAGGTTTACAATCAAAACCGCAATGTCGTATTTGGAAATTGGATTTCCGTCTATGAACCGAGGCAAAAGATAGTCCTCAACCGATTCGGGACAATCTAGTCCATGTCTCAGGCAAGTACTCAGTCAAGCCTTGGAGCGACAGGGCCGGTCCACCGATGTGGATTAAAATGCCTGAACACTACGTTTCCCCGCCCTTTGGGGCGTAAACGAGCTAACTAAATGACTCCATCGGTTCGAGAACGACCGATCAATCCGAGGCGCCTTGCAACAGCAACAACCACATAAGTCAAACTCGTCAGGGCGTGTAAAACCACTGACGCCACTTCTAACTAGAAAGAAACGCATGCCCTCCCTGAGGTCCGTCTCCCGTTTTTGGTTCATACCGGGTGTAAAACACGCGAAGTAACCGTTACACAAAGCTACGCCACAAAGGCCTTGCTTTGATCATCACTACAAGACTTTGCTTTTCAACAGAGCCTCGATCAATTGCCACTTAGGCATGCCACACAGGCAATTCACTCCATGCGTTTGATATCCATCAATATATAACCCCTGAGCTCGTACGTCTCAGAGAAGGGCGTTAAGCAAGAGAATAAATTCTCCACCGCCAAACAGATATATATTTAATAGAGATCAATCACATGGACTAAAATCCAATGTCAGACACACAGTCCATTTACAAGTCCGTTCTGGGTCTGAACGAAACCGGAGGCACCTAGTACCCCGCATATCCATCGATCTCCATGTACGTCTGGACGATCACTAACTGTTTCCATCTTCTTGGGTGTACAGCCCAATCAAGATCATCAGTAATTACCCAGACGACGTGAAGACCTCCGGTCTTCGACCATCGTCTTCATCTTCGACTTATCGTCGTATCAGTTATTCAGAATGGGATAAACCCGGTCTTTCCGAATAACTCGCGTATATTTTAAATAAGTGTTACACAAACACAACATACGCCTCATTCCAATTCATTAGTCACTAACCGTAAATTAATCAAGAGAATAATTCCCCAAATATTAACCCCGAAGGCCGAAACCAACATCAGATCAATATTCAGAAAACCATTCTGTTTGGCTAACCGACAGTCAATTTCTAAATTTCACATTCATAGGGAAAGGTTCCCATTAATTTTATCAAAGATAAATTCTTTAATTTATTCTTTAATCTATTTTTGAATCTCAATTCAAACTAGTCGGGATTAACGAACCTTACCGAAGTAATCATTTGTTTTAATTTCCCAATCCCAACCTATTCATCCCATGAAGTAAAATTGGTAATACTTCATATTTAACACCACAGTGTTATCGGTAAATTCAATTACCATTTCACGTTCAAATCTAATTAAAGATTTAACTATCGCCTGGAGCAAAACTGGTGATACTCCACTTTCGATCATTTCAATCTAATTAAAGATTCATTAAAACTTCACTTAGTTTTAATCTTCGACTGGGTTAAAGAATCAGTGTCATTTAAAACACGGTTCACGATAAACCCAAAATCACATTCCATTAATTATCGGGTTAAAGAACGAGTGTTATTTAAAACACTGTTCACGTTAAACCCAAAAATCAATATCAATTCAATTTCAATTAAATATTATTTAATTGGTACACTTCATTAAATCTAAATAAAAAGATTTTATCTTTTCTCAACTGGGTTCAAGAACAGTGTTAGTGAAGACACCATTCACGACAAACCCCAAATCACATTTGATATTCAATACAAGGCTCTGAATAGAAAATATACCGGCTTATATTCAATATCAAATTCCACGACTAACAGATGTCGTATTGGAAATAACGATATAAATATATCTTTCAAATTTCCATAACAACACCTGTATAATCACGAATTCCAACATCGAAATATTCCGAAGACAATTTCGATTCAAATCCACTCCAATGCAATCATTGGAAATTCTGGTTATTTTTAAAACCCTTTTCAAATTCAATTTATTTATTTAAAAATAAATAGAATTATATTTCTAGTTCAAAACTAGTTCATTTCGATAAAAATCTATTTCTATCTTTTCAAATATGGAGTTTTTCATCCCAATTCTTTCTAAATCATTTCTTATGATTTTACACAAATTATTACTATTTTTAATAATTTTATCAAGGCCTGTACAGTCGATTTCCATCAACGGTCATCGAACTGCACTTACAGCGACCTTTTTCGAATTTGATTTGGACGTATCTCCAAATCCAACCGTTAGATTTCAAATTTCTAACATTCATTAGAAAGCTCTTTTCGATCCGAACCCAACGGTTCCGGTTTTAGGAGAATCCGACGGTCGGATCTCCCGCAATGTCCGTTTGAAATCAATGGTCGAAATTCGCGAACTGCCGCGGCGCGGCGCGTTCTATTCAGGCCATTATATTATATATATAATATATATAATATATATTTCGTCGATTTCTATTTAAAACGAATTATATGAATAGTTTTAAATTCGTTTCAAAAGCAATTTCCACTTCCTTTTCAATTCAAATCAAAATTGAATTCTTCTTTATAAATTCGTTTTAAAATTCATTTCTATTCAATTCAAATTTCAATTCAATTTGAATTCATTTCAATTCGCTTTCAATTCAATTTGAATTCGTTTCAATTCAATTCATTTCGAAATCGTTTTCAATTCAATTCATTTCGAAATCGTTTTCAATTCAATTCATTTCGAAATCGTTTTCAATTCATTTCGAAATCGTTTTCAATTCAATTCATTTCGAAATCGTTTTCAATTCAATTCATTTCGAAATCGTTATATATTCAATTCATTTCGAAATCGTTTTCAATTCAATTCATTTCGAAATCGTTATATATTCAATTCACTTCGAAATCGTTTTCAATTCAATTCATTTCGAAATCGTTTTCAATTCAATTCATTTCGAAATCGTTTTCAATTCAATTTATTTCGAAATCGTTTTCAATTCAATTCATTTCGAAATCGTTTTCAATTCAATTCATTTCGAAATCGTTTTCAATTCAATTCATTTCGAAATCGTTTTCAATTCAATTCATTTCGAAATCGTTTTCAATTCAATTCATTTCGAAATCGTTATAAAATCGACATAAATATCGTTCACGTCAAAATGGCGTCAATCTAATCATCACGGCTTCACATATTTCTATTTTCAAATATTCTATTTCAAATATTTCCTATTATCAAAATATTCTTTATTTTCACGATTGGAATGAGGCCCAATCAATTACCATATAAAGTTAATTATATGGATTTTCATACAACACATGTATATAATAACATTGAAAATAATCAACCATCAACCAAAGTGCATTACACTGTAAAAGCATCAAATATAGATATTCAACGCTTATAACAGCCTGTCAATCAATCGATCGACATATTTAATCAATCAGGATGAGTGAACTTCAAATTTCATCCCAACACCCGTGTGGGGTTTCAAACAATCAAACACATATTTTATTTGTGCTGTTGGGCGATGTGTAAAATTTATCGACCCAATCAATGTCCTTCAAATAGGTGTACATAAACAAACCGTCTGGTTTGTAAATGAATATTTATTTATTCACATTCGCGTTAAAAATTATATCTTTAACGATAAAACATTTTATTCCAACATATGAATTTCTATTCAGTTCATTCTTTAAATAAAATGATATTTTTATTTTTCTAACATATTTTAGAAAATTTCGGCGGCATAACGGCACGATACTAGAAACGGGACGAGGCCTAGCCTTATCCCCGGTCTAGTGAAGGCCCACGCCATTCACACATCAATCATATCAATTTCATTTCACCAAACAATTCAAATCAACTCAAACAATCTAACTAACAACACAGCCAAACAAACAAGTCCATGGTCTGTGGACGATTGTGTCGGGTGCTACTAAGCACCGTCTGCATCCTAGTATATATAAATATAACTAGAAAAATAAATTGAAAGGTGAGAAATTCTCACATATAGCTATCCTAGCTCCACGGCACTTCATTGATAGAAATCTTCATCGTCATCGCATCTTCGTTGCTGTAGCCACTACATATGTAAAAATCGAATTTTTACTATGCTATTCAATATATAAAAATCGAATTTTTACTTCGATGTTCAATATATAAAAATCATATTTTTATTTCGAAGTTCAATATATAAAAATCATATTTTTATTTCGAAGTTCAATATATAAAAATCATATTTTTATTTCAAAGTTCAATATATAAAAATCATATTTTTATTTCGAAGTTCAATATATAAAAATCATATTTTTATTTCTAAAAATCATATGTTTTATAAATAAAAAAATTAGATCTTTTCCTTGTCAAAAATACGATCTTTCTTTGCTATAAAATCTAATTTTTATAAGATTAAAACTCGAATCTTTATAGCGTTAAAAATCAAACTTTCGTATTGATAAAAATCATAGCTTTACGGGTTTAGAATCAAATCTTTTTGCTTGTTAACAAAATCAATTTCTAAACTTATCTTAAGATCAGTTTTAAACTCGAATTTTTAAACAATAAAAATCCTAGCTTTTCTATGAATAAAAATATAAACATTCTTATCTAAAAGATTACATTTTTATATTGATTATTCAATATAAATTAAAACAATAAATAGAAAAACTTACAATGGACTAAAAAGGAGGGAAAGGGGCCTGCGTTGGAGAAGAAGAAGGGGAGGAGGACACTGGACAGCTCGCAGGTGGCGGGGGAAGGTGCGGAAGTCGACTGGGGGGAAGCGGCGGTGGAGGCGGTGGTTAGGTAGGGGTTGCGGTGCGTTTTTGGTGGGGTTTGGGGGTTCCAGGTAGGTTCGACGAGGAGGAGAAGAAGAGGGGGGAGGAGGGAGGTTGTCGCGCCTGCTGCGCGGTGGCGCGCTCTTCGGGGTGCGGTGGCGCATCTCGTCGGAGGAGCGGCGGCTCCTCCGTCTCTTTCCTTTTTTTTTCTTCTGTAATTCGATTGTGAACGGGGGGGGTGGGGGGGTAATATGAAAAAGATTGTATATATTTAATTTAATTTTAATTTATTTTATCCCAAGGAGTTGACTTTTTATTCGCCTTCGAACCGAGGCCCACCGACTGTCGCCCATAGCGTTTCACCCCCATTCCGAACACAATGGGATATGTATCGTAAGCTGATTCGGCTGTTACAATCAGTTTTCGTTACATTTAAATCACTATATTGAGTTTTAAACGTACATTTCAAATTACCGGGGTCACATACTAACTAGAAAAATTCCTGAAAAATATTTTCTAGCTTCGTATAGACGATACGGTCCTAACAAAACTAGTTTCGTCGAATTCTGAGACCGTTGGAAAAATGGCCAATTTCCAGTCGATTAAAATCAACTGAAACTGGTCAAACGCGTTTTCCTTCGCCACGCTCACATATTGATTCGAAAAATCATGAAATTTGAAACCTAGCAATAATTTTACATCACGGACCCAACAAAAGTGGTTTCGTCGAAATCCGAGGTCATTTGCAAAATGTCCATTTTTAAGGGCCTGAATTCCATAGCGACTATTCAGAATTTTCAACTGGACATATCTTATCATTTCTAAGATGAAATCTCAGTTTGTTAACTTCGTTACAAAGATATAGTTATACATATTCAAATATTTCTTGTTTCGTTCAATTCTGACTTATATTGAATTCTGTATATTCATTTGAACTTAGAAATCGAATTATCGAACTACCGCGCCATTTTCAATTCTATTTATAATTATATATAAATATTTATATTCTAACGACGACGCGTATAAATATATACGTTCGAATTATATTCTAAATAAATTTCTCGTCGATATTATTTAAAATAATCCATTTTAAATAATCAAAATTCGCTAAAATGGCCAAAATAAAATTTTAAACTGGCCCAGATTTTCGGGTTGTTACAATCTCCCCCACTTAAAACTTTTCGTCCCCGAAAAGGAACAAAGTCGAAAGTGGTTTGATTAATTAACTCTACGCTCGATCTGGCTTCCATTCTCCAACTTTCCAATTTCTGAGAATTTTCTAAAATTTCAAAAATTTGGCTAACACCTTAAATTTTTGAAAAATTTCGCCATAACCTCCCCTGCACCGGGAGCATCGGGGAATTTCAAATAGCTTCCCCGGTCCTTCAGATCTCAAAAAGAAAAAGAAAAGGCCAAGCGGCTAGCCAATAGGCTCATAAAATCATCATCACCCAAACAAAACAGTAAATTATGTAGTAAACATGTACCTATTTGTCGGGCAAACAAATTTTATTCTCTGCTTTAGCCTCCTTGCTATGACCTGTTCAATGTAAGTATGTATATGCAAGCAAACACGACCAATTTCTCAATACAATTCAATATTTGATGCTATTAGGCTAACTGGCTAAAAATTAGCAAACAAATAAACAAACAACCCAAACATCAATCAATTAGTGAATTAGAGTTTCAAATTCATAAATTTTGATACATATACAAAAATCAAATTTTTGATGCCAAATCACAACAATAGGCCCTATCTAATTCTGGTTCTCACACCAATCAATAGGAAATATATAGAAAGTCCACTTTCGTCACTCGAACATAAATTCGGATGATGATCGATCAATCATCAGAACCACCCCCGGGCGACTAGAGTGTAATTCTATATCTATCCAGTATATTAAAAATTCGAATACACGCGGATCAGACGTATACGCAAAATCTGTATATACTGGATTGTCCACATCAATATAAATAGTTAATCAAATACGAATAATTGATTTAAATTTTCAAAACAAAACTTGTTTTTATTTGAAAAATATACTCTTCACACTCGTTCTAGGATACTACTGATCCTATCTCTAACGAGTCATTCTAATTGGATATTACTAATCCAATATCTGATGAATTCTTTCGTACGGTTCTAATGTGCCTTGTTCTCTAGCTTTGTAAACCAAAGCTCTGATACCAACTGTGAAAACCCGTAACTTCCCCGTAAAGGAAAGTGTCGGATAGTTCGAGAACAAACCACAACAGAGCGCATATAAAAGAACATTTCATTGTATATTACAACAATGCATCAGATTACAAGAATATACAGAGTATAAAAGAATATTACACAGAAATATCAGAGATTTAAATTACATTTAAATACATAGCAGCGGAAAAAAAATACAACACACAACTAGAATGAGATATACGGATACAAAGCTTTCCGGATATCGTTCCAGCTGTAAACCAGGATCCTGTGAATATAAATCTGCAAAACCGAAACTACTAGCTGCCCGTGTCAAAATAAGGGCACCCAGAGTTTAGGTTAAAACAATAAACTCCAGGTCAGTCATGTGACTGGTGTGAGAACTAAAACAGTTATAAATCTTTATTTTAAAAGTTAGGTAAATCAAGGGACCACGCCGTATAACACGGAACGGGTTTCCTCCCAAGAATACCAGTGCATAAAACAGACAGCGCAATGCTAAATAAAGAAAAATGAAGCTGTTATAAGACCCAGGTCCTATCACACAATGCAACGCAAGCCGGGGGATAGGGTTTTCCCTTATAACAGCCAAAGAATGCTTGATACGTTTAAAACAAATCATTTGATACTATAATAAGTGCATAGTGTATAAAACAACTTCAAATCATAAGTATCAATCATAGGCAACATGAGCGTCCCATGCCACTATGTCGCCACATATAGGTTTACAATCAAAACCGCAAAGTCGTATTTGGAAATTGGATTTCCGTCTATGAACCGAGGCAAAAGATAGTCCTCAACCGATTCGAGACAATCTAGTCCATGTCTCAGGCAAGTACTCAGTCAAGCCTTGGAGCGACAGGGCCGGTCCACCGATGTGGATTAAAATGCCTGAACACTACGTTTCCCCGCCCTTTGGGGCGTAAACGAGCCAACTAAATGACTCCATTGGTTCGAGAACGACCGATCAATCCGAGGCGCCTCGCAACAGCAACAACCACATAAGTCAAACTCGTCAGGGCGTGTAAAACCACTGACGCCACTTCTAACTAGAAAGAAACGCATGCCCTCCCTGAGGTCCGTCTCCCGTTTTTGGTTCATACCGGGTGTGAAACACGCGAAGTAACCGTTACACAAAGCTACGCCACAAAGGCCTTGCTTTGATCATCACCACAAGACTTTGCTTTTCAACAGAGCCTCGATCAATTGCCACTTAGGCATGCCACACAGGCAATTCACTCCATGCGTTTGATATCCATCAATATATAACCCCTGAGCTCGTACGTCTCAGAGAAGGGCGTTAAGCAAGAGAATAAATTCTCCGTCGCCAAACAGATATATATTTAATAGAGATCAATCACATGGACTAAAATCCAATGTCAGACACACAGTCCATTTACAAGTTCGTTCTGGGTCTGAACGAAACCGGAGGCACCTAGTACCCCGCATATCCATCGATCTCCAAGTACGTCTGGACGATCACTAACTGTTTCCATCTTCTTGGGTGTACAGCCCAATCAAGATCATCAGTAATTACCCAGACGACGTGAAGACCTCCGGTCTTCGACCATCGTCTTCATCTTCGACTTATCGTCGTATCAGTTATTCAGAATGGGATAAACCCGGTCTTTCCGAATAACTCGCGTATATTTTAAATAAGTGTTACACAAACACAACATACGCCTCATTCCAATTCATTAGTCACTAACCGCAAATTAATCAAGAGAATAATTCCCCAAATATTAACCCCGAAGGCCGAAACCAACATCAGATCAATATTCAGAAAACCATTCTGTTTGGCTAACCGACAGTCAATTTCTAAATTTCACATTCATAGGGAAAGGTTCCCATTAATTTTATCAAAGATAAATTCTTTAATTTATTCTTTAATCTATTTTTGAATCTCAATTCAAACTAGTCGGGATTAACGAACCTTACCGAAGTAATCATTTGTTTTAATTTCCCAATCCCAACCTATTCATCCCATGAAGTAAAATTGGTAATACTTCATATTTAACACCACAGTGTTATCGGTAAATTCAATTACCATTTCACGTTCAAATCTAAATAAAGATTTAACTATCGCCTGGAGCAAAACTGGTGATACTCCACTTTCGATCATTTCAATCTAATTAAAGATTCATTAAAACTCCACTTAGTTTTAATCTTCGACTAGGTTAAAGAATCAGTGTCATTTAAAACACGGTTCACGATAAACCCAAAATCACAATCCATTAATTATCGGGTTAAAGAACGAGTGTTATTTAAAACACTATTCACGTTAAACCCAAAAATCAATATCAATTCAATTTCAATTAAATATTATTTAATTGGTACACTTCATTAAATCTAAATAAAAAGATTTTATCTTTTCTCAACTGGGTTCAAGAACAGTGTTAGTGAAGACACCATTCACGACAAACCCCAAATCACATTTGATATTCAATACAAGGCTCTGAATAGAAAATATACCGGCTTATATTCAATATCAAATTCCACGACTAACAGATGTCGTATTGGAAATAACGATATAAATATATCTTTCAAATTTCCATAACAACACCTGTATAATCACGAATTCCAACATCGAAATATTCCGAAGACAATTTCGATTCAAATCCACTCCAATGCAATCATTGGAAATTCTGGTTATTTTTAAAACCCTTTTCAAATTCAATTTATTTATTTAAAAATAAATAGAATTATATTTCTAGTTCAAAACTAGTTCATTTCGATAAAAATCTATTTTTATCTTTTCAAATATGGAGTTTTTCATCCCAATTCTTTCTAAATCATTTCTTATGATTTTACACAAATTATTACTATTTTTAATAATTTTATCAAGGCCTGTACAGTCGATTTCCATCAACGGTCATCGAACTGCACTTACAGCGACCTTTTTCGAATTTGATTTGGACGTATCTCCAAATCCAACCGTTAGATTTCAAATTTCTAACATTCATTAGAAAGCTCTTTTCGATACGAACCCAACGGTTCCGGTTTTAGGAGAATCCGACGGTCGGATCTCCCGCAATGTCCGTTTGAAATCAATGGTCGAAATTCGCGAACTGCCGCGGCGCGGCGCGTTCTATTCAGGCCATTATATTATATATATAATATATATTTCGTCGATTTCTATTTAAAACGAATTATATGAATAGTTTTAAATTCGTTTCAAAAGCAATTTCCACTTCCTTTTCAGTTCAAATCAAAATTGAATTCTTCTTTATAAATTCGTTTTAAAATTCATTTCTATTCAATTCAAATTTCAATTCAATTTGAATTCATTTCAATTCGCTTTCAATTCATTTTGAATTCGTTTCAATTCAATTCATTTCGAAATCGTTTTCAATTCAATTCATTTCGAAATCGTTTTCAATTCAATTCATTTCGAAATCGTTTTCAATTCAATTCATTTCGAAATCGTTATATATTCAATTCATTTCGAAATCGTTTTCAATTCAATTCATTTCGAAATCGTTATATATTCAATTCACTTCGAAATCGTTTTCAATTCAATTCATTTCGAAATCATTTTCAATTCAATTCATTTCGAAATCGTTTTCAATTCAATTCATTTCGAAATCGTTTTCAATTCAATTCATTTCGAAATCGTTTTCAATTCAATTCATTTCGAAATCGTTTTCAATTCAATTCATTTCGAAATCGTTTTCAATTCAATTCATTTCGAAATCGTTTTCAATTCAATTCATTTCGAAATCGTTATAAAATCGATATAAATATCGTTCACGTCAAAATGGCGTCAATCTAATCATCACGGCTTCACATATTTCTATTTTCAAATATTCTATTTCAAATATTTCCTATTATCAAAATATTCTTTATTTTCACGATTGGAATGAGGCCCAATCAATTACCATATAAAGTTAATTATATGGATTTTCATACAACACATGTATATAATAACATTGAAAATAATCAACCATCAACCAAAGTGCACTACACTGTAAAAGCATCAAATATAGATATTCAACGCTTATAACAGCCTGTCAATCAATCGATCGACATATTTAATCAATCAGGATGAGTGAACTTCAAATTTCATCCCAACACCCGTGTGGGGTTTTAAACAATCAAACACATATTTTATTTGTGTTGTTGGGCGATGTGTAAAATTTATCGACCCAATCAATGTCCTTCAAATAGGTGTACATAAACAAACCGTCTGGTTTGTAAATGAATATTTATTTATTCACATTCGCGTTAAAAATTATATCTTTAACGATAAAACATTTTATTCCAACATATGAATTTCTATTCAGTTCATTCTTTAAATAAAATGATATTTTTATTTTTCTAACATATTTTAGAAAATTTCGGCGGCATAACGGCACGATACTAGAAACGGGACGAGGCCTAGCCTTATCCCCGGTCTAGTGAAGGCCCACGCCATTCACACATCAATCATATCAATTTCATTTCACCAAACAATTCAAATCAACTCAAACAATCTAACTAACAACACAGCCAAACAAACAAGTCCATGGTCTGTGGACGATTGTGTCGGGTGCTACTAAGCACCGTCTGCATCCTAGTATATATATATATATATAACTAGAAAAATAAATTGAAAGGAGAGAAATTCTCACATATAGCTATCCTAGCTCCACGGCACTTCATTGATAGAAATCTTCATCGTCATCGCATCTTCGTTGCTGTAGCCACTACATATGTAAAAATCGAATTTTTACTATGCTATTCAATATATAAAAATCGAATTTTTACTTCGATGTTCAATATATAAAAATCATATTTTTATTTCGAAGTTCAATATATAAAAATCATATTTTTATTTCGAAGTTCAATATATAAAAATCATATTTTTATTTCGAAGTTCAATATATAAAAATCATATTTTTATTTCGAAGTTCAATATATAAAAATCATATTTTTATTTCGAAGTTCAATATATAAAAATCATATTTTTATTTCTAAAAATCATATGTTTTATAAATAAAAAAATAAGATCTTTTCCTTGTCAAAAATACGATCTTTCTTTGCTATAAAAATCTAATTTTTATAAGATTAAAACCCGAATCTTTATAGCGTTAAAAATCAAACTTTCGTATTGATAAAAATCATAGCTTTACGGGTTTAGAATCAAATCTTTTTGCTTGTTAACAAAATCAATTTCTAAACTTATCTTAAGATCAGTTTTAAACTCGAATTTTTAAACAATAAAAATCCTAGCTTTTCTATGAATAAAAATATAAACATTCTTATCTAAAAGATTACATTTTTATACTGATTATTCAATATAAATTAAAACAATAAATAGAAAAACTTACAATGGACTAAAAAGGAGGGAAAGGGGCCTGCGTTGGAGAAGAAGAAGGGGAGGAGGACACTGGACAGCTCGCAGGTGGCGGGGGAAGGTGCGGAAGTCGACTGGGGGGAAGCGGCGGTGGAGGCGGTGGTTAGGTAGGGGTTGCGGTGCGTTTTTGGTGGGGTTTGGGGGTTCCAGGTAGGTTCGACGAGGAGGAGAAGAAGAGGGGGGAAGAGGGAGGTTGTCGCGCCTGCTGCGCGGTGGCGCGCTCTTCGGGGTGCGGTGGCGCATCTCGTCGGAGGAGCGGCGGCTCCTCCGTCTCTTTCCTTTTTTTTTTCTTCTGTAATTCGATTGTGAACGGGGGGGGGGGGTTAATATGAAAAATATTATATATATTTAATTTAATTTTAATTTATTTTATCCCAAGGAGTTGACTTTTTATTCGCCTTCGAACCGAGGCCCACCGACTGTCGCCCATAGCGTTTCACCCCCATTCCGAACACAATGGGATATGTATCGTAAGCTGATTCGGCTGTTACAATCAGTTTTCGTTACATTTAAATCACTATATTGAGTTTTAAACGTACATTTCAAATTACCGGGGTCACATACTAACTAGAAAAATTCCTGAAAAATATTTTCTAGCTTCGTATTGACGATACGGTCCTAACAAAACTAGTTTCGTCGAATTCTGAGACCGTTGGAAAAATGGCGAATTTCCAGTCGATTAAAATCAACTGAAACTGGTCAAACGCGTTTTCCTTCGCCACGCTCACATATTGATTCGAAAAATCATGAAATTTGAAACCTAGCAATAATTTTACATCACGGACCCAACAAAAGTGGTTTCGTCGAAATCCGAGGTCATTTACAAAATGTCCATTTTTAAGGGCCTGAATTCCATAGCGACTATTCAGAATTTTCAACTGGACATATCTTATCATTTCTAAGATGAAATCTCAGTTTGTTAACTTCGTTACAAAGATATAGTTATACAGATTCAAATATTTCTTGTTTCGTTCAATTCTGACTTATATTGAATTCTGTATATTCATTTGAACTTAGAAATAGAATTATCGAACTACCGCGCCATTTTCAATTCTATTTACAATTATATATAAATATTTATATTCTAACGACGACGCGTATAAATATATACGTTCGAATTATATTCTAAATAAATTTCTCGTCGATATTATTTAAAATAATCCATTTTAAATAATCAAAATTCGCTAAAATGGCCAAAATAAAATTTTAAACTGGCCCAGATTTTCGGGTTGTTACACTAGGACACACTACCTAGAGTGGTATATGTTCCTAGGCTTCCCCACGCATGTATCGCGAATCGTTATCGCTTGTCTAGATGCACATGTCCTGTAATGTGCGATCCGAGTCCTGTGACAGGGCAAATCAAGGAATACAGAACTCGGTCGGGAGCTTTCAGATATCTGCCGATGCAGATGCTAAGGTCTGTTTTTATTCCAGTGGCTATGGTCCCACTTGACCCCTCCCTCAGCTAATGAAAGTCACACCTTGTAAAATGAGAACTATACGCCGGCCCCCGGTGCCCCACTATCCTATGGCCATCCGCAACCATAACTAGATAGCAAGTATATGGTCTTTTGGAGTTCTCCGCCTTTCCGCTTCACGTATCTCGATTGACTCAAGATGGATGGTAGACGACGAGTTGCTATCACAGGGCTACCATCTTCTCGTCGAATCACGCTGGTCCATCCTAGTCTTTAGGTTGCCACATATATATTGCAACCAAGGCATACCCTCGGTTCTTCTAACGCAGACCTTAACCTCTGTGAGCCCAGGATGATCATCTGCAGCCTCACAGAGGGATACCAAGAGTACCCTCACGTCCCCTCGAAGCCTCGGGCTTCGTAACCCAATTCGTTGGAGCCTTCTTAAAACCAGATGGATGTCCGCTCCTTCGTGTTATACTAAGAATTACTACTTAGTTCTACTAACTAAGGTTTACCACTTAGTTTCCAAATTCCTTGTTTTCTTAACTAAGTTTTACTACTTAGTCCCTTTTTCAACTGAGGTTTACTACTTAGTTTTCTATCTCGCCAGGTTGGGTTGGTTAAGTGTCTTTAGTCGATTCAAACTATCTTAACCCTCTTCCCTTATCCTATTACACTGGTTAAGTGTTATCCCTTCATGCTTTTTACTTAACCCTATTCATTTATCATATTCTGATGGTTAAGCATTCTAGTTTACTTAATCCTATAGTCTAGTCCAGCTAACATATTAATTTGGCTAAGTGTATTACTTAACCCCAACCTCTAGTCTAATTAACATGTTAAATTGGCTAAGTGTATTAACTTTACTTAACCCCACCTTCTAGTCTAGTCAACATGTTAATTTGGCTAAGTATTCCCATGGACTTAACCCTCCCATTCTAGCTTTAACTGTGCTAAGTTGGTTAAGTGTTCCTTAACCTTCCCATTCTAGCTTAACCATGTTAGGTTGGTTAAGTGTTCCTATGGACTTAACCTTCCCATTCTAGCTTAACTTTGTTAAGTCGGTTAAGTGTTCCTATGGACTTAACCCACCCATTCTTGCTTAACTGTGTTAAATTGGTTAAGTGTTTCTATGGACTTAACTCTCCCATTCTTGTTCTAGCTTTAATTAATAAATTAAAGCCGCAACCTCTCACATTAGACAGATATTGCTGCGGTTACTGGATGTGCCGGTCGGTTCCGGGCAAGTTTACACCGCAACTCAGTCTAACCTCGGGTTAGGCATATTCATGTTTTCTAAGTTCAAAGGGTTTTTGATTAATTTCCAAATATGGTTTTGAAAACAACCATCCCGTCCTTCGGATCAGTTAGGGATAGCCAGGGAGGGCAGGAAACTTGTATTTTCCAAATCCAAGCCTAGACACTATCCTCTCTGTCACCCTAGAACCTTTTGGTCTATGTGTTATAAAAAGGGATGTTATCAAAATACTTTTCTTTTGTTTATAAATTGTTAACAATTTATTTCAAAAGCCCATTTCCCCTTTTTAGACAAATTTGGCCTATATTTATTTGTCAAGCCTACTAGTATACTTATATTCTAGGCCCAAGTCCTAACCCAACATGCAGTTTAGGCCATTTCCTATTTCATTGCCGAAACTAGATTAAATATCCTAGTTTATAATTTATGGCCAAAACTTAACCAAGTTACATATTTTGTGGTAAATGAAAAATTTAACATTTATGACGAATTCTATAAGTAAATTACTCCTAATTTACTTATTTTATTACTACTCTTTTAATGTACATTGTCACATTTATTATTATGGCCCATTCTCTCTTATTTATCATATTTATACTTTTTTGGTATGTAAATTATACCAAATTTAGTGTCGCTAACCATAATTTATTCTAAACATGACAATTGCTCACAATTATGAATAAATTCAAAATTGTGCTAATATACTTATTCCAAATCAACCTTAATTAACCCAATCTTGGTTTAACATCCTAATTCACAATTTATGGCAAAACTAGAATTATTTTTCTAGTTTACATTTTATGCCTAAAATTTAGCTTACTTACTAACGCTAAATTTAATATGTCAAAATCACATATTCCCTAATCCATGTCAAATTTCCCCGTTTTCATTTTAATATGCATGTCATAATACATATTCCAAATTATGCCAATTTCCAAGTTTACAACTACGTTCATATTCATTTCCATGTTTTTCCCCAAATCGCATTCCCACCGTTCGAATAATCGTGATTCAACCTAGATTATAAATAAATCTAGATTCGTAGATAAAAAGGGAATGAATCAAAATGACAAGAAGGAATAATTGGCATAAAAAGGTTTGGATAACAATGTAGGTTCAAGAATATGGGTAGACCTAACTAAATAGGTAAATTCCCACTGTCTTAAAACCAAAGAATGGGCAAAATAGGTTCAAGAACGTGGGTAGACCTAACTTAATAGGTAAATTCCCACTGTCTTAAAACCAAAGAAAAACCAAGGAACAGGTAGAATAAATAATTGGGTTTAGACCCAACTTCTCAATCACAAAACTAAAGCAATATTTTCCTAATCATAAATCATGGGTGTCAAAATCACAGTTGTCCTCATTATGTCATAAGTAATAGTTTATGTCCAAATCAAAGGTATAGGCCTAGTCAAGGAAATAATCCTTGTAGTCACAGTCACAGTCATAGGAAATGTCCATAGTCATATGCGATGTTCATAGTCCAAAAGGGAAAATAATTCCCATAGTCATAAGTCATTGTCATAGGCAATGTTTATAAGTCCCAAAATCAAAGGCTTATGTCATAGTCCAAAGGCATATGCTTTCAAAGGCCACGGTTCTATAGTCATAGTCACGGTTACAGTCTTATTTGTCCTCGAATCATAACAGTTCTTAATTCAGTCCAAGAGTATAAACACAGATTCGAAGAGAGAGAGAGATTTGGCATATTCCTTTATTCCTTTAATTTCATGTCACAAATAAAACAAAATATTCAGATCTAGAAATAACCAACTTACAGAAAATAGATCTAGGAAAGAAGGAAAGCATGGCTATGATTCGTGCGTCGTTGCTTGAAACTTGTTTGAGCTAGCCTTTGAATTCTTCACTTGAAACTTTGATTTGAATCCCTCCTTAAAAGTCTTTTAGCAGCATCTCCTCGTCTTGAATCATATTTTATTTTATTTATTTAAGAAAATTTAGAGGAGGGGAAGAAGCCATGAATCTTAGCAGCATAAGGATAGAAGAGAATTGGTGCAAAGAGAATGAAGACTAGGGCTGTTTATATAGCTGCTCAAGACCTTATCGTACACGCAGCGCTGAGTCAGCATTGAACCTAGTTAAGAAAATAGTCCAGGTACGTAGATGAATCTAGCCAAACCTTATCATACACGCAGTGCTGAGTCAGCATTGGGTCCCACAAGCTATTTTGGCGTAAAAGTTTGATTTTCAAACTTTTGAATTTCTGGAATTTATTTAACTGTTTTATTCACATGAAATATTCTTATATGTATACAATTCCTCTAACGACCATTTTACGCGTATATATATACGCACAACATTCATTTTATTTTCAAAATTCAAATGATGTTGCCATATTTCATTGACTGTAGCCTTATCTTGAATTTTATCTTTCGTATACATATATTTTTGTATATATATATATATATATATATATATATATATATATATTTCTCATATGTATATATATTTTCTTTATTTCCTTATACGTACGTTCTTATCCTTTCAAATTTTGAATTTGTATACGTACATATATTTGCATGTTTAGTTGGCCCTCTCTAAAACAAAGATAAAAAATTATGCCACCGCCGGGGTTCGAACCCCCGACCTCCATGCTACAAATCCAATGCCTTAACCAACTGAGCTACAGAGGCTTTTGTTAATAAGTCGTAGAACAATAATAATTATTGTTCTCCCCTTACTTCTCTTTTTCATGTTAGTTACAATACTTAAATTAAACAACTGCATGGATCTTTTTCTTTTAATTTTTCTTTTAAAAATTAATTATACTTTAATTTGAGAAACTTAATGTCACAAAATTACGGGGTGTTACATTCTCCCCCACTTAAAAGGATTTCGTCCCCGAAATCTTCAAGTTAGGAAGAATGTGTCCTACCATCCAGTCACCCATCTACTCAACCATTCAATCACAGGCATTCATTGTCCTTAAAAGATTTCTAATGCTTTCATGTTCATATGCATAGTGTGTGTATATGTCTCTATCTAATGCAAAATCAGGCGGTCTACTGATTCAGTTGACCTCCTTAATGCAAATCATGTTAGTGTCATGCGTCCAATCATGCATGAAAACATCCCTAGTCATGTAAATACTACATGCGTGCATAGCCATTCATCCATATGCAACGTCCATATGATATCATATCATGTTCAACTTATAAACAAATGCATATATGTAAATGCAATATGAGAGCGTCCAAACTTGATCTAGTGCTAATACGTATGGATATGCATCCACGAGCAACCATTTGCAACCACTTGCAACCATTCAACCATAACATGTTTCAAATACATGTTTACATCCATTGGCTTCTACCTAAGGATCGCAGATACGACCTAGAGGATATACTTTGGAAAGAGAGAAACAACTACGCGTAAAGCTCCTAAACAGAGAAATCAAGGATGCACCCTTAAGGAAAAAGGGCATGTTGCTAGTATCTAGCCTTCTTGAGCTTTACTCCACTGTATCTTAACCAATTTATCTTCACGATTGTGAAGTTCCTAACCTCCATTTCCAAAATAAATAGATGTCAATCACAGTACCAAGTGTATGATTAGAGGTCTCTCCCTTATCCACCATGCCATAACTATAAGGGTTGAAAGATCACTACGCGCTTTTTAGAGCGCCTGTCACAACTATTCATCTCTCACGCAAACCATCCTAGTCGAACTCGACATCCTCAAGTACAAGCCCCAAAGGCCTAAACCAATATCAGACAAGCACCCAAGGAATATCTCCTTTGAATTTAAACGATCTACGTGAGATGATATAAGCAGACTCGATAGCTATTCTCAAATCCCTACTAACCAAAAATAAACTGGTTGGACCACTAATTGGATTTGAGACTCTAGTGGGACCTTTCTACTATACAAGTACTATGGTGCAGAGACTCAACTATGGAAGTGGATACGAACAAATGCGAAGCGATAAAACCAAAGTAAATAGTACGAATAGCAAAACTAGACTCTTCCAAGAGAACTTTTACTACCTTTCTCCTAGGTATGCTTGGTGGCGAAAGTAGGTTCTTGCCCTTATGAAAATCTTGTTCCTCGTTCTTGCTCTTGTCCTTAATTATATGCCCTATTATATCATAGAAAAGCTACTTCCTCTTGTCTTACGCTTTATAACTCCTTCCTCCTTGGTGAGCCAAGTCCCTATCCATGAATTCCTTATCCTTGGGTTGTGCTCCTTAGCCAAACTCCTCATCCCCTTCCGTGTGTAGTCATGTTGACAAATCTCTCGAAAACTGCCTCCATCGTCCGGAAAACCCTATAAGCTTGAAAGAAGACTGGCCGTAAGTGAAACAACTACGGCTATAGATGGAAGTCGGGCACTACTTCGCCCTTCGATGAGGTTATCTCCCAGAAAGCCAGGAGCCCCAGAGACTCAAGAAAGAAGGAGACAAGAATTCAAACAGAGGAAGAGAAGACAATGCGTATGGCTTTGGGGAATATGCCTTTAAAACAAATCCTTTCTTTTAAAAATGCTACTTTAAAAACCTTTTGAAAATATTTTTCAAATCTTTTATCTGATCCGGTAACCTTCAGCTCTGATACCACGTGTAACACCCCACGTCCGTTAGTGTCACTCACAAAGGGAATGCACTAAGTTCTGTGGAGCATTTTGGGTAAAAGATGCAGATAAATTACAAGACAGACAAATTATTAAACAGTGGAAAATAGAACTTTGCTTTATTGATAAAATAGTCTGTACAAGATTCTTTTACAATATCAGAGTATCATCTGTCTTTATAAAATAAAGAAGCATGAAAATACATTTATATATTCCCCAATGTAGCAAGAGCCAGCCATAGCATCTGGAAGAGAATCCAAAGACAACTTCGTCAAATCTTCAAGCCGGGAAAGAGCAACGGTCCAGTCTAATCCTGAGTTATACTATTCCCTCCTCAACTACCTGGGGGGGAACGGAAGAAAAGAAGACGAAAGAAAAACAGAGTCAGACATAAAGCCTGAGTAAGTTCAGTAACTTCTAGCATGTGAACATGGAAAAACAAAACGACATGAATTAACTGAATACAAGATTACACCATGACAATAAGGTCAACAAGATTAGACAAGGTAGTCACAAGATATGCTAAGATGACTGGATACGCTCTAATACTTTCGCAGCTTCGCTATTTCCTTGTTATACTGGTTTCTATATCTCTGCACCACCTAACTAGTGTTCAACTAGTAACGATAACGTGATCCCAACCCCTGTAGTTTCCATTGCCTTCAGGCATACATTTATTATTTATTACCTAGATCTAGTCTAGGGTTTTCTATCAAGTGCTTTCTAGATTTAACTATAGTTTTACGCTATCTGCTGAACGCTTTTCGAGTTCAGGGTTTATGCCACCTAGTCCAACTAGGGATTACGCTACCTTTCGAACAATGCCCCCAAGTCTAGGACACACTACCTAGAGTGGTATATGTTCCTAGGCTTCCCCACGCATGTATCGCGAATCGTTATCGCTTGTCTAGATGCACATGTCCTGTAATGTGCGATCCGAGTCCTGTGACAGGGCAAATCAAGGAATACAGAACTCGGTCGGGAGCTTTCAGATATCTGCCGATGCAGATGCTAAGGTCTGTTTTTATTCCAGTGGCTATGGTCCAACTTGACCCCTCCCTCAGCTAATGAAAGGCACACCTTGTAAAATGAGAACTATACGCCGGCCCCCGGTGCCCCACTATCCTATGGCCATCCGCAACCATAACTAGATAGCAAGTATATGGTCTTTTGGAGTTCTCCGCCTTTCCGCTTCACGTATCTCGATTGACTCAAGATGGATGGTAGATGACGAGTTGCTATCACAGGGCTACCGTCTTCTCGTCGAATCACGCTGGTCCATCCTAGTCTTTAGGTTGCCACATATATATTGCAACCATGGCATACCCTCGGTTCTTCTAACGCAAACCTTAACCTCTGTGAGCCCAGGATGATCATCTGCAGCCTCACAGAGGGATACCAAGAGTACCCTCACGTCCCCTCGAAGCCTCGGGCTTCGTAACCCAATTCGTTGGAGCCTTTTTAAAACCAGATGGATGTCCGCTCCTTCATGTTATACTAAGAATTACTACTTAGTTCTACTAACTAAGGTTTACCACTTAGTTTCCAAATTCCTTGTTTTCTTAACTAAGTTTTACTACTTAGTCCCTTTTTCAACTGAGGTTTACTACTTAGTTTTCTTTCTCGCCAGGTTGGGTTGGTTAAGTGTCTTTAGTCGATTCAAGCTATCTTAACCCTCTTCCCATATCCTATTACACTGGTTAAGTGTTATCCCTTCATGCTTTTTACTTAACCCTATTCATTTATCATATTCTGATGGTTAAGCGTTCTAGTTTACTTAACCCTATAGTCTAGTCCAGCTAACATATTAATTTGGCTAAGCGTATTACTTAACCCCAACCTCTAGTCTAATTAACATGTTAAATTGGCTAAGTGTATTAACTTTACTTAACCCCACCTTCTAGTCTAGTCAACATGTTAATTTGGCTAAGTATTCCCATGGATTTAACCCTCCCATTCTAGCTTTAACTGTGCTAAGTTGGTTAAGTGTTCCTTAACCTTCCCATTCTAGCTTAACCATGTTAGGTTGGTTAAGTGTTCCTATGGACTTAACCTTCCCATTCTAGCTTAACTTTGTTAAGTCGGTTAAGTGTTCCTATGGACATAACCCACCCATTCTTGCTTAACTGTGTTAAATTGGTTAAGTGTTTCTATGGACTTAACTCTCCCATTCTTGTTCTAGCTTTAATTAATAAATTAAAGCCGCAACCTCTCACATTAGACAGATATTGCTGCGGTTACTGGATGTGCCGGTCGGTTCCGGGCAAGTTTACACCGCAACTCAGTCTAACCTCGGGTTAGGCATATTCATGTTTTCTAAGTTCAAAGGGTTTTTGATTAATTTCCAAATATGGTTTTGAAAACAACCATCCCGTCCTTCGGATCAGTTAGGGATAGCCAGGGAGGGCAGGAAACTTGTATTTTCCAAATCCAAGCCTAGACACTATCCTCTCTGTCACCCTAGAACCTTCTGGTCTATGTGTTATAAAAAGGGATGTTATCAAAATACTTTTCTTTTGTTTATAAATTGTTAACAATTTATTTCAAAAGCCCATTTCCCCTTTTTAGACAAATTTGGCCTATATTTATTTGTCAAGCCTACTAGTATACTTATATTCTAGGCCCAAGTCCTAACCCAACATGCAGTTTAGGCCATTTCCTATTTCATTGCCGAAACTAGATTAAATATCCTAGTTTATAATTTATGGCCAAAACTTAACCAAGTTACATATTTTGTGGTAAATGAAAAATTTAACATTTATGACGAATTCTATAAGTAAATTACTCCTAATTTACTTATTTTATTACTACTCTTTTAATGTACATTGTCACATTTATTATTATGGCCCATTCTCTCTTATTTATCATATTTATACTTTTTTGGTATGTAAATTATACCAAATTTAGTGTCGCTAACCATAATTTATTCTAAACATGACAATTGCTCACAATTATGAATAAATTCAAAATTGTGCTAATATACTTATTCCAAATCAACCTTAATTAACCCAATCTTGGTTTAACATCCTAATTCACAATTTATGGCAAAACTAGAATTATTTTTCTAGTTTACATTTTATGCCTAAAATTTAGCTTACTTACTAACGCTAAATTTAATATGTCAAAATCACATATTCCCTAATCCATGTCAAATTTCCCCGTTTTCATTTTAATATGCATGTCATAATACATATTCCAAATTATGCCAATTTCCAAGTTTACAACTACGTTCATATTCATTTCCATGTTTTTCCCCAAATCGCATTCCCACCGTTTGAATAATCGTGATTCAACCTAGATTATAAATAAATCTAGATTCGTAGATAAAAAGGGAATGAATCAAAATGACAAGAAGGAATAATTGGCATAAAAAGGTTTGGATAACAATGTAGGTTCAAGAATATGGGTAGACCTAACTAAATAGGTAAATTCCCACTGTCTTAAAACCAAAGAATGGGCAAAATAGGTTCAAGAACGTGGGTAGACCTAACTTAATAGGTAAATTCCCACTGTCTTAAAACCAAAGAAAAACCAAGGAACAGGTAGAATAAATAATTGGGTTTAGACCCAACTTCTCAATCACAAAACTAAAGCAATATTTTCCTAATCATAAATCATGGGTGTCAAAATCACAGTTGTCCTCATTTTGTCATAAGTAATAGTTTATGTCCAAATCAAAGGTATAGGCCTAGTCAAGGAAATAATCCTTGTAGTCACAGTCACAGTCATAGGAAATGTCCATAGTCATATGCGATGTTCATAGTCCAAAAGGGAAAATAATTCCCATAGTCATAAGTCATTGTCATAGGCAATGTTTATATGTCCCAAAATCAAAGGCTTATGTCATAGTCCAAAGGCATATGCTTTCAAAGGCCACAGTTCTATAGTCATAGTCACGGTTACAATCTTATTTGTCCTCGAATCATAACAGTTCTTAATTCAGTCCAAGAGTATAAACATAGATTCGAAGAGAGAGAGAGAGAGATTTGGCATATTCCTTTATTCCTTTAATTTCATGTCACAAATAAAACAAAATATTCAGATCTAGAAATAACCAACTTACAGAAAATAGATCTAGAAAAGAAGGAAAGCATGGCTATGATTCGTGCGTCGTTGCTTGAAACTTGTTTGAGCTAGCCTTTGAATTCTTCACTTGAAACTTTGATTTGAATCCCTCCTTAAAAGTCTTTTAGCAGCATCTCCTCATCTTGAATCATATTTTATTTTATTTATTTAAGAAAATTTAGAGGAGGGGAAGAAGCCATGAATCTTAGCAGCATAAGGATAGAAGAGAATTGGTGCAAAGAGAATGAAGACTAGGGCTGTCTATATAGCTGCTCAAGACCTTATCGTACACGCAGCGCTGAGTCAGCATTGAACCTAGTTAAGAAAATAGTCCAGGTACGTAGATGAATCTAGCCAAACCTTATCATACACGCAGTGCTGAGTCAGCATTGGGTCCCACAAGCTATTTTGGCGTAAAAGTTTGATTTTCAAACTTTTGAATTTCTGGAATTTATTTAACTGTTTTATTCACATGAAATATTCTTATATGTATACAATTCCTCTAACGACCATTTTACGCGTATATATATACGCACAACTTTCATTTTATTTTCAAAATTCAAATGATGTTGCCATATTTCATTGACTGTAGCCTTATCTTGAATTTTATCTTTCGTATACATATATTTCTGTATATATATATATATATATTTATATTTCTCATATGTATATATATTTTCTTTATTTCCTTATACGTACGTTCTTATCCTTTCAAATTTTGAATTTGTATACGTACATATATTTGCATGTTTAGTTGGCCCTCTCTAAAACAAAGATAAAAAATTATGCCACCGCCGGGGTTCGAACCCCCGACCTCCATGCTACAAATCCAATGCCTTAACCAACTGAGCTACAGAGGCTTTTGTTAATAAGTCTTAGAACAATAATAATTATTGTTCTCCCCTTACTTCTCTTTTTCATGTTAGTTACAATACTTAAATTAGACAACTGCATGGATCTTTTTCTTTTAATTTTTCTTTTAAAAATTAATTATACTTTAATTTGAGAAACTTAATGTCACAGAATTACGGGGTGTTACATTCTCCCCCACTTAAAAGGATTTCGTCCCCGAAATCTTCAAGTTAGGAAGAATGTGTCCTACCATCCAGTCACCCATCTACTCAACCATTCAATCACAGGCATTCATTGTCCTTAAAAGATTTCTAATGCTTTCATGTTCATATGCATAGTGTGTGTATATGTCTCTATCTAATGCAAAATCAGGCGGTCTACTGATTCAGTTGACCTCCTTAATGCAAATCATGTTAGTGTCATGCGTCCAATCATGCATGAAAACATCCCTAGTCATGTAAATACTACATGCGTGCATAGCCATTCATCCATATGCAACGTCCATATGATATCATATCATGTTCAACTTATAAACAAATGCATATATGTAAATGCAATATGAGAGCGTCCAAACTTGATCTAGTGCCTAATACGTATGGATATGCATCCACGAGCAACCATTTGCAACCACTTGCAACCATTCAACCATAACATGTTTCAAATACATGTTTACATCCATTGGCTTCTACCTAAGGATCGCAGATACGACCTAGAGGATATACTTTGGAAAGAGAGAAACAACTACGCGTAAAGCTCCTAAACAGAGAAATCAAGGATGCACCCTTAAGGAAAAAGGGCATGTTGCTAGTATCTAGCCTTCTTGAGCTTTACTCCACTGTATCTTAACCAATTTATCTTCACGATTGTGAAGTTCCTAACCTCCATTTCCAAAATAAATAGATGTCAATCACAGTACCAAGTGTATGATTAGAGGTCTCTCCCTTATCCACCATGCCATAACTATAAGGGTTGAAAGATCACTACGCGCTTTTTAGAGCGCCTGTCACAACTATTCATCTCTCACGCAAACCATCCTAGTCGAACTCGACATCCTCAAGTACAAGCCCCAAAGGCCTAAACCAATATCAGACAAGCACCCAAGGAATATCTCCTTTGAATTTAAACGATCTACGTGAGATGATATAAGCAGACTCGATAGCTATTCTCAAATCCCTACTAACCAAAAATAAACTGGTTGGACCACTAATTGGATTTGAGACTCTAGTGGGACCTTTCTACTATACAAGTACTATGGTGCAGAGACTCAACTATGGAAGTGGATACGAACAAATGCGAAGCGATAAAACCAAAGGAAATAGTACGAATAGCAAAACAAGACTCTTCCAAGAGAACTTTTACTACCTTTCTCCTAGGTATGCTTGGTGGTGAAAGTAGGTTCTTGCCCTTATGAAAATCTTGTTCCTCGTTCTTGCTCTTGTCCTTAATTATATGCCCTATTATATCATAGAAAAGCTACTTCCTCTTGTCTTACGCTTTATAACTCCTTCCTTCTTGGTGAGCCAAGTCCCTATCCATGAATTCCTTATCCTTGGGTTGTGCTCCTTAGCCAAACTCCTCATCCCCTTCCGTGTGTAGTCATGTTGACAAATCTCTCGAAAACTGCCTCCATCGTCCGGAAAACCCTATAAGCTTGAAAGAAGACTGGCCGTAAGTGAAACAACTACGGCTATAGATGGAAGTCGGGCACTACTTCGCCCTTCGATGAGGTTATCTCCCAGAAAGCCAGGAGCCCCAGAGACTCAAGAAAGAAGGAGACAAGAATTCAAACAGAGGAAGAGGAGACAATGCGTATGGCTTTAGGGAATATGCCTTTAAAACAAATCCTTTCTTTTAAAAATGCTACTTTAAAAACCTTTTGAAAATATTTTTCAAATCTTTTATCTGATCCGGTAACCTTCAGCTCTGATACCACGTGTAACACCCCACGTCCGTTAGTGTCACTCACAAAGGGAATGCACTAAGTTCTGTGGAGCATTTTGGGTAAAAGATGCAGATAAATTACAAGACAGACAAATTATTAAACAGTGGAAAATAGAACTTTGCTTTATTGATAAAATAGTCTGTACAAGATTCTTTTACAATATCAGAGTATCATCTGTCTTTATAAAATAAAGAAGCATGAAAATACATTTATATATTCCCCAATGTAGCAAGAGCCAGCCATAGCATCTGGAAGAGAATCCAAAGACAACTTCGTCAAATCTTCAAGCCGGGAAAGAGCAACGGTCCAGTCTAATCCTGAGTTATACTATTCCCTCCTCAACTACCGGGGGGGGACGGAAGAAAAGAAGACGAAAGAAAAACAGAGTCATACATAAAGCCTGAGTAAGTTCAGTAACTTCTAGCATGTGAACATGGAAAAACAAAACGACATGAATTAACTGAATACAAGATTACACCATGACGATAAGGTCAACAAGATTAGACAAGGTAGTCACAAGATATGCTAAGATGACTGGATACGCTCTAATACTTTCGCAGCTTCGCTATTTCCTTGTTATACTGGTTTCTATATCTCTGCACCACCTAACTAGTGTTCAACTAGTAACGATAACGTGATCCCAACCCCTGTAGTTTCCATTGCCTTCAGGCATACATTTATTATTTATTACCTAGATCTAGTCTAGGGTTTTCTATCAAGTGCTTTCTAGATTTAACTATAGTTTTATGCTATCTGCTGAACGCTTTTCGAGTTCAGGGTTTATGCCACCTAGTCCAACTAGGGATTACGCTACCTGTCGAACAATGCCCCCAAGTCTAGGACACACTACCTAGAGTGGTATATGTTCCTAGGCTTCCCCACGCATGTATCGCGAATCGTTATCGCTTGTCTAGATGCACATGTCCTGTAATGTGCGATCCGAGTCCTGTGACAGGGCAAATCAAGGAATACAGAACTCGGTCAGGAGCTTTCAGATATCTGCAGATGCAGATGCTAAGGTCTGTTTTTATTCCAGTGGCTATGGTCCCACTTGACCCCTCCCTCAGCTAATGAAAGGCACACCTTGTAAAATGAGAACTATACGCCGGCCCCCGGTGCCCCACTATCCTATGGCCATCCGCAACCATAACTAGATAGCAAGTATATGGTCTTTTGGAGTTCTCCGCCTTTCCGCTTCACGTATCTCGATTGACTCAAGATGGATGGTAGACGACGAGTTGCTATCACAGGGCTACCGTCTTCTCGTCGAATCACGCTGGTCCATCCTAGTCTTTAGGTTGCCACATATATATTGCAACCAAGGCATACCCTCGGTTCTTCTAACGCAGACCTTAACCTCTGTGAGCCCAGGATGATCATCTGCAGCCTCACAGAGGGATACCAAGAGTACCCTCACGTCCCCTCGAAGCCTCGGGCTTCGTAACCCAATTCGTTGGAGCCTTCTTAAAACCAGATGGATGTCCGCTCCTTCGTGTTATACTAAGAATTACTACTTAGTTCTACCAACTAAGGTTTACCACTTAGTTTCCAAATTCCTTGTTTTCTTAACTAAGTTTTACTACTTAGTCCCTTTTTCAACTGAGGTTTACTACTTAGTTTTCTTTCTCGCCAGGTTGGGTTGGTTAAGTGTCTTTAGTCGATTCAAGCTATCTTAACCCTCTTCCCTTATCCTATTACACTGGTTAAGTGTTATCCCTTCATGCTTTTTACTTAACCCTATTCATTTATCATATTCTGATGGTTAAGCGTTCTAGTTTACTTAACCCTATAGTCTAGTCCAGCTAACATATTAATTTGGCTAAGTGTATTACTTAACCCCAACCTCTAGTCTAATTAACATGTTAAATTGGCTAAGTGTATTAACTTTACTTAACCCCACCTTCTAGTCTAGTCAACATGTTAATTTGGCTAAGTATTCCCATGGACTTAACCCTCCCATTCTAGCTTTAACTGTGCTAAGTTGGTTAAGTGTTCCTTAACCTTCCCATTCTAGCTTAACCATGTTAGGTTGGTTAAGTTTTCCTATGGACTTAACCTTCCCATTCTAGCTTAACTTTGTTAAGTCGGTTAAGTGTTCCTATGGACTTAACCCAACCATTCTTGCTTAACTGTGTTAAATTGGTTAAGTGTTTCTATGGACTTAACTCTCCCATTCTTGTTCTAGCTTTAATTAATTAATTAAAGCCGCAACCTCTCACATTAGACAGATATTGCTGCGGTTACTGGATGTGCCGGTCAGTTCCGGGCAAGTTTACACCGCAACTCAGTCTAACCTCGGGTTAGGCATATTCATGTTTTCTAAGTTCAAAGGGTTTTTGATTAATTTCCAAATATGGTTTTGAAAACAACCATCCCGGTCCTTCGGATCAGTTAGGGATAGCCAGGGAGGGCAGGAAACTTGTATTTTCCAAATCCAAGCCTATACACTATCCTCTCTGTCACCCTAGAACCTTCTGGTCTATGTGTTATAAAAAGGGATGTTATCAAAATACTTTTCTTTTGTTTATAAATTGTTAACAATTTATTTCAAAAGCCCATTTCCCCTTTTTAGACAAATTTGGCCTATATTTATTTGTCAAGCCTACTAGTATACTTATATTCTAGGCCCAAGTCCTAACCCAACATGCAGTTTAGGCCATTTCCTATTTCATTGCCGAAACTAGATTAAATATCCTAGTTTATAATTTATGGCCAAAACTTAACCAAGTTACATATTTTGTGGTAAATGAAAATTTTAACATTTATGACGAATTCTATAAGTAAATTACTCCTAATTTACTTATTTTATTACTACTCTTTTAATGTACATTGTCACATTTATTATTATGGCCCATTCTCTCTTATTTATCATATTTATACTTTTTTGGTATGTAAATTATACCAAATTTAGTGTCGCTAACCATAATTTATTCTAAACATGACAATTGCTCACAATTATGAATAAATTCAAAATTGTGCTAATATACTTATTCCAAATCAACCTTAATTAACCCAATCTTGGTTTAACATCGTAATTCACAATTTATGGCAAAACTAGAATTATTTTTCTAGTTTACATTTTATGCCTAAAATTTAGCTTACTTACTAACGCTAAATTTAATATGTCAAAATCACATATTCCCTAATCCATGTCAAATTTCCCCGTTTTCATTTTAATATGCATGTCATAATACATATTCCAAATTATGCCAATTTCCAAGTTTACAACTACGTTCATATTCATTTCCATGTTTTTCCCCAAATCGCATTCCCACCGTTCGAATAATCGTGATTCAACCTAGATTATAAATAAATCTAGATTCGTAGATAAAAAGGGAATGAATCAAAATGACAAGAAGGAATAATTGGCATAAAAAGGTTTGGATAACAATGTAGGTTCAAGAATATGGGTAGACCTAACTAAATAGGTAAATTCCCACTGTCTTAAAACCAAAGAATGGGCAAAATAGGTTCAAGAACGTGGGTAGACCTAACTTAATAGGTAAATTCCCACTGTCTTAAAACCAAAGAAAAACCAAGGAACAGGTAGAATAAATAATTGGGTTTAGACCCAACTTCTCAATCACAAAACTAAAGCAATATTTTCCTAATCATAAATCATGGGTGTCAAAATCACAGTTGTCCTCATTATGTCATAAGTAATAGTTTATGTCCAAATCAAAGGTATAGGCCTAGTCAAGGAAATAATCCTTGTAGTCATAGTCACAGTCATAGGAAATGTCCATAGTCATATGCGATGTTCATAGTCCAAAAGGGAAAATAATTCCCATAGTCATAAGTCATTGTCATAGGCAATGTTTATATGTCCCAAAATCAAAGGCTTATGTCATAGTCCAAAGGCATATGCTTTCAAAGGCCACAGTTCTATAGTCATAGTCACGGTTACAGTCTTATTTGTCCTCGAATCATAACAGTTCTTAATTCAGTCCAAGAGTATAAACACAGATTCGAAGAGAGAGAGAGATTTGGCATATTCCTTTATTCCTTTAATTTCATGTCACAAATAAAACAAAATATTCAGATCTAGAAATAACCAACTTACAGAAAATAGATCTAGGAAAGAAGGAAAGCATGGCTATGATTCGTGCGTCGTTGCTTGAAACTTGTTTGAGCTAGTTTTTGAATTCTTCACTTGAAACTTTGATTTGAATCCCTCCTTAAAAGTCTTTTAGCAGCATCTCCTCGTCTTGAATCATATTTTATTTTATTTATTTAAGAAAATTTAGAGGAGGGGAAGAAGCCATGAATCTTAGCAGCATAAGGATAGAAGAGAATTGGTGCAAAGAGAATGAAGACTAGGGCTGTTTATATAGCTGCTCAAGACCTTATCGTACACGCAGCGCTGAGTCAGCATTGAACCTAGTTAAGAAAATAGTCCAGGTACGTAGATGAATCTAGCCAAACCTTATCATACACGCAGTGCTGAGTCAGCATTGGGTCCCACAAGCTATTTTGGCGTAAAAGTTTGATTTTCAAACTTTTGAATTTCTGGAATTTATTTAACTGTTTTATTCACATGAAATATTCTTATATGTATACAATTCCTCTAACGACCATTTTACGCGTATATATATACGCACAACTTTCATTTTATTTTCAAAATTCAAATGATGTTGCCATATTTCATTGACTGTAGCCTTATCTTGAATTTTATCTTTCGTATACATATATTTTTGTATATATATATATATATATATATTTATATTTCTCATATGTATATATATTTTCTTTATTTCCTTATACGTACGTTCTTATCCTTCCAAATTTTGAATTTGTATACGTACATATATTTGCATGTTTAGTTGGCCCTCTCTAAAACAAAGATAAAAAATTATGCCACCGCCGGGGTTCGAACCCCCGACCTCCATGCTACAAATCCAATGCCTTAACCAACTGAGCTACAGAGGCTTTTGTTAATAAGTCTTAGAACAATAATAATTATTGTTCTCCCCTTACTTCTCTTTTTCATGTTAGTTACAATACTTAAATTAAACAACTGCATGGATCTTTTTCTTTTAATTTTTCTTTTAAAAATTAATTATACTTTAATTTGAGAAACTTAATGTCACAGAATTACGGGGTGTTACATTCTCCCCCACTTAAAAGGATTTCGTCCCCGAAATCTTCAAGTTAGGAAGAATGTGTCCTACCATCCAGTCACCCATCTACTCAACCATTCAATCACAGGCATTCATTGTCCTTAAAAGATTTCTAATGCTTTCATGTTCATATGCATAGTGTGTGTATATGTCTCTATCTAATGCAAAATCAGGCGGTCTACTGATTCAGTTGACCTCCTTAATGCAAATCATGTTAGTGTCATGCGTCCAATCATGCATGAAAACATCCCTAGTCATGTAAATACTACATGTGTGCATAGCCATTCATCCATATGCAACGTCCATATGACATCATATCATGTTCAACTTATAAACAAATGCATATATGTAAATGCAATATGAGAGCGTCCAAACTTGATCTAGTGCCTAATACGTATGGATATGCATCCACGAGCAACCATTTGCAACCACTTGCAACCATTCAACCATAACATGTTTCAAATACATGTTTAGATCCATTGGCTTCTACCTAAGGATCGCAGATACGACCTAGAGGATATACTTTGGAAAGAGAGAAACAACTACGCGTAAAGCTCCTAAACAGAGAAATCAAGGATGCACCCTTAAGGAAAAAGGGCATGTTGCTAGTATCTAGCCTTCTTGAGCTTTACTCCACTGTATCTTAACCAATTTATCTTCACGATTGTGAAGTTCCTAACCTCCATTTCCAAAATAAATAGATGTCAATCACAGTACCAAGTGTATGATTAGAGGTCTCTCCCTTATCCACCATGCCATAACTATAAGGGTTGAAAGATCACTACGCGCTTTTTAGAGCGCCTGTCACAACTATTCATCTCTCACGCAAACCATCCTAGTCGAACTCGACATCCTCAAGTACAAGCCCCAAAGGCCTAAACCAATATCAGACAAGCACCCAAGGAATATCTCCTTTGAATTTAAACGATCTACGTGAGATGATATAAGCAGACTCGATAGCTATTCTCAAATCCCTACTAACCAAAAATAAACTGGTTGGACCACTAATTGGATTTGAGACTCTAGTGGGATCTTTCTGCTATACAAGTACTATGGTGCAGAGACTCAACTATGGAAGTGGATACGAACAAATGCGAAGCGATAAAACCAAAGGAAATAGTACGAATAGCAAAACTAGACTCTTCCAAGAGAACTTTTACTACCTTTCTCCTAGGTATGCTTGGTGGTGAAAGTAGGTTCTTGCCCTTATGAAAATCTTGTTCCTCGTTCTTGCTCTTGTCCTTAATTATATGCCCTATTATATCATAGAAAAGCTACTTCCTCTTGTCTTACGCTTTATAACTCCTTCCTTCTTGGTGAGCCAAGTCCCTATCCATGAATTCCTTATCCTTGGGTTGTGCTCCTTAGCCAAACTCCTCATCCCCTTCCGTGTGTAGTCATGTTGACAAATCTTTTGAAAACTGCCTCCATCGTCCGGAAAACCCTATAAGCTTGAAAGAAGACTGGCCGTAAGTGAAACAACTACGGCTATAGATGGAAGTCGGGCACTACTTCGCCCTTCGATGAGGTTATCTCCCAGAAAGCCAGGAGCCCCAGAGACTCAAGAAAGAAGGAGACAAGAATTCAAACAGAGGAAGAGGAGACAATACGTATGGCTTTGGGGAATATGCCTTTAAAACAAATCCTTTCTTTTAAAAATGCTACTTTAAAAACCTTTTGAAAATATTTTTCAAATCTTTTATCTGATCCGGTAACCTTCAGCTCTGATACCACGTGTAACACCCCACGTCCGTTAGTGTCACTCACAAAGGGAATGCACTAAGTTCTGTGGAGCATTTTGGGTAAAAGATGCAGATAAATTACAAGACAGACAAATTATTAAACAGTGGAAAATAGAACTTTGCTTTATTGATAAAATAGTCTGTACAAGATTCTTTTACAATATCAGAGTATCATCTGTCTTTATAAAATAAAGAAGCATGAAAATACATTTATATATTCCCCAATGTAGCAAGAGCCAGCCATAGCATCTGGAAGAGAATCCAAAGACAACTTCGTCAAATCTTCAAGCCGGGAAAGAGCAACGGTCCAGTCTAATCCTGAGTTATACTATTCCCTCCTCAACTACCTGGGGGGGAACGGAAGAAAAGAAGACGAAAGAAAAACAGAGTCAGACATAAAGCCTGAGTAAGTTCGGTAACTTCTAGCATGTGAACATGGAAAAACAAAACGACATGAATTAACTGAATACAAGATTACACCATGACGATAAGGTCAACAAGATTAGACAAGGTAGTCACAAGATATGCTAAGATGACTGGATACGCTCTAATACTTTCGCAGCTTCGCTATTTCCTTGTTATACTGGTTTCTATATCTCTGCACCACCTAACTAGTGTTCAACTAGTAACGATAACGTGATCCCAACCCCTGTAGTTTCCATTGCCTTCAGGCATACATTTATTATTTATTACCTAGATCTAGTCTAAGGTTTTCTATCAAGTGCTTTCTAGATTTAACTATAGTTTTACGCTATCTGTTGAACGCTTTTCGAGTTCAGGGTTTATGCCACCTAGTCCAACTAGAGATTACGCTACCTGTCGAACAATGCCCCCAAGTCTAGGACACACTACCTAGAGTGGTATATGTTCCTAGGCTTCCCCACGCATGTATCGCGAATCGTTATCGCTTGTCTAGATGCACATGTCCTGTAATGTGCGATCCGAGTCCTTTGACAGGGCAAATCAAGGAATACAGAACTCGGTCGGGAGCTTTCAGATATCTGCAGATGCAGATGCTAAGGTCTGTTTTTATTCCAGTGGCTATGGTCTCACTTGACCCCTCCCTCAGCTAATGAAAGGCACACCTTGTAAAATGAGAACTATACGCCGGCCCCCGGTGCCCCACTATCCTATGGCCATCCGCAACCATAACTAGATAGCAAGTATATGGTCTTTTGGAGTTCTCCGCCTTTCCGCTTCACGTATCTCGATTGACTCAAGATGGATGGTAGACGACGAGTTGCTATCACAGGGCTACCGTCTTCTCGTCGAATCACGCTGGTCCATCCTAGTCTTTAGGTTGCCACATATATATTGCAACCAAGGCATACCCTCACGTCCCATCGAAGCCTCGGGCTTCGTAACCCAATTCGTTGGAGCCTTCTTAAAACCAGATGGATGTCCGCTCCTTCGTGTTATACTAAGAATTACAACTTAGTTCTACTAACTAAGGTTTACCACTTAGTTTCCAAATTCCTTGTTTTCTTAACTAAGTTTTACTACTTAGTCCCTTTTTCAACTGAGGTTTACTACTTAGTTTTCTTTCTCGCCAGGTTGGGTTGGTTAAGTGTCTTTAGTCGATTCAAGCTATCTTAACCCTCTTCCCTTATCCTATTACACTAGTTAAGTATTATCTCTCATGCTTTTTACTTAACCCTATTCATTTATCATATTCTGATGGTTAAGCGTTCTAGTTTACTTAACCCTATAGTCTAGTCCAGCTAACATATTAATTTGGCTAAGTGTATTACTTAACCCCAACCTCTAGTCTAATTAACATGTTAAATTGGCTAAGTGTATTAACTTTACTTAACCCCACCTTCTAGTCTAGTCAACATGTTAATTTGGCTAAGTATTCCCATGGACTTAACCCTCCCATTCTAGCTTTAACTGTGCTAAGTTGGTTAAGTGTTCCTTAACCTTCCCATTCTAGCTTAACCATGTTAGGTTGGTTAAGTGTTCCTATGGACTTAACCTTCCCATTCTAGCTTAACTTTGTTAAGTCGGTTAAGTGTTCCTATGGACTTAACCCACCCATTCTTGCTTAACTGTGTTAAATTGGTTAAGTGTTTCTATGGACTTAACTCTCCCATTCTTGTTCTAGCTTTAATTAATAAATTAAAGCCGCAACCTCTCACATTAGACAGATATTGCTGCGGTTACTGGATGTGCCGGTCGGTTCCGGGCAAGTTTACACCGCAACTCAGTCTAACCTCGGGTTAGGCATATTCATGTTTTCTAAGTTCAAAGGGTTTTTGATTAATTTCCAAATATGGTTTTGAAAACAACCATCCCGTCCTTCGGATCAGTTAGGGATAGCCAGGGAGGGCAGGAAACTTGTATTTTCCAAATCCAAGCCTATACACTATCCTCTCTGTCACCCTAGAACCTTCTGGTCTATGTGTTATAAAAAGGGATGTTATCAAAATACTTTTCTTTTGTTTATAAATTGTTAACAATTTATTTCAAAAGCCCATTTCCCCTTTTTAGACAAATTTGGCCTATATTTATTTGTCAAGCCTACTAGTATACTTATATTCTAGGCCCAAGTCCTAACCCAACATGCAGTTTAGGCCATTTCCTATTTCATTGCCGAAACTAGATTAAATATCCTAGTTTATAATTTATGGCCAAAACTTAACCAAGTTACATATTTTGTGGTAAATGAAAAATTTAACATTTATGACGAATTCTATAAGTAAATTACTCCTAATTTACTTATTTTATTACTACTCTTTTAATGTACATTGTCACATTTATTATTATGGCCCATTCTCTCTTATTTATCATATTTATACTTTTTTGGTATGTAAATTATACCAAATTTAGTGTCGCTAACCATAATTTATTCTAAACATGACAATTGCTCACAATTATGAATAAATTCAAAATTGTGCTAATATACTTATTCCAAATCAACCTTAATTAACCCAATCTTGGTTTAACATCCTAATTCACAATTTATGGCAAAACTAGAATTATTTTTCTAGTTTACATTTTATGCCTAAAATTTAGCTTACTTACTAACGCTAAATTTAATATGTCAAAATCACATATTCCCTAATCCATGTCAAATTTCCCCGTTTTCATTTTAATATGCATGTCATAATACATATTCCAAATTATGCCAATTTCCAAGTTTACAACTACGTTCATATTCATTTCCATGTTTTTCCCCAAATCGCATTCCCACCGTTCGAATAATCGTGATTCAACCTAGATTATAAATAAATCTAGATTCGTAGATAAAAAGGGAATGAATCAAAATGACAAGAAGGAATAATTGGCATAAAAAGTTTTGGATAACAATGTAGGTTCAAGAATATGGGTAGACCTAACTAAATAGGTAAATTCCCACTATCTTAAAACCAAAGAATGGGCAAAATAGGTTCAAGAACGTGGGTAGACCTAACTTAATAGGTAAATTCCCACTGTCTTAAAACCAAAGAAAAACCAAGGAATAGGTAGAATAAATAATTGGGTTTAGACCCAACTTCTCAATCACAAAACTAAAGCAATATTTTCCTAATCATAAATCATGGGTGTCAAAATCACAGTTGTCCTCATTATGTCATAAGTAATAGTTTATGTCCATATCAAAGGTATAGGCCTAGTCAAGGAAATAATCCTTGTAGTCACAGTCACAGTCATAGGAAATGTCCATAGTCATATGCGATGTTCATAGTCCAAAAGGGAAAATAATTCCCATCGTCATAGTCATTGTCATAGGCAATGTTTATATGTCCCGAAATCAAAGGCTTATGTCATAGTCCAAAGGCATATGCTTTCAAAGGCCACAGTTCTATAGTCATAGTCACGGTTACAGTCTTATTTGTCCTCGAATCATAACAGTTCTTAATTCAGTCCAAGAGTATAAACACAGATTCGAAGAGAGAGAGAGAGATTTGGCATATTCCTTTATTCCTTTAATTTCATGTCACAAATAAAACAAAATATTCAGATCTAGAAATAACCAACTTACAGAAAATAGATCTTGAAAAGAAGGAAAGCATGGCTATGATTCGTGCGTCGTTGCTTGAAACTTGTTTGAGCTAGCCTTTGAATTCTTCACTTGAAACTTTGATTTGAATCCCTCCTTAAAAGTCTTTTAGCAGCATCTCCTCGTCTTGAATCATATTTTATTTTATTTATTTAAGAAAATTTAGAGGAGGGGAAGAAGCCATGAATCTTAGCAGCATAAGGATAGAAGAGAATTGGTGCAAAGAGAATGAAGACTAGGGTTGTTTATATAGCTGCTCAAGACCTTATCGTACACGCAGCGCTGAGTCAGCATTGAACCTAGTTAAGAAAATAGTCCAGGTACGTAGATGAATCTAGCCAAACCTTATCATACACGCAGTGCTGAGTCAGCATTGGGTCCCACAAGCTATTTTGGCGTAAAAGTTTGATTTTCAAACTTTTGAATTTCTGGAATTTATTTAACTGTTTTATTCACATGAAATATTCTTATATGTATACAATTCCTCTAACGACCATTTTACGCGTATATATATATACGCACAACTTTCATTTTATTTTCAAAATTCAAATGATGTTGCCATATTTCATTGACTGTAGTCTTATCTTGAATTTTATCTTTCGTATACATATATTTTTGTATATATATATATATATATTTATATTTCTCATATGTATATATATATATATTCTTTATTTCCTTATACTTACGTTCTTATCCTTTCAAATTTTGAATTTGTATACGTACATATATTTGCATGTTTAGTTGGCCCTCTCTAAAACAAAGATAAAAAATTATGCCACCGCCGGGGTTTGAACTCCCGACCTCCATGCTACAAATCCAATGCCTTAACCAACTGAGCTACAGAGGCTTTTGTTAATAAGTCTTAGAACAATAATAATTATTGTTCTCCCCTTACTTCTCTTTTTCATGTTAGTTACAATACTTAAATTAAACAACTGCATGGATCTTTTTCTTTTAAAAATTAATTATACTTTAATTTGAGAAACTTAATGTCACAGAATTACGGGGTGTTACACCTTTTATGCCTACATGACTCAAAATCTTGGAACACATTCTTATGTTTATTTGCAAGTATAATTGGATCTATGTTAAGTACCGTTTGGGTTACATAAACTATGCAAGTTTCATGTTGAAATAGGTTATATGATTAGATGTTAAAATTGGACATTTTGGTGTATATACAACATGTTAGTTTTGTTGTTGACATTATGCCAAGTTAAACATGTTTAAACCCGAGTTTGTATAAGCTTAAACTATGCCATTTTATGTGACACCTATTTAGTTATATGCCTATTTGAATGCAAGTTCACATGACCCATAATTTATGTTAGTTGAATCACTAAATTGCAAGTTCATGCGCCACACACTTTTATGTATTGTAAAATATTACATGTTCTTGATTACCCCTTTTCTCGCGTTTATAAAGTTGGCTGAATTGTGTCGAGCCCAACATTTGTTATAATGTTGCGAACGTACAAACGGGGGTAATAACGTTGGGTGTAAAACATGAAAAATATATGTTGGCATGTTTGGCACATGCCAACGACAATGACATTTAAGCGGTATGAATTATTATACCCAAGAATAAAGGACATAACATTTACATATAAAATTGAGAAGTGATAAAATATGTAAATTTAGAAAACACGGTATGCTTAATCCAAGGTTGGATTGAGTTGTGACGTAAACCTGACCGGACCCGCCCGGCTGTCCAGTAGTCACAACAATACCTATCCAATGTTGGTGGTTAAGCATTGAGCCCAATAAGGACCCGAGGTTAGACTGACCTACGGTGTAAACCTGCCCGAAACCGACTGGCACATCCAATAACCATAGCAATATTTGTCTAATGTGAGTGGTCGGTGCTTTAAGAGGCTAAGGACAGATGGTAGGGTTAAGTCAACTAAAAACACTTAACCAAATTCAACATGTTAACAAGAATTGATGGGTGAGGTTAGGTAAATGCAGACACTTAACCACTTAACATGTTTGACTAGAAAACCCTAGTAGCGAGGGACCCGTTTCAGCAGTAACCGAAGTTAGGTATCATGGTACCCTGAAACTAGGCAGGGTGGGGCACGATTACTGGGCTAATTGTAAGCGGTCAAAAATGACGGCGGTGGGTGCACAGTGTAGGTTCTAACGGGGTGCGGGCGTGCACACACTCCGAAGCAGACAAACAGGGCACAAGGGCACCAGTAGTATAACCTATGTATTCTAGAATTGTGTCGGGGCCGCTACCATGGGTCTTGATACACCCCATGGTGGGACCAACATACGTATCTACAATTCTTGGGGGCCGTTTGACACATATGTTTATGCGAGTAGAAGCCGATCTTTAGAAAATGGGAATCACTTCACCCTCAGCATGGGGTGCTAGTTAGAATAAGCTCAAGTAGGTGCAGAGATATAGTGTGGGTGCGATAGTACATTCGATTCTAAACTACACTTCCTTAGCTTGTGATACTTTCCTGTTTTCACTTTATATCTATCATGCCCTTTTTCTTATTCACATACTGAAGAGTCACTAGATTTACTCAGGCTTTATGTCTGACTCTATTTTCTTTTCATCTTCTTTTCTTTCGTCCCCCCCCCCCCCCCAGGTGCATAGGGAGGAAACAACCCAGCTTAGTCAGACTCTTTGCAAGCTTCAAGACCGTAGATGTATGGTTTGGATCTCTTTTGCTCGGATTATGGCTTTGGATATCACTATGGGGATTTTTGTTACATTATATATGTTTTATGCTTCTTTAATAATCAAGACAGTAATGAGGTTGTAATGTTGGAAATATTTTGAGACAATTATGGAAATGTTTTGTATGAACACGTATTGATGAAATAAAAGCCTGTTTGTTTTCCGTTGTTTAAAATATTTGTGTTTATATCTGTCTTGTGTTTATCTGTGATTTTTACTTATAAACCTCCACCAAAGTTAAGTCATTCCCTTTGTGAGTGACCTTAACGGAAGTGGGGTGTTTCATATATGAGTTCCAAGTCTTATTTGTTAGCATCATACTTTAATTTTGATTGGTGGATAAGCAATAAAAAAACATTAATGGGTATCGTCAGTTTACTTTCCACCTATTGTAACACAAGATGAAAAAGTTAAAAGGGGTTAAATGGATTGCTGCCAAGCATAAGAGCACATACTATAACATGATATTATGGACTACATAAATAGGAAGTCATGGTCTCCAATAACAAACATACGCTGATTCTTTTCTAACCTAGTTTTCATGAATGTCATCTTAAAACAAAATAATTTTTTGTATTAACAACTTCAATACAATAGTTAGAAAACAAACCAAATTAAGAATGCTAAAGATGTACATAATTAAATTACAACGAATACATATAAAAGCAAATAGCAGTATTTAAAGTAAAGCATAAACACAATGATAAAACCAAGAAATCAAACATAAAAGTGGTGCATACAAGAAATAACATAATCTTCCTGTAGTGTTAGCATAAATAGAGTATAATATTTCATAATTTTATAAATATTTTAGTTTTTGAAACAAATAACATAATTTAGCTAGGCACAAGCAGTAAATTCCATTATGCTAACTAATTTTAACAATATATCTATATACAAGAAATTATTTGTACTTTTCAGTGGTTTAGTCAACAAAGATATCGGTTATTATCATATAGATAAAATCAAGGGTGGGACTAATGGGGACATTGCCACGGATTCATACCACAGATACAAAGTAACTGAAATCATAAAATAATACTGTCAATACTAACCAGTGTGTTGGAAAATAGATATAACTATCAATTTTCTGCAGGATGATGTAAAGATGATGAAAGAGATGGGAGTTGACTCATACCGTTTCTCAATCTCTTAGTCAAGAAATCTGCCTGGTAAAACTAATCCACTATATCTAACTGAACCTACAAATGAAATTCAAAGTAAATTATAATGGTCTTTATAAAAAAAACCAAAGGAGAAAAAACAAAAAACAAAAACATGCATTGAAGTTTATATGATATCAATAACAACATAAATCATTCAAGTTATAACTTGCTTGATATGTAATGTGAATGCAGATGGTACCTTAAAAGGGGGAATAAATCGAGATGGAGTTATGTACTACAACAATCTCATCAACGAGCTATTAAGAAATGGTGAGAACTATAGATTTTTCATATTACGTGATATATGTAATTTTGATTTTATATTACATTTACATGTAATTTACATTGCAGGTATAACTCCATTTGTTATACTCTTCCATTGGGATGTCCCACAAGCTTTGGAAGATAAATATGGTGGTTTCCTTGACAAAAAGATTGTGTAAGTATTTAATTCACGTTAAGCACTTTTTTCTTTATTTGCTACCGTTATACGGGTCTCCCTAAGAGTAATATAACGAACAAAAGATAACCTGCTTTATAACACAAAAAGTCAATAGAAGGAAAAAAAGTTTGAACACTTAATGTTATAGCACAGATTTGTACCTCATAAACTTATACCCCTTAACGGTAACTAAAGTGTTTCAGCACAGTGGATGAAGAAACACGTGTTATATTAATTGTACTTCTTATCACTAGGTATGATTTCAAGGATTACTGCCAAATATGCTTTTGAGAATTCGGAGATAGAGTCAAAAATTGGATACTAACAAGCAAACAAATTCAGAGATAGAGTCAAAAATTGGATACTAACAACAACAAACTAACAAGCAAACAAACAAGCAGCAACAAACTAACGAGCAACAAGAATAACGAATCATTGATCTATACAGTCTGGAAGAATTCCAACATTACTTTTCAACACAAATTCACGTATATTCTACACACCAAATGTGCTCGAGTAGCACCAAATAATTCAACACACATATCAAATCGTCGAACATAAATATTTTTTGGACGAGGACATGAACGAATTCGATCGAACAAGTCTATTTATATAAAATTTAATACTTTTTAACATATTTTTTTTCTTTTTTTGCTGCCTAGTAATCTGTGTTATTTTCAAGTGTTAGGTCCTAATGCCGACAGCTTGCCCATGGCCTTTCTTACGTCCGCCAACTGGACCACGTACAGATTAAAATAGGAGATTTTATTCACTTTTTCCCCTCTAAAATTATCTAGTCTGTTTGACAATATAAAATATATGAATGTTCGAACAGAAAAAGGTCTTAGTTAATAAACATTTTGAAGTCTTTTCGCGCACTCTTGCGCATTCACTATAAACCATTCACAACTTACTGCTTGCATGTACTCCTCGTTCAAATAAAATTACCATGCAGATATAGAGTACCACCTTTATATACTTGTAACGGCCCAGGGATTTTCGGCCCCAGAAATCGACATAAATACTTTTACCGTAACTCATGCCGAACTTCCAAACACCGAAAACACTAGAACGTTATTAGAAAGAATTTAGAGGGCGAGATAAGAAAGAAATATAAGAATAGAAGAAGAAGAAGAACCAACACAACACAAGATCAGAGTCTCACATCGCAGCAGAACAAACTATAATACAGAAATAAAACTTTATTGAGAGCTTTTTAAAATACTTACAATATCAGAGTACATCACACGTCTGGACAGTATAATAACCTATCCTCAAATACAACACACACCGGAATAATAGCTATATAATATCATACGTCTGAACACCTCTAGCTCGTCTCTGGACTTCGCAACATCCGATAGCCTGGACCTGTACAACCCGGTCTAACCCGAGCTTTCACAAAAACACCAGGTCAGTCTGGTGAACCAGAGTGAGAAAAACTTGCACAATATTAAGGTAAATCATCCAACTTGCTTTTAAAGTTCAAAAATCTTTTTGAAAGAAAAGGATAATCGTAAGACCAAATCCACACATAAATACGGATGGTTTTTACCTTACGATAACCCAAAACATTTTTGAAATCAATATCCTTTCTGATATTATAATAATGTCTAAATACAAGTAGATATCAATCTAGCGGAACGCTTGCATCTCACGCTCCACAATATAGTATACAAACAAAACCACGGGCGCTTATTGGAGATTGGATTCCGACTAAGACAAGGTATGGGACCACCTTCCGATAATGTAACTCTAAATGGCGAACACACTGGGTTCAACAAGAATATTTTGCAACCCGGCCCTCACATGACCGACCACTCATTTCGCTTGATTGTATCGAATGTATATCACCAACGGTTGGGCTCAAACCACCGTTTTCCGAAAAGGGATAGCATCGAAATTGATTAAAGAAGCAAAAGGAATTTCTCTAGATAGGTGATTATACACCCAAATGGGAGCGACCCACATAACCATGCTGCCTGCCCGATATCACTAATTCACTTTGAATGTCACATTGTCAGATCCGCCAGATATCACTAATTGACATTCGTAAAAATACTCTAGTTGATAAGCTAAGATAATGTGCACTTCTCCACCATCAACTTGGTACGTTTGGAAATATCAGCGTACGTGATCCCTTTGGAAATACTCTGTCAGACAACCGTCCATACAAGTCATCCAGGAACAGGATGAACCGAAGGTACTCTCCTACTGCATCCAATATAGGAATCACCCCATGGATCAGTAGCGAGAAATCCTTGCAACCTGTAGATTTCGACCACGATAGAACCACAGTTTATCTTTGACCGCTAAACCGGAGATTAGTAGCGGTTCTTCCATTTGTGAAGATGTACGATCTTCAATGCTCCATCTCGATCATCTTCTAATATCTCTGCGTATTTGTTGGTCGGAATGGTTTTCGATTATAAATTTGATCCCGGTCTTTCCGTACCAATAATCGTATTGGACAGATTTGATAGACGGTGATTTAACTATCAAAATAAACAGTGTTTCAGTCATGACAATCCAATGAGTTCACTGGTTCGGTATTCAGCACCACTTGTCCTTTTAATTAAAACAAACGTAAATTCAAAACTCTTAAATATTTCGATATCACGAATATAGTTTTCCGCTTCTTATTCACATAAGACTATTCTTTAAACAAATTTGCTTTTAATACTTATGATAATCTTATATTATATTCAGTTTGTCTATTTTCACTTTTAAACATTTGACCCTATTATCTAATAATATTGGAAAATCAGTTCAACTTATTACTCGTACAACCACGTTACGAAATACCTTTCATTCATTACTTAACCATATCCAATACTTATTCTTATTAAATAAAACTCAACTTTTACATTTCCTTTCCAATTCGAAAATATTATTACATTCCCGCACAACCCCTTTTTACTTCCCTTTATTTTAAATCCACATTATATATATATATTTTTTTCCAAATCTTCATTGCAAATGTTGTGTTATTATTTCTCTAAGGAAATAATAAACTTTACTAATCCTTTTTACCATTACAATAAATATCATCCTCAGATAATTCTGAAGTTGTCCAAGTTGGGGTATTTTAGTTACCTCTCAGACCTTGATTAACAACGTTCATACCTTAAGAAAAATATAAGTTGTAAACCAAAACCAATACTTCATTCTAATCTAAAATCAAATTGCATTTGACTATTTATTTCGAAATACGGTTTCAACTCTTCTTATCATTTTGAAATACTCTTTCTCGGATACAACCATCTTTTCTTAATTCAAAAATTAAGCAACTGCTTATAAAAACGCCACTTTTAACACCTTCCTCTTTTTAAAGCAAATTCATTTTATAATTCGGATTGGTTTACAAACCTTATGATTTACTTCTCCTATCAAATTTACTTTTACCAATCCCGTTTCAAATCCATTCAACCATATTCCGCTTTGAAAATCTCATTTCAATTTCCCACTTTTGCTTAATCCCATTTTTAAGTAACGTTAAGTTAGAATTAACGATACAACACCTCAAACCTCTTTTATATAACTCTGGTTTATTATCAAACCCCTTTATCTAAATTTACTTTTACTAAATTCAAATAATTATTTATTTCAAGCTATAATACTGGCTTAAAAATCTATTTTATAACCTTGTTATAAAACTAAGGTTTAAACAAAACTTGTTTATAAACTTCTTTCACCATTCAATTGGATTTCATTTGACTTAGATTACTTTTAAATGAATTCCCATTAAAAGTAATTTTCTCAATTATTATTAATTAAAAAATAATAATTTACTTTGGTTGGTTACTACTTCCGTATTTAATTTCAGTATTAACTGAAATAAATATAATTTCCCTTTTAAAAACCTTACTAAAATTTAAAACGATATTCATTAACTATTTTATTCAAACACATCAATTTAATACTCAAAACCCAATTTAAAACGGTCGATTTAATTAACTTAAAACGTGGTTATTCCATTACCCGATTCCAATTTGTACTCACTTTAAACTAATTAATAATATAATTAATTTAAATAATTTCATTAAATTGTTTCTTAACCAACCAATTATCCAGATTTTTTTTGTTAAGGTTAATCTCTATTCCCATACTTATAAATCTGATAAATCTCAGAATTTACTTTGTAAAATAAATTTATAATGAATTATAAACTTAAATAAATAATAAATATTTATTTTTCTTTTAATAAACTTTTATTCAAAATAATATATTTCAAAACCTATCTCCAGTTATAAAATAAATTTTATAACTTCAGTTCTATCAATTCACCTGACGGTAGATCAATATAAACGAATCAATTTATTTTTAGGCCGTTTACTGCTGATTACTCAACCAACATTGCTCATTGGTTAAAACAAAACACAGGTTGAATTTTTAGTCAACAATCACCCCCATCAGATCAGTTCATATATGATAATATGAAAATAAATAATATAAATGAGGAGTCCAGTTGGATCCCTCCAACTTGTTCTTTCCTGTATTCAAAGCTGGTTATCACAAATCAGGTCAATCAATTCAATTTAACTATTAGTTTCTATAACAGCAAATAACGACTATATAATATCAACCAATCAGCAAAACAATTCAGACAATTCAAACAGTTAAACACATTTATTTTATAAACGTGACCAATAAGGTAAATTACGTCAATTGGACCCAATCGTTAAAATAACGATTTAGTATTTCACTGAAATTAAACACTGTTTAATTTCAGTGCTTAAATCAACAAATAAATACATAACTAGCAAACATCAACCATTGACAAACAGAACACACAAAATAAAAACCCAATTTATATAAAATATAAATGGAAAAAACTGAGCGAGTTTAACTCACCTTGATTTGATTTATTTTGAAACGGTCGGTTACAGTTAAATTAAACAGTCGTTTAATTTAACGGTAAATTCCAGCTGTCTCCTGCACTATCCAGATCCATTCCAGAATGTAGTGCTTGTTAACGCGAGTCCAACGTTTCTTGTTTTTATCCGAATCTGATAACATATGAACAATTATAGTTAATACCACATATAGTTTTAATCGATATAATTAAATCCTTGATTAATAATTAATTAAACTTATTACTTTTTTTCTTTTTTTTTTATTTAACTAAGGAGACCGATTATTGTCCCAACAAAATAGCCGATATTTTTCTTCCCATCTCTATCTCCTTCTGCATCGATCAATGTTGATTCAATTATATAATTTATTATAAATCATAAGTTAGTTAAAATTAATCACTTAGTTATTTTAAACTAATTAGATTATTTACTTTTGTTAACCGTTTACAAGGCCGATTTCTCTCCTCCATTCTCATCTGTATCTTGTTCGTCCTGATACCGTTTTATCTCCACCTGTCGCACCAAATATGTTCACAATTTAGTAAAGATATCATTTAGTTTCCATAAATAAAATAAAATCACGTTTATTACTTAGTTAAGTGGATTAGCAGGCCCATTAACTTCTGATTTGCAAAAGTAAGGAACCCGCCAACCTTTCTTTAGTCTAACATGTTTCTTCATTTTGTAAAACGCTGCTTCCAGTTCAACGATAAACCCATCTGCTTGTTGTTGTGTACCCAACGTCCGCTGACTTCACTCATGCTGCTCCCTTTACTTCATTTTAATCTATTCCTTTGGACATGTTTAAACAATGGACCCCATCAGCAGGCCATCGCCATCACTCCCCTTTATCAGACCTCATGCCCGCTTTGTTCATGACTCAGGCACCATGCTCGCCCCAAATTCAGTGCCACCGTACCCTCTACAAGGAATCGAAAGAGGATCGGAGGTCATCAGGAGATGCGCCGCAACATCAGGACCCTTCCTCTTCAGTCACGAACTGCCAGACTTCGCCAGTCTCGGATAAAAGCCTCACAACCACCACTGCTTCCTGACCGTATTCCGGCCACAACAAAGCTCGGAAACTCATCTCCACCGTTGCACATGACGGCCTCATCTGGCTGAGTAGCTTAGCTGTTAGAAATTATGGAAATAGTTCGTCGGTTTGGAGAATCGAAGGGGAGAATTTGGGGTGATTTCGTTCGTCTATTTTTAGGGTGGAGGCGTTATTCATTTATTGACCACAGAAAAAGGGTTTTGACCCCCTCAAAATGTAGTGCGTTAGTTATTTGTAGGATGTATTGGATTAAATAATATTTAATTATAACGAAACTTCGTGGTAAAGTAACGCATAAAACTATCCACAATTGATTTCTGTTTACTGATAAAAAAACTAATCCTAGCATAGAAAAATATTCCGGACCCAATGGGACATGTTTCGTCAAATTCCAACATCGTTTGGAAAAAATTCCTTTATAAAACGGGCGCAAAACACGCATTTAAATTTTCCAAGATCACTAAATAAATCTAATCAACTTGAAACCTTGAAATCTTACAATAATTAACCAATACGAATGCAACGGCACCAGTTTCGTCGCATTTTGAGACTGTTTTCCCGGTAGGTCATTTTTATACGGACCGCAAATGTCATTTTAGGCACCCAATTACCCGGTCTTCAAAAACAACAAACTATATAGCTATCCTGACTCAATCGACGATACGAATTCAATGGAACTGGTTTCATGTCCTGATTCGATCGTATGTTCAAATTACACTCAAATATCTCTCTATTGAATTAAATTAATTTAATTACGCGCTATAAAAAATAACTGGGTGTTTACGGCTCCCGTGGTCACATACGACATCGGTTTGCCATGCAATTCAACACCGTACAATAATTTAACGTTAACGTTCCAATGAAACTAATTTCGTCATAAACAGAGTCTGTTTGAAAAAGGGTTATTTCAAAGGCCTATATTTTAATAACGATTTCCATAACGACTATTTTAAAATTTGATTTGGCCATAACTAACAAAGTATAATACGAAATCTGGATTTTTCTCTTTCGTATGAAAACTATCATCAATATGGTTCCAACATTTCTCATTTCATAGAAAACTGACTTATATCGGATCCTGTATATCCAGTTGAAGTTCAAAACTCCATTTTACGAACTGTAGCGCCATTTCAAGCTCGATTTATATTATATATAAATATATAGCATTTAAACTTCGTTTTGAATAACGAATTAAATATTAATTCCCTTAATATTCCAAATATAATATTTAAAATAATAAATTAAATAAATAATTTGACTACCAAAAATACGGGACGTTACATTCTTCCCCCCTTAAAATAATTTCATCCTCAAAATTGCTAAGGTAGGAAAAAACGTTACAAACCCATTAATTTTCAAATCCCATTTATTATAAATCAAAAACCAATTCAATACCATATATAAATATTTTCAAGAATATCGAAAAAAATTCTAACACCTTAATTTCCCGGAAAAATTCGGCAGGGTCTCCCCTGCACGGAGTGACATCTGCGATATCGCAGAAACAAATAATACATATACATCGACCGACACGGTCGGAAAACAAAAATCAAAGCCCAAAATTTTATATTTCGCGTAGGCATACCTTTTACGAGCGCTATTGGGCATATTTACTCAACGTAAATGCGATTTACTCAACCAATATAAATCTACCTAGCCATCTGGCAACCGTACTTAACTCAGTTCATATATAAGTAATAACTATATGAAATTCTGAGATAATATCTCACTAACCAATTGGTATAACTACACCAATTCCAAAATCAAACATACAGCATCGATTCATTATCAAATACATGGTTAAATCATAAATTTCAATTCTTATGCAGTTTCATTCCAGATTAATTATAACGGAATTTATTCTTTAGTTTATAATTCATTTAGCTCAATTAAACTGTTTATTATCGCATTCAAGCAAACTATCATCCAATAACATACAATTCACAATCAACAACCAATACCCAACCAAATCACCAAATCAATTGAATTTACATTCAATTTTAATATTTTACTTTGGTTTCACATATTTGGACACCAATCGATTAATATCCAATTGATTTCTATTTGAGAATTATTTATTTGAATTCCAAATTTAGTTATTCATCAAATTTCCAACTTATTTAATTTAATTCCAATACATTCTTAATTAAATTACACTTAACCAAGCTAAATTCCAATTCAAATTTGCAATCCAATTCGAAGTCCGTTCAAATCAATCAAACACGCTAATATCTCAATTATTTAGCAAAATTATTGCTTTTCTATACAAAAATATAATTTGGGTAAAATTATTTCATTTACGCTATTTACAAAACAATATTGTATCAATTTCCAGTTCAATGCTTTCCAACACTCGAATCGATCAATTAAGACAATTCAAAACATTTGTGTATAAAATTTACAAATACGCTCTCATATATATATGCACTCAATCTCGATCTAGGGTATTACTAACCCAATCTCTATCGAGTTACACCACAGAGCCAAGGTTATTACTAAACCAATAGCTCTGATACCATTGTAACGACCCAGGGATTTTCGGCCCCAGAAATCGACATAAATACCTTTATCGTAACTCATGCCGACCTTCTAAACACCAAAAACACTGGAACGTTATTAGAAAGAATTTAGAGGATGAGATAAGAAAGAAAGAAATATAAGAATAGAAGAAGAAGAAGAAGAAGAAGAAGCAACACAACACAAGATCAGAGTCTCACATCGCAGTGGAACAAACTATAATATAGAAAAAATACTTTACTGAGATTTTTTAAATTACTTACAATATCAGAGTACATCATACGTCTGGACAGTATAATAACCTGTCCTCATATACAACACACAACGGAATAATAGCTATATAATATCATACGTCTGAACATCTCCAGCTCGTCTCTGGACTTCGCAACATCCGATATCATGAACATGTACAACCCGGTCTAACCCGAGCATTTACAAAGGCACCGGGTCAGTCTGGTGAACCAGAGTGAGAAAATCTCGCACAGTATTAAGGGAAATCATCCAACTTGCTTTTAAAGTTCAAATTTTTTTTCGAAAGAAAAGGATAATCGTAAGACCAAATCCACACATAAATACGGACGGTTTTTACCTTACGATAACCCAAAACATTTTTGAAATCAATATCCTTTCTGATATTATAATAGTGTCTAAATTCAAGTAGATATCAATCTAGCGGAACGCTTGCATCTCACGCTCTACATATATAGAATACAAACTAAACCGCGAGCGTTTATTGGAGATTGGATTCTGATTAAGACAAGGTATGGGACTACCTGCCGATAGTGTATCTCTAGATGGTGAACACACTGGGTCAACAAGAACGTCTTGCAACCCAGCCCTCACATGACCGACCACTCATTCCCCTTGAGTGTATCGAATGTATATCACCAACGGTAGGGCTCAAACCACCGTTTTTCGAAAAGGGACACCATCGAAATAGATCAAAGAAGCAAAAGGAATTTCTCTAGATAGGTGATTATACACCCTAATAGGAGCGACCCATGTAGCCATGTTGCCTGCCTGATTTATGTCATTGCCTATTGATGAGGCTTGAGGTCAGAATTTATTTTTAACACATCTGGTCACCATTCACTTTGAATGTCGCATCGCCAGATCCACCAGATATCACTAATTGACATTCGCAAAAATGCTCAAGTTGATAAGCTAAGAGAATGTGCATTTCTCCGCCATCAACTTGGTACATTTGAAAATATCAACGTACGTGATCCCTTTGGAAATACTCTGTCAGACATCCGTCCATACAAGTCATCCAGGAACAGGATGAACCGAAGGTACTCTCCTACTGCATCCAATATAGGAATCACCCCATGGATCAGTAGCGAGAAGTCCTTGCAACCTGTAGATTTCGACCACGATATAACCACATTTTATCTCTGGTCGCTAAACCAGAGGTTAGTAGCGGTTCTTCCATTTGTGAAGATCTATGGTCTTAAATGCTCCATCTCGATCATCTTCTAATATCTCCACGTATTTGTTGGTCGGAATGGTTTTCGAATATAAATTCGATCCCGGTCTTTCCGTACCAACAATCGTATTGGATAGTTTTGATAGTCGGTGATTTAAATATCAAAATAAACAATGTTTCAATCATGACAATCCAATGAGTTCACTAGTTCAGTATGCAGCACCAGTTGGCCTTTTAATTAAAACAAATGTTGTAACGGCCCGGGAAAAAATTCGACGCTCGAATTTTCAACAATGATACACAATCCCGCATCATTTGCCAAAAATCAAAGTATCGAACCCCTAACTGTTAATAGAAATAAGTTAGAGGGTGAGAAAAGAAAGAAAGAAATGTTAGAATAGAAGAAAGAAGAAGAACACACTAGAATCTCACAGCGTAACGAATAAATATAATACATCAAATCTCTTTATAGAAAAAGAAATTGTATATATATACGTACCAATCATAAGAGAACACCATATATCAGACACAGTGGAAATACACTTTGAATAACTAACGGTGAAGCCTCCTTCTTCCAACCCCTGAAACTCTAAGTGAAACTTGACCTGTACATATACTCGGTCTGACCCGAGCACATTAGATTTAAAACAAAATTCACTAGGTCAGTCTGGAATACTATCAGTGATAAATTCATAACACAAACAACTTGTTTAACTTTGGAAAATTCCTTTTGAAATAAAAGGATAATAGTAAGACCGGTCCACACATAAACAAGGACGGTTTTTACCTTACTATAACCCAAACCTATTTTGAAATCAATATCTTTTCTGATATTATAATAGTGTCTATCAGATCACAAATTAGCAGAACGCTTGCATCTCACGCTCTACATATATAGTTTATAATCAAAAACCGCGGGCGCTTATTGGAAATTGGATTCTGACTATGACAAGGTATGGGAGCACCTGCCGATAGTGTATCTCTAGAGGTGAATACTCTTGGTTCAACAAGAACATCTTACAACCCGGCCCTCACATGACCGACCACTCATTTCGCTTGAGTGTATCGAATGTATATCACCAACGGTTGGGCTCAAACCACCGTTTCCCGAAAAGGGACAGCATCGATAGATTAAAGAAGCAAAAGGAATTTCTCTAGATAGGTGATTATACACCCTAATGGGAGCGACCCACATAGCCATGCTGCCTGCCCGATTTTTGTCATTTCCCGGTTGATGAGGCTTGAGGCTAGGATTTTCTTCCTTTTTAGATTAGCACATCACTTTGAATGCCACATCATCAGATCCATCGAAATCACTAATTGACGTCTACAACAGTACATTATGTGTTAGCTAAAAGAAGTTTCCTTCTCCGATTCCACTCTTGGTATGGTTGAAGAAATCAATATACGTGACCGTATGGAAATACTCTGTCAGACACTCGTCTATACAAGTCATCCAGGAACAGGATGAACCGAAGGTACTCTCCTACCACATCCTATATAGGAATCACCCCAAGGATCAGTAGCGAGAAGTCCTTGCAACCCATATATTTCAACCATTACAGAACCCCAGTATATCTCTGCGTCGACTCAGAGATTGTTAGTGGTTCTTCCATTTATGAAGATATAAGGTCTTCAATGCTCCATCTTCATCGCCTGCCAATTAGTCGCGGACATGCAGTTAATTCGAAGTGGTTTTCGGTATAGTTCCCATTCCAATCTCTTCGAAAACAACTCGTAAAAAGGTAGATAGAATATTTCATTTGATACTCGGTTGTTTAACTATCAAATCTTGACAGTGATGTTAAGCACATTGGCAGCTCGGGTCGTTTATATTAAAAATACTTTGCTAACCCATTTCAACGATTCTTATAATCGATTCCATAAATTTATCTCGATAAAACTCTTCTGGTTTATTACTTTGAAAACATGATTCAACACTTACTTTTGTATTTACTACACCTCACTTTTGATTTCCTTTGTACGGAAATATTTATATATATATATATTTTATAAAACATCTTTATCCTCTTTATCTTAGAAAAATACCATTTCAATTCTTAACCCTTTCTGTATTCTTTTGTCTTAAAAATATCGCTATCGATTCACAAACTCCTTTACATTTCTATTACCATTTGAAATAGAGTTATACTTTTAATTATATTATATAAGTAAAATCAAATTTCATTATCTGACCCCAATTAATCCACCTCTTGTTTTTAAACCCAATCAGTTTGATCTTATTTCTAAATCTTTACAAATAAATATTTTTAATATTCTCTCAATAATTTATTCCTAACATCCTCAACCATTGCAACCCAATATCATCTTTTGACAATAGTGAAATCGCCCAAGTTGGGGTATTTTAATTACCTCTCAGACCTTGGTCGACCCTGTTCTTATCTCCAGACAATAAAGGTTTACAACTTGAAATTTCATATTCTATCCCCAGTTCTAATTATCATGGTTTGCCAAGCCATTCCCTTTGATTCGAAAATTCACTTTACATGTAAATTCCCTTTTCTTGATTGGGTAAACCACTCGATAAATCTTATTTGCCATTTGATTCCTATATGGTATTACAACCCATTTCTTCTCTTGTAACTTCTTTTTACTTAATCTTATTAAGTAAATCGACCATTTCCCTTTTAAGCCTTATTCTAACCAACTTACCTTGGTTTATTAAATGAATTCTTATTTACTCTCGAATTAACTTTCGAGTCATTTTTACAAAACTAAATTCAGATTAAAATCCTCTTATCAAACTCCAATCAAATTTTAGTTACCTTTGTATCCATTTGATCACTTTTTACTTTAATTCATCATTGAAAATAATCCCTTCGATTATCGTTATTTAAAATGATAATTTGATTAACCATTAAACACTTAAATCGTAGTTAATTTCATTATACTTAGGAATAAAATAATTAATATTTAATTAACTAGAAATAAATAATTTATCATTTTAAAGGATTATTAAATCATAATTAACTTCATTAATCGATAATTAACTTGATAATCATAGTTAATCAAAGATTAACTAATTTAAACAACCTTCGTTAAGTTAACGAACATTTGAAAATAATCGATTTGATTAATTAAAACCAAATCATCCTAATTTCCCACTTTAAATTTTAACAGTCTTCTTTTGTTGACTGTCAACACCAGTTAATCCTTAACTGATATTTACTCACCGTTTCCCCTTTTAAATTAATTAATAACTTAATTAAATTAAAAAAAATATCATTCTAATTGTTTTGTCAAACACTGATTCAATTTTACTAATCAATATATTAGTTTCTTCTTTTATGATCATTAACGACATTTTCTTCATTATATAAACCTTTTAAAACAAATTCTTTGATAAATCATGATTATATATATATTTATATTTATAAATTTCTATTTTATTTAACTCGTATAAACAGCTTAAAATTTCATTTTAGTTATAACAATAAATTTATAACTAAAATCTTCGTCAGTTCGCCTAGCGGCAAACGATGCCATAACCTTTGCGTTTTACACCATCACTGCCAATTACTTAATCAATACTGTCGATTGATTAAAAATCACAACATGATCAACAACCATTCAACCATCAACATTCAACAGGTTTTGATGTCAAATTTGGGGTTAACAATTCATATGTATGAAAAATATAATCAATAAATAACATACAATAAATTTTTAAGGAATTCGGTTTGATTCCTCCTACCTGTTCTTCTCTGCATCACAGATTGTCATAACATTCCACGATAGTATATAATTTAAATAAATAAATTAATGATGATATAATCAACAACAGCCATTAAATCAACCATAAGCAACCAAAGCAGCCAATCAACCAATTTGTATTTTAATAAGGATTTATCACATGATGGCAGTCCAGAAAAGTAAGAGAATTAACTCACCAGTGATTTTCAGTCGATGGTTGTTGCGTTGTTTTATATAATTTTAAACGAACGTTTAAAATTATACATAATCCCAACTGTCTTTATTTGCAACCCAACCGGTTTGTACGCGTAGTGCTCGTCGCCACGATCCCAACGGATCCTGTTTCATCGAATTTCGTCAACGTGTGCAAAAGATATCGCAGTTTAAAGTTTAGATAAGTTTAACGATATATTAATTAAATAATTAAATTATAATTAAACCTTAAAACCAGTAATTACCGTTAAGGTTGTCCACGTCAGCCATCACTTTAATGTTCCACGCGTTTTTAATACTCCAACCTTCTCAAACCCGTTTCGTCCCCAAAACAAAGAAACCCAACTCCACAAACCCACCGTCGATGACCACCACCGCCGCTCTGGTCAACCGACGCCGCCAAACCCCCACCGTCGGAACCGCCGTCACCTGAGCCTTCAACGGCCATGACCCCGAGCCCACAAACCAACTGACGCCACCGGATTTTACCCCCGACCAAACTCCGTTCAAGCCCTGATTTCCGCCACCGTGGACCACCATAGATCACCAAACCACCTCAAATCAGACCGCCGACCTTCCCTCCTCCTTTTTGCTTCAAACCCCCTGGCCACTGACCCTCGACGATGCCGGAATACCCCCATTGTCGATCGTGACCCAAACAAAACGCCCAAAATTTGTATCCCCGTTCATCTCTCCCTCCCGATCACCACAGCCCATATCAGCACCTCCGACCCAAAGCAAAAACAAAGCCCTCTCTTCTCTGAACAATTTGCCCTTTGGTCCCTCACCAATCGTCAATAAAATCTCCACCAAAATTCCTAAAAACGAAAATATAATTTCACGGTTCTTCGTGATTTCCGGCTACCACCCTCGATGAAACTTCACCAACTTTTTACTGGAGGTAGCCCTCGACCCGATCTACAACATTCCTTTAGAACCCCATAGCGATTTCACCACGGATTGAGAGAAATAAATGATTTTGCAATTAAGGACTTTTTTGCAAAAATGAGGATGGATTTTCTGTTTTGGGCTGGAATTTCTGAGTTAGAGGGTTTATATAGGTGTAATTTATTATATTTTATCTTGACGTGATGCCTGACAACGACCGACGATTTTTATTTCGTGTCTATCGCTATTTCCAATACTGTTTATTCGCTCATGTGCTCACATACAAATCCCGTTCGAGATGCGAATGGACGGCATAATATAAATTGACAATACGGTCCTAACGAATCTTGTTTCATCGAATTCCGAGTTCGTTTGCTCAAATAGCGCTCGTTCACGTTCAAATGGTCGTTTTTATTTGCATTTTATTTTGCCATGCTAACAAAATAACCCCGATTGACGTGCAACTTGAAAATCTAGCAATATTTCGTCATTACCGTCTCAACAAAATTTGTTTCGTTGAAAAAAGAGGTCGTTTAAAGAAAGTCCCTTTTAAGGGGCCCAATTTGAATTAAAATAAATTAATTTTAAAACAATTCAATGTAATCAAAATAAAATATCCCGATTCGTCATACCCGACTAGAATTTTATGTAGATTCACAATAAAATACCTCGGGTTGAAATCCAAGCTCATTCGATATTCAAAATATTTTAAAACCCTTAAATTTATAAAATAAATCGCTTTAAAATATAAAGGAATTCCATAGCGCTAATTTAAAATTTTGATTTGGACATAAAATAAAATCTACACGATGAAACTCAATTTTTCTCTGCCATTAGAAAGATATTGTCCAACCAGTCCTGACGTTTCTTGTTTTGAGGAAATCCGACTTATTTTGAATCCTGTACGGCCGTTTAAAGTTCAAAACTCAAATTTACGAACTGTCGCGCCGCTGCAGCTCGTTATTTAATTAAATTATAAACTATACGCTCGACGGTCATTAAATAAACGATATCGTTGATATATTTTCAATATAGACGATGTTAACCCTCTATATTTTGCCAATTGGCATTATACACCAGATTCAACATTTCCAAATATTTTGGATTTAAAATATTATTTTATTTATTTATTTATTTATTAAATATTCAAAAATAATTAAATTCGATTGTTTAAATCCAAACTGCCATTTTAAATAATAAGATAATTTAAATAATCGATCAGAAAATACGGGTCGTTACAAATGTAAATTCAAAACTCTTAAATATTTTGATATCACGAATATAGTTTTCCGCTTCTTATTCACATAAGATTATTCTTTAAACAAATTCGCTTTTAATACTTATGAAAATCTTATATTATATTCAGTTTGTCTATTTTCACTTTTAAACATTTGACCCTATTATCTAATAATATTGGAAAATCAGTTCAACTTATTACTCGTACAACAACGTTACAAAATACCTTTCATTCATTACTTAACCATATCCAATACTTATTCTTATTAAATAAAACTCAACTTTTATATTTCCTTTCAAATTCGAAAATATTGTTATATTCCCGCACAACCCCTTTTTACTTCCCTTTATTTTAAATACTCATTATATATATATATATATATATATATATATATATATATGTGTGTGTGTGTGTGTGTGTGTGTGTGTTTTTCCAAATCTTCATTGCAAATGTTGCGTTATTATTTCTCTAAGGAAATGATAAACTTTACTAATCCTTTTTACCATTACAACAAATATCATCCTCAGATAATTCTGAAGTTGTCCAAGTTGGGGTATTTTAGTTACCTCTCAGGCCTTGATCAACAACGTTCATACCTTAAGAAAAATATAAGTTGTAATCCAAAACCAATATTTCATTCCACTCTCAAATCAAATTCCATTTAACTATTTTATTCGAAATACAGTTTCAAAACCCTTCTTATCATTTTGAAATACTCTTTCTCGGATACAACCATCTTTTCTTAATTCAAAAATTAAGCAACTGCTTATAAAAATGCCACTTTTAACACCTTCATCTTTTTAAAACAAATTCATTTTATAATTCGGATTGGTTTACAAACCTTATGATTTACTTCTCCTATCAAATTTACTTTTACCAATCCCGTTTCAAATCCATTCAACCATATTCCGCTTTGGAAATCTCATTTCAATTTCCCACTTTCGCTTAATCCCATTTTTAAGTAACGTTAAGTTGAAATTAACGATACAACACCTCAAACCTCTTTTATATAACTCTGGTTTATTATCAAACCCCTTTATCTAAATTTCCTTTTACTTAATTCAAATAATTATTTATTTCAAGCTATAACATTCGCTTAAAAATCTCTTTTATAACCTTATTATAAAACTCAGTTTAAACAAAACTTGTTTATAAACTTCTTTCACCATTCAATTGGATTTCATTTCACTTAGATTACTTCTAAATGAATTCCCATTAAAAGTAATTTTCTCAATTATTATTAATTAAAAAAATACTTTGGTTGGTTACTACTTCCATAGTTAATTTCAGTATTAACTGAAATAAATATAATTTCACTTTTAAAAACCTTACTAAAATTTAAAACGATATTCATTAACTATTTTATTCAAACACATCAATTTAATACTCAAAGCCCAATTTAAAACGGTCGATTTAATTAATTTAAAACGCGGTTATTCCATTACCCGATTCCAATTTGTATTCACTTTAAATTAATTAATAATATAATTAATTTAAATAATTTCATTAAATTGTTTCTTAACCAACCAATTATCCAGATTTTTACCGTTAAGGTTAATCTCTATTCCCATACTAATAAATCTGATAAACCTCAGAATTTACTTTGTAGAATAAATTTATAATGAATTATAAACTTAAATAAATAATAAATATTTATTTTTCTTTTAATAAACTTTTATTCAATATAATATATTTCAAAAGCTATCTCCAGTTATAAAATAAATTTTATAACTTTAGTTTTATCGATTCACCTGACGGTAGATCAATATAAACGAATCAATTTATTTTTAGGTCGTTTTCTGCTGATTACTCAACCAACATTGCCCATTGGTTTAAATAAAACACAGGTTGAATTTTCGGTCAACAATCACCCAATCAGATCAGTTCATATATGATAATATAAAAATAAATAATATAAGTGAGGAATCCGGTTGGATCCCTCCAACCTGTTCTTCCCTGTATTCAAAACTGGCTATCACAAATCAGGTCACTCAATTCAATTTAATTGTTAGTTTCTATAGCAGCAAATAACGACTATATAATATCAACCAATCAGCAAAACAATTCAGACAATTCAAACAGTTAAACATGTTTATTTTATAAACGTGACCAATAAGGTAAATTGCCTCTATTGGATCCAATTGCTAAAACAACGATTTGGTATTTCATTGAAATTAAACACAGATTAATTTCATTAGTTAAATAAACAAATAAATATATAACTAGCAAACATCAACCATTGACAAACAGAACACACAAAATAAAAACCCAATTTATATAAAATATAAATGGGAAAAACTGAGTGAGTTTAACTCATCTTGATTTGAATTATTCTGAAACGGTCGGATACAGTTAAATTAAATAGTCATTTAATTTAATGGTAAATTCCAGCTGTCTCCTACACTGTCCGGATCGGTTCCAAAATGTAGTGCTCGTTAACGCGAGTCCAACGTTTCTTGTTTTTATCCGATTCTGATAACATACGAACAATTACAGTTAATACCGTATACGGTTTTAATCGATATAATTAAATCCTTGATTAATTATTAATTAAACTTATTACTTTTTTCTTTTTTTTCTTTAACTAAGGAGACCGATTACTATCCCAACAAAAATAGCCGATCTTTTTCTTCCCTGTCTTTATCTCCTTCTAGATCGATCAGTGTTGATTCAATTGTATAATTTATTATAAATCATAAGTTAGTTAAAATTAATCACTTAGTTATTTTAAACTAATTAGATTATTTACTTCTGTTAACTGTTTACAAGGTCGATTACTCTCCTCCGTTCTCATCTGTATCCTATTCATCCTGATACCGTTCTATCTCCCACCTACCGCACCAAATATGTTCACAATTTAGTAAAGATATCAGTTAGTTTCCATAATTAAAATAAATTCATGTTTATTACTTAGTTAAGAGGATTAGCAGGCCCATTAACTTCTGATTTGCATAAGTAAGGAACCCCTCAACCTTTCTTTAGTCTAACATGTTTCTTCATTTTATAAAACACTGCTTCCAGTTCAACGATGAACCCATCTGCTTGTTGTTGTGTACCCAACGTCCGCAGACTTCGCTCCTGCTTTTCCCTCTACTTCATTTTAACCTATTCCTTCGGACATGTTCAAACAACGAACCCCATCAGCAGGCTATCGCCATCACTCCCCTTTATCAGACCTCATGCCTGCTTCGTTCATGACTCAGGCACCATGCTCGCCCCAAATTCAGCGCCACCGTACCCACCACAAGGAATCGAAGGAGGATCGGAGGTCATCAGGAGATGCGCCGCAACAGTAGGACCCTTCCTCTTCAGTCACGAACTACCAGACTTCGTCGGTGTTGGATAAAAGCCTCACAACCATCACCGCTTCCTGACCGTATTCCAGCCACAGCAAAGCTCGGAAACTCATCTCCACCGTTGGATATGACGGCCTCATCTGGCCGAGTAGCTTAGCTGTTTGAAATTGTGGAAATAGTTCATCGGTTTGGAGAATCGAAGGGGGGAATTCGGGGTGATTTCATTCGTCTATTTTTAGGGTGGAGGCGTTATTCATTTGTTGACCACAGAAAAAGGGCTTTGACCCCCTCAAAATGTAGTGCGTTAGTTATTTATAGGATGGATTGGATTAAATAATATTTAATTATAACGAAACTTCACGGTAAAGTAACACATAAAACTATCCACAATTGATTTCTGTTTACTGCTAAAAAACTAATCCTAGCATAGAAAAATATTCCAGACCCAATGGGACAGGTTTCGTCGAATTCCGACATCATTTGGAAAAAAATTCCTTTATAAAACCGGCGGAAAACACACATTTAAAATTTCCACGATCACTAAATAAATCTAATCAACTTGAAAGCTTGAAATCTTACAATAATTAATCAATACGAATCCAACAACACCAGTTTCGTCGCATTCTGAGACTGTTTTCCTGGTAGGTCATTTTTACACGCACAGCAAATGTCATTTTGGGCACCCAATTACCCGGTCTTCAAAAACAACAAAGTATATAGCTATCCTGACTCTAATCGACGATACGAACTCAATGGGAATGGTATTCGTGGCCTGATTAGATCGTATGTTCAAGTTACACTCAAATATCTCTCTATTGAATTAAATTAATTTAATTACGCGCTATAGAAAATAACTGGGTGTTTACGGCTCCCGTGGTCACATACGACATTGGTTTGCCACGCAATTCAACACCGTACAATAATTTAACGTTAACGTTCCAATGAAACTAATTTCATCATAAACAGAGTCTGTTTGAAAAACGGTTATTTCAAAGGCCTATATTTTAATAACGATTTCCATAGCGACTATTTTAAAATTTGATTTGGCCATAACAAACAAAGTATAATACGAAATCTGGATTTTTCTCTTTCGTATGAAAACTACCATCAATATGGTTCCAACATTTCTCGTTTCATAGAAATCCGACTTATATCGGATCCTATATATCCAGTTGAAGTTCAAAACTGCATTTTACGAACTGTAGCGCCATTTCAAGCTCGATTTATATTATATATAAATATGTAGCATTCAAACTTCATTTTGAATAACGAACGAAATATTAAATCTCTTAATATTCCAAATATAATATTTAAAATAATAAATTAAATAAATAATTTGACTACAAAAAATATGGGACGTTACAATACTCATAAGGCATTCTAAAACCGAGTCCACAGTGATTTATCAATTGCTATAATTTAATATATAATTACATATGATAGTAAAAAAGAAGAAGAAAAAAAGTCTAAAAGATGAGTTTTATTAGTTGTGACAAACACTCCCCTTATTAGCCTAGCTTTCTATGTTGGAAACGTTTTGAGTTTTAAGCGAATTAATGAAAAAGTGAATAAGTGTTTACAACTTCAATTTTGTAAACAACCTTACATGTAGGTGAAATTTTATAAAATTTGAGCGAGTATTTTGTTTTAAAATGAAAATGAGAGGGGAGAAAAAAGTGGAAATTGTCTCATGAACAATAAGGAACATATTTACCGGACTACTCGAGCATTTAAATTGTCTCATGAAAAAAACACTACTAGAAAAGGCTGGTATTCCAACGCTTGTTTTTCAATGGCTTCCAATGGCTCCTTAATAGCCGTTGGCGGTCGTTGGAATCCTTTTGAATTGAAGCCGTTGGCGGCCGTTGGAAAAATTCTTGCATATCAACAGAACCCGCAACCTATTTTCATTATCTCTTCCCTAAAACCATTTCTTCATCTCTAATTCACCATTTCCCAACCTCCAACTCCGCTGCCACCGCCCACAAACGGACGCTGATCGCCTTCGACGCCATCTAGGAGCATCTTCAGCCCGTCTCCACCCTCCTACCTCTCTAAATCCGGTAATTTCTCTAAACCTAAAATTTTAGGTTTTTTGATTTAGGGATTAATTTAAACTATGATTGATCCCTTATTGTTAGTGTATGTATATAATGTCATGTTATCGCCTAATTGCTATTAATATCATCGTTGTGATCAAGTTATTAGCAATTTCAAAATTTACTAATTTAGTATATTGCGTTTGTTTATGTAGTTCTGGTTAGTATTGAACGTGTGTGTGATAGAGTTTGCAAATAGTATAATTTATGCAAATACAAAGTATATTATGTTGAGTAGAAAATTAATGGTAGTAATGCTCACTTTTTTATGTTAGTAGAAAAATTAAACAACACTTGTGGAAAAATTGATGTTAGTAGAAAAATTGATTTTAATTTCAAATTAGTATGGAATCCAACAATTAAAAAACTTAAAAAAAAAATACCGATAGGCTCATATTTTTGATTCTGAAATAGAATAAACAATAGATTTATGGTTGATTTTTTTTGTCTCTTCAATAAATAACAGCTGTATCATCAAGGAATGATGCCACTTGTCGACTTGGTGCAATTCAGGTTATCTTCGTTTAATTTTTAATTTTATCAATGTTAAATTTGTTTTACAGTCACAGAATAACTGGGGACATTTAGTAGGTTCTCGGGCATTTGTTATTTTGTTCTCTCTTGGAATTGGAGCTATTTCATGGATTGTAATGTCAGAGGTATATCATTAATCATTTCCTCCATTTACGTTGAACGTACATCCAATTTTGTTGTAGAATTTTAGTTTGTACTATTAATAAAGGTAGTTGATTTTGTACACGATTCACGGGTGTGCGCATCATTTCAACCGTCAAATGCAAGTACAAAGTATATAATATGTTGAGTTTGCAAATTGATGTTAGTATTACTTCCTTCTATATGTGTTTTCTGGTTGTCTAATTTCCTAGTATATAACTTGTTTTATGTTTCTTTTTAGCATTTTCCAAAAAAAAAAAAAAAAAAAAAAAAGAAGAAAGCTTGCTTCTTAAAGCTGAACAATAATGTATGTTAATTAAAATATGGTATAACCATACATCACTGGATTATAAGTTGATATTTGTTTTGTGTTTTCATTTTCGCAGTTGTGCGAGAATACTAGTGAAGTAAGGAATGGATCGCCATCTTTAGGCCAAGTTCAACATTATGATGTAGTAAATCTTGTCTTATTCAATTGGCTTTTTTCCCGAACCTCATACATCAATAGTTACGTTTAATGGAATATGTATATATATATGATTTAGTTGAATCATTCAAGAAGAAAAATATAAGCTATGCGTAGCTGTGAAGCATGAATGCATATATATATATATATATATATATATATATATAAGTATGACCTTTGTTTAAAGTTACACTCTTCATCTTTTTTGTTTACTAGAAAATTTTCTTTTTCTTGTACTTAGGGAGAAAAATTAGGGGCTGGTTATAGGCTGGTTGACAAATTAAGTAGGATAATAGACAAATTGATCAATTCCATTTTTTTCTTCATGTTTTGTCCAGTTTTTAGCTTTACGTCAAAATTGTTATGTGCATTGATAACATATTATATAGATCGGTAAACCTTCATATAGCAAGAATAAACACTCAGCAATATGACATAGTTTATTATGGCTGGAAGGTAATAGGCTTGCTTTTATAAAAAAAAATTAACTCAGTTTTTCTAGCGGCTTCCAACGACTCAGAGCCGTTGGAAATTTTCCGTTGGATCCATTGGAAGTCGTGGACACTATTCCAACGGAATTTCCAACGGCCTCAAACAGCTGTAAACGACTATGAGCCGTTGGAATAGCCCTCTATTCTAGTAGTGAAATGAGAGGGTGGAGAGCTTGCATTACCACATATACATATCACAGCAACAATCCAATTGAATCGGGCTAGGTTTGGATCCAAACAATACATTTTGAACAAAATTATTATAGTTAAAACAGACTCGAATATCAAGCCCGCAATGCTCAGAAACTACATGCTGTGAAACTCTGAATTCTAAACGCATAAATTACATTGCAAGTTTCTAAACTTAAAAACAGTAGAGAAGAAATGTTCCGGATTTAACGATCAGTCAATGATTTACAGAAGAAAAAATAATTGATTTCGCAAATTAGTACCTAAAATCGAGCGATAGTAGAAGGATCGATGCAGAATGAACTCCGAACTCCGTATACAACCAGAGTGAAGCGAGAAAACCAAGAATTGATGAGGAATGTCGGAGTGAGGGAACGCGTGAAATTAGATTTTGTCGAAGGGAGGGAGTGAATAGGAGGGTTTGGTGAAATTAGAGGGAACATGAAAATATTTCATAAAAAAGCTAAAAAGCAAATTCCAACGGCCAAAATTGGGAGGGAACAACGAAAAATAAGGATACTAAAATGCATGCCATATTATGTGAATTACGTGGCATGTATGTCATGGTATAGTGTTCAAACCAATCACTTATTAATGCAATAGTCAATGTCATGGTATAGTGTTTTAAGTCATGGTTTATTCTAACTAATGACTAGCATACTAAACTATTGCAAGTTCAATTGTCGTGCAATCCTTGCTTGCTATCATATTATTTTCTTGTAGTGTATATTGTTGCTGAGTTAGTAGTTTGTGTTGGAAATGTAGTTGGAAGGCTAAATAACAGCTGAAATGCATACAAAATATGCAGGTTTTCCGATGGCTGGCGACGACTTATTGGCAATTGTATAAGTAACGATTTCCAATGGCTTTTGACCGTCGACGCCAGCCGTCAAAAACGACACTAGCCGTCGGAAATAGGTTCGAAAAGATGTGCCAAGAGCCGTCGAAGCCTCTGTTCTCATACGCCATGAAAAGCACGGTTATTTGTGATGGCTTCCGACGGCCAGCGACCGTCTTGAGCCGTCAAAAATATCCTTTATTTTTGTACTGGATGCATATGATATATAAAAATTTATCTTTCGCTAGTTGTATGAATAATGTTACTTCTAATTTTGCAGTGTAAAATGGGTTGATTAAGGCCATTAGGCACTATTATGAACATTATGTATTAGAAATCATCAAGTTCTCCTAATGATCTTCCACTTAAGATGATGGTCAGTTTTGTTAATATATTGTTCTGATAAGTCAGTATGCATAAATTGGAAAACTTCTTTTAGTACAACATGTAGAGAAACTAAAACTTAATTACCTTTAGTTCTACATTTTCTACATTATACATAAGTGAAAGGAGTAATGCTCGATCAAGAAATCCTTGATATCGATAACCGAGAAAGTCTTTGTTTAAAGTTTGTTACATTATAGAGACTAGAAAACTAGAATGCCTTTCCTTTGATCCAATGTTTGCATTAGGAAGACTTGCAAAATATTGGAAAGATAAAGGTCTACCTTCTGGATTATTCAGGAGGAACATTTGAATATGGTGTCCCTTGAATAAATGATAAGGAAAAAAGAACTATATTTTCAAAACATCTTCTAACTTTATTTTAGATCATACATTTATGCAAAAATAACATAAATTAGTCCACTCAAAATATGCTATTTTATCCTTACTATATTTATTTAATTATAACTATCCACCGGATTTTGTTTATATGCTCGTCACTATACCAAATTAATTCTTTAAGTAATGCATAACTTGACTATCAATACATCCCCATGCAAAATGTAGAATAAAAACTTCTTATTTTTGTGGGAGGTTTTCTTTAAAAAGATTATGCTAAATACAAACCACTACGTGCTCCATTTTGCCTATCCGTTTCATTTAGCAATACAATGGTAGATGCATTCGAATTTTTTTAGCAGGATATCGTTGAATGTAGTATATTTTTGTTTTTTTAACCAATGTCAAATTGATGATTTTTGAATGATTGAAAATTGGTAAAGTGGAGCGCTAGCTGGTATTTTTAACAGGACTCCTGAAATATCCACTCTAATTCAAAATTTTATATTTGGCTGGTGCTTTTGTGATTTTGCAGGATACTAAGCGAAACAATTTATTATTATGCAAAGCATTCCATTTAGTTCCATTTAAAGCCACTATCTTTTAGGTTATGTAAACCATTACATTGTATTAATTTTCAACTATTAGACTAACTAAAGGAATTAATACTAATAGTAGTCTTAGCTTAGATAATTCTAGGAAGCTTGAACTGTCTTAGTAGACATTAAAACTACAGCATTTTTATAAGATTAGGAGACCACTGGAAATATTGTTTTACATAGATGTTGGAAATTTTCGACAATCGGGTCACATATCTAAAATAAAATGTATTATGCTATTTTGGTGTAAAACCTAATTTGAGTGAACTAATTTTAGATTAGAATTAAAAGGCTTAAAGCTTAACTTATCATGGGCCTAATGTGTATATACTGGGCCATTTTTTAATTTGTTGAAGGGCCGAATTATAAAAAATGCCAACTTTATAAATAAGGTGTTATGGTCACCGAATTACACAAACCTTAGCAATTCTCTAACCTCTTATACGGAGAGCTAATTTCAGATCTAAGGTTTGTGTCAATTTGGAAGACCAAACCAAATTCATCTTCTCGTTTAGCAACCGACTATGGATTTAGGTATTGCGATGATTAAATACAGATTCAGGTACGCATTCGCTAATCAAGTTATCTGTTTTCTAATTTGTTCTCAATTAAATCAATATGGGTTACATATTTGGATCTAGGGTTTCATTAATGTCTGTTGATTAATATATATTGAAATCCTAGTTGTATCAGAGCCAACCATTATTGATTCTATTGGGAAAATTTTGTTTTTTGTTTGATCATATATATATATAAGTAGTTTGATACATGTTGTTTTGCCTTTTCAGAACAAAGGTTGAATTGTGTTTTCAATTCATATGGTGTATATGTTATGTTTTCAAATTGAAACTGTTTGAGTTTATAAACTGTTGCTTATAAAAAAAGTTCTTTCTTGCATCAACCAGCAAATGGAATATAGTCCCAGCATCTTATATATTAGCAAAACAGTCATAGTAACTTTCATGAGGACATGCATGATGCATGCATTTTTTGGTTTCAATCAAAGTATGATGATTACTTTATTTGTTTATATGGTTGAACTTTGCATGCAGCAGTAGCAGCATGATGGCATCATTATTTTTATATTATTATTACATATGATGATCGCACATTGTTCTTTGATTAAGTAAGCTATTTTTTGGGATCTCAGATGCATCTTTTTTTAACCTATTCAACGGGTTCTAGTTTTTTGTTTAAAATATATCAAAATATATGTTTATTACGTCTAGCTGTAAGTTGCATTTTCCAGCCGTCGGTCTATTGTTACTTCTGATGTCATATTATACTATATTGTTTTTTTGACCAAGTCTTGAACCCTTTCTATGCATAAAGTTTAGGAAGCTCTACTGAACGAATCCTATGCTATCCTTACGAGCTTTAAAAAAAAATAGTTTTTTATTTATATATCATGTGCACTGTTTGGAACAATTATTGTTTATTGTATGGATGTAGGACATGCCACATTAACTTATTTATCATATGCAATTAATGTTTCATGGCATGTGTATTATGTTTCGGTAACCTGTCATGCTATTTTATTTTATGCCTTTTGAGTTGGTATATAATATTTTGCATTTGTGTTGCTTAATCTAATTAGCTATCATGTTTGAATCTTTGACCATTTCACCAATGTTTTAGGATGATGATTAGTAGGTTACTTTATTATGGTTAAACTACAGTAACTTCTACGGGTTTTTTTTTTTAAATTGGTTTGGTTCAGTTGACAGTATAAAAAAACACATGTTGTGTTATGCTTCGGATATACATCATGGTTACTTCATTCATTCAAGTTATTCAGTATGATATTTATTATATCTTTTACACAAAATTTTATGTAGTAATTGATCATGACATTCATCTATGATACCATTATTTATTTATGATGTCTTATGTTATATTTATTACGACTATGACTTAATCTAGTTATGTTGTTGTTATTATAGTTTTTTGAGATTTGCAGATGTTATATAGACATAAAGCATTTTTTGGAGTGTTTATAGCACTCAAAATATATTGTACATATATTAAGGATAAATTCGAATATAATTTTAGTGCCTCTTTATAACCGTAAATATCCTACATACATAGTGAATTAGCTGAAATAATATGTCACCAAAGTGACCTCTATATTTTGGTGGTTCATGAAAATGTTTGATATTTGTGTGTAGTTGTTCATGCGAGTACTAGCCGGCCTAAAGGAAGTCTAATATTTGGCCAATTCGGTTACACATGTGTGATAATAAATACATGACAGTTATAAAGTTTTTTTTCAAGTGAATAATTAATTGGCCCAAAGGAAGGTTATTATTTGACTTGAATTTATTGTCAGTGTTTGATCATTACAACAAGAGTACCACTTACAGTTAATATTACTGTCCAAAGACTTGATGTTAATGTGCACTAGGTATCTTGAGAAGAGACTTACCAATTATTTGAGTTTACTATGTTTGATATTTGGCTATGAGCATATACGGTCAATCTTCATTTTATTTTTTGTTCATGTTCAGCTAATTTAACTGAATTATCTGCTAATTTAAAGAATACTACCATCTTGTTTTGGGATAAAAAATAAGGATTTGTAAGAGAGAATGTTATTTGTTCTTGACTTTATAGATTTAACTGTTGTAATTAGAAGAGCAGCCAATCCTACTATGGTTATATATTCTTATAATGTTATGAAAAATATTGAAAGGTGGTATAATTTAAAAAGGGAAGAGTTAAAGAATCATTAAGTAAATATTTTAGAAGTTTTTCAAGAATGGACTATATGTAACGATACCTATTTTTTGATAGTTAATCTATTGAGAATGGAAACAATTTTGCGAAAACAATAAAGGGAAACTAGCATTTTTGTGGTGCTTGATTCCATAAATTCGAAGTAAAAGAAATCTTAGTGGGTACTATATGGAAAATATTGCTTCAAAAGTCAAAGCCACTCAAGTTATTATTATTATTATTATTATTATTATTATTATTATTTTAGTGCTATCTTCAGTATTATCGTTTTAAGATTAATATTATTTTAAGAATAAAATGCTATCTTATCGGGCTAATTTAGCGCTTTGGTAATTAATAGAGAGATTGAAGTTTTTTAAGATTCAAAGTACTCCTTTGATACAAATTTTTTGTATCAATAAAGATGAAGAAGTCGCTAAGGATTTAGAAGAAAATAAATAACATACGGATATATCTATAGTTATTTCTTTAATGGGATATACAGACATATAAAGTTATTATTGAGATTTAAGTCAAACTATTTGAATTTATTTATACTTTTTATGCTGTCATTTAGATAGATTTCGGTTTTATATTTCTAATATGAACATATTCATCAAGTAATAATAGTGTTGATTTATGAATAAATTCAAATTTTTATGTAATTGAAGTCTTAATGTTTGATATATAAGTTATGGCTACTTATGCTAAATGGCTTGTGTAATGATATCTCAAATCTTATTTTGGTGATTAATATAATTATTTGTTTCGGTTTGCTGAGGAATTATAGATTGAGATATCATAAAGATAGAAAATACTTTATTGATATTCTAAGGGATTTAAAGTTTATAATTTTTATGAACCCACACTAAGGAAAAGTTTTTAAAGAGGGAAATGCAATTTTTTGTTGTTGAGGATGTTGAGTTTAGGGGGAGAAATAAAGTAATACCATTGTCTTTAAAAAGAATCATCATCTTTGATTCAACTGTAGTTGCTTCTTCGCTTAAAGTTTAAGATTTGTTTTCTTTTATTGAGAAGAAGTAAATTAAGAACCATAATAAGACGATGTTGAAGAAAATCTTCCTTTAAGCTAAGGTTACTATTTCAAGAAGACAAACAAACTCAATAACCTCAAAATGCAAGATCACTAAGGAAATCCACCTATTGGGAAAAATGCTATTTTAGATGATTATGTAGTATTTCTTCATAAATATAAATAATGGATTGATAAAGACGACACTATGGACTTACATCAATCCATATAAGGTACTAATTTAAAATGTGGATTTAAGAAATGAACATATAGTCTAAATCTATATAGATAATAAAGTTTAAAATTTCCATTTAGTTTAAGTAATAAGATCATTGGTTATGAATAACTATTCAAAACCAAAAGGGATCAAGTGGGTAATATTGAATTATATAATTCACTTTTATTTAAATCACTATTATTAAAAGGAAATTTCATTTTCTTTAGAAGAGTGTTTCATTTTGGACTTAGTTTACAATTCTTTAGAATCGATCACTTTGGAGCTTACTACATTTTGTACTTTTGAGAATTATCTGATGATGATTAAAGTTATGTTTCTCAATGGAGACATTGTGAAACTACTTAAGAAACCCATTTATAGATTAGTTTGTATTTGGGATTCAAATACACCATTATTGTTCATAGGGGTGATATTTGGATTATTACAAAAGAATTAGGAAGATAAATGCTTAAAAAGTTTGGTATGCAAACTGCAATTCAGTTGATTTTCTTTTACCATAACAAATAAATGTTACCATCCTTTAAACTAAAGAAATGCAAAAGATTTCCCATGCATTTGCAGTGTGAATTCTAATGCATATAAATATATATACACATGTGGATATGCATGTCTTGTTTGGCAGATACCTTACTGATATCAAAAGTGGATCACTATTAAGTAGCCAAAATGGTTATAAGTTATCTTTAAGAGACAAGATAAAAGATTATATGCTCATAGATAAAAGATCGGATTGGTTGGAGATTATAAAGAATTACGATCCAAATATTTCGGATGTCATTACTATAAAAGATCCACTTTAGGCAATGATAATATATTTTATGCGTGAAACTATATTAGAAAAAGTGTCATTTAAACACTTATAGCTTTCACCATTTTGAAAATATTGTCTTTGGTTAATTATAAGACATCCAACTATGGAAAATAATAATGAAATTTTGTCATAAGACTCCAGTTATTGATAAAGAATTGAAAGACCAAGTAGTATTGTGACATTAAAGAACATATTATTTTACCATAAGGGAAGAGTGCAAAATATATTGTAATTCATAGAGCACATTTACACAAACTGTATTATGGAGGATCCGCGTACCAAAAGGTTACCACCTAAGGTCTTTCATGAGCATGTAGCTCAATTGGTGTAACTTTTATGTAAGGATATTTTGGTTCAGGGGGAGTTTGTATTTGGTATTGTCATATGACTCTTTGCTCTATGTTTCAGTTAGAGATAAATGTATATCAAGTTCTTTTTTCTGATCAGAAACAAAGTAATGAATTTTTCTTTGCACTCAGGTTTTTTAAATATTAAACACTTTGATGTCACTAAAGAAATACCAAACGAAAATAGACATGTATAGATCACATTTCATGTAATCTCTATGCTACGCATCCATGATTGATCTATGTCATTTAATTGTATTGATATATGTGACCATTGATGGGTTTAGTTATGACAAACGAACTGCTTTGATCCTTTGTCAACACAATTATGGATGAGATTGTTTCAGATACACCATATATTGTAAATAGCAAATTTTGGAGCTCAGAAAGTTAAACACATTTTAAGGTTATTTCATATGTGGCCCGGGGGGATATTGTTGGAAAATTTCAACAATTGGGTCACATATATAAAATAAAATGTGTTAGATTAGAATTAAAAGGATTAAAGCTTAACTTATCGGGGCCTAATGTGTAGATACCGAGGCATTTTTTAATTTATTGAAGGGCCAAATTATAAAAAATGCCAACTTTATAAATAAGAGGGTATGGTCCCCGAATTACACAAGCCTTAGCAACTCTCTAACCTCTTATACAGAGAGCTAATTTCAGATCTGGGGTTTATGTCAATTTGGAGGACTAAACCAAATTCATCTTCTCATTTAGCAACCCACTATGGATTCAGGTATTGCAATGATTAAAAACAGCTGCAGATAAGCTTCTGCTAATCAAATTATCTGTTTTTTGATTTGTTCTCAATTAAATCAATATGAGTTAAATATTTGGATTTAGGGTTTCATGAATGTCTACTGATTAATATATATTGAAATCCTTACAATAGATTCTGACTTATGTAAGTTATTATACTTGATGTCAGTTTCTATGCTATATTATTCATGTTTTCTCTCAAATAATTCAGCATATTATATGTGTTCCGCATAATTACGTAGGTTCACATTATTAATTTTTTATTTTTTATAATAAGGCTTGCAAAGATGGATTTTCTCTCACCTTTTCTCCTCTGATTCACCGTAGAGGCAGTTGAGTTCTTAGTTCCTTATATGTTTTTGAAATCTCAACTATTTCAAGCGTCTTCCTCGTGTAATAAAGGATTTTTTTAATGATAATGTTTTATTATAATGCTACAAATTGGACTATTATATGCATTAGTCATCACTGTTATTGCTTAGATATCCTCTACTATCAAATTGTTAAAATTATTTAATTTACAAGAAGTTCAATGTAGCATACAATCATTTCATTTCATCTATAGAAGGCATAGTCAATGAGTAAAATCAATAAGCTTAAATATTTGAACTAAAGGTATAAAAGAAAAAGAAAATCATAGTTTATTATATTTATATCTAGCAGAGTTTGCTAATTTAAATATGTGAAACTTGATTTAATTATGTTTATAAAATTTGTCAGACTTTAGTTGATTTTCTCAACTCATCAGTTAACCAATACTGTTGTCTAAAGCATGCAGGCACGATTTCTACATGTGAAATTAAACCCTCGGGTACATATAATTCATCAAATAAAATTGGAAATGTTTTAAGTGGATTGTTTAACATTTTGAATAAGTGTGCATGCCTCCCAGAACTATCCCACATTGTAGGACTATATGATAATAATCAAATACATATACTTGATTCTTAGATTCCTAATTGGGTCCTTTGGGCATTTATTGATGTTCTTATGTGAGGAAGGGGGCCATGATTGACCACCACATGCATGCGCCGCTAGACCAGATCCGACCTTGATCAGGATGGGGCTTGGCTTGGTGTGGTTTATGTTAGATCTTTTGTAAATACACAATTGTATTACAAATAGACAACAACAACTATCAATGTTACTCAATTATGTTACAATTGTGACATCAAATTGTGTTTACAGTAATCACAGATAGTACGACTGATTGTGCAGTAGATGGAAATGTACAGAAAATATTCTGTTTTGGTAATGTCAGAGTCCAGAAAAATTATGTATCCTTGAAATAATATTGCCGTCATATACACTGATTGACGTAACAACAATTTGTTTTCTAGGATAAAATGGACCAACCCCGTAGCCTAGTGTTAGCAAACGACGTTCTGAAGAACTGAAGTAGATTATAGAAACTAGATCAGATGATTACTTTGAAGAAGAAGAAGTAATGCGAGCAGATTAAAAATTAATTCTATCTCGTTTTGGGGCAATGTATTAATAGGCTGGAGGAGGTGCCTATTTGAACGTTAGTAACAACTGAAATTGGAAAGGTTGCAACTTTTTAACCATGCGGTTATTAATTTGCGTGCGCTCAAATTTCAAATGGTTGTACCCGTTCAACTGAACAAACATACCTTTCAAATTCTAGACTGAACAATACGCCTTTCAAATTCTGAGAAAAAAATTCTCGTTTCAGCGTGTTGGCCCATTCAGAAACCGGCGGCCCTATTCAATCAACAAATCCCAAGAGCCCTAAGGCCCAATCTTTGACACTTTAATATATTATCATGTCAAGGCATAGCCCACACATTCCTATATAATCTCTCTTCCTTTTTTTATATAGGCCTATTGGCTTCGAATATATTAGGAGCGGTTGTGTTAATATTTTGATGATGTTGGACTATAGATTGTTATCTCTCATTCTTCCCAAATTCCTCTTTCTCTTTCTCATTCATTTCCACAATCTCCCACATAAATGAGCAGTCAATATTAGTTTCACGAACCGTTTATCGCATCAGTTAAAGTAGCACATGGGCCTTGAACTTTCTTAATGATTACCTATTTGAACCACATGCGAATCGGTAGGCATAAACTTTCTTCGAATTGTAAGCCTTTTGCGTAATTACAAAGTAGATAACACACGATAAATGTTTCTTATAACCCTTCATTCTCTGTATGTGTTCGTTTTTTCCTTGAACACTTGTCTTTTCTCATAAGTGCTTAGAGAATTTGGCCTCATAATCCTCTTTGAAGCAGCGCCTTTGCACTTAAATAGGTGATTCTGTAAAGGGTATTCTCTAATTCCTTAAATATAGACATCATTAAAGGTATTAATACTTATCCTTATTCAACATATAATGCACTGACTTATTATAGGAATGGTCTGTGTATGGCAGTGCCATCAAGTTTCTTTTGAACTTTGTTGTCGCTTTGAACCTAGATCTTGGGATCTCCAGTCAACTAGGTGGGGTTTCCATTTTAGAAAAACCTTTAGTCTATAGGCTTTAGCCCCATTCCCATTGATAAGGTTTGAAATTTCTCTCTTGGCAAGCCTTTTGTAAGTGGATCTGCAAAGATATCTTTAGATCGAATGTAATCTATTGTGATAACCCCATTAGAGAGAAGTTGTCTTATCGTTTTATGTCTATGATGGATATGCCTAGATTTACCATTGTATAGTTGACTATTATCTCTTCCAGTAGTTGATTGATTATCACATTGTATACATATTGGAGGCATAGGGTTTCTCCAATTATGAATGTCTTCTAGGAAGCTTCGAATCCATTATGGTAATAGAGTCCAGTGCAATGAATGTTAAGAGAATGGAGTATTGATGACAACAACCTTATTTCAATAGTAATCGATTATAAAATATATACTAACACTTTTATCTAGTATATATATACACACACACATATGCAGGATTTGTATACAGGAATTGTCACGACCGGGAATTTCACTCGATCCGAATCAGTCGCTAAGACGATCCTGACCGTTTGAAATGCCTGATTGTTTTGAGAACACGACAAATTAGAGTGCAGACGGAAGAACATTTCATTGTTATTACAATAATTCCATCAGATACAAGAATATACAAAGTATAAACAAATATTACACAGGAAAAATCAGAGATTTAAATTACATTGCAATACATCACTGCAGCGGAAAATAATACAAAACACAACTGAAGGAGATATACGGATACAAAGCTTTCCGAATATCATTCCAGCTGTACATCAAGATCCTGTGAATATAAATCTGCAAAACCAAAACTACTAGCTACCCGTGTCAAAATAAGGGCACCCAGAGTTTAGGTTAAAACAATAAACTCCAGGTCAGTCATGTGACTGGTGTGAGAACTAAAACAGTTATTTAAAACTATACTTTAAATCAGATATATCAAGGGACCACGCTGTATAACACGGAACGGGTTTCCTCCCAAGAATACCAGTGCATATAACAAAACAGCACAATGCCTTTTGGAAAAATGAAGCTATTATAAGACCCAAGTCCTATCACACAATGCAACGCACGCCGGGGGATAGGGTTTTCCCTTATAATTGCCAAACATGCCTAGTACGTTTAAAACAAACCATTTGATACTATTATAAGTGCATTGTGTATAAAACAACTTCAAATCATAAGTATCAATCATAGACGGCGTGGGTACCATATATCATGTCGATAGTAGTTCTACAATTAAAACAGCAAAATCATGTACTTGGAAATTGGATTTCCATCTGTGAACCGAGGCAAAAGATAGTCCTCTACCGATTCGAGACGCTCTAGCCCGTGTCTCAGGTCAAAGCTCGAGTGACCTTTGGATCCTCAGTGCCAGTCCACCGATGTGGATTAAACTTAAACACTCAACATGCGTTTCCCCGCCCTATGGGGCGTAAATGAGCTAACGAATGACTCCATCGGACCCGGATTGTCCGATCAAAACGAGGCGCCTCGCAACAACAACAACCACATAAGTCAAACTCGTCAGGGCTTGTAAAACCACTGACGCCACTTCTAGCTAGAAAGAAACGCATGCCCTCCCTGACGTCCTCTCCCGTTTCTGTTTCACAACCGGGGTGTGAGGCTCGCGAATCAACGTTACACAAAGCTATGCCACCCAGGCTGTGCTTTGATCAGCCACCACAAGACTTTGTTTTCAACATAAGCCTTGATCATTTTCATCTTAGCATGCCACACAGGCAGACCACTCTATGCAACCGATATCAGTGACACAGAATGAAATCCAATGTCAGACACACAGTCCATTTACAAGTTTGTTCTGGGTCTGAACGAAACCGGAGGCACCTAGTACCCCACATATCCATCGATCTCCAAGTATGTCTGGACGATCACTAACTGATTCCCTCCTCTTGGGTGTACGACCCAATCAAGATCATCAGTAATTATCCAAACGACGTGAAGATTTTCTGTCTTCAACCACCATCTTCATCTTCGACACCTCGTCGAATTAGTTATTCAGAATGGGATAAACCCGGTCTTTCTGAATAACTCGCGTATATAATAAACAAGTGTTACACAAACACAACATACGCCTCATTCCAATTCAGAATATTCTTTTATTCAAATATTCTTATACTTTGGGAAAGGTTCCCATTAATTTTATCAAAGATAAATTCTTTAAATTTATTCTTTAATCTTCTTTGAAAATCAATTCAAACCAGTCAGGATTAACAAACCTTACCAAAGTAATCAATTGTTAAATTTCTCAACCCCAACCTATTCATCCCATGAAGTAAAATCGGTAATACTTCATATCTAACACCACGGTGTTATTGGTAAATTCAATTACCAATTCACGTTCAAATCTAATTAAAGATTTAACTATCGCCTGGAGCAAAATTGGTGACACTCCATTCTCGATCTTGTCAATCTAATTAAAGATTCATTAAAACTCCACTTAGTTTTAAACCTTAACTGGGTTAAAGAATCAGTGTCATTTAAAACACGGTTCACGATAAACCCAAAATCACATTCCATTAATTATCAAGTTAAAGAACAAGTGTTATTTAAAACACTGTTCACAATAAACCCAAAAATCAATACCAATTCAATTCCAATTAAATATTATTTAATTGGTACACTTCATTAGATCTAAATAAAAAGATTTAATCTTTTTCTCAACTGGGCTTAAGAACAGTGTTAATGAAGACACCATTCACAACAAACTCAAATCACATTTGATATTAAATACAAGGCTCTGAATAGAAAATATATCGGCTTATATTCAATATCAAATTCTACGACCAACAAATATCGTATGGGAAATAACGATATAAATATATCTTTCAAATTTCCATAACAATATCTGTATAATCACGAAATCCAACATCGAAATATTCCAAAGACAATTTCGATTCAAATCCACTCCAATTCAATTATTGGAAATTATGGTTACTTTTAAAACCCTTTTCAAATTCAATTTATTTATTTAAAAATAAATAGAATTATAATTCTAGTTCAAAACTAGTTCATTTCGATAAAAATCTATTTTTATCTTTTCAAATATGGAGTTTTCCATCCCAAATCATTTCTTATGATTTTACACAAATTATTACTATTTTTAATAATTTTATCAAGGCCCGTACAGTCGATTTCTATCAACGGCCATCGAACTACACTTACAACGACCTTTTCCAAATTTGATTTGGACATAATTCCAAATCCAACCATTAGATTTATAATTTCTAATATCCGTTAGAAAACTCTTTTCAATATGAACCCAACGGTTCTAGTTTTAGGAGAATCCGACAGTCAGATCTCCCGCAATATCCCTTCGAAGTCAATGGTCGAAATTCACGAACTACCGCAGCGCGGCGCGTTCTATTCATGCCATTATGTTTATATAATATATATATTATATATATTTCGTCGATTCCCTTTTAAAACGTATTATATAAATCGTTTTAAAGTCATTTTCAAAACGATTTCAACTTCTTTTCAAATTCAAATCAAAATTGAATTTTTCCCTATAAATTCGTTTTAAATTCATTTCAAATTGATTTCAATTCAAATTGATTTCTAATTCAATTTCAGTTTGTTTTCAATTCAAATTCATTTCTATCCAATTTCAATTCGAATTCATTTCTATTCAATTTCAATTCTTTTCAAAATATCAGATTTTGAAATCACTTTCGATATTCATTATAAAATGAATAAAATCGATATAAATATCGTTCACATCAAAATGGCGTCAATCTAATCAACACGGCTTCATATATTTCTATTTTCAAATATTCTATTTCAAATATTTCTTTTTCAAATATTTTATTCAAATAGTTCTCTTCAAGTATTCTATTCAAAACTAGAATGAGGCCCAATCAATTACCATAGATTTTATTTCTATGGACTTCCATACAATGCATGTATATATCAACAACGACAAATAATCAACCATCATCCAAAGTGCATTCTACACTGTATAGGCATCAAATATAAATATTCAACGCTTATAACAGTCTATCAATCAATCGATCGACATACAACTAATTATTGGGATTAGTGTACGTCATATATAATCCCAATACCCGTGTGGGGTTTCAAACAATCAAACACAGATTTTATTTGTGCAGTTGGGCGATGTGTAAAATTTATCGTCCCAATCAATATCAGTCAAATGTGTGTATATAAACAAATCGTTCGATTTGTTTATTTTTAATTCATTTTAAATACACGTTAAAAACTCTATTTTCAACTATATCATATTTTAACTATATAAATATTTTATTTCATTTCACATCACATCACACAATCAACTACACAGCAAAATCAAACAAACAAGCATACAAGCCGTCCATGGTCTATGGACGACGGGTGTCGGGTGCTACTAAACACCGTCTGCATCCTAGTATATATTTTAACTAGAAAATTAAATTAAAAGTGAGAAGTTCTCACAGAGGGTTCCACTCCGTCGTGCTTTGCTTTTGAACTGTCGAACCGTCTGGATCGGTTTGAAATTCCAATGCAGTCCTTTTCACACTGTTCATATATAAAAATTATATTTTTATCACTCCATTTCAATAACTAAAAATCATATTTTTATTCCTACTTCATATATATAAAGATCGAATTTTTATTTCATCGCTATAAAATCCACATTTTTATCCCAACACTTATACAATAAAAATCAGATTTTTATTTCGCTACATATATAAAGATCAAATTTTTATATTTCACATATGATAAAAATCATATTTTTATTGTTCCTATGGTATAAAAATTATATTTTTAACATTCCTATCATATAAATATCAAATTTTTAATATCTTTATTATATGAAAACCTTATTTTTAACCTTTTTGTAATATAAAAATTATATTTTTAACCTTATAAAAATCGTATTTTTATTTCACTAAAAATCATATATTTACTATATTAAAGATCATATCTTTCTACAAATAAAAATCATTTCTTTTCCTTGGCCTTCATGACAAAATTTACGTCTCATGTATTTTAAAATTTTAAACTTTATATAAAAAAAATCTAAACTTTCTTCTAATAAAAATCAAACTTTCTCTTTATAATGCTTATCTTTTTACTCTACATTATCTAGCAAATAAATAAGGTAAATTAAAATAAAAGCAAAGACTTACTGCTAATCGATTCTCTCTGAGAAGGGGGGTGCTCGCGCTTCTGGGGGTGAAAGGGAAGGAGAGATCCGGGAGAGGAAGAAGGAGAAGGGGCGGCGACAGGGTTTGATCGGAGATGGCGTCGCGGTTTGATTGCGGGGCTTGGGAACCGCGGTCTTCGAGGCGGCGAGAGGCAAGGGAGGAGAGGGGCGGAGTCGTGGGCGAGATGCGGTGGAGGGCGGTGGCCTCGCCTTGAGCGGCTGTGGACCAAATCGGGGGGGGGGGGGGGGGAAGGGGGAGGGGGGGGAGGGCGGCGGATCGCTATCCCCCCTTTCTCTTTTTTTTTTCTGACTTTGGAAAACGAACCGGGGGGGGGGGGGGGCTGGAGGGTATAGGAGAGAAGGGTAATTATATATTTTTTATTTAATTAATTTCAAAAAGCAACTTTTTATTCTAACCTCGAAACGAGACCCACCGCCTGTCGTCCATAGCTAATTATCCCCATTCCGAACACAACGGGATATGTATTGCAAGCTGATTCGATCGTTTCGATCAGTTTTCGTCAAAATCAACGTATAACTCTATATATTGAATTTGAACGCACATTTCAATTTACTGGGGTCACATACTAACTCGAAAAATTCCCAAAAAATATTTTTTAGCTTCGTATTGACGATACGGTCCTAACAAAACTAGTTTCGTCAAATTCTGAGACCGTTTGAAAAATGGCCATTTTCCAGTCGATTAAAATCAACTGAAACTAGTCAAACGCATTTTCCTTTGCCACGTTCACATATTGATTCGAAAAATTATGAAATTTGAAACCTAACAATAATTTGACATCGCGGATCCAACAAAAGTGGTTTCGTCGAAATCCGAGGTCGTTCGCAAAATGGCCATTTTCAAGGGCCGAAATTCCATAGCGACTATTCTGAAATTTCAACTGGACGTAACTTTTGACCCCCGCTATGAAATTTTTATTTTTCGGGTTCGTTGGAAATATATTCACAAATAGATTCTAATATTTTTGGTTTCGTTAAAATCCGATTTATTTTGCACCCGGTACGTTCATTTGAATTTTGAAATCGAATTATCGAACTACCACGCCATTTTCAATTCCTTTTGTAATTTAATATAAATATTTATATTCTAACGACGATCTATATAATATATACGTTCGATTTCTATTCAAAATAAATTTCTCGTCAATATTATTTAAAATAATTCATTTTAAATAATCAAAATTCACTAAAATTGCCAAAATAAAAAATTTAAATTGGCTCGGATTTCCGGGTTATTACAATCTCCCCCACTTAAAACTTTTCGTCCCCGAAAAGGAACGAAGCTGAAAGTTGTTTCACAAATCAACTCAACTTCCAGTATTTTCAGTTTCCAAGAACCTTTCAAATTTTTCAAAAATTTGGCTAACACCCTAAATTTTCGAAAAATTTCTCCATAACCTCCCCTGCACCGGGGACTTCGGGATATTTCATATAGCCTCCCTTGGCCTTCTTCAATCAAAAAGAAAAAGCCAATCGGCTCATAAAATCATCATCATCCAAACAAAATAGTAAATTATGGTAAACATGTACCTATTTGTCGGGCAAACAATTTTATTCTTCTGCTCTAGCCTCCTTGCAATGACCTGTTCAATGTAAGTACATGTACATGCATGCAAATGCGACTAATTTTCAATACGATTCAATATTTGGTTCAATTTGGCTATAGGTTCAACATTTTAATTAATCAACCAATAATTAAACAACACAATCAGCAATCACTTAGTTGATTAGCTTTTCAAATTCATAACTTTGATACATAGTCTAAAAATCAGATTTTTGATGCCAAATCACAACAATAGGCCCTATCTAATTTTTGGTTCTCACACCAGTCTAATGGAAATATATAGATGTCACACTTTTGAAACTCGAATACCAATTCTGATGATGTTCGAACTATCATCAGAATCATCTCCGGGCGACCAGAGTGTGATTCTATATCTATCCAATATATTAAAACTTCGAATATACATTTGCAAGGCGTATATGCAAAATCTTTATATATTGGATTGTCCAAATTCAATATAAAATAAATAATCAAATACGTATAAAACGATTTAAATTTCAAAACAAAGTTGGTTTTTGTTTTTGTTTTAAGAATATACTCTTCACACTCGTTCTAGGATACTACTGTTCCTATCTCTAACGAGTCATTCTCGTTGGATATTACTAATTCAATCTCTGATGAATTCTTTCGTATGGTTCTAATGTGTCTTGTTCTCTGAGCTTTGTAAACCAAAGCTCTGATACCACGCTGTCACGACCGGGAATTTCGCTCGATCCGAATCAGTCGCTAAGCCGATCCTGACCGTTCGAAAAGCCTGATTGTTTTGAGAACACGACAAACTAGAACGCAGACGGAAGAACATTTCATTGTTATTACAACAATTCCATCAGATACAAGAATATACAGAGTATAAACAAATATTACACAGAAAATATCAGAGATTTAAATTACATTTAAATACATCACTACAGCAGAAAATAATACAAAACACAACTGAAGGAGATATACGGATTCAAAGCTTTCCGAATATCATTCCAACTGTACATCAGGATCCTGTGAATATAAATCTGCAAAACTAAAACTACTAGCTGCCCGTGTCAAAATAAGGGCACCTAGAGTTTAGGTTAAAACAATAAACTTCAGGTCAGTCATGTGACTGGTGTGAGAACTAAAACAATTATTTAAAACTATACTTTAAATCAGATATATCAAGGGACCACGCCGTATAACACAGAACGGGTTTCCTCCCAAGAATACCAGTGCATATAACAAAACAGTGCAATGCTTTTTGGAAAAATGAAGCTATTATAAGACCCAAGTCTTATCAGACAATGCAACGCAAGCCGGGGGATAGGGTTTTCCCTTATAATAGCCAAACATGCTTAGTACGTTTAAAACAAATCATTTGATACTATTATAAGTGCATAGTGTATAAAACAACTTCAAATCATAAGTATCAATCATAGACGGCATGGGTACCATATATCATGTCGCCATACTAGTTCTACAATTAAAACCGCAAAATCACGTACTTTGAAATTGGATTTCCATCTGTGAACCGAGGCAAAAGATAGTCTTCTACCGATTCGAGACGCTCTAGCCCGTGTCTCAGGTCAGAGCTCAAGTGACCTTTGGATCCTCAGGGCCAGTCCACCGATGTGGATTAAACTTAAACCCTGAACATGAGTTTCCCCGCCCTATGGGGCATAAATGAGCCAACGAATGACTCCATCGGACCCAAATCGTCCGATCAAACCGAGGCGCCTCGCAACAGCAACAACCACATAAGTCAAACTCATCAGGGCATGTAAAACCACCGACACCACTTCTAGCTAGAAAGAAACGCATGCCCTCCGTGATGTCCTCTCCCGTTTCTGGTTCACAACCGGGGTGTGAGGCTCGCGAATCAACGTTACACAAAGCTATGCCACCCAGGCTGTGCTTTGATCATCCACCACAAGACTCTGCTTTTCAACAGAAGCCTTGATCATTTGCATCTTAGCGTGCCACACAGGCAAACCACTCTATGCAACCGATATCAGTCACACAGAATGAAATCCAATGTCAGACACACAGTCCATTTACAAGTTCGTTCTGGGTCTGAACGAAACTGGAGGCACCTAGTACCCCGCATATCCATCGATCTCCAAGTACGTCTGGACGATCACTAACTGATTCCCTCCTCTTGGGTGTACGTCCCAATCAAGATCATCAGTAATTATCCAAACGACGTGAAGACTTTCGGTCTTCAACCACCGTCTTCATCTTCGACACCACGTCGAATTAGTTATTCAAAATGGGATAAACCCGGTCTTTCTGAATAACTCGCGTATATAATAAACAAGTGTTACACAAACACAACATACGCCTCATTCCAATTCAGAATATTCTTTTATTCAAATATTCTTATACTTTTGGGAAAGGTTCTCATTAATTTTATCGAAGATAAATTCTTTAAATTTATTCTTTAATCTTCTTTGAAAATCAATTCAAACCAGTCGGGATTAACAAACCTTACCGAAGTAATCAATTGTTAAATTTCTCAACCCCAACATATTCATCCCATGAAGTAAAACCGGTAATACTTCATATCTAACACCACGGTGTTATTGGTAAATTCAATTACCATTTCACGTTCAAATCTAATTAAAGATTTAACTATCGCCTGGAGCAAAATTGGTGATACTCCATTCTCGATCTTGTCAATCTAATTAAAGATTCATTAAAACTCCACTTAGTTTTAAACCTTAACTGGGTTAAAGAATCAGTGTCATTTAAAACACGGTTCACGATAAACCCAAAATCACATTCCATTAATTATCGGGTTAAAGAACAAGTGTTATTTAAAACACTATTCACGATAAACCCAAAAATCAATACCAATTCAATTCCAATTAAATATTATTTAATTGGTACACTTCATTAGATCTAAATAAAAAGATTTAATCTTTTCCTCAACTGGGCTTAAGAACAGTGTTATTGAAGACACCATTCACGACAAACTCAAATCACATTTGATATTAAATACAAGGCTCTGAATAGAAAATATATCGGCTTATATTCAATATCAAATTCTACGACCAACAAATATCTTATGGGAAATAACGATATAAATATATCTTTCAAATTTCCATAACAATATCTGTATAATCACGAAATCCATCATCGAAATATTCCAAAGACAATTTCGATTCAAATCCACTCCAATTCAATTATTGGAAATTATGGTTACTTTTAAAACCCTTTTCAAATTCAATTTATTTATTTAAAAATAAATAGAATTATAATTCTAGTTCAAAACTAGTTCATTTCGATAAAAATATATTTTTATCTTTTCAAATATGGAGTTTTCCATCCCAATTCTTCCCAAATCATTTCTTATGATTTTACACAAATTATTACTATTTTTAATAATTTTATCAAGGCCCGTACAGTCGATTTCCATCAACGGCCATCGAACTGCACTTACAGCGACCTTTTCCAAATTTGATTTGGACATAATTCCAAATCCAACCATTAGATTTCTAATTTCTAATATTCGTTAGAAAACTCTTTTCGATACGAACCCAACGGTTCTGGGTTTAGGAGAATCTGACAGACGGATCTCCCGCAATATCCATTCGAAATCAATGGTCGGAATTCACGAACTACCACAGCGCGACGCGTTCTATTCAAGCCATTATATTTATATAATATATATATTATATATATTTCGTCGATTACCTTTTAAAACATATTATATAAATCGTTTTAAATTCGTTTTCAAAACGATTTCAACATCTTTTCAAATTCAAATCAAAATTGAATTTTTCCTTATAAATTCATTTCAAATTGATTTCAATTCAAATTGATTTCTAATTCAATTTCAGTTTGTTTTCAATTCAATTTCAATTCAAATTCATTTCTATCCGATTTCAATTCGAATTCAATTCTATTCAATTTCAATTCGAATTTCAATTCTTTTCAAAATATCAGATTTTGAAATCACTTTCGATATTCATTATAAAATGAATAAAATCGATATAAATATCGTTCACGTCAAAATGGCGTCAATCTAATCAACACTACTTCATATATTTCTATTTATAAATATTCTATTTCAAATATTTCTTTTTCAAATATTTTATTCAAATAGTTCTCTTCAAGTATTCTGTTCAAAACTGGAATGAGGCCCAATCAATTACCATAGATTTTATTTCTATGGACTTCCATACAACGCATGTATATATCAACAACGACAAATAATCAACCATCATCCAAAGTGCATTATATGCATCAAATATAAATATTCAAAGCTTATAACAGTCTGTCAATCAATCGATCGACATACAACTAATTATTGGGATTAGTGTACGTCATATATCATCCCAATACCCGTGTGGGGTTTCAAACAATCAAACACAGATTTTATTTGTGCAGTTGGGCAATGTGTAAAATTTATCGTCACAATCAATATCAGTCAAATGTATGTATATAAACAAATCGTCCGATTTCTTTATTTTTAATTCATTATAAATACACGTTAAAAATTCTATTTTCAACTATATTATATTTTAACTATATAAATATTTTATTTCATTTCACATCACATCACACAATCAACTACACAGCAAAATCAAATAAACAAGCATACAAGCCGTCCATGGTCTGTGGACGACGGGTGTCGGGTGCTACTAAACACTGTCTGCATCCTAGTATATATTTTAACTAGAAAATTAAATTAAAAGTGAGAAGTTCTTACAGAGGGTTCCACTCCGTCGTGCATTGCTTTTGAACTGCCAAACCGTCTGGATCGGTTAGAAATTCCAGTGTAGTCCTTTTCACACTGTTCATATATAAAAATTATATTTTTATCACTCCATTTCAATAACTAAAAATCATATTTTTATTCCTACTTCATATATATAAAGATCGAATTTTTATTTCATCGCTATAAAAATCACATTTTTATCTCAACATGTATATAATAAAAATCAGATTTTTATTTCACTACATATATAAAGATCAAATTTTTATATTTCACATATGATAAAAATCATATTTTTATTATTCCTATGGTACAAAATTTATATTTTTAACATTCCTATCATATAAAAATCAAATTTTTAGTACATTATATAAAAATCATATTTTTAACCTTTTTGTAATATAAAAATTATATTTTTAACCTTATAAAAAACGTATTTTTATTTCACTAAAAATCATATATTTACTATATTAAAGATCGTATCTTTCTACTAATAAAAATCATTTCTTTTCCTTGGCCTTCATGACAAAATTTACTTCTCATGTATTTTAAAATTTTAAACTTTATATAAAAAAAATCTGAACTTTCTTCTAATAAAAATCGAACTTTCTCTTTATAATGCTAATCTTTTTACTCTACATTATCTAGCAAATAAATAAGGTAAATTAAAATAAAAGCAAAGACTTACTGCTAATCGTTTCTCTCTGAGAAGGGGGTGCTCGTGTGTTTGGGGGTGAAAGGGAATGAGAGATCAGGGAGAAGAATAAGGAGAGGGGGCGGCGACAGGGTTTGATCGGAGGTGGCATCGCGGTTTGATTGCGGGCTTGGGAACCGCGGTCTTCGACGCGGCGAGAGGCAAGGGAGGAGAAGGGCGGAGTCGTGGGCGAGATGCAGTGGAGGGCGGTGGCCTCGCCCTGAGCGACGGTGGACCAAATTTAGGGGGGGGGGGGGCGGATCGCGATCCCCCCTTTCTCTCTTTTTTTTCTTTTGTTTATGATTTGGGAAAACGAACGGGGGGGGGGGGGGGCTGGGGGGTATAGGAGAGAAGGGTAATTATATATATATATTTTTTTAATTAATTTCAAAAAGCAAATTTTTATTCTGACCTCGAAACGAGACCCACCGCCTGTCATCCATAGCTAATTACCCCCATTCCGAACACAACGGGATGTGTATCGCAAGCTGACTCGATCGTTTCGATCAGTTTTCATCAAAATCAACATATAACTCTATATATTGAATATGAACGCACATTTCAATTTACTGGGGTCACATACTAACTCAAAAAATTCCCGAAAAATATTTTCTAGCTTCGTATTGACGATATGGTCCTAACAAAACTAGTTTCGTCAAATTCTAAGACCGTTTGAAAAATGGTCATTTTCCAGTCGATTAAAATTAACTAAAACTGGTCAAACGCGTTTTCCTTTGCCACGCTCACATATTGATTCAAAAAATTATGAAATTTGAAACCTAGCAATAATTTTACATCGCGGATCCAACAAAAGTGGTTTTGTCGAAATCCGAGGTCGTTCGCAAAATGGCCATTTTCAAGGGCCGAAATTCCATAGCGACTATTCTGAAATTTCACCTGGACGTAACTTTTGATCCCTGCTATGGAATTTTTATCTTTCGGGTTCGTTGGAAAGATATTCACAAATAGATTCTAATATTTTTGGTTTCGTTAAAATCTGATTTATTTTCACTCGGTACATTCATTTGAATTTTGAAATCGAATTATCGAACTACCGCGCGATTTTCAATTCCTTTTATAATTTAATATAAATATTTATATTCTAACGATGATCTATCTAATATATACATTTGATTTCTATTCAAAATAAATTTCTCGTCGATATTATTTAAAATAATTCATTTTAAATAATCAAAATTCAATAAAATTGCCAAAATAAAAATTTTAAATTGGCTCGGATTTCCGGGTTATTACAGGAATTAATACTGAAGGTTGTACAGTTTAAGAGTTCAAGAGATTCAGAATTCATTGATGATTCAAGACTCATGAGTAATCAAGATTTCAAGAGTTCAGGATAAATATAGTAATAGAGTCAAGTTTATGTAAGACTCTGAATAGCACTCCATGTTCAAATTCAAATTCTGTTTTTTTTTTCTTCAGTTTCTGATTTCTAAATTCTATCTTCAATCTTTATTCTCTATTATTAATTTTTGATTAAGTTTTATGGCATATAAGTTATATATATATTTATATACTTTATACTTATACTATTTTTTAAGTTTATAATTTTATAAATATGTTTATATATTTATGTTTATGTTTTCATATGATTTTCTACTTTATAATATTTATTTATAACATTATATTTTAATTCAAGAATTCCCAGAATTATATATATATGTTTATCAAAACACTTGAAAAATGCTCAGAATTCAATTTTGTACTATGATATGTCGACATACATAATTGGGCATGTCGACATATAACTGTCATATTTTTGACTTTAAAAGGAAGTGTCTTTTCACTATTTGTAACGTTCCAGAAGCGTTGCAACCTTTCAAATCTTATAAATAAGGGTTGATTTCGAATTTTTCCATCATTCTTCTTCTCCATCTTCATCCTCTTTCTCTACACCATTATTATTTCTTATTGTTATGATTTCTGCACTTATACTCTACCGAGTTCAATTCTATTTACATAAAACTTCTTCTCTTCTTACTCTCTACCCATTAATCTCTGAATCAAAGTGTTGTTGAAGATTCATAGGGCTATCGTAATTGTTTGGGACGTGTTTGGGAAAAGGTGTGTTCTTGAAGCCTTGAAATCAAGGAAATGGAATGGTATCAACCTTGTAGTCGGGAAATCAATGGTGTTTGGAATCGGTATTAACCTTGTAGCCGTGAAATCAAGGGGTTGTACTTGAATATTGATATAGTAATAAAACTCTGCGCGATCCAGCATTTCGTGGGACTGGACGTATGAGTAATCCGAACCAGTATAAAATCTGATGTGTTCTTTCCTTTTCTTCATTTTTTTTATGTTTGTGTTTGTGTTTGACTTTGTGTCATTGATTATCTCTGTGGTGTGTGATTCATATAGTAGATCATATAAGTTTTAGATTTCGTTAAATTTCTCAAAAACACTATTGATCCCCTTATAGTGTTAGTTATTCCTTAACGATCCATTCCACAATCCCTAACAATTGGTATCAGAGCAAGGTCTTTCAAAAAGTTCATAATCTGATTTTTGAAAATAGTTATAATGGCAACCAACACCAGTAATAATAATAGTTCTTTTATAGAGGGTTAGTCCACTGTTGGACCACCATTGTTTAATGGCAGTAATTATTCATATTTGGCATGTAGAATGAAAATATATTTACAATCAGTAGGATTAGACACATGGAATACTACACAGAATGGGTTTGTTGAACCCACAACTGCTTTTGCACAATGGACAAATGAAAAAAAGGCGGCTGCACAAAGCAATTATAAAGCCATGAATATGTTTTTTATTCATTAGACAGGAATGAGTTTAATAGAGTGTCCGTATGGAAAACTGCTTAAGAAATTTGGAGAACTTTACAAGTTACTCATGAAGGAACTAGTAATGTTAAATAAACGAAGATATCAGTGTTAGTTAATTAGTTTGAGTTATTCAAAATGAACGAGAATGAGTCTATCTACGATATGTATTGCAGATTTCAAGAGATACTGCATTCGTTAACAACACTTGGAAAAACTTATCCTGAAGAAGGCCAAGTCAGAAAAATATTGAATTCATTGACTCTAGATTGGGATCAGAAAACATTAGCGATTGAAGAAACCAATAATGCTAGTGAAATGAAGATTGAGGAGTTAATCGGAAATTTGATTTCTTTTGAAGTCCAGTTACAGGAAAGAAAGGAAAACATGTCAACTGAGAAGAAATCCACCGCATTTAAAGCAACAGCAAATGATTCTAACTCAAGTAGTGAAGATGATGAAGAAACAACCCTTATGACAAGACATTTTAAAAAAATTCTGAAATATAGAAGGACAAATTATTTTTAAAATAATAACCAAGGAAGTTTGAGAAGAAATGATGATCAATGTTATAATTGCAACAAACCAGGACATATAAGGAGAATGTGTCCATATCTAGATAAATCGACTCAACAAATAGACAACAAAAATTCTTCAAAGAAAAGAAAGAAATCATACACAGCAATGTTAGACGATTCATATTCATCATCAAGTGATGAAGGGCCAGAAACTGGTAATTCAAATATGTACTTCAAGGAAATTCGGAATTCTGAAATTTTTGAAGAGAAGGATCTAAAAACCGGGTACGCCTTAATTAATTTTAAAAAATTTCTTGGTTGTGTGGATGCTTTGATTGCTTGCTTTATTTTGATTTTTAAATTTATATTTAAAAAAATTCAAATCTTGAAATTTGAAATCCAAATTAATAATGATAATTAATAAAATAACAAAATAAATTTTGGGTGTTTGCTAGGATTAGAATTATTTCAGGAAATCATTAAACCTAAAATATGAATTTCTGATTCTGAATAGCACTCCAGTTTCAAATTCAAATTCTGTTTTTTTTTTCAATTTCTGATTTTCAAATTCTATCTTCAATCTTTATTCTTTATTCTTAATTTTTGATTAAGTTTTATGGTTTATAAGTTTTATATATATTTTTATATTTATATGCTTTTATATACTTTATACTTATATAGTTTTTTAACTTTATAATTTTATAAATATGTTTATATATTTTATATTTATGTTTTCATATGATATTCTACTTTATAATATTTATTTATAACATTATGTTTTAATTCAAGAATTTCTAAAATTATATATATACATACATATATATATCAAAACACTTGAAAAATGCTAAAATTCAATAGTGTACTATGATATGTCGACATACATAATTGGGCATGTCGACATATAACTGTCATATTTTTGTTTCTGAATGGAAGTGTCTTTTCACTATTTGTAACGTTTCGGGAGCGTTGCAATCTTTCAAATCTTATGAATAGGGGTTGATTTCGAATTTTTCATCATTCTTCTTCTCCATCTTCATGCCCTTTCTCTACACCATTATTATTTCTTATTTTTATGATTTCTACACTTATACTCAATCGAATTCAATTCTGTTTACATGAAACTTCTTCTCTTCTTACTCTCTACTCATTAATCTCTAAATCAAAGTGCTATTGAAGAGATATGGCTATTGTAATTGTTTGGGAAAAGATGTGTCCTTGTAGCCTTGAAATCAATGAAAGGAGCGGTGTTAACCTTGTAGCCTGGAAATCAAGGGTGTTTTGAATCAGTGTTAACCATGTAGCCGTGCAATCAAGGGGTTGTACTTGGATATTGAAATAGTAATAAATCTCTCTACAATCCAGTGTTGTGTGGGACTTGATATAGGAGTAATCTGAACTAGTATAAAATCCGGTGTGTTCTTTCCTTTTCTGCATTTTATTTTTGTTTATTTTAGTGTTTGTGTTTTATTATATGTCACTGATTATCTCTGTGGTGTGTGATTCATATAGTAGATCATATAAGTTTTAGATTTTGTTAAATTTCCCAAAAACACTATTCACCCCCTCTAGTGTTAGTTTTGCCTTAACGATCCATTCCACAATCCCTAACAATAAACTATGATTCCATCGTAGATCTAGCGGTACAAGTCCGTTTGGATGATTTCCATGCAATTGCTCCATTTCCTAATGTGAACACATATCCACTTGTACACTTTGTATCATGTGATCCAGTGATCCAATTTGCATCACTGTATCCTTCCACTATCGAAGGATAGTTTGTGTAGTGTAAACTATAGCTCTGCGTATGGTTTAGGTATCCTAGAACTCTGATTATCGATTTCTAATGATATTTACCAGGATTACTTGGAAATCTACTTAGTTTGCTTACAGCATATGCGATATCAGGCCTAGTACAGTCCGTAACATACATGATACTTCCTAGTATTCAAGAATATTCTAACTAGCAGATACCATCACCAGTGTTCTTTACCCAATTTTGGTTCGTATCTACTAGTGATTTTGCAATAGTTACATTATATTACTTGAATTTTTCAAGTATTTTGGTGATGTAATGCGATTAAGATAATGCATATCCCTATGGTGTTCTCGGAATTTTTACACCCAATGTCACATCAGCCGATCCTAGGTCTTTCATATCGTATCTAGAGGATAACATATCCTCTGTTGATGTTATTATGTCCTTGTTATTGCCTAGGATCAACAGGTCGTCAACATAGAGACAAACAATGACATATCCAACATGTATGTGTTTTAAGTACACACATTTATCTGATTCATTTATCCTGAATCCATTTGATAACGTAGTGTTATAAAACTTCTCATGCCACTGTTTTAGAGCTTGCTTAAGGCCATAAAGTGATTTTACCAGTTTGCAAATTTTATTCTCATTTTCTGAGCTCAGAAATCCTTCAGGTTGTTTCATATAGATTTCTTCCTTTAGTTCACCAATCAAAAATGTAGTTTTAACATCCATTTGATATATTTCTAAGTCATGTATGGATGCAATTGCAATAAGCCTTCTAATTGATGTTATCCTCATTACTGGAGAATATGTATTAAAATTGTCTAGGTCTTCTTTTTGTCTAAATCCTTGGACTATCAAACGAGCTTTGTACCTGTCTATTTAATCACCAGGTTTCAATTTCTTTTTAAATATCCATTTATTACCTAAGGTTTTGCATCCTTGAGGTAAATCAACTAATTCCTATGTATGATTGGACATAATGGATTCATTCTCGTTGTTAATTGCCTCTTTCCAATAGAGGGCATCGCTGGAAGACATGGCTTGTTTGTATGTCAATGGACCATCTTCTAGCATAAAGGTATAGAAGTACGGTCCAAAGATTTTTAAAGTCCTTGACCTTTTATTTTTCTTAGTTCCTCCACTTGTTTCTAAGTACTACTTTTCTGAGTGTTATTTTGTTCAGCATCCTCAAGAGAATGAGGAACTTCATCTTCCATTAGTCTCTTAGGTGTATGATTTTCAGTACCATGTTTCAAGGGAAATATATGTTTGAAAAATATAGCATTTCTCGACTCAATGATGATATTTTCATGAATATCATCAATTTCAAATTTGTATACCAAATATCGATATGCGGTACTATTTTGTGCATATCCAATGAATAAACAATCAACTGTTTTTGGTCCAATTTTGACCTTGTTTGGCTTTGGTATCACACCCACACTTTTAAGTATTTGTAGGATGGTGGTCTATTTTTCCAAGTTCATGAGGAGATTTAGATGTTTTCTTTCGGGGTTTTTTATTTAAAATATGATTTTCCGAAAGAATAACTTCTCCCTAAAAGTTATCTAGTAAGCCAGGGCTAATTAGTAAGGCATTCATTATTTCTTTTAGAGTTCTATTTTTCCGTTCCACTATACGTTGGAATGAGGTGAATATAGGGATGTAGTTTGATGTATAATTCCATGCTCAGCACAGAATTTATCAATTGGAGACTCGTATTCTTCTCCTCTATCACTTCTTAAAGATTTTATTTTCTTGGTTAGTTAATTCTCAACTTCTGCCTTGTACTGTTTAAACATTTCGAATGCTTTGCCCTTGCTTCTAAGGAGATATACATGAAAATATCTAGTACAATCATCAATGAATGTAATAAAGTACCTTTTTCCGCCTCTAGTTTGACACATTTTCAAATTGCATACTTTAGTATGTATTAAATCTGGAGGTTCGGTCTTTTGTTCAACATGATGAAACGAGGTTCTTGTCAATTTCGCTTTTGCAAAAACATGATGTTTATAGTTGGAATCTATATTGCATTTTGGTATAAATTCTGGATTAATCGATTTTCGCAATGTATCAAAGTTCATATGCCCTAATCTAGAATGCCATATGTTGGGAGATTCAACAATATAAGCAGACGATTCACTTTTATTCATATCAATGCGTTGTACAATAGTGGTTACATTTGCTTTAAATAAACCATCAAACACATATCCTCTTCCAACGTACAGTCCATTCTTGGAAAGTACAAATTTATCAGCTTCAAAGGTTAATTTGAAACCATCAGTAATGATCTTAAAATCAAGTTCTTGCGGATTTTTGGAACATGGAGAACATCATTTAAAGTCGGTTCCTTTCCAGAAGCCAACTTCAACAGAACTTTTCCTGTGCTTTCGACCTTTGAAGTAGAAGAATTGCCAATGAAGAGTTGTTCATCATCAGTTGCATTTTTATAGGTTGTAAACATCCACTTGTTAGCGCATATGTTTCAAGTGGCTCCAGTGTCTACAAACCATTCTTTCGAGTTACCAACAAGGTTGCATTCTGATATTACTGCATGTAAATCAAGATCAGAAATGCCTTTCGAAACATCATCTATATTTGCTTCTAACTTCTTCTTAGGTGCACGACATTCGGATGCTTTGTGTCCATTCTCTCCATAGTTGTGGCAAGAACCCAAAATTTTCTTTGACTTTTTAGGAGCATTCTCCCATTTTATCTTATTAGTCTTGTCTTACTCAAATAAAAAAATTTGTTAGCAATATTCTACGAAATCTTTTTCTCAGAATTTCTGTTATCTTCCTCAATACCCAACCGAACTATGAGCTCTTCCATTGTCATTTCCTTACGCTTGTGTTTAACATAATTCTTGTAGTCCTTCTAAGAAAAAGGCAATTTCTCAATTGTTGTAATAAATGTTTTTTTCCAACTGTGAAAATATCACTGTTGTAATAAACATATGTATCACAACTTTTCTATTTTCTCTGTTGTAATAACTAATATATGTTAATTAATTACTAATTAATAGTTAAATTAGAAAGTTGTTTAAACTTATTTTTATTAACTCTTTTTCTATTTCTTGTATTAGAGACCTATTACATATTAATAACAACTTATATTTAATAATTAGTAATATTAACATTTAAGAATAATTCATATTCAATAACAAATTTACAAATTAATACCAATTACTATTAATTACTATTATATTAGATAAAAAACACTTAATTGATGATTAATAAATAATAATAACTTTTTAAAAATTACTATTAAATATTTAATAGTATATAATCAATAACGTTTACATAATAATTTAATTTAATTTTACAACGGTGGTAAAAGCACCGTTGTAATAAATGTTTTTTACAACTTTCATTTCCCTAAAGTTGTAATAAACGAATTTTTAACAACTTTTCATTTTGTTAGTTGTAATAGACGCTGCCTATTACAAACTTCATGTTTATAATATCTATATTTAGAAACTAATTATATAAATATTTAATATTTAATAATAAACTTAGGAATTAATAATATTGGTTAATTATTATTAAATAATTAATATTTAATAAGTGGTATTATTAATATTTATTAGTTATTATTTAATAATATTTATTAATTAATATTCAATACTACTTTTACAAATTAATACTAATTATTATTAATTACTATTAGATAATCAATAAATAGTAGTTATTTTTTAATAATTACTGCTAAATATTTAGTAGCAAATAGTCAGTAACATGTACATAATAATTAACTTTTAATAGTTAAAATTTGATTATAACTAAGAAGAAATAAGTAATAATTAATAATTAATAATATTAATAAGTAATATTTAATATTTTAGTAAAATTTAATTCCCAAGAAATTTATATATTATGATTAATATAAATTTTACATATTAATTCTAACTTATAATTTTTAATTCTCTAAATTTTAGTACCGATGGTTCGATTTGCACGAAAAAAAAAACTAAGGTTGCATGGACAATTGAAAATGCATTCTAGGACAAGTCTTAGGTGGAAGCCAAAGAGAAAATAGGGACATGTACCGTTTACTCCAAAGTCTAAAGTTATACTACCTGACGCTTGCTCATGTTGGAGTTCCCTCTTGCCTCTCTCAGTCTCACCTTCTCCTGAGATTCGCCCTGGTGTTCTCAATTTCAAGCGAACCGTGGCCCTCCTAATATTCTCCATGTCATTACAGGAAAACTTTTCTGAGTGTTTCTCTTGGTTTTGACCAAGTTTTTGCTTAGCAAGCTTGGAGGCTATCAGGCCGATCTTGGTTCTTTGCATTGGAAGGTGCGTTGGAAGGTAAGGTTGTTGATATTTTGTCTTGAGAGCTCGATTATGGGGTGGTTTCATGAGGTAAGATCTTTTGCTAATTGTTTTTGTTCTTGGTTCTTTAATGGCTATGTTTAGTTTTTTTGCTTGCGATTAGACCTGCCTTATTCACTTAGGTTAATCTCTTGTGGTCGGCTGTTGAGACGATGCACCACCTCAGTTCATAGTCAATTAGATACAAGAAATTAGAATTAAGGAGACTGATAAGTATTTGTTAAGAATGATAATATATAATTAGAATTGTCTTAAATAGTTCAAAAGCATAATGCATAATACAATGAGACAGAAGACACTCATTATATCAAAGCCTATGAAATGGAAATTGGTGCCGATAAGATAGTGGTGTTATGCTAATTTGGATTAACCTTTTAAACAAATGTATTGTGTAGCAGAAAATGGTTAGCATTTCTTGTGGAAAACTGTATGCATTCTTTCTCAAGGTAAAACCATATCTAAAAATTTAATCAGTTAGCCTTCAACTTAGTTCTAGAACAATATTTTATTACAACAAAAAAAGTAATTCATGCCACTGATATTATTGTAGTGAAGGATGTCTTGATCCCCTTTCCAATTGCACCATGTATTAACTCATTCCTGTGGTGTCTTACTCTGCTGCTGCTTCCCTTATGGCAGCTGAATTTCTCTCTTCATGCTGCTCAGTAGGTAAAATTTTGTGACGTAGTAATTTTTTTTGACTTCTACTTCCAAAGCATTTGGCTTCCTTGATGTCTTTGATACTTCTTTAATTTTTTTGGGTACTTCCAATGCATTCAGGTGTAGTCTGTTTTCACTTTTTAATATATATTGGCATGTAATGCATGTTTACAGAATAGAATTCCGACCTCTAGCAGTAGCTCAAGTGAAATCCCTAAAGAAAAACATCAAAGGTTTGCATTTCTATTCTCATTTTACTTTTCTTTTTATGTTTATAATTAATCCGTGTCTAGGGGCCCAAAAAAACAATGAATGGAAAAGTGAAGACATAAACTTTTAGTCTTCTAGAGTGTTCCCTTTTTTTGCTTTGATTTTTGTTGAATAAAAATACCAAGATATTTATTAGTATGTATAATTCAATTTTGTAGGTTTCAGAGGCAATGAGCTTTGTAGATTTTAGAGGCAATTCCTGATGTGAATAGAAGATATGAGGATAACATTAGGTGGAAGCCAATTACATTTCAGAGGCAAATGAGCTTTGTAGATTTCATAGGCAAATGAGCTTTGTAATTAGGTTAAAGGCTTTTGAAGGCAAGTGAGGAGGATAGTTGTAAAATAATACATTTGTATGTGGTATAGGATTTATAATTTGTATTTTGAATATAAAGTTGTGATTTTTATCAATGAATGAATTTTGATGCGTTTAAACTTACATCTATTTCTTATGTTATTTATCTATTTATTGTTGCATATATAAAATATATATATTCTCATGCATATAATTTGTGTATATATTACAACTGTAAAATATAAGTTATAATAAAATATATCACAACGGTTGTAAACAGTTGTAAAAATTACAACAACAACAGTGCATAACAGTTGTAATAAGATTTATTACAACGGTGGATAAAAGTTATAAAATATACATATTACAACAGTTTTGCAATGGTGTAAAAACGTTGTAAAAGATTTTAGTCTATTACAACTTCTTAATACACGATGGTTTGCCCACCGTTGTAAAATGTATATTACAACGGTGTTCCACCGTTGTAATAGGGTCATTTTGTTGTAGTGGAGTCATCTTTTCATCTTCTAGTTGACGGATGATAAGTTGCAGTTCTTGAGTATTACTTATCACCATCTTTTAGTCAACTATTTTGAAGTCAAAAATTTTTTTAGCATTGAATTTCTTCATGCCTGCACCTTCAGTTTTGTGCTTCTTTTCTAGAGCCAATCAAAGTTGTTCGGATGTTGCAATGGTACAATAGACATTACAGAGGCTATCATCCATATCATTCATAATATAGTTTTTACACATGAAATCTGAGTTTTTCCAGATAGTCCGAGCTTCTACTTTGGTAGCAGCAGGTTCGAGTTCGGCTACCACAGGAGCATCTTCAGTTAGAAACTTGGCGAGGCTCAATGTTGTTAAATAAAATAACATTTTCTGTATCCAACGCTTGAAATTGATTATGTTGAACTTCTCTGGCCTTTCTCCATGGGACATAGTAATTGTTGGAAGCATAGGCACTGGCTGAGCATTTGTCACCGTCTGAATCGTTGTAGACTTATTGTTGCTATTTTGCGTCATCTGTAACAAATACTATTTCAAGATTGTTAGATCTTTTATAAATACACAATTGTATTTCATATAGACAACAATAACTATCAACGTTACTCAATTATATCACAATTGTGATGTGAAACTGTGTTTAAAACAATCACAGAAAATGTGACCGATTGTGCAGTAGATTGAAGATGTACAGAAAATATTTTGTTTAAGTAATGTCCGACTCCAGAAAGATTCTATTTCCTTAAAATAATATTGTCGTTGTGTGCACTAATTGACATAACATCAATTTTGTTTCCTAGGATAAAATGTACCAACCTCATAACGTAATGCCAACAAACGGTTTTCTGACGAACTGAAGTAGATTACAGAAACTATATCAGAGGATTACTTTGAAGAAGAAGAAGTAATGCGAGCAGATTAAAAGTTAATTCTGTCTCATTTTAAGCAATGTATTTACAGGCTGGAGTAGGTGCCTATCTGGACATTAGTAACCGTTGGAGTCGGAAAGGTTGTGACCGTTTAACCACATGGTCGTTAATGTGTATGCGCTCAGAATCCAAATGGTTGTATCCATCCAGCTGATCAGACATGCCTTTCAAATTCTGGACTGAACGGACATGCCTTTCAAATTCTAAGAAAAAAAATCTTGTTTCAGCGTACTGGCCCAATCAGCAACCGTCGGCTTTATTCAATCAAGAGACCCCAAGAGCCCTAAGGCCCAATCTTTGACACTTTAATATATTGTTATGTCAAGGCCTAGCCCATGCATTCCTATGTAATCCCTCTTCCTTTTATTTTATATAAGCTTATTGGCTGCTAATATATATGGAGAGGTTCTGTTAATATTTTGATGATGTGGGACTGCTATCTCTTCTTCTTCCTAGATTCCTCTTTTGCTTGCTCATTCATTTCCAACTATTTAAAACTTATATTTTTGGTGCGGGCTGCAAATTCAACTAACTTGTAGTAGAGAACAATTATAAACATCGAAACTTGGACAATTTTCTCCATCCGATTTTCGCTCAACTTTTCTCACCATATATATTTTTCTACAGCCTAAAAAATGATTTTTGGCCAAAACGTAACTTATCACTCCAGTTTTCATTTTTTATCTAAACTTAAACTTACTTTCTTCTCTACCTTTTTCCAAATCAATCTAAAACTAAAAAATGATTTTTGGCCAAAACGTAACTTATCACTCCAGTTTTCATTTTTTATCTAAACTTAAACTTACTTTCTTCTCTACCTTTTTCCAAATCAATCTAAAGCAATGTTTTTTTAGTGCAATGGAGTCAGATTTGTTTGTGCGGAAAAACTGGTATATATTATTCAAATAAAAGAGGCTATTTTATCCTATAGGAGACGATATTATTTAAATACTACTTTGCACCTTTGAGTGGAATGCCAAAATGTCTTCAAGAGAGTGACAACGTACACGATTTAGCTGAAGTTCAATACCATTGTTTCCAATAGGTTTCCAATAATATGAAAACTTCAATGTTTCAAGTTCCTATGACTTCTGCTGCACCATGTAGATTCAAGGTCTTGAATTTCAAATGATGGAGATAAAAATTTCATTTTTTAACTATGTGAAAGGTGGTTGCCATGTTTACCATTAAAAACCACACCGTCCAGCCAAACAAACCAAGCCGACGTGGATTAGATGCGAGAGTAGACAGAGAAATCAAAGGTCCTGCAGATAGTATGGAGCAGGTTATTGAACTTCATCTTCAATGGTCTCAGCGATTACTTGTATGAGTACTATAATTCCAACAAGTCAACGAAGGAAATTTTGGAAGCATTGCAGAGAAAATATGATACAGAGGAGGACGGAGCAAAAAAAATATAGTTAGCCTTTGCCTTAAATATCATATGACGATAAGTTAGTAGAGATGCAATTTCATAAACTCTAGAAATATTTCTCATGAGATTGTCTCTGAAGGTTGGACTATGGATTAACAATCTCAAGTTATAATTTTGGTAGATAAATAGCCTCCTAATTAGAAGGAATTTAAAAATAATCTTAGACATAAAACTAAGGAATTTTCATTGGTAAGTTTGAAACCTACCTCCATATTGAGGATGGATATCGTAAATAGAATGTGAAAGAAGAAGTGCTTGCAGTTTCGAGCAACACTAAGAAAGCTACGAATCTGGAACCAAATCCCAAAATTTTAAGGAATTCAAACCACAAGCCTAGTCAGAACTGCAACAAATAGGAAAACCAAAAAGGAAAATCAAAAAGGTCAACGAAAACCACCCCAAAAGATTGAGTCTTAACAGTCATTTATTTGTTATAACTATGAAAAACTGGGTCATATCGCATTCTAACTCGATTGAGGATCCCCTCGCAGCTATGATTACTGATGTGATTCATCTTGTAAGAGGATCAACAGGTGGGTGGGTAGATATTGGCACTACATGTCATGTCTGCTATGATCGTGCTATGTTTAAAACATACACAGAAACTGATGACAAAAAAGTGCTGTTGGAAAATTCCTACACCGCTATTGTTGCTAAGATTGAAAATGTTAAGCTAAAGGTTACCTCTAGGAAGACCATCATTATAAATAATGTCACGCACACTCCATAAATAAGAAAGAATCTTATTTCGGGTTTTCTTCTTAATAAGGATGGGTTTACATGGACTATTAGTGGTGATTTGTATACCATTACTAAAAGGGCATGTTTATCGGTAGGGATTATGCAACAAATGGAGTACAAATTGAATCTTGAATGTAATAAAATTACTAATTCTACTTGTATAATCTATGATTTTAACATCAGGCACTTTAGATTATGACATGTGAATAAATGAATAATGAAGAATATGACTAGCTTAGGTTTAATACCTAGAATGTCAACAAATGGTTCTAACAATGAGAATTTTACAGTCAAGCAAAAATGACAAAACCCCTTCAAAAATATGTAATTAGAGAATCAAAATTTAGACTTGATTCATTCAGATATATTTGAGTATGATGACACTTTGAATAGAAATGGACACCTCTCTAATTTCACTTGTGTCTACTTCATGGAAAATAAAAGTAATGCATTTGAGATGTTTAAATCTTTTATAACTGAAATTGAAAATTTGTTTTCTAAGAATTAAAAGATTGCATAGTGAGAGGACTTGAATATGAATCAAGTTTGTTTATAAAAATTTACAACTCACATAGAATAATACATGAACGAACTACACCATATTCACCATAAATAAAAGGTAAAATTGAGAGGAAAAATAGAATTTTGACTGAATTAGTTGTTGCTATTATACTTAATTCCAGAGCATTCATACATTAATGGAGAGAAATTTTATTGACTACTTGTTATGTGTTGAGTAGAATCTCTAAGTCAAAAATCAAAATTTTACCTTCTGAAATCTTGTGAAATTATAAACCTAACTTGTCTTATTTTAAAACTTGAGGATGATTAGCATATGTTTGTATACCTGACTCTAAGAGAAATAAATTAGAAAGTAAAGCATATGAATGTATATTTGTTGGCTATGTTGTGAATAACAAAGCATGTAGATTTTATGATCTGAATATACATAGTATAATAGAATCTAATGATGTTGATGAACTGAAATTTCTTTTTAAATTAAGGAGTAGGGGACACATCTATTAAGATTGGTATAGGAACCTAGAATCTAATAGAATCTAATGAGGTTTCTGAAAACGAACCTAGAAGAAGTAAAGTGCAAGAATAGTATAGGAATTTAGTTTAGATTTTAGCACTTCTACTAGAGAGGGGATCGTAGAAATCTGCAAGAAGCCTTATCTTCAATAGATATCCATTCTTAGCAAAAGGCAATATATAATCAAATGGATTCTTTAGAATCTATTAAGATTGGTACTAATAGATTTACCACCTGATTAAATCTACAAGTTGTAAATGGGTACTAAAAAAGAATTTAAAACTTGATGGTACGATTGATAAATATAAAGTCCATTTGGTAGCTAAAGGATTTAAAAAAAAATGGACTTTTTAACTCTTTTTCACCGGTACCTAGAATTATATACAGTCGAGCACTAATTTCACTTGCATCAATTTATGATTTGATTATGCACTAAATGATGTTAAAACTGCTTTTATAAATGGTGAGTTAAAAGCGAAAATTTATACAGACCAACCTGAAGGTTTTATAGTTCATGGTCAGGAACATAAGGTTTGCAAGTTAGACAAATCCTTATAGGTTTTAAAACATGCATATAACAAATAGCATGAAAAATTTGATAACTTGATGATTTCACATAATTTCAAAGTTAATAAAAGTGACTAATGTATTTATTATAAATCTAAGAATTATAGTTACACTATTTTTTTTTATATGCAGATGATCTACTTATTTTTGGGTCCAACATTCATTTCATTAACACTGTTAAATCTTTGTTAAGTGCCAATTTTGATATTAAGGACGTAGGTGAAGAAAATATAATCCTTGGTATTAAGATTACTAGCTCATAAAAGGGAATTTCTTTGGAACAATCTCGCTATATTGGGAAGACCTTAGAGAAATATGATTACTTTGACCATAAATTGGAATGTACACTGTACAATCCTACTATAATGTTGTTTAAGAACACTGGCAGAGGTGTAAGATAGTTTGACTATGTATGCAAGCATCATTGGCAGCCTTCAGTATGCCCGTGATTAACTATACTTGACATTTCCTATGTCAAGGGATTACCGTGTAGTTTACAGTAGACCTTATATGGAGCATTTGCACGCTATTGAGAGGGCTATAAGATACCTAAATCGAACATTCAACCTAGAATTACATTATAAAAAGTTTTCAGTTATTCTTGAAGCTTACACTAATGTAGATTGGAATACCTTATCTGATGGTTCAAAGGAAACCTATGGCTATATCTTTAGCATTGCTGGAGGAGCTGTTTCTTGGAAATTCAAGAAAACGACTAGTTCGTATCAATAAACTATGGTATCTGAGATGATAACACTAACTACAACTAGTGAAGAAGTTGATTACTTAAAAAAATCTACTGGTTGAGATTTTCTTATGGGAAAAACTGACATAGGTTGTGTAATCCATTGCAAAGTACCGCGGCTGTTGAAAAAGTATTGTACCATTATTATAATGGCTAGAGATGACAGATACATCATAATCATAACACTGTTAGAAAGACACTTCTCATTAAGAGTTGTTAGAGTGGATCATATACGCAGTAACGATAATTTAGCATATCCTTTTACGAAAGGAGGCTAGAGAGGAAGTCTTATATGTTCTAAAAGAATGAGACTATTACCATTAGATTATCGAGTCATGCACAATGGCAGCCCAAACTAATGACTAGAGAAATCAAGAACTACGTTTAATTGGTAAGAACAAGTTGTGAAGTGATATGAGTTGAACATGCCATTTTTATATATTCAGAAGCATGTATTCCGGAAGAGATTAGAGGACGAGTTAATAATAACTTTTAGTGAGACCTTTACTCCCACTTGAAGTGGAGTATCTACCTTTAGGATTACTCTTGATAGACTCAACTATGTGAATGTGGAAATGTGGTTGCTTCGTATGGAATTTAAGGCAAAATTCCTGCAACATTCACTGAATTGTGATAAACATGTATGACTATAAACGCATGGGCTTATTTAATTGTAGTTTAGAGAGATTGTGTGTGGTTTGATGTTAGGAATAGAGTTCAAGACTATGAGTTACTCTAGTAAAAACTGAAACTTATTCACTGTGCAAAAGTTCAAGTTGAAAAACACCTTTGTTTACCACAATCTTATATTTTCAGAAATTGCTCAAAAATATCGTTACAAATTCAAGAGAGGGGTATTTAGAAATGATTCATGTATTTTAAGTGAATTGTTTAATAATTTAAATAAGTGTGCATGCCTTCAAGAATAGTCCCATGTTGTAAAACTGTAGGAAAAGAATCAAGTATTCTTAATTTTTATATCCCTAAGTTTGTCCCGTAGGCACCCAATGATTCTCCTTATAGGGAGGGAGGCCGTGCTTGACCACCACATGTGCATGCCAACCGTCTGACTCAAGAGGACGCAGACTTGATTGGGCCAGACTTATCTTGATGTGGTGTAACACTTATATTTTTGGTAGAAAGTTTTTATAGTTTTCTAAATGGTAGTTGACCGAGCTAAAATGGTCAAATTAGAGCAACCCGTATTAAGAGCGATTATAAACATTCAAATTTGGACTTGTTCTATCTTTAGATCCGATTTTCCCTGCATTTTTGCAGCGAGATGTATTTTTCTAATGCCTATAAAATGAACTTCAGTTGAAAGAAATATTATCCATCTAGTTTTTAGTTCTTCTCTATACCGAAATCTACCTTCTTCATTGTTGTTTTTCAGATTAAACCAGGGAAATATTTTCAAAGTGCAACAAAATTGGATTTGTTTATGTAGATAAATTGATACATATATTACTCAAATTAGAGAGAGAGTGAATTATCCTAAAGGCAGCAATATTACTTGAAGACTACCTTGCAGCTTTTAAGCAGAACGTCGAAATATCTTCAAGAGAGTGACGACATACATGACTCAACCAAAGCTCATTATCGGGTTTTTAGTAAATAATCTAACTATAATTACGTATATTATTTTCACATGTGATGTTAGCCTTCAAGTATTCTGTGAACATCCCATAAGGATAACCATCCAAACATAAAAATAAGGGTAAGCAAATTGATTCCTTGATTTAGTTTATAAAAATGTTATTTAGAATTGGTGATATTATATTTGGGAAAAAACAAGATGTTTCATGCTTTATAATTTTCCTCTTCTATCTCCGATCCTTTTTTATTTTCCTCTATAATGATAAATTAAAAATCAATGACTATTATTGCATATATTATATAAATACTTGAAACTATTTTTAATAAGAAAAATAGTCTCACATCACCAAGTTAATCATGAAGCAATTATAGTACTAAAGGGTTTTCAGAGAAAATGAAATATATGGATATACAATGCTTCATCATCTTATCGCATTACGTTTACAAGCTTCATAGCTGCCCTGTATTATATTAGGCTTTGACCCACTTTATTGTTAGACTTATTAAATGTGTATATAAATACACGTGAACAACGTACAAACTATTCTATTATCAATACAATTCAATAAAAGCTTTACTCTCTATTCTATTCATCATTTTCTCTATATGGCATTAGAGAGTAGATCCTTTGCTTCATAGCATCTACAGTCTTCTTCTATCATATTTGGAAGAAGATCTTCGTTTGATCTCAGCTATTCCTGTCAACTAAATAGCAATCGAATCCAAGGGATGTTTCTTTTTGTTCTCCTATCAGTTTATACTAGTGCGAACCCGTGCTTCGCACACAGGTTTGGGTGAAAGTTGTTGTAAATTTGTAATAATCAGAAACGAACTAAAACAATTTTTTATACTTCAATTTTGTTAATTGACAGTAATAGTAAGTATGGAGAACAAATGCAATGCTGCAAAGTCTAAAATAAAGCAAACAATGTCTAAGATACCACACGTTCTAAGATACCTAAAGCTTAAATTAGACTTTGCTTATTATTTATTTTCAAACTATCACAGCTTATATAATAGCAACGGCTTGTTTTACTCCCAACTAAAGTAGGGTGATTCCATGAATAAAGTGAGCTATGCACATGCACAACAACGACTAAGTGTGAAACCATGTTATACATATAGGAAGGCAAAATTTGTTTTTAAAGAAAATGAACTTCACTAACTATGTTACAGTATATTCTAATATCTAATTCGCAGGCTGTATTCCTAAATATTTTTCGATTTAAAGAAAAAACTTTTACAATTATTTATATAAACATGATATAATGCAAATTTCAGCATAAGTTTTCTTTAAATTATATATTTTTCAACAATTTTGACATTATGAATGCTTAAAAAATTGATCATAAAGGTATTGATAATGAATGTGTGTACGTTCACACCATTATCAATTATATAATATGATAAGGATAAAATGCAACATACAAACATTCGATAGAAAAACCTTATAGAAGGAGTAGTAGACTATGCTTTATGGAAAATTGTCTATTTCATAATTATTTATATATACATGCATACATACATATACATATATATAAGGAGTGTTCAATAGCACCCCAAATAGTGAGCACCCCAAACCCCTTACATAAACCAAGCATTTATATTAATTTAAATTAGTGGGAGGTGAGAGAGTGAGTGAAGGGAGAGAGAAACATAATATATGGTGGTTCGGGGTGCTGCACTGTTTCGGGTGCTACTGAACGCTCGTGTATATATATATATATAATATATATGTGTGTGTGTGTGTGTGTGTGTGTGTCAAGAGCTCCAAAAACAGTGTTGCGCACCTCTAGTCCCGCATCACATTCTCGTTTCACCCTCTTCCCACTAATTATCTCCCCCATTAACTTATTAAATTATAAATAAATGTCCTAAAATGGAGTTCAAAAGGGGTGCAACCAAATAAGGCTGTCATGGAGCGTGCCTCTATGTGTATGTGTGTGTACACTCGCGCATGAAAAAAAGAAATTTACTTAAAAAGCATACTCTATGAAAGCAAATGATCCAAGAACAAACACTTTTATTTTAAGAAGTACATACTAATTAACACTATTTTTCTATTTATGCTAAATAAAGCTATCATCCTACTTTACTATCAATTTTGCTTTTTAGGCGATACTAACTGTTAATCTATGACACCATCCTACGACTCATTTTCGTTTGAAAGGCCTAAGTTCATTTTTGATATCATATCTATATGACTACCACACCTTAAATCATTCGACATATGCAACGCACAAATTAATAATTAGCTAAATGTGTCATGTATATAATATTCTGAACCTTTTTATTTAGTTTGCAATGTACCGGCATCATAACATATTTAGTTCAACCTATGCAAACCAAAATTTCATAATGCTCCCGTGTATATAGAAATTTTCATTAAGCCTTTTCCCCTTCACCAACGAAAAGCGAAAAAGGGAACTTGTTTATTTCTAAATCTCTTCCACTTCTAAAAAGTCAAAAAAGATCATTCAGCAAATTAATTAAATTTTTCCAAACGATCAGGGCGTTATATTTGAGTGATCATATATCGTCCAACAAAACACACACCTAACCTATGGTGATGATAGCATATGCATAAAGAAATAAACACTATCAAGAGATCTGGTCAATGAATTTTCACAGTTACACATGTTTACTTCGGTTATTATATGCTGGTGAAGTGAATTCCATGCGCGTTGATGAGTTAAATATAGCAAGCAATCGACATAAATCATACTATCTACAATAAAAATGTCTTTAAAATGGCAATGTTGTTCCTAGACCCTATAAATGAAATATAAATCATAGCAGACATTGCTAGCAAAGCTGGAAGAAAAAATGTAGCAAGTTGTTAGTCGTGTTTCAGCACATTATTACATCATGTTTATAGGCTTCATAGCCACCCTATATTATATTGGGGTTTGTCCCACTTCGCAGCTAGACTTGTTAGACGTGTATATAAACACACGTGAACATTGTACAAACTATTATATTCTGAATACAATTCAATAAAAGCTTTACTCTTTTTCCTATTCATCACTTTCTTTATAAGGCTTACAATTATCTGGAATTAATAAATTTACGTAGTGTAAAATTTTCTTTAAGTTAGCAATTATGTTTCTATATGATGACGCAAATCGTGTTTTACATTTGACTTTTGTTGAAATGTCATGCTCAATGTGTATTTGATTTTTTATAGGACAAAAAAAAGAATCTAATTTGAAAATTTAAAAGTACATGTGAAGTAAAAAAGCACAGAAATTATGTGGTTTGGATAAAGGGAATCCTGAGAGTATTCTTAGTTCATTTTCCTTGATGTAGTAAAATTTTTTTTGTATATCACATCGCACAAATTGCTGGTTCCATAATTCAGCATTGCTCCTCTGCCATTTGATCCTACTATACATGTCATTTATTAAGTTGGTTGTTGATTTTTTGCATGAATTGCAAAAACAAGTAAAGACATTGGAAAATTCTTGAGGCGAGAATAATAGGTTAAACATGGGAATTTTGAAGTTGAAGTTATGCGAGAAATTTGAACCCTAAAGCCGAAGGGTTAACTTCTGATTTTGTTTCAAAGACTGTGCTTCGCTTGCTCGTGGTGTTGTGGCTTCTGAAATATACTTAATCGATGTAGTCCATTGTTGACGGCAAAAAATGTCGTAAACATCAAAGATTCCAATTACTAGGAATAGTTAATTTGGTCGCACAGACAAGAGTAGAAAGCAGTAAAATAACACACGAAATTTATAGTGGTTCGGCCTCGTGAGAGGCCTACGTCCACTTTAAAGCGTTGTTTATTGATCACAAAAGTTTACAATGTTGATACCCTCTCATGACATCCTATTACATTCATTACAAAGTCATATGATGTCATCTCTAAGGCTATATGATGTCATCTCGAAGACATAATGTCATCCTTATCATATATGATATCATAATTATCATATATTTAATATAATAAGAAAAGGACACTTCTGCCCTTCTTCTTCCTCAAAGGGGAGATTCCATTAATGGATCTCTCTAGAGGTCCTAAGGTTTCAAATTCCAACCCCTTTCAAGTGTGAAGTCGTGGGGTATTTATAGGAGAGGGAGTACGTATGAGTAGGTGGGAAGGTAGAAATGGGAGACCACACCCAGAATTTTGCACATCAGGCCTGCACACACTGAAATTTCGCACCTGGAGCCCAGGGTGAGAAATTCATACCCCATTAGGTACAAATTTTGCACCCTGCTGGGTGCGAAACTCATACTCTTCAAGGGTACAAAATTTGCACCCCCAGGGGGTTCGAATTGGTACCTCCGGTGGTGTGAAATTCGCACCCCTGGGCATGAATCTCGCACCCCTGCTGGGTGCGCATTTTGCACCCCTTTGGGGTGCGAAATTCGCACCCCAGGGGGTACGAAGTTCTTTCTTGGAGGGATACGAAGACCGTATGAAGGAGGGGCTCGAGATCCAGGCTTGCGAGTTCTTGGGATCCGAGGCCTTGATCCGGAAATGTGTTTTGGAGAGGCGCGAAGTCCTTGACGGCGTGATCCCTCTTCATATTGTTTCCTTCGCTCCTAAATGTCCCTTTTGGCTTTAGTTCCACGCGATGCGTTGAGTCGAGCGTGTCTTTTGTACTTTTGGGAGCCAGACCAAAAAGCCGGTTAACATTTTCCTCCCAGAGTACGACTTGTATTGACATGATAAGCTTTGGACTGGTTGAGGTAGTAATTGAGCTACTGATTTACCTTGTAAGTTAAAGAAAAAAACATGTTAGTTAACATCCTCGTTCGCTGTGGAATCACGAGCGAGCCGCAGTTGGTGTGGCGCCATGCTCATGTCATTGAGTATTCGCAGTTTGTCGCTTCCGCAAGTTCGCAGTGGTCGGTATAAGCATGGAGTACGTGTATATGAGCACGCTGGGTGATGCATCAAATCCGGGGGTTTAGTTTTTCCTTCTCTTTCTCCTTTTTTTTATTGGGGTGCGAAATTTCGAACCATAGAGGTTCGAAATTTCGACCCTAGGAGGTTTGGAATTTTAAACTCGTGGGTTCGAAATTTCGAATCCTGGAGGTTTTAAATTTCGAACTCGTGGGTTTGAAATTTTGAACCCGTTGGCTCGAAATTCATGAGAATGCAAAGGGACTATTACTTTTTATTATAAATAGCCCCCTCCTCATTTTCTTCTTCCATTGTTTTTCTACTTCGACCGCCATTGATTCAGAGCTTCGAAGCCTAGGACTTTTCGAACTTCGATTTAGGTATTGTATGGGGTCGAGGCGTGAGGAGGAAGGAGGTCGAAGCATCAAGGCTTCGCTGGTGTGGTTCAAGCAAGGGGAGAGAGAGGTAAAGGCCTGAGCTAGGTCATAAATTTCGACCCTCACAAGGTTCAAAATTTCTAACCTCTAGGGTTCGAATTTTAGAACCTTCGTGGGTTCAAATTTCCGAACCTCCTGTGGTCGAAATTTCGAACCTGAGGGGTTCGAGTTTCCGGACCTTAGGAGTTTGGATTTTCGAACTTCCAGGGTTCAAAATTCCAAACATTGAGGGGTTCGAATCCTCGAGACTTAGGTTCGAATTTTAGACCCTCTGGGGTTCGAATTTTCGAACCTTGAGGCTCGAATTTTTGAACCCTGAGGGCTTCGTATCTTTGAACCTTGGGGCTCGAACTTTCGAACCTCGAAGCTTGTTGGAGCCTCTCTTGCTTATCGGGTTCTTCTGGTTTGCTGCTAGCCCAACTGCTCTGTGCCACGCCTTGGCGTGGTATTGTTTCCCTTGCACTGGACTTCGATTTTCCGATTACCCACCTTTATATCTGTTGTACATATGCGCGCTTGGCGCCAACGTGTACAATGATTGTCGTGTGTGCATGAATTTAAAATTTTCACATAGGATAGCACACATATCTGAATTGCGACCAAACTGTTGGACTATTTTAATTTCTTCGGTATATCTTAATTTTGCATGACACTGCATGCACTTGTTAGCTTTATCCAGCACGAGGGGTACAGGTTATTCCAACGTGATGTCTAATACAAGTGTGTTAAAGTATAGCTAGCCATGCAAACAAGATCAAAGGGTGGGAAAATCTTTGAAACCGAGGCTTCCCTGTCATCGTCACATTCATCTGATTCTACCAATAGTGTTAGCTCAAGTGGCAGCGAGCTTGAGACTACCGAGGGATCCGTTCCTTCTCAAATGGCCAGTTCACCCGAGGTATCTGATCACGGGGAACGAATCGAGAGGCTACATTCTCCGGTCATAAATGAAGAGGTTGAGAATGTGGATATTATTAATGAAGATGCACCGGCGGGCCCAGTAGTCGCGGATATGTTGCTCGATGCCGTTATCTTGGAAAATCCGACAGACTCGGTACCGTCGCGCTTGGATGCTACAACAGTCATGAAAATGGCGCTGCAATTCAATATACCAAAGGATGATGTCCATGCACCTGGAGAGGGTGGCAGGGCTCATGCACCGCCCGAGGATTTGACTGCCTAGAATAGGAAAGCTTGTTTTGCGGGATGCGTGCCCCCAGCCAATGACTTAATTCGGGACATGCTATCCTACTGCTTTGCACCTTCGTAACTGCATCCAAATGATTATTCATCGCTCTTGGGCACTTACGTTCTATACCGAGAATATTTGCACATGGAACCCACTGGAGAGCACATTCGGTATTTTTCCAGTTTGCGGAGAACATCTAGTGGACTTCCTTCTCAGTGGTTCTTGGAGGCGACAGCCGCCACCAAATTTTTCATCGAGAAGTGGCCCAGGTCGTCTGTGTTCAAACAGGAATGGTTCTTTATGCACTGCCCTCCTAGATTTTTGAGGAGGTGGATAGAAGGGAGTAAGTACTTTCGAACTTTGCTTCCTATTGCAAAGTTCTTGGGGCCCGCCTCTCATCATTATTCTTTCTTGATTGCGGCAGGGAATCCAAAGGCACCCACTGGTGATGCGTACAAGCAGCGTCATAACACCTTGCAGGTAATTCCCGAAGAGTCTCGCAAAACTGATACTATGACAAGTCAAAAGCACCTTCGCCGCGCAGGGTTGCTTCCTAATGATCGGGCTATATTTAAACCCGTTGTGGTAAGCAGTGTGCCAAAAAAGGTGGTGGCAAAAAGCCCTTTGACCCTCGGTTATAAAAGAAAGATGCCCTCTGCAGGGTCTGGGCCGAAGAAGGTTGCTAAGTTCCAAGCGGACCTCGGTGGGGATGGGGCTCGCGGTGAGGAGGCTGCAGTTGGAGATGAGGGCCCATTGAATGCTCCTATCCCGCCCCCGGCAGGAGAGGCAGGGGAGGGAGATCCGATTAGGCCATTGTATCCAGTGACGTCTCCTAGAGCCGCCACCCCACTTGAGGACGAGCGCCGGTTTGATGGCTTGAATAAACTTGACCTAGAAGTATCCTATGGCCGACTCCGACTATCGTGGACGAATTAGCTCTTGCTGCGGAGGGGTTTGCTCCTTCGAGCAGATCACAATCTGGTCTGTTGAGAGAACACTTAGGGCATACACTCATTACCACTGCATAGCATAGCGGCTTGTCTGAGCGTGCGACTTAGCTGACTTTGCTTCATTTCTTTGGCAGGTGATATGGCTAGAGGGCGCGGTGGACGAGGCTATGGTCATGGAGGTTGCCAACACCCTAGGAATCCTTTCTTTAGGGGCTTTATAAGAGGGAACAACTTGTATGATGCCCTACCCCCACCTGGTCGCGATAGTGAGCACCGAGGTGGGGATTGATCTCGACGATCTCCTCCTCCTCTACGTGTCCAAGGGAGATTCTGGACTTAACTTGGGGGTTCCAGGCGTCCGCCTTTGACCGCTACTCCAAGTACAGCGGCTCCTGCCCATATTCCATTTACCCAAGGAGGAGCCACCACTCGGCCAACCAAGATCAGAGAGGGTGACCGTAACCGGGACGCAAGAACTAGTGGCCTCTGAGCAACAAAGGCTTACTGCGAAGGAACGAAGAGCATGGTTGAAAACGAATTTCCCTCAACACTACTTTGATGAGATGACGGTCCTTCCAGATCTCCACCCGCCTCCCACTAGGGAATCCGGTGAGATCTGGATGCATGCGAAGGAAGCATACCACTAGACTGACGAGCTAACTGCCTGTTCCTTTCATCTATCGGTGCTGATCATGAGGAAGAACATGAAGCTCATGAATCGGAAGTTAACTATTGATGCAGAGCAAACAACCATCGTTCATCTAAATGCAGACATAAGTGAGTTTACTTTTTTGTACCGTGGGCACATTGTCATTCATTCCCGTATCTTTAATTGCTAATTTGTGAATTTCGTTGATGTAGCTGAGATAAAGGAAGGGTATGTGGCACTCAAGAGGGAGGCCGATCACTCCCGCTCTGTTTTCGTAGAAATCATAGCCGACTTAACTACCTAGAACACGACCCTAAAGATGGGCAAGGCCGAGGCGGATAAAGTATGTGCCGATCTAGAAAGGGATAAAGCTAGAGTCATCAACCTCCAAAATGTCAACAATGCTCTGAGTGCGGAGAATGACAGCCAGAAGGAAGTTTAAGGAAATGAAAAAGGCCAAGGAGGACGCGAAGGCGAGTAACCGGGATGTGTTGGGAGCAATGGACGGATTGAGAGCAACCCATCTGAGAGAGGTGGAACAACTGAGAGAGGAGTTGGAGGATACAAAATTTTGGGTACAATCGTCAGTGGAGGAAGATATCCGGAACATGTATGTTAAGGTTATGAGATTCCATGGACTCTCGTGGGTTGACGATTATCCTTGGGAACTACCTCGGACTTAGGAGAGGTTGGTTCTGTATGAAGCTTATTTGCGCCAGGTGGATGTCGGGTCCTTGGACGAACGACATCTTATGATTGATCTCTTGACCACTGAAGAGCGCAAGAAGCTGGAGGAGGGTAAGAAGTTGTTACTTGAGGATGCCGAGAGAGAGACACTGGAAAGGCTCACTGTCGAGAAAGGGAAGGCTGCCATGACTGAGAGTGTTGTGGTAGAGGAGAAATTCGCAGAAGGAAGCTCCTATCAACCACTGGCCCCTGAATTGGTTATGGTGAGCGATCCCGCGACTTTAATTCAGGTTTCGATCGAGTATGACTCTAAGCACCCAAGGCTAAAAGAGACCGGATCCACTTTACTTACCACCACAAGTACCCCTCTTGTCATTTCCACGCCATCCGTGACCGGAGGTAAATTTCTTTTGCCATGCATCCCTGAAGATGACGTAATTACCGAATTTGCAGGCTAAAAGGTTGTGTTTTCAATGTACAACCCTTCCTGGACTGACCATGACATCAGGCCCTACCCCGTGATCCCATAAACACCTAAATCTGGGCCAGAATCATTGGCAGCGCAATTTGGAGAAAGCAACGATCAGTTTTATACCTATTCAGATATAAGGTTAACTCCCAACATGTTTGAGAGCTTTATGGAGGAAGGAGAGGTGGTTGACGGGTAGAGTTCTCTTACTAGAGGTTCGGTGGAAGCTGATGTGCCCTCGATGGTTGCTGTGGTGGAGGGCTAAAAAGCAAAAATGGTGGCTAAGTGCGAAGAGGTGGAGGAGAAGCAGAGGCATGATGAGGCTTCCAGGAAGGAGGTCCTAATGAAGACCAGGAAGGATGTTGAGGCGAGCGCCATTGAGATGGTTGCGAAGAGGAAGGCTGATGAGGAGGCCGAGAAGAAGAGGGATGCTGATGAGGCCCGTAAGAAAAAGGAGGATGAGGAATCCCAGCAGAGGGCTACCGAGTCCCTTGAGAAAACCAAGGCTAGTGCTGTCGTGCCGTGTAAGTCCCAGAAGCTTGCTGAGCGACAGGACGTTAGACAGGCCAAGGAGAAGGCTAAGCGGGAAGGCAAGGAGATACCAGAGAAGAGTGGCGCCGTAGTAGGCCTTGCTGCCGGAAGTGTCCCCGTGCCTACGCCGCATACCGCCCTTGTTGATATCACCGAGATATCTAGCAGTGAGGGTGCAGACGAGAAGTGTCTTTCAGTTTCTCACGAATCGACTACTTCTTAGAAAGACCGAGGAAGCAGGAGCGGGTCAGGAAAAAAGAGGCCTGGTACAAAGGATGAACCGTCGAGCGCTGAATCTGCAAAAAAACACAAGAGGAAGAAACATGATTAGTGTTAGCAACCTAAGTAGGAATTACCATTTATTTTGGTAGTGTAGGCCGATAGTTTACGCAAGTACGGCCCTCGCTTTTGGTTTTTCAAGACACGGTGTGGTTTTCATGTATACCCTGTCATTAGAAAGAAAGATGTTTGACACGTAGTTTGTCTTAATGTGTGTGTGTGTAGAAATGAAATACGAATTAGTAAAGATCGCAATTTGTGTTAAGTGTTTAGATGTTCTTCTATTGTTTTCCAGCGTCCTTTACTTGCATAAGCATAGTTATCTTTACGCATAACAAAAAAGTGATTGTGTATCGCGATTTAGGTCGATTATTCCAGAGGGGTGTGAGAAAGCGCATGCTTCTAGTAAGTTCCCTCAGCTCAAGAAACCCGTAGTTTGCAAAGCCAGGCTGAGCGCCTAGTGTTTTGGGTTTCTCGGGGTTAATCCCAAGTGTAGCGAAGGCGTAAGACGTCACGTTGTATGGTCCGTCCGGTATGTGGCTCTCCCATCGTTCATCAGGTTGAGGCGAGCCAGAGGCGTCATTTATTCGCCTGAGAAGACAAGCCTGGATCATCCGCCCGTAGGGTCCGATCGTGGCCATGGGCTACCACTTAGCCTTGAGAGATTCGGGGAAGAAACAATTTAAGGGTCGATCTCGGTGCTGCGCCAAGATTCGACCGTTACCCGTAGCCAAGGAAGGGATTTACATCACTCCCACCTGGCTGTTGGGTGGCCCTAAGTCGCTTGGAACTTGGGCAAGGAGTGATTTATTCTCGATCTCGGCACGGGGCCAAGATTCGAGTTCATAGTTATTTATAATCGGTCGCGCCGCGGGCGGACGACCAGATTAGCGTTGCCAGCTTCCATGCTCGGGGTGCCGATCGTAACCATTGTGTTTTGGCCTCGAGGTTGGCCCGAAGCTTGGATAAAGGTACCAACTCCCATGCTCGGGGGCCGATACAACAACCGACTATTTGAACGTAAGTTAGTTGTCAAGATTAATCAAATGCGTCATGCGCGGAGTAAACACAGACAAGAAGAGATGGGAGGTTGAACATCATTTCCACTAATAACTTTGGCAGTAATAGCCTTTACAATACATTGAATTGCTAGAAATAAAACATTGTTGGAAAGCGTAAACAACTTTGTTCTAAGTTATGTAAAGTAGTGGCGGAGATGTTCACTAGTCGATGTCCTTGGGAGTTCAGCTCCGTCCACGGTAGCAAGTTTGAAAGATCCATTGCTGAGCTTCTGTTGTATGGAGTATGGACCTTCCCAACGGGGAGCGAGGCCTGTTGGTGGAGGGAAGACCCATTTTAAGACGAGGTTGCCGACGTTGAGGCCCTTATGGCGGACCCTAAAATTGAAGTATCGGGCGTCTCATTGCCGTTGGGCAGCGGCTCAGAGATCAGCTTCATTCCTTTTTTCTTCCAGGAAGTCAAGTGATCCTAAAAGTAAATGTTGGTTTGTCCTTGGATAGAAATAGGTGACTCGATGGGATGGAAACTTGAGTTCAATAGGAATGACAGCTTATGATCCATAGGCAAGGCCAGAGGGAGTGTGTCTGGTGATTGTCTTGTGGGTGGTTCGGTATGCCCATAGGGCTAGAGGAAGTTTGTCTGCCCACATGCCCCCAGCCTTTTCTAGGCGCTTCTTGATGACAGACTTAATAACTTTGTTGAGCGCTTCGACTTGCCCATTGGCATGAGGATGAGTCACTACCAAGAATCTCTTTTCGATGTCGTGCCGCTGGCAGAAGACTTTGAATTCAGCGCTCTCGAATTGAGTGCCGTTATCAGATATGATAGCTTGAGGGACCCCATATCGATTAATGATGTTGCATGCAACGAAGTTGATCATCTTTTTGGTGGTGATTGTGGCGAGAGCCTCAGCCCATTTGGTAAAATAATCAACTGCGACGATGGCGTATCGTGCCCCGCCTCTAGCCATCGGAAGGGTTCCAATGATGTCAATTCCCCACATGGCGAATGGCTATGGGCAGATCATTTGTGTTAACTCTGTAGGAGGGGCTCTCGGGATCTTTGAGAAACATTGGCACTTGTCGCACTTGCGAGCATAGTCTGTGGCGTCTTGATCGAGGGTGGGCCAATAATAACCATGTCTGAGTATTTTTCTGGCCAGGGGCCCTCCCGTATGGTCGTCACACTCCCCTTCATGTACATCGGTTAAGACTTTGGTGGCATCATGATGGGCTACACATCTGAGCAATGGGATGGAGAAACCTCTACGGTAGAGCACCCCATCCATAAGAAGATAGCGGACCAATTGGCGGGTGAGCGCTCGTCTTTCCTTGTAGCTCCTCGGAACGGTCCCATGCTGTAGGTAATTCTTGATTGGTGTCATCCAAGATTCAGGTTTGTGTTCGACGTTCATGGCCGCCTCAGTCTGAATTTGCATGATACTAGGGGAGTTGAGCACTTCGACGGGGCGAATCCCAAGAGTTGCGGATCCTCAGAGCTTGCTAGATTGGATAATGAATCTACTTTTTCATTCTGTTTTTGGGGTATGTGAGTGATGATGAAGTGATCGAGGTAAGTAAGTAATTCTTGAACCTTAGTTAGGTACAAGGCGAGTCGTTTCCCCTTAGCTTGATATTCCCCTTGTACTTGACGCACGATTAGTTGTGAATCGGAGAAGATTTGGATTGTCTTTAGTTAGAGCCCGATCACGATTCTAAGTCTGGCAATCAAGGCCTCATATTCTATGTCGTTGTTGGTAGCAAGGAAATTCAGTTTTAGCGCATAGCATATCAGGCATTCCTCGGGGGTAATGAACATGACTCTAGCCCAGAGCATTCGTTGTGGGAGGTCCCGTCCACGAACAATTTCCGTTGAATATCGGGAGCTTCCATGTTCTTTGCCGGAGTCTCTTCGGGGGCGGTGAACTGTACTATGAAGTCAGCGAGAGCATGGCCGAGGATGGCTCGGCGGGGAATGAACGTTATCTCAAATTGGCTCAACTCCATACTCCATTTCAGTAGCCGTCCAGACGCTTTTGGTTGTTGTAGGACCAGTCGCAGTGGCTGGTTGGTGAAAACCTTTATAGGATGAGACTGGAAGTATGGTCGAAGTTTCCAAGAGGAAATGAGCATGTAGAATGCCAGCTTTTCCATCTTCGGGTAATTCTTCTCTGCCCCTGTCAATCGTTTACTTATGTAGTAGACGAGCCGTTGGATGCGGTCTTCGAGGTGAATTAATCCCGAGCTGATTGCCTGCGTAGAAACAACCAAATAAATGTATAAGTCCTCATGGACTACGGGCTTAGATAGGATAGGTGGTCGCTCTAAGTGATCCAGAAGTTCTCTGAATGCATAAGTGCATTCTGTGGTCTACTTGAAATTGCGTTTCCTTTTTCGAAATAAATCGAAGAAGGGAATGCACTTGTCGGTGGCCTTAGATATGAACCGACTTAAAGCGGCGACCTTTCCATTTAAACTTTGGACATCCTTGATGTTCTTGGGGATTTAGATGTCCTGAATAACTTGGATTTTTTTTTGGATTAACTTCGATTCCCCGGGAGATGACGATGAAACCCAAGAATTTTCCTGAAGCGACTCCGAAGGAGCACTTCAAGGGGTTGAGTTTCATGTCGTACCGGCGGAGGATATCGAACATTTCAGAGAGGTAGTGGACGTGACTGCTTTATACTTTAGATTTTACCAATGTGTCGTCCACATACACCTCTATGGACTTTGCAATTTGGTTTTTAAAGAGTAGATTAACCATTCGCTGATAAGTAGCACCGACATTCTTGAGGCTGAAGGGAATGACGCGATAGCAGTAAAGTCCGAGGTCCGTTGTTAAGAAGGTATGATCCTGGTCGCGAAGGTTCATTGGAATCTGATTGTATCCTGAGTAGGTGTCCATGAAAAATAGTAGCTGGTATCCGGTGGTTGAATCATCAAGTCGGTTGATCTTTGGGAGTGGAAAGTTGTAGTTTGGGCATGCTTTGTTTAAATCAGAGAAGTCGACGCACGTTCACTATTTACCGTTGGATTTTTTGACCAGGACCGGATTGGAGACCCATTCGGGGTAGTCGGCTTTGCGAATAAAGTTGTTCTTGAGTAGATGGTCCACTTCTTCCTCGAGTGCTTTGGACCTTTCGGGTCCTAGGAAGCGGCGCTTCTGCTTAATCGGAGGCATCATGGGATCGATGCCGAGACAATGACATGCGATCGCAGGGTCGATGCCTCTCATATTGGAGTGAGTCCATGCGAACACATCCAAATTTGCCTTCAAGAAATTTACAAGATCTTCTTTGATTGTGGGATGGAGTTGCGATCCTATCTTCAGCACCCTTGATGGATCATTGGGATTAACGGGAATATCCACTATAGATTCGATTGGGGAGTTGTAACGACTCACATTCTATGTATCGGAGGGTCGTAAAATATTTATTTAATTTACATACGAAGTCGTATGGTCGTGTAACTTTGGGGAACGACTATTGGGGTCATTTCCAATGTTCACGATTTTTGCCGAATTTTAAATGACCATTTGCCCCTGGCGAATTTGTTTTGCCTATAACTTTTGATTGGTAAGGAGTTTTGACCTGAAACCACTTCCAACAGATTCAGATGATGGTTTACCTTACCGTGAGTGGTTACATTAGCCAAACGGACTTACCGTTTGGGAAATATGGCTGAAACAAGGTTTGGAAGGTGAAAAACAGCTTAACGGAGCCAAATAGGGTGGTAAACAGCTAGGCCCATTGGGGAATTTTGGGATTAGGGTTGCATAAGGGCTGAAAAGGGTTAGAGAACCCTTTCTTTGTCCTTTTTAAAGCCGCCACTTACCTCTCTTCAACCCTAATAATGGCCTCCACTTTCTAAATTCATCTCAAATCGCTTTCTAATCGCGTATTAGCTTAATCTACATCAAATCAAGGAAGATTAGTGTCAAATCAGAGTTGGAGCTGCTGTGTTGCATTGGAAAACGCCCCAAAATAGTAGAGTTTCAGTTCTATAGTTTTATTTGTAGCTAAGGTTAGTGATTTGCATTGTTTTTCACAAATTACGATTAATTAGGAGTGACTAGTGTTAATTAGCAAAATTATGCATGTTAAAATTCTGGAATAATATGTAAGAATTTTTAAATATTATTTTAGTGCTTTGATAGAAATTTGGGTTAATTTGGAGATATTTTGATAATCCTATTGTTAGATATGACTAAACATGATTAAGGGGAAAACATGGGTTTTTGGTATGTTTGATCCATATTGACATGCTAAAATCATTGTTTTGGTGTTTATGGTCGATTCTATGTGTTGTTATTACTATTTAGAATGATTTGTGATTGCATAGAAAAGTTAGATTGGTCGAAAACGCCGTCATATAGCGTAAATTGCTTGCTGGAAAAGTTGCAGAATTTGGTCAGACACCCCGTTCGTGAGGCAACTATGCGACCCGCCTGATCGTGACACCCCTCCCACGAGCCACCTGCATCATCACGAACCACTCCACTTCGAGAACCACGAGACGACTAGAAACTTGGAGTTGCGATCCGAGTAGGAGCCATTCATGAGCCGACGGTCATGACGCACCACGACCAGGTGCTTGGTCATGACCCGAGATGTTGGCTACGAGATGGTGTCCGAAATCACGAACCACGAGCAGGCCATGAAGCCACGAGCCGCGAGCTGGAGGAGTGTTCCACATCCCAAGTGCGGGCCACGAGCCGACCACGAGTCACGAACCAGAGCGCCACGAATGAAGGGGTCACGAGCTGAATGGAACTGAAGTGCGAATGGGATAATGACCAAAATCCGAGATGCAAAGGCAATCCAAATAGGAAGTGAGAACTCAGGATCCAGATGGGAACCAATAAGTGAACTTCATGATTGGACTTTGCTGCGGGATGTGTGCAAAGGGGTTATTGATGTCTATAGCTTTGACTCACCACTGAGAGACGGATGTTGGCTACGATCAGTGCAGTGGGGTTATCATGACTCCATGGGGCAAAGTGATCGTAGCAAGGCTATGAGCCAGTGCAGTGGAGTTTTCATAACTCCATGGGGCAAAGTGGACATAGCAAAGTATTAATGGTTACGTATTAGTGCAGTGGACTCCATGGGGCAGAGTGATCATAACAATGAATTGGGCGATCAAAGTGGAGGATATCGTATACTTTATGCACTGAGTGAGAGATGTGAGGATGATTGCTAAGTTTGATGTTTGCTATCACCATGACATGCACACCCGCTCCCCATTATTCTCACACCATGTGTTAGTGTCACCTTAAAGTATTGTACATCCTATTGTGCTAACTCTTTGGTTGCAGGTTCAGGTATGCTTATGTATACTTGTTATTTTTCTGTTTTCGCTGCTTATCGCTCATACCAGACTTTTGTTTGACCCAGAGTTTTATGTCTCCTCTTATTACTCTGGGTGCTCCTAAACGAGCAAACTAGAGACAGGTTAGTTGGTTATGTACGAGTAGCTGTCCGGAGATGAGCATAAGGCTTACACGTATTATTCCCATATATTCTCCCTGCGTTGTTGCTGGTCACTACTTTGGGCATTAGTAGTGTACCTTCCTATTTTGCTTTAGAGACAGTCTTAAAAGTTGTAATAATGATGGTTTGTATCAAAAACTGTGTTTGAATATTCCACTGCTATGATGGTTTAGCTTTCATCTTATGCACTGTCTCGCCTGTTCTATATCAAGTTATGTTATTATTATATTTTAATCCATGTGCTGTGAGATATACTACAGGTTCTTTGTTGATTCGCCATTCAAATCCCTTCCCTTTTTCCTTTCTTTTGACAACCGTCTCGTGCTTGTTGGATGTCGGTACAACGCATTTCATTGGAAATGTCGGCTGGTGCGAGACAGGTCGTCATAGTAGCCCTCTCGTACTCGGGCTCTTCGTCCTTCCGACATGGGTTGAGGTCTTCGGAAAGACGGGAGTGGCGCCTGAGCCATGGCCTAGATGCCGCTGATTGCTATGCTGAAATTGTCTTGGCGCAAGAAGGCGTGGGCACTGCTTTTCCCTTGTCCTTGTTGCGCGCATTCTTCCATTCTATTGCATAACACTATCTGGCGCTTACTTGGTCGCCTCTAACTGTTCCAATCCCGTTTTCTGTTGTAAATTTCATTAGGAGAGACCATGGTGACATGCATACCCGAAACTCTGTTCGAAAAGGGCGTCCAAGGAAAGTGTTATAGGGAGAATCAATGTCTATAACCATGAAAGTGAGGATTCAGACCCGTCTCCGATCCCCCTCGCCTAGCTCCACAGGTAACTCGATCACTCCCACTGGGGAACTGGAAGCCCCTTTGAAGCCGTGGGCCGTGGCGCGTCATGGCTTTATGTCATTTATTTCTAACCTCATCTGGTCATAAGCAGCTTTGAAAATGATGTTGACTGGGCTTCCAGAATCGATTAACACCTTTAGGACCGAAGCGGCATCGATCTGAGCTGTGATCACTAGTGGATCGGTGGTTAGGATTTCCACTCTAGTAGAATCTCTTTTGCAGAAAACAATGTCGTCCCGCATGGTCTTTTGGAGCTTGGCTAGGACGAATTCGTTGGGTGCTGAGCAAGTTTCACAAGTAGCATGCTTTATTGAACTAACATACTCTTGCATTTTTTGGAAGCTGTCATGGGTAGGATATGGTCCGCCACATATGGTGTTGAATACAATCCCACGCCTTGGGTTAGATGGACTTGGAGCTGCCTTGGCGGCTGCTTGAGGCGCTGGTGCCTGAAGCTTCGAATTGGCTTTGGAAGGAAAAGGTTCTTGGACATATTTATCTAGTCGCTTCCCACGGATTATTTTTTCGATTGCGTCCTTGAGCTGGCGACATTCATTGGAATTGTGGCCGTACACGTCGTGGTATCGGCAGTACCTTCCAGTATTTTTCTCAAGGCCGGTTGATTCCCTAGTGTGTGGCTTCTTATATGACAAAGTATTGCATGTTTCTAAGTAGATCGTTTCTAGATCCTTGTTTAGCAGGGTGTATGTCTCGAAGGCTCGGTAAGGGTCGGGCTTTCTTGGCTCGGTCGGGGAATGATCGTTGTTCTGGCCACCTTGCCTACCATTGTTCGGTCTTTGCCTATTGGGATTTGCCTCTTATTCTGATCAAAGGGCTCTCCGCCTTGTTTCTTCTGAGGTTGTTATTTGCAGTGCCTACTTGAGAGTCGTTAGGGTGACTGGTGGCTGAGTGTCGGTTGCGTCTTGCCTCCTCTTGGCATAAGTACTGATCCTCCTTCTCATAGAAGGCGTCGAGGTTTTTTGGCTGCTTCGATCGATCCACGCCCCGAATTCGGAAGTAGGGAAGACATCTTTGGCTAATTGAAAGAGTACAGTGCGAGGATCCGGATCCTCGACCTCGGCGAGGGCAATGTTGAACCTGAAGATGTAGCATTTGAGCGACTAAGCAGGCCCTTGGTATAAGTTGGAAAAGGTGAGGGCATTCTTTGGAGTTGGTATACGCATTCTGAATTTCTTGACCAATTATGTCACTAACTGGCCGAAGTTGTTAATGGAATCAAGCGGGAGGCGAGAGAACCATAACAAAGCAGTTCCTGATAAGAAAACTGGGAAACACTTGCATTTGACCGAATCATTGCTCTGGCTTGAGTCCATTTTCCATTCATATCGGTTTACAAAGGCATAGGGGTCAGTGGTGCCGTCATAGAGCGGCATTTGCGGCATACTGAAGCGTCGCGGCCATTCAGCTTCATTTACCCTTCTTGTGAAGGGGTTACACCTAATGTGCTCTTCCCATGAATCGTGCACATTTCCTCGCATTTCCCTCATAATTTTTCGGACCATGTCGGGAAGGTAAGTTGGATGGAGATCCGCAATTGGGACCCATGGGTTTTGGCGAGGTTGCAGAGTTGTGTTGCGGGGCATCTTTTATGATGGACATCCAGATCGTCTTCCCCCTTGTCCTCGACATCTATGATTGGGTCCTGGTGTGGACGGTCAGGAAGAGCAGGGTGATGCGGTTTCTGTCATGGAGGAACGCGGACCGTTGGAATAACGGGCCCATCATTCTGATTAGCGACATTTGGGTTGTGTCGAGGAAGAGGTTGGTTAGTTGGACCTGGTCCGTCATTGATGATCAAGCAAGAGCGGTCTTGGTACTATGCCCCCTCGCTATATGTGACGGTAGTTCGGTCATCTTTCCCATTCCCATTGCCGTTCGCGTAACCATTGCCATTACCATTGTCGAGGGCATTCGTGCGGGCGGCGGTGTTGTTGATGAAGCTAAACCTCCTTCTTTGATGTGGGCCCCTCGACTTGGCAGAGGTAGTTTCCAAGATAGTTGGTCGGGGTCGATCATTGTTCCGAGTTAATTGAAGTCGAGCGACGACGCGCTAACATTCTTGAAGTTGTCGCATAAGGTCGATGTTATTCGTTAATGCTTGATTAAGCTCGATCGCTGTGTTCTCATATTTTCATTAAGCGCGCGGATTTGAGTTTGTGCTGCGGGCGCTTCGGGGTTCACAACAGGAGGGACGATTTCTTAGTGGCCAGGATGTTCGCTGGTTGAGCTTGTTGTAATGTACCGGCCTCGGTTGCGGCTGAAGAGCCAGCCATTGAGTTCTTTGGTCGCTTTTCCATCGTGAGCGGACTCGACGGCAGGATTAGCAGGGAACCTCAAGCTCGTCGGTGGTCGAGGTGACAACATGTGACAAAGGGGCAAAATCCGAGTTTTTTTCCAACGAAAGCACCAAATGTTGATGGCAAAAAATTTCGTAAACACCAAAGATCCCAATTACTAGGAATAGTTAATTTGGTCGCACAGACAAGAGTAGAAAGCAGTAAAATAACACAAGAGATTTATAGTGGTTCGGCCTCATGAGGGGCCCACGTCCACTTTGAAGCGTTGTTGGAATATTATTGATCATAATAGTTTACATGGTTGAGACGCACTTATGACATCCCATTACATTCATTACAAAGCCATATGATGTCATCTCTAAGGCTATATGATGTCACCTCTAAGACATGATGTCATCCTTATCATATATGATGTCATAATTATCATATATTTAATATACTAAGAAAATGACACTTTTGCCCTTCTTCTTCCTCAAAGGGGAGATGCCATTAATGAAGCTCTCTAGAGGTCCTAAGGTCTCAAATTCCAACCCCTTTCAAGTATGAAGTCATGAGGTATTTATAAGAGGGGAATTAAGTAGGAGTAAGTGAGAGTAGGTAGAAATGGGGGACCACACCCAATATTTCGCACCTCAGACCTGAACACACTGAAATTTCACATCCGAAGCCCAGCGTGCGAATTTTCGCACCTCGTGGGGTGCGAAATTTGCACCCCTTGGGGGTGCGAAATCCGTACCCCGTTGGATACGAATTTCGCACCCTACTTGGTGCGAAACTCGTACCCTTCGGGGGTACGAAATCGCACCCCCGGGGGGTTCGAATTTTTACCTCCGGGGGTGTGAAATTCGCACCGCTGGGCACGAATCTCGCATCCCTGCAGGGTGTGAATTTTGCACCCGATGGGGTGCAAATTTCGTACCCCTGTTGGGTGCGAATTTCGCACCTCTTTAGGGTGCGAAATTTGCACCCTCGAGGGGTACAAAGTTCTTGCTCCGAGGGATGCGAAGACCGTATGAAGGAGGGGCTAGATATCCAGGCTTGCAAGTTCTTGGGATCCGAGGCCTTGGTCCGGAAATGTGTTTTGGGGAGGCGCGAAGTCCTTGTCGATGCGATCCCTCTTCTTCCTGTTTCCTTCGCTCCTAAGCGTTCCTTTCGGCTTTAGTTCCACGCGATGCGTTGAGTCGAGCGTGTCTTGTGTACTTTTGGGAACCGAACCAAAACGCCGATTAACATCCCTCTTGAACATAGTAACTAAATATTCATAGTATCTTTCCATAATTGATGGCATATGGATTTGAGGAAGATGCCAACTTTGATCCACGGAAGTTATCGGTGCTAGTTTTAGGAAGGCGTTGATACATACATTTATAAGGTAGCATTGTGGACTTTAAGGAGATTATCGAGCTAACTTTTAAAGGAAAGACGACGCAGTCTTGTAAGGGATGTTGAATTTGATTTTAAAGGGGTGTCCACATAGTCCTCAAGGAGGTCAACATGGTCTCCGGGATGAAAATGATAAATACCGTCACGAGAAGTCAACATAGTCTTTCAAATGATGTTGACGCATTTTATCTAGGTCTATGCCGTCGTTACCTTCTAGGTAGGTGGAGTACGAGTCTGTTCACCCTACTTTTGGTAAGGTTAACAAAACAATGACCATGATTGATGGAAATTTTGGGATGATTGCCACCAATCGGGTGGTAATGTTTTGTTCACCTCACCAAAAGTGAGATGAACAAACTAATACTGCGGGTAGATATATTCATTAGGTTTACTTTTAAAAGTCAACGTTGTTTCTCATAAGTCAAAAGTTTTAGGGTTGAGATTCTTTTTAGCCCAAAGTTTATAGGTTCTTCCCCCCTTTTATTTCTCTTTTATTTACAACACCTCTTGTAGCATTGAGGAAATCGTGAGATGTAACTGATGTAAAAGCGTAAGTCTATCCCATTTCTCTAGCAATATAAGTTATCTTTTTTAATATTTATAAATGGATTTTGACAACCTGATTACAGAGTATTAAAAAAAAATTACATGAAAGGGAAACAAAATCCCGTTTACTATACAAAGCAGACATCAAAAGCCTCTTTATACCTTAGACAGTTTTTTTTTTATTACCATTTACAAACCCTTGCCAGGATAAAAGTGAGAACTCTTCATTCCTTCTCCTTCCTCGCATTCAAATTCATGTTGTCATAATGCAAGGAACGCAAAAAATCAACAATTTTGTAACGAACCACCTTTTGGACCATTGAATGTCGACACCAAATCTGACCACTACATTTCAAAGTTGAGCATCAATCATTGGTTAAAATAAAAACATAAAGAAAAGAACAGAAAAAGCACATAATCTCAAAGCGGAATTGACAACATATAATAATTATCATAATCACCGTGGATGAAAATATCACTCCAAGATACGATGTACATCGGAGTTAAAAATAAACCCTATTAGCTAAACAGTTATACAATTATGACCTTACAGATGGTGATAGGTAAATAAAATACACTTAAAACAAAAATATTATGATAGGTAGGCATCTATTTCTACTCTATGGGTTCCATATCCAAGTAGCGACAACCTAGAATCATGCTTGATGTGATCCGTGTGTTATAATGAAATAACACATCGATCAATCTGGAAAACTAGTGTGAGAAAACTTAGGTAAAAGGAAACACATAATATTTCTATGAGAATATACCGCTAACCGCATTCTTACCTCACAAGAACAATATGTATAAGCATTAACACAAATCAAAAACACTGAAATAAACAAGGTAGGAATGCCATGAGAAAAACAAAGGGTAATAACAGTATAACAACACATGGAGAAGAGCGCAAGGTAATTCTCCAAATGAATAGAGACAAACTAATCCAGAAATTTGGGTTGGCCAAGGAAAGGTTAATTTCCCAAATACATAGGAGTGCACCGCTACCCCAGACTAGGCCACTTACAATAACAACATCAAATCTGAAACATGAATTCAAATATATAAACATCGCGAAGGTTTTTAGATTGCTTTCTGATGTAATTAAAAATAGGAAAACTTATAAATTTGGATTCAAAGGAAATGAATGGGAAAATTTCTAACAAATGATTAGAAGGGTTCCCTTCCGATTGACAATTATACCTCTAGAAATATACCTGGAACACCGATGACTCTCAAGAATCTTTAAGCCAGACCTTGTTCAAAACCGAGTATTTGAGTATTTCACATCTCCGCGCGAATACAACCCTATAGTAGATGTGATAATACCCTAAAGGAAGCAATCTCACATAGCATGGCTATGACAACAGCACCATACCTCATCCACCGAATGCTCTTGATATGCTCTGGTCTCCATTCTCAATCCTAGTTCAAGAAATTTTAAATAACCAAATCAAGCATAACATATAGTTCAAACATTCAAATAGTAACTACATCCAATGCCAATCATATACAAACATATATTCACATGCAACCATGAATTAAATAATGATAGTCATAGATCTATCACAATTTCAGACTAATTTGCAAATCATATTGTATTTAACAAATTACATAGCTGAAAGTAATTTTGGGTGCAATTCACTTCGAATAAATGAGATTAAACCAAAATAAAATAGGATCTATTGAATAATTTGTAAATCAAGTTCCATATCTTTCGATACTTTCACGATTTCAGGAGATCGAACAAATTTGGAGTCGAACCATTTTTGAGCCTAGCAGAACACACCGCCTCTAGTGGTCTCCACACAAACGATCTTAAAAATCGTCTTCACAAAATTAAATCAAAGAATCTAGGTATTAGCCATTAACTAGAATTTATTTCTAGATTTAGAGTTCTATTAAAATGAGTTTTCGCCCATATGTATCTTAAAATAGGAAAGTCCGTATTTTCCTTTTAAATGTATGTGAATCCTTATCCTTAAATAAAAACCGATCAGCCACTTCTTATGCAAGTAAAATATCAGCATTTTGATTTTTATTTATTCAAGAATGATTCTCCCCTTCCAACCTTCTAAGTGTGTGACCCTATAGGTTATTAAAACGTTGGCAATGATTTTAAATCGTATTTAAATTCATAAATACTGATTGACATCTAGTAATACATCGTTGTTACCTAAGATAATAATAAAATCAATGATTCGATACAACATTTTCTATGACCAGTGTTTCAATGTAATATAATCCTTATAACCATTATATCCACAATTAAATTCGAGGCATGGAATGTATCACCCTCTTTATAATATACACCTTTTATCTTGATTGATGAGTAGACTATATAAAACAATTCAATATTTGAGCATGGCCATGCATTTCATAGTCTCACTCGGTCAAGAGGCCCATGAATATCTCTACATATATATTGTAGGGTTAAATTCTATCTACATCATTCATAATTTTCATTTGATTCGAGATGTATCCAATGATCACATTTATCGTCTACTTGGTTAAAAGTAACTTTTGATGATACAAAACACAAATATCCTTAAATAAAATTACAGTAAATTCAGGTCTGGGGACCATTACAACATTGTCACTATAAGAATAACTTATGATATTGTTAATTATATTCTATGTAGATTTCTCCTGTTGGGTCAGTCCAATACGCTATTCTCCAATACGTATTTATTTATTGACTTTAATGTCATGTATATTAGTGATTAGTGAGATGCGATCGTCAGTCAATCAACATACTAGTCTCACTGTTTTCCTATATATAAACAATAAAACTTGACTAGGGATATTTAAGAATTATAATACTTAATATATTATATAATCTCATGTTCAAGTCACTTACTTGCAACTATATAATTCTGGATTATTATTCAAGGACTTCGATTATGCTAATATTTATATTACGTAGTAAATATAACATAACAGAATATTTCATTCAAAATAAAATAATAATATCAATAGTGTTATTAATCACATCATATGCATTGCCTCTAGGCATAAACTCTAACAATATCTCACTTGCACTAGAGTCAATCAATCATGTATCATATACCTATGAAACTAGTGTGGCTATTTAACTTTTGCTGTGACAGAGTTCAAGTTAGTAGGTCTACAACATTACAACCTTTCGTAACTTTGCAGATATGTTTTCCTCCTATGCGAACAATTTCACATAAGAAATTATATTACTTAAATTTTTTTTTTTTGGATTGATAATTAGATCAAGTCTCCAGGCCTGATCAGTAGTTCCATTGTTATGACAATGTAAAATTATTGGATCAACAATTGACATAACTAAGCTCAAAGATGATATTCAATCCAAACATCCTCCTTACTGAATTAGTATTTTTTTTTTTTTTTTTTAACTAACATCATTCCACTACAAGAAAAATAACCTATTGCAACTAGCTATTTGCAACAGGCCTCAAATGTCAGTTGCAGTAAATGATATTTAGCAACAGACCTTTCGCAGCTATTGCAATAGATAAGATTTAACAACAGGCTTTTCCTTCCTTTTGAAAAAAGCATTTTTTTTGCAACAACGCTTTCATACCTGTTGCGAAAATATACTTTTAGCAACTGCTCTTTCATTCCTGTTGTAATAGACATATTATTTGCAACTACATTTTCAAACCAGTTGCAAAAATTATATATTTATTAACTGTTTTCACCAGTTGTGAGAACTGTAATTTGTTTGCAACAGGTAAAGCCACATGCAAAAAACATACTTTTAAAAATGATTTTTCCCAAGTAATATTCGGTTATAATATAAGAAGTATAAGCATAATAGCATACATATATATACACACACACACACACTTATATATAAACACATACAATTAATAATTGGAAAATATAATTAATATTATATCATTAAAAATTACATTATTTAGTAATTACTATTAGTATTTAATGTAAAACAACTACTATATATATAGTACTCAATTTAATAGTTAATAATTATGAAATTATTAACAATAAGAGTTCTAAATTAACTTAGTTCAAAAAATTAATAACAGTTTTAGTTAATTGAAGTTAAATTAGTAATTAATATTCATAAAATATGAAAAATAAAAAGATACACATCTTAAAATAATCTCAAATTTTATACAATATATAAACTCCATAAAATCTAAAAATATCTAAAATAAAAAAGCTTGTTTAGACAAAAATTATTGCAACTTTATGTATTACATGAATAGCTATTTTCATATACATTTAAAATTTTAATGCATGATACTTTTCGCAGGTTTCTATTCTGGTTTCATCCGAAAAATTGGCTCCAAACCTTAATTTTTTGGCCCCATCGCGAAAATTTTGAACGTATATAGAAAGAGACGATATTTCCATAACATTAATAACATTCTCACTCTCATCCTTCTACTGTAAACCAAAATGGTCGAATACCCTAAATCGGATGAAATTAAATGTAATATGTCAAACCTTAAATCGACTGCGATTTCCCCTAGTAAATCTTCAATCCGGTCTTACCTTCCTCTTCTCACCTTTTGGGCTTCAACGCTCGTTGTCAGTTTAGATCCAATCTCTTAAAAGTATTCGTCGTTTCTCGTTTTTTCTTCTTGCGCCTCTTATTCTGTACGTAGGAAAAGGGAAGAAAGGGGGATCTCCAAATTATTACGAGAATTTGAAACCATCGTGTCAAAGTGGGTCTTGAAAGAATTGAAGGATTTGCATAAAGATCTGCCTACTTCTTATAGCACATGTTACCAATATATCCATTATCTTGTTGCTTTCTGATTTATATTTTTTTCGATTTAGTAGAATTGAATATATTCTCCCTTTTTTGTTTTTTTACGACAGTAGTAAGTTATTAGACATAGGTGCTTTTGATATTGTATAGTTACAAGGAAGGAGAGGAAAAGTTGGGTTCTTTTGATTTGTCACGCTTTAAAGCACGTAAATTTATGGTGAAATTACGAATAGTGCAGTTAAACATCATTTTCTTTAGTGGTACTTAAATTCTGTACATAGATTTAGATGATTAATCATTCAGAGACATAAGTATTAAACTGTTGGAACCTATTTGTGTAAACTGAGTGAACTGTTATCATGTCCCATTAGATTTGTAGAGTTAACACATGTATATGTTTATATAACAAGATCTTTAGCTTGATGGTGAAGTAGCTTATTCCTATGTTTTTATTGCTACTTTGTATATTGGCAATAATCGATGGTTTTTCATTTTTATTTTTTCATTTTTGGCAATTTTTTTAGTGTTTTTTTGGCAGTATTATTGTTGGGAAATCAAAATAGTAGAAATAAAAATTACATATCATGGTATCACAACAACATTATTTAGCATGGACATTTGTTGTAGGTTGATGGTAAAATTACAGATCATAGTATCGCAGTAACATCATTCAGTACGAGTGAGTTTTCAGGTAGAGTGTTGTGTCACTTGTTTGAAGTTGAACTATTACAGATGTAAAATTATATGTATATATACATATTATAAAGTACCAATTTTCTAATAAAGAAAACAAGGGAAAAGATAGAAATTCCATGGTGGAGAAGATGAAAACCAGTGACAACCATATCTAAAAGCCAATAACAATATCTAAAACCTCATCAAAAATAAATTATTCATATTACACTACTAGTTCTACTACTAAAAAACATAAGAATTTAAATATGCATCCAAATAAGCTTTAGATCAGTTATGGAAAAATATTGTAAATAAGCTTACCTCGGTTACAAATTAACTGAGCTTTAGCCCATTTTCCAATCTAAATATGAAAGTGAGCATTAAACAAAGTGGATCCATGTGCTAGTTTTAACCATGTCGTAGATAAATGCTTATTATGGTGTAAACTCTACAGCTTAATAGCTTTGCACCAGTTTTGGAAATATTATTGAAAGATTAAAAAATCCTAACAGGATACCTTTCTATATCACACTGAAACAACCATACATAAACTTTATTCTAAGATACTGAGATTTCCAAATTTGTGAACAAACTCGTTTTCTATGATGAATTTTGAGAGGGCAAAACTCTGTATAACAAATACTTATGAAATGTTACCTTGAATATATGAACAAATTTCAATCTAACTTATTATTCTTAGGTATAAATAATGATAGAAAATAAATTTCATCATGCACAAGATGCATAATGGTATACGGTACAAGGATACTTTAATTACAACAATAACTTATTTTTCCACCTATGCTTACTGCAAAGATTATATGCATATCATGCATATTATATAATAAAAACATAATTAAATCATGTATAAAGATAACTAAAAGCATTAGACATCCTGCCTCAACAACAAAAGCAGGAGATAAACGCATCAAAGAATAATCAGTAAGCAAGTTCCATTTCAGAAAATATAGACCTATAGGGAACAACAAGATGCATATCTAACATATACCATGCAGCTTCTTTAAAAAAATCCAAATCAATTCTTTTATTGAATTGTATTTTACAGTTATTAAATCTCTAAGTTTGTGTTTTAGTGTGTATAAGTGTTTATATACCTATGCTATTTTAATATATATGTTAATTGATTATTTATATTTGCATTAATAAAGATAATTGATTGTATGTGTTTTTACCAACACGTGCTAAACTTTCCTCTTCACTTCACTACTCTCATATAATACAATAAACATGTAAATTTTATTGACTTCGTTTATTTTTAGTTATGTGAATACAATTTTCCATATATACCCATTCTGTTTTCCCGCACTCTCAGTATTCAAAAGTGATGTTTTGGATAACACTTTAACTTGTTTACCTTGATTTACATGAATTATTAACGATTATTTATAACTAATAGTAACCTATCAAAGAAAAACAATACAAATTTACATTCAAACCCTACTTCAACTATAAAGAAGGTTCAAAAGGGTAAGTTTACTTAACCTTGTGTCGCATAAGGAAAACCTACAGTTAAAAGGATGCTCTACTTTTCTCACTTAGGCTGTAGCAAGTGGATTTAGACATGCTAAATTTAATATAGGTATCGAACATATTCAAAATCTGAAGCATGATAAAAATTTCTAAGAAAAACATCAAAAGTAAAATTGGCATAATACTAGACTAGATACATCGAACTTTGCTATTTTTTAGTCAAGTATTCAAGAATACTGAGCTTTGGTGACATGCTCATAGAAATCTTCATAATAAAACACAAAAAAAACTATTTCTATGTTTAATATAGTAGGACTACTTGCTTAACAATTAATTAATTCAACTAAAATTTACAGTTTGTGGCTCATGCAAGCCACTTCTTAGTATATTTTTTGAGCCTTAGTGATCTAGAAAGGATTATTGATAATCTTTTATAAGCTTTCAAATCTAGGTACGTTATTAAAAAATAGATTGTTAGTATTTATAACCAGAGAGTTTACAAAACATTCGTACTGGATCAAACTATGTAATCTGTGATTGGAGCACTGGGATGCTGAAGCATTAGGAAGAGTCTTTGGACTTATTTGTGTACTACACATGCTGATAGTGTCAATGCAACGGGAAAATACATGAATGAATCCGAAATGTTATTCAATACCAACATCGCCACTAAATAAACAAATTCAATCACACTTAAGACAAGCAATGGAGAGGAACGTATGAATATCGTCGATTATGAGTTCAAACTTTTTTTTTAACTTGTCAGCAGTTTGGGCATTAGACTTCAAAATGTAAAAAATTAAATTAAACAACAACGCTCAATAGAAATGTGCATAGGGGATCACAGCCTAAATCTATGTATACTTCTGCATAAATGTGGTGCTAATGGCTCCCCAATATGTTCTTCCTAATACCGCCATTAAGAAAATAAAACTTAATAAATTTTGTATGCTTCCTAATACTACATTACCTCTCTATTCTAATCTCTCAATTAACCATTATTTGCCGAACTAATCACGTATTCGGCACTAATTTGAAAACCCTAGTCTCTCTTATTGATAATCAATCATTGTCTTCTACACGTTTCTCGTAGGAAATTCAAATTCGTATGGTAATCCTTCAATTGTTTGGTGATCTAAAAAGCCTAAAACTGTGATATAGTAATTTATATTTGGGTAAGTTTGTTTAGGTATAGTCGAAGTTAGTTGAAGTCGGCTGAAGTCGAAGATGAAGATTTTTTCTGATCAAATGTAATTTAGGGCTTTAGATCGCAATGGCAGAGATGGAGAAATAGGAAAAATACGGTGATAGCCCCTATTTTTAATTATTTGGTATTAAGAAGAGGGGAATGTATTATTTTGTGGTATTTTTTAGTTGCGATATTAGGAAGAGAATACTGAGGTGCCCTTGCCACCACACTAATTATAAAGAAAACACTAGCACTGAGCAAAATAATTCATCAACCACTATACCCTCATTCCAGTGTATCAATGGAAATAGTTACCAACCACACAACTTATAAAGAGAAATAAAATGAAAAAGGAAAACAAAATTATGAATTCAAAACCACAAGCTTGTAGCAGGTTTCAGGTACCGCATAGGATGTGAAGCATCGGTTAAACACCAATAATAATAAAACAAGAATCATAGGAATGAGCAATAAAAAATCTACGATAAAGCTTTTATTACCTGTCATCCCGTTTAAGATTTTCGATCTGCAATTCGCGATTTTGGTGAAGAACGACAATAGCGATTTGGGGAGTTGTGGGATCGGCTACCGACCAGAGCGATTTGAAAAGATACGAGATGAGTTGAGTACACGGTATTTGGAGAGATGCGTTGTCTTGTGAAAGTGGAGGCGACGAAGAGCTAGAAGGCAATTTTGGTATGGAAATAGGGAAAAACATTTATTTTAGTTCACACATGATAAAATTGATTTCTCATTTCTCTTTTCCTAAATAGCGCTGAGTACGAAAGAATTGTTTGCCAAATAGTGTTCAAACCCTACATTTTTGGGAGCACCTACAGAATTTATGCAGCAACATTATCTTATATAGTATCAACAACCCATTTTGTCATTGTGTTAACTTCTCTATAATTGAATAGTTCGGCTTTGCTTAGTATTTGATAGTGAAGTATGCCGGTCATTATACATCCGACTCTTCTTGTGCTACTTCTACACTCATAACCTTGTTATTTGTAGCCCATTATACATATATATCCTCTCTTGAGACTGAAATTCAAAGCATAAATGGATTAGCAAAGTTGGCTCTCCAAACTCGAAAATCTACATTGGATTCTTCCGCCCACTCAAGATTTCTTTCCTTTTGTATTTGTCTAAGGCCTTAAACATTAAGTATTCTTAGAGCTATAACTTTCCCATTTTGACTCATCTTTGGACCTATTTGGTACTTTTAACTTCCTAATAATTTTAATGTCTTCAGATTGGCTTCTTTTCCACTAAAAATCGCAAGACATACTAAATTTTCCTAGGCTGGATTTATGATAGCCCAACATTTTGCATATCGAAGTATCATAAAATAATACTATTTTATTCATATATGAAAGATATGATTCTTTGAGATGTTTTGCATGCCCATGATTGTTTTGGTTTCTTTTGTAACCATTTTACACTTAAAATATCTTGTTTTGGTCATAACTTTTGATAGAAGAAGAATTAGGTGCTCTAACCTAGCCCATTGCTTCGAAATGGTAGTTTCCATTCATAAAACAGTCACACTAGGAAAACAGGTCAGTAGTGAGAGAAATGGAGGTTTTAAAATTTGAAGGATGTTGGACAAATTTGAACTTATGCTAATGGACCTAAATCGACAAGCCTATCAGTTTAGTCATCTTTTGCTATAAATAGACATTAAAGGAGTTCATTTTTAGGGACCCATTCATCCTCTAAACATACCTTAATCTAATATTTCCCTTAAATTCGTTGATCTATACATATTTTATCAATAAATCATCTATAATTATTTGATTAGAGATTAGATCTATATATTGATTGGATCTCCACATTTCGATCAAGGATTCAAGTGTTTGATTGTTGTTCAGATTGATCTGAATTCATTTTCATTGATTTAGAGAAGTTGGCGTGCGACAATGATCCCTCACATGATTATATTGGGTTATATGCTTTGATTTGTTAATTTATGTCTATAGGTTAAATTAACCATAATAATTGAACTATAAAATGTAATAATGTGTATGTTAGATCAAATACATTTTATATATGATTAATGATAGATCTTTAACCGAAATTGATGAATTTATGTTTGGGTATATTGGACGAATACGAATCACAGTTTAGTGTTTGTGTAACGACCTGGATTTTTAGCAATTTAATAATTAATTTATTTAATTATTTTATATGTATTGATTTGGTAATTTAATTGGCTTAAATTAAATAATTCGAAATTTTTAAATAAGATATATATAATGGGATAATAATAGATTTAATTTCCCGAAATAGTTGAATTGGCAATATTATGTAAATTGGATAATATATGATGTTTGATTAAATTTAGAACTGAATTATAATAACGAACTTATTATTTAAACGAAATTGGAACGTACTGATTATAATCGAGCTCGTAATATCGTCATAGTCCGTAATTTAACGTTTTGAACTTCAAGTGGCTATACAAGGTTCATTATTAGTCGGATTTCGTCGAAACATGAAGCATTGGAATCTATTAAGTTATATATTTCTAGTGGAAGTGAAAAATCGAGATTTCGTCTTATATATTATAAGTTATACCCAAATCTAATTTTCAGAAAGTCGTTATATAATCGTTTATAAGCCATAATGATTTATTTAATGTAATTAAATATTGGTTTCGAATTTGGGCAAGATTTTCCAGATGTAGTTATAGTTTAATTTTTAGAATTTGACTGTTATTTATAATTTGGAAAATCAACCACTTTATTTGAAGTATTTTAAACCTTATATCAACATTGTTGGGACTTCACAGAATAAGCTAGCTTGTCTATTTTATTATATTTTTTGGATCGTGACATATTACTCGACACGATCGTACTTTTATTTTTGTCTGTACCAGTTCATATGTGAATGGAATTTTACACAATAGGGTATCCATAAATACAATATAAACATTTCTCCCTAAGCAACCGTACTTGTGAGAACCACACGGCCTAAAGTAAAATCACACAGCCTAAACGTTGGAAATATGAACAACGTACTTACTCTAATACTAACATCAGCCGACCAATCTTCCCATATCTTGACTAATCTTCAGAAATCTTGGCTAATCATTTGTAAAATCTTTCCTACCTTTAGTTGAAATGTTAGTTAAATCAAAAGAAAGATATCTTATGTCGTTCGAGAATATATATATATATATATATATATATATATATATATATATATATATATATATATATCCTACCGTATTTCCTTACCGCATATCTGGTAAACAATTTTTGAAATTTCTGTACATCTCGGCACATGGTTGGATTTATAAATAAGACATTTCCTTCAGTCTGTCCCTTTGCACACGAGAATGAAACAATTTCACAATGTTTTTGATTAAATAATTCGGCGGGGGAAAAAATGACCTACCTTGCTTGCTTAGTTACAAAATACATGCAATTCTGGGCATTTGAGCATCATCAAGAGTCAACAGTAGTGTCTGCACTAAATATTGCATGGATGCTGGCCTTTCATGCAGTAGCTTTATTACAACATCAAGACTAATAAATTCACACAAGCGATAGAATGCGTTAGAGCCTTCGGATCTAAATACTGATTGTAACAACCCGCATTCTACGTATCTAGGATCGTAGAATATTTATTTCTTTTTCGTATGAAGTCGTGTGGTCATGTAACTTTGGGAGACGGCTATTGGGGTCATTTCCCATGTTCACGATTTTTGCCGATTTTTAAATGACCGTTTTGCCCCTAGCCGATACTGTTTTGGCCATAACTTTTGATTGGAAAAGAATTTTGACATGAAACCACTTCCATTAGATTCGTTTGATGGTTTAGCTTTCCGTAGAGTGGTCACAGGTGAAAAACGGATTTATCGTTTGGGAGATATGGCTGAAATAAGGTTTGGAAGATGAAAAACTGCTTAACCGGTCCAAATAGGGTGATTAGTGAATGGGCCCATAACTCATTTCGGGATTAGGGTTATGGGGAGGCTGATAGGGTTTGGGAAATCATTTCATTTCAGTTTTTGAGCCGCCACTTTCATTCTTGAAACCCTAGCCATGGCCTCCACTCTCTAAATCTCTTCAAAACATCTCCAAATCACCTACAACTTGAAGATTGGGATTAGCAACATCAAATCAAGGGAGATCTTCACCAAATCAAGATTAGAGCTGCTGGAACACATTAGAATTCGATCCAAACAGAGAATCATTTCAGATCTATAGTTTACTTTATGGCAAAGGTGAGTGATTTGCATTGTTTTTCACTAATTACGGCTAATTATGGTAATTAGCGAAGATTAGCGAAATTATGCCTCAGAAAAATCTAGAAAATTTTCTAAAATTCTAAAACATCATTTTATGCCTCTGATATGAATTTGGGTTAATTTCGACCAATTTTGCTAATCCCGAAATTTAGGGGATTAAGGGGTGATTAGTGATAATTAGCGAATTTATGCATATTAAAAATCAGGAAAAATATTTATAAATTGCTAAATATTATTTTTGGCCTCTGTTAGAAAATTTGGCTGATTTGGTTAAGTTTTGTTAATCCTATCATTAGATTTTCTTAAATGTGATTAAGAGGGATTAAGGGAAAATATAGGGTTTTTGGCTATGTTTGATCCGTTTTAACATATAATGTTGTTGTTTTGCTGTTTATGATGTTTATACATGTTGCTATGACTGTATGGTATGCTTTATGATTGATTAGAAAAGTTAGAATGGTCGAAAACGCCGTCGTATGGCGTAAACAGTCGCTGGAAGAGTTGTAGAAAAATATGCAGGAAACTGGATCGGATCGCCCACTTTCTTCTCCGACCTGACCCGATCGCGAGCATGCATTCATGAGCCATTCATGTTGAGGGTCACGAATTGAACCAGAGGCCATCACGATCCGATCGTGAAGGGCCATCGCGAAGCGCCACGAGAGAAGGAGCCACGAACCAGTGGGGTATCACGACCCGAACCCGTGAAGTTGCCTCGATCCGATCCGATGGAAGGACTCGACCCGAACCGCTTCAGAAGCCCACGAGCTGATGGCCAGGGGGATCGCGACCTGGAGAACACGACCCGATCCGATGGGCGATCACGAACTGATTCGTATGGAGGAAGAAGACGAGCCGTACCTATATGATGATCACGAACTGAATGAAGACTGATCCGGAGATGATGACCAAAAACCCGAGATGCAAAGGTAGTCCAAATGGAAGTTAGAGCTCAGGATCCAGATGAGAACCAATGAGTTCACTTCATGATTGGGCTTTGCTGCGGGACGTGTGCAAAGGGGTTATTGGTATCCGTAACCTTGGTTCACTATTGACAGATAGATTAGGGCTTATAGTGATAGTTGTACGGGATTGGATTCCGTCATGGCCCAAAGGATTAGGTGACCAAAGTAAAGGATATCATATGCTTTACGCACTGAGTGAGGGATGTGAGGATGATTGTTATGCTAGATTGTTTGACATCACTATGACATGCACTTCCCCACCCCCGTATTTCTTACACTGTATGTTAGTGGCACCATAGAGTATTGTACGGTATGTAGTGCTAACTCTTTGGTTGCAGGTCCAGGTTCAGGTATGATTGGATTATACCTGTTATTGTTTTGTTTGTTACTTATCGCTCATACCAGACTTTTTGTCTGACCCAGAGTTTTATGTCTCTTCTTATTACTCTGGGTGCTCACACGAGCAGACTAGAGACAGGTTAGCTGGGTATGCACGGGTAGCTGATCTGGAGGCTTCCATGTATGATATATATATATATATATATATATATATATATATATAGTATTCTCCCTGTGTTGTTGAAGATCACTACTTGGGCATTAGTCGTGCATCTTCTACTTTAGCTTTCTTTTGTTTTAGAGACCGTAAATTTGGAAAGTTGTAATATGCTGTATTTGGATTTCCACTGCTATGTTGGTTTAGTTTTCAGCTTACGCCCTGTCTCGCCTGTTTTATGTCAAGATTTGTTATTACTATATTTTGTTCCATGCACTGTGAGACATTCCACAGGTTCCTTGATTAGTTCATTTCCTTCTTCCCTTTCCTTCTGACGACCATCCCGCGCTAGTTGGGCATGTGTACAGCGCACTTTTGGAGTAAATGTCGGCTAGTGCGGGGCGGGCCGTCACATTTGGTATCAGAGCTCTAGGTTGCGTAGTTAACCTAGGGAAAGACACTAGGGAGAGATAGTACGTATACGAGAGTGCGTATTTGTGATTACTTTGGTTTTCAAAAGCTATATATATACTATTAGTAGTATAAGAATGAAGTCGTACTGCACTAGCACCACTATGGGGTCGTTAATCGTTTCCCCTTTTACAGATTGACGATGAGCCGATATGCAAGAGGTGCTGGTAGGGGAGCCAATAATGGGAATGCTGCTGACATGATGGCGATGTTTACTGACCTCATGAGAGACATGCATAGGGATGTTCAAGGGGCAGTTCCCAATCCCGGTAATGGTGGTGGTCCAGTAGTGCAGGCGCCTAGGGCCGATTTCGCCAAGTTGTGCAAGGATAACACTAACCTTGGTAGGAAGCCGTTCCACGGAACGGAGTCGGCAACGGATGTTCAGGATTGGTTGGATAGTTGTGATCGTATCTTCGACGACTTGGGTATCGAGGATGCGATGAAGAGAAGGCTAACGTCTCGTCAGCTGCAAGGGCGAGCGATGAATTGGTGGAATGCTATTAAGACAGCCACTCCAGAGGATCAGGTTACTTGGGATCAGTTTAAGGCTCGCTTTAGCGACGAGTTTATCCCAGCTGCTCAGAAGTCGGAATTGTTTAGGAAGTTCTTGGAGCTTAAGCAAAGTGGTAGGGCAGTCTCGGAGTATATCGCTGAGTTCGACACTTGTCGAAGTATGGATTATCCCTTATCGATATTCCTGAGAAAAAGAACGAGAAGTTTATAACAGGCTTGGATCAGTACTTGGGGGAAAAGCTTATTAACCACATTGATGAGACGTTTGAATCGATTGTGGGGAAAGCATTGAGGTCAGAGAGTCTTTACCCTAAGCTAAAGACTGAGGTTGTTATTGCATCTGCAGGGGAGCCAAAGCCGCAAGCAGGCGGCGGAGGCAAGAATAATTCCCAGGACAAGAGGAAACAAGACCACACCATGGACGGTTAGAATAAGAAAAATAAGAAAGATGGCGAGTGCTTTAGTTGTGGTAAGTAGGGCCACTATGCCAGAGATTGTCGGGAAAAGCCTGGGGAAAGGAAGTGCTTTAATTGTGGCCAAGCGGGACATCACAAGAATGAATGTCCACAACCTCCGAGGGAGAAGCAGATCGTGAGAGCATATGCTATCAACGCTGTTCCTTCTTCTTGAATGCCCCAACTGCGACGCAGAAGGAAAAGGTGTCGTTATTCAAGGTATGCTTTCTATTTAAGATGTTTTGATCGGGTTTTGTTTGACAAAACCTGAGTTAGTCGATAGACCTTAGTACTAACGAACCCGATTGGTGGTTCGACTAGCCTCAGTATGATTTACCGTAACGTGGTCTTATCGAGTCATGAATGTATGTTTGTTTGTGATTATTTTGTTTTGGGCTTTACTGGGTTTAGCATTATTTTGGGGAGTCGATCTACTCTAAAGGAATGGGGTGGTATTAGGTACCTACCTAGTGATGGTGGTAACAACTGGAGTTAGGGAAGCTGAGAGGTTATCGTTGTCTCTGGGAGGCAAATGAGTGCTCCAGTGCTTAGTTGTTTTTCTAGTATCACTTCACGTGGATTGTCCGAATTCGGAGGAGATGTTCCTTGGGTGCTTGTCTGATATTGGTTTAGGCCATTGGGGCTTGTGCTTGGGGAATGTCGAGTTTGACTAGGATGGTTTGCGTGAGGGATAAGTAGTCGTTGCGATTTTCACTGGATGATACCTTGGTTTACTCGAGGAGTGATGGGCAACTGTGACAGGATAAGACTATTCGATGGTATGGAATACCCCGAGTTGGACTCGATAGGGTTATGAGATGACTAGACGGGGACTCGAGGAAGATGCAAAGTAATGGATTGTTTAGGACCCTATGATGATGTTTTCTTTGGATAGTAGAACTTTGAAGGAATAGGATGAGTTCGTTGATCATGGACGCTGCAACAAAGGTTAGGACGATTCAAGTTGGACTTGAACTCGTAAAAGAAAAAAGGTATTCGTTGATCTAGGAGCTGCAACGAATAGGGGGACGACTCATGTTGGACTAGGGTTGGTAGGTAATGGATACTCAAGACTGGTTCTGAGTTTATGGGTAATAGATTGACTCGAGTTGGACTCGAGAAGGCTGCAAGGAATTGGATTGACTCGAGTTGGACTCGAGCGGGCAGCAAGATAATGGATAGACTTGGGTGGGACTCGAGTGTTTCAGGCGGACTAAAAGCAGGGGTATCTGGAGACGCCCACTTACCTTGGATCCGTTGGACATGATTTAGTAATCCTTGGAGGATAAACGTATATTGGACGTACGGTAGTCCGTTTGGAGGCAGAGTTTCCATTAGTTATTGATGTTGGTTGGACCAGACATACAGGTATTGACGTATTCATGGCTTTAGCTGGTGATAGACAGGATTTGTTTGATGGATGCTATGGTTGTTGTGTTTGTTCTTACCTTTCTTCTCTTGAGTATCACCTGTAGGATCCTGTTGAATGGAAATAGATAAGTTCGTTGATCATGGGGATATGACGGGTGTAAGATACTTTACGTTAGACTTGAAGTATGTTGGGCATTGTGGAGCGTCCGTTGTCTTGGAGATTCAACGGATATAGGAGTTTCAGTTCGACTTGGACTCGTAGGTAGAGTACCTAGATTCATTGGATGAGTCTAGTTCACCTTTGGAAGGTGAATGTACGTTGGACGTACAGTACGGATATAGGTAGAGTACCTAGATTCATTGGATGAGTCTAGTTCACATTTGGAAGGTGAATGTACGTTGGACGTGCAGTATGAATATGGGTAGGGTACCTGGGTTCATTGGATGAATCTAGTTCACCTTTAGAAGGTGAATGTACGTTAGACGTACAATGCGGATATTGGTGTAGTGCCTAGGGTCATTGGATGGGTCTAGTCTGCCTTTAGGAAGTGAATGTACGTTGGACGTGCAATACGAATGTAAGAAGGACTCAAGTTGGACTTGAAAGGACATTTGGAATGTAGTTGAAAATTTGGCGTATAGGGTTGGATTACCTAAGAAAAGACAGTATAGACGAATGCCATAGTATCGGACTGGGTGCGATAGCTGATGCATTGAGTAAGAGACATGCCAGTTTAGAGGCTATTTTTCTGGAATGGAAGCAACTAGAGTATATCACGGGATATGACTTCAGACCTAAGTGTGAATTGGATTCAGAAACGCTAGTAAGCTTGACGATTAGATCGATCTTGATTGAGTGGATCGATTCCAGTTAGAGGGACGATCCCAACCTATTAGAAGTTACCTCTAGGGTAGAAATGGGAATCGACAGCGAGAGAACGACTGTACTTGGGAAGTAGAGAATGACATAAGAAAGTCGTATCCAAAGCTCTTTGCTTGGTGAGATTTTAGCGGCGATGATTCTTCCCTTGTTAGTAAACCGCATGTTAGGGCAGAATGGTTCTGTTTGTTTTGCATGTTTGATTGTTATATGGTTGGTAAGCATGCGGGATCCTTTGTATGTTTTGGGTTAAGGAATTTCGGGGACGAAATTTCTTAAGGGGGGGGGGGGGGGAGAATGTAACAACCCGCATTCTACGTATCTAGGATCGTAGAATATTTATTTCTTTTTCGTATGAAGTCGTGTGGTCATGTAACTTTGGGAGACGGCTATTGGGGTCATTTCCCATGTTCATGATTTTTGCCGATTTTTAAATGACCGTTTTGCCCCTAGCCGATATTTTTTGGCCATAACTTTTGATTGGAAAGGAATTTTGACCTGAAACCACTTCCATTAGATTCATTTGATGGTTTATCTTTCCGTAGAGTGGTCACATGTGAAAACAGACTTATCGTTTGGGAGATATGGCTGAAATAAGGTTTGGAAGGTGAAAAACTACTTAACCGGACCAAATAGGGTGATTAGTGAATGAGCCCATAACCCATTTCGAGATTAGGGTTACGGGGAGGCTGATAGGGTTTGGGAAATCATTTCATTTCAGTTTTTGAGCTGCCACTTTCATTCTTGAAACCCTAGCCATGGCCTCCACTCTCTAAATCTCTTCAAAACATCTCCAAATCACCTACAACTTGAAGATTGAGATTAGCAACAACAAATCAAGGGAGATCTTCACCAAATCAAGATTAGAGCCGTTGGAACACATTAGAATTCGACCCAAACAGAGAATCATTTCAGATCTATAGTTTCCTTGTGGCAAAGGTGAGTGATTTGCATTGTTTTTCACTAATTACGGCTAATTATGGTAATTAGCGAAGATTAGCGAAATTATGGCTCAGAAAAATCTAGAAAAAATTCTAAAATTCTAAAACATCATTTTATGCCTCTGATATGAATTTGGGTTAATTTCGACCAATTTTGCTAATCCTGGAATTTAGGGGATTAAGGGGTGATTAGTGATAATTAGCGAATTTATGCAAGTTAAAAATCTGGAAAAATATTTATAAATTGCTAAATATTATTTTAGGCCCCTGTTAGAAAATTTGGCTGATTTGGTTAAGTTTTGTTAAACCTATCATTAGATTTTCTTAAACGTGATTAAGAGGGATTAAGGGAAAATATAGGGTTTTTGGCTATGTTTGATCCGTTTTAACATATAATACTGTAGTTTTGCTGTTTGTGGATGTTTATACATGTTGCTATGACTATATGGTATGCTTTATGATTGATTAGAAAAGTTAGAATGGTCGAAAACGCCGTCGTATGGCGTAAACAGTCGCTGGAAGAGTTGCAGAAAAATATGCAGGAAACCGGATTGGATCGCCCCCTTTCTTCTCCGACCCGACCCGATCGCGAGCATGCACTCATGAGCCACTTCATGTTGAGGGTCACGAATAGATCCAGAGGCCATCACGATCCGATCGTGAAGGGCCATCGCGAAGCGCTACGAGAGAAGGAGCTACGAACCAGTGGGGTATCACGACCCGAACCCGTGCAGTTGCCTCGACCCGATCCGATGGAAGGACTCGACCCGAACCGCTTCAGAAGCCCACGAGATGATGGCCAAGGGGATCGCGACCTGGAGAACACGACCCGATCCGATGGGCGATCAAGAACCGATCCGAATGGAGGAAGAAGACGAGCCGTACCTTTATGATGATCACGAACTGAATGAAGACCGATCCGGAGATAATGACTAAAAACCCGAGATGCAAAGGTAGTCCAAATGGAAGTTAGAGCTCAGGATCCAGTTGGGAACCAATGAGTTCACTTCATGATTGGGCTTTGCTACGGGACGTGTGCAAAGGGGTTATCGGTATCCGTAACCTTGGTTCACTATTGACAGATAGATTAGGGGCTTATAGTGATAGTTGTACGGGATTAGATTCCGTCATGGCCCAAAGGATTAGGTGACCAAAGTAAAGGATATCATATGCTTTATGCACTGAGTGAGGGATGTGAGGATGAATGTTATGCTTGATTGTTTGACATCACTATGACATGCACTTCCCTACCCCCGTATTTCTTACACTGTATGTTAGTGGCACCATAGAGTATAGTACGGTATGCAGTGCTAACTCTTTAGTTGCAGGTCCAGGTTCAGGTATGATTGGATTATACCTGTTATTGTTTTTTTTGTTGCTTATCGCTCATACCAGACTTTTTGTCTGACCCAGAGTTTTATGTCTCTTCTTATTACTCTGGGTGCTCACACGAGCAGATTAGAGACAGGTTAGCTGGGTATGCACGGGTAGCTGATCTGGAGACGAGCAGGAGGCTTCCACGTATGATATATATATATATATATATATATATATATAGTATTCTCCATGTGTTGTTGAAGATCACTACTTGGGCATTAGTCGTGCATCTTCTACTTTAGCTTTCTTTTGTTTTACAGACAGTAAATTTGGAAAGTTGTAATAAGTTGTATTTGGATTTCCGCTGCTATGTTGGTTTAGTTTTTAGCTTACGCCCTGTCTCGCCTGTTTTATGTCAAGATTATGTTATTACTATATTTTGTTCCATGCGCTGTGAGATATTCTACAAGTTCCTTGATTAGTTCATTTCCTTCTTCCCTTTCCTTCTGACGACCGTCCCGCGCTAGTTGGGCATGTGTACAGCGCACTTTTGGAGTAAATGTCGGCTAGTGCGGGGCGGGCCGTCACACTGATCGCAGTTGGGACGTCGTGACCAGTACATTCTAATTATAAAAGAAAAAGAAATCAAATTCCTTGCCGACAAAGTAATCTGAGAAGCAGACCTACCCTAAGGTTAACAAGCCGACCTAAAGTGGTACTGGAATACTTGCCACCCACACTTTTGCAGCATTATATAAACAAGCTTGGTATTGCTCCTTCAGCAACATATACTTTTAAGTTTTCATGGATTGCGGTAAATTCACATACAATAAAATCTATACATTGTAAAAAGTAAAAAAAATAGAAAGAAGAGGGTGCGTGTATTTTACTAAAAATGGGTGAAATAGCGTGGGGAAGATGGAGCTATAGGGGGGATTTCGAACTGGGGATGTTGAGTGGGGTACTTGTTGGGTACGTGCTAGAAGTAGAAAAGGGGAAATAAATGGAGTTTGTGCTGTCGGCATGAGAGAAAAGGATGATGTTTGGCAAATGGAACTTGGTAGCTGACGCATGGAAATGGAAGGGTTGGGTTCTGGCTTGCGTGCATGTGTATGTACAGTAGGAGACATATGCGGAAAAAAGAAGAAGAAAATGAAAGGGAATCTGGTCTTGCATGGTTTACGTGAGGTGGATGGGAAGTGTGAACATGAAGAAGAGGGGAAGCATGAAGAAAGAGGTATGCAATGCGGGTTGGGTATCATGTGGGTTTTCTTTCGATTGGGCTTGTATAGTAGATTTAAAAAAGAGAGGAGGAAAACCGTTGGCAAGGGGAAATATGGTTACTGGAGCAGCATAATCAAATGGGGAAGACAACACTGTGCTGGAGGCGAGCATGTTGCGTGGTAAGCCTAGAAAAGTGAAGCCCAGATATTTAAATATAAAAAAATAGAAGCCCATAAAAGAATGGGACGTGAAATAGCCAGAAAAAGGGGAAGCTTGTAGTCGCATGTATCTGATGGAGACGAAGTGCAAGCGGGTTAAATTATTTTTGGGTCAAGTATTGAGTGAAGTGGGCCAATTTTGAAGGATAAGCCCATAAGAACAAAAAGGGATAAAAATAAAAACAAAAAGGGGCCCGTGAAAACTTGTTTGCATACAGGATAAGGAAGACAGTAGCATGGGAATATTTGGTAAGCTAGTATGGTGGGAGTTTTGATGCAGCAATGAAATAAAAATGGAGAGGGGCCGGTTATAAGAAGGGAATTGCAAACAGCCTGATTCGTTGGAACCATACAGAGGCAGACTACGTTACGAAGTTGGTTTGGAATCATTTAGAGCTCATTTGAAATTATGGCAAAATGAAACAGCTGACTGGACTAATTGACCGTTAATCGTTATTTAACGATTAATAGCCATGGTGAGTAAACTCACTAACTCTGTCCAGTTTTTAAATATTGTAATTATATTTTAATATTTATAAATGATGACTGAATGTTGTGTGATGATTGTTTGGATGAATTGCTTTTAAATTAGTTGAAGTTATAGATATAGTTATTTGTATTAATTGTTGGTTAAATATTGATCCTATTTGAAATGACCTAAACTTCCCCGTAAAGGAAAGTCCGGATTGAGCTGAGAGCATGACAAATCAGAACACAAATAGAAAATATTTCGTTGTTATTACAACAATTTACATCAGAGTATAGAATATAACAGAGTATGAATAACTATTACACATTGGAAAATATCAGAGATTAAAATTACAATGCAGCAGAAAATCAATACAAAACACAACCATAAGAAATACATGGATACAGATCATTCCGAATATTTCTCCAGCTATAAATCCAGGATCCTGTGAAAATAATATCTGCAAAAACTCAACAACTAGCTGCCCGTATGGAAAATAGGGGCACCCAGAGTTTAGGTTAAAACAATAAACTCCAGGTCAGTCATGTGACTGGTGTGAGAACTAAAACAGTTATTTAAAATTTTACTTCAAAAATAGAGTAAATCATGGGACCATGCCATATAACACGGAAGGGGTTTCCTCCCAAGAATACCAGTGCATATAACAAATAGCGCAATGCTTTTTGGAAAAATGAAGCTATCATAAGACTCAGGTCCCATCACACAATGCAACGCAAGCTGGAGGATAGATTTTGACCTTATAATAGCTAAACATGCTTGGTACATTTAAAACAAATCATTTTGATACTATTATAATTATAGCATCAAAATCACTTCAAATATAAATGTATCAATTATAGATGGCATAGTACCCCATCCTACTATGTCGTCATACTAGTTCTAAAATTTAAAACCGAAATGTCACATATTGAAAATTGGATCCCATCTATGAGTCGAGGCAAGGGATGGCTCCTCACCGATTCGAGACACCCTAGCAAATTCCTCAGGATCCCCCGCAGTGAACCCTTGGATCTTCAGGGTCGGTCCACACTTACGTTAGTGGATTAGTATTCTTGAACACGCGTTTCCCGGTCCTATCGAACCTATCCATCGGCTCCGTAGTAATTGATATATCCGAGGCGCCTTGCAATTCATCATCCACATAGGTAATGAAAAAATAAATATTTGGGCTCCATACCATGGCACCACCCATAGCTAGAAAGAAACATCGTGCACTCCCTGTAGTCATGATCCCGTTTTTGACTCATATCGAGGTGTGAGGCTCGCGAATTAACGCTATACATAAAGCTATGCTATGTAAAGCCATACTTTGATCATCAACCATAAGACTTTGCTTTTCAACAGAAGCCTTGATCATTTGCATCTCAGCATGCCATACTGACAATTCATGCCGTGCAATTAATGTCTATTATATATAACCTCTGAGCTTGTACGTCTCAGAGAAGGGTTTTAAGCAAGAGAATAAATTCTTTGCCACTAAACATCTATATATTTAATAGAGATCAATCGACACAGAATAAAATCCAATGTCTGATACACATCCATTTAATAGTTCGTTCTAGGTCTGAACGAAACCGGAGGCACCTTATTCCTCGTCCATATGTCCAATATAGGAGAGAGGTCCTCGCATATCTGGTCGATCTCTAAGTACATCTGGACGATCACCATTTATTACCTTGTCTTTGGTGTATAGCCCAATCAAGACATCATTAGTCATCCAAATGATGTGAAGAACTCTGGTCTTCAACCACCATCTTCATCGTCAAATCAATTATTCAGAATGGATATATGCCCGACCTTTCCGAATAACTCGCGTATATAATAAACAAGTGCTATAAAAACACAACATACGCCTCATTCCAATCCGGAATACTCTTTTATTCAAATATTCTTATACTTTAGGAAAGTTTCCCATTAATTTTATCAAAGATAAATTCTTTTAAATTTATTCTTTAATCTTCCTTTAGATATCAATTCTAAACCAAATTAAGGTTTATCAACTAGTCGGGATTAGCGAACCTTATCGAAGTAATAATTTGTTTAATTTCCCAATCCCTACTTATTCATCCCATGAAGCAAAACTGGTAATACTCCATATCTAACACCATGGTGTTATTGGTAAATATAGTTACCATTACACGTTCAAATCTAATTAAAGATTTAACTATCAGTTGGAGCAAAATTGGTGAAGCTCCATTCTCGATCATTTCCCAAATTTGATAATTTAAATTATCAATTCACATTTCAATCTAATTAAAGATTCATTAAAACTCCACTTAGTTTTAATCTTCCCAAAAGTCAATATTAATGATTGTTTAACTTTGGGAAATCAAACATGTCGCATCAACAATCTACACCATACCATTTATTTCTACCGATATATAACCTTTAAGCTCGTACGTCTCAGGGAAGGGTGTTAAGCAAGAGAATAAGTTCTTCGCCACCAAACAAATATATATTTAGCAGAGATCAACAAATATGGTTCGAAATACAATGTTAGACATGAAATCCTCTCTTTAATTGGGTTAAGAAGCCAATGTCATTTAAAATACGGTTCACAATAAACCCAAAATAACATTCCATTAATTATGAAATCTTCACGGAAAATAGATCAATATATAATCGATACCAATTTCCGTAACCGGCTAATAATATAAATGGAATAATGACTTAGCCTTTTAAATCCTAAATATATTAACAGTCTTCCTACACAGAAGCTCAGTTCGATTATTATCAAATCGAATTCCATTCCGTTCCAATTTATTGTATTCAATTTGAAAACTTTACTTTGGAAAATTTCCTTTAAATCTTAACAAAAAGATTTATAAATTCCAAATCACATTTCACTGTAAATCGGGTTAAAGAACGAATGTCGTTAAAAACACAATTCAAAATAAACCCGATTCACATTCCATTTTATTCCGGTTAATAAATACAACTGGAAACTCCAATAATCTTAATTAAAAGATTCATTCTTCTCACACGGAGTTTAAGAACAGTGTTATTTAAGACACTATACACGACAAACCCAAAATCTGATACTTTTATTCAATTCCAATTAAATATTAATTAATTGGAAAACTTTACTAAATCTTAATTAAAAGATTTATTCTTTTCCCAATTGGGTTTAAGAATAGTGTTAATGAAGACACCATTCACAACAAACCCAAAATCCAATTTGATATTAAATACAAGGCTCTGAATAGAAATTATATCGACTTATATTCAATATCAAATTCTGAAACCAACAAATATCGTATTGGAAATAACGATATAAAATATATCTTCCAAATTTCCATAACAATATCCATATAATCACGAAATCCATTATCGAAATATTCCAAAGATTATTTCATTCCAAATCCATTCAAGTTTGTTCGTTGTAAATTTCTAGTTATATTAAAACCATTCACAAATGCAATTTATTTTATTTAAAAATTATTGGATTTCAAATCTAGTTAATAACTAGTTTATTTTGAAAAAAATATATTTTTATCTCCACAAATGTGTAATTTTTCATCCCAATTCTTTCCAAATCATTTATTATGATTTTACACAAATTATTAATATTTTTAATAATTTTATTAAGGCCCTTTCAGTCGATTTCCATAAACGATCATCGAACCGCACTTACAACGACCTTTTCTAAATTTGATTTAGACATAATTCCAAATATAGCTATTACATTTCAAATCTCTTATATTATTTGGAAAGCTCTTTTCGATACAAACCCAACGGTTCCAATTTTAGAAGAATCTGACGGTCGGATCTCCCGTAATGTCAATTCGAAGTCGATGGTCGAAATTCAAGAACGGTCGCGGCGTGGCGCGTTCTATTCAGGCCATTGAATATATATAATATATATATTATATATATTTCATCGATTTCTATTTAAAACGTATTTTATAAATTCTTATTAAAATGATTCCCAATTTCATTTCAATTTTAAATCAAAATTGAATACTCCTTATCAATATAATATTTAAATGATAATATTTTCAAAATATCTGATTTTGAAATAATTTCCTTTTCGACATTCATTATAAAAGGGAATAAAATCGATATAAATATCGTTCGCATCAAAATGGCGCATAACTACTCAACGCAGCTTCATATATTTTAATATTTTCGTGTCCATCCAAAATCGGACATCAAATCCACATTTTAGTTCTTTACTGAATATTATAATAGAATATTCGTTAATTTAAAAAAATCGTTATTTTAAAATATGCCTTATTTCTGAATTGGAATTAGACCCAATCAATTACCATATAATTTTATTTATATGGATTTCATACAACACATGTATATATCAAAACTGATAAACAATCAACCATTAGCCAGAGTGCACTATTCGACTGCATAAGCATTAAATATAAATAATTAACGCTTACAACAGTCTTCAACCAATCGATTAACATACAAACTAAGCAATTGGGATTAGTGTATGTCAAATATCATCCCAATACCCGTGTGGGGTTTCAATCATCAAATAATAATAATAATTTGTGCACTTGGGCGATGTGTAATAATTATCATTTCAATCGATATCACAAAAATAGGCGAGCATAAACAAGTCGTCTGACTTGTAAATGGATGTGTAAATTTATTTCTAACACTTTTTAGAAAATTTTGGTAGCATAACGACGCGATATTAAAACCGGAATAAGGTCTAGCCTTATCCGTCGCCTAATACTAGCTCGTGCCATACACAAACCAATTCCAATCAATTCACAATTAATCTACAACCAATTTTATAATCATAATCAATTCATGCAGAATATCCAAATAAATAAATAAATACTCAACTTCCCCAAATGTCATTTAAGCCGCCATAAGTGGCTTTTCACGGAATATGGAATCCGTGTGTTGGTAATATCCATACATCGCTTTCAATTATGTGATTGTGCGAATTCGAGTGTTGACCTCCATATAATTCAAATCACATAATATGGTTTGTACAATAAATAGTGTCGGAGGCTTCTAAGCCCCATCTGCAACCTAAAATATTTTTAACTGTAAAACAAATTAAGTGAGAAGGATTTCTCACCTTTGGTTTCCACTCCGTCATTCTTTATTTGAACGGTTTGGATTTGAATTTGTTATAGCGTGTTGTGTCCTTCACCGTGATTCCAACGAGATCTGTTTCACGCGATTTATATTAAAAATCATATTTTTAACAATGTTATACATAATTTAAAAATCATATTTTTATTTCACTACTATATGTGTAAAAATTATATTTTTATATAATTTTTTATAACGCTATTCAAATAATAAAGACCATATTTTTATAATGTTATTCAAATAATAAAAATCATATTTTTATATTGCCATTCAAGCAATAAAAATCATATTTTTATATCGTTATTCATATAATAGAAATCATATTTTTATATGTTATTCCAGTAATGAAAATCATATTTTTATTCGGCTACTATATATATATATATAAATCACATTTTTATATTGTTGTTATGTCTATAAAAATCACATTTTTATATTGCTATCAATATATATAAAAATCATATTTTTATCTTGCTTTAATATATATAAAAATCCAATTTTTATCATGCTTTAATATATATAATAATCGCATTTTCATACCGCTAAAATATATATAAAAATCATATTTTTATATGCTATTCATATATATATAAATCAAATTTGATTCGCAATTCATATGTATAAAAATCAAATTTTTATTCGTTGTTTATATATATATATATATAAATCAAATTTTTATTCGTTATTCATATATATAAAAATCCAATTTTTATTTCGATGTTTACGCTATAAAAAGCATATTTTTATTTCAAAATCATATGTGTAAAAGTCACATTTTTAATTCAAAATCATATTTTTATATAAGAATAAAAATTAGAAAAACTCATATAATTTTTTTCTAGGGTATCCATCGCTAGAGTGTAATGCAAATCAATCGAGCAAAGCCATCCAAGCCTTGAAAGCATCCAACGACGAAGAGAAGTGGGTTTCGGGTTTTAATGGAGAGAGAGGTAGAATAGGGGCGGCGCCGGGGTCAGAGGCGGTCAGGGTGATGCTCCTGAGGTGGCGACGGGCCTGTAGTGGTCTTGGCGGCGGTCTTCTTCGGGTCTGGATGGGTTTAAAGGGGGTGGAGAGAGAGAGGGCGACGGGGAGAGAGAGGTGGTGGCGGTCTCTGTTGGTGCGGCGGCGAAGTGGAGGGGCGGCGGTGGCGTAGGAGGAGCAGGGGCTAGGGCTGAGAAGCGATGGGAAATCAGGGAGTGGGTTTTATTTCTGATCGAAGAAATGAATTAGAGGAGGGGATTTAGTGAAAAGTTTATATATAGTTTTATTTTAATTTTATTTTCTCCAAAAAAGTGATTTTGTATACGAACTCCAAATGAAGCCCAATGACTGTTCCCCCAACCAAGTACCCCTATTCCGAACACAATGGGATATGTCCGGTAAGCTGATTCGACTGTTTTGTTCAGTTTTTGTTGAAATTAAAATATAAATTAATTTAACTTTCTAAATTGATTTCAACATACATTTTAATTTACTGAGGCCATATACTAACTCCAAAAATTCCAAAAATTAAATAAATCTATCTATTTTTGGACAATACGGTCCTAACAAAACTAATTTCGTCGAATTTGGAGACCGTTTGAAAAACGATCAATTTCTAGTCGATTAAATTCAAATTGAAATTACTAAACACGTTTAAATTCACCACGCTCACATATTAATTCCAAAAATTCTGAAAATTGGAATCTAGCAATAATTTGACATTTCGGATCCAACCAAAATGGTTTCATCGAAAACGGAGGTCGTTTACAAAATGGCTATTTTTAAGGGCTATGTATTACATAAAATATATATAAATCACTTAGCGACTATTTTGAATTTTAAACTAGACATAACTTTTAATTCCCGTTATGAAATCTGGATTTTTCACATTCGTTAGAAAGATATAATTAAACAGATTCAAATATTTTTGGATTTACTAAAATCCGATTTATTTTGAATCCTGTACATTCAATTGAAATTTGAAATCGAATTTTCAAGCGGTCGCGCCATTTCCGGCTCATTTTATATTTAAAATAAATTTATACTTTTTACTTCGATTAAAATAAATTTTTAATCATTATTATTTAAAATAATTCATTTTAAATATTCAAAATCCGTTAAAATTGCTAAAATAAAAAGTTTAAAATTGGTTCTGAAAATTCGGGTTGTTAAAATTCCCCCACTTAAAATCTTTTCATCCTCGAAAAGGAACGAAGCTGAAAGTTGTTTAACCAATCAACTCAACTTTCATTCTGGCATTCATTCTTCAACTTTTCAGTTTCTAAGAATTTTCTAATTTTTCAAAAATTTGGCTAACACCCTAAATTTTTGAAAAAATTCGCCATAACCTCCTATGTACGAGGAGACCTTTAAAACAACAACTAGCCTCACATGGCCCTCACCAGTCCAAAGAAAACGACAAGCAGCTAGCCAATTGGCTCATAAAATCATCAAAACCCAATAAATTATTAAACATGTACCTATTTGTCGGGCTTACAATTTTATTCCTCTTCTTAGCTTCCATGCTATGACCTGTTCACACATATATATGTATATGTATGCAATTTCAATTAATTTCAATTCAGTTCAATATTTTGATTCGATTTGGCTAAATTTTCCTTCATTCTCTTATGGGTTTTATTGTTCCAACATTTTAATTAATCAAACCAATAATCATACAACACAACCATCAACCAATTAGTTAGTTAACATTTCAAATTCATAATTTTTTATATACTCAAAAATCATTTTTTTGATGCCAATTCACAACAGATAACCCTATCTAAGTTTTGGTTCTCACACCAGTTAATTGGAAATATATAGATATCCTACTTTCGAAGCTCGAAAATAAATGCTGATGATGACGCGTCAATCATCAGAATTATGCTCGGGCGACTAAAGTGTGATTCTATATCAATCCAATATATTCAAGGCTTCGTATACACGTGGATCAGACGTATATTAAAATCTCTATATGCCCGATAGTCCAAATAAATTTAAATAAATTATTCAAATACGTATAATAAGGTTTAAATTTTCAAAACAAAATTTGTTTTCACTTTTATTTAAAAAACAACATTCTTCCAACTCGTTCTAGGATACTACTAATCCCATCTCTAACGAGCCATTCTCATTGGATATTACTAATCCAATCTCTGATGAATTCTTTCATTCAGTTCTAATGTGTCTTGTTCTCGATCTCTATAAAACAAAGCTCTGATACCACAATGAAACGACCTAAACTTCCCTGTAAAGGGAAGCTCGGATTGAGTTGAGAAAACAACAAATCAAAATGCAAATAGAAGAACATTTCATTATTATTACAACAATTTACATCAGAGTACAGAATATAATAGAGTATGAATAATTATTACCCATTGGAAAATATCAGAGATTAAAATTACAATGCAGCGGAAAATCATTACATAAGACAACTGTAAGAAATACACGGATACAGAGCGTTCCGAAAATAGCTCCAGCTGTAAATCCAGGATCCTGTGAAAATAATATCTACAAAAACCCAACTACTAGCTGCCCGTGTGGAAAATAGGGGCACCTAGAGTTTAGGTTAAAACAATAAACTCCAGGTCACACATGTGACTGGTGTGAGAACTAAAACAGTTATTTAAAATTTTACTTCAAAAATAGAGTAAACCAAGGGACCACGCCGTATAACACAGGACGAGTTTCCTCCCAAGAATACTAGTGCATATAACAAACATCGCAATGCTTTTTGGAAAAAATGAAGCTATTATAAGACTCAGGTCCCATCACACTATGCAACGCAAGCCGAAGGATAAAGTTTTACCTTATAATAGCTAAACATGCTTGGTACGTTTAAAACAAATCATTCTGATACTATTATAAGTATAGTGTCAAAATCACTCCAAATATCAATGTATCAATCATAGATGGTATATTACTCCATCCTACTATGTCGCCATTCTAGTTCTACAATTTAAAACTGAAATGTCACATATTGGAAGTTGGATTCCATCTATGAGTCAAGGCAACGGATGACTCCTCACCGATTCGAGACACTCTAGCAAATGCCTCAGGATGCCCTGTAGTGAACCCTTAGATCTTCAGGGCCGGTCCACACTTATGTTAGTGGATTAGTATTCCTGAACACACGTTTCCCGGTCTTATCGGACCTATCCATCGGCTTTGTAGTTACCGATATATCTGAGATGCCTCGCAATCCATCATCCACATAGGTTATAAAAATATAAATGTTTGGGCTCCATACCATGACACTACCCATAGCTAGAAAGAAATGTCGTGCACTCCTTGCAGTCACGATCCCTTTTTTGACTCATACCGAGGTGTGAGGCTCACGAATTAATGCTATACACAAAGCTATGCTATTTAAAGCCGTGTTTTGATCATCAACCACAAGACTCTTCTTTTCAATAGAAGCCTTGATCATTTGCATCTCATCATGCCACACTGACAATTCACGCCACGCAACTGATGTCTATCGATATATAACCTCTGAGCTCGTACGTCTCAGATAAGGGTGTTATGCAAGATAATAAATTCTCCGCCACCAAACATATATATATTTAATAGAGATCAATCAACACAGAATAAAATCCAGTGTTAGACACACATCCATTTAATAGTTCATCCATTTAATAGTTCATTTTGGGTCTAAACGAAACCGGAGGCACCTTATTCCTCATCCCATATGTATAATATAGGAGAGTGGTCCTCACATATCCGGTCAATCTCCAAGTACGTCTGGACGATCACCACTTATTATGTTGTCTTGGGTGTACAGCCCAATCAAGACATCAGTAATCATCCAAACGATGTGAAGACCTCTAGTCTTCAACCTCCGTCTTCATCGTCGACTTATCGTCGAATCAGTTTTTCAGAATAGGTATAAACCCAGCCTTTCCGAATAACTCGCGTATATAATAAACAAGTTCTATAAAAACACAACATACGCCTCATATGGAATATTCTTTTATTCAAATATTATTATACTTTGGGAAATGTTCCCATTAATTTTGTCAAAGATAAATTCCTTTAAATTTATTCTTTAGTCTTCCTTTGGATATCAATACTAAACCAAATTAAGGTTTATCAACTAGTCGAGATTAGCGAACCTTACCGAAGTAATCATTTGTTTAATTTCCCAATCCCAAACTATTCATCCCATGGAGCAAAACTGGTAATACTCCATATCTAACACCAGGTGTTATTACTAAATTTAGTTACCATTTCACGTTCAAATCTTATTAAAGATTTAACTATCGCTTGGAGCAAAACTTGTGATACTCCATTCTCGATCATTTCCCAAATTTGATAATTAAAAGTATCAGTTCACATTTCATTCTAATTAAATATTCATTAAAACTCCACTTAGTTCTAATCTTCTAACAAACCAATATTAATGATTGTTTAACTTTGGGAAATCAAACATGTCGCATCGACAATCTACACCGTACCATTGATTTCTGCCGATATATAACCTCTAAGCTAGTAAATCTCAGAGAAAGGTGTTAAGCAAGAGAATAAATTCTCCGCCACCAAACAGATATATATTTAGCAGAGATCAACAAATACGGTTCAAAATACAATGTTAGACATGAAATCCTGTCTTTAATTGGGTTAAAGAACCAATGTCATTTAAAACACGGTTCACAGTAAACCCAAAATCACATTCCATTAATTATGGAATCTTCACGGAAAAATGATCAATATATAATCGATATTTATTTTCGTATCCGACTAATAATATAAATGGAATAACGATTTAACCTTTTAAATCCCATATATATTAACAGCCTTCCTCCACAGAAACTCACTTCGATTATTATCAAATCGAATTCCATTCCATTCCAATTTATTGTATTCAATGGAAAATTTTACTTTGGAAATTTCCTTTAAATCTTAACCAAAAGATTTATAAATTCCAAATCACATTTCAATGTAAATCAGGTTAAAGAACGAATGTCGTTAAAAAACATAGTTTACAATAAACCCGATTCACATTCCATTTTATTCAAATTACTAAATATAACTGAAAATTCTAGTAATCTTAATTAAAAGACTTATTCTTTTCACACAGGGTTTAAGAACAGTGTTATTTAAGACACCATTCACGATAAACCCAAAATCCAATTCTTTTATTCAATTCCAATTAAATATTAATTAATTGGAAAACTTCACTAAATCTTTATTAAAAGATTTATTCTTTTCTCAACTGGGTTTAAGAACAGTGTTAATAAAGACACCATTCACAACAAACCCAAAATCCAATTTAATATTAAATACAAGGCTCTTAATAGAAATTATATCGGCTTATATTCAATATCAAATTCCGAAACCAACAAATATCGTATTGGAAATAATGATATAAAATATATCTTCCAAATTTCCTTAACAATATCCATATAATCACAGAATCCAATATCGAAATATTCCGAAGATTATTTCCATTCCAAATCCAATCCAGTTTGTTTGTTGGAAATTTTTAGTTATATTAAAACCATTCACAAATGCAATTTATTTTATTTAGAAATTATTGGATTTCAAATCTAGTTAATAACTAGTTTATTTTGACAAAAAAAAAATTATCTTCACAAATGTGGAATTTTTCATCTTAATTCTTTCCAAATCATTTATTATGATTTTACACAAATTATTAATATTTTTAATAATTTTATTAAGGCCGTTTCAATCGATTTCCATAAACGGTCATCGAATCGCACTTACAGCGACCTTTTCCAAATTTGATTTGGACAAAATTCCAAATCAACCTTAGATTTCAAATCTCTTATATTCATTGGAAAGCTCTTTTTGAAACGATTCCAACGGTTCCAGTTCTGGTCTTTTTGATTCAGTTCCGGTTTTAAATGATATTTTTTTCAAAATAACTGATTTTGAAATAATTTCCTTTTCGATATTCATTATAAAATTGAATAAAATCGATATAAATATCGTTCGCATCAAAATGGCGCATAATTACTTAACATGGCTTCATATATTTAAATATTTTCGTACCCATCCAAAATCGAACATCAAATCCACATTTTAATTCTTTACTGAGTATTATTATAGAATATTCGTTATTTTTAAAATATTCGTTATTTTAAAATATTCCTTATTTCTGATTTGGAATCAGCCCCAATCAATTACTATATAATTTTATTTATATGGATTTCATATGACACATGTATATATCAGCACTGATAAACAATCAACCATCATCCAGAGTGCACTACACGACTACATAAGTATGAAATATAAATAATTAACGTTTACAACAGTTTGTCAACCAATAAATTGACATACAAACTAAACAATTGGGATTAGTCTACGTCAAATATCATCCCAATACCCGTGTGGGGTTTTCAATCATCAAATAATAATAATAATTTGTGCACTTGGGCGATGTGTAAAAATTATCATCCCAATCGATATCACAAATATAGGCGAGCATTAACAAGTCGTCTAACTTGTAAATGGATGTGTAAATTTATTTTTAACTATCCAATAATTATTTTAATTATTTCCGTTATAAGCTAAAAATAATATTTACAACTAACTAAATTTTTCTAATAGTTTTTATAAATTTCGGCATCATAACGGCGCGATATTAAAACCGGAATAAGGTCTAGCCTTATCCCTCGCCTAATACTGGCTCGCACCATGCATAAACCTGTTCCAATCAATTCACAATTAATCTGCAACCAATTTTACAATCATAATAAAATCACGCAGAATATCCAAATATATAAATAAATACTCAACTACCCAAATGCCATTTCCGGTGTCATAAGTGGCTATTCGCGGAGTATGGAATCCATTGTCAGTAATATCCATACATCGCTTTCAATTATGTGATTGTGCGAATTCGAGTGTTGAACTCCATATAATTCAAATCACATAATATGGTTTGTACAATAAATAGTGTCAAGGGCTTCTAAGCCCCGCCTACAACCTAAAATATTTTTAACTGTAAAATAAATTAAGTGAGAAGGAGTTCTCACCTTTGGTTTCCACTCTGTCATTCTTTATTTGAACGATTTGGATTTGGATTTGTTACAGCGTGTCGTGTCCTTTACCATGATTCCAATGAGATCCGTTTCACGTGATTTATATTAAAAATCATATTTTTAACAATGCTATATATATTTCAAAAATCATACTTTTATTTCACTATTATATGTATAGAAATTATATTTTTATAACGCTATTCAAATAATAAATATCATATTTTTATAATGATATTTAAATAATAAAAATCATATTTTTATATTGTCATTCAAATAAAAAAATCATATTTTTATATCATTATTCATATAATAGAAATCATTTTTTATGCTACTCCTATAATAAAAATCATATTTTTATTCGGCTACTATATATATAAAAATCGCATTTTTATATTGCTGCTATGTATATAAAATCACATTTTTGTATTGCTATCATATATATATATATAAATCATATTTTTTATCTTGCTCTAATATATATAAAAATCCAATTTTTATCATGCTTTAATATATATAAAAATCCAAATTTTACCATGTTTTAATATATATATATAATCGCATTTGTATACCGCTATAGTATATATAAAAATCATATTTTTATATGCTATTCATATATATAAAAATCAAATTTTTATTTGCTATTCATATGTATAAAAATCAAATTTTTATTCGCTATTCATATGTATAAAAATAAAAAAATTATTTGCTATTCATATATATAAATAAATCAAATTTTTATTTCGATGTTTACGCTATAAAAATCATATTTTTATTTCAAAATCATATGTGTAAAAATCACATTTTTAATTCAAAATCATATTTTTATATAAGAATAAAAATTAGAAAAACTCACATATTTTTTCTAGGGTTTCCATCGCTAGAGTGCAATCCCAAATCGATCGAGCAAAGTCATCCAAGCCTTGAAAGCATCCAACAGTGAAGAGAAGCGGGGGTTTCGGGTTTTAATGGAGAGAGAGGGGGAATAGGGGCAGCGATGGCGTAGGGAGAACGACGGCTAGGGCTGAGGAGTGACAGGAAATTGGGGAGCAGGTTTTATTTCTGATCGAATAAATGATTTGGGGGAGGGGGTTTAGTGAAAGGTTTACATTTATATTATTTTTTTCTCCAGAAAAAGTGATTTTGTATACGAAGTCCGAACGAGGCCCAATGACTGTCGCCCCTAACCAAATACCCTATTCCGGACATAATGGGATATGGCTGGTAAGAATGATTCGACTGTTTCTTGAATTTTCGTTGAAATTAAAATATAAATTAATTTAACGTTCTAAATTGATTTCAACGTACATTTTAATTTACCGCGGCCGTATAATAACTTCAAAAATTCAAGAAAAAGATAAATCTAGCAATGTTTTGATGATACGGTCCTAACAATGCTAGTTTCGTCGAATTTAGAGACCATTTGAAAAGCGGTCATTTTCCAATCGATTAAATTCAAATTGAAATTACCAAACGCGTTTAAATTCACCATGCTCACATATTAATTCCAAAAATTCTGAAAATTGGAATCTAGCAATAATTTGACATTCCGGATCCAACTAAAGTGGTTTCATCGAAAACGGAGGTGGTTTGCAAAATGGTTATTTTTAAGGGCTATATATTATATAAAAAAAATATAAATTCCATAGCGACTAATCTGAATTTTAAACTGGACATAACTTTTAATTCCCATTATGAAATCTGGATTTTTCGTATTCATTAGAAAGATATAATCAAACAGATTCAAATATTTCTGGTTTTACTGGAATCCGATTTATTTTGAATCCTGTCGAATTTTCAAACTACCGCGCCATTTCAGGCTCATTTTATGATTAAAATAAATTTATACCTTTCAACTTCAATTAAAATAAATTTTTGGTTGTAATTATTTAAATTAATTCATTTTAAATATTCAAAATCCATTAAAATTGCTAAAATAAAAATTTTAACTTGGTTCTGAAAATGCAGGTTGTTACACTTTTTATTGTTATATTTCATATATATTTGAAATCAGTGTTATTTATGCGGATTAACATCTGTGGATGCATGGAAATAGGTTGGAGGGATCCAACTTGATTCCTCAACAGTTATGTTGTTGTTTTTCATATATTGCATTATATGATGTGACAAATAATCTGGTGTTGATTATTGTGTGTATGGAAGTTTGAATAACACTTGTAGGATCTAGATTAACCCTAGAGGGGAGTCGAATAGGGTTTATTGCAATTTAAATAAATTTAAATCTAAAATAAAATAGCACAGAATAACTCGTAGAAAGAAAATCACACACAGAAGATACCCAGCTTCGGCAAAAACTCTGCCTACTGCTGCATTCAAGGTTTCTACTAGGGGTTATCAACAATCTCTATGCTTACAGACCCTTGTAAACTTGCGACCCTCGCTCACGACTGTTTAAACCCTACGCTCAAGACCTTGACACAACTCGATACCTTAAGCTGTGATTTTTCTTACTGCAAATCTTAGTAGTTATTGACTCCTTTTTATTTAAAATAAATTTATAACAAAACGAAAAAAAAACCCAAGATAAATAAATAAATAAAAACTTAGCCCCTTCAAAATATTGGCCGGCCACTTTATTTTGCTTTATCACTTTGAATTGATGCTTCCTTAATGGCTGCAGCCTTCTAGGGTTTCTTAGAAATCAATCTTCCTCCTTGATGGCTGAAGTCTCCTGGGGTTTCTCAGAAATCGATCTTCCTCCTTAATGGCGGCGGCTTCCTAGGGTTTCTCAGAACTCGGTCTTCCTCCAACGATTTATGCAATTGAATTGATGCTCCAATGGATTCCAATTTGATGTTGACAGCTCTGAAAATTGTATGTGATTTTCGTCCTTGTTCTTCTTATAATTATACACGATTTTGCTCTGGTTTTTCCTATATGTTGCCAACGATGAAGACGTGTGTATTTATAGGGTTACAATCCCTAAATTTTCCGATTCTAGATACTTCGATCGCCTTGAATTTCTCTTGCGATTTATATTGGGATATTGCGTGATTTTTTGGTTACGGTTTGAATTTTTGGAGTTTGAGATCTTCAAACTGTTCTGAAAATTTGTGTGAGATTTTTATTGTTTGAATTAATCCATGAACTTGCATATTATTTAAATTGGTAAAGTATCCACATTTCTTGGAATTGCTTGTTGATCAATCTGGATATTTACCAAAAAAATCCAAATATAATCTTTTCTTGGCAAAATTGGATTGATACCATGCTTTATTTTGCCATACTATTCTTTGCATGACATACTTGTATTTTTCTAATACTTGAACCGATAAGAACATATTTTCCTTGCTTTGAATTTACACTTCACCTTGATAGGAATGGATACTACCCTGATTTATGTCATTTTTGAACTATTAAGGACAGATGCTTAATGTGATGCCCACATGCAGTTTGAACCTATGCTGTCATGTCTTGTGTGTGTATATTTGTGCACATTTTGATGCCTTGTACTTCTCAAAACATTATACATGCATCCATGAAAGAATTCATATATGCTGTTGAATTTGCTGCACCATACACCATGTCATTCTTTTAATTTCTGGGTACATAAAGTTGTTGTACCCCTATATTTGAACATGTATTACTGAGTGCATTAAGCTTTGCTGTTTTCATGAACCAACTACATGTTGTGTATGCCTTTTGATCTGAAACACGTTTGGTCAGACATGTTGATCCAGTTTGCTTCATTCACCCTAACTTGATCACTTTATGTTGAGTCCATGTTAACATTTGCTGTAGCTTGAAAACTGATGTTACCTCATGTATACGTATGCATGTATAAACATGTTATATGCCACTACATGCTTATATTCATGTTATGTATGCTCCAGTCTTGAACTTTTATATGCATACTTGAAATTCTGCTGCTTTGTACACTAATTTAAGCTGCTGCCATATCAATATGAGCTCGACTAGTTGCATAATCTTGTTGTTGCTACCATATTTGAAACAGCACTATTCATTTTGCTAACATGAATCAATCATGCTGAACCATGCTACCATGTTGACTTGAATACATCCCACTGTTTCTATTTTGAACTCCGTACATATGTGCTGTTAGTCCACTATTATTTTGAGCAGCACTGAAAAAATACATGCTACATAATCTTTGTGTTTCACCACCTTGTTAGTTTGCTTGTGTCAAATCGACTCGACCATGTTAGCATTCCTGTATACATGTATATATATGCACGTATGTGTGTATAGATGTACGTATATATGTGTGGCTGACCGTTATGAATATATATCAGCAGACAACTGCACTGTGTTGAGGCTGTTCAGAATCAGCTAGTTATGACGCTGGTTCAGATCAGCAGACCAGTGTGGTGTGTTGAGGCTGATCAGTGGGTACAAATGAATAGAAAAAAATCAGATCAAGTCATGAAAAATGATGAGAAACAAACCAGAAATCTAAGGCAAATAAAATTTTAAAAAATAAAATTTATATTCGCATGTATTCAGTTTTATTTCTATTGCAGTGTACTTTATGTGTGTGTTTCATGTGACAGGTAAGCAAGTGATGACTAGACTAACAGAAGACTGTGAAGGAAGAAAACAGAAGATGAAGCAATAGTGAACATGTGCCAGTTTGAATGTGTATGAGTGTGAACTATATAGAAATGTATATGAATGTTGAATGAACTGTAGTGTGGAGCTATTGTACAGAAAATAGAAAAATGTGCTAACAATTGTAATAAACAAATTTGATTGAAATAAAATATTGTTTTATTGTGTTCAAACAAATTTGTCTATCGTATTCAGTTTATATACAAGTTCAGTATCATGTGAATAAATATGAAATGCGATGTATTATAGAGAAATGTTCAAATAGTGGAGTTGGAATGTTGTACTATTTTAGTTTTTGAAATAAAATATTTAATTGAATAAAATACTGTGAGTAGCGTAAAATAGTGTATTATTCAATAAATATTTATTTCTATGAAATGAAATATAAAATAGTACAATTACAAAAACATTTAAATAATATTATATGTCTATTATTATCAAATAATAAACATACAACACATTGTTGTACCCAACATTCTCTCCCTTTTGATGATGACAAACATATACAAGATTTTGAATGTGCTAAATGTGTTTGAACGTGAAATATATTATACCCCCTATTTGTGTGCTCCCCCTACAACTAAAATCCCCCCATATTGATGCATAAATTTGAAATTTTCATAATACCAGTTTTTTTTAAAAAAAATCCATAAATGTTTACTCATCCATAAGAATCCTGACCATTCTCCCCCTTTTGTTATCATCAAAAGAATAACAAAAATTGAAACAGTGATGAATACAAACTAGAAATACAAATTCAAATCAAGAGGGAAAATATACCGTAAGTCTCATTTAATCAAACAAAAATCATAATATTCTTCAAATTAGAAGCAAAATTCACTTTTTAGAATGATGGATTTATGATTGACTTTATAAAAATGAGGAGAGTTCAATAAAATTGAATATTTGAATATGATTTTTCAAAAGATTTTTAATAAGCTCAAAAATGTGTTAAGCACTTGCTAACCGCGCATAGCCCAAAGGTCTTTTAAATGGGGTTAGTAGTAACTTAACTTTATCCTCTCAATAAGTTCTATCCATGCACAACCCAAAGGTCTTTTAAGTGAGAATAGAAGCACATAGAGATTAAGGTAATTCACCCACGCATAACCGCAAGGACTTTTAAATGGGGGTGAATACCAAGGATAAATTATTATTATATATATATATTTCAAAATTTTCTTTATTCTCCAAAATTAAACTCCCCACATTATATAAAATCATGATGAATGTCAGAAGGATGGTAGTAGTAGAAAAATGATTATGAAAAATGCACCAATTTTAAAGATATTATAAAATTTGTTCAATCGTCATGAGAAATTAATAATATTTCCTCATGTTATGAAAAAAATAGTATAGTCAATATTCATCACAATTTCAAAATCCAACATAATTTTGACGAGCTACGAAATAGTTTAAATGGTCAATCATTTAACTTTTGAATAACCATTCAAGAATATATTAAAAAAATAGATAATGATCAATCAATTTCTATGATTCCCAAATCTAAGCGTAATCGTGAAAATCTATCTTCGGGAAGAGGTTTTGTTAAAATATCAGCAAGCTGACAATCAGTTGAAATAAACTTAATACAGATATCTTCTCATAAAATGTGATCTCCAATAAAATGTTGTCTCGCATCTATGTGTTTAGTGCGTGAATGGTGAACATGATTATTAGACAAATCTATAGCACTTTTACTATCACATTTTAGTGGTATTTTTTATAAATTAGACCAAAATCTGAAAGAGTTTGCATCAGTATTTGTGCACAACAACTTCCTAAAGCAATGTATTCAACCTCAGTTGTGGATAAAGTAACACAATTTTGTTTTCGACTTGACCGTGAAACTAACGAGTGTCCTAGCATAAAACAAGTCCCACGAGTACTTTTTCTATCAACAAGGGATCCAGCATAATCAGCATCAGAATATTTATTAATTCAAAATTATTGCATGTGGGGTACCATAAACCAAATTTTTACGTGTGTGCAGAAGATATCTTAATATTCTTTTTGTGGCTTTTAAGTGAGATTATTTTGGAGTAGACTGAACGTGTACATAAACAGACAACAAACATAATATTAGGCCTAGATGCGGTGAGATAAAGAAGTGAATCAATTATTCCGTGATATTTTTTCTAATCAACTGCAACTCCTTTCTCGTCTTTGTCAAGTTTGGTCGAAGGACTCATCGGTGTTCTGAGTGGCTTGCGTTTTCTAGTCCAAATCTTTTCAGCAATTCGGCGATGTATTTTGTTTGTGATATGAAAATACCCTTGGTGCTTTGTTTGATTTGAAATCCAAGGAAGTACTTTAATTTACCTACTAAGCTCATTTCGAATTTATCCTACATGACTTTTTCAAACTTCTCACATAGACGATCATTAGTAGCACCATATATAATATCATCAACATAAATTTGGACTATCAAGAAATCGTCACCTTCATGTAATAGAAACAGTGTCATGTTAGCGCTGCCCTTTTTAAAACCATTTTCCAAAGGATATGCACTTAAATAATCGTACCAAGCTCTAGGAGCTTGTTTAAGACCATATAATGCTTTTTCAAGTTTATATACATGATTTGGAAATTCACGATTTTCAAAACCATGTGGTTGTTCTACAAAAACTTCTTCTTTTAATTCTCCATTTAAAAATGCACTTTTTACATTCATTTGTTTAATTTTGAAAACTTTATAGCATGCAAAGTTGAGATGGCTTCTAACCTAGCTACTGGTGCAATTGTCTCATCAAAATCAATGCCTTCAATTTGATTATATCCTTTTGCATCCAGCCTAGCTTTGTTTCTAATTACATTTCTGGATTCATCAAGCTTATTTTTAAACACCCATTTAGGTCCTACTATTGGATAGTCATTTGGTCTAGGAACTAATTTCCAAACTTTATTTCTTTCAAATTGATTAAGTTCTTCTTGCATCGCTAAAATCCAACTTTAATCACTAAGTACAATTTCAATATTTTTTGGTTCAGTTTCAGAGATAAGACAACTGTGAATATAGAAAGCACATATATCTTTATTACATGATGAACGAGTTCGTATACCTGCCATTGGATTTCCTATTACCAATTCTGGAGGATGATTTGCTTTGAATTTCAAGTTGTTGACTTCAAACGTTGGTTTTGTTGGATCGTCACTGCAAGTCTTCTCTTTATTATTTTTTCACCCTCATATGCAATTCCCTCATAATTTTTATCTCCATTCACTGTATCCAAGTCTGACTCATCAGATTTAACATTTATGGTTTCAACAATAATTTTTTTTCGTTTGTTGAAGATTCGATATGCCTTGCTTCTTAAAGAGTAACCCATGAAAATTCCCTTATCGACCTTTGATTCAAACTTACCAAGTTGATCACCTATATTAAGAAGATAAGAAGGGCATCCAAAAACTCTAAAATATGAAATGTTAGGTTTTCTGTCGAACCACAATTCATAGGACATTTTATTAAGTATTGGTCTAATCATTACTCTATTCATTACATGGCAGGATGTATTAATCGCTTCTGCCCAAAAAGTCAAAGGAAATTTATACTCACTTAATATAGATCTAGCCAATTCTTGTAATGTATGATTTTTTCCTTTCGACTACCCCATTTTGTTGAAGTGTTCGAGGGGAAGAAAATTCGTGTTTAAAACCATTTTTTTCACAAAACTTTTCAAAATCCAAATTTTCAAATTCACAACCGTGATCACTTCTTAAAGTTTTTATTGAAACACTTTTTTCATTTTGAACGAGTTTTGCAAACTTTGAAAAGTAATCAAAAGTTTCGCACTTTTTGGCTAGAAAATAAACCCATGTAAATCTGGAATAATCATCAACCAACACATAGCTATAATGTTTTCCATTCAAGCTAGCAATTTCATTTGGTCCAAACAAATCCATATGAATTAATTCAAGTATCCTATTAGTACAAATGACATTTTTGGGGCGAAATGATGAATGACTGAATTTTCCCTTAGTACATGATTTGCACACTTTATTACTTTTATATTTCTGATGTGGTAATCCCCTTACCAATTCTTTTGTTTTAAGTTTTTCTAAGAGACTCATACTAGTGTGACCCAATCTCCTATGCCATAAGAAAACTTTTTCATCCGTAGCTACTAAACATCGTGAGAGAGTCAAATCATCAATGAAAGCGCATAAACATTTCCCTTTCTTTTTCCTATGAACACTATATTACTACTGTATTTTTTAATGCAAATTTCACTATCAAATACTACACTCATTCCATTGTCAAATAGTTGGCTTATGGAGATGAGATTGTGATGCAAGTTTTCAACATATAAAACATCAGTTAAGGAGAAAGTACTATTACCTACTTTACCTTTATCGATAATTTTACATTTACTGTTATCACCCATTATCACACTTTCACCTTTATGTTTTTGGCTAAGGAACTTTGATTTATCTCCAGTCATATGTTTGGAACAACCTGAATCCAAGTACCATTCTTTTTGCTCCTTAGCCCGCCAACATACCTCACTGGAGTCTTCTTTGCTACTTTCTGAATCTGACTATGCCATAAGACATAGATTGGATTCTTCTTTATCACTGTCAGAGTCTTCTTCTTCTCCTTCTTCATCGTCCCATGTAGCTGCAAAAGCTTTCTTTTTCTTTTTCTTCTTTCTTTCTTTCTGAAGTAGTGGACAATTTGGTTTGATATGGCCTGGTTTATTGCAGTTGTAGCATATGACTTCTGCGCCTGAGTTGTCTGAATTCTTGATTTTGTTGGATCTTGAATTTTTCTTCTGTGACTTGTATTTCTTGTTAGACCACCTTTTAAGAATCATGGCCAATTCTTCAATAGGATTCTCGAATTCGTAATTACTTTCAAGAGTGTTGTTGAGAGCAATTGTCTTTTTCTTTGATTCTAAATCATTGCGTCCTTCTTTGGCTTTTAACTCCATCTCATAAGCGATCAAGTTTCCAATCAACTCTTCTATTCTCAACCTACTTAGATCTTTAGATTCTTGAATAACTATTACTTTGGCTTCAAAGTTCATTGGTAGCACTCTCAGTATTTTGCGTATTAATTCCACTTCAATGTAGGCTTTACCAAGAGCCCTTGCATTATAAACTAGTGTGGAGAATCGACCATACATCTCTTTTATATCTCGTCTTTGCACATCGTGAAATTTTCATATTCGTTGCAGAGTAGTGCGAGACGAGATTCCTTGACTTGAGATGTCCCTTCATGTGTAACTTCCAAAGTATGCCAAATTTCCTATGCAGTTGAACAGTGAGATATACGGTTAAACTCAGCTTTATCAAGAGCACAAATTAAAGCGTTCATTGCTTTGGCATCAGTTGAGAATATTTTTTTATCATTATCATCCCACTTATCTTTTGGTTTAGGGATTTCAATATCATTAATAATCGTAACGGGAGGTTTGTAGCCAGTTTCAACAATATCCCGTACATCATAATCAATTGAACTCAAATAAATTTTCATCCTAGCTTTCCAATAGGCATAATCAGTTCCATTAGACATTGGTGGCCTAGCTATGGACTGACCCTCAGAAAAAGCATTGTTAGACAAATTCATGACTCTAGAGTAAAAAATACCTACTCTGATACCACTTGTAGGATCTAGATTAACCCTAGAGGGGGATTAATAGGGTTTTTTAATATATTTATATCTAAAAAAATAGCACAGAATAACAGAATAACTTGCAGAAAGAAAATCACACACTATAGATACCCAGCTTCGGCAAAAACTCTGCCTACTGCTGCATTCAAGGTTCCTACTAGGAGTTATAAACAATCTCTACGCATACAGACCCTTGTGAACTTGCGACCCTCACTCATGACTATTTAAACCCTACGCTCAAGACCTTGACACAACTCGATCCCTCAAGCTGTGATTTTTCTAACTACAAAACTTAGTAGTTATTGACTCCTTTTTATTTGAAAAAAATTATAACAAAACAAAAACCCTTGATAAATAAAAAAAGACTTAGCACGTTCAAAATATTGGTCGGCCACTTTATTTTTCTTTATCACTTTGAACCAATGCTTCCATAATGTCGGCGGCCTTTTAGGGTTTCTCAGAAATCAATCTTCCTCCATGATGGCGGCGGCCTCCTAGGGTTTCTCAAAAATCGATCTTCCTCAATGGCGGCGGCCTCCTAGGGTTTCTCAGAACTCAATCTTCCTCCAACGATTTATGCAATTAAATTGATGCTCCAATGGATTCCGATTTGATATTGATAGCTTTGAAAATTTTATGTGATTTTCGCCCTTGTTCTTCTTATAATTATACATGATTTTGCTTTGGTTTTTCCTATATGTTGCCAACGATGAAGACGTGTGTATTTATAGGGTTACAATCCCTAAATTTCTGATTCTAGATACTTCGATCGGCTTGAATTTCTCTTGCGGTTTATATTGGGATATTGCGGAATTTTTTTGTTATGGTTTGAATTTTTGGAGTTTGAAATATTCAACCTGTTTTGAAAATTTGCATGAGATTTTTTCCGTTTTGAATTGGTCCATGAATTACGTGTTATTTAAATTGGTAAAGTATCCACGTTTCTTGGAATTGCTTGTTGATCAATCTGGATATTTACCAAAAAATCCGAATGGAATCTTTTCTTGGCAAAATTGGATAGATACTATGCTTTATTTTGCCATATTATTCTTTGCGTTACATACTTGTATTTTTCTGATACTTGAACTGATAAGAACATATTTTCTTTGCTTTGAATTTACGCTTCACCTTGATAGGAATGGATACTACCCTAATTTATGTCATTTTTGAACTGTTAAGGACAGATGCTTAATATGATGCCTACATGCAGTTTGAATCTATGGTATCCTGTCTTGTGTGTGTATATCTGTGCACATTTTGATACCTTGTACTTCTCAAAACATTATACATGCAGTCATGAAAAAATTCATATAATCTGTTGAATTTGTTGCACCATACACCATGTCATTCTTTTAATTTCTGGGTACATAAAGTTGTTGTACCTTTGTATTTGAACATGTATTACTGAGTGCACTAAGCTTTGCTGTTTTCATGAACCAACTACATGATGTGAATGCCTTTTGATCTGAAACTTGTTTGGTCAGACATGCTCATCCAGTTTGCTTCATTCATCCTATCTTGATCACTTTATGCTAAGTCCATGTTAACATTTGTTGTAGCTTGAAAACTGATGTTACCTCATGTATACATATGCATGTATAACCATGTTATATGCTACTACATGCTTATATACATGTTATATATGCTCCAGTCTTGAACTTGTATATGCATACTTGAAATTCTGCTGCTTTGTACACTAATTTAAGCTGCTGCCATATTAATATGAGCTCGACCAGTTGCACAATCTTGTTGTTGCTGCCATGTTTGAAACTGCACTATTCATTTTGATAACATGAATCAACCATGCTGAATCATACTGCCATGTTTACTTGAATACATCCAACTGTTGCTATTTTGGACTCCATACATATGGGTTGTTAGTCCACTATTATTTTGAGCAGCACTGAAAAAATACATGCTACACTTGCTTTGTGTTTCACCACCATGTTAGTTTGCTTGTGTCAAATCGACTCAACCATGTTAGCATTCCTGTATACATATGTGTATATATGCACATATGTGTGTATATATGTGTGGTTGACCGTTATTAATATATATCAGCAGAACACTACATTGTGTTGAGGCTGTTCAAAATAACCTAGTTATGACGCTGGTTCTGATCAGCAGACCAGCGTGGTGTGTTGAGGCTGATCAATGGGTACAAACGGATAGAAAAACAAATCGGATCAAGTCATGAAAAATGATGAGAAACACACCAGAAATCTGGGGCAAATAAAATTTTAAAAAATAAAATTTATATTCGCATGTATTCAGATTTATTTCTATTGCAGTGTACTGTAAGTGTGTTTCATGTGACAGGTAAGCAAGTGATGACTGGACTGACAGAAGACTATGAAGGAAGAAGACAGAAGATAAAGCAATAGTGAACATGTGTCAGTTTGAATGTGTATGAGTGTGAATTGTATAGAAATGTATATGAATGTTGAGTGAATTGTAGTGAGGAGCTATTGTACAGAAAATAGAAAAATGTACTGACAATTGTAATAAACAAATTTGATTGAAATAAAATATTATTTTACTATGTTCAAATAAATTTGTCTATTATATTCAGTTTATATACAAGTTCTGTATCATGTGAAGAAACATGAAATGTGATGTATTATAGACATGTGTTCAAATAGTGGAGTTAGAATGTTGTACTATTTCAGATTTTGAAATAAAATATTTAATTGAATATACTGTGAGTAGTGTATAAATAGTATACTATTCAATAAATATTTATTTCTATGAAATGAAATATAAAATAGTACAATTACAAACACATTTAAATAATATTATATGTTTGTTATCATCAAACAAAAAACATAAAACACATTGTTGTACCCAACAACACTGACCTTTAAATAACATGTATTTAAATATCGTAAGAATATAATTGACTGAAATGAAAATGGGTTTGGGTTTTGAAAGGGAAAAAACTATTTTTAAATAGAAATTGAATTTCGATTGGAATTATATATAATAGCTTGTTTTAATTATATTGAAACGAGTAGTTTGAGTTATAAACTGTATTTAGAGATAAAGTGGAATAGTTATTATTAGATAATTTGGAAATATAGTAATGAATTTAAAAATGGGAATTGTTTCGATGTTCAAAATGTGAACGAAACTAAGTAAATCCATAAGGATTTGTGATTATAATTCGACGATGTCGAAATATTTTTAGAAATTAATTATTATAAAATTCAGAGATCGATGAGATGGTTAACATTTGGTTTGAAACCAATAAATAATAATCGAATATGAAGTGGAAGTTAAGTTATAAACCTAAGGTATAGCTAATGAGAAATTTACTTGCAAATGGAGTTTATAAAGTAGAATATGATTCTGAATTTATAGAATAACTAAATAGATGAGATTTTAACCTATAATGGCATTTATTATTTAAATGAAGATTTATTTGATAAACAAGTTCAGATTTTTATAAAGGGATAATACTCACGTTTTAAAGTAAATAAGGATTTTAGAGAAAATGATTTGCATATTAAAATGATTATAATGGAAATTAGGAACGTTTCCAATATAAATAATGTATATTTTTTCAAAGCATAGGAAATAAGGGATATGAAAAATGGGAATGATTTCGGATGTTAATAATGTATATTTTCTGCAATATGAAAATAAGAGTTTATAATATTTAGAAATGTTTTTCCAAAAAGCATGAAGGGCTAAACGAGTTTGAGAAATATTTGGGAAGATATGGGAAGTTAGAAAGTTAATGTTAATTAAAAAGGGCCAGTGATTGTTTGATGCGTAGCCGTAAATTTAAATGGATGTTGTTTTTCTTTGATAGTTAAATCACCGGCAATCAAAGAATTTATACCATCTTTGTCAATACGGAGAGACCGGTTGGATTAATTATTCGGAAACCACTCCATTTAGGGTATAACCGTTGTGAATCAAAATATGCTAAAGATAATTGAAGATGGAGTGAAATGCAAGGGATCTTCCACTTACAGGATAGTGCATTCAGTTTGTCCAGACCCAAGACAACTTTAATGGACGAATGTTTGACAGAGTATTCCTAACAAACCACATAAGACGATCTTTTCAAGGTATTACGTTCGATGGCAGAGGAATTCGTTTCTCTTAGCTTTTATACCCGTAATATCCTTGGGAGATCAACTAGTGATTTGACGGATTTGACGATGTGGCATTCAAAGTTATGGTGGCTAGATGTTCTAAAAAGGTATACGTAGCCTCAAGCTTCACAACCGGGAAATGACAAAAATCGGGCAGGCAACATGGCTAGTTAGGTCATACCCAAGAAGGGTATATTTCTCACCGATCTAGAGAAAAGTTCATTATTTATTCTTCCTTCGATTCTGTATCTCAAGAATTATGGTTGGACGGCCTACAACCGTAGGTGATAATATATTCGCTACACTCAAGCTAAATGAATGGGCATTCATGTGTGGCCAGGTTACAAGATGTTCTTGTTGAACCCTAATGTATTTCATCTAGGTACACTAATCGTGAGGTGGTTCCATACCTTGTCATAGCTGGAATCCAATCTTCAATAAGCGCCGTGCGGTTTTTTATTTTTTACTATGTATGAGGAGCGTGAGATGCGAACGTTCTGCTATTTGGTTATTTACTTGATTAGACATTATTATAATATCACCGGACTTCCTATCAAAAATGTTTTGGGTTATAGTAAGGTAAAAACCGTCCATGTTTAAGTGTGGGCTGGTCTAACTATTATTATTTTCTTTCAAAAGGATTTTCAAAGTTAAACAATATGGTTGGAGTTTACTCACACAAGTCCCATGACTGGCCCAGAGTTTATTTTGTTTGTTTTTAACCTAAATTCTTGGGTGCACAGATATTTACGGGCGGATAAGTGTTTTCAGTATTTTACAGATGCACTTGGAGGAGCTCGAAGCAGGAGTCTTCACTGTTAGTTATTTAGAGTTATTTTCCGATGAAATGTATATGTGTTATACTCTGAGATGGTATGTATATACAATATGACTTTTATTTCAAAGTAACATTATATATTATATTTTATTCATTCCGTTGTGAGATTCGTGTTAACTCTGATTTAGTTTTTTTTGTGCTCTTCTTCTTCTATTCTAACTTTCTTTCTTTCTACTTCTCACCCTCTAACTTCTTTCTATTAATGACCCGGTATTTTCAATATATGAATAATTGGTATCGTATTTATGTCTATTTTTGGGGTCGAAAATCTCCTGGGTCGTTACATTTTGAATCATTGCTTGAATGGTTGAATTGAGTGTTGTGCTTGATCTTGTATGTTATAGCATTGTTTCAGGAGATGCAAAGATCATCGGAGGTGATAGGAGAAAATTGAGAAGGTGGGAGTTTCTAGGTTTGTTTTTCCTAGTTCGAACCCATTATATAGCCTTTCATTTCGAAAATGAACGAGGAACTGAAGGCGCTTCGAGAAGAAACATGGCTTCAAATCAAAGCAGTTAGGATACTCGTAATTATACACTAAACAAGTTTCTTTTATTTGTGGTACGGCTAGAAAAGGAAGGCTTCAAATCGACCCAATGGCTTAAAGCAGGGCTTTGCAATAAGTTGGCTACAAACTAATCCAGTGAATCGAAGTGAGGCAAGCTCAAAGCGTCATCCAGGTGGTTCGAAGCAGGTCTAGGAACTTCAAAGCACAGCAGCAGGGGTCGAAGTAACGTTTCAAGTAATTTAATAACTTAATTAAATATTCTAGTGTTTAATTATATTTAATCAAATCGATTTCTTATAAAATATGTATCTTATCCATTTTAGATCCAAGTCGAATGTCGTTCTACATTTTCGAATTGGACTAAATATATTAGGAGCTCGCTAGAATTTTGGCTAAAATCAAACATTTTTTGGTTTTAGTTTAAATCCAATCTCATCGACAATAACTCAATCAAGGCGAGTTTGCTCACTCACAATAAATTAAACATTAAGCAAATTAGACTATTGAAATGACTATGAAGTATTAGGTATGGGTGTAAATCGGTCGGACAAGAAAAGACTAATGTGTGTTCAGTTTCTATCCTAAATTAAATCGGACTGAACTCAGACAAGACAAATTTTTTCTCGCTCAAATTTTGTAGACCTAACTTGTCTCCTAAATAAAATTGGTTGGACATGGACTTTTGTTTTTCGGACACAGACACGAATGGATAGGATCAGACATAACTGTTTATATCAAATTTTTATACTTTTTATTGGGTTTCTTTCAATTATTTACCAAATTACAAGAATTCGAATGAACACAGAATGTATGTGATTTTTTTCTCATACAAATTTTATTGTCTACACTCGTGTCCTAAAGAAAAATCGGATGGACTCGGACGGTCGTATTTCGATCATGGACATGAGCAGATGTTGGACATTTGAAAAAAAAATTATAGCCATAGTATTAGGATATTTAGAAAGTTTCATGAATTTTGCTATATATTTTGTGCACATGCAACATGAACACTTGAGATATACGACCAGAAAATCTACGTGGGACTGTTATGATGTGTGTTGATTTATGTGTGATATTGTAATGGATATTTATTGGTTCTCATCCTACAAGTACGAATACGTTAGGAAAATCATTATACGTTGAAATGATACATACCCGAGCGATTGTATAGACTTTAAGAATTATAATAGAAATTTATTTTAGAAATTTTGTAACAACCCGACAAATCAGAACCAATTTAAATTTTTTATTTTGGATATCTTAATGAAATTGGAATATTTTAAATAATAACGACTAAAAATTTATTTGAATCGAAGTTAGAACGAATATATTTATTTTAAATATAAAATGAGTCAGAAATAGCGCTGTAGTTTGAAATTTTGACTTTGAACTTTGACTGGATGTACAAGATTCAAAATAAACCAGATTTTAGTGAAACTAAAATATTTAAATCTTTTTAAAAATATCTTTCTAATGAATCAGAAAAACCGAAATTTCATAGCGGAAATCAAAAGTTATGGCCAGTTGAATATTCTGACTGGTCGCTATGGAATAAATATAGCCCGTAAAAATAGACATTTTGCAAACGACCTCCGTTTTCGACGAAACCATTTTGGTTGGATCCGGAATGTCAAATTATTTCTAGGTTTCAAATTGCATAATTTTTGGAATTGATATGTGAGCATGGCAAAGGAAAACGCATTTGGTAATTTCAATTTGAATTGGATCGACCAGGAAAAGTCCATTTTTCAAACGGTCTCAAAATTCAATGAAATTAATTTTGCTAGGACCATATTGTCCCAACATAGCAAGATTTATTTTTCAGAAATTTTTGGAATCAGTATGTGGCCCCGACAAATTAAAATGTACATTCAAATTTAAATTTGAATGTTTTATATTATAATTTGGAGAATAACTGACTGACACAATCGAACGGGCTTACGAAACATATTCCATTGTGTCCGAAATGGGGGTATTTAGCTAGGGGCGACAGTCGTTGGGTTTGAATTGGAGTGCATATGGACTTAGGGACATTTTTAGAGTTAAATAGAATTAAAAATTAAATATAAATTTGTGGGCCAATCAAATTCCATTGTTCATTCTCCAAAACTCGACAACTCTCAAAACCGACGATGGAAAGAGGCTTCTTTCTTCTCCCCTCAAATCCGGAGAATCCACTCACCAAAATCGAAGGCTCCAGTTGAAGATTTTGAAGAGCATCCCTTCCTCTTCAAATCAGTACCAACCACGCCCTTTATCGTCGAGTGGTTGAGGAGATCCACGGCCCCGAAGTCGCCGACTTCAAATAGCCGGAGCACCGCAGTGCCTCCATCGCACGTGACCCCACCTACCTCGTCGGGTACGCCCCTCCTGGCTCTACGCCGCTACGAAATCCGATCATCCTAAAACATCGCAGATTTTGCGCAAATCGGTGACCTAGTTTGGAACGAACTGCTGGGAGGTATCGACTTAGTTTATTTAAACTGTTTTCAACATTCAAAAGCGTCATAAAATGTGAAAATCAAATAAAAAAAATCTTTTTCGTATGTTGTCGAAATCCAGTGAAACAAGAGATATTGGACTCATGATGATGTCTTCTACATTCTAGAAGAGATGGAGAATTTTTGGAGCTTCCTACAATTTAAGGAGGAGAGGAACTATAAAGACCCGTAACTTCCCCGGTAAAGAAAGAGCGAATACTTTGAGGACAAGACAAATCAGAACGCAAACAGAAGAACATTTCATTGTTTAATACAACAATTACATCAGAATACAAGAATATACAGAGTATGAATAAATATTACACAGAAAATAACAGAGATTTAAATTACATTTAAATACATCGCAGCGGAAAATAATATAATACACAACTAGAAGTAATACATGGATACAGGCTTTCCGAGTATCGTTCCAGCTGTAAATCAGGATCCTGTGAATATAAATCTGCAAAACCAAAACTACTAGCTGCCATGTCAAAATAAGGGCACCCAGAGTTTAGGTTAAATCAATAAACTCCAGGTCAGTCATGTGACTGGTGTGAGAACTAAAACAGTTATTAATCTTTATTTTAAAGTTAGGTAAATCAAGGGACCACGCCGCTAACGCGGAACGGGTTTCCTCCCAAGAATACCAGTGAATAAAACAACAGTGCAATGCTAAATAAAGAACAATGAAGCTATTATAAAACCCAGGTCCCATCACACAATGCAACACAAACCGGAGGATAGGGTTTTACCTTATAATAGCCAAAGAATGCTTGATACGCTAAATTTCATCTTTTATTATTACTATAAGTGTATAGTGTCAAAACAATTTCAATCATAAGTATCAATCATAGACGGCTTAAGCGCCCCATCCCACTATGTGGCCATATATAGGATTACAACTAAAATCGAAACGTCACGTATTGGAAGTTGGTTTTCCATCTGTAAACTGAGGCCAGGGATCATCCTCAACCGATTCGAGACTCTCTAGCCCAAGCCTCAGGAACAGCCGCAACTGCCCCAAGGATCGTCAGGGCTGGTCCACGTCCACCGATGTGGATTATTATGCCTGAACCAAGCATTTCCCCGCCCTATGAGGCGTAAATGAGCCAACAAATGACTCCATCGGCTCCACATAGTCACCGATATATCCGAGGCGCTTCGCAACAGCAACAACCACATAAGTCAAACTCGTCAGGGCGTGTCAGACCACTGACTCCACTTCTAACTAGAAGGAAACGCATGCCCTCCCTGATGTCCTCTCCCGTTTCTAGTTCACAACCGGGGTATGAGGCTCACGAATCAACGTTACACAAAGAAATGCCACACAGGCCGTGCTTTGATCATCAACCACAAGACTTTGCTTTTCAACAGAAGCCTTGATCAATTGCCACTTAAGCATGCCACACAGGCAATTCACTCCATGCGATGGATATCCATCAATATATAACCTCTGAGCTCGTACGTCTCAGAGAAGGGCGTTAAGCAAGAGAATAAATTCTCCGCTGCCAAACAGATATATATTAATAGAAATCAATCACACAGAATAAAATCCAATGTCAAACACACAATCCATTTACAAGTTCGTTCTGGGTCTGAACGAAACTGGAGGCACCTTGTACCTCGCATATCCATCGATCTCCAAGTACGTCTTGACGACCACTAATTGATTCCCTCCTCTTGGGTGTATGACCCAATCAAGATCATCAGTAATCACCTAAACGACGTGAAGACCTCCGGTTTTCAACCACCGTCTTCATCTTCGACTTATCGTCGTATCAGTTATTCGGAATGGGATAAACTCTTTCCGAATAACTCGCTTATATAGTAAACAAGTGTTACACAAACACAACATACGCCTCATTCCAATTCATCAGTCACTAACCGTAAATTAGTAAGGGAACAATTCCCCAAATATTAACCCTGAAGGTCGAAACCAACATCAGATCAATACCCAGGAAACCATTCATCTAAACTAATCTTCAGTTAGCTGCTAAATTTCACAATCTTATGGATATGTTCCCATTAATTTTATCAAAGATAAATTCCTTAAATTTATTCTTTAATCTTCTTTTGAATATCAATTCAACTAGTCGGGATTAGCGAACCACACCAAAGTAATCATTTATTTCATTTCCCAATCCTAACCTATTCATCCCATGAAGTAAAACTGGTCATACTTCATATCTAACACCACGGTGTTATCGGTAAATTCAATTACCATTTCACGTTCAAATCTAATTAAAGATTTAACTATCGCATGGAGCAAAACTGGTCATACTCCATTCTCGATCTTTTCAGTCTAATTAAAGATTCATTAAAACTGCACTTGGTTTTAATCTTCCTGTCTTTAGCTGGGTTAAATAATCAATGTCATTTAAAACACGGTTCATGATAAACCCAAAATCACATTTCTTTATATTAGCCTTTAACCGTGAAATAGCAAGTGAGCAATTCCCTAAGTGTTAATCCCGAAGGCCGAAACCAGCATCAGATCAATACCCAAGAAACCATTCAACTTAACTAATCTCAAGTTAGTTTCTGATTTTCTTAACTTAGTTGGGTCTAAAAACAGTATTATTGAAGATAACGTTCACGACAACCCAAAATCACATTCCATTAATTATCGGGTTAAAGAACAAGTGTTATTTAAGACACCGTTCACGATAAACCCAAAAATCAATGCAAATTCAATTCCAACTAAATACCATTTAATTGGTACACTTCATTAAATCTAAATAAAAAGATTTAATCTTTTTCTCAACTGGGTTTAAGAACAGTGTTAATGAAGACACCATTCACCACAGACCCAAATCACGTTTGATATTAAATACAAGGCTCAGAATAGAAAATATATCGGCTTATATTCAGTATCAAATTCTACGACCAACAAATATCGTATTGGAAATAACGATATAAATATATCTTTCAAATTTCCATAACAATATCTATATAATCACGAAATCCAACATCGAAATATTCCAAAGACAATTTCGATTCAAATCCATTCCAATTCAATTATTGGAAATTCTGGTTACTTTTAAAACCATTTCAAATTCAATTTATTTATTATAAAAATAAATAAATTATTATTCTAGTTCAAAACTAGTACATTTCGATAAAAATCTACTTTTATCTTTTTCAAATATGGAGTTTTTCATCCCAATTCTTTCCAAATCATTTCTTATGATTTTACACAAATTATTACTATTTCTAATAATTTTATCAAGGCCCGTACAGTCGGTTTCCATCAACGACCATCGAACTGCACTTACAGCGACCTTCTCCAAATTTGATTGGGACATAATTCCAAATCCAACCGTTAGATTTCAAATCTCTAATATTCATTAGAAATCCCTTTTCGATACGAACCCAACGGTTCCAATTTTAGGAGAATCCGACGGTTGGATCTCCCGTAATATCCATTCGAAGTCAATGGTCGAAATTCGAGAACTGTCGCGGCGCGGCGCGTTCTATTCAGGCCATTATATATATAATATATATATATTATATATATTTCGTCGATTTCCTTTTAAAATGTACTTTGTAAATCGTTTTAAATTCGTTTTCGAAACGATTTCAACTTCATATTCAATTTCGAATCAAAATTGAATATTCCACATCATCGATATACAAATGATAATATTTTCAAAACGATATATTTTGAAATCACTTACTTTCCTGTATTCATTTTAAAAACGAATATAATCGATATAAATATCGTTCACGTCAAAATGGCGTCAATCTAATCAACACGGCTTTATATATCTCAATAACTTCATTATTCTATTCAACAAATGAATATTTTCTATTCAATACATGAATTTATATTTCTATTCAACACATGAATTTACATTTCTATTCAATACATGAATATATATTTTCAATTCAACACATGAATTTACTTTCAATTCAACACATGAATTTATTTTCTAAATTGGAATGAGGCCCAATCAATTACCATATAACGTTAATTATATGGATTCCCTACAACACATGTATGTAACAGCAACGATAAATCATCAACCATCATCCAGAGTGCACTAAACAACTGCATAAGCATTGAATATAAATAATTAATGCTTACACAGTCTGTCAACCCATCGATTGACATACAACTAAACAATCGGGATTAGTGTACATCAAATATCATCCCAATACCCGTGTGGGGTTTCAAATCAACAAACACAGATTTTATTTGTGCAGTTGGGCGATGTGTAAAATTTATCGTCCCAATCAATATCGGTCAAATCAGTGTATATAAACAAATCGTCTGATTTGTTTATTACTATTTATTTTACTTCAACACACGAATATATATTTTATTTCAACACATGAATATATTTTCATTTCATATATACGTTAAAAATCATATTTTTAACTATAAGATATTTTCCACTATAAAATATTTTATTTCATTCCACATCACACAATCAAATTTCACAATACAGCAATCAAACAAACAAGTCATCCATGGTCTGTGGACGACGGGTGTCGGGTGCTGCAAAGCGCCGTCTGCTTCCTAATATATATTCCAACTAGAAATAAATTTAAAAGTGAGAAGTTCTCACTGAAAAGCTAAACCAAACGCCATGACTCTTCATATGTAGGAAATCTTCACCGTGCTTCTAACGAGATCTGTTCCACGCAGTTCATAATAAAAATCACGTTTTTATTTAAATTCTAAAAATTATATTTTTACTTTCGATGTAAACAATATAAAGATCGAGTTTTTATCACTACTTCATATATATATAAATCGAATTTTTATATTCTCTATTATATAAAAAAATCATATTTTTAATTCGCTACTATATAGATAAAAATTATATTTTTATAACGGTGCTCATATAATAAAGATTATATTTTTAGGCTTCTACTATATATATACACACAAATCACATTTTTCTTTGCTACTTCATATGAAAAAAAAAGAAAAAAAAATATTTCTTTATAGCGATGTTCTCATTGTAAAAATCAAATCTTTAGCTTTATATATTTTAAAAACAATCCTAATCTTTAGTTTTAAAATCATGTTATCTTCTGTTTTTAAAATAAAATAGAATAAGGAAAGGGGAACGAGAACTCACTGATTCGAGAGGAAGGGGGTTGGAGCTGCTGTCGAGGAGGGGTGCAGATCGCGGCGGAGGTAGAAGGCTGCTCAGGCGGCGGTTCTCCTTGGGACGGCGGCCCTTTTTTGGTCGATTTGGGCATGGGGGTGAGGGTTCGCGCGAAGCGCCTGAAGGGGGGAGGAGGCTGCGGGTTTCGGTGTTGGTGGCTAGAGGCGGACGGTGGGAGGCTAGGGCGGCGGTCGCGTGGGGGGGGGGGGGGAGGGGGAGGGGCGTCGGTTCGAGATCGAGCTGGTTTTTTTTAATTCTTTTGACAGAAGCCAACGAGGGAGGGGGGAGGTTAGGAGAGAAAGGAGGGGAGAAGAAATATATAATTTATAATTTAATTATTTTAAATTTTCCAAAAAAAAGTATCTTTTTATTTTCAACTCGAAATCAAACCCACCGACTATCATCCATAGCTAATTACCCCTATTCCGAACACGATGGGATATATATCGTAAGCTGATTCGACTGTTTCGATCAGTTTCCGCCAAAAATCAAAATATAACTCTATATATTGAATTTGAATGCACATTTCAATATACCGGGGCCACATACTAACCAGAAAAATTCCCGAAAAATATTTTCTAGCTTCGTATTGACGATACGGTCTTAACAAAACTATTTCGTCAAATTCTGAGACCGTTTGAAAAATGGTCATTTTCCAGTCGATTAAAATCAACTAAAACTGGTCAAACACGTTTTCCTTTGCCACGCTCACATATTGATTCGAAAAATTATGAATTTTGAAACCTAGCAATAATTTGACATCCCGGATCCAACAAAAGTGGTTTCGTCGAAAACCGAGGTCGTTTGCAAAAATTCCATTTTTAAGGGCCAGAATTCCATAGCGACTATTCTGAATTTTCAACTGGGCATAACTTTTATTCCCGCTATGAAATTTCAATTTTTCAAATTCATTGGAAATATATTCCCAAGAAGATTCAAATATTTTTGATTTCACTAAAATTCGGTTTATTTTGAATCTTGTACATCGAATTGAATTTTGAAATCGAATTTTCAAACTACCGCGCCATTTTCAGTTCCTTTTATAATTAAAATAAAATATTTATATTCTAATGACGATCTATATAAATATATATTTCTAATTCTTTTCAAAATAAATTTCTCATCGATATTATTTAAAATAATCAAAATTCGCTAAAATTACCGAAATAAATTTTTTAAATTGGCTCGGAATTCCAGATTATTACAATCTCCCCAACTTAAAACTTTTCGTCCCCGAAAAGGAACGAAGCCGAAAGTTGTTTCACAAACCAACTCAACTTTCATTATTTTCTTTACGACTTAAGTTCTTCAACTTTTCAGTTTCTAAGAACTTTTCAAATTTTTCAAAAATTTAGCTAACACCCTAAATTTTCGAAAAAATTCGCCATAACCTCCCTTGCACCGGGGACTTCGGATTATTTCAAATAGCCTCCCATGTCCCTCATCAATCCAAAAAGAAAAAGAAATATCCTAGCGGCTAGCCAGTCGGCTCATAAAATCATCAAAAACCCAATAAATTCGTAAACATGTACCTATTTGTTGGGCAAACAATTTTATTCTTCTGCTCTAGCCTCCTTGCTATGACCTGTTCAATGTAAGCACATGTATATGCATGCAAATGCGACTAATTTTCAATACAATTCAATATTTGATCAATTTGGTTATATGATTCAACATTTAATTAATCAAACAATAATCAAACAACACAGCCATCAATCAATTAGTTGGTTAACGTTTCAAATTCATAATTTTGATACATAGTCCAAAAATCAGATTTTTGATGCCAAATCACAACAATAAGCCCTATGTAGTTTTGGTTCTCACACTAGTCTAATGGAAATATATAGATATCACACCTTTGAAACTCGAATACCAAATCTGATGATGTATAGACTATCATCAGAATCGTCACTGGGCGACTAGAGTGCGATTCTATATCTATCCAGTATATTAAAACTTCAAATATACGCGGATCATACGTATACGCAAAATCTTTATATACTGGATTATTCAAATCAATATAAAATAAATAATCAAATACGAATAATTGATTTAAATTTTCAAAACAAAATTTGTTTCATTTTGAAAATATACTCTTCATACTCGTTCTAGGATACTACTGATCCTATCTCTAAAGAGTCATTCTCGTTAGATATTACTAATCCAATCTCTGATGAATTCTTTCGTTTGATTCTAATGTGTCTTGTTCTCCGAGCTTTGTAAACCAAAGCTCTGATACCAAATATAAAGACCCGTAACTTCCCTGGTAAGGAAAGAGCGGATACTTTGAGGACAAGACGAATCAGAACGCAAACAGAAGAACATTCCATAGTTTATTACAACAATTACATCAGAATACAAGAATATACAGAGTATGAATAAATATTACATAGAAAATAACAGAGATTTAAATTACATTTAAATACATCGCAGCGGAAAATAATACAATACACAACTAGAAGTAATACACGGATACAGAGCTTTCCGAGTATCGTTCCAGCTGTAAATCAGGATCCTATGACTATAAATCTGCAAAACCAAAACTACTAGCTGCCCGTGTCAAAATAAGGGCACCCAGATTTTAGGTTAAAACAATAAACTCCAGGTCAGTCATGTGACTGGTATGAGAACTAAAACGGTTATTAATCTTTATTTTAAAGTTAGGTAAATCAAGGGACCACGCCGCTAACGCGGAACGGGTTTCCTCCCAAGAATACCAGTGCATAAAACAACGACGCAATGATAAATAAAGAACAATGAAGCTATTATAAGACCCAGGTCCCATCAAACAATGCAACACAAACCGGAGGATAGGGTTTTACCTTATAATAGCCAAAGAATGCTTGATACGCTAAATTTCATCTTTTATTATTACTATAAGTGTATAGTGTCAAAACAATTTCAATCATAAGTATCAATCATAAACGGCATGAGCGCCCCATCCCACTATGTCACCATATATAGGATTACAACTAAAATCGAAACGTCATGTATTGGAAGTTGGATTTCCATCTGTTAACCGAGGCCAGGGATCGTCCTCAACCGATTCGAGACTCTCTAGCCCGAGCCTCAGGAACAGCCGCAACAGCCCCATGGATCGTCAGGGCCGGTCCACCGATGTGGATTATTATGCCTGAACCATGCGTTTCCCCGCCCTATGGGGCGTAAATGAGCCAACAAATGACTCGATCGGCTCCACATAGTCACCGATATATCCGAGGCGACTCGTAACAGCAACAACCACATAAGTCAAACGAGTCAGGGGATGTCAAACCACTGACGCCGCTTCTAACTAGAAGGAAACGCATGCCCTCCCTGATGTCCTCTCCCGTTTCTGGTTCACAACCGGGGTGTGAGGCTCGCGAATCAAAGTTACACAACGCTATACCACACATGCCGTGCTTTGATCATTAACCACAAGACTTTGCTTTTCAATAGAAGCCTTGATCAATTGCCACTTAAGCATGCCACACAGGCAATTCACTCCATGCGATGGATATCCATCAATATATAACCCTTGAGCTCGTACGTCTCAGAGAAGGGCATTAAGCAAGAGAATAAATTCTCCGCCGCCAAACAGATATATATTTAATAGAAATCAATCACACAGAATAAAATCCAATGTCAGACACACAGTCCATTAAAAGTTCGTTCTGGGTCTGAACGAAACCAGAGGCACCTTGTACCTCGCATATCCATCGACCTCCAAGTATGTCTAGAGGACCACTAACTGATTCCCTCCTCTTGGGTGTACGACCCAATCAAGATCATCAGTAATCACCCAAACGACGTGAAGACCTCCGGTCTTCAACCACCGTCTTCATCTTCGACTTATCGTCGTATCAGTTATTCAGAATGGGATAAACCCGGTCTTTCTGAATAACTCGCGTATATAATAAACAAGTGTTACACAAACACAACATACGCCTCATTCCAATTCATCAGTCACTAACCGTAAATTAGTAAGGGAACAATTCCCCAAATATTAACCCGAAGGCCGAAACCAACATCAGATCAATACCCAGGAAACCATTCATCTAAACTAATCTTCAGTTAGTTGCTAAATTTCACATTCTTAGGGATAGGTTCCCATTAATTTTATCAAAGATAAATTCCTTAAATTTATTCTTTAATCTTCTATTGAATATCGATTCAACTAGTCGGGATTAGCGAACCACACCGAAGTAATCATTTATTTTCTTTCCCAATCCCAACCTATTCATCCCATGAAGTAAAACTGGTCATACTTCATATCTAACACCACGGTGTTATCGGTAAATTCAATTACCATTTCACGTTCAAATCTAATTAAAGATTTAACTATCGCCTGGAGCAAAACTGGTGATACTCCATTCTCAATCTTTTCAATCTAATTAAAGATTCATTAAAACTCCACTTGGTTTTAATCTTCCTGTCTTTAGCTGGGTTAAAGAATCAATGTCATTTGAAACATGGTTCATGATAAACCCAAAATCACATTTCTTTCTATCAGCCTTTAACCATAAAATAGCAAGTGAGCAATTCCCTAAGTATTAATCCCGAAGGCCGAAACCAACATTAGATCAATACCCAAGAAACCATTTAACTTAACTAATCTCTAGTTAGTTTCTGATTTTCTTAGCTTAGTTGGGTCTAAGAACAGTATTATTGAAGATACCGTTCACGACAACCCAAAATCACATTCCATTAATTATTGGGTTAAAGAACAAGTGTTATTTAAAACACCGTTCACGATAAACCCAAAAATCAATTCAAATTTAATTCCAATTAAATACCATTTAATTGGTGCACTTCATTAAATCTGAATAAAAAGATTTAATCTTTTTCTCAACTGGGTTTAAGAACAGTGTTAATGAAGACACCATTCACGACAGACCCAAATCACGTTTGATATTAAATACAAGGCTCTGAATAGAAAATATATAAGCTTATATTCAATATCAAATTCTACGACCAACAAATATCGTATTGGAAATAACGATATAAATATATCTTTCAAATTTCCATAACAATATCTGTATAATCACGAAATCCAACATCGAAATATTCCAAAGACAATTTCGATTCAAATCCATTCCAATTCAATTATTGGAAATTCTGGTTACTTTTAAAACCATTTCAAATTCAATTTATTTATTTTAAAAATAATCAAATTACTATTCTAGTTCAAAACTAGTTCATTTCGATAAAAATCTACTTTTATCTTTTCAAATATGGAGTTTTTCATCCCAATTCTTCCCAAATCATTTCTTATGATTTTACACAAATTATTACTATATTTAATAATTTAGCAAGACCCGTACAGTCGATTTCCATCAATGGCCATCGAACTGCACTTATAGCGACCTTTTCCAAATTTGATTTGGACATAATTCCAAATCCAACCATTAGATTTCAAATCTCTATTATTCATTAGAAAGCCCTTTTCGATACGAACCCAACGGTTCAGGTTTTAGGAGAATCCAACGGTCGGATCTCCCGTAATATCCATTCGAAGTCAATGGTCAAAATTCGCGAACTGCTGCGGCGCGGCGCGTTCTATTCAGGCCATTATATATATATACAATATATATATTATATATATTTCGTCGATTTCCTTTCAAAACATATTTTATAAATCGTTTTAAATTCGTTTTCGAAACGATTTCAACTTCATATTCAATTTCGAATCAAAATTGAATATTCCACATCATCGATATACAAATGATAATATTTTCAAAATGATATATTTTGAAATCACTTACTTTCCTATATTCATTTTAAAAATGAATATAATCGATATAAATATCGTTCACGTCAAAATGGCGACAATCTAATCAACACGGCTTTATATATATCAATAACTTCATTATTCTATTCAACAAATGAATATTTTCTATTCAACACATGAATCTATATTTCTATTCAACACATGAATTTATATTTCTATTCAACACATGAATTTACATTTCTATTCAACACATGAATATATATTTTCAATTCAACACATGAATTTATTTTCTAAATTGGAATGAGGCCCAATCAATTACCATATAACGTTAATTATATGGATTCCCTACAACATATTAATGTAACAGCAACGATAAATCATCAACCATCATCCAGAGTGCACTACACAACTGCATAAGCATTGAATATAAATAATTAATGCTTACACAGTCTGTCAACCCATCGATTGACATACAACTAAACAATTGGAATTAGTGTACGTCAAATATCATCCCAATACCCGTGTGGGGTTTCAAATCAACAAACACAGATTTTACTTGTGCAGTTGGGCGATGTGTAAAATTTATCGTCCTAATCAATATCAGTCAAATCAGTGTATATAAACAAATCGTCTGATTTGTTTACTACTATTTAATTTACTTCAACACACGAATATATATTTTATTTCAACACATGAATATATTTTCATTTCATATACACGTTAAAAATCATATTTTTAACTATAAGATATTTTCCACTATAAAATATTTTATTTCATTCCACATCACACAATCAAATTTCACAACACAACAATCAAACAAACAAGTCATCCATGGTCTGTGGACGACGGGTGTCGGGTGCTGCTAAGCACCGTCTGCATCCTAGTACATATTTCAACTAGAAATAAAATTAAAAGTGAGAAGTTCTCACCGAAAAGCTAAACCAAACGCCACGACTCTTCATATGTAGGAAATCTTCACCGTGCTTCTAACGAGATCTGTTCCACGCAGTTCATAATAAAAATCACGTCTTTATTTCAATTCTAAAAATTATATTTTTACTTTCGATGTAAACAATATAAAGATCGAATTTTTATCGCTACTTCATATATATAAAAATCAAATTTTTATATTCTCTATTATATAAAAAATTTATATTTTTAATTCGCTACTATATAGATAAAAATTATATTTTTATAACGGTGCACATATAATAAAGAATATATTTTTATGCTTCTACTGTATATATACAAATCACATTTTTCTTTGCTACTTCATATGAAAAAAAGGAAAAAAATAATCTTTATAGCGATGTTTTCGTTGTAAAAATCAAATCTTTAGCTTTATATATTTTAAAAACAATCCTAATCTTCAGTTTTAAAATCATGCTATCTTCAGTTTTTTAAATAAAATAAAATAGAATAAGGAAAGGGGAACGAGAACTCACCAATTCGAGAGGAAGGGGGTTGGAGCTGATGTCGGGGGGGAGGGGGGGTGTAGATCGCAGAGGAGGTGGGAGGCTGCTCAGGCGGCTGTTCTCCTAGGGGCGGCGACCTTGTTTTGGTTGATTTGGGCATGGGGGTGAGGGTTCGCGCGAAGCGCCTGAAGGGGGGAGAAGGCTGCGGGTTTCGGTGTTGGTGGCTAGAGGCGGGGGGTGGGAGGCTAGGGAGGCGTTCGCGTGGGGGGGGGGGGGGGGAGGGAAGGGGCGTCGGATCAAGATCGAGCTGGGTTTTTTTTAATTCTTTTTTTTCTTTTGACAGATGTCAACCGGGGGGGGGGGAGGTTAGGAGAGAAAGAGGGGAGAAGAAATATATAATTTACAATTTAATTATTTTAAATTTTCCAAAAAAAAATATCTTTTTATTTTCAACTCGAAATCAAACCCACCGACTGTCTTCCATAGCTAATTACCCACATTCCGAACACTATGGGATATATATCGTAAGCTGATTCGACTATTTTGATTAGTTTCTGCCAAAAATCAAAATATAACTCTATATATTGAGTTAGAACGCACATTTCAATTTACAGGAGCCACATACTAACTAAAAAAATTACCAAAAAATATTTTCTAGCTTCGTATTGACGATACGGTCCTAACAAAACTATTTCGTCAAATTCTGAGACCGTTTGAAAAATGGTCATTTTCCAGTCGATTAAAATCAACTAAAACTGGTCAAACACGTTTTCCTTCGCCACGCTCACATATTGATTCGAAAAATTATGAATTTTGAAACCTAGCAATAATTTGACATCCCGGATCCAACAAAAGTGGTTTCGTCGAAAACCGAGGACGTTTGTAAAAATTCCATTTTTAAGGGCCAGAATTCCATAGGGACTATTCTGAATTTTCAACTGGGCATAACTTTTTATTCTCGCAATGAAATTTAAATTTTTCGGATTCATTGTAAAGATATTCCCAAGTAGATTCAAATATTTTTGGTTTCACTAAAATCTGGTTTATTTTGAATCTTGTACATCGAATTGAAATCAAATTTTCAAACTACCGCGCCATTTTCAGTTCCTTTTATAATTAAAACAAAATATTTATATTCTAACGACGATCTGTATAAATATACATTTCTAATTCTGTTCAAAATAAATATCTCGTCGATATTATTTAAAATAATTCATTTTAAATAATCAAAATTCGCTAATATTGCCAAAATAAAAATTTTAAATTGGCTCGGATTTCCGGGTTATTACAGGAACCCAATATGTGGAATCTGAATTCAAATTGGAATAAAATGGCAATGTATAAATTATATAAGCGAAGTATAAATTACATACGCGTTGTATATCTCATATATGGGCGTTGTATAAATTATATAAGCGATGTATAAGTTGTACATGCGTTGAATGGAATTGAAACGATATGAAATGGAAATGAAATATATATATATATATATATATATATATATACAACAATACATACTCCCCTCGTCCACAAACCATGGGCGATATAAATTGTTTGGATTGTGATTTTTTGGACTATGGTTTGGAATGATTGAAACAAAGTTGTTTGGGTTTATGGTAAATTCACATTGTTGTGAAAATAAATTGTATAGTGAAAAGAAATTGCATTAGGCAAATGAAACCCCTTGTAAACGCCGCGAGGCTTGAGGTAGCGCGAGGAGCCTTACTCAGGACGGTGCCGGTTTTAATTACCCTGCCATTATAATGCCGAATTTTTTTGAAATATTCATGTGTTGAAATATATTCATGAGTTGATAATATATCCGTGTTTGAAATAAATTGTTTAGATAATAAAATTCACATTTTTATTACGCATATGAAGTATATAAAATATTTGAATGATAAAATTCACATTTTTATCATGTATACGAAGTTCTAAAATATTCATGTATTGAATAAATCGCTTGAAAAATAAAATTAACATTTTTATTGTGTATATGAAGTGTTAAAAACATTCATGTGTTGAATAAATTATTTGAACAATAAAAATCACATTTTTATTGTATGTGTGAACCTTTAAAAATAGCCATTGGTTGAAATAAATATTAGAACATTAAAAACATCATTTTTAATGAGTTAACGAATTATATAAAATAGTCGTGGGTTGAAATAAATATTTGTTCATTGAAAACAATATTTTTAACATATACATGAAGTGTTAAAAAAAGGATGTGTTGAAATAAATACTTGTTCATTGAAAATAATATTTTTAACATGTATATGAAGTGTTAAAAAAAATACCCATGTCTAGAAATAAATATTTGTTCGCTAAAAATATTATTTTTAGCTTCGATGTGCATATATATACACACATTGTTAAACAGGTAAAAGGACTGGCTGTTGAGTAAAGAATAAAATTTTATGCCCAACAAATTGGTACGTGTTTACTAATTTTCTTTTTCTTTTAAAGATTTTATGAGCATAAGGCTGGCCACTTGGCATTTTCTTTTCTTTTAATGATTTTATGAGCCTAAGGCTGGCCACTTGGCATTTTCTTTTTTTAAAGATTTTATGAGCCTAAGGCTGGCCGCTTGGCATTTTCTTTTTCTTTTAACGATTTTATGAGCCTAAGGCTGGCCGCTTGGCATTCTCTTTTTCTTTTGCATTGATGAGGGCCCTGCAAGGCGAGTTACGGTTTTTCAAACCCCTCCCCGTATAAAGGAGACTATGGCGATTTTTTTTGAAATTTAAAGGCATTTGTGAAATATTTGAAGTGAAAAACGATTTAGAAATCGCTGAATGAAATATATTTTTATATGTACAAATATATTAAAATAAAATGAACAACGACTCTATAGTTCGCGTTTCAGAATCGTAATTTTAAACGATTATACCAAGAAATTAGATCATCGGATTTCCCCGAAACTGGAACCGTTGGGTTCGCTTTGAAAATATCTTTCCAAAGATATAAATTTTTTTGAGATCCAACGGTTGGATTGTGTGAAATGTTTAAATCAAATCTGAAGAAAAACAGTGACCGAATGAATTATATATATATATAAATCGAAATAAAACGAATAACGACGTTGTAGTTCTCGTTTCATAATCATAATTTTAAACGATTATACCGAGAAATCCGACCATCTAATTTTTCATGAAACTGAAACCATTGGGTTCACTTTGGAAAGATCTTTCCAACGATATAAAATTCGTTAAGATCCAACGGTTAGATTTTGCGAAATGTTTAAATCAAATGTGGACGAGAGCAGCGCCAGGGCCATCGAATGACCTGAAACATCGTTCGATGGTAATGGACTATTTTTAAATAAATAAAAATAGGGAAAAATCATTTTAAAATATTTTAAACGATGTGGAATGAAGATAAACCTATTTTACTTGGTTTATCAGATGTTTTGATAATTGGATGTATTTGACATGAAAATTATACTAATGAACTGAAATGTGGATGTCGAATAGTTTAATCATATAAAGAATTGATTTGAATTCTATATATGCCTGAATTATTTGGAAAGGCCGAGTTAATTCTCATTTCAAATAATTGATCGACGATGAAAAGTCGAAGGATGGAGACAGTGATTGAAGATCGGAGATCTTCACATCGTTTGGATGATTACCGATGTCTTGATTGGGAGGCATCCTAAGACAAGGTAATAAGTGGTGATCGTCTGGATGTACTTGGAGATCGACTGGATATGCGAGGTCCTCTCTCCTGTATTGGACATACGGGACGAGGAATAAGGTGCCTCCGGTTTCGTTCAGACCCAGAACGAACTAGTAAATGGAAGTGTGTTTGACATTGGATTTTATTCTATGCTGATTTATTTTTATTAAATATATATATATGTTTGGTGGCGGAGAATTTATTCTCTTGCTTAACACCCAGGTTATATATCGATAGACATCAGTCACATGACATGGAATGTCAATGTGGCATGCTGAGATGCAGTGATCAGGGCTTTCGTTGAAAAGCAAAGCCTTGTGGTTGATGATCAAAGCACGACTTTAATATAGCGTAGCTTTGTGTATGGCATTAATTCGTGGGCCTCACACCCTGGTATGAACCAGAAACAGGAGATGGATCCAGGGAAAACATGTGTTTCTTTCTAGCTAGAAGTGGTGTCATGGTATGGAGCCCGGACTTTTTTACTTATGTGGATGATGGAAAGCGAGGCTCCTCGGTTATATCAGTCACTACGGTGCCGATGGATGGTTTTATCGATATATGACCAGTTTACGCCACAAAGGGTGGGGAAACGTATTGTTCAGGAATTTAAATCCACTTCTTGTGGCCCCGCCCTATGGCTCCTAGTTGTAGCTGTATCCTGAGGCTCGAGCTAGACAGTCTCAGATGCGGTAAGGACGATCCCTTGCCTTAGTTCATGGCGGAAATCCAACTTCCAATACGACATATGCGGCTTTAATTGTAAGCCTATATATGCCGACATTGTAGATGGTAGTTATGCCGTCTATGATTGATATATTATGATTGAAATTGTTTTTGAAACATATATGCACAAGTAATAATATCAAATGATTTTTTTATATACGTATCAAGCATATTTTGGCCATTATAAGGTAAAACTCTTTCCTCCGGTTTGCGTTGCATTGTGTGATGGGACCTGAGTCTTATAATGGCTTCATTTTCTATAAAAAGCATTGCGTTATTTAAATGATTTACTTTATTTATGCACTGGCAATCCAATGGAGTAAACCCGTTCTGTGTTAGTGGCGTGGTCCTGTGATTAGCCTCATTGTTGAATAGGTTAAGTAAGATTTCTCATACTAGTCCCATGACTGACTCATAGTTTGTTTCACTTTACAAACTCGGGTACCCCTATTTCTACACGGACATCTTTGTATTTAGGTTTTAGCAGACTCATTCTGGATAGCTATGAAGCTGAAGATGGATTCTATCATTTCTATTATGCTGTTCAGACTTTGTTATGTATATTATGCTTGATTCCGCTGCAGACATTTTATATAGAACTAAAACTGTATTTTGTACTAAGTATGATCCTATTATACTGTGTAACTCTGATGATTATATTTGTCCTAATGTTATTTATTGTACATTGTTTGGTGTAATGATATATTTCTGTTCTGCTATTATTGTTTATGCGTTATATTCCAAAGATTATCCTTGCTTCTGTGGCACGGGATTTAGGGTCATTACATATGGTATCGAAGCTATGGTTAATCTTAGTTTCGGAATATAACATATTAACGAACTCGTCAGAAATGGAATAAGAAGTATTCTATGACGAATAACTCATTACAAATAGGATCAGTAATACCCTAGAACGAGTTTAGCAGAATAAAATACACCCTAATAGATGCAAATACATTTAAAATATATGTCTCTATGCTTTACAATATCTTTTCTGTTGGCCTGACTCTTTGTCCGCTATTTGCAGACATAGTAGAATATGAGTGGCAGAAGCAGAAGAAGTAATTCTATGGTTCAGCAATCTAATGAGCCAATCGTGCTTCCATAGCCAGAAGCAGATATAGAAGTTCTATTAAAGAAGTATCGAAATTTGGGTGGAGTACCATTCTTGGGCAAAGAATCTATTATCAAAACACAAGCATGGATGCGTTCTGCTGAGAGAATTTTAGAAGGTTTAAAGCTGAGAAATGATCAGAAAAGATTACTGGCATCTTGGGCACTCAAAGACAAAGCTTTAATCTGGTGGGAAACTGTTATTAAGGATAATCCAGAAGGTAATATTACCTGGGATAGATTTAAAGAAATTTTCAATGAAAGATTTATTCCTCTAAAAGCAACTGATCGGCTATAGGATGAGTTCTACTATCTGAAACAAGGAGATATGACCATTTAGGAGTATCAGGATAAATTCAGCAGACTTTCTCATTTTGCCCTGAAGCTAATTGAAATCCTTTGAAGAAGAATATGAGGTTTATCAACGAGCTTCAAAGAAGGTACAAAAATTGCGTAACTGCACATGTGTAGCTTCCTTTTTCTGAAATGATATACATGGCTTATCGCTATGACGATCTTGATAAGCAAGATCTTTTAGAGGGCAAAGAGGAAGTTAGTTCTAACAACAAAAGGAAGTTTGAAACTAATAGCCCAGAGCCAAGTACACAGCCAGAGGCAAGTACGAAGTCTGAGGTCAGTAAGAGGCCAAAGGCCAGTCAGAAAAAGGTAAAGACAATCGTATGTCTAAAGTGTAATCATCAAGGGCATTCGATAAGGAACTGTAAATCTTCGAACAGATGAAAGGATGATGGGTCTAAATCCGGTAATAAGTTTCAAGAGAACAGAAAATGCAAACAATGCCATTAGACTGGCCATCTTTCAAAAGTTTGCCAGCTATTAAAGAAATCTGAAGTAGTACGGGAAGTGGTAGAAGTTCCTGCACCCTCAGCTAGTCAGGGAAGGCCAGATGTTTTGGAAGGCACACTTACTGTCAAAGATATTGCAGTTAAATTATTGTTTGATACAAGCGCATCGCGAAGCTTTATTGCAAGTAATGCTGTTAAGAAATTGGATTTGAAACTGAAAAGCTCAAACAGCCCATCACTGTCCATAATCCGGTTGGGGGTTCCCTCAATCTTAGTTGGATTTGTGGGGTGCCTGTCTCTTTTCTCGTTATCGGTTCCCTACCATCTCGATCGTCATGAATTTTACCGAATTTGATCTTATTTTAGGATTGGATTTGTTAACCAAATACGAAGCTGAGGGTAAATGCGCCAAGAGAGTTGTTAAGGTAAAGACTAAATCAAGGGAGTATATAACCATACCATGTCAAGGTTCGAGTTCGGATACAATAGACTTTTAGTCAGCTCTTGATGTTTCTCCTACTCCAATAGAAAATATTCATTTTGTCACAAAAAATATTTCTATCATCGAAAATTATGCGGATCTGTTTGAAGAAGTGAATAGCTTATCTCCGCGTAGAGAAATTGATTTCAGAATCGATCTAATTCCAAATGCCGGGCCAGTAGTGCACCTTATTCGGAGAATGACTTTAAAGGAGAAAGACGAATCTGGGGATCAGACTCGACAATTACTATGGAAAGGTCTGATCAGGCCTAATTTCTCTAATTGGGGGGCAGTAGTGGTGTTTGTCCCAAAGTCAGATGGTACTCTCAGACTATGTGTGGATTATCGTGACTTGAATAAGTAGACAATGAAGAATAAATATCCATTGTCACGAATTGATGATTTGCTGGATCGATTGAATGGAGCACAAGTGTTTTCAAGAATGGACCTAGCTACAGGTTTCTATCAGCTGCGAATTACCGAAGAATGTGTTCCTTTAACAACTTTCAGAGGTCCAGACATATTCTATGAGTGGTTATAATGTCGTTCGGCTTATGTAACGCTCCAAATTATTTTGTTGATCTAATGAATCGAGTATTCAGAGAAGTATTGAATAAATTATTACTGGTTTTCATCAATGACATATTGATCATCTCTAAGTCAGAGAGCGGGCACGCTAAACATTTGGAACCAGTGTTGGAAATTCTCAGAAAGAATGTTTTAAAAGCCAAATTTTCCAAATTTATATTCTGGCAAGAAGAAGTGAAGTTCCTTGGTTACGTGGTATTAAAGGAAGGAATTTCAGTTGATTTAAGTAAGATTACAGTTATTCAGGATTGGAAACAGCCTAGTACGCCCACAGAAGTCAGAAGTTTTCTTGGATTGGCTAGTTATTATCATACATTCATTAAGGATTTTTCCAAGCTATCTAGTTCATTAACGCAGCTTACTAAGAAGCACACAAGATTTAATTGGACTCCAGAATGTGAGACGACTTTCCAAGAGCTGAAATTCAGATAAACTACCGCTCCAGTGTTAACTATTATTAATGGTAATCAAGATTTGAAAGTGTATGCAGATGCTTCTATTAAAGGTGCTAGTGCAGTATTAATGCAAAGAGGCCAAGTAGTTGCTTATGCTAGCCGTCAGTTGAAGCCGCATGAGAAGAAATATGCTACTCATGATCTTGAGTTGTTAGCCATCGTGTTTGCTTTGAAGATATGGAAGCGCTACCTTTTGGGTGAGAAGTTCTAATTATATACAGATCACAAGTCATTACAGTATTTGTTCATCCAAAAGGATTTAAATCTGAGACGGCAGCGTTGGCTAGAATTTCTTGCAGCGTACGATCTAGATATTTTGTATACTCCGGGGAAAGTCAATGTTGTAGCTGATGCGCTCAGCAGAAAGAACTTAATCATCACTAGTCTTATTATAACACCTTCATTGATTGATAAGATATCTTCTCTTCCGAAAGATGATGAATTTATTCAGAGGATTAGCCAGAGAATCAAGGAAGGTGAACCCTCGAGTTTCCAGATTGATAGAAGGGAATTATGAGGTTAAAGGGCCGAATTTGCATCCTGAATATTTCTGACCTTCGAAGAGAAGTAATGGATGAATGTCCCAAATTTAAACTTAGTATCCATCTAGGAGCGAGTAAGATGTATAATGATCTCAAACGCACATTCTGGTGGAGGTCAATGAAAAGAGACATTCCAATATATGTTGGCCGGTGCTCTACTTGACAACAAGTTAAAAGCAATCAACAGAAACTCGCCAGATTGTTACAACCATTGGAGATTCCAAATTGGAAGTAGGAGCAAATTTCCATGGACTTCACAGATGGGTTGCCCAAAACCAAGAAAGGAAATGACAGTATATGGGTTATCGTAGATCGTTTCACGAAGACTGCTCATTTTATACTTGTCAGATCAAATAAAACAGCTCAAAACCTAGCGCAAATTTATTTCAAAGAGATCCTTAAACTGCATGGAGTTCCTAGTAGTATTGTTAGTGATCGTGATTTGATATTCGCTAGTAAATTCTGGGAAGCATTCCAGGCAGAGCTGGGAACGAAATTAAACCTTAGCATCGCATATCATCCTCAAACAGACGGTCAATCTGAAAGGGTGAATCCTATACTAAAAGATTTATTGCGGGCATATATTATTGATTTTGGCGGATCGTGGGAAGATCACTTACAGCTACCAAGCGAACTTGGGAATGTCACCATTTGAAGCATTGTATGGTAGACCATGTAGATCTCCCACATGTTGGGTAGAATCAGGCAATCGATTAGTATTGGGTCCCGATATGATTCATGAAGCTTCGGATAAAGTCGATTTCATTAAGAAGCGACTGGAAATAGCTCAAAGCCGACAGAAGAGTTATGAAGATTCTAGGAGAAGATATTTAGCATTCGTTGTTGGTGATTATGTATATCTGAGAGTTTGTCCGATGAGAGGATAATCTGATTTGGGAAAACAGGGAAGTTGGCGCCTAGATTTATTGGTCCATTTCCTATACTTGAAAAGATTGGAACTCTCGCTTATATGGTTCAATTACCTGACTGGTTGCTAGGAGTGCATGATGTATTTCACGTGCCTCGACTTCGGAAGCATGTGCATGATCACGATCTAGTGGTAGAAGAAGCAGCACAACAGGATTTGGAAATTACTCCAGAATTAGCTGTGAGAAGAGAGCCGATAAAGATTGTTGGCAAAGAAACCAAAAAGCTAAGGAATAGGAAGGTTCATTTAGTCAAAGTGCAGTGGAACCGTGATCCTAAAGACTGTACATGGGAGACAGAAGATAGCATTAAACAGGCTTATCCCAAGTGCAGAGTGGATATCTATGATTAGCTCTGGTGCAAGGTACATTTACAGTATACTATGTTTTCCGTTTTGTTTCCTACTTTACTGTTATTTCCTTTTCGAAGACGAAAAGTTTTAAGTGGGGGAGATTATAACAACCCGGAAAATCAGAACCAATCTAAAATTTTTATTTTGGCTATTTTAATGAAATTAGAATATTTAAAAATAATTTATTTTAAATAACAACTAAAAATTTATTTGAATTGAAGTTAGAACGAATATATTTATTTTAAATATAAAAGGAGTTAGAAATAGTGTTGCAGTTTGAAAATTTGACTTTGAACTTTGACTGGATGTACATGATTCAAAATAAACTAGATTTTAGTTAAACCAAAAATATATAAATCTGTTTAAAAATATCTTTCAAACGAATCAGAAAAATCGAAATTTCATTGGGGGAATCAAAAGTTATGGCCAGTTGAATATTCAAAATGGTCGCTATGGAATAAATATAACTTGTAAAAATAGACATCTTGCAAATGACCTCCGTTTTCGACGAAACCACTTTGGTTGGATCCGGAATGTCGAATTATTGCTAGGTTTCAAATTCCATAATTCTTGGAATTAATATGTGAGCGTGGAAAAGGAAAACGCGTTTGGTAATTTTAGTTTGAATTGGATCGACTAGAAAAGTCCATTTCTCAAATGGTCTCCAAATTTGACGTAATTAATTTTGTTGGGAACTTATCGTCCCAACATAGCCAGATTTATTTTTGGGGAATTTTTGGAATCAGTACGTGGCTCCGAAAAATTAAAATGTACATTCAAATCTAAATTTGAATGTTTTATATTTTAGTTTGAAGAATAACTGACTGAAATAGTCGAACGGGCTTATGAAACATATTCTGTTGTGTCCGAAATGGGGGTATTTAGCTAGGGGCGACAGCTGTTGGGTTTGAATTGGAGTTCGTATGGACTTAGGGATATTTTTGGAATTAAATAGAATTAAAAATTAAAAATAAATTTATGGGCCAATTAAATTCCATTATTCATTCTTCAAAACCCGACAACTCTCAAAACCGACGATGGAAAGAGGCTTCTTCCTTCTCTCCTCAAATCTGGCGAATCCACTCACCAAAATCAAAGGCTTCAGTTGAAGATTTTGAAGAGCATCCCTTCCTCTTCAAATCAGTACCAACCACTCCCTTTATCGTCAAGTGGTTGAGGAGATCCACGACCCCAAAGTCGCCGACTTCAAACAGCCGGAGCGCCGCCTTTCCTCCATCGCATGTGACCCCACCTACCTCATCGGGCGTGCCCTTCCTGGCTCTACACCTCTGCGAAGTTCGATCGTTTCGAAACATCGCGGATTCTATCCTAAATTAAATCGGACTGAACTCAGACAAGACAATTTTTTTCTCGCTCAAATTTTGTTGTCCTAACTTGTCTCCTAAATAAAATTGGTTGGACATGGACTTTTGTTTTTCAGACACAGACACGAATGGATAGGATCATACATAACTGTTTATATCAAATTTTTATACTTTTTATTTGGGTTTCTTTCAATTATTTACCAAATTACAGGAATTCGAATGAACACAAAATGTATGTGATTTTTTCTCGTACAAATTTTATTGTCTAAACTTGTGTCCTAAAGGAAAATCGGACGGGCTCGGACGGTCGTATTTCGATCATGGACATGAGCAGATGTCGTACATTTGAAAAAAAAAATAGCCCTAGTATTAGGATATTTAGAAAGTTTCGTGAATTTTGCTATATATTTTGTGCACATGCAACATGCACACTTGAGATATATGACCGAAAAATCTATGAGGGACTATTATGATGTATGTTGATTTATGTGTGATATTGTAATGTATATTTATTGGTTCTCATCCTACAAGTACGAATACATTAGGAAAATCATTATACGTTGAAATGATACATACCCGAACGATTGTATAGACTTTAAGAATTATAATAGAAATTTATTTTAGAAATTTTGTAACAACCCTGAAAATCAAAACCAATTTAAATTTTTTATTTTGGCTATTTTAATGAAATTAGAATATTTAAAATAATTTATTTTAAATAATAACGACTAAAAATTTATTTGAATCGAAGTTAGAACGAATATATTTATTTTAAATATAAAAGGAGTCAGTAATAGCGCTGTAGTTTGAAACTTTGACTTTGAACTTTGACTAGATGTACAATATTCAAAATAAACCGGATTTTAGTGAAACCAAAAATATTTAAATTTGTTTAAGAATATCTTTCTAGGGAATCAGAAAAATCGAAATTTCATAGCAATCAAAAGTTATGGCCAGTTGAATATTCCGAATGGTCGCTATGGAATAAATATTGCCTGTAAAAATAGACATTTTGCAAACAATCTCCGTTTTCGACGAAACCATTTTGGTTGGATCCGGATGTCAAATTATTGCTAGGTTTCAAATTCCATAATTTTTGGAATTGATATGTGAGCGTGGCAAAGGAAAACGCGTTTGGTAATTTCAGTTTGAATTGGATCAACCAGGAAAAGTCCATTTTTCAAACGGTCTCCAAATTCGACGAAATTAATTTTGCTAGGACCGTATTGTCCCAACATAGCTAGATTTATTATTTAGGAATTTTTGGAATCAATATGTGGCCCCGGCAAATTAAAATGTACATTCAATCTAAATTTGAATGTTTTATATTTTAATTTGAAGAATAACTGACTGACACAATCGAATGGGCTTACGAAACATATTCCATTGTGTCCGGAATGGGGGTATTTAGTTAGGGGCGACAGTCGTTGGGTTTGAATTGGAGTTCATATGGACTTAGGGATATTTTAGAGTTAAATAGAATTAAAAATTAAATATAAATTTATGGGCCAATCAAATTTCATTGTTCATTCTCCAAAACCGACATCTCTCAAAATCGACGATGGAAAGAGGCTTCTTCCTTCTCTCCTCAAATCCGGTGAATCCACTCATCAAAATCGAAGGCTCTAGTAGAAGATTTTGAAGAGCATCCCTTCCTCTTCAAATCAGTACCAACCGCGCCCTTTATCGTCGAGTGGTTGAGGAGATCCACGGCCCCAAAGTCGCCGACTTCAAACAGCCTGAGCGCCGCTGTGCCTCCATCGCACGTGATCCCACCTACCTCATCGGGCGCCCTGGCTCTACGCCGCTCCGAAGTCCGATCGTTCTGAAACATCGTGGATTTTGTGCAAATCGGTGACCTAGTTTGGAAGGTAATGCTGAGAGGTATCAGCTTAGTTTACTTAAACTGTTTTCAACATTCAAAAGCGTCGCAAAGTGTGAAAATTGAATAAAAATCATATCTCTTTCGTATGTTGTCGAAATCCATTGAAACAAGAGGCATTGGACTCGTGACGATGTCTTCAACATTCTAGAAGAGACCAGAGAATTTTTGGAGCTTCTTACAATTTAAGGAGGAGTGGGACCCAATGTTAGCAATTTAAATTCAAATTGGAATAAAATGGCGATGTATAAATTATATAAGTGAAGTATAAATTATATACGTGTTGTATATCTCATATATGGTTATTGTATGAATTATATAAGCAATGTATAAGTTGTACATGCGTTGTATAAATCATATATGCGTTGAATGGAGTTGAAACGATATGAAATGGAAATGATATATATATACACACACACACACTCCCCTCGTCCACAAACCATGGGCGATATAAATTGTGATTGTTTGGACTGTGGTTTGGAATGATTAATTGTGGTTGAAACAAAGTTGTTTGGGTTTGTGGTAAATTCACATTGTTGTGAAAATAGATTGTATAGTGAAAAGAAATTTCATTAGGCAAATGAAACCCCTTGTAAACGCCGCGAAGCCTAAGGTAGCACGAGGAGTCGTACTCGGGACGGTGCCGGTTTTAATTGCCCTGCCATTATAATGCCGAATTTTTTTGAAAATATTGATGTGTTTGAATTTTATTCATGTGTTGAAATATATTCGTGAGTTGATAATATATCCATGTTTGAAATAAATTGTTTAGATAATAAAAATCACATTTTTATTACGCATACGAAGTATATAAAATATTGGAATGATAAAATTCACATTTTTATCATGTATACAAAGTTCTAAAAATATTCATGTATTGAATAAATCGCTTGAAAAATAAAATTAACATTTTTTTGTGTATATGAAGTGTTAAAAACATTCATTCGTTGAATAAATCATTTGAACAATGAAAATCACATTTTTATTGTATGTATGAACCTTTAAAAATTGCCATTGGTTGAAATAAATATTAGAACATTAAAAACATCATTTTTAATGAGTTAACAAACTATATAAAATAGTCTTGGTTTGAAATAAATATTTGTTCATTGAAAATAATATTTTTAACATATATATGAAGTGTTAAAAATAACGATGTGTTGAAATAAATATTTGTTCGTTGAAAATAATATTTTTTAACATGTATATGAAGTGGTTAAAAAAATAGCCATGTATAGAAAAAAATATTTGTTTGCTAAAAATATTATTTTTAGCTTAGATATGCATATATATATATATATATATATATATATATATATATACATATATATATACACACACACACATATTGTTAAACTGGTAAAAGGATTGGCTATTGAGTAAAGAATAAAATTTTGTGCCCGAAAATAGGTACGTGTTTATTAATTTTCTTTTTCTTTGAAGATTTTATGAGCCTAAGGCTGGCTGCTTGGCATTTTCTTTTCTTTTAAAGATTTTATGAGCCTAAGGCTGGCTGCTTGGCATTTTTTTAAAGGTTTTATGAGCCTAAGGCTGGCCGCTTGGCATTTTCTTTTTCTTTTAAAGATTTTAAGAGCCTAAGGCTGGCCACTTGGCATTATCTTTTTCTTTTGGATTGATGAGGGCCCTGCGAGGTGAGTTACGATTTTTCAAAACCGTCTCCATACAAAGGAGACTATGGCAAAAAAAATTGAAATTTAAAGGTGTTTGTGAAACATTTGAAGTGAAAAACGATTTAGAAATCATCAAATGAATTATATTTATGTATATATAAATATAAATAAAATGAATCACGACGCTGTAGTTAGCATTTCAGAATCGTAAATTTAAACGATTATACCAAGAAATCAGACCATCAGATTTCCCCGAAATCGGAACCTTGGGTTCGCTTTGAAAATATCTTTCCAACGATATAAAATTTGTTGAGATCCAACGATTGGATTGTGTAAAATGTTTAAATCAAATCTAAAAAAACAACGCCAGAATGAATTATATATATAAATTAAAATAAAACGAATAACGACGCTGCAGTTCGCGTTTTGAAATCATAATTTTAAACGATTATTACGGGAGATCCGACTGTCGGATTTTCCCGAAACCGAAAATATTGGGTTCGCTTCAGAAAGATCTTTCCAACGATATAAAATTCGTTATGATCTAATGGTTAGATTTTGTGAAATGTTTAAATCAAATTTGGACGAGAGCAGCGCTAGGTCCATCGAATGACCTAAAACGTCGTTCGATGGAAATGGACTATTTTTAAATAAATAAATAAAAATAGGGAAAAATCATTTTAAAATATTTTAAATGATGTGGAATGGAGATAAACCGATTTTACTTGGTTTATTAGATGTTTTGATGGTTGGATGTGTATGACATGAAAATTATACTAATGAATTGAAATGTGGATGTCGAAAAGTTTAACCATATAAAGAATTGATTTGAATTCTATATATGCATGAATTATTTGAAAAGGCCGAGTTAATTCTCATTTCAAATAATTGATCGACGATGAAAAGTCGGAGGATGAAGACGATGGTTGAAGACCGGAGATCTTCACATCGTTTGGATGACTACTGATGTCTTGATTGGAAGGCATCCCAAGACAAGGTAATAAGTGGTGATCGTCCGGGCATACTTGGAGATCGCCCGATATGCGAGGGCCTCTCTCCTGTATTGGACATACAGGACGAGGAATAAGGTGCCTCCGGTTTCATTCAGACCCAGAACAAACTAGCAAATGGATGTGTTTCTGACATTGGATTTTATTCTATGCTGATTGATTTGTAATAAATATATATCTATTTGGTGGCGGAGAATTTATTCTCTTTCTTAACACCATTCTCTGAGATGTATGAGCTTAGAGGTTATATATCGATAGACATCAGTCGCATGGCATGAAATGCCAATGTGGCATGTTGAGATGCAGTGATCAGGGCTTTTGTTGAAAAGCAGAGCCTTGTGGTTGATGATCAAAGCACAACTTTAATATAGTATAGCTTTGTGTATGGCGTTAATTCGCAGGCCTCACACCCCGGTATGAACCAGAAACGGGAGAAGGATCCAGTGAGAACATGCGTTTCTTTCTAGCTAGAAGTGGTGTCATGGTATGGAGCCCAGACATTTTTACTTTTGTGGATGATGGAAAGCGAGGCGCCTCGGTTATATCGGTCACCATTGTGCCGATGGATGGTTTGGTAGATATATAACCAGTTTACGCCTCATAGGGCGAGGAAATGTATTGTTCAGGCATTGCAATCCACTTCGTGTGGACCGGCCCTGTGGCACCTAGGTGCAATTGCGGTTGTATCTTGAGGCTCGGGCTAGATAGTCTCGAATGCGGTAAGGATGATCCATTGCCTTGGTTCATGGTGAAAATCCAACTTCCAATACGACATGTGCGACTTTGATTGTAAGCCTATATATGGCGACATAGTAGATAGTATCTATGTCGTCTATGATTGATACATTATGCTTGAAATTGTTTTTGCAACATATATGCACAAGTAATAATATCAAGTGATTTTTTTTATATGTATCAAGCATATTTTGGCCATTATAAGGTAAAACTCTATCCTCTGGTTTGCGTTGCATTGTGTGATGGGACCTGAGTCTTATAATGGCTTCGTTTTCTATAAAAAGCATTGCATTGTTTAAATGATTTACTTTATTTATGCACTGGCAATCCAATGGAGTAAACCCGTTCCACGTTAGCGGCATGGTCTTGTGATTGGCCTCATTATTAAATAGGTTAAGTAAGATTTCTCATATCAGTCCCATGACTGAATCGTAGTTTGTTTCATTTTGCAAACTTGGGTGCCCCTATTTCTACACGGGCAGCCTTGTGTTCAGTTTTAGCAGGCTCATTCAGGATAGTTATGGAGCTGAAGATGGATTCTATCATTTCTATTATGCTGTTTAGACTTTGTTATGTATATTATGTTTGATTCCGCTGTAGACATTTTATATAGAACTGAAACTTTATTTTGTACTAAGTATGATCCTGTTACACTGTGTAACTCTGATGATTATATTTGTCCCAGTGTAATTCATTGTTTATTATCCGGTGTAATGATATATTTATGTTCTGCTATTATTGTTTATGTGTTATATTCCAAAGATTATCCTTTCTTCCTTGGCACGGGAGTTTAGGGTCATCACAAATTTTAAATTAAGATTTTATTAAAGCTTATATATTTATATAATTTACTAATGATTTAGAATTAAGATTCAAATAAAATTGGATGTTTTTAATTTTAATTTATAAGTTAATATATGTTAAAAATAATATAATATAGTAATGTAAGTTATTAAGAAATGTAGTTACAAAGTTAAGGTTGAGTTGTAACTTAAATGGTGTAAATGGAAAATGAAACAAGATTTGGTAAGGAGTTAACTCAAGATTTTGGCTTCGAAAGTAAATTTTATATAAAGTATATGTTTGTATATTGATAATTTAATAAATAACAAATTAAATAATTTAACGCTAGGCATTATTCATATTTAATTTAAAATCTTAAATTGTATATATATATATATATGTAATTTTATAGCCTTAATATAAGATTAAAATTTCTTTTATAACCTTAATATAAATGATCCAATGATAAAGCCAAGTTAAAAATCCTGTTAAGTATATTGTTGAATCGATCAAGAAATGACATTTTGAAATATATAATGGGGTTTAAATAACTAATAATTGGACATGTCTTAAAATGAATAAATTTTGTTATTCTAGGATAAACCAATTCTAAGACACACACACACACACACACACATATATATATATATATATATATTTCTGATGTTAATATTTAAAAGTTTATTAAAGTGATATTATTGTAATAAAAAAATTCTTGTTAAGTTAAAGTAGGTTTAATAATATGGTATTGAGATTTGAATAAATAGATTGATGGGAATGTATTAAGAAAATAGCTTGAATCTAAAATATAAGTTAGGCAAATATATTAGAATGGTTGTAAATTTTACTTGAAATCAAGTATGATTTTTAATAAAATAATATAAGTGAAGTAGCATATGGTACAGTAAGTTTCTGTTTTCAGACTTCCGCTATATCCATATTTATTCTGTACTCTGATAACACAATGTAACGGCCTACCTTTTTTTTTACAAAATAAGGTTTAAGTTGATGTCTCAACTATCATTATACGTCTTCCTCACTTTCGAAACTTGAAAATAAACACTGGTGATGTTGCAATCACCACCCGATTCATTTTCAAGTGACTATGGTGTGAATCTATATTTATCTAGTACGCATAGAATTTCACATATACGTTAGCTAGGCATATATCTAGAAATTTCTATATAAAAAATTCATTATTCCCTTAGTTTAAAGTGAAGTGTTCTGAATATTTAGTTGACGTAAAAAGTGGACTATCAAGTGCAAGAAGACTTTTGGATATACGTCTAGCTAATGTATATGTGAAATTCTATGCGTACTAGATAAATTCTATGGGTCCTAAGAAAATGAAAATCCAATATCCTTTATAATTATTGTGCATTTCTATGAACATTTCACTCAAGTTAATTAAATTATATGAGAATGTTAGCCCTAATTGATTATTGTTTTTCTTTACGCTTAAGTCAGTTCGAGTATTATAGTCTGAAATTTCACTTTGAAGCTAGAGATCTGTGAAGACATCATCTCGATCATTTTATTTTAGCCATTTGTACAGTGAGATTTATGCATTAGACTTCTACTGTAGTCGATCTTGGAACTCTGATGTATTATGTTATTTATTCCGTTATGAGATATTGTATTATTCTATGTCTATGATTCTGTGATTGACTCATATTAAACACTATAAAATAATAATTTGTTGTCTCGAACGATTTGAGTTGGTTTCATTATCAAGTTAAATGGTTGGAAATAACATACCGTTATAATTGTTTTATCAAAGCTTTGGTTTGATAAAAACCTTAGCTTGTAGCGTTTAAAGTCAATAGAGGTGGGTAATACTACCCGGAAATAAGTGAAATCATCTCTAGAATCCTTTTTGAGAGAGTTATTTGCAATATGAATTATTTTAGATTTGAATCCTTTTTATGTATCCCCACTCATTTAAATCTATTTCCTTGGTAAGCTCCTCTTTGATTTAGTCTTTCCTTAGGTCTAAACCTCGAATTTGTTTTAAACCCATCTTGAGTTTTCAAACTAAATCAATGGAATTTGAGTATATATTTATAAACGAGTAAATAACTCAGTTTATTTACTACCTAATTTGAAGCAAATACCTGGAAATGGCCATAATGTGAAAATAAACTTGAGGACATTTTAACAAATGAATTTGGAAGAGTATTTATTTTTAAATGTTAAACTCGTTTTTGTCATCGTCAATAATATACCTAAAATTATAGAATTAAAATGTTAACTAATGAAGTATATAGGTTGAACTAACTACTATGTTGATAATATTAAACCGTTGAAATAGGAATTGTGTATTTAATTTAATTAAATGTATCCAAATTTGTGAAATAGAAGTTTACATTCAACTATAAGTTCTAAATGCTGAGAACTTTGAGCTAGAAGTTAAACCTATCAAAGTGGATTTAGTACCCTTTGATTTTGCACTAGCCAGATTTGGTATAGATGATTTTCAGCTTATTAACTTTGAGGTAACTAATTTAAAAAATCACAAGTTTTCGAAAATTATTAATTTTTATTGAATTTGCAAGCTACAACTTGAACTGAATCTTGTTGGAGAACTATCTTAAATTGAAAGCTGATTTCTAAACCTATTTATGAAACATGATTACAAATAGCTATGCTATACTTTTAGCAAACGTACACATGTTTTTTATGTATGAAGTTTAAAACACCAATTAGTTGTACGTATGAATTATTCTGAAATATACAGGTACATTGAGCAGATGTTGTTCTGAGCTCTTAAAATTTCATATACTGGGTTTAAAGATATTGGTTTTCACAGAAAATTAATTTTAGAAAGAGTAGTAAAGCTTGGATGTATGATTTTAGATTTAAATCTAGGTCTTATATCTAAGTTTAATTTCAAATTTATGCTTTCCTTAAACAAAGATACAGGTTCCTTAACATGTTACACATGTTACTGGCCCTAGTTATAAGGATTGATTGTCAAATGGCCTTAAATGAGCAGGATTGTATAATATCAATGTCATCAAATAAGAGTATATTATTCAAAACTTTAAATAAACAAGCTTCTATTATAGGTTTTGAAAAATAAATTTCAAGTAAATAATACCTTTTATGTTTGTTGAGCTTCTGAAAACATGAACATGAACGAGATACATATAAATTTTAGGCATACTCGCTTGCATACTTTTCTGTATAATATGCTGATTTTGTGTGAAATGGTTTTTCATGTGTCTGCTATCTTAAAAGCTTATAATGCTTTAATTTTTAATAAAGGTGAGTTTACATGAATGTAAAGTCATTAAATGTATGTTGTTTACTTCAACATGTATTTTTGATGTTTACACATGAGTTCAAGTAAATTTTGAGTGAATTGCCTAGTTTTTTGTGTCATTATATTATGAATAGGAAATCCCTTTGCAATGGCCCGAATTTCCTACTATCTAAGTTGACTAAATACACCACATGTCCAACCCAAATTGCACAGAAATACGAGTACCACTATAATGGCCCAATTTTTACGTGCGGTTTAAGATGACATTTAACTACTCGTGTCCAACTCAGAAGCAAGGAAAAGTAGATAGTTAGTAGGAAGAAATTAGAGGGTGAAAATAAGAAAGAAAGAAATATTAGAATATAAGAAAACAATGAATACAAATCGCACAGCGGAACGAATAAAATATATTATATCATATAACTTTTGAAATACAAATTTTGTAATTGTATATACATACCAACATCGGCTTCAAACCCATTTCCACTTTTCTATATAAATTCAAACTTGAACTTAAATTTAAATTTTTTCCAAGATTATATTTTAAAATTAAATATTTGGAAGCAAGGATTATAATGCTATTATTATAATCAATGCCAATGGGCTTTTCAACAATCCCTTCATCCCCTAAGTCAGCGGGCTAACCTCCCACTATGGCTTACAGAGATACCCCACCACCTTGTTTTATGGCCAGCCTCTCGACTCGCAACCAACCCACATTTTCGAGACATGTAGGGATAAGAGTCTCTCGTTCGCCACCTAATGCAAAGCGAGAATCCCCTATCATGCATACCAAGGACCAAAAAAGAAACAACGACTGGTGTGAGTAAACTCCAACCACTTGGTTTAACTTTCGAAAATCCTTTTAAAAGGAAGGATAATCGTAAGTACGATCAACACATAAATATGGATGGTTTTTACATTACGATAACCCAAAACATTTCTTTAAAATCAATACTATTCTGATATTACGATAGTGTCTAAATCAAGTAAATAGCAATCTAGCAGAATGCGTGCATCTCACGCTCCACATACATAGTATATAATCAAAACCGCGGGCACTTATTGGGTAATGGATTTCCAACTAAGACAAGATATTAAACCACCTACCAATAGTGTATCTCTAGAGTGGAATACACTAGGTTCAACAACAACATCTTGTAACCGGGCCATACATGCTGGCCACTCATTTCACTTGAGTGTATTGAATGTATATCACCAACGGTTGGGATCAACAACCGTTTCCTGAAACGGACAACATCGAAAGATTAAAGAAGGAAATGAATTTTCGCTAGATAGGTGATAATACGCCCTACTTAGGGGCTTCCCACTTTGCCATATTGCATGCCCTAATTTTGTCATTTTCCGGTTGTGAGGCTTGAGGTTATGATTACTTACCTTTCATTGATAGCACAATCACTTTGAATGCCACATTGTCAGATTCGTTAATCACTAATTGATTTGCACAAATATATTCTAGATATTATGCTAAGAGAATAAATTCTCTACCACCAAATATATACTTGTACAGACCAATATATGCGATCATTGGAAATACTCTGTCAGACATCCGTCCAAACAAGACTGTTTTAGGACTGAACGAACCTGAAGGCACAATTTCCATTAGTCCATCTTAGGCAATTTCTTCCTAGGATTAACAGAAAAAACCTTGCACTTTACTCCGTCTTTGATTGTCTTCATATAAACTGATTCGCAACAGTACTGCAAATACGGTGCGGTTCTCGGAGAATAATCCAATTGGTCTCTCCCTATTGACAACGATATGGCTAATACTTCGATAGTCGGTAATTTAACTATCGAAGAAAAACAAACGTTCATCCAAAACATCAAACAATCTCTGGGCCCCTTAATTAATATTCCATTAATTAAATTTACCATTGTCCAATTTTTCTTCAGTAACTTTACCCAGATATCTCTCCAAACCGTTTAGCCTCTCATGATTCTTGGAAAACATTTCCATGTATCAAAACTATTTTTTTATATGTTACAGAAAATATCACTTTTTAAATTTGGAAAACATTTCCATATATTAACAAAACGCTATTCTTTCACATTCATCAGTCCATAACTATAAACTAGTCAGAGAATAACTCCCTAAGTATCAACTCCAAAGGCCGAAACCAACATCAGGTTGACACTCAGAAAACCATTCAACTTGACTAATCTCCAGTCAATTTCTAATTTCCTTAACTCCATTTCTTAACTTCTTATCAACAAAATCATTTCTGTCTGCAAGACGTTTGATTTTTAACAATCATTCACATTAAGACATGTATACATTTCTTCTTCCAACCTCTCAAGATTTAATTTTATAAATTCCCATTTTTTCTTATAAAATTTCATTATACATTTATTCTCTTATTAAATTCTATATCTAATTGATAAGTTAATTCCTAGTTACCAATCTTTTCTTAAAATTTTCTATCTCCTTAAATTTCCGGAAAATTTTGCTAGCATCTCCATTGTATGGGTCACTCGGTACAACTACAAATCACCTCTTTGGGCCCTTTCCATTCAAAAATAAAATCAAAATGCCAAGTGGCTTGCCAAATCGGCTCATAAAATCTTATATTAAATTAAATATGCACCTTTTTTGTTGGGCATTCAATATATGTCTCCAATAACTTCATTATGTGCCTGTTTTTCATCCAATTCCAATTTATTCCAACTCAGTCAAATTGTTTTTAACTCAATTCACTAATTTATTCTCTAATTACCTCTTTTGTCTATCGCACTTTTTATTTGAACATAACATGTTCAAATATATTTTTAACTTGTTTATAAACTAATTGAATTCCATTTTCAATTCAAGTTTCATATTCGATTTCAAATATGAATTCACATATCCAATTTACTTATCCAAAGTCAAACTCGATCTAAAACTTGATTAACTAATTATTCTTGTACTTAGTTCATTCTATTCAAAAATAAATATCTAATTTTGTTTCAAAAGTCAATCCATTTACTTCACTTGGGTTCATATTTATTTTATAAATCAAGCCTGGATTTTTCTAATGGAAATCTATTTTTTATTTGCTTAAAATCTTTTTATTTTATTAAATAAACTGTAATGGTTTTAAAACAATTACAGCGCTGTTTTTCTAAAAATTAGATTTTGACATAACTCAAAATCTTTAAGACGAAATCCACATTTTTTTTCTTCTAATAGAAAACTGTTATTCAGTCGGTCCTGATGATTCTTGTTTCAAAGAATTCTAACTTAAATTGAGTTATATATACTCAATTGAAGTTCGAAACGTTAAATTATGAACTGTCGCGCCGCAACGAGCTCATTTTTATTTCATTTAAATATAAATTTTTAAACTTCAATTATCAATAAATTTCAACTCCATTCTTATATAGTTTAATATATATATATATATATATTAAGTCAATTTTCCATATCCAGCTTAATATTTATGATTATCCCAAATCGTTGATTTTTTATAATTCAGTTATAAATTTATTTATAATTCAATCTTCTATACTGAATTCCAATTCCCTTTGAAACAGATTATTTTATAAAATTCGATATAATCAAATTTCAATTATAAATCCGATGGATCTTTCTCAATTCAGTTTATATTCCGAATTCTGGAAAAAATATGTCGTTCCCTTTTCAAAACGATTTCCAATTCCTTTTAAATTCATTCTTAAATTTGTATTTCCAAATTATCCCATGATAATTATCACATTTTATTTATAAACATCGTTTATAAATTTACTTCCTTGTTTTATGCATCAAAACAAGCTCCATTTCAAAATATTTTTGAAATCCGATTCTTATTTTGGAATATTTTGTTATTATAACTTAAATATGTAATTGTAGAATCTATTTTCATATTTAATTTAAGTTTCTATCTAATTCAATTTAAATTCCCTCTCTAGAAATAATTTATTTTTATAAATCTGACAAAGTAGAATTCCAATCATAAATCCGTATGGATTTATTTTAATTCAGATTACGTTGTGCACATCAAAGTAGATTTCACTGTTTCTTTTTGAAATTAATTTCAATTCTCTTTTTTAAATTCACATTTGAATTTATATTCCCCACATTTACCAATGAAAATTATTCCATTTCATTTATAAACACTATTTATAAATTCACTACTTGTTATTATTATTCAAACAAGTTAACATTTCCTAACCCATTCGAAATTCAGATTCTATTTTAGAAAAATGTTTTTTCCTTTTAAATATCAACATTCCTTTTTACGATATTTTTACATATCAATATTTAGGGCCAATGATATTCAAACATCCAAAACCACCCAATTATCAATTGTAGGTTTTCTAACACATCATATATGACAATATATATGAAAACAATCAATAATAAATTTTGAGGAATCCAATTGGATCCATCTAACCTGTTTTACTACATTCATAGATGTTAGCCTACATAAATAATACCCATCCTGCTTCACAGCAACATATCGCGGTATAAAAGGTTATCCACAAAATATATTGTGGGGTGCATAGGGAAATCATCCGCTAATGGTACTGCGGGAAGTATCAAATATATATATATATATATATATATATATATATATATATATATATAACAACAACCACCAAGCCTATATAACTAGTATATATAATAGCTACAGTAATATTTTAGTGCATCTAAATAACCAACGACAGCATATAAAAATTATTTAAATTAAAAATTCGTTTATAATAAAATTATAAACGAATATAGAGAGTGAGATTACTCACCGTGATTTTTATCGAAGTAACTGTTGGTTTCTGATTAAATTAAACAAGTGTTTCATTTAATTAAAATACCAACAGACTCCAATCTGGTTCCATTCAATCTTAACATGTAAATAATCCTTTTATGATCGCCACGCAACTCATTTTGAACCTAGTATGAATATGATAGCTTATTTATTTCCACACAAGTTTGAATATTTATAATTAAACATTATAAATCAATTTGATTAATTAAATCATTTATCTTAATAAATTGTTCGAATGTTCTTTTCTCATTTAAAGCTTACGAAAGCTGCTCCTTCACACCCAAACTCAACCCGCCTTTTGTACAAACCAAATATTGTAACCCATCACTTCCAATCACAACCATCAGAATATCCACCCCCATTCAACTCAGTGCGCAACACTTCACCCAACAGAAACCAAATTCCCTAAACTTGACACTCCCCTGAACACCATCGATCAAAACCCAAACCTTATCTTCTTCAACAAATAGCGACTGTATTACTACATGCCTCATATTATCGCATGTCAAGAAAAATAAAGCTGAATCCCACTTCGTTCACTAACATCGTTGTAACGAACCGGAAAATTCAATGCTCGAATTTTCAACACAAACACATCTAGTGTCCAAACACGAGTACCGAACATCCAGAAAGTTAATGAAAGAAGTTAGAGGGTGAGATAAGAAAGAAAAAAAATATTAGAATAGAAGAACAAGGAGAAGAAACAACACCATACAGAGTCTCACATCATAGCGGAATAAAATATAATACAGTAATAAATTTTTATTGAAACTTGAAAAATACTTACATCATTAGAGTACAACAATACATCTGGACAGTTATAACAACCTGTCCTCATATACAACACACAGTGGAATATACTAGATAAAATCATACGTCTGAACTCCCCCAGCACGTCTTCTGAACTTCATATTATCCAATGACCTTAACCTGTACAACCTGGTCTAACCCGAGCATTACAAATACCGGGTCAGTTTGGTGAACCAGAGTGAGAAAACTCGCATAGTTTAAATAACATCCATATTGATTTTAAAGTTTAAAATCCTTTTGAAAGAAAAGGATAATAGTGAGACTAGCCCATACATAAAACGAGCGGTTTTTACCTTACTATAACCCAAAGCAGCTTTGAAATAATATCTTGTCTGATATTATAATAGTGTCTAAATACAAATAAATAGAATCTAGCAGAACGCTTGCATCTCACGCTCCAACATATATAGTATACAAACAAAACCACGGCACTTATTGGAGATTGGATTCCGACCATGACAAGGTATGGAACCACCTGTCGATAGTGTATCTCTAGAGGCGAATACACTGGGTTCAACAAGAAGTCTTGCAACCCGGCTCACACATGACCGACCACTCATTTCGCTTGAGTGTATCGAATGTATATCACCAACGGTTGGAAGCTACCCATCGTTTCCCGAAAGGGATAACATTGATAGATTAAAGAAGCAAAAGGAATTTCTCTACATAGGCGATTATACACCCTAATGGGTGGAACCACATAGCCATGTTGCCTGCCCGATTTTTGTCATTTCCCGGTGGTGAAGCTTGAGGTCATGACGTATCTTTTGGAACACCTGGTAACCATTCACTTTGAATGTCACATCGTCAAATCCTCTAGGAATCACTAATTGATTTCCACAAAAATACTCGGGCTATTAAGTTAAGAGAAGGTGTCTTCTTGCCACCACAGAAATACATTTAAGGAAATCAACGTACATGAGCCCTTTGGAAATACTCTGTCAGACATCCATCCATACAAATTGTCTTAGGACTGGACAAGCCGAAGGCACTCTCAAACTGCATCCTTGAATTACCCTACGGATTAGTAGCAAGTAGTCCTTGTAATCCATAGATTCCAACCACGACTGAATTACCCTCAAAACCCTTTGGTTGCAAGCTAGAGAAATTTATCAAGTAACCCTTCTGCTTATAAAGATCCATGGTCTTCAATTGCTCGATCAGCTACCGAGTACCTTCAACGTTGACATATTTGTTGGTCGGATTGATTTCCAAATATAAATTCGATCCCGGTCTTTCCGTACCAACAATCGATTTGGCCAGATTTTGATAGTCGGTGATTTAACTATCAAAATAACGAACCATAATCCATGAAAGTAAAACGAATTCACTGGTTTAGTGTTCAACATCACTTGGTCTTTTTAATTAAAAATAATTAATGAAGGTTAATTTAAAAACTATTAAATCTTTTAATACTTAGCATATAGTTTTAACTTCTTATTTCAGTATCTTACATACTGGAAATTAAATCAGATATATACATATTCTCACTTTGGGTTCAATTCAATTTTACGTAAAACATTATTCGATACATCTTTTATTTCATTTCTTGAAGACAATAACTAACATTCCCCCTTTGAATAAACTTATTTAAACTCATCTTAATCTCGAAAATATCGTTAAATTTTCATCAAATCTCTTTTTATTTCCATAACCATTTATTCAGCTTATAACTATTCGAATATAATTTATAACATCCTTTCTGGAAATATTATTGTAATCCCCTCAACCATTCTCGTTTCTAAAATAATATCATTCTTGGATAATCATGAAGTCATTCAAGCTGGGGTATTTTATTTACCTCTCAGACCTTGGGTTGACAACATTCTTATCTTCAGAATGGATAGAAGTTTATTAACGAAATCGCATTTCAATAAATACCCAACACTTCTATTTACCATACGTTTTAGACATGGGTTTTAACTCCATCTATTTCCTTTTGAAAATTTTGTTTCAATTCCGAAACCTCTCTTTCTCGATTTAAAACATTATTACTTCCCCATCTTTAGGCTTTTAAAATCCAATTTAACTCCCTTTAGATTACAAATCTTATTTAGACTTGTTTTGACTCTTATAATATTAATCCATTTATAACTTGCCGTTATAATTGCCGATTTTGGATTTTATAAAAATCTGACTAATGGAATTCTTAAAAGGAGTTCATATTAAATATAAATTTGTTTACAATTCAATTTAACGATACATAAGGCTTTCCACTTCATAAACTTTTATTAAAAGGATTTGGTTTCAAGATTTTTCACTTTGATTAATAGTCAATTCCAATATTTTTGAACTAATTGGTTTACTTCAACATTAGTCCTCTTTGAAACCGTAATCCAAAATTCGAAGAACTGGTTGATTGGGGACTTTAAAGGTCGATTCAAGCGATGACCTCAACTGCACAGATGTGTGTGACATCGAGATGAGTAAGATGATTGATTGGGTCGATTGGAGTTGGACTGCAGTGGCCAAGATCTAAAGATGAAGTTACAGCGACTGTGACACCCCCGCATCCCTTTACGTCATCCATATGAGGATGCATTAAGGTTTACGAAGCGCTTAGGTATAAAGTAACAACACGGAGACTAAAATTCACAAGACAAAAATATAATACATAGCGGAAAGTTTTAAAACATTTATTAAAATAAGTAAATCTAGTCACATCACTTATCAAATTTCAAAATACCAGATAGTCATCATCATAAAACAGATATACTATCTCATGTAAAATATCAGAGTACATAAGTAACAACATAAAACTATCCCTCTCATAAGCCAATTCAACGAGAATAAACAAGAACTCAACCAATACATGAATTTGGAAAGAGCCTAGTTCCAAATTAAATAAAATAATCAAGAATCGCTATAAGACCCTCCACCCTGCGAACCGGGAAGGGGGAGGGAGAGAGAGAAGGAAATACAAACTAGGTCAGACATATGTCTAGTGAGTTCTAGTAATTTATAGCATGAGCATGAGTTAAGGAAACAGTTAGATAGATGAATAGTTCTAAGAGCAATGGACATTAAAGCATAAATGAAATAGCAAGAAAGATAAATGTTAATAATTATAGGCTTCTCATTCATATTCGGAAATTGTTGCACCGACTACCAAAAATATTATAACTAAGTTTTACCTAATTTCTACCAATTGATCGGCTACTTTACCCAAAATGTGATAACCTGTGCCAGCTATGGAATTCGGGTTATCAATCCCAAACCCATTAACTAAAAGGACACAACCGTTAATCACAGGCTATACAGTGGCTTATCTTCTCCAATCGGAATGATGCACACTCTTCGTTATGTTGGAACGTGCATGCACCTCATTTGAATTTCTTACTATCCAGTTCAGTAAAGTGTGCCCTAAGCTCTACTTAGTGTGAGACTCCATGAGAACAAAGGGATATTGACTAATATGGGTTCCCAACCAAAAATGAAATTGACACAAGTCATCCTTGGACTTAGTCCCCAATTCATTATTTTATTAAGCTTCTTATCTTCCCCAATCATCCCCACACTACGATAAACAAACCTAAACTAGGATATCATTACACTATTAGGCCTCTTATCTTCCCCAATCAGCCCCACGCTTCCGGAAGAGAACTAATCTACGAGTTACTTATCTTTCCCAATCAGTCCCACTCTGTCAGAACAAACCTAATCTACAGGTTACTTATCTTCCCCAATCATCCTCATGCAGCTGGAATGGACTCCCTCTATCTTAGCTTATTAATTTCATAATTTTAACTTGACACGTTTAAGTTTTATTAATAAACCCAATATAACCACATGTTATATCCTACGTTGTAACTAACATTTCTAATTAATGTAATATTTTTATACAACCTTTCCCCATGTTACTTAATTTTCAATTAAGTCCGATTTATTCCAGTTTACATGTTCTCCAATTACATGTTTAAGGTTTTATCCCCACTTTACAATCCATTATTTGAATATAATATTCATCAATTTCCAACATGCCAAAAATCAACATTATTACAACTTTTACGCAAATTAATTGATAAAGGCCTAACCTCTCGTTAGGCCTAGGCTCAACGCAAAGATAAATAAAAAAGGAAAATCTGTCTAGGACACTTGTAAAGCCTAGACTGGACAAAATAAATCAAACACGAAACTGCAAGACTCTAAATGAAACTGTAGCAGAGAAGAGGATAAAAGAAGAAGAATTTCTTACAATTATTAAACAACTGAAAAAGAATATACATAGATAACAAATAGATTATAATGACTTACAAAAGAATAAACTTATAAATATTGTAAACATAAAACTTGCAGATCTAAACTATTTTACTGTCTTATCTTTCCTATGGGATAACTGACCTAAAATTTACATAAAACTCACAGGAAAAGATTGCAAATCCAGAAAAACGCTTTGTTAAAAGAAGAATCCTTTTGATCTACAATTGGACAGTACTCCGATCTATTCCCCAAGTTTAGTTTATTTTAGAACATAGTTGGAGTGGAGGTTGAGGAAATGAAGAAGGAGAAGTGTGGGGGGAAGGTTAGGAGTACAAGTCAATTTATAGGTGTAAAAGGATAATCTAAGCCCCAGGGCTATTAGGATTTCAATCGAAGCTCCCAAAAACTCATTAGTAGAATTTTCCAGATGCTAAACCAACATTGATTTCATTCCAGGTAAGAAATCGTTCCTAGCATCGATATGGGTCGACCCACCAGCCTATATGGGTCGACACAGGGGTCGATCCACATGGGTCTTGGGTCGACCACATGGTCGACCCAGTTATGGGTCGGGTCGCCCATTTCTCCTTTGATTTTGGTTTGGTTATTTATTTAATTTTTGGTTTTAAATTTCAAACTTCAATTGACCATATCTTGTTTGTTTTTCATCCGTTTTATGCAAACTAAAAGCCTATTCGAGTCAGAATTTCATAATAGCCCAATGATGAAATACCCTTTGTCTAATTCTGAATATTATTTTAATTAATACCTGTTTTATTACTCTTTTCTATTTAATTATTTTTACTTAAATTCGGGGTGTTGCAGTGGCTTATGGGTTTTTCTCCTTGACAGTGGCGAATTAGTGGTCGAGATTGGTGGGGATGGAGGCATCAATGTCAAATATGTCTTTGGTAATGAGAGAGCAGTGGAAAATCACCCCTGGATATGGTGAATAGTGAGAAAGTGCGATGTTGATTTCGTTCAAAGTCGAACTAATGACGAATGAGATAAGTGAAAAGGTTAACACTTAATTCCTTTTTAATAACTTAATCTAGTGGTTAATTATATTTCATCAAATTGATTTCTTATAATATATAACTTATCCGTTTTAGAACCAAACCAAATGTCGTTCATCGCATTGAACTCGCAGTAGCATTTACTACATTTCTTAATTGGATTGGATACTTAAGGAGCTCGTTGGAATTTAGGCTAAAATCAAACATTGTTTGGTTTTTCATCAACAATAAATCAATCAAGTTGGATTAACCTACTCAAAACAAATTAATCATTAAGTAAATCAACACTTTTGAAAATGGTTATGAAGTGTTAGGATAATTTTAGGAAATCGTGAATTTTGTTATATATTTTGTGCAATGCAACACACATACTTGAGATATATGACATGAAAATTTTATGAGTGATTGTTATAATGTTTTTTGATTTAGGTGCGATATTGTAATGTATATTTAATTGTTCTCTCATTGCAAGTTCACGTATAATAGAAAAATACTATGGGTTAACATAATACATATTTGAACGATTTTATAGATTTTTAAGAATTAAAATAAAATTTATTCTAGAAATTTTAAACTATGATTTTATTAAACTTAGATTTTGTTATAATCTACTAGTGATTCTGACAAGGCCGGTCGGGTTTTATAGTGATCTGTAACACTTATCATTATAACAAATAATAATTATAACAAAGCACAGGAGATTGGTCGAATGCCAACCTATTACAATTTGATTTTATAGTGGACCGACCACTGTAACTAATTACTTTATAGAGCTGGAGTTGGATAGAAATGTTTAGACTACAAAAATTCCTAACTCAACAGCGGAGAAACTCATAAACCGTACTCCATGCAGGAAGACCGTTAGATTTGCCTAGACAAAAAATTACATGAAGTAAAGGCCTATACAAAGATACACCTATACATAATCATATGGTTGCAACAAAAAAGCAAGGACAGGTCAGTACAAACTGACAAATAGCAATATCAAATCCTAGCTAGCTACCATAAACCAAGTAGGTAAGAGTAGCATTGTGTACCCAAGGGTACAATAAGCCATTGATATGACTACACGGTAGAAAAATCCAACTCAAACAAAGTAGTTAACCATCTATCATCTCAACCTGAAAAGCAAATGTCATGGAACTCCATCATTGCAACGGACCAAAACGGATGCATATAATGATACACCATGAACATAAGCTTACATACACGCTTCAGAGAAGAAATTCCAAGTAGAACAATGACTGAATACGTATATCTCCATAAAACCCACATGACTCAAAATCGCAAGAAAGAACTCGACACAAATATGCAACAAAATACTAGGACAAAGAACTGAACAGGAGAAAAAAATAAAAGTTTTGCGAACTCATATCATAAGTCCATTATTTGTGACGCCCCGAACATTTTTGGACCAGTTAAAATTTCTGAAAATACTTTCATTTATAAACAAACAATGTCAACTACCACTTTATTTGAATAAATATACAACATTATTAAATGCAATGGATATAATTTTAATAAATAACACTTATCATAATATTCATCTAATTCAAAGGGTGTGCCTAAATACAAATTAAACACAATTACCATAAATCCACTTTTATGCGGCTCTGGTGAGATGGACATCGATATTCATTCCTGCAATCTCGATAAATATGTCAGTATGGTTTAAGGGTTCAAAACATGAAAGATGCACCAACACAAGATGTAATAACCAATAATAAACAAAAAATATTTTTGTTAATATAGCAGCTGCATCACCACCACTTGTGACTGCCTACATACCTTTATCTAATTGGGTGACCATTTAGATATAGGATCAAGCCAATGTAGTTTTTCTTTACAAAACATTTAAAATCAATATTTACTTCCAAAAATACTCTTTATATCAAGTGTGGATAAAACACTCTACAAATACTCGTTTTGATAGATATCTGTGCAGAACTTCCTTTCAAAAGATAAAAAACGTATATTTTAAATACCAAGAAACTCCTTTGTGATAAAATAGATTATAACTCCAAACTAATTATCAAGAAAAGGAATACTTGAAAATATTGAACATTTGCCAAAGTATTGCATTTCGATAATGCAATTATAGATATCAAATCATACGTATTCTATGCTTGTCCCATTCCCTTACTAATCCTTATGTTCTTGATTTCAGGAGTTTATGCAAGTCATACTAAGTAATAAATGTCCTCAATCATTAGTCATATATGTTGTTTACTTACCGAAGCAAAGATTGCAGTCAATATAGTACGTTGAAGTCATGTTCAACATTAAATTAAAACATAAGCTTAAGAAATAAGTAATTGTTTAGATAATGAGTATACTCGTAATACTCCTTGTTGTCTTTAAGAAAAAGCTTTTTAGAACATAATATAGTACTTATCATCATCCCAAAGCAATCAAATGTCTTTCTCGAATCATCGAAATTCGCAAAACTCACGTGAACCTACTTTGTTCTCGGTTTTGACACGTTTTGACTTTTTTTACTTTGATTTAACATCACCGCTTTTAACAGTTTATTAATAATACTATGAGGAAGCTCAGGTCCAAATTTGAGAGGAATTGGAGTAGTTTATCATGGTTTTATACTCAAAACGGTTGTTACAATGCTTCTGTTGTGCTGTAAAAAGTTCTGGATAGTTTACAATAGTTTTAGACTCAAAATAGCTATTACAGCGTTTCAGGTGCGTTGCGAAAAGTTCTGTGTAGTTTATATGACTCAAAACAGCTCTTACAGCGTTTTTGCGGCGCGATGAAAACTTCTGGATTCGTTAAAGTGCTTTATAAGTAATTCAAAAAAAAGTTAGCGTTTCTAGAATGCTATAAAAAGTTTTGGTCGGGTACAGTGCTTCATAAATAATTCATAGAAAAGACAGCGTTTCAGAATGCTACAAAAAGTTCTAAAATTCAGATTTTCGGTTATTTTTTCGGCAAATTGTTTGATGTTATTTCTCTATGATAAAAATAGTTTTTGACTCTAAATTTTCAACAGTAGGAAGCTCTCTTAGTCTACTTAATTACCATGAAAAGAAACCCTTAAAATTATTTATCAATTTAATATAAGTAATTCACCAATACAAGACATTTTTAACATGTCCATTTTAGGCAGAATTTTACCTGACTTTGCATCCAGTTTTCGGGTACATAAACAATCAAATTAGAAAAGTGGTACAAGTGAAAATTGTAGGCCTTTGAATTAGCTTTCCAAATTGATAAAGAAATCGAAATTTCTTTAGGAATTGCAAAGGTTATGCCCAAAATACCAAACATAATTTTTGGTGATTCGAGTTATATCGTTTCTTCTTAATTTTCACAACTTTTCTTCAAAATATGAAATGAATACATGAAATTAAATTTCTTTTCTCACCTTAGAATTGAATATTGAACTTGTATTTAATCCCTTTGGCTTCTCCTAAAATTCTCCTCTTTATCTTTTCTTATTTTTGCTTTGTGACTACATGCAAGAAGTGAACATTTCCATGCTTTATATAGTATTTTTCAAGGCTAGTTTGGTAATTTAGTTTTGGACACTTATCAGCCTTATCTTCATGCAAGCTTTAGGATGTAGACACATGCCTCCTTAGGTGTCTTTAGATGTTTCTACACATGTACACCTAATGTGTTTATGTATCTTTACGTTATTTATTTACAAGATATGTGTACCGTTCATTTGATGACATGCGTCCGTATCATTTCAAGTCATTTTTCATATTCTAGAATATATACAAATATACCATTTGTACTTTATTTATATGTTATGTACATACACATATGTGTTTTACTACATGCATGTGATGTTCTAACAACTTTCAACAAGTAAAACGTTGTTTATCTACAAAATTGTTTTCGGTCACATTATCGATATTTCTACGAACATCTTATCTTTGTAAACAAAAATTCAACAACAAGTTTTCACATTATTAATTATTATTTATAAAGGGATTTAATCATGGTTATAAAGCCATTTTTATAATATTTAATCCAAGATTTAATTATTTAAACAACCTCGATATTTAAATATTTATTGCTCGAAGTTTGTGGTTGTTATCTTCTTCACTCCTTAAAAGGAAATTAATTATTATTTATAAAGGGATTTAATCAAGGTTATAAAACCATTTTTATAATATTAAATCCAAGATTTAATTATTTAAACAACCTCGATATTTAAATATTTATTGCTTGAAGTTTGTGGTTGTTATCTTCTTCACTCCTTAAAAGGAATCCCGTCCCCGAAATTTTATGTAGTAATTAATCCAAAGAATGCCAAATATCCATGAAGAAAACTCTATGTATCCAGGGAATTTTTCTTGAAAGTATGCTTTCAAAACAATTTCATAAATCGAAATTCAGAGTTTAAGACATACCTGGATATTATATGATTGGAACTTCTCAATTTGTGATCAATGTTATATAAATCCTGCAAGCTATTACTGGGTCATGCATGCCATAGTTTTTTTTTATGCCTAAATTCAGGATCATGTTCACTGCAATCCACATCAATACCTAGTCTCCTTCCCATGAATATACACTCGATTTGGAGTAAATTCTAGAGCCTCTCTGTTTTTTTAATTGTAGCTAATGCCAAATCATCTAGTAAAGACGTATTCTTCTTGTATGGTACTCATCGAAATGTACCAAAGATTCATTGTATTTCGATTCATCCGACACATCATCAAGTAAGGATGTATTCTCCATGTTGTCGTACCCATCAAAATGTACCAGAGAGTAATCATGATACTTTTACTATAAGAATTTTCAAATAGACTTTCAAATATATTCAAATAAGTCGAACAAATTTTATAAGAAATTCTTTTGCCAAAACTAAGATCATATTCATTAAAGTGGATCCAAGCTACACGCTCAATCTAGGATATTTTATCCTATTGCAGTCGGCATCCCCTCACTAAGTAGGGACGTACTCTAATTCCTCAATACCATATAGCATAATAGTTGCACTACCCAAGATCTATTGGCTTATATTGCACATCATCATTCGAAGGTAACTATCATATTGTGACCGACATTCCTTCACTAAGTAGGGATGTACTCTATTGGCTCGATACCACATAGAGTAATAGTGCACTACCAAAGATCCATTGTCTTATAACGCACATCGTCATTGTCACCCAAAGGTATCAATCATTGATGAAATAATCCACAAAAATCTTTCATAAGTATAATAAAGTATTCTCTCAAAGTACTTTTATATTTTGAAATCATTCTCCAACATAGATAACCATTTACTTTTGAAAAAAATCAGGACTCTCAACTTTAAAAATCATCTGTAAGGTATTAAGTATGAACTTATTTTTAATCCCATTTCAGTTCTTTCAAATTACTCAATGTATCTCAAAATCTTATATGTCACAAGTTATGACATTCTAATTGAATGGTGCCAACCCCCTGGTTTTTTTTCAAACATATAGTCAGTTTGCAACAATGTTTTAAAATTTTAAAAGTATATGATGTAAGTATTCAAGATAATTAATCTAGCTTCCCAATTAGATAAATATCGATCAAATCCAATCAAGGAATCAAAAGTTATGATCGAATTGCTGAAAGCTCTTATAGCAGCTGAGCTAACATCATTAATACAAAACAATTCTAATATCCTATTATGTAAAAAAATTCTGACCTTCGTTTTGCATGAATGTAGTGCTCAATTTACTCCTCTTGATCTTCCTCAGTTTTATTTGTCCAAGCCCATTAAATTCCACCCTCGACAAGCTATTATTCTACATTCTTTCAATCCACTCCGTTGCATCCATACTACAAGAAACATTGCAAAATTTGATAAGAAGGGGAGATGGTTTCCGATGTCTTATTTCCAACGGCTTTCGACGGGCCATCAGGGCCCCTCGGAAATCGTCGAATATAAACGCGATATTCATCTGCCCGTAAGCCTTTCTTCCCCATTTTATCAAATCCCCCAAACATTCTAGCATGAAAATAAACCCTACCTATCCCCAAAATCGAAATTTTCACCCCCAATCTTCGGTTTCTTCGCATATAATCCTTCCCGGCTTCATCTCTAACCTCTTGGGCAAGCAATTTCAGGTATAATCTCTTTATTTACTTAACAATCAAATTTTTTCCTAAACCTGTTTATGTCCTAAACCAAAAATTAGGGTTAATTATTGATGGTAATTGGTTCCAATAGCATAGTAGTGGGTACTAGTATCCTATTATGTGCATTTTCATATAATATTGTGAAATTGAAAATTTTCATGTGCAATGTTTGGTATTTGTGAATATGTTCCCATTTATCTTGGTTTTTACCATTGTATAATTTAGGATATTTGTGCACATGTGTGCTTGTCATTCTTGTATGTGTTAGCTGACATACGAAAAAATGAATGACGAACTAGGAATATTACATCGTGCAAATTTTGACTTATGCACAAAAAAGCATAAGTCTAAATTTTAGTTGAGTCTATTGAAACGACGATAATAGTAAATTGGCTTTAAGTTGATTGAAATGTCATGCAGATGTGATAAAATAAAATATCTTTGTGTTGTAGTACAACTTTATTTTTATAGTAAAACGCGCACATCTAATTGACTAATATCCCCTAGAGTGTATTTGGCCCCATCCGACGAGTGTTGTACAAGATCGTTATATAAATGGTCATTTTTGTCAAATTAAAAAATGACCATTTATATTCATTTGTTGGATTTGTCCTTGTATTGGACAAGTTATAAATGCAGTAAGTATCTACATTTTGTATACTGCTTCATTTCAAAAGATTTACAAAATTTCGGTTCAATTTTTCTTCTTGTTTCCTGCATACATGTGTACAATGCAGGAAACAAAAGGAAAATGCTGCTGAAATTTTGTTGAATCGTGTGAGACGAAGTAGTACACAATTGTAAATATTTACTATGTTTATAATGGGATGTAGGATGCCTGACCATGTAAAAGAGTTGCATTTAAAAAAAGTGCTAGATTAGAATTTTTTTAGCTTAATGAAAATGTTATTTGCTTTCAACCGCTGTATATATGTGCATTTTATGACCATAAAAACAAGTTTTTTTGAATTTGTAATGTTGAAAATAAATATTATTTTTTGAACTTATGACTAAATTTCTCAAATAGGAAAAATGATTGATTATTTTGTTGATCGGAGGAGTTGGATGTACCAAAGAAGAGGACAGAGAGGTTAAGAAGATTTTTATAATGGTATAAATGTCTTTGTTGAATTCGCTTTAAGTAATAACGGAAGCGATCCTGAAATTCGTTGCCCGTGTAGCAAGTGTAGACATTTGAAATATTTGTTACCCGATGTTGTGAAAGTTCATTTGTGCAAAAACGGATTTGTACCGGAGTATTATTTTTGGGATCGTCATGGATAAGTTGTATAAAATACTCCTGTAGAGACTGAGGTAGAAAGTTCTAGTGATGAAAATGTTAGTATGATCCGTATTGAAAATATGGTCGAAGATGCAGCACGATCAATGTTTCCTATGGTTGCAGTTGACGATGATGATGGAAAGGATGAAGAGCCAAATATTGAAGCTAAGAAAATTTATGATTTGTTGGATAATGGTAAGAAACCTATTTGGGATGGTTGTAAAAGAGGCACTCTGCTATCGGTAATCATATAATACATTGTGGTGAAGTCAAAATGCAACATCACTGAAGCTGGGTTTACAGCTATTGTACAAGCTACAAAAAGGCACATGCTGCCAGATAATTTCGAGACATCACTGAATTTTTGAACCTATTATATATATATATATTCTTCCCATGCACATACAAACTTCAGATCTTAATACCTTCTTCATACGGTGTCCGATTTATGCAAACCAGGTGTCTATGTTGACCAGAATTTCGAGATGGATGCAATGGCGCAGTCCATTTTGCTTAATTCTGAATATTAAATTGAGTTTTCCTTAATTCATTGTTAACAGTGTATTTCTTATTAATTTTCTTTAATTCATCATCTTTAGTGTCGTTAAAATTTCGGGGTGTTACACATGTGAATTTATAGCCAAACCTACCTTAATCTACGAGAAGCAATGTAAATATAATTGAAATATAGTGGTAAATATAATTGAAATAAACCCATATGAAAATATAATTTGATTTCGACTATGTCGAATATTATAAAGAAGATTTATTTTAGAAATTAAAGATTATAAAACTTAGGAATTTACAAGATAGTTAATATTTGTTTTAAAAACCAATAATTTATAATCGAATGTGTAATGGAATTTAGTTATAAACTTGATATAAGATTAACAAGAAACTGATTTATTAATGGAGTTTATAAAGTGAGATATGGATATGAATTTATAGAATGGCGCGATAAACAAGATTTAAACCTGTAATGGTAATTATAAATAAAATTCAAGATTTGATTGATATAATGGTCTAGTTTTTTGTAAAGGAATAATATTCCCTTTATAAAGAGAATAACAGTTTTAAATGCAAATGTTTTGAAAATTGGAATAGTGTCAAATGGGAAAAAGTAAATTTAGAAGTAATAAATTCAAAGGTGAATTTAGAAACTGTTAACCAAAAATAGTAAGTTTATTCTGAAGCTCGGAATGTTAATCGAATATAAATCATTCGAAAGAAAATTGTAAGTTGAAATTCAATTATATCGAATTAAGGAAAGTACTATATACTTTCCGGTTTTTATCAAGAACTATTTATAATTTATCCAATTATTTATTTATTTAAGGTAATTAATCTAAATTATATTTTGAAGTTAATCATTTCAGAAACATGGCTTTAACGCTATTGTTATAATCAATAAATTTCCGTTAAAGAAGTGGGTTCGTAAACTGAATCCGAGAATCGAGTTGAAATTATTTTTATAAGAAATTTAGAAATGAAAAAGATAATTAGAAACTGACTGGAGATTAGTTATGTTGAATGGCTTCTTGAATGTTGATCTGATGTTGGTTTCGGCCTTCAGGGTTGATAGTTGGTGAGCTGTTCTTATACTAGTTTACGGTTAGGGACCGATAAATAGGGAAGAATAGTGATGCGTGAATAAGTAATGGAAATGTTTCCTATGACACCCCATGTCCGTTAATGTCACTAACAAAGGGAATGCATTAAGTTTCGTGAAGCATTATAGGTAAAAAAACAGAAATATTACTAGATAGATATAAAATGATAGTGGAAATAAAAACTTTATTAATCATAAAGCATCGTGGTTCAAAACATCACATGCTTGAAATACACAAAAACCATTACATCATAAAAACTACTGTCTTGTACTTTAAAACATCAGAGTACATAAAAGAAGCAATATTTCCCAAATAAAACATAGCCATAGTAGCAAGGATAGGAGCTTGAGCCATATATCTAAGCAGCTCCGGCAAAACGAAAGCAGAATCACGGTCAAGCCTGAGTATTCCCACCCTGAAAACCTGGGGGGGAAACAGAAGAAAGAAGAGGAAAAAAGGGTCAGACATAAAGTCTGGCGAGTCCAGTTATTTTTAGCAAGTAAATAAGTAAAAGTAGCATAAAAGGCATATAAAGTGGATAAGAAAGATAACACCATAAAAGGTAGGTATGACAAGGTTAACATGTTAGAGTGTATACGCTTCTCTAATGATTACTCTGATTCTCTGCATTGATACTAGTATAACCAGAATGATATGATCCCAAGAACTACCAGATGGTAGACTTCGGCATACATCCAGATGTACCCTAACTACCACCATAATTGATTGGCTCCTTACTCCGTAGATACTCTGTGTCGGCTCCACGGTAGGATGTATCACTTCCTAAAGTGGCAACCCTTCGTTGATGTGCACAGCCATACCTACCGGTGTCACGGTCGTCTTAGCCCCCTCTACCCGGCCCATGCACGCACATGTTCACGGTCGGTTTGCGCCGCCCACACCGTCCTCCTCTTTTGGATCTCTTACAATTAATCCAGTAAGCGTGCCCCGACTCCGACCTAGGGCGGAGTCCTCGTTTGATACCATTATATGGGATACTGACTGAAACGGGTCCCATACCCAATACGATACAAGCTCTCCCCTTTGTCTTGTATCCCTGTTAGGATTTCTATCGGTTATGCTTACCACCAGGTGTCTTTAATTACATAACCGTATCATTTCCGCAATTTATGCTTACCCTAAGGTGTCTTTAACTACATAACTTCAACATTTCCACAGATTATGCTTACCACTAGGTGTCTTTAAATACATAATCCCCTCAGTTTAAGTTTATGGGCCTATATATAAATATTATGCACCCCCTCAGATTTACTTAACCCACCCACTGTTCAGACATATTTACTTAACCTATATTCAAGTTCACGTTCACACAATCCCTATGGGTTCTACTAGGTTAAGTATACTAGGTTTATTACCATATTTCATTTATGGGTACAGTATGCTGGACCTCCCACATTAAGCCTACAATTGGTGGATGATAGATATGCCAGGCGGGTCCGGGCAGACTTATTTCACAAATCGGGCTTAACCTCGTGTCTTAGAATGTCTCGTATTTGTGCATCTAGACCTCTCACATTAGATTCACCACTTGTGGTTGCTAGATATGTCAGGCGGGTCTGGGCAGACTTCCACCACAAGTGTAATCTAACCTCGTATCTAGGCGCAGTTATAGTTTCTAATTACTGTAATTGTAAGAATTTCTTTATTAGCCAATTCTTATCTATGTCATTATAGGTTATAGGTTTCATGCCCCTTTTTCCCCCAATTATGTTTATAGTGACATATATGTAAAAATTCATATACATATACATTATTCAAATTATGTTAATTTTCAACTTTTTATCAATTATGCCCCAAATTCCCAATTCACAAGATATGCCCAGTTTCAATGTTTTTCCCCTCATTCCCAAGCTAACGTTATCGCATAATTTAGCGGCATGCCTAGGCTCGAAAGTAGCTTGGCTATATATAAAATATAAGGGGAATGGGCGAAGGGAAGATGATAGAGATGATTATTCTAGCAAAATTGACATAAACTTTTCATAGCATAATGTTGAGATGAACATATAAGAACATATCGGTGAACTTGTGATAGTAAATTGGTTCTAACATAGTAGGGATGTCATAATAGGCATGATTAGATCTAAATAACAATTTAGATGTCCAACTAGTTCAAATTAAATTTAACCACAATATGATAGGCTCAAAGTGATCTAACTAGCCAATTAGATTTATAATCAAAAGTAGATATGACATGATAAATGTTAAGATCCAAGTCATGGTTAATTCAGAATATCATGGGTTCACAAATTATTATAGATCTGAAACGATTCAAGGATTCATAGTCATAGAACCAAATTATAGTCATATCATGTTTTATTTTTAACTATTTAAATCTAAAAGTGACTAAAAACTCGTAGTGTTTGGATCTAGAACAATAGAAGGAGGAAAGTAGTTGATAATTCACAGATCTACTCTTGAATTGCTAGACTTTGATTGCAGAAAAAGAAAGAGATTTGATTCAGTCTAGGCACCAACAAAACTTAGGCCTTCATTAATTTTCAGTGAAGAAAACAAAAGAAATGAGCCTGTATTTATAGCTACCAGTCCCCAGAATTTGAACTGCCACCTCAGCTTTATGGGGGTCGACCCATTGGTCGATACCCCCCTTGAGGGTCGACCCCAGGGTTGACACCCCTCTATGGGGTCGACTCCCCTGAGGTGGGGAATTTTCCACCTCTGGATTTTTGGTTTTTGAACGATTTTTGATTTTTTAAATTTAATTATATATGTATATATATATAATTCTCTTGCGCGTATACAAATTTCAAGCCCCCATAACTTCTTCATACGGTGTCCGTTTTACGCAAACCAAATGTCTATCTTCACCAGAATTTTGAGGCGGACGCAATGGCGTAGTCCGTTTCCCTTAATTTTGAATATTAAATTAATTATTATTTAATTTATCCTCTTTAATGTTGTTGAGATCACAGGGTGTTATATTCTCTCCTACTCAAAATATTTCGTCCTTGAAATCTCCAAGTTAAGAAGAATGTATATCCTACCATTCATGATTCATCCACCAATCACAGGCATCCATTGTCCTTAAAGACTTCTAATGCTTATGCGAACATATGCAAAGGTGTGTGTATATGTCCCAATACTAATGTGAAGATCAGGTGGTCTACTGATTCAGTCGACCTCCATAATGCAATGTATGTTGGTGTCATGTGTCTAGCATGTATGCGAATAATCCTATTACAACATGTAAGTTCTATATGTGTGCATAATCATCCGTCCAAACGCAAAACCCATATGATGATACATCCATTTCCATCCATTAAAAGAAAGAAAAAATGCATCCATATGTAGTATGAGAATGATTGAGCCGATCTAGTGCCTAATGTGTGTGTATATGCATCCACGAGCAATCACTAACAAACACTTCCATCCATTTGCATCCATCAAACATAACATATTTCAAACACATGTTTACATCCATGGGATTCCTACCCATAAGTCGATGATTTGATCGACAGGACATACTTAAGTTATAGACACAAGCAAGAAATAAAAGCTTTGGAAAAGGAGTTAAGAACATACCCTTAAAAAGAAAAGGGTGCGAAGCATGAATCTTGTCTTCGGTCCTAAGTTGCATCCTTTGGATTATCTCCCAATTGAACCTTAATCAACTTGACTTCTCTATTATGTAGCTTCTTAACTTCTGATACAAGAATACGGGAAGGAACTCGACTGACTGTCGCCTCCCGTTCCACCTCTACTTCTTCCAATACACTTTTCCACCTCTACTTCTTCCAATACACTTGGCTCAACTACTTCCGCGGTATTATGCAAACACTACTGCAAGTGAGAAACGTGGAAAACATCATGCACACCAGATAATCTCTTGGGTAACTTCACTCTGTAGGCCATTTGGCCAATCCTTTCTGTTATGGGAAATGACCCTATGAATCTTGGTGCCAATTTTCCTATAGATCCAAAGTGAACCACATTCTTCAAAGGTGACACTTTAATGAAAACGATATTTGCTACTTCAAATTTGATGCCAGTCCTTCTCTTGTTTGCGTAGGATTTTTTCTTATCTTGAGCGGTCTTCATTCATCGTCTAATAAGATCAATCTTTTCGGACGTTTCTCTAACCATATCTGGTCCATGCCTTTCTGTAGATTCCCACCAATAAGTTACTGATCTACAGGGTCGTCCATACAATGCTTCGAAGGGTGCCATGCCAATGCTGGCTTGATAACTGTTGTTATAGGAAAACTCTACTAAAGGAAGATGCTCTTCACAAGTCCCTCCGTAGTCTAGGATACACAACCTCCAAAGATCCTCAAGTATTCTTTTCACCCTCTCCGTTTGTCCATTTGTCTGAGGATGATAAGCGATGCTCAAACATAACTGTATACCTAATGCTTCTTGCAAACTCCTCCAAAATTCACTAGTGAAGATGGGGTCACGATCGCTTACGATGCTGGAAGGTACTCCATGAAGACGGACAATCTCACGAACATAAATTACTGCCAACCAAGCTGTCGTCGTCTTACTCTTAACCGGAATAAAATGAGTGCTCTTAGTAAGTCTATCTACTGCCACCCAAATACCGGTGTTGCATTTCTTTGATCTAGGCAAAACATCTATGAAATCCATAGAGACGCTCTCCGACTTCCACTGTGGGAGCTCCAAAGGATGAAGTAGACCACTGGGCTTCTTTAGCTCAGCTTTGACTTGCTGACAAACTAAACATTGAGAAAAAAATTCTACCACATCTTTCTTCATCCCAGCCCAAAAGAAAACCCTCTTTATGTCCCTATACACTAATTATCACCTAGATGAATAGTCATTTCAGAATGATGGGCTTCCTCTAAGACTGCCTTTAATAAACTTCTAGTTTGAGGAACACAAAAGCCTTCCATCTCGTCGCAACCACCCTTTATCTTCAATGGAATATCTATTGAGGTGACTAGAAGTCTCCCCTTTACTAAGCCTATCCAAGATGTCTGAAATTTATGGGTCATCTAGCTGCGAAGCTCCTATATGATCCATAAGAGTAGGTCAAATCTCTAGCGATGCAAACAAAATAGGCAATAACTCGGTGGAGGGTCTAAAATCAAAAGTTGATATAAACTCCAAGCTTTTCCTTTCCACAAACAGAGGACTTAAGGCCATTCTCCACCTACTCAGTGCGTCTGCCACCACGTTACCCTTGCCAGGTATATAAGCAATCTCGAAATCATAAGAAGCTAGGAACTCCATCCACCTTTGTTGCCTTAAATTAAGATCCTTCTGCGAGAACAACTTCTTGAGAGATCTATGATGGGTGTACAACTCAAAACTCACTCCAAGCAAATAATGATGCCACATCTTAAGCGTGAATAATATGGTAGCTTGCTCAAAATCATGGGTAGGGCAGTTCTTCTCATGGACTCTTAGTTTGCTATGCCTATAACACACTACCTTCCCTTCTTGCATCAGAACCGCACTAAGCCCTGTACCACATGCTTCAGTGTAAACTGTAAACACTTTGTTCCCATCGGGAAAGGTTAAGACTGGGACTGTTGTTAGAGCCCTCTTCAATCGTTCGAAAGCAACATCACAATCTATATCTCATGAAAACGCCAAGTTCTTCTTCGCCGGCCTGGTGAGTGGGGCTGATATCTTTGCGAAGCCCTTAATGAACTTCTTACAATAGCCTACTAACCCCAAAAAGCTTCTCACCTCCGTTGCATTCTTTGGAATCTGCTAGTCCTGAACTGCAACCACCTTTGCGAGATCTACTGCTATCCCTTCTCTAGAAACCACGTGCCCTAGGAATCTCACCTCTTTTCTCCAAAAATGGCATTTAGAGAACTTTGCCTTAAGCTGATGCACATGGAGAGTTTTCAAAACTTCTCTCAAATGTTGGTCATGCTCTTCCGCACTCTTTGAGAAGATCAAGATATCATCAACAAAGACCACGATGAATTTATTTAGAAACTCCCGAAACACCCTACTCATCAGATCAACAAGATAGGTGGGTGCATTCGTTAACCCAAAAGGCATAACTATCCATTCAAAGAAACCACCTAGAGTCCTAAAAGAGGTCTTATCTATACTGTCCTTATCCACCCTCAACTAATGAAACCCTGTGGGAAAGTCTAACTAAGAAAATACCGAGGCGCCAACAAGTTGGTCAAACAAGTCGTCTAGCCTTGGAAGTGGGTGCCTAATCTTCTTTGTGAGTTTTTTCAACTCTCTATAGTCCACACACAAACGAAGTGAACCATCCGCCTTAGTCGTGAATACTACTAGAGCACCCCATTTAGATATGCTTTGCCTCATAAACCCTTTCTCAAGTAGCTCCCCTACTTGCTTGCTAAGCTTCCTCCTTCCCCTTTGAGCCATATGGTGCACTGGTAATGCAACTGGCTTTGCATTTTCCACCAAATATATATATGAAAATCGATTTCCCGCCTCTGGGGGTAAGCCCGGTACCTCATCAAAAACATCAGAATAATCTCAGAGTACTGGAATAGATTGCAGATCATCAATAGATGCATCAAGAGACTCTAGGAAACTAAGCATGACAAACGCTTGTGGGTCACAAGAAATCTTGAGGATCCTCCCATGGCAAGTCAAAAGTCTAACGACCCTCCTCTCACAATCTAGAATGGCACCATATATGGTTAGCCAATCCATCCCTAAAATCAAACTGTTGCCCATAAAACCGAGCATATATGCGTCGTAGTCAAACTCAACGCCTAAGATAGATATTCTCAAACCTCGATAAATCATAGACAAATGAGCCAAACCACCAATAGGGTTTGAGACAACAACGAGATCCACTACCATACTAGTATTTAAGTGCAGAGATTCAACCATAGAACTAGATAAAAATGAATGCGAAGTGCCAGAATCAAAAAGAGTTCTAATAGGATGGCTGGAAAGAGATATCAAACCTTCCATGGAAATTTCCTTACCTCTATCCAGAGCACTGGTCACGAGAGCATGCACCTGCCCTCCAGAAGCTGCAGCCTTTTGACCTTGTCCCTGTGTTCCCTGTTTCTTCGGGCACTCCCTAACAAAGTGTCTGACCTCTCCACAATTGAAGCAAGTATTCCTTCTTCCTTTACAGCCTTTGACCAAGTGACCCTCTCGTCCACAACTATGACACTTCCTCTTAGCCTTGTCATTCTTTCCGCCTTACGTCTGTTGTTTTTTCCTTTCTTGGGCCATACCTTCTTGTTTTGCGTTGTTTCCTCAGCCTTAACTTCCTTCTTTTCTCCCTTATCTTCCTCATGCATCAAGGCCATATCAACCAGCCTTTCAAAAGTAGCTCCCATTGGAATATGAGACATAGCTAATCCATGAAGGGGTTCATTCATCACTTTAGCAAACCGCAAAGCCTTCTTATGCGGAGTGTCTACTAGTTCCAATCCAAATCTTGCCAATTGGTTGAACCTGTTCACATATTCTTTAACATTCAAGTTTCTATGTTTGAGCGCCAAGAACCTCTCCATTTGCATGCTTTTCTCAGCTTGAGAAAGATAACTTCATTTCAAACCTCATCCTAAAATCATCCCATGTCTCCACCAGACGTCTAGCTTGGGTTACTTCCCACCAGAAAGAAGATTCATCTTTTAGTAGCCAGGCAGCTAACTGAATCTTCCTTCGATCTTCCACTTCAAAGATTACAAACAAGTCCTCAGTCTCCTTGAGCCAATTCCTTGTCTCTACGAACGTTTCGGTTCCACAGAATGGCTTCCCTTAAATGGCACAGAAATATTTGTAGATCTTCGAGAAATTATCTACTCTTGGAGGAGGATGTAGAGGAAGAGGAGGAGGAATAACGGGTGCAAGGGGTGGAACGTCAGCTTAACCTCCGGGAGGCGTCGTGGCCTTTAGATACCTGCGGAACCAGCCTGGAATCGTAATGCACTCAGGAATATTAGGTTCCCCAGACATGATGAAACGAAAAGGAAAGAGATTCAAACAAAGGATCGAAAGATATTACATATGGCTTTGGGAACATGTTTTTCAAAATAGACTTTTCATTTTGGAAAATGCTTTCTTAAAACCTTTTTGAAAATAATTTTCAAAAACTTCTATCTAATCTGGTAACCTTCATCTCTAATACCAAATGTGACAACCCATGTCCGTTAATGTCACTTTCAAAGGGAATGCATTAAGTTTCATGAAGCGTTATAGGTAAACAGAAACAGAAATATTACAAGAAAGATATAAAATGACAGCAGAATTAAAAACTTTATTAACCATAAAGCATCGTGGTTCAAAAACATCACATGTCTGAAATACACAAAAACCATTACATCATAAAAACTATTGTCTTATAATTTGATACATCAGAGTACATAAAAAGGAAAGATTCCCCAAATAAGACATAGCCATAGTAGCAAGGATAGGAGCTTGAGCCATACATCTAAGCAGCTCTAGCAAAATGAAAGCAGAATCACGGTCAAGCCTGAGTATTCCCACCTTGAGAACCTGAGGGGGGGAACGGAAGAAAGAAGAGGAAACAAAAAGGGTCAGACATAAAGACTGGTGAGTCCAGTTAATTTTAGCAAGTAAATAAGTAAAAGTAGCATGACAGGCATATAAAGTGGATAAGAAAGATAACACCATAAAAGGTAGGTATGACAAGGTAAACATGATAGAGTGTATACGCGTCTCTAATGATTACTCTAATTCTTTGCACTGATGCTAGTATGACCAGAATGAGATGATCCAACAACTATCAGATGGTAGACTTAGGCATATGTCTAGATGTACCCTAACTACTACCCTAATCGATCGGCTCCCTACTCCATAGATACTCTGTGTCGGCTCCATAGTAGAAGGTATCACTTCCTAAAGTGGCAACTCTTTGTTGATGTGCACAGCCATACCTACTGGTGTCACGTCATCTTAACCCCCTCTACCTGGCCTATACACGCACATGTCCACGGTCAGTTTGCACCATACACACCATCCTCCTTGTTTGGATCTCTTACAATCAGTTCAGTGAGCGTGCCCCGACTCTGACCTAGGGCGGAGTCCTCGTTTGTTACTGTTATATGGGTTACTGACTGAAACAGTTCCCACACACAATATGATACAAGCTCTCCCATTTGTCTTGTATCCCCACTAGGATTTACACCGGTTATGCTTACCACTAGGTGTCTTTAATTACATAAACCTATCATTTCCACAAGTTATGCTTACCCTAAGCTGTTTTAATTACATAACTTCAACATTTCCCTAGGTTATGCATACCACTAGGTGTCTTTAATTACATAACCCCCTCAGGTTAAGTTTTGAACCTATATATAAATATTACCTACCCCTTCAGATTTACTTAACCCACCAACTGTTCAAACATATTTACTTAACCCCTATTCAAGTTTAGGTTCACACAATCCCTATGGATTCTACTAGGTTAAGTATTCAAGGTTTATTACCATATTTCATTTATGGTTATAGTATGCTAGACCTCCAACATTAAGCCTACAATTGGTGGATACTGGATATGTCGGGCTGGTCTGGGCAGACTTATTCCACAAATCGGGCTTAACCTGGTGTCTTAGCATGTCTCGTATTTGTGCACCTAGAACTCTCATATTAGATTCACCCCTTGTGGTTGCTCGATATGCCGGGCAGGTCCGGGTAGACTTCCACCACAAGTGTAACCTAACCTTATGTCTAGGCACAGTTACAGTTTCTAATTACTATAATTCTAGGCATTTCTTAATTATCCAATTCTTAACTATGTAGTTATAGGTTTCATGCCCCTTTTTCCCACAATTATGTTCATAGTGAAATATATGTCCAAAGTAATATACATATACATTATTCAAATTTTCACCTTTTTACCAATTATGCCCCCAAATTCCCAATTCATAAGATATGCCCAATTTCATTTTTTCCCCTCATTCCCAAACTAACGTAATCGCATAATTTAGCGGCATGCCTAGGCTCGAAAGTAGCCTGACTATATATAAAATATAAGGGAAAGAGGCGAAGGGAAGATGATAGAGATGATTATTCTAGCACAATTGACATAAACTTTTCATGGCATAATGTCGAGATGGACATATAAGAACAGATCGGTGAATTTGGGATAGTAAATTGGTTCTAACATAGTAGGGATGTCATAATAGGCATGATTAGATCTAAATAAAAATTTATATGTCCAACTAGTTCAGATTCAGTTTAACCACACTATGATAGGCACAAATTGATCTAATTAGCAAATTAGAACTATAATTAAAAGTAGATTTGACATGATAAAAGTTAAGATCCAAGTCATGGTTAATTAAGAATACCATGGGTTCACAAATTATTACAGATCTGAAACGATTCAAGGATTCACAGTCATAGATCCAAATTATAGTCATATAGTGTTTTACTTTTAACTATTTAAATCTAAAAGTAACTAAAAACTCACAGTGTTCGGATCTAGAACAATAGAAGGAGGAAAGCAGTTGATAATTCACAGATCTACTCTTGAATTGTTAGACTTTAATTGTACAAAAAGAAAGAGATTTGATTCAGTCCAGGCACCGACAGAATTTAGGCCTCCATTGATTTTTAGTGAAGAAAACAAGAGAAATGAGCCTGTATCTATAGCAGCCAGCCCCCATAATTCGACCTGCCATCTCAGGCCCAGGGGGTTCGACCCCCCTTAGGGGGTCGATCCATGGGCCGGCACCCCCTCTATGGGGTCGAATCCCCTGGGGCGGGAAATTTGCCGCCTCTGGATTTTTTATTTAAGAACAAATTTTGATTTTGTGAATTTAATTATATATATATAATTCTCTTGTGTGTATATAAATTTCAAACCCTCATAACTTTTTCATATGGTGTCCATTTTATGCAAACCAAATGTCTATCTTGACCAGAATTTCGAGGCGGAGGCAATGGCGTAATCTGTTTCCCTTAATTCCGAATATTAAATAAATTATTATTTAATTTATCGTCTTTAATGTTGTTAAAATTACGGGGTGTTACATCTTCGATGTTAATAACATATGTTTTTTAAATATAGAAAATAAGAGTTGTGAATATATGGAATAAATTCCCGATGTTAAAAAGAGATATTTTCTACATATAGAAATTATATAGTTTAAAATAAATGGAAACATTTTCAAGAATCTTGAGAGGCGAAAGGGGTTTTGAGAAAATATTTTGGAAAATATGGGAAACAGAAAATTGGGGAAATGAAATGGTAAATGATAAATTAATTTAAAAAGCTGAATGTTGATTGATGATTGATTGGTATAATACCATTTGGAAATATGATTGCTGTATGTATGTATGTTTTCCTTTGATAGTTAAATCACCAACTATCAAAGTTTTTGACCATTTTTCCGTTGTCAACGTGGAAGGACCGGGATCAGATTTATAAATCTTAAAACCACTTCGTATGGGCATTAGTGTTGCGAATCAAATATGATGAAGATAATTGAAGACAGAGTTTATGCAAGGGATATTATGGCAATTCTAGGTAGAAATTTCCTAAGATGGATTTACAGAATAGTGCCTTCGGTTTGTCCAGATCCAAGACAACGTGTATGGACGAACGGCTGACGAAGTATATCTAATAGATCATGTAAGTTGATCTCTTCAAACGTATTTATGTTTGTGGTGGAGGAATTCGTTCCTCTTAGCTTTCTACCCATGGTATTTTTAGAGATATCAATTTGTGATTTGGCGGGTATGACGATGTGGCATTCAAAGTAAATGAAGATATGATCTGTCAAGATATGTTGTGACCTCAAGCCTCATCAACCGGGAAATGACCAAAATCGGGCAGGCAACATAGCTAAGTGGGTCACACCCAATTAGGGTATATTGTCACCATCTAGAGAATATTCACATTTGTTACTTCTTTTCGCTTCTGTATCTCTCGGGAATGGTTATGTTGGTATACCAACAGTAAGGTGATAATATATTCGAAACATTCAAGAGAAATGAATGGTTGGTCATGAGTTGCTGAGTTGCAAGATGTTCTTATTGAACTCCAGTGCATCCCCTCTAGAGTACACTGATTGGAAGGTGGTTCCATACCTTATCATAGTTGGAAATCAATTTCCCAATAAGAGCCCGCATTTTTTGATTGTATATTATACATGTGGAGAGTGAGATGTAAGTGTTCTACTAGATTGATATTTAATTGTATTAGACACTATTATAATATCAGAATAATATTATTTTTAAAGAATGTTTGGGTTATCGTAAGATAAAAACCATCCGTGTTTATGTGTGGATTGGCCTTATAATTATCTTTTCTTTTGAAAAGGATTTTGAAAAGTTAAACTGAAATGGTTGGAGTTTGCTCACATCAGTCCCATGACTGACCCAGAGTTTTTTTTTCTTCTACCCTAAACTCCTGGGTGCCCAAATTTGAACGGACAGTCAAGTAGTCGGGATTTTACAGATATACTTGGAGGAGATTGGAGCAGAAGGCTTCATCATTTGATATATATATAGAGAGAGTTTATTTCTGCTGTGATGTTTTGAGTTGTGCTTTGAAATGGTATGTATATACAGATATAAGTTTGTATTTCAAAAAGTTATGTTATATAATATATTTTATTCATTCCACTATGAGATTCATGTTACTCTGATTATGTTATGCTGTGATCTTCTTCTTCTATTCTAATTTTATATCTTTCTATTTGTTACCCTCTAACTTCTTTCTATTAACGATCTGGTATTCCCGATACTTGAATAATCAACATGGTGTTTATGTTGATTTTCAGGGTCGAAAATCCCAGTTCATTACACTGGTATCAGAGCTCAAGGTTAAGTGATTACCTTGGCTCTGTGTCGTGACTCAATAGAGATGGGGTTAGTAACACCCTAGATTGAGTTTGTGTGTATATATATGAGCGCGTATTTGTAAATTGATGTAAAAATTGTTTTATAGTATGATGATTGGTTTGTCGAGTGGTTTATGAATTCTGGTCGATATGGTAATGCAAACTGTATCGATAGGTTGAATAGAGTAATTCGACACGGTATGTTTTGAAAAGAGGATAAATGAAATAACTTTACCCAAAATATTTTTGGATATGAAAGAATGATTGATATTGGAATTATTACAGTATATCGGATGTATTGATTATTATTATAATAAAATAGGATTATAACTGAAATGGTTATGAAAACCAATCAAAATTAATATTAATATAACCATGTGAAATAAATCTGGATTTAAAACCAGAATTGAAATAAAACTCTAGAAATTTGGAAAAGTGTTCGTAAATGGATTTGAATTAAACATACGGAAATTTTAAGATCCCGGGGGAATTTAGAAATGTTTACTAACATTGTGAAGGATATTTTGATAGAGATTTCAAGATGGAAGTGTTTAAATATTTTGAAGGTGATATACTATTGAACTCACTTCAGTCGCTGGAAAATAACCCTAATGATGCTAGCCACATCATCAGTGTTCATTTTCGAGTTCTAAGTGACGAAACCAGTTAAGTGTGAATTGAATTGGAGTAGAATTTAACTTGGTTGAGTAAATGCATAGGATTTTGGAATGGGATTGGATTGTTGAGTAAGAAATTTGAATTTGAACTAGAACTTGAGTTTGAGAATGGAAGTTTGCTTGGACTTAAACGAGGATTGGATTAGAAGATAGATTGTAAATTAATTGCGAATGCAGGAGTATATGCTAAATTGATGGCAAGTGGAAGAGAAACAGTTGAATACCCGACAAAAAGGTACGAGTTATATTATATTGAGTATGAGATTTTTATGGGCCTGTTTGGCAAGCCGCTTGGCTGTTTGATTTTCTTTTGAATAGGATAAAGCCTCGAGAGGCGAGTTGTAGTTGTACCAATTGAGCCATTCAATGGAGACACTAGCGAAATTTTTCGGAAATTTTAAGTGTTATAAATTTTTTGGAATTTTTGGGAATATTCGTTGGTAAGGATAAATTAATATTTTAAATTAATTGGTTCGGTTAAAACTAAAATTCATAGGTAAGATTAAAGATTTTTAACCTAGTAGTTAATAGATTATGTAACATTTTTCCTACCTTAGTAATTTCGGGGGCGAAATTCTTTTAAAGGGGAAGGAATGTAACGTCCTGAAATTTTCATAATTTAATAATTGATTTACTTAATTATTGTAATATAATGGTTTGATAATTTAATGGTTTGAATTAATCTATTTTGAATATTTAAATTGAAATAAATAGTGGAATAATATAATTTATTTTCGAAATAGTCGAATTGTTATTTTGTGTAAATTGGATAATTTAAGAATGTAATTGAGTTTAAATTCGAATTATTATAACAAATTTACTAAACGACAAGTGAACGTATTGATTATAATATAAATTATAATCGAGCTTATAACATCGCAGTAGCTCGTAATATTGAATTTTGAACTTAAACTGAGTATACAGGATTCGTTATAAGTCGGATTTCGTTGAAACAAGAAATGTTAGGATCTAATTAACGGTATTTTTCCAATGGAAGTGAAAAATCGAGATTTCGTGTTATAGGTTGTAAGTTATGTCCAAATCAAATTTTCATATAGTAGCTATGGAATCGTATATAAATCCTAACGATATATTTAATAATAATAATTAAATATTGGTTTCAAATTTGGATAAGATTTTTTAGACGTGGTTATAATTTAATTTATAGAATTTTTCCATAATTTTTAATTAGGAAAATAAGGAACTTTTCGTTTGAAGTGTTTTACACCTTATATCAGCATTTTGGAATTTCACAAAGCAAGTTATCTTTTCGATATTATTTTATTTTTGGGATCGTGGCACATCACTTGATACATTCATATTTTTATTTTTGTCGATAGCGGTTCGAAAACAAATAGAGTTTTATGAAATCAGTACGCTGAACTTAAAAATAAATAATATATATATATATATATATATGTACCATAAAGACTAAGCTAAGAAATAAAAATATTTGGTTTAATCACCTCGTTCAATCCATTTCATAGCATCGTGCCTACGCTTTCATTCCAACTGTCTATGTCTTTTCTTATCCTACCCTAAAACTACCAAAGACAATTCATGCACCTATAATTCTGCCTATGTTTTCAAATTCACGCGGGGCTATGGGATTTCTCTTCTGTTGCTTACTCAACAAATCTATCCTACAGCCTATTCTGAAAATATAGAAACAAGTTGTACTATAACATGTGAATTTACAGCCAAACCTACCCTAATCTACGAGATGTTATTACTTGCACACCACAGATTTAAATTACAATAAATATACCCCTAAACACTACCACTTTCCTCTCTGCAAAACAAAGTTGAAAACCAAACTCCTCCCAGATAATTAAAATCCAAACAAAAACGTTGGTTTCCACTTAACTATAAAAACCCGAACTGATCCACACAGCTAATATAAGCACGCAAGCTACACATAATGCTATTATGTGCGAATAGTCGAGATTTAGGGATGCGAAGGAGCATACATTAGCTAAAAGTAGCAAGGAAAGCTGAAGGAATAGGAGAAAGAGGGTGAGCAAGCTCAGGAAAAGTCTCGGGTAGGAGGACCGACATCATTACAGCTCGGACCTGGAGGGTGTCGGTTGTAGGTTGGATATGGTGTGGATTTTGGTGGAGTGACGAGGGGCAACTACATTTTCATGAGGATGGGGAAATGGGTTCGGTTTGTTTTGGCGTGAGCGTGTATGGGCGGGTTCGGGAGTATGAACCAAGGTGGAAGGGAAAACAGTAAGGGGAAAAGGGAAGGACAGTGGCGTTGTATATGAGGTTATGCATGGCGTTTTGAGGGAGTTAGGTGACAATTACCTGAAGCATGCACGGAATACACGTTTTATTTGGCAGAAGAGTGCTCAAAGAAATGGCGAGAATCAGAATTCGACAAATGAAGGAAACATGTGGATTTGGCTAACGGCGGAAGAAGTTTGCCATTTAAATTGGGCGTGGGATTCAATTTAGGACCATGTTAATGAATCATTAAGCCTGTGGAATAAAAGAAAAAAAAGGAGAAATATCACAAGAACAAACGTATGTTTTGGCAAGGAAGAACTGTAGCAGTACAGGCGGATCAAAGATTGAGTGATGGTCGAATTATTGGGTAAGCCTTTATATATAAAGAAATATATATTGTTTTTGAGAATATGAATACTCGCTTAAACTTGAAAAATTCATAACGGGTGTATACGCTATCAAAATTTGGCAAAACATGATTCATTGGGTCCGTATGGATGCAGGCTACGCAATAAAACCAGTTTGGAACGAGCTGGAGCTCATTGCGAATTTTGGCAAAATAAAACGACTGATATAATCAACCGATGTTAATTGTTATTCAAAGATTAACGACCAAGGTGAGTAAACTCACTAACTATGATCAGTTCTATAATCTTATAAACATTATTTATTATTAATAAAAATGATTGAATGCTGCGTGTGATGGTTGTTCGGATGATTTATAAATTGGATAATCATTATTTATATGAAGTCGTTGGTTAAATACTGTTTTAATAATTTCATATTGTTATGAAATTGTGTTGTTTATGTTGATTAACATCTGTGGATGCAGGGAACAGGTTGGAGGGATCCAACCGGATTCCTCAACAATTTTATTGTTGATTTTCATATATTACATTATATGATATGACAAATAATCTAATGTTGATTATTGTGTTTTGGGATGTTAAATAACATTAACCTTGAAATAATTGGTATTTAAATACTGTAAGAATATATTCGAATATATTGGGGAAGAATTTGAGTTTAAAAAGGGAAATCTATTATTTATTATTATTAAATAATAGAATTGAATCTTGATTGGTTTAGGATACAATAACGTGTTTTAAAACAAGTCGTTTGATCTACAAAATATATTTCGAGATAAAATGGAATATTTATTATTTAATAAATTTGAGATATAAAAATGAATAATAGAAAGGGAAATTGAAATCATTGAAATGGAAACGATGAAATCATTTCGATGTTCGCATAGTAAATATAATTGAAATAAACCCATATGGAATTATAATTTGATTTCGACCATGTTGAATATTATAAAGATGATTTATTTTAGAAATTAAAGATCATAAAACTTAGGAATTTACAAGATAGTTAAAATTTGTTTTAATAACCAATAATTTATAATCGAATGTGTAATCGAGATTTAGTTATAAACTTGATATAAAATTAACAAGAAACTGATATATAAATGGAGTTTATAAAGTGAGATATGGATTATGAATTTATAGAATGATGCGATAATAGTTAAGATCCAATTCATGGTTAATTCAGAATATCATGGGTTCACAAATTATTACAGATCTGAAACGATTCAAGGATTCATAGTCATATATCCAAATTACAGTCATATCATGTTTTTCTTTTAACTATTTAAATCTGAAAGTAACTAAAAACTCACAGTGTTCGGATCTTGAACAATAGAAGGAGAAAAGCAGTTGATAATTCATAGATCTACTCTTGAATTGTTAGACTTTGATTGCAGAAAAAGAAAGAGATTTTATTTAGTCCATATATCGACAGCATTTAGGCCACCATTGATTTTCAGTGAAGAAAACAAGAGAAATGAGCCTATATTTATAACTGCCAGCCACCAAATTCGACATGCCATCTTAGACCTAGGGGGGTCGACCCCCTCCCCCTTAGGGGGCCGACCCAAGGGTCGACACCCCCCTTGAGGGGTCGATCCCCTGGGGTAGGAAATTTGCCGCCTCTAGAATTTTGATTTTTGAATGATTTCTGATTTTCTGAATTTAACTATATATATATATATATATATATATATATATATAACTCTCTTGCACGTATACAAATTTCAAACCCTTATAACTTCTTCGTACGATGTCCGTTTTACGCAAACCAAATGTCTATCTTGACCATAATTTCGAGGCGGACACAATGGAGAAGTCTGTTTCCCTTAATTTTGAATATTAAATTAATTATTATTTAGTTTATCCTCTTTAATGCTGTTAAAATTACGGGGTGTTATATTTCCGATGTTAATAACGTATATTTTCTAAATATAGAAAATAAGAGTTGTGAATGTATGGAATAAATTCCCGATGTTAAAAAGAGATATTTTCTAAATATAGAAAATAAATAGTTTAAAATAAATGGAAACATTTTCCAAGAATCTTGTGAGGCGAAACGGGTTTTAAGAAAATATTTGGGAAAATATGGGAATCAGAAAATGGGGAAATGAAATGATAAATGATAAACTAATTTAAAAAGCGGAATGTTGATTGATGATTGATAGGTATAATCCCCATTTGGAAATATGACTGTTGTATGTATGTTTTCCTTTGATTGTTAAATCACCAGCTATCATAGTTTTTGACCATTTTTCCATTGTCAATGCGGAGAGACCGGGATCAGATTTATAAATCTGAAAACCACTTTGTATAGGCATTAGCATTGTGAATCAAATATAATGAAGATAATTGAAGACGGAGTTTATGCAAGGGCTGTTCTGGCAATCCTAGGTAGAAATTGCTTAAGATGGATTTACGTAATAGTGCCTTCGGTTTGTCTAAACCCAAGACAACGTGTATGGATGAATGTCTGATGAAGTATATCTAATAGATCGCGTAATTTGATCTCTTCAAATATATTTACGTTGGTGGCAGAAAATTCGTTCCTCTTAGCTTTATACCATTGGTATTTTTGAAGAAATCAATTTGTGATTTGGCGGGTATGACGATGTGGCCTTCAAAGTAAATGAAGATGTGAACTGCCAAGATACAATATGAACTCAAGTCTCATCAACCGGGAATTGAAAAAAATCGGGCAAGCAACATGGCTAAGTGGGTCACACCCAATTAGGGTATATTATCACCATCTAGAGAATATTTATATTTGTTACTTCTTTTCGCTTCCGTATCTCCTGGGAACGGTTATGTTGGTATACCAACCGTAAGGTGACAATATATTTGGAACATTCAAGCGAAATGAATGGATGGTCATGCATGGATGAGTTGCAAGATGTTCTTGTTGAACTCCAACGTATCCCCTCTAGAGTACACTGATCAGAAGGTGGTTCCATACCTTGTCATAGTTTGAAATCCATTCCCCAACAATAGCCCTTGGTTTTTGATTGTATATTATGTATGTGGAGCGTGAGATGCAAACATTATGCTAGATTGATACTTACTTGTATTAGACACTATTATAATATCAAAATAATATTGTTTTTAAAGAATGTTTGGGTTATCGTAAGGTTAAAAACATCCGTGTTTATGTATGGATTAGTCTTACGTTTATCATTTCTTTTGAAAAGGATTTTGAAAAGTTAAACCAAAATGGTTGGAGTTTTCTCACACCGGTCCCATGATTGACCCAGAGTTTATTTTTTTTGTTCTACCCTAAACTCTTGGGTGCCCAAATTTGTACGGGCAGTCAAGTAGTCGGGATTTTACAGATATACTTGGAGGAGATTGGAGCAGGAGGCTTCAACATTAGATACATATATATATAGAGAGAGAGAGAGAGAGAGTTTATTTCCGCTGTGATGTTGTGAGTTTTACTCTAAAATGGTATGTATATACAGATATAAGTTTGTATATCAAAAGGTTTTGTTATATAATATATTTTATTCATTCCGCTGTGAGATTCGTGGTACTCTGATTATGTTTTGTTGTGATGTTCTTCTTTTATTCTAATTTTTAATTTCCTATCTTTCTATTTATCACCCTCTAACTTCTTTTTATTTATGATCTGGTATTTCTGATACTTGAACAATCAACATGGTGTTTATGCTGATTTTCGGGGTTGAAATCCCAGTTTGTTACACTAGGATTATGTACGGATGGTTTTTCACCATTTTCTCATTTTGGTTCTAAATATTCATCATGGCCCATTATCATCACAACTTATAATTTACCTCCATGGATGTGTATGAAAACGCAATATATGTTTTTACTGTTGTTATTCCGGGCACCGATGATCCGGCACAAGGAATTGATGTTTATTTACAACCATTAACTGAAGAATTAAGAACACTGTGCAACGAAGGAGTAGAAACATACGATGTTTCAAAGAAGAAAAATTTCCGTTTGTTAGCTTCTTTGTTGTGGACTATAAGTGATTTTCCTGCCTAAGCAATGCTTTCGGGATGGAGTACTGTCGGTTGTTTATCATGTCCATATTGCATGGAAGATACACAAGTGTTTTCCTTACCACATGGTAAGAAAATTTCATGGTTTGACTGTTATCGATGTTTTCTCCATGTAAATCATCCTTTTAGAGTAGACAAGAAAAACTTTTTGGCTAATAGAGTAGAAACCAGACAACCTCCAATGATATGGTATAGCGAAGAAATATATGAACTGGTTGAAGACTATCCAAAAATAAATAAAACTAGAATTCGAACAGAAATTGAAGGCAAATCGATTTATCACAATTGGTGCAAACAGCCAATTTTTTTGGGAGTTGTCGGATCGAAAATATCTTCTGCTTCGTTATAATATTGATGTGATGCACAATGAGAAAAATGTATTTGATAATGTCTTTAACACAGTTTTAATGTTAAAGAGAAAACTAAAGATGATTTTAAATCAAGGAGCAATATAGAAGAATTATGCCAACGTCCGAAGCTTCATTTGAAACCAAATGATAGTAAAAAAACCCAAAGCATGTCATGAATTAGATGATAACCAGGTTAAAGTTGTGTTAAAATGGGTTGAAGGGTTAAGATTGCCTAATGGGATTTCATCAAACCTTCATAGATGTTTTGACTTCAAAAAGGGTAAATTGGGCGGAATGAAAATTCACGATTGTCACATTATGATGGAGCATTTATTTCCCGTTATGTTCAAAGAATTACTGCCGCTAGAAGTTTGGAAGGTTGTAACGAAGCTTAGTTTTTTTTGCAAAGAGCTTTGTTCAACAACTTTCATAGTGGAATGCTTACATAAATTTGAAGTAGATATTCCAATATTGATTTGCAAATTGGAGAAAATATTCCTACCAGGTTTTTTTAATGTAATGGAGCATTTACCTGTTCACCTTCCAACTGAAGCATGACTTCGAGGTCCCGTCCAATATGGATGGATGTATCCATTTGAGAGGTAAATATAAACATGTTACCTATTAATTTAACTGCACTTGAAATACGAAATAATGTAAATTAATTTTGCATAAATATATGAATCAATTGAAGAAAAAAGTGAGACAAAAAGAATAAGTTGAAGGTTTGATATGTAAATCTTACATCGAAGAAGAAGCTTCATTCTTTTTCTCTCATTACTTCAGTGATCATATGAATATATCTTTTGAAAGTGTTCCTCGAAACGACAAAGGAGACGAACAAAAATCGACCCAAACAGTGTTGTCTATTTTTAGACAACATGGTCGACCTTTTGGGAAATGTGTGGACGTATGGCTAGACAATAAAGATCTCCATGTTGCATACACTTATATTCTTCTAAATTGTGTTGAAGTTGCACTGTTTGTTAGGTAATATGATATATCAATTAGTGCTTTATTCATTTCTACATTTTTGCATGTGTATGATCTAATGTAAAATTTTATTTATATTTAAAATGTTTAAAAACGTGAACATCCAAATGGAGATATTAGTAAATAATTTTCTGGTTGGTTTACTAATTACATTTATGAACCCAAAAATTGTGTTGTTGATGAAGGGTTGAAACATATTGCTATGGGACCAAAAAGATTAGTCAAGACATATCCAATATACTTTGTTAATGGATATAAATTAACACCAACGAATACGGTGCTGAAAAATTAACGAACAATATAGGTGCATTTGTTAAAGACGGTGACGATCCTGAAAATCACGTTAATGATTTTTATGGCTTTTTAACACAAATTTTGCAACTGACATATTTCTCACGACCCGCGAAGGATATGTTTCTATTTAATGCAATTAGTTTAGTAGTGTTCCAGGATCTGGGATTAATGTGCATAAGGATTATAATCTTATTGAAATAAAGCATACATTGCACTATTACAAGTATGGTCCTTATGTACTAGACAAACAAGCATTTCAAATTTATTACACTTCTTACCCGTCTTTAAAAAGAGATAAAGTAGATTGCTTGACAGTTTTTAAAACAAAGGTCGGATTTTCGACGGGAACAATATTCCAGACGAAGGAGCCTATCAGGCAGAACTCAAACAGAACAATGAAATAATAATTGAAGATGATCATGCGGATTTTGGACCTCTAGTCGATGGGAAAAATGTTTTGGTTGAAGCGTTCGAGACTGCGGAGGAAGATATTGTAGAACCTGAGTCCGAATCTGAATTAGAAGAAGATGATGACTAATGTAGATGATGAGTATTATCTTTCTAGTTGTAATGTAATTATGGAGTATATGACGTATATTTTGCAATTCATGTAACTATGTCAAATTTTTGGATATTATGATCATTTTTTTACATCTTCTATGTCATATGCAGTTTTTCCTGTTCATTTATCTTAAATCTGCAATGTAATATGTTACTCTTTGGAATGTGAGACCCAACCAAATACAGGTATAAACAATTTCATTCTGTTTTATGTCGTTTATTTAGCAACTTATATCGTTTGTGTAAGGTAGCTGTAAATTAAATTTGAATATGATGTTATTGTTGTCTTTTAAAATGATTTGTATGTGATAGGTATGTCATCTAGAGGGGATTCTTCAGACGAGGGTTCTGGATCGCAACCCTTTAAGCATCCAGTTGTCTCCTTGGTCCCTACGAGTACAGGGTAAAAATTAAACTTTACTTAGCATATTAATTATTTTTTGCTATACCCTTATGTATGTCATATTTAGCGCAGGATTTTTGATCTTCAACTTTCGAAGGTTATCTTGAACGTTTCCCGAGCAGCATATAGGGCTCCGTTGTCAGGATGTTGGCCTACGTGGAATCTGATCCCACCTCACATATAGGAGGTCATTTGTCAAGATGTGCTAGTAAGTATTTTCTTATATATTTTTTTCATTTTAATTTCTTTTAATCGCTGATATATTGTAGATGTTTTACTAGTAATATTTGTTTAATGTAAAATACAGGCTGAGGTGGATATACAGACGCATGATTTATAGCTGGCTCGGACGTACTGGATGTAGAAAATGAGAAAAATTTACAAAGATGGCATATCAACAATGAAGAAAAGCATGAAAAACCCTCCATGGATGGGAGCAACCGTTTTGGAACGATTTCTTAGGTATTGGGATAGTGATGAAGCAAAGGTTAGTGTACTAATTTTTTTTTTAAATGTAAAAAATATTTACTCGATAAGCAATGTATCAAATTTTGAATGTACAGGTGGAGCCAGAAAGAAACACCGCAAATCGGAATAAAAATCCAGTCACGCATCGAGGAGAATCAAAGTCATTTCAGCAGTACCGGCAGGAGTTGGTAAATTTTTTAAATGCGATTTATATAAAATTAATATGCTATATAATTTGGAAAATGTAATAATTGTGTATAATAATCAAATTCAGGAGGCTGAGGGGCAGGGTCCAGTCTCATATATAGACGTGTTTACCAGTACGCTTGCCATCAAGCATGATGATGAAGACGGGAACATCACATACACATGGCATGACGACAAATCCAGGAAGAGTCATGTAAGATTTCATTATTTGTACAAATATTTGTAGTTGTTGTTAAATTATAATAAAATAATATATCACGATATTAATTTTAGATACATTCTTATTTGATCTTGCAGGAGAAGCTTATGAAGTAACGTCAGAAGCATCTAACTGAGATTGGACATGAGCAGCTCACGACCGACGAGGAGGACATCATCTTCCAGTCAGTGATGGATCCAATGACGCGAAATAGACGTTATGGATTCAGAAATCAAGTGGTAAAGGATTTTTAGCTTAATTTAATTTTTAGTTTAGAAATAAAATAACTTTTACGAGTTATAGGTTATTAATACAATAGTACATGATTGAAAGATTTTTAAATAATTGTTGCAGTCCACCAGTCAGCAGGCACGGAGCAGACAGACTAGAGTTGTCATAGACGCCGCAGAGATCGGGGAGTTGAGAGCTAGGGTGGCACAGCTTGAGGACCAAAATCATCGTCAAGCCATTGAGAGGACTTATTCGATGCTTAGCGGAGTTTGCGCAATAGTATAGGCGCTTGCCCTCATCATCCGGATCTGCAGAAGATGACGATGTAGGAGATGATGATCATGATGGATGGATAAGTATGTCTTTTTGCTTAGGGAATGTAAATATGACTGGGTTGCTATGACTATGTTATGGGTGTATGACTTTGGATTGACATTTTGTATGCATTATGATGGTAGACATGTTTTGCTATGATTGATGTGGTAGATTTTATGTATTTTGTGTTGATGTGATGGTCGACATGATGTATTTTGTAGTATTTATGTTGTTTCTTGGTTTTTCATGTTTTTTTGGTTGATATGTTGTGTTTTGGAGGAATATTTTAGTGCTGAGATTTTAAACTGATGGTCTGGTATTGTAACAGCCTGCACCTCCATTCACACAAGATATTGTCCACAACTTAGCCACCGTACAGGTGTGGGTTTTGTTCCTCAAAAGGCCTCGGCATTAGTAAGAGATGGGCTCTACTATATAAGTACCCACTCCACACAGACTTCCACGATGTGGGACTTAGCAGTGTTACATTCTTCCCTACTATAGAGCCCAACGTCCCCGTTGGCTCACAAACATCTCACCGAGGCGCTGTGGTCCACACTGGAGCCACAATTCCGGCTCGGTATTGGCTCTGATACCACTGTAACAACCCGCACCTCCGTTCACGCAAGATATTGTCCCCAACTTAGCCACCGTATAGGTATGGGGTTTTGTTCCTCAAAAGGCCTCGACATTAGTAAGAGATGAGCTTTACTATATAAGTAACCACTTCACACAGGCTTCCATGATGTGGGACTTAGGGGTGTTACAGGTATGATGGTTTGAGATGAGTGCGAGCTGGAAGGCTAAATAGCTGCAGAAATTTAAAAGAAAAATATGTAGGTTTTCCGACGGTTTCCGACGGCTTTCAGGTACACGAATAAGCAACGGTTTCCGAGGGCTTGGGACGGCTTATTGTTATCATGTACGTAACGGTTTCCGACGGCTATCGACAACCATCGTAAACCGTTGGAAGCCAAGCGACTCAACAAGTAGGAAACAAGAACGACGGGCTGTGTCGATAGTCGTCGGAAACCCTATTTCTCGATGACTTAAATTGCTACAGGGACTTCCGATGGCTATCGACCGATTTCGACGGTCGCCGACGGTTGAAAGTCGTCGAAAATCCGTATGTTTCTTGTAGTACCATTTCATGCTGCTACATACCTTGCTTTATAAGACACTTCATTCATTCCTTCATTATTTTAATCATATGCACTTACAACTCCGATAAACTTCTCTATATGGTGCTTGATAACAAACCATTTATTCTTGTTAGTATTAACACTAAATAAAAGATAGATATACAAAATAAATACTATCCATAACCCTGATCAGAGAATGCCTTACCCTATCCAGTTTTATTTGTCAAATTAAGGTAGCTTCATTTCAAAATTTCTTAGATTATATTCTAATCTTAGGTGATATTTTATTTAGGCACCTAAGTTAAACTCTGATACCAACTTTGACGCCTCGAACATTTTTAGACCAGTCAAATTTTTCGAAAATCCTTCCGTTCAAAAACAAATAATGTCAACTACCACTTTATTGAGTAAATATACAAAATTATTAAATGCTTTGGATAGAATTTTAATAAATAACACTTATCAGAATATTCATCTAATTCACAAGGTGTGCCTAAATACAAACTAAACACAATTACCATAAATCTACTTTTATGCGACTCTGGTGAGATGGACATCGATATTCATTCATGCAATCTCGATAAATATGTTAATACGGTTTAAAATTTTAAAACATGAAAGATGCACCAACACAGGATGCAAAACCAATAATAAAAAAAATTATTTTTATTAATATAGCAGCTGCATCACTACCACTTGTGACTGCCTACGTACCTTTGTCTTATTGGGTGACCATTTAGGTATAGGATCAAGCCAATGTAGTTCTTCTTTACAAAATATTTAAAATCAACATTTACTTCCAAAAATACTCTTTATATCAAGTAAGGGTAAAACACTCTACAAATACTCGTTTTGGAAGGTATCTATGTAGAACTTCCTTTCAAAAGATAAACATCTTATATTTTAAATACAAAGAAACTCCTTTGTGATAAAATAGATTATAACTCCAAACTAATTATCAAGTAAAGGAATATTTGAAAATATTAAACATTTTCCAAAGTAATGCATATCGATAATGAAATTATGGCTATCAAACCGTAGGTATTCTATGTTTGTCTCAGTCCCTTACTAATCTTTATGTTCTTGATTTTAGGACTTTAAGCAAGTCATACTAAGTCATCAATGTCCTCAATCATCAGTTATACATGTTGTTTGCTTACCGAAGCAAAGATTGTAGTCAATATAGTATGTTGAAGTCATGTGCAACATTAAATTAAAACATAAGCTTAAGAAATAAGTAAATGTATAGATGATGAGTATACTCACAATATTCCTAGCTATCTTCACGCAAAAGCTTTTTAGAACATAATATAGTACTTATCATCATCCATAAGCAGTCAAATGTCTTTCTCGAATCACTGAAATTCGCAAAACTCACGTCAACCTACTTTGTTCTCGGTTTTGACAGATTTTGACTCTCTTTTATTTTGATTTAACATCATCACTTTTGATAGTTTGTTTATAATACTATAAGGAAGCTCATGTCCAAGTTTGAGAGGATTTAGAGTAGTTTACGATGGTTTTATACTCAAAACAGTTATTACAACGTTTGCAATTGTGCTGTGAAAAGTTCTGGTTAGTTTATCAGAGTTTTGGACTCAAAACAGATATTACAGCGTTTTAGGTGCACTGTGAAAAGTTCTGTGTTGTTTATAAGACTCATAACAACTCTTAGAGCGTTTCTGGCGCGCTGTGAAAACTTATGGACTCGTTAAAGTGCTTTACAAATAACTCAGAGAAATGATAGCGTTACTGTAGTGCTATAAAAATTTCAGGTCTGGTACAGTGCTTCATAAATAATTCATAGAAAATATAGTATTTTAAAATGCTATGAAAAGTTATGAAATTCAGATTTTCATTCAGTTTTTCGGCAAAATGTTTAATGTTATTTCTCTATGATAAAAATAGTTTTTGACTCCAAATTTTATACAGTAAGAAGCTCTCCTAGTCTACTTAATTACCATGAAAAGAAACCCTTAAAATTATCTATTAATTTAATATATATAATTAAACAATACAAGGCATTTTTAACATGTCCATTTTAGGAAGATTTTTTACCTGACTTTGCATCCAGTTTTCGGGCACACAATCTATCCAATTAGAAAAAGTGGTACAAGTGAAAGTTGTAGGCCTTTGAATTAGCTTTCCATATTGATAAAGAAATTGAAATTTCATCAAGAATTTCAAAAGTTATCCCTAAAATACCGAATGTCATTTTGGTGATTCAAGTTTTATCGTTGCTTCTTAATTTCCATAACTTTTCTTCAAAATATGAGATGAATATATGAATTTAAATATTTCTTACCTTAGAATTGAAGACTGAACTTGTATTTATTCTCTTGGCTTCTCCTAGATTTCTTTTCTTTATCTTATCTTATTTTTGTTTTGTGAATGCATGAAAGAAGTGAACATTTTCACCCTTTATATAGTAATTTTCAAAGCTAGTTTGGTAATTTAATTTTGGACACTTGTGCACCTTATCTTCATGCAAGCTTTAGGATGTAGACACATGCCTTCTTAGGTGTCTGTAGAAGTTTCTACACATGGATACCTAATGTTTTTATGTATCTTTACCTTCTTTACTTACGAGACATGTGTATTTTCCATTTGATGACACGTGTCCCTATCATTTTAAGCCATTTATCATATTCCTGAATATATACACATATACCATTTGTATTTTATTTATATGTTATGTACATACATATATGTGTTTTACAACATGCACGTGATGTTCTAACAACTTTTAACAAGTAAAATGTCATTTATCGAAAAAAATGTTTTCGCTCACATTATCGATATTTCTTCGAACTACTTATCTTTGTAAACAAAAATTAAACAATAAGTTTTCTCCTCGTTAATTATTATTCATAAAGGGATTTAGTCAAGGTTATAAACCCATTTTTATAATATTAAATTGAAGATTTAAGTATTTAAATAACCTCGATATTTAAATTTTACTACCTGAAGTTTCAGGTTGTTACATTGTTGTAGAGCCATCCCATGTCCATCGAAAAGCATAACAAAACCACCATGAAGGCACAGAAGCCCCTCAGTCCACCCCAACAACAGCACCCAAAACAACAGACTTCGATAAGCCCCACAGACTAGGAGACGCAAAAGAAATCATATATAAGACACACATGAAACATCGAGGTAAAGATTTCTACATGGCTGTGACGACCCGCAACTTCCCCGTAAAGGAAAGCGTCGGATAGTTCGAGAACAAACCACAACAGAACACAAACAGAAGAACATTTCACTGTATATTACAACAATGCATCAGATTACAAGAATATACAGAGTATAAATGAATATTACACAGAAATACCAGAGATTTAAATTACATTTAAATACATAGCAGCGGAAAATAATACAATACATAACTAGAATGAGATATACGGATACAAAGCTTTCCGGATATCGTTCCAGCTGTAAACCAGGATCCTGTGAATAAAAATCTGCAAAACCAAAACTACTAGCTGCCCGTGTCAAAATAAGGGCACCCAGAGTTTAGGTTAAAACAATAAACTCCAGGTCAGTCATGTGACTGGTGTGAGAACTAAAACAGTTATTAATCTTTATTTTAAATCATTAGGTAAAATCAAGGGACCACGCCGTATAACACGGAACGGGTTTCCTCCCAAGAATACCAGTGCATAAAACAAACAGCGCAATGCTAAATAAAGAAAAATGAAGCTGTTATAAGACCCAGGTCCTATCACACAATGCAACGCAAGCCGGGGGATAGGGTTTTTCCTTATAACAGCCAAAGAATGCTTGATACATTTAAAACAAATCATTTGATACTATTATAAGTGCATAGTGTATAAACAACTTCAAATCATAAGTATCAATAATAGGCGGCATGAGCGTCCCATGCCACTATGTCGCCATATATAGGTTTACAAATAAAACCGCAAAGTCACGTATTTGGAAATTGGATTTCCATCTATGAACCGAGGCAAAAGATAGTCCTCAACCGATTCGAGACGCTCTAGCCCGTGTCTCAGGAACAGCCGCAACTGCCCCTTGGATCGTCAGGGCCGGTCCACACGGAGTGGATTATTATGCCTGAACAATACGTCTCCCCACCCTATGGGGTGTAAGTCTGGTCCGTCAGCCGACCAGAATGCATTCGGCCGAAACCGATATAACCGAGGCGCCTCGCAACCGCAACAACCACAAAAGTCAAACTCGTCAGGGCGTGTAAAACCACTGACGCCACTTCTAACTAGAAAGAAACGCAAGTCCTCCCTGATGTCCTCTCCCGTTTTTGGTTCATACCGGGTGTGAAACTCGCGATGCAAACGTTACACAAAGCTACGCCACAAAGGCCGTGCTTTGATCATCACCACAAGACTTTGCTTTTCAACAGAAGCCTCGATCATTTGCATCTTAGCATGCCACACAGGCAAACCACTCTATGCAACCGATATCAGTCACACAGAATGAAATCCGATGTCAGACACACAGTCCATTTACAAGTCCGTTCTGGGTCTGAACGAAACCGGAGGCACCTAGTACCCCGCATATCCATCGATCTCCAAGTACGTCTGGACGATCACTAACTGTTTCCATCTTCTTGGGTGTACAGCCAAATCAAGATCATCAGTTATCCTCCAAACGACGTGAAGACCTCCGGTCTTCGACCATCGTCTTCATCTTCGACTTATCGTCGCATCGGTTATTCAGAATGGGTTAAACCCGGTCTTTCCGAATAACTCGCGTATATTTTAAATAAGTGTTACACAAACACAACATACGCCTCATTCCAATTCATTAGTCACTAACCGTAAATTAATCAAGAGAATAATTCCCCAAATATTAACCCCGAAGGCCGAAACCAACATCAGATCAATACCCAGAAAACCATTCTGCTTGGCCAACCGATAGTTAGTTTCTAAATTTCACATTCATAGGGAAAGGTTCCCATTAATTTTATCCAAGATAAATTCCTTGAATTTATGTTTGAATCTCAATTCGAACTTGTCGGGATTAGCGAACCTTACCGAAGTAATCATTTGTTTTAATTTCCCAATCCCAACCTATTCATCCCATGAAGTAAAACTGGTTATACTTCATATCTAACACCACAGTGTTATCGGTAAATTCAATTACCATTTCACGTTCAAATCTAATTAAAGATTTAACTATCGCCTGGAGCAAAACTGGTGATACTCCATTTTCGATCATTTCAATCTAATTAAAGATTCATTAAAACTCCACTTAGTTTTAATCTTTGACTGGGTTAAAGAATCAGTGTCATTTAAAACACAGTTCACGATAAACCCAAAATCTCATTCCATTAATTATCGAGTTAAAGAACGAGTGTTATTTAAAACACTGTTCACGATAAACCCAAAAATCAATATCAATTCAATTCCAATTAAATATCATTTAATTGGTACACTTCATTAAATCTAAATAAAAAGATTTAATCATTTCTCAACTGGGTTCAAGAACAGTGTTAGTGAAGACACCATTCACGACAAACCCAAATCACATTCATTAATTATCGGGTTAAAGAACAAGTGTTATTTAAAACACTGTTCACGATAAACCCAAAAATCAATATCAATTCAATTCCAATTAAATATCATTTAATTGGTACACTTCATTAAATCTAAATAAAAAGATTTAATCTTTTCTCAACTGGGTTCAAGAACAGTGTTAGTGAAGACACCATTCACGACAAACCCAAATCACATTTGATATTCAATATAAGGCTCTGAATAGAAAATATATCGGCTTATATTCAATATCAAATACTACGATTAACAAATGTCGTATTGAAAATAACGATATTAATATATCTTTCAAATTTCCATAACAACACCTGTATAATCACGAATTCCAACATCGAAATATTCCGAAGACAATTTCGATTCAAATCCACTCCAATGCAATCATTGGAAATTCTGGTTACTTTTAAAACCCTTTTCAAATTCAGTTTATTTATTTAAAAATAAATAGAATTATAATTCTAGTTCAAAACTAGTTCATTTCGATAAAAATCTATTTTTATCTTTTCAAATATGGAGTTTTTCATCCCAAATCTTCACAAATCATTTCTTATGATTTTACATAAATTATTACTATTTTTAATAATTTTATCAAGGCCCGTACAGTCGATTTCCATCAACGGCCATCGAACTGCACTTACAGCGACCTTTTTCGAATTTGATTTGGACGTATCTCCAAATCCAACCGTTAGATTTCAAATTTCTAACATCCATTAGAAAGCTCTTTTCGATACGAACCCAACGGTTCCGGTTTTAGGAGAATCCGACGGTCGGATCTCCCGTAATGTCCGTTTGAAATAAATGGTCGAAATTCGCGAACTGCCGCGGCGCGGCGCGTTCTATTCAGGCCATTATATTATATATATAATATATATAATATATATTTCGTCGATTTCTATTTAAAACGAATTATATAAATAGTTTTGAATTCGTTTCAAAATTCATTTCTATTCAATTCAAATTTCAATTCAATTTGAATTCATTTCAATTTGCTTTCAATTCAATTTGAATTCGTTTTCAATTCATTTCGAAATCGTTTTCAATTCAATTCATTTCGAAATCGTTTTCAATTCAATTTGAATTCGTTTTCAATTCAATTCATTTCGAAACCACTTTTAATTCAATTCACTTTGAAATCACTTTTAATTCAATTCACTTCGAAATCACTTTCAATTCAATTTACTTTGAAATCACTTTTAATTCAATTCACTTCGAAATCACTTTCAATTCAATTCACTTCGAAATCACTTTCAATTCAATTCACTTTGAATTCATTTTCAATTCAATTCATTTCGAAATGAATAAAATCGATATAAATATCGTTCACGTCAAAATGGCGTCAATCTAATCAACACGGCTTCATAAATTTCTATTTTCAAAATAGTTGTTATTATCAAAATATTTCGTTCAACACATGACCAATCTCAATGAATGAGTACTGTCAACACATGAACTTTTATTTTATATCGATAAAGATGTAAATTTTAATATTAAAATATTTCGTTCAACACATGACCAATCTCAATGAATGAGTACTGTCAACACATGAACTTTTATTTTATATCGATAAAGATGTAAATTTTAATATTAAAATATTTCGTTCAACACATGACCAATCTCAATGAATGAGTACTGTCAACACATGAACTTTTATTTTATAATATTCTTTATTTTTCAAATTGGAATGAGGCCCAATCAATTACCATATAAAGTTAATTATATGGATTTTCATACAACACATGTATATAATAACATTGAAAATAATCAACCATCAACCAAAGTGCACTACACTGTAAAAGCATCAAATATAGATATTCAACGCTTATAACAGCCTGTCAATCAATCGATCGACATATTTAATCAATCAGGATGAGTGAACTTCAAATTTCATCCCAACACCCGTGTGGGGTTTCAAACAATCAAACAAATATTTTATTCGTGCAGTTGGGCAATGTGTAAAATTTATCGACCCAATCAATGTCATTCAAATAGGTGTACATAAACAAACCGTCTGGTTTGTAAATGAATATTTTATTTTATTCACTTCACGTTAAAAATTATATTTTTAACGATAAAACATTTTATTTCAATCTATGAATTTCTATTCAATTCATTTATTCTATAAAATGATATTTTTATTTTCTAACATATTTTAGAAAATTTCGGCGGCATAACGGCACGATACTAGAAACGGGACGAGGCCTAGCCTTATCCCCGGTCTAGTGAAGGCCCACGCCATTCACACATCAATCAAATCAATTTCACCTCACCAAACAATTCAATTCAAACAAATAATTCAACTAATCTATGCAACCAAACAAACAAGTCCATGGTCTGTGGACAATTGTGTCGGGTGCTACTAAGCACCGTCTGCATCCTAGTATATATATAAAACTAGAAAAGAAATTGAAAGGTGAGAAATTCTCACATTTAGCTATCCAACCATCTCGACTCTTCTTTTGCAGAAGTCTTCGTCGTTTCGCCTTTTTGTCACCTTCGTTGCTGCTTTCACTACATACGTAAAAATCACATTTTTACTTCGCTATTCAATATTTAAAAATCAAATTTTTAGTTCAAAGTTCAATATATAAAAATCGAATTTTTAGTTCAAAGTTCAATATATAAAAATCGAATTTTTAGTTCAAAGTTCAATATATAAAAATCGAATTTTTATCTCGACTTTCAGTATATATAAAAATATGCTCTTTTCTATTTGAAAAATCCTAACTTTAACATTTAAAAAATCCTAACTTTAACATTTGAAAAATCCTAACTTTAACATTTATAGAAATTACTCCATAAACAAAATAAAAGTCATTTCTTCAAGATGATAAAAATCACTTCTTTAATAAAAAATATAATCTTTTTAAATTTCTAAAATCAAAGTTTTTATATTTCTAAAAAAAATCAGTTTTATATTTCTAAAAAAAAAGCAGTTTAATAAGCAAATAAAATTCAGTTAATAAAATAAATAAAATTAGTAAAACTTACGGGGGGGGGGGGGGGTTCATCATCGGTTTTGGGTCCAGGGGGGGCTGTGGTGTCGCGTCGGTGGAGGAGGAAGGGGCGAAGGTGGAGGCGAGGGTGGCAGGGTGCGGCGACTAGGTTGCGGTGGGCCCTGGTTGCATCGGGGAAGGAAGGGGACGGCGAGCGATTTGGGGATCGGGGCGGTTTCGATGGGAGAGGAAGGGGAGAGAGAGGATCGAGGGGGAGGCGAGGTGCCAGGGGCGGTGGCGGCTGGAGCGTGGTGGCGACGGTGGTGCTCCCCTGGGCGACGGCGACGAGCAGCTAGGTTTCCTCTCTTTTTTTTTTTTTTTTTATTCTGTTTGACTTTGAAGAGAGAGTAAAGGGCCAAGGGCCTTTATATAAAAATATATTTATTTAATTATTTAAATCCATAAAGTAACCTTTAATTTCGACCTCGAAACGAGACCCACCGCCTGTCGTCCCTAGCTAATTACCCCCATTCCGAACACAATGGGATATGTACCGCAAGCTGATTCGGCTGTTACAATCAATTTTCGTTAAATTTACATCTAAATCACTATATTGAATTTTAAACGTACATTTCAAATTACCGGGGTCACATACGAACTCTAAAAATTTTAGAAAAATATTTTCTAGCTTCGTATTGACGATACGGTCCTAACAAAACTAGTTTCGTCGAATTCTGAGATCGTATGAAAAATGGCCAATTCCCAGTCGATTAAAATCAACTGAAATGGTCAAAACACGTTTTCCTTTTCCACGCTCACATATTGATTCGAAAAATTATGAAATTTGAAATCTAGCAATAACTTTACACTGCGGACCCAACAAAAGTGGTTTCGTCGAAATCCGAGGTCGTTTGCAAAATTGCTATTTTTAAGGGCCTTATATATATAAAAATATATATAAATTCCACAGCGACTATTTCTAATTTTAAACTGGACATATCTTATCATTTCTAAAATGAAATCTCAGTTTGTTAACTTCGTTACAAAGATATAGTTATACAGATTCAAATATTTCTTGTTTCGTTCAATTCTGACTTATATTGAATTCTGTATATTCATTTGAAATTAGAAATCGAATTTTCGAACTACCGCGCCATTTTCAATTCTATTTATAATTATATATAAATATTTATATTCTAACGACGACGTATATAATATATACGCTCGAATTATATTCAAAATAAATTTCTCGTTCATATTATTTAAAATAATCTATTTTAAATATTCAAAATTCGCTAAAATTGCCAAAATAAAAATTTTAAACTGGCCCAGATTTTCCGGGTTATTACAATCTCCCCCACTTAAAACTTTTCGTCCCCGAAAAGGAACAAAGTCGAAAGTGGTTTGATTAATCAACACTACGTTCGATCTGGCTTCCATTCTCCAACTTTTCAGTTTCTGAGAATTCTCTAAAATTTCAAAAATTTGGCTAACACCCTAAATTTTCGAAAAATTTCGCCATAACCTCCCCTGCACCGGGAGCATCGGGGAATTTCAAATAGCTTCCCCGGTCCTTCAGATCTCAAAAAGAAAAAGAAAAAGCCAAGCGGCTAGCCAATAGGCTCACAAAATCATCATCACCCAAACAAAACAGGAAATTATGTAGTAAACATGTACCTATTTGTCGGGCAAACAAATTTTATTCTCTGCTCTAGCCTCCTTGCTATGACCTGTTCAATGATACATATGTATATGCAAGCAAACGCAACCAATTTTCGATATAATTCAATATTTGGTACAATTAGGCTAAATGGTTCAAAATTAGCAAACAATTAAACAAACAACACAAACATCAATCAATTAGTGAATTAGAGTTTCAAATTCATAATTTTGATACATAGTCAAAAATCAGGTTCTTGATGCCAAATCACAACAATAGGCCCTATCTAATTTTTGGTTCTCACACCAGTCTAATGGAAATATATAGATATCACACCTTCGTTACTCGAACATGAATACTAATGACGACTAGTCAATCATCAGAATCATCTTCGGGCCACTAGAGTATGATTCTATATCTATCCAGTATATTAAAACTTCGAATACACGCGGATCAGACGTATACGCAAAATCTATATATACTGGACTGTCCAACTCAATATAAATAGATAATCAAATACGAATAATTGATTTTAAATTTTCAAAACAAAATTGTTTTCATTTGAAAAATATACTCTTCACACTCGTTCTAGGATACTACTGATCCTATCTCTAACGAGTCATTCTAATTGGATATTACTAACCCAATATCTGATGAATTCTTTCGTATGGTTCTAATGTGTCTTGTTCTCTGAGCTTTGTAAACCAAAGCTCTGATACCAACTGTGACGACCCGCAACTTCCCCGTAAAGGAAAGCGTCGGATAGTTCGAGAACAAACCACAACAGAACACAAACAGAAGAACATTTCACTATATATTACAACAATGCATCAGATTACAAGAATATACAGAGTATAAATGAATATTACACAGAAATACCAGAGATTTAAATTACATTTAAATACATAGCAGCGGAAAATAATACAATACATAACTAGAATGAGATATACGGATACAAAGCTTTCCGGATATCGTTCCAGCTGTAAACCAGGATCCTGTGAATAAAAATCTGCAAAACCAAAACTACTAGCTGCCCGTGTCAAAATAAGGGCACCCAGAGTTTAGGTTAAAACAATAAACTCCAGGTCAGTCATGTGACTGGTGTGAGAACTAAAACAGTTATTAATCTTTATTTTAAATCATTAGGTAAAATCAAGGGACCACGCCGTATAACACGGAACGGGTTTCCTCCCAAGAATACCAGTGCATAAAACAAACAGCGCAATGCTAAATAAAGAAAAATGAAGCTGTTATAAGACCCAGGTCCTATCACACAATGCAACGCAAGCCGGGGGATAGGGTTTTTCCTTATAACAGCCAAAGAATGCTTGATACATTTAAAACAAATCATTTGATACTATTATAAGTGCATAGTGTATAAACAACTTCAAATCATAAGTATCAATCATAGGCGGCATGAGCGTCCCATGCCACTATGTCGCCATATATAGGTTTACAAATAAAACCGCAAAGTCACGTATTTGGAAATTGGATTTCCATCTATGAACCAAGGCAAAAGATAGTCCTCAACCGATTCGAGACGCTCTAGCCCGTGTCTCAGGAACAGCCGCAACTGCCCCTTGGATCGTCAGGGCCGGTCCACACGGAGTGGATTATTATGCCTGAACAATATGTCTCCCCACCCTATGGGGTGTAAGTCTGGTCCGTCAGCCGACCAGAATGCATTCGGCCGAAACCGATATAACCGAGGCGCCTCGCAACCGCAACAACCACAAAAGTCAAACTCGTCAGGGCGTGTAAAACCACTGACGCCACTTCTAACTAGAAAGAAACGCAAGTCCTCCCTGATGTCCTCTCCCGTTTTTGGTTCATACCGGGTGTGAAACTCGCGATGCAAACGTTACACAAAGCTACGCCACAAAGGCCGTGCTTTGATCATCACCACAAGACTTTGCTTTTCAACAGAAGCCTCGATCATTTGCATCTTAGCATGCCACACAGGCAAACCACTCTATGCAACCGATATCAGTCACACAGAATGAAATCCGATGTCAGACACACAGTCCATTTACAAGTCCGTTCTGGGTCTGAACGAAACCGGAGGCACCTAGTACCCCGCATATCCATCGATCTCCAAGTACGGCTGGACGATCACTAACTGTTTCCATCTTCTTGGGTGTACAGCCCAATCAAGATCATCAGTTATCCCCCAAACGACGTGAAGACCTCCGGTCTTCGACCATCGTCTTCATCTTTGACTTATCGTCGCATCAGTTATTCAGAATGGGATAAACCCGGTCTTTCCGAATAACTCGCGTATATTTTAAATAAGTGTTACACAAACACAACATACGCCTCATTCCAATTCATTAGTCACTAACCGTAAATTAATCAAGAGAATAATTCCCCAAATATTAACCCCGAAGGCCGAAACCAACATCAGATCAATACCCAGAAAACCATTCTGCTTGGCCAACCGACAGTTAGTTTCTAAATTTCACATTCATAGGGAAAGGTTCCCATTAATTTTATCCAAGATAAATTCCTTGAATTTATGTTTGAATCTCAATTCGAACTTGTCGGGATTAGCGAACCTTACCGAAGTAATCATTTGTTTTAATTTCCCAATCCCAACCTATTCATCCCATGAAGTAAAACTGGTTATACTTCATATCTAACACCACAGTGTTATCGGTAAATTCAATTACCATTTCACGTTCAAATCTAATTAAAGATTTAACTATCGCCTGGAGCAAAACTGGTGATACTCCATTTTCGATCATTTCAATCTAATTAAAGATTCATTAAAACTCCACTTAGTTTTAATCTTTGACTGGGTTAAAGAATCAGTGTCATTTAAAACACAGTTCACGATAAACCAAAAATCTCATTCCATTAATTATCGAGTTAAAGAACGAGTGTTATTTAAAACACTGTTCACGATAAACCCAAAAATCAATATCAATTCAATTCCAATTAAATATCATTTAATTGGTACACTTCATTAAATCTAAATAAAAAGATTTAATCATTTCTCAACTGGGTTCAAGAACAGTGTTAGTGAAGACACCATTCACGACAAACCCAAATCACATTCATTAATTATCGGGTTAAAGAACAAGTGTTATTTAAAATACTGTTCACGATAAACCCAAAAATCAATATCAATTCAATTCCAATTAAATATCATTTAATTGGTACACTTCATTAAATCTAAATAAAAAGATTTAATCTTTTCTCAACTGGGTTCAAGAACAGTGTTAGTGAAGACACCATTCACGACAAACCCAAATCACATTTGATATTCAATATAAGGCTCTGAATAGAAAATATATCGGCTTATATTCAATATCAAATACTACGATTAACAAATGTCGTATTGAAAATAACGATATTAATATATCTTTCAAATTTCCATAACAACACCTGTATAATCACGAATTCCAACATCGAAATATTCCGAAGACAATTTCGATTCAAATCCACTCCAATGCAATCATTGGAAATTCTGGTTACTTTTAAAACCCTTTTCAAATTCAGTTTATTTATTTAAAAATAAATAGAATTATAATTCTAGTTAAAAACTAGTTCATTTCGATAAAAATCTATTTTTATCTTTTCAAATATGGAGTTTTTCATCCCAAATCTTCACAAATCATTTCTTATGATTTTACATAAATTATTACTATTTTTAATAATTTTATCAAGGCCCGTACAGTCGATTTCCATCAACGGCCATCGAACTGCACTTACAGCGACCTTTTTCGAATTTGATTTGGACGTATCTCCAAATCCAACCGTTAGATTTCAAATTTCTAACATCCATTAGAAAGCTCTTTTCGATACGAACCCAACGGTTCCGGTTTTAGGAGAATCCGACGGTCGGATCTCCCGTAATGTCCGTTTGAAATAAATGGTCGAAATTCGCGAACTGCCGCGGCGCGGCGCGTTCTATTCAGGCCATTATATTATATATATAATATATATAATATATATTTCGTCGATTTCTATTTAAAACGAATTATATAAATAGTTTTGAATTCGTTTCAAAATTCATTTCTATTCAATTCAAATTTCAATTCAATTTGAATTCATTTCAATTTGCTTTCAATTCAATTTGAATTCGTTTTCAATTCATTTCGAAATCGTTTTCAATTCAATTCATTTCGAAATCGTTTTCAATTCAATTTGAATTCGTTTTCAATTCAATTCATTTCGAAACCACTTTTAATTCAATTCACTTTGAAATCACTTTTAATTCAATTCACTTCGAAATCACTTTCAATTCAATTTACTTTGAAATCACTTTTAATTCAATTCACTTCGAAATCACTTTCAATTCAATTCACTTCGAAATCACTTTCAATTCAATTCACTTTGAATTCATTTTCAATTCAATTCATTTCGAAATGAATAAAATCGATATAAATATCGTTCACGTCAAAATGGCGTCAATCTAATCAACACGGCTTCATAAATTTCTATTTTCAAAATAGTTGTTATTATCAAAATATTTCGTTCAACACATGACCAATCTCAATGAATGAGTACTGTCAACACATGAACTTTTATTTTATATCGATAAAGATGTAAATTTTAATATTAAAATATTTCGTTCAACACATGACCAATCTCAATGAATGAGTACTGTCAACACATGAACTTTTATTTTATATCGATAAAGATGTAAATTTTAATATTAAAATATTTCGTTCAACACATGACCAATCTCAATGAATGAGTACTGTCAACACATGAACTTTTATTTTATAATATTCTTTATTTTTCAAATTGGAATGAGGCCCAATCAATTACCATATAAAGTTAATTATATGGATTTTCATACAACACATGTATATAATAACATTGAAAATAATCAACCATCAACCAAAGTGCACTACACTGTAAAAGCATCAAATATAGATATTCAACGCTTATAACAGCCTGTCAATCAATCGATCGACATATTTAATCAATCAGGATGAGTGAACTTCAAATTTCATCCCAACACCCGTGTGGGGTTTCAAACAATCAAACAAATATTTTATTCGTGCAGTTGGGCAATGTGTAAAATTTATCGACCCAATCAATGTCATTCAAATAGGTGTACATAAACAAACCGTCTGGTTTGTAAATGAATATTTTATTTTATTCACTTCACGTTAAAAATTATATTTTTAACGATAAAACATTTTATTTCAATCTATGAATTTCTATTCAATTCATTTATTCTATAAAATGATATTTTTATTTTCTAACATATTTTAGAAAATTTCGGCGGCATAACGGCACGATACTAGAAACGGGACGAGGCCTAGCCTTATCCCCGGTCTAGTGAAGGCCCACGCCATTCACACATCAATCAAATCAATTTCACCTCACCAAACAATTCAATTCAAACAAATAATTCAACTAATCTATGCAACCAAACAAACAAGTCCATGGTCTGTGGACAATTGTGTCGGGTGCTACTAAGCACCGTCTGCATCCTAGTATATATATAAAACTAGAAAAGAAATTGAAAGGTGAGAAATTCTCACATTTAGCTATCCAACCATCTCGACTCTTCTTTTGCAGAAGTCTTCGTCGTTTCGCCTTTTTGTCACCTTCGTTGCTGCTTTCACTACATACGTAAAAATCACATTTTTACTTCGCTATTCAATATTTAAAAATCAAATTTTTAGTTCAAAGTTCAATATATAAAAATCGAATTTTTAGTTCAAAGTTCAATATATAAAAATCGAATTTTTAGTTCAAAGTTCAATATATAAAAATCGAATTTTTATCTCGACTTTCAGTATATATAAAAATATGCTCTTTTCTATTTGAAAAATCCTAACTTTAACATTTAAAAAATCCTAACTTTAACATTTGAAAAATCCTAACTTTAACATTTATAGAAATTACTCCATAAACAAAATAAAAGTCATTTCTTCAAGATGATAAAAATCACTTCTTTAACAAAAAATATAATCTTTTTAAATTTCTAAAATCAAAGTTTTTATATTTCTAAAAAAAATCAGTTTTATATTTCTAAAAAAAAATCAGTTTAATAAGCAAATAAAATTCAGTTAATAAAATAAATAAAATTAGTAAAACTTACAGGGGGGGTTTATCATCGGTTTTGGGTCCAGGGGGGGCTGTGGTGTCGCGTCGGTGGAGGAGGAAGGGGCGAAGGTGGAGGCGAGGGTGGCAGGGTGCGGCGACTAGGTTGCGGTGGGCCCTGGTTGCATCGGGGAAGGAAGGGGACGGCGAGCGATTTGGGGATCGGGGCGGTTTCGATGGGAGAGGAAGGGGAGAGAGAGGATCGAGGGGGAGGCGAGGTGCCAGGGGCGGTGGCGGCTGGAGCGTGGTGGCGACGGTGGTGCTCCCCTGGGCGACGGCGACGAGCAGCTAGGTTTCCTCTCTTTTTTTTTTTTTTTATTCTGTTTGACTTTGAAGAGAGAGTAAAGGGCCAAGGGCCTTTATATAAAAATATATTTATTTAATTATTTAAATCCATAAAGTAACCTTTAATTTCGACCTCGAAACGAGACCCACCGCCTGTCGTCCCTAGCTAATTACCCCCATTCCGAACACAATGGGATATGTACCGCAAGCTGATTCGGCTGTTACAATCAATTTTCGTTAAATTTACATCTAAATCACTATATTGAATTTTAAACGTACATTTCAAATTACCGGGGTCACATACGAACTCTAAAAATTTTAGAAAAATATTTTCTAGCTTCGTATTGACGATACGGTCCTAACAAAACTAGTTTCGTCGAATTCTGAGATCGTATGAAAAATGGCCAATTCCCAGTCGATTAAAATCAACTGAAATGGTCAAAACACGTTTTCCTTTTCCACGCTCACATATTGATTCGAAAAATTATGAAATTTGAAATCTAGCAATAACTTTACACTGCGGACCCAACAAAAGTGGTTTCGTCGAAATCCGAGGTCGTTTGCAAAATTGCTATTTTTAAGGGCCTTATATATATAAAAATATATATAAATTCCACAGCGACTATTTCTAATTTTAAACTGGACATATCTTATCATTTCTAAAATGAAATCTCAGTTTGTTAACTTCGTTACAAAGATATAGTTATACAGATTCAAATATTTCTTGTTTCGTTCAATTCTGACTTATATTGAATTCTGTATATTCATTTGAAATTAGAAATCGAATTTTCGAACTACCGCGCCATTTTCAATTCTATTTATAATTATATATAAATATTTATATTCTAACGACGACGTATATAATATATACACTCGAATTATATTCAAAATAAATTTCTCGTTCATATTATTTAAAATAATCTATTTTAAATATTCAAAATTCGCTAAAATTGCCAAAATAAAAATTTTAAACTGGCCCAGATTTTCCGGGTTATTACAATGGCCAACAACTAATCCTCGGATAGCTGTAAACAGTCATAAGTAAGGATCAACCAACTAAATAGAAAAACAATTGAATCTATGTCCCCATACTAGAAAAGTACACCAAGGATCATCAGGACTAGCACAACAAAGGAAAAATGAGGAAACATATTTTAGATTTGAGAAATTTGAAAAGGGCTAGGATGGAAATCGAAAAGCAGCACCACAGGCAGGTAGAAAACTTGGGTAAGAGGGATGAGCGAGGTAGAGAAGAGATTCGAAGAGGAGGAAAGAAATGGTTGAAAGAGGCGAAAAGAAACAATCCTTAGTTTTTATTTCCATGGCAAAGCTTTTTGATCCGTTGATGATCTTCTAATGATTTAAATTTAAGACTCAAATTAAATTAGATCTTTTTAAAATTTAATCTATAAGTTAATATATGTTAAAAATATAATGTAATGATGTAAGTTAGTAAGAAATATAATTATAAAGTTAAGAATGAGTTGCAACTTAAACCGTATAAATGGAAAATGAAACAAGAATTAGTAAGAAGTTAACTCAAGATTTTGGGTTTGAAAGTAAATTTTAGTAATTTTTACAAACTAAATGAATGCAATAATAATTGAATACTTAATAAATTATATAATTTAATGATGAACTATATATAAAATTACTTTAAAATTGCAAATTGTATACAAAGATTTAAGTTTATAACTTCAGTATATTTTTTTACATAACCTTAACATAAAAAGATCAAATGATAAATTCAAGTTAAGAATTCTATTAAGTATATTATTGATTCGATCAAGGTTTGGCCTTTTGAAATATACGATGTAGTTTAGATAAGCTTAATGATTGGATATGTGGTAAAATGAATGAAATGGGCTATTCTAGGATAAACTGGCTCTAAGATATATATATATATATATATATATATATATATATATATATATATATATATGGGAGCAACTATAGGGACACAAACTTATGTACATAAAATCTAGACCACAAGATTTTTTTTGTCTTTATATGGAAGGTGGAATTGAGGGGGAGATCTAATGGCACAGATTTTGTGTGTTTAATTTTGTGTAAACATTTTATGTCCATTTAAACTCTCTCTCTCTCTCTATATATATATATATATGTATGTATGTATGTATGTATATGTATGTGTATGTACGTATGTATGTATATATAACTAGGATAATATTTGGAAGTTGATTTAAGTGACATAATTGTAATAAAGTTTATCTTGTTAAGATAAACTAGGTTTAAAGATAAGCTATTGAGATTTGAATAAAAAGGTTGATGGGATTGTATAAAGAAAACTGCTTGAATCTAAAATATAAGTTAGTCAAATATATTAGAATTAGTTGTAAATTTTAATTGAAATCAAGTATGTTTTTTAATAAAACAATATAAGTGAAGTAGCATATGGCACTATATGTATATGAAATTTCTATGGACCCTACGAAAATGAAAATCCAACATTCTTTATGATTATTGTGCACTTATGTGAACATTTCACTCTAGTTAATTTACTTATATGAGAATGTTAGTCATGACTAGAGGGTTTTGTTTTTCTTAACGCTCGGGTCAGACCAAGTATTACAATTTAAAATTTTGCTTTCAAGGATGGAGATCGGTGAAGACCTCATCTCTATCATTTTATTTTAGTCGTTCGTACATGTATTAGTGAGATTTATATGTTAAACTTTTATTACTTTAAAAATTTGTAACTCTGATATATTATATTATATTATTTATTGGACAAATTGACATGATTAATCCAAAAATTTCACATGTCTTCCCGTATTAAACCCAAGTTTGGATTATTTCTAGTTAATCCTAAGTATTGGAGGTCCCTTTCCATATTGATCCGAATTACCTTTTAACCTATTATAATCGGTTTTAAATTTTAACTTTTCCAAATCAAACGTGAATTCATTTCTTATTCTTCGTTCTTCTTTCTTACTCATTCTTCTTGTTCATGATATTCAATAAAATATTATATCCTTCATCTATAAATTAATGGGGCCTCTCAATCCCTAATCCCCAATATTCTCGTTCGTTCCCTTTCCTTGTTCTTCAATAAACTATGAAAAGAAACTCGTCCTTCAGAATTCAACAACAATTCAAATTAAACTCAAAAAATTGGGAAACCTATATATATTCATTCCTCAAGCCTTTGTCTTTCATTCTATATCAGTTTCAAGGCACGCGATTGTGATCTGGCAATTTGAATTAGACACAGCATGCACCTAGGGCTCAGTATTGAGCTTTTGGTGACGATGGGTGGATTCGTTTGTAGATTTGAACTCAGGGAAGAAGGCGACATCTTGCGTGGAAGCCTTAGGAGATTCGAATATAATTGGGTTCGCATGTTGTAGGTACAGTGATAGGAGGATACTGAGTCGCGACTGGAGACATGAAATTTTATGTTGTGGTTTATTTCGCTGTAGTAGGTGGAGGATTGACAAGACGCGATGTTGAGGCGTGCGAGTTCATCAGTGAGATGTTGGGCTTAGTAGCAATGTAAGCTACAAGGAAGAAGAAATAGTTAGAGCATGGGATTTGCGTGTGTTTTACTAGAGCTTGGTTGTTTTGTAAAGTGGTCCGATGTTGTTTTCTTGGTGGACATTGAGGCTGTGAGCAGGTTGCTATTTTGTTGTCTGATGGAGTTTGGGTTTTTGGTGGAAATTGAAGAGGTTGAAGGTGAAATTTTGGTTGAGTTTCTCTTTAGTGGTGGCATTAGTGCCAGCTCGGGAATTGCGGCTGCCCTGGGAAAGCTGTATGGAAAAAGCAAGGAAGGAATTTTATTTTAAAGCAAACAGGGAGGGGAAAAAAATCAGTGCAAATAGTAACCTGCGAGGATTGAACACTAGTTACAACAATGAGAGCTAAACGTCCTAACCATTAAACCACGACTCCATTTACAATTGTGAAGCCGTCTTTCTCTATTTAACCGATAATTTATGAAAAGAGCCTGACATTTCTATTACCCCCTTTGCCACCACCAACGCCGCTGCCCTAGGCGAAGGTCTCACTCGCCTTGCCTCTAGGCCGGGCCTGGGAGGTGTTTTTACTGAAGAAGAACAAAGGAGAAGAAACGAATTCACCTTTGATTTGGGAAGTTAAAATTTAAAACCAATTACAACATGTCAAAAGGTAATTGGGATCAATATGAGAAGGGACCCCAATACTTGGGATTAACTAAAAATAATCCAAACTTGGGATTAATATGGGAAGACACGTAAAACTTTGGATTAATCATGTCAATTTGTCCTTATTTATTCCACTATGAGATATTGCATTATCTTTATCTATGATTCAGTGTGACGACCGCCCACAACCCCTGCACTATACAAGAGGAATTATGCGTTGAAAGGTGTGCCAGGCAACTGTGGACGATCATCATAGGTAAACAACAACATCAGAACATGTCGTAACTCAGAGCGTAAGGACAAAATATAATAGAACATATACAACAGGTAGTAATAGTGAAGCAGAAAACAATAGACTTTCATAACAACTAGAAGGTAATATCCATACACTTGGAAATAGTGTTTATACAAATTTCCTCACTACAGCACTCTGAGAATAACAAACAGCGGAAATCCAATTACTATATAGTAGAAAGATAGTACGCCAGCCGCTTGCTCACCTCCGAACTGCCACATCGTCATCACAAAGCTATCACCTGTCACCTGCCACCTAGTCTACCCATCCACAACTGGATGAACATCCCAAGGTAATAAGAGGGAAACATAAAACCTTGAGTCAGCAATAGTCCTAGTGTGCGATTAAAAAACTAACGAACATCAACAATAAAGTATATGAGAATGGATAGATAAACATACTAATCTAAGAAGAACTCAACCTTATCTTCCCCACATCGGACAGTGATAGCCGTTACAACAACATTTCACCCATACATCCATGGAAACCAGAACACACATTCAATCATGGAAAAGAACTCATGACATCCAAATTATATATCTTATGTAAACCATGTTATTCGTACTTAACATCCCTCAAGCACAAGCCCCAGAAGCCTAAACCAATATCAGGCAAGCACCCAAGGAACATCTCCTTCGACGTTGGACTATCTACATGAGATGGTTCAAACAAAGCAGCCAATCATCCATGACAGACTCTAGCTATCACCGCCGATCCAGCTCCGAAACCATCATTAATCGTATGACGACCGACCTCGTCATTTGTCAAGGGCTAATGGTAGCCCAGTTCTAGCATAAACTCCATACGCCTTTCAACGATACGTATGTATGTCCAACCTTGACAACTAGGCATTTCAACGATACCCAGGGTACTCGACCTACAACAGGCCTTTTAGGTGCCCCTATTGTCCCCTGCTTTGAGCCTTCTAGAACTTACGACAACGATAATCTCTCGGCCATCGCATTCTAGTCATCTAACCCTATTGCACCCCCGCTTTTAAAAGCCTTTTTTGTTCAAATCTGGGTCGTACCCAAAAATATAAATTTTTCCAGAAATAACCCTGTGCGAACGACCCGTCATTTGAAGACATGACCGATCCATCGCACCAGGTTCCTGACCGACCGACCCATCCCCCACAGGACCGCCCGACCGTTCCTTTTGGAATCAGACCGACCAGTTACCCCTTCTGGAATCAAACCGACCCGGTTGCTCCAAACATGACCGACCCGATCCAGCTCTACACGACCGATCTGCCTGCTCCCCAAAACCAAGACTCCAGACCATCATCTATATGCTGACCGACCCGCTTCAGCCATGACCGACCCGACCTGTCCCTCTTGAGTACGACTGACCCAGTTATGACCGACCACCTCTTGACTTGTTCCCCAAGACATGTTTCTGCCGACCGACCCTATTAGGATCGACCCAATTCCCGCACCGCTCCAATGCAACTCCAATTTCGACCAAAACGACAAAATATGCTCAACTAATTCATTCGACACAATCATAAGCACGTTATGGAATCACTAACAACATGAACATGACAATTATTACTAAAATTATATAATTTCCCCAAAAACCATAATAAATGAACATACGATCTAAATTGTGGATTTAACTTGCATAATCATGTAAAATGGAGTAAGAATTACCAGTTCAAACATCATATCTTAGATCCTAGGGTGATTCATATGAAAATGGACTTACCAAGGTATAGATCCATGGGAAAATGCTTGAATTTGGTGAAAAACATGATCAAACATTCATATACTTTATTGAATCTATGTGAGAGATGCAAATCACTCACCGATTCTCCAAAACAAGCTAAAATCAATGTATTAAAATTTCGGATAGCAAGCAATTCGAACCAAACTCCATGATCCGATGAACTCTCCCTTCGAATGATGTAGATCTAGCCTCAAATGGTGTAGATATTCGATTTCCTTCCTTTAGATTTTGATTTTAATGGTGGAAAGGTGTTAGAGGAAGGAGGAACATAGGCCACCAAATGAGAGAATAGAAAAACTAAACCCTTTCTCATACCTCCTGCCCCTTATTTCTACCCTTCCACTAGCCCATTAATGGTCCTCTCCACAACAGCCCATTATGGCTTAAAAATCTGAACATCCAACTGTTAAACCTTAAAACAATGATTCCTCCCAAACCGCTGAGCCAAATCTTTAATGTAACCACTCTATGGAAAGGCAATCATCATTTCCTTTCCAATGGCATAGGTCTCCACACTTGGTTCGACATGAGTCAAAAGTTATGCCTTGTACAAGATTGACAAGGGCAAAATGGTCACGAACAAAATTGGTAAAAAATTATGGACATGTCTCACATCCCTATAAACAACATATCAAAATATGAGAATGATCAAACCCTCAGGGAATAAAATAAAAATGTTTTATGATCCTTCAATACGTAAAATGCAGGCTATTACATTCTCCCTCCCTTAGGAATTTCGCCCCCGAAATTTCAAGCAACCACAACAATTCTGCATGCATATCATCCATAAGCAGCCAGTTCTATCACCCAATCTAGCACCCACCAAGCCATGCATCCATAGCCTTATCCTAACACGCAGAATTCTATCAAACAATCAACAAGTTACAACTATATAACGATGATACGATATCAAAGGGTCCTACCGACGAAGAGTTCTGAATGAGTTGCGTTCATGCTCTCTTCCGTCTCCCATGTACAATCGTTGCCATCTGCACTCCATTGTACCTTGACTAGCTTAACTGTCTTCCTCCTAAGCTGTTTCATGTCATTCCCCACAGCGCGAAGCGGCTTATGAGGTCCCGTAACTGTGATCTCGACTTCTAGGTCTTCGTACTGCTCTGGAGATACCACTACATTTGAATCAAGCACAAACTTCCGTAGAAACGACACGTGGAAAACATTATGCACACTCAACATCTTCTCGGGTAACTCCAATCAATATGTGAGCTTTCCAATTCGCTCGACAATCAGAAACGGTCCAACAAACCTAGGAGCTAACTATCCTTTATCTCTGAATCAAAACACATGCTTTAATGGCGAATTCTTCATGAAAACCATATCACCTACGTCTAATTCCCAGTCCTTACTACGCTTATCAGCGTATCTCTTCTAACGATCCTGGGCTGCCTTCATTAGTTATCGAACGATCTCGATACAATCCGAGGTCTCTCTAATCATCATCTCTGGCCCAAGTCAACTTATCTCCAGTTTCTAACTAACATGCTAGAGAATTGCAAGACCTCCCATACAACACCTCGTATGGTGCCATCCCAATGCTAGACTGGTAGATATTATTATATGCAAACTCAACTAGATGTAGATGGTCTTCCCATGGTCCTCTGAAGTCTAACACACATCCCCTTAGGAGATCTTCCAAAACTCGATTGACTTTCTCGTTCTGACCATCAGTTTGGGGATGGTAAGTCGTACTTAAACATAACTCAATTCCCAAATCTTCCTGCAAGCTCTTCCAAAATCCACTCAAAAATAATGGATCTCAGTCACTCACTATGCTCTTTGGGATATCATGGAATTGAACTATCCATTTCACATAAAGTTCAGCCAACTTCGATGCCGTCCTAGCCATCTTGACAGGAATGAATTTGCACTTTTGGTTAAGCGATCCACGACGACCCAAATCCCTTTGTTTCCTACCCTGGTTTTAGGTAGTTCATCAATAAAACCCATCGATATTTGATCCCACTTCCACGTCGGAACTTCCAATGGCTGAAGCAAACCACTCGGATTTTTCCGTTCAGCTTTCACCAACCTACAGTTCATGCACTTGGAAATGAACTTTCCAATCTCGCTTCATCTCCTCCCAGTAGTAGATTTACTTCATGTCCTGATACATCTTATTACCACCGAGATAAATCATTAACTTCGAGTGACGACGTTCTCTCATAACCTCATCTCTCAATCCGTCGATATCCGGAACAACTAGTCGCCCTTGTTTTTGAAGCCAACCTTCTCAATTGACTTCGAACTCTTTATTCTCTAGTTCTAGCTTCTAGATAAACTCGAAAAGTTTTGTATCTCACTTTTGGCTTTCGCCAATCCTTTCGATAAGAGTGGCTCTTATCGATAAGCTTGCCAACGTTTCAGGTTCTAACTCACATTGTGGCCTGAAGTCAAACCTTGCCGAATACTCGAGGCTCTTCCATTCCGAAAACATCGCCCCCAAACTTGTGTGTTTTCAACTTAATGCATCTGCAACAGCGTTACCTCTGCCTGGTGTATAGGTTATACCAAAATCATATGATGCCAGAAACTCCAACCATCTTTGCTGCCGAAGAATCAAATCCATTTGGGAGAAAAGATACATCAACGATTTGTGATCCGTAAACAACTCAAATCAAACTCCCAACAGGTAATGCTTCCACATCTTTAGAGCAAACACAATCGGTGCCAACTCTAAATCATGTGTTGGGTAATTCCTTTCATGCGGCTTTAGTTGTCGACTTGCGTAGGCCATAACTTTATCCTTTTGCATCAGCACTGCTCCAAATCCAGTACCACATGCATCGGTATATACCACCATCTCTTCATTCCCACTTGGAATGGTCAAACAGGAGCACTCGTCAGTCTCTCTTTTAGTATTCCAAACACTTGTCCACACTTCGCATCCCATGTGAACTCTTTGTTCTTCTTCATCAATCCGTCAACGGTGCAGCTATCTTACAAAAATCCTTGATAAACTGTCGATAATAACTAACCAACCCAAGGAAACTTCTCACATTCATCGCATTCTTAGGTTTATCCCAGTCCTAGATTGCTGCCGCTTTAGCAGGATCAACCGCTATTTCACTTCCAGAAACAACATGGCCTAAGAATCTCAATTCACTCTTCCAGAAGTGACACTGAAAACTTATCTCTCAGCTGATTCTTTCGCAAGATTTCCAACACAACTCTCAAGTGCACCGTATGTTCTTCCTCGTTCCAGGAGTAAACCAGAATATCATCCACGAACACAAGCACGAACTTGTTCAACTGATCTCTGAATACTAAATTCATAAGATCCACAAAATATGTTGGTGCATTAGTCAACCCGAATGGCATCACCAACCATTCGAAGAAACTATATGGTGTCCTAAAAGTAGTCTTTAGCACACTATCCTTTGCCACCCTTAACTGGTGAAATCTCATTGCCAAATCCATCTGAGAAAACACTTTGGCCTTGTGAAGCTGATCAAACAAGTCATCAATCCTCGACAACGAATATTTGTTCTTCTTGGTCACCTTGTTCAACTCATGATAGTCCACACACAATCTCAACGAGCCATCTGCCTTGGTTCCAAACACGATAGGTGCACCCCATTCGGATACACTCCTAATGAACCCTTTTCCCAAAAGGTCACGAACTTGCACCTCCAACTCTCGGTGTTCCTTACACTACTACAAAAGTGGGCATATTCGACACTAATTTGTTGTGGCCGTAGATCAAAAAAGCGTTGCCGTAGGCCCTTTTTCAAGTAGGCAACACTTGGGGGGCGTGGCATCCACGGCCGTTGCATTAGCCATCTAAGGCAATGCTTTTGCCCATCTTCGGCCACAGACAGAAATTGTTGCATTATAGCCATAATGCAACACTATTTGCATGTAATGCAACACTATTCAGCGTTGCCTTAAGCATTAGTTAGGGTCTGGCTTCTAGTGGGGCCATGTCAGCTGTCTACGTGTCACATGACACGTCATCTCTCCATGTCAGCACTCCACGTGTCGCATGCCATACCAGCTATCCACGTCAGCTGTGGGGTCCACGTGCGACAGGTAAGCAATTATATCTAATGTAATGCAACACCACTGCAATATGTAATGCAACACCATTATCGTGAAATGCAATATAACCAAAAGCCAACGCAACAGTAGAAGAAGGCAAATGCAACACTAATTTGATAGCAAATACAATGCTTTAATTAAAAATTTTGCGATACATGTTTTGTACAAGAAACTCATCCAAACCAATTGTTTTAATTATCCAAATATCAAAACTCAAAAATCAGCTACACCGTTTTCTTCATTGTATACAACAAGCTCGAACTACTTCAAGAATAGGTGCACGGCATAAGGCACATTATCCTGATCCATTCCTGGCCAATTCTTTAGTGCATTCTGAACATGTACACATATGTCCACATCAGCAAAATGTATTACTCATTTATATATATGAATAATATATATGCAGCAATCTGATTGCAATAGGAGATATATATGTATGTACCTATACAAGAGGGTGGCATCGAATATATATATGTATGTCACATCTGCAAAATGTATCTGTCTGCCTAGCTTCTAGAATTAAATATGCACCTGATCAAATGATAATAAGTTATTTGATAAGTGGTGGCATCGAATGGCCATTGGCCTTGTTAACAAAATGTTATGAACACAATTGTTACAATTGACTTACTGACCATTAGCGATCGGTCACTCATGCCAGCCAAGCCCTACAAATAAGCAATTTCAGTATGCTTCATCTTCTGAGCAAAAAGTTTTCAGTTCGCATATTACTGCCACGTACAGTGTGTCACTTTATATCCTGTCAAGCTTCAGAAGCATATTGTCATCTACATCTTCAACTCCTAAACAAAACTCCATCGTCAAAAGTTTAAAAAAACAATGGAGGAATCTTCACTATGCATCACTGCCACTGTTCTTTCAGGACATTGGACTTACGAATTTGTGCATCTCACGCTTAGGCATACTTTGAAGCATAATGAGGAGTGGACTATACGGATTATACCCAAAAACTCTTTTCTAATAACATGCCCATCTTACAGTAAGCGTGATCATGCGCTAATGTTGAAACTTTTTACAAAATGTGGAGGTGCTTTTTATGTGCAACAATGGTCTGGTGAAGAATTTGAGCTTGAACCAACGTTCGAGGAAGAATCATGGGCTAGAGTTGTTGGCTTTCCCGAGTTCCTGAAGAAAAATGTTCCTGCAATTAAAGAATTAATGACGCCAATGGGAAATGTGTGTGAAATTGACGACTGTCATTGGTCTCGAATTGACCATAGATCATTATACCTGAAAATGGAATTTTATGAAGGCATTGGCTTGGAGAATACTTTTGCTGCTCGATTCGACAACAAGGTTTACCTCATTAGGTTTCAGCACACCACATATGCTCATCCTGGGACAAGGCCTGAAATTCTGTTTGTGAGCAATAGGGAGGAACCGATGGTACCATTTTTTTGTGATCATAGGCAAATTTTACTTCCATCCACAGTTTCTTTTAGTTAATCCATAATATGTTTGGCCAATCGAGGTAAATTTGCCAAAGAACATAATTACAAAGTGTTCATTCAACTATGCTCTATCCTTAACAGCCTTATAGTGAGACACAACCACACATGCACACACTCACATACATGCATACAAGGTTATAATGCCCCACCCAAGATTCTGAAATAATAATACAAACTGGTGCTCTGTTAGCTGTACATAGATGTGGTTGTATGGCTTGAATTTGGGACACTGTTAATGTATGGCTTGAATTTCCTTCATATGTGGTAAACTGCTACCATGAAAAAAATCATTTTACAAATTGAATAATAACTTCAACCATGTTCACTGCTACCATGAATTAAGAAGTTTATTAATTTTTCTTCAAACACCCTAATGCATAGATCTTTTGTGGGTGGCCACTTTATAAATTATCATAAAATAATGTCATTAAGTTAGAGAAAAAGTAATCATGGAGTATAATGTTCTTTTTATATGCAGGAACTGCTTTATCTTCTGAAATATAGTTGAATTTTATGAGATCACTTCCAATTTTTAACATTACTGGAAAAAAACCAGAGTGGTAAACTGTAAAAAAAATCACCATACTCAATGTGTGTTACATGTCAAATTGTTTGATAATTAAGGCATATAAACTCTTAGGTGGATCACATTATTTGAGAAATGAATCATATAATATATTAGGTGGATAAACTAATTAAGTTTTACATGTTAAAAGTCAAAGAACTTACTTTTTAGGGTGGATTAGGTGGTCGAAAATGTGTATGGAAATAGAATTTACCTATTAATGTTTGATGCATCGATATGACTAATTCCTATCGAACTCTTTTACAAATGTACGTTACTGTTATATTATTTAAGTTTGATCATCCAAAGATCACTTTGTAACTTTTTGCCCTCCACAACAAGAAATTCTGGTTTCGTCGCTGATTATGCTCTATCCTTAACAACCTTATAATGAGACACAACCACACATGCACACACTCACATACATACAAGGTTATTATAGCCTTATAATGAGACACAACCAGATGACCGACATTCAACTAGAAATTAGTTATACCAACATTAGCATAAAACAACACATTATCACAAGTGGATTATCATATATATCTAGACGTTTCTTCTTAAAACTATGATTATTTATATGAGGTGCTAATTGGAATATATCAATGATCATGTAATCCACATTCAATCACTATGACATAGACAATGAATCTGACATGGACAAAGACTCTGACATGGACACTACTCCGAAGAAAAAGAAGATGCTGGTGCTGGTGCTGATGCTGGTGTGGATGCTGGTGATGATGCTGGTGATGACTGGTGATGTTTGTGAATGTTGGTTTTTTCTGCTGGTAATGATTTTTGGCCTGAAAGTTTTTGAACATTTGTGAAACTTTCTATGGTCGTGGAAGTTTGTGATTGTTGGTGATGACTGATGATGGATGCTGGAGAATGTTTGTGAATGGTACGTAGTGAATGTTTGTGAATGCTGGTGATTTTTTTAATTTTATGATACTTGTGTGTGTCTTCAGATGGCTGCCTTATGATACTTGTGCGTGCATGTATACTTGTGCGTGCATGTATACTCATGCGTGTCTACTTGAGCGTGTATACTTGTGCATGTATACTTATGATACTTGAGCGTGTATACATGTGATACTTGTGCATGTATACTTGTGTGTGCCTTCAAATGGTTGCCTTATGATACTTGTGCATGTATACTTGTGTGTGCGTGTATACTTGTGCGTGTATACTTATGATACTTGAGCGTGTATACTTATGATACTTGTGCGTGTACACTTGTGCTTGTATGCTTATGATACTTGAGCGTGTATACTTATGATACTTGTGCGTGTATACTTATGATACTTGAGCGTGTATACTTGTGTGTGTATACTTGCGTGTCCCACCATCATCAGATACAAAATTACCATCATACCCCCCTGATTTCCTCAGTTCCCACTGAATCACACATTTTACCCGGCTTTACACCCGGGCATACTAACACGTCCGTAATAAAAAATCGTGTATACTTGTGCGTGTATGCACTGCGTGTATCACAAAACCTCAGTGCTAACACACCGCAGTGCATACACACCGCAGTGCAAATTAACCTCAAGCATACAAATTAACCTCAGTGTAAGGTATGAACCTCAAGCAGTGCAAATTAACCGCAGTCCCATTCCTTAACTAGCTCGACCTCTATAATAAACCAATGTCTTTTTCATGCCAATAGCCCGGTTCTCATGGTTTATTGCTGGGTATAATTTTCGAATAAACCTGAGCATAATCCCAAATCAATAATAAGCGCAACTAATTACTCATAAGCGAATGGGTTTTCCAAAATGTAACAAATGAACTAATTACTAATTACTCATAATCCAATCTATAATAAGCGCAACTAATTCACAGTGCTATACAAACTGAACCTGAGGGGAAAAACTGGTGATGTCAGCGCCCTGAGCAATCAAAGCTAGAAAGCGTTTCAAAGCTTCATCCTTTTTGGAATAGAATTTGCTGTCGAGGAGAGGAGCGATAATGACGTGAATTTAGGTTTAAATTTTTGTCAATAGTAAAAAGGGGGGAAAACGATTAGATGATAGAGAAGAAAATGATTTCATGAAGGGAGAAGATTGCGCCAAAATTTCGTCAAAAGAATGCAATGACGTGGTTGTCAATGATTGGATGATGGCTAACATTAAGATCATCAGATCCATAGATGGTTTGAACCATTGGATTATTCTTTCATCTACGGTTGGGGTTTTTATATGTTGATAACGCGGATCGCTGAGCTGGATTATATATACGTAATGCTACGCTTTTAACTAGTGTTGCACATCAAAACACTAAAATTCCCACCGCAACAGTGCATCCACGTATAATGCAAAAACATATGAATGTTGTTGCAAAAGCTCAAAGAAATCATAGCTTTCGCCACACTTTTCATGCAACGCACACAAATTAGTGTTGAATACGCCCACTTTTGTAGTAGTGTTAGGCGCCATCCGCCTAAGAGTTATAACGATTGATCTAGCACTCTCGACCAAATTGATCCTAAACTCGATCTCATGATATGACGACAACCTTTGACCTCGTCAAAGAAATCCTCATACTCAGCAGCGATCATCACAGATGACAGTTCTTCCTGTGGAATCCCAAGCGAACACAAATAGCTTACGAAGACCGCATCTTCACTTACATCTAATCAACACCTTTCGCCCTTCCACATCCCTGACCCTCACCTTTAGCTTCTCGTAATTCACCCTTGCTTCATACCTCTTGAGCCAATCCATGCTTAAGATGGTCCAAAACCCATCAAAGTTAAGAACAAAGCAATCACACACAAAAGAGCAACCATGACTCGACAACACTAGACCACGACACAACATGCACAAACTGGACGAACCCCCTATTGAATTAGTCACGGTCAATGGTATATCACAAATCTCGGGTTCCAAACCCAAGCGGAACACAAGCTCATTGCAAATGAAAAAAATGTGATGCTCCAGTATCGAACAACACACGAACTGAAACACCATTAGATGAAAGAGTGCCTTGAACAATGACACCCTTTCCCTTCTCCTCTGCAGTAGGAGCTCTTGAAGAAGATGGTATAGCTTGCAAAGCATATGCCTTCACAACTTGATTTCCCTTAGCCGATTCAGGATAGTCTTTCTTCTCATGCCTAGGCTTTCACACTTGAAGCACTTCTTCTCATCTATGGGATTCTGCACTCATTCGAGTAATGACCCTTCTGTTGGTAGTTAAATCAAACCACCTCACTCTTAAAATTCATCTGGCCCTCATTTCCATTATGTTGTTGCTGCTTCCTCTTCTTATTAGTAGCACATTGATGTGGTTTCTGAGATTCCTTGGTTGCAGCAACAACATTTGCTTCCTTAGGAAACAAGCTCTCATGGCGAATAACTTTTTCCACAATCTTCTCGAATGAATCATCAAGTTGATCCACCAATGACCTTCTAAAAAAGGTATCCAGACCCATAACGAACTTCTCGTTCTTCTGATAGGGTGTATCAATGTATGAACGAGCGTATATGGACAAGGCTTCAAAATCATAAACATAGTCAAGCACAGAACCACCATTATGTTTCAGCTCTACGAACATCTTGAACAAGGCTGACTTCTGAGTAGTGAAGATAAACTTTGCTTCAAACTTAGCTTGGAATTGCTCCCATGAAATCTCCTCTTCTGGAATCTCAAGTGTAACTGAATTCCATTATTCCATAGCTCTACCCTGCAGCTGCCTTGATGCATGCTTTCTCCTTGTTGCACCATTTAATCCCAAGTCCCCAATGATTCGGGCACAAGCATCCATCCACCTATGAACCTCTTCAACTGGCTCAGTTCCTTTGAATGGTTTTCCCCTAGAGATGTAAAGTCCTTGAATAGCTTTACGAAATCGACTACTCTAGGAACTTGCACACCTACATCTACTGTAGCTGCCACTAGAGCGGGCATCATTCGCATGAATGCCTCCATCATGGCTTTAAACAAGGTAGGGTAGTCTGGCCCATCATTTGAAGACATGACCGACCCATCGCATCAGGTTCCTGACCGACCCGATTGACCCTGTCACAATAGGACCGACCGACCCATCCTACACAGGATCGACCGACCGTTCCTTCTGGAATCAGACCGACTGGTCACTCCTTCTGAAATCAGACCGACCTAGTTGCTCCAAACATGACCGACCCGATCCATCTCTACACGACCGATCTGCGTCCTCCCCAAGACCAAGACTCCAGACCATCATCTATAGGTCGACCGACCTGCTTCAGTCATGACCGACCCGATCCATTTGAGTACGACTGAACCAGTTGTGACCGACCACCTCTTAACTTATTGCCTAAGACAAGTTTTGGCCAACCGACCCTATTAGGACCGACCCAACACACTACTCCAATGCAACTCCAATTTCGACCAAAACTCCTCCAAATGACCAAAAAGACAAAATATTCTCAACTAATTCATTCACACAATCATAAGCACATTATGGAATCACTAACAACACGAACATGACAATTATCACTAAAATTATTCAATTTCCCCAAAACCATAATAAATGAACCTATGAACTAAAATGCGTATCTAACTTACATAAACATGTAAAATGGCATAAGAATTACCGGTTTAAACATGCTTAACTTAGATCTTAGGGCGATTCATATGAAAATGGACTTACCAAGGTATAGATCCATGGGAAAATGCTTGAATTTGGTGAAAAGCATGATCAAACATTCATATACTTCATTGAATCCATGTGAGAGATGCAAATCACTCACCGATTCTCCAAAGTAAGCTAAAATCAATGAATCTCGGACAGAAAGCAATTCGAACCAAACTACTTGATCCGATGAACTCTCCCTTCGAATGATGTAGATCTAGCCTCAGATGGTGTAGATCTTCGATTTCCTTGCTTTAGATTTTGATTTTAATGGTGGAAAGGTGTTAGAGGAAGGAGGAACATATGCCACCAAATGAGAGAATAAATAAACTAAACACTTTCTCGTACCTCCCACCCCCTATTTATACCCTTCCACTAGCCCACTAATGGGCCTCTCCACATCAGCCCATTATGGCTTAAAAACCTGAACAACCAACTGTTAAACCTTAAAACAACAATTCCTCCCAAACCGTTTAGCCAAATCTTTAATGTAACCACTCTTCGGAAGGGCATTCATCATTTTCTTTCCAATAGAATAGCTCTCACTACCAGATTCAACCTGAGTCAAAAGTTATGCCCTGTACAAGACTGACAAGGGCAAAATGGTCACAAACAAAATTGGTCAAAATTATGGACATGTCTCACATCCCCATAAACAACATATCAAGATATGAGAATGATCCAACCCTCAAGGAATAAAATAAAAATATTTTACGATCCTTCGATACGTAAAATGCGGGCTGTTACATTCAGTGCTCGACTCTTATTAAACCCCGTAGCAATAACAATCTACTATCTTGAATGATTTGAGTTGGTTTCATTATCAACTTAAATGGTTGGAAATACCAGGTTGTTATATACATACATACGTACATACATACATACATACATATATATATATATATATATATGTGTGTGTGTGTGTGTGTGTGTGTGTGTGTGTGTAATAGCCCGCATTTTACATATTTGAAGATCGTAAAATATTTTTATTTTATTCCCTAAGGGTTGGTTCATTCTCATCTTTTAATATGTTGCTTATGGGGATGTGAATCATGTCCATAATTTTTACCGATTTTGTTTGTGACCATTTTGCCCTTGTCAGTCTCGTACAGGGCATAACTTTTGACTCAGTTCGAATCAGAGGGTGAGACCTATGCCATTGGAAAAGAATTGATGGTTGCCTTTCTGCAGAGTGGTTATAATAAAGATTTGTCTTAGCGGCTTGGGAGAAATCGCTGTTATAAGTTTTTCAGTTGGTTGTCCAGATTTGGTAAGCTATAATGGGATAAATTGGAGAGGCCTATTAGTGGGCTGATGGGAGGGTATAAATAGGGGGTGAGGGATATGTGGAATGGTTTAGTTTTTCATTTCCTCATTGGGTGGTCTTGTGCTCCTCCTTCCTCTAACACCTTTCCACCATTGAAAATCCAAATCTAAGGAGGAAAATCATAGATCTACACCATTGGAGTCTAGCTTTACGACAATTAGAGAAAGGATTCATCGGATCAAGGTGTTTGGTGCGAGGTGCTTGCTGTTCGGATTCCTTTCCATTGATTTTAGATTGTTTCAGCAAATCGGTGAGTGATTCACATCTCTCACATGAATGCAACGAAGTATAGAGTGTTTGTGCATGTTTCTCATCAAATTCAAGTGTTTTACCTTAGATTTACACCATTATATGTCTATTTTCAAATGCATCACCCTATATCTAATTTAGCAAGTTTTACCCGTTAATTTCATGTCATTTCACATGTTTGTGTTAGTTAGATCTCTTATTTTGATCATATGTTCAATTTAATGGTTTTAGGTGATATTTACATCATTTTTGTGGGAATCATCATATTCATGTTGTTAGCAATGTTATGACATGTTTATGACTGTGTTTGATGATTTTGGTTGAGTCGGTTTCGTCGGATTCGTCGTTTGGCGAAGTTTTGGTCGAAATCGGAGTAGAATTGGAGATGTGGAGGAAGTGGATCGAGTCGGCCATAAGTGGGTCGAGTTGGTTATAAATCTTGTCTTGGAGAATAAGTCAGAACGGGTCGGTCATAATGAAGGACTGGTCGGGTTGGGCTATGTCTGGTTGGGTCGGTCCATTCAAAATAGGTCGGGTCAGTCCAAAAGTTGAGAAGATGAAATGCCGGGTCGGGTCAGTTATGTTGTGCAACCGGATCAGGTCGGTCATGTTGGTAATCAGTTCGGGTTAGTCGTATTGGTGATCGGATCGGGCTAGTCATGTTGGTGATAGAATCAGGTCGATCATGTCCCAGGGAAGGGTGAGTTGGATCGGTCGGTCATGGGGAGCAATTGAGTCTGGACGAGCTGAACTAATCGTGTCGGCCTATATCCTGATCGGTTATGTTTTCAACAGCGCTTCTAAACGTTGTGTTTGATAGTGATGATGCTATGGTTTATTTCCAATAGGGTCATTTTCTGAAAAAGTACGTTTTTCGGGTACAACTTATATTTGAAGAAAAGAGCTTGAAAAATATTTTCCGGGGGCAAACCCCTGAACCCTAGCCGCAATGCAGTGATGTAATTGGCTCAGTGATGGTGTAACTTCGAGAAGAATTCAAGTGGGAATATTCAAAGTGTTGGAAGGTGTTCATTGATCGGTATAGAAAAGCGAATGAGGTGACAACTCAAAGGTCGTGAGTTGGTGAATAATGGTTGCTTGAGAAGGTTGCTTGAGCTATGAGACGTCGTCAAGGTTGGATGACTAGAGATGCAAAGGCCGAGAAGTCATCGTTGCCGTAAGTTCTAGCAGGCTCAAAGAAGGGGTACAATGGGGGCACCCGAAAGACCGGAAGGTTGCTGGTCGAGTACCTTGGGTATCGTTGAAAGGCCTAGTTGTCAAGGTTGTACATATAGAGTTTATGCTTGAACTGGGGTTACCATTAGCCCTTGACATGTGGCAAAGTTGGCTGTCATATGATTAACGATGGTTTCAAAGCAGGATTGGCGGTGATAGCCAGAGTCGGTCATGGATGATTGGTTGTTTTGTTTGTACCGTCTCATGTAGGTTGTCCTACGTCGAAGGAGATGTTTCTTGGGTGCTTTTCTGATATTTGTTTAGGCCTCTGGGGCTTGTGCTTGAGGGATGTTGAATTTGATTAGGATGGTTTAGATGAGATATATATAATCTAGATGTTATGAGTGCTTTGCCATGATCGAATGAGTGTTCTGGTTTCCATGGATGAATGATTAAATGGTTTAAATTAAAGGCTATCACTGTCTGATGTGGTGAAGATAAGGTTGAGTTCTTCTCTAGTGTTGCGGGTAGATTAGTATGTTTATCTATCCCTTCTCACATACTTTATTGTTGAAGTTTGTTAGCTGTTTTATCGCTCACTAAGACTGTTGTCTGACTCAAGGTTTTATGTCTCCTCTTATTACCTTGGATTGTTCATCCGATTGTTGGATGGACAGACTAAGTAGCAGGTGACAGTGATAACTTAAGTGAGGACGGTGTTGCTATTCGGAGGCGAGCCGGAGTTTGGCATACTATCTTTACTACTATCTAGTATTTGTTTCCGTTGTGTGCTATTTCTATGAGTGTTGTAGTAAGGAAAATTGTTTAAACACTATTGTTGCTATCCACGTGTAAGGAAAATACTTTCTAATTGTCATGAAAGTTTAATATTTTCTGCTTCTCTATCACTACCTGTTGTATAAATTCTATTATATTTTATCCTTACGATGTGAGTTTATGACAGGTTTCGCTTATACACCATAACTGGATGATCGTCTATAGCTGCCTGACATACCCTTCAGCGCATTATTTCTCTTGTATAGTGGGGTTGTGGGCGGTCGTCACATTTGGTATCAGAGCTCTGGTCAATGATTTTGGCCAAAGTTCAAAGACATAATCATGTATGAGAGACGTACTTGTAAATTTTTGTTAGATGCTTACTATATATATTAGCATATATAGTAGTAGCGGTTGTATCTCTTTAACAGTTTTCTTGGAAGTAGCTAATTATTCTAAATTGCAGATTTAAAATGAGTAGACGACCATCAGGACATGTTGCTAGGGGAGCTAATACTGGAGGGGAAAATGGTGGTGAGCCAAATTACCCGGCCATGTTTGAGGCTATGGCAGAGGCAATCATGCGAAGGGTACCCGCTCCAGTGGCAGCAACGGTAGATTTAGGTGTGCGAGTTCCTAGAGTAGTAGATTTTGCAAAGCTCTGCAAAGATTATACATCTCTAGGAGGGAAACCATTCAGGGGAAATGAAGTAGCTGAAGAGGTTCATAGGTTGATGGATTCATGGAATCTTTGGAGACTTGGATATTGAGGATGCAATAAAGAGAAAGCTTGCGTCAAGGCAGCTGCAGGGCAGGGCTATGGAATGGTGGAATTCTATCATACTCGAGATTCCGGAAGAGGAGATTTCAAGGGAGCGATTCCAAGCTAAGTTTGAAGCAAAGTTTATCTCCACAGTTTAGAAATCTTCTCTATTCAAGAAGTTCATAGAGCTGAAATAGAATGGTCGTTCTATGCTTGACTACATTTCTGACTTTGAAGCCTTGTCTTGATATGCTCGTTTATACATTGATACACCCTATTAGAAGAACGAGAAATTTGTCTTGGGTTTGGATGCTTATATCGGAAAGCCGTTAGTGGACCATCTTGATGATTCATTTGAGAAGATTGTGGAAAAAGCTATTCGTCATGAAAGCTTGTTTTCAAGGATGCAAATGTTGTTACTGCAACCAAAGAGGCTCAGAAACCACAGAAAGGTGGTAATAATAAGAGGAAGCAGCAATAGCAGAAAGGAAAAGATGGCCAAAAGAAACCTAAGAGTGAGGTGGTTTGCTTTAACTGCCAACAAAAAGGCCATTTTGCTAGTGAGTGCAAGAACCCCAATGCTGAGAAGAAGTGCTTCAAGTGTGGAAAGCCTGGGCATGAGAAGAAAGACTGTCCAAAATCAGCTAAGGGCAAGCAGGTTGTGAAGGCATATGCTTTGGAAGCCATGCCAACTTCTTCAAGAGCTCTTACTTCAGAGGAGAAGGGAAAGGGTGTCGTGGTGCAAGGTATTCTTTCTGTTAATCGTGTTTCAATTCGTGTGCTTTTTGATACTAAAGCATCGCATTCATTCATTTGCAATGAGCTTGTTTGTCGCTTGGGACTAGAACCCGAGATTTGTCATAGACCATTAATCGTGACTAATCTAGTTGGGGTTTGCCTAGTTTGTGCATGATTTGTCGTGGTCTAGTGTTGTCGAGTCATGGTTGCTCTTTTGTGTGTGATTGCTTTGTTCTTAACTACGCTGGGTATGGGATCATCTTGGGCATGGATTGGCTCAAGAGGTATGCAGCGAGGGTGAATTGCGAGAAGCTAGAGGTGAGGGTCGGGTATGTGGAAGGGTGAAAGGTGGTGATTAGATATAAGCGCGAAGAAGGGGTCTTCGTGAGTTATCTATATTCACATGGGATTCCACAAGAAGACCTTTCATCGGTGTTGATCGCTAATGAGTATGTAGATGTCTTTGACGAGGTCAAACGGTTGCCTCCGCATCGTGAGATCGAGTTTAGGATCGATTTGGTCGAAGGTGCTAGACCAATCATTATGCCTCTTAGGTGGATGGCACCTAAGGAACAGCGACAGTTGGAGGTGTAAGTTCGTGACCTTCTAAAGAAGGGATTCATTCGAAGAAGTGTTTCTGAATGGGGTGCACCGGTCGTATTTGCAACCAAGGCAGATGGCTCGTTAAGATTATGTGTGGACTATCGTGAGCTGAACAGGGTGACTAAGAAGAACAAGTATCTATTGCCAAGGATTGATGACTTGTTTGATCAGTTCACGAAGCCAAAGTGTATTCTCAAATGGATTTGGCAACGGGATTTCACTAGTTGAGGGTGGCTAAGGATAGTGTAACGAAGACTGCTTTTAGGACACCATCCTGATTCATCGAATGGTTGGTGATGCCATTCGGATTGACTAACGCACCCGCGTATTTTGTGGATCTTATGAATAGAGTGTTCAGAGATCAGTTGAATAAGTTTGTGCTTGTGTTCGTGGATGATATTCTGGTTTACTCCAGGAATGAGGAAGAACACAAGACACACTTGAGAGTTGTGTTAGAGATCTTGCGAAAGCATCAGTTGAAAGCTAAGTTCTCAAAGTGTCACTTCTGGAAGGATGAAGTGAGGTTGTTAGGTCATGTTTTTTCTGGAAATGGGGTAGCGATTGACCCTGCTAAAGTGGTAGTAATCCAGGACTGGGATAGACCTAAGAATGTGACGGATGTTCGGAGTTTCCTTGGGTTGTTAGGATATTACCGACAGTTTATCAAGGATTTCTCCAAGATAGCTCCACCTTTGACAGGATTGACGAAGAAGAACCAAGTGCTCATATGAGATGTAAACTGTGAGCAAGCGTTCGGTATCCTGAAGGTGAGATTGACGAGTGCTCATGTGTTGACCATTCAAAGTAGGAATTAAGAGATGGTGGTATACACTGATGCATGTGGTACTGGACTTGGAGCAGTGATAATGCAGAAGGATAAAGTTGTGGCCTACACGAGTCGACAGCTAAAGTCGCATGAAAGGAATTATCCAACTCATGATTTAGAGTTGGTGACAGTTGTGTTTGCTCTGAAGACATGGAGACATTACCTATTGGGAGCTCGATTCGAGTTGTTTATGGATCATAAGTTATTGAAGTATCTTTTCTCCCAAAAGAATTTGAATCTTCGGCAGCAACAATGATTAGAGTTTCTAGCATCGTATGATTTTGATATAGCATATACTCCTGGCAAAGGTAACGCAGTTGCAGATGCGTTGATTCAAAGATGCGCAAGTTTGAGAGCGATGTTTTCTGAATGGAAGAGCCTCGAGTATTTGGCAAGGTTTGATTTTAGGCCAAAGTGTGAGTTGGAACCTGAAATGTTGGCAAGCTTATTGATAAGACCTACTCTCATCGAAAGGATTGGCGATAGCCAAAAGCAAGATGCAAATCTTATCGAGTTTATCCAGAAGCTGGAACCGAAAGACAAAGAGTTCGAAGTTGATCGAGAAGGTTGGCTACGAAAGCAAGGGCGATTAGTTGTTCCTGATATTGACGGATTGAGAGATGAGGTTCTGAGAGAAGGTCATCACTCGAAGTTGATGATTCATCCCGGTGGTAATAAAATGTTTTAGGACATGAAGAGAGTTTACTACTGGGAAGGGATGAAGCGAGATATTGGAAAGTTCATTCCCAAGTGCATGAACTGTCAGTTGGTTAAAGCTGAACAGAAGAAGCCGAGTGGTTTGCTTCAGCCATTAGAAGTTCCTACATGGAAGTGGGAGAAGATATCAATGGACTTTATCGATGGACTACCTAGAACCAAGGCAGGAAATGAAGGAATTTGGGTCATCGTGGATCGCTTGACCAAAAGTGCAAGGTTCATTCCTGTCACGTCGACTAGGACAGCGTCGAAGCTGGCTGAACTTTATGTGAAATGGATTGTTAGATTCCATGGCATCCCAAAGAGTACAGTAAGTAATGAAAATCAACATGAAAAACCCAAGTCTGAAATAAAATGGTATCGAGAGTTAAGTTATTAAGATGCGATCTAAGGTTGCAATATTAAATAGCAAATGAGGTTCAATCGAGATATAACCAAACGGGTTTGAAATAAAAACTTATCTGAAGTTTAATAGGGAATTCTATCCAATAGAATTAAGATGCGTATATAATGTTTCAAAGATTGAAAAGTTAATAGAGACGATTAAACAAGGATTACTTAATACTTAAATTAAGTTAAAAAGTGAAGTTTGAAATAAGATTTCCAAGAGAGGTTATGATACTGAAACCATATTTTTGGAATGGGTAGTAAATGAAATATGTGGAGTAATTAGTGAAATGAGATTTTTGTTGATAAACTTCTATCTTTCTGAAGATAAGAATGTTGTTAATTCAAGGTTTAAGAGGTAAATAAAATACCCCAACTTAAACGACTTCATGATTATCCAAGAGTGATATTAGTTTAGAAATGAGAGTAGTCGAGAGAAATAAAAATTTGAATTTCGATGAATAGTATTATAAAATAAAGTTTGAAATTTATTAAGTTGAATAAGATGATTTTGAATATAATGATATTTTTGAAATAATAAATAATAAACTTTGTCTCAAATAAGTTTTAAAGGGTTCGATTGACAATGGAAAATTAAAAAGGCCGTGTGATGCTAAGTACTGAACCAGTGAACTTGTTTTATTTTTATGGTTGAATGTTTGTTTATTTGATAGTTAAATAATCGACTATCAAATCTGGCCAATTATCGATATTTGGTTCGGAAAGACCGGTATCGAATTTATATTGGAAAACCATTCCGATCAGCAAATACGTAATCGTGGAAGAGATCAGACGATGATCGAGATGGAGCATTTGAAGACCATAGATCTTCATGAAGCGGAAGTATTGCTTATAATCTCTAGTTAGCTCCCAAAGACAAACTGTGATTCGGTCGTGGTTGGAGTCTATGGGTTGCAAGGACTACTCGCTACTAATCTATAAGGTGATTCCTAGGATATGGTAGGAGGGTGCCTTCGATTGTTCAGTCACAGGGAAACTTGTATGGACGAATCTAACGACGTGGCGTTCAAAAGTGAAGGGTGGCCAGGTGTTCCAAAGGATACGTTATAACTTCAAGCCTCACAACCGGGAAATGACAAAAATCGAGCAGGCAGCATGGCTATGTGGGTCGCACCCATTAGGGTGTATTGTCAACATCTAGAGAATATTCATATTTGTTACATCTTTTCGATTTTGTATCTCCCGGGAATGGTTATGTTGGTACCAACCGTAGGTGACAATATATGTAACAACCCGAAAATCTGGGTCAGTTTAAATTTTTTATTTTGGCAATTTTAGCGAATTTTGAACATTTAAAATAGATTATTTTAAATAATATCGACGAGAAATTTATTTTGAATAGAATTCGAACGTATATATTATATACGTTGTCGATAGAATATAAATATTTATTTATATATATAAAAGGAATTGAAAATGGCGCGGTAATTCGATAATTCGATTTCAAACTTCAAATGAATGTACCGGGTGCAAACTAAACCGGATTTTAGTGAAACCAAAAATAATAGGATCTATTTGGGAATATCTTTCCAACGAATCCGAAAAATCAAAATTTCATAGCGGGAATCAAAAGATATGTCCAGTTGAAAATTCTGAATAGTCGCTATGGAATTCAGGCCCTTAAAAATGGAGATTTTGCAAACGACCTCAGATTTCGACGAAACCACTTTTGTTGGGTCCGTGATGTCAAATTATTGCTAGATTCCAATTTTCATAATTTTTCGAATCAATATGTGAGCGTGGCAAAGGAAAACGGATTTGACCAGTTTTAGTTGATTTTAATCGACTGGAAAATGACCATTTTTCAAACGGTCTCAGAATTCAACGAAACTAGTTTTGTTAGGACCGTATCGTCAATACGAAGCAAGAAAATTTTTTCTGGGATTTATAGAGTTAGTATGTGACCCCAGTAAATTGAAATGCACGTTTAAATTCAATATATAGAGCTATGTGTTGATTTTTACGAAAACTAATCGAAACGGCCAAACTGGCTTATGTGACATATCCCTTTGTGTTCAGAATGGGAGTAAAATGCTACGGACGACAGGCGGTGGGCCTCGTTTAGTGTTCGTACGAAAAAGACACCTTTTCGAAATTAAATTAATTAAATAAATAAAAAGAAAATATCTCTCCCCTTCCTCTCCTTTATTTCCTCTGCCCTCCCCCTTCTCGTTTTTCATTAGTTCAGGAAAAAAAATCGAAATCGCGCGCCGCCAGGGAGGAGCACCACCGCACGCCGCCGCTCCTGCCGATTCGCCCCCTTCTTCCTCCACCAACTCGACCTACCCCGCGCCCCTCTCCTCGTTGAACCCTATACCCGACGAGACCCCGCAACAGCCGCTCCCTCCATCCCTCAAATCGATTTCGCACCGCCACCTCAGCCCTCCGCCCTCTTCCTCCTGCCCTCCGATGCACGGCTGACGCCCCCCCTTCGCAGTAAAACCGAACAGTAAGTCCTTTAATTTAATTTCATTTTTATATACTAAGCCACTGTATTTTTCTATGATGTTCATATAAATAAAGATCAAATTTTTATAGTGTTAAAGAAGAGATTTTTAAAGTGTTAAAAACGAAAATTTTAAAGTGTTAAAGACGAGATTTTTATTCGGTAAAAGATAAGATTTTTATTCGACAAAAGCTATGATTTTTAAAGGCGAAATCTTTATGTAGAGAATAGCGTGATAAAAATATGATTTTTATCTATAGAGTAGCGTTGTAAAAATATAATTTTTATCTATAGAGTAGCATTGTAAAAATATAATTTTTATCTATAGAGTAGCGTTGTAAAAATAGAATTTTTATCCTATGGAGTAAATATAAAAATTCGATTTTTATATATTGAATAGCAAAGTAAAAATTCGATTTTTATATATTGAATAGCAAAGTAAAAATTTGATTTTTATATATTGAATAGCAAAGTAAAAATTCGATTTTTATATATTGAATAGCAAAGTAAAAATTCGATTTTTATATATTGAATAGCAAAGTAAAAATTCGATTTTTATATATTGAATAGCGAAGTAAAAATTCGATTTTTATATATTGAATAGCAAAGTAAAAATTCGATTTTTATATATTGAATAGCGAATTAAAAATTCGATTTTTATATATTGAATAGCATAGTAAAAATGTGATTTTTATATATGTAGAGAATACAGGCAAAGAAAGTGACAAGAGGCAAAAACGGCGAAGATTTCTACCTAAGAAGAGTCGTGGCATTGGATTAGCTAATCTGTGAGAACTTCTCACTCTAAATTCTCTTTTTCTAGCTATATATATATACTAGGATGCAGACGGTGTTTAGTAGCACCCGACACCCGTCATCCACAGACCATGGATGGCTTGTTCGTTTAATTGTTTGGTTGTGTAGTTGGTTAGATTATTTGGTTTGAATTGAATTGTTTGGTGAAATGAAATTGATTTGATTGATGTGTGAATGGCGTGGGCGTTCACTAGACCGGGGATAAGGCTAGGCCTTGTCCCGTTTCTAGTATCGTGCCGTTATGCCGCCGAAATTTTCTAAAAATAAGTTAGAAAAATAAAGATGACATTTTATTTAATAAATGAACCGAATAGAATATTCATAGGTTGAATAAAATAGTTTGATCACTAAAAATATATTTTTAACGTAAATGTGAATAAATGAATATTCATTTACAAACCGGACGGTTTGTTTATGTACACCTATTTGAAGGACATTGATTGGGACGATAAATTTTACACATCGCCCAACTGCACAAATAAAATATGTGTTTGATTGTTTGAAACCCCACACGGGTATTGGGATGATATTTGACGTACACTAATCCCGATTGTTTAGTTGTATGTCGATCGATTGATTGACAGACTGTTATAAGCGTTGAATATTTACGTTTGATGCTTATACAGTGTAGAATGCACTTTGGATGATGGTTGATTATTCATCGTTGTTATTGAATACATGTGTTGTAGAAAATCCATATAATTAACATTATATGGTAATTGATTGGGCCTCATTCCAGTTTAGAAAAAGAAATATTTGAAATGGAAATATTTGAAAAGAAATATTTGAAATAGAAATATTCGAAATGGAATATTTGAAAATATCAATATATGAAGCCGTGTTGATTAGATTGACGCCATTTTGACGTGAACGATATTTATATCGATTTTATTCATTTTAAAACGAATATTGAAAAGTGATTTCTAAATCGAATATTTTGAAATGAAATTTGATTTGAATTGAATAGAAAACGAATTGAATTCAAATTGAATAGAAAACCAAATTTGAATTGAATTGAATAGAAAACCAATTTGAATTGAATCGAATGGAAAACGAAATGAATTTGAATTGAATAGAAAACCAATTTGAATTGAATTGAATTGAAAACGAATTCGAATTGAATTGAAAACGAATTCGAATCGAATGGAAAACGAATTCGAATTGAAACCGAATTGAAATGAATTCGAATTGAATTGAAATTTGAATTGAATAGAAATGAATTTTAAAAAACGAATTTATAAGGAAGAATTCAATTTTGATTTGAATTGAAATGGAAGTTGAAAATGTTTTTGAAACGAACTCAAAACTATCTATATAATTCGTTTTAAATAGCAATCGACGAAATATATATTATATATATATATAATATAATGGCCTGAATAGAACGCGCCGCGCCACGGCAGTTCGCGAATTTCGACCATTTATTTCAAACGGACATTACGGGAGATCCGACCGTCGGATTCTCCTAAAACCGGAACCGTTGGGTCATATCGAAAAGAGCTTTCTAACGAATGTGAGAAATTATAAATCTAACGGTTGGATTTGGAATTATGTCCAAATCAAATTTGAAAAAGGTCGCTGTAAGTGCAGTTTGATGGCCGTTGATGGAAATCGACTGTACAGGCCTTGATAAAATTATTAAAAATAGTAATAATTTGTGTAAAATCATAAGAAATGATTTGGGAAGAATTGGGATGAAGAACTCCATATTTGAAAAGATAAAAATAGATTTTTATCGAAATGAACTAGTTTTGAACTAGAATTATAATTCTATTTATTTTTAAATAAATAAATTGAATTTGAAATGGTTTTGAAAATAACCAGAATTTCCAATGATTGCATTGGAATGGATTTGAATCGAAATTGTCATCGGAATATTTCGGTGGTGGATTTCGTGACTATACAGATGTTGTTATGGAAATTTGAAAGATATAGATATATATATATCGTTATTTCCAATACGATATTTGTTGGTCGTAGAATTTGATATGGAATATAAGCCGGGATATTTTCTATTCAGAGCCTTGTATTAAACATCAAATGTGATTTGGGTTTGTCGTGAATGGTGTCTTCATTAACACTGTTCTTGAACCCAGTTTAGAAAAGATTAAATCTTTTTATTTAGATTTAATGAAGTGTACCAATTAAATAATATTTAATTGGAATTGAATTGATTTTTGGGTTTATCATGGACAGTGTTTTTAAATAACACTCGTTCTTTAACCCGATAATTAATGGAATGTGATTTTGGGTTTATCGTGAACCGTGTTTTAAATGACACTGATTCTTTAACCCAGTTAACGATTAAAACTAATGTGATTTTGGGATTGGGAAATTAAAACCAATGATTACTTTGGTAAGGTTCGTTAATCCCGACTAGTTGAATCAAAATTCAAAAGAAAATTAAAGAATAAATTCAAGGAATTTATCTTTGATAAAATTAATGGGAACCTCTCCCTATGAATGTGAAATTTAGAAACTAACTGTCGGTTAGCCAAGCAGAATGGTTTTCTGGATATTGATATGATGTTGGTTTCGGCCTTCGAGGTTAATGTTTGGGGAAATATTGTCTTGATTAATTTACGGTTAGTGACTGATGAATTGGAATGAGGCGTATGTTGTGTTTGTGTAACACTTATTTAAAATAGACGCGAGTTATTCGGGAAGACCGGGTTTATCCCATTCTGAATAACCGATACGACGATAAGTTGAAGATGAAAACGATGGTCGAAGACCGGAGGTCTTCACGTCGTTTGGGTGATTACTGATGATCTTGATTGGGCTGTACACCCAAGAAGATGGAAACAGTTGGTGATCGTCCAGACGTGCTTGGAGATCGATGGATATGCGGGGTACTAGGTGCCTCCGGTTTCGTTCAGACCTAGAACGGACTTGTAAATGGACTGTGTGTCTGACATTGGATTTTAGTCCGTGCGATTGATCTCTATTAAATATATATCTGTTTGGCGGCGGAGAATTTATTCTCTTGCTTAATGCCCTTCTCTGAGACGTACGAGCTCAGGGGTTATATATTGATAGATATCAAACGCATGGAGTGAATTGCCTGTGTGACACGCCTAAGTGGCAATTGATCGAGGCTTCTGTTGAAAAGCAAAGTCTTGTGGTGATGATCTAAGCACGACCTTTGTGGCGTAGCTTTGTGTAACGTTTACTTCGCGAGTTTCGCACCCCGGTTGTGAACCAAAAACGGGAGAGGACCTCAGGGAGGACATGCGTTTCTTTCTAGCTAGGGTGGTGTCAGTGACCTACCAGCCCTGACATTTATATACTTTTCACCTATGTGGTTGTTGCTGTTGCGAGGCGCCTCGGTTTGATCGGACGATCCGGGTCCGATGGAGTCATTCGTTGGCTCATTTACGCCCCAAAGGGCGGAGAGACGTAGTGTTCAGGATTTCGCCTAATCCACATCGATGGACCGGCCCTATCGCTCCAAGGGTCGATGCGTTCTGTCCCTGAGACTCGGGCTAGACAGTCTCGAATCGGTAGAGGACGATCCCTAGCCTCGGTTCATAGACGGAAATCCAATTTCCAAATACGCGACTTTGCGATTTTGATTGTATAACCTATATATGGCGACATAGTGTTATGGGGCATTCATGCCGCCTATGATTGATACTTATGATTTGAAGTTGCTTTATACACTATACAGTTATAATAGTATCAGAATGATTTCTTTTAAACGTATCAAGCATTCTTGGCTATTATAAGGTAAAAACCCTATCCCCCGGCTTGCGTTGCATTGTGTGATAGGACCTGGGTCTTATAATAGCTTCATTTTTCTTTATTTAGCATTGCGCTGTTGTTTTATGCACTGGTATTCTTGGGAGGAAACCCATTCCGTGTTATACGGCGTGGTCCCTTGATTTACCGAACTTTAAAATAAAGATCAATAACTGTTTTAGTTCTCACACCAGTCCCATGACTGACCTAGAGTTTATTTTTTTGACCTAAACTCTGGGTGCCCCTATTTTGACACGGGCAGCTAGTAGTTTTGGTTTTGCAGATTTATATTCACAGGATCCTGGTTTACAGCTGGAACTATATCCGGAAAGCTTTGTATCCGTATATCTCTTCTAGTTGTGTGTTGTATTATTTTCCGCTGCTATGTATTTAAATGTAATTTAAATCTCTGATATTTCTGTGTAATATTCATTTATACTCTGTATATTCTTGTAATCTGATGCATTGTTGTAATATAAAATGAAATGTTCTTCCGTCTGCGTTCTATTTTGTGGCTTGTTCTCTAACTATCCGCTCTTTCCTTTATGGGGAAGTTACGGGTCTTCACAGTTGGTATCAGAGCTTTGGTTTACAAAGCAGAGAACAAGGCACATTAGAACCATACGAAAGAATTCATCAGATATTGGATTAGCAATATCCAATGGGAATGACTCGTTATAGATGGGATCAGTAGTATCCTAGAACGAGTGTGAAGAGTATATTTTTAAAGTGAAAACAAATTTTTGTTTTGAAAATCTAAATCAATTATTCGTATTTGATTATTTATTTGTATTGATTTGGACAGTCCAGTATATAAAGATTTTGCATATACGCCTTGCAAACGTGCATTTGAAGTTTTAATATACTGGATAGATATAGAATTACACTCGAATCGCTCGGAGATGATTTTGATGATGGAGCTCCATCATTAGAATTCATGTTCGAGTGACGAAAGTGGACTTTCTATATATTTCCTATTGACTGGTATGAGAACCAAAATTAGATAGGGCCTATTGTTGTGATTTGGCAACAAAAATCTGATTTTTGACTATGTATCAAAGTTATGAATTTCAAAAGCTAATCAACTAATGGATTGATGTTTGTGTTGTTTGTTTATTTGTTTGATAATTTTGAACCATTACACCTAATTGTATCAAATAGTGAATTGTATTGAAAATTGGTCGCATTTGCTTGCATATATATGTAATTACATTGAACAGGTCATAGCAAGGAGGCTAGAGCAGAGAATAAAATTTGTTTGCCCGACAAATAGGTACATGTTTACTATAATTTACTGTTTTGTTTGGGTGATGATGATTTTATGAGCCTATTGGCTAGCCGCTTGGCTTATTCTTTTTCTTTTTGAGATCAGAAGGCCTGTATGGCAATTTTGGGATTTTCCCATGGCTCCCGGTGCAGGGGAGGTTATGGCGAAATTTTTCGAAAATTTAGGGTGTTAGCCAAATTTTTGAAAATTCTCAGAAACTGAAAAGTTGGAGAATGGAAGCCAGATCGAACGTAGAGTTGATTAATCAAACCACTTTCGACTTTGTTCCTTTTCGGGGATGAAAAGTTTTAAGTGGGGGAGATTGTAACAACCCGAAAATCTGGGCCAGTTTAAAAAATTTATTTTGGCAATTTTAGCGAATTTTGAACATTTAAAATAGATTATTTTAAATAATATCGACGAGAAATTTATTTTGAATAGAATTCGAACGTATATATTATATACGTCGTCGATAGAATATAAATATTTATTTATATATATATAAAAGGAATTGAAAATGGCGTGGTCGTTCGATAATTCGATTTCAAACTTCAAATGAATGTACCGGGTGCAAAATAAACCGGATTTTAGTGAAACCAAAAATAATAGGATCTATTTGGGAATATCTTTCCAACGAATCCGAAAAATCAAAATTTCATAGCGGGAATCAAAAGATATGTCCAGTTGAAAATTCTGAATAGTCGCTATGGAATTCAGGCCCTTAAAAATGGAGATTTTGCAAACGACCTCGGATTTCGACGAAACCACTTTTGTTGGGTCCGTGATGTCAAATTATTGCTATATTCCAATTTTCATAATTTTTCGAATCAATATGTGAGCGTGGCAAAGGAAAACGCATTTGACCAGTTTCAGTTGATTTTAATTGACTGGAAAATGGCCATTTTTCAAACGGTCTCAGAATTCAACGAAACTAGTTTTGTTAGGACCGTATCGTCAATACGAAGCAAGAAAATTTTTTCTGGGATTTATAGAGTTAGTATGTGACCCCAGTAAATTGAAATGCACGTTTAAATTCAATATATAGAGCTATGTGTTGATTTTTACGAAAACTAATCGAAACGGCCAAACTGGCTTATGTGACATATCCCTTTGTGTTCAGAATGGGAGTAAAATGCTACGGACGACAGGCGGTGGGCCTCGTTTAGTGTTCGTACGAAAAAGACACCTTTTCGAAATTAAATTAATTAAATAAATAAAAAGAAAATATCTCTCCCCTTCCTCTCCTTTATTTCCTCTGCCCTCCCCCTTCTCGTTTTTCATTAGTTCAGGAAAAAAAATCGAAATCGCGCGCCGCCAGGGAGGAGCACCACCGCACGCCGCCGCCCCTGCCGATTCGCCCCCTTCTTCCTCCACCAACTCGACCTACCCCGCGCCCCTCTCCTCGTTGAACCCTATACCCGACGAGACCCCGCAACAGCCGCTCCCTCCATCCCTCAAATCGATTTCGCACCGCCACCTCAGCCCTCCGCCCTCTTCCTCCTGCCCTCCGATGCACGGCTGACGCCCCCCCTTCGCAGTAAAATCGAACAGTAAGTCCTTTAATTTAATTTCATTTTTATATACTAAGCCACTGTATTTTTCTATGATGTTCATATAAATAAAGATCAAATTTTTATAGTGTTAAAGAAGAGATTTTTAAAGTGTTAAAAACGAAAATTTTAAAGTGTTAAAGACGAGATTTTTATTCGGTAAAAGATAAGATTTTTATTCGACAAAAGCTATGATTTTTAAAGGCGAAATCTTTATGTAGAGAATAGCGTGATAAAAATATGATTTTTATCTATAGAGTAGCGTTGTAAAAATATAATTTTTATCTATAGAGTAGCGTTGTAAAAATATATTTTTTATCTATAGAGTAGCGTTGTAAAAATAGAATTTTTATCCTATGGAGTAAATATAAAAATTCGATTTTTATATATTGAATAGCAAAGTAAAAATTCGATTTTTATATATTGAATAGCAAAGTAAAAATTCGATTTTTATATATTGAATAGCAAAGTAAAAATTCGATTTTTATATATTGAATAGCAAAGTAAAAATTCGATTTTTATATATTGAATAGCAAAGTAAAAATTCGATTTTTATATAATGAATAGCGAAGTAAAAATTCGATTTTTATATATTGAATAGCAAAGTAAAAATTCGATTTTTATATATTGAATAGCGAAGTAAAAATTCGATTTTTATATATTGAATAGCATAGTAAAAATGTGATTTTTATATATGTAGAGAATACGGGCAAAGAAAGTGACAAGAGGCAAGAACGGGGAAGATTTCTACCTAAGAAGAGTCGTGGCATTGGATTAGCTAATCTGTGAGAACTTCTCACTCTAAATTCTCTTTTTCTAGCTATATATATATACTAGGATGCAGACGGTGTTTAGTAGCACCCGACACCCGTCATCCACAGACCATGGATGGCTTGTTTATTTAATTGGTTTGTTGTGTAGTTGGTTAGATTATTTGGTTTGAATTGAATTGTTTGGTGAAATGAAATTGATTTGATTGATGTGTGAATGGCGTGGGCCTTCACTAGACCGGGGATAAGGCTAGGCCTTGTCCCGTTTTTAGTATCGTGCCGTTATGCCGCCGAAATTTTCTAAAAATAAGTTATAAAAATAAAGATAACATTTTATTTAATAAATGAACCGAATAGAATATTCATAGGTTGAATAAAATAGTTTGATCGTTAAAAATATAATTTTTAACGTAAATGTGAATAAATGAATATTCATTTACAAACCGGACGGTTTGTTTATGTACACCTATTTGAAGGACATTGATTGGGACGATAAATTTTACACATCGCCCAACTGCACAAATAAAATCTGTGTTTGATTGTTTGAAACCCCACACGGGTATTGGGATGATATTTGACGTACACTAATCCTGATTGTTTAGTTGTATGTCGATCGATTGATTGACAGACTGTTATAAGCGTTGAATATTTACGTTTGATGCTTATACAGTGTAGAATGCACTTTGGATGATGGTTGATTATTCATCGTTGTTATTGAATACATGTGTTGTAGAAAATCCATATAATTAACATTATATGGTAATTGATTGGGCCTCATTCCAGTTTAGAAAAAGAAATATTTGAAATGGAAATATTTGAAAAGAAATATTTGAAATAGAAATATTCGAAATGGAATATTTGAAAATATCAATATATGAAGCCGTGTTGTAGATTGACGCCATTTTGACGTAAACGATATTTATATCGATTTTATTCATTTTAAAACGAATATTGAAAAGTGATTTCTAAATCGAATATTTTGAAATGAAATTTGATTTGAATTGAATAGAAAACGAATTGAATTCAAATTGAATAGAAAACCAAATTTGAATTGAAATGAATAGAAAACCAATTTGAATTGAATCGAATGGAAAACGAAATGAATTTGAATTGAATAGAAAACCAATTTGAATTGAATTGAATTGAAAACGAATTCGAATTGAATTGAAAACGAATTCGAATCGAATGGAAAACGAATTCGAATTGAATTGAAACCGAATTGAAATGAATTCGAATTGAATTGAAATTTGAATTGAATAGAAATGAATTTTAAAAACCGAATTTATAAGGAAGAATTCAATTTTGATTTGAATTGAAATGGAAGTTGAAAATGTTTTTGAAACAAATTCAAAACTATCTATATAATTCGTTTTAAATAGCAATTGACGAAATATATATTATATATATTATATATAATATAATGGCCTAAATAGAACGCGCCGCGCCGCGGTAGTTCGCGAATTTCGACCATTTATTTCAAACGGACATTACGGGAGATCCGACCGTCGGATTCTCCTAAAACCGGAACCGTTGGGTTCGTATCGAAAAGAGCTTTCTAACGAATGTGAGAAATTAGAAATCTAACGGTTGGATTTGGAATTATGTCCAAATCAAATTTGAAAAAGGTCGCTGTAAGTGCAGTTCGATGGCCGTTGATGGAAATCGACTCTACAGGCCTTGATAAAATTATTAAAAATAGTAATAATTTGTGTAAAATCATAAGAAATGATTTGGGAAGAATTGGGATGAAGAACTCCATATTTGAAAAGATAAAAATAGATTTTTATCGAAATGAACTAGTTTTGAACTAGAATTATAATTCTATTTTTTTTTAAATAAATAAATTGAATTTGAAATGGTTTTGAAAATAACCAGAATTTCCAATGATTGCATTGGAATGGATTTGAATCGAAATTGTCTTCGGAATATTTCGGTGTTGGATTTCGTGACTATACAGATGTTGTTATGGAAATTTGAAAGATATAGATATATATATCGTTATTTCCAATACGATATTTGTTGGTCGTAGAATTTGATATGGAATATAAGCCGGGATATTTTCTATTCAGAGCCTTGTATTAAACATCAAATGTGATTTGGGTTTGTCGTGAATGGTGTCTTCATTAACACTGTTCTTGAACCCAGTTGAGAAAAGATTAAATCTTTTTATTTAGATTTAATGAAGTTTACCAATTAAATAATATTTAATTGGAATTGAATTGATATTGATTTTTGGGTTTATCGTGGATAGTGTTTTTAAATAACACTACTTCTTTAACCCGATAATTAATGGAATGTGATTTTGGGTTTATCGTGAACCGTGTTTTAAATGACACTGATTCTTTAAACCAGTTAACGATTAAAACTAATGTGATTTTGGGATTGGGAAATTAAAACCAACGATTACTTTGGTAAGGTTCGTTAATCCTGACTAGTTGAATCAAAATTCAAAAGAAAATTAAAGAATAAATTCAAGGAATTTATCTTTGATAAAATTAATGGGAACCTCTCCCTATGAATGTGAAATTTAAAAACTAATTGTCGGTTAGCCAAGCAGAATGATTTTCTGGATATTGATCTGATGTTGGTTTCGGCCTTCGGGGTTAATGTTTGGGGAATCATTCTCTTGATTAATTTACGGTTAGTGACTGATGAATTGGAATGAGGCGTATGTTGTGTTTGTGTAACACTTATTTAAAATATACGCGAGTTATTCGGGAAGACCGGGTTTATCCCATTCTGAATAACCGATACGACGATAAGTCGAAGATGAAGATGATGGTCGAAGACCAGAGGTCTTCACATCGTTTGAGTGATTACTGATGATCTTGATTGGGCTGTACACCCAAGAAGATGGAAACAGTTGGTGATCGTCCAGACGTTCTTGGAGATCGATGGATATGCGGGGTACTAGGTGCCTCCGGTTTCGTTCAGACCTAGAACGGACTTGTAAATGTACTGTGTGTCTGACATTGGATTTTAGTCCGTGCGATTGATCTCTATTAAATATATATCTGTTTGGCGGCGGAGAATTTATTCTCTTGCTTAACGCCCTTCTCTAAGACGTACGAGCTCAGGGGTTATATATTGATGGATATCAAACGCATGGAGTGAATTGCCTGTGTGACATGCCTAAGTGGCAATTGATCGAGGCTTCTGTTGAAAAGCAAAGTCTTGTGGTGATGATCAAAGCACGGCCTTTGTGGCGTAGCTTTGTGTAACGTTTACTTCGCGAGTTTCGCACCCCGGTTGTGAACCAAAAACGGGAGAGGACCTCAGGGAGGACATGTGTTTCTTTCTAGCTAGGGTGGTGTCAGTGACCTACCAGCCCTGACATTTATATACTTTTCACCTGTGTGGTTGTTGCTGTTGCGAGGCGCCTCGGTTTGATCGGACGATCCGGGTCCGATGGAGTCATTCGTTAGCTCATTTACGCCCCAAAGGGCAGAGAGACGTAGTGTTCAGGATTTTGTCTAATCCACATCGGTGGAACGGCCCTGTCGCTCCAAGGGTCGATGCGTTTTGTCCCTGAGACTCGGGCTAGACAGTCTCGAATCGGTAGAGGACGATCCCTAGCCTCGGTTCATAGACGGAAATCCAATTTCCAAATACGCGACTTTGCGATTTTGATTGTATAACCTATATATGGCGACATAGTGTTATGGGGCATTCATGCCGCCTATGATTGATACTTATGATTTGAAGTTGCTTTATACACTATACACTTATAATAGTATCAAAATGATTTCTTTTAAACGTATCAAGCATTCTTGGCTATTATAAGGTAAAAACCCTATCCCCCGGCTTGCGTTGCATTGTGTGATAGGACCTGGGTCTTATAATAGCTTCATTTTTCTTTATTTAGCATTGCGCTGTTGTTTTATGCACTGGTATTCTTGGGAGGAAACCCGTTCCGTGTTATACGGCGTGGTCCCTTGATTTACCGAACTTTAAAATAAAGATCAATAACTGTTTTAGTTCTCACACCAGTCCCATGACTGACTTGGAGTTTATTGTTTTGACCTAAACTCTGGGTGCCCCTATTTTGACACGGGCAGCTAGCAGTTTTGGTTTTGCAGATTTATATTCACAGGATCCTGGTTTACAGCTGGAACTATATCCGGAAAGCTTTGTATCCGTATATCTCTTCTAGTTGTGTGTTGTATTATTTTCCGCTGCTACGTATTTAAATGTAATTTAAATCTCTGATATTTCTGTGTAATATTCATTTATACTCTATATATTCTTGTAATCTGATGCATTGTTGTAATATAAAGTGAAATGTTCTTCCGTCTGCGTTCTATTTTGTGGCTTGTTCTCGAACTATCCGCTCTTTCCTTTACGGGGAAGTTACGGATCTTCACAATATATTTGATACACTCAAGAGAAATGAGTGGTCGGCCATGTGTGGCCGGGTCGCAAGATGTTCTTGTTGAACCCAGTGTATTCCTCTCTAGAGATACACTATCGGCAGGTGGTTCCATACCTTGTCATAGTCGGAATCCAATCTCCAATAAGCGCCTGCGGTTTTGATTGTATACTATATATGTGGAGCGTGAGATGCAAGCGTTCTGCTAGATTTTATTTACTTGTATTTAGACACTATTATAATATCAGAAGATATATATGATTTCAAAATGTTTGGGTTATCTTAAGGTAAAAACAGTCCGTATTTATGTGTGGATTTGGTCTTACGATTATCCTTCTCTTTCGAAAAGATTTTGATCTTTAAAATCAAGTTGGATAATCCCCTTAAACTTAGTATGTTTTTCTCACTCTGGTTCACCAGGCTGACCCGGTATTTTGTAATTCTCGGGTTAGACTGAACCGTACAGGTTCAGGTTATTGGACACTATGAAGTTCAGAAGACGTGCTAGAGTCGTTCAGACGTAATAGTATTTATTCCGCTTTGTATACTATATGAGAATAGATATTATAAATGTCCAGATTGTCTTGAGAGATGTACTCTGATTGTAAGTATTATTCCAATTTTCAATAAATATTTATTTCTATATTATATTTTGTTCCGCTACAATGTAAGACTCTGATTCTGATGTGATTCTTCTATCTCTTCCATTCTGATATTTCTTTCTTTCTTATCTCACCCTCTTATTTCTTTCTTATAATGTTCCGGTGTTTTCGATGCTTGAATGTTCGACATGGTGTTTTTGTGTCGATTTTCGGGGTCGAAAATCCCTGTTCATTGCAGTGGTATCAGAGCGAGGTTTAGCAATAACCTTGGCTCTTTGACGTAACTCAATAGAGATAGGGTTAGTAATACCCTAGATTGAGTTGAGCGTATATATACAAGAGAGCGTATTTGTATATTTTATAAAAATGTTTTGTATTGTGTTATTTGTTCGGTTCAATTTTTAATCAACAATGGACATGATATTGTTTTGTAAAGAGGGTCAAATAAAAAAAAATTAGCCAAACTATATTTTTTAATTAGAAAAGGAATAATTTTATCAAATTAGTATGATATTGGTGTGCTTGGTTGATTTAATAGAATTCAAATTGAATTATAAAATTTGAATAGTTCAGTATAACAAAGGGTAATTTCAATACAAAATTAGTAAATGTGAATTTTAATTTTGAATTAAAGTGGATCAAAAATTGGATTCTGAAATGCAAGTAAACTGATGGAAGGAATTAAATTAGTTAATTGAATATGGAAATGGAGATTAACTCGGTTAAGTGGAGTTAAAGATATTGGAATCAAAAAAAATAGATTTGGAGTTTGTAAATTAAATTAATTATAAATTGTTTGATTTGATTAAGTGGGTTAGGCATTGTTAGTTGGTTATTTGTTAAATGGAATATGAAATATGACTTAACTTGATTAAGTGTTGTAAATAAATATAGTAATGAAAGTAAATTGAATAGACTAGGGATTTGAAATCGAATGAATAATAATACAAGGTAACCAAATATTAACCGATTAATATTAAAGTATATTAGACCCCAGTAAAGATCAATATTAAATATTAACTAAATTAAGCAAAACCAATTTAATTTAAATCGAATAATTTGGTTAAGTTGATTATTAATTACATGGACGGTTAGTTTGGGTAGAATCCATTAATAGTTTAATGGATTAAAAGAAAGAAGGAATTCCAGTATAAAGAATTTGGATAGAAACTAAAAGATTTAATCCGGTATTTGTTACTGGAATTATAAACTTAGTACAGATTATAAGAAAGCTATGGGAGTTGATTTGGTTACAGATGGAAGTACAAGTTAGAAGATGAAAGGCTGTTGATTTATACGCTTCGAAAGTGGAATTGAGTTGCCCGACAAAGAGGTAAACCTTAATATTATGGGTTGAGTGATTGATTTTATACCCTGAGCTGGGTAGCCGCTTGGCTTTATTTTATTTTAATCAATGTGAGGCCCGGAGTGGCGAATGTAGTTGGTCCAAACGAGCCGTGCAGGGGAGATGCTGGCGAAATTTTCGTAAATACGTTTAAATTTAGAATATTTTTTATAATGAATTTTATATAATTATTTTGAAATTAATTGGGATTGGGATATTCCTCTTACTTAGTAATTTCAGGGACGAAATTCTTTTAAGAGGGAAGGAATGTAACGTCCCGTATTTTTAGTGACTGGATATTTAATATATTTTATTATATTAAATTCCGAATTGGTATTCTAGATGGATTTTATAATATTGATTTCGTTTATTAAAACGATATTTGAACGTATAATTTATATTTAATTATAAAACGAGCTCGTAATGTCGCGGTTGTTTGAAATATTGAGTTTCGAACTTCAATTGAATATACTGAATCCATTATAAGTTGGAATTCGGTGAAACAAGAATGTTAGGATCAATTTGATTATAATTTTCTAATGAAAGTGAAAATTCAAGATTTTGTCTTATAAATTGTAAGTTAGGTCCAATTAAAATTTTAAAAAGTCGCTATGGATTTGTTAATAAATTATAACGTTTATTTAATTTATTAAATATGAATTTGGATAGAATTTGGATACGGTTTAAATTCGAAAATATTAGTGTTGGGCTACAAATTTCATATTCTTTTACATTTGAAAGTGATATACTATTTTATTTAAATATATATATATATATAATAATTTATTTATTTTAAATTGGATTGTTTTGGAATTTTATATATTTTTTCGATAATATATAAGGACTTAGAGAATAGTTTTCTTTTCGAACAAGCTCTGTTTCTGACGAAACAAGTTTTATTGGAATGCATATAATTAATTATTGTTATATTTCTAGTTTGAAGCTAAATGGTGTTGTTTTGTCGGTAGACAAAATTTAAGGTTGAACCGATACATTAAAATTAATGTCGTTTTGCAAACGGAGTTCGTTTTCAACAAAATCAATTTCACTAAGAACGGAACGACGAGACGTAGCGGTATGTTAAATTTCGTTGAATTTGGAAATGGTATGGGGCGGTGCATATATTTTTCTGGTAGCGTAAATAGCAGTACGGGCCAATTACCGTATACGAAACAAATTATATGTATGACTTACGCATTAAGTAACTTATAAAAAGAAGAAGACGGTGCCTACCATAAGTACCCATCAGTCAAACTTCCATCATGATATGAAAACTCAGGGGATCCTATATACTACTTCTCTTTTTCAATGTACCAAGTTGGATGGTACAACACTGCAATGGTACGACACTGCATAACCATTGAAATACACCGCATCTATTTCTACCATACTACTCAATTTCTTCGTTCTTAAGACTTGACCTATTATATTGTTTTGTCCCATTTTTAATCTCGAAACAAAATTCGTTGATAGGAAACCTCGAGTCTACCGTATTATTTCAACAGCCAACTCCATTCGTATTTTCTTTTCAATGTCGTACTGCACATGCCACTTTCCATCACTGAACTAAAAAGTGAATATCACCAACCATACTACAGCTGCATCTACCTCTTCTTTTCAACACTACAGCCTAGCATTGACATGAAAGAACATGAAGCTTTAGACTCACAGTGCTATCACTGAAAATCTATTCCATCTACACGCACATGCTAAGCAAGTAGGAAAACACTTTGATCTTATCTTCATCAATTGCGTGTATATAAATACAGCGCATTCCTCTTATTCCAGCAACCAGAAATCGAAACTACATATCAAAATGTCCATCGCAAGTTCTCAAACCGAAAACAATTGCTGCCATTAAAATATAATTCTTTCATTACGAAAAGCTTTAAAATAAAATATACAAATATTGGACAGTGCGTCCGTCTGTTTCTCAACCCCGTACCAATTTGGAGAGGGTCTACCATGTTTTGGCCATCTATTTTTCATTTCGAGCGACTCGAAGTGTGATAAAAAAAACATGAAATTGTGTATAAAGGGCAAGCGGATTTTGAAGTAACTGGGGAGGTGTTGCGTTGGTCGGATACTGTTGCATGGGGTTGCTGAAGTCCTGACAGGAAGTGCGGTGATTTGTGGTAGATGAGGGAAGTGTATAGTGTGAATCAATAAAAAGACAGTGGGTTGCTTTTGCTGAACGAGACTGAGGGATGTTCTGACATTGTCAAGTGTACTGTGAGGTGGGCGGTGATATGCTGGAGGACGAAGGAGGACCGATGGGGCTTGGGGAACTATGGACTAGAAAGAGAGGAGCACGGTGATGAGATAAAGGAAAGAAGGACATCGATATTGGAGCAAAGCATGAACTGTACGTGAGGGGAGCAAATAGAATGGAGAGCAGCAGGTTCAATCTTCTTTGGAGAAGAAGACCGTCGTGGGGTTGGGCCTGTTTGGGCTTTTGCTATAGTGAGATGTATTGGATAGAAGAAAGACACAAAGTTTGGGTTCATGAAGGGGGAGCACAGTGGTTATGAAGGTGCATGCGCATTATACAATAGGTATATGTTGAATACAATGAACAATAAATGCTTTTTGTGCCCAACTACACTTATATTCATGCCTGATCGTAATTATAAAAGGTAGTGAGAAATATTAATTATATAATTAATAAAGTTAAGTTAAATATAAACTAATATTATACAGAATATTTGAACGTAAGTTTGAACTTATTTTGAAAGGTGACATGCAGTTAGCTGCTCAACATAGCTCAAATAAGGTTGACTGTCTAGTGTATAATCATTTCATCGGTTCAGTGGAACATTAAGTAGGGAGGAAACTGTATTTACAGAATGTTGGATTTTCAAAAGTTGTCTGTGATCACAGAACAAATATTACAATGTCAACTTCCTGAAATGATCTGGCATGTTATTCTATTTCGGAAGAGGTTCTAGCGTCACTAGTGAATGGGGATTTATTGTTGCCGTATTTAGAGAAATTTTCTTTGCCTTAAATTTATGCTTGTCCAGATGGTTTAAACGAAGAACAATATTGTGGATTTGGACATAATCTAGACATGACCTAGCCACTGTAACCATATACTTATATGTTGATAATATGTACCTAAGTTATCAAATAGTTATTTAACGTGCGTAGTTTACCAATTTTGATTAGCGTATAATTAAAGTAAAATAAATTATTAATTTAAAGTTTAATAAATTTAGATTAAACACATGATTGTAAAATATTGTAATGTTCGTATATGTTAACAGAATGGAACAAATCAAAGAAGAGTTAGAAGCATGCCGACGGACGTAATATTATAGAGCTGGGTTGGACAGATTTGGAAGCAGCAGGAGTTTTCGATTAAATTAAACTATTGTTTGATTTAATTGAAAATCGAAATGTTTCAACAAAATGAATCAAGGTGAGTTCAACTCACTCAGTTTTTATCCCACTTATATTTTATATAAGTCGGGTTTGAATATTTGTCTGCTATGGTTGTTAGTTGTTTGATGGATGCTGAATATAATTACGTGTGTTGACTGAACCGATTAAATTAAACGTTTGTTTAATTTAATTTAAACCAATCGTTATTTTTAACGATTACCCCAGATGAGGTTACTTACCTCATCGATCACGTTTTAACTGAAAGTTTGATTGCTGCTGTTGTTGATTATTTAATATTATATCTGTTATTGAAATATATGATAACGTATTTGGATGAAGGGAAACAGGTTGGAGGGATCCAACTGGATTCCTCAAATTTATTGTTTATTTTCATATCGCAATTATATGAACTGTTTAACTAGTCTGATTAGATGGTTGTTTCGATCATTGATTGTTGAATATAAATTCAACGTTTGTTTATGGCTAACCAATGGGAACATATTAGTTAGGTAACTAGCAGCAGATGGCCTAAAAATAAATCGTTTTATGAGATGTCGATTTATCGTCAAATTAATCAACAAAAGTAAAGTTATAAAAGTCATTTTATAACTGAAGATGGTTTTCAGATCTATTATTTTAAATTAAAGTTTATAAAAAGGAAATTAGTATTTATTATTTATTGTTTAAGTTTATAAGAAATTACCAAATGATTTTTGTAAAGATAATTTATATGTTAATGAGATTTAAAAGCGGTTAAGTAGAAATTTACCTAAGAGTTAAGACCGGTGCTTATTGTTTTTAAGGAATAATTTAATTAGGATTATATTGGAAATAGATTTTCATTTATTTAAATAATAACCAAAGTAAGGGGAATTAATTAAATTAATTATATTATTAATTAATTTAAATGGAAAGGCAAATTGAAAATAATTAACAAATTAATCATATTTGAGTTAACGGAGTCAACTGAGTTAACTAAATCGTATATTAAATTAATGGGAATGGTTAAAGGTGAATATAACATTTTTATAAATGTTGATATTTGGTTATTATTGATTTAATAATAATCAAGGTGGAAAATCTTGGGATTTAAATGTATTAATGGAGATTTATTAAAATATAAGTCCTGTTAAAACTAAATAAAGTTGAAAAGAAAATTACATTAATAGAAATACAAGTTAAGTTTAAATTCAAGTTTTAATTGAATTCTTATTTTAAATTCTATTTGATTGGGTTTATAAAATCCAAGTTGAACAGAGATGTCATGAAACACAAGTTTTATTAAGATATTATTGGAACAAGTTATTAATGGTTTATGAATGAAATAAAGACCCAAGATATGAAATTTGAAGAATTGGAAACTAACTGGGGATTGGTTGAGTTAAATGATCTTCTGAGTATTAATCTAATGTTGGTTTCGGCCTTCGGGGTTGACATTTAGGGAATTATCTTCATATGGATTTATTGTTAGGGACCAATGAGAGTAAGTAATGGAAATCAACATGAAAAACCCAAGTTTGAAATAAAATGGTATGGAGAGTTAAGTTATTAAGATGCGATCTATGATCGCGATATTAAATAGAAAATGAGGTTTAATCGAGATATAACCAAATGGGTTTGAAATTAACTTATTTAAAGTTTAATAAGGAATTCTATCCATAACAGAATTAAGATGTGTATATAATGTTTCAAAGATTGAAAAGTTAATAGAGACGATTAAATAAGGATTACTTAATACTTAAATTAAGTTAAAAAGTGGAGTTTGAAATAAGATTTCCAAGAGAGGATATGATATTGAAACCATGTTTTTGGAACGGGTAGTAAATGAAATATGTGGAGTAATTAGTGAAATGGGATTTTTGTTGATAAACTTCTAGCTTTCTGAAGATAAGAATGTTGTTAATTCAAGGTTTGAGAGGTAAATAAAATACCCCAACTTGAACGACTTCATGATTATCCAAGAGTGATATTAATTTAGAAACGAGAGTAGTCGAGAGAAATAAAAATTTGAATTTCGATGAATAGTATTATAAAATAAAGTTTGAAATGTTTTAAGTTAAATAAGATGATTTTGAATATAATGGTATTTTTGAAATAAGAAATAAAAAGCTTTGTCTCAAATAAATTTTAAAGGGTTCGATTAACGATCGAAAATTAAAAAGGCCGTGTGATGCTAAGTACTGAACCAGTGAACTCATTTTATGGTCTTTATTTGATAGTTAAATAACCGATTATCAAATCTGGCCAATTATCGATGGTTGGTTCGGAAAGACCGAGATCGAATTTATATTCGAAAACCATTCCGACCAGCATATACGTAATCGTCGAAGAGATCAGACGATGATCGAGATGGAGCATTTGAAGACCATAGATCATCATGAAGCGGAAGTATTGCTTTTAATCTCTGGTTAGCTCCTAGAGATAAACTGTGATTCGGACGTGGTTGGTGTCTATGGGTTGCAAGGACTACTCGCTACTAATCTATAGGGCGATTCCTAGGAGAAGGGTGCCTTCGGTTGTTCAGTCCTAGGACAACTTGTATGGACGAATCTGACGATGTGGCGTTCAAAAGTGAAGGGTGGTTAGGTGTTCCAAAGGATACATTATAATCTCAAGCCTCACAATCAAGAAATGACAAAAATCGGGCAGACAACATGGCTATGTGGGTCGCACCCATTAGGGTGTCTTGTCACCATGTAGAGAATATTCATATTTGTTACATCTTTTTGCTTCTATATCTCCCGGGAACGGTTATGTTGGTACCAATCGTCGGTGGCAATATATTCGATACACTCAAGAGAAATGAGTGGTCAGCCATGTGTGGCTGGGTTGCAAGATGTTCTTGTTGAACCCAGTGTATTCCTCTCTAGAGAAACACTATCGGCAGGTGGTTCCATACCTTGTCATAGTCGGAATCCAATCTCCAATAAGCACCCGCGGTTCTGATCGTATACTATATATGTGGAGAGTGGTATGCAAGCGTTCCGCTAGATTTCATTTACTTGTATTTAGACATTATTATAATATCAGAAGATATATATGATTTCAAAATGTTTTGGGTTATCGTAAGGTAAGAACTGTCCGTATTTTTGTGTGGATTTGGTCTTACGATTACCCTTCTCTTTCGAAAAGATTTTGAACTTAAAAATCAAGTTGGATAATCCTCTTAAACTTATTGTGCTTTTTCTCACTTTGGTTCACCAGACTAACCCGGCATTTGTAATTCTCGGGTTAGACCGGGCTGTACAGATTCAAGTTATTGGACACTACGAAGTTCAGAAGACGTGCTGGAGGAGTTCAGACGTATTAGTATTTATTCCGCTGTGTATAGTATATGGGGACAGATTATTTTAACTACCAGCATTGTCTTGACAGATGTACTATGATTATAAGCATTATTCCAATTTTCAATAAAGATTATTTCTATATTATATTTTTGTTCCACTACGATGTGAGACTCTGATTCTGATGTGATTTTATCTCTTCTATTCTAATATTTCTTTCTTTCTTATCTCACCTTCTAATTTCTTTCTCATAGTGATCCGGTATTTTCGATGCTCGAATGTTCGACATGGTGTTTTTGTGTTGATTTTCGGGGTCGAAAATCTTTGTTCGTTACATTTATATATTAGAGAGAAGGAATTGGGATTAAATGAATTTTAGAGTTTTGCTTTGGCATAGATTTTAGGTTTTTGTTTTGGTTTGGCGCCAACAATAAAAAAGAATGAAAAACTGACGGCATTCTAAGTGAGAACGAAAAAACAAAGCTAAGCTGGAATGGAAATACAAAGTTGCCTAGGTCCTATACCAATGCTACAACTTTATCATGCTAAAAAAAATAGCAGCATGTAATATTCAAACGCTGCTATATGATGCAACCAAAAACAAAATTTGTTGTAGTGTTTAGAATGGAAAATTCATAAAGCGCCATTAACTATAATTTTTCAGGTAGGGAATTATTGGTAGATATTGTTTTTTTTATATAATAGAATAAATATAACATATGTATAATAGAAAAATAATCAACAAACATTAATGAGTCCATTAGAATTCTTTTAAATAGCTACAATAAGCAAAAACAATGACAAATTTAAGACAATTGTTTATATAATAGATATAATAGATGTATAATAGGAAGATAATCAACAAAACATTCATGAATTCATTAGAATTCTTTCAAGAAATACCTGCAATAAACAAAAGTAAAAACAAATTTAAGACGATTAAACTTCCACAACACATGGCAATACGTAAGATTTTTGAGAAAAATAAAATCGAAGAGTCTTCAGATGAATATTTTGCTTTCATATATAATATATTAGATTATTGTCAAGGCCGACCTGAACGTGACTGTTGCCCAAGGCAAGGAGTAACTTGAAGGAGGAGCAAATGGAAAAAATGATGCCCTTAAATTGTTGCAATGGCTGCAAGGAGGATCAAACCACCCACTTCACAATAATTAACCAAGCAAACTACCACTTAGCTATAAACATATTTTGCTACCTAGCTTCAGCTAGATTTATTAATAGGTAAAATAAAACATACTCTCATCATCATCTTCCTCCACTTGCTGCCTCTTCCGATGCGTTGCCCTAAACGTCGTCTAGCTAGCCTAGCCCTAGGGCCGGGCATGATTATTGCATGTGTGCATGTGTTACAACACACTTGTACAGTCAAAAGATTGGTCTTTCGGGTGGTTGTAAACTGCACTAGTATATCCATTCACAACAAATTTGATCAGATTAAATTCAGCCCGGTTTGAAAACTACATCAAAGCCTGGAAAATATTTGTAAGAACTAAATAGGCTGCAGTAAATAAGCAACAATAAAGCAGCATTTAATAAACTCTTTCTTTCATAAGCCGTGGTAAGCAAATACTTAACCAATTGCTTTGGTCCACAAATGGCAAAACAGATACGCCTCCAATAAAAAAAAGGCTCAAGTAACAAGATAAATAGGCATAGAATTGGCCGTATAACCAGATGCAGAGATCGCGCTGCTCTCGGCCACATTAAGTTCCCTCAAACACACGTACGGCAACGGACCCGACATCAGCCGACTACCGCTCCTGCACATTGTGCTCCTCCGCGCATGAGATTCCGTCGCATAAACCGGTGCGCTCGCCGTTGGTCCGTAATTACAAAAGTAACCCTGAGATTCCGAAACTTTACCGATTCCTGCATCTTCCTTGGCTCTTTTCAAGAATCCAAGAGCGTTTTCCCACCATTTCCTCTTTTTGTTACACTTCAGTCGATCAATGTCTTTCGATATCAGTTTCGAAAGCTTGAATCGAGTAGAGTCACTGCGTTTTGTTTCTTGCTTGCCTGTTGCTCCTTTGCCCTGCATCAACCATGGAATGGGCATTTGTGCGAAACTAACGCTCTATTGGACTCAGTCATAAAATGTGTGTACCTGAAAGTAGTCGAGCTGGGAGTCGAAGCCGTAGTCGCTGAAGAGGGAGGATTCATGCATCGTAAAGACCGGGGGTATTTTTGTCATTTGTGAAGTGGTAATTGTAAAGCTTAAAAGGAGGTGAAGAAGAAAAGGAGACGACTTTGCGGACTGTTATAAGATTTTGACCCTTGGAGATAGGGCCTGGTGCGGCTCTTTATTTACAGAATGCCACAGGGAACTGAGCGTAGGACGAAGAATACCGTTGGGATGTGCAGCGTAGGCCCGTTATCATGGAGCGTGTTGGTCTTTTGACTCATTATTACCAGACATGGATCAAATCGACGTGTGAGAGGGCAATTTCGTAAATGTTGGGTTCAGCTTTATATGCGTGTATACATTAATACAAAAGATAAGATAGGAAAATGGCCACTGGTAATTCTAAATTAACTTGTTATTAATGACCTCGAGATGAGCTTTTGGATCTGAAATCGCCCCAACGTAGCCAAACAGTATAAGCTAATAATGAATAAATACCTACTTTTATGTATTGTAAGAACATATTGACATGATTAGTACCCATTTTGCTGGTGACAGAATAACGTGCCGCCGACACAATCAAGTTCACGTGACCGTAAAAGTGATGCATTTATTAGGAAAGCGGTGGGCGCGTGACCGAGTGCACGGGTGCACGAGGTCTGTGTGTTCAAGCACGCATTTATTTCATGTACTGGTAAATAATTAAGCACATAAAAGATGGTCGTTGTTGGATTCGTATATTCATAGATGCATTGCAGATGTGGTAATTCTTGCTATAAACGTATGTGGTGGCATGAATAAATATGTCCAATACCGAACCAGAATTCTCACGCATGAATATGATTCATTATTATTACTAATTAACATGGGCTAAAAGCAAAATTATGGAATTCGGTGCGTGTTATTATAACAGAAGAGCATGCATGCATGTGAGGCCAGAATGCATGCGGGGCGGGTTGTGTATTTGTTTACAAACTCAGCTCAACGTGGCGTGATGGGCGATGTATATTTCCAACAGGGACCACAACAGGCGAGACTTTCATACAATTGTGTCGTAAATATGTGAACTGTTGGGTGCTAATAAAATGGTTACAGTGAAAGAGAGAAAGTGTCAAAACGTTTTTGTGAATTGTTACTAAAATAAACTAGTATTACCGCACAACGGTGGAAAAACCGACCGTTAGAAAGCTCAATATAAAATATAATATTTTTTTGTTAAAATTTATTATAAATCATATTTAACGAAAAAATTATAGCGTAGTTTAAAAAAAAAATGAAAATCCAATTAAACTAAATTTTCCATGCAAATCAACTTAAGATTAAAAATATGTCATCCATATGAACAATTATATAATGACGTATTGTCGATGGATAAGAACAAGTTATTTCAAAAAATGAAATATCTTATGAAACAATCATTAATGCTTCTTATACAATTCAAATCAAGTCCTGTTTCAACTTAAGATTTGTTAAATATTTGAAACACCTTATATAAACTTTTCAACCAAAAAACTGAAAATCAAATTTCTGTTTCATCACTTGCAGTCAAAATGTCATAACGAAAAAAGTTAATAAAATATGTACACAACTGATCAATGCAGATCCCTGATGATATTTGCAGCTTTACAATCAAATGTTTAGCTATGGTAAAATAACAAATATTGATAAAAACACAATGATACACCACCCACATCAAAGAAAAAAGCAAAATGAAAACAGTCTTAATTATAATTAATAAAAGCAAGAGACTAATTGTGATTAATAAAGATATATAACAAAATTAATAATTAAACAAGCTAAAATTAAGTAACGATCAATACGAGTTAAAACCATGCACAAACCAATTCAAGACAAACTACTGAGGTGGATTCCTAATCAACTGAAATTCACTTGACAAAGTAAAAATATTTTTAACATAAACTACATAGCTTGCAAGTCAAACATGAAAGATAAACTACGCGCATATACAAAGAAATAACATGTGAGATTATGATAAATCACTGATTTATTCACCATCAAATATGGATATCTGTACAACATAACATTCAAATTTTCAAATTAATAACCAAATAAAATTAGATGAAGTACTTGGTTTCACACACATTTCACAACTCTAATAGAAAATGGGAAAAGAAAGAAGGGTGTGTGTGTGTGTGTGTGTGTGTGTGTGTGTGTGTGTATATATATATATAGCAAATAATTTCATTTCAACGTGTACAGGTTGAGTAATGATTTGAACGAGCGTCTGGCACATCCCTCATGCTTATATTTAAACTATTTCTCATAATTTTTCTTCCAATCCCAATGTTCCCTTTTTGCATCATTGCAACATATTCTCCATAGTCAATTCTTCCATTTTGCAATATCATTTTCACGTAATTCAACTTTTTTTTAAAAGGACACCAAAGGAACATATAGGCATCAACAAAAAAGGCTGTGTCGAAATTACCTGAACTTAGCGTAAGTTTAATTTTTTGGAAACCATGGTATGGATTACTCATGCTGTCTAATATTTGTTTTTGATTATAATGGTACATAGTGGACTTAATACGCAAATAATGTTTATGGGATACTAGAAATATTAGATAACCAAGCACACATAATAAAATATTTTAAGCTAATGATATCTTACTTTTAATCTTAAACAGAAAATTTGCTTTCCAAAGTTATACCACTATATTATTTGATGCCAAGTAAAATATGAACATAATCTAAAAAGTCTTCCAGTATGCAATAAGTGTTATATTTTTCTAACAGGGTACAATTCATGCTTCCATGAGGTCACATATTTTTGTGTCTTTCAGTGTGGAACCATATCTTCTGAGACCATCCTTAAGCTTGTCAAATGTAGTTGCACTGTTGTTGTTAGTGTTCAGTGCTGTGAACATTTCTCTTAATCCAACAATTTCCTCTTCAGGAAGGATTTTAGCTATCACCTATAAAATAAAGACAAATTAAACACCAAGTACGGCACATAACTTCACTCTGAGAGTCAAGAGAGGGAGAGAGAGAGAGAAAATTGGTTTTGCAACCAATTTTCTAAATAAAAACTCCATAAAGTTATGTAGAATGGTTATGAATTCCAAATGGAAAAAAGAAGTAATACGCTTACTCTTAAGGCCCTTTTTTCAACTTATTCATTGTCGAAATTTGTTTCAGAAGGGTGAGGAATGTTGGATCCAATGCTCGGTCAGAAGAAACTCCATTTTCACAGACCCAAGGATGGGTTGAGCAAGGACAAGAAATATTTGCATTAGAGCTATTGGCACATAACTTCACTATGAGAATAAGAGTTTTCTATTAACAACAATAGTTTTATTTCAGTTAGTGCATGTTTTTGCATTAGAATTATTTTCTTATTAAGTTATTTGCACTAGTAGTGGGTGTTTGTACATTTAATCTATTTGTGGAGTAAGCAAAAACACATAAGCTTAAAGCACATTATTATATTTGTTAATATTCAATTTAAAAAGATGAAAAATGCAGTAATACGTGTAATAAATAAATCACATTTAAATGAACTACATTATTTGTGTAATAAATATTGGCTATGTCAGGCTCCGACGCCCCATCAAGTAGGGGATCTACAACATAAACTGAGTGAGAATCAGCGTTAGAAGACAAGGAAGAAGGAGCCTCGACAGAAGGAATAACATGATTAGATGCACAGGAAGCATCAAAATTATGGTCAGGGCCAGTTGAATGCCCAACAAACACGATAGTCTGGGCATCAAAAGGAAGCCCTGAGCTGACATGGGAGTTTGAACTTGAAAGCAAAGTATGAACATGCAAATGACTAGAAGCAGCTGGAGCATGCGATAAAAAAGTACTAGATGATAGTTTATTAAAGACACAGAATCCAAAAGTTATATGACTTGAACAAACTTAGGGATGGAGGAGGATTATTTGTGTAAAAACTTCACCCTCAACAAACTCGGTGATGACTTGAACAACTACTACAATTCAAACAGGACAACGAAGGAAATTTGGAAAGTAGTGATAATAAAGTACGACATAGAGGAGGCAGAAGCAAAAGAAATATGCAACTAACTACTACTAAAAGTACCAGATGATAGTTTAGTAAAGACACAACCTCATGAGCTTCAGGAAATTGCTCACGAGATTGTCTCTGAAAGTTATATGACTATAGATGAACATTTTCAAGTAGCAGTTTTGATAGATAAGTTGCCACCCATTTGGCATGAATTTAAAAATATCTTTAGACACAAACTAAGGAGTTTTCATTAAAACACAAGATATGAAGGAAGAAGTGCTTGCTACTACCGGAAGCATAAAGCTATACGGTTAAAGCCCGGCTAAAGCCTCGCAAAATATCCTCCATAACCCGTAGCACTCTTCGACCGCTACGTTATTCCAATGTAGCAATTATCAGCTTTACATCCACTTTAAACCCCATTATTTTTTGTTGCATCCACTAAATCAATCATTTTTAGCATTTTCTTTAACAATATTAATATAAAGAGGTTGATTTGACTAGTTCTCTTTTAAAATGCGTCAGCAAATTATTCTAAAGAGCTAATTTTAAGGCATAAGTGTCAAATACAAGTTAGAAATCTGTTAGTGTGTATAACCATAATATTCCTTGATTTTATTATATAAGATTGACCACTAATAGTTTTTTCTACATAAATGATGCAAAAATGATGATTAATTAATTTTTAACATTCGAGTTTACATCTAATGTACATTTTTGCTCATTCGCTATATCCTCGATACATCCTCGCTACAACTTTTTGTACCTCAGTCATTGTGTACCACTAAACGGTTTAACTGCACAGGCACGAAAAAGTTAGGGTTTTGAAATCGACCTCAAAAATTTAAGAATTAAAATCACAAGCCTAATCAGAACTGCAACAAACATGTAAACCAAAACGATCAATGGAAGTCACCCCAAAAGAGTGACTCTAGGTGGTAGTTTCTTTGTTATAGCTGTGAAAAATTAGGTCATATGGCGCACAAGTGTCCGAATAGGCCTAGCTCTACATCGCAGGCTAATCTGACTCAGGAGCCTCACACGACAATGAATACTGGTGAGACTCAAAGGGTTGGTTTTGTATGCCTTGGTGGGTAGATATTGACACTACACGTTATGCCTGCTATGGTCGTGCTATGTTCAAAACATACATGGAAATTAATGACTAGAAAGTGTTGTTGGGAAACTCTTACACCATTATTGTTCTTGGGATTGGAAGCGTTGATGTAACGACCAATATTTTCATAATTTTAAAATATTAAATTAAATATAGAAATTTTGAATAAGATTGTTAGAGATTAAAATTTTATTTATTGAAAGTGTATTTGGATTAATTTGATTATAAAAAAATGAAATTAGGTTTCAAATTAGTGGTATCTAATTTTTATTGGAATTATGGACTATAATAAAGTCGTTATCTCTTTTCTCATCAAATTGGATCTATAATAAAATTTAATCAGTTGAATTAATTATAATTAAAGGAACTTATGAGCCGTGGAAATTTGAATATGTTTAAACAGATGGTATTGATGAGCTCCCGGCTGACGTGATTGAGGCTGGTGTTGAGTTTTGGTCCAACTGTCTATCGGGTTTTTTATTCAGTCCTCCACCTCCGTACTCCGCTGTTAAGAAACTATGTGGTAAGTTGTGGAAAATCAAGGGAAGCCTCAAACTTCGTCTAGTTATATCTATGTTTTTTCCTAAGTTCTCTCTTCCAGAGGAAAGACTTCATGTTCTTAGTCTTGAGCTAGCAATAATTAGAGGTAAACCTCTCATATTAATCCTTGGAACCCTAAAGTTGATAGAGCTAGAGAGCAGGTCCTTTCTGTTCCAGTTTGGACTTATTTCTCTCATATTCCTTCTGTGCTTCAATCCCTTATTAGTTTAAATTGGTTATCGAACAAAATTGAGAAGCTCAAGTGTTTTGATGAAAGTACTATTGCGAGGGAAAATTTGTTTTATGCTAAGGCACTAATTGAAAATTTTCTGGATAAACCATTTCCTAAAACTATCAAAGTTAGATTAGATTCAGATTATGTAGCTGAAGTACGAGTTAGATATGGTTAAAAGCAGGATATTTTCTCTTCATATAGATCATCTGGTTATTTTCAGGATTCTTATACATGAGTTCCCATGGCTGCTATTTCGTCACCCCTGCCTCTTGCATTGCGTGTTCCACTGCCACGACCTCCCACTGTGAAGCGGGTTCAGAAGGTTCCTCTTATGGTTTCTCCTCCTCTAGAGTGGGTTACCACGCCTAGCGTTTCCTTGGATCAGTCTTCATATGATGTGACTTCTTCTAATGAAAAAACTATTTTTGATGGCATTTTTAACACCCAGATGATTATGCTTGGGGTCATAAGCTGTCTGGTATGAGATACTCCCTTTCTAAAGCGCGTATTACAAATATGTTTCTAAGTTCGAAGGAGAATGTAATGACCCACCTTTTCTGTATAGTTTGAGCTGACAATTAACTACATATGTCAAACTCAAAATGCATAGAAAAATGGATAGTTATGGGAAAAAAGTTTAAGGGTAAGATGAAGAAGGAAAGAAATGTGAGAATAGAAGAAGAAGAACACCAATGCTACATAATTAGAGTAGAATAGAATCTCATAGCGGAACGAATAAAGTACAATATATCAATACCTTTACACAAAGAGAAAATAGAAAACTATACATATATGATTACACAACCAGGAGTACACAACTAGATTAGCCTATAAAAAGATGATTAATATAATATACACAACGGAAATAAATTAATACCCGAAAATACGGGAACACGTATCGACTCTGGCTTCTCTCCTAAAGCACCAAGCAAAGCCTAATGAAACTTGAAAAATATACTTGATCTGACTCGAGCACATTTCGAGGAAAGCAAAATCACCTGGATCAGTCTGGAGTACTTTCGGTGATAAAATTCACATCACAAATAAGCTGCTTAACTTTTAGAAATCCTTTGAAAAGAAAGGGAACTCTTGTAACACCCCGCATTTTTATAATATTAATTCAATTAAATAATTATAGAAAATGATGAATGGAAAACGGGCATTTTTGGAGTTTTTGGAATTGGGCTTCGGAGCTTGTACCATTGGGTTAGTTGCATATTTCTCATAAATTTACATATATAATATGTTCCGAACGAAGTTTGTACGACAAATTTACGAATGTACGAATTTTAGTATCGGAAAATATTTATATATAAATGTGTGCAAATATAATTTATATTTTTAAATTATGTACGTACATGAATTCCCAAAAAAAATGGTTGTTTGAAATTGAAATAAATGAACAGTCAGAAGGAGGAAAGTAACTGACATTGAAATTGAAATGTTCTTATTAACAAAGAAATAATATAATTAACATCAAAATAAATTGTAGAAGAAACAAAAAAAAAACGTGTTTCATAAATCGTACAAAATTATGCAATAAAAAGAAGTTTAAAATAACATTAATTAAGTAACGTTTCAATTTAGAATAGATATGCGCATATTAATATATTAATGGTGCGCATTTGAAAAGGAATTAATGTGCGTTAAAAATGGTGTGTATCATAATAGAAATAAAAGTTAGAGATAACATTCATTGAATTAAAAGAGGATTAAACACGCATAAAATTAAAATGGAAGTAATTATATGCGCATATTAATTTCGTGTTTGAAATTTGAGATGGATAAGACAAAACAATGTGGAAAGAATTAAATAATAATACCAAGATGTATAGCGTTAAGAAGAGAATAGGCAAGAAATAATCACCGTATTAAAGGCCACTACTACAAAAATGGGCAAATTCGACACAAGTTTTATGTGGCCTTAGATCGATAAAGCGTTGCATTTTCCCTTTTTTTGAAATAGGCAGCACCGGAAGGGCATGACATCCACGGTCGTTGCCTTAGCCCTATTAGACAATGCTTTATCCCATCTACTGCCATAGAAAGAAAGTATTGTATTATAGACGTAATTCAACACTATTTGCACATAATGCAACAATATTCAATGTTGCTTGAACATTAGTTAGATCTTGGCTACCAGGTCGCGATAGCAGATCCACGCCAGCTTTCCATGTCAGCTTCCTACGTGTCACATGACACATCATCTCTTCACGTCAGCTGCACACATGTCACATGCCATGTCAGTTGTAGGGTCTACGTGCCATGTGAAATTACTACTATTTTATGTAATGCAACACCACTGTATTATGGAATGCAGCACCATTACCTTGAAATACAACATCAGGAAAAAAAATCAAATGCAATAGTAAAAGAAGGCAGATATAACGCTTTAATTATAAATTTTTCAACATCAATTTTGTACATAAAAGAAACACATCTGTTACATTCATCATCACATTCAAACCATCCAAAATATTCTACGTACCATACCAATTCTTTAAATATAACACATACGATCAAATACATAATTTAAAAGTACAATTCAAATAATCTACATACCACAAGTGCCAACACATACCACCTTCAATACAAGTGCCAACAAATATGATCAGTGTGCACTCTACAAAGTAGCAATGCCATGAACCAGAAACTATATCTCTCCATGTCATTTCAGGTCCTCCACTTGCCGGTTGTATCTCTCCTCGTCATTTCAGATCCCGTATTTTGATTTTACAAGTTATTTGATAAGTGCATCTGTGCATGTATATCCTGTAAATATATCATAGCAATTAACCATTTGGCTATCTTAACTTATAAATCTTATGCATACAAATATAACAGTTGACCATTAACCATTGGTCACACGTGCCACCTCATAATTGAGTATGCTTCATCTTCTGAGCAAACATTTTTAGTTCGCATATTTACCTGACACCATCCAGTGGGTCCCTCGCATATCCTTTCAAGCTTCAGAACATCATCATCTCCATATCCCCAAAACCCCAATCTTCGAAAGTTCAAAAAAAAAATTCAATGGAGGACCCGTCGCTATACATCACTGCCACTTTTCTTAAGGGACATTGGAATGTTGAAGCTGTGCATCACACGCTTCAAGTAACTCTGAATCATAATTCATGGCCTATGCGGGTAATACCCAATAAATCTTTTCTAATATCATTCCCATCTTATAGTAAGCGTGATCATGCGATAATGTTGAAAGTTTTTACAAAACCTGGTGGTGTTATTCACCTTCAAGCATGGTCTGATGAAGAATTTGAGCCTGAACCAGTGTTGGAAGTGGAATAATGGGCTAAAGTTGATGGCTTTCCTGAGTTCCTAAAGAGTAATGTTCCCGTCGTTGAAGAAATAATGAAGCTAATGGGACGTGTGCTTGCAATTGACGACTGTAACTGGTCTCAGTATGACCATACATTTTTCTACCTGAAAATGCAATTTTATGAAGGCATTGGTTATATCAATACTTTTGCTGCTCAATTCAATAACAAATTTACCTCATTAAGGTTCAACGTTGTACCCATGCTCATCTTGGAACATGGCCTGAACTTCTTTTTGTGAGCAATAAGGAGGAACACGTGTTCCATGTTTGTGTAATCAAAAAGTGGAAATGGATTCAGATGAAAGATTTGACGTAATGATACATGAAGCTACTTTGCTACCTACTTGCCAAGCTTATTTCCTGAAGCCACCCATGACATATATGTTGTTAACCAAGCCCCAATAAAACAGAGGAATAATCAGTGGGTAGATTTGGAAGTTGATCAAGAATATGATTGGCCAAACTACCTCACCCCTTGTTCTGATGCTACGGGTCCATCACATGCTGCTAGTCCATCACATGCGGCTGCTCACTTCGGACTGGCTCTCCCATAGCCGCAAAGCCCTAACGAATCTGTTGGAAGTTCCATAGCCCCGCAAGGCCCTGATGTGATATGAACTGATGCTACTATAATGTCATTTTTTTTTATGTGTATATATGTATGTATTAAGTTAACTTTTTTTTCCTTATGGTACTTTTGCTGCCCTGATACTACTTTAACTTTTGCTAATATATGTATGTATTAAGTTAACTTTTTCTGCCCTGATCTGGTATGAATTGATGCTACTATAATTTTTGCTACCTTATGATACTTTTTGTATGTCTGCTTTATGATACGTAGTAAGGGATAATATGGATGCATACCTGAAGTGAGCTCAGTTTGCAAAACTGTGCATACGTTTCCAAAATCAAAACATTGAAATTGGTAGTATCCAAAATCAAATGGAAAATACCTATGCGTGTAGCAGATTAGATACGGGTGAACGACTCGTCCGGATCGGGAAATTGGTAGTTTCCAAAGCCTCTACATAAACACACCGCAGTGATACACATGTATCTATATTAAAAAACCTCAAGCGTACAATTATATGTTAATCCTCAGCATAATCAATAAATTACATAAAACATTTCAAGTGCTACACATGTATTTGGGTACTTCCGATCTCATGGCCCAAAAAAGTACTACCCGGGATCCCTACTTTGCAAAAATGATTTTTCTGACAAATCCCATGGTTCATATTTATGAAGATCAACTTCAGGAACAATATCCAGCTCAATCTTGAGACCATGAACCCTCCTTTTAAGATAATAATTAACAAACTCCTCATCAGTTGGGTGAAACCTAAATCATGGTGTCAAACCAACAGGCGCCATCTTCTACTAATTGTTTATTGCTGGGTATAATTTTCGAATAAACCTCAGCATAATCCCAAATCCTAAATCAATGGTCAAAGCGAAACTAATTACTCATAATCTAATCTTTCACCGACCAGTCACTCATAAGCGAGTGGGTTTTCCTAAGTTTGGGATGCTTATGCAACTAATTACTCATAAGCGAATGAGTTTTCCAAAATGTAACAAATGAACTAATTACTAGTTACTCATAATCTAATCTATATTAAGCGCAACTAATTCCCAGCGTTATCCAAATAGAACCTGAGGGGAAAAATTGGCGATGTCAACGCCCTGAGAAATCAAAGCTAGAAAGCGTTTCAAAGTTTCAACCTTTTCGGAATAATATCTGTCGAGGAGAGGAGCAATACTGACGTGAATTTGGGTTTAGATTTTTGTCAATAGTAAAAAGGGGGAAAGAACGACTAGATGACAAAGAAGAAGAATGATTTATGACCAAATTATTTTTACATTATTTCGTGAAGGGGGGAGATCGCGCCAAAATTTCATCAAAAGAATGCAATGAGGTGGCTGTCATTGATTGGATGATAGCTAATGTTTAGAATCATCAGAACCATAGATTGGTTTGAACCGCTGGATTAATGATGCATCTATGGTTGGGGTTTTGTTTATGCTGATAACGCGGATCGCTGAGCTAGATTGTATTTATGTAAAGCTATGCTTTTAACTGGCGTTGCACGTCAAAACACTAGATTTCCCACCACAACAGTGCATCCACGTCGAATGCAACAACATATTAATATTGTTACGGAAGATCGTAGAAATCATAGCTTTCGCCACACTTTTCATGCAATGCACACAAATTAGTGTCGAATATGCCCACTTTTATAGTAGTGGGCCTGTACACGTTTTCTTAAAAAGTGTATGGGTCGACCCGAGGAAGTGCTTGGGCCGACCTAGTGTTGACCCAAGGAAGGTCAGGGTCGACCCAGTGGCGACCTAGGCAGATGTTGGGTCGACCCAAGCAGGGTTGGCGGGATGTGTTGTAACGTGTTTATTTTATAAACTACAGTTCTGATTTTCTTTCCATGAATATGATAGACCGGGTTCTTTTGAGTGTATATAAATAAACGCCTAGGGCTAGCCGTTAAACTCATTATTTTGTGAGCAGACGATGAAGCTCAATCGTTTCATTTCTTCTCTAAGCCTTTTCTGAATCAAATTAAATTAGTTTAGGCCTTCAGAAATAAGAATTAGAGAATGAAATTCTTAGCTTAGGATTGTAGACGTTCAGAATTCCTTTCTATACGACATAAGTTCCGTGGATCTGATTCTAATTCAATTCTTTTGTTTTCTTTTGGAATCTGAATTGTAAATCTATGGTTATTACAGTATTGAATCAAATTAAGGAGAAACCATGGGTTCTGATTCCGATTCTGGAATTGGAAAGCTAATAGGTGAATGGATTTAAATTATGCCTTTTGTAACAGTATATTTATCATTTAATTCTCGGTCATTCTTAAAAAAATATGGAATTGCTGTAGTTATTGTGTAATTCATTCCCTAAATGCGTTAAGAATATTACTATTGTGTAAATTCATTCCTATATCTTTCTGTTTGGGATTAAGAAATTACTGTAACTATAAGATTGTAAATTTGACAATGGTTATGTGTATATTCCTAAGATTGCCAATTTGACAGTAAATTGTGTATATTCCCAAAATACATTGTTAAAAATATGATTAAAATGTTGGATTGAGATTACAATAAATTATGGAGATTGTGGAATAAGAATTGGTAAGCCTAATTTTGTATAGAAATTTACCGTAATTAAATTGGAATCAGGGATCGTGTTTGAAAACAAGAAATAATATATAACTTAGAAAAAAGGGATTTAGTAGTGGACTGAGTTATTTGGGGGTAAGAAAAAGGATACATTTCCATAATTACTATTACTGTAAATTACAGAGAACGTAGTTTCAAGAAAAAAGAAAGGTAATAGGAATTAGTGTGAAATAAGGGTTTTTGTCGTATTGCACACTAATCAAATAAACATACATAATGAAATAAAGAGAAATAGCTTGCAACTGGGGATCTTAATTGATGTATATTATGGAAATAGATTTTATGCATTTCCACCAGCTAATTTATTAAAATGTGTGAAATATTTCCTGGATAATAAAAATATACAAGACGGTAAATAAATAAAGGTTATAACAGTAAAGGTTCACTTAAATAACAAAGAACCAAGGAAAATGTGAAGAACGAGGAATATAACCTATTATAATTAATTATATGAATGAGAATCAAACACATAATAAGTAGGCTTATCCTAGGACAAGTGGAATTATAACGTATTATAATTATTGATGAAAAGAGAACTTATTAATAAACCTTAGTTAAGGGAACTAAGTTAATAAGCAAACCCACATCAACGGTTGTGGTAATGATACAACATGAGGTTATAACTGAATGAGAAAGGATAAAGTAGGTTTATTATTAGTAAACTTATAATGGGGAGGATTAAGTTTAATGAATGTATTGATAATAAGTGGAAGCCTGTTCCAGCAATGTGGGGCTGATTGGGGAAAATAAGTAGCTCATAGATATGGTCTGTTCCGGCAGCGTGGGATGATTATAGAAAGTAAGCAACCAAATATAAGCTAATAAAGCAGTAACTTGAATAGAAAATGGTTGTGTAAATAATCAAGTTAATTAGCAATGTGATAATTTAAAGCAAGTGCATGTTTAAAAAATTAGACATAGGATCAAAAAACGTGATGGCGGGATGCGCTTGGACCACTCTGTACGTATGGAGATGAAGAACCCAACGGGTTAGATCATCGCAGTATTTGGAAACAGGAGAGGAGCACGTCCAACTGAATATTCTATGGGATCGAAGGGAAGCACGAGGCTTCTTTGGGACATTGTTGGGTGCTCTAAGATGACCCTCCATGGAACAACCGGATGAAGTCGTCGTTCGGAGGCAGGTCTGTTGCACCATCTAGAGTATACCTTGACTTCAACTATGGGGTAGCAAATAGACGGCTGTGACAGATGATCGTTCGATACCTGTCATCGGTAATCAGTAAGATGTTGAAAGACTAGAGCTAAGCCAACAGACTAGCGATCTTTCACTATCGGGACGTTTGTTGAGAGACAAACCAAATTGTATGTTAGATTGGTTGATAGGGGCACGTCATTAGCTCTTAGTGCAGTCTTTCATTAGTTGAGGGAGGGGTCCGGATGGGGCCTTAGCCACCGTGAAAAGAGTAGACCATATGGGGATATCTTTAATGTAGGCCCAACGAAGCTGTCCTTTACAGATATCGAAAGCTCCCAACCGAGTCCATGCATTAGATGTGGCCCTATTACGAAAGGGTTATAGTAGGCAGTACATTCGTGTGAGGGTCTAGATAAACGCACAGGGTGGTGTATTGTAGATGTTAGGGCATTGCTTCTTGTTGAGACGTGGTTCGACCGAGGAGTTCAGATATGAGGATCCATACGCTTACGCGGCATAGCGATGGTAGTTTTGTGCGATTACGACGGCATAACGATGGAGATTTCCTTACACGGTTTGGCGTAGGATGCAGGTTGTGCATGCTTCCATGGCATGACGGTGGAGACCGTTCGAGGAGGGTAATATGGGGAGTACCTTGATATGTTGGTCATAGCTACATGTATATTATATTAGGTTTAAGCTACTGAGGAGTAGATGAGTACTAGGTATGTGTGGAGCTTAGAGTGTTGCTAACTCGAATAACCTTATAATTAGGAAAATGTAACTGAACGATATATGTACGGTTATTTCAGAATGTATAATTTGTTCTTTCACCAGAAATTGTGTTTAGACCCCCTCCTCATAACATACTCGCAGGTTAGATTTATGTAAGAGATTTGGTAGCCTTTGGTGTAACACCCCACCTCCGCTAGGGTCACTCACAAAGGGAATGCACTAGCTCTGGTGGAGTATTATCTAGGTAAACATACATAGAAATATTACAAGACAGAACATAAATAAAACAGCGAAAGGAAAACCCAAATTTCATTGCTTTAAAATCTAGTAAGGTCTAAAGCCTTTTACATCAAAATGCTATTAAGTCAATTACATCGAAATCTGTCTTGCAATAGTAAAGAAGCATAAAACCATAGTTATAAATCATTCCCCAATAAAGCAAAGCAAGCCATAGCCAAGAGAAATCCAAGGCGTACATGAAAGAGCTTTGGAGCTTGGTAAGATCCGAACTAAGTTATATTCCCACCCTGCGAAGCTGGGGGGGGGGGGTGGACGGAAGAAAAAGAGGCGAAACAAAACGGGTCAGTCATAAAGACTGAGTAAGTCCTAGTGACTTTCAGCATAAAAATAGGTAAAGATAACATGGCATGAATAAACTGAAAGTAAACATAAGCATGATGACAAGATAAGCTACAGGAAAGATAACTAAGAGTAACCTCATATGGTTTTTGTCAGGTATAACATCGCCAGGTTTCCATTCAAGATAAACTAAGTATAATTTCGCAAGATTTCTATCAAGAATCACAAGATTTCTCTACTTTACCATTAAAATATTTCTATGATATCTATTTGCTCTGCACCTATCGTACTAGTATCCCAACCCGTGTCATGTGTTGACTATAAAATGATCCCTTTCCCAATGTCATGAAATGATCAATTACTTGGTCTCACGAAACGATCTATTAATCGATCGGCTCCCTACAAGTCTTATCTCGTTCATGTGTCTGTGTCATACGGCCCTATCACGAATGTAGTCACCTGTGCTAGGTCCACCATAGGGTGTATCAAGCCCTAGGGTGCCAACCACCGACACGAATCAAGCACGAACAGTGTAAACCTACTGGTGCCCAATGCCTGCTTTTTCAACTCCGGACTATGTGCACGACCGTAGTCCGCCTGAACCTACAATGGCGCACCAACTCAGCCGTCGTTCTGGTCGCTTATAATTAGCCCAGTAATCGTGCCCCACCCTGCCTAGTTCCAGGGTACCATGATACATCTAGTGGGTTACTGCTGAAAAGGACCGCGTAACTAGGGTTTCCGTCCAGCAGATTAAGTGTTGTCATTTAAATTCGAGACTTAACCCCATTAGTCTAGCATGTCAAGTTGGTTAAGTGTGGTCATTCTAGTTCGTGACTTAACCCGTCTACGTGTCATGTCAAATTGGCTAAGTGTTGTCGTTCAAGTTCATGACTTAGTCCTACGAATCATGTGTCAAGTTGGTTAAGTATGTTCAAGCGGTTCGTGACTTAACCCTACCAAACCATCGTGTCAAATTGGTTAAGTATATTCAAGCGGTTCGTGACTTAACCCTATCAAGTCATCGTGTCAAATTGGTTAAGTATATTCAAGCGGTTCATGACTTAACCCTATCAAGTCATCGTGTCAAATTGGTTAAGTATATTCAAGCGGTTCATGACTTAACCCTATCAAGTCATCGTGTCAAATTGGTTAAGTATATTCAAGCGGTTCATGACTTAACCCTATCAAGTCATTAATTCATTTATGCACCCCAACCTCTCACATCAGACCAGTTGTTGTGGTCACTGGATATGCCGGGCGGTTCCGGGCAGAATTACACCACAACTCAGTCTAACCTCGGGTTTTCAAATGCGATATGACCAACTACCCACATTGGATCCTATTGTTTGCTGTAACTGGATTTGCCGGGCGGTTCCGGGTAGAATTACACTGCAAACTCAACCCAACCTCGAGTTGGCCATTTTCTAGTTCATTCTAAATGTCATGTCCATGTTCAAGTTTCATGTCAAGTTCGTGTCTAGTTTCATGGCGAGTTTCATGTCAAGTTTCATGTTTTCACTTATGCCTATTATCAAGTTAATGATTCGTATTCATAACCAATTCATGTTTCAAGTTCATAAGCATGTTTACGTGCCTTCTAGATGTCCAATACATACCAACTACCCAGAACCCAACTTAGGCGCGTTCATATTAAACTTTCTCCAAGTCATAAATTATCATACATGTTTCTACTCCAAATTTTACATAATTAACATATGCCCAAGTCCTAGGTTACATGTCAGTTTTTACATATGCCCAATTCATACCAGATTTACATATGTTCAATTCATGTCGTTTTACATATGTCAAGATTCATGATTTTCGTGTTTACAAAGCTATGCTCAATTTACATAGATCCAGTTTTATACCCAAAATTACATGTATAACATGTTTACACCAATTTACCCATAACGAGTTCTAGCCAAATTACATATATCAAAATCCATGTCAAATTATATATGCCAATCCCCATTCTTGCAATTACTCTTATAATGATAATACCCAAATATTCAATTTTTATGTTATGCCATCAATTCCACCAAACACATATATCCGAATAGGTATTATCCCAAGATTCCCCTATATTCAATCGTACGCAAATCGCAGTTTAGGCCTAGATCCAAAATTGATCTAAGTTCATCAAAGAAAATAAATAGGGAAAGGTAGAATTTGTATAACAATAGGTGTAGAGAGGAAAATGGCATAAAAACGTCATCTCTGGCATAAAAGATAGATCTTGAGAATAACATTAACATGAACTGATTTACAACAGGCTGAATAGATCATGAATTTGACAAAAGAATAAAGATAGAAAAGCCCAAAACTCAAGATTCAAGAGGAAACAGAAATAGACTTGAACCGATGAACATGCTTACATCCAATTACACTTTATTCCATGGCCATATTATTATTAAGCATTTCAATCTAAAAAGTAACTAGAACTTACATTGATTGGCTAAGAGAGGACAAATCGATTCGTTGTCGTGTTGAAACGTCTAACTTGATTAATCTTCTGATTTGATTCAATATGGTCTAGGCATCGTTGCTTGAAGTCGTTGAATCTTTACTTGAATCCTAACTAGATTTGAATCTCCTCTTGAAAGACTTGAACAACATATCCTCGTCTCAGACTTATGTATTAATTTATTCATTTTCTCAGAGGCAGCATAAGGACAGAATGAAATGGTGTAGAGAGAATGAGGCGAGAGGCTGTTTATATAGGATTAGGCGGACGAACCTAGGCAGAAAACGAGACCAGGTACATCAGAATGCACCCAGGCCCAAAAGCAGATTCGGGGACCAGGTCGACACCCAAGTCGACCTGGTCTTGGGGGTGTCGACTGCCCAGTCGACTCCCCAGTCGACCTGGGTGCTGGGCGGGAAATTTCCCGCCCAGTCTGTCTGGGTTTTGAAATTCGAATTTTGAACTCGAATTCGAGCTGTTTTGAACTCTGAAAATTCCTTAAAATTCGGAGGGTCATATCTCCCTCATACGGACTCTGATTCTCGCAAACTCGGACTCGTTTCCAAGCAGAATTTCGAGACGGATGCAATGGGGCAACCCGTTTCCCTTGATTCTGATCTTAAAATTTAATTCTGCCTTGATTTATGATTTTAACATGTTGTTAAAATTCGGGTTGTTACATTTGGACACTTGTTAGACAGTGTCGTTATTTTGGTAAGGCTATATTTGATTATTATATTTTATCCATTTCACCATGAGATGTTTTATCGAGCTCTGATATATTTATTATCTCTGTCTTTTCAGCAGGATACGAGACAAACCAGTTCGAGTTTCAATGGTTTTAGATTTATGATTTTTGGAAAATCCGGACCTGCTCGAATTTGGTGTTACATCTGGTATCAGAGCTCAGGTTTAAGATTCCTATATATAGTTAGTGAGTGGTCTATTTGTATTTTAAAAATATAAATATTATATTTATTTATTTATTTATTTATTTATACCAAGATCCATCAGGGAGACCCACTTTCAAGAAAATCACACATGTAAAGTGTTGAGCAATGGATTAGTACACCAGTGTTATTTATACCAAGATCCATCAGAGAGACCCACTTTCAAGAAAATCACACATGTAAAGGTTGATCACCAAATTAATATACAACAGGATAAGTTGTATCAATCATAGTAGTCACATAGGCATAGGTAATTTCAGAATTACTACAGGGATAAATATGAATCAAAATACGATTATCTTACAACTAGGCACAGTTCTAGTTCCGCTTCATTGCAAGTCATGACTTCTATTTGTTCAAATCTAAAGAATAACTAAACTTACAAACAAATGAACAAATCGTATTTTCTGGGATCTGATTTCTGAGACTGAAAAGCTAACCTTTGATGTAGACTATGGATTCTCTAGTTTGGACTTGACTAGGGGCTTTCTAACTTGATTTCTAGTTTAAAGAAAAATGGAGGCTACGCTAGTTTGGCCATGGACAGCATGACGACTTTAGAAAGCAAGGTTATGTGGTTTTAGGGTTGAGGATTGGGGTTGTTTATATAGAAGTTTAGATTAATGAGAGCCGTTAGATCAACCTAGGAGTAATTAGAGCCATACAGACCAAACAAAGCCAAACGAAAGTCGCCATATATGCCCTAATGACTCAGAAAAACGCCACTGGACAAAACAAAGTAGATCTGGCCGAGGCGGTCAACCTCTACAGGAGGAGTTGACAACCCTCTTGGGGGGTCGACACCTATGTCGACCCCCCATGGGGGAAGTCGACCCCTGTGGGCGGGAATTTTCCCGCCCAGCTGATTCCTGGAATTTTGAATTTCGAACTGCTTTTTGATTTAATTATTATTTATATTTAATTTCTGTTTAAACTCGAAATATTCTGAACTCCATAACTTCTTCATACGGAGTCCGATTCACGCAAACTCGGACTTTATCTCAAGCAGAATTCCAAGATGAACACAATAGAGAAACCTGTTTCCCTTAATTTCCACTTTTAAAATGAAGTATTCTTTAATTCGTTACTTTAATGTTCACAAAAAATGCAGGGTGTTAAATTCTCCCTTCCTTAAAGGATTTCGTCCCCGAAATCTTCCAGTCAAGAAGATTGTATATTCTACCATCCAATCATCCACCTACTCAATCATCAAACACAGGCATCCATTGTCCTTAAACAGATTTCTAATGCTTTCATAACTATATGCGTAGTGTGTGTATATGTCCTTATCTAATGCAAAATCAGGCGGTCTACTGATTCAGTTGACCTCCTTAATGCAAATCATGATAGTGCCATGAATCCATTATGTATGCAATTATTCCTATTCGTACTTTATAACTTCTACATGAGTGCATAATCATTCATACAAGTGCAACATCCATATGACAACACATCAAGTTTCAATCCATATACAGATACATATATGCATATGCAATATGAAAGTGACTGAGCCGATCTAGTACCTAATGTGTGTATATGCATCCACGAGCAACCACTAGCAACCACTTGCAACCATCAATCATAACATGTTTCAAATACATGTTTACATCTATTGGTTTCTACTTAAGGATCAAGAATAGGACCGAGGAGATATACTTAAAAGATAGATTTAAGCATGCATAAACTTATGGAAAGGTGATCAAGGATGTACCCTAAAAAAGAAAAGGGTAGGCTGCGCGTATCTTGTACACAGTCTCCCAAGTCGCGTCTTTCTCAGCGTCACTCCATTGAACTTTAACAAGCTTGACTTCACAGTTGCGTAGCTTTTTGACTTCTATCCCTAAGATACGATTTGGAACTCTCCTCACCGTCGCTTCTCGTTCCACTTCTACTTCTTCTAGTATGCTTGGCTCCACAACTTCCGCAGACTCATGTAAGCACTTTCGTAGATGAGAGACATGGAAAACATTATGAACTCCAGCCAATCTTTCGGGCAGCTCTACTCTATAAGCCATCTTCCCAACCCTCTCAATGATAGGAAATGGCCCTACAAATCTTGGTGCCAATTTTCCTGTAGACCCAAAACGAACGACATTCCTCCAAGGAGACACTTTAAGGAAAACCCTGTCTCCAACCTCAAACTCAAGGTCGGTCCTTCTTTTATCAGCATAGGACTTTTGTCTATCTTGTGTAGCCTTCATTCATCTTCGTATCAAGTCCACCTTCTCTGAAGTTTCTCTAATCATGTCCAGCCCAAGTACGAGCTTGTCTGTAGACTCCCACCAACAAGTTGGTGATCAGCATGGTCTTCCCTATAAAGCCTCGAAGGGTGCCATGCCTATGGTGGCTTAGTAGCTACTGTTGTAGGCGAATTCCACCAAAGGAAGATGATCCTCCCATGTCCCTCCAAAATCAAGAATGCACAACTTCAAAAAATCTTTTAATACTCTGTTCACCCTTTCCGTCTGACCATCGGTTTGAGGGTGATAGGTCGTGGTTAAGCATAGTTGTGTGCCTACGGCCTCTTGCCAACTCTTCCAAAACTCGCTCGTAAAAATAGGATCTCGATCACTTACTATGCTAGAGGGTACTCCATGCAGTCGAACCACCTCTTTAAGATAAATGGATGCTAACGATGAGGAAGTCCTCCTACTTTTAACAGGTATAAAGTGAGCACTTTTAGTGAGCCTGTCCACTATTACCCAAATACTGGTATTTCCCCTTCTTGACCTGGGCAACCCATCAATAAATGCATCGAAATGCTATCCTATTTCCACTGTGGGACTTCTAGAGGATGAAGCAGACCACTAGGCTTCTTCTGCTCCGCTTTGACTTGCTGGCATATCAAGCATTTAGAGACAAACTCAGCTACATCCTTCTTCATGCCATTCTAGAAGAAAACCCTTTTTATGTCTTTATACATCTTGTCCCCACCTGGATGTATGGTCAACTTAGAATGGTGTGCTTCTTCAAGAACGGTTTTCACAAAATCCCTTGCTTGTGGGACACATAGTCTTCCATCCCGTCTCAGCCAACCCTTGTCATCGATGGAGTAACTATTGACGTGACTAGAAGTCTCACCTCTAATTAGCTTATCCATCACATCAACTAGCTGAGGGTCTTCTCGTTGCACGGTTCCTATTGAGTCCAAAAGAGTAGGCCGCACCTCTAGCGATGCTAACAAACTAGGTACAAATTCGAAGGAGGGTCTAAAGTCAAAGTTTACTATGTACTCCAAGCTTTGCCTTTCTACAAAGAAAGGAATTAAGGTCAACTTTTTCTATTTAAGGCGTCCGCCACCACATTGCCCTTGCCAGGGGTATAAGCAATCTCAAAATCATATGAGGTAAGAAATTCTATCCACCTTTGTTGTCTCAAGTTAAGATCTTTCTGTGAGAAAAGGTACTTTAATGATTTATGGTCAGTAAACAATTCAAACCTTTCTCCTAGTAGGAAATGACGCCATGACTTAAGAGCGAAAACAATGGCAGCTAACTCTAAATCATGAGTTGGGTAGTTTTTCTCATGTACCTTTAACTGCCTTCCCCCATAACAAACTACTCTGCCCTCTTGCATCAATACAACACCCAATCCTGTACTGCATGCGTCTATGTATACAGTAAACACCTTACCCCCCTCCGGCAATGTCAGGACCGAGGCTGTTGTCAGAGCCCTTTTTAGTCGTTAGAAAGCAACATCGCAATCCAAATCCCAAGCAAAAGTTAGGTTCTTCTTCGTCAATCTTGTAAGTGGTGCTGAGATCTTCGCAAAGTCTTTAATGAACTTTCTGTAAAAGCCTGCAAGCCCGAGAAAACTTCGTACTTCGGTTGTGTTCCTGGGGACCTTCCCATCTTGCCCCGCGACTACTTTTGCGGGATCCACAGCTATCCCCTCTTTGAACACCATATGTCCAAGAAACCTTACTACTTCTCTCCAAAAATGGCATTTGGAGAATTTTGCTTTTAGCTAGTGTGCACGAAGAGTATCCATGACTTCCCTTAAATGCAAAGCATGCTCTTCCTCACTTTTTGAGAAGATAAAAATGTCGTCCACAAAGACCACTACAAATTTATTAAGGAACTCCCTGAACACCCGACTCGTCAAGTCAACGAAATAAGCAAGTGCGTTCGTCAAGCCAAAAGGCATGACAAGCCATTCGAAGAAACCATCCGGGGTCCTGAATGCGGTCTTATCAATGATGTCCTCAGCTACTCTTAGCTGATGAAACCTGGTAGCCAGATCTTGTTTGGAGAAAACTGATGCACCTACAAGCTAATCAAACAAGTCGTCTATTCTTGGGAATGGGTGCCTATTCTTCTTGGTCAGCTTGTTTAGCTCCCTATAGTCAACGCATAGGTGAAGTGAACCATCTGCTTTGGTTGCAAACACCATTGGAGCACCCAATTCAGAAATACTCCGCCTTATAAACCCCTTTTCAAGCAACTCTTTAACATGCTTGCTGAGCTCCTTCCTTTCCCTTGGAGCCATGTGTCTAATGGTTAGAGCAACGGGTTTTGCATTATCAACCAGGTATATGCAGAAGTCTATCTCCTGCTTCAGAGGTAAACCCTTTACCTCTTCAAAGACATCCGAGTATTCACGGACCACTCTAATAGATTTCAGGTTTTCAACAAACGCATCAAGATATTCTAGGTAGTTAAGCATAACAGAGTTCATGGGATTACAAGAGATTTCGAGAGTGTAACCGAGGCGAGTCATAAGTCTAACTACTCACTTTTCACAATCGAGGATGGCACCATTACTGGATAGCCAGTCCATGTCTAGAATCAAGCCATAGCCCGTGAAGCCCAAAACATAGGCATTACATCTAAACCCAATGCTTAGTATAGAAATTTCCAAATCCAAACAAATCATTGATAAATAAGATGAACCCCCAATTAGATTTGAAACAACCAAGGGATCCTCTACTATACTGGTGTCTAGGTGTAGAGATTCAACTAAAGCAGTAGATATAAAAGAGTGCGATGCACCAGAATCAAAGAGAGTACGAACAGGATGATCAAAAAGATAAACTAAACTCTCAACAGAAATATTTATACCTCGTTCTTGCGGAGGTGCTATGAGAGCGTGAACCTGCCCTCTAGCAGGAGATCCAGTCCTCTGCCCTTGCCCTTGCTTTCTTGGGCAGTCCTTAGCCATGTGTCCTGTCTCGCCATACTGAAAATAACCACCTATCTACCTCTTCTTCTTTCTGCAGTTCTTAATTAGATGTCCAGGTATGCCACAAAAATTACACTTCCTCTTGTCATGGGGTTTGTTATTCTTCCCGCCCTTCTTGGAATCCGTCTTCTTGTTCTGTGATCCCTCCACTTTCTTGACTTAAGGTACTTCCACCTTTGTCTCTTTCATGCCATTCTTGTCTTCCTCCGGTAACAGTGCCATGTCCACCAGTCTCTCATAAGTCGCACCCATATAGGTATATGGGACATAGCTAGGCTGTGTAGTGGCTCGTTCAACCCTTTAACGAAATGGAGAGCCTTCTTATATGGAGTGTTCACTAACTCCAATCCGAATCTAGCCAGCTGGTTGAATTGGTTGACGTATTCCTTGACCGATAGGCTTCCCTGTTTGAGAGCTAAAAACTTCTCCACCTGTAGGCTTCGTTCAGCTTGCGAGAGGAACTTCATTTCAAAGCTCATTCTGAAATCCTCCCAAGTTTCAACTGGTCTCTCAGCATTAGTAACTTCCCACCAATAAGAGGCTTCGTCCTTAAGTAACTACACAGTCAATTGTATCTTCTGCCTATCGTCCACCACGAAGATAACGAACAAATCTTCTATTTCCTTGAGCCAATTTCTTGCTTCCACAAATGACTCAGTCCCATTAAAGTTCTTTCCACCCATGGCTCGAAAGTCTCTACATATCTACGAGAAAGCATTCACACGAGGAGGAGGAGGAGGTGGAGGAGGAACAACTGCAACTGGGGGAGGAGGAACGTCTGCTGGGTCTGCGTCATTAGCACTAGCCTCCATGTACCTTCTGAACCAACCAGGTACCGATACGCCCTCAGGAAGATTAAGATCCCCAGACATGATGAAAAACGAAAAGAAAAGGTTCAAAACAAAGGATAGAAAGATAGTGCATATGGCTTTGGGGATTATGCTTTTTAAAATAAAACAATATTTTTCTTAAAAATGCTTCTTTAAACATCTTTTTGAAAAATAGTTTTCAAAAACTTTTATCTGATCTGGTAAACCATTGCTCTGATACCAAGTGTAAACACCCCACCTCCGTTAAGGTCACTCACAAAGGGAATGCATTAACTTTGGTAAGCATTTTGGGTAAAAGACTAAGATAATTTACAAGACAGACATATAAACAGCGGGAAACTGAAATTATTTATTAAATAGCATGGTTCAGTCAAAACATTACAAGCATTGTCTCAAAACCCAACTTCTAAATTATTACAACAAAACATCTATTTTGATTTAAATCTCCAAGTATATAAAGAAGCATAAAACAGAAGTAAAGCTTCATAAATCCCCAATAAAAGTGTAACCACAGCCATAGCCCAAGAAAAGAGAATCCAAGCAATACATCTACTCTCTTCAAGCATGAAAAGGTCTGCACTAAGCTGAAGTATTCCCACCCTGCGGACCTTGGGGGGGACGGAAGAAAAGAAGGCGAAAGAAAATGGGTTAGACATAAGTCTAGTAAGTCCAGTGATTATTTAGCATGTAAACAGGAAAAAGGATCATGACATGAATAAACTAAACCTAGGACAATACCCTAGAAATAAGATAACAATAAATAAGGCAAGATAAAGTGAATATACTATCGCGCTCATTTCTATTTCTCTGCACCTACTAATAAGTGTTTTCAACTAGCACCATGTGTTCATGATAAAATGATCCCCTTTTTCGATCGGCTTCTACTCACATGCATTTATGACTTGTGACATTCGGCCCCGCTTGATTGTAGATACATGTGCTGGTCCCACCATGGGGTGTATCAATTCCTATGGTGGCAACCCGACACCAATTCAAGATGCACAGTGTATACTACTGATGCCCAGTGCCTGATTTGTCGATGCTGGAGTATGTGCACACCCATACTCCGTCGGAACCTACACTGCGGCACCACCCGCCGTTATTTTGAACGCTTATAATCAGCCTAGTAATCGTGCCCCACACTGCCTGGTTCAGGTTACCATGATACATCTATGTGGGTTACTGCTGAAATGGGTACCCATTACTAAGGGTTTCTTAATCAACATGTTAAAATGGTTAAGTGTTCTCAAATTAACCTAATCCCCACCCATCAGTTTAGTTAACATGTTGTATTGGTTAAGTGTTACCTTAATTTACTTAACCCTGCCATTCTTAGCTTGCTTGTTTCTTAGCTTTAATTCAGTCATTAAAGCGCCCACCTCTCACATTAGATCTATATTGTTGCGGTCGCTGGATGTGCCGGGTGGTTCCGGGCAGTATTACACTTCAACACAATCTAACCTCGTATTTTTGGGCTTAATGCGCTAACCTCTCACATTAGATATGTATTGTTACGGTTGCTGGATGTGCCGGGCGGTTCCGGGCAGTCTTACACTGTAACTCAATCTAACCTCGGGTTAGCATATTCATCTTTTTAATTAATTTACATATTTACCATTTATGTTTATATGTAAATTATCTACTAATGTTGTCAACTCAAGTCATGTCCCATTTACCCTTCTAAATTTTGTCCATAATTCTTAGGTATACAAATTATACCATTACATGCCATTAATCATTTACATGATTATGAGCCAACTTATGCCAATAGCATGTAGTTTAATATTTTTCCAACGTATCCCCCGTTATTCGTTCGTATAAGTTACATAGAGCGTTAGGCTCGCAAATTAGCCTAACTCAAAAACAAAAAGGGAAAAGCAAAGGGACATGTAACATTCCAACGACATAAAACAGTATAGATCAACTAAGCATGTGTGATATAAATTTGGCATAGTACTACACAAATTTAATTAATCATGTAAATGAGAACTTGCATTTGAGTTGGACCAAATTAACATATATCTAAACATCTAAGCAAGTAGATCTAGACATATAAGCATATATGAACATGACTTAGCTTATGGTCTTGCATATAATATATCATAAAAGAATCACCAAATTTATATACAATATGATAGGTTCATCACCAAATTAATATTAGACATGATAGGTTCATCACCAAATTAATATACAACATGATAGGTTCATCAAAAAATTAATATACAACATGATAGGTTTATCACCAAATTAATATACAACATGATAGGTTCATCACCAAATTAATATACAACATGATAGGTTCATCACCAAATTAATATACAACATGACAAGTTGTATCAATCACAATAGTCATGTAAGCATAGGTAATTTCAGAATTGCTACAGGGATAAACATGAATCAGAATACAATTATCTTAAAACTAGGCACAATTCTAGTTTCGCTTCATTACAAGTTATGACTTTTATTTGTTTAAATCTAAAGAATAACTGAACTTATAAACAAAAGAACAAATCTTATTTTCTGGGATCTGATTTCTGAAATTGAAAAGCTATCCTTTTATGTAGACTACTGATTCTCTAGTTTGGACTTGATTGGGGGCTTTCTAACTTGATTTCTAGTTTAAAGAAAAATGGAGGCTACGCTAGTTTGACCATGGACAGCATGACGACTTCAGAGAGCAAGGTTATGTGATTTTAGGGTTGGGGTTGTTTATTTAGAATTTTAGATTAATGAGAGCCATTAGATTAACCTAGGAGTAATCTAAGCCATCTAGATCAAATAGAGCCAACCAGAAGTCGCCACATATGCCCTAATGACTCAGAAAAACATCACTGGACAAAACAGCCCAGATCTGGCCGAAGGGGTCGACCCCTACAGGGGGGTCGACACCCCAGTCAACACCTATGTCGACCCCCTATGGGGGGAGTCGACCCCTGTGGGTGGGAATTTTCCCGCCCAGATGATTCTTAGAATTTTGAATTTCGAACTGCTTTTTGATTAAATTATTATTTACATTTAATTTCCATTTAAACTTGAAATCTTATTAACTCCATAACTTCTTCATACGGTGTCTGATTCACACAAACTCGGACTCTATCTCAAGCAGAATTCTAAGACGAACGCAATGGAGAAACCTGTTTCCCCTAATTTCCACTTTTAAAATTAAGTATTCTTTAATTTGTTACTTTAATGTTCACATAAAATATGGGGTGTTACATTGAGCTTGAGAGAGAGAGAGAGAACTTGTCCAAAAGTTGAAGCAAAGGAGAGAAGGGTCCGATAGTCCCCTTCCATTTTCAACATGGAAGTATTTATAGGTAAAGAGAGGCTCTGGGTGAGCTGCACATAGCTTGCCTCTTTTGCGAAGCTTGGACACGTGTCGCTTGATCATTTGAAGTAGTTACGGCGGTGGTGGTAGGACCCAGTCTACTGTTAATTAATAGTATCCTCTAGAATTGTGGCTTACGTGGCACTCGAGATGAGGTGTATAAAAAGTAGAGCTTTGGCTGGAAGTGGTTGACTACTTTTAATGCCTTGAGAATTGGGTTAATGAATGACTTGTCTGGATATTTCCATGTAGATCCAGAGATATCAATCGATCCGACTTTCGGGGAAGTGTTTGACTCGGTTGATCTGGGTGAGCGATTCTTTCGAGGCATGAGATGTTGTTGCTCGGGGGAAATATGGCTCGAGCCATATTTTATTTGGGCTTTTCTGAAGAAGGAGTCAACCTCCTAGGCTTTATGAATAAGAGGTTGCTCGCTTATGCTCAGTCGGCAAGTCTTTTGACATTAGGCTTTGATCCGTTGAGCTGCGGCATCTTTTGCCAAAAACTGGGTCAACAATATACCCCTCAGAGTGCATCCTTCTTGGTAAAGGAGGCGTGTTATGAATATTGCATCGGAGTCCAATGTGCAGGCAGCTATGATTGCGCCGAACCATATTAAGGCCAGAAATCTAACGATCCATATGGTTGTATTAAGGCCAAAAAACCAACGATCGATGGTGATTGTATTAAGGCCAGAAAACCGACAACCACCGAGGACCATATTAAGGCCGAAAATGCTGTGAAAGTAGTCGATAGCTTCGGTCGTAATATCCAATACCTGTAGAGATTGTGAGGACCATTCTCGGTTTAGAGATAACTTTAGTCTTGATTGGGCGAGTATCATCCATATTTGGCTTAAAGAGTTGGCGAGCAGTAATCACACTTGGCTTAAAGGGGTAGTGAGCATTAACCATACTCGGCTTACAGAGATGGCGAGTATTATCCATACTCGGCTTACAGAGATGGCGAGTATTATCCATACTCGTATTATAGAGATGGTGAGTATTATCCATACTCGGCTTATGGAGATGGCTCGTATTGTCCATACTCGGCTTATGGAAAGTGTTAATTGTGCTTGGCTTATATTATTTTATCTGTACTCAGCTAATGGAGTTGGATGCATGCAGTGATGTGTAAATGATATTTGTAAAGTTTTGGCGAGTGGAGAGTGCACTCGACTCAAAGAAGGGGCGAGTATAATCCATACTCAGCTTGGAGAAACCAGACCGTACTTGGCTCGAGGAGTAGGCTTAGATATAATGGCAGGCATTAAACGTATTTTACAGACGGTGGCTTAGCACTGACCATATTCGGGTTAGCGAGCATCAGTCATGCTCGGCTTGAATTATTCAAACATAGTCCATGTTTGCAAAATAAAGTTTATTGTTGCTAAAGAGCTATTACAAAAAAATGAAAATAAGTTCTAAATGGGCAATAACTAAATCCAAAGCGTGCCTAGGAGCTAAATCCTAACCTCGCACGTGTGTACTTCATCATACACATTTTATTGAAAGAAACAGAAATACATTCAAAAGAAAAATCTAAATCTTATTAATTGATGATGATGCCGCGATTTCTGGGCTTAGGGTTCTTTCTGTTTCAAGGAGTTTGGGCAGAAGATTGTGGTGGCATGGCCGATGTGGACTTCTTGACATACTTGGGTAACTCGCCCCGCCTGACCATATCCTCGATGAGATGCGCACGTGTCTGCTTTCACTGGTGCTGTGCCCGACTGTGTTGTGAAACATGCAGTGATTTCCACAGTCGAGCTCTTTTTTTGTCGGCTCCCTTCGAGGTCGTTTTGGGAGAGGCAAAGATCCTCGTACGTCAAGGTAGATGTCAAGCAGGAAAGAACTGAGTTCGGTGTACTGATCATACTTGTTCTCTATCCGGGGTCGTACATTGCGTTCATTCTTTTCTGAGGCCTTTCCTCTTCATCTATTCTGGCCATTGGTGTTGGATGGACCTCCGTCTTTGGCAGTAAGTACCTCATGGTTCTCTATCTCAATGTTGGAGTCTTCTTGTCGGAGGAACCGCTCAGCCTTGGAATAGAAGTCGTCAATGTCCTTGAGAGGATCTCTAGTTAAGGACATCCTGAATTCTGATCGGTTTTGAACACCTGCAATGGCAGCCTTAAGAATCTTTAATGGCTCGGGTCGATCGACTGATGTTACGGTTGCATTGGACCTTTTGAGGAAAGATCGAAGTGTCTCTCCTAGTTGTTGCTTGATGGAGGTAAGGAACATGACACTCTTTGGTCGAGAGATATGGACTCTGAATTGCTCGATGAAGAGGGTGACCAGCATGTTCTGGCTACCGAAAGACTCTGTTTTTAACCGCTGAAACCACATGCCGGCCATATCTGTGAGGAAGAGAAGGAAGCACTTGGCCATAACGTTGGTCTATATAGATAGTACTTCCATATGGTGCATGTACCGCATAAGATGAATGGTCGAGTCGGTCCGACCATTATAGGGTTCAATGGCTCGAAACTTGAAGATCGGAGGGTTTCGGGAGTTTCTGATTTCCCTGGTAAAGAGGCTGCGATGGATATCATCTATATCTTTCTGAGAAGAAGTGCCTCGGGAGAACCGTCTGATAATACTTGCAAGCTGGCTTCCATCTCCAACGAGCCATTACCATGAATCCAACTCCGCATTTGGAAGAACTTCAGTACTAGGGTTCACCAAAAGCATGCTCGAAAGGGTGGTTGTTGGTTGGGCTCGACCTCGGAGAGTTGAGTGAAGGCGAGGGAGAGGGTCCATTGTAGTTGTCGGTTCTGGGCAGACTGGCGCCTTCTTGAACCGGATGAGAATTGGTCTGAGCCATTCCCATGATGGAAGGTCCGGGTTGATCCAGCATAACATGTGATGTTTGGGGCTCTCTGGTGTCCCCGCCCGAAGTGATGTTAGAAGGGTTTACGGTGGCATTTTCCTCCTCCGTGGTGAGAATCGGTATGGTATAGTGATCTTCCTGGTTCGAAGAGAAGGCTTCATCCGCTCTTCGTTGGAGGGAAAGAGGCATAAGATGAGTCTGTTGTAAGATGCTGGGTTGTAATGGGAATGTCATTGATCCTGGTCGACCAAGATGTTATTCGGTTGATCCAGCAGGTTAAATTGTTCCCTGGAGTAGAGGCAAAATGGCCGAACGATCTAGATCTTGATCGCGGGCCTCTTGGAATCTGCAACTATGGTTGCGCTGGTTACTGGAAGCGATAATCCTGACTATGGTCGGATGAGGAGTGTAGTCGAGCCAGGAGGAAGCAAAGGTGCGACCTGATATGCGGCTTGTATTTGTGCAAACCGAAGATCAGTTGCTGCCCCGACTCCGCCCGGTAGATGAATTGATGTTGAAGCGTTTGATCCCTTTTCCATCCGAGCGAGGAGGTTACTCATCAATTGTTATTATTGTTCAAGGAGTTTACCCTGAGTTGCCATCTGGCCTCTGAACTCATCCATGATCTTATCCATTCATCCAAGTAAGATTCCAGGATATGTCTTCATGAGAGGAGGCTTCCTGACTTGCTTATACATCATTTGTTTCGGTTTCATCAGCGTTTGTGGGGCGAGAAAATGTTGCATCTTTCTTCCGCTTGTTCGCCATGGATCAGAGTAAGCTGAAAGTCATGGGGTATGTCGGTGTGTGCCCGTTCTTGGCACGCCAAAGTGTTGACGTCAAAAGTTGGTCACTAGTGACAGCCAACCTCCAATTGTGCGTATAACACACGAGTTACAATCATAGAATATGGAAAAGTAAGGAAAAAAGAGGGATCACGCAGAATTTTTATAGTGGTTCGACAAAGATGGTGCCTACGACCACTTTATATATATTGATTTTCTTTTATTACATGTACAACACTTTTTCTATTTGAGGAAAGAGGGAGAATTGGCTATTTTTGGAGTTAGCCATGGAGTTTGAACTTGAGAGAGATTGATCTTGCCCAAAAGTTAAAGTAAAGAAGAGAAGGTTCCGAAAGTCCTTTTCCATTTTCACCATGGAGCTATTTATGGTGAAGAGAGGCGCTGAGTGAGCTGCACATGGCTTGCCTCTTTTGTGGAGATTAGACACGTGGCGCTCGATCACTTGAAGTAGTTGCGGTGGTAGGACACGGTCTACTGTTAATTAATAGTATCCTCGAGAATTGTGGCTTACGTGGCACTCGAGATGAGGTGCATCAAAATAGAGCTTTGGCCGGAAGTGGTAGACCGCTTTTAATGCCTTAAGAATCGGGCTAACGAATGACTTGTCTGGATATTTCCACGTAGATCCAGAGATATCAATTGATCCGACTTTCAGTGAAGTGTTTGACTCGGTCGGTCTGGCAAAGCAATTCTTTCGAGGCATAAGATGTTGTTGCTGGAGGTAAATATGGCTCGAGCCATATTTTATTTGGGCTTTTCTGAAGCAGGAGCTGATTGCCTTGGCTTTATGAATAAGAGTTTGGTCGCTTATGCTCGGTCGGCAAGTCTTTTGACATTGGGCTTCGATTTGTTGAGCCGTGACATTTTTTCCAAAAAGTGGGTCAACAAATAGGATAGGAAAAGATTTCTTAAGGAGTTTTCAAGTTTCAAATTTAAAAGTTTAAAGTTTTAGAAAAGTTATTGATTTTGACCTTTTTTTGAAGAAAGTATAAATGTTTGTTTTCCAAAAGAATAAGGTATGTAAGCAAGTTGTGGGGTTAAGTCACAAAGGTAGAAAAGGGAAGACACGAATAAATGAATTAGAAATGTATGTTGAATAGATTTAAGATAGATTTTACAATACTGAATAGAAGTAATCAATTCTTATTTACCTAAATTTTTGACTTTTGAGAAATGTTTTAAAAGACATTTTGAAAATATTAATGGTTTAGTAGGACAATTCCAGTAGTGTGCTTGAACACTAGTAGAAATTTGGGAAATTATCTCGGCATGTGAGTAAACCACAAACTTAAGCGGTAATTGTAGAAAGTCCCAAGTAAAAAATAGGGAAGTAAAAATAGAAAATTGCCAACATTAAAAAGGTTATATGGTAATGTATGTGAACTGAGAAAAATAATGTTAGAAAGTTGTCTCTTTAGAGGTTACTATTTTAGTGAAAAGGGATTAAAGGGAAATTTTAATACTTGTGTAGTTTATGTGGAAGGGAAGTAGAGAGGTTCCACATAAATATTGATTTAATAGATGATACAAGTTAAGTGGAAAAGGTCGGTCAATTCAAATGAGAATTAAGTTCCCACGTAAATCAGTAATAAAACGAGAGAAGATTAAATTTTCAAGAAAAGGCCTAGAACATAGCTAGTTGGAATATGAAGGTAAATGAAAAGTAAGAGCAAGTTTGGGATTCTTGTATGGAAAACTGTGGTATGATGTGTGATTAATGGAAATCCCATTTTTAGTGCCTTTTAGAAAATTAGAAGGCATGACGTGTTGTCTTACTTTAAGAAATGAAAAAAACTAGGCTTATGGCTGTGGGTTACTTCATGGTGAAGTAAAGGCTGTCAGTTTTGTATCCTTTTAGGTATCGGGTATGGTTAGCCTGTGGATATCAGTATATCTTTGGTGGACAATTGAGAATGACTCATGGAACTAGCAGGTACGCAGAATGGGTTTGTAGAGAGTGGTAGATGGAAGGGATGAATGCTATGGTTGGATGGATTCAGTGATGAGGACCCATTTTTATGTCATGGGGACATAGTCCTAGACCTCATAGTCTGAGTAGATAACCACATTTAACCATCGTACCTTTTTCCTAATAGTGATTGTAGTAGGGAATGTTTTCTTTTATTAAAGAGTTACACTCCTATGTAGTATTCTATTTTATTGTTGAAAATAGAATGATTAGGTATGGCATTATTTTTCTAGGTACGTGGGATGACTACTAGAAAAGAATAAAGACATAGGATGCCACAAATAAATTAACAACGTAAGGAAGGAATGAATGACTAAAAGAAAAACAAATAAAATAAAAAGTACTAAAAGCAGTAATTGCAATAAACGAGAACAATACGAAAAAACAAATTCTCCTAAAGTATAGGAAAATTAAAAAAAAAGATTTTTTTTTCTTGTGTAAACTGTGCTTGGAGAAGAAAGTAGGAATTTTATAGAATAGTTGTCAAGGGTCCAAGTACAGAGAAAATGGTGAGTAAAAGTGAAGTGGGACACCCTACCTTTTTCTAACATAAGAAACTGAATTTGAAAAAAAATAGAATTTTCTGAAATTCACGAATTTAAAGTTGGTTGGTAGGGTTTGGATGCAAAAATTGAATGAACTACACTCTTATTCTGTAAGAGTGTGAGAAAAATTGGATGAAAGGATGTTTTTGATTTTAAAAATATCGCGTTCATATAGAAATTACAAGTATATTTAGGTTGTGTGCATCACGTGTCCAAAATATTTTAGAAAAAGAAAGCATTCATATAGGAACTACCGCTTAGAAATTCACTATCATACATTAACTTTTATAATGTATTGCACTTTGCACTAGCACACAGATGATTGCAAAACTGGATGTACACATGATGGTAATAAATTATGCATGAAATTACATAAGCTTACCCTTTATTTAATTTTGGGGACGAAAATTCCTAAAGGGTGGGAGGACATGAGACCCCGCATTTTAAAATACTAATTCAATTAATTACGGAAAATGATGAATGGAAAACAAACATTTTCGGGACTGTCAGAACTGGGCTTGGGAACGTGTGCCATTGCGTTCGTTGCATTCTTCTGCTAAATTCACATATATAATATATTCCGAACGGAGTTCGTATGACAAATTTATGAACATATGAAGTTTAGCATCGGAAAATATTTGTATGTAAATGTGTGCAAATATAATTAATATTTTTAAATTATGTATGTACATAAATTCCCAGAAAAATGGTCGTTTGAAATTAAAACAAATGGGCAGTCAGAAAGAGGAAATAGTTGACATTAAAATTGAAACATTCCTATTAATTGACATTAACAAAGAAATAATATAATTAACCTCAAAATACATTACAGAAGAAACAAATAAAGTAAATGCATTTCATAAATGGTACAAAATTATGCAATAAAATGAAGTTTGAAATAACGTTAATTAAGTAGCATTTCAATTTAGAATAGATATGCGCATATTAAAATATTTATAGTGCACATTTGAAATGGAATTAGTGCGCGTTAAAAAGGTGTGTAACATAATAGAAATAAACGTTAGAGATGATGTTCATTGAATTAAAAAGGGATTAAACACGTAGAAAATTAAATGGAAGAAATTATATGCACGTATTAATTTCGCATTTGAAATTTGAAATGGATAAGGAAAAAGAAGGGGGAAAGAATTAAATAATAACACTAAGAATTATAATGTTAAGGAAGAGAATATGAAAGAAATAATCAGCGCATTAAATGTCTGTACACGTTTACTTAAAAACATGTACGGGTGGACCCGAGAAAGTGCTTGGGTCGACCTAGTGTCAAACCAAGGAAGGTCTGGGTCGACTCTGTGTCAACCTAAGTAGATGTTAGGTCGACTAAGTGAAGTTGGCGGCATACGTTGTGATGTGTTTATTTTATAAACTACGGTTATGATTTGCTTTCCACGAATCTAACAGACTAGGTTCTTTTGAACGACTATAAATAAACGTCTAGGGCTAGCCGTCAAACTCATTATTTTTTGAGCAGACACTGAAGCCTTACCATTTCTTTTCTTCTCCCAACCTTTTCTGAATTAAATTAAATTAGTTTAGACCTTCAGAAATAAGAATTGGAGAATGAAATTCATAGCTTAGGATTGTGGGCGCCTAGAATTCCTTTCCGTATGAGGTAAGTTCTATGGATCTGATTCCAATTCAATTCTTTTATTTTCTTTTGGATTTTAAATTGTAAATCTGTGAATATTACAGTATTGAATCAAATTAAGGAGAAACCATGGTTAATAATTCTGAATCAGATTCTGGAATTACAAGTGAGTGGATTTAAATTATGCCTTTTGGTAATGATATATTTATCATTTAATTCTCCGTCGTTCTTAACGAAATAAATAAATGGAATGGTTGTGGTTATTGTGTATTTCATTCTCTAAATGCATGAGAAATATTATTGTTGTATAAATTCATTCATATATCTTTCTGTTTGGGCTTAAGAATTTACTATAATAATAAGATTGTAATTTGACGTTTATTATGTGTATATTCCTTAGACTGCAAATTTGACGGTAAATTGTGTATATTCCCAAAATATATTGTTAAAAGTTTAATCAAAATGTTTGGTTGAGAAAGATTATATTAAATTGTGGAAATTGTGGAATAAGAATTAGTAAGCCTAATTTTGTATAGAAATTTAACGTAATTAAATTGGAATTGGGAACTGTGTAAGAAAACAGGAAATAATATATTACTCAAAAAAAGGAATTAGAAGTGGATTAAGTTAGATGGGATGGGAAAGGGAAACATTTGCATAATTACCATTACTATAAATTACAGAGAATGTAGTTTCAAGAAAAAGAAAGGTAATAGAGATTGGTGTGAAATATGTGTTTTTGCCGTATTGCACACTAATCAAATATATATACATGATGTAATAAAGAGAAATAGCTTACAACTGCATATCTTAGTTGATGTATATTATGGAAATATTTTTTTTTATACATTTCCACCAACCAATTTAATGAAGTGTATGGAGTATTTTATGTAATAATAAAAATGTACATGATGGTAAATAAAGAAAGGTTACAATAGTAAAGGTTCGCTTAAATAACAAAGAACCTAGGAAAAATGTTACGAACGGGGAATATAACCTATTATAATTAATTATATGAATGGGAATGAAATATAATAGGTAGGCTTGTCCTAGGGACAAGTGGAATTATAACGTAGGTTATAATTAATGATGAAAAGAGAACTTATTAATAAACCTTAGTTAAACTAAGTTAATAAGCAAACCCACAACAATGGTTGTGGTAACGATATAACATGAGGTTATAATTAAATGAGAAAGGATAAAGCAGGCTTACTATTAGTAAACTTATAATTGGGAGGATTAAGTTTAATGAATGCAGTAATAATAAGCGGAAGTCCGTTCCAGTAATGTGGGGCTGATCGGAGAAAATAAGTGGCTCATAGATATGGTCCGTACTAGCAGCTTGGGACAGATTAGGGAAAGTATGCAGTCAAATATAAGATAATAAACCAATAACTTGAATTGAAAATGAATTTGTAAATAATCAAGTTAATTAGAAATGTGGTAAGTTAAGTAAGCTCGTGATTAAAAGATCAGACATAGGATATAATAACGGGTTGGCTTGATGCGCTTGAACCAGTGCATACACATGGAGATGAAGAACCCAACAGGGTAGATCATTGCAGTGTCTGGAGACACGAGAGGAGCAAGTCCAACTGATTATTTGGCGGGACTGAAGAGAAGCACGAGGCTTCAACGGGACATGGTAGGGTACTCTAAGATAACCCTCCGAGGAACAATTGGATGAACCCGTCAATCAGAGGCAGTCAATTGTACCATCTAGAGTATACCTCGACTACAACTACGTGGTAGCAGTTAGAAGGCTATGGCAGATCGCATTGGGTTATTCAACGGTTTGCCTCGCTATGAGAGGAGGCGGTCATAACCAAATTAAGAATAATAATTGTCGGATACCTGTCTTCGGCAATCAGTGGGATGCAAAAATACTGGAGCTAAACCAACAGACTAATGATCTTTCACTATCAGGTAGTTGGTTGAGGGGACATGCCAGATTGGATGATAGATTGGTTGATAAGGGCACGTCATTAGCTCTTAATGTAGTCTTTCACTAGTTGAGGGAGGTGTCAGGTTGGGGCTATAACCATCGTGAAAAGAGGCAGACCATATGTCGATATATGTAATGTAGACCTAACGAAGCTGTCCTTTACAGATATAGAAAGCTCCTGGCTGAGTTCCCTACATTGGATGCAACCCTATTACGGAACTCAGGTTATAGCATGCAGTAAGTTCGTGTGAGGGTCTAGATACATACGTTGGGTGGTGTTTTGTAGAAGTTACAGCTTTACTCTGTGTCGAGACGTAGTTCGACTGAGGAGTTCAGATACTGGGATCTATACGCTTACTTGGCATAACGATGGTGGTTTTATGCGATTTCGTGGCGTAACGATGGAGATTTCTGTATGCGGTTCAGCATAGGATGGAGGTTGTGCATTATTCCCTATTATAACGGTGAAGACCGTACGGGGAGGGTACTATGGGGAGTACCTTGAGATGTTGGACATAGCTATACATATATTATATTAGGTTTAATCTATTAGGGAGTAGATGGGTGCGACGTATGTGCGGAGCCTAGAGTGTTGTTAACCGGAATAACCTAATAATTAAAAAATGTAACTGAATGGTATATGTAGGGTTATTTTAGAATGTATAGTTTTTCCTCTCAACAAAACTTGTGCTCTTATATGTAGGGTTATTTTAGAATGTATAGTTTTTCCTCTCAACAAAACTTGTGCTCTAACCCCCCCATAACATACTCACATGTTAGATTTATGGAAGATATTTGGTAGATTTTGGACACTTGTTAGGCAGTGTCATTATTTCAGTAAGGCTATATTTGATTATTATATTTATCCATTCCATTGTGAGATGTTTTATTGAGCACCGATACATTTATTATCTCTGTCTTTTCTTCAGGATACCAAACAAGCCAACTCGAGTTTCTGTGGTTTCGGATTTAGGATTTTTGAAAAATTCGGACCCCTTGGAATTTGGGTTATTACAACTCTCGTAAGACCCGACCACACATAAACCTAGCACATGTTTTTCCATCACGATAACCCAATCACTTTTTATTATACAATCACTTGATATTATAATAATGTCTATCAGACCATAAATAAAATAAGAATATAGCTGGAAAGCTTGCATCTCACTTTTCAACATAGTTGGTTTCATATTGGAGTTTGGATTTCCACACATGACTAGGTAAGGGACTACCTTCCGATCAGCGTCCGCTAGAAATAAAACACTAGGGTTCGATAAGAACATCTTGCAACCCGGTCACACAAAACCGACCACTCGTTCAACTTGAGTGTACCTAATATATCACCACTACGGTTGGGATCTGCAACTGTATCATTCCAAAGCATACAAATAGGGACAATCAATTTTCTCTAGATCAGGTGATGATATACCCTAATGGGTATGACTCACATAGCCCTAATGCCTTCCCGATTTCAGTCATTTCCCGGTTGATGAGGCTTGAGACTACGATTACCTTTTATACACACATCCTTATCTTTGGATGTCACATCACTGTCCCATCAATCACTAATTGAAGTCCACAACAATACAACCTCCAAGTTTATATGTCTCAAAGAAGGGTGTTAGCTAAGTGAAGTTGTCTTCTCCGCCACCAAACAGATGTATGATTGTGGAAATCAACGTATGTGATCTAAGTGATACAATGTCCGACACCCATTCATACAAGTTATCCCAAAACAGGACAAACAAAAGATACTCTTCTACTACATCCTATTGGGGTAAACTCTAGGATTAGTAACAAGAAGTCCTTCTTCATTCAAAACCTAATATGTAGGATTTACCGCTACAAGTTTAATCCTGGTAGTTAACCAAAGACATCAGCGAGCATCCTTTCCGCTCCTATGGTCTGCGCCTTCAAATCATCTCAATTTCCATAAGCATACCTATAGATTTAGTCTTCGAATGCAAAGTCAGTTCGAAGTGGTTTTGGGTCTAATTCCCTTTCTGGTCTCCTCGAACCAACATGTCATAAGTTTTAAGGGATATTGATTGATAGTTGGGTTTCTAAAAATCAAATCAAATAGTATAGTCAAGTCTATCAGTAGCTCAGGCCTTTTAAATTAAAAACTATTCATTACATCGATTATTAAAAATCGGTTCCATATACTTATCTCAAGGGAATAAGTATATCCACAAATCTATCTTGTTTTTGATACTGTGAAAATGATACCACAAACTTATCTCTTCAGGATAAGCATATCAACAAAACCCCTTCTTTACTCCCTTTACTTCAAAAATATTGTTATATATATACTTAACCATGTGATATAAGTCTAATCACCAATTCTTATATGGGCCAAAACAAATGTCATGCGACACATTGTTTAATGTATAAACCCAACGTTTTTATTTAACCTCAAAAAAATTCAAATTAACTTTACAACTTTACTTATGAAAAAAAAATCAATTTACAACATCCATTTCCGTTCTCAAACCAATATAATCTCTTGTTTCCAATATTTTCGAAATCCAAAGCCATGCACTTGCTTCCCAGATTAAGTGTATTCACAAAACCATAATATTTTCATTACTTAGAAAATAGCGCTATATACTTAACCGAATAGTATAAGCATAGTCATAGTTCATACCTGGGCCAAACAATGTCAAGTAATACGTTGTTTACTATAAAACCCAAAGGTTTTATTAAATTTCTAATTCTTGCAAAATAAAGTTTTAATATTTCCTTATGGAAATAATAAACTATTTCCAACATCATTGCCACTCCAAAACTAGTACCATCCCTTGGATAATAATGAAGTCATTCAAGTTGCGGTATTTTATTTACCTCTCAGCCCTTGACTCAGCAACGTTCTTATCCTAAGATAGGTAAGAGTTTTAACTCAAACAGATATTAACAATAATATATAAAGTTCAAATTTACTATTCAATTTAAATTTGGTTTTATAAACCATTACTTGTATTTGAAAATCTCCTTTAATTATAACCACTTCACTTAATTCGTTTATTAAGTAAAGCCTTACTAAACAAAATCTTTGGCTTAAACCTCTTTGTTACAAATCTTTTACAACCTGGATATATTACAAAAATCCATTTTCCAAATCCTTTATGCCAATCCATTTAACTACTTTCATTTGCATTTTTGAAATCTTCTTTCAAATCCAATTAATTTACTTAATTTAATTATTAAGTAAACATTTATTTGAAATCATCGCATTAGCTTTAAATCGTTTTTATAAACCTTGTTTATAAAACTTGGATTTTATTATAAAATCCCTTTATAAAACCCTTTCCAAAATTCAATTAAAATTTCATTACAACTTGATTACTTTGTAAAATGGATTCCTATTAAAAAGTAATTGCTTTGATTATTATTAATTAAAATAATAATTAACTTCAACATTAACTACAGTGGAAGTAGTTAACTTTGTTATTAACTAACAATAGAATAGTTAATCCCTTTTAATCCTTATTAGAATAATAACTAACTTCTTTAATAACTATCAACTTAATAATTTCCTTTACACATAGTTAATTAAAAGATTAACTAACTTTATTGAACCTTCATTAAGTTTAAACAACTAGTTATCAAAACTATTTCTATTAGATCAATTGAAAACAAATTAATCTAACAATCAATTTCAATTTAACCAGTTGACTTAGTCAACTTGAAACCATCAGTTAACTTGTTAACTGATTTTCATTATCCTTTCTCTTAAATTAATTAATAATATCACTTAATTGTTTCTTAAAATAATTATTCCAAATTATTAACCCTTAGGTTAATATCTGCCTTACTTGCTTATAAAAACTAATTTACTATACAAAAATTTGCTATATAAGTCATTTATATTTACTTTATAAAAACCAGTTTATAAATATCGATTTATTTCTAAAAATCTCAATTTTATATAAAAGTAGAAATTTAAAATCTTGCCTCAGTTATAGAAATGAATTTCATAACTTCAACTTTGTGAATTTTCCAAACGGCAAATCGACATCTTAAAATGACGGGTTTTAGGCCAACGATTGCCAATCACGTAATCAATACTAATAATTGATTAATAACACATCAATACTGAATTTCAATTCAACAATCAACATCCAAATAGAATTTAATGTTACTAGGGGTAATCAATTCATATATGAATAATATGAAATCAAATAACATCCAATATATTTGAGGAATCCAGTTAGATCCCTCCAACTTGTTCTCCCTACATCACATATCGTAATATCGTTTTATATATGCATATAAAATGAAATTCTAATCTAATTTAAGACGACGGAAGTATAAATATTGTCAATCATCAACTAAACATTAATCATGCAAAGTATACAAACACCAATTATACTAACAACAGTAAATTAAAATTATATGAACTTTATCGTATCATAGTATTTCATAAAGCATAAGAGTTAACTCATATTTCTTTTTGATCAATGATTTCAGGTCGATTTATAAAATTTCAAACAAGCGTTTGAAATTACATAAAATTTCAAACAAGCGTTTGAAATTACATAAAATTTCCAGCTATATTCAACCCACTTCGTAAGTGTGGCGTTCGTCGATACGATCCCAATAGATCTTGTTTCGTCGAAATCTGTTATTGTATGAAATAAATTTGCTCGTTACAGATTTAAATTAAATTAGAATAAATTATAATTTACTAGTGATATTAATTATCATGTTAATACCTTAATTAGTATAATTAAACACGGCTAACCCTCGATTATAATTCCTTAGTGCAATTTAAAATCGTGACCTCCCCTGTTTGAAAAACCAGAATAACCCACAACCAGAAAATTCACTGCCACGCCACCAGACGGTCATCGAAACCCTATCCACCACCTCTCCTCTAACCGACTTCCATCCTCCTTCGGTTTGCCTAGTTCCACTCCTTAACAGCAAACCTATTTCTTAAAAAAACTCAAAACTCAAATTGAGCAAAAATTCGACCACCACATGACGTCGGAGCTTCAACACTTCCACTGGAGTGGAGCGCTCCCTCTGATGAACAATCCCCTTTCAGAATCCAACGCCACTCGAGGCTAAACGGAAGAGATCTGATGTCAATAAATTTGGATCATTCATTAGGTAGAAAATGGGATGGCGGCTGAGAATGTTTAGGGTTAGGTTTAGGTTAGGATAATTTATAGTAAAGATATTTTGTAGATATTTCATTATTATATTTGATTATATTCTCATTGAACGTTTTAAGCTTGCATGACCACATACATCATCCGATTGAAACAGAATTTGGAACCCTACAATAACTTAACATTCCAGACCTGAAGAAACTTGGTTTCGTCGAAATTTCCAGATCGTTACACCCAACGAGGCACTAATTGTTCCTACTGCAATGGACTTTGCCAAACTCTCACTATCTCCTACTGCAACGGATTATAGTGGAGCTAGTGCTGGGGTCCAGGCTAATCGGTCCATACTGCAACTGGCACTGATTCATCCATGTGCCCCATCATCAATGGTGTACAAAAACAGTGAGTACAATTGACTCATTAGCACAAGTTCTCTGTAGTAGAACAATTTTACGATAGTCCATAAGACTCTCCTCCGAAGTTGATCGACAAGTGGGCTATCCTCGGCAGAAAACATGGTTGCGAGATCTTACCAGCTACCCTCCAAGTTGTAACAACTTCATGTCATCCCATACTCCTATGATAGTCACTTCAGTATGACCTAGTGTTATTTTTCTACATTTCGAGAAGAACCGTCTGCCCCAGCAACCTTGCTTACCATCATGGAATAACTATATTGAATGATGAACCACTCCATAGAAGCATCACAACCTTATCTCAAACAAGGGCCACTGATCGAACAACCGCCATATCGAAATCACTATCAAACAAACCATCATGTCTTCATCTACCAAATCGCACCATCGTTCATATCAAATTGATTAGAGTGGCCAACAATAATAACAGTCAATATCGATCATTCCATAGTAACTGATAACATCTACTCGGGTCTTGTACTTAACCCAAATTTGTTAAGCACGCAACCAGGAAAAACGTCCGGCATACACTGCAAAATCCAGCTCGTCGCCAAGTCCATTTGGATGGGCCACTAGCTCCAATGTCACTCATCTTCAAATCCATCATCGAGCTCCAATGTTGCTCCATCATCGAATCTAGCCATGCGCTCTGAAGCTCCTTTGGGAATTTTTCTCATCCGCTAAAGTCTATCCACCTTGTGTGCTCAATCAATATGCATCATCTTGTGTGTTTAACCAATAAGCACCAAACTCTTATGAATGAGATTCTTTTTAATACTATATCACCTATAAACATTGTTTTAAGCTAAACTAAGCAAATAGTTCAACCATGCAACCTAGTCAAACAAATTCCCAGACTAGCATACATTCTTCCATAATAGCAGTAATAAATTAAATAGAGCAAATCAATAGAAATCAAAGTGAAATAAATTCCCAAACAATCTAAATCTAGCAATATGGTCAAAACAACACACAATAGCGCGTAAACAGGTAAATATTATGCACATAGCATGCAACCAGGTAAACTGTGATAATCAAGCTAAAAATAATTAAATCATTTTTTTAATATTTTTATTTTTTATTTATTAGATTCAACTATCCTACATATTACGTTTTATAATTAGAAATCAGTTTAAAACAACAAATCTGTACTATACAAACTAATACAGTATAGTAAGAGACAATATCACTCACCTTAACCAAATCAGCCTAAACATGCTCTACAACATAGAGCTCGTCCCAGTGAAAAAAAGACATCCAAACTTGATGTCGTATGCAAAAGTTATAAAAACTATAATTTTTAACGACTAAATTGTATAGTAAATAAATTAACCAATTCTACAATTACAACTATACTCTCGAATTTATCTTCCCCAACCCTTCAAAATTCCAAGCCATGCTCTCTACAGTGAACCTCAAATCCCACGTGCATATTAAACATTGACATGCGACAAACCTAAACGATTCTTGAATCCGACAACACCAACGCATCACTCGTTTGAAACTCGACGTGCTTGCACCCAAATCAAGATTGTTGGAGCATCCATATGAATCATAACCAGAAGAACCCACATTGGCCTGCCAATGACACGTAATCCTAGAAATAGCCAGTCCATCCCAAACTTTGACCGAAGGTGCACTACCCTATCTCGAACCCAATGCCACCCTCCGTTTCTCCTAAATCCAATCAAATCAAAGAAAAACTGCAATCCTAGCCTTGAACCTTCCGCATTCGTTGCAACCAGTCACGCCCAGAAAAATACAGGAGGTAGAGAGCTTCCCTTTTTTTATCGCAATGGGCCTAGAATCACGATTTTCGATGGAGTGAGGAAGGAGATCTAGATTTTGTAAGGAGGAGGAAAATCATCCATTAACAAGTAATGGGGCGGTGTGTTTGCATGAAGAAGAAAGAGTGGATCGGGTCAAATTTTTACTATAGCAATTAGGCATAGTAATTTACAAATATTATATTCATTCATTCACATGTAGGTCCAAAACCCCGCGAATGCCAATCTACACGTCCCGCCTCTTAACATCAGTGAAAAAATATATTTTATAAACAACAGAACTAGTTTCGAGACCAGGTTCGATCGTATACAGATGTTATCCTTAAATACTCGAATTGTAAAATTATGATTATTTACTGAAACCTACACACGTTTTAATTACATACGATCAAATGGTACAATAGATCGCTATGAAACTTGATAGCATGCAACTACTCACTACTACGATTCCAAAAATATACGTTTCATCAAATCCGACATTGTGCTCTTGAAACGATAATTTACGCATATTTCCAGATCATTTTGACCATCGATTGGCCCAATCTCGAAATGTAGTGATCCATATACTTATCCTTCATGTAATGAATAATCCAAACTCCATGGAACTAGTCTCGAGTCCAAATTCGATTGTTTGTGAATAATCATCTCTTGGAACTATCAGTTGAATAATTAGCGATTAATATTTAAACAAATTATTTAAATATACAATCAGTAAAATACGGGTTGTTAACAAAGAGTGTATCTCATTAATATGAACATAAAGGGGGGTTTATACATTCTTAAATCCTTAATTCTATTTACCATGCTACCCAAAATACCTTGAGAAAGTGCAGGCTCCAAGTAATCATTAGTCACTAACAAATTCTCTACTAACTTTGTTATTTCTTTTGATTTGTTTTAATGATAATTGGTGGGTAGGTGGGCTCCTCCATGTTGTAGAAATTATTTGTTTCTTCATGATTTTATGCTTTAACACTTGTGTATGCATATATCTTCATGTAGCTTCTTTCATTTGTATCCATTTCATTACAACACAAAATAAAAGTGTGCTGCTATTCACACCCCATTTAGACTACCGACCACCTTTAAAAAATTAATAGATTGTATTATTTTTGACCTACTTCCTACCACCACTTTGTTTCTTTTCACTCAGTCAATAACAACTGCACTGTCTCGTCTCTTCTCTTCTCAAACAACGTAAATTCTTAGATATCAAACCCTAAACCATAAGAAAAAAATAATTTTTTTTGGCTCAGTTGAGGATGGAAGATAAAGACAAAAAAGATGTTAGTTTTGTATATCATGCTGCATAATCTATTCTGTTGTTATATAATTTTTTTTAGGGTTTTGTATTAATTTTTGTAGGAGCTTTCTTTCACCCTTCTCTCTACTTAGAGTTTGGAAGACATTAATTTCAATGACGTTGTAATAGAGAATGATATTGTAAGTTATTGAATTTTAGGGTTTGCTTCATACAACAACAATTTATATGCCAAAATTTACAAAAAATTTCATTTTAGTTATTTTTATTTGATTTTTGTATGAAGATAATGTGATTGACGATAAACTTGATAACTATATGGATGATAGCAACAGGCCGCAAGATGATCGGTCAAATGCTGTTGAGGACAACAAAGTTGATTTGACAAATCATTTTACAACTGATGAAGTATGTAGTTTGTACTTAATTTACAATCACTATTATTCATGTAAAACCGGAAGTATGTTAATTTTTTTTGTTGAATGATGTGATTTCGGGTATCTGATTTGCAGAACACGCTGATTCGTTGGTGTAAAACAACAGGGAAAAAGTTGAATACTGCCGCAGAGGATTCGATGGTGTTAATCAGTTGATTGGACGTTTGAAATTGCATTGATAATTTAGGGAAATCTTCAAACTTGTAGAGCGATGGAGAAAATTTCAGGAAGAAGACGATATTTTTTTTTGTGGAGCGATGAAGAATTAAAGGCAGAGGCGGTACCCGATTAGAAATTGAATAATTTAGGTGGTGTAAAGGAGTAGAGAGGCATAAAAAATAGGTGGCCTTTAGTATAGGTGGCCAGAAGTCTAAATGAGGGTGTGAATAGCAGCACGCAAATAAAATATGCAAGTGGATTTTTTTTAATTATTTCATGTACGAAATGACCATATCCCCCTTGTGTAAATGAGTGAACGATTACTTGAAAATATTTTATATTCTGGTTTAAGATATGCAAAAACACTCTAATATGACATGTAATTATTTATAGCAAGAGTAAGTATGTGCATAAAAATATGCAATTTTACATCCATATCAAATATCCCCATAATTATCTTTTTGTTCATTCTCGGATAAACCAAACAAAGATATATCCAATTTTGTAGGAAGCACGATTGTATTGAGCGTATGCAACAAGCCATTAAACCTCTTAGTGTCCCCGATAGAATGAGTATTGGCTCCTGAGGATTTTTAGCGAATTCTACTCGTTACATCCATTTGCATATGTTCTGAATGTAAGTTTATTCACAAAGATATGAATTCAAGCTTTTAAAAAATAAAAAGTTACTTTTAAATTGGCATCAAATAGTAAAATACAAGTTTCAGTCAGCATCAAGAAATTCCGGTTTTTACAAGTTATGACTTCAAACAAAAATAAAGTTTTCGTTTCATTTTGACTATAGTTTGGCTAGTTATTTTGTTGAATCACACTGCAAATATGAAATAAATTCTTTAATCGATTGTAAAAGTTTGCATAGTGGTACCCTCATTTCATTTTATATAACAAGTTAAATTAGTAGAGTTAAGATGGTGCTTGAGTTTTAACTGTTTACTCTCTCTTATTATTATTTTACAAAAAATATTGATATTGATATTATACATATATGCACGCCTAAATGAGTCAAACTAAGGAAATTTCCAAGCATTTTCTAACCATGCATAAATGTGAGAAATTATAAGTGAGATTAAAAAAATACTTAGACGTTTATCCTCCCTTTATATGAGTTCCTTTCTGACATAAACATACAGATTTTTAAATGAGAATGGAAGCATATATATATAGAGATTAATGTTATTCACCATTCACAACCGTGACGACTTTAGGCGTTTATTAGTTTTCAAAAAATTACAATCCTTTTCTATATGAGTTCCATTTATGCATAGCCGTGAAGGCTTTTAAATGAGAATAGAAGCATATATATAGAGATTAAGGTTATTCACCCATGATTAACGACAGTGAGTTTTAAATGGGAATGAATACATAACCACGAGTGCATTACAAAATTTATATGCATATATAGAAATGGGAATCTACCACTTCTTTAAACAATGACTACATTTTAGAAAACATTTCATAATTATCACCTTATGAATCTCCCTATAAATAAGTTACACTAAAGTTTCTTGTAATTTAAACTTTTCTTTGCACTATTGAGATAAGTAAATTCCCGAAAATTCCAATCTACTGACTAAAATTGTATACTTATAATATCATGTCTATATAGAAGTAAATTATGGTGATAATTTTTTTCCTTGGAATTTTTTAGATAAAAAATTTATGGATGAATGAAAGAACTTATTAAAAATCAGACCATGTAATATCAAAATAAACGTGAATCTCTCCCATACTTGATCTTAGCAGTATCTCCACAATCGGTGCATGGTATTACAAGTGTAAAAGTGAAAATACATGCATATTTACAGCAGAGGATTTGTTTAAATCTTTATTGAATTCATATCAATCTAATTGTTTAAGCATTTGGTCGATTAAGTGAACACGATCTTGAACAATTATAGGGCAGGTTCCCCCATTTTCGGTGATCGACCATCCAATCACATTATTATTTATGGAAAGACTTGAAAGAAGAGTTTTTTCTTGGCAAAAAGACAAATCAGTTGAAATGATGACACGATAAGGTTTGTTATCACCAAAGTTAACGTACATAAGGTGAGACGGATGGGGCTTGAGCTGTAACCTCGGGGATTTCTCATTCAATGAAATCGATCAAGTTTTTAACTCAATCGTAAGAGATTCGAATGGAAGTGTGTATTCGATCTCGTTTGGCATTTTATGAAGCAACTGTTTGTACTTGGTATCCTGTTCATCATGAAGGTCATTCGTTCCATCATCAAAGTTATCCTAAATGGCACTAACTTCCAACGTTTGGTCGACTGGTTCGTTTGAATAATTTTACAGATTGAAAATGTTATGACCCAATGTCGTGTTACCAAAAGAGTGTGTCATCGAATTATCTCAACAATTGATTAAGGATATTAAGGTGGCTAAGAAAGGTTGCCCTAAAATTAACGGGATTTGGCTCGTAGGGTTATCCATGGGTAGTGGCCGACCCAGCGAAAAATATCAGTGGGGGCAAAAAATTGAGGGGGGGCAAAAAGTCTGAGCGACTTGCTTTCTTCCTTCTTCCCTGCGTTTTGACAGCTGGTCAAAGCTCAAATCCTATCATTATTTCCCCTTCTCATTCTTTCGTTTCAATATTACTTCTTCTTTATACCTTCGTATTACTGTACACATAATAGTTTTATATATAAAAAAATCTCAGTGGGGGCAGCTGCCCCCACTAGTCCTCACGTGGCTCCGCCACTGTCCATGGGTTGTGTTTCAAGGATAATGAAATCGACGTGGAATATGAATTATCCTACTCTTATGAGCACGTCCTCGATTTCACCTACATGTTTATTTATGGATTGATCAACAAATTGAAGAGTGACTCATGTTGGTTTAAGTTGACCAAAACCCAGTTGTTCATATATGGACTATAGAATCAGATTTACACTTGCACCTAAGTTTGTTAGACATTTATCAATTGTCTTATCACCAACTGCACACAAGATCAAGGGACAACCCAGATCTTTGTATTTTATAGGAATATAATAAGACAAGACTTCACTTAAGATGGCCGCTAAGAAGACTTACTTTGGTACTTGAGCATGTCGTTTTTGTGTACAAAAATCCTTTAAAAATTTGGCATGTATCGGGACTTTTTGAACAATATCTAAGAGAGCAATGTTCATATTTACTTACTTGAAAATTTCTAAAAACTTTTTCATTTTTCAAAATTTTTATTAGGTTTAAGTTGATGTGGAAATTAGAAACATATGTGGTTTTCTAAGTGTCCAGAGGAATTAGAATTTTGCGAGAACTTTCTAGTAATCATTAGGATTTATAACTTGATTGTCATTGTCAATTTACTTACTGGATTTCAAGCGGTTATAACATTCATGTGGTTACCGATAACATATTAACCAATACAAGCTAGCTCGAATTTGAATTTTAGTTTCTCAGATTTAGAATTAGCTAACTCGGGAACGCCCCTCTTTCCCGATCACAAGCAGAAATGGAAATTTCACTCGTTTATAATTTAAGTTTCGTGATTGATTAACTTGTGTTTTGCATGTACGAGTTCAACAGATTTTGCAAAATGTTGTTCGATTCAATATTTTGAGTGGTCGCCTTAGCAAGAATTCCTAAACTTTTTTCTAGATATGTCATTCATTTGTCATATTGGGAAGTGAAAGATTGTTGCGCTTGATTTTGAGAAGGATCCACAAAGTTTTGTAGAAATTAATTTGGTTGAAGAGAAGGATTCAAAGCATTTCTCGAAAATAGTTGAAACATGGGTCAAACCCAAATTGAATTTAGATTGTAGTGGCTCCAGGCGAAATTAGTTGATTTCTCCTACCGGGATCGTACCTTGGAGAGAATGAGTCATTCCTAACTTTGTTGAAAGCGTTTATTTATTCTAACGAGTGAGAGCATTGGCTTGGCAACGTGACTAGGATTCTTACATTTATATGACAAAGATTGAGATGCTTTATTCATTTGATTTGTTGAAAGAACAAGTCCATTTTTTTTATTAAAGCATCGATTTTTGCTTTTAAACTAGAGATGATCCTACAGAATGAGCGCTCGATCTCAAATAGGTCGATTTCTCATTAGATCATTCCCATTTGATTGATTTTCAGCTAAATTTTTGGGAAATTGCCAAGCCATGTCGTGATGTTGTACTAGGAAGTTTCCTTGGCACATCAATTCAAGCATATTGTTCGAGAACTGTTTTCGAGACCGTTGTATGGAGTTTGGAAAAGGGTCCATTTTTTGAATGGTGATGTGGACATTTTGTTAAAAGTTCCTTAAAATTTTCAAAGAATTTTCCAAAAGATTCACCCTCAAATTGATGAAAATTTACAGTTTCATTTCGAATTTTGGTTGTTTTTTCAAAAGGGTAAATTTTCTTTAAGAAGACCATTAGAAATTCATCCCAAATTCTTATTGAATTCGAAGGCAAGTGATACAACCTTTTTTCTGCGTGGTATGTGTGAACAAAATTAACCTAAGTTTGGCTACATCGTCACATAACTATTGAAATTGCATGAAATTGTTCGAATTTTGATAAAAAAGATACATTGATCATAAGTTCCAAAATTGTTAAATTTTGAAAGTAAGTTGTTGTGATTCGAATGAATTTCAAAATGATTTCTCATTGGAGCAGGCAAAGTGATGCAAGAAGGGACAATAATTCGATCAAGGAAGATTCTATCCATAATAGTACGAGGATGGTTTTCGTTCTCTATTTAAGAAAGAAGTTATGTTCGAATTAAACGATTTGTCATAGTGTCACAAGTCCAGATGCTCATGCACACAGGAAAAAATTAAGAGTGAATGAGGGGAAAATTAAGTTTGAGAGAATGTAATTGAAGTGGATTTATTTTAAAAGATGGAAATTATTTTTTTGGATTCTTTTTCTAAAATTTAAGTGGAAATGTTTATTATTTTTTTGAAAAAAGAAAAAAAATAGAAGTATATATTAAAAAAAATGATTTTTTTGATTTATTTTCTATCCGTAATAGCTCCTAACCAATATCTATATCAAGATACTTCGATTTAATTTAGCAAATTAATTCTTAGCCATGTGACGAACGAGGGTTACAATTGCAGCATGAATCACCATAGCAATTGAAGGTTTTAAGTACCTTTAGAGAAACAATCACTATAATATTATCGAATCACAATGATAATTATAAGTGATCGAAAATCTGCCATTTCCTTAGAATCCAAGAGAGAGTTTCAGTAAAATAAATCAAGTTTTCAAAACACAGACTTGCCTTAGATGAGCACGTGACACGCTTAGGTTCAATGTCTAATCTTTGTTAATTAATCAATTTTCTATCACGAAATACAATTTTTGGTACCAAGGAAGGGCTATGAACTACCTACCTTATGTGGATTTGGATGTATCATAAAGAAAAGAAAAAAAAAGATGAGATGAATGTAAAAAAAAATTAAATGTGCATTAACAATGCAACTATGAATGGATTTTTTTTCTTATATGGAAAATGCAAGCAAACAACAACATAAGCAAATAAAACACAAAGTTAAGAGCATAATACTGGAACATGTTGAATTTTTAGCAACTTATTTTAGCCTGATTTTATTTTTTCAGTGAACAACGCAATTCTTAAGTAAGTAATCCTTGTTTGCTCATGATAACGCTATGTATATATTATTTTTTTAAATGGAAACAAAATGTTTTTTCATTTACCAATAATAAAGGGAAACAATTCTTTTCTTTTGAAAAACAAAAGGTGAGTTTAAACAAAAGAAAATCTAAAAATTAATAATAAACTCAACCCAAATATTCCAAGCCAAACAGAAACGAATATTTTTTTTAAATACCTTACAATGCTCACACTAAATAAACGCTCAATCAAAATAAAGTTGGCTTGTTGGGCCAATAAAGCCAAATGCAAAACGTAAACCCTTTCCTTCCCTGTTACAAAAGAGAAAACGCACTTCCTCATAAAGAAATTCAAATTGATACGAATAGGCTAACATAAACTAAAAAAAAAAAATGATTTCAAATTCGTTTCATGGTCGCAGATTGGTTTTAGGGAAAAAAAGACAACTATGAATTAGTGATTTCGAAAGAAGGGCAGGGTTCCAACTGTACGGTTCTGGATATGAGAATTTGTGCGGGAAGATGATTTGGTTGATTGGCCGCGAGGTGTAAGTGGAAGTGCTTCGCGTCGGTTTGAGGGAATGTTTACAGGGATGAACATTTGGTGTTTATATGCAATTAGGAGTTTAGGGATGGTGATTTTGACTTTGGCTAGCGGTGGTTATTTGTTGACTTACACGTTGAGGGAGGGTGATGAGGTTTTTTGCAACGGCGGTTCAGTTGGTGAAGTGGTAAGATGATGAATGTAGTACGAAGATGGGGCGTCAGTCTAATTATGCTCGAAACAGATGTTTTAGATGGCAATATTATGAATAAGTGACAGCAAGGTAGTAATGGTTGGAAAGCTAGCCAGTGGTATTACTGGTGTAGATTGGTTGAGCGGTTGTATGGGTCCGTGATTGAATGAGCAAACAGATGTAGTGAATTTGCAAAAGAGGGAGATGGGTAAATTAGCATAGTGATATGCACGTATTTATGGTTAAGTGATAGAGTATGGCTTGTGTTTTTGATGAGGTTGGATGAGTTGCAGTTGAGGTGGATATTTGCAGATGAGTTGGAGTCGGGGTGGACGAGTTGCTGTGTAGTCATTGTCGCTGGTGTGCAAGTTGTCATGGATCGTCTAAGGATGGTGTTATAGGTGTCAAAATATGATTAATTGTCAAGAACAATCCAAAGTTTACTGTGTCTTCCCATAATAATCCAAAATTTGGATTATTTCTGAATAATTCAAAGTTTGGGAGGTGCCTTCCCAAATTGATCCCACTTACCCATTTACTTATTGTAGCCGGTAACTTTACCAAATCAATCCTACACTCTCATGTAAAATTCATTTCTTCCCCGATCTTAGTTCACTGCAAAAACTTATTTCAAAAAATTCTTTAAAATTGTCTGCTACTAAAAAACAAACCACTCATCACCAAAATCGCTCATACTCTTTCATTCTTTGCCTAATTAAAATCACGTTGTCCTCTTCTCGTTTCTTCTTCAATTTGCAGTCTGAGCTGCAATAAAAAAACAAAAGTGCCTTTTCTCTATGCAAGGCCAATTCTATTTAACTCGAATTCAATCTCGTATATGGAGGAGAGGCGCACACTAGTAGGTTTGGGTTTTGGGTTCTGGATTTTGACAGCAGTTGCGAAAGGTAGGAGAAGTGGGAGATCGCGACTTGTTCTCTGGTAGGAAATCGATGGTCGAACTATCGATTGCGAGTTGAAGACATCGGGTTGAGGATGATTTGAACCCGAGCTTGATTTGTGAGGAAACATTGAGATTTGTAGAATTCTGAAGATGGCAAGGTTGAATTCTGAAGAAAAATATATAAATGAAGAAACAAGAAGGGCCAGCAGCTGGGCTTGTAATGGCGATATATATGCAGTAGTAGATGATGGTTTCTAGGGAGGTTTGTGTTGAGTGCTGTTAGACCCAAAAGTGGTTCTAACACCCAAATTGATTTGAAATAAGATAAAACGAGATAAAAATAAAAATGAACACACAAGATTTATAGTGGTTCGGCGAACAAATGCCTACGTCCACTGATTCTTTACTATATTCAATAATTCAGTTGCAAATACAATGAAAGATTCACTCACAACTCACTTTTGTTCACTCAATTGACTAAAACAAGAAATAAAAGATGATTTGGATTTTCTGGGAGTGATGGAGTTCGGATGTTGAAGGTGATTGAATTCTTTAAGTGCTGAAAAAAGAAGATCCTTCTCTTTGTCTCCAGGTGGGGTATTTATAGGTGTGAATTTGCTTGAGACTTCATCCGGGTCGGGCCACGTGTCATCCATCGCATTCTCTTCGGGGTCGGATGAACTATCAGGTTGACAACACATCAAAGAGGTGAACGTTAGGGGTAGGAATCAGTCATAGCCGGTCCGGTTCTCCAGGCTATTTTATAGGAGATTAACATAGATCATGGGTGCGGGTCGGAGACATGCAGGTAAGGGGTTCGGATCGGAATACCCGATCCGACCCGGATTGGTTTGGGCGCCACTCCTTCTCTAACCTATTCCGCTCCGCTCCTGTGCTATGGCGAGCAGATGACCTTCCGATCCGTTCGAGATTTAGTTGCCTTCCGATCCGATTGGATATGCCCTACCAATCTATCCAGTAAGAGATCACCGATCCGATCAGGGAATTCTATCCGATCCGAACAGGATTCAATCCGATCCGAACAGCTGCAGCTCTCAATCTGAATCGTATGCATTCCTCCAATCCGAACCGAAATCTTATACTTTAACATGTCCTTCAATGTTTGATTTCTTGACTTTGTGTTGCCTAGTTCACAAGGTAGGCTAACATTTTGCCCCCTCAAAGGATGCTTCTGTTGTACGAAGCGTGCTTTGATGTCGTTTTAACTGCTAGTCCTTGAATCAGAACAGTCAGGAGGAATGCACAGATTTCTTATTCGGTTCGGGTGTTAGAAGAACGCACATTTTCTTCATTTCTGAGCAAACTTGGGAACTCTTCTCGCCATGTAATGCTTCTTGCAGGTATGCTCTTCCTTTATTCTTCTTCTTTTGAACTCAATTCGAGTCGGATGCTAAATTAACGTGTGAAATCTGCTCGGTTCGGATGCCGATCCGAAGCGCTTTCGTGGGTTTGGCTCTTTGACATTGGGCCTTCAGGGAGAGTTGTGCTTCTGGGCCTTTACTCCGGTCCGAACGGGCGAGAAAGAATAGGAATACGAGGAGTCAACATTGCCCCCTATATAAGTTCACAACCGTCTTCTTTCTTTTCTTCTTCTTCTTCACCGCCGCTTCCGAACCTAGTATTGAAAACCTTAAAAACTCCAATATTTCGAAACCGTTCCCTGTAGATTTCTCAAATCGAACACATAGGTAGCTCTTTAATCTCGAATAGCTTCATAGTAATTGCTCTTGATTTCAATTTGTGTTGGATTGGGATGGTTTAGTCACAGGCTTTGCTTGAACTCCGCGTCGTTACTGATGGATGCGCTGTCGCTTCGAGGCGTTGCGAGGCTGGAGAGGGCAAATATTTGTCCTTAATGATAGCTTTGACGATAGAACAGATTTGTTTGCGAGTAGGGGGGAAAGAGGAAGAAGATGAGGAGCGTGGTGACAAATTGGAGCTGGTTCGGGTAGAAGACGAAGGAGCGAAAAGGAAGGAGAAGGAAAGGGGATCGGTCCGGGTTTCATACTTTAGAAAGACGGGAAGGAAAGAAAACGTCGGTTCGGGTCGGAGAAGTGAATGGGATAAGAGGTTGAAATAAACGGACCGGTTAAGTGGTGCTGGTTCGGTTCGGATCAGGTCATCCGATCCGATCAGATCAGCCCTGCTTCCGAACCCATCATCTCCCTTGTCTTGAACTGACCTTACTTTAATGAAGCCTCCGAACCGACCCTATATCTGTATTTGTATTGAGCCAGCCATCATATGCATATCCGAACCGAACCGAACGTATCAAACTTGGCACATAAAGACTACCCAACTAATTCAACTAACACTTACTCTAGACGAATATGCTTCGCGGACAGTTAGGATAGTGCCTTGTGAACATAAACGAGAATTAAGAACAACTCTGATCATCACTTTCTCTTTAAAGCTTCGTCTTACATTGCTGTACTTTTATTTTGTATTTCCCACATTTGCTGCACACACTTTAGTTCACACACATACACAAAAGGGGGACACGGGATAATTTACTCTAATTCGTGCTATTGCTTCTTCAATAGTTCCATGACAATGATGCCCAGACGCTCTTCTCGTCTAGCTAAGAGGAAAGAAGCTCCGGAAACTTCCAACAAAACCACTCTTGAGGATATATCTTCTTCATCTGACCCAGAATGGGACAGTGAGGGTCCGGATTACGGAGTTGGTCATCGGGAAAGCGACGAAATGTCTTCAGAAAATGAAGTTTCCCTGGGCTTTGAGGAGGAAGGAGGGATCGGTGACAATCGAGCACCCGATGAATTTGACTCGGCCATTATATTGGAGTCACCTCCAGATTCCGTAGAATCGACAATCGACAACGACCGACTTGTTCGAATTTGCTTGAAGTATGGAATAATGAAGAGAGACACTTTAGTGCCCTCACGTTCTGACCGTCCCCATGACCCTCCAGAAGGATATATGACGGTTACTCGACTGATGTGCATGGTTGGCGCCATTCCTCCATTCTCGCCTTTCATCGTTGACTTCTTAAGACAAATGCGGATTGCCCCCATGCAGTTGCATCCCAATTCATATGCCTATCTGCATACCTTATTCATAGCATATCGTGAAATTCTAGGCGTAGAGCTCACGTTCGATGATGTTCATTTCTTCTATAATTTCAAACATCGGACTAGAGAAACCCCTTCTTTCTGTTACTTTGAATCAGTCCCAAAGAGGAAGATAATCTCTACGCCGTTTAGCAGTAAAGCTGGAGATTCCAGACTAGAGTGGTTTTATATAAAGCAACAGTCTGGATGCGCCAGGAGATGGACAAAATCAAGTAAAGCATTGATTTTCTGAACCCGGACTCTATACACTTGAATCATCACTCTGACCTGTTTTCCTTTTTTGTTTGCAGTCGACAATCCCAAACAGATATCAGACCAAGCGTTCTTTGATCGAATGCACCGTCTTCTCAATGGCGACCAAAAATTCCTGACTATTGACGAGGTCCTTAAAGATGAGTACCTTCATTTTCACGGGCTGCTATCCGTTTTCCGTAGCATCGGTCATGGGACGGTCCCTTATGCATATATTCCTCCAGTGGAAACAGTTCCAGAAATAGGAGAAGGCTCGGGAATTCCTGCAGCTCCTCTTCAAACTTCACCTTCTCCCTCTTCCACACAAGATGACGAACTGGCTAATCTGGCCGAAAAACATCGTGAAGGGTATATTGCCCCCGAGGAGACTATTTCTCCAGATAAGTCAAAGTCTTCCCAAGTGTCGCCACTTCGCGCTTCCGAAGGGGATGTTCCTAGCACCGACGAGCACATATTTCAGGGTTTGGGGGATCTCCCCTTACCCGAGACTATATATACTTCAGAAGATTTCAGGAAGGACCCTTTAGTCTTCACTTCTTCTGAAGAAACTACTCCTGCCAAGGCCAAAGAGCCTGCCCGCACCAGTCTAGCTTCAGACTCGGGTTGGTTGGGGGGACACACACACCACTTAGGATGCACTTTATACCACAGCATTAGCATTCATTGCACTTCTTTCTCCATGAATCCATTGATTCTAAACTTCGCTTATTTTATCGTGCAGGTACAATGTCTCGGTCCTATTATGATATAAGAAAGCTTCGTCGCAGCATGACCAATCCTCCTCAGGATGCCGAGTACGATCGCCGGGATGACCGTGGTAGGGAGGAAAGAAGACCTTATGATCCCCATCGATCTCGGCCCTCACGCTCCCGCTCACCAGTTCGACCGGAACAAGAGAAATACAAGAGCTATCAAGGTCGTAGGGAGGAGGATAGACCACAATCTAGGGATTCCACTTCCTCCCATGAAAAGCGGAGTAGAGAGAAAACTCCTCCAAAGGAGACTGGGTCTAGAAGTAAGCAAAAAGTCCCTGCTACTAAACGACCTAGGACAGACAAGGGTTCTACAGAATCTTCTTCAGGAAGGGACACCGAACTAACAATCCTCGCTCCTCCTCCACCAGATGCGGGAACTGCAGTAAGGCTGGCATATTTAAAAGAGCAATTTCCCGAGCACTACTTCGAGACTCTGACCTTCCTACCTACCCTTGAACCTATTTCTTCTAATTGGGCAGAGGAGGCCAAGGCAAAAATCGATTTGGTGGAAAAACAATATACTGAGATGTTCAAGTATTCCCGCAATCTTTCTAGAATCATCCGCACTCTAATGACAAATGCTGACTCGATGCAAAAGACTGCAGAGGAGGATGCTAAGGCCCTAAAAACCTTAGGAAAAGATTTAGAAGATACTCAAGCTCAACTAGCTATCGCTCAGAAGAACGCTTCTAACTTCAAACAACAGTTTGAGGACATGCAAAAGCGCTATCATGATTTGCTTGAATCCCACACTCAGGAGCGTTCTGAGTTGAAGAAACAAGCTGACGAGGCCAAATCAGAGGCTGCTAAGACACGCCTTGCTTATGCTGAGCTTGAGCAGAAAAACGCCGAGTTAGCGAAAAGGAGTGCTGAGTTAGAAAAGAAGAATGCTGACTTGGCTTCGAAGCTGCTGGAGGCAGAAAACAGGGCTGCTCTGGCCGAGGGCAATGTGGAATGCGCTATTAAATCTGCGGAGGAAACCCGCAAATAATTATCTAAGGCGGAGGTTGAGATTCAAGGCTTCGGCGAGCTAATGATAGAATTCTTCGCGCACATTATTCGTCGTCGAAACATTTCCTGGATCGAGGACTATCCATCCACTCTGGTTCAAGTATGGAATCAAATCGTCGAGTGGGAAAAAGAAGAACTTAAGGTCGATTCCCTCGATGAGGATAAGCTGATGGAGAAATACTTGAGAGACGACGAACCGGAGCGCCTAGCTGAAGGGCGCCGTCTAATTGCTGAGGCCATGGAAGAAGAGAGGCGGAAGTCTAAACAGAAAACCATTCCTGAAGCTGGTTCCTCTTCTTCTGCTCCTGTAACTCCCGAAGTAGAAGGGTATGATCCCGAAAACCCGGGAATTCCCCGAACAACTTTGCTATCTCCCATTCCTGAAATAACTCCAGAGGTAGTAGTCACCCCCGCTGAAAAGTCTTCAGAAGGTATCCCTATCTTTTCTCCTCAATTTGTCAAGGCTACTACTACCTTTGGCTACATGACTGAACGTTCGATGAGAAATCCTTTGCTCTTGCCTGAGTTGATAACCGATGTTTCTCATTTTGTAGGCGTTGAATCATCCGCAAAGACAGATGTAGCTCAAGGAGCTACCGCTGGGACAAATACCGCTGATAGGGTCAAAGAAGGGGATGACAAGGCTGCTTCAACAGACCTGGGGGAAAGAAGTGAGCCAACTAAGGTCACTACTCCCCATGATGAAGAAATGATTGCAGCTTTAAAAGACGACGGAGGAGACGAGGGGCATGATGAGGAACCGGAGGTTACAATAACCGGGGAGTCAAAAAGCGCCGATGACGTTACCTTGGCGGCCATGAAGGCCGATCAAGACAAGCGCTTGCAATTAAAGGCTGAAGAATTAGACCCTGAGGTCCTCAAGCCCCTCGCAGTTGTGGATGCAGGTTCAAGGTTAGTTGTTAAGCTCTCAACTAGATCTATTACCGAAGAACTTGCTAAAAAATCTTCTCTTGATTCCAGTGCCCCGCCCTCCGGGAAGAAGTCTGCTGGCTCCAGTACTACATCTTCAGGGAAAAAGAAATCAAAGCGAATCTTGACTGAAGCCGAGAAGGAAGCAAAGGATGCGGAAAAAGCTGCCAAGAAATCGAAGGCTCATCCCAAACCCAAATAGTGGGTTCCCCTGTATCTTTTTAGCATCTTTGTAAACCAATAAGTGCTGCTACACCAGCAGTTTCCGCACTTTCTTTTTCAGTTATTTCCCTGTACAAATTCATTCATTTGTAAATAAAAATAATTCACTTTTTGCAATGTTTATTTGTTAGCAGTTCTGCACTTATGTAAAAATGCATATCTACAGTTATGAAACAAAGTTGTGGAGAGGGGAGATATATGTATGTATATGTGTTCCCAGTCAATCTCCATAAGTTATTCAGTGCTTAACCATGCAATCTGAATGCTCCCGATTCTCTAACGGGATAGCATTTCCTGTGTCATCAATACCTGTTGTTTTTCCTGGCATTTCTTTTATACTCTCTCTCATTCTCTTGAGAGTTAGAGTTCGAGTTCAGTCATTTGTTTATTCCCCGGTCGTTCAACGGGAAAAGATTTCTTTCTCGGCGCTCGGTCGGAGACGCCTTTATACTCTCTTTCTCTCTGGAAAGTTAGAGTTCGGAGTTGAACCTCTTTCTCAGCGCTCAGTCGGAGACGCTTTTATACTCTCTCTCTTTCTCTGGAGAGTTAGAGTTCAGAATAGAATTTCTTTTTCAGCGCTCAGTCTGAGACGCTTTTATACTCTCTCTCTTTCTCTGGAGAGTTAGAGTTAGAATGTCGTTTTTTCATTCTTTTATGTCTTATTGCACAAATAATCATTGTGCCTCTCTTTATGTCCAAACTGTTTCAACCTTTTTTAGGCTCTGAGTTATCCTGTGTTTTATAATCACAACAGAACAACTAATGAATGTAAATGCATAAAAGTAAATAACACACAATATTTTTATAGTGGTTCGGCTAAATCGTAGCCTACGTCCACTTTATAGTCCTTTATTCATATCGTCAGATTTTCCCAAGGCAAAGCATGTCTTGTTACAGAATCCACAGTAAAAATAACAAAAAATATAGCATTTCTAATCCAAATATCGCATTAAGTGTTGGGCATTCCATGCTCGAGGAACTTCTTCGCCATCTACGGTCGTTAACTTGAAGGTTCCTTTTTCAAGTTTCCGTTGGATGACAAAGGGTCCTTCCCATTTTGGGCCGAGGTGAGGAAGGGATGGAAAAACTCTCTTTAGCACCAAATCTCCTGGTTCAAAAGTCCTGAGACGAACTTTCTTATCATAATAGCGTGCCATTTGACGCCGATGTCTCGCTGCACGCAAGTCTGCTTCGTCCCTTTTCTCTTCGATTTCATCAAGAGACTCAAGTAAAAGTGCCCGATTCGTCATCGGGTCATAATACGTCACCCTGTGGGAAGGAACTTCCAGTTCAACTGGAATTACTGCTTCTGAGCCAAAGGAGAGAGAGAAAGGGGTATGACCGGTAGCCGTTTTAAACGTTGTTCGATATGCCCACAAGGCTAGGGGCAATTCATCAACCCATTTTGCCTTTGCACGCTCTAATCGCTTCTTGAGGATGGATTTTATTACCTTGTTTATCGCCTCTACTTGCCCATTCGATTGTGGATAGGCAACTGCAGTATATCGTTTGTCTATCTTATATTTCTGGCAAAAATTTCTGAATTCAGTGCTATCAAATTGGGTCCCGTTGTCAGTAATAATCGTCCTTGGGATCCCGAATCGGCATATAATATTTCTAACCACAAAACTTGTCACCTTTCTTGTGGTGATCTTAGTCAAGGGCTCAGCTTCCACCCACTTTGTGAAATAATCTACGGCTACTATTGCAAACTTAGCTCCTCCTTTAGCAATCGGTAAAACTCCAATGATATCAATTCCCCATGTGGCAAATGGCCAAGGACTCACCATCGATTTAAGCTGGGTTGACGGTGCCCTGGGGATTTTGGCGAATCTCTGGCACTTATCGCAGCGTCGTGAATAATCAGCTGCATCTTTGTTGATCGTAGGCCAGAAGTATCCGTACCGCAATATTTTCTTTGCTAAAGTTTGACCTCCTGTATGATCTCCACAGTCACCTTCGTGCACTTCTCTCAGTACACGCTTGATGTCGTCGTGGGCGATACATCGTAACAGAGGCATAGAAAATCCTTGTCTATAGAGAGTATCGTCTTGCATAACATATTTGGCAGCTTTGCGAACTACAGCTCTTTTCTCATTTTTCTTCGATGGGAGTATCCCATTCTTAAGAAAACTCTTGATTGGAGTCATCCATGACTCCTTCTCTGGTTCCGCTTCAAGAACGAATTCAATTTCCATTGACTCAAAGCTTGGCGACTCCAACGTTTCAATTGGAATTATCTCAGTCTCTTCTGGATTGTCGGAACTAGCCAATTTTGCTAGTTTATCCGCTTTCTGGTTTTCTACTCTGGGAATATGTGTTATGTTGTACCGTTCTAAGCTATTTAATAGCTCTTTCACTTTCTTGAGGTAAGCGACAAGTCGAGGTCCTCGAGCCGCGAATTCCTCTCGCACTTGACAAACAACAATCTTAGAGTCACAAAATATGTCCATCATTTTTACTCCGAGGTCTTTAGCGAGTTTCAGCCCGGCAATCAGGGCTTCATACTCAGAGTCATTGTTTGTTGCCGAAAATTCTAATCGCAGGGCGTAATATAACGACCGTCCCTCGGGAGTGACTAAGACAATTCCAGCTCCGGATCTTCGGTCATTTTTAGCTCCATCTGTATATAATTTCCACGGATTCATCTCTAGCTTATCCTCGGATTTGACCACTCGGTCATTGATTATTTCTTCCTCTGGAATGGTGAACTCCGCAATAAAGTCTGCTAGAGCTTGCCCCCTGATTGACTTTCGTGGTTGAAAATTCAAATCAAACTGGCTTAGTTCTATGTTCCATTTAATCAACCTTCCCGACGCTTCGGGTCTCTGCAACACCTGTCTTAACGGCTGATCGGTGTATATGGTTATTGGATGGGCTTGGAAGTAGTGACGAAGCTTTCGGGATGCAATCAGGAGGCTGTAAGCAAGCTTCTCGATCTTTGGGTAGTTGCGCTCTGCCGCTGCTAATTTCTTACTCACATAGTATACCGGCCTTTGTACTTTGTCTTCTTCTCGAACCAGGGCTGTGCTGACGGCGTGAGCCGAGACTGCTAGATAAACAAATAGTTCTTCGTGATCTACGGGCTTTGATAAGATTGGCGGTTTCTCTAACAGCTCTAATAGATTTTGAAAGGCCTCGACACAATCGGGAGTCCACCGAAAGTTCTTCTTTCCCCTTTTTATCAAATCAAAAAACGGAACACATTTATCGGTGGCTTTGGAGATGAATCTACCCAGCGCCGCTACCTTCCCTGCCAGACTTTGGACGTCTTTAATTCTCCTTGGTTCTTCGATATTTCTAATCGCCGCTATCTGGCTAGGGTTGATCTCAATTCCTCGGGAACTCACAATGAAGCCAAGGAACTTTCCCGACGCCACTCCAAATGAACATTTTAAAGGATTCAATTTCATACGGTATTTTCGCAAGATACCAAACATTTCCGCTAAGTCTTGCGTATGACTGGGAGACTGCTTTGATTTAACAAGCATATCATCCACATAAACTTCCATAGTTTTTCCTATTTGATCATAAAACATTCTATTTACCAACCGCTGATAAGTAGCTCCAGCGTTTTTTAATCCGAATGGCATTACAACATAACAATATAGCCCCAAATTCGTAATGAAACTTGTATGCTCTTGGTCTGGTACATGCATAGGAATTTGATTGTATCCAGAGTATGCATCCATGAAAGAGAGAAGTTCATGACCTGCTGTCGAGTCTACAAGCTGGTCAATCCTGGGAAGTGGAAAACTATCCTTTGGGCAAGCCTTATTTAAATCCGAAAAGTCAATACAAGTTCGCCACTTTCCGTTTGGCTTCTTTACCAGGACGGGATTCGATATCCAGTCGGGATAAGTCGAATCTCGAATAAATCCATTTTGCTTCAATTTCTCTACTTCCTCTTTGAGAGCAGCTGACCTCTCTGGGCCCAGCATGCGTCTCTTTTGCTTCACAGGCGGATGCTTCGGATTTACATTCAATTTGTGACTGATAATGGAAGGCGATATTCCACACATGTCAGCATGGGTCCAGGCGAACACATCTAAGTTTGCCTTCAAGAAGTCCGTCAGCTCTTCAGCACGACGTGGATCCAATTGGGAACCAATCTTCAAAACTTTCGTCGGATCAGCTTTATCAACAGGAATTTCCACTGTCGCTTCATTAGGAGTTGCATTCCTAGCCTCTGGTTCCTCGTCTTTTCTAGGATCCAGGTCTTCAGGCGTTCCTTTGGGCAACTCCCTTGGGTTCAATCTCTCTAATTGCTATGCCGAGTCCCCCTTTGAGGGAGATGAGGCATCCTTACTCTCAGCATTAACTCCTTTCATCAACATCTTCAGTTCGGCCACATAGCATGCCCGTCCAGAGACCTGATCCCCTCTTATTACTCCAGTTCCGGCTTCGGTTGGGAACTTTAGTAACAAGCACCAAGGGGCAATACAAACTCTAAATTCAGCGAGGGCAGGTCTCCCTAAAAATGCGTTATAGGGCGAATCTACGTCCAATACTACGAATTGAAGCATTCGCACTCTTCTACGTTCTCCTTGCCCTAAAGTCACGGGCAACTCTATGTATCCCATGGGAGCTGTCGTCGCTCCGTTGAAGCCTCTAATCCATCCTTCACAAGGTTTCAGATCTTCGGGCTCAAGCTTCATCTGATCAAATGACTTCTTGAACAAAATATTAACGGAACTTCCGTTGTCTACTAATACCTTATGGACCAAGGCCGGCCCAATGGTGGTAGTGATAACCAACGGATCATTGGTGGGAGATTGTATCCCCGTGTTGTCTCGGCTGCGAAATACCACGTCATCGAACATGGTTTTTTGTTGTTTTATAGGGGTGACATCTTCCAAATCGTCACCTTCATTCACATCCAGATGCTTGGCAGCATTCACATATTGGTCCATTGACCTAAAACTTCGGATTGCCGGGTGAGGTCCGCCTACTATGGAGTTGATGACGATCCCTTTACCTTTCTGCTGCGCGGTAGGCTTAGGAGCAGGTAGGATCTGTTTTGGAGCCTGCTCTCCTTGCCCCCTGTCCCTCGGGGCAACCTTGTACTCATCCAACTTTCCTTCACGCAGCAGCTTTTCAATTACATCCCTCAAATGCCGACATTCATTGGTCGAATTTCCATGTGTTCCGTGAAACAAGCAAAATTTCCCTGTCGCCATTTCTTTCTCGGTCGAATCACGAGGTGGCGGTCTTTTGTACTGCAACACATTGTACGTATCCAGGTAAATATTTTCCAGGGTGTCATTCAATGGTGTATAGTTCTCGTAGTTCTGGAATCGGGGCCTTTTGTTAGGGTCGCTTCCCCTATTTCTGTTTCTCCTGTTACCGTTCGAATTACGGTTGTTGTTGTTTCCCCCATTTCCAGTATTGCTGTTTCCACCCTTGTTTCCTACATTTACTTCGACCTTGCCAGAACTTTCCCCATACTGCTTCACAGCAATATTACTCTGCACATTCTCCTTTGAAGCTGTCTCAGACTTTCTTTTTCGGTTTGCCCTGGCTTCCTCTCGTCTCAGATAAATATCGGCTTTTTCGTAGAATATCGCCCTTGTGGGGGGTGTTTTCCCAGAAAGGTAGTCTCCAAACTCGGATTCAGGATCGACTCCTTCCTTCAATGCCATCAGAATAGTGGGCTCGTGCGGGTCACTGACCTCAGTTACAGCTTGGTTAAAACGATCTAGATATGCCCTTAAAGACTCTCCCGGTGCCTGTTTGATTCTCGACAATTCAATAACACTCTTGGACTTTCGGGCATGTAGTCGGAACTGGTTCATGAAACGCTCGCTTAGTTCTTTGTAATTAGAAATTGACCGAGGAGGAAGTCGGGTAAACCAAAATAATGCCACATCTTCTAGGTAGATTGGGAATGCTTTGCACTTCACTTCATCAGGGGCAGCAGCGGCATTCATGAGCCATGAATACCGCATCAAATGCTGTCCTGGATCAGTCCTTCCGTTATATTTGTCCATCTGTGGCAAGTTAAAGCGTCGGGGAAACTGGAAGTCTAGGATATCGTCAGTGAACGGAGTATGGCTTCGCTCAATGCCATAGTCTTCATTTGTATAATTCCGGCTCTCGGACATAATTCGGCGAACCATTGCCTGCACATCGACACTAGTTAGGGGCTGCTCAGGTTCCCTGGCCCTAGTGTCCGAGTTCCTTCGGGGCTCTTGCTCAGGAGATGCCCTTCTTCTTCGAGCTGCCTCTGCTCGATTCCTTTCCCTGTGTTCCCGGTCGATCTCGGGAAGAGGGGACTGGAGTCTTTGCCCCCGAGTGGGGCTATCGTTTCCTAATGCTCGTGCGATATCCTCGCGAGATCCCAAAGATCCAAACGTTAGCTGCTCCATGTTCTGAGGTCGTTCGAGTGGCCTTCGTTCACGGGGCCTTTCTTCCTCGGAAGATGAAGATTGATCTACGGGTGTGTGACGAACCGGTGATGGAGTTCTCTGCCGGCGGAGCTCATTGATCTCCCGACTCATGAGCCTCATATTTTCCTGCATCACGAGATTAGTGCGTTCATGGACTCTCATAGCTTCCCTCGTGCTCTCAAGCATATCAAGCAAGCGCGAGAAATCTCCTTGAGTGATGGGAGCAGATGGATTGACCTGATCTTCAACCCTGGCAGCTGGAATTGGAGCATTCGTGGGGACTCGAGTAGATGTTCCAGCTTCACCAAGCATCGGGTCGGATCGGAGGTAGGAAGTCGGGTCGGATCGGAGCTGGGGTGCCTGGTCGGATCGGTGTGCAGCGAGCAACTCGGGTCGGCTCAGATTGGGGGAGTGCACTGCTTCAGAGTCTCCTACCCGGATCGGATCGGAGCTCTCCCCTTGCCGTCGGTTCGGATTTCCTGCATTGATTCTTCCTGCTGCTGAACTCTGCCCCCGAGACCTTGTTACAACAGCATGTTGCTGATCTTCGCCAGCTCCATTTCCTTGAACAGACTGAACTTCCTTGCCTTTTCCTTTGGCCATGAGTTTTTGACAATTACTTCAACGAATGTAAGAAAGCGGAGAAACTTAAGGATTCACTTCTTTGAACTCGACGGTCCAAAAAGTAGAAAGAGATCCCGGAAAATAAAGAATTTAGATGAGGTTCTCAGTGAAAGCACCAAAAATGTTAGACCCAAAAGTGGTTCTAACACCCAAATTGATTTGAAATAAGATAAAACGAGATAAAAATAAAAATGAACACACAAGATTTATAGTGGTTCGGCGAACAAATGCCTACGTCCACTGATTCTTTACTATATTCAATAATTCAGTTGCAAATACAATGAAAGATTCACTCACAACTCACTTTTGTTCACTCAATTGACTAAAACAAGAAATAAAAGATGATTTGGATTTTCCGGGAGTGATGGAGTTCGGATGTTGAAGGTGATTGAATTCTTTAAGTGCTGAAAAAAGAAGATCCTTCTCTTTGTCTCCAGGTGGGGTATTTATAGGTGTGAATTTGCTTGAGACTTCATCCGGGTCGGGCCACGTGTCATCCATCGCATTCTCTTCGGGTTCGGATGAACTATCAGGTTGACAACACATCAAAGAGGTGAACGTTAGGGGTAGGAATCAGTCATAGCCGGTCCGGTTCTCCAGGCTATTTTATAGGAGATTAACATAGATCATGGGTGCGGGTCGGAGACATGCAGGTAAGGGGTTCGGATCGGGATACCCGATCCGACCCGGATTGGTTTGGGCGCCACTCCTTCTCTAACCTATTCCGCTCCGCTCCTGTGCTATGGCGAGCAGATGACCTTCCGATCCGTTCGAGATTTAGTTGCCTTCCGATCCGATTGGATATGCCCTACCAATCTATCCAGTAAGAGATCACTGATCCGATCAGGGAATTCTATCCGATCCGAACAGGATTCAATCCGATCCGAACAGCTGCAGCTCTCAATCTGAATCGTATGCATTCCTCCAATCCGAACCGAAATCTTATACTTTAACATGTCCTTCAATGTTTGATTTCTTGACTTTGTGTTGCCTAGTTCACAAGGTAGGCTAACAAGTGCCATTGCAAATTCATTAGTAAGAATGTTATTGAAATGAAATTAGAACAGACAACAAGGAGGAGGTCTTTCGCAATTGTTATTTATAAAGCAAGGGCTAGCAGCGTTATATATTAGAGGAGCATCTTGGGTATTTAACTAGGATTTGCAGGAGATAAAGGAAGTGCTGATTTCGATGGGCGATTATTGTATAGGAGAGCCAGATAATTTGATCAACTTAAATGGATTTCTGAAATCGAAAATATAGGTTACTAGTACTGGGGAAAAGGAGAAGAATTTGGTGATGATGGAGGTAGCAGTTCTAGTCAGTAGGCAAATGGTTTACACTGGGGAGGAAGAAGATTATGAAGGGGATTAAATTAACAAAGGTTAATAATTAGCAAATGATTAAAACTTGAAACCTGCTAGCAAATCATCGGGGAAATGGGATCAATTAGGGAAGGCACCCCCCAAACTTCAGATTATTCAAAAATAATCAGAACTTTGGATTATTATGGGAAGACAAGTTAAACATGGGATTATTCCTAACAATTAATCCTTCAAAATATGACTCAGCCCATTTACCATATCCATAAATTGGTTGGGTTAACCCATTTATGAGTTTTATTTAATGGGTTGGGTTGAACCATTTATGAATTTTATTTAATGGGTTGGGTTGACCCATTTTTAAAGGGTCATAAATGGATAACCCATTTTACCCATTTATAAAAAAGCTTAAAATTTACGAAAATGGGTAATGATTTTTAAAGCTAAAAGGACCAAAAAATGTCCTTCATATTGGAAAAAGTGAAAAAAAATTGAGAAAATCCAGAAATGAAATTAAAAAAAGAATTATTATAAAATAACGATTTTTAAAGCTACAAATGCTAAAATTACGAAAATACCCTTTATTTTGAAAAAAGTGAAATAAATAAATAAATTTTGAAAAATCCAGTAAATTACGAAATGAAAAGTAAAAAAAGAATTATTCGAAAATTACGATTTCTAAAGCTAAAAATGTTAAAATTACGAAAATAACCTTCACATTAGAAAGAGTGGAAAAAAATCAGAAAATTATGAAATGAAAAGTAAAAAAAGAATTATTCAAAATTAATAATTTTTAAAGTTAAAAAGGCCAAAATTACGAAAATGTCCTTCATGTTGAAAAAAGTTAAAAAAACAAAATAAATTTTAAAAATCCATAAAACTACGAAATGAAAAATAAAAAAAGAATTATTCGAAAATTATGATTTTTAAACCTAAACATGTCAAAATAATGAAAATGCCCTTCATGCTGAATAAAGTGAAAAAACAAAACAAAAATTAAAAAATCCAGAAAATTAGGAAATGAAAAGTAAAAAATGAATTATTTTTAAATAATAATTTTTAAAGCTAAAAATGCTAAAATTATGAAAATACCCTTTCTTTTGGAAAAAATGAAAAAAAAATCTAGAAAATTATGAAATGAAAACTAAAAAAAGAAGTATTCGAAAATAATGATTTTTAAATGCAAAAGGGCCAAAATTATGAAAATGCCCTTTATATTGGTAAAAGTGAAAAAAAACCTATTATTTTTCACTAATTTTCTAGATTTTTTGAAATCTTTTTTTCACTTTTTTCAATATGAAGGGTATTTTCATAATTTGGCATATTTAGCTTTAAAAATCAAAATTTTCAAATAATTTTTTTTACTTTTAATTTCGTAAATTTCTGATTTTTTAAAATTTATTTTGTTTTTTCTCTTTCTTCAACATGAATGGTGTTTTCGCTATTTTGATATATTTAGCTTTAAAAATCGTAATTTTCGAATAATTCTTTTTTTACTTTTCATTTCGTAATTTTCTGGATTTTCTAAATTTTATTTTGTTTTTTCAACATGAAGGACATTTTCGTAATTTTGGCTTTTTTAACTTTAAAAATTATTATCTTCGAATAATACTTTTATTACTTTGCATTTCATAATTTTATGAATTTTTTTTACTTTTTTCACTTTTTCCAATATGAAGGATAATTTCGTAATTTTTACATTTCTAGCTTTAGAAATCGTAATTTTCGAATAATTCTTTTTTTAATTTTCATTTCATATTTTTTGGATTTTTTTTCACTTTTCTCAAAATGATTGGTATTTTCGTAATTTTAGCCTTTTTAACTTTAAAAATTATTTTTTTAAATAATTCTTTTATTAACTTTTATTTTCGAAGAATTCGACACTTGAATTTCAAATTTTGAAAATTCAAAATTTTATAGAATATTTTGAAAAAAAAAAATTAGCATTTGCTTTTATTAGCTAAATCAAATTTAGAAACTTAAGTGGGTTAAATGGTAACCCACTTGTTAGAGGGTTGGGTTATAAACGGGTTGAGTAATAAATGGGTCAAAGAGAATATGTCGTTAATGGGTTTGGTCTAAACTCGACCCTACCCATTTAGACCCAACCCAACCCATTTGACACCTCTAATGTTCAGGTTTGGTTCAGTGGCAATGAAGAAGTGATGCAGGGGATGGTAGTAGATGGGAATAGTGGTCGGAATCTTAGGTTGTGGAGGAGATATGAGACTGTAGTTCAGGAGTGGTGTATTTGAGGTATGTTGTTGTGTTTGATGACGAAGGAAGAGCTGAAGTGAGATGGTTTAGTGTATTTTGTATGTGGTAGGAATTGATGGTAACTCACATGTAAATGCTTGAAACAAATGATATGTTACTACACGTGGTAGGTGAAATTTTTCGTTGGTCTGGAAATGATATGTAACTGTTTACAACAAATGTAACTTTGAAATAAAATGAGATAGCAACTAAGATTTTTTTTAAAGAAATGTTGAACATGGAATTAAAATAGAGAGAAAGGTGGCTGAAAAAGAAAATTAAAACAATATGGTGGTGAGAAGAGATGATGAAAAGAGACTGTAATAGAAACAATAAATTAAATGATGCATGTAATTAGAGAAAAAATAATTTTCATGACCGTTTCGTGACTCGAACCGTGATGGCTCAAGATTCAAGTTTTTGATGGCCCAACCGGTCAAACCGTTAGAATCGTGATTTTTTTTCCTTAAAATTTATGCGTTTATCAATAACTTATGTGCATTATTATTGAAATAAAAATTCTACGTATATGAATCATAGATGATCTTAAATTTCTACAATAGAATTTATGTATTGTACTACTGTAGTGCACAACTACATCAATATAGCTATATTGTGTACACCTAGAGTAGTGGACAATGATAGAAATTAAATGATGATAAGCTTAATGAATTTTACAGTGATATTGGAGAAACTAGTAGCAGGAAAAGTGAAATGCTTGAATGTATGGTTAAATTTTAGAACGATGATGATTTTTGTAATATAGATTCATTTATTTTCTTCTAATTAATACAAATAATGAGAATGAGAGAGAACTGCATGGTGAGAAAGTAATAGAAGATAAAAGAATTGTGGTTCAACCATCTAAAATTGATGGTTGGACTGTTGGTTTTAAGACGCGATTGAGGTTCGTGGACTATTGAGGTCCGATTGAGTTCCGAACCATAGTGATACATGGTTCAGGGTTATTCACGATCGGACGTGGTTGGGTAGGATCATGAAAACACTAGGGAAAATGAAAGGTGCACCTGGATAAACTTAAAACGCACAGAAAATGTGGTTGAAACAGGGATGAAAAATGAGAAGAGAAAAGAAACAGAGATGAGAATGTAAAGAAACTATGCACAATGATCGAAAATAAAACACGCTAAATTGGTCAACTATTTGTGCTTTTCTTTTTGTTTTTCTTTTTGTTTTTTAAAAGGAGAGAACAAATGAAACCAAAATACTCAAACAATACAAAATCCAACAATACACACACAAAATGCAACAGAACCGCAATAACTTATAACAGATAAAATCCTTTTTTTAGAATAGCAGAAAAAACCATTTGAATAATAAAATCAAAATTAAATAACTATTCCCGGCAATGACACCAAAAACTTGACTCAAATGGTGTCGATAAAATACTGTTAGCGCATGACATACTGCATGTACGCGAGTACAAGTCAATCCATAGTGAATTTTTTTAATTTTTAAATTACTCAATCAAATTAAACCAAGTTTTGAGATTGTGTTAACTAACTAAAAATAATTGACAAAAATTTGAAAATAAGTTGAGAGTTAGCTATAAGACTAGAGAGCAATTGGAGACAAATTCACTCTCATGAACATAAAAATCAATGTAGAATAATTTTCTGATCTCTCTTTTTGATATTTTGTGTGATTAGGAATGTATTTATCATAAGCATGTCCTAATTGCGTTATTAATTAACACGGTTAAACCATCAAACTTTTAATATATCCTCTAACCCACGTACATGCTCTCATGAATTTAACCCAAAAAAATTCTGAAAATAAGATTTACTTTAAGCATACTATATTTACTGTTGTGTTAGTAACATACAATATCAAATTTAGTTTTTAATCTCAACTTAATTACCAAAATCATATGTTGATGATGAGGTAATTTGTGTTTATGTTTGATTACGCATACCCTGTTTGGTTTGAACAATATAGGCTATCAAACTCAATGTTAAATAACAAATGTACGTAAATATGCAACCCTTCCATTAAGCACAAAAAGTGATCATAATAAAAGCATTTATGTTAATTTTGTTAATGATTTATTAGAGCTTCATTACCCCTAAATTGAAGGGGTTGGAGTGCTCATTAGTGAATATATGATAGCATAAGTAGATTGACAAATAAAATAAGAGAGAAAGGAAATGATTTTGAAATAAAAGTTACTAGCTAACTTTCATAAAGACAAACTAAACTACGAACATGAAGGAAAGAACATAAAAGAGATTGGCATAAATGAAAAGAGCATAAAAGAGAATAACATGAAGTAAAAGACAAGAAAGAAAGAGAGCATATAAATAAGAAGACTAGGAAGCCATTAAATAGATTTTATTCTCAACTCGTACGTTTACAACTTACATGAAAGAAGAGTGTATCTCATTTTTGAACATAAAGAGATGTATTTATGCATGCCTAAAACCCTAATTCTTTTTAGCATGCCATCCAAACTACCGTTGAAAATGTGTATGCTAAAAGTAACCATTAACCATTAATAAATCCTCCACTAACTTTACTTTTAATTTGATTTGGCTTAATGATAAGTAGCGGGTAGGTGGGCTCCTCCATGTTGTAGAATTTTCTTATTTTTTATTGCTTTCGGGTCTTAACACTTGTGTATGCATGCATCTTCATGAAGCATCTTCCATTTGGATACATTTTCCCACAACACAAAATAAAATATGCAAGTAAATTTTCTTCAAATTAATTCATTCTCAAAATAACCATATCACTCTTGTCAAAATGAGTGAATGATTACTTGAAAATATTTTTCTATTTTGGTTTAAGACATGTAAAAATACCCTAATATGACATGTAATTATTTGTAACAAGAATAAGTATGTGCATATAAGTATGCGTTTTTGCATGCGTATTATAAAATGATCACATAATCAAATAAACAAATGAAAATGTAAGTAAAGTAAATGTAGTAAAGGAAAGAACAAACCATGATTTTTATAGTAGTTCGGAGTTACCCTACATGCGATTCCGCACTTCGTAAGTTCTTTATTCAATATCAATATTCACAGTTCCTCATTTCAAGGTCACAAGGAGACACCCTCCAGAACTCAAATCTTTGGGTAATCCAACCTGATTTGCGAGTCACATAACTGCATACAACTTGATTTTTGGGTAAATAAGTCACTCCCAATCGCTTTTTCCCGAGCACAGTCAACACCAACTAGATTTAGGGCTACCCAGTCACATCCTTGTATATTTTTGAGTTAATTGTACATGAATGAAGGTTCAGATCTTTTGATCTTGATTATAATTGCCCATGTGACTCTTATTTGCACTTTGATTTTGGTAGAAATGAAGAGAGTTGATATAGAATCAAATAAGAGAAAATGACTTGATTCAGTTTGTAAATCAACAACAAATATTTATAGAATTTGTAATTTTTAAGAGAGAAAAGAAAGGAGTGAAGCAATATGAAGGAGATGATTAAATTTAGTTTTTGGAAGAAGGGCATAATGGAAGTAAAGAGATATGATAGTTTGATAGGAGTTATAGTGAATAGACGCTTCCTTTTAAATTAGAATTTTGAAAAATACTACTATATGTCGACATACTATTGGGACCATGTCGATATATCCTAGCATTGAAGATTAGTTTGTTTTGAAAATATAAACTTACATATTATGATTTGTAACTTTGCAAAACTATTTTAGCATAGTAAATGTATATTTTGATCGTAGTAAAGTTTAAGGAAACTTGCAAACATTATTTTTAAAAAATTTAAGTAAAAATATAATATTTATATTTAAACTATATTTATCCAAATATAATAACTTAAAATATAAGTATTAACACTCTAATAGTATTAAATCATAACTAAAACCAAAATCTTAGTTATAATCAAAAATCTCAAGTAAACTAAAATCTAAAGTATAATATTAAAATATAAATATAATTTACAAAAATCGAAGTATGGTTAAAATATAAAAGGCAAAATAAAAGTTTGTAAAAAGTCAAAGTATAAAATCAAAATATAAGTATAATTTAAATATTAAAGTAACTGTTTTGAAATCAAAGTATAAGTAAAAGCATAAATATTAATATCTATTATAAAATATATCAAGGTAAATTATTTAAAAGACTTGATTTTTTTTTGAAATTCTTTGAAATATTATATTGAAAACATGGATTTCTGTAAAGGGTTTGGATATATTTTTAAATCATTTTAAAATGGAATTTGAAAATGGGAATATTTTGAAAAATTAGTTTTTGTAATACAGATGGAGATCAGATAAGTGAAACTCAAGTTTAAACATAAAATCTAAGACTTTATAATATCTTGAAATCTTAAACCATTCGTAACTCATGAGTCTTTATTTCTAACTCTTGAATCATCAATCTGAAACTTCAATCTTGAATTGTATATTTTTTATTATCTATATCCAGCATAATATCCTTCAATATACCCTACACTACACAATATGTATATCTTGATAATAATTAGTATATATGTAAACGTAAAATATTCATTATCTGATATTATTGTAACGGCTAGATAATTTTAATGTTTAAAAATAATGAATTAGTTGAAATCAAACATTTTATACTAAAGCTATTACAAATTGAAATCTAATTCGTTTTGACTTTTTGAATTTGATTTCGGAATATAAACTTGAATCAAGTAAGTTTGATTTGAAAATAAGAATTATAAATAATAATTAAAACTTATTTATCGAAGAATAAACGTGAAATCGATTATTACTAAAACATTAATTCTTAATATTTGAATATGCTACTTAGAAGTGTTCTAAATAAGTTTGTAAAGAAAGTGTCTCAGATCGCTTGTTCCGTTTACATCGATTTATGCAGCCGATTTGCGAAAGAGGCAATTGATATTTCATAAGTAGCGTTAATATCTGCAATTTGAATTTAATTATAAAATTTGATATTTGAGGTATGTTTAGCTAGGTATAATGAAGGAATAAATTTCATAGGTAAATATGCCAGTCTGTTCCATTCGCGTTGTAACGACCTAAACTTTTGACCTTTAAAAGTCAACACTTAATACCTCCTAGTATTCAAATGTCGAAGATTCAAATGTCAGAGCCCACATCGCATGAGATTATAATACATAAAAAACAATATAATGTAACAGAAACATCTTCATTGATGCAGTGTGAAGGTGCAAAGATTACATAAGATGTCACAACTACATCAGAGTACTAGACATATCTAGATACACAAACTACTGGAATACAAGATGAACAATGGAAAGTGACTAGAGAAAGTGAATCCAAAATGCTCTATCTACATTTCAAAGCTTCAAACCAAAAAAAGTTCCTCAAAAGCTCCAAAGCATTTCTATTGAAACCTAACCGCTGGGCTCCCCATGTAAAAATTAGGGACACCCGGAGTTTAAGGAAGAAAAATAAACTCCGGGTCAGTCATTGGACTGGTGTGGAAAACTCAAAATATTTGTTTTATGCAGAAAAATCGTATATGCTTTTGCAAAATGAAGCTACCATAAGGTCTCATGGAAAACACAATGCAAGCGCAAACATGGGCGAGGTTTCTCCTTATGATAACAAAAAATGCTTGTTATGCTAAAACCATTTGATATTATTATTAGTGCATAGTACATAAAATCACTTCAGAAGTAAATGTATCAATCTTAGCTTGAGTAATTCCCCATTCTATTTGTGTTGACATAGGTATACAACTAAAATCATATGGGTTCGTAGTGTAGAATGGACTTCCAACAAATGACTAGGAAAAGGAACTTCCTTATCCGATGGGTATACGTCTAAGGATGTCCCAAGAACCATTCTGGCTCTCTACCAACACAAGGCCGGGAGATCTGTGTAACTAGGTAAATAACTCTCACGAGTATGCCACCTCTCGGTCGTTACCAGCCTTTAACCGGGGCCTCGATCCAATACCATATAAGTAAAATTCTTGGGATTTATACCATGTTATCACTTTAAACCTAGAAGGAAATGGTCATACACTAAAGGTTGTAAATCCCATAACCATGCTGCACTACTTCTGTTTGGTTATTTCCGGGATGTGAGGCTTGATGAAGTCTCATTACTTAAAGCTACGTTTTACCTTAAAGTCATGCTTTGATCACCGGCAACTTAATCGCTTAGTATACCACACTGTTATTTCATAAAATATAATTGAAAATCACTAATCATATCACCTTTGAGCTCGTACGTCTCAAAAAAGGGTCTTAAGCTAAGAGAACGATTTCTCCGCCACCAACTGAAATATGTTTAGTAAAGGCCAATCAATACATTACAAAATACAATGTCAGACACACATCCATACAAGTTCGTTCTGAAACTAAACAAAACCTAATGCGCTTTATTCCTCATCCAACAAAGCAGAGAAGCCCTTGCAAATATGGAAATTCTTCAAGTACGTCCGGACCACTGCTATAACATAGATAATAAATCTCAAGATGGAAGTTATTCACCTAAGACCATCAGCTAACAATCCTTCTAATGCGAAGGTTTCCGATCTTCAACACCATTTATTCAATATCCTTATCTACTCCATTACGTCACATTATTATTCAGACTGGTTTTTGGATAGAAATTCTGATCCCCAACTTCCCGAATAATAAGCGTCATTTAAAACGATATGGATATATATAAGATTTCAATTAAGTCTCAACTTAACTTACTTTGAAAATCCCATTTATCATTAAAAACACTTTATTATATATTTGAAAAGGTTTGGATTATTATGTTTAAACCTTTCAAATCCCATTATTAAGTAAAAAGTGTTACAGAATTGTCACTAAAAGCGTTACAAATAGGTTTATTTGACTAGTTTGATGAAAATAACTATAAAACCCCGTAATTTTAATCTAAATCACTTTGAAAATATTTAATATCATTTATCAAAATTTTCCATATTTAAAAAAAAATTAGATAGCCTTTTTAGTTGTTTTTTAATTTTATCATCAACTACACTATCGTGCTTTTATTGAAAATTGTTTTAAATATAACTTGAAAATTATACATTAAATTTTGAAAATTCCTTTTTCACTTGAAAATTATTACCACTAAAAGGCGAACTTTTTTTGTTTTAGGGAAATCCAATATAAGATGAATTCGTTATATCAGTATGAAGTTAATGGTTGAAATATGCGAACTGCTACAGCGTGACAAGCTCGATTCTAACTGTATTGTATTATATTAAAAATAATCCGATTTGTTTCAAAATAGGTTAGAAAACTATTTAAAGCATATATAAGTCCTTTTTAAAACAATATTTCAAAATTTCAACTTTAAATTCAAATATTTATTTCAATCAATATTATATTACTATTTAATTAATAAAGTATTAATATTTTTCAAAATTTTACTTTTTGAAATCAAAATTCTCCAAAACCCAAATTAAATATTATATAGGCTAAATGAAATATTCAGTTTGAATTTGAAACATCTTCTATATAGTTAACTCAAACTCGATTTCAAAACGAAATTGATTTAATCAATTTAAACTTGAACACATCGTTTAATATCAAAATCGTATTTAATTAAACTCCCCCTTTACAAAAGTGTTTTTATAAAAACTTTAAGTTCACTTCTATTCGGGTTCAGACGGAAAATCCCAACTTTTATTTTTACACCATATTTAAATGAATATAATATCCTTTTATATTACCTGATAAGCATGAAACTTAACCAATACCCATAATATTTCATATAAGTGGGTGTAATATGTGCAGTATGACATAGTATCACTACTAACGACTATAACCACATCCATAGCATCCATTCAACTATATCACAACATATATATCACAAAATATATGCATAAGCATTTGGTATTTAACGCTTATGCTATGTTAATAACTAATTAATTACAAATTCACAACAATCAACTTATATCATCCATATTAAACAAATATAAGTGAAGAGTTTCTCACCTTGGGAATCCAGTCCACCTAACTTTATGGTAAGACTTCCTAGCTAAACCCATACTGCCCCGAACCGACTATTTTTCCTCACCAACTTATTTAACATTATTATTATTATTATTATTATTATTATTATTATTATTATATATTCAGTATAATAGGAGGAGGAGGGAACGTCTAGGGGGTAGGTGGTAACATGGGGATGGGTCGTGGATGGTGGACTTAGGGGACGAGGATAGAGGCGCAAGTGGGGACGTAGGTGGCCCAGTGGAGAGGAATTTCGGGGTGGAGGTTGGTGACGACTTGGAAGGGAGGAGGAGATGGGGTTAGGCCCGAGTAAGGGGAAGGGATGGAGGAGGCAGAGGCTTGGTTTTGAGGAGGAGGAGGGTAGCTCACAGCCATAGGGCGAGGGAGGAGAGGAGGGCACTTAGGCCGAATTAAGGAAGAAGAAGGGGCGATGGAAGGAGAGTACAATGGATGAAGAAGGAAGTAGAAATGAAAGAAGAGAGTGTATGTAGCGAAGAAATGAGAGGGGAGGCCTCCTTATATAGGAGAGGAGGGTGCTAAAGAGAGCTACAACACATGAGACATATGTCTTTCACGCATGAAAATTTTCATTCATGTAGACAAGTATCTTAGACACTTGTCTTAGGATAGAAGGAGATATTTTTAGCAGCATTTCAACCAACTGCAATGAAAACTAAAGGCAACACCTAACACTGCTGCCTGCAAATCCATGCTATCATATGTTTAGCTAGTAAAAATATGTTTTTCCAAGTTGTAAATTAACTACTTAGCTAATCTAAAATTCTAAATCGTTACACGCATCGAGTTAGTTAAACATTGAATAAATCGTTAAAAATGATACGTTATTGGAATTTAGGCGAATCTGATCTAAATATACTAGAGGATATTCTTATAAGGACAATATTTTTTAGTTTTGCGAAATTCTAAAGGTTATTGTTCAGAGTTTATAATTTCTGGTCTATGATGCGCAAAACTAACAACAATTATTTGGTGCTTTTCTGTCCATATCATTGAATATGTATACCAGTTATATTTACATTCGCACACACACATACATACATACATACATACATACATATATATATATATATCATACAAATAATAATAATAATATAAGAGTCAACAAATTATATATATGCACTTGTAATTACAAAAAAAGCAAATTTAAATTTATCACAAGATTTAGCCTCAATGTTTACATTAGTCCAAAACTCTCTGTGTAAATCAATATATGTTTTACTTTCTTTGGTATTTGCTTCTTCCACTTTTAAACAATTCACCAAGACTTTTTTTCTTTTCATCTTTTCAAATGCAGACCACAGAGAAGTATAAAAGAAAAATCATTAAATTCATTCTCTTTCCTTCAATTTTGTTCGGTCGATACTTTCTCCAGTTCCACCCTAACATTTTTACAATGCCAACACTCAAATATTTTCCCTCTTCTCTTAAAAAATTACGCAAATATTCTTACCTCTTCCCAAATTGAAATCGACAAAGAAAGAAAAAAAGCCAGCAAACCGAGAAATTGGAGAAGCTTTATCATTTCTCCTCGATATTAAATATTGCATTTTGAGAGTGTGAAGCTTGTATCTTCGTGTCCATATGCTCTTGAATGGTGTGCAGCAAGTTTCGATAGTTTGGAGAGTTCGACTAACTACGATTTATCCTAGGCTCGATTTTAGGTGGTGTTAGGAAAATTTGGGGGTGGAGTATGGTTCGAAGAAGCGGTGATTATCTGGTGTATTTTAAGGCATAAAATCATTGCTTGACATTTTGAGGCATCAAAAGTTTTCGCGAGTAGCAGGGTCATCTCATTCATGACATTCTGGTGATGGGAACAAAGAGTCTGTGAAGAGAAGTTCGATAGACTTGACTGGAGGTGATTTCATAAGGAAATGGAAGAGTTTTTGAAGGTTGAAGTCACGACAATGGTTACTGCTTTGAGCATGAAGAAGAAATAGGATTAGGGTAATGAATTAATTAATTTAGGATTTTTTTTTTGTATAGGCCACTTTTGTAAAGTGATAACATGATTCAAAACTAATTACAGAAATATGCCATTTTTATTTTGTACTAGCATTATCCTAGATCATGCCTGTACAAAATTTATTTTTAATGAAGGCGTCATCTCAGATAACGCGTCCATTATTTTAAATTTGTACTAGCATTATCCCAGATAATGCCCAGGGGACAATAAGCTTTCGGCCCTATTCTTCCTCTCCTATTTCCTCATTCCGTTCTTATTTCACAAGTCCACTTTAGAAAAAAGCTTTTCCCTTTTTATTAAACTCGAATAGTATTAGAATCAAAATTGTTTTAGAAGATCTAGCTATCACTCAACAAGTTATAGATCTCATTTTGTGTTCAAGGTGTGGCTATTGACCTTTGAATTTTATAATATCTAATTTTAGGTTTGTTGTGAAAGTTGGTTCATTACAGATAGTTAAATTGTTGTTGTTTTGTATATAGAATGGCTCCTAAATGTATTCCTACCATTTGTTATTTTGATGGTGAATTGGTGGTAGACGATGATAACTTTGGTAAATACGTTAGAGGGTCATATAAATCGGCAAAAGTAGTTTAAGGATGTAACTTGGTTCAGCTGAAAGGTTCGGCATACAAATCGACTAAGATTAAATCTGATGAATTTGACATTTATTTGGTTTGTAACTGGCCTACAAATTCTGGATCGAAAGCCATTAAAATAGTCAATGATGATGATGTGGATATAATGTTTTCAACGGCAACAAAATCCATAGAGCTTTATGTTATAAAGCGTGAACATGTTCAAGTCGAAGAAGATACATCTCCAGTAGAAGATAACCTTGAACGTCAAAATATTGATGATAGAATTGGTTAGCAGAACGATTTGTTAAGCTTTAATCCTTCGAGTTTTAATACTACATCCTTTGGTTTTCCAACATGTTCGATCTATCAACAAGATATTGGGTACAATGAACCCAATTTGACTCTAGAAAGTTTCACACGCATGATGGAAAGGTTGACTGCATTTTGGTTATTTCTTGAATCTATAAGCATATGTTATTATTGTAGTTCGTAAGTACTCTGTTTTCTATGTAGTATTGTTACTCAACAATCGAAGCCTTTTTGCTCCACTGGACAGTCAAATTATTACATGTCCCCTTTCATGCATCCTAAGCAATCTATGTTACGACATTAAGTCAGAGGTATGTGAAATATTTGCAGTTAACTCGTTGATTTTGTATGTGAGGTAAAACATTTAGTTCTCATGGTTATTTTATTTGTATCTTCAGTATTTAAATCCACAACATTGCTACATAATAAAATTCCTAAGTAGTGAATGAGGGCATTGTAGAAAATGAGGCTGTAGACAATGTTGAGAAGGACAGGGGTGGAATCAATTTAGGGGACTATGAGGATCCCCTTATTTATAGTATGGATGTACTGAGCACACCAGAGAATGAATTTTCCTGGGTAGAGAGAATGCAAGTAAATAATGAACCATTTGACTTTGATTTTGCTTATTTGGATGGTAGATCTGCGGAAGATATTGATGAGAATGAAATGGAAGTTCCCTTTGATGATAACTTATACACAGACAAGCTAATGGGGAAGTGAAATGTTGCAGATATGCAATTTAAAAATGAGAATTTTTTTTCCACATTAAATGTCCAAAATGGTTTCAAAGTCAGTATGGTTTTTGAATCGAAAGAAAATTTCAAACAATAATTAAGAAAATGTCAATTCTTCTTGCTGTCTCCTTCACCTATTAAGTCCAATAAAAACAAATATATTGCCATCAGTAATGTCGACGTCAATTGTCCATGGAGAATTCATGCGATTGTTTCAGTAAAAGCCGAGCAAAGTTGGTGGATTGTATGAAAATATCCCAGCGAACACAAATGTGTGAATCCAACGCTTAACGCAAACCACAAGTAGGCAACGTCATCATTTCTAATCTCGAAGTTCTTGCCGTTCGTAAAATATGATTTGAGTATAACCACTGGTATTGTACAAGTTTTAGTGAAGGAACAATTTTTTGTGAAGTTAGCTATATAAAGGCGTGGAGAGCATTGAGTAAGTCCCTCAAAAAAGTATATGAAGACTGGGAGGAATCATATGGCATCTTAAGGCAGTATTTCACAGAAATTGCAAAAACGAACCCAGGAAGCGTAGGGCATGTTGATATAGACGATGTTGGAGTATTTGAACGTGCTTTTTGGGCATTTAGACCGTGTATTGAAGGATTCGCACATTGTCATCCATTATTGTGTATTGATGGTACACATCTATACGGAAAATACAAAGGAACATTGCTAGTAGCTACCGCTGTTGATGCGGATGACCATCTATATCTTTTGGCTTTTGCATCCAAGATAACACTATTAAAAGGCTCACTGCCTCAAAAGGAGACAGTGAGCATACTCCCTACATATTTATGCATCCGCAACAAACGGTGCTAACAAATCTAAGTACGAAACGACTACGCAATCAACAACATGTCAATAAAATAATCATAGCAACAACATACACAAATTACATAACAATAGCATATCCGAATTACATTATAATAACAAACTGAATTACATAACGATCATATCCGAATTACTTAACGATAACATACTCGAATTACGTAACAAAAGCATATCCGAATTACATATCAATAACATATCCAAATTACATAACAATCATAGCAACAACAAGCAAGCTGAAGGTTTCATGTTAATTTCTGGTTAAGAATTTACTCGGGAATCCACCAGGTGGATGCATTTTAGCACACGAACCTAGTTGGGTTTTCATGCTTATTAGCTTTATTCAAGTGACAAATGTTGCGTCACGCAACGCAATAAAAATTACAACTACTTGCAGTTCAACAATTTATTTTGAAGCTTACTATATTTGAAGCAAACCGTGTAGTGCAAGTAATATACATTTGTGTTATTGTGCATGGGAAAAGTTTTCATGGGGTTATCAATTTTTCTATTGCAGCAAAAGAAAAAAGAGATAACCTCAGGAAAACACTTCACTACATCAACACAAATGTATGTTACTTAAACTACATAGTTTGCTTCAAATATATAAAAGTTGCTTCAAAATAAATTGCTAACTGCAAGTAGTTGAAATTTTCATTATGTTACGTGACGCCGCATTTGTCACTTGAATAAAGCTAATAAAGCGTGAAAGCATGACTAGGTCCTTGTGCTAAAATTCAGTACCTCGTGGATAGCCGACAAAATTCTTAACCAGAAATTAACTTAAAACCTTCAACTTGGTCACAGTTCATCTGCTTCATACGCCTTGGATGAATACATATATGATTTATGTTCCATCTCTTCATAATCTATAACCAGTTAAGATACATGCATTAGTACACCACTCAATCAACAAATACACAACTAAATATGGATAATTTGAACTTTAATCACAAATTTAACTTTAAACATACACATACAAATACACATACTATATATGGTTGATTGGAACTTTATTCACTAATCTATAAACACAAACATGCACATGCACAAACACATACAAACACACAACTAAGTATGGATAATTTGAACCTTAATCCCCCCAAAATCATGAAATTGTTGATGTAAATTATAACTTGTACACCATAGGAACTTAAAAACACATCTATTCCACAAAAGATGGGATTAAAGCAAAAATCCCTAAACACGAAAACCCCAAATTTCAGAAATTACAAACTTTAATCAACAAAGTTAGATAAACTTATTAATAGGAGGCGATTGTTAATAAGAGGAGGCCATTGAAGTTATTTGTAGAGGAAAATTTTGATTTTTGGCTTAGAATAGATAGGGGCGAAATTTTTCGTATTTTGCTGGAAATGAGGAAAGAAAGAAAGGTCCAAAAGGGTTTATACCCTTCTAGGCGTTATCTCAGGGAATGCATAATTTTAGCATTATCTTATATAACGCTTTCGGAAAAATAAAATAAATAAATGGCGTTATCTGTGTAAAGTCCCACATTTTTATCGGCTTGTATTTGAATATTTAAATCAATTTAAGTATTGAATTTGTAATATAAGTGGATTTATATATTAATTAAAACGAAGTTGAACGTATGAAAATATATATTAAATATAATCGAGCCCGTAATGTTGCGGTAGTTCGTAATTTAACGTTCTGAACTTCAACTAAGTATACATGACCCGTTATAAACCGGATTTCTTCGAAACAAGAAACATTGGAATCTGTTGAACTGTATTTTCTAATGGATGTGAGAAGCCAAGATTTCGTGTTACAGATTGTGAGTTATGTCCAAATCAAATTTCCAAATAGTCGCTATAGAATCGTTTATTGACCGTAACTATTTATTGGATATAACTAGATATCAGTTTCAAATTTAGACAAGATTCTTTTGAGACATAATGATAAATTAATTTTTAGAATTTTACTGTGATTTTTAATTAATTAAATACGCAACTTTTTATTTGGAGTATTGTGCACCCTATGTCAATATTTTGGGGTTTCAGAATATGAGTTAACCTACCGATAATATCATATTTATGGGATTTTGGCACATTGTTGATCACAACGGTATTTTTATTTTAGTCGTTAGCAATCCATAAAAGAACCAAGTTTACGTAGTCGGGTATGCTCTTTTTTAGGTATGAAGGAATGTTAGATTTTATACAAATATGCAGGCACTTGCACCTTTTCTTTCAATGCGCCATACGTCCTATCCCACTAAGTATAGTTTTCCTTAACATATCTTTCTTCTCCCTATGTATTGTACTAAATATTTCATTCTAGTTGGGTTTTGTCACTATATCACGCAAGAGATTTGTTTCCAGCAAGCAACCTACTCTACTCTAACATATCATGCAGACTCTAAATCAAGTGTAAACCAATTCTTTCTTTTCGAAATTAAAAACCCACATGCCTCGTTCTTCTTCCATCAATACACAGACCTATGACCTCATAGGGCTTCATGCTTAAGGCAACCTAAAATGTGCTGGAGGATTCTTACACCAACCTATGATGCCATTAAGTAATTCACACAGAACCACACATGGATGTTATGAAGGATCACATCACGCTACTGTTGGAAATGCAAACCTACCCATTTTAAAAGCTACCCTAAGTCAGCTGTGAACCTAGAGTCATCTCCTATTCATTTACAAAGGGCAAATTTTATAAAGTATTTATCAAATCCTCTCCATGAAAAAATGAGTACTTTCCTTCTCTGTCAAGTATGTTAAGTATACATACTGTGATGCCTTCTTTTCCTGACCTACCCAACAGATTTCATGCATTGTATTGTCACATGTTCCTTCAACTACACTACGAATGAAATACAGAACACACCCAAGCTAACCTATATATTAAAATACTCTACTCTACCCTGTTCCTTGGCTAGTAAAGAAAGCTTATATTATAAATATATATGTACCTATCCTATGCCAACAGACTGTAAACGAAAGCACATGCAAAATGTTGGAAGTATAAACTCTACTACACATGCCTAAGAAGAAGTATAGAAACCCTATGAAAAGAAAACTCGTAACATAGTCCCAGCTAACCTATGAAACTAAACCGTGCTTGCCAAGGAAACAAGGGCTATAAATACACGATGCCTCCTCTATTCTCTTCGGTTCCAGGGAATCACAAACCAGCATTCTTCATTTTTTTTAATCTCAACTCTTCTTTGTTTTGTTTTCTTGTTTTTGAAAAAAAAATGAAAAAGAAAAAAATTGGTATACAATCCCTAAAACCCGGAATCAAATCCGTTGATCACCTCTCGCCAAAAAAAGCCTCACGTCCATGTGAAATCTACTGGGTTATGGAGCATTTTCATTCGCTGTCGGGATACTACAGTAGGTTAGAAACCAAGAGTTCCAGTATTTGAAAGCATGTAAACTGCTTTTGGTGGTGATGTTCGGTTATGTGTATGGATGGGAAGAAGATGTAGGAGCATGGATGATTCAAGTTTCGGACATGGCATTTCGAAGTACTGGAGAGAGGCTTAATTATTGGTAATAAGATTTAGAGTTACCGTCAATTTATTTTTGTAAAGATCGAAACAAATAAAGAGTGACACACTGGAACTGAAATGGGAAAAGTGAGATGAAATCCACGGAGGAAAAAAATGAAGGAGTTTCGATGACAGGAGCTCATGGATTTGCAGGGAAGAAGCAATATATCGGTTTGGAACTTTAATGTGAGATGGTGGGCCGCTGAATATAAGGAAAAGCCCATTGCGTATATATATATATATAAATTAGAGAAGTACTGAAGCTTGCGTTGGAATGTAGAGGAGTGGGAGTGGTGTAATAAGCAGGTGCTGGTTTATTTTCCTGGGATAAAGAAGAAGCTTGAAGACGTTGAGGTAGGAGAAGAACTTTAAAGGGATGGGGTCCACGAATTGGTTTGGTTATCATCGGAACTGACATGCATGGGTGAGTTTTAATAACTTAGTTAATAAATATAGTTGTTTCAAATCTTAACTGTTGATAGTATAACTTTAAAACCGATTACCTCACTAGTACGGACTCCGTTAGACCGACGGTGTCTAACGTCATATTCATATCAACAAATATAACACGTTAGCTAAACACGTGTTATTAACCGTAAAATATCATTAAAATGTTATCGATCAAATTTACCTACTATTAATGTAATTAAATTACAACATAATTTATCATGATAACTGTTAACAGAATTGAAAGCCGCCCGTCGCATTAAGAACATATGGACGTAGGCTATCCAATGGAACTACTTTGAAGAGATTTGGAGATTGTTACGAATTATAACGGATTAAACTGGCTGATTCGAATCATTGAACGTTAATCGTCTTTTAACGATTAACGACCAAGGTGAGTAAATCTCACTAACTCTGCTCAACTTATATTTTTATAACGTATTTTTAGAATACATAAATAATGGTCGTTAGTTGTTTGTTGGCTGTTTGGTTGATCTGCTAGTTAATTGGTTGGAAATATCGATAATGATATTTACAAATCGTTAATCGAATATTGATTCTGTTTATCAGAATATTTCATATTCGTGTTATTATATTGATTATCATCTATGGATGCAGGGAAATGGGTCAGAGGGACCCAACTGGGTTCCTCAACATTTATTTTACTGTTTTCATATGTTGTGATATAAGATGTGATGTATAATCTGTTGTTGATTATGTGTGTTTGATCATGGTTATTTGGTACTTTAAATACCAAAGGAAATACTGGAGTGTGAAAAGATAAATTTCAAACTATAATTTGAAATAAAATATTTATATAAAATCAAATGATTTTATATAAAAACAAAATTTCAAAATGTATATTGAAATAACATATTCGTATAAAATCAAAGTATTTTATAAAGGAATGTATGAAGTGAATATGGGATTCTAGGATTTTGTAAAATCAAATGGATTCTATAAAAGAAGATTATTTGAAAAGTTAATAAGGAACCTCTGTATAGAGTTATTAACCGATATAGAAGTCTAAAAGACCATGTTTGGTTAAAAATACTTAATGGAGATAATAAGAGGTAGATGAAGAATTTTATGGAAAAAAATATAGTTTTGGAAATTAATAGAATTATAAAAGGGAATTGTCGAGATATAAAAGAACAATGAGAAGATGTTTTCAAAGTAGATTTTAAATAGAAATCTGTTTTAACAGATAAAATAAGAAGATTAATTTATAAATAAAATTTTATAAATTAAATAAAAATATTTATCTTTTGATAAATGAAATATATAAGTCCAAACTTATATAGAGAAGTGGAAATCGGTTTTAACACCGATATTTTATGGAATATGAATTCAGTATTTGTAAAGGGGAAATTTAAATGAGATTTTAAGTGTCAGAAGTTTAAAAGAGTTTTTGTACAAATAATTCTGTAAACAAAAATATATATAGAAATTGGAAAATGGATAAATTAAAGATAATTTAATATAAAGAGGTAAATGTGGATTGATGATTTGATCGATCGAATTTCTATTTGGAAATAAGATCGTTGGTTTTACACCTATTTTTCTTTGATAGTTAAATCACCGACTATCGAAATTTTTGACCATCTTTCGATCGTCAATACGGAGAGACCGGGATCAGATTCATTGTCTGAAAACCACTTTGTATGGACGTTAGCGTTGTGATCAAATATGATAAAGGTAATTGAAGACGGAGTTATGAAAGGGTTATCCTGTTACAGAGTAGTGCCTTCGTTTTGTCCAGTCCCAGGACAAACAAGAATGGATGAATGTCTGACAGAGTATATCTAACGAATCGCGCAAGTTGATCTCTTCAAACGTATTCACGTTTGGTGGCGGAGGAATTCGTTTCTTTTAGCTTTATACCTGTGGTATTTTTGTAGAAATCAATTTGTGATTTGGCGGGTATAACGATGTGGCATTCAAAGTAAATGAAGGTGTGATCTGTCAAAAAGATACGTTATGACCTCAAGCCTGATCAACCGGAAAATGGCAAAAATCGGGCAGGCAGCATGGCTATGTGGGTCACCCCCATTAGGGTGTATTGTCACCATCTAGAGAATATTCATATTTGTTACTTCTTTTCGCTTCTGTATCTCCCGGGAACGGTTATGTTGCTAGCAACCGTAGGTGACAACATATTCGATACACTCAAGCGAAATGAGTAGTCGGTCATGTGTGGGCCGAGTTGCAAGATGTTCTTGTTGAACCCAGTGTATTCATCTCTAGAGATACACTATCGGCAGGTGGTCCCATACCTTGTTATAGTCGGAATCCAATCTCCAATAAAAGCCCGCGGTTTTGTTTGTATAATATATATGTGGAGCGTGAGATACAAACGTTCTGCTAGATTGTATTTACTTGTGATTAGACACTATTATAATATCAGAGAAGTATTGATTTCCAAAACTATTTTGGGTTATCGTAAGGTAAAAACCATCCGTATTTATGTGTGGATCGGTCTTACGATTATCATTTCTTTTGAAAAGGATTTTGAAAAGTTAAAACGATTGATTTGAGTTTACTCACACCAGTCCCATGACTGACCCAGAGTTTATTTTGTTTTGTTTTCCCTAAACTCTTGGGTGCCCAAATTTGTACGGGCACTCAAGTAGTCGGGATTTTTCAGATGCTTGGAGAAGCGTGGAGCAGGAGGCTTCAACACTAGATATATCTATATAGAGTTTATTTTCGTTGTGATGATATGTGATAATGGTATGCATATACTGTTACCAGTTTGTATTTTCAATTTATGTTATATATTATATTCATTCGTTCCGCTATGAGATTCATGTTACTCTGATGTTGTGTTATTGTGATCTTCTTCTTCTATTCTAATTTTCTGTCTTATCTCTTCTCACCCTCTAATTTTTTCTATTGATGATCCGGTGGTTTCGATGTATGATTAGTCGGCATCGTGTTTCATGTCGATTTTCGGGGTCTGAAATCCCGTGGTTATTAAAGTGGTATCAGAGCTGAAGGTTAACTGATTACCTTGGCTCTATGGCGTAAATCAATAGAGATGGAGTTAGTAATACTCTAGATTGAGTTTGAGTGTATAAATATGAGCGCGTATTTGTAAATTGATATAAAAACTGTTTTATATTGTGTTGGTTGGTTTGGCGAGTGGTTTATGAATTCTGGTCGATACTGGGTTGCAAACTGTATCGATAGGTGTTTCTAAACTCTTGAACAAAGTTATTCAACACAATAGTGTTTATAAAGATTGGGTAAATGAAATAATTTTACTTGAAAATATATTTTGATATATATTGGAATTATCTAATATTTATTGAATATGTTGGTTGAAATTATAATCGAATATGGTTATAATTGAATTGGTTATAAATAACCAATAAGAATTCACATGAGTATAATATGTAAATCAAAAGAATCGAATCTGAATTTAAAAATCAAAATTGAAATAAAACTCTAGAGACTTAGAAAGGTGTTGTAAATAAATTTTGAATTAAATATATGGAAATTTTAAGATCCTAGGTGATTTGAAAATGTTTTTCAAACATTGTAAAGGGTATTTTGGAATAATTTTCAAAATGAGAGTGTTTAAGAATGATTTTGAAAATGATATAGTATTGAACTCACTTCGATTTCCGGAAAATAATTCTGATGATGACGACCGCATCATCAGTGTTCATTTTCGAGTTTCTAAGTGATGGATTACTACCAAAGATTTTTTTTTGAATTGTTTTGAGAAAACAAATTGGTTTTGAATCCGGAAAAGGAATATCTGGTTTTTGAGAAAACAAACTGTTTAAAAACTCCCAGGAAAGGTGTTTGAATTAAAAAAACAAGTTAAATTAAAATTTGTGGGACAAATTGGAATTGAACCGAAGCAAGTTAAGTAGAAATTGAATTGGATTAGGATGATATCAAGCAAAACTGGATTTTGGAATATAATTTAACTTTGGTGAATTAAAAAGATTTGAAAAACAGATTAGAATTCTGAGATGAAGACAAGTAATCAGATAAATCAATTAGTTAATGGACTTGGTTAGAGAAATTAATTTGGGAATGGAGTCGGACAGTTAGGCGAGAAATTGAAAATGGAACTGGTGTGGAAATGGATTTGGGCAGGATATAAGCAAATGATTGGTTTGAGGAAGAATTGATTGGAGATCAAATGGAAATGCCGAGATATATGCTGAAGTGGCAGCAAATGAAAGTGATAGCGTGATATGCCCGACAAAATGATATACGTTTACATTTATTGAGTATGAGATTTTTATCAGCTAGTTTGGCAAGCCGTTTGGCTGTTTGATTTTTTTTGGATTGAAGAGAAGGCCTAGAGTGGCGAATGGTAGTTGTACCGATTGAGCCACGCAAAGTAGACGCTGGCGAAATTTTTCGAAAATTCAAAGTGGTAAAAAAAATCGTTAATTATGGTAAATTAATATTGGTTCAGTTCAAATTGAAGTTAAAAAGTGAAATAAAAGATTTTTACCTTGTTAAAAGGGTACGTAGAAATTTTCCTACCTTTGTAATTTCGGGGACGAAATTCTTTTAAGGGGGAAGGAATGTAACGTCCCACATTTTTATCGGCTTGTATTTGAATATTTAAATCAATTTAAGTATTGAATTCGTAATATAAGTGGATTTATATATTAATTAAAATGAAGTTGAACATATGAAAATATATATTAAATATAATCGAGCCCGTAATGTTGCGGCAGTTCGTAATTTAACGTTCTGAACTTCAACTAAGTATACAGGACTCGTTATAAACCGGATTTCTTCGAAACAAGAAACGTTGGAATCTGTTGAACTATATTTTTCTAATGGAAGTGAAAATCCAAGATTTCGTGTTACAGATTGTGAGTTATGTCCAAATCAAATTTCCAAATAGTCGCTATATAATCATTTATTGACCGTAACGGTTTATTGGATATAACTAGATATCGGTTTCTAATTTAGACAAGATTCTTTTGAGACATAATGATAAATTAATTTTTAGAATTTTACTGTGATTTTTAATTAATTAAATACGCAACTTTTTATTTGGAGTATTGTGCAACCTATATCAATATTTTGGGGTTTCAAAATATGAGTTAACCTACCGATATTATCATATTTGTGGGATTGTGGCACATTGTTGATCACAACGGTATTTTTATTTTTGTCGTTAGCAGTCCATAAAAGAACCGAGTTTGCATATTCGGGTATGCTCTTTTTTAGGTATGAAGGAATGTTTGATTTTATACAAATATGTAGGCACTTGCACCTTTTCTTTCAATGCGCCATACGTCCTATCCCACTAAGTATAGTTTTCCTTAACATATATTTCTTCTCCCTATGTATTGTACTAAATATTTTGTTCTAGTTGGGTTTTGTCACTATATCACGCAAGAGATTTGTTTCCAGCAGGCAACCTACTCTACTTTAACATATCATGCAGACTTTAAATCAAGTGTAAACCAATTCTTTCTTTTCGAAATTAAAAACCTACATGCCTCGTTCTTCTTCCATCAATACATAAACCTATGACCTCCTAAGGCTTCATGCTTAAGGCAATCTAGTCTATGCTGGAGGATTCTTACACCAACCTATGATGTCATTGAGTAATTCACACAGAACTACACATGGTTGCTATGAAGGATCACCATCACGCTACTGTTGGAAATGCAAACCTACCCATTTTAAAAGCTACCCTAAGTCACCTGTGAACCTAGAGTCGTCTCCTATTCGTTTACAAAGGGCAAATTTTATAAAGTATTTATCAAATCCTCTCCATGAAAAAACGAGTACTTTCCTTCCCTGTCAAGCATGTTAAATATACATACTGTGCTGCCTTCTTTTCCTGACCTACCCAACAGATTTAACGCATTGTATTGTCACTTGTTCCTTCAACTACACTACGAATGAAATACAGAACACACCCAAGCTAACCTATATATTAAAATACTCTACTCTACCATGTTCCTTAGCTAGTAAAGTAAGCTTATATTATAAATATATATGTACATATCCTATGCCAACAGACTGTAAACGAAAGCACATGCAAAATGTTGGAAGTATAAACTCTACTACACATGCCTAAGAAGAAGTATAGAAACCCTATGAAAAAAAAACTCGTAACATAGTCCCAGCCACCCTATGAAACTAAACTGTGCTTGCCAAGGAAACAAGGGCTATAAATACACGATGCCACCTTTATTCTCTTCGGCTCCAGGGAATCACAAACCAACGTTCTTCGTTTTTTCAATCTCAACTCTTCTTTGTTTTGTTTTCTTGTTTTTGAAAATAAATGAAAAAAAAAAATTGGTATACAATCCCTGAAACCTGGAATCAAATCCGTTGATCACCTCTCGCAAAAAAAAGCCTCACGTCCATGTGAAATCTGCTGGGTTATGGAGCATTTTCATTTGCTGTCGAGATACTACAGTAGGTTAGAAACCCAGAGTTCCAGTATTTGAAAGCATGTAAACTGCTTTTGGTGGTGATGTTCAGTTGTGTGTATGGATGGGAAGAAGACATGGGAGCATGGATGATTCAAGTTTCGGACATGGCATTTCGAAGTACTGGAGAGAGGCTCAATTATTGGTAATAAAATTTAGAGTTACCGTCAATTTATTTTTGTAAAGATCGAAACAAATAAAGAATGACACACTGGAACTGAAATGGGAAGAGTGAGCTGAAATCCACGGAGGAAAAAAACGAAGGAGTTTTGATGACAGGAGCTCACGGACTTGCAGGGAAGAAGCAATATACCGGTTTGGATCTTTAATGTGAGATGGTGGGTCGCTGAATATAAGGAAAAGCCCATTGCATATATATATATATATATATATATATATATATATAAAGAGAAGTACTGAAGCTTGCGTTGGAATGTACAGGAGTGGGAGTGGTGTTATAAGTAGGTGCTGGTTTATTTTCCTGGAATAAAGAAGAAGCTTGAAGGCGTTGAGGCAGGAGAAGGACTTTAAAGGGATGGGGTCCACGAATTGGTTTGGTTATCATCGGAACTGACATGCATGGGTGAGTTTTAATAACTTAGTTAATAAATATAGTTGTTTCAAATCTTAACTGTTGATAGTATAACTTTAAAACCGATTACCTCACTAGTACGGACTCCGTTAGACCGACGGTGTCTGACGTCATATTCATATCAACAAATATAACACGTTAGCTAAACACGTGTTGTTAACCGTAAAATATCAATAATTGTTATCGATCAAATTTACCTATTGTTAATGTAATTAAATTACAACATAATTTATCATGATAACTGTTACAGAATTGAAAGCCGCCCGTCGCATTAAGATCATATGGACGTAGGCTATCCAATGGAACTACTTTGAAGAGATTTGGAGATCGTTACGAATTATAACGGATTAAACTGGCTGATTCGAATCATTGAACGTTAATCGTCTTTTAACGATTAACGACCAAGGTGAGTAAATCTCACTAACTCTGCTCAACTTATATTTTTATAACGTATTTTTAGAATGCATAAATAATGGTCGTTAGTTGTGTGTTGGCTGTTTAGTTGATCTGCTAGTTAATTGGTTGGAAATATCGATAATGATATTTACAAATCGTTAATCGAATATTGATTCTGTTTATCAGAATATTTCATATTCGTGTTATTATATTGATTATCATCTGTGGATGCAGGGAAACAGGTCAGAGGGACCCAACTGGGTTCCTCAACATTTATTTTACTGTTTTCATATGTTGTGATATATGATGTGATTTATAATCTGTTGTTGATTATGTGTGTTTGATCATGGTTATTTGGTACTTTAAATACCAAAAGAAATACTGGAGTGTGAAAAGAGAAATTTCAAACTATAATTTGAAATAAAATATTTATATAAAATCAAATGATTTTATATAAAAAGAAATTTTCAAAATGTATATTGAAATAACATATTCGTATAAAATCAAAGTATTTTATAAAGGAATGTATGAAGTGAATATGGGATTCTAGGATTTTGTAAAATCAAATGGATTCTATAAAAGAAGATTATTTGAAAAGTTAATAAGGAACCTCTGTATAGAGTTATTAACCGATATAGAAGTCTAAAAGACCATGTTTGGTTAAAAAACTTAATGGAGATAATAAGAGGTAAATGAAGAATTTTATGGAAAAAATATAGTTTTGGAAATGAATAGAATTATAAAAGGGAATTGTCCAGATATAAAAGAGCAACGAGAAGATGTTTTCAAAGTAGATTTTAAATAGAAATCTGTTTTAACAGATAAAATAAGAAGATTAATTTATAAATAAAATTTTATAAATTAAATAAAAATATTTATCTTTTGATAAATGAAATATATAAGTCCAAACTTATATAGAGAAGTGGAAATCGGTTTTAACACCGATATTTTATGGAATATGAATTCAGTATTTGTAAAGGGGAAATTTAAATGAGATTTTAAGTGTCAGAAGTTAAAAAGAGATTTTGTACAAATAATTCTGTAAACAGAAATATATACAGAAATTGGAAAATGGATAAATTAAAGATAATTTAATATAAAGAGGTAAATGTGGATTGATGATTTGATCGATCGAATTTCTATTTGGAAATAAGATCGTTGGTTGTACACCTATTTTTCTTTGATAGTTAAATCACCGACTATCGAAATTTTTGACCATCTTTCCATCGTCTATATGGAGAGACCAGGATCAGATTCATTGTCTGAAAACCACGCTGTATGGACGTTAGCGTTGCGATCAAATATGATAAAGGTAATTGAAGACAGAGTTATGAAAGGGCTATCCTGTTACAGAGTAGTGCCTTCGATTTGTCCAGTCCCAGGACAAACATGAATGGACGAATGTCTGACAGAGTATATCTAACGGATCGCGCAAGTTGATCTCTTCAAACGTATTCACGTTTGGTGGCGGAGGAATTCGTTTCTCTTAGCTTTATACCCGTGGTATTTTTGTTGAAATCAATTTGTGATTTGGCGGGTATGACGATGTGGCATTCAAAGTAAATGAAGGTGTGATCTGTCAAAAAGATACGTTATGACCTCAAGCCTCATCAACCGGGAAATGGCAAAAATCGGGCAGGCAGCGTGGATATGTGGGTCGCCCCCATTAGGGTGTATTGTCACCATCTAGAGAATATTCATATTTGTTACTTCTTTTTGCTTCTGTATCTCCCGTGAATGGTTATGTTGCTAGCAACCGTAGGTGACAACATATTCGATACACTCAAGCGTAATGAGTGGTCGGTCATGTGTGGGCCGGGTTGCAAGATGTTCTTGTTGAACCCAGTGTATTCGTCTCTAGAGATACACTATCGGCAGGTGGTCCCATACCTTGTCATAGTCGGAATCCGATCTCCAATAAGAGCCCGCAATTTTGTTTGTATAATATATATGTGGAGCGTGAGATGCAAACGTTCTGCTAGATTGTATTTACTTGTGATTAGACACTATTATAATATCAGAGAAGTATTGATTTCCAAAACTGTTTTGGGTTATCATAAGGTAAAAACCATCCGTATTTATGTGTGGATCAGTCTTACGATTATCATTTATTTTGAAAAGGATTTTGAAAAGTTAAAACGATTGATTTGAGTTTACTCACACCAGTCCCATGACTGACCCAAAGTTTATTTTGTTTTGTTTTCCCTAAACTCTTGGGTGCCCAAATTTGTACGGGCAGTCAAGTAGTTGGGATTTTTCAGATGCTTGGAGGAGCTTGGAGCAGGAGGCTTCAACACTAGATATATCTATATAGAGTTTATTTTCGCTGTGATGTTATGAGATAATGGTATGCATATACTGTTACCAGTTTGTATTTCCAAGTTATGTTATATATTATATTCATTCGTTCCGCTGTGAGATTCGTGTTACTCTTATGTTGTGTTATTGTGATCTTCTTCTTCTTCTATTCTAATTTTCTATCTTATATATTCTCACCCTCTAATTTCTTTCTATTGATGATTCGGTGGTTTCGATGTATGATTAGTCGACATCATGTTTCATGTCGATTTTCGGGGTCTGAAATCCCGTGGTCGTTACAATCTGGGATAATGCCAGTATATGAAAAGTGGTCTAAATCTGTAATTAGTTTGCAAACTAACCTACTTCTGTTATAAGTTCTCAAAAGAGGCCGAAACCAGCTAATTTTCCAATAATTTAATAATTAAGTTGGTCAATTATAGTTAATCTGATTGATTTATTATAAATTCATTTCTAGCACATTTTATATCCAAATAAAATACCGTTCATCTCGTTGGACTCGCATCATCAAAATTTTCATGATATGATTGGATTTGCTATTTTGGAGCTAATTGCAATTTATGCTAAAATATTCAAAACGTACTGCTTTGGTAAGACCTAAAATTAGAGATGAGTTTACTCACTTACGATTATCGTTTTCATTAAGTAAATTGACACATTTAAAATAGCACATAAAGTATTAGGATTGATTTAGCAAACTCACGAATGTTTGTAAAATGACTTATGCACATGTGATATGCACACAAATGACGTATATGACACAAAACTGTATAAGTAATTGTTTGATATGTGTTGATTGATGTGCGATTCCTTAGATGTTATATTTGTTTTCCACACACCGCAAGTTCCCGTAGATTTAAGAAAAATCACTATGGGTTAAAATGATACATACCCTAACAATTGTCTAAAATTAAGGAATTTAAAAAGAAATTTATTTTAAAAATTTTGAATTTAGATTTTTATTTAAACTCAAACTTCAACAATTAAATAAAGATTCAAAATAAAAATTGTAAGTTTATAAAAATTCAATTTTAAGTTAATATATGTTTTGAAATATAAATTGATGATTTTTGAAAATTAGTATTATTTAGTAAATTATATGAAATTTAAATAAATTAATAAAATAAAGGAAGCTAATAAGTAATTGAATATAAGCATATAAATATATATTTTGTAAAATATATCTATAGATTTTCGAATACTTCAATTCTGAAGATAGGACTGAATTGCAACTCAATTAATGTAAATGAAACAATAATAATAAGAACTTGTAAGAAGTTGGCTTAAGATGTAGTTTGAAGTTATTTTCAAAAAAAAAAATAAGTAAAATTTTCATGATACATAATTAATAAAATAATCCAACATTAACTTTACATAAACTTACTTTTAAAATCTTAATTGCAAAAGATTTAATATTATTCTTTAATATATGATTTAAATTTCACAACTTTGTATTGTTAGGGATTGCAGAATTGATTGTTAAGGCAAAACTAACACTAGAGGGGGGTGAATAGTGTTTTTGAGAATTTACACAAAATATAAAACTTATATGATCTACTGTATGAATCAAACACCACATAAACAATCATAGACACAGAATCAAACACCAACACAAAATTAAAATGCAGGAAAGGAAAGAACACACCAGATTTTATGCCAGTTCAGAATTGCTCCTACTCCAGTCCCACGTAACGCTGGATTGCACAGAGTTTTATTACTATACCAATATCCAATTACAATCCTCTCCTTGATTTCACAGCTAAAAGGGTAACACTGATTCCACACACTTGATCAAGTATACTCTCCTTGATTTCATGGCTACAAGGGTAACATCGATTCCAACCTCCTTGATTTCACAGCTACAAGGGTCACATCGATTACTCAAACACTTCCCAAAAGACTAAAATAGCCCTATAACCTCTTCAATAACACTTTGATTCAGAGAGTAATGAGTAGAGAGTGAGAAGAGAAGAATTTTTATGTAAAGAGAATTGAATTCGGCAGAGTATAAGTGTAGAAATCATAAAAATAAGAAAATATAATAAAGGGCATGAAGATGGAGAAAAGAATGATGAAAAAAGTTCGAAATCAGCCCCTATTCATAAGTTCTGAAAGGTTGCAACGTTTCTGTAGCGTCACAAATAGTGAAAAGACACTTCCTTTGAAAATAAAAAAAATGACAGTTTTTATGTCGACATAGACATATATGTATGTCGACATATCCTTGTTCAAAATTGATTTTTGAGCACTTTTCAAGTGTTTTGATATATATATATATATATATATATATATATATATATATATATATATACACATATAATTCTAGAAATTCTTGAATTAAAACATAGTGTTGTAAATGAATATTATGAAGTAGAAAATCATATAAAAACATAAATATAAACTATATAAACATATTTATAAAATTATAGAGTTAAAACTATATAAATATAAAGTATATAATATATATATATAACTTATACTTGAGTTTGAAATCAAAAGTAAAGTAAAGAAAATAAAATAGAGAAGATAGAGATTAAAGTTAGAATTTGAAAATAGAGTTTGAAATCAAAATTTAAAAAAAATAAACAGAATTTGAACCTGGAATGCTTTTTAGAGTCTTACATAAACTAGACTCTATTACCATATTTATCTTGAACTCTTGAAATCATGATTACTCATGAGTCTTGAATCATCTCTGAAATCTGAATTTCTAATACCTTTAAATTGTACAGTATTCGGTAATGATTCCTTTATATAAATCCTGCATATGTGTGTATATATATATTCTAGATAAAAGTGTTAGTACATATTTTTATAATCAATTAATATTAAAATTAGGTTGTTGTCATCAAAACCCCATTCTCTAACAATCTCCCCCTTTTTGATGATGACAACCTTAGTTTATATAATATCATATTTGTTCATACCCGTTCATACTTGTTGATGATGATCATTCTAATACTCCCCCTGTTTATACGAATCCTATAAACTACTTCTATATTTTATAATTTCTCCTCCTTTGGCATTATCAAAAAGAAATTCTAAAATCACTCCCCCTAAATCCTATAACTATCTAAATAATTCCTAAAGTAAAATACTACCCCTAAATCGTAAATATATCTATGTTATTCTATAATGATAGCACTTCCTAAATTCATGATTATCAATCATCAATGCAAACCAATCCAAGTATTATAACTACATATGTTTGATGTCATATATACAAACCAAACCAAATCAAAGCACACCACACCATATGTTTAATATATACAAGTTTATGATCCAAATTAAACAAATTTAAACAAATCAAATCAAATCAAATCAACCATACCAAACAATTGAACGTTTGTTGGGACTTCTACCAACTGTCTTCTCCAAAGGTTGGACCCTTCTTGATGACTTCCCAATCTTCATCTTCTTTTGTTGGTGGTGCCTTTGCGAGATTGTTATTTTCATCTCTGAAAATAGAGGAGATCAGCCACCGAATTGCTTCAAAATGCTTTTCTTGTTGTTCAAGCATCTTTATTTGGCTTAATTCAAGATGACGTTGGTTGCATAGAATTATAGAGCGAATTTTCTTGAAGGAATTCAATGTGTCTTCAAGATTTTCGCTTAAGTTATGGATTGGATTTGCCATGAATTTAAGAGGAAATGAATAAGGAAGAAGGAGAAATGGAATAACGAATTTTTCTGGAAGAAATAAGCTTAAATAGGGTGTGGAATTCGTTGGATTTTGAATGTATATGAGTTAGTTATTTAATTTTAAAATTTGAAAAGATTTAAAAATCTGGCAGTTATATGTAGACACATACATAAATGTATGCCAACATATCCTATTTAAAAATTTGAAAATTTTGAATCTTTTGATCTTATATTAAACTATAATTAATTCTAAAGGTTTTATAGTAACTTAAAGATGATTTTGACATAAATAAAACTCCATTCATTACTTCATAGAAAGAAAATACATCCAACTAATTAAGACACACTAAATACGAGATTCGAAAGCAAATATAAGCGAATAAATAAAGGTAAATTAAACAAGATAGACTAGTTTTCAGATGATGATGAGGAAGGTGAGATTCCAAGATTTCTTCCAATCTTAACCATGAACTTGGTCATTTTTGAAAAATTCTTCTTAAGCTTCTTTTGATTGTTGATAATTTTTACTTGATTTTGAACAATAGTCTCTTTGGAAATGTGTCCAGTGTTGGTTGGACACTCGACACTTTCTAAAGAAGTTTCTTCTTCTTCTTCAACTTCTATTGGCGCTTGTCTTGTTGCATTCGAGCCTGTTTGGCTTCGAATGTCTCATATGGTTGGAAAGTAAAAGGAAATCGCATGAGATGTATGTTTGATGAGTCAAACATTTTTCTAGGCACAAATTCTTCTCCGTGAAGATCAACTCCAAAGTATTTACCATAGTAGAGAGTGTTTTCTCTTGATGGCGATTCTATGGGTTGATTTCCTTTAAAATCATATCGGCCCAATTGATATTATAGCCACCCATAATAACAAAGAGGACTTTTTAGACTTTGAGCGTTGGATTATTAAGGTTTCCGAAATGGCGAGTGATGGTATTTTGGAGGAGGAGGTTGACAATTCTTGTTTTTGGATGGAAAAAACGATTTTTGAAATCCATGTAAGCATCGTCTTCAAATATGTCATGATAAGTCTCTAAATCGGTTTTATCGATAACAAAATCCGAAAAATCTAAACTCGCGCTTCTACAATTTAAAATGGTGCCTAAGGGTTTGACATAAAGAACAATTTGAATGCGTTTGACGCTACGCAAAATTTGGTCTTTGTTGCCTTCGTAAAATCCGCGACTAAGATTTTCATAGAACATCTTGACAAGCTTAGGATAACACACTTCGTCATTATCCCGTGAGTCAGTTAGACTCAAGACTCCATTGTGTTGAAAGAGAGAGGTAAGATTGTAAGAGGGAAAATCGCTAAAGACGGCGAAAGCTCCCGTGTTAACTTTAGCATTTGCTACATAGTTAACATAGGTTTTGATAGCTTCTTTATCATTATGAAGAGAACCTTTGATGGTTTTGGTTAACTTCAATTTCTGAGTTAATCTTGAAGAAGCCATTGAATTGATGGTTTTGAAGAGAATAGATATAAAGAATATTGTTTTGAGTTATGAATGAAAGGTAGAGAGAATAGGTGTATATATATAGAAATTGATTGGATATAAATTAGATCGGCATAAATTTTCAAAAGTCAGTGACACCTTTTCAGACATTGGGAGTTGGTGAAAAGTTGGAGGGAAGTTTGAAAGTTTAAACTTTTGAAATTCAAATTTCAAATTTCTAGTCATATATGTCGACATATAGACATATGTATGTTGACGTATGTACCTATTTTCAAAAGAATTTTGATTTTTGAAAAATGTGATTTAAATTATCGATTTATATTTTAGGTTTAACGATTTCCTGAAATAATTATAATCCTAACAAACATCCAAAAATTTATTTTATTATTTTATTTATTATTTATTATTATATTATTATTTTGAATTTTAAAATTCAAATTACAAATTTGAATTTCAAATTTCAAGTTTGAATTTTAAGTTTTTATTTTTATATCAAAGCAAACAAACAAAGCAACCATTCAACCAAATAAAATTTAAACATTAATTAAGGCGTACCCAATTTTTAGATCCTTTTCTTTGAAATTTTCTAAATTTCAAATTGCTATGAAGCACATATTTGAATTTCTGGTTTCTGGCTCTTCATCAATTGATGATGAATCTGAATCATATAATGTTGCTGCATATGCTTTCTTTCTCTTCCTTGACGAATTGTTGTTGTCTGTTTGTTGATTCGATTTATCTAGATATGGACACATTTTTCCTTATATGGCCTGGTGTGACGGCCCGCCCCGCACCAGCCTGCATTTCCTCCGAAGGTGCGCTGTACACATGCCCGACTAGCACGGAACAGTCGCCAAAGAAAGGAAAGAAGAGAATGAACTAACAAGGAACCTGTAGAATGTCCCACAGTGCATGGAACAAAATATAATAATAACATAATCTTGACATAAAACAGGCGAGACAGTGCATAAGCTGAAAACTAAACCAACATAGCAGCGGAAATCCAAATACAGCTTATTACAACTTCCCAAATTACTGTCTCTAAAACAAAAGAAAACTAAAGTAGAAGATGCACTACTAATGCCCAAGCAGTGATCTTCAACAACACAGGGAGAATACTATATGTATCATACATGAAAGCCTCCTCCTCGTCTCCGGATCAGCTACCCGTGCATACCCAGCTAACCTGTCTCTAGTCTGCTCGTGATAGCACCCAGAGTAATAAGAAGAGACATAAAACTCTGGGTCAGACAAAAAGTCTGGTATGAGCGATAAGCAGCTAAACAGAACAATAACAGGTATACTAAACCATACCTGAACCTGGACCTGCAACCAAAGAGTTAGCACTACATAACGTACAATACTCTAAGGTGCCACTGAACAAATGGTGTAAAGATAACGGGGGTGTGCATGTCATAATGATGGCAAACAAATCGACCATAACAACCATCCTCACATCTCTCACTCAGTGCGTAAAGCATACGATGTCCACCACTGTCAATCACTAGACCCATCGAAGTAGTGACGGAGTTCGACTTGTACAACTACTGCTACTACCAAACTTACCACATGGAGTCATGACCAATCTTTACAAATGACCCCACTTCATTGGTCTATAGCCCTTTAGTCGTACCTAGGCCACTGTGGCCCTAAATCCGTTCACGTACTCCCTACACATAGTGATTCAAAGTTATAGACATCGACAACCCCTTAGCACATGTCCCGCAGCGAAGCCCAACTCATGAAGCCGACTCGTTGGTTCCCAACTAGATCCTGAGTCAAAACTTCCTACTTGGACTACCTTTGCATCTCGGGTTCTGGTCATCACCTTCTTCTCCGGATCGGTCTTCATTTCTCCACTTTACTTTGCTTCAGGTCGTGGTCATCAGCTCCTCGGTTCGGATCGGAATACTCCTCCTTCAGCAATCGGGTCAGTTCGGAATACTCCTCCCTAATCAATCGGATCGGTTCGGAACCTCCAGTTCAAACCTTCCTCTCTGCTCCGGGTCGGATCAAGGTGACCTTCCTCTAGCGGTTTAGATTGGAGTCCACAACTCCTGGCTTCATGGAAAACTCCTCCAGTTCGGTCCTTCTTCCCAAGCACTCCGGATCGGGTCGGGTCACTCAAACTTCTCCATGACTCATCGGTTCGGGTCGGAGTGGCACACGAGAGGCGGATCGGTTCGGGCTCCTTCCTCCGATCCAATCCGGATCGGCCTATTTCCTGCAACTTCTTCCAACGACTGTTTACGCCACTTGACGGCGTTTTCGACCAATATAACACTTCTAGACAATCACAAATCATATCATACAGTCATAGCAACATGTAACATCAACCACAAACATCAAAACAATAACTTGATAGGTTAAAATAGATCAAATATAGCCAAATCCCCATATTTTCCCTTAAGCATGTTTAGGAAAAACTAATGATATGATTAGCAAAACTTAATCAAATTAAAACAAATTTCTAACAGAGGTCTAAAACATTATTTTTGAATTTATAAATATTTTTCCAGAATTTATTAGTGTATAAATTCGCTAATCAACACCAATTACCCTTAATTAGCCGTAATTAGTGAGGAACTATGCAAATCACTCACCTTGGCCACAAATAAAACCTTTAGAACTGAAACTCTACTGTTTAGGCATGAATACCAATGTAACACAGCAGCTCTAATACTGATTTGGTGAAGATCTTCTTTGATTTGATGTTGATTAAGCCAAAACTCGATTAGAAGTTGATTTGTGTATTGGAGGCCATTGTTAGGGTTTCAAGAATGGAAGTGGCAGCTAAAAAATGAAAATAAGATCATTGTCTAACTGATTTCAGCCTCCTCATAACCCTAATCCTGAAATTCCCCATTGGGCCTAGCTGTTAATCACCCGGTTAAGCCCAATTAAGCTGTTTTTCACTATCTGAAATTTGTTTCAGCCATATCTCCCAAACGGTAAGTCCGTTTGGCTTATGTGACCACTCTACGAAATTATAAACCATCAAACAAATCTAATGGAAGTGGTTTCAGGTCAAAATTCCTTTACAATCAAAAGTTATGGCCAAAACAGTACCGGCTAGGGGCAAAACGGTCATTTAAAAATCGGGAAAAATCATGAACATGGGAAATGACCCCAATAGTCGTCTTCCAAAGTTACATGTAACACCCCACCTCCGCCAATGTCACTCTTGCAAGCGCACTAGCTTTGGAGGGGCGTTAGACGAGGTAAACATGCATGCAAATATCACAAGACAGAACATATAAGTACAACAGAGTAAATAAAGCAGCGGATAAAACTAACATTTCAAAACCATAGTCAAGTTACATCAAAGTACTTGGTCATTATTTTCCCACAAAACAAAGTCTAGAAACATAAACTGAAAACTGGAAAAACATAAAGTAACTATCCCCAAAGTAGAATAAAGCCATAGCATGCTCAAGTCCAAACCGTACATGAGCTATCCAGAAAAGCAGCTAAAGATCCAAGCTAGGTACCAGTGTTCCCACCCTGCAAACCTGGGGCGGGGGGGGGGGGGGGGGGACGGAAGAAAAGAGGCGAAAGAAAACGGGTCAGTCAAAAGACTGGTAAGTCCTATCTACTATTAGTATAAAAACTAATAAAGTTAACTGGACATGTAAAGAAGAGATGAAACATAGGGAGATAAATGGCATGGTGAAAAGTTAATAAGATAGATCAAGTGTGGTATCGCATATACAAGGTTAAGTTGCACCAGGTGTGTACTAGTATTCCAATCCATGTCAAGTATAAACAAGAAATAATCCCTTGGTCCAAATTTGGCCCAATATCATGAGGTGACCTAAATCAAGGTCCAACTACTCGGTCTAGTCGATCGGCTCCTTATAAGCCTAACTCGTCGTGTATCGGTGTCATACGGCTTAATCGTGGAATGTCGTTAACTGTGTAAGGTCCACCCCAGGGTGTATCCAGCCCTAAGGTGTAAACCACAGACACAATTCAAGCACGCACAATCTAAACCTACTGGTGCCCATGTTCAACTCCGGACTTAGTGTGCACGACCATGGTCCGCCTGAACAACCGGTGCACCCTTCAGCCGTCTCTTTTGGTCTCTTACAATCAGTCCAGTAATCATGCCCCACCCTAGCCTAATCCAGGGTACCCATGATACTTCCAAGTGGGTTACTGCTGAAAAGGACCACGTAACTAGGATTTCAAGCGGGTTAAGTGTGGTTAACCCTATCCTAACCATGTATTGAGTTGGTCAAGTGTATTCAAGCAGTTCATGACTTAACCCTATCAATACATCGGGTTTAATTGGTTAAGTATTCAAGTAGTCCATGTCTTAACCCTACCAATCCATCGTGTTTAATTGGTTAAGTATATTCAAGTAGTCCATGACTTAACCCTACCAATCCATCGTGTTTAATTGGTTAAGTACTCAAGTAGTCCATGACTTAACCCTACCATGTGGCATTAATTAACTTAATGCACCCCAACCTCTCACATTAGACTTTGTTGTGGTTACTAGTTAAGCCGGGCTGGTCCGGGTAGCTTTACACCACAACCTAGTCTAACCTCGGGTTTTAAGTGCGATATGACCAACTACTCACATTGGGTCTTATTGTTTGTAGTCACTAGTTAAGCCGGTCGGTTCCGGGTAGATTTATGCTACAAACTCAACCAACCTCGAGTTGGCCACTTTCATGTTTTCTACATTTCATGTCCACGTTCATGTTTTCAAGCATAAACACATGTCAAACTTTCATGTCACATTTTCAAGTCATGTTTTCATGTTATTTAAGTTTGCCCAACTACCCCTAACGTATTCCCATCGCACGTAAATTCGCACCAATGCAAATAGATCAAAGAGGGAACATGACAATATGACAAGGTGGGCGTAAGGTGGCAAAGTCTATCACAAGTTAAACATGGTGATATTTGAGGCCAAAGGGGGTTCAACATACTAGCATATGGCCTCAACATGTATGATAGCATAAAAAGTGACTTGGCCTCAAATATATCAAATAACATAAGGGTGATTTGACCACAAGCATGCATAATAGCATATTAAGGAACATGAGGGGTTAAGGTTTGGCCACAAGTTAAACATGGTGGCATATGAGGCAAATGTGTTCATAAACTTGCATATTACATTATAAGCCTCATAACATGCATGATATCAATTTTAGCAAAATAGGTGAAACATGGCCATAAATAACATGGGATGATAGCAAGTGATTCGCATATAACATCATATGCAAGTTAACATAAGGTTTATGAGAGTTTCTATGTTGCTTTATGCAACATTTCAAATCAAAGTTCACAGCTTTCTATGCACAAAGTCAAGGTGATAGCTTTACAAACATGCATAGAATAAATCTATGCATAACATGATAGAATCAAAGCTCATAGCTTTCTATGCACAAAGTCAAGGTGATAGCTTTACAAACATGCATAGAATAAATCTATGCATAACATGATAGAATCAAAGCACAAATCATACTTAGGCCCAAACTCAAACTTGCAACATGTCATATTTAACTTCATAGTTAGAATCTAAGAGTAGAATAGGGCTTACAATGCTATGAAGACCTATGAAATAAAATAAGATTGAGACGAAGCCACCAACAACTCTAAAAAACCCCAATCGCATATAAGCTCCAAGTTGTTTTGAGAAACAATAAGCTCCTTTGATTTGTATGAAGAAAGATCCTTGTTTTGATGAAGAAAGGTGGCTCTTTTACTAGCTTAGGACACTCAAATTTTCATGAAGAGGATGGAGGCCATGTTATGAAGATGGAGGCCATGATCAAGAAACATTTTGGCATAGTTTAGTTGTAGGAATGATTAATGAGGGTTTAGGCTAGGTCTTAGGGTCTTTTTATAGAAGATTAGGTTAGTCTAGGCCATAGGATTAACCCTAGTTCAGATCTGAGCCATCAATTCACGTCACTAGCCTCCAAACATGTCTTGAGAAACAAGTCAGATGCACCCAGGCCAAACTGGCCGACCACCCAAGTCAACAGGGGTGTCGACTGGGCAGTCGACACGGCCTGGGGTGTGTCGACTCCCAAGTCGACTCCCCAGTCGACTTGGGGGGGGGGGGGTGGCGGGAACTTTTCCCGCCTATCCTGTTCAGCTGAATTTGAATTCTGAATTCAAATTTGAACTTGAAATTTTTCTGAAAACTTTGACGGGCCATAACTTGATCATACGGACTCCGATTTTCGAAAACTCGGACTCTATTTCGCGTATTTTTCCGAGACGAATGCAATGGCACAGCCCGTTTCCCTTGATTCATATTTTATCATTTAATTCTGCCTTGATTTATGTTATAACATGTTATTTAAAAATACGGGTTATTACATCCTCCCCACCTTAAAGGATTTCGTCCCCGAAATCTCTAAGTTAGGAAGAACATATCCTACCATCCATCATCCATCTACTCAAAACATCATCCTCGAGCAGTCATTGTCCTTAAAAGATTCTAAATGCTGTATGAACATATGCAAAGGTGTGTGTATATGTACTTATCTAATGCGAAAATCAGGTGGTTACTGATTCAGTAAACCTCCTTAATGCAAAGTATGTTAGTGAAATGAGTCCATATGTATGCAAATTCCTAACATAATTCATAATCTCTATATGAGTGCACATAACATTCATCCATATGCGACATCCACATGATAGCATAACAAGTTTCAGTCGTGAATAAGTATAAGCACTCATGCATATGCAATATGAAAGTGTGTGAGCCGATCTTAGTGCCTAATGTGTATCATGCATCCACGAGTATCCACTTGCAAACACTTGCAACCACTTGCAAACATCAAGCATAACATGTTTCAAATACATGTTTCATCCAAAGGGCTTCTACCTAAGGTTCTCATGACAAGGTTAACGAGATAACAAGATAAACATGGATAGTGAAAGAAAGATATGTTGGCCAGGAAAAAGAGATCGAAAATGTACCCTCAAAAAGAAATGGGTGAAGCGCGCGCATCTTCTCCTCGGTTTCCCAAGTTGCATCCTTTTTGGCTTCACTCCACTGAACCTTTACTAATTTGACTTCTCGATTCCTCAGCTTCTTGATCTCCGTTCCCAAGATACGAATCAGAGCTCGCCTCAAGGTCGCCTCTTTCTATACCTCCGTGTCTTCAAGAATACTTGGTTCAATTACCTTGGCTGACTCATGTAGGCACTTTCGGAGATGCGAGACATGAAAAACATTGTAAACTCCGGCCAGCTTCTCGGGCAACTCCACCTTATAAGTCATCTTCCCAACTCTTTCTATAATAGGGAAGGGTCCTACGAACCTTGGTGTCAGCTTCCCAACTGCTCCAAAATGAACCACATTTCGCAAAGGAGAAATCTTCACAATGACCATATCTCCAACTTTAAATTCTAAGTCTGTCCTTCGCTTGTCTACATAGGATTTCTGTCTGTCTTGGGCCGTTTTCATCCGTCTTCGAACCAATTCAACCCTCTCGGATGTGTCCCTTATCATGTCGGGCCCAATTATAAGCTTATCCGTCGTCTCCCACCAACATGTTGGTGGCTTGCACGGTCTCCCATACAAAGCTTCGAATGGTGTCATTCCTATGCTTGCTTGGTAGTTGTTATTATAAGCAAACTCTACAAGAGGAAGGTGGTCTTCCCAAGTACCACCAAGTTAAGAACACAAAGTCTCAAAAGATCTTCTAGCACTCTATTCACCCTCTCGGTTTGGCCATCCGTCTGGGGGTGATAGGCTGTACTTAGATTCAATCGCGTACCCATCGCTTCTTGCAAACTATTCCAGAACTGGATGGTGAAGATTGGGTCACGACCGCTAACTATGCTGGAAGGAACTTCATGCAATCGCACTATCTCTCGAAGATAAACAGATGCTAAACCTGATACAGTCCTCTTGTTCTTTACTGGAATGAAATGGGTGCTCTTCGTAAGTCTATCAACTATGACCCATATCCCATAAAGCCCAAATAGTTTGGTCATCTTAATGGACATCTTCACCCCAACTATAAATCACAAACAGGCGAGTCATACTCCTTATGGGGTTTGCAACAGAACTAAGATTGAGAATAGGACCGAGAGGATATACTTAAAAGATAGCATGTGAGTAAGCTCTATAGAACAATAGGGATCAAGGATATACTCTTAGAAAGAGATATAATGCGCGTACCTAGTCTTCAATCTTCTAAGCCGCATTTTCTTGTGCTTAATCCCATCGTGCCTTGACCGTCTTTTAACTTCACAATTTCGTAGCTCTTAATTCTTATTTCCAAAATATGAGTTAGAACTCATTTCACCGTTTCCTCTCGTTCCACTTCCACTTATTCTTTTCCTAAAATACTTGGCTTAAACATAACTGCGTGCTCATGGTTTCATGCAAGCTTTCCCAAATTCGTTAGTGAATCCTGGATCTCGTTTACATACCATACGGTATTCCACGCAGAAAAACTATCCCTTGAAAACAAATGCCACTCCACGTTGCCAAATGTTCTTACTAGGGTGATTTCTATACCTCATGCTTAAGCGAAATGGACCATCCGCCTTAGTGGCGAACACTACTCGATTGGATTACAAATTTCCAAAAAGTGCCAAGGGATTCTAGATAACTAATCATGACGGAACCCTAAAGGTCACACGAGATTTCGAGGGTATTACCGAGGCGAGTCATGAGCCTCGCAACCCTATGTTCGAAGTCAAAAATGGCTCCATAACCGAACAACCAATCCACGCCCACAATCAACCCGTGTCCCATAAACCCGAGAACATAAGCATTACACATGAATTCTACGCTCAAGATAGAGATTTTCAAATCCATACAAGTCGCAGATAGATGGGCGGAACCCCCAATCGGATTTGAAATACTAACGGGATTTTCAACTAGACTAGTACTTAGGTGCAAACTTTCAACAAGATCAGAAATAAAACTATGCGATGCGCCAGAATCGAATAAGGTACGAACAGGGAAATCAGAAATGTAATAATGACTTTCTATAGAAACACTACCTCGAATCAAAAGCTGGAAGAGCGAGGGGAGCCTGCAACTGCCCTCCCGAGGGTCCTGCTTGCTGAATTTGCCTTTTCCCTTGTCCTCGCTTTTTCGGACAATCCTTACTATACTGTCCAGACACTCCACAATGAAAGCATTTGTCCAACTTCCTCTTCTTCTTCCTACAGTCTTTGACTATGTGCCCAGTGATCCTACAGAAGTTTCACTTCCTCCTTTCTCTTGACTTGTTGTCCTTGCTGTTGTTGTTCTTGCCTCCTTTTCCGGAATCTACCTTCTCGCCTTGAGACTCATTTGCCTTGACCTCCTTCTTGCCACCCTTATCTTCCTCTTGAAGCAGGGCCATATTCACCAAACTCTCGAAAGTCGCCCCCATGGGTATATGAGACATGGCCAAACCGCGCAATGGCTCATTCAATCCTAGAGCAAAGCGTAGGGCCTTTTTCTGAGCTGTGTTAATCAAGTCTAGACTGAACCGAGCAAGTTGATTAAACGTATCCACGTATTCCCTAGCTGTCATGTCCCCTTGCTTTAGAGATAGGAACCTCTCCATCCGAAGGTTCTCTTCTGTCGATGATAGAAACCTCAATCTGAACCTTCTCCTAAAGTCATCCCAAGTCTGAATTGGTCTAGTAGTGGTGGTGACTACCCACCAATGTGCAGCTTCCCCTTTCAACAGCCATACCGCTAACAGAACTTTCCTACGGTCTTCTATATCAAAGATAGCAAAGAGGTCTTCAGTTTCCTTTAACCAGTTTCTTGCCTCAACAAAAGTCTCCGTCCCAACAAAGTTCTTGCCACCCATCGCCTTAAAGTCCTTGCAAATCTTCGCGAAATCCGCTTGTGGATACTGAGGAGGAGGAGGAGGAACCTCAGCTACGGGAGGGGGAGGAATGTTAGCCACGGGGGAAGGAGGAGGAATGTCCGTGGGGCCGGCTTCATTTGCCCTTGCCTCCATGTACCTTCTAAACCAAATAGGTACTGGTACGCCCTCCAGAATGGCAAAATTATCGGCCATACTGAAACGAAGAAAAAGATAGATTGAGAACGAGGAAACAAAAGATAGTGCTAATGGCTTTTGGGGAATAGCCTTTTAAAATAAACTAGACTTTTTCTTGGAAAATACTTAATTGGTTTTGAAAATAGTTTTCCAAAAGGTAAGTTTTAGAAACCTTTTTGCTCAGATCTTGTAAACCTTATGCTCTGATACCAAATGTAACACCCCACCTCCGCCAATGTCACTCTTGCAAGCGCACTAGCTTTGGAGGGGCGTTAGACGAGGTAAACATGCATGCAGATATCACAAGACAGAACATATAAGTACAACAGAGTAAGTAAAGCAGCGGATAAAACTAACATTTCAAAACCATAATCAAGTTACATCAAAGTACTTGGTCATTATTTTCCCACAAAACAAAGTCTAGAAACATAAACTGAAAAATGGAAAAACATAAAGTAACTATCCCCAAAGTAGAATAAAGCCATAGCATGCTCAAGTCCAAACCGTACATGAGCTATCCAGAAAAGCAGCTAAAGATCCAAGCTAGGTACCAGTGTTCCCACCCTGCAAACCTGGGGGAGGGGGAAACGGAAGAAAAGAGGCGAAAGAAAACGGGTCAGTCAAAAGACTGGTAAGTCCTATCTACTATTAGTATAAAAACTAATAAAGTTAACTGGACATGTAAAGAAGAGATGAAACATAGGGTGATAACTGGCATGGTGAAAAGTTAATAAGATAGATCAAGTGTGGTATCGCATATATAAGGTTAAGTTGCACCAAGTGTGTACTAGTATTCCAATCCATGTCAAGTATAAACAAGAAATAATCCCTTGGCCCAAAGCTGGCACAATATCATGAGGTGACCTAAATCAAGGTCCAACTACTCGGTCTAGTCGATCGGCTCCCTATAAGCCTAACTCGTCGTGTATCTGTGTCATACGGCTTAATCGTGGAATGTAGTTAACTGTGCAAGGTCCACCCCAGGGTGTATCCAACCCTAAGGTGTAAACCACAGACACAATTCAAGCACGCAAAGTCTAAACCTACTGGTGCCCATGTTCAACTCCGGACTTAATGTGCACAACCATGGTCCGCCTGAACAACCGGTGCACCCTTCAGCCGTCTCTTTTGGTCTCTTACAATCAGTCCAGTAATCGTGCCCCACCCTAGCCTAGTCTAGGGTACCCATGATACTTCCAAGTGGGTTACTGCTGAAAAGGACCACGTAACTAGGATTTCAAGCGGGTTAAGTGTGGTTAACCCTATCCTAACCATGTATTGAGTTGGTCAAGTGTATTCAAGCAGTTCATGACTTAACCCTATCAATACATCGGGTTTAATTGGTTAAGTATTCAAGTAGTCCATGTCTTAACCCTACCAATCCATCGTGTTTAATTGGTTAAGTATATTCAAGTAGTCCATGACTTAACCCTACCAATCCATCGTGTTTAATTGGTTAAGTACTCAAGTAGTCCATGACTTAACCCTACCATGTGGCATTAATTAACTTAATGCACCCCAACCTCTCACATTAGACTTTGTTGTGGTTACTAGTTAAGCCGGGCGGGTCCGGGTAGCTTTACACCACAACCTAGTCTAACCTCGGGTTTTAAGTGCGATATGACCAACTACTCACATTGGGTCTTATTGTTTGTAGCCACTAGTTAAGCCGGTCGGTTCCGGGTAGATTTATGCTACAAACTCAAACCAATCTCGAGTTGGCCACTTTCATGTTTTCTACATGTCATGTCCACGTTCATGTTTTCAAGCATAAACACATGTCAAACTTTCATGTCACATTTTCAAGTCATGTTTTCATGTTATTTAAGTTTGCCCAACTACCCCTAACGTATTCCCATCGCACGTAAATTCGCACCAACGCAAATAGATCAAAGAGGGAACATGACAATATGACAAGGTGGGCGTAAGGTGGCAAAGTCTATCACAAGTTAAACATGGTGATATTTGAGGCCAAAGGGGGTTCAACATACTAGCATATGGCCTCAACATGTATGATAGCATAAAAAGTGACTTGGCCTCAAATATATCAAATAACATAAGGGTGATTTGACCACAAGCATGCATAATAGCATATTAAGGAACATGAGGGGTTAAGGTTTGGCTACAAGTTAAACATGGTGGCATATGAGGCAAATGTGTTCATAAACTTGCATATTACATTATAAGCCTCATAACATGCATGATATCAACTTTAGCAAAATAGGTGAAACATGGCCATAAATAACATGGGATGATAGCAAGTGATTCGCATATAACATCATATGCAAGTTAACATAAGGTTTATGAGAGTTTCTATGTTGCTTTATGCAACATTTCAAATCAAAGTTCATAGCTTTCTATGCACAAAGTCAAGGTGATAGCTTTACAAACATGCATAGAATAAATCTATGCATAACATGATAGAATCAAAGCTCATAACTTTCTATGCACAAAGTCAAGGTGATAGCTTTACAAACATGCATAGAATAAATCTATGCATAACATGATAGAATCAAAGCTCATATCTTTCTATGCACAAAGTCAAGGTGATAGCTTTACAAACATGCATAAAATAAATCTATGCATAACATGATAGAATCAAAGCACAAATCATACTTAGGCCCAAACTCAAACTTGCAACATGTCATATTTAACTTCATAGTTAGAATATAAGAGTAGAATAGGGCTTACAATGCTATGAAGACCTATGAAATAAAATAAGATTGAGATGAAGCCACTAGCAACTCTAAAAACCCCCAATCGCATATAAGCTCCAAGTTGTTTTGAGAAACAATAAGCTCCTTTGATTTGTATGAAGAAAGATCCTTGTTTTGATGAAGAAAGGTGGCTCTTTTACTAGCTTAGGACACTCAAATTTTCATGAAGAGGATGGAGGCCATTTTATGAAGATGGAGGCCATGATCAAGAAACATTTTGGCATAGTTTAGTTGTAGGAATGATTAATGAGGGTTTAGGCTAGGTCTTAGGGTCTTTTTTATAGAATATTAGGTTAGTCTAGGCCATAGGATTAACCCTAGTTCAGATCTGAGTCATCAATTCACGTCACTAGCCTCCAAACATGTCTTGAGAAACAAGTCAGATGCACCCAGGCCAAACTGGCCGACCACCCAAATCGACAGGGGTGTCGACTGGGCAGTCGACACGGCCTGGGGTGTGTCGACTCCCAAGTCGAATCCCCAGTCGACTTGGGGGGGTGGCGGGAACTTTTCCCGCCTATCCTGTTTAGCTGAATTTGAATTCTGAATTCAAATTTGAACTTAAAATTTTTCTGAAAACTTTGACGGGCCATAACTTGATCATACGGACTCCGATTTTCGAAAACTCGGACTCTATTTCGCGTATTTTTCCGAGATGAATGCAATGGCACAGCCCGTTTCCCTTGATTCAGATTTTATCATTTAATTCTTCCTTGATTTATTTTATAACATGTTATTTAAAAATACGGGTTATTACATTACATGACCATACGACTTCGTGTGTGAAAGAAATAATTATTCTACGATCCTGCGATGCGTAGAATGCGGGTCGTTACATTCTACCCCCTTTAAGAAATTTCGTCCCCGAAATTACTTAACCCAAAACATACAAAGGATTCCGCATGCCTTCCAATCATATATATAACTGTCAAACATGCAAAACAAACAAAACAACCTATCCTAGCATGCGGAGAGACTAAATCAAAACTGAAATCTTACCAGGCGAAGAGTTCTGGACACGTCTTCCTAATGCACTCCTCTGTCTCCCAAGTACAGTCATTCTCATTCTCGCCCTACTGAACTTTGACTAATTTCACCGCCTTCCTTCGAAGCTGCTTCGTATCATTCCTAACAATACGCATAGGCCTGCGGTTACCAACCGCCTCGGGTTCAACTTCGACATCATCCAACTGATCAGGTGAAATAGTCACATCTGGGTCGTGTACGAATTTCCTTAACTGGGAAACATGAAATACGTTGTGAACTCCTGCCATCTTGTCTGGTAATTCAACTTTGTATGCCAAATTCCCAATTTGCTCAAGAACTGGGAATGGACCAACAAATCTTGGTGCCAACTTGCCTCTCCTGCCAAATCGTATCACGCTCTTCAACGGAGAAATCTTGACAAACACCAAGTCACCAACGAAGAACTTTAAATCTCTTCTCCTTTTATCAGCATAACTTTTCTGCCTATCTTAGGCAGCCTTCATCCGCTGTTGAATGACCTTAATCTTGTCTGATGTTTCTCTTATCACATCGGGTCCAAGCACAAACTTCTCACCAGTTTCTACCCAACATGACGGTGAGTTGCACGGTCTTCCGTATAAAGCTTCAAATGGAGCCATACCAATACTGGATTGATAACTATTATTATATGCAAACTCTACTAGATGCAATTGGTCATCCCATGATCCACCAAAATCCAATATGCAAGCTATCAAGAGATCTTCTAACACTCGATTCACCCTCTCTGTCTGTCCGTCAGTTTGAGGGTGGTATGCGGTACTGAGATGTAGTCCGGATCCTAACGCCTCTTGTAAGCTCTTCCAAAATCCACTAGTGAACAAAGGATCTCGGTCACTCACAATGCCTTTGGGTATTCCATGAATTCTCACTACCCACTTTATATACAGCTCCGCCAACTTGGCTGCCGTCCTGTTTGACTTGACGGGTATAAACTTTGCACTCTTAGTCAGTCAGTCCACAATCACCCAAATGCTATCATGGCCCGATCTGGTCCTTGGTAACCCATCAATGAAATCCATTGACACTTGTTCCCATTTCCATTCTGGAATTTCTAATGGTTGTAACAAACCACTGGGCTTCTTTTGCTCAGCTTTAACTAGCTGGCAATTCATGCATTTGGATATAAACTTCCCAATGTCTCTTTTCATCCCTTCCCAGTAGTAGGTCTGCTTCATGTCTTGATACATTTTGTTACCACCGGGATGTATAGTCGATTTTGAGTGATGACATTCTCTAAGCACTTCATCTCTCAATCCATTGACATTGGGTACAACTAGTCTTCTATTCTTTCTAAGCCATCCATCCCGATCAAGCCCATACTTGTTCATCTCTTCGTCGATTCTCATCTCTAACTTTGAGATGATTCTCAATAGGTTAGGATCGCTCCTCTGACTGGAACCAATCCGCTCAATCAAGGTGGGTCTGATCGTCAAACTTGCTAACATTTCTGGATCCAATTCGCACTTTGGTCTGAAAACATACCAAGCGATGTACTCTAGTCTTCTATTCTTTCTAAGCCATGATCAAGCCCATACTTGTTCATCTCTTCGTCGATTCTCATCTCTAACTTTGAGATGATTCTCAATAGGTTAGGATCGCTCCACTGACTGGAACCGATCCGCTCAATTAAGGTGGGTCTGATCGTCAAACTTGCTAACATTTTTGGATCCAATTCGCACTTTGGTCTGAAATCATACCTAGCGATGTAATAGGTTAGGATCGCTCCTCTGACTGGAACCAATCCGCTCAATCAACGTAGGTCTGATCGTCAAACTTGCTAACATTTCTGGATCCAATTCGCACTTTGGTCTGAAATCATACCCAGCGATGTACTCCAGCTGCTTCCATTCTAGAAACATAGCCCCTAAACTGGCATGTCTTCTACTCAATGCATCAGCCACCGCATTGCCCTTTCCTGGTGTATAATGATGTCGAAATCATAGGAAGCTAAGAATTCTAACCATCTTTGTTGCCGGAGATTTAGATCCTTCTGAGAGAAGAGATACTTTAACGATTTATAATCGGTAAACAACTCGAATATTTCTCCCAAGAGATAATGTCTCCACATCTTCAATGCGAACATGATCGCTGCCAATTCCAAATCATGGGTAGGGTATTTTCTCTCGTGCGGTTTCAATTGCCGACTTGCATAAGCTACAACCCTACCTCCTTGCATCAATACAACACCTAGTCCTGTGCCATATGCATCCATATATACTGTCATCTCTTCATTCCCCTTGGGAATGACTAACACTGGTGCACATGTCAACTTTTCCTTTAGACTCTTAAATGCATTCTCGCACTTTTCGTCCCAGACGAAAGCTTGATTCTTCTTAGTCAACTGAGTTAATGGTGTTGCTATCTTGGATAAACTTATGATAATATCCAGCTAATCCCAAGAAACTTCTTATGTCTGTTGCATTCTTGGGCGTAGGCCAATCTTGTACCGTAGCCACCTTCGCAGGATCCACGACAATACCATTCTCTGAAACAACATGGCCCAAGAATCTCACTTCCCTCCTCCAGAAGTGGCACTTAGAAAACTTTGCCTTCAGTTGGTGTTTTCTCAACACTTCCATCACTATTCTTAAATGTTCCTTGTGTTCTTCCTCTGTCCTCGAATAGACCAAAATATCATCCATGAACACAAGGACAAACTTATTCAACTGATCTCTGAATACTCTATTCATAAGATCCACAAAATATATTGGGGCATTGGTCAACCCGAATGGCATGACCAACCACTCATAAAACCCAGACGGCGTCCAGAATGCCGTTTTAGCTATACTCTCAACTTCCACTCTAAGTTGACGAAAGCCTGTCGCGAGATCCAACTGAGAAAATACTCTCGCGCCACTCAACTGATCTAACAAATCATCTATCCGCGGTAGGGGATACTTGTTCTTCCTCGTCACTTTATTCAACTCGCGGTAGTCTACACACAAACGAAGGGAACCATCCGCCTTGGTAGCAAACACAACTTGTGCTCCCCATTCAGAAACACTCCTTCTGATAAATCCCTTCTTCAAAAGATTGCTGACTTGCACCCCGAGCTCTCGCTGCTCCCTTGGTGCCATACGACGAAGTGGCATCACTATAGGTCTGGCACCTTTTACTAAATCAATACGGAACTCAATCTCTCACTATGGTGGAAGCCCGGTCACTTCCTCGAAAACGTCCGGATACTGGCCAACCACGGGCAAACCTGACAACTCACTAGGCGGGATGTCGAGGGAATTTAGAAAACTAGCCATTACCCCATCACCGGGTAGACCACCCAACACTACCCTCCGCCCATCATCTGCTCTAGCTGTCACCAAAAAGCCCTCACAGTCTACCATCACCCCGTATCTTTGGAGCCAATTGACTCCCAAAATAATGCCAAACCCAATAAAGCCCAAAAAAAAGCAATCACAAACAAACATGCATCCATGACTCGATAAGACCACATTACGACAAATCATGCTAAGGTTAGTTGAACCTCCAATCGGGCTCGTCACTACTAAAGGTCTATCGACAATCTCAGGCTCCAATCCCAACCTATTAACCAGGTCACTAGATATGAAAGAACTGGAAGCCCCGGTATCAAACAAAACTCTAACATGAACATCATAAACAGAAAGCATACCTTGAATGACGACATTCTTTCCCTTCTCCGCCGCGGTTGGGGCATTCGACGAAGAAGGAATAACATTAAGGGCATATGCTTTCACCATCTGCTTTTCTTTAGGGGGTTGCGGACACTTGTCCTTGTGATGTCCCACTTGGCCACAGTTGAAGCACTTCCTATCCGCTGGCTTGGCCCGACAATTACTAGCATAATGGCCCTTCTTACCACAGCTGAGGCACTCAACCTCTTTCTTATTCTTTTTCTGGCCATCCTTATTCTGGTTCTGCTTCCTATTATTCTAAGAACCACTCTTGCCTCCACCACTTGCTTGTGGTTTTGGCTCCTCTGCAGATGCAACCTCAGTTTTTGACTTAGGGTAAAGACTTTCTAACCTCACTGCTTTCCCCACAATCGATTCAAACGTCTCATCGATGTGGTTAATGAGACTTTCCCCCAAGTACTGATCCAAACAAGTTATGAACTTCTCGTTCTTCTTCTCGGCAGTATCAATAAGAGATAACCCGTACTTCGACAAAGCGTCGAATTCAGCAATATACTCCGAGACAGCCCTGCCACTCTGCTTGAGCTCCAAAAATTTCTTAAACAACACTGATTTCTGAGTAGCTGGAATGAACTTCTCACTAAAGCGAGCCTTAAACTGCTCCCAAGTAATCTGATCCTCGGGAGTAGCTGCCTTTATAGCATTCCACCAATTCATTGCCCGTCCTTGCAGCTGACGGGATGCTAGCCTTCAATTCATCGCATCCTCGATACCCAAATCCTCAAAGATACGCTGGCAGCTATCCAACCAATCCTGAACATCCGTAGCCGACTCCGTTCCGTGGAACGTCTTCCCATCAAGACTAGTATAATCCTTACTCAGCTGGGCGAAATCGGCCCTAGGCGCCTGCACTATTGGACCACCACCATTACAACCATTGGGAGCTGCCCTTTGCACATCCCTAAGAATTTCCCTCATGAGATCAGTAAACATCGTCTTCATGTCAGCGGCATTCCCATTATTGGCTCCCCTACCGGCACCTCTTGCGTATCGGCTCATCGTTCAATCTGTAAAGAGAAAACGATTAACCATCTCCATTGTGGTGCTAGTGCGGTGCGACTTCATCCTTAGCTATACTAATAATACATATATATAGCTTTGAAAACCAAAATAATTACAAATACGCTCTCTCTTATACGTATACTATCTCTCCCTGATGACTTCCCTAGGTTAACTACGCAACCTAAAGCTTTGATACCAAATGTGAAGGCCCGCCCCGCACCAGCCTGCATTTCCTCCGAAGGTGCGCTGTACACATGCCCGACTAGCACAGTACGGTCGCCAAAGAAAGGAAAGAAGAGAATGAACTAACAAGGAACCTGTAGAATGTCTCACAGCACATGGAACAAAATACAATAATAACATAATCTTGACATAAAACAGGCAAGACAATGCATAAGCTGAAAAATAAACCAACATAGCAGCGGAAATCCAAATACAGCTTATTACAACTTCCCAAATTACTGTCTCTAAAACAAAAGAAAACTAAAGTAGAAGATGCACTACTAATGCCCAAGCAGTGATCTTCAACAACGCAGGGAGAATACTATATGTATCATACGTGAAAGCCTACTGTTCGTCTTCGGATCAGCTACCCATGCATACCCAGCTAACCTGTCTCTAGTCTTCTCGTGAGAGCATCCAGAGTAATAAGAAGTGACATAAAACTCTGGGTCAGACAAAAAGTCTGGTATGAGCGATAAGCAGCTAAACAGAACAATAACAGGTATACTAAACCATACCTGAACCTGGACCTGTAACCAAAGAGTTAGCCCTACATACCGTACAATACTCTAAGGTGCCACTGAACAAATGGTGTAAAGATAACATGGGTGTGCATGTCATAATGATGGCAAACAAATCGACCATAACAACCATCCTCACATCTCTCACTCAGTGCGTAAAGCATACGATGTCCACCACTATCAATCACTAGACCCATCGAAGTAGTGATGGAGTTCGACTTGTACAACTACTGCTACTACCAAGCTTAACACATGGAGTCATGACCAATCTTTACAAATGACCCCACTTCATTGGTCTATAGCCCTTTAGTTGTACCTAGGCCACTGTGGCCCTGAATCCGTTCACGTACTCCCTACACATAGTGATTCAAAGTTATAGACATCGACAACCCCTTATCACACGTCCCGCAGCGAAGCCCAACTCATGAAGCCGACTCGTTGGTTCCCAACTGGATCCTGAGTCAAAATTTCCTACTTGGACTACCTTTGCATCTCGGGTTCTGGTCATCACCTTCTTCTCTGGATCAGTCTTCATTTCTCCACTTTACTTTACTTCAGGTTGTGGTCATCAGCTCTTCGGTTCAGATCGGAATATTCCTCCTTCAGCAATATGGTCGGTTCGGAATACTCCTCCCTAATCAATCAGATTGGTTCGAAACCTCCAGTTCAAACCTTCCTCTCTGCTCCGGGTCGAATCGAGGTGACCTTCCTCTAGCGGTTCAGATCGGAGTCCACACCTCCTGGCTTCATGGAAAACTCCTCCGGTTCGGTCCTTCTTCCGAAGTGCTCCGGATCGGGTCGGGTCTCTAAAACTTCTCCATGACGCATCGGTTCGGGTCGGAGTGGCACACGAGAGGCGGATCGGTTCGGGCTCCTTCCTCCGATCCGATCTGGATCGGCCTATTTCCTGCAACTTCTTCCAGCGACTGTTTGCGCCACTCGACGGCGTTTTCGACCAATCTAACATTTCTAGACAACCACAAATCATATCATATAGTCATAGCAACATGTAACATCAACCACAAACATCAAAACAATAACTTGATAGGTTAAAATAGATCAAACATAGCCAAATCCCCATATTTTCCCTTAAGCATGTTTAGGAAAAACTAATGATATGATTAGCAAAACTTAATCAAAATAAACCAAATTTCTAACAGAGGTCTAAAACATTATTTTTGAATTTATAAATATTTTTCCAGAATTTATTAGTGTATAAATTCGCTAATCAACACTAATTACCCTTAATTAACCGTAATTAGTGAGGAACTATGCAAATCACTCACCTTGGCCACAAATAAAACCTTTAGAACTGAAACTCTACTGTTTGGGTGCGAATACCAATGTAACGCAGCAGCTCTAATACTAATTTGGTGAAGATCTTCTTTGATTTGATGTTGATTAAGCCAAAACTCGATTAGAAAGTTATTAGAAGTTGATTTGAGTATTGGAGGCCATTGTTAGGGTTTCAAGAATGGAAGTGGCGGCTGAAAAATGAAAATAAGATCGTTCTCTAACTGATTTCAGCCTCCTCATAAACCTAATCCCGAAATTCCCCATTGGGCCTGGCTGTTAACCACCTAGTTAAGCCCAATTAAACTGTTTTTCACTATTTGAAACTTGTTTCAGCCATATCTCCCAAACGGTAAGTCCGTTTGGCTAATGTGACCACTCTACGGAATTGCAAACCATCAAACAAATCTAATGGAAGTGGTATCAGGTCAAAATTCCTTTCCAGTCAAAAGTTATGGCCAAAACAGTACTGGCTAGGGGCAAAACGGTCATTTAAAAATCGGGAAAAATCATGAACATGGGAAATGACCCCAATAGTCGTCTCCTAAAGTTACATGACCATACGACTTCGTGTGTGAAAGATATAAATATTCTACGATTCTGTGATGCGTAGAATGCGGGTCGTTACACCTGGTTTGTTGCAGTTATAATATCGACCATCATTTCTTCTTGAATTTCCTTGATTATCACTTTGAAAATATTTTTTCCTTCTATATTTCAAAATTTTTCTAAAATGTCTTGTCATAAAAGCTGTTCTTCATCTTCTTCACTACTCGAGTGAGAATCGTTTGTTGTTGCTTTAAGTGCAATGGATTTCTTCTCTGTTGACATGTTTTCCTTTCCTTTCCTTTCTGTAATTGGATTTCAAAAAACACCAAATTTCCAATTAACTCTTCAATCTTCATTTCACTGACATTATTGGCTTCTTCAATTGCCAAAGTCTTCTGATCCCATTATGGAGTCAATGAACTCAATATTTTTTTGACTTAATCCTCTTCAAAATAAGTTTTTCCAAGTGCTGTTAACGAATGCACTATTTCCTGAAATCTGCAATACATATCGGAGATAGACTCATTATTGTTCATTTTGAATAATTCAAATTGATTAACTAACATTAATATCTTAGTTTGTTTAACTTTAGTAGTTCCTTCATGAGTAACTTGTAAAGTTCCCCAAATTTCATAAGCAGTTTTATATACAGACACTCTATTAAACTCATTCCTATCTAATGAACAAAATAACATATTCATGGCTTTAGAATTACTTTGTGCAGCACTCTTTTGTTCGTTTGTCCATTATGCAAAAGCAGTTGTGGGTTCAACAAACTCATTTTGTGTACTATTCCATGTGTCTGATCCTGCTAATATATTTTCATTCTAAATGCCAATATGAATAATTACTACCATAAAACAGTGGTGGTCTAACAGTGGACAGGCCCTCTACAAAAGAACTATTATTGTTATCAGTGTTGGTTTCCATTATCACTATTTTCAAAAATTAGATTATGAACTTTTTGAAAGACCTTGCTCTAATACCAATTGTTAGGGATTGCGGAATGGATCGTTAAGGCAAAACTAACATTAGGGGGGGTGAATAGTGTTTTTGAGAATCTAAACAAAATATAAAACTTATATGATCTACTGTATGAATCAAACACCACAAAAACAGTCACAGACACAGAATCAAACTCAAAAATAAAGATAAAAAAAAATAAAATACATAAAAGGAAAGAACACACCGGATTTTATATTGGTTCGGAATTGCTCCTACGTCCAGTCCCACGCAACGCCGGATTGCGCAGAGTTTTATTACTATATCAATATCCAATTACAATTCTCTCCTTGAATTCATGGCTACAAGGGTAACATCGATTCCACACACTTGATCAAATATATTCTCTAATTTCATGGCTACAAGGGTAATACCGATTCCAACCTCCTTGATTTCACAGCTACAAGGGTCGCACCTATTACTCAAACACTTCCCAAATGATTACAATAGCCCTACAACTCTTCAATAGCACTTCGATCAGAGAGTAACGAGTAGAGAGTGAGAAGAAGTTTTATGTAAATAGAATTGAATTCAACAGAGTATAAGTGTAGAAATCATAAAAATAAAAAAAAAATAATGGTATGAAGAAAGGAGATGAAGTTGGAGAAGAAGAATGATGAAAAAAATCGAAATCAGCCCTTATTTATAAATTTGAAGTTTGCAACATTTTTGGAGCATCACTAATAGTGAAAAGACACTTCCTTTGAAAATAGAAAAAATGACAATTATATGTCGACATAGACATATATGTATGTCGACATATCCTTGTTCAAAATTGATTTTTGAGCATTTTTCAAGTGTTTTGATATATATATATATAATTCTGGAAATTCTTAAATTAAAATATAATGTTGTAAATGAATATTATAAAGTAGAAAATCAATAAAAACATAAATATAAACTATATAAATATATTTATAAAATTATAGAGTTAAAACTATATAAACATAAAGTATACAGTATATATATATATAACTTATAAAACTTGAGTTTGTAATCAAAAGTAAAGAAAATAAAATAGAGAAGATAGAGATTGAAGGTAGAATTTGAAAATAGAATTTGAAACCAGAAATTGAAAAAAAAAATAGAATTTGAATTTGAACCTGGAGTGCTATTCAGAGTCTTACAAAAAGTAGACTCTATTACTATATTTATCTTGAACTCTTGAAATCTTGATTACTCATGAGTCTTGAATCACCTCTGAAATATGAATTTCTAATATCTTTAAACTATACAGTCTTCAGTAATAATTCTTGTATATAAATCCTGCATATATATATATATTCTAGATAAAAGTGTTAGTATATATTTTATAATCAGTTAATATTGAAATAAAGTTGTTGTCATCAAAACTCCATTCTCCAACATGTATAATAAAAATCTATTGACAAAGTTAAGTTAAAGGTTTAGTAAGTTCATTATCAAATTTATTAAGATATATATATATATATATGTGTGTATGTATGTATGCATATATATATATATATATATATATATTAATTTAAAGTGCAATGTTATAATTTGACTAACGAAGTTTAAATATATCTCTATGGATTAAACTGCTTTATGTTAAATCGATTCCAAATGATATTTGAAGTTAACAATGTGAAATTGATTTAAGAGATATAACTTTAAACAAATTTATTCAGTCAAAATTATTTGCAAAGGTACGTGTAAATAAACTAGTTGGATATTAATTTAGCATTATAAAACTTATTATTCCATGATGATTTGGAATATATGATTCATTTCAAACTCAGTAGTTTGACTTGGTTAAAACAAAAAATGGTATCATCTAAGTCAAATAAATGCTGGAATAATTTTGAATTTAATATTTTGACTTTGGGTTAATTGTTGTAATAAAATGTAACTAGTTGAATTAAAATAAATATGAAGATATGATATAGACATTAAATAAATAAACGTGTGATGAACTTATTTAGTCGATGATTTGAATCAAAATATAAGTGAACTCCCGTATTGTATAAATCTAGAAGTTATATATATATATATATATATATATATATATATATATATTTCCATGGATCCCAAGGAACAAAATCCCATTATCCTTTTGTTATTGTTCACTTCTGTGAACATTTCATTTGACTTAATTTACTTATATGAGAATGTTAGTTTTGACTCGAGTGTATTATTTTACTTTATGCTAGGGTCCGACTGAGTATTACAGGTTGAGATTGCATCTAACAAAGCTAGAGATGCGGGAATAATTAGCCATTATTCAATTATGTCCATCATTTTATGTATTAATGAAATTTATGTATTAGCCTTCCGTTGTATTCAATTTGGTAACTTTGATGTATTATATTATTTTATTCCACTGTGAGATATTAAGTTATTCTATGTCCTTGATTGATTTTGATTAAACCTCATAGCAATAACAATATGTTGTTTCAAATGATTTGAGTTTATTTTTATTATTGAATTAAATGGTTGGAATTAACAGGTCGTTATAAATTAGTATCGGAGCCAGGTTTGATATAAACCTTAGCTTATGGGTTTAAAACTCACTAGAGATAGGGTAGTAATACCCTAAATTGAGTTGAATAGTCACTTGAATCACTCTTGAGAGGGCTATTTTTGAATAAGTTATTTTAAAATTTAAATCTTTTCTAAATCCCCACTCATATGAATCCATACTCATGGTAAGCTCCTCTTCGATAAGGTTAGCCTTTAGACTAAAATCTCGAGCTTGTTCTAAACTCATCCTTATGTTTCCAAGTTAAATCAAAGGAACTTAAATAAAAAATTATAATTGGATTAATACCTTAATTATTGAATTTGAAACAAGTATTTGAATTATCATAATATAAGTTGACCTTACGCGGAAAATTTTGTAATGCTAACAAATGGATTTCAAGATACGATAAAGGATTTTTGTTTCAAAACTTAAGATTTATCTTTAGGAAACCACAATAAACAAGATTTATAAGATAATTGAAATAATAACTGAATTTCTTTTATTTAGGAAATTTATGAGTTTATGAAAGAAATAATGACTTGAGATATATTTAAATTACGAAAGTTGAATGGATTAATAAGTTGAATGTTGAATAGTTGAAAATTAAAATTGTAACTAGTTTAATCAACTGAATTCAAATTTTGACATAAAATGAGAAGATGACATACTTATAAATGAAGAGATTATTTGACTAAAATTTGAGCACTTAAACTCTAGAAAATTTGAAATTGATGTCTAATAATTTGAAAACAACATGTAACGACCCCAAACCCCCGTTCCACGATGACAAGGGTAGTCTTTGGAATATAACACATAAACAGATAACAGCAGAACAGGAATATATAAATACACCAGATAATGTACAACATAATACATTAGATAAACATAATCATCAGATACACAGTATACAGGATCATACTTAGTACAAAATACAGTTCAGCTTTACATAAAATGTCTACAGCGGAATCAAAATATAATATGTACAATAGGAGCTGAACAACATAAAAAGAAGGAAGTGATAGAATCCATCTTCAGCTCCATAGCTATCCAGATAGAGCCTGCTAAAACCTGAATACAAGGCTGCCCGTGTAGAAAATAGGGCACTCATGTTTGCAAATGAAACAAACTACGAGTCAGTCATGGGACTGGTATGAGAAATCTACTTAACTTATTTTACAATAAGGCCAATTACAGGACCACACCGCTAACTTAGAACGGGTTTACTCCATTGGATTGCCGGCGCTTAAAACAAGTAAATCTTTTAAACATCGCAATGCTTTTTACAAAAATGAAGCCATTATAAGACTCAGTTCCCATCACACAATGCAACGCAAACCGGAGGATAGAGTTTTACCTTATAATGGCCAAAATATGCTTGATACGAATAAAACAAAAGCATTTGATATTATTACTAGTGTTTGTATGATTCAAAAACAATTTCAATCATAAGTATCAATCATAGACGGCATGGGTACCATATATCATGTTGCCAAATATAGGTTTACAATGAAAACTGCACGATGTCGTATTTGGAAATTGGATTTCCATCATGAACAAGGGCAACGGATCATTCTTACCGCTTCGAGACGCTCTATCCCGTGTCTCAGGAAAGCGCGCAGGCAACCCTTGGATCGTCAGGGCCAGTCCACACGGAGTGGATTAAAATGCATGAACACTGCGTTTCCCCACACTATGGGGCGTCAACTGGTCATATCCCGACCAAACTATCGGCCCTAGAATGAACGATATAACCGAGGCGCCTCGCTATCCACCATCCACATAAGTAAAATGCCCGGGCGTGTAAAACCCAAAACACCGCTCCTAGCTAGAAGGAAACACATGTCCTCCCTGATGTCCTCTCCCGTTTCTGGCTCATACCGGGGTGTGAGGCCCGCGAATCAACGCCAAACACAAAGCTAGCTATTTAAAGCCATGCTTTGATCATCAACCACAAGGCTCTGATTTTCAACAAAAGCCTTAATCACTGCATCTTAGCATGCCACACATGCAATTCACGCCATGCAACTGACCTATATCAATCACACAGAATGAAATCCAATGTCGGACACGCAGTCCATTTACAAGTCCGTTCTGGGTCTGAACGAAACCGGAGGCACCTTATTCCTCTCCCGTGTGTCCAATACAGGAGAGAGGCCCTCGCACATCCGAAAGATCAACAAGTACGTCCGGACAACCACCACTGTAACCCCTTCAGGGAAGCAACTCCCATCAAAGGCATCAGTAGCTATTCATTCGATGTGAAGATCATCGGTCTTGCACCATCTTCATATCTTCGACTTCTAATCGTCGATCAATTATTTGAAATGAGATTTAATTCGGCCTTTTTAAATAATTCACGTATATTTAGAATTCAAATCAATTCATTTCCATGGTTAAATTATTTGACATCAATAATTTAGTTCATTATTGTGATTTTCACGTCAAACACATTCAACATTCAAATATCCAATAAATCGGGTAAATTTGGTTTATTTCCATTCCATATCGTTTATAATATTTTATAACGATTTATCGCTATTTTTATTTATTTAAAAATAGCCCATTTATTCAAACGACGCTTCAGGCCATAACGCGGCCGTGGTGCTGTTTTTCTTCAGATTTGAATTAAACATTTCACACAATCTAACCGTTGGATCTTTACAAATTTCACATCATTGGAAAGATCTTTCCAAAGCGGACCCAACAGTTCCAGTTTTGAGAAAATCCGACGGTCGGATTTCCCGATACAATCGTTTAAAGTTACGATTCCAAAATACAAACTGCAGCGTCGTTATTCGTTTCATTTTAATTATATTTATATATATAAATATAATCCATTCTGGCACTGTTTTTATTTAGATTTCAATTAAACATTTCACGCAATCTAACCGTTGGATCTTTACAAATTTGGTATCTTGGAAAGATATTTCCAAAGCGGACCCAATAGTTTCGTTTTCGGGAAAATTTGACGATCAGATCTCCCGTAATAATCATTTAAAATCACGATTTCAAAACATGAACTGCAGCGCCGTTATTCGTTTTATTTTAATTATATATATATATATATATATATATATATATATAATCCGTTCTTCGATTTTCCAAACCATTTTCATTTCACGTATTTGATAAAAATAATATTTTTACCTAACACATATTTATTCCAACATGAATATTTTTAGCGATTCATATATTTAATAAAAATGTGATTTTTATTGTTAAAACAATTTATTTCAAACATGAATATTTTAGTGATTCATATATATATAATAAAAATGTGATTTTTATCTTCCAAACAATTTATTCGTCATATGAATATTTTTCCAACACATGAATATTTCAGAAAATTTCAGTAGCATAATGGCAGGGGTTTAAAACCGGCACCGTCCCGAGTACGGCTCCTCGCACTACCTTACGCCTCGCAGCGTTCCTTAAGGGGCTTATCCTTATCATCTAAATATTTCGATTCATTTTCATATCACAATGGATTTTTCCACAACCAATTACAATTTTGTTTCAACCACAAACAATCATTATCAACCATTCGCATATATCAACCAAATTTCACATCAACCAAAATCCAAACAATCACAACCAATACATATCGTCCATGGTCTGTAGACGAGGGGAGTATATATATATATATATATAGACATAGATATAGATATACGTATATAAATATATTTCCATTTCATTTCAATTTCATTTCATTTCCATTCAGTGCACATATGATTTCTACAACGCATATATAACTTATACATCGCACATATAATTTATACAATGCTTATACATGAGGTGTACAACACTTACATAATTTATACATCGATTATATAATTTATACATCGCCACTCCATATCGTTTATAATTTAGAAATCTCACATTGGGTTCCACTCCTTCGAAAATTGTAGGAAGCTCCAAAAATACTCCGGTCTCTTCTAGAATGTAGAAGACGTCCTCACGGTCCCGGTGTTCCTTGTTTCACTGGATTTCAACCACAAATGAAAAAGATATGATTTTTATTCTAAAATCATAGTTTGCAACGGTATTAAATGTTGAAAATAGTTAAAATAAATAAAGCTGTATACTTTTCAAACCTGTTCAAAACGAGGTTTCAATTTAATTTCCAATCCGCTGTTCGTGAAGCCGATCAGCTTGCACCCTGTCGTCGGGCCAGGAAAGGCGCTCCAGCGCCACCCCGTGGTGGTAAGCTCGAACGTGGATCTGAGGGGTAAAACAGTGATGAGCTGCTGACCTTTAAGGGAGAGGATCTCACGAGATACTAAGAGAGGGAGGGCGAGGTCTAGATGGATGTGAAGCTTAGGAGAATCTCTTCAAAAACTTCTACTATGGCACTGGATTTCGTTGTGTGTTTAAGGAGAGAATGAGGGGAGAAGATGGGAAGGCTTTCCACCATCGGGTTTGTAAGGGGAACGGGGTTTCTGAGTCAACGCGAGAATGAGAAGAAATTTGATTGGTCCTTGTTTTTATTTAATTTATTTTTTTATTTATTAAATCCAAAAATACTCCTCTCCACATACGAACCCCAATTCAAACCCAACAACTGTCGCCCCTAGCTAAATACCCTCATTCCGGACACAATGGAATATGTTTCATAGACCCATTCGACTGTTTCATTCATTTATTCTTCAAATTAAAATATAAAACATTCAAATATGGATTTGAACATACATTTCAATTTGCTGGGGCCACATACTGATCCCAAAAATCCCAAAAAAATAAATCTAGCTATGTTTGGACGATACAGTCTCAATAAAGCTAGTTTTGTCAAATTTGGAAACCATTTGAAAAATGGCCATTTTCTGCTCGATCCAAATTGACTAAAACTGTCAAAACACGTTTTGCTTTGCCACGCTCACATATTAACTTCAAAAATTATGGAATTTGAAACCTAGCAATAATTTGACATTCTGGACCCAACAAAAGTGGTTTCGTCGAAAACAGAGGTCGTTTGCAAAATGTCTATTTTCACGGGCTATATTAATTCCATAGCGACCTTTCTGAAAATTCATTTAGTCATAAATTTTGACTTCTGCTATGAAACTTCGATTTTTCAGACTCATTAAAAAGATTTTCATAAACAGATTTAAATATTTTTGTTTTCACTAAAATCCGTTCTATTTTGCATCATGTACTGTCAGTCAAAGTTCGAATTCAAAATTTTAAACTACCGCGCCATTTTAGGCCTTGTTTTATAATTAAAATAAATATATTCGCTATAAATTCGCGCCATTGGTTCTGATTTTCCGGGTTGTTACACAATACTAGTAGTATATATAAGTATTTTTGAATACAAATGTTTCCAATGAGTTTTGAAATGATTTCGTAATAAATAAAGGATGGAGAACCCACTTTGTCATTGGAAAATAATTTCGTTTGATAAATTTCACATCATCGGAATTCATTCTCGAGTTTCAAAGTGGGGGAGATTACTATGGTAGCCTTGCTACATGTTTGTTTTAATAAAACAAATTTGATTTAAATTTCTAAAGCATGATTTGATGTATAAATATATACATATATACATATACATATATATAGAATGATCGAAATGGAATCTGGAGTTAATTCTCAAGTTTCAATTGGATGATATAATCCTATGCATTAAGATAATTTACTTTTACTCGGAAAGATGATTAAATTCTATTTTCCAATTATTAAATAGAAATTCGATTTTTTGATTATTTTAATAATCTAACCCTTCCAAATGAGATTTAATTTTTTAAAAGCTAAGTATAATTTAAATGAATTTAAACAATTAGAAATTAGAAACCGATATGAATAAAATCTTATATTATATAAGTATTAAATGTTTCAATGGAATTTTAGTTTTAAGAAATATTTCAAACAAAGTAATAACTTAAAAAGGAAATTTATTTTTATAAATATGATTTTATGAATCATAAATGAATTTCTTATATTGATTTAGAGATCTGAAAGGAATTGACTTTGAATACTACTCCGTTTGAGAAAGTGGTCTGAAAAAAGACAACAATATGAAATTCATAATTGAATTAATATTGAAATAGAAATATTGAGGACCGTTGATTATAAATATATTGAAAATGAAAGTTTTGAACTTATACAAATGATTTGTATAAGTATGAAGTTAATTTGAAAACTGTTGACTTGAAAGGAACTTGATATGAGAACGATAATCTTATGTATATTGAATTTGTATAAGAATGACATATTCGAAACTATGACTTATGTATAATATAATCTACATTTTCTTAAAAAAATTAAGGTAAGAGAAGTATCTTCCTTTGAAAATCGTGGACATACTTTGTAGGTGCTACATGTTGATGATTTATTATTCGATCATATTACTCATGAGTTTCCCTTGAACACGACTGCATACCGAAATTTGCAAGGCCACGAAGGTGTACGACTATGGATGATTTTTGGGAAATTAGGCATAAACATTATGTTAGCTGCGATCTTTGGTCGTTTTATGATGACAAAATCCAAAGGGTTGCGAAGGTCTACGGGTATAGATGTTTCCTACTGGATTCAAATGCAACTATTGTGCATCTACGTTCAACTTGGCATAATTCATAGGGCAGTGATTGCATAAGGTCTATCGGTGATAGAGATGTAACTAACAGTGTTACTAATTGTAAATTTCAATCCATGCGAATGTTTTGAGGTTCTATGTACAAATGCATAAGCAGTGATTGCCTAGCTACCTACAGCTGCGATACTTTGTCCTCTTGAACTAGTGATAGAGCGACCATAAGGATGCGTTCCATGATAATCTCAAGTTATTATATTCTTTTGATGCATTCCGTTGATTTGTTCATAACGATATTCACAGGAAAGAGATTTCCCATGGGTATAGATGTTCTCTTGGGGATCCAGGCATAACCATTGTGTATATACGATTTATGAATAGTTCACCATTCAGTATCCTTGGTACTTCACTTATATATTTTAAGTTTTTCAAGTATTTTCAATGGATGTTAAAAAGAAATTACTGAGTACTTCAAGATTTCTAGTTTTTCAACTAATTAATGTACTATTAAATTATTTAAAAAAGAGGATAAACTTGAGGAAATATCAAGTTATCAAAAGCTATTTTCGATATAAATTACTTTTGAAGAAATTTTTCAAAGAATTTTCTTTATGAACATTTAAATCTGTATACAAAACGAAGACACCTGATTTAAGTACGTTGGTATAATTAAGAAACCAATTGAATATAACACTTGAGTGTACGAAAATCATTCTATTTGCATAATATTTTTGATTCAGTTCGAATATGCGGTTTGGATTCCAAATAGAATTGTTCGCCCAGTTCTCGACGACAAACATTATTAAGAGTTTTTTATATGAATCTGAAGTTCTATATCATAGCCTGCTATGTAAGGAAAATGGAAATTTGTAATCGAGAAGTCGAATAAGAGTCCACACTAGAGTGGTCGGATTACCGATACTAATTGGAAGCAAAGTTTTGTATTCGAACAACAATCAAATTTGATATGTGCACAAATGATATATCATTTAATACTAATTTTCTTATTTAGTTTCTTTTCGTAACCACTCGTAAATTTTAGAACAATACAAGTCGTTCAAATTTAAAATTTATTCATATTAAATTTAATTGTAATAAGAAGAATTTAGACCTTTAAATGGAAATTATGGAAGGTTTAGCAAATAAATATAATAGCAGAAAAAGCCTTGAAAAAATTAATATAGCCCAAAGAAAGGAAGTGAAATGTTTCATTAATAAACTCGACATTTAATGAAGAAATGATTGTAAATTAAAATCATCCTAAAGGAATTAAAATGAAATCTACCGAAGCTGAGATAAATTACAAAATGAATATTAATTATTCAACATTGGAAGATTTGAATTCGATGGGTATAAATCTATTAAGTGACCATGAGAATGAACGTTGATAACAAAATCAAAGGTAAGTTGAATTTAATAAAGATGAATCAACATGTAAATGAATTGTATAAAAATATATGCAAATAAATTGAATGTGTGTAACATGAATGGCAAGCATGTTGTAGATAAAAAAATTAGGCATTTGAGTGATAACATTAGATTTTGTAATAGATTTTGCTTCACATACATTGTGTTGACGTGGAAAATTGTCTACACGCCAACACCCAATGTGTATGTGATGTAAACACAATAAATAAGTAAAATAAATGTGGGGGACACATCTTTTATAGTGGTTCGGCACTAACACCTATGTCCACTTTATAATGATCATTCATCATACGATATCCGATTACAATCATGTACAAGTTTAGGTAGTATTCGAGTACAAAATATTATAATAAAACAATAATGTTCTTCTTCTTCCTCCTTTAGATGAGTTGACTTGGTATACTATCTCTAAGTTTATCCGTAATGTCCAAGAAGTCCAAAAGAGCCCAAATGTATCATAGTTATCCTTTTGAATGTCCAAGTGTTGATGCAAAATGCGTATGCCATGTTTTAATCTTCATTGCCATGTCCAATGGCCAAGAAGAAGGAGATGACTTCCGTTAATGAGTGTTTGGAGCTCTAGAAGTCCAAAAATTCCAAGGGAGAAGGTCCCCCAATGAAGGCCAAGGCTTGGGGTATTTATAGAGGGAGGTTAGGTGGGAGAAGGTAGGAACTAGAGACCACAAACAAGATTTTCGGACCCCTGAATTAGCCATAAAACAGGAAATTCATACCCTCTATTGAGGGGATGAAATTCGTACCCTATAGGGGATACAAAATTTGTATCCCCCTAGGGGATACGAATTTAATACCCCCTAGAGGTTACGAAAGTCATAACCCTCCAGGGGGATACGAATTTTGTACCCCCTGGAGGGGTACGAAATTCGTACCCCTCATGGGATACGAAATTCGTATCCCCTTGGATGCGAATTTCGTACCCTTTCAAGGGGTACAAAATTGATGGAGAACGGGGATGAAATCATGTTGTTGAAGGAGTCGAAGTTCCTGAACGTGAAGTGAGGGAATCCAAGGTTTTGTTGGTCTAAGCTAAAAGGATCCGAGTTTCCAGCTCCAAGAAAATCGGATGAATCGGGCGGTGCCCACTTGTTCGACCTAACCTGTTAGGTCGACCGCCGTCGGGATTGTGGGCTCCAAGACACTCCACCGGCGCTGCGCCCGGACCTGCTGATGGATCGCCTTCGGCTTGCCTGATGGCTTGCATGACAATCATAGTGCAAAGCCTTATCGTAGACGTTTTTGGGCCCAAAAGATGTCATCTGATAAGTGTAATGACCCGCATTGTCAGGGGTATTATAATTAATTTATTTAATTATATTTAGGGAATTTAATCGTCGTTAATTAAATTAAGTGGTTATTTAATTAAATTAAATAATTAAATAATATATTTAATTCAGAAATAATCAAAAATATTGGAAATCACAATATTCTGTGAACGGGGTCATCCCTTAGATTTAATTCAGCTTAGAGTTGAATTATATTGACGAATATATTCAATCGACGGCAGTTTCAACGTATAATTATATTATAATTAAAATCGAGCCTGAAATGGCGCTGCAGTTCGCGATTTGGCGATTCGAACTTCAACTGAATGTACAGGATTCATTTTAAACCGGATTTCTGTGAAACAAGAAACGTGTGAAGCTGGTGGAGTATATCTTTCTAGTGGAAGAGAAAGATCGGGATTTCGTCGTGTAGATTTTGAGATATGTCCAAATCAAATTTCAGAAAAGTCGCTGTAAAATTCCTTTATAATTTGCGACGCTTTATATACGTTATAAATGGATTTTTAGTATAAACTGAATATCGATAAATCTAAAATCTGAAATATCAAACTATAAATTCTGATATGATATTCTGGAGCTGTACGATATCATATGTGAAGATATACGATAATATAAATTTATTTATATTTAATTTAATAATATTTAAATATATTTATATATTTAAATGAGTCATACAGAGCTTTAAAAATAGTCGGTTTTGCAAACGAAGTCGGAATTCGACGAAACTAATTTTGTTGGATTCGTAATGTCAAATAGTTGTTAGATTTCCAGTTTCGTGATTTTTAGAGTCAGTCTGTGGCCGTACGGATTTTTAGAGTGGAAAACAGTTAGTATTTTGACGGTTAAAAATACGCTGTTTGAGCATACGGAGTCGGAATTCGACGAAACCAGTTTCGTTGGGACCGTAATGTCGAACTCTAGCTACATGACCAGTTTGGTGATTTTTGGATATCGTATATGACAACAGGAATTTTTAAGGACAAAAATACATAGCGTATGCTCAAAAATCGAATATAAAATTAATATTTAAAAATATCTAAGATATTTATCCATCGTATAAATAGCATCCTTAACCCTTAAAACCTAATCCACTTCCTCAAAAAAAATTCGGCCGTCACCCTCTGTGTTAAAAACGTGAAGAACAATAACTTCATAAATAAAAGAAAAATCAAATAAAGATTTATAAATCACAATACATATGGATTTGGAATCAGAACGAGTTTCTCTTCAAGATCATGTCCGTTTCAAGGGGTTCGAACCTGTTTTGGTTCGACGGTTGCCGAGCAGCATCAGTACGGTGAAGTTAGGGTTCATGTTTTCCAGTGATGTAAGCTTTAATTCGCGAATTGGAAATGGGATTTGTACTCGGAGGAGCAGATGACATCTTATGGTATATTTTTGTGGTATTCGAACATTTTTTTTGGTTCGATCCTTTATGGGTGCTCACGAGCAGGTGGTTGCGACGGAAAATCATGGCGAGCGTCGAAGTCCGAGTTGAGGGTATGATTTCGAAGAGGAGACTGAGAGATGATCAATGATAGGAGTTTGAGTGGATTCCATTCAGAAACGTGGAGTTTGAGTTTTCTGAAATTGGATATCGGGATACTGGAGCGCGTCTGAACATTTGGGGAAGAAAGGGGTCAAAACGCGGGTCGGGTCTGTTCAATAGGATATGGGCTGGAGGAAGAGGTTAAGGCCCATTTTCAAATGTTAATCCAAGTATTTGTTTAATATAAATGCATATTAACTTCACTAATGTGTAACTTCGTCATACGGTGTCTGATTGACGAACCGTAAGTTGCGTTGAGATCGTATGGACGGGAGCAACACAGTGGAGCTGACTGGGAGTGGATCGGTGCTCGTTTGAATTGACGGCAAAATAAACTGTTTGATTCAAATCAAAACAAACAGTTTATCGTTCTTTAACGATGAACTGCAAATGTGAGTAAAACTCACCAACTCTGAACAGTTTATATTTTCATGTTGTATTCTTAGAACTGTTAAGTATTGTCTGTTTGATTGTGTGTTGATCGTTTGATTTAACTGCTAGTCAGTTAGTTAAATTTCTATATTGATTCTGTTTAACAGAATATATCATATGGAACTGGAAGTGATGTTATCTATATTGTCTAACATCTGTGATGCAGGGAAACAGGTTGGAGGAATCCGACTGGATTCCTCAACAGTTATTTTATTGTTTTTCATATATTTTGATATATGACGTGAATTATAACCTGTTGTTGATTGTGTGTGTATGGACGATATTGAACATCGTGATTTGATATGATTGAATACCATGACATACCGGAATATGGATAAAGGAGATTTTTCAAAGTGATATTGAAAAATAGAATATTTATAAAGTGGAATATTTATAAATAAGGAATATTTATAAATTGGGATATTTATAAATAGGAGATATTTTAAAAAGGAAAATAAATTCAAAACATTTCTTTTTGAATGGAAAGGCCTGTGTGGCGAGTTTGGGGATTTTCCCGATGCTCCCGATACAAAGGAGGTTATGGCGAATTTTCCCGGGAATTTAAGGAGTTAGAATATTTCAGGAATAAATTTGAAAAGGGAATATTTGTAAACCATTTACAAATAGAACTGGAAAGGAAACATTATAAAAAGGGAAATCATTTTTAAAGGGTAGAACCGTTATTTAAAAGTAAATCTTTTCAAATGAATAAAACGTTGTTATAAAGGAAATCTTTATAAAGTGAATAAAGTAAATCGAATATAGACATTCGAAAAGGAGAAATCGAATATGGTATTCGAAGTTAGTTAATCGAATATGGTATTCGAAAGGGGTTAGTCAAGTCGAGTTAGTCAGTTAGAGTTAACCAGTTAGAGTTAACCAGTTAGAGTTAACCAGTTAGAGTTAATCAGTTAGAGTTAAAACGAACTAGAGTTAATCAAATATAGTTATTTGAGACAGAGTTAGTCAAACATGGTATTCAGGATAAGTTGCCATCTCGTACGACTGCTAGCGTAATTCGCAGGCTGTAAATAGCCTAAGGCGGTCGGATGTTTCCTGAGGGAATCAGGTGTAACCATTGTGATCGCTGCGATCTAGAGTCAAGCGAATGGAAGTAAATCGAATATTAGTTATTCGATAGGAGTTAATCCAGTTGAGTAAGTAGGGTTAAAATAAGTCAAGTTAACCAGTTGAGTTAGGTAAGTCAAGTAAACCAGTAAGGTTGAGTAAGTAGGGTTAATCGAGTGGAGTTATCAAATATCACTTATTCAAAGTAGATTTATCGAATATAGTGTACTCGAAGAGAAGAGAAATCGAATATAAGTTATTCGAAGTGAGATAATCGAATATAAGTTATTCGAAGTGAGATAATCGAATATAAGTTATTCGAAGTAAGATAATCGAATATTGGTTATTCGAGAAGAAGTTACGAATAGTTGTTCGAATAGAGTTAAATGGAGTTAAATCGAATATTAGTTATTCGATATGAGTAATCAAGTTAAGATAATCAAGTTAAGATAATCGAGTTAAGTTAGACCAAGTTAGTCGAGCCTAGTTAATCGAATCGAATTGGTCGAACCAAGTAAGTCGAGTTAGTCGAGTCAAGTTAAGTTCGTCGAGTTAAATAAATAGATGTTAGTTTCATCGAAAGGAGTTATCGATGTTAGTTTCATCGAAAGGAGTTATCGATGTTAGTTTCATCGAAGGGAGTTATCGATTATAGTTTAATCGAAGTGAGATTTTCAAATATGAGATATTTGAAAAGGAAGAGTTATCGAATATTAGTTATTCGAAGAGAGATTTTCGAATATCGTTTATTCGAGAAGGAGTTAATCGAATATAGGTTATTCGAAGAAGAGTTAATCAAATAGAGATTTCTCGAAGAGAGTTAATCGGCAAATTCGATTATATCGAATTCAGGAAAATACTTATACTTTCCAGTTTTTAAATAGAGATTTATTTATTTATAAATAAATAAGTGTTAGGTTAATTATTCACTAATAAGAATAGAAGTTATAATTAAAGTCAGATAATTCGAAAGTAGGGATTATAGCGTTATCGTTATAACCAATGTTTTAAATATAGAAGTGGACTAGTAAAATTGGATCCGAGAAAGGCGTAAAGAAGTTGTTAAAGATTAAAAGATAAACTTTGACCATTTCGAAGTTATAACGTTGTTCAGTTAAGGTCTGAGAGGTAATTATACCCCAACTTGAGTGACTTCCTCCTTAACTAAGGAATGGTAAGGTTTGATCGTAAAAGAGTTTTGGAAATGTTTTCCAAACGAGAATCAGAAATGTTTTCTGATAAAAGAAAATAAGAATTTAAAATATAGGGAAACAGGAGATAAGTAAATAAATGAACTAAAGAGATTAATGTTAAATGATGTTTGTTCGATATAATTTCCATCTGGAAATAATATCGTTGTTTGCACACTTGTTTTTCTTTGATAGTTAACTCACCGACTATCGAAGTTTTGACCATTTTAACGTTGTTAATATGGAGAGACCGGTTGGATTTTTATCCAAAGAACCACTCTGTATTGGCATAAGCGTCGAAAATCATATATGCCAAAGGTAATTGAAGACGGAGTAAAATGCAAGGGCTATCCTGTTTACAGAATAGTGCCTTCGGTTTGTCCAGTCCCAGGACAACTTGTATGGACGAAGGTCTGACAGAGTATATCCAATGGAGCGCGTAAGTTGATCTGTTCAAACGTATTCACGTTTGGTGGCGGAGGAATTCGTTTCTCTTAGCTGTATACCCGTGTTATTTTTGGATAAGTCAATTTGTGATTTGGCGGGTATGACGATGTGACATTTCTAAGTGAATGAAGATGGATGTCTGACATAGTACTTCCAGACGGTCACGTACATTGATTTCTTCAACCGTACCAAGAGTGGAAGCGGAGAAGGAAACTTCTTTTAGCTGACACGTAATGTATGGTTGTAGACGTCAATTAGTGATTTTCGATGGATCTGACAATGTGGCATTCGAAGTGAATCTGATGTGAAAATAAAGCGTAGCTTCTAGCCTCAACATCCGGTAAATGACAGAAATCGGGCAGGCAGCATGGCTAAGTCGGTCGCACCGAAGTAGGGTGTATAATCACCTATCTAGAGAATATTCATTTGTTTCTTAAATCTATCAATGCTGTCCCATATATATACGGGAACGGTTGCTGATCCCAACCGTTGGTGATGTACATTCGATACACTCAAGCGAAATGAGTGGTCGGTCATGTGTGGCTAAGTTGCAAGATGTTCTTGTTGAACTCCAGTGTATCGTTCCTAGAGTACACTGATCGGAAGGTGATTCCATACCTTGTCATAGTTGGAAACCCAATCATCCAATACGTGCTTGCGATTTTGATTGTATACTATATATGTAGAACGTGAGATGCAAGCGTTTCTACTAGACTGATATTTATTTGTACTTAGACATTATTATAATATCAGAATGATATTGCTTTGCAAAGATGTTTGGATTCTCATAAGGGAAAAACCCGTTCCGTATTCACGGCGTGGTCTTATGAGATATCATATACCTGTTTAAATGATTTGAGTTTATTCACACCAGTCCCATGACTGACCCGGAGTTTACTTTGTTGTTTTCCCTAAACTCTTGGGTGCCTAAATTTGTACGGGCAGTCAAGTAGTCGGGTTTTACAGATATACTGGAAGAGCGTGGAGCAGGAGGCTTCAAGATCATATAGCTATAGTTATTTCCGCCGTGTTGTAAGTGATGTACTCTGATAAGTGTTATTGTATACATAACTGTTATATTTCAAAGTTATGTTATATATTATATGTTATTCGTTCCGCTGTGAGATTCGTGTTACTCTGATGATGTAAGTTCTTCTTTTCTTCTTCTATTCTAAATTTCTACCTTATCTTTCCTCACCCTCTAATTTCTTTCATTAATTACCGGGATTTTTCGATGTTTTGGTTATCGACGTCGGGCTTACGTCGATAACCAAAGCCGCTCAAAATCCGGGTCGTTACAGTTGGTATCAGAGCTTAAGTTAAGAATTACCTTGGCTCTGTGGCGTGACTCGGTAGAGATAGGGTTAGTAATACCCTAGATTGAGTTTGAGTGTATATATACGAGTGCGTATTTGTATTTGATATAAAAATGGTTTTATATTGTGGGGATTCATTGGCTGAGTTGTTTATTAGTTCTGGTCGATCAGTTTGATCCACTGTATCGGTAGGAGTAAATAAACACTTGAATACGATGGACCGACACAGTATGGATATGTGATATATTATCATATATAGGATATATTTGTTGCTATTATAATCGAGTAAGATTATAAATTAAATGGTTAAGTATATAACCAATCAGAATCATATAAGTAAAGTATATGAAATAAGATGAATTAAATATGAATTTAAATCAGATTTGGAATTAATATAAGGGAATTTTAAGTTCCTGGGAGATTTTGAAATGTTTTCAAAATGGAAGTATTCAGCAAAGGGTTTTGAAATGATATAGTATTGAAATCACTTGGGTCGCTGGGAAATAATTCCGATGATGACTGCGCAGTATCATCGGTGTGATTTTCGAGTTTCTAAGTGGTGGATTACTACCAAAGATTTTGGATTTGAATTGTTTTGAGAAAACAAGTTGTTTAGAAATTCAAATGTTTTGAATTGGTATTGTGATTTCAAAATTTATTTTAAATGAACCTAGGAATTTGAAATTTGAAATTTAACTCATGAAGTTAAATGGATTTAAAGGGTGAAAGTGAATAATAAATTAGAATTTAACCTTGACTAAGTTAAATGAAAATGGAATTGATTAATGGATAATCTGGAAATGGGATTAAGTTAATGAGTTAAGAATTTGAAATTTAGCTGGACTTAGAATTTGAAAATCAAGAATGAAACTTGAGATTGATAATGGGATTCGACTTGAGAATAAGCGAATGATTTGGTTCGACGATATAAAAGTGATTGAGTTTGATTGGGATGACATTGGTATATGTTGGAATGATAACAGATGGAAGGGATATAACGATATGCCCGACAAAAAGGTACAAGTTTATATTTTATATGAGTTTGGAATTTATGAGCCGAATTGGCAAGCCGCTTGGCTGTTTGATTTTCTTTTGGGTTGAAGAAGGCCCAGAGAGGCGAGTTGGAATTTGAGATATTGACCAGTACAAAGGAGGTGCTGACGAAATTTTTCGAAAATTTAAAGTGTTAGAAAATTTTCAGAATTTTTGAAAATTTAGTTAGTCGGAATGAATAAATATTTTAGTCGATATTAATTGGTTCAGTTAAGATCAGAAATGAGGGGTAAACAAATCTTAGGAATTCCAATAGATAGGGTCGTCCTCTAACTTAGCAATTTCGAGGACGAAATTATTTTAAGTGGGGAAGAATGTAATGACCCGCATTGTCAGGGGTATTATAATTAATTTATTTAATTATATTTAGGGAATTTAATCGTCGTTAATTAAATTAAGTGGTTATTTAATTAAATTAAATAATTAAATAATATATTTAATTCAGAAATAATCAAAAATATTGGAAATCACAATATTCTGTGAACGGGGTCATCCCTTAGATTTAATTCAGCTTAGAGTTGAATTATATTGACGAATATATTCAATCGACGGCAGTTTGAACGTATAATTATATTATAATTAAAATCGAGCCTGAAATGGCGCTGCAGTTCGCGATTTGGCGATTCGAACTTCAACTGAATGTACAGGATTCGTTTTAAACCGGATTTCTGTGAAACAAGAAACGTGTGAAGCTGGTGGAGTATATCTTTCTAGTGGAAGAGAAAGATCGGGATTTCGTCGTGTAGATTTTGAGATATGTCCAAATCAAATTTCAGAAAAGTCGCTGTAAAATTCCTTTATAATTTGCGACGCTTTATATACGTTATAAATGGATTTTTAGTATAAACTGAATATCGATAAATCTAAAATCTGAAATATCAAACTATAAATTCTGATATGATATTCTGGAGCTGTACGATATCATATGTGAAGATATACGATAATATAAATTTATTTATATTTAATTTAATAATATTTAAATATATTTATATATTTAAATGAGTCATACAGAGCTTTAAAAATAGCCGGTTTTGCAAACGAAGTCGGAATTCGACGAAACTAATTTTGTTGGATTCGTAATGTCAAATAGTTGTTAGATTTCCAGTTTCGTGATTTTTAGAGTCAGTCTGTGGCCGTACGGATTTTTAGAGTGGAAAACAGTCAGTATTTTGACGGTTAAAAATACGCTGTTTGAGCATACGGAGTCGGAATTCGACGAAACCAGTTTCGTTGGGACCGTAATGTCGAACTCTAGCTACATGACCAGTTTGGTGATTTTTGGATATCGTATATGACAACAGGAATTTTTAAGGACAAAAATACATAGCGTATGCTCAAAAATCGAATATAAAATTAATATTTAAAAATATCTAAGATATTTATCCATCGTATAAATAGCATCCTTAACCCTTAAAACCTAATCCACTTCCTCAAAAAAAATTCGGCCGTCACCCTCTGTGTTAAAAACGTGAAGAACAATAACTTCATAAATAAAAGAAAAATCAAATAAAGATTTATAAATCACAATACATATGGATTTGGAATCAGAACGAGTTTCTCTTCAAGATCATGTCCGTTTCAAGGGGTTCGAACCTGTTTTGGTTCGATGGTTGCCGAGCAGCATCAGTACGGTGAAGTTAGGGTTCATGTTTTCCAGTGATGTAAGCTTTAATTCGCGAATTGGAAATGGGATTTGTACTCGGAGGAGCAGATGACATCTTATGGTATATTTTTGTGGTATTCGAACATTTTTTTTGGTTCGATCCTTTATGGGTGCTCACGAGCAGGTGGTTGCGACGGAAAATCATGGCGAGCGTCGAAGTCCGAGTTGAGGGTATGATTTCGAAGAGGAGACTGAGAGATGATCAATGATAGGAGTTTGAGTGGATTCCATTCAGAAACGTGGAGTTTGAGTTTTCTGAAATTGGATATCGGGATACTGGAGCGCGTCTGAACATTTGGGGAAGAAAGGGGTCAGAACGCGGGTCGGGTCTGTTCAATAGGATATGGGCTGGAGGAAGAGGTTAAGGCCCATTTTCAAATGTTAATCCAAGTATTTGTTTAATATAAATGCATATTAACTTCACTAATGTGTAACTTCGTCATACGGTGTCTGATTGACGAACCGTAAGTTGCGTTGAGATCGTATGGACGGGAGCAACACAGTGGAGCTGACTGGTAGTGGATCGGTGCTCGTTTGAATTGACGGCAAAATAAACTGTTTGATTCAAATCAAAACAAACAGTTTATCGTTCTTTAACGATGAACTGCAAATGTGAGTAAAACTCACCAACTCTGAACAGTTTATATTTTCATGTTGTATTCTTAGAACTGTTAAGTATTGTCTGTTTGATTGTGTGTTGATCGTTTGATTTAACTGCTAGTCAGTTAGTTAAATTTCTATATTGATTCTGTTTAACAGAATATATCATATGGAACTGGAAGTGATGTTATCTATATTGTCTAACATCTGTGATGCAGGGAAACAGGTTGGAGGAATCCGACTGGATTCCTCAACAGTTATTTTATTGTTTTTCATATATTTTGATATATGACGTGAATTATAACCTGTTGTTGATTGTGTGTGTATGGACGATATTGAACATCGTGATTTGATATGATTGAATACCATGACATACCGGAATATGGATAAAGGAGATTTTTCAAAGTGATATTGAAAAATAGAATATTTATAAAGTGGAATATTTATAAATAAGGAATATTTATAAATTGGGATATTTATAAATAGGAGATATTTTAAAAAGGAAAATAAATTCAAAACATTTCTTTTTGAATGGAAAGGCCTGTGTGGCGAGTTTGGGGATTTTCCCGATGCTCCCGATACAAAGGAAGTTATGGCGAATTTTCCCGGGAATTTAAGGAGTTAGAATATTTCAGGAATAAATTTGAAAAGGGAATATTTGTAAACCATTTACAAATAGAACTGGAAAGGAAACATTATAAAAAGGGAAATCATTTTTAAAGGGTAGAACCGTTATTTAAAAGTAAATCTTTTCAAATGAATAAAACGTTGTTATAAAGGAAATCTTTATAAAGTGAATAAAGTAAATCGAATATAGACATTCGAAAAGGAGAAATCGAATATGGTATTCGAAGTTAGTTAATCGAATATGGTATTCGAAAGGGGTTAGTCAAGTCGAGTTAGTCAGTTAGAGTTAACCAGTTAGAGTTAATCAGTTAGAGTTAAAACGAACTAGAGTTAATCAAATATAGTTATTTGAGACAGAGTTAGTCAAACATGGTATTCAGGATAAGTTGCCATCTCGTACGACTGCTAGCGTAATTCGCAGGCTGTAAATAGCCTAAGGCGGTCGGATGTTTCCTGAGGGAATCAGGTGTAACCATTGTGATCGCTGCGATCTAGAGTCAAGCGAATGGAAGTAAATCGAATATTAGTTATTCGATAGGAGTTAATCCAGTTGAGTAAGTAGGGTTAAAATAAGTCAAGTTAACCAGTTGAGTTAGGTAAGTCAAGTAAACCAGTAAGGTTGAGTAAGTAGGGTTAATCGAGTGGAGTTATCAAATATCACTTATTCAAAGTAGATTTATCGAATATAGTGTACTCGAAGAGAAGAGAAATCGAATATAAGTTATTCGAAGTGAGATAATCGAATATAAGTTATTCGAAGTGAGATAATCGAATATAAGTTATTCGAAGTAAGATAATCGAATATTGGTTATTCGAGAAGAAGTTACGAATAGTTGTTTGAATAGAGTTAAATGGAGTTAAATCGAATATTAGTTATTCGATATGAGTAATCAAGTTAAGATAATCAAGTTAAGATAATCAAGTTAAGATAATCGAGTTAAGTTAGACCAAGTTAGTCGAGCCTAGTTAATCGAATCGAATTGGTCGAACCAAGTAAGTCGAGTTAGTCGAGTCAAGTTAAGTTCGTCGAGTTAAATAAATAGATGTTAGTTTCATCGAAAGGAGTTATCGATGTTAGTTTCATCGAAAGGAGTTATCGATGTTAGTTTCATCGAAGGGAGTTATCGATTATAGTTTAATCGAAGTGAGATTTTCAAATATGAGATATTTGAAAAGGAAGAGTTATCGAATATTAGTTATTCGAAGAGAGATTTTCGAATATCGTTTATTCGAGAAGGAGTTAATCGAATATAGGTTATTCGAAGAAGAGTTAATCAAATAGAGATTTCTCGAAGAGAGTTAATCGGCAAATTCGATTATATCGAATTCAGGAAAATACTTATACTTTCCAGTTTTTAAATAGAGATTTATTTATTTATAAATAAATAAGTGTTAGGTTAATTATTCACTAATAAGAATAGAAGTTATAATTAAAGTCAGATAATTCGAAAGTAGGGATTATAGCGTTATCGTTATAACCAATGTTTTAAATATAGAAGTGGACTAGTAAAATTGGATCCGAGAAAGGCGTAAAGAAGTTGTTAAAGATTAAAAGATAAACTTTGACCATTTCGAAGTTATAACGTTGTTCAGTTAAGGTCTGAGAGGTAATTATACCCCAACTTGAGTGACTTCCTCCTTAACTAAGGAATGGTAAGGTTTGATCGTAAAAGAGTTTTGGAAATGTTTTCCAAACGAGAATCAGAAATGTTTTCTGATAAAAGAAAATAAGAATTTAAAATATAGGGAAACAGGAGATAAGTAAATAAATGAACTAAAGAGATTTATGTTAAATGATGTTTGTTCGATATAATTTCCATCTGGAAATAATATCGTTGTTTGCACACTTGTTTTTCTTTGATAGTTAACTCACCGACTATCGAAGTTTTGACCATTTTAACGTTGTTAATATGGAGAGACCGGTTGGATTTTTATCCAAAGAACCACTCTGTATTGGCATAAGCGTCGAAAATCATATATGCCAAAGGTAATTGAAGACGGAGTAAAATGCAAGGGCTATCCTGTTTACAGAATAGTGCCTTCGGTTTGTCCAGTCCCAGGACAACTTGTATGGACGAAGGTCTGACAGAGTATATCCAATGGAGCGCGTAAGTTGATCTGTTCAAACGTATTCACGTTTGGTGGCGGAGGAATTCGTTTCTCTTAGCTGTATACCCGTGTTATTTTTGGATAAGTCAATTTGTGATTTGGCGGGTATGACGATGTGACATTTCTAAGTGAATGAAGATGGATGTCTGACATAGTATTTCCAGACGGTCACGTACATTGATTTCTTCAACCGTACCAAGAGTGGAAGCGGAGAAGGAAACTTCTTTTAGCTGACACGTAATGTATGGTTGTAGACGTCAATTAGTGATTTTCGATGGATCTGACAATGTGGCATTCGAAGTGAATCTGATGTGAAAATAAAGCGTAGCTTCTAGCCTCAACATCCGGTAAATGACAGAAATCGGGCAGGCAGCATGGCTAAGTCGGTCGCACCGAAGTAGGGTGTATAATCACCTATCTAGAGAATATTCATTTGTTTCTTAAATCTATCAATGCTGTCCCATATATATACGGGAACGGTTGCTGATCCCAACCGTTGGTGATGTACATTCGATACACTCAAGCGAAATGAGTGGTCGGTCATGTGTGGCTGAGTTGCAAGATGTTCTTGTTGAACTCCAGTGTATCGTTCCTAGAGTACACTGATCGGAAGGTGATTCCATACCTTGTCATAGTTGGAAACCCAATCATCCAATACGTGCTTGCGATTTTGATTGTATACTATATATGTAGAACGTGAGATGCAAGCGTTTCTACTAGACTGATATTTATTTGTACTTAGACATTATTATAATATCAGAATGATATTGCTTTGCAAAGATGTTTGGATTCTCATAAGGGAAAAACCCGTTCCGTATTCACGGCGTGGTCTTATGAGATATCATATACCTGTTTAAATGATTTGAGTTTATTCACACCAGTCCCATGACTGACCCGGAGTTTACTTTGTTGTTTTCCCTAAACTCTTGGGTGCCTAAATTTGTACGGGCAGTCAAGTAGTCGGGTTTTACAGATATACTGGAAGAGCGTGGAGCAGGAGGCTTCAAGATCATATAGCTATAGTTATTTCCGCCGTGTTGTAAGTGATGTACTCTGATAAGTGTTATTGTATACATAACTGTTATATTTCAAAGTTATGTTATATATTATATGTTATTCGTTCCGCTGTGAGATTCGTGTTACTCTGATGATGTAAGTTCTTCTTTTCTTCTTCTATTCTAAATTTCTACCTTATCTTTCCTCACCCTCTAATTTCTTTCATTAATTACCGGGATTTTTCGATGTTTTGGTTATCGACGTCGGGCTTACGTCGATAACCAAAGCCGCTCAAAATCCGGGTCGTTACAATAAGAGCTTTGGACCTTCTTATGCTCGCGACGCAACTTCAGCCAAATCGCTTCGTGTTCCTGACGATGTTCTTCATGCTTGAGCGCGTTGATAACCAAATACTTGATGTGTGGCAACTTTGATTAAAAAGCATGTCAACACATTGTAATTGACATGCCATGCCACCTTTGCTTATGATATATATTATTTGTGGTTTGGATATAGATGATTCTCGTTTGTTTGTTGAGTCTTTTCATAGGTTTCAATGGCTATGCTTTGTTTTGGAGCTCACTTTTGAGTTATTTTTCTAAAACATAAGTAAACTTGCTTATAAACCAGTAAAAGGTATGTATCTCAGATTACATACCATACTTTTATGTGTGCATATATATATATATATATATATATATATATTGAAAATTGGTATACTTTATTGTTGTACCAATCATATACTTTGTTTATATGCCTCATCAAAACCTTATGCCCCCCATAACCTAGATGGGTACCACATAAGGAAAAAGAGCACATATAAACGCCATATATATTAACAAGAAACAAAATTAAAAGGAACAACAACATCATCACTCATTCATACATGCCACACCACTCATACATACAGTTAAAGAGAAAACAACAAAACATCATTATCCGGAGTCATGTAAATCAATCCCTCATCTCCTCATCAAATCCACCTTCATCTGCGAATGATTAAAAGTACTTCCATTGTTATTCACCAACCATACAATATCTGTTTCAATTAACTTCATTCGAATTTCTTTGACAATCCTTTTTTCCTTGAAAATTCTCATATTCCTTTCTTGCCATAAGTGATATACAGTAGCATTTAAGGTTGCACACGCCAAGTCTAAAGTTTGATCATTCTCTTTAAACACATGTAAAATCTTCTCTGCTTCAAACTCTAAAGAACCCACAACACCAGTTTGCATACCCAGTTTCACCGGTATATATAGCCAAATGTACTTTGAATACTCGCATGAAAAAAACAGGCGCTTCACTATTTCATCTTGACATTCACATAAAACACAAACTTTCTCTTCTCTCAAACCAAGTCTCATTAATCTTTCTTTAGTATAGAGCCTATCAATCACTGCTAAATAAGAAATCAATGACATTCTTCTCGCATTTTTAGAGTGCCATATTACCTTGAAACATAGTTTACCTTGTTGCTTATTTCTGACAAGATTCCAAACTTTTTGAAAAGAAAAATGACCACCACCTTCCATTCATAAAAATCCTCCTTTGCTTCAAGATTCAACATAATAGAATCAACTTCATTCTGAATTTCCCTCGTGGATGCATGCATGCTACCAATGATTTTTCCATCAACAATTAAAGATGAAACAAGTTCATTCCTTCTCCCAATACTATTAAATCAAGAATAACCTAAAATATCAACCAAGAACTTTGAGTTGATCCAAGGTTCAAACTAGATTAGAGTAAGAAATTACTTTACGAAAGAGCTACACTCCATTTGACCTTAATCTCAAAATGGATTTCTAAGTACAAGATGAATTGTTGTCACCTGGCATACTCCAAAAAAGCTTCCCTTCACAGTACTTCCTCTTCATCCATTAACTCCACAAAGAAGAACCATCTAAGAATTTCCACATCTATTTTATACATGAAGCTTTCTTTAGATCAGGCAAAGCTTTAATACCAACACCAACTTCACTCTTTGGCAAACAAAGTTGATCCCAACTGACCTTATGGGAAGATCCACCCAAAAGAAATCAGAACACATGGAATTCAGTTTAGAAATAATATGCTCAGGCAACTGATAAACTGAAAGCCAATAAAGAATAGTAGGATTTATGACAGATTGGATTAGTTCTGTCCTGCCAGCATAACTGAGAAAAATGGCATACCATAATTGAATCTTTTGTTGAATTTTCTGAAGTAGATATTGGCATTCACTATAATGAATATAGTTAGATGATAGTGGCACTCCCAAGTATCTAACTGGTAGATAATCAACCAGGAAATCCAAAACTGAAGAAATAACATGTGTATACTTAACATGCAGGCTAAAATAATTTTTTGACTTGAGAGCATTTATAGAAAGACCACAAATTCTCTTCAATTTATCAAAGCATTCATTTAAGGATGCAGCACATTGATGAGCACATCTACCAAATATCATTAAATCATCCGCATACATAAGATGAGAAACTACAGGCTTGAAATTTTGCACTGGTAAGAACTTATTCCTAGCAACTACCTCATTCATACAATAGGAAAAATAGTCCATTGCTATAGAAAAGAGGTAAGGATAGAGGGGATCACCTTGTCTAAATCCTCAATTTGATGAAATGAAGCCATTGGGAACCCCTTGAATTAGAATGGAGAAAGTAGGAGAAGATATGCACTCGTAAATAATGTTGATAAGATAAACTGGAAAACCCATGCATAACATAATATGACAGATTAATCTCCTATTAATCATATCATATGCTTTATGTAGATCAACCTTCACACAAAATTTACTAACACCCGTTTTATTGAAATCCCTTAGGAGTTCATGTGCTAGAAAAATATTATCCCTTATATGACGATTAGGAATGTATGCACACTGATTAGGAGAAATAATATGAGGCAAATACCATTTTATCCTATTGCATAATATTTCACTAAAAATTTTGTAAAACATATTGCAACATGATATAGGACGTTATTGTGCAATCTCAGTAGGTCTTTCTACTTTAGGAATTAGTGTTATAAACATATGATTGCTACCATTTGGCAATTTACCAGAATCAAAGATGTCTTGCATGGCAGCTAGAAGTTGAAATTTAATTTCCTCCCAATGAAGCATGAAATTTTTGAATTGAGTCCATCAGGTCCAGGACTAGAATCAATGTGAACTGAATGAACTGCTTTCTTAACTTCATCTAAAGATATTGCCTGCAGTAGATGTTGTTGACCTTGAGCATTAATTATAGCAATCAGTTGGAATGAAGGAAGCTCTCTAATATCTTTACCATTGAATAAACTTTTGAAGTAGTTTATGGCGTTTGCAACAATTTCTTCAGATTTATATAACAGAGAACCATCTGCTTTGATCAGAGCCTTCAAATTATTAACATGTCTACGAGTAGACATTTTTGAATGGAAAAATTTCGAATTAGTATCTCCATCTTGTAACCATGAAACTTTAGCTTTCCTTTTATAACTCCACATCTTAATATGTTTTTGCACATATAAAGCCTGCTTAGCTTCAAGTATTTGCTCAAACAGAAAAATATTTTCAGGATCCATATCACTTGTTGCTTCCCTTTCCTTGAATGATGCCTCGGCTTCCAAAAGAAGTACATTGTCATTTGGTCTTACTCTATTCCACTTTTTCAACTCTGACTTACATGCATATAATTTCTACAAGAATACATAACTAGCAAAACCGCAGACATTGATTTGAAGACCCCTGTTAATACACTCCATGTAACCTTCTTTCAGATGCCATTCATTTGAGTATCTAAAAGGGAAACCCTTAGATTTATCATGAACAATTAGATCTAATAGAAGAGGATTATGGTCACTTGATAAATGAGATAACGCAAGTGCATTCATATCAGTAAATTTCTGAAGACATTGATGGTTAACAAAGATCTTATCAATATTACTTGCAACTCCTCTATGCCTCCAAGTGAAGTTGAATCCAGTAGCTTTGATTTCAATTAAGCCTGATTGTGAGAGACAGTTATTAAGGGCTCTGATTTGCTGAAATGGTATTGGTAATCCTCCTTTTTTGTCCAAGTGAGAAGTTGAATTATTGAAGTCACCCATTAATAACCATTCACCATTGATAATCCCAGATTCTTGAATGATTTGTTGCAACAATAGTTGTTTATCATTGAAGTTGTTACTCGCATATGCTATAGTTAGGAAGAAAGAAAGACCACCAGCATTGTTAACTTGCACAGTTAAATGTTGTCTTGAAGAAAATAATTCATTAACAGTCCAAATGCCAGAATCCCACAACAACATACTTCGACTAAAATACTGAGTATTAACAGAAGGCATAAGATTCCATCTTCTATGAAAAAGTCTATTAAAACTTTGTAAATTATTTTGATTAATTTTATTCTCTACCAAACCAACAAGAGTTGGTCTGTATTTAGTCAGTAAGGATAATACATCAGACATTCTATCTAATATATTAATCCCTTGACATTTCACACCAGAATCGTCATTTAATAGGAGCATTGCTCCTAAGTGGCCTTTTAGAAGGAGCTGTAGTATAAACTGCTTTCTTACCTTTGACATTATCGTCATTTAATAGGAATATGTTGAGGTTTTAAGTAGTAACATCGAACAATTCATCAAATTGAACTATATAATTAAATCCAGGAGCAATATGAATTCTGAAAATACCTTTGGGCTTCCACACCTTTATTATATATTCTTTGAGCTTAATCACAGTTAGTTTGAAATCGACCGGATGCAATACAACAGTATTTCTCCATGAATCAGCTAAGGCTTTAAACGACTCTTCAGGAAGAAAAACACAATTCTTTGTAGGTTGAACGAAATGAAGAGATCCAAAATCGTCTTCAATCGGATGATTTTGGGGATTTAAGTCAGATTTAGGAGGTAACGATTGATCTGATTGAAGATTTTGAGAGGGAATCGAATTAGATCCTAGCGGGACAGAGCCCGCCATTTTTTGGGAGCAATTATGTATTTGAGAATGTATGTGTGCATATATATATATATGTGTGTGTGTGTGTGTGTGTGTGTGTGTGTGTGTATCTGTGTGAGTGTTGTTTCCCCTAATTTGGGATTCTCCATCACTGAGATGAGATGTATATTGTTATTATATATAAATTGTAAAAAGTTCAACCGAGCCGTACAAAGAAGATGCTACCGAAATTTTTCGTAAATCTGAATGTTAGAAAAAAAAATTAGTTTCAAAATCCTATAACTTGTTTTCATTTTAATAAGTTTTTAAGCTAAATAGAATTATCCCGATTTAATTATATATATATATATATATATGTATATATATATTGAATTTGTTTAGGGGGTAACCGACCGGAGCCATAAGACCCCCCTAGTGCACCTAGCTCGGTCCGCGGATACCTACCACATAAGTGACAGTTGTAGCGTATGCACATGGTAAACCCTTTTAGCATGGTCATTCCGGGTTTCGAACTCGCATCGTTGTTACCTCGACACAAGTCCTTAACTGCTGGACCAATGCTGCAGACAATATATATATATATATATATATATATATATATACACACACACACACACACACACACACACACACACACACACACACACACACACACACACACACACATATAGAGAGAGATACGATTTTGTATGATGTTTCCTTTTCGAAACGAAAAGATTCGAGTATGGAAGAATGTAACGACTCGATGTTTTTAAACAATGAATTTGTTGAAATCAAAAGTTTAACGTTATAACAAATTGAAATCCAATTAGTTGAATCTTTTTATTTGATTTTGGAACATAAACCTGAATTAAGTTGATTTGCTTTGAAAATAAGAATTATAAAAAATAATTGGAACTTATTTATTGAAGAACAAATGTGGAATCGACCACTAATAAAACGTCAATTCTTAATATTTGATTATGTTACTTGAAAGTGATCTAAATAATTATATAACAAAAACGACTAAGATCGCTCGCTCCGTTTAAATCGATTTATGTAACAGATTTGCGGAAGCGACAACCGATATATTGTAAGTAGCGTGAATATTTAAATTTTGAATTTGATTACAAAATTCGATATTTGAGTTACATATTTAACTAGATACAACGGATGAATTAATTTCGTAGTTAAGCACGTAAGTTTGTTTCATTCGCGTCAATTTAGTTAAATATTGGATAAATCATTAAAAATGAAACATGGTTGGAATTCTGGTCAGTCTTATCTAAAATACTAGAGGATATTATCAGAAGAACGGCATTTTTGTTTCAATGTTTACATCTGTCCAAACTTCTGATTACATTTTGATAAAGCAAATTAACATTTTGATAAGATTTAGCCTCAATGTTTACATCTGTCCAAAATTCTCTATGTAAATCAAATGCATAGTTTTAACTCTCTCTCTGTTATTTGCGTCTTCCAATTTTGAACAATTCAAGGGATTTTTTTTTCTCCTTTTATCTTCTCAAATGCAAACCAAAATGAAGAACAAATGCAAAACCACCGAACTCTCTTTTCTTCCATTTTGTTCGGCCAACACTATTTCCCATTCCATCCTAACGTTTTTACAATACCAACACCCATATATTTTCCATTCTTCTCCTCAGAAAAAATCACACAAATATTCTCTTGCCTCTTCCCAAATTAAAATCGGCGAAGAAAGAAAAAAGGCCTGTAAGCCGAGAAATTAAAGAAGCTTCATCATTTCTCCTCGTTAATAAAAATTTCATTTTTGAGCTTGTGAAGCTTGTATCTTCGTGTCCGTATGGTCTGGAATAGCGCGCAGCAGGTATCTATTGTTTGGAAAGCTCGCCTAACTAGGGTCTATCCTAGACTCGATTTTAGACGGTGTTAGTCAAATCTAAGGGTCGAGTAAGGTTCGATGAAGCAAGGAGTTCACTTGGTGATTACCGGTGGATTTTGGGGTAGGGGTGAGCATTAATTGGTTAAACCAAATAAACCGACCGAACCAATTTATTTTGGTCGGTTTGGTTTGGTTTTGAAACAAGATCGGTTTGTAATCGGTTTGGAAAATTATTTAATTTGGTTATCGGTTTAACCAAATTAACCGAACTTTTATTGTATTTTCAAAATTATCAATATTTTAATAAATATTTTAGGTTAGATTAGTTATCCAAGTAAATTTTAATCATCACATATGTGTCAAAAATACTTCTAAAAAACATAAGAATCATAAACGATAATACTCTAATCATATATTTATGATATATTTCAAATTATAGTTAATACTACAAACGTAAGGTCTAAAATATTTTTAGTTCGGTTAAATCAGATGACCAACCGAACCAACCAAACTTAATTTGGTTGGTTTGGTTTGGTTTTCATTTTTATGGGTTTTAGTTTGGTTTGCCAATTTCCATCATCGGATAAACCGAACCAACCAAATGCTCACCCCTATTTTGGGGCATAAAAGCATCGCTTGACACTTTAGGGCAGCACAGGTTTTCATGAGTTGCAAGGTCATCTCGGTCATGACATTCTGGTGATGGGAGGGGAGAGTTTGTGAAGGGAAGTTCAATGGAATGTACTAGAGGTGATTCCGTTGGGAAATGGAAGAGTTACTGAAGGCTGAGGTCACGGCAATGGTTACTGGTTTGAGCAAGAAGAAGAAATAGGATTGGGTAATGAATTAATTAATTTAATAATTAAGTTCGTTAATTATAGTTAATACGGTCGTTTTCTTATAAATGCCATTTCTAACTCATTTTAGATTGTAAAATTGAATGTTATTCATTTTTAGTTCAAAACTTACTGCTTTGGCAATAGCTAAAATCAAAGGTGAGTTAAGTCCCAACTATTGTTTGCATTAAGTTGGTATCAAAATGAATTATATACGAAAATATTTTATAATATATAACTAATAAAATAATTCAACATCAACTTTATATAAACTAACTCTTAAAATCTTTATTGCAAAAGATATAATTTTATTTCTTTAATATAAGATGATATTTGAAGTTAACAATGTGAAATTGATTTAAGTGATAAAACTTTAACCAATTTTAATATGTCAAATTTATTTGCAAAGATATGTGTAAATTAGTTGTATATGAATTTAGCATTATAAAACTTATTAAGCCATGATATTTGGAATATAATATTTGTTTTATGGTAAACTCAATAGTTTGACTTGGTTATAGCAAAAAATGGGATCGTTTTTAGTCAAACGAATGTCAAATTATTTTTGAAGTTGATACTTTGAGTTTGGGTTAATTGTTGTAATAAAATATATCAAGTTGGAATCAAGTGATCATAAAGATATGATATAGACATCAAATGAATAAATGAGATGAATTTATTTAGTCGATGATTTGAGTTGAAATATAAGTGAAGTAGCAAATTGAATAAATCTAAATTTGATATCTACATAAATTTCCATTGATCCTAAGAAATGAAACCCCGCTATCCTTTTGTTATTGTGCACTTCTTGAACATTTCATTTGAGTTAATTTACTCATATGAGAATGTTAGTCCTGATCGAGTGTATTGTTTTACTTTATGCTTGAGTCTGACTGAGTATTAAAGCTTGAGATTGCATCCGACGAAGTTGGAGATGCATGAAGAACTCACCTTTATCCAATTATTTCCATCGTTTTATATATTAATGAAATCTATGTATTAGCCTTTCACTGTTTTCAATTTGGTAGCTTTGAGGTATTATTTTATTTTATTCCACTATGACATATCGTATTATTCTATGTCTGTGATTTGTGACAGATTCTGATTAAACCCTATGGTAAAAACAATCTGTTGTTTCAAACGATTCCAGCAGATTTTTAGAAAGTGAGGAGATCATCTACTGAATCACGTTGAAGTGCCTTTCTTTCTCTTTGATCATTTGCATTTGACTTAGTTCGAAATGTCATTTATTTTAGAGTATAAATGAGAGTTTATTATTGAATGATTCAAGCATTTGCTCTAGGTTTTCACTTGAATTATGGATTGGATTATCCACTATTTTTTAAAGTTCAAAGGATGAGAAGAGAAGAAGAACATCATTTTTCTAGTTTAGGATGGTACTTATAGGGGATAAAATGTTGTTTGAAATGAAAGGACACAAGTTAGTTATTAAAATTAAAAAAAAACTTTGGCCATTATATGTCAATACACTAGGTGGGATATGTCGACATGTCTTAAGAAGTTTTGAAAATTAACTTGTTTTTGAGTTTTTAAGCTAGAGTACATTGTTTTATCGATTTCCAAAGGTTATTTTAGGTATTTCATAGAGAATAAATGGATTTGTATTCATAGTAAACATCAATTACAATCGCTACTAGTGATTAAAGTAATACAATGCTTAATAAACTAATATACATGGCTAATACAACATACATAAAGATAAATAAGGTAAATGGCAGTGAATGAAGATGAAGAAGAAGAAGATAATCCAAGCTTCCTTTCAATCTATCAAAGGAACTTGCCTATTTTTCTTGAAATATTGTAAAATTTCTTGCTCATAGATCATTTAAGTAATTTTTAGTTATCTACGATCTTCTTTTGATTCATAAGATCTTTGGTAGTTGGACGGGTCGGGAGTAATACTTTCAAGGGAAGTTTCTTTCTCTTCTTCTTCAAATTCCATTTCTTCTCTTCCTACCTCCACTTCTTCCACTTTTTGTTCCTGAGTGATCCTATTCCCATTTCAGTAAGCAAGTCTTAAGGCTCAAAAGTCATAGAAATATGCATGAGATGGATACCGATTAGAGAAAAAGCCCTTTAAAGGAGAACTTTTTTCTCCACTTAAATCGACACCAAAGAAAATAAAGATGGTGTAACACCCTACACTTTTATGAGCCTAAATTTCCATAAAAATCGAAACTCGAACACATCCAAACATGGAGCATGTAAATCTGGCATTCACAAATAAATAAGCATGAGCATAATCAAAGTACGATAAAATAACTCACAGCGAAATAATCTAGTATTAACTAAAGCAACTACCTTTTAGAAGTGAGTCCCAATGTCAATACCGAGCACGAGAGAGAACGAGAATCGAAAACCAAACTTTTACACCTGTGAGAACCCGACCTTCTCTAGAAAACTGTAATAACCCGGAAATGCGAGCCAATTTAATATTTTTATTTTGGCAATTTTAGCGAATTTTGAAGATTTAAAATGAATTATTTTAAATAATATCGACGAGAAATTTATTTTGAATAGAATTAGAACGTATATATTTATATATGTCGTCGTTAGAATATAAATAATTATAAATAATTATAAAAGGAATTGAAAATGGCGCGGTAGTTCGATAATTCGATTTCAAATTTCAAATGAATGTACCAGGTGTAAAATAAACCGGATTTTAGCGAAACCAAAAATATTTGAATCTATTTGAGAATATCTTTCCAACGAATCCGAGAAATTGAAATTCATAGCGGGAATCAAAAGTTACGTCCAGTTGAAAATTAAGAATAGTCGCTATGGAATTCAGGCCCTTAAAAATGGAAATTTTGCAAACAACCTCGGTTTTCGACGAAACCAATTTTGTTGGATCCGCGATGTCAAATTATTGCTAGGTTTCAAATTTCATAATTTTTCGAATCAATATGTGAGCGCGGCGAAGTAAAACGCGTTTGACTAGTTTTAGTTGATTTTAATCGACTGGAAAATTGCCATTTTTCCAACGGTCTCAGAATTCGATGAAACTAGTTTTGTTATGACCGTATCATCAATACAAAGCTAGAAAATATTTTTCTGGAATTTTTCGAGTTAGTATGTGACCCCGGTAAATTGAAATGTGCGTCCAAATTCAATATAAAGAGTTATATGTTGATTTTAGCGAAAACTGATCGAAACGATCGAATCAGCCTGCGATACATATCCCATTATGTTCGGAATGGGGGTAAAACGCTAGGGACGACAGGCGGTGGACCTCGTTTACTGGTCGAATGAAAAAGTCTACTTTTTGAAATTAAATAATATAATATAAATTAAAATAAACCCTCACTCCCCTTTATCTCTCCTCAATACCCCCCCCCCCCGTTATTTTTCAGAGAAAAAGCCAAAAAAAAATGGGGGGATAGCGATTCACGCCTCCCCCCCCCCCCAACCCCCCCGATCATCCGCCGCCGCCTTAAGGCGGGTGCCTCCACCTCCCCCATCTTCTTCTTCGACGCTCAGTACAACCCCCCCCCCCTTGCGAGCCAAACCGCGCCCGCCACCATCCGCTTCCACCGCACCCCACCATCGACTTCCGTCCACCGCCCCCTCCTTCTTCTTCCTCAATCCCTCCGCTAGCCTTCACCTCTCGATGCTCTCGCCTCCCTCCACTGACCTGAAAACGCGCTCCCTTTCCCCCCATTCAAATCGATCCACCCACTCGCGCCTGACGCCGTCGATGATGCAAGGAGGCTGAAGGTGAGGGCTTCAACGTCGGCAAGTTGGATCGAGGACAAGTTCAACGAGGAGGCGGCCATATCGAGCCCTAACTTCGAAGGAGATGGGTTTTCTCAAATCCGATACAGTAAGGTTTTGTCTCTTTTCTTTTTTTATTCTTCTATTTATTTATTTTACTTATACTTAGTTTTTAAATCAGTTTAAAAAGAAAAAAAACAACATTGTTTAAATTCAGATTTTTAAATATAGACAACATTGGAAAAAAATATGATTTTGTTTTAAAAAAATAGCAAATGTTTATAAAATATAAATTAGCATTGGCATGAAAATAAAAATCGCATTACTTTTGAAAAGGAACTTAGCATTAGCATGAAAATAAAAATAGCATTGATTTTAAATATATATATATATATATATATATATATATAACCTTGTTTTAAAATATATAAATAGCTTAGCTTTATAAAATATAAAGAATATGTTTTTTTTTAAAATATGTATAGCATTGTTTTTGAAATGGGAAAAGTAGAATTGGTTTTAAAATAGAAAGAGCAATATAAAATACGATTTTTATATATGTGGAAAGCGAGATAAAAATATGATTTTTACTTCTTTATTTTTCTATGGAACTAGTTTTAAAGTTTGATTTTTGATGTATACAATCACAATGAAAAGATTGGATTTTTGCCAACAAAAAGATGTGATCTTTATTAGTGACTGTGAAACATAAACACTAAATAATAAAAGAATAAAAATCGAATTTTTATATGTAAAGAAGGAATAAAAATCGAATTTTTATATATGAGAAGGAAGTATAAAAAATTAGATTTTTAAATGCGAGAAGATATGGTTTTTAATTTATAAAAGGAATGATTTTTATAGAAGAAAAATATGATTTTTATATAATAGAGATTATAAAAATATAATTGTTATAAGGTAGAGAATATAAAAATACGATTTTTATATATATAACGAAATAAAAATCTGATTTTTATTATATGTATAGTGATATAAAAATGTGATTTTTATCCATATAGCGTTGGAATAAGAATGTGATTTTTATTGTGAACAGCGTGACAAAGATTATGTTGGGAGTACGGACAAATCCAGACGGTTCTGAAATTTCAGAAATATAGAATGGAGGAGTGGAACCCTCGGTGAGAACTTCTCACTTTAAAATTTCTTTTCTAGTTACAAATATATACTAGGATGTAGACGGTGCTTAGCAGCACCCGACACCCGTCGTCCACAGACCTTGGATGGCTTGTATGTTTTATTGTTTGTTGTGGTGAAAATTGATTGTTGTGTTGTGAAATTTGATTTTGTGATGTGAAATGAAATAAAATATTTTATAGTTAAAAATATTTTATCGTTAAAAATATAAATTTTAACGTGTGTGTGAATAAAAATATGTGTTTGTTGATTTGAAACCCCACACGTGTATTGGGATAATATACGATATACACTAATCCCAGTAATTAGTTGTATGTCGATCGATTGATTGACAGGCTGTTATAAGCGTTAGATATCTATATTCGATGCTTATATGGTGTAGTGCACTTTGGATGATGGTTGATTATTTATCGTTGCTATTATATACATGTTGTATGGAATCCATATAATTAACATTATATGGTAATTAATTGGGCCTCATTCCAATTGGGAAAATAAAAAATATTAAATAATATAAATAGTCATGTGTTGACGATGCTCATGTGTTGAGAATATTCATGTGTTGAAATTATTCATGTGTTGAGTAAAATATTTTAAACAAAAAATTTACATTTTTATCATAATTTTATAAAATATATTAAATAACAATGATAGACATGTGTTGACGGTGCTCATGTGTTGAGAATATTCTTGTGTTGAAAGAAATATAGATTCATGTGTTGAATAGAATAAATATTCATTTGTTGAATAGAATAACGAAGTAATTGAAATATATAAAGCCGTGTTGATTAGAGATGCGCCATTTTGACGCGAACGATATTTATATCGATTATATTCGTTTTTATAATGAATATAGAAAAGAAAGTGATATTAAAATATAACGTTTTGAAAATATTTTCATTTGTATATCGATGATGTGGAGTATTCAATTTCGATTCGAAATTGAATATGAAGTTGAAATCGTTTCGAAAACGAATTTAAAACGATTTATAAAATACGTTTTAAAAGGAAATCGATGAAATACACATATACATACATACATATATATATATAATATATATATATATAATGGCCTGATTAGAATGCACCGCGCCGCGGCAGTTCACGAATTTCGACCATTGACTTCGAATGGACATTACGGGAGATTCGACCGTCGGATTCTCCTAAAACCGGAACCGTTGGGTTCGTATCGAAAAGAGCTTCCAATGAATATTAGAAATTTGAAATCTAACGGTTGGATTTGGAATTATATCCAAATCAAATTTGGAAAAGGTCGTTGTAAGTGCAGTTCGATGGCCGTTGATGGAAATAAACTGTACGGGCCTTGATAAAATTGTTAAAAATATTAATAATTTGTGTAAAATCATAATATATGAATTGGAAAGAACTGGGGTGAAAAATTCCACATTTGAATAGATAAAAATAGATTTTTATCGAAATGAACTAGTTTTGAACTAGAAATAAAAATCCAATTATTTTTAAATAAATAAAATGGATTGAAAGTGGTTTTGAAAGTAACCAAAATTTCCAATATATAAAGTAGAAATGGATTTGAGTCGAAATTGTCTTTGGAATATTTCGATGTTGGATTTCGTGATTATACATATATTGTTAAGGGAATTTGAAAGATATATTTATATCGTTATTTCCAATACGATATTTGTTGGTCGTAGAATTTGATGTTGAATATAAGCCGATATATTTTCTATTCAGAGCCTTGTATTTGATATCAAATGTGATTTGGGTTCGTCGTGAATGGTGTCTTCATTAACACTGTTCTTAAACCCAGTTGAGAAAAAGACTAAATCTTTCTATTTAGATTTAATGAAGTGTACCAATTAAATAATATTTAATTAGAATTGAATTTGAAAGTGATTTTGGGTTTATCGTGAATCGTGTTTTAGGTGACATTGTTTCTTTAACCCAGTTAAAGACAGGATATTGATTTGGGGGAAAGATTAAAACGAAGTGGAGTTTTAATGAATCTGTAGTTAAATTGAAATGTGAATTGATAATTTAAATTATCAAATTTAGAAAGTGATCGAGGATGGGGTATCACCAGTTTTGCTCCAAAGCGATAGTTAATTCTTTAGTTAGATTTGAACGTGAAATGGTAATTAATATTTACCGATAATACCGTGGTGTTAGTTATGGGGTAATAACATTTTTGCTCCATGGGATGAATAAGTTGGGATTGAGAAATAAAATAAATAATTACTTCGGTGTGGTTCTGTAACACCCCGTATTTTCTGTAAACATAAGAGTTAAAAATCAAGGTATAATTAATTTTTAGGAGAAGAAATAAGAGAAACGGGTTGCGCCATTGTGTTCGTCTCGGAAAAATACGCGAAATAGAGTCCGAATTTGCGTAAATCGGAGTCCGTATGAAGAAGATATGGACGAACGAAGTTAGGCAGAAAAACCGGAAACAGGCCAGAATACACTGGCGCACTTGTGAAGTGCGCCAGTACAAAAATACACTGGCGCACCTGCCAAGTGCGCCCATACAAATCCAGCACCAAATTCTGGAGTGTTCTGAGGTGACGTGTCTTCTTTTGAGTGGCTAGATGATGTGTATTCGAGCTATGCGATTCTGATGACTTCTGGACTGATCTGAAGGCTCTAAATCACCCTATCCTCCTATAAATACATCCCTAACCTAAACCTAGGTTTCTTACACAATTCTCTAGCCTCCATTGCTCTCTTCTTCTAATTAAAAATAAAAATGGTGTCGCTACTCTGCTAGAATCAAAACTAGAAGCCAATCAACATCATCCTAAATTCAAATTTGAGATAAAAGCTTCTGCAGCAATTCTGTAACAACTAAAGTTCTTTCTTTAATCCAATCAAGGCAAGTACAGTTATTTTCTGCTATAAACATTAATTATAATTCTGATATGCTTTTAAATCTGAATCTGAGATTGTATATCTGTCAGATCTGTTTTTCTGTGACTGTTCTGTATCCCTTTCTGCTTCCTTTCTGTTTCTATAGCCAGGCTACCACGAGCCTGTGCCTAATCTCATAAGAGATTAACGTATGAACGCAAATTTTGGGATAAATAATGAATGATGCGAAATTTGACGAGACTGAATTGAACATATGACTTTAGATCTGAGGCATAAAATATATTGACATATGACTTGGGATTGGATGCATGAATTTGACTGTAAACATATAATTTATATATGTTGTATGCATAGTGTACGTTGTAATCTAGATCTGTAACTAATTAGAGAAATGAACATATGTTATTTAGATCTGTAATTAATTAGAAAAATAAGCATATGTTATAAACTAGTTTTAGACCTATGCATATTCTGTGATAAAAGAAGAAGAGGAACCACTGTAAGATTACATATGATTTGAGACTTTGGACAAAATGCATATAAAAGTCAAGATCTGATTTTTAGAAGATATGATTTAAAGATTTAGATTGTTGGGTATAGTTTGCATAATGATTCATGACTTAAAAAGAAGAAGATATGGAAACTTAGGTGTAAAGATTTACATTAATTAGGATATCTATTATTGTGATTACACCTAAATAGGGATTTTTGGATATATGGCATGCATTGAAATTAATGGTTATATTTGGTATAATTTATATGTGAATCTGCTGTAAAATGCTAGTTTAACAAAAATTGGAACATATGTTATATGGCAAATTATGTCCATATTCTGCGCTTATGCAAACATGGAGTATATGTTGTGAATCATGACAATTATGTAGGCATATGAATTTAGGCCAATTTATGATTAGGCAAGGCATGTAAATAGAACCTTTAGAAATATTAAATTTTCTAAATCTGCTAATTTGCCAAGTTGCCTAAACTGCTAGTTTTGTTATATTGCCTAGACTGCTAATTAGATTAAAGTGCCTAATCTGTTAAATTTGTCGGTTGAAATGCCTAACCTGTTATATGCCAAAATCTGCTAAGTTGCTAAATCTGTTAAATCCGTTAAGTCATATAAAATCTGTTATCTGCTAAAATCTGTTATCTACTGTGTCGATATAATCATCCTGTTATTGATATAATCTGAATTGGCATATATATTAGGCGTGCGCATAAACGGTAAATTATTAATTAATTGGCCGCAAAGATAAACGTGACTAACTCGAGGTTAGAATGAGTTTGCGGCGTAATTCTGCCCGGAACCGCCCGGCACATCCAGTGGCCGCAAACAATAGGTTCTAATGTGAGAAGTTAGTCATAACCTACTTAAGACACGAGGTTAGGTCTGGCTTGTAGCAGAAGTCTGCCCGGAACCGCCCGACCCATCCAGCGGCCACAAGCTAGCGACCTAATGTGAGAGGTCTGGGCATTAATAATTAATTAATGCAAATCTAAGATAAGAATGACGTCTAAAACGTATTGGGGGAAAATAGGGTTAAACCAACTGGATTAATAGGTGTAGTAAACCCGTCCATGAATCTGTAGGCCCAATACAAAGTTTGACAAATCTGAAAAATCTGTACATCTGATCTGTTAGTCTGAAAACTTGTTAACTTAATCTGTGAACTAGTAAATCTGAATTCTGTATGTCTGAACTTGTAAACAAGTTAATCTGAGATCTGTTAGTCTGGGGACACAAGGTTAGGAGGGGAATTACTTGTGTCATCTGTTGTTTGGGACCTATATTAGTCAGTAACCCTTTCTGGTATCAAAACTTTGACCCAACAGTAGGTAGGGTCCGGGCACGCTTACTGAACTAATTATAAGTGGTTCATTCTGATAATGGCGAGGGGTGTTGATGGTGCGTTCCAACCGGGTCATGTGCGTGCATGGATCTCGGTCTGCCTCTGAGGATGTAAGACGCTGTGACATCTGTAAATAGGTATGTGCCAATTGGTTGTCACTTTAGGGAGTGATACACCCTACTGTGGGGCCGACACAGGATATTTATGTATTAGGGAGCCGATCGCTTGGGGTAGGGTTTTAGGGTACGCTTAGTTCTGTCTGTTTCTGTTGGTACCGTCTGTTTCTGTTGGGTGGTAACACCTGTCTGTTTCTGTGTGGTACCGTCTGTTCGGGTGGTAAAGGCCCATTACTAGTGTACACCTAATTCTACATTCTGTTTCCGTAGGGATAAATCTATTTCTGCTTCTGTCTGTTTCTGATCGGGTAATAAAGGCCCATTATTAGCATTCTGTTTCTGTTAAAGAATTCTGTACCCATTCCTGCTTCAATTTAGACATTAGGGTGACACCTAATTCTGTTATACTAGTATTAGTGCAGAGAAGTGTAAAACAATAGTTTATATCATTCTGTTTTTCTGTTATATCTGCTACACCTGTTACAGTTATCTCACATCCAGTTTTATGTTCATATCATATTATTATTATCTGTTCATATGCTGAAAGTCACTGGACTTGCCAGACTTTTTGTCTGACCCTTGTTGTTTCGCCTCCTTTCTTCCGTTTCCCCCCCCAGGTTATCCAAGGAGGGAATACTTTAGCTTGATCCGGATTTCTCTTTGCTTGAAGTGCTTAAAGTATGGCTTGGCTCTGTATAGCTTCCGTTCCATGGGGATTATGATTTTAAACCATGCATTTTGAAGGCTTTTGTACAAGACTGATATTTTGTACTTGAATTCTGAAATTTGAAAGGATGTAACAATATTAATTTCTGTTTCCGCTGTAATAAAGTTAAAAAATTTCAAGTACTGTTTTATCTGTCTTGTAAGTTTCTGTTCTGTTTACTAAAATGCTCCACCAAAGTTAAGGCATTCCCTTTGTGAGTGACCTTAACGGAGGAGGGGTGTTACAGGTTCGCTAATCCCGACTAGTTTGGAAAACCATAATATGGTTTGAAATGATATCCAAAGGAAGATTAAAGAATAAATTTAGAAGAATTTATCTTTGATAAAATTAATAGGAACCTTTCCCTAAGAATGTGAAAATTTAAATAAAAGAATATTCTGAATTGGAATGAGGCGTATGTTGTGTTAGTGTAACACGTGTTTGTTATATACGCGGGTTATTCGGAAAGGCCGGGTTTACACCCATTCTGAAAAACCGATTCGACGGTATGTCGAAGATGAAGACGGTGGTTGAAGACCGGAAGTCTTCACATTGTTTGGGTGATTACTGATGATCTTGATTGGGCTGTACACCCAAGAGGAGGGAATCAGTTGATGATCGTCCAGACATACTTGGAGATCGATGGATATGCGAGGAAAGTGCCTCCGGTTTCGTTCAGACCTAGAACGAACTTGTAAATGGACTGTGTGTCTGACATTGGATTTTATTCTGTGTTGATTGATCTCTATTAAATATACATCAGTTTGGCGGCGGAGAATTTATTCTCTTGCTTAACGCCCTTCTCTGAGACGTATGAGCTCATAGGTTGTATATCGATGGACATCAGTCGCATGGCATGAATTGCCTGTGTGGCACGCCTAAGTGGCAAATGATCAAGGCTTCTGTTGAAAAGCAAAGTCTTGTGGTTGATGATCAAAGCACGACCTATGTGGCGCAGTTTTGTGTATAGCGTGAATTCGCGAGCCTCACACCTCGATATGAGTCCAAAACGGGATAGTGACTGCAGGGAGAGCACGACGTTTCTCTCTAGCTAGTGGTGGTGTCAGTGCTTAAACTGACTGACATTTATATACTTTTCACCCGTGTGGTTGTTGGAATGTGAGGCGCCTCGGATATAGGTCTGTTAGGACCGGGAAACGTGTGCTCAGGAATTGCCTCAAAAGTAAGAGAGGACCGGCCCTGAAGATCCAAGGATCATAGTGGGGTCCTGGGACATTTGCTAGATTGTCTCGAATCGGAGAGGAGCTTGCCCCTTGCCTCGAGTCATGACGGAAATTCAATTTCCAATACGTGATATTGGGGTTTTATTTGTAGAACTTAGTATGGCGACATAGTGGTATGAGTCATTAATGTCGTCTATGATTGATATTTATGATTGAAATTATTTTGAAACTATACACCTATAATAGTATCAAGTGATTTGTTTTAAACGTACCAAGCATGTTTGGCTATTATGAGGGAAAACCCTATCCTCCGGCTTGCGTTGTATTGTGTGATGGGACCTGGGTCTTATAAAAGCTTCATTTTTCCAAAGAGCACTGCGCTGTTTTGTTATATGCACTAGTATTCTTGGAAGGAAACCCATTCCGTGTTATACGGCATGGTCCCTTGAATTACTCTCTTTTAAAGTAAAGTTTTAAATAACTGTTTTAGTTCTCACACCAGTCACATGACTGACCTGGAGTTTATTGTTTTAACCTAAACTCTGGGTGCCCCTATTTTCTACACGGGCAGCTAGTAGTTTTGGTTTTGCAGATTTATATTCACAGGAACCTGGTTTACAGCTGGAATGATATCCGGAAAGCTCTGTATCCGTATATCTTTTTCAGTTGTGTTTTGTATATTTTTCCGCTGCTTTGTAATTTATTGTAATCTCTGATATTTATCGAATGTATATTTATTCATACTCTATATGTTCTTGTTATCTGATGGAATTGTTGTAATAGCAATGAAATGTTCTTCTGTTTGCGTTCTATTTTGTCTTGTCCTCAACGCCATCCGTGCTTTCCTTCACGGGGATGTTCGGGTCGTGTCAGTTTGGTATCAGAGCTTTGGTTTACAGAGCTCGAGAACAAGACACATTAGAACCGAACAAAAGATTCCATCAGATATTGGATTAGTAATATCCAATTAGAATGACTCGTTAGAGATAGGATCAGTAGTGTCCTAGAACGAGTGTGAAGAGTATATTTTTCAAATGGAAACAACATTGTTTTGAAAATTTAAATCATTTTATACTTATTTGAATATTTTATTTATATTGAATTTGGACAATCCAATATATAAAGATTTCGCGTATACGCGTCATGAACGTATATTCGAAGTTTTAATATACTGGATAGATGTAGAATCACACTTTAGCCGCCCGGAGATGGTTCTGATGATTGATCGATCATCATCAAAATTTATGTTCGTGTTTCGAAGGTGTGATATCTATATACTTCCATTAGACTGGTGTGAGAACCAAAACTATATAGATTTATTGTTGTGATTTGGCATCAAAAACATGATTTTCTGTATATGTATCAAATTATGAATTTGAAATGGTAATCAACTAATTGATTGCTGATTGTGTTGTTTGATTATTGTTTGATTAATTAAATGTTGAACCATTTAGCCTAATTGAACCGAATATTGAACTGTATTGAAAATGATTACAATTGCATGCATATACATGCACTTACATTGAACAGGTCATAGCAAGGAGGCTAGAGCAGAGAAATAAAATTGTTTTCCCGACAAATAGGTACATGTTTACTATAATTTACTGTTTTGTTTGGGTGATGATGATTTTATGAGCCGATTGGCTAGCCGCTTGGCTTTCTCTTTTTCTTTTGGATTGAAGAAGGCCATAGGAGGCTATATGAAATATCCCGAAGTCCCCGGTGCAGGGGAGGTTCTGGCGAAATTTTTCGAAAATTTAGGGTGTTAACCAAATTTTTGAAAAATTTGAAAAGTTCTTAGAAACCGAAAAGTTGAAGAACTTAAGCTGTAACGAAAATAATGAAAGTTGAGTTGATTAGTTAAACAACTTTCGGCTTCGTTCCTTTTCGGGGACGAAAAGTTTTAATTAGGGGAGATTGTAATAACCCGGAAATGCGAGCCAATTTAAAATTTTTATTTTGGCAATTTTAGCGAATTTTGAAGATTTAAAATGAATTATTTTAAATAATATCGACGAGAAATTTATTTTGAATAGAATTAGAATGTATATATTTATATACGTCGTCGTTAGAATATAATAATTATATATAATTATAAAAGGAATTGAAAATGGCGCGGTAGTTCGATAATTCGATTTCAAATTTCAAATGAATGTACCAAGTGTAAAATAAACCGGATTTTAGCGAAACCAAAAATATTTGAATCTATTTGAGAATATCTTTCCAATGAATCCGAGAAATTGAAATTTCATAGCGGGAATCAAAAGTTACGTCCAGTTGAAAATTCAGAATAGTCGCTATGGAATTCAAGCCCTTAAAAATGGAAATTTTGCAAGCAACCTCGGTTTTCGATAAAACCACTTTTGTTGGATCCACGATGTCAAATTATTGCTAGGTTTCAAATTTCATAATTTTTCGAATCAATATGTGAGCGTGGCGAAGTAAAACGTGTTTGACCAGTTTCAGTTGATTTTAATCAACTAGAAAATGGCTATTTTTCCAACGGTCTCAGAATTCGATGAAACTAGTTTTGTTATGACCGTATCGTCAATACGAAGCTAGAAAATGTTTTTTTGGAATTTTTCGAGTTAGTATGTGAACCCGGTAAATTGAAATGTGCGTTCAAATTCAATATATAGAGTTATATGTTGATTTTGGCGAAAACTGATTGAAACGATCGAATCAGCTTGCGATACATATCCCATTGTGTTCAGAATGGGGGTAAAACGCTGGGAACGACAGGCGGTGGGCCTCGTTTAGAGGTCGAATGAAAAAGTCTACTTTTTGAAATTAAATAATATAATATAAAATTAAAATAAATCCTCACTCCCATTTATCTCTCCTCAACCCCCTCATTATTTTTCAGAGAAAAAGAAAAAAAAAAGAATTGGGGGGATCGCGATTCACGCCCCCTACCCCCCCTCCCCCCCCCCCCCCCCCCCCCGCGATCATCCGCCGCCGCATTAAGGCGGGTGCCTCCACCTCCCCCATCTTCTTCTCCGACGCTCAGCACACCCCCCCCAATCGGGAGCTAAACCGCGCCCGCCACCATCCGCTTCCACTGTACCCCACCATCGACTTCCGTCCACTACCCCCTCCTTCTTCTTCCTCAATCCCTCCGCTAGCCCTCACCTCTCGGTGCTCTCGCCTCCCTCCACTGACCTGAAAACGCGCCCCCTTTCCGCCCGTTCAAATCGATCCATCCACTCGAGCCTGACGTCGTCGATGATGCAAGGAGGCTGAAGGTGAGGGCTTCAATGTCGGCAAGTTGGATCGAGGACAAGTTCAACGAGGAGGCGGCCATATCGAGCCCTAACTTCGAAGGAGATGGGTTTTCTCAAATCCGATACAGTAAGGTTTTGTCTCTCTTCTTTTTTTATTCTTCTACTTATTTATTTTACTTATACTTAGTTTTTAAATCAGTTTAAAAAGAAAAGAAAAAACAACATTGTTTAAATTTAGATTTTTAAATATAGACAACATTGAAAAAAAAATATGATTTTGTTTTATAAAAATAGCAAATGTTAATAAAATATAAATTAGCATTGGCATAAAAATAAAAATCGCATTACTTTTGAAAAGGAACTTAGCATTGGCGTGAAAATAAAAATAGCATTGATTTAACATATATATATATATATATATATATATAACCTTGTTTTAAAATATATAAATAGCTTAGCTTTATAAAATATAAAGAATATGATTTTTAAAAAAATATATGTATAGCATTGTTTTTGAAATGGGAAAAGTAGAATTGGTTTTAAAATAGAAAGAGCAATATAAACTATGATTTTTATATATGTGGAAAGCGAGACAAAAATATGATTTTTACTTCTTTATTTTTCTATGGAACTAGTTTTAAAGTTTGATTTTTGGTGTATATAATCACAATGAAAAGATTGGATTTTTGCCAACAAAAAGATGTGATCTTTATTAGTGACTGTGAAATATAAACACTAAATAATAAAAGAATAAAAATCGAATTTTTATATGTAAAGAAGGAATAAAAATCGAATTTTTATATATGAGAAGGGAGTATAAAAATTAGATTTTTAAATGCGAGAAGACATGGTTTTTAATTTATAAATGGAATGATTTTTATAGAAGAAAAATATGTTTTTTATATAATAGAGATTATAAAAATATAATTTTTATAAGGTAGAGAATATAAAAATACGATTTTTATATATATAACGAAATAAAAATCTGATTTTTGTTATACGTATAGTGATATAAAAATGTGATTTTTATCCATATAGCGTTGGTATAAGAATGTGATTTTTAATGTGAACAGCGTGATAAAGATTATGTTGGGAGTACGGGCAAATCCAGACGGTTCTGAAATTTCAGAAATATAGAATGGAGGAGTGGAACCCTCGGTGAGAACTTCTCAATTTAAATTTTCTTTTCTAGTTAAAAATATATACTAGGATGCAGACGGTGCTTAGCAGCACCCGTCGTCCACAGACCATGGATGGCTTGTATGTTTTATTGTTTGTTGTGGTGAAAATTGATTGCTGTATTGTGAAATTTGATTGTGTGATGTGAAATGAAATAAAATATTTTATAGTTAAAAATATTTTATTGTTAAAAATATAATTTTTAACGTGTGTGTGAATAAAATTGTGTGTTTGTTGATTTGAAACTCTACACGGGTATTGGGATAATATACGATATACAATAATCCCAGTAATTAGTTGTATGTCGATCGATTGATTGACAGGCTGTTATAAGCGTTAGATATCTATATTCGATGCTTATACAGTGTAGTGCACTTTGGGTGATGGTTGATTATTTATCGTTGCTATTATATACATGTGTTGTATGGAATCCATATAATTAACATTATATGGTAATTGATTGGACCTCATTCCAATTGGGAAAATAAAAAATATTAAATAATATAAATAGTCATGTGTTGACGACGCTCTTGTGTTGAGAATATTCATGTGTTGAAATTATTCATGTGTTGAGCAAAATATTTTAAACGATAAAATTTATATTTTTATCATAATTTTATAAAATATATTAAATAACAAAAATAGTCATGTGTTGACGTTGCTCATGTTTTGAGAATATTCTTGTGTTGAAAGAAATATAGATTCATGTGTTGAATAGAATAAATATTCATTTTTTAAATAGAATAACGAAGTAATTGAAATATATAAAGCCGTGTTGATTAGAGATGCGCCATTTTGACGCGAACGATATTTATATCGATTATATTCGTTTTTATAATGAATATAGAAAAGAAAGTGATATTAAAATATAACGTTTTGAAAATATTATCATTTGTATATCGATGATATGGAATATTCAATTTCGAATCGTAATTGAATATGAAGTTGAAATCGTTTCGAAAACGAATTTAAAATGATTTATAAAATACGTTTTAAAAGAAAATCGACGAAATATAATATATATATATATATATTATATATATAATGGCCTGAATAGAACGCGTCGCGCCGCGCCGTGGCAGTTCGCGAATTTCGACCATTGACTTCGAATGGACATTACGGGAGATCCGACCATCGGATTCTCCTAAACCCGGAACCGTTGGGTTCGTATCGAAAAGAGCTTTCCAATGAATATTAGAAATTTGAAATCTAACGGTTGGATTTGGAATTATATCCAAATCAAATTTAGAAAAGGTCGCTGTAAGTGCAGTTCGATGGCCGTTGATGGAAATCGACCGTACGGGCCTTGATAAAATTATTAAAAATATTAATAATTTGTGTAAAATCATAATATATGAATTGGAAAGAACTCAGGTGAAAAATTCCACATTTGAATAGATAAAAATAGATTTTTATCGAAATGAACTAGTTTTGAACTAGAAATAAAAATCCAATTATTTTTAAATAAATAAAATGGATTGAAAGTGGTTTTGAAAGTAACCAGAATTTCCAATATATAAATTGGAAATGGATTTGAATCGAAATTGTCTTTGGAATATTTCGATGTTGGATTTCGTGATTATACATTTATTGTTATGGGAATTTGAAAGATATATTTATATCGTTATTTCCAATACGATATTTGTTGGTCGTAGAATTTGATGTTGATTATAAGCCGATATATTTTCTATTCAGAGCCTTGTATTTAATATCAAATGTGATTTCGGTTTGTCGTGAATGGTGTCTTCATTAACACTGTTCTTAAACTCAGTTGAGAAAAAGATTAAATCTTTCTATTTAGATTTAATAAAGTGTAGCAATTAAATAATATTTAATTGGAATTGAATTTGAAAGTGATTTTGGGTTTATCGTGAATCGTGTTTTAGGTGACATTGGTTCTTTAACCCAGTTAAAGACAGGATATTGATTTGGGGGAAAGATTAAATGAAGTGGAGTTTTAATGAATCTGTAGTTAAATTGAAATGTGAATTGATAATTTAAATTATCAAATTTAGAAAGTGATCGAGGATGGAGTATCACCAGTTTTGCTCCAAAGCGATAGTTAAATCTTTAATTAGATTTGAACGTGAAATGGTAATTAATATTTACCGATAACACCGTGGTGTTAGTTATGGGGTAATAACATTTTTGCTTCATGGGAAGAATAGGTTGGGATTGGGAAATAAAATAAATAATTACTTCGGTGTGGTTCGCTAATCCCGACTAGTTTGGAAAACCATAATATGGTTTGAAATGATACCCAAAGGAAGATTAAAGAATAAATTTAGAAGAATTTATCTTTGATAAAATTAATGGGAACCTTTCCCTAAGAATGTGAAAATTTGAATAAAAGAATATTTTGAATTGGAATGAGGCATAAGATGTGTTAGTGTAACACGTGTTTATTATATACGCGGGTTATTCGGAAAGGCCGGGTTTACACCCATTCTGAATAACCGATTTGACGGTATGTCGGAGATGAAGACGGTGGTTGAAGACCGGAAGTCTTCACATCGTTTGGGTGATTACTGATGATCTTGATTGGGCTGTACACCCAAGAGGAGGGAATCAGTTGGTGATCATCCAGACGTACTTGGAGATCGATGGATATGCGAGGAAAGTGCCTCCGGTTTCGTTCAGACCTAGAACGAACTTGTAAATGGATTGTGTATCTGACATTGGATTTTGTTCTGTGTTAATTGATCTCTATTAAATATACATCTGTTTGGCGGCGGAGAATTTATTCTCTTGCTTAACACCCTTCTCTGAGACGTACGAGCTCAGAGGTTGTATATCGATGGACATCAGTCGCATGGCATGAATTGCCTGTGTGGCACGCCTAAGTGGCAAATGATCAAGGCTTCTGTTGAAAAGAAAAGTCTTGTGGTTGATGATCAAAGCACGACCTGTGTGGCGCAGCTTTGTGTATAGCGTGAATTCGCGAGCCTCACACCTCGGTATGAGTCAAAAACGGGATAGTGACTGCAGGGAGAGCACGAGGTTTCTTTCTAGCTAGTGGTGGTGTCAGTGCTTAAACTGGCTGACATTTATATACTTTTCACCTGTGTGTTTGTTGGTATGCGAGGCGCCTCGGATATAGGTCTGTTAGGACCGGGAAACGTGTGCTCAGGAATTGCCAATCCTCAAAAGTAAGAGAGGACTGGCCCTGAAGATCCAAGGATCATAGTGGGGTCCTGAGACATTTGCTAGTGTGTCTTGAATCGGAGAGGAGCTTGCCCCTTGCCTCGACTCATGACGGAAATCCAATTTCCAATACGTGATATTAGGGTTTTATTTGTAGAACCTAGTATGGTGACATAGTGGTATGGGTCATTAATGCCGTCTATGATTGATATTTATGATTGAAATTGTTTTGAAACTATGCACCTATAATAGTATCAAGTGATTTGTTTTAAACGTACCAAGCATGTTTAGCTATTATAAGGGAAAACCCTATCCTCCGGCTTGCGTTGCATTGTGTGATGGGACCTGGGTCTTATAATAGCTTCATTTTTCCAAAGAGCATTACGCTGTTTTGTTATATGCACTAGTATTCTTGGGAGGAAACCCGTTCCGTGTTATACGGCGTGATCCCTTGAATTGCTCTCTTTTAAAGTAAAGTTTTAAATAACTGTTTTAGTTCTCACACCAGTCACATGACTGACCTGGAGTTTATTGTTTTGACCTAAACTCTGGGTGCCCCTATTTTCTACACGGGCAGCTAGTAGTTTTGGTTTTCAAATTTATATTCACAGGAACCTGGTTTACAGCTGGAATGATATCCGGAAAGCTCTGTATCTGTATATCTCTTTCGGTTGTGTTTTGTATATTTTTCCGCTGCTTTGTAATTTATTGTAATCTCTGATATTTATCGAATGTTTATTTATTCATACTCTGTATATTCTTGTATTCTGATGGAATTGTTGTAATAGCAATGAAATGTTCTTCTGTTTTCGTTCTATTTTGTCTTGTCCTCAACGCCATCCGTGCTTTCCTTCACGGGGAAGTTCAGGTCGTGTCAAATACCTTGGAGTTTGTAATGAGGAGGGGGTCAGAACAATAAGATTCTGGTGAACAAGAAATGTACAACACAACTTAGAATATACAAATGTATTCCTTTTGGTTCAACCCAAGATATATGCATGCCAAGGCTAGTAATTTTAACCTAACCTTATAAATGTTTATGCACGACTCCAACTACCCTATTCAAGGTAGTATTCCCAATATATCGATACCGAGATAGAACGTTTACGCATACATTTATGAAGTCTTTATTCCATCATCTAACTAATTATTAAACCGAGAAGTGAACTCCTAACTAAAGAATTTATTTACTTATGTGTGTAAACTTAGCCACTTAACGCCTCACTATCGAATGATAGATAGGGTGGACTCTCTCGATCACTTAAGACCCTAGGTGGACCTACTGGTCATTTTACCTCTTAGTGATTTACTCGACGCTATTAAAACTAGAGGACAGTAGTTATGGCTCCTACTAGTTAAGGCTTCTGTCATTTACGCGTATAAACCCATACCACGCATAAGGCGAGAGATAATAAGCAGTCACTTAAGACCACTTGGTGGAGGGCCATTACTATCTAGCTAGCCTTATTGGATAATCTCACAGACGCTTAGTACTTCCCGTAGGATAAGTAGCCCTATGGAATGACCATACCGGACATTTTTAGCTCGGGGTTTAGGTAGGATTCGTACATCATTTATGACCCATAATTGAAGGACCTATTCTCAGGTGGACTCCTCGATCCAAGTCACTTAAGACCCAAGGAAGCGGATTATTCGCGAAGATTATCAAGTCGTACCAAATTATCTTTTAACGCTGTGTGAGGCGGGCTACGTGATCGCTTAATAGCTTTTTATAGGTGGATCTAACCACTTAAGACCTTAATCCTAAAGCAGGCTATGTTATCGAGTTATTCCCGTTTAGTTTCTCTTAACGGAAATACCCTGTGTATACAAACTAATTATCTTCATGGGTTCCCATGATTAATGATATCTCACATCAGTTAGGCATATATTCGACTGCTGGAAAGTGCAGACTTCTATCGAATAAGATAACCGACCTTGCATCATTAACCTACTAAGTTCACTTCTAACTTTAATTGTAAGTTCTAGAATAACTAGTACAAAATAGAGAAAGTTATATCCTTTTTAACCTACGATATTTATTTAATTATTTTCCTTGTTGGACTTAGTATTTAAAACGACAATCAATTCCCATAAATTCCCTTTTATTTCATTCATTTCCATTCAATTAATTTTTTGTCAATTATGGCTACAACGGTCATATTTCCATAATGCATTAATTATCCTTAATTATCAGTCCCGAGATATCTATTTGTTGTATCCCAACAATCATTACTGATTTATTAATTTATTGTTATCTACACACACCCACATATATATATATATATATATATATATATATATATATATATATGCACCAGACCCCTCACATTAAGCTGGTCATTTGTGGAGGCTGGATTAGCCGGGCGGTTCCGGAAAGGCTTCTACCACAAATTGAGCTTAACCTCGTGTCTTGGTGCAGTTATAATTTGATTTCTTAATTGGGGTTTATAACATTAATTCATGTCAATTCAGGAATTGTAACTATTAGGCTTAATTAACTTATTAAATTTGTTTTCCCCAAATCAATGACGGTTACAATAGTTATTTTTTTATTTATTTATGGCCCTATTTATAGCATCAATTGCACTAATTGCTGCAACGGTCACCACAAATATATTCATTTAATATATTAAATTTACATGTATAATTCCATAAAATGAAAACCGTTCAACCATTCGTTATAATAAATATTTCATTGTTTACGTAGAATTGGACAAATAATGTGTATATATATAAATATTATATTTTCGCGCAGTTAATGTAGTTATTTTTCTTTTATTATTGTTATTATTATTATGTTTAATGCTTTGGTTCAACTAATTACCAAACATTGCTTTTTTCATTCAATTTTGAAATAAGGTTCTAAATCTTACAAAAAGACTGTCAACTACAGTTATTGTAAATTATGGCTGAATATTGAAATAGACACATTTCAAACCACAAGATATATATTATGTATGTTTTGGAATAGATGATGCAAACTACGCACAAATATATCTATTTATATTTATACGTGAATTTTCACAACTTTTCCTTTTTTTCAATATTTTATATATTTCTTATTGGTTTATAATAATGTTTTTTTATTTAAAAAGAACAAAAAGGCACAATTTACAATAACTAAGTTAAACCCCAACAAAACTGAGCACAATAGGTTTATATCTTTTTAGTCAAAATTACATAATTCACCAATTAACACTGAAACTAAAAATCTAGAATAAAACTACATCTTAACAATGTTTTATGATACTGATTTCCCGATCTACGGTGTTTTCAATAAATCCAATAAATTTCAAACACAATTGTAGGCAATATGTATAAACAATTAAATAAGCTTATAAATTATATTATTCAAATCACAAATTTATACTTCCAGGTTTTGACAACATTTATAAATAGATCTGATAAGCATCATTTCAGATTTAACAATATTATGAACAAATCTGATAAGTGTTAGGCATAGATTTAAGATCTAGTACAAATGAAATAATAAGTTATTGTAACTTCATATATAATTTTTTCACTCACCTGTAAGCATCCAAATATGAAATCTGAATAATCTTTTAGGCCTACAGTTCCTAAATTCTTATATATTTATAATTATCTCGAAATAGGGATATTTTCATATTTGTAGATTTGCAAGAAAATAGGAAAAGATGGGAGAATTTGATGAAGAATAACTTAGAGCTCAATTCCTCTTTTCCACTTTAATTTGATTATTTGTTTCAAATCCATATGGTTTATGTTTGATTGATTGTATATGAATCCATTTTTGATTTAGAATTTGATTGAAGAGAAAGGAAAATGGCAGAGCTTCGTTGTTGCCTACAGTTTTGTATGGAAAAGAATGAGGCATTAACCCTTTATTTATGGGCGTGGAATTGGCCATAAACCGTTATACTATATTAAATAAACATCAGTTTGTGTATGTAATATTATATTTAAAACTAAACCCTTTTTAACCCAACCATCATTGGGCTGTTAGGCTCGAAGCGGTCGACCGCCCCTACTAGGGTGTCGATCGCCATTCAGTTGGTTTGTTTAGTGAAGGCATGTTACAAAAGGAAATATATATTATATTTATTATGTTTTATTATTTTCGTTAGTTTTTTGTATTACGCACGTAACCTTTTCATAAGGACTCCGACCGCGAAACTCCAAACATGAAAGTTGATCAGAACTCCAAGATGAACATTACGGTTAAAGTTTCGTTGTCAGATTCCGTTATTTGCAGAAATTTCTGTTTCTGAAATCTAATTAAATTAATAATTTATTGAAAATTTCAGGTTGTTACATTCTTTCCTCCTTAAAAGGAATTTCATCCTGAAATTCTGACACCTATCTATACTATCCTACACAACCAATTTGTGTACATCCCCTTTGCAGTTATGTGCGAATGTGTACAGTGTACATAATGCATTCCAGCCCCAAAACTTGTATGCACAATGATTCTAAATCGGACCCTCCTACATATATGCATTAAATTTTTAATACACTTTTGAAAACATGATGTAAAACATCATAAATATACTGGCAGTTCTATTTGAATGCAAAATTCGAAAATCCCTTTTCATCCATAACCCTCACGCGATTATGACTAAAAGTGTGAAGTAACCAATTTTGCATCCAAACCCAACCATCCATAACGTCAACGCATCTAATCGCTTCCTATTTTATTTCTCCTAAACCGGAAAAAGGAAATCAAAATGAAGAATTTTAATGTTCTCTTCACTTATAAATACTCTATTTCCCGTTCTACAGTGAAATTTCACCTTAGTTCCCCAAAATACCCAAAAGTTTCCATCTTTATATTGTAAAGAAGGCTTAAAACAAGCATTAAAACACGAAATGAGTAAATTAGTAACTCGCGCGCATCAATAGAATGGTATGGAAACAACGTTTCCAAGGTTAGAGCAGCCTTTTCCTTGTTGTCCTTAACGTTTTCATCGCATCGTCGGTCCTATTGCACTACTAAAACATGCACATAAACCATCCAAGAATCTTCCTTACGCCTTTCATGTGACCAAAAATCGAATTTTTTCAAAAAAATAAATTTCTGCTTTAAACACTTTTTTAAAAAAAATTCAAAACTTCTTTTCAACACCATTTTACTTTCCGTGCGAAATCTGCTTGAAAATAAAATTTTGATAAGGTGCGCTTTGCGTCATTCAAACTATATATTTTAATGTAAAATAGACGTTTTAAATACGCGCAAACTACCGTAACCAAATTCAGCATTTTCGCGTAAACCGAAATAAAAGAAGGTAAATCAGTAAAAAAAAAAATGATAAAAGTTTTTTTCAAACAACGTTTTCCAAAAGTTTCAAAAATGTATTTTGTGGGAAATTTAAACGATTCAAGTCACTTTTTGGGGGAAGTCGGTCATGCAAAAAGTGTAATCACCGACAAAAGAATGCAATAAATTTTAGATTAATAAGGAATGGTAATTTATTTATACGTGTGAAGAAAAACAACGCAAGAACCAGTCCTTTACTAAAATTTATCCAACACAGAATTCTATTCTTTCTAGCTCTGGAACAACTGTTAATTAGATAAGAAAATGAGGTTTCATTCAAAAGGATATGTGTGAATGACAAAAAGCTTTCTAAATATAAAAATCTCATTAAAAAGAAGTCATGCGATTTCAAGGACAGGAAACATTTACAGTTACAAGCATAAATTACCTCAAAGCCAAGAACCAAATGCTAGGAAGGAAAACAACCAAGATGACAACAAAACAACAACACCGAAACTCTCAAAACAAAGGCTATAAACAATGGGATGTCTTACTCCGTGACTGGAGCTCAAACCATATTTTATGACCTTTGATGATTGGTAGCAAAAATCTCAATCTCTTGTTACAAACACTACTGGTGTTGCTTCCATCTCTTCTAAGAGAATTTGCGATGAGAAAAGAAACCTACCACAAAGCTGCTTCTCATGGAAATTCACTTAATATTGTCTAAAGATAAAAATATATAGATGAAATTACAGAAAGTAATTCCATGAGACAATACACAAAAACAACAAGCTGAATCAAATATGATGCGGCATTAGATGATGGTTACGCCATCGATCAAGCAAAAGATTAATTTTCACACTACAAGATAAATCTAGTCAAAACTTCCTATATATAATAGATAAACTAAATGGATCTCACATCCACATGAGAAGTTCAAACATAGATTCCCGAACTCAAAAACCCGACACCAAGAAAAAGAGATTTGCTGCAAATTCTCCAAAGCCGATCAAACAAAAGACCATTCAAGTTCGCGTAAAACGCAGATGCCTCTAAAATCTCATTGAGATTCTTCTTAGAAAAACCATCCAAAGAAAGCCCAATATTCACCTCCAAAAAGACGATCACCTTCATAAAAAATCTATTATAACAAGATATAGCAAAGGCGGATGCAGCACAAACAACAATCCTATTTTAAGATCTCGAAGCAAATGACTAGTGCAAGTCCAACTGGCACGAAAAATTATCTTAGACCGAAAGCGATGAGACCTTTTGGCTCATTCTGATCCAACCAAATGATCTCTTCCTAAGGATGAGACTTAAATGGTATGAGTAAGATTGAGCAATGCAATTAGGTATTATGGACTAAGAAATGGTCGAAGAGAAGAAATTGGATTTAGATCTTGGAGTACTAACGGGGCGAGATCCAAGGCGTAGACAAGCATGGAAAAAGAGGAGACGAGGCGGCAACAAAGAAATAGAGGAAGGATAAGAATATGATTTGGCTAGACGAGGAAGGAAGAGCGAAAGAAGTTAAGTGGGAGATTTGAACGCAACTTTTACGGTTGAATCCTAGGTCCAAGTTGTACCAAAACTCATCAACAAGTTGACCACTCTAGGTTTAACGCTAAATGGTCAAATGACAAATTGGCTTTGGGCAAAGGTTGAACCTTGACCTTATTAGGCCAGACTAAAATATTAATCGTCCCACATCACCTTTTAGGATTTGACGCGATCAGAAAAAAAATTACTCTCATCACGGTGGTATCAAAGGCCGCAGTCAAACTCTGAACTGTTCCTAAGATTCAAGGTAGTCTCAACAAAGGCTGCGACCAAACAACAAACGAATTCCCAAAATGGTTCAGCTAGAAATCCATAATAAAATTAAAAAGGACTTTCCCCTTACCTAGCTGATAACAAATCGGAAGATTCGAAATCAAATACCCCAAAAATTAAGAAGAATGATTTTCCTTAGCCTTTTCAAAGGAAAATTTAAAAAAAATTCAAAATTGGAATTTATTATAAAGTAATAGTTTCGAACTTATAAATCCAATTTATTATTATTATTATTATTATTTATATTCCAATTTGTATTGCAAACTGAAAACCTTTAGTGTTCAAAAATGTCTGAACTTTAAAGTCACAAGTTTTAATTGTGATAGTTTCAATAAATCATCCAATATATATATAAAAAGAAGAATACTAAAAATCCCAAGGAATAGGTATTAATTGTTTTCAAGTTTGTGGCATAGTCCTTGTCATCTCCAATTCCCTTCTTTCTACCAATCGAATTACATTTAATAAAATCACACAAAACCCAACGATTCTTAAACACAAATATACTAAAAAAATTAAAACTATATATTTATAAAACTATTTTCTTGAAACCATAATTTCAAAAACTTTTCGAAATCCATCTTATTTTCCAAACAGTTTTAAAAATGAATTTCCCCTCTAATACAGGACCAAGAACTCAAATGGATATTTTCAATAAAAGAATATTCGAAAATTTAACGAAGTAACGAATACACATACCTCGTATGTAACAACCCAGAATTTTGGGGGTAAATTTAAAATTTATATTAAGTAATATTAATGGGTTTTTGATATTTAAAATAATTTATTTAAAATAATAATGATTAAAAATTTATTTAAATTGAAGTTAAAATGAATAATTTAATTTTAATTATAAAAAGAGTTAGGAATAACGCGGTAGTTTGAAAAGTCAAACTTGAACTTTGACTGACCATACATGATGCAAAATTTAATGGATTTTAGTGAAACCAAAAATTTTTGGAATCTATTTAAAAATATCCTTCTAACGAATCTGAAAAATTGAAATTTCATAGCGGGAATCAAAAGTTATGCCCAAATTAAAATTTAGAAAGGTCGCTATGAAATGTACAAAGGTCAAAATGCTACTTTTTGCATACGAAGGAATTTGAACTCGAAACCACTTCCATTCAGTTCAGAATGACATTTCTGCATTCAAAAATAGTAAACACTTATATATTTCGAGTTTCAAAAATTATTTGTTTAAAAAGTATTTTTAATATTTAATATATACGCCTTAAAAATAGCCATTTTTCAAACGACCTCTGTTTTCGACGAAACCACTTTTGTTGGATTCGGAATGTCAAAATATAGTTAAGTTAAATTTTTCATAATTTTTAGAATTAATTTGTGGCCATGGCAAAAAGATTTCAGTTTTGTCAATTTCGGTCAATTTTAATCGACTTGAAAATAGTCATTTTTCAAATGGGCTCAGAATTGAACGAAATTAATTTTCCTAGGTCCGCAGCGTCAAAACATAGCTAAATATATATTTTTTGGGAATTTTTGAAGTTAATTTGTGACCCCGGTGAATTTTTCCGTACGATTGAATTAAAAATAAAAGAAAATATATTAAATTAAAGAAAACTGGGTCAAGACAGTCATTTGGGCCTATAGTACATAGCTAGATGAGTCCGAAATGGTGGTAAATAGGTAGGAACGATAGTCGTTGCGCTTAATTCTGAGCTAGTGGCTAAACGGGCCTTAATGGGCTAATTAATTAATATAATAATATAAATATTAGACTAATTCAAACCCTAATTTCTAATGTTCAAAGCAGCCGCCGCCCTCTCTTTGAATGGCCACCAACCTCCAAAATTCAAACCTCAATAACTTTTGATCCGCTCAGTGAAATTCAACATATTATATACCGAATCGAAGAGATTTTCAAGACCTTTCAATCCATACGGTTAAGATCGGGTTTCAGTGCACGGATTTCGCGAATTCTCAGCCTGAAGTGGCTGCATTTATGGGTGGTTTGCGGACCAGAGGGGGTTGCGAGTTGCACCCTAATGGAGGCGCGGGGAGAGTCGATGATGGCGGTCGAGATGGTGGCGTCCGATCGAATTCCGGTGGTGGCGTTGGTGGTGCGTCCAGAAGCAAAGAATGGAGCGAATGGGTTCACGTCGACCTGAAGCATTTGGTAAGAAGAAGGATTAAACAGTTAATGACATGGTTAAGTAAAGTAATTAACTATTTAATTAATTATTTATGTAAATTGTCCAATGTTTAAACATATGTATCTCATCCAAATCTTAACGAAATTCAGCGAAACGAGAAGCGTTGGAATCGTATTTCAGAGATCTACACCGTATCAAACCAGATCTGAAAATGAGTACATTGGAAATTCAGAAAATTGTGAACACGATCTAATTGAGAACAGAAAATCCAGAAGGCATAAAAGCAAGGTGAGATTTCTATTTTCAAAAATGAATTAAATTTTTAATTATTTTAATTCTATTTGAAATCAATGTATGTATGGGATGATATTAGATCTGTGATGTTGTGATGGAAATTTATTGTTTGTTGTTTGTGTTGATTTAGATTTGCCACATGAAAATATCATTTTCATGATTGATTTAGATTTGCCATATAAAAACATGTTAATAGAAAAATTGATCATTAATCATTATATGTGTTGTTATTTAGAGACATATTATGTAAATAAAAAGTTCATTCATGTTAGCAACATCATATGTAAATAAACATGTCATTTTATCATAAAAATGTCATACAGAAATGAAATGTCATCTAGTTAAAAATATGTTTAGTTAGTGAATGTTACATGAAATTAATAGGTCATTTTTAGTTAGAAATGACAAATTGAAATAGAAAGGTCGTGTTAGATTAAAATTAACATTTTAATTAAAAAATGTCTAGTGATACAAGATATTTATTTTTGTTATATAGAAAGGAGTAGAACAAAATATTCATTATAGAAATTTGGCGAAGAAAAAGAATAAAATTGGATCATTAATAAAAGAATAAGTTTTGCGATGTTATTATATTTACATTTCTTATGTAAATAAAATGAACCAATTTAGTAATGAAACTTTAATTACATTTCTTATGTAAATAAAATAAACAACTTAGCGATAAAACTTTATTTACACTTTTTATGTAAATAAAATGAACAAATTATTAGTGAAAGCTTTATTTACATTTCTTATATAAATAAAAAGTTTACATTTTAATGTAGATTAGATTAAAAAAAATGGATTACACATTTTTATTTGCATTCCTATGAGCAAACAAAACATAGTAAAAGAATAAAATTTGTTGTTAGAACACATAGGAAAGTGTAAAACAAATAAAAATGCCATTTTTATTTGTCATGATTAAAACTAGAATTAGATGCAAAATTGAAATACTCTTTTTATGTGCTATGTAAAAAAAAAAAAAAAAAAAAAAATTAGTAATAAAATATGTCTTGTAAGTTTTAAAAACATAATTAGATTAAAAATAACATTTTTGCATTAAAAATGTTTACTGTAATCAAGTATGTCATTTTTGATAAAAAGATTTCATTAGAATAAAAATGTCAATTTTGTTAAACATGACATATTAGAATAAACATGCCGTTTTGTTAGACATGTTTAATTAGGAGAAAAATGTCACTTTCATTGGTAATGAAATATTTGAATAAAAGTCATTTTGTTATAAAATGATACATTAGAAGTAGCGTCAAAATTCACCGTTTTGTCAATATAAATTAGTAGAGTCAAAATTCACCGTTTCGTCAATATAAATTAGTAGCCTCAAAATTCACCGTTTTGTCAATATAAATTAGTAGCGTCAAAATTCACATTTTTGTCGATATAAAAGAGTAGCGTCAAAATTCACATTTTTGTCAATATATATTAGTAGCGTCAAATTCACACTTTTGTCTAAAGGAAAGAGTTGAAATAAAAAAATGTACATTTGGTTAAATGTGATGGTTGAGAACAAAAATAATATTTTTGTTTAAAAGTGATTTGAAAAAGACAAACCGGTTGTATGCATTTTTATTTATGTCCTATGTGTGAAGAAAAGGCAAAATTTGTAAACTTATTTTTATTTACATGTTATATGTAAAACAAAATATTTATTTTGTTAATTAGGAGGGTATGTCATAACAAAATGTTCATTTTGTTAAATAGAAAATTGTCAAAGTAAAAGAAAAATAACATTTTAGTTATAAAATGTTGAGTTGATCAAAACATTACTTTTTATTTGTGTTTTGTTGAATCGGAATTGTTGACAAAACAAGTATCTCATTTTTATATGTTTTTGTTGAAATAGAATTATCAACAAAAAAAAAACCAAAGTTATCTATTTGCTTTGTTGAAAATGTTAGAATTGATTTAACATAAAATATCCTTCTTATGTTAATATGAAAGGAAAAGAATTTGAAATTGAAATATTAATTACATTTCTTTTGTAATTAAAAGAAGGAATTTTTAATGTAATTAAAAGGGAGACTCTTACATTGTAATATTAATTGCATTTTTAATGTAATTAAAAAGGAATTTTTACATTGTAAATGAAAGATTTAATCTTTTGTTTGTTAAATAAAAGATTCCACCTTTTTGTTTGTTAAAATAAGAAAGTTTCACTTTTGATTGTAAATAAAAGAAAGTAAGCGTATCCGGCGATTTCCCGCAATGGTGATTTTCGGGTCGTTTCATTTTGGTATCAGAGCTTTGGTTAGCTCAAATCTTTGGTGTACAACTCGTTAGAACTGAACAAAAGACTCATCAGAGATTGGATTAGTAATATCCAATAAGAATACTCATTAGAGATAGGATCAGTATTATCCTAGAATGAGAAAACTCATTAGAGATGGGGTTAGTAATGCCCTAGAATGAGTTGAGAGTAGCAAGCCTATAATATACGTATTTGTAATTATAATCTATATTAGAAAATATGATTTTTGAATATATATAAAGGTTATATATTTTAAAAAGTTAATCAACTAATAAAATTATAGAAATCAATTGAAGAAAAATAAAAGATGAGTTAGTTAATTAAACACTTTTTAGCTTCGTTCCTTTTCGAGGACGAAAAGTTTTTAAGTGGGGGAGACTGTAACAACCCTGAATTTTAGGGGTAAATTTAAAAATTTATATTAAGTAATATTAATGGGTTTTTGTTATTTAAAATAATTTATTTAAAATAATTTATTTAAAATAATAATGAATAAAAATTGATTTAAATTGAAGTTAGAATGAATAATTTAATTTTAATTATAAAAAGAGTTAGGAATAACGCGGTAGTTTTAAAGACAAACTTGAACTTTGACTGACCATACAGGATGCAAAATTTAACGGATTTTAGTGAAACCAAAAAATTTTGGAATCTATTTAAAAATATCCTTTTAACGAATCTGAAAAATTGAAATTTCATAGCGGGAATCAAAAGTTATGCCCAAATTAAAATTTAGAAAGGTCGCTATGAAATGTACAAAGGTCAAAATGCTACTTTTTGCATACGAAGGAATTTGAACTCGAAACCACTTCCATTGAGTTCAGAATGACATTTCTGCATTGAAAAACAGTAAACACTTATATATTTCAAGTTTCTAAAATTATTTGTTTAAAAAGTATTTTTAATATTTAATATATACGCCTTAAAAGTAGCCATTTTTCAAACGACCTCTGTTTTCGACGAATAGACTTTTGTTGGATTCGGAATGTCAAAATATAGTTAAGTTTAATTTTTCATAATTTTTAGAGTTAATTTGTGGCCGTGGCAAAAAGATTTCAGTTTTGTCAATTTCGGTCAATTTTAATCGGCTTGAAAATAGTCATTTTTCAAATGGGCTCAGAATTGAACGAAATTAATTTTCCTAGGTCCGCAGCGTCAAAACATAGCTAAATATAATTTTTTTTGGGAATTTTTGAAATTAATTTGTGACCCCGTGAATTTTTCCGTACGATTGAATTAAAAGTAAAAGAAAATATTTTAAATTAAAGAAAACTGGGTCAAGACAGTCATTTGGGCCTGCGGTACATAGCTAGATGAGTCCGGAATGGGGGTAAATAGGTAGGAACGACAGTCGTTGGGACTAATTCTGAGCTAGTGGCTAAACGGGCCTTAATGGGCTAATTAATTAATATAATAATATAAATATTAGACTAATTCAAATCCTAATTTCTAATGTTCAAAGCAGCCACCGCCCTCTCTTTGAATGGCCACCAACCTCCAAAATTCAAGCCTCAATAACTTTTGATCCGGTCGGTGAAATTCAACATATTATATACCGAATCGAAGAGATTTTCAAGACCTTTCAATCCATACGGTTAAGATCGGGTTTCAGTGCACGGATTCCGCGAATTCTCAGCCTGAAGTGGCTGCGTTTATGGGTGGTTTGCGGACCAGAGGGGGTTGCGAGTTGCACCCTAATGGAGGCGCGGGGAGAGTCGATGATGGCGGTCGAGATGGTGGCGTCCGATCGAATTCCGGTGGTGGCGTTGGTGGTGCGTCCAGAAGCAAAGAATGGAGTGAATGGGTTCACGTCGGCCTGAAGCATTTGGTAGGAAGAAGGATTAAATAGTTAATGACATGGTTAAGTAAAGTAATTAACTATTTAATTAATTATTTATGTAAATTGTCCAATGTTTAAACATATGTATCTCATCCAAATCTTAACGAAATTCAGCGAAACGAGAAGCGTTGGAATCGTATTTCAGAGATCTACACCGTATCAAACCAGATCTGAAAATGAGTACATTGGAAATTCAGAAAATTGTGAACACGATCTAATTGAGAACAGAAAATCCAGAAGGCATAAAAGCAAGGTGAGATTTCTATTTTCAAAAATGAATTAAATTTTTAATTATTTTAATTCTATTTGAAATCAATGTATGTATGGGATGATATTAGATCTGTGATGTTGTGATGGAAATTTATTGTTTGTTGTTTGTGTTGATTTAGATTTGCCACATGAAAATATCATTTTCATGATTGATTTAGATTTGCCATATAAAAACATGTTAATAGAAAAATTGATCATTAATCATTATATGTGTTGTTATTTAGAGACATATTATGTAAATAAAAAGTTCATTCATGTTAGCAACATCATATGTAAATAAACATGTCATTCTATCATAAAAATGTCATATTGAAATGAAATGTCATCTAGTTAAAAATATGTTTAGTTAGTGAATGTTACATGAAATTAATAGGTCATTTTTAGTTAGAAATGACATATTGAAATAGAAAGGTCGTGTTAGATTAAAATTAACATTTTAATTAGAAAATGTCTAGTGATACAAGATATTTATTTTTGTTATATAGAAAGGAGTAGAACAAAATATTCATTATAGAAATTTGGCGAAGAAAAAGAATAAATTTGGATCATTAGTAAAAGAGTAAGTTTTGCGATGTTATTGTATTTACATTTCTTATGTAAATAAAATGAACCAATTTAGTAATGAAACTTTAATTACATTTCTTATGCAAATAAAATAAACAACTTAGCGATAAAACTTTATTTACACTTTTTATGTAAATAAAATGAACATATTATTAGTGAAAGCTTTATTTACATTTCTTATATAAATAAAAAGTTTACATTTTAATGTAGATTAGATTAAAAAAATGGATTACACATTTTTGTTTGCATTCCTATGAGCAAACAAAACATAGTAAAAGAATAAAATTTGTTGTTAGAACACATAGGAAAGTGTAAAACAAATAAAAATGCCATTTTTATTTGTCATGATTAAAACTAGAATTAGATGCAAAATTGAAATACTCTTTTTATGTGCTATGTAAAAAAAAATAGTAATAAAATTTGTCTTGTATGTTTCAAAAACATAATTAGATTAAAAATAACAATTTTGCATTAAAAATGTTTACTGTAATCAAGTATGTCATTTTTGATAAAAAGATTTCATTAGAATAAAAATGTCAATTTTGTTAAACATGACATATTAGAATAAACATGCCGTTTTGTTGGACATGTTTAATTAGGAGAAAAATGTCACTTTCATTGGTAATGAAATATTTGAATAAAAGTCATTTTGTTATAAAATGATACATTAGAAGTAGCGTCAAAATTCACCGTTTTGTCAATATAAATTAGTAGCGTCAAAATTCACCGTTTTGTCAATATAAATTAGTAGCGTCAAAATTCACCGTTTTGTCAATATAAATTAGTAGCGTCAAAATTCACATTTTTGTCGATATAAAAGAGTAGCGTCAAAATTCACATTTTTGTCAATATATATTAGTAGCGTCAAATTCACACTTTTGTCTAAAGGAAAGAGTTGAAATAAAAAAAAATGTACATTTGGTTAAATGTGATGGTTGAGAACAAAAATAATACTTTTGTTTAAAAGTGATTTGAAAAAGACAAACCGGTTGTATGCATTTTCATTTATGTCCTATGTGTGAAGAAAAGGCAAAATTTGTAAACTTATTTTTATTTACATGTTATATGTAAAACAAAATATTTATTTTGTTAAATAGGTGGGTATGTCATAACAAAATGTTCATTTTGTTAAATAGAAAATTGTCAACGTAAAAGAAAAATAACATTTTAGTTATAAAATGTTGAGTTGATCAAAACATTACTTTTTATTTGTGTTTTGTTGAATTAGAATTGTCGACAAAACAAGTATCTCATTTTTATATGTTTTTGTTGAAATAGAATTGTCAACAAAAAAAAAAAAAAAGTTATCTATTTGCTTTGTTGAAAATGTTAGAATTGATTTAACATAAAATATCGTTTTTATGTTAATATGAAAGGAAAAGAATTTGAAATTGAAATATTAATTACATTTCTTATGTAATTAAAAGAAGGAATTTTTAATGTAATTAAAAGGGAGACTCTTACATTGTAATATTAATTGCATTTTTAATGTAATTAAAAAGGAATTTTTACATTGTAAATGAAAGATTTCATCTTTTGTTTGTTAAATAAAAGATTCCACCTTTTTGTTTGTTAAAATAAGAAAGTTTCACTTTTGATTGTAAATAAAAGAAAGTAAGCGTATCCGGCGATTTCCCACAAGGGTGATTTTCGGGTCGTTTCATCGTAATTATACTTCCAAATGGATACGACATATTTTCATGGATCTTCCGTTTCAAACCAAGGAAAAGTCTTTAACTAGAACCGCTCAACGAAATTGAAAACCAGAAATTATTACTGTCAGTTGTAGCTATATTTTTGTCTAGTCTCCAAACTCGGATCAACAGAATCAACCATATGCCTTCCTCATGCTCTTCACAGTGAAATTGCCAATGTACCATGCGGTAAGATAGGATTTGATAGATTCTTGAACTCAACATATTTCAACTCTTAGTCGCTTAAGACCCATTCTGTATAAATAGACCCACGACTAATTTACCGTTGAAATAAATTAAAGTCGAGTAAGAAAGACGAAGAAGAAAAATAGAAAAAGAAAATCGAATATGTTCTCTCACGAGTCCTAATTTAACTAATTCTTCTAATCATCTAACCTATGCTCTAATACTAAATGTAACACCCCACACTTTTATGAGCCCAAATTACAACAAAAATCAAAACTCGAACACGTCCAAGCATGAAATTTGTAAATTTGGTACCTACAAATAAATGAGCATAAGCATAATCAGAGTACGATAAAATAACTCATAAAGGAAATAAAATAGGATAATCTTGTACTAACTCAAGTAACTGTGTAACAACCGGGAAAATCAGAACCAATTTAAAAATTTTATTTTGGCAATTTAGATGAATTTTGAATATTTAAAATGATTTATTTTAAATAATAATGACAAGAAATTTATTTTGAATAGAATTAGAACGTATATATTTATTTGAATCGGCGTTAGAACATAAATATTTATTTTAATTATAAAAGGACCTGAAAATGGCGCAGTAATTTTAAAGTTCGATTTCAAATTTCAATTGAATGTACAGGTATCAAAATAAAGCGGATTTTAGTAAAACCAAAAATATTAGAATCTATCTGAAAATATCTTTTCAACTAATCCGAAAAGTTGAAATTGCATAGCGGGAACAAAAAGTTATGTCCAATTGAAAATTCAGAATAGTCGCTATGGAATTTTGGCCCTTAAAAATAGCCATTTTGCAAAAGACCTTCGTTTTCGATGAAACCTTGGATCCGGGATGTCAAGTTATTGTCGGATTCCAAAATTCATAATTTTTGGGATTAATATGTGGGCGTGGCGAAGTTAAACGTGTTTTGACAGTTTCAGTCAATTTCGATCGACCAGAAAATGGCAACTTTTCAAACGATCTCAGAATTTGACGAAATTATTTTTGTTAGGACCGTATCGTCAATATGAAGCTAGAAATAATTTTTCTGGAATTTTTGGGACTCGTATATGACCCCAGTAAATTGAAATGTACATTTAAAAATCAATCTAATGATTTAAATGTTAATTTAAACGAAAACTGATCGAAACAATGGAATTGGCTTACGAAACGTATCCCATTGTGTTCGTAATGGGGGTAATTAGCTAGGGACGACAGTCGTTGGGTTTGAATCAGAGTTCGAATAAAAAGCGAACTTTTTACGTAAATTAAATAAATAATTATATAAATATATAACTAACTTTCACTCCCCTTTTTCTCTCTCCCTCATCCCTCGTTGACCAGATTAGAAAGAAAGAAGAAAGCCCGATGGAAATCCTCTCAGCCCCGCTCCCCCACGTCGAACTCACCGCCGCTTCACCGGGCTGCCGCCACCAAGGATCGGACCCCCTCCCTCCGCTCCTCCGATCCTTTCTCTACCCTCTTCTATAGTAAACCGATGCGCGCCCCAACCCAAAACCCTAGCCGCACCTCCTCAGCCTCAGATCCGCCACCACCATCTCCACGACGCCGTGGCCACCTCTGCAACCCTCCACCTCCAGTCGGCAGTCCATACTTTGATTTAGGTTAGTTTTTATTTATTTATAATTAGTTTATATAAGATTGTAAATATATATAAATCTGATTTTATATATAAAAATATGAGTTTGTTTACAAATTAACAACATAAAAATGTAATCCTTTTTTATGTTGAAAGAGAGATGTGATTTTTATGCTAATAAAGTTATGATTTTCAGAAATATAACATTGTTCTTATATAAAAATAGGAATTTTATTATGAAGAAGTTTATATAAAAAGTGGGATTTTTATACATATTGTAGCATAAAGAAAAGATTAGTTTTTCTTTTATAAAAAGGTTAGATTTTTATATAGGAAAAGAATAGATTTTTATATGTAAAAGGTTAGATTTTTATATAGGAAAAGAACAGATTTTTATATGTGAAATGGTTAGATTTTTATATAGGAAAAGAATAGATTTTTATATGTAAAAAGGTTAGAATTTTATATAGGAAAATAATAGATTTTTATATGTAAAAAGAATAGTTTTTTATATGTAAAAAGAATAGATTTTTATATGTAAAAAGAACATATTTTTATATGCAAAAAGAATAGATTTTTATATGAAAAAAGATTTGATTTATAAAAAGTAGGATTTTTATTTATTAAAGAAGCGATTTTTATGCAAACGGTATAAGAAGAAAGATGTGATTTTTGCATGAAGCGATATAAAAATATAATCTTTACAATGTATGAAGCGATATAAAAATATAATCTTTACAATGTATGAAGCGATATAGAAATATAATCTTTACAATGTATGAAGCGATATAGAAATATAATCTTTATAATGTATGTAGCATTATATAAAAATATGATTTTTATAATGAAGTAGTGATAAAAATTCAATTTTTATATATACGAAGTAGAAATAAAAATAGTGAATTATATATATATATAACAACAATATAAAGAAGTGATTTTTTTACATACATAACAACGATATAAAAATGTGATTTTTATATGTAAAGCGTAATGATAAAAATGTGATTTTTAATATCAACTGCGTGAAACAGATGACGATGGAACGGACTTAAATCAAAACGGAATCGAAACCGTCCTTTAAAGAATGGAGTGGAATCCCAAAGGTAAGAACTCCTCATTTAATTTATTTACTAGTTAGATATATATACTAGGATGCAGACGGTGCTTAGCAGCACCTGACACCCGTTGTCCACAGACCATGGGCAACTTGTTTATTAGTTTGGTTGTGTTGTGAAAATTGATTGTGTGATGTGGAATGGAATAAAATATTTTATAGTTGAAAATATTTTATAGTTGAAAATATTTTATAGTTAAAAATATAATTTTTAACGTGTATTTGAATAAAATAAATATTCATAAACAAATCGGACGATTTGTTTACGTACACTGCTTTGATTGATATTGATTGGGATGATACATTTTACACATCGCGCAACTGCACAAATAAATCTGTGTCTGTTGTTTGAAAACCCCACACAGGTATTGGGATGATATATGACATACACTAGTCCCAATAATTAGCTATATGTCGATCGATTGATTGACAAGCTGTTGTAAGCGTTAAATATTTAATGCTTATGCAGTGTAGAATGCACTTTGGATGGTGGCTGATTGCGTTTGATTGTTGTTCGATACATATGTGTATGAAATCCATATAATTACATTATATGGTAATTGACTGTGTCTGATTCTAGTTCAGAAAGAAAGAATATTTTAAAATAATGATTATTTTAAAATAATATTCAGTAATGGATCAAAATGTGATTTTGATGTCCGATTTGGGGATGGAAACGAATATATTTAAAAATAAATAAAGCTGCGTTGATTTGATATGTGTCATTTTGACGTGAACGATATTTATATCAATTTTATTCATTGTTATAATGAATATCGAAAAGGAAATGATTTCGAAATCTAATGTTTTGAAAATATTATCATTTATATATCGATGATATGGAATATTCAATTTTGATTTGAAATTGAATATTAAATTGAAATCGTTTTGAAAACGAATTTAAAACGATTTATAAAATACGTTTTAAAAGGAAATCAACGAAATATATATTATATATATAATATAATGGCCTGAATAGAACGCGCCGCGCCGTGGCAGTTCGCGAATTTCGATCATTGACTTCGAATGGACATTACGAGAGATCCGACCGTCGGATTCTCCTAAAACCGGAACAGTTGAGTTCGTATCGAAAAGAGCTTTCTAACGAATATTAGAGATTTGAAATCTAGCGGCTGGATTTGGAATTATGTCCAAATCAAATTTGGAAAATGTCGTTGTAAGTGCAGTTCGATGGTTGTTTATGGAAATCGACTGTAAGTGCCTTAATAAAGTTATTAAAAATATCAATAATTTGTGTAAAATCATAATAAAGGATTTGGAAGGAATTGGGATGAAAAATCCCATATTCGAAAAGATAAAAATATGTTTTTGTCGAAATGAACTAGTTTTGAACAAGAATTAAAAATCCTATATTTTTAAATAAATAAATTGAATTTGAAGTGGTTTTAAAAATAACCAGGATTTCCAATATATGAATTGGAATGGATTTAAATCGAAATTATCTTCAGAATACTTCGATATTGGATTCCGTGATTTTACGAATATTATGGAGGAATTTGGAAGATATAGATATATCGTTATTCCAATATGATATTTGTTGATTTCAGAATTTGATATCCAATATGACATATCGTTATTCAGAGCCTTGTACTTAATATCAAATTAGATTTTGGGTTTGTCGTGAATGGTATCTTTAATAATATTGTTCTTAAACTCAATGGAGTTATGAAAATTAGAAACTAACTGGAGATTAGTTAAGTTGAATGGTTTCCTGGGTATTGATCTGATGTTGGTTTCGACCTTCGGGGTTAACATTTAGAAAATGGTTCTCTTACTAATTTACGATTAGGGACTGATGGAATGTGAACTGGGTTTGTTGTGAACTGTGTTTTAGCGACATTCGTTCTTTAACCCGATTTACAGTGAAATGGGACTTGGAATTTATAAATCTTTTATTAAGATTTAAAGGAGATTTTCCAAGGTAAAGTTTTCCAATTTAACGTATTAAATTGGAATTGAATGGAATTCGATTTGGTAATAATCGAAGTAAGCTTCTGTAGAGGAAGACAGTTAATATATATGGAATTTAAGAGGCCTTGTCGTTATTCCATTTATATTATCGGTGGGATATGGAAGTTTATATCGATTATATATGTCGATTTGTTTTCCATGAAGATTCCATTTTAATGGAATGTGATTTTGGGTTGTCATGAATGGTATCTTTAATAATATTGTTCTTAGACCCAACGGAGTTAAGAAAATCAGAAACTAACTGGACATTTGTTAAATTGAATGGTTTCCTGGGTATTGATCTGATGTTGGTTTTGGCCTTCGGGGTTAATACTTAGGGAATTGTTCACTTTCTAATTTACGGTTAAAGGCTGATGGAATGGAATGTGATTTTGGGTTTATAGTAAACCGTTTTTTAAATGACATTGGTTCTTTAACCCAGTTAAAGACAGGATATGATTTCCCAAGTTAAACAATCGTTAATATTGATTTTTGGGAAAATTAAAACCAAGTGGATTTTTAATGCATCTTTAATTAGATTGAAATGATATCCAAAGGAAGATTAAAGAATAAATTTAAAGAATTTATCTTTGATAAAATTAATGGGAACCTTTCCCAAAGTATAAGGATATTTGAATAAAGGATTATTCTGGATTGGAATGAGGCGTATGTTGTGTTTTTATAACACTTTTTTATTATATACGCGAGCTATTCAGAAAGACCGGGTTTATCCCATTCTAAGTAACTGATTCGACGATGTGTCGAGGATGAAGACGGTGGTTGAAGACAGGAGGTCTTCACATCGTTTGGATGATTACTAATGTCTTGATTGGGCTGTACACCCAAGACAACGTAATAAGTGGTGATCGTCTAGACGTACTTGGAGATCGACTGGATATGCGAGGACCTCTCCCATGTATTGGACATATGGGGGAGGAATAAGGTGCCTTCGGTTTCTTTTAGACCCAGAACGAACTTGTAAATGGATGTGTGTCCGACATCGGAATTCATTCTGCGTGATTGATAGACATCGGCTGCATAGCGTGAAATGCCTGTGTGGCATGCTGAGATGCAAATGATCAAGGCTTCTGTTGAAAAGCAGAGTCTTGTGGTTGATGATCAAAGCACGGTTTTGAAATAGCATAGCTTTGTGTAGCATTGACTCGCAAGCCTCACACCCCGGTGTGAACCAGAAATGGAAGAGGACTTCAGGGAGGACATGCGTTTCTTTCTAGCTTGAAGTGGTGTCAGCGTTTTACTAGACCTGGCATTTTACTTATGTGGATGATGGATAGCGAGGCACCTCGGTTATATCGGTCGTTCCAGGGCCGATAGTTTGGTCGGGATATGACCAGTTTGTGCCCCATTGGGTGGGGAAACGCATTGTTCAAGCATTTTAATCCACTCCATGTGGACCGGCCCTGATGATCTAAGGCTTGACTGAGTACTTGCCTGAGACATGGTAGGCTAGATTGTCTCGAAGCGGTAAGGACGATCCCTTGCCTTGGTTTACAGATGGAAATCCAACTTCCAATACGAGACATTTGCGGTTTTGATTGTAGAGCCTAGTATTGGCGACATGATATATGGTACCCATGCCATCTAGGATTGATACATTTATATTTGAAGTCGTTTTATACATTATGCACTTATAATAGTATCAAATGATTTGTTTTAACGTACCAATCATGTTTGGATATTATAAGGGAAAACCCTATTCCCCTGCTTGCGTTGCATTGTGTGATAGGACCTAGGTCTTATAATATCTTCATTTTTCCAAAAAGCATTGCACTGTTTTGTTATATGCACTGGTATTCTTGGGAGGAAACCCGTTCCGTGTTATACGACGTGGTCCCTTGATATATCTGATTTAAAGGAAAGTTTTAAATAACAGTTTTAGCTCTCACACCAGTCACATAACTGACCAAGGGTTTATTGTTTTAACCTAAACTCTGGGTGCCCCTATTTTCCGCATGGGCAGTTAGTAGTTTTGGTTTTGCAGATTTATATTCACAGGATCCTGGTTTACAACTGGAATGATATTCGGAAATCTCTATATCCGTATATTCTCTTCAGTTGTGTTTTGTATTATTTTCCGCTGCATTGTAACTTGTAAATCACTGATATTAGTAAATGTGTAATATTTATTCATACTCTGTATATTCTTGTATTCTGATGAAATTGTTGTAATAAGCAATGAAATGTTCTTCTGTTTGTGTTCTGATTCGTCTTATCCTCAAAGCAATCCGGGCTTTCCTTCATGGGGAAGTTCGGGTCGTTACAGTTGGTATCGGAGCTTTGGTTTACAGGGCTCGGAGAACAAGACACGTTAGAACCAAATGAGAGAATTCATCAGAGATTGGATTTGTAATATCCAATGAGAATGACTGTTAGAGATAGGATCAATATTATCCTAGAACGAGTGTGAAGAGTAATGATTTTAAAATAAAAATGAAAACAATTTTTGTTTTGAAATTTAAACCATTTCAGACGTATTTGAATATTTATTTCGACAATCCAATATGTAAAGATTTTGCATATACGCCTTGCAAACGTATATTCAAAGTTTTAATATACTGGATAGTTATAGAATCACACTCTAGTCGCCTGGAGATGACACTGATGATAACAGCTACATCATCAGTATATATATGTTCGAATTTCAAAAGTGGGATTTTTATATATTTCCAATTGACTGGTGTGAGAACCAAAACTAGATAGGGTTTATTGTAGTGAATTGGCATCAAAAATATGATTTTTGGATTATATATTAAAGTTATGCATTTGAAAAGCTAATCAACTAATTGATTGATTATTATGTTGTGTGATTAGTTATTTAAGCCCATATGTGAAAGAATGGTACATTTAGGCCAAATTGAACCAAATTTTGAACTATATTGAAAATTGTTTGGAAATGCATGCATGTACATATATACGTGTGAACAGGTTATAGCAAAGAGGCTATAGAAGAGGAATAAAATTGTATGCCCGACAAATAGGTACATGTTTACTAATTTATTGGGTTTGGATGATTTTATGAGCCGATTGGCCAACCGCTTGGCTAGCCTCTTGGCTTTTTCTTTTTGAGATGAGAGGGCATGTGTGGCGGTTTGGGGATTTTCTCGGTGCTCCCGTATAGAGGAGGTTATGGCGAAATTTTTCGAAAATTTAAGGTGTTAGCCAAATTTTTGAAAATTTTGAAAAGTTCCTAAAAACTGAAAAGTTGAAGAACTTAAGCCATAATGGAAATAATGAAAGTTGAGTTGATTAGTTAAACAACTTTCAGCTCCGTTCCTTTTCGAGGATGAAAAGATTTTAAGTGGGGGAGATTGTAACAACCCGGAAAATCCAAACCAATTTAATTTTTTTTTGGGCAATTTTGATGAATTTTGAATATTTAAAATGATTTATTTTAAATAATAATGACCAGAAATTTATTTTGAATAGAATTATAACGTATATATTCATTTGAATCGGCATTAGAATATAAATATTTATTTTAATTATAAAAGGAACTAAAAATGGCGTGGTAGTTTGAAAATTCGATTTCAAATTTCAATTGAATGTATAGGATACAAAATAAAAAGGATTTTAGTAAAACAAAAAAATATTAGAATCTATTTGAAAATATCTTTCCAACGAATCCGAAAAATTGAAATTTCATAGCGGTAATAAAAAGTTATGTCCAATTGAAAATTCAGAATAGTCGCTATGGAATTTTGGCCCTTAAAAATAGTCATTTTGCAAACGACCTCCGTTTTCGACGAAACCACTTTTGTGAGATCCAGGATGTCCATTTATTGCTGGATTCCAAAATTCATAATTTTTGGGATTAATATGTGAGCGTGGCGAAGTTAGACGTGTTTTAACAGTTTCAGTCAATTTCGATCGACCAGAAAATGGCCATTTTTCAAATGGTCTCAGAATTTGATGAAATTAGTGTTGTTAGGACCGTATCATCAATATGAAGCTAGAAATATTTGTTCTGGAATTTTTTGGACCCGTATGTGACCCCAGTAAATTGAAATGTACGTTTAAAAATCAATATAATGATTTAAATGTTAATTTAAATGAAAACTAATCGAAATGATGGAATTGGCTTACGAAACATATCCCATTGTGTTCGGAATGAAGGTAATTAGCTAGGGACAACAATTGTTGGGTTTGAATCAGAGTTCGAATAAAAACCTAACTTTTTATGGAAATTAAATAAATAATTATATAAATAACTTTCACTCCCCTTTTTCTCTCTCCCTCTTCCCTCGCTGACCAGAATAGAAAGAAAAAAAAGAAGAAGAAAGCTCGACGGAAACCCGCTCAGCCCCCCCCCCCCCCCAATGTCGCACTCGTCGCCGCTTCATCAGGGTGTCGCCACCAAGGATCGGACCCCCTCCCTCCGCTCCTCCGATTCCTTCTCTCCCCTCTTTTTCAGTAAACCGATGCATGCCCCAATCCACGAAAATCTGGCCCCAACCCAAAATCCTAGCCGTGCCTCCTCAGCCTCAGATCCGCCACCACCATCTCCCCGACGCCGCGGCCACCTTGGCAACCCTCCACCTCCAGTCGGCAGTCCAGACTTTGATTTTGGTTAGTTTTTAATTTACTTATAATTAGTTTATATAAGGTTGTAAATATATATAAATCTGATTTTATATATAAAAATATGAGTTTGTTTACAAATTAACAACATAAAAATGAAGTCCTTTTTTTATGTTGAAAGAGAAATATGATTTTTATTCTAATCAAGTTATGATTTTCAGAAATATAACATTGTTCTTATATAAAAACAGGAATTTTATTATGAAGAAGTTTATATAAAAAAATGGGATTTTTATATATACTGTAGCATAAAGAAAAGATTAGTTTTTCTTTTATAAAAAGGTTAAATTTTTATATAGGAAAAGAATAGATTTTTTATATGGCAAAAGGTTAGATTTTTATATAGGAAAAGAATAGATTTTTTATATGGCAAAAGGTTAGATTTTTATATAGGAAAAGAATAGATTTTTATATGTAAAAAGGTTAGATTTTTATATAGGAAAAGAATAGATTTTTATATGTAAAAAGGTTAGATTGTTATATAGGAAAAGAATAGATTTTTATATGTAAAAAGAATAGATTTTTGTATGTAATAAGAATAGATTTTTATATGTAAAAAGAATAGATTTTTATATGCAAAAAGATTTGATTTATAAAAAGTAGGATTTTTATTTACTAAAGAAGCGATTTTTATGCAAACGGTATAAGAAGAAAAATGTGATTTTTGCATGAAGCGATATAAAAATATAATCTTTACAATGTATGAGGCGATATAAAAATATAATCTTTACAATGTATGAAGCGATATAGAAATATAATCTTTATAATGTATGTAACATTATATAAAAATATGATTTTTATATTGAAGTAGTGATAAAAATTCGATTTTTATATATATGAAGTAGAAATAAAAATTGTGATTTATATATATATAACAACAATATAAAGAAGAGATTTTTTTACATACATAACAATGATATAAAAATGTGGTTTTTATACGTAAAGTGTAGTGATAAAAATGTGATTTTTAATATCAACTGTGTGAAACAGATGACGATGGAACGGACTTAAATCAAAACGGAATCGAAACCGTCCTTTAAAGAATGGAGTGGAATCCCAAAGGTGAGAACTCCTCACTTTAATTTATTTACTAGTTAGATATATATACTAGGATGCAGACGGTGCTTAGCAGCACCCGACACCCGTTGTCCACAGACCATGGACGACTTGTTTGTTTGTTTGGTTGTACTGTGAAAATTGATTGTGTGATGTGGAATGGAATAAAATATTTTATAGTTAAAAATATAATTTTTAATGTGTAAATGAATAAAATAAATATTCATAAACAAATCGGACGATTTGTTTATGTACCTGATTTGACTGATACTGATTGGGACGATAAATTTTACACATCGCCCAACTACACAAATAAATCTGTGTTTGTTGTTTGAAAATCCCACACGGGTATTAGGATGATATATGACATACACTAGTCCCAATAATTAGCTGTATGTCGATCGATTGATTGACAAGCAGTTATAAGCGTTAAATATTTATATTTGATGCTTATGCATTGTAGAATGCACTTTGGATGGTGGTTAATTGCGTTTGATTGTTGTTCGATACATGTGTGTATGAAATCCATATAATCACATTATATGGTAATTGACTGTGTCTAATTCCAGTCCAGAAAGAAAGAAGATTTTAATATAACAATTATTTTAAAATAATGAATATTTTAAAATAATATTCAGTAATGGATCAAAATGTGATTTTGATGTCCGATTTGGGGATGGACATGAATATATTTAAAAATATATAAAGCCGTGTTGATTTGATAAGCGCCATTTTGATGTGAACGATATTTATATCGATTTTATTCATTGTTGTAATGAATATCGAAAGGAAATGATTTCGTAATCTAATGTTTTGAAAATATTATCATTTACATATCGATGATATGGAATATTCAATTTTGATTTGAAATTGAATATGAAGTTGAAATCGTTTTGAAAATGAATTTAAAACGATTTATAAAATATGTTTTAAAAGGAAATCGATGAAATATATATTATATATATAATATAATGGCCTGAATAGAACGTGCCGCGCCGCAGCAGTTCGCGAATTTCGACCATTGACTTCGAATGGACATTACAGGATATCCGACCGTCGGATTCTCCTAAAACCGGAACTGTTGGGTTCGTATCGAAAAGATCTTTCTAACGAATATTAGAGATTTGAAATCTAATGGTTGGATTTGGAATTATGTCCAAATCAAATTTGGAAAAGGTCGTTGTAAGTGTAGTTCGATGGCCGTTTATGGAAATCGACTGTACAAGCCTTGATAAAATTATTAAAAATATCAATAATTTGTGTAAAATCATAATAAAGGATTTGAAAGAAATTGGGATGAAAAATCCATATTTGAAAAGATAAAAAAATATTTTTGTCGAAATGAACTAGTTTTGAACTAGAATTAAAAATCCAATATTTTTAAATAAATAAATTGGATTTGAAATGGTTTTAAAAATAACTAGGATTTCCAATATATGAATCGGAATGTATTTAAATTGAAATTATCATCGGAATATTTCGATATTGGATTCCGTGATTATACAGATATTGTGGAGGAATTTGGAAGATATAGATATATTGTTATTCCAATACGATATTTGTTGATTTGAAAATTTGATATTGAATATAAGCCGATATATTTTCTACTTATAGCCTTGTATTTAATATCAAATTGGATTTTAGGTTTGTTGTGAATGGTATCTTTAATAATACTGTTCTTAAACCTTATGGAGTTAAGAAAATTAGAAACTGACTAGAGATTAGTTAAGTTGAATGGTTTCCTGGGTATTGATCTAATGTTGGTTTCGGCCTTTGGGTTAACACTTAGGGAATTGTTCTCTTACTAGTTTACGGTTAGGGACTGATGGAATGTGAATTGGGTTTGTTGTGAACTATGTTTTAGCGACATTCATTCTTTAACCTGATTTACAGTGAAATGAGATTTGGAATTTGTAAATCTTTTGTTAAGATTTAAAGGAGATTTTTCAAAGTAAAGTTTTCCAATTTAACGTATTAAATTGGAATTGAATGAAATTCGATTTCGTAATAATCAAAGTAAGCTTCTGTAGAGTAAGACGGTTAATGTATATGGAATTTAAAAGGCCTTGTCTTTATTCAATTTATATTATCGGTGGGATATGGAAGTTTATATCGATTATATATATCGATTTGTTTTCCATGAAGATTCCATTGTTAATGGAATGTGATTTTGGGTTGTCGTGAATGGTATCTTTAATAATACTGTTCTTAGACCCAACGGAGTTAAGAAAATCAGAAACTAACTAGAGATTAGTTAAATGGAATGGTTTCCTAGGTATTGATATGATGTGGGTTTCGGCCTTCGGGGTTAATACTTAGGGAATTGTTCACTTGCTAATTTACGGTTAAAGGCTGCTGGAATGGAATGTGATTTTGGGTTTATAGTGAACCGTGTTTTAAATGACATTGGTTCTTTAACCCAGTTAAAGACAGGATATGATTTCCCAAGTTAAACAATCGTTAATATTAATTTTTGGTAAGATTAAAACCAAGTGGAGTTTTAATGCATCTTTAATTAGATTGAAATGATATCTAAAGGAAGATTAAAGGATAAATTTAAAGAATTTATCTTTGATAAAATTAATGGGAACCTTTCCCAAAGTATAAGGATATTTGGATAAAGGAATATTCTAGATTGGAATAAAGCGTATGTTGTGTTTTTATAACACTTGTTTATTATATACGCGAGTTATTCTGAAAGACCGGGTTTATCCCATTCTGAGTAACTGATTCGACGATGTGTCGAGGATGAAGACGGTGGTTGAAGACCGGAGGTCTTCACATCGTTTGGATGATTACTAATGTCTTGACTGGTCTGTACACCCAACACAAGGTAATAAGTGGTGATCGTCCCGACATACTTAGAGATCGACCAGATATGCGAGGACCTCTCCCCTGTATTGGACATATGGGGGAGGAATAAGGTGCCTCCGTTTTCGTTCAGACCTAGAACGAACTTATAAATTGATGTGTGTCTGACATTGGATTTCATTCTGTGTGATTGGTAAACATCGGTTGCTTTGCATGAATTGCCTGTGTGGCATGCTGATATGCAAATGATCAAGGCTTCTGTTAAAAAGCACAGTCTTGTGGTTGATGATCAAAGCGCGTCTTTGATATAGAATATCTTTGTGTAGCGTTGACTCGCGAGCCTCACACCCCGGTGTGAACAAGAAATGGGAGAGGACTTCAAGGAGGACATGCGTTTCTTTCTAGCTAGGAGCGGTGTCAGCGTTTTACTAGCCCTGACATTTTACTTATGTGGATGATGGATAGCGAGGCGCCTCGGTTATATCGGTCGTTTTGGGGCCGATAGTTTGGTCGGGATATGACCAGTTTACGCCCCATAGGGTGGGGAAACGCATTGTTCAGGCACTTTAATCCACTCCATGTGGACCGGCCCTGACTATCCAAAGGCTCGACTGAGTACATGCCTGAGACATGGTAGGCTAAATTGTCTCGAAGTGGTAAGGACGATCCCTTGCCTTGGTTCACAGATGGAAATCCAACTTCCAATACGAGACATTTGCAGTTTTGATTGTAGAGCCTAGTATTGGCAACATGGTATATGGTACCCATGCCATCTAGGATTGATACATTTATATTTGAAGTTGTTTTATACACTATGCACTTAACATACCAAACATGTTTGACTATTATAAGGGAAAACCCTATCCCCCAGCTTGCGTTGCATTGTGTGATAGGACCTGGATCTTATAATAGCTTCATTTTTCCAAAAACCATTGCGCTGTTTTGTTATATGCACTGGTATTCTTGGGAGGAAACTTGTTCCGTGTTATATGGCGTGGTCCCTTGATATATTTGATTTAAAGTAAAGTTTTAAATAACTGTTTTAGTTCTCACACCAGTCACATGACTGACCTGGAGTTTATTGTTTTAACCTAAACTCTGGGCGCCTCTATTTTCCGCACAGGCAGTTAATAGTTTTGGTTTTGCAGATTTATATTCACAGGATCTTGGTTTACAGCTGGAATGATATTCAGAAATCATTGTATCCGTATATTCACTTCAGTTGTGTTTTGTAATATTTTCCGCTGCGTTGTAACTTGTAAATCTCTGATATTAGTAAATGTGTAATATTTATTCATACTCTGTATATTCTTGTATTCTGATGAAATTGTTGTAATAAGCAATGAAATTTTCTTCTGTTTGTGTTCTGATTCGTCTTGTCCTCAAAGCAATCTGGGCTTTCCTTTACGGGGAAGTTTGGGTCGTTACAAACTGCCTTTTTAAAAGTGAGTCACCATGTCAATATTGAGCACGAGAGAAAACGAGAACCGAAAACCAAACTTTTACAGCTATGAGAACCCGACCTTCTCTAGAAAACATGGAAGGTTGTAATGAGGAGGGGTCTAGAACAATAAGATTCTGATGAACAAGAAAAGTACAGCATAACTTACAATACACAGATGTATCCCGTTTGGTTCAACCTAAGATATATGTCTGTCAAGGCTAGTAATTCTGACATAACCTTGTAAACATTTACGCACAACTCTAACTACCCTTCCTAAAGTAGTATTCCCAATGATATTGATACCGAGATAGAACATTTATGCATACATTTGTGAAGCCTTTATTCCATCATCTAACTAATTATTAAACCAAGAAGTGAACTCCTAACTACGGAGTTAATTTACTTATGTGTGTATACTTAGCTAACTTAGAGTACGCCTGAGTATGTCATCTCCCGGACGTTACCGACCATTCCAAGCGCGCGCCAACAACAACCAGGAAAGTAGATGCTTTTAGCACATAGGTTAATACTTGGGCTCCATACCATATTACACCTTTAATGTAACGACCTGTATTCTACGCATCAAAGGATCGTAGAATATTTATTTCTTTTACATATGAAGTCGTATAGTCATGTAACTTTGGGAGACGACTATTGTGGTCATTTCCCATGTTCATGATTTTTCCCGATTTTTAAATGACCATTTTAACCCTAGTTGGTACTGTTTTGGCCATAGCTTTTGACTGGAAAGGAATTTTGACCTAAAACCACTTCCATTGGCTTCAGATGATGGTTTCTCTTTCCGTAGAGTGGTCATAATAGCCAAAGGGACTTACCGTTTGGGAGATATGGCTGAATGAAGATTTAGAGGGTTAATTTTGGTTAATTGGGCCTAACCGGGTTATTAGCAGCTAGGCCCAGAGGGGAATTTCGGGTTTAGAGGCATAGGAGGGCTGATTAGGGTTAGGAAATCACTCTCATTTCAGTTTTGAGCCGCCACAAACCTTCTTGAGACCTTAGTAATGGCTTCCATCCTCTAAAACCACTCCAAAACACATTTTTGTGAAGATTAAGCCTAAACTACATCGAACCAAGGCCAAATAGCAACAAAGCAAGGTTGGAGTTGCTGCTATACATAGGAATTCGACCCAAACAGAGAGTATTTCAGATTTGGTGTTTTATTTTGTGGCAAAGGTGTGTGATTTGCATAGTTTTTGCACTAATTACGGTAACTAAGGGTAATTAGTGAAGATTAGCGAATTTATACACTGATAAATTCTGGAAAAATGTTTATAAATTTGAAAATAATATTTTATGTCTCTGTTAGAAAATTTGGACGATTTGATTAAGTTTTACTAAGTATGTGCTTAAACATGATTAAGTGGGATTATGGGAAAATGTGGGGTTTTAGTCACTTTTGATCCAATTTGATTCATTTGAATTGTTGTTTAGCTGTTTGTGGTTGCTATTACATGTTGCTATGACTCTATGGTGTGTTTTATGATTGATTAGAAGTGTTAGATTTGTCAAAAACGCCGTCGAATGGCGTAAAATACTTGCTGGAAGAGTTGCAGAAAAGTGCAGGTTTTGGACCGGATCGGATATGGAGGCTCGGATCGGATGAGTTGAACTAGGCAAGGGATCTGATCGGATCGGAACTGGACACTTGAGACAATTGGCAAAAAGGAAGGCCACGCTAATTGAACTGGGATCGGATCGGATAAAGGAGGAGAGATCGGATCGACTTAAGGACGAAGGACTCGGATCGGATCGACTGAAGGAGGAAGGGCTCAGACTGAAGTAAGACGAAGGAATTGGATCGGAGCAAATGAAGAAACGAGGGAGCGGATCGGAGCGGAAGCACAAACTGGAAGGGAGATGGCACCCGACCCGGCCCGGAGGAGGACACCCGACCCGGCCCAAAGTGGAACACCCGACCCGACCCGACGCTACGCTATGAACCCAAACCGAACCGCTACAGAAGGAGAACCCGACCTGACCCAGTATTGACCAATAACCCGAGATGCAAAGGTAGTCCAATATGAGAAGTTAGAGCTCAGGATCCAGTTGGGAACCGATGAGTTCACTTCATGATTGGGTTTTGCTGCGGGACGTGTGCCAAGAGGCAGTCGATGTCTATGACTTTGGATCACTATGTATGGGAAGTACGTGAACGGGTTCAAGGCCACAGTGGCCTAGGTACGACTAAAGGGCTATAGACCAATGAAGTGGGGTCATTTGTAAAGATTTGGTCATGACTCCATGTGGTAAGCTTGGTAGTAGCAGTAGTTGTACAAGTCGAACTCCGTCACTACTTCAATGGGTCTAGTGATTGACAGTGGTGGACATCGTATGCTTTACGCACTGAGTGAGAGATGTGAGGATGGTTGCTATGGTTGATTTATTTGCTATCATTATGACATGCACGCCCCACCCTCGTATTCTTTACACTATTTTTGGCACCTTAGAGTACTGTACGGTATGTGGTACTAACTCTTTGGTTGCAGGTCCAGGTTCAGGTATGGTTTAGTATACCTGTTATTATTCTGTTTAGATGCTTATCGCTCATACCAGGCTTTATGTCTGACCCAGAGTTTTATGTCTCCTCTTATTACTCTGGGTGCTCACACGAGCAGACTAGAGACAGGTTAGCTGGTGATGCACGGGTAGATGATCCGGAGACGAGCAGGAGGCTTTCACGTAATATATACATAGTATTCTCCCTGTGTTGTTGAAGATCACTGCTTGGGCATTAGTGGTGTATCCTCTACTTTAGCTTTCTTTTGTTTAGAGACAGTAAATTTGAAAAGTTGCAATAAGCTGTATTTGGATTTCCGCTGCTCTGATGTTGATGTTGGTTTTAGTTATCAGCTTATACACCGTCTCACCTGTTTTATGTCAAGTATTTTGTTATTATATTTTACTCCATGCGCTGTGAGACATTCTACAGGTTCCTCGTTTAGTTAATTTCCTTATTTCCTTTCTTCTGACGACCGTCCCGTGCTAGTCGGGCATGTGTACAGCGCACTTTCGGAGGAAATGCAGGCTGGTGCGGGGCGGGCCGTCACACTTGGTATCAGAGCGAGTTTGCGTAGTTAACCTAGGGAAGTTATCAGGGAGAGATAATATATGTATACGAGAGAGCGTATTTGTGATTATTTTGGTTTTCAAGATCTATATATATACTATTAGTAGTATAAGAATGAAGTCGTGCTGCAATAGCACCACTATGGGGTCGTTAATCGTTTCCTTTTTCAGATTGACGATGAGCCGATATGTTAGAGGTATCGGTAGAGGGGCCAATAATGGGAATGCTGCTGACATGAGGGCGATGTTTACTGACCTCATGAGAGAGATGCTTAGGGATGTGCAGAGAGCAGCTCCCAATGGTGGAAATGGTCGTGGTCCAATAGTGCAGGCGCCGAGAGTCGACTTCGCCAAGCTGAATAAGGATTATACTAGCCTTGGTGGGAAGCCGTTCCACGGAACGGAGTTGGCCACGGATGTTCAAGATTGGTTGGATAGTTGCGAACGTATCTTTGAGGATTTGGGTATCGAGGATGCGATGAAGAGAAAGCTAGCGTCCCGTCAGCTGCAAGGGCGGGCAATGAATTGGCAGAATGCTATAAAGGCAGCTACTCCCGAAGATCAAATTACTTGGGAGCAGTTTAAGGCTCGCTTTAGCGAGAAGTTCATTCCAGCTGCTCAGAAGTCAGTGCTGTTTAAGAAATTCTTGGAGCTCAAGCAGAATGGCAGAGCTGTCTCGGAGTATATTGCTGAATTCGACACTTTGTCGAAGTATGGGTTATCTCTTATTGATACTGCCGAGAAGAAGAATGAGAAATTCATAACTGTTTTGGATCAGTACTTGGGGGAAAGGCTTATTAACCACGTCGATGAGACGTTTGAATCGATTGCTGGGAAAGCATTGAGATCAGAAAGTCTCTACCCTAAGCCGAAGACTGAGGTTGCATCCGCAGATGAGCCAAAGCCACAAGCAAGTGGTGGAGGCAAGGGTGGTTCCCAGAATAAGAGAAAGCAAAATTAGACTAAGGATGGCCAGAAGAAAAAGAATAAGCAAGATGTTGAGTGCTTCAGCTGTGGTAAGAAGGGCCATTATGCTAGTAATTGTCGGGCCAAGCCAGCGGATAGGAAGTGCTTCAACTGTGGCCAAATGGGACATCACAAGGACAAGTGTCCGCAACCCCCCAAAGAAAAGCAAATGGTGAAAGCCTACGCCCTTAATGCTATTCCTTCTTCGTCGAATGCCCCAACTGCGGCGGAGAAGGGAAAGAATGTCGTCATTCAAGGTATGCTTTCTGTTTATGATGTTCCTGTTAGAGTTTTGTTTGATACCAGAGCTTCCAGTTCTTTCATATCTAGTGACCTGGTAGATAGGTTGGGATTGGAGCCCGAGATTGTCGATAGACCTTTAGTAGTGATGAACCCGATCGACAGTTCGACTAGCCTTAGCATGATTTATCGTAATGTGGTCTTATCGAGTCATGGATGCATGTTTGTTTGTGATTGCTTTGTTTTGGGCTTTACTGGGTTTGGCATTATTTTGGGAGTAGATTGGCTCCAAAGATACGAGGTGGTAGACTATGAGGGCTTTTTGGTGACAGCTAGAGCGGATGATGGACGGAGGATAGTGTTTGGTGGTCTACCCAGTAAGGGGGTATTGGCTAGTTTTCTAAACTCCCTCGACATTCCACATAGTGAGTTGTCAGGTTTGCCCGTGGTTGGCCAGTATCCGGATGTTTTCGAGGAAGTGACCGGGCTTCCACCACACCGAGAGATTGAGTTCCGTATTGATTTGGTAAAAGATGTCAGACCTATAGTGATGCCACTTCGTCGTATGGCACCAAGGGAGCAGCGAGAGCTCGAGGTGCAAGTCAGCGATCTTTTGAAGAAGGGATTTATCAGAAGGAGTGTTTCTGAATGGGGAGCACCAGTTGTGTTTGCTACCAAGGCGGATGGTTCCCTTCGTTTGTGTGTAGACTACTGCGAGTTGAATAAAGTGACGAGGAAGAATAAGTATCCTCTACCGCGGATAGATGATTTGTTCGATCAGTTGAGTGGCGCGAGAGTATTTTCTCAGTTGTATCTCGCGACAAGTTTTCATCAGCTTAGAGTGGAAGCTGAGAGTATAGCTAAGACGGCATTTCGGGCGCCGTCTGGATTTTATGAGTGGTTGGTCATGCCTTTCGGGCTGACCAATGCCCCAGCATATTTTGTGGATCTTATGAATAGGGTATTCAGAGATCAGTTGAATAAGTTTGTCCTTGTGTTCGTTGATGATATTTTGGTCTATTTAAGGATAGAGGAAGAACACAAGGAACATTTAAAAATAGCGATGGAGGTGTTGAGAAAACACCAACTGAAAGCAAAGTTTTCTAAGTGTCACTTCTGGAAGAGGGAAGTGAGGTTCTTGGGCCATGTTGTATCAGAGAATGGTATTGCCGTAGACCCGGCGAAGGTGGCTACGGTGCAGGATTGGCCTACGCCCAAGAATGCAACAGATGTAAGAAGTTTCTTGGGGTTAGCTGGATATTATCGTAAGTTTATCCAATGTTTCTCCAAGATAGCAGCACCATTGACCCAGTTGAGTAAGAAGAATCAAGCTTTTGTCTGGGATGAAAGGTGCGAGAATGCATTCAAAAGTCTAAAGGACAAGTTGACAAGCGCACCAGTGTTAGTCATTCCTAAGGGGAATGAAGAGATGACGGTATACACGGATGCCTGTGGTACCGGACTGGGTGCTGTATTGATGCAGGGCGGTAGGGTTGTAGCTTATGCAAGTCGGCAATTGAAACCGCACGAGAGAAGATATCCTACCCATGATTTGGAGTTGGCAGCGATCGTGTTCGCGTTGAAGATGTGGAGACACTATTTCTTGGGAGAATGATTTGAGCTGTTTACAGATCATAAGTCGTTGAAGTATCTCTTCTCTCAGAAAGATCTGAATCTCCGTCAGCAGAGATGGTTAGAATTCTTGGCTTCCTATGATTTTGATATCGCATATGCACCGGGAAAGGGTAATGCGGTAGCCGATGCGTTGAGTAGAAGACATGCCAGTTTATGGGGCTATGTTTCTAGAATGGAAGCAACTGGAGTATATCGCGGGGTTTGATTTCAGACCAAAGTGCGAATCAAATCCAAAAATGTTAGCAAGTTTGACGATCAGACCCACTTTGATTGAGCGGATCGGCTCTAGTCAGAGGGACGATCCTAACCTATTGGAAATCATCTCCAAGTTAGAGATGGATATCGATGAGGAGATGAACAAGTATGGGCTTGATCGAGATGGATGGCTTAGAAAGAATGGAAAGCTTGTTGTACCCAACGTCAATGGATTGAGAGATGAAGTGCTTAGAGAATGTCATCACTCAAAACTGACTATACACCCCGGTGGTAATAAGATGTATCGAGATATGAAGCAGACTTACTACTGGGAAGGGATGAAAAGAGACGTTGGGAAGTTTATATCCAAGTGCATGAATTGCCAGCTAGTTAAATCCGAGCAAAAGAAGCCTAGTGGGTTATTGCAACCATTAGAAATTCCCGAATGGAAATGGGAGCAAGTCTCGATGGATTTCATCGATGGTTTACTAAGGACTAGATCGGGACATGATAGAATTTGGGTAAACGTGGATCGATTGACTAAGAGTGCAAGATTCATACCAGTCAAATCGACCAGAACGGCAGCTAAGTTAGCAGAATTGTATATGAAGTGGGTAGTTAGATTTCATGGAATACCTAAAAGCATTGTGAGTGACCGGGACCCGTTGTTCACTTGTGGGTTTTGGAAGAGCTTACAAGAGGCTCTAGGGTCAGAGTTACATCTCAGTACCGCATATCATCCTCAAACTGACGGTCAGACGGAGAGGGTGAATCGTATTTTGGAAGATCTCTTGAGAGCGTGTATATTGGATTTTGGTGGATCATGGGATGACCATTTGCATCTAGTAGAGTTTGCATATAATAATAGCTACCAATCCAGTATCGGTATGGCTCTGTTTGAAGCTTTGTACGGAAGACCATGCAACTCACCATCATGTTGGATAGAGACTGGCGAGAAGTTTATGCTTGGACCAGATGTGGTGAGGGAAATTTCAGATAAGATTAAGATCATTCAACAACGAATGAAGGCTGCCCAAGATAGGCAGAAGAGTTATGCTGATAAGAGGAGAAGAGACTTAAAATTCTCCGTTGGTGACTTGGTGTTTGTCAAGACTTCCCCGTTGAAGAGCGTAATACGATTTGGCAGGAGAGGCAAGTTGGCACCAAGATTTGTTGGCCCATTCCCTGTTCTTGAACTAGTGGGGAATTTGGCGTATAGAATTGACTTACAAGAGAAGATGGCAGGAGTTCACAATGTATTTCATGTTTCCCAACTAAGGAAGTTCGTTCACGACTCAGATATGACTATTTCACCTGATCAGTTGGAGGACTTCGAAGTAGAATCCGAGGAGGTTGGGAACCGCAAGCCGGCCCGTATTGTCGAGGACGACATGAAGCAACTTCGAAGGAAGGCGGTGAAGCTAGTCAAGGTTCAGTGGGGCGAGGACGAGAATGATTGTACTTGGGAGATAGAGGAGAACATTAGGAAGACACACCCAGAACTCTTTGCCTGGTAAGATTTTGACTTCGATTTAGTTTTCCGCATGCTAGGATAGGCTTGTTTGCTTGTTTTGCATGTTTGATTGTTGTATGTGGCTGTTAGGCATGCGGGATCTTTTGTATGTTTTGGGTTAAGGAATTTCGGGGACGAAATTTCTTAAGGGGGGAGAGTGTAACGACCCGTATTCTACGCATCATAGGATCGTAGAATATTTATTTCTTTCACGTACGAAGTCGTATGGTCATGTAACTTTGGGGGACGACTATTGGGGTCATTTCCCATGTTCATGATTTTTCCCGATTTTTAAATGACCATTTTACCCTTAGTTGGTACTGTTTTGGCCATAACTTTTGACTGGAAAGGAATTTTGACCTGAAACCACTTCCATTGGCTCCGGATGATGGTTTCTCTTTTCGTAGAGTGGTCATAATAGCCAAACGGACTTACCGTTTGGGAGATATGGCTGAATGAAGATTTAGAGGGTTAATTTTGGTTAATTGGGCCTAACCGGGTTATTAGCATCTAGGCCCAGAGGGGAATTTCGGGTTTAGAGGCATAGGAGGGCTGATTAGGGTTAGGAAATCACTCTCATTTCAGTTTTGAGCCGCCACAAACCTTCTTGAGACCTTAGTAATGACTTTCATCCTCTAAAACCACTCCAAAACACATTTTTGTGAAGATTAAGCCTAAACTACATCGAAGCAAGGCCAAATAGCAACAGAGCAAGGTTGGAGCTGCTGCTATACATAGGAATTTGACCCAAACAGAGAGTATTTCAGATTTGGCGTTTTATTTTGTGGCAAAGGTGAGTGATTTGCATAGTTTTTGCACTAATTACGGTAATTAAGGGTAATTAGTGAAGATTAGCGAATTTATACACTAATAAATTCTGGAAAAATGTTTAGAAATTTGAAAATAATATTTTATGTCCCTGTTAGAAATTTTGGACGATTTGATTAAGTTTTACTAAGTATGTGCTTAAACATGATTAAGTGGGATTATGGGAAAATGTGGGGTTTTAGCCACTTTTGATCCAATTTGTTTCATTTGAATTGTTGTTTAGCTATTTGTGGTTGCTATTACATGTTGCTATGACTCTATGGTGTGTTTTATGATTGATTAGAAGTGTTAGATTTGTCAAAAACGCCGTCGAATGGCGTAAAATACTTGCTGGAAGAGTTGCAGAAAAGTGCAGGTTCTGGACCGGATTGGATCGGATATGGAGGCTCGGATCGGATGAGTTGAACCGGGCAAGGGATCTGATCGGATCGGAACTGGACACTTGAGACAATTGGAAAAAAGGAAGGCCACGCTAATTGAACTGGGATCGGATCGGATAAAGGAGGAGAGATCGGATCGATTTAAGGACGAAGGACTCAGGTCGGATCGACTGAAGGAGGAAGGGCTCAGACTGAAGTAAGACGAAGGAATTGGTTCGGAGCAAATGAAGAAACGAGGGAGCGGATCGGAGCGGAAGCACGAACTGGAAGGGAGATGGCACCCGACCCGACCCGACCCGGAGGAGGACACCCGACTCGACCCGAAGTGGAACACCCGACCCGACCCGACGCAACGCTATGAATCCGAACCGAACCACTACAGAAGGAGAACCCGACCCGACCCAGTATTGACCAATAACCCGAGATGCAAAGGTAGTCCAATATGGGAAGTTAGAGCTCAGGATCCAGTTGGGAACCGATGAGTTCACTTCATGATTGGGCTTTGCTTCGGGACGTGTGCCAAGAGGCAGTCGATGTCTATGACTTTGGATCACTATGTATGGGAAGTACGTGAACGGGTTCAGGGCCACAGTGGCCTAGGTACGACTAAAGGGCTATAGTCCAATGAAGTGGGGTCATTTGTAAAGATTTGGTCATGACTCCATGTGGTAAGCTTGGTAGTAGCAATAGTTGTACAAGTCGAACTCCGTCACTACTTCAATGGGTCTAGTGATTGACAGTGGTGGACATCGTATGCTTTACGCACTGAGTGAGAGATGTGAGGATGGTTGCTATGGTTGATTTGTTTGCTATCATTATGACATGCACGCCCCACCCCCCGTATTCTTTACACTATTTATGGCACCTTAGAGTACTGTACGGTATGTGGTACTAACTCTTTGGTTGCAAGTCCATGTTCAGGTCTGGTTTAGTATACCTGTTATTATTCTGTTTAGATGCTTATCGCTCATACCAGGCTTTATGTCTGACCCCGAGTTTTATGTCTCCTCTTATTACTCTGGATGCTCACACGAGCAGACTAAAGACATGTTAGCTGGTGATGCACGGGTAGATGATCCGGACACGAGCAGGAGGCTTTCACGTAATATATACATAGTATTCTCCCTGTGTTGTTGAAGATCACTGCTTGGGCATTAGTGGTGTATCCTCTACTTTAGCTTTCTTTTGTTTAGAGACAGTAAATTTGAAAAGTTGTAATAAGCTGTATTTGGATTTCCGCTGCTCTGATGTTGATGTTGGTTTTAGTTATCATCTTATACACTGTCTCACCTGTTTTATGTCAAGTATTTTGTTATTATATTTTACTCCATGCGCTGTGAGACATTCTACAGGTTCCTCGTTTAGTTAATTCCCTTCTTTCCTTTCTTCTGACGACCGTCCCGTGCTAGTCGGGCATGTGTACAGCGCACTTTCGGAGGAAATGCAGGCTGGTGCGGGGCGGGCCGTCAAACTTTATCTAGAAGGAGACAACACCCCATAACCCGGCTGCATTTCTTCCTGCTTCAGCCATTTACCGGGGTGTGAGGCTTGTCGAGGCCCCGATATACACAAAGCTACACTTAAATAAGCCATGCTTTGATCATTCGTAGCTCATCACATAACTTAAGTATGCCACATTGTCCATTTACAAAGCATTACTGATTTCTATCGATATATAACCTCCAAGCTCATATGTCTTAGAGAAGGGTGTTAAGCAAGAGAATAAATTCTCCACCACCAAATAGATATATACTTAACAGAGATCAGTGTTACGCAGTCAATTACAATGTCAGACACACAATTCATACAAGTTCGTTCTGGGTCTGAACAAGACCATAAATCCAGAATTCCTTCACATACGTTTGGGCTTCTTGCCACTTAGCTGATATAAAATCCATCAGCAAATGGGAGCTACCTATTTGAGACATTCAGCAAGTCGTCCTTACGATATTAAGGGTCCCGGTCTTCAATACTGTCTTCAATATCTTCAATTGCTCCACAACGTCGTATTATTACTTGGAACGATTTTTAGACATACATCTGATCCCGATATTTCCAAATAATAAGCGCAATTTTAAAAAAAATACAATTACGGAACACACAGACTTTCAACCAAATCTCCTTCCATCTTGGATTTTGTTATATTAAGCTTCTTTAAATCTATATTCAAATTATAACAAAATCCATATTTAACCTTTCTCTTTTGCAACACATCCCTTAAATCAAAGATAATTTTGCCTCAAAGCCTTAATTAATTTTCCATTTGGTAACTCATTATCAAAACCAGTTTCCTTTGAAAATCATTTAATCCATATTTCAACCATAATTTCCAATTAAATCGATTTTCCAACATTCAATTCTTTAATCTTAACGAAAAGATTATACTTGGTTCCCAATTTCTTATTTTTATTTTTTCTCAAATCAAAGATTTGATTAAATCCTAATTTACGATATGAATTTCCACAACTCAATCTCATTGGGCTTCAGGAGTGAAATTGTTGAAGATATGATTCACAACAAAACCCAAATCAATTGATATTGAACATAAGATACACATAAATTGTATTTACCTATATTTGATATCAATTCTCATAATCAACGAATACTATAAGTGGAATAATGATATAATAATAATATCTTCCACATTCCTCAAATAGTATACGTTTACACTAAAGAATTTCATATCAAATATCAGAAGATTATTTCTATCCAACTTACCCAAGTTAAATTGGGAAACTCATATCTTACTTAAAAGATTTATCCAACTCTTTGACATTAGATCTGGATAGAAATACCATCAACTTATACTTAATATTAATCTCGATATCCAACTCACACTATAAACGGAATAATAGTGAACTACCTTTTAAATTCCTCTAATAGTAAGACTCATCATCTATTGGATTAATATCAAACATCCGAAGATTTATCTCCAATCATATCCAATTATTTAAAATTGAAAAACCCATTTTAATATTAAATAAATCAATTTAAATTCCATCTAAAATATTCCAAATACTTTTAAACCTTTGAAAATATTCCACAAATCATTACTTATAGTTCGAAAGATAGTTTATAGGTTAAAACTTCAAAATAGATTGTTTTCGAAGAAAGCGTTACAATATCGTTTCAAAAGTGTTACAAAAGCATTACAAAACAGTTATCTTAACTATTTTGATCAAAATATCGTTTATCTTAGCCAAAACTTAAAATTTACAATTCAAAACACCTTTTCATAATTTGTAACGATTTTACAAAAAATTTCCATATTTTTAAAACGTTTAAAAATAGCTGTTTATAATTATGGTCAACTATTGTTCTTACATGAACCTTTTCCAAAATGGTTTCAAACATAACTTGAAAATCATAACTCGAATTTAAAATCTTCTTTCACTCATTTGAAAGTTCTTGTTAATGGAAATCAAACTTTTTTCATTTTATGGAGATCTAATTTAGATTGCAAAAGTTATAAGCGTTTAAAGTTTGCATCTAAAATACATAAATTGTCGTTATGCGACAAGCTCTATTTTGACCATAATAACCATTATTCTACGATACTTCAAAATATCTTAGGAAACCGTTATATCCTTATATAACCCTTTTAAAATCATTTAAATTTACTTTCCAAATTATTTTGGATCTAAAATTCAACTATTATTTTTACTTAATAACCAGATTCCAATTCATTTCTAAATTCAAATAACTTCAAATTAACCATCCCATTCGTCGGATCAGTTAGGGATAGCCAGGGAGAGCAGGAAACTTTATTTCCAAACCCAAGCCTAGACATTATCCTCTTTTTCATCTTAGAATGTTCCGATATGTATTTATTCATTTAAAGGACTTTAGCAATATATATGAATTCATACATATGGTCTTTCCAAATTATTAACCTACAAATTCAATAATGATGTTGCTTCTAATTACAAAGGAGATTTATCGATCACCAATGTGATACCATAATTGTTGTCATAGTGTGTGCAAAACAACATTAACAACCATTTAAACATCCATAACAACCATCATCAACATAATTATATAAATCATAACTGTTCACAAGCATTATAACACTAACGCTTAGTAATGTGTGCAGCCTAAACTATGCATCCATCATCCATCACAACAAACATCAATCATCATTAACCACTAATAACTCATTACTATATTTAAATTAGTCTAACCACTAATTCAATATATAAATTGTGGTTAAAGAGTTCTCACCTAACAGCTTTCCAAATCTTCATGGTAGGCTAGCCTAGTTGAGCGAACCATCGGATAGTATTTCAGCGCACCGTCTACTTCACCAAAATATATATCCTATAATATATACTAATCTTTCTCTCTATATATTATAAGAGGAGGAGGAGGAGGATGACGAACTTCGGCAAGGTGGTGGTGGAAAAGAAGAAGACTTATGCCATAGAAACCATGGCCATAAGCTTTAAGAAGAAGGTGAAAAGAAGAAAATGGAGTGGAATGGTTAAAAAATGGAGGAAAGGCCTCCTTATATAGGAATGGAGGGTTAAGGAGGTAATGACACATAAGGGGGCAAGTGTAAAACATGCATGAAAGGAGGCATGCAAAAATACAAGTGTCCTTACACTTGTCTTAAGGAGGGAAAGTGATCTTTTGGCAGCATTTCCTTTAAAATGCTATGAAAACTAAGGATAGCACTTAGTTCTAACGCTGCTAATTCATGTTATGGTTTGACAAATTCAATCAAACGACAGATAGTATCAATAAACCCAAACTTATTAATAATCATTCTCATTTTTAATTCAAGTAAAATTTATCATATAACTTATCAAAATTATTAAATATTCTAAACCATATATATGTATGTCAAATTCAAATTTAAATTCAAATTAAGTAATAAAAATTCCAATTTTAAATTGGTTAAAAATTCTGGATCATTACATTCACCCCCTCTTAAAACTTTTCATCCTCGAAAAGGAAATCACAATTAATCATTTTACATCTTGTAGATTTTCAGACACAAGATTAAAACTCTTTATACCTAAGCTCCCCGTTCTCATAATGGATATATCGGATAGAATATTCTAACACTCATATTTACGGATAACCATATTTACATGTCCTCCAACGATATCTTCCAATCACCCATTATATTCGATTCATCGTTTACTGGGCCAATTACTTATATTCAACCATTTACCTCCTTCAAGAAAATTCAGAGTTATTCTCTTAGATCTTATCTTGCAAATACAATGGTTATGATACTTATTCCTTTTCAGTTTCCAAAATTTGCTATTATTCGTTACACGAAAATCTTGATCATCTCCGAACTCAGCTTGTCTAAATGTTTCAGTTTAGGTAATTTCTTCTTGCTATTCCTGCTTGCCAAATAACCTTCAATAAAATTTTGAAACTTAATTCACACGGTATCCATGCTTAATCAAACTGTTCCTTTTATGACCGCAATATACTTTAGAACTTATCAACTGTCCAAATTCGCCGATAATTCCAGATTTTTGTTCCTTATGTTGTTTAATTTTGGCTATCCTCATTAATTATTACAAATTCAATGTTACAAAACTTAATTCCTTTAAACTTTAGAGAAACCATTTAGATATATTTTTATTAACATCTTTAATCACCGTGGTCCTTAACCAAAATATCGTCAAATATCTAATAGTCATATTGTGAAACTGAATTCTCAAGATAATTGCATTTTAAATTTAATTAGTTGGGAAGGACTAATTATAAAATATCCTAATTAATTACTTTCAACTTAAGCCTTTAAATCATTTCCCAAACTACTTTTTCCATATTTGGATTACTTAGGTAAATTTTAACTTTGCGTAAACGTCTTTTAATCAACTGAGAAATCCCAATCACAAGATGTCCGTGCTCAATTTTTTAATTTCCAAATATTTTCAAGACCTTTTTCCTTAGATTCAAAATATATTCTTACAAAATCAATTCCAAAGTAACTCCAATTCTTACTCAAAATTTTGATTTGAGTTTTCAAATTATACATCTTTACAAAACCCCTTTTTTATATCACAAATGCTCTTTCTTAAAACTCTTTAGTGGCTTATCCCTTACTAACAAGTTTACCTGGTATAATTCTTATAACCCAATCAAATGTCACTTTTCTATTTAAGTTCACATCAATATACCAAACAATTTCAAACACTTATCTAAATGGGTTTAAGTATATATTGATGTTTTAATCAGAATTATATAGTCATCCCACTTTCGAAACTCGAAAATACATACAGATGATGCTGCAGTCATCAACAAAATCATCTTCAAGCAACTAGATTGTGATTCTATATCTATCTATTATACTTAAGACTTCGTATATATGTTAGCTAGGCGTATATTCAAAATCTTCTTATACTTGATAGTCCAACCTCAACATCGAATACAATACTCAAATTCTAATTTTTAATTTCTAACCATATTGATTAGTTATCTTAACAAATTTAACCCAAATTTATCGATATTTCGAAATGTTACCCAATAGTGACATCAAATCCAAAAGGCATTTGTACTCGGATCATTTTCCTGATCAATGGAAGGGGCTTAATTACCATGCCATAAGAATTATTTTATGTGTAATTATAATCACAAAATGTAAACTTAACCTTAATCGTTTGATTAAGTATCCAGGTTATATTTAACCATATATTTCTAAAATTTGTTTCTTTCTTAAAATATAACTTTTCAAAACTCATTTCATATTTTCAATTATGATCTCTCAAATATAATACTCTAAAATATCATTCTAGGGCATTACTAACCCTATCTCTAATGAGATATTATAACTCTGATGAGTCTTTCATTTTGTTCAAATGTGTCGTACCCCATAGCTTTGTATAAACCAAAGCTCTGATACTAAATGTAATGGTATGATCTTTTCCAACCATCGAACAACGGTTAACACTCCGCCGTGGCATTACAATGGTACCCCAGCACCTTGTTTTATGGCCAGCCTCTCGACTATCGCGGCCTCATGCCTAACCAACCCCTCTTGGGACGTGTAGAGGTAAGAGTCTCCCGCTCACCACCAAACCAAGAGCGAGAACCCCCTAGCACGCTGCCTCATGCGAAACAAAGACTGGTGTGAGAACTCAAAATATTTATTTTTCGGGTTTATTTTAAAGTTAGGTAATTCACCGGACCATGCCGCTAATATGGAACGGGTTTAATCCATGTGAATACCAATGCATAGAAATTCGCAATGATTTTTTGAAAAATGAAACTAACAAAAGGTCTTGCGGCACACACACAATGCAAATGCACACATGAGCGAGGTTTCTCCTTATGCAGCCAAAAATGCTTGATACATGAAAATCCTCTTTCAATACTATAATATAGTGCGAAAACAATTTCGAAAGTAAATGTATTAACCCTATCCAGCATAGGTACCATATACTATACTAACGTATGGTATACAATCGAAAGCGTACGGGCTCGTAGCGGAGATTGGGTTTCCAACAATGACAAGGCAAAGGAACTTCCTTTCGAACTGAATTTTGAACACCTCTAGAGGGATGTCCGATGATCAACAGTGATGCTCCTCATGCCAACACAATGCCAGGTTACCCCTTAACTGGCTAACTTAGAGTACGCCTGAGTATGTCATCTCCGAGTCGTTACCAACCATTCCAAGCGCGCCCCAACAACAACCACAAAATTAGATGCTTTTACCACATAGGTTAATACATGGGCTCCATACCATATTACACCTTTTATCTAGAAGGAGACAACACCCCATAACTCTGCTGCATTTCTTCCTGTTTCGGCCATTTACCGGGGTGTGAGGCTTGCCGAGGTCCGATATACACAAAGCTACACTTAAATAAGCCATGCTTTGATCATCCATAGCTCATCACATAACTTAAGTATGCCACAATGTCCATTTACAACGCATCACTAATTTCTATCTATATAACCTCTAAGCTCATACATCTTAGAGAAGGGCGTTAAGCAAGAGAATAAATTCTCTTCCACCAAAAAGATATATATTTAACAGAGATCAGTGTTATGCAGTCAATTACTATGTCAGACACGCAATCCATACAAGTTCGTTCTAGGACTGAACGAAACCATAAATCCGGAATTCCTTCACATACATTTAGGCTTCTTGCCACTTAGCTGATATAAAATCCATCCTCAAATGGGAGCTACCCATTTGAGACATTCAGCAAGTCATCCTTACGATATAAAGGGTCCCGGTCTTCAATACTATCTTCAATGGCTCCACAATGTCGTATTATTATTTGGAATGCTTTTCAGACATACATTTGATTCGGTCTTTCCAAATAATAAGCGCAATTTTAAAAAAATAAAATTACGGAACACACAAGCTTTCAACCAAATCTCCTTCCATCTTGGATTTTGTTAAATTAAGCTTCTTTAAATCTATTCTCAAATTGTAACAAAATCCATATTAACTTTTCTCTTTTACAACACATACCTTAAATCAAAGATAATTTAGCCTCAAAGGCTTAATTAATTTTCCATTTAATAACTCGTTATCAAAACCCAGTTTCCTTTGAAAATCCTTTAATCCATATTTCAACAATAGTTTCTAATTAAATCGATTTTCCAACATTCAATTCTTTAATCTCAACTAAAAGATTATATTTGGTTCCCAATTTTTTATTTTTTATTTTCTCAAATCAAAGATTTGATTAAATCCTAATTTACGATATGAATTCCCACAACTCAATCTCATTGGGCTTCAAGAATGATATTGTTGAAGATATGATTCACGACAAAACCCAAATCAATCGATATTGAACATAAGTTACACAGAAATTGTATCTACTTATATTCTACATCAATTCTCATAATATAGAATATTATAAGTGGAATAACGATATAATAATAATATCTTCCAAATTCCTCAAATAGTATACATTTACATCAAAGAATTTCCTATCAAATATCCGAAGATTATTTCTATCCAACTTATCCAATCAAACTGGGAAACCCATATCTTACTTAAAAGGTTTATCCAACTCTTTGACAATAGATCTGGATAGAAATACCATCAACTTGTACTTAATATTAATCTTGATATCCAACTCACACTATAAATGGAATAACAGTGAACTACCTTTTAAATTCCTCAAATGGTAAGAGTCGTCATCTACCGGATTAATATCAAACATCCGAAGATTTATCTCCAACCATATCCAATTATTTAAGATTGGAAAACCCGTTTTTATATTAAACAAATCAACTTAAATTCCATCTAAATTATTTCCAATACTTTTAAACCTTTGAAAACATTCCATAAATCATTACTTATATTTCAGAAGATAGTTTACGGGATAAACTTCAAAATAGATTGTTTCGAAGAAAGCGTTACAATAGCGTTTCAAAAGAGTTACAAAAGCGTTACAAAATAGTTGTCTTAGCTATTTTGATCAAAATATCGTTTATCTTAGCCAAAACTTAAACTTTACAATTCAAAACACCTTTTCATAATTTGTAATGATTTTACAATTTTTTTTCAATATTTTTAAAACATTTAAAAATAGTTGTCTATAGTTATGGTCAACAATTGTTCTTACATCGAACTTTTCCAAAACGGTTTCAAACATAACTTGAAAATTATAACTCGAATTTAAAACCTGCTTTCACTCATTTGAAAGTTCTTGTTATTGGAAATCAAACGTTTTTCATTTTATGGAAATCCGGTTTAGATTGCAAAAGTTATAAGCGTTTAAAGTTTGCATCTAAAATACGTAAATTACCGTTATGCGACAAGCTCTATTTTGACCATAATAACCATTATTCTACGATAGTACAAAATATCTTAGAAAACCATTATATCCTTATATAACCCTTTTAAAACCATTTAAATTTACTTTCCAAATTATTATGGATCTAAAATTCAACTATTTTTTTACTTAATAAATCAAATTCCAATTGATTCTAAATCCAAATAACTTCAAATTAACCATCCATTCGTCGGATCAGTTAGGTATAGCTAGGGAGAGCAGGAAAGTTTATTTCCAAACCCAAGCCTAGACATTATCCTCTCTGTCAACTTAGAATGTTCCGGTATTTATTTATTCATTTAAAGGACTTTTGCAATATGTATGAATTGATACATATGGTCTTTCCAAATTGTTAACCTACAAATTCAATAATGATATTGCTTCTAATTACGAAGGAGATTTGTCGATCACTAATGTGATACCATAATTGTTGTGTCATAGTGTGAGCAAGACAACATTAACAACCGTTTAAACATCCATATCAACCATCATCAACATAATTAAATAAATCATAACTGTGCACAAGCGTTATAACACTAACGCTTAATAGTGTGTGTGGTCTAAACTATGCATCCATCACAACAAACATCAATCATCATTAACCACTAATAACTCATCACTATATTTAAATTAGTCTAACCACTAATTAAATATATAAATTGTGGTTAACTAATTCTCACCTAACAGCTTTCCAAATCTTCACAGTAGGCGAGCCTAGTTGAGCGAACCATCGGACAGTATTTCAGCGCACCGTCTACTTCACCAAAATATATATCATATGATAAATACTAATCTTTCTCTCTCTATATATTATAAGAGGAGGAGGAGGAGGATGACGAACTTCAGCAAGGTGGTGGTGGAAAAGAAGAAAACTTATGCCATGGAAACCATGGAGATAGGCTTTAAGAAGAAGATGAAAAGAAGAAAATAGAGTGGAATGGTTAAAAAAATGGAGGAAAGGCTTCCTCATATAGGAGTGGAGGTTAAGGAGGTAATGACATACAAGGGGGAAAGTGAAAAACATGCATTAAAGGAGGCATGCAAAAATATAAGTGTCCTTACACTTGTCTTAAGGAGGGGAAGTGATCTTTTGGTAGCATTTCCTTTAAAATGCTATAAAAACTAAGGACAACACTTTTCTAACGCTACTAATTCATGTTATGGTTTGAAAAATCCAATCAAATGACAAATAGTATCAATAAATCCAAACTTATTAATAATCATTCTCATTTATAATTCAAGTAAAATCTATCAAATAACTTATCAAAATTTTTAAAAATTCTAAACCATATATATGTATGTTAAATTCAAATTCAAATTAAGTAATAAAAATTCCAATTTTAAATTGGTTAAAAATTCTGGATTGTCACATTAGAACTCTCGAATTGGGTCACATTACCCAAAACCAAATATGATGTTGGAGACGACAAAGTTGATTACCTTCTTGGTAGTAATTGTCATAAGAGCCACGACTTCTGCCCGTTTGGTGAAGTATGTGGCGATAGCACAATGAGCACCGCCTTTTTCCATCAGACGAATTCCGATAATATCGATTTACCACATCGCGAATGGCCTTATGCTTACCATCTGAGTAAGTTCTGTAGGTGAGGCTCAAGGAATCTTGGGGAGTCTTTGGCACTTGTTGCATTAGCAGGTGTAGTCTACTGCATCTCACTTGAGAGTTGGCCAAAAATAGCCATATCGAAAATCTTTTTTGCCAGAGTTTGCCCCCCCAACGTGGTCACCACACTTGCCTTTGTGCGCATCCACTAGTACATCTTTGGCATCATTGTAGGCTACACACCAGATTAGTGGAACAGCGAGTCCTCTTCGGTAGAGCACTCCTTTCTTGAATTATGTAGCGTGATGCTTTACGAAGGAGCATTTGCTCAGGGAGGATACCATGTTGCAAGTAGGCTCTGATTGGTGCCATCCAAAACTCATATTTGGACTCGGTCTCCGTCACTAATATCAGATTAGTCTCCGTTTGGTCGATACTTGGAGAGTCAAGCACTTCGACAGGGATAAGTCCCAAGAGCTGCACATTCCCAAAGCTAGCTAGCTTGGTCAATGAATTGACCTTTTCATTTTTTTTCTCCATAGATGTAAGTAATGAAATAGTGGTTGAGGTAGGAAAGAAATTCTCTAATCCAAACTAGGTAAGAAGCAAGCCATGCTCCTTTTGGTTGATATTCCCCCACTTACTTATCAGACAAAGAGGTGTGAATTTAAGATGGTTTGAAAAGCCTTGATGTTGAGTTCGATTGTAATTCTAAGTGTAGTAATTAAAGCTTCGTATTCTTCATCGTTGCTAGTTATAGGGAAGTTAAGCTTCAAAGCTTAATAAATCAAGAGTTACTCAAGAGTAACAAGTACAACTCTAATGCTAGAACACTGATTGTTTGCTGAACCATCCACGTATAACTTCCATTGGATGTTGGGATGCTCACTTTCTTCTGGAGAGTCTTTGGGAGTAGTGGACTCTGTGATGAAGTCTACAAGGTCTTGTCCGAGGAATGAAGGTGAGCTCGAATTGACTCAACTAGATGTTCCACTTCAAAAGTCGCCCAAACACCTCAAGTCGTCAAAGGACCCGTGGTAGCGACTGGTCAGTGTAGATTTGATTAGATGTGACTGGAAGTACGGACGAAGCTTTCGGGAAGAGATCAATAGGAAGTAAGTGAGCTTTTCAAGCTTTGGATAAATTTTTTCATCTCTTGTCAATCTCTTTCTGATGTAGTACGATCTTCTTCGCGCACAAGCGCCGAACTAATTTCCTGTGCAGAAATAACAAAATAGATATGAAAGTCCTCGTGGTCCACATTCTTCGACAGGATAGCTGCCGTTATAAGTGATTCAGAAGGTCTTGGAACGCGCCAACACTATCCAGTGTCAATAAAAAGTTGGGCTTACCTTTTCTGATCAAATCAAAGAAAGGATTGCACTTGCCGGTTACTTTTGAAATGAATCGACTTAAGTCACTTTTCCATTCAAGATTTGATCATCCTTGATGTTCTTCAGAGCTTCAATGGCCGCAATAGCTTTGAATTTTTTTGGATTTGCTTTGATTCCTCTTAAATTGACGATGAAACCCAAGATTTTTCCGATACAATATTGAAAGATCATTTCAAGGGTTGAGTTCCATGCCATATTTACGGAGAGAAATGAACGTCTCTGCTAGGTCATTGACGTACTCCTTCTATAGTTTTGTTTTCACGAGAATGGTGTCTACGTAAACTTCCATGGATATTTTGATTTATTCTTTGAACATTCGATTGACGAGCCATCGATTGGTGGCTCCACATTCTTGGAACTGAAGAGCATGCCAACATAGCATTACAGCCATGGTCCGTGATGTATGAATTGTGCTATTGATATGGAGTATACATCGAAATCTAATTGTAGCCTGAGTATGCATCTATAAAGGGGAGAAGCTGGTGACTTGCAGCTGAACCAATAAGTCGGTCGACCTTCAAGAGAAGGAAACTATCTTTCGAGCGTGCCTTGTTTAAGTTAGAATAGTCGATGCATGTCCATTATTTCCCATTCGATTTCTTGACTAAGAATGGGTTGGAGAACCATTCTAGATAGAGGGCGTCGCGGACAAAGCCTATGTCAAGTAGCCAATCTACCTCCTCTTTAAGTGTTGTCGATCTTTCAGATCTCAAGATTTGGCGTTTATGTTTGATGGGAAGATACTTCAGGTCGATAATAAGCATGTGACAAGCAATTCTTGAGTTGTGCCACACATATCAGAGTGGTTCCAAGCGAATAAATCAAAATTTACCAGCAAGTAGTCCACGAGTTCTTCCTTGATTGTTGGGTGAAGCCGCGATCCAACTTTCAAGATGTGAGATGAGTTAATAGGGTTGATCATGACATAGATTGGTTGATTCCATCGGAGTAACCTTTCATACTTGGGCTCTTCATCCTTTCGTGGATCGATATCCTAGAAGAGACAGTTGTGGCATCTGAGCTTGGAATCAGACGTTGGTGGCATCTATGTGCTATGGGTATTAGTGTAAAGTGCCATCTCCATATCTTTGCCATTCTCTTTGTTGATTACATCTTTCCACATAGCAAGATAACAGGCTCTTACCGCGACTTAGTCGCCTCGGATAAGTCTGACCCCATTGCCTGTCGATAATTTCATGAATAGACATGAAGGCTCCATGAATATGCAAAACTCAGTGAGGAATGGTTGTCTGACAAAGACATTATAGCAAGAGGGGAGATCAATAACGACGAAGGTGAGGATCTTGACTTGGCTTTGATCCCCATCCCCAAATTTCATCGGCAACTCTACTATATCGACTAGCTTGTTGTAAGCATCATCGAATCCGTGAATGGTGGATTTTCATGGATTCAAATCTCAGGCCTCAAGTTTCACTTGATCATAGTCCAATTTGAAGAAAATGTTGACAGAATTCCCCATGTCAATGAGGACTTTCTTAACGTAGGCCTGACCTATGTAGATTGAGATGACGAGTGGATATGTAGTCGGAATGTCAATTCTCGTAGCATCATTCTCTCGAAAGATTATGTCATCCCTCGTAGTATTTTGCAGATTTGTCGGGACAGATTCATCTACGGTGGCAGAGCATGCTTCCTAGTCTACGTGCTTGACAGAGTTGGTACATCCTTGCATACACTAGAAAATTTCGTTCGTGGGGTGAGACCCACTGCAAACAGTATTGATCACGATAGCCCTTTGAGGTGGTCTCAGATTGGACAAACCAAGTACTGCTTTGGTTCTGAGGGGGAGCGACCGTTGAAGGGCCCATGGCTACTTCTTCCGGAGTAGAATTCTAAACGTATTGGTTGAGTCGTTGTCACGAATGAGTTTCAAGGTGCCTCTATCATTTGTATTATGGCCAAACATATCATAGAACCTATAGTACTTACCGGAGTTCTTCTCTTGGTCGGTGGATTCTCATGACGTTGTCATTTTGTACTGCATGGTGTTACAGGTCTCCAAATAGATTGTCTCTATCTCATAGATGAGTGGAGTATATACCTATTAAATCAGTAAGTGGTTGTGCTTCTTCTAGTCCTCTTTCAGATTGTTGTGACTCCCTAGTTTTTCGTTGTTCGGCTTGGACTTGAATTAAGCAATCCTTTTTCCCATGTCGCAGCTTTCGCTGACTTGCTTAGCTTTAACGCTGTCTTGCGAGGAAGCCTGGTATGGGTTGTTAGGATGTCCATCTTAAGTAGCCTTGTTCCAGCGTGCTTCTTCTTGACATAGGAACTGATTCACCTTTTCATAGAAAATTTCCAGAGATTTCGGCTGTTTCCTATTGAACCAAGCCTCGAACTTGAAATCAAGAAGTACGCCCTAAGCAAGCTGAACAAGGAGGGTGTAAGGCTCATGGTACTCGATATTGGCCAAGGCATTGTTGAAGCATCCAAGGCAACTCTTAAGAGTTTCCCCAGCATCTTAGTAAATGTCAAAGAGGGAGGTAGTGTCCTTAGGCCCGGTGACATGCACTCAAAACTACTTCACCAATTCTATAGCAAGTTGGTCGAAAGTTGCGACGGTTCCGGACAAGAGTCGAGAGAACCAAAGTAGAGCCATGCCTTTGAGAAAGAAGAGAAAGTAGTTGCATTTAATAGAGTCGGTCGCATGGCTCAAGTCCATATGCCACTTGAGGTGGTTTAGGAAATTCTGAGGATCGGTCTTCCCCTAGTAGGCCGTGAGCTATGGCATATTGAAGCACCTTGACCATTTAACATTTAGGATAGCTAGAGTAAAGGGTTTATGCCTCGTACTAGTTTCCCAAACGTCGTTGACATGCCCTCGTGATTCTCTCATGATCCTACGGACCACGTCGATGAGAACCGTAGGCTGAACCTCCGCTTGATTCCAACGGTCCTGGTCCACCTTAGGAGTTTATGGTCCTGTGCGCCAGTATGGATGAACATCGGCATTATCCTTATGTAAGTCATCGACCTCCATTCTTTAATTATGTGGAGGTTGGTTAAGAGAAACTTGAGCCTATTGCATATGTGGCTGATTTGGCACTAACTTTTGAATAGTGGCAGGCGGATTTTGACATGTCGAGAGTTAAGTGCTAGTTTCGGGATCAAGACGAGGCCCCAATCGGGAGTTTTCGAAATGATGGGATCCCTCTTTAATGGTAAGTGTAACACCGTTGCTATTTTTGCCTTTGACAATGGTTAGTGCGATAGGCGTCGAAAGAGGAGCTTTCCAAAAGATACTGTTTGGGCGGAGGGGCCTTATTGCCTTGAAGGCGTGAGATATCCCTATGGGTATTCTGGTGCAGCTTTTGCTTCAAGTGAATGTTTTTATTATTTGATTGTTAAGCTATCGTTGGATTTCCTCCAACCTTTTGGCAAAGAATTGCAGATGAGTGATCGGAGCTTCGGGGATTGAGGACATTGCCATAACGATGGTGGTCCGACCTTCGGAAGTTTGCTATTGTAAGAGACTTCTGGTTCGATGGTCGATTGTCCGATAAGAGAATCTTTTCCTTTCTTCAAACCGTTATGAGCAAACTCATGAAGGTAAGTCTAAAGGGACTTAAGTAGCGCTTCCGAGTTTCGATTGCGGATGGTAGGAAAGGAGGGGTCATGTTTTCAGTTGAAGCACCAGAATATCGATGCTCAAAAATTGCACCACACCAAATGAGTTCCAAGATAATGAAACTACGCGTCCAGAGTGGAAATTATGCAGGAAAGTAAATAGTAGAATATTTATAATGGTTCATCCCACGAGAACCTACGTCCACTTTGAAGGTTTTTTCTCGTTTTATTCACTTTAGTCAAAGTGCAACGGTTGGCACCATAGTTACAAGTAGGTACAAAGGTAATGGTGGAAAGTTAGTCCTAGGAAGTCTGAAAATGAGGCCTATGTCCTTCTTCCCGAGTTGCCTATGTAGCCCAAAAAGTACAAGTCTTCAAGAAGGAGTTAAAGTGTTCTTCCTAAAGCTTCAAGGTGACCAATAGTAGCCAAAACTCAATATCTGAAATACCCCGCACCCTTTAACATTACCCAAAGTAGGATCCAATTAAAGAATATGAAGCATAATAGGTATAAAGAAATAAATACATCACAAAGACCAAGATTTCGCAAGATTATTTTTTATAAAATACAGTGGAAGAAAAAGGTTGTTTAAATTAAAATGATACAAACCATTTTATTCCAACAAAACTTAATTGTCAAAAAATATCTTGTCTTAAAACCCCATTTAGAAACAACATCAGAGTGTATAACAATATTATTCCCCAAGTAGTCAAAAGATACGACCAAACCATGGAAAAGAAACGGATGGTAACACATGTGCAACAAAGTAAATCCTTCAAGACAGAATCAGCTGAATAATCTGAACTTTGCACTTCCTCCCTACGAACCAGGAGGAAAGAAAAGAGGAAAGGATAATGGAAAAATGGGTTAGACATAAAGTCTGGTGAACTATCATGATTACTAGCACGATAGATAAGAAAGGGAATAATAGACATAACAGTCGTTCTAATGTCATAAAGAGTAAGTGTCTATGCACATTTAAAGTGAACTTATAGGACAAACAGAAAGGTTAGAAATAGAATTGAATGCTCTCATTCACTTTCAACTTTTGACTGTTTGCACAATTATGAATTCCGAACATAAAATAATTAGGAAAAATATTCTTCTTATACCCAAGGTGATAACCTGTACCCACTGTGTGCCTTGGGATTATCAGGTCCAACCCACCAGCTAAAGACATAGCTATTATCACAGGTGTCGCAATGTCTTATTTTCCCCAATTGGGTCAATGCATGCACATTGAACCGTCGAAATGCACCGTACCTACTTCCATTGGGCCAACTTACTACAAATACACAGCACGGTGTATGCTCTCTCCTAACTGAGACCGTATGTGATAAAAAAGAGTATCTTGCATGGTACAGATCCCCAACAAACAATTTATGCTTTGCCCAATTCCCGCTTGATTTGGGTTCCCATAGTATTTTAATTTCAGGCTTGTATCTTAACCCCTATAAGTCAACATATCCATATTAAAGTATAACACTTTTTTAGGCTTATAATTCACCTCCGTGTAAATCGATACGTTCATATTAAAGTCGAGTGCCAAATTTTAATTATAGACTTGTAACTTAACATCTTTAAGTCAACATGTTCATATTAAATCCTTTTTGTCATAATTTACCTCTCTATAAATATGTGTGTGCATATTAAAGTCTAACGCCTCATGTTAAGGCCACCATCGAATTTTAGTTTTAGGCACATAACTTAACCACTATAACTCAATATGTCCATATTAAAGCCTACCGCCTTTTTAGGCTTGTAATTTACCTCATTGTAAATCCGTATGTTCATATTAAAGCCTAACCACACAATTTTAATTTTAAGAGCGTAATTTAACCACTTTAAGTCAAGATGTTAATATTAAGGCTTAGCTGTATTTTTAACCATTTCCTATCAAATTTCACATTTGCAAATAAACTACGTTAGTTTATTTTATTTCCCAATTATGATATTTGTGCAAATATAAGTTACAGTTCATTTTTTGTCTTAATCCAATGTCATAGTCATTTTATAAACTTTAATCAAGTTTGCATATTATCAGTCCAATTTTCTCTTTTTATTACAGTTTTACAACATATGCCCAATTAGCCCTAATCTTATTCAATTATCCCAATTCAATCAAATTTCCCAAAAATGCACATAATAGAGGATAATAATTAGAATTGTGTATTTTAAATATGGTTTTAATGATTTTTGCTTTTAGTTGTTTAAATTCTTTTAGTAACTGTGTCTGTTATTGGAATTGTTGTAGATTTGTTTTTTATTTCAGGCAAAGATATGTATTGGATTCATTAGTAACAATTATTAGGTGGTTCATTTGGTTGAAAAGAAATCAAAGATTGTTTCATTCTATTTCTAATTCTATTGATAAATTAATCAGTAGGATTGTTACCTTCTGTCTGGATTGGATGTCTAACTCTCATTATAAGTTACACGGAGAATCGCGATTTGAGAGATATTTGATTAAGGTTAGATATAATTTAAGTTTATATATTAGAATTATTAGATATTTTAGTCATAATAGTATTTGAATTTGTTATTGATTTCTGCTTATTTGTGTTTCATGCTTGTCTCTTTTTTACCTATTTTTTATTTTATCACATATATGTATGAATATATTATATATATACATATATATATACACTCATATATATTTATGATGGTAGCTTATGTTTCGGCTAGTTTCTTTCAGGTCACGGGTAGTTGTTATAGCTGAGGAGCGTGTTGGGAAGCTGTTTTGGATGGTTGATGATTTTTTCTTTGGAGTTTTCTTGAGTACGGTTTTGGAGTGTTTTCGTGTTGTTCTGTTCTCGTATATTTGTTATATTTAGTTTAGAGTGACTATTTATTATATAGGAGTAGATATACTTCACTATCGGGTGGTGATCTTGCCGGAATTTGATATTGAAGTATGATGGGCGTTGGTTTATCCGGAGCTCATCTATCTACTATCCTACGCATACATATAGTCATGTCTTGTGTAGTTTTCTTTGGTTACCTTTTCTGTCCTGTAGTCTGGTTTTGTAGACTTTATTTTATTTATTTATATATGTGTGCAGTGTGCTCTCTTCTTTTTTGAAGATCACACATTTTTGCCTTTTGAAAAAATAATCAGAAGTGTGTAATTAGGCATATCAATCTACGCCTAAATCGATCATATATGTGTATGCCTTTTTGGCATAATTATGATTAACCACAAATAAACTGTAAAAATCCGACGAAGAATAAGGGGAAAGAAGATTGAGGATAATTTACAGTAATCTAAATATGAATTAAACAAAAACTTTAGAAAAAGACAAAAAAAACTATAGAAACTACTTACAAAAAGAAATTACAAAAACGAGAATAAACATAAACACCTATAAACAAAATAACTGTAAATAAACTACAACTACAGTTTTATCCCTATTTAACCCAGAACTAAATAACTATAAAAACTTTTCTCAAAGATTTCCCAGATGTGGATCCGGCAGAACTTCCTCCTATAAGTAAATAAAATAGAAAATATTTTAGTCTTTATCTCAAACTCTGAAATTTAGATTAAGGTGGAATAACTTCAAAAAGAAGACTAGCCTAAAAATTAGAATTAGGGTGGTCTGTCTCTAGTAGAAGACTAGCCTAGGTGGGGAAGAGATGTGTTGTGAGGAAGACGAAGGTGGTTGAGGGTTCATTTATAGGTGGAGTAAAAGACCCTCAGCCGTCAGATTTAGGTTTTAAATCTGAATCGCTATTTCCTTGGGTCAATCTGAATCAACCACAACATTCTATTGGATCAAGACACGTCAACACTAAAAAGCCCGATTCAATCTCACCCATCCTCGGTTTCATGCCAGGCAAAAAATCATGTTTGGCTACATGTTGGGTCGACCCACCCATGGCCTGAGTCGACCTATAGGTCAACTGGCCGTGTGTTGGGTTGTCCCAACACGTAATATATATTTTTGTTTAAATTTTGGTTTTTATTTAAACTTGTGAATGGCGATAACTCCTTTGTTTTAAGTTTGTTTTAGGCAAACAAAATGTCTATTTGGACCAAAAAATCGTAAGGACCTAATCGCGCAATCCATGTTTCCTAAGTTCCATTATTTTTCAACTTATTCTTTAACTAATTAGTTCTTTAATCAATTACAATTCGTTAAAGTTTGGGTTGTTACAATATCTCCTTGCCAGAGTGTTAAATCAGCAAAATTCCAGCTCTTTTCATAAGGCATGTCAAAGGATATTTATAGGCAGTATAGAAGGTGGGAGTAAGTACAGAATGGGGCTCAATCCTCAAATTTTGTACCCCGGGATCGGTACTTATCCGGTGATGTTGCCATTTTTTGTTTTGATTTGAAGTCCTTGGATCCACGTATTTATGCTACTTTCATCTTCGTATCCCACTGTGGTGTTACACGATTTCATTATGAGGGAGAACATGATTTCTGGAAAGTTCAAGTATAGGGATAGAAAAAGGAGTAGGTGATGGGATACGAAAAGAGGTAATTTGGGAAGTTGTAGTAGTGGATTCGAAGTGCGCTAGGATATGAATTGTTGGGCTTGGAGTTGGGAAACGAATGTGGGAAGCACTCCAAGAATATGAAACTTTGAGGAGCGGGTGGGATACATATTTGGAGATAGTGAGGCTAGGATACGAAAATTACAACTATGCTGAATATTGATCCTGAGCGTTCGATGATTGTTGCGCACTTATGATGTGTCGTAACGACCACACTTGTGTTGCTCCTTTTGGTCTTGGTTCCTGGTTATTATGACAGCACTTTGAGATGTTGAACCACGTGAAAGGCCGAGTCATGTGGGCTTGGACTGCTTCTGGTAATTGGCCCGAAAGCCTGGTTAACAATATTATAAGCATGTTTGTTATAGAGAAAATGAACAATGAAGTATATGTCAATTGGTTAAAATTTAAAATGAATAAGAGTAAATATTATAACTTCAATTTGGGAAATTTATATATAATATATATATAAGAACTAACAAAGTAAAGTAACAATAGTAAAATAATGGTGGTTACAATAAATATTATTAATTTGATTAGATAGGACAAATGTTATGGCATTCAATAGGTGTCCATTGCCTTTAGAAATGCGACCGTTATGGTTATTAATAGCATATGACAGTTATGGAATTTTGTTTGAGTTCCAATAGCCTTGGAAAATATGATCGTTATGGTCAATAATGCCATGTGACAGTTATAATAATTAATTGAATTAAAGGGGATAATTCAGATATTGATTGTCGTACTTGGTACTAAATCCAATAAATAAATATCCTAGCACTGTGAATCTTAGGAAATCATCCTTATCTTATTTCTAGTTTAATTTCTAGAAACGATACCTTTAACTAAAATAAGGATTCAACTTAGTAGGTTAATGATACAAGGTCAGTTGCGTTATTCGACAGAAGTCTGCACTTTCCAACAGTCGGATATATGTACAACTAATTTTAGATACCATTGATCAAGAACCCATGACGATAATTATTTGTGTAATACAAATTCATCCAAAAGACTTACTTCAAATGTTGAGGTATTAAGTAGATGTAGGGTCTGCCTCCCTTCCGAAAGAAGAAATCAAAAAGGAATAATTCAATAGGATAGCCTACTTCGAGATTAGAGGTATTAAATAGTGGGATACGCCTATTGGGTAATAAGCGATTGGGCTCACCCTTCCCTTAAGGGTTGAGTCATAGGGTCCGCCCTTATCAGGTATTAAGTGATTGGATAGCTCACCTCCCCATAAATAAGAAGTATTAAATGTCTAATTGGGTGCAAGATCGGTAACCTCAGTGATAGCTCGCTTCTTCTAGAAAGTGACTTGGTTAGAGTCTGTCTTAGGATTTGGTATTAAATAACTGCCATGGAGATACCATAGGTTTTCCTATCATGCAGGAAGTATTTAGTGACTAGAGTATTATCTAATAAGGCCAGCTAGATAGTAACATTAGGACCCTCCAAGGGAAAGTCATAAATGATGATTTGCCATCTACCTAGCCTGTAGGAAATAAGTGATTGCTTAGTATCTCTCACCTTATGCGGGGTTAGAAATATGCGCAAATGACCGAAGCCTTAAATTAGTGGGACTCGGTAGCTAATCTCCTCTAATTTATAACGTGTTGTAAACTACCTAGTAAGGAACTAAGTGATCAATGGATCCTCCTTGGGACTTAAGTGATCGTAGTGATCAGCTTATGTATATTATATTGTGAGAGGCTATGTGCGTGTGTGTGTATATATATATATAACACTCCTCCTTTATTAGTAGGGTGTTAAGCAGTTGGAGAGTCTACCTCTTAGTTTGGTATCTTTTTGCGTGGTAGTTTAAAGGCTTCATATTTATGCGTAAAAGTGATATATCTGTATATCATGCTGGACTATCATTGGGAAGAACTACCGTGGCTCTGAAAGTTAAGTGTCGTGCGAAATCCTTGCAAAGTTAGTTTAGAATCTCTAGCCTTATTAGACACATATTCTGGGTGAAACTAAACGGGTTGCATTTGTGTATTGTAAATAGTGTTATACATTTTCTACTCACCAGGACTTGTTGTTCTGACCCCCTCCTCATAACAATTTTTAGGTTTATCTTAGGGAAGAAAGGTATTTGTTATAAGTATTCAAGTCTGTTTTTATGTTCTTGTTCTCTCATGCTTAGTATTGATGTAGGTTTATCTTGTTTGCACTATGAATTAGTTCTGTTGTACTCTGATTATGCTCTTGCACATTATTTGCAGCTACCAAATTCACACTACCCATCCTTGTTTTTGGTGGAATTGAACCAAAGATGGAAGAGATAACATTACTACCTATCTGTATTTCAGATTGGTGAGGGTTTAGGTAATTTTCGTATGTCAATTCCATGAATGATTTCATGAATTTGTTGATACTGCACAATTTTGTCAACTAATTTTTAAAAGATTGTCTATATACAAATTATTGATTTGAGATAAATGTTTTCTACGTTTTTTTGAAATCATAATTATCTCAAAGCTATATAATATACAATGTTTACCAAAATATTTAGATTTTCAAAGAAACAAATTCAAAACGATTTCAAAACATATTTAAAAACTCGTTTTCTCGAACTAGGTATTCTCTATATAAAAACTACACATTTTTGCACTCTTCAAGCGGATAAGAAAGTGAATTAAATAATATAACAAACCACATGGTATGGGATGTGTAGATATATTATACCAGTTAATTCTAGACTCCTCGACTAAACCTATTTTCTAGTGTGGAATAGGTTGTCTAGTAAGTGTTGTTCCAAAAAGTGAGAACGTGTAGTATGAAATGTGTCATTACCACTAATTAGGTTGCTACTTGGGAGTTTGTGACACATCTTGATGTTATTGCCATTTTTGGGGCCATTGGGTCATACATGTATTTTTATATACATATAAAGTTGTTAGGGGATTAATGTACGCTGTTGGGTCTCTAAACGATTAATATGGAAGTTGGATCCTATATATATATACATATATATAGTTGTTGGAGTATTATTTGTGACTATTGGGTCTCTTAATTGGTTTGTTTGGCTGTAGGGTCTCTTAATATGAAAAACTAAGCAGGTTTTGGCCAACGATTGATGATGCATTTGCAGGATAGCTTCGGCTTATCGCAATTAATATGGATTTAAGTACTTTCTAGATTTTGTTGATTTCGAATGTTTTCACTATTATAGATGTTGTTGATTTGTTTTCATCATCTTAGAGCTATTATATTGATTATTACGATGACTACATTTATGATGATTTGGACACTTGAATGAGTTCTTTATGTTGAGATTAAGTATGTTTCCATCTTGTTCTCTCCATGTATTTTGGGCTTTTAATTATATAGCTTAACCTTAGTGCTAAAGCAACATGTTGTGCTGGAAACATATATACTTGTTACCATTGTGTAACGACCCGCATTCCACATATCGGAGGATCATAGAATATTTATTTTATATTCATACGAAGCCGTATGGTCGTGTAACTTTGGGAAACAACTATTGGGGTCATTTCCTACATTTACGATTTTTGCCGAATTTTAAATGACCGTTTTACCCCTGGAGAATCTTGTTTTGCCTATAACTTTTGATTGGTAAGGATTTTAACCTGAAACCACTTCCATTGGATCTGGATGATGGTTTACCTTTTTGTAGAGTGGTCACATTAATCAAATGGACTTACCATTTGGGAGATATGGCTGAAATAAGATTTAAAGATGGAAACATAGCCTAATCGGGCATAATGGGGGTGATTAGCAGCTAGGCCCATAACCCATTTCAGGATTAGGGATATGAGAGGCCTGAAAGGAGTTAGCAATAGTTCCTTTTCATTTTCCTAGCCGCCATAAACATTCTTCTAACCCTAGCAATGGCCTCCATCTTCTAAATTACTCTCTAATCACCTTTTTATCACTAATTTAGAAAAATTACATCAAGTCAAATTAGCATAAAATCAAAGATAGAGCTACTGCCACACACAGGACTCCATGCCAAATCAGTGGAGGTTTTAGATCTATAATTTATTTGTCGTTAAGGTGAGTGATTTGCATGTTTTTACACTAATTACGGCTAATTAAGGGTAATTAGCGATAATTAGCGAATTAATGGCTCAGAAAAATATGTAAAAATTCAAAAATATTATTTGATGTCACTAATATAAATTTGGGTTAATTTGGATTAAGTTTGCTAATCCTATAGTTAAACAAGGTTAAGGGGATTAAGGGGGAAATCATGCTTTTTGGGTATGTTTGACATAAAATATCCTATATGATGGATGTTTTGATCTTTTTGATTGCTTATATATGTTTTTATCACTGTTTGGGATGTTCTATGATTGTTAAGTAAAGTCATAATGGTTGAAAATGCCATCGTATGGCGAGAATGGACGAAACAAGCTTGTCGGAAAAACTGCAGGGTTTCTGATCGGATTGGAGGTGGAGGACCGAACCGAACCAGAGCTTGGCACAGGAGAAAACATGGCAAAAAGGAAGGACTATGTAGGTCGAGTTGGGATCAGATCGGAGAAGCTGGATGGCATGGGGTCGGATCGGCATGTACCGAACGGAACCGAAGTGTGGAGTACCGAACCGGACCGAGACTGAAGAGCATGAACTGAAACGCAAAAATGCACTTTGCTCGAACCGAATGGAAGCTTGGAGAACCGAACCGGGCCGAGGCATGAGGGAACCAGACCGAACTGATGATGATTGGGGCATTAAGCACAACTGAACCGAACCAGACAGCACTTCGACTGAAAACCGAGATGCAAAGGAAGTCTAAGTGGGAGGTTATTACTCAGGATCCAGATGGGAACCAACGTATTAACTTCTAGAGTTGGACTTTGCTGCGGGACGTGTGCAAAGGGGTTATCCATATCTATAACTTTGGTTCACTATTGAGAAAGGGGCATTGACTATGGACCAGTGCAGTGAGGTCAGAGGTTGTATGGATTCGAACTCCATCAGGGCCTCAAAGGGAAAAGTGGTCGTAGTGATAGTTGTACGGAGTGGGACTCCGTCATAGCCCCAATAGTTATGGTGATCAAAGCGGTGGATATCATATGCTTTATGCACTGAGTGAGAGGCATGAGGATGATTGTTATGTTTGATGTTTGCTATCACCATGACACGCACGCTCCCATTTTTACACTATATGTTAGTGTTACCTTAGAGTACTGTACATCTTGTTGTGCTAACTCTTTGGTTGTAGGTCTAGGTCAGGTATGATTATTTATACCTGTTATTGTTTTATTTTTCCACTATCGTTCATACTATACTTTTGTCTGACCCAGAGTTTTATGTCTCTTCTTATTACTTTGGGTGCTCCTAAACGAGAAGACTAGAGACAGGTTAGGTGATTATGCACGAGTAGCTGTCCGGAGATAAGCATGAAGCTTCCATGTACTATTTACATATACTCTCCTTGTGTTGTTGCTGCTCACTACTTTGGGCATTAGTAGTGTATCTTTTCTATTTTTCTGTAGAGGCAGTATTTTGAAGTTGTAATAATGGTTTGGATCATAAGCTGTATTTTGGATTCCGCTGCTATGATGGTTTAGTTTTCATCTTATGCACGGTCTCACCTGTTTTATGTCAAGTTATATTATTATTATATTTTATTCCATGCGCTATGAGATATACTACAGGTTCTTCGGTAATTCATCGTTTCGACCCCTTCTTCTGACGACCGTTCTGTGCTAGTCGGGCATTAGCACAACACATTTCAGGGAAATGTCGAATGGTGCGGGGCGGGTTGTCACACTTTGTATCAGAGCCTAGGTTGCGTAGTTAACATAAGGGAAGACATCAGGGAGAGATAATATACATATACGAGAGCGCGTATTTGTGATATTTTTGTTTTCAAAAGCTATATATATTATTAGTATATTAAGGATGAAGTCACATTGCATTAGCACCACTAAGGAGATGATTTATCGTTTTCTCTTTATAGATTTGACGATGAGCCGAAATACGAGGAGTATGGGTTCAGGGGCCAGTAATGGGAATGTCCCTAATATAAGGACGATGTTAACTGCCTTTATGCGAGAGATGCTTTGGGATGCTTAGGGAGCAGTTCCTAATGCTGCTAATGGCGGTGGTGCAATAGTGTAGGCGCCTTGGGCCGATTTCGCCAAGCTCTGCAAGGATTATACTAGTCTTGGTGGAAAGTCGTTCCACAGAATGGAATCGGCTACGAAGGTTCAAGAGTGGTTTGATAGTTGTAAGAGCATCTTCGAGGATTTGGGGATCGATGATGCAATGAAGAGAAAGTTAGCATCGCATCAACTTCAAGAACGGGCTATGAATTGGTGGAATGTCATTAAAGTGGCTACTCCCGAAGATCAAATTACTTGGACTCGCTTCAGTGACAAGTTTATCCCAGCTACTCATAAATTTAAATTGTTTAGGAAATTTTTGGAACTTAGACATAATGGTAGGGTAGTCTCGGGGTATATTGATGAATTTGATACCTTATCGAAATATGGATTATCTCTTATCAATACTACCGAGAAGAAGAACGAGAAGTTCATAACTGGCCTATGTGAGTACTTAGGGGAATGGCTAATAAACCACATCGATGAGACATTTGAATCTATTGTGGGGAAAGCATTGAGATCAAAGAGCCTTTACCCTAAGTCGAAGACCGAGATTGCTATTGTATCTGCAGGAGAGCCAAAACCGCAGGCAAGCAGTGAAGGCAAGAAGAATCCCCATAATAAAAGGAAACAGAACCAAAACCAAGGATGGTCAGAAAAAGAGGGATAAGAAAGATATTGAGTGTTACAATTGTGGCAAGAAGGGCCACTATGCTAAAGATTGTCGAGCAAAGCCAGCGAACAGGAAGTGCTTCAATTGTGGCCAAGCGGGACATCACAAGGACAAATGTCCACAACCCCCTAAGGAGAGGCAGATCGTGAAAGAATATGCTATCAATGCTGTTCCTTCTTCGTTGAATGCCCCAATTGTGGCAAAGAAGGGAAAGGGTGTCGTTATTCAAGGTATGCTTTCCATTTATGATGTTCCTGTTCGAGTATTGTTTGATACCGGGGCTTCCCATTCCCTCGTATCTAGTTACCTGGTAGATAGGTTGGGATTGGAGCCCGAGATTATCGATAAACCTTTAGTTGTAACGAACCCGATCAGTGGTTCGACTAGCCTTAGTATGATTTGTCGTAATTTGGTCTTATCGAGTCATGGATGCCTGTTTGCTTGTGATTCTTTTGTTTTGGGTTTTGGGTTTTGGGTTTTACTGGGTTTGGCATTATTTTGGGAGTTTATTGGTTCCAAAGGTATGGGGTGGTGATAGACTGTTGGGGGTCTTTGGTGACCATTAGAGCAGATGATGGCGGAGGTGGTGTTGGGTTGCCTACCTAGTGATGGGGTGATGGCTAGTTTTCTAAATTCCCTCGACATCTCGCATGATGAGTTATCAGATGTGCCTATTGCTGGAGAGTATCTGGACATCTTCGGGAAGTGACCGGACTTACACCACACAGAGAGATCGAGTTCGGGTTGATTTAGTGAAAGATGCCAAACCTATAGTGATGCCACTTCGTTATATGGCGCCAAGGGAGCAGCAAGAGCACGAGATGAAAGTAAGCGATCTTTTGAAGAAGGGATTTATCCGAAGAAGTGTTTCCGAGTAGGGAAAATCAGTTGCATTTGCTACGAAGTTCAATGGTTCCCTTCGCTTATGTGTTGAATATCGCGAGTTGAACAAGGTGACTCGGAGGAATAAGTACCATATTCCACGGATAGATGATTTGTTTGATCAGCTAAACTGAGCAAGAGTGTTCTCCCAGCTGGATCTCGCGACAAGATTTCATCTGCTCCGAGTACCAGTTGAGAGTATACCTAAAACAACATTTTGAACGCCGTCTGGTTTCTATGAGTGCTTGGTCATGTCATTCGGGTTGACCAATGCACTTGCATATTTTGTGGATCTTATGAATAGAGTTTTCAGAGATCAATTGAATATGTTTGTTCTTGTGTTCGTGGATGATATCTTGGTTTACTCGAGGACAGAGGAAGAACACAAGGAACATTTGAGGACAGTGATGGAGGTGTTTAGGAAACACTAGTTGAAAGCAAAATTTTCTAAGTGTCACTTCTAGAGGAGAGAAGTGAGATTTTTGGGCCATGTTATTTCAGAAAACAGTATTGCCGTGGACCCTGCGAAGGTGGCTACGGTGCAAGATTGGTCTACGCCCAAGAATGCAACGGACGTGAGAAGTTTCTTGGGGTTAGCTGGATATTATCGTAAGTTTATTCAAGACTTATCCAAGACAGCAACACCGTTAACTCAGTTGACCAAGAAGAATCAAGCTTTTGTCTGGGATGAAAAGTGTGAGTATACATTTAAGAGCCTAAAAGAGAAGTTAACGTGCGCACCAGTGTTATTTATTCATAAAGGGAATGAAGAGGTGATGGTATACACAGATGCTAGTGGTATCGGACTTGGTGCTTTACTGATGCAAGGAAGTAGGGTTGTAGCTTATGCTAGTCATCACCTGAAACCGCATGAGAAAAGATATCCTACCCATGATTTGGAATTGGCAGCAATCGTGTTCGCGTTAAAGATGTGGAGACATTATCTCTTGGGAGAAAGATTCGAGTTGTTTACCGATCATAAGTCATTAAAGTATGTTTTCTCTCAAAAGGATTTAAATCTTCGTTAGCAAAGATGGTTGGAGTTCTTGGCTTCATATGATAATATTGCATACACACCCGGGAAGGGCAATGCGGTAACTGATGCATTGAGTAGAAGACATGCCAGTTTGGGGGCTATGTTTTTGGAATGGAAGAAACTGGAGTATATCGCAGGATATGATTTCAAACCTAAATGTGAATTGGATCCAGAAATGTCAGCAAGTTTGACGATAAGATCGACTCTGATTGAACATATTGGTTCCAGTCAGAGGGACGATCCTAACCTATTGGAAATCATCTCCAAAGTAAAGATAGCCATAGACAGTGAGGAGATGAACAAGTATGGACTTGATCGAGATGGATGGCTTCGAAAGAATGGGAGACTAGTTGTACCCAATATTAATATATTGAGAGATGAAGTTCTTAGAGATGTCATCACTCTGACTACACATCCCGGTGGTAACAAAATGTATCGAGATATGAAGCATACCTACTACTGGGAAGGGATGAAGAGAGATGTTAGGAAGTTTATATCCAAGTGTATGAACTTCCAGCTAGTTAAAGCTGAGAAAAAGAAGCCTAGTAGTTTGTTACAACCGTTGGAAATTCTCGAATGGAAATGGGAACAAGTCTCACTGGATTTTATCAATGGCTTATCAAGGACTAGATCGGATCATGATAGTATTTGGGTGATTGTGGATCGATTAACCAAGAGTGTAAGGTTTATACGAGTCAAGCTGAATAAAATGACAACTAAGTTAGCAGAACTGTATATGAAGTGGGTAGTGAGATTTCATGGAGTACCTAACGGTATTGTGAGTGACCGAGATCCATTATTTACTAGTGGATTTTGGAAGATCTTATAAGAGGCTTTAGGGTCAGAATTACATCTCAGTATTGCATACCATCCTCAAACCGACGGTCAAACAAAGAGGGTGAATCGTATATTAAAGGATCTCTTGAGAACTTGTATATTGGATTTTGGAGGGTCATGGGATGACCATTTGCATCTGGTCGAGTTCGCATATAATAATAGTTATCAGTCCAGTATTGGTATGGCTCCATTTGAAGCTTTGTATGGAAGATCGTGCAACTCACCATCATGTTGGTTGGAAACCGGTGAGAAATTTGTGCTTAGGACAAATATAATAAGAGAAACTTCTGATAGGATCAAGGTTATTCAACAGCGAATGAATGCTGCCCAAGATAGGCAGAAGAGTTATGCTGATAAAAGGCGAAGAGATTTGAAATTCTCCATTGGTGACTTAATATTTATCAAAATTTCTCCGTAGAAGAGTGTAATTTAGTTTTGTAGGAGAGGTAAGTTAGCACCAAGTTTTGTTGGTCCGTTTCCAGTTCTCGACCATGTTGGAAATTTAGTGTATAAACTCAGATTGCCTGACAAGATGGCGGGAATTCACAACGTATTTCATGTTTCCCAGTTAAGGAAGTTCATGCACGATTCCAATATGACTATTTCACCAGATCAGTTAGATGATATCGAGGTAGAATCAAAGGCAGTTGGGAGTCGTAGGGCGATTCGTATTGTCGGACACGATATGAAACAACTTCGAAGGAAGACGGTGGAACTAGTCAAGGTCCAGTGGGGCGATAATGAGAATGGCTATACTTAGGAAACAGAGGAGAGCATAAGAAAGTCATATCCAGAACTCTATGCCTGGTAAGATTTTAATCGCGATATAGTTATTCCCTTGTTAGTAAACCACATGTCAGGATAAGCTTGTTGTGTTATCGTGTATGTTTGATTGTTTGTAAATGGTTGATAGGCATGCGGGACACCATTGTACGTTTCCTACTTAAGGAATTTCGGGGGCGAAATTTCTTAAGGGGGAGAGTTTAATGACCCGCATTCTACGTATCGGAGGATCATATAATATTTATTTTATATTCATACGAAGTTGTATGGTCATGTAACTTTGGGAAATGACTACTGGGGTCATTTCCCACATTCACGATTTTTGCCAAATTTTAAATGACCATTTTACCCCTGTGAATCTTGTTTCACCTATAACTTTTCGTTGGTAGGGATTTTTGACCTGAAACCACTTTCATTCGATCCGGATGATGGTTTGCCTTTCGGTGAGTGGTTACAATAATCAAATGGATTTACTGACTAGGAGATATGGCTGAAATAAGACTTGAAGATGGAAAAACAGCATAATCGGGCTTAATGGGTTGATTAGCTGCTAGGCCCATAACCCATTTTGGGATTAGGGTTATGGGAGGGCTGAAAGGAGTTAGAGAATGGTTCCTTTTCATTTTCCTAGCCACCACAAACATTCCTCTAACCCTAGCAATGGCCTCCATCTTCTAATTCACTCCCTAATCACCTTTTTATCACTAATTAAGCAAAACTACATCAAATCAAATCAAATTAGCATAAAATCAAAGATAGAGCTGCTGCCACACATAGGAATCCATGCTAAATTAGTGGAGGTTTTAGATCTATAATTTATTTGTGGTTAAGGTGAGTGATTTGCATGTTTTTACGCTAATTACGACTAATTAGGGGTGATTAGTGATAATTAGCGAACTAATGGCTCAGAAAAATATGGTAAAATATGTAAAAATTCTAAAATATTATTGTATGTCACTGATATAAGTTTGGGTTAATTTGTATTAAGTTTGCTAATCCTATAGTTAAACATGGTTAAGGGGATTAAGGGGAAAATCATATTTTTTGGGTATGTTTAATCTAAAATAGCCTATGTGATGGATGTTTGATCTTTTTGATTGCTTTTATATGTTGTTATCACTGTTTGGGATGTTCTATGATTGTTTAGTAAAGTTATAATGGTTGAAAACGTCGTCGTATGGTGAGAATGGATGAAATAAGCTCGTTGGAAAAACTAAGGGTTTCGGGTCGGATCGGAGGTGGAGGACCGAGCCGAACCGAAGCTTGGCAAAGGAGAAAACATGGCAAAAAGGAAGGCCTGTGTAGGTCGAGTTGGGATCAGATCGGAAAAGCTAAATGGCGTAGGGTCGGATTGGCATGTACTGGACCGAACCGGAGTGTGGAGTACCGAACCAGACCGAGACTGAAGAGCACGAACCGAACCGTGAGCAAGCACTTTGCTCGAACCGAATGGAAGCTTGGAGAACCGAACTGGGCCGAGGCATGAGAGAACCAAACCGAAGCGATGATGACTAGAGCATTAAGCATAATCGAACCGAACCAGACACCACTTCGATTGAAAAACCCGAGATGCAAAGGAAGTCCAAGTGGGAGGTTATTATTCAGAATCTAAATGGGAACCAACGTATTAACTTCTAGAGTTGGACTTTGCTGCGGGACGTGTGCAAAGGGGTTATCGATATCTATAACTCCGGTTCACTATCGAGAGTGGAGCATTGACTATGGACCAGTGCAGTGAGGTCAGAGATTTTATGCAGTCGGACTCCATCCGGGCCCCAAAGGGCAAATTGGTCGTAGTGATAGTTGTACAAAGTAGGACTCTGTCATAGCCCCAACAATTATGGTGATCAAAGCGGTAGATATCGTATGATTTACGCACTGAGTGAGAGGCGTGAGGATGATTGTTATGTTTGATGTTTGCTATCGCCATGACACGCACACTCCCATTTTTACACTATATGTTAGTGTTACCTTAGAGTACTATACATCTTGTTGTGCTATCTCTTTGGTTGCAGGTCCAGGTCAGGTATAATTATTTATACCAGTTATTATTTTATTTTGCCGCTATCGCTCATACCAGACTTTTGTCTGACGTAGAATTTTATGTCCCTTTTTTTTATTACTCTGGGTGCTCCTAAACAAGCAGACTAGAGACAGGTTAGGTGGTTATGCACGAGTAGCTGTCCGAAGACGAGCAGGAGGCTTCCACGTACTATTTACATATATTCTCCCTATGTTGTTGTTGGTCACTACTTTGGGCATTAGTAGTGTATCTTTTCTATTTTGCTTTAGAGATAGTATTTTGAAGTTGTAATAATGGTTCAGATCATAAGCGGTATTTTGGATTCCGCTGCTATGATGGTTTAGTTTTCAGCTTATGCACTGTCTCGCCTGTTATATGTCAAGTTATGTTATTATTATATTTTATTCCATGCGCTGTGAGATATACTACAGGTTCTTTAGTAATTCATCGTTACAACCCTTTCTTCTGACGACCGTCCCGTGCTAGTCGGGTATTAGCACAGCACACTTTCAGGGAAATGTCGGCTGGTGCGGGGCGGGCCGTCACACAATGCCTATCATATGATCCCTTTATATGTTGACTTATTTGAAGTTATCTCAAGCGTCCCTAATAGGTTAAAGTTATATAAGTCCTATTATATAAAAAGGAATTATTAGCCATGAGTATTTCTAAACAAAAATGTACACCCTAATCTTATAGAGGATTTTTTTTTAAAAAAAAATCTGATGCAAGAAGAAATTATGTGGAAGCAATGGTCTAGGATTAACTGGATGGATGAAGAAGATAAAATCACTCAGTTTTTTCATAAGATTTCTAGCGGTAGGAAAAATGTAATACTATTGATTCTATCTTTGTTAACAATGTTGAGAATTCTACTCAAGTTGATCTTAATAGCGAATTCACTAATTATTTTAATGGTATTTTTGATAAATCTAATATTCGTAGATTGAACAGTAACCAGAGTATACTTTATAATGTGAATAATTTTGTGGATTTAAATGATTTGGATTATCCTTTTATTGAATCATAGATTTTAAAAGCTATTAAAGACATGCCTTAGACAAAGCCTTTGTTCCTTTATTAATTAATCTTGCTGCTGACATTTTTTTCTAGAATTACAGAACTTGGCATTAAGAATGGCAGGCTAGAAGAAGTTGGCAATGATATTACTAGTGATAGTATCTATGTTTTGCAATTTGCTAATGACACATTGGTTTTCTCTTCCAGTTTGCCTAAATATATTATTGCTCTTAAATTTATTTTATATAATTTTGAGTTACTTTCTGGTTTAAAAAATAATTTTGATAAAAGTTCAGTTTTAGTTCTTGACGACTCTAATAGCTGTGAAACCCAAGTTGCTAGCACTTTAAATCACAATTCAATGAAATACCCTATTGAATATCTTGGTTTTCTTATTAGGCCTTGATGATCTCAAAGATTAGAACATGATGATTGGAATGCCATTATTGGTAGAATTAATAATAACTGTCTATTTGGAATGGTAGATTTTATCTTGATCTGATAGGATGGTTTTAATTAACTCTACTCTATCTGCTTTACCCATATACTTGATATTTTTTTACTGCTTCCCTAATTAGGTCATTCTAGTAATATATAAATGTAGGAGGGATTTTTTTATGGTGTGGCGATAACTCTTTTTCTCTGTGCAAATGCTTGGTCTAGTAGGACTGTTTGCAGATCTAAAAAGGTTGGTGGTCTTGGTTTTATTAGTTTGCACAACCTTAATATTTACTTATTATGTAAATGGATTTGAAAATTTTATGATAGTAATATTAATCTTTAATGGAAAGAATTAGTCTCTAACCAATGGTATGATGGTAATTATAATTTAAATCTTTGTTCTTTAAATAATTCTAATATTTTTCTTATTTTGAAAAATCTATTGTGTTTACTTTCGATATTTAGAAGTTAGGTATTAATATTATTGTTCACGCTGGTAATAACACTTCTTTTTGAGATGACTGTTGGATTTCTGTCATTCCTCTTGGAAGTTGAATTCAAAGAATTATATGATATTTTTAATTTAAAAAGGTTTCGATTTCTGATATTTATAATCATAATCAAAAATTTCCTTGGACTTTTAGTTTTAGTCTTACTCTTGTGGGTCTTACTCTTAAAAAATGTTTATTATGTACAAAACTAGATTTATATACTTTTGATAATGAGAAAGATACTAATACATGGAGTAGGGACAAAAGTGGTTCCTCTTCTTCCAAATCATTTTATAATTTTCTTAATTTCTAGGGTGTTAATAATGAAAAAATTGATTATCTTTAGAAATCCAATGGTCCTCCCAAAAATAAATTACATATGTGGATTATTTTGCATTCCAAACTTAATACTATTGATATTTTTTAAATCTAATAATAATAATTTTTATTTTGTAATAGTTATTGGATGATATTGTTCATCTTTATTTTGATTGTTTTACAACTTAAAATATTTTATCTTCTATTTTTAATTTTAATACTTTTCATATTAGCCTTAACCATTTTGATTATGATTTTTATTGGAATTATTATAGGTTTAGTATTAATGCTAATAATAGGTATTTATGTGATACATTTTCTTAATTACTTGTTGGTATATTTGGTTTGTGAGAAATCAATTTGCTTTTCATAATTTCAAAGGAAATTTTGTTAATTTGATCATCAAAATTTGTCTTTTTAGCTGCAGTTGGATTTAGATTATGTAACACCCCGTAATTTTAAAGGACATTGCTAACAATAAACTAAAGGAAACTTAATTATATGGTGGAAATAAATTAAAATGGGATGTACCATTGGGTTCATCTCGGAATTCTGGTTCAAATAGACTTTGAATTTGCGTAAGACGGATATCGTATGAGGAGGATATAAAGGTTAGAAGTTTGTATACATATAAGAAGGATGTATGTAAATATAATTCAGAAAAGATCAAAATAAACGAGTGGCAAACGAAGGCGGCAAGGGACGGGAACCAAACCCGTTGTGGGCCGACCCACGCCTGGTCTGGGTCGACCTGGTCGACCCAAGGTCAGGTGGGTCGACCCATGGGTCGACCCAAGTGGGGATGTGTCGACCCACTCGCGATTTGGCGACGTTCATTCTTCTATTTCTGGACTGTTTTGTTGATCAGGTTCATTATTTTTCTAAATAGATTGGATTTAAAAACTAGGATCCTACGGTTAAGGATTGTCTTGAAAACTCTATATAAAGGCATGCACTAGTATCAAATCAATAACACTTCTTCATACTTCTTCCTCAAACCTCTGCTCTAAAAATTTAAGATGACGATGGGGAGATTCTGCCGAAACTTGGATTGAATCAAGAAAATTCTTATCTGACTTATACAAGAATCCGTTCTATAACATAAGCATGTTATCCTATGTTCTTTAAATCCAATTTCTGTGAGTTCATGTTACTTTTAGATACAAATATTTAACAGTAACCCTGACATGTTAATAAACTTGGGTCTGAGCCTATGCCTGTTAAGAAACTGATTCATGTCTAAACCGTTCTACTATAATTACATGTATTTTTCCATACACCTGTTCGGCTGTTCAGTTGTTTTTGTATGCCTATTTCTATTATTATATGCCTATTTTTGTTCTTCTCCCTCTCTTATTCCCTTTTTATTTTATAAGCTTAGGCTACCTTCGAGCCTAGGCCAATCGCGTAAGAAACATACGTATGAATGAAATTGGGACAATTGGGGAATGTTTGGGAATGAAAATAAATGAGGGAAATTTGGGGCATATCTTGTACTGTGGAATATGATTGAAATTTTAGGGTGTATGAACTTGTCAATCTGTATGCTTAATTCAAAGATTAAGTGGAACATGTTAATGAAACTGTATATAACCTGTAGAATCTATTAGACCTGTGAGGGTTAAGTAAATCGACAAAAATTATGGGGTTAATTAAACACTGTTACATCTTTTGGGGTTATATGAACCTGTAAAACTTAACCTATTAAATCTGTGGAGCTTATATGAATTTGTTAATCTTTAACCTGATAAATCTGTGGGGGTTATGCGGTAAGATTTAACCTGTTAAATTCCTAGTAAATTGGGGGACACAAGTTTTAGGGGTTTCGCTTATGTCGTCTACTACGTGAAGCTTATATCAGTCAGTAACCATTCTGGTATTAAACGGGGACCCCGCACTAGGTAGGGGTCAGGGCACGCATACTGAACTGATAGTAAGAGGTTCATCTGAAAGGGAGTGTATATGGGCACATTCCAACGGAGTCATTGGCGTGCATGGGTTCGATCTGTAGGGGAAAATAAGCTGCTATATCACCAATAAATAGGTTTGTAGCCTTCTATAGGTTGCCACTTTAAGAAGTAATACACCCTACCGTGGGGCCGACACAGGGTATTTACGCATTAGGGAGTCGATCGCTTGGGGTAGTAATTAGGGTACATCTAGTCCTGTCTGTTTCTATTGAGGTACCTACTATTTCTATTTGGCGTAAAACCCGTTAAGTAACTAGAGTACACCTAAACCTACCATTATGTTTCTACTAGGATCATTCTGTTTCTGTTATATTAGGGAACACCTAATTCTGTGTTATACTAGTATTAGTGCAGAGAAAAGTAGCTGAGAAGCATAGTTTACTCTGTTTATTCTGCTTATCCTGTTTATACCTATTTTATGTTATTGTTATCTCTCGTCGAGTTTATTTACCTATCTTGATACTTTTACTTCTTTATATTCTAAAAGTCACTACACTGGCCAGACTTTATGTTTGACCCTTTTTGTTTCCCTTTCTCTCTCTCTCTCTCCCCCCTTCCCCCTACCTCTAGGTTCTCAGAGTAGGAACACTCAGTCATGATTATGACTCTCTCTATGTTTCTGATTGGATCTGAATTTTCTTTATTGTATCGTTTTGACAACTAGTCTACTTTGTTATGGTTGTTATTGGGGATTATTGTTAGGGAACGCAGAAAGGATCATTAAGGCAAAACAAACACTAGAGGGGGGTGAATAGTGTCTGTTAGAATTTAAACAAAATCTAAAACTTATGTAAACTATGAGATGAATCAAACACTGCAAACACAATCACAGACACATATTTAAACACAAATGCAAAATAAATAGAAATAAAGATGTAGAAAAGAAAAGAACACACCGGATTTTATACTGGTTTGGATTGCTCCTATGTCCAGTCCCACACAATGCTGGATTACGCAGATTTTTATTACTATTTCCAATGGTCAAGTACAACCTCATGATTTCACGGCTACAAGGGATACCACCAATTACTACTTCCTTGTTTTCTCGGCTACAAGGAAACACCGATTCCCACTTCCTTGATTACATGGCTACAAGGAACACACCGATTCCTACTTGATTCAACCCAAACAACGTTTACTCAACCCAAACAATTACAAACAGCCCTAGAACTCTTCAATAGCACTTGATTCAGAGAGAGATGAGAAGAGAGTCTAGAGAGAAGAAGTTTGTAACAACGCGGAAAATGAGAACCAAATTAAAAAAATTATTTTAACAAATTTTGAAGGAAAATGTTTCAGAATTAAAAAAATTCTATTTTTAAATAATAACAAAACTATTTAAAATAGCCATTTTACAAGCAACGTCTGTTTTCGATGAAACCATTTTTATGGATCCGGAATGTCAAATTATTGCTAGGTTTAAATTTACATAATTTTGGGAATTGATATGTGAGCGTAGTAAATTAAAACGCGTTTAGTAATTTCTATTGAATTGGATCGACCACTAAAAAGCCCGTTTTTCAAATGGTCTCCAAATTCGACGAAATTAATTTTGTTAGGATCTTGTTGTCAAAATATGGCTAGATTTATTTTTCGGGAATTTTCGGAGTCAGTATGTGGCCCCGATAAATAAAAATGTATGTTCAAATTTAATATTAAATGTTTTATATTTTAATTTAAAGAAAATAGGCTGAAACGATCAAATGGCTTACGAAACATAATCCATTGTGTCCGGAATGGGGGTATTTGGCTAGGGGTGACTGTTTCTGGGCTTAATTTGGAGTTAGTATCAATTAACAGGCCTTTTAGGGTTAAAGAATTAAATAATATAATATTATAAATACCCTAATATTATTAAAACCCTAACCCTATTATAGTCGCCGCCTCCATCATCGTGAATGGCCAGAACCATTCGATACTTCCTCCTCCAATAACTCTTAATCCTCTCAATAAAATCATTCTATCCTTTGGACAACATTGTAGTACTCTTCTTGCTCCTCACATCCATACAGACATCGCCTCCTATCGTTGAGTATTCGTCGAGATCCAGACCCTCAAAGCCAACGTCGTTCGCACCCGAGCCCTCCCTCCATGGTTGACTGAGTTCGCCGCCATGGGTCCTACATGGCGTTTGTTTGCTCCCCTTTCGACGTAGTGCAATCCGATTTCCCCCTCGTGCAACCGATTGGAAGAAAACCCGTGACCTAAGTTTGAACAAAGCAGAAAAAGGTTTGGCCTTATTTTACTGATGGTGGAAGAAGGTGATTTCTTATTTAATTAGTTAAATTTAAAATATTATTAACACGATAAAAATCATAACTTGTACATACGATGTTGGAATCGCATGAAAGAGGGACCATTGGGATTGTGGTAGTGTCTACTGAATTTTAGAAGTAACTAGGGAAATTTTGTAGCGATCTACAATTTTTGAAGAATTCGAAATCAATGTGAGATTTCTAATTTAAAATTAAAATTAATGGTGATTGCGATGTGAAATTTTTATATATACATTGTTAAAATCTATATGTGTGTTGTACAAGATTTGAATTGATTGATTTTGATTGCGATGATCTATTGGATTGAATTGGATAGAAAAATTTGTCAAAATTGTTTATACAATAAAATTACCTTTTTTATTGTATATGTGAATCATAGAATTTGTCAAAATTGTTTATACAATAAAATTACTTTTTATTGTATATGTGAATCATAGAATTTGTCATATTTGTTTATACCATAAAAATTACCCTTTTATTGTATATATGAATCATAGAAATTGTCATGTTGGAAATAACTGTTTACACAATAAAAATTACTTTTTATTATATATATGAATCACAAATTTGTCATGTTTTAGAGAAAAATGGTTAAACATTAAAAATAACATTTTAAAGTATTCATTGATTCATTATAAAAAAAATCATGTTCTAAATAAATTGTTTAAAACATTAAAAATGACATTTTTAGTGTATTTGTTCATTAAAAATGATTTGTTCATTATAAATTGTTTAAAACATTAAAAATGACATTTTTAGTGTATGTTAGTCTCATTAAAAATGATTTGTTCATTAAAAATGATTTGTTCATTGTAAATTGTTTAAAACATTAAAAATGACATTTTTAGTGTATGTTAGTCTCATTAAAAATGATTTGTTCATTATAAATTGTGTTTAAACCATTAAAAATGACATTTTTAGCGTATGTTAGTCTCATTAAAAATGATTTGTTCAATGAAAATGATTTGTTCATTATAAATTGTTTAAAACATTAAAAATGACTTTTTTAGTGTATGTTAATCTCATTAAAAATGATTTGTTCATTATAAATTGTTTAAGCATTAAAAATGACATTCTAAGTGTATGTTAGTTTCGTTAAAAATGATTTGCTCATTAAAAATGATTTGTTCATTAAAAATGATATGTTCATTATAAATTGTTAAAACATTAAAAATGACATTTTTAGTGTATGTTAGTTTCATGAAAAAAAAATTGTTCATAATAAATTGTTTAGACATTAAAAATGACATTTTTAGTGTATGTTAGTTTCATTAAAAAGTGACATATTTGAAATAAATTGTTTAAACATTAAAAATGACATTTTTAGTGTATGATAGATTCAATAAAAAAGAATCATGTTTTAAATAAAAAGTTTATACATTAAAATTAACATGTTTGGTGTAAACACTCCACCTCCGTTAAAGTCACTCACAAAGGGAATGCATTAACTTTGGTGGAGTATTATAGGTAAAAGATATAGGTAATTTACAAGACATACATATAAACAGCAGAAAGACTAAATTTTATTTCATAAACACATGGTCCAGTCAAAACATTACAACAACTGTCTTAAAAACCAACTTTCAAAAATCATTACAATACTCTGTCTTGACTAAAACATAAAGAAGCAGCATAAATCCCCAATTAAGAGTGTAACCACAGCCATAGCTCAAGAAAAGGGAGAGTCCAAGCAATATGTCTACTTTCTTCAAGATGGAAGAGGTCTGGACTAAGTTGAAGTATTCCCTCCCGATGGACCCGGGGGGGGAACGAAGGACAAGAAGACGAAAGAAAACGGGTTTGACATAAGCCGGGTAAGTCCAATGATTATTTAGCATGTAAACAGGTAAAAGTATCATGACATGAATAAACTGAACCTAGGACAACACCCTAGAAATAAGATAACGATAAATAAGGCAAGGTAAACTGAATATACTATCGCACTCATTTCTATTTCTCTTCACCTACTAACAAGTGTTTCAACTGGCACCATGTGGTCATGATAAAATGATCCCTTTATCGATCGACTTCTACTCGCATGCATTTTTGACTTGTGTCGTTCGGCCCCACTTGATTGTAGATACCTGTGCTGGCCCCACCATAGGGTGTAACAATTCTTATGGTGGCGACCCGACACAACTTCAAGATGCACAGTATATTGTATTGATGCCCAGTGCCTGATTTGTCCATGCCAGAGTACGTGCACACCCATACTCCGTTGGAACCTACACTGCCGCACCACCCGTCGTTATTTTGATTGCTTATAATCAGCCTAGTAATCGTGCCCCACCCTGCCTAGTTCAGGGTACCATGATACATATATGTGGGTTACTGCTGAAATGGGCCCCCGTTACTAGGGTTTCCTAATCAACATGTTAAAATGGTTAAGTGTTCTCAAATTAACCTAACCCTACCCATCAGTTTAGTTAACATGTTGTATTGGTTAAGTGTTGCCTTAATTAACTTAACCCTACCATTCTTAGCCTAGCTTAGCTTTAATTCATTCATTAAAGCACCAACCACTCACATTAGACATGTATCGTTGCGGTCGTTGGATGTGTCGGGAGGTTCCAGGTAGTCTTACACCGCAACTCAATCTAACCTCGGGTTTTTCGGGATTAATGCGCTAACCTCTCACATTAGATCTATATTGTTATGGTTAGTGGATGTGTCGGGCGGTTCCAGGCAGTCTTACACCGTAACTCAATCTAACCTCAGGTTAGGCACAATCATCTTTTAATTAATTTACATATTTACTATTTATGTTTATATGTAAATTATCCACCAATGTTATCAACTCAAGTCATGTCCCATTTACCCTTCTAAATTTTATCCATAATTCTTAGGTATACAAATTATACCATTTCATGTCATTAATCATTTACATGACTATGAGCCAACCTATGCCAAAATCATATAGTTTAATATTTTTCCCAACGTATCCCCCGTTATTCGTTCGCATAAATTACATTGAACGTTAGGCTAGCAAATTAGCCTAACTCATAAACAAAGAGGGAAAAAGGAAAGGGACATGTAACATTCCAACGACATAAAACAGTTTAGATCAACTAAGCATGTGTAATATAAATTTGGCATAGTATTACACAAATTTAATTAAGCATGTAAATGTGAACTTGAATTTGAGTTGGATCAACTTAACATAGATCTAAACATCTAAGCATGTAGATTTAGACATATAAGCATATATGAACATGACTTAGCTTATGTTCTTGCATATAACATAACATAAGGAATCACCAAATTTATATACAACATGATAGGTTCATTGCCAAATTATTATACAACATGATAGGTTCGTCACAAATTTAACATACAACATGATAAGTCCATCACCAATTTAATATACAACATGATAGGTTCATCACCAAATTAATATACAACATGATTGGTTCATTACCAAATTAATATACAACATGATAGGTTCATCACCAAATTAATATACAACATGATAGGTTGTATCAATCACAATAGTCACGTAGGCATAGGTAATTTCTGAATTGCTACATGTATCAGAATACGATTATCTTACAACTAGGCACAGTTCTAGTTCCGCATCATTACAAGTGATGACTTTTATTTGTTCAAATCTAAAAAATAACTGAACTTACAAATAAAAGAACAAATCTTATTTTCTGGGATCTGATTTCTGAAACTGAAATCCTATCCTTTGATGCAGACTATTGATTCTCAAGTTTTGATTTGATTTAGGACTTCCTAACTTGACTTGTAGTTTAGAGAAAAATGGAGGCTACGCTAGTTTGGCCATGGACAGCATGACGGCTTCAGAGAGCAATTTTATGTGGTTTTAGGGTTAAGGGTTGGGGTTGTTTATATAGAAGTTTAGATTAATGAGAGCCTTTAGATCAACCTAAGAGTAATCAGAGCCATCCAGACCAAACAGAGCCAACCGGAAGTCGCCATATATGCCCTAATGACTCAAAAAAACGTCACTAGGAAAAACAGCCCAGATCTGGCCGAGGGGGTCGACCCCTACAGGGGGTCGACCCCTACAGGGGGTCGACACCCCTCTTGGGGGGTCAACACATATGTCGACCCCCCCTGGGGGGAGTCGACCCCTATGGGCGGGAATTATCCCGCCTAGCCGCTTCTCTCGGAATTTTTGAATTTGAACTGCTTTTTAATTTAATTATTATTTATATTCAATTTCCGTTTAAACTTGAAATCTTCTGAAGTCCATAACTTCTTCATACGGAGTCTGATTCACGCAAACTCGGACTCTATCTCAAGCAGAATTCTGAGATGAACGCAATGACGAAACCCATTTCCGCTAATTTTAACTTTTAAAATTAAGTATTCTTTAATTCTTTACTTTAATGTTCATAGAAAATACGGGGTGTTACATTCTCCCCTCCTTAAAGGATTTCGTCCCCGAAATCTTCAAGTCAAGAGGAATGTATGTCCTACCATCTAGTCATCCATCTACTCAACCATCAGACACAGGCATCCATTGTCCTTAAACAGATTTCTAATGCTTTCATGACTATATGCATCGTGTGTATATGTCCTTATCTAATGCAAAATCAGGCGGTCTACTGATTCAGTTGACCTCCTTAATGCAAACCATGATAGTGCCATGAGTCCATTATGTATGCAATTATTCCTAATCATTCTTTCTACATGAGTGCACAATCATTCATACAAATGCAACGTCCATATGGTAACACATCAAGTTTCAATCCATATACAAATACATATATGCATATGCAATATGAAAGTGACTGAGCTGATCTAGTACCTAATGTGTGTGTATAAGCATCCACGAGCAACCACTAGCAACCACTTGCAAACACTTGCAACCATCAATCATAACATGTTTCAAATACATGTTTACATCCATTGGTTTATACCTAAGGGTCAAGAATAGGACCGAGGAGATATACTTAAAAGATAGATATAAGCATGCATAAACTTATGAAAAGGAGATCAGGGACGTACCCTTAAAAAAAGGGTAGGCTGTGTGTCCTCAGTCTCCCATGTCATGTCTTCTTCAACGTCACTCCATTGAACTTTAACAAGCTTTACTTGACGATTGCGAAGCTTTTTGACTTCTGTCCCAAAGATACGAGTTGGAACTCTCCTTACTGTCGCTTCTCGCTCCACTTCTATGTCCTCTAGTATGCTTGGCTCCAAAACTTCTGCCGACTCATGTAAGCACTTTCGTAGATGAGAGACATGAAAAACATTATGAACTCTAGACAATCTTTCTTGCAGCTCTACTTTATAAGCCATCTTCCTAATCCTTTCAATGATAGGAAATGGCCCTACAAATCTTTGTGCCAATTTTCCTATAGACCCAAAGAGAACGACATTCCTCAAAGGAGATACTTTAAGGAAAACCCTGTCTCCAACCTCAAACTCATGGTCGGTCCTTCTTTTATCAGCGTAGGACTTCTGTCTATCTTGTGCAGTCTTCATTCGTCTTTGTATCGAGTCCACCTTCTCTGAAGTTTCTCTAATCATGTCCGGCCCAAGTACGAGCTTGTTTGTAGACTTCCACCAACAAGTTGGCGATCGGCATAGTCTTCCATATAAAGCCTCAAAGGGTGCCATGCCTATGGTGGCTTGGTAGCAATTGTTGTAGGCAAACTCTACCAAAGGAAGATGATCCTCTCATGTCCCTCCAAAATCAAGAATTCACAATCTCAAAAGATCTTCTAATACTCTATTCACCCTTTCCTTCTGACCGTCGATTTGAGGGTGATAGGCAGTGCTCAAGCATAATTGTGTGCCTGCAGCGTCCTGCAAACTCTTCCAAAACTCGTTCATAAAGATAGGATCTTGATCACTTACTATGCTAGAGGATATTCCATGCAGTCGAACCACCTCTTTAAGATTAATGGATGTTAACGATGAGGCAGACCTCCTACTTTTAACAGGTATAAAGTGATCGCTTTTAGTGAGCCTGTCCACTATTACCCAAATACTGATATTGCCCCTTCTTGACCTAGGCAACCCATCAATAAAGTCCATCGAAATGCTATCCCATTTCCATTGTGGGACCTCTAGAGGATGAAGTGGACCACCAGGTTTCTTCTGCTCCGCTTTGACTTGCTAGCATATCAAGCATTTAGAGACAAACTCAGCTACATCCTTCTTCATGCCATTCCAAAAGAAAACCATTTTTATGTCTTTATACATCTTGTCCTCACTTGGGTGTATGGTCAATTTAGAATGGTGTGCTTCTTCGAGAACGGTTTTCACCAAATCTCTTACTTGTGGGATGCATAGTCTTCCATCCCGTCTTAACCAACTCTTGTCATCGATGGAGTATATATTGAAGAGACTAGAAGTCTCACCTATCATTAGCTTATCCATCACATCAACTAGCTGAGGGTCTTCATGTTGCGCGGTTATTATTGAGTCCAAAAGCGTAGGCCGCACCTTTAGTGTTGCTACCAAACTAGGTACAAATTTGAAGGAGGGTCTAAATTCAAAATTTGCTATGTACTCCAAGCTTTGCCTTTCTACAAAGAGAGGACTTAAGGTCATTTTTTTCCTACTCAAGGCGTCTGCCACCACATTGCCCTTGCCAGGGGTATAAGCAATCTCAAAATCGTATGAGGCTAGAAATTCCATCCACCTTTGCTGTCTTAAGTTAAGATCCTTCTATGAGAAAAGGTACTTTAACGATTTATGGTCAGTAAACAATTCAAACCTTTCTCCTAGTAGGTAATGACGCCATGACTTAAGAGAAAAAACAATGGCAGCTAGTTTTAAATCATGAGTTGGGTAGTTTTTCTCATGTACCTTCAACTGCCTTCCTCCATAACAAACTACTTTGCCCTCTTGCATCAAGACAGCGCCTAATCCTATTCTGCATGCATCTGTGTATACTGTATACATCTTACTCCCATCAAGCAATGTCAGAACTGGGGCTGTTGCCAGAGCCCTTTTCAGTCGTTGGAAAGCAACATCGTAATCCAAATCCTAGGAAAAAGTTAGGTTCTTATTCGTCAATCTAGTAAGTGGGGCTGAGATCTTTGCAAAGTCTTTAATGAATTTTTGGTAAAAGCCCGCTAGTCCGAGAAAACTTCGTACTTCGGTTACGTTCCGGGGGACCTCCCAATCTTGCACCGCAACTACTTTTGCGGGATCCACAGCTATCCCCTCTTTGGACACCACATGTCCAAGAAACCTTACTTCTTCTATCCAAAAATGGCATTTGGAGAATTTTGCTTTTAGCTGGTGTGCACGAAGAGTATCCATGACTTCCCTTAAATGCAAAGCATGCTCTTCCTCACTTTTCGAGAAGATCAAAATGTCGTCCACGAAGACCCCCACAAATTTATTAAGGAACTCCCTGAACACCTGACTCATCAAGTCAATGAAATAAGCACGTACGTTTATCAAGCCGAAAGGCATAACAAGCCATTTGAAGAAACCATCTAGGGTCTTGAATGCGGTCTTATCAACGCTGTCCTCGGCCACTCTTAACTGATGAAACCCGTTAGCCAGATCTAGTTGGGAGAAAACCGATGCACCTACAAGCTGATCTAACAAGTCGTCTATTCTTGGAAGTGGGTGCCTATTCTTCTTGGTCAGCTTGTTTAGCTCCCTATAGTCAATGCAAAGGCGAAGTGAACCATCTACTTTGGTTGCAAACACCACTGGAGCACCCTATTCAGAAATACTCCACCTTATAAACTCCTTTTCAAGTAACTCTTTAACTTGCTTGTTGAGCTCCTTCCTTTCCCTTGGAGCCATGTGTCTAACGGGTAGAGCAACGGGTTTTGCATTATCAACAAGGTATATGCAGAAGTCTATCTCTCGCTTCGGAAGTAAACCCTTCACCTCTTCAAAGACATCTGAGTATTCACAGACTACTCTAACAGATTTCAGGTTTTCAACAGACGCATCGAGAGATTCTAGGTAGCTAAGCATAACAGAGTTCATGGGATTACAAGAAATTTCTAGAGTGTTACTGAGGCGAGTCATAAGTCTAACCACTCTCTTTTCACAGTTGAGGACAGCACCATTAGCGGATAGCCAATCCATGCCTAGAATCAACCCATAGCCCGTGAAGCCCCAAACATAGGCATTACATCTAAACCCAATGCTTAGTATAGAAATTTCCAAATCCAAACAAATCATCGATAAATAAGCCGAACCCCCAATTGGATTTGAAACAACCAAGGGATCCTCTACTATACCGATGTCTAGGTGCAGAGATTCAACTAAAGCAGTAGATATAAAAGAGTGCGATGCGCCAGAATCAAAGAGAGTACGAATAGGAAGATCAAAAAGATAAACTAAACTCTCAACAAAAATATTCTACCTCGTTCTTGCGGAGGTGCTATGAGAGCGTGAACCTGCCCTCCAGAAGTAGATCCAGTCCTCTTCCCTTGCCCTTGCTTTCTTGGGTAGTCCATAGCCATGTGTCCTGTCTCGCCGCACTGAAAACTACCACCCATCTTCCTCTTCTTCTTTCTGCAGTCCTTAATCAGATGTCCAGGTATGCCACAAAAATTACACTTCCTCTTGTCACGGGGTTTGTTATTCTTCCCGCCTTTCTTGGAATCTGTCTTCTTGTTCTATGATCCCTCCACTTTCTTGTCTTGAGGTACTTTCTCCTTTGTCTCTTTCTTGCCATCCTTATCTTCCTCCTATAACAGTGCCATGTCCACTAGTCTAACATAAGTCGTACCCATAGGTATATGGGTCATAGCTAGGCTGTGCAGTGGCTCGTTCAACCCTTTAACGAAACGGAGAGCCTTCTTTTGTGGACTGCTCACTAACTCCAATCTGAATCTTGCCAGCTAGTTGAATTGGTTGACGTATTCCTTGACCGATACGCTTCCTTTTTTAAGAGCTAAGAACTTTTCTATTTGTAGTCTTCATTCAGCTTGGGAGAGGAACTTCATTTCAAACCACATTCTGAAATCCTCCCAGGTTTCAACTGGTCTCTCAGCATTAGTAATTTCCCACCAATAAGAAGCTTCGTCCTTAAGTAACTACACAGCCAGTTGTATCTTCTGCCTATCATCCACTTTGAAGATAACGAACAAATCTTCTGTTTCCTTGAGCTAGTTTATTGCTTCCACAAATGACTCAGTCCATTAAAGTTCTTTCCACCCATGGCTCGAAATTCTCTTCATATCTTCGAGAAAGCATTCACATGAGGATGAGGAGGAGAAGGAGGAACATCTGCAACTGGGGGAGGAGGAACGTCTGCTGGGCCTGCGCCATTAGCCCTAGCTTCTAGGCACCTTCTGAACCAACCAGGTACCGGCACGCCCTCAGGAAGATTAAGATCCCTAGACATGCTGAAACGAAAAGAAAAGGTTCAAAACAAAGCATAGAAAGATAGGGCGTATGGCTTTGGGGATTATGCTCTTTAAAATAAAACAACATTTTCCTTAAAAAAATGCTTCTATAAACTTCTGTTTGAAAAATAGTTTTAAAAAACTTTTATCTGATGTGGTAAACCTTTGCTCTGATACCAAGTGTAAACACCCCACCTCCATTAAGGTCACTCACAAAGGGAATGCATTAACTTTGGTGGAGTATTATAGGTAAAAGGTACAAGTAATTTACAAGACAGACATATAAACAGCGGAAAGACTAAATTTTATTTCATAAACACGTGGTCCAGTCAAAACATTACAACAATTGTCTTAAAAATCAACTTCCAAAATCATTACAGTAAAGCCTCTGTCTTGACTAAAACATAAAGAAGCATAAACAATAATAAAGCTGCATAAATCCCCAATTAAGAGTGTAACCACAGTCATAGCCCAAGAAAAGAGAGTCCAAGCAATATTTCTACTTTCTTCAAGCTGGAAGAGGTTTGGACTAAGTTGAAGTATTCCCTCCTTGCAGACTTGGGGAGGGGGAATGGAAGACAAGAAGACGAAAGAAAACGGGTCAGACATAATCCTGGTAAGTCCAGTGATTATTTAGCATGTAAACAGGTAAAAGGATCATGACATGAATAAACTGAACCTAGGACAATATCCTAGAAATAAGATAACGATAAATAAGGCAAGGTAAACTGAATATACTATCGCACTCATTTCTATTTCTCTGTACCTACTAACAAGTGTTTCAACTGGCACCATGTGTTCATGATAAAATGATCCCTTTATCGATCGGATTCTACTCACATGCATTTTTGACTTGTGTCATTCGGCCCCGCTTGATTGTAGATACCTATGCTGGCCCCACCATGAGGTGTATCTGTTCCTATGGTGGCGACCCGACACAACTTCAAGATGCACAGTATATACTACTGATGCCCAATGCCTGATTTGTCCATGCCGGAGTACGTGCACGCCCACACTCCGTTGGAACCTACACTGCTGCACCAACCGTTATTATTTTGACCGCTTATAATCAGCCCAGTAATCGTGCCCTACCCTGCCTAGTTCAAGATACCATGATACATCTATGTGGGTTACTACTGAAATGAGTCCCCGTTACTAGGGTTTCCTAATCAACATGTTAAAATGGTTAAGTGTTCTCAAATTAACCTAACCCCACCAATCAGTTTAGTTAACATGTTGTATTGGTTAAGCGTTGCCTTAATTAACTTAACCCTACCATTCTTAGCCTGTCTTAGATTTAATTCATTCATTAAAGCACCAACCACTCACATTAGTTATGTATTGTTGCAGTCGCTGGATGTGCCGGGCAGTTCCGGGCAGTCTTACACCGCAACCCAATCTAACCTCGGGTTTTTCGGGCTTAATGCACTGACCTCTCACATTAGATCTATATTGTTACGGTTGTTGGATGTGCCGAGCGGTTCCGGGTAGTCTTACACCATAACTCAATCTAACCTCGGGTTAGGCACAATCATCTTTTAATTAATTTACATATTTATGTTTATATGTAAATTATCCACCAATGTTGTCAACTCAAGTCATGTCCCATTTACCCTTCTATATTTTGTCCACAATTCTTAGGTATACAAATTATACCATTTCATGCCATTAATCATTTACATGATTTTGAGCCAACCTATGCCAATAGCATATAATTTAATATTTTTCCCAATGTATCCCCCGTTATTCATTCGCATAAATTACATAGAACGTTAGGCTCACAAATTAGCCTAACTCATAAACAAAGAGGGAAAAAGAAAAGGGACATGTAACATTCCAACGGCGTAAAACAGTTTAGATCAACTAAGCATGTGTAATATAAATTTGGCATAGTACTACACAAATTTAATTAAGCATGTAAATGTGAACTTGAATTTGAGTTGGATCAAATTAACATAGATCTAAACATCTAAGCATGTAGATTTTGACATATAAGCATATATGAACATGACTTAGCTTATGATCTTGCATATAACATAACATAAGGAATCACCAAATTTATATACAACATGATAGGTTCATTGCCAAATTATTATACAACATGATAGGTTCATCACCAATTTAACATACAACATGATAAGTCCATCACCAATTTAATATACAACATGATAGGTTCATCACCAAATTAATATACAACATGATTGGTTCATTACCAAATTAATATACAACATGATAGGTTCATCACCAAATTAATATACAACATGATAGATTGTATCAATCACAACAGTCACATGGGCATAGGTAATTTCAGAATTGCTACATGAATCAGATTACGATTATCTTACAACTAGGCACAGTTTTAGTTCCGCATCATTACAGGTCATGACTTTTATTTGTTCAAACCTAAAGAATAACTTAACTTACAAACAAAGGAACAAATCTTGTTTTCTGGATCTGATTTCTGAAACTGAAAATCTATCCTTTGATGTAGACTATTGATTCTCTAGTTTTGATTTGATTTAGGACTTCCTAACTTGACTTGTAGTTTAGAGAAAAATGGAGGCTACGCTAGTTTGGCCATGGACAGCATGACGGCTTTAGAGAGCAATTTTATGTGGTTTTAGGGTTGAGGGTTGGGGTTGTTTATATAGAAGTTTAGATTAATGAGAGTCGTTAGATCAACCTAAGAGTAATCAGAGCCATCCAGACCAAACAGAGCCAACCGGAAGTCGCCACATATGCCCTAATGACTCAGAAAAACGTCACTGGGCAAAACAGCCCAGATCTGGCCTAGGGGGTCGACCCCTACAAAGGGGGTCGACACCCCAGTCGACACCCCTCTTGGTGGGTCGACACCTATGTCGACCACTCCGGGGGGAGTCGACCCCTATGGACGGGAATTTTCCCGCCCAGCCGCTTCTCACGGAATTTTTGAATTTGAACTGCTTTTTAATTTAATTATTATTTATATTCAATTTCCAAAACTTGAAATCTTCTGAACTCCATAACTTCTTCATATGGAGTCCGATTCACGCAAACTCGGACTCTATCTCAAGTAGAATTCCGAGACGAACGCAATGGCAAAACTCGTTTCCCCTAATTTTCACTTTTAAAATTAAGTATTCTTTAATTCTTTACTTTAATGTTCATAGAAAATACGGGGTGTTACATTTGGTGTATGTTTGATTCAATGAAAAGAATCATGTTTTAAATAAAAAGAATAGACAATGAAAATGATCACTTGTTAATACATGCTTTGTTTATAAAGACAATAATGTGTATTGATTCTTTAGAATAATGTCATTCACATATTAGCGAAGTAGGAAAAAACAATAATGTGTATCGATTCACTACAACAAATTAACCATTTTACAACGGTGGAAAAAAGTTGTAAAAGATTTTTTACAACGGTGGAGCCACCGTCGTCTATTAAGAAGTTGTAATAAACTAAAATCTTTTACAACTTTTTTGCACCGTTGTGAAATGTATATTTTACAACTTTTTTCCACCGTCGTAATAAACTTTATTACAACTGCATATAACTGTTGTAATATATTTTATTAAAGTATTATTTAAAGTTGTAATATATGAACAAATTATGTACATATTATTAATAAAAGAATTCATTTCAGGACATATTATTTATAAAATTAAAGATACCAAAAAAACTTAAAACATAAACCAAAACAATATATTAGAATTTTCAAACTCTCATCATTTTTTTATAAATCATACAAGTATCTCAAGTACATAAAGCAACTGCAACAAAGTCTATTATCCAAGACTCCAAAATCCAAATGACTTGAAGTTATCTTTAATAAATATACATCGCTAGGAGTAATACAAAAGAATAAAAGACTTCATTTTTCTCCCTATTAGTCTTTGAAGAAGTCTTTTTATAAATCTGCTGCCTTAAATAAGGTAATCTCCATTGTGCCAGTCTGGAACCTGCAATCTTCAAGAAGCGATCATAGTAGGAAGTTTTATTTAGAAAGAATCTATTCATCCCCTTCATTCAGATGATATACTAATTAACAAGAGCAAAGACAAATATTAAATTTACCAATTATATTATGAATAGAGATAAACATAATCCAAATGAGAGATATGAAAGAATATCCTCAACTTAGTGCAAACACCAACATAAATTTGATTCGAAAGTTTAAGGCTAAACATATTCTTGTGCTGAATCCATATGGTAGTCAAATTTTGCATTAAACATTCAGAGAAAAAAGGAGAAAAAAAGGTATGGATAAAATGAACATAAGGAAAATAATCCCATAATCGTGAATACTGAAAATGGTACAAATGCATTCCTTTGAATTTTTTAATTGATATGACATTATAATACGTTTTGATGCAAAAAATGATTTTCATCTTTACATCTACGAGTTACTTTGCACCAGATGCTTACTAATGATAAACTGCATTCAACTTTGTATTTGATTACATTATAGTTAGAAAGATACCTCCAATCTTTCGTTCTTTTGGCTGAGCCACCTTGCAATACCAACGAAACCAACCTGGACATGACAGTGGACAACAACAACAACCATCATCTCCATTGGATATATTAAATCGGAAAAGCCTAAAACAAAAAGAAATTATATTCAAAATCAAATAGAAATTTAATCTCACCCAAAGCCTAAAACAAACACTTCCAGTTCCATCGACACCAACACCAGCAAAGAAATCTAAACCCAAATCTCCAGCTGCAGTGTCCACAACAATTCTTCAAGCCGCCTTTGACCTTTTTGATATTATTTCCTGTTTTTACTTATTTTAGAAGAGCCACCTAATTCTAAACAAAATCGCAACAGGACCAGGCCTTTAGGGGAATAGTTCGGATGCATAATTTTGTTCCGATCTTCATTTGTAAACAAAGGCAAGGAGAGTAGTTTTACTTTGGAGGCTAAAACGATTTGCTGTAAAGAGTGGGCAGCGAATGAGTTGCCATTTTTCTAGATCCAGAAGCTAAGGATTGGAAATTTACCTGGAGATAAATAGCGTGAGCAGGACAAAATCGATAAAAAGTGATAAATTTTGGACTCAAGCAATTTCACTAAGAGAAAAAAATGCGAGTGGGACAAATTCAAAGCCAGAAATAAAATTAACGATGAGAGGAGGGAAAACAAAAATTTAGGATGGAAGAAAGCGGGAGCCAACTTTGGAAAAAGAAAAAGTCGTCTTACAGCTGTATCACACCGGATAAGATAAAAATATTGTTGAAAATTATTATATCGCAACTTTTTGACGAGAAGGTGTTGCGGAAAACCTTTATTACAACTATTACTTTGTCACAGTTGTAAAACAGCAGTTGTAATATAGTCTTTTTGTTGTAGTGATTCTTTAGAATAATGTCATTTACATATTAGCGAAGTAGAACAAAAATAGAAACATTTCAATACATGTTTTGCCATTTAAAATGTGACATTTTATAATGTGATATTAGAATAAAAAGAAAAACATGTTAATACACGTTTTGCCATTAACATGTGACATTTTATTATGTTAAAGCAGAGGAAAAAAAACATGTTAGTGCATGTTTTGTCAATAAACAGAACATTTTATCATGTCAGGTAGGATTAAAAAAAAGAATTTATGTTAAATACGTTGTGTTAAAAAATGACATTTTTAATATGTTATGTTAAAATAAAAAGGAATTTATGTAAAACATGTTTGTCATGAAAAACGACATTTTTAACATACTGGTTAGAATAAAATAATTACATGTTAAAATATATATGTTTTGTTAGTTAAAAATATCACTTTTAGCATGTTAGTTAAAATAAAATAATTACATATTTAAAATATATATTTGTTTGTAAAAACATCACTTTTAACATGTATGTAAAATGTATGGAAAATTTACATTTCTTGAAAAAAAAAATTTGTTCATTAAAAAAAATTAACATGAACATAATCTGGACAAAATTTACATGTAATAGATTAAATGGTTTTGAAATCATCGAATGATATATATATATATATATATATATATATATATATATATATATATATATAAATTAAACGAATCACGCGCGGTAGTTCGCGTTTCGGCATCGTAAATTTAAACGATTATACCGAAAGATCTGGCCATCGGATTTTCCCAAAACTGGAACCGTTAGGTTCATTTTGTAAAGATCTTTCCAGTGACATTAATTTTGTTAAGATCCAACGGTTATATTTTGAGAAATGTGTAATTCAAATTTGGAGAAAAACAGCGCCAGGACCGTGTAACGACCTGAAACGTCATTCGAATTAAATGGGCTACTTTTATACAAATTAAAATTGTAATAAATCATACAAAATATTATTAACGATATGAAATGATTTGAATTATATATATTCGAGAATTATTTGAAAAGGCCAAGTTAAACCTCATTTCGAATAATTATACGACGATTTAAAATCAAAGACATTGAAGACGGTGTTTGAAGACCGGCGATCTTCACAACAAATGGATGACTGGTGATGCCCTGGATTGGTTAGCTCCCAGTAAAGGGTTAAAGTGGTAGTTGTACGGACGTACTTGTTGATTGTCCGGATATGCGAGAACCTCTCTTCCGTATTGGACATACGGGACGAGAAATAAGGTGTCTCTGGTTTCGTTCAGACCCAGAAAGGACTTGTAAATGGATGTGTGTCTGACATTGGATTTTGTTCTGTGTTAATTGATTTCTATTAAATATATATCTGTTTGGTAGCGGGGAATTTATTCTCTTACTTAATACCCTTCTCTGAGACGTATGATCTTAGAGGTTATATATTGATAGACATTAGTAACATGGCATGAATTGTGCTAAGATGCAAATGATCAAGGCTTTTACTGAAAAGAAGGGCCTTATGGTTGACGATCAAAGCACAGCTTTAATTAGCATAGCTTTGTGTATAGCGTAACTTCGCGAGCCTCACACCCCGGTAAGAGGAGATAAGGGAATGCGAGGAGTGCATGACGTTTCTTTCTAGATAAAAGTGGTGTCATAGTATGGAGCCCAGACAATTTTACTTGTGTGGATGATAGTTTCGCTACTGGCTAAGTGATAGGTCCGATAGAACCAGGAAATGTATGTCTAGGAATTGCCAATCCATTAAAGTACGCACGGACCGACCCTATAGGATCCAACGGTTCGCTAGCGTCTGAGCCCTGAGACATTTGCTAGAGTGTCTCGAATCGGTAAGGATACCATCCCTAGCCTTGACTCATGATGGAAACCCAGTTTCCAATACAACATTACAGATTTGATTGTAAACCTATATATGGCGACATAGTATAGGTAGTTATGCCGTATAGGATTGATACATTTACTTTGAAAATATTTTAAACTAGTTAGACACTAATAATATCAAGTTTTATACGTATCAATCATATTTGACCTTTATAAGGTAAAACTCTATCGTCCGGTTTGCGTTGCATTGAGTGATGGGACTTGAGTCTTATAATGGTTCCATTTTTCTAAAAAGCATTGCATTGTTTAAAAGTTTTACTTATTTTATGCACTGGCAATCCAATCGAGTAAACCCGTTCCGCGTTAGCGGCGTGGTCCTGTGATTAGCCTTATTAATAGATAAGTTAAGTAAGATTTCTCATGCTAGTCCCATGACTGACTCGTAGTTTGTTTTCACTTGCATACTCGGGTCCCCTTATTTTTACATGGGCAGCCTAGTAAACAGGTAACATGCTTATTTTGGATATACACCGCAGCACAGTGTGCTCTCTTGGCAGAGGACGAAGACTATCTTTATCTTTTATCTCTATTTTAGACATTTAGACATCATTTATCTATGTTGTACTTGAAGATGTTCTAGACTTGTTTCTATACGTTGGAACCTTTTATGTGCTAAGTTGTATCTAGTGTCTGTGCAACTCTGATGTTGATGACATTTATGATTCCGCTGCTATGATGATGATATTATCATATGATTTCATGTGTTATGCTGTTATCTGTAATCTGTTGTTGCGGTAAATGTGTTATATTCCAATGTTATCCTTGCTTCCGTGTCACGGGAGTTTGGGGTTATCACAGTTGGTATCAGAGCTTAGGTTAACCTTAGCTCCGGAATACAACATATTTAAAAGCAATTAGTCAAAATAGAATTAGTAGTATTCTAAGGCAAGTAGCTCATTAAAGATAGGATTAGTAATGTCCTAGAATGAGCACAGCAGAATAGAACATAATAATCAGTCATTACATCATCATTTTTCCATATGTCCTTCTACTTTTTCCATTCCCTAAAAATTATCTTTACTGTTGGTCTGACTCTTTCCTTGATGGTACAGAACTGACTGAGATAAGTATGAGGGCTAGAGCAAAAGGTAGAGGTGGAGCAGGCAGAGGCCAGGGAAGGGGTGAAATCCCCGCTGCTTAGAACCAACCTAATCTGGAGGCTGTAGTGCCACCACCACCACCCCCGCAACCTTTCGATCTAGATTAGGTGGCTAAGAAAGTCAAGAATTTGGAAGGCGTGCCATTCACTGGCCGTGAGACAATGAGTGAGGCTCAGGCTTGGCTAAAGACATGCAAAAAGATCTTCGTGGGCTTAGAGTTAGAGGACCATCAGAAAAGATTCATGGCATCATTGCTGCTAAAGGATGAGGCTTTAATATGGTGGAGATGGCTACTATTGGCGAGATTGATGCTGACATGTCTTGGTCGAAATTCAAAGAACTCTTTAATGAGAAGTTCATCCCCGGACAAGAAGTCGAGCGTCTGCTTGATGAATTCGCTAATCTCCAACAAGGGGATCGAATTATTAATGAGTATGTGAGAAGGTTTGAGGGGCTCTATCGATTTGCACCTGAATTGATTCAGGACCCACTCCAGAAAAACAAGAGGTTCATAAATGGTCTTTCGAGGAAGTATAACAACAGAGTGTCGACGCATATTGAGCTCCCATTTGCCAAAGTGATTGAGATGGCTTGTAGATACGAGGAGATTAACAAGAGAAATTCTCAGCAGGATCAAGCTAATAACAAGAGGAAACATTCTGATAAGAAGCCCGAGGAGAGCAACAATGCAGCCGCTAAGCCTCAAGAGAATAAAAAGGCCAAGGTCAAATGCTTCAACTATCAAAAACTCGGACACTATAATTATGAATGCAGAGCTCCAAAGAAGCCAAGGAGGAGTGAATCTAGGACCAGTCAGAATCTTCATGGTGCTAGGGAACACTTTAATTGTCACAAGCCTGGGTTTCTTATCAAGGACTGTCCACTTCTTAAGAAGTCCGAAGTGGCTCACATGTATGATGGAGCAAGTGCACCAGCTTCTTCTGAAGGAGCAGGCAAACCAAATGTTTTGGGTGGTACCCTTACTATTAAGAACATTCCTGTTACAGTATTATTTGACACTGGTGCATCACGAAGTATCATTTCTAGTAACACAATTATAAAGCTAAATTTGAGACCAAGAAATCTCAAAGAATCAATTAGTGTCCATAATCCCATAGGAGGTTCTCTTATTCTCGGTTTATATTATAGAGTGCTTGTTTCTTATTCCTATTTCCAGTTCCCTTTTGACTTGATCGTCATGAATTTTTTGGAATTTGATATCATTCTTGGGCTAGATTCGCTAACGAAATATGAGGTCGAAGTTTGATGCGCTGAAAGAATAGTCAAAATTAAAACAAAATTCGGAGATATTATTGTTATACAATGCCACGGCTCAGAAACTGATAAAAAAGAATTTTGGTCTTCTCTAGAAGTTACTCCTACTTCTATTGAGAATATCCCTGTAGTTAAAGATTATGCAGATGTGTTTGAAGAAGTTGGTAACTTACCTCCACGAAGAGAAATTGACTTCAGGATCGATTTAGTCCTGAATGCAAGGCCAATTGTGCAAGCTATTCGATGAATGACATTGAAAGAGAAAGAAGAATTGAGTAATCTAACTAAATAGCTTTTGTGGAAAGGTCTGATCAGGCCTAGCTTTTCAAATTGGGGTGCAGCAGTGGTGTTTGTTCTGAAGTCAGACGGTACTATCAGACTATGTGTGGATTACCAAGAATTTAATAAGCAAACACTAAAGAACAAATATCCATTGTCGCGCATTGATGATTTATTAGATCGCTTGAATGGAGCGCAAGTGTTCTCTAGAATGGACGTAGCTACAGGTTTCCATCAATTGCGTGTTGTTGAAGAGTGTGTTCCTTTGACAGCTTTCAGCGGGCCAGAATTATTCTATGAGTGGTTAGTAATGTCGTTCGGCTTATGTAAAGCTCCTGCTTACTTTGTCGATTTAATGAACAGAGTATTCCGCGATGTCTTGAACAAATTTGTGCTGGTTTTCATTGACGTCATTTTAATCTTCTTTAAGTCCACTGTCGAGCATGGAAAGCATTTGGAAGAAGTTTTGGAAATTCTGAGAAAGAATGCATTAAAAGCCAAATTTTCTAAATGCATATTCTAGCAAGAAGAAGGGAAGTTCCTCGGTCATGTAGTATCGAAGAAAGGAATTTCAGTCGATCCAAACAAAATCAAAGCCATTCGAGATTGGAAGCAGCCAAGCACACCTACGGAAGTCAGAAGTTTTCTAGGATCGGCTGGTTATTATCGGAAATTCATTAAATATTTTTTGAAGCTATCTTGTCCATTAACGAAGCTTACAAAGAAGCATACAAAGTTTAATTGGACATCTGAATGTGAGGCGGATTTCCAAGAGCTGAAATTAAGGTTGACTACTGCTTAAGTGTTGACTATTATCGATGGCAATCAAGATTTTACAGTTTTTACTGATGCTTCTCTTGAAGGTATTAGTGTGGTATTAATGCAAAGAGGCAAAGTAGTTGCTTATGCTAATCGTCAGTTGAAGCCGCATGAGAAGAGATATCCTACTCATGATCTTGAGTTGTTGGCCGCCTTGTTTGCTTTGAAAATATGGAGGCACTATCTTCTGGGTGAGAAGTTCGAATTATATACAGATCATAAATCATTGAAGTATATGTTCGCACAGAAGGACATGAATTTGAGGCAGCAACGTTGGTTAGAATTTCTTGCAGCGTACGATCTAGATATTTTGTATACTCCAGGGAAAGCCAATGTTGTAGCTGATGTGCTCAGCAGGAAGAATGCGATCATCGCCAATCTCATTATCATGCCTTCATTGATTGAAAAAAATCTCTGCTCTTCAGAAGAATGATGAATTTATTCAGAGAATTAGTAAAAAGAGTTCGGGAAGGCGAACCCTCGAGTTTCCAGATTGATAACAAAGGGGTTTTGAGGTTATTAGGCCGAATTTATGTTCCGAATATTCCTAAAATCAGAAGGGAAGTGATGGATGAATGTCACAAGTCCAAGATTAGTATTCATCCAGGGGTGAGTAAGATGTATCATGATCTAAAGCGCACGTTCTAGTGGAGATCTATGAAAAAAAAACATTTCCATATATGTTAGCAGGTGTTCTACTTGTCAATAAGTCAAAAGCGATCAACAAAAACTCGCAGGATTGTTGCAACCACTAGAGGTTCCAGATTGGAAGTGGGATCAAATCTCCATGAATTTCGTTGATGGCTTGCCCCGAACCAAGAAAGGCAATGACAGTATATGGATGACCGTAGATCGTTTCACGAAGACCGCCCATTTTATTCCTGTCAGATCTACTAGAACACCTCAAAGTCTGGTGCAGATTGTCAGACTACATGGAGTCCCAGTAGTATTGTTAGTGATCGTGATCCGATATTCGCTAGTAAATTATGGGAATCATTCGAAGAGGAGATGGGGACAAAATTAAATTTGAGCACCGCTTATCATCCTCAAACAGATAGCCAGACTGAGAGGGTGAATCGTATACTAGAAGACTTGTTGCGGGCATGCATTCTTGATTTTGGCGGATTGTGGGAAGATCACTTGCATTTAGTTGAGTTTTCATATAATAACAGTTACCAAGCAAGCTTACAAATGTCGCCATTCGAAGCATTGTATGGCAGGCAATGTAGATCTCCCGCATATTGAGTAGAACCAGGCAATCGACTAGTATTTGGTCCCGACATGATTCGAGAAGCTTCAGACAAATTCGAATTCATTAATAAGCAACTCAAACAGCTCAAAATCGACAGTAGAGTTATGCAGATTCGAGAAGAAGAGATCTAGCAATTGTTGTTGGTGATTATGTATACATGAGAGTTTCCCCATTGAGAGGAGTAGTTCATTTCGGGGAAACTAGGAAATTGGCACCTATATTTATTGGTTCATTCCCTATACTCGAAAGAATTGGAACTCTTGCTTACAGGGTTCAGTTGCCTGACTAGTTGCCAGGTATACATGACGTATTTCATGTGTCTCAACTTCGAAAATATGTACATGATCCAAATCTGATTGTGGAGGAAGAAGCACACCAATATTTGGAGATTACCCAAGCTTAGCAGTGAGAAGAGAGCCAGTTAAAATCATTGGCAAAGAAACCAGAGTTCTGAGAAACAAAAGGATCCATTTAGTCAAAGTGCAGTGGAGTGGAGATCCTATAGACTGTACATGGGAGACCGAGGATAGCATAAATCAGGCTTATCCCCCATGCAGAGTGGACATCTCTGATTAGCTCTTGTGTCGAGGTACATTTACAATATTTTGCGTTTTCCGTTTGTTTCCTACTTTACTATTGTTTCCTTTTCGGGGACGAAAAGTTTTTAAGTAGGGGAGATTGTAACAACCCAGAAAATCAGAACCAATTTAAAAATTTTGTTTTAAGAAATTTGACGGAAAATGTGTTAGAATTTAAAAATTCCATTTTTAAATAATAACAAAGCTATTAAAATTATCCATTTTACAAATAACCTCCATTTTCGATGGAACCATTTTTGTTGAATCCGGAATGTCAAATTATTGCTAGGTTTAAATTTCCATAATTTTTGGAATTAATACGTGAGTGTAGTAAATTATAATGCGTTTGGTAATTTCTGTTGAATTGGATCGACCATTAAAAAGCCCATCTTTCAAACGGTCTCCAAATTTGACAAAATTAATTTTATTAGGACCGTATCGTTAAAACATAGCTAGATTTATTTTTCAGGAATTTTTGGAGTCAGTATGTGGCCCCAGTAAATAAAATTGTACATTCAAATTTAATATTAAATGTTTTATATTTTTATTTAAAGTAAAATTTGCTGAAACGATCAAATGGGCTTACGAAACATAGTCCATTGTGTCCGAAATGGGGGTATTTGGCTAACGGCGATAGTCGCTGGGCTTAATTTGGAGTTAGTATCAATTAACGAGCCTTTTAGGGTTAAAGATTTAAATAATATAATATTATAAATACCCTAATATTACCAAAACCCTAACCCTATCATAGCCGCCGCCTCCATTACCGTGAATGGCCAGAACCATTTGGAACTTCCTCCTATCATTGAGTATCCATCGAAATCTAGACCCCCAAAGCCGCCGCCGTTCGCACCCGAGCCCTTCCTCCATAGTCGACCGAGTTCGCCGCTGTGGGTCCCACCTAGTGCGCGCTTCCTCCTCCTCCGACGTGGTGCAATCTGATTTCCCCCTCGTGCAACCGATTGGAAGAAACCCCGTGACCTAAGTTTGAACAAAATAGAAAAAGGTTCGGCCTTGTTTTACTGAAGGTGGAAGAAGGTGATTTCTTATTTAATTATTTATTTAATTAAATTTAAAATATTATTAACACGAAAAAAATCATAACTTGTTCATATGATGTCGGAATCACATGAAACAGGGACCGTTGGGATCATGGCAGTGTCTACTACATTTTAGAAGCAACCAAGGAAATTTTATAGCGATCTACAATTTTTGAAGAATTCAAAATCAATGTGAGATCTCTAATTTAAAATTAAAATTAATTGTCATTGCGATGTGAAATTTTTATATATACGCTGTTAAAATTTATATGTGTGTTGTATGAGATTTGAATTGATTGATTTTGATTGCGATGATCTGCTGGATTGAATTGAATAGCAAAATTTGTCAAAATTGTTTATACAATAAAATTACCTTTTTATTGTATATGTGAATCATAGAATTTGTCAAAATTGTTTGTACAACAAAATTATCTTTTTATTGTATATGTGAATCATAGAATTTTTCATCATTGTTTATACAATAAAAATTACCGTTTTATTATATATATGCTCATAGAAATTGTCATGTTGGAAATAATTGTTTATACAATAAAAAATACTTTTTATTGTATATATATGAATCACAAATTTGTCATGTTTTAGAGAAAAATGATAAAACATTTAGAATAACATTTTTAATGTATGTTTTTGATTCATTATAAAAAAAATCATGTTTTAAATAAATTGTTTAAAACATTAAAAGTGACATTTTTAGTGTATGTTAGTCTCGTTAAAAATGATTTGTTCATTGAAAATGATTTGTTCATTATAAATTGTTTAAAACATTAAAAATGACATTTTTAGTGTATGTTAGTCTCATTAAAAATGATTTGTTCATTAAAAATGATTTGATCATTAAAAATTGTTTAAAACAGACATTTTTAGTGTTTGGTAATCTCATTAAAAATGATTTGTTCATTAAAAATGATTTGTTCATTATAAATTGTTTAAACAATTAAAATGACATTTCAAGTGTATGTTAGTTTCATTAAAAATGATTTGTTCATTATAAACTGTTTAAACATTAAAAATGACATTTTTAGTGTATGTTAGTTTCATTAAAAATGAATTGTTCATTAAAAATGATTTGTTCATTATAAATTGTTTAAACATTAAAAATGACATTTTTAGTGTATGTTAGTTTCATTAAAAAAAGGATTTATTCATTAAAAATTATTTGTTCACAATAAATTGTTTAAACATTAAAATTGACATTTTTAGTGTATGTTAGTTTCATTAAAAAGTGATATGTTTTAAAAAAATTGTTACAACATTAAAAATGGCATTTTTTGTGTATGATAGATTCAATAAAAAGAATCATGTTTTAAATAAAATGTTTATACATTAAAATTTACATGTTTGGTGTATGTTTGATTCAATGAAAATAATCATGTTTTAAATAAAAAGATTAGACAATGAAAATGATCACTTGTTAATACATGTTTTGTTTATAAAGACAATAATGTGTATTTATTCTTTAGAATAATGTCATTCACATATTAGCGAAGTAGAAAAAAAATGTGTATCGATTCTTTAGAATAATGTCATTCACATATTAGCGAAGTAGAATAAAAATAAAAACATGTCAATACATGTTTTGTCATTTAAAATGTGACATATTATTATGTGAGATTAGAATAAAAAGAAAAACATGTTAATACACGTTTTGCCATTAACATATGACATTTTATTATGCTAGAGTAGAGGGGAAAAAAACATGTTAGTACATGTTTTGTCATTAAACAGAACATTTTATCATGTTAGGTAGGATTAAAAAAAAGAATTTATGTTAAACAATTTGTGTTATTAAAAATGACATTTTTAATATGTTATGTTAAAATAAAAAGGAATTTATGTAAAACATGTTTGTCATGAAAAATGACATATTTAACATATTGGTTAGAATAAAATAATTACATGTTAAAATATATATGTTTTATTAGTTAAAAATATCGCTTTTAGCATGTTAGTTAAAATAAAATAATTACATTTTAAAATATATATTTGTATGTTAAAAACATCACTTTTAACATGTATGTAAAATGTATAGAAAATTTACATATCTTGAAAAAAATATTTTGTTCGTTAAAAAAATATAATTTTTAACATGAACATGATCTGGACAAAATTTACAAGTAATAGATTAAACGGTTTTGAAACCGTCGAACGATTTATATACATATATATATATATATATATATATTAAACGAATCACACGCGATTGTTCGCATTTCGGCATCGTAACTTTAAACGATTATACCGAAAGATCCGACCGTTGGATTTTCAAAACTAGAACCGTTAGGTTTGCTTTAGAAAGATCTTTCCAACGCTATTAAATTTGTTAAGATCCAACGGTTAGATTTTGATAAATGTGTATAAAAACAACGCCAAGGCCGCGTAATGACCTGGAACGTTGTTCGAATTAAATGGGCTATTTTTATATAAATAAAAATAGTAATAAATCATTACAAAATATTATTAACAATATGAAATTATTTGAATTTTATATATTCGAGAATTATTTGAAAAGGCTGAGTTAAATCTCATTTCAAATAATTATGTGATGATTTAAATTAAAGACATTAAAGATGTTGGTTGAAGACCGATGATCTTCACATCGAATGGACGACTACTGATGCCCTGCATTGGTAAGCTCCCAGCAAAGGGTTAAAGTGGTAGTTGTCCGGACGTACCTGTTGATTGTCCGGATATGCAAGAACCTCTCTTCCGTATTGGACATACGGGACGAGGAATAAGGTGTCTCCGGTTTCGTTCAGACCCAGAACGGACTTGTAAATGGATGTGTGTCTGACATTGGATTTCGTTCTTTGTTAATTGATTTATATTAAATATATCTGTTTGGTGGCGGAGAATTTATTCTCTTGCTTAACATCCTTCTCTGAGATGTACGATCTTACAGGTTATATGTTGATAGACATCAGTTACATGGCGTGAACTGTCAATGTAGCATGCTAAAATGCAGATGATCAAGGCTTTTGTTTAAAACCAGGGCTTGTGGATAATGATCAAAACACAACTTTAATTAGCATAGCTTTGTGTATAGCGTAACTTCACGAACCTCGCACCTTGGTAGGAGGGGATAAGGGAATGTAGGGAGTGCACGACGTTTCTTTCTAGCTAGAAGTGGTGTCATGATATGGAGCCCAGACATTTTTACTTATGTGATTGATAGTTTGCAAGGCATTGATATATTGGTCGCTACTGGCCAAGTGATAGGTCCGATAGGACCGGTAAATGTATGTTCAGGAATTGCCAATCCACTAAAGTATGTGTGGACCGGCCCTATAGGATCTAAGGGTTCACCAGCGTCCGAGCCTTGAGACATTTGCTAGAGTGTCTCGAATCGGTAAGGAGACCATCTCCAGCCTTGACTCATGATGGAAACCCAATTTCCAATGCGACGTTATGGATTTGATTGTAAACCTATATATGGCGACGTAGTATATGGTAGCTATGCCATCTAGGATTGATACATTTACTTTGAAAATGTTTTAAACTGGCTAGACATTAATAATAATATCAAGTTTTATATGTATCAATCATATTTGATCATTATAAGGTAAAACTCTATCCTCCGGTTTGCGTTGCATTGTGTGATGGGACTTGAGTCTTATAATGGTTTCATTTTTTTAAAAAGCATTGCGTTGTTTAAAAGTTTTACTTATTTTATGCACTGGCAATCCAATCGAGTAAACCCGTTCAGTGTTAGCGGCGTGGTCCTGTGATTAGCCTTATTATTAGATAGTTAAGTAAGATTTCTCATACCAGTCCAATGACTGACTCGTAGTTTGTTTTCACTTGCAAACTCTGGTGCCCTTATTTTTACACGGGCGACCAAGTAAACAGGTAATAGGCTTATTTTGGATATGCACCGCAATATGGTGTGCTCTCTTGGCAGAAGACGAAGGCTATCTTTCTCTTTTATCTCCATTTTAGACATTTAGACATCGTTTATCTATGTTGTACTTGATGATGTTCTAGACATGTTTCTATTTGCTAGAACCATTTATGTGCAAAATTGTATCTTGTGCCTGTGCAATTCTAATGTTGATGACATTTATTATTCTGCTGCTATGATGATGATATTATCCTATGATTTCATGTGTTTTGCTGTTATCTGTAATCTGCTGTTGTGATAAATGTGTTATCTTCCAATGATTATCCTTGCTTTCGTGTCATGGAAGCTTGGGGTTATCACAAAGTTTGATCAAAAAGGAAATGAATTCGGTATCGTATAAGTGTAGAAATCATAAAAATGATTAAGGATAATTATATAATGAAAGAGGACGAAAGTGGAGAAGAAGTTATGATTAAAAATTCGGTTTTAACCCCTTTTTATTGAGTGTGAAAGGTTGCAACGGTTCTGAATCGTTTGAAATAGTGAGAAGACACTTCCTTTCAAAATTGAAAAAAATGACAGTTATATGTCAACATGGAGTTTTTGGTATGTTGACTCCTAGTGTAATTTTGTATTTTAAAGTATTTTTCAATTGTTTTGATATAAAAATAATTCTTGAAATTCTTGAGTAAAAATCTAGTGTTGTAAATTAATATTATGTAGTAGAAAACACATGAAAACATAAATTTAAACTATATAAATATATTTATAAAATTATAACTATATTATTTTAAACTATATAAATATATAAAGTATAAGAATATAAATATGAAATTTAAGTTTTGAAAAAAAAATAAGAAAGGAAAAAAGAATAGAAAATAAAATAGAGAGGATTTGAGAATAGAATTGAAAATCAAAATTTGAAAATTTGAATTTGAATTTGAACCTGGAGTGCTATTTAGAGTCTTACAGAATCTAGACTCTATAACTATATTAATCTTGAACTCTTGAAATCTTGAATACTCATGAGTCTTGAAATTTCTCTAATATTTGAATCTCTGTTATCTTTAAAACAGACAGTCTTCAGTAATATTACCTATATATAATTCCTGCATATATATATATTATACAAAAAGTGTTAGTATATATTTTATAATCAATGGTAATGGAAATAAGATTGTTTTCATCAAAACTTCATTCTTCAACAATCTCCTCCTTTTTTATGATGACAACCTTAGTTTATAAAATATCATACCTGTATATACTTGTTGATGATGTTCCTTCTAATACTCCCCTTATCTGTAAGAATCCTGTAAACTATGCCCATATTTTATAATTTCTCCCCCTTTGGCATTATCAAAAAGAAATCTTAAAGGTACTCCCGATAAACTGTATAACTTCCCGAATAGAACATAAGTAACTATCCAATAAAAATACGCCCCCTTAATCTATTAACTATTTCTAAATAGAATACTCCCCTTAATCTATTCAAACTTATAATAATAGTACCTAATATGATGATTAAATACAAATCGATCAAAGTATCATTATTACATATGTTTGTCTGATATATACAAATCTAACCAAATCAAATCACACCGTATGTCTTAACATATACAAGTTTCAAATAATACAATCCAAATCACACCACACCATATGTTTTTAGAATACTTAAACAAATCAATCAAATAGTACCGAATAATTAAATGTTTCTTGGAACTTCAACCCAACCATCTTCTCCAAAGATAGGATTCTTCTTAATTACTTCCCAATCTTCATTTCTTCGATTGATGGAGCCTTTGCGATTTTTTTTTCATCTCTGAAAAGAGAAGAGATTAGCCATCGCATTGCATCAAAATGCTTCTCTTGTTGTTCGAACATCTTTATTTGACTTAATTCGAGATGACACTGATTTCGTAGAATGATAGAGAGAATATTTTTGAGAGAATTGAGAGTTTTTTGTAGATTTTCACTAAGATTATTGATAAGATTGCCAAGGATTTGATGAGAAATGATAAAAAATATTAAGAAAGAAGGAGTAATGGAATAATGAAGTTTTATGGAAGAAATGGACTTAAATAGGGTCTGGAATACGTTGGATTTTGAATGGACATGAGTAGTTATTTTAATTTTAAAATTTGAAATATTTTGGAAATATATCAGTTATATGTCGACGTACTCTTTTTGTCATGTCGACATACTATAGTGTTATATTAAAAAAAATTGAAATTTTGATTTCATTTGAATTCTATTATATTATAATTAGTTTTATAGTTTTTCCAGAAACATAGAAATGATTATATCATAAATAAAAACTCCATTCATTACTTGATAGAAAGCAAATACATCCAACTAATCAAGACACACTTTAAATACGAGATTCGAAAGCAAATACAAGAAAATATATAAAGATAGATTAAACTAGATAGCCTAGTTTTCGGATGATGATGAGGAAGATGAAATTCCAAGCTTTCTTCCTGTCTTGACCATGAATTTGGATATTTTGGATAGTCTCTTGTTAAGCTTCTTTTGATTGTTGACGATTTTTACTTGATTTTGAACAATCGTGGAATACGCTTAGAAGTTGGATACTCAATACTTTCCATAGAAGCCTCTTCTTCTTCTTTGACTTCCATTGGCTCTTGTTCTTGTTACAATCGGGCTTGTTTGGCCTCGAATATCTCATAAGGTTTAAAAGTGAGAAGAATTTGCATGATATGAATGTTTGATGCGTCAAACACTTTCCTAGGGACAAATTCTTCTCCACGAAGATCAATATTAAAGTATTTGAAAATGCGAGTGAGATAAACACCATAATAGAGAGTGTTTTCTCTTATAGATAAATCTATGGGATTTATTTCATTTAGAATCATATTGTCCCAATTTATAAGATATCCACCCATAATAGCAAAGAGAGCCTTTTGGACTTTAAGAGTTGGATTGTTGAATGGTACGGGGAGTGATGGTGTGTTGAAGGAGAAGGTTGACAATTCTTGTTTTTGGGCGGAAGAAACAAATTTTGAAATCCATTGGAGCACCATTTTCAAAAATATCGTGAAAGGTTTCCATATCCGTTTCTTTGATATCAAAAGTTGAAAATTTTGAACCTACGCTTCTACAATTTAGTATAGTGCCTAAGAGTTCGGCATCGAGAACAATTTGACTTCCTTTGGCACTACTCCAAATTTGGTTTTCATTGCCTTCATAAAATCCGCGATTGAGATTTGCATAAAACATCTTCAGGAGTTTGGGATAACATACTTCGTCATTATCACGAGAGTCAATTAGACTCAAGACTTCGTTGTGTTCGAAAAGAGAGACGAAATCATAAGATGGAAAGTTGCTAAAGACGGTGAAAGCATCCGTGTTAACTTTATCATTTGCTAAATAGTTACCATAGGTTTTGATGGCCTCTTTGTCATTGTAAAGATGACCTTCAATGGTTTTGGTTATCTTCAATTTCTAAGATGAACTTGAGGAAGCCATTGAAATGATGATTTTGAAGAGGATAGATACGAAGAATATTGTTTTGAGTTGTGAATAAAAGGTAGAAATGATATATATATATAGAAATTGAATAGATATGAATTGAATGAATATGAATTGAATAGGCACAACTTTTAAGATTGAAAGGACACCTTTTCAGACCTTGGGAGTTGGTGAAAAGATTGGAGGGAAGTTTTAAAGTTTAAACTTTTGAAATTCAAAATTTAAATTTCAAAACTGGTTAAATATGTTGACATATACTTTTCTTTATGTCGACATACTTGACTTATTTCAAAAGGAAATTGGATTTTTATATTTTGAAATATATTATCGATTTATATTTCAGGTTTAGCGATTTCCTGAAATAATTCTAATCCTAATAAGCACTCAAACAATTTTATTTTATTAATTTATTGATTATTTAATATTATATTATTATTTTGAATTTCAAAATTCAAATTTCAAATTTTAATGAATTTCTAATTTCAAAATTTTGTTTTTAAAGTTTTAAATTTAAACCCAAACAAACAAACAAAGCAACCATTCAACAAAATAAAATTAAAATTTAATTAATGCGTACCTGGTTTTTTGATCCTTTTCTTCATGATTTCCTGAACTCTGAATTGCCGTAAAACATATATCTGTATTTTTGGTTTCTGGATCTTCATCACATGATGACGAATCTGAATCATCTAGTGTTGCTACATATGCTTTCTTTCTTTTTCTTGACGAATTGTTGTTTTCCATTTGTTGAGTCGATTTGTCTGGATATGGACACATTTTCTTTATATGGACTGATTTGTTGCAGTTAAAGCATCGATCGTCATTAATTTTTGAATTTCCTTGATTGTAACCCTTCCTTCTATAATTTAGGAATCTTCTAAAATGATTTGTCATAAGCGTTGTTTCTTCATCATCTTCACTAGTTGAGTCAGAGTCATTTGTTGTTGTTTTCAGTGCAATAGATTTCTTTTTAGTTGATCTATTTTCTTTTCTTTTCTGTAATTGGACTTCATGAGACATCAAATTTCCAATTAACTCTTCAATCTTCATTTCATTGATATCATAGGCTTCTTCAATAGCCAAAGTCTTTTGATCCCATTCTGGAGTTAGTGAATTCAATATTTTTATAACTTGATCTACTTCTAAATAAGTTTTTCCAAATGTTGTTAGTGAATGCACTAAATCTTGAAATCTGCAATACATATCTGAAATAGACTCATTCTCATTCATTTTGAATAAGTCAAACTGATTAACTAACATGCCTATCTTAGTTTGTTTAACTTTACTAGTTCCTTCATGAGTAACTTGTAAAGTTCTCCAGATTTCATAAGTAGTCTTACATACTGATACTCTATTAAACTCCTTCCCATCTAATGAACAAAATAACATATTCACGGCTTTAGAATTTCTCTATGCAGCAGCCTTTTGTTCATTTGTCCATTGTGCAAATGTAGTTGTGGGTTCAACAGATTCATTTTGTGTACTATTCCATGTGTCTAATCCTATTGACTGTAAATAAATTTTGTGTACCATTCAATGGTGATCTAACAGTGGATTGACCCTCAATAAAAGAACTATTATTGCTACCGGTGTTGGTTGCCATTATCACTATTTTCAAAAATAGATTATGAACTTTTTGAAAGGCCTAGCTTTGATACCAATTGTTTGGGAATGCGGAAAGGATCGTTAAGGCAAAACAAACACTAGAAGGAGGGTGAATAGTGTTTGTTAGAATTTAAACAAAATCTAAAACTAATGTAAACTATGAGATAATTCAAACACTACAAACAAAATCATAGGCATAGATTTAAATACAAATACAAAATAAACAGAAATAAGGATGCAGAAAAGGAAAGAACACACCGGAGTTTATACTGGTTTGGATTGCTTCTACGTCTAGTCCCAAACAACGCTGGATTGCACAGAATTTTATTAATATTTCCAATAGTCAAGTTCAACCTCCTTGATTTCACAGCTAGAAGGGATACCACCGATTACTACTTTCTTGTTTTCTTGGCTACAAGGAAACACAGATTCCTACTTCCTTGATTTCACGGCTACAAGGAACCTACCGATTCCTACTTGATTCAACCCGAACTACCGTTTACTCAACCCAGACAATTACAAATAGCCCTAGAACTCTTCTATAACACTTGATTCAGAGAGAGATGAGAAGAGAGTAGAGAGAATAAGTTTGATCAAAACGGAATTGGATTCGGCAGAGTATAAGTGTAGAAATCATAAAAATGATTAAGAATAATTATATAATGAAAAAGGATGAAGGTGGAGAAGAAGATATGATTAAAAATTCGGTTTTAACCCCTTTTTATAGAGTATGAATGGTTGCAACGGTTCTGAATTGTTTCAAATAGTGAAAAGATACTTCCCTTCAAAATTGAAAAATATGACAATTATATGTCGACATGGTGTTTTTGGTATGTCGACATACCTTAGTGTAATTTTGTATTTTAAACTATTTTTCAAGTGTTTTGATATAAAAATAATTCTTGAAATTCTTAAGTAAAATTCTAGTGTTGTAAATTAATATTACATAGTAGAAAACACACGAAAACATAAATTTAAACTATATAAATATATTTATAAAATTATAGCATTATAATATTTTAAACTATATACATATATAAAGTATAAGAATATAAATATAAAATTTAAGTTTTGAAAAACAAAGAAGAATAAGAAAAGAAAAAGAATAGAAAATAAAATAGAGAGGATTTGAGGATAGAATTGAAAATCCGAATTTGAACCTGGAGTGCTATTTAGAGTCTTACAGAATCTAGACTCTATAACTATATTAATCTTGAACTCTTGAAATCTTGAATACTCATGAGTCTTGAAATTTCTCTGATCTTTGAATCTTTATTATCTTTAAAAATGTACAATCTTCAGTAATATTACTTGTATATAATTCCTGCATATATATATATATATATATATATTCTATGCAAAAGTGTTAGTATACATTTTATAATCAATGATAACTGAAATAAGGTTGTTGTCATCAAAACTTCATTTTCCAACAATTATGATTTTACATTTCTGTACTCTGATGGTTTTTAGCGTAAGATAGATTTTTGGTTTATTATTTGGTTTCAATATTTTAGCCTGATATTGTTACTGGTTTTGAGACTAAGATGTTTTCTGTTGAATAATGAAGTTTTAAATTTCCGCTGCTATTTTTATATTTGTCTTATGAGATTCTGTTTCTGTTTACCTATAATGCTTCACGGAACTTAATGTATTCTGATAAAAAGTGACATTAACGGACGTGGGGTGTCACATAATACTTCTTGTAAGCTCAACAAATTTTCCGAGTTTAAAGATTTTCTAAGAATCGTTAAATCTCGCATTCATAATTTTAGGGTCCAATGGCAATTCTTGCTTCTTGATGTCAACTCCTTTTGTGTTCTTCTACCGTATTCTTTGTTTTTCTTTGTATTGTTCTTTTAGTGTTATTGGTTATGTTTGTTTTGTTATGTGACAATCTAGAATTTTTGACAAGTTAAACAATAAGTTTTATTAATATTATAAATTAAATAACTATAAGTTTTGAATTTAATAAAGGATTAAACAATTGTTAATAGGATTGGGATTTTTCAGTCTCTTTTGTCGTTTGATCAGATTCGTCAAACAATAACTAGAAGTTGAAATATGGTAACGATAGCCTAGTGTTGTATATGGTTTTCTGATAGGAAATGCTACCAAAAGCTCACTTTCTCCTTAAAAGAAAAGTGTAATGACACTTGTATTTTTGCATGTGAATTTTCGTGCATGCCTTCCACTTGCCTCCTTTGGTCCATTACCTCCTTAGCCCTCCATTCTTATAAAAGGATGTCATTTCCTCCTTTTTACCTCCTTAAAGCTTATGGCCATGGTTGCCATAATATAAATCTCCTTTCTCTTATTTTTCTCCTCTTTTAGAACTCGGCCTCCATCACCACCACCACCTTGCCAAAGTTTCCCTTCCTCCTCTTATAAAAAAGAAGAAGAAGATTAATACATACATATATTTTATTTTGGCGAAGAAGATGGTGTGCCAAAATACTATCCGACGGTTCGTTCACAGTTATCTAGGCTCGCCTACTGTGAAGAATTGTAAAGCTTTATTGGTGAGAACTCTTTAAATTTATACACTAGTTTAGTGTGCACTTGCGAAGATAAATTTGGAATATTAACGAGTGTTGTTAACCGACTATGGATGTTTAATGGTTGTTGTTAATTTGTGATGGATGATGAATGCATAGATTAGAACACACACACTATTTAAGTGTTAGTTTTATAACGCTTGTGCACAGTTATTATTTACTTAATAATGTTGATGATGGTTGCTATGGATGTTTATAATGGTTGTTAATATTGTGTGGCACACTATGACACTACACTTATGGTATTGCATCTGTGATCGGTTAAATCTCTTCCATACCCGAAAACATAAATAATATTTTAATATGGAAAATTGGTTTGAAAATTTATTTGCAGATTTGAAATGATTTGGAAATGTAAAGGAAATATATATGAACAACTTTCATAAAAAGATACGTTTTGTTGAATGACTATTTGACATTAAATAAGGTTTTGTTTTAAAACGATGAAAACGTGCTTTGTTTTGAAAAAGTAAAGTTTGAAAACATTTAAATGGTTTATACAAGTATATAATGGTTTTCCAAAGTAATTTGAAGTATTTTGGAATTATTTTTGTATTAAGTTATATTAATGTCAAAATAGGACGTGTCGCGCAACGACAGTTCACATTTTTGTCCACTAACTTTAAATTGCAATAACTTGAGCAAATTAAATCGGATTTTCCTGAATCTGGAATCGTTTGGTCCCAAATTATATTAGTTTTAGAAAAGGTCGCTGTAAGTGTAGTTTGTCGACCGTAACTGTAAACAACTATTTTTAATATTTTAAAATTATGGAAAATTGTTGTAAAATCATTATGAATTATTTAAAAGTGTTTTGAATTGGTTTTGGTCAATATAAAAGTTGTTTTGATCAAATTAACCAATATGAACTTTTTTGTAACGTTCTTGTTACGCCATTAGAAGGCCTATGTGAAAAATAATCCGTTTTGGAGTTTTAACCCGCAAATTGTTTTCCAAACTTTAAGTAATCATTTTAAAACGATTTAAGAAATATTTTGAAGGTTCAAAATCATTTAAAAATTATTTGGAATTTAGATCGATTTATTTAATATTAAAAATATTTTCCAATGTTAAATAATTGGAGAAAAATCTTCGGATGTTAATTCGGTAGATGATGACTCTTACCATCCGAGGAATTTCAAAAAGGTAGTTTATCGTTATTTAACTTATATTATGAGTTGGATACGTAGATTAATATTGAGGATAAGTTGATGGTATTTCTATCAAGATCCAATATCAAGGGTTTTGTGACACCCCACGCCCGCTATGGTCACTCTCTAAGGGAATGCCATAACATCGGTGGAGTATCTTGAGTGAATATAGAACAGAGTAATTACAGCAAGACAGATGTAAGTAATACTTGAAAATTTAAAACATCATTTCAATTGCAGCGGAAAATAAAACATGTCTGGTTACATCACAAAACCATAATAGAAGTCAAGTACAAATATCCATCCTGCTAAATAAAAAAAAATACATAATCCCAATACATGGACTGATAGCCATAAAAGAAAAAGGGTAAGCTGAGCTCTACATCTAGGGTCCAAGCTCCAAGAGAGTAATAAAAGCAGCCTGATCAAAGCCCACTCGTGCTGGGCCCACTCTGAGAACCTGAGGGTTGGGAAAAAGATAAAAACAACGGGGTCAGACATAAGTCTGAGCGAGTCCTATAACTTTAACAATGTAATCATTAAAGTAATAAGGATATGATATAACTTGGTACGGTGTGACTGGGGATAAATGACTACACTCAGTAGCCAATCAGACTTAGAGTGAACTAAGACAACGAAAAAGACGCATTTACCCACCCAAGGATAATTACTACACTGCACCACACCAGTCATTCCTACTTAAAGGTTGATCCCTCCCAAGGACTTAGAAAATTTACCCAGTAGTTTTGCGTACCCCTAGCTCACTACATAGGTGCCGTCTGCCCCTATCTCCACTAGGTGTACCCACTACTCCCAAGCGATCGGCTCCCTATCGTAGATATCCGTGTTGGCCCCACAATGGGGTGTATCACTCCCCAAAGTGGCTAGCCCGATACAACAAATGGTGCACGGGTTATACCTACACGATGCAACAACGTCTTACCTACCAGCCCGGGTCCACACACGCCTATGAAACCCGTTGGACTCGCGTTGCCACCGCTACCCCGTTTTGGCCTCTTATAGTCAAGCCCAATATGCGTGTCCCGTCACTCGACTAGAGTCGACCCCACTAAGATACGTTTGGGATATTGGTTGAAATGGGCCCCCACAAGCTACCCACCTAAGCTTGTCATTTCTAGTGTATACCACTTCACCCTTTAATCATGTTTTAATTACATGTTCCACTTTGGTTAAGTATTCTAATCGTATTTTCTATTGCCACCAAAGGCAACCACTAGATTTCCACATGCCACCCAAGGCACCCACTTAACCCCTCATGTCCCTCTACATGCTAATATGGTTAAGTGTTTCTTAATTAATTAATTAAGATCATGACCTCATAAAGACCTCTCACATTAGACCGTCTTTTATGACTGCTGGATATGCCGGTTGGTTCCGGGCAGACTTCTGTCATAAAAAGGGTCTAACCTCGTGTCTTTACTTAATCACGTATTTAATTCATGACTAAGACCTCTCACATTGGGCCAATCATTTGTAGCTGCTGGATGGCCGGTCGATTCCGGGCAGACTTCCGCTACAAAAGGGTCCAACCTCGTGTCTTAGTTGATTAATTACACCTAATTAATCACCCCCCCATAATTAATTATCCCTAATTAATTACACATTTTTAAGAATATGGGTAGACCTAACTCAATAGGTAAATTCCCAATTCCATAGTATGGGTAGACCTAACTTAATAGGTAAATTCCCAACTCCATAATGTGGGTAGACCTAACTTAATAGGTAAATTCCCAATTATGTCTATTCATTTTATGTTATGCTTAATCATAACAACTTTACACCTTTTTATAATCATGCATATTAACCCCATCGTTTCACACGTAATTCGTTTACATAACACGTCATTCATAGGGACAACTTTGCATATGTTATGCACATCATAAAAAGAGACAAACTTGCATATGAGTTTGTATATAAACTTGCATATGAACTTGCCTAAAACTTGCAAATGAACTTGCATAAAACTTGCATATGAACTTGCATACCATGTCATATCTCAAAGGCAAACTTGCATATGTTATGCATATCATAAAAAGAGACTATCTTGCACATGAACTTGCATATATCATGTCATATCACAAAGGCAAACTTGCATATGTTATGCATATCATAAAAAGAGACTATCTTGCACATGAACTTGCATATATCATGTCATATCTCAAAGGCAAACTTGCATATGTTATGCATATCATAAAAAGAGACTAACTTGCATATGATTTGCATAAGAACTTGCATAAAACTTGCATATGATCTTACATAACACATCATATCATAAAAAGAGGCAAGTTTACATATGAACTTATAACATATGACAACCACAACTAGCATAATCCACATTTACATCCATAGCCTCCTAATATCCTATCCTAATTAGTTTAGCAATTACTTGCTAAAGGCATAGGAACTCACCAAAACCAAGATTAGCAAACTTATGAAGTAGAACTAGTTGCTAAATATGGAGAAGATGATGATTAGAGGTTGATTAGCTTGCAACTTCCTTCGTAAACTAGTGGAGGCTCCTCTTAAGTTTGATTTTGGCGGCATGAGGCCATCATTTCTATTTTTAGTATGGATTAGGCTTGCATTAGGGTGTATTTATAGGATTAGGGTGTGTTTTAGACCATAGGATTAGCCCTAGGTTAGATTAGGTCCGTCAGATTTAGGAAATCTCTAGAACCCAGCCCAGCCCTAGCCAGAAAACCAGACCTGGTGCACCCAGGCCCTCTGGCTCGACACGCCGTGTCGACAGGCAAGTCGACAGGCAAGTCGACCCCCCAGTCGACAGGCCTGTCGACATGGCTAGGGCGGGAACTTTCCCGCCTGGCCCCGCTGGTTCTATTTTAAAATCTGAAATTTGAATTTTTAAATCTGTTTTTAACTTTGAATTTTCTGCAAACTTCATTGGGCCATAACTGGGCCATACGGGCTCCGATTTACAAAATTTCGGACTCTATTTCGCGTATTTTTCCGAGACGAACGCAATGACGCAGCCCGTTTCCCCCAATTCTCACATTTGAGATTATTTATTCTGCAATTAGTGAATTTTAGCATTAACTGAAATACGGGGTGTTACATTCTCCCCTCCTTAAAGGATTTTGTCCCCGAAATCTCTAAGCTAAGGAGAATGCATATCCTACCATCCAAACAACCATCTACTCAATCCATCAAACACGGGCATCCATTGTCCTTAAAACAATTTCTAATGATGTATGAGCATATGCAAAGAGTGTGTGTATATGTTCCCTATCTAATGTATGAACATATGCAAACCATGATAGTGCCATGCATCCATTATGTATGCGAGAGAACCCTATCGACACATACAATATCTACATGAGTGCACAATCATTCACCAAAATGCATCATCCGTATGATAACACAATCATTACACATCCATAAATATAGCTTCCTACACACAATTTTATGCAATATGCAATATGAAGTGATTGAGCCGATCTAGTGCCTAGAGTGTGTATATATGCATCCACGAGCAACCACTAGCAACCACTTGCATCCACATGCATCCATCAAACATAACATGTCTCAAACACATGTTTCAACCATAGGTTTACCCTATCTAAAGGTCAAAGGTACTTAATGAGAGGACATACTAAAGATAAGATGAGTACTAGTCAAACGATAAAGGAGAAGTTAAAAGACATACCCTCAAAAAGGAATGGGTACAATGAACGCATCTTCGCTTCCGTCTCCCAAGTAGCGTTGCCCTCGTCTTCTCCCCATTGTACTTTGACTAGTTGAACCTCTCGATTCCTCAATTTCCTAGTTTCTGACCCAAGGATGCGGGTAGGAGCTCGTCAGATAGTCGCATCACGCTCTACTTCCACTTCTTTAAGCAACCTCGGCTCTACCACCTCTGCGGTCTCATGTAAGCACTTCCTCAAATGGGACACATGGAATACATCATGTACACCACTTAGTCTGTCGGGCAACTCCACTCTATATGCCATCCGTCCAATTCTTTCCTTAATGGGAAATGGCCCTAAGAACCTTGGTGCTAACTTCCCAACAGATCCAAAGCGAACCACATTTCGTAACGGAGACACTTTGACAAAGACCATGTCCCCAACTTCAAACTCAAGATCCGTCCTTCTCTTGTCCGCATAAGATTTTTGCCTATCCTGCGCTGCTTTCATCCTTCTTCGAATCAAGTCAATCTTCTCAGAAGTCTCCCTAACCATATCAGGCCCAAGCAAAATCTTATCCGTAGATTCCCACCAACATGCAGGTGATCGACAAGGCCTTCCATAAAGAGCTTCGAAAGGAGCCATACCAATACTGGACTGAAAGCTATTATTATATGCGAACTCCACCAATGGAAGATGCTCTTCCCATGTACCTCCAAAATCTAAGATACAAAGCCTCAAAAGGTCTTCTAGGACACGATTCACCCTCTCAGTTTGGCCGTCCGTCTGAGGATGATATGCGGTGCTCAGACACAATTGAGTCCCCACTGCTTCTTGCAAACTTCTCCAGAACTCGCTAGTGAAGATAGGATCTCGATCACTCACTATGCTAGAGGGTACCCCATGCAATCGAACTATCTCTCGAAGATATACTAAAGCTAGCCATGGAGCAGTCCTCTTGCTCTTCACAGGTATGAAATGGGCGCTTTTAGTAAGTCTGTCTACCACAACCCAAATTCCCGTATTACCCTTTCTTGATCTGGGTAACCCGTCAATAAAATCCATCGAGACGCTATCCCACTTCCATTGCGGAACTTCCAATGGGTGAAGCAACCCACCAGGTTTCTTTTGCTCCGCCTTCACTTGTTGGCACACCAAGCATTGAGCGACATACTCGGCCACATCTTTCTTCATACTGGCCCAGAAGAAAACCCTCTTCATATCTTGGTACATCTTGTCCCCACCGGGATGAATGGTCATCCTAGAACGGTGTGCATCATCAAGAATAGCCTTCCTCAAACCCTCGTCTTGCGGTACACAAAGTCTACCGTCTCTACGCAAGCACCCCCTATCGTCTAGGGTGTACCTACTCAAATGGCTGGACGACTCCCCCCTTATGAGCTTCTCCACCAACTCAACCAACTGTGGGTCGTCCCTCTGTGCTTCTCCAATCCGCCCCAAAAGAGTAGGTCTAACCTCCAAGGAAGCTAGCAAACCGGGTACATAATCAATGGAAGGTCTGAAATCAAACATCGAGATAAATTCCAAGCTTCGTTGTTCCACGAACAATGGACTCAAGGACAACCTTTTTCTGCTCAAGGCGTCCGCCACCACGTTACCCTTGCCAGGGGTATACGCTATCTCGAAATCATAGGATGCTAAGAAGTCCATCCACCTTTGCTGTCTCAAATTCAAATCCTTCTGAGAAAACAAGTACTTCAATGATTTGTGGTCAGTGAACAATTCGAATCTCTCACCAAGAAGATAATGGCGCCAAATCTTAAGCTCAAAAACAATAGCGGCCAACTCTAAATCATGGGTAGGGTAATTTTTCTCATGCACTCTCAACTGCCTTCCACCATAGGCTATTACCCTTCCCTCTTGCATTAAGACTGCGCCTAGTCCTGTCCCACAAGCATCGGTATAGACAACAAATGGCTTGCTCCCATCTGGCAACACTAAAACTGGAGCAGTGGTTAAGGCTCTCTTTAACCGTTGGAACGCATCATCACAATCTACGTCCCATGCGAAAACAAGATTCTTCTTCGTTAAGCGGGTTAATGGAGCTGATAACTTCGCGAAGTCTTTGATAAACTTCCTATAATAACCCGCCAAACCCAAGAAACTTCTCACTTCGGTAGCATTCTTCGGAACCTTCCAATCCTGAATTGATACTACCTTTGCGGGATCCACAGCTATCCCTTCCTTGGAGACCACGTGCCCCAAGAACCGCACTTCCTTCCTCCAGAAGTGACATTTAGAGAATTTCGCCTTAAGGCTATGTGCTCGAAGAGTCTTCAACACCTCCCCAAGATGTAGGGCATGCTCTTCTTCACTCTTAGAAAATACTAAGATATCATCCACAAAGACCACCACGAATTTATTAAGGAACTCCCTGAACACCCTACTCATCAAATCAACAAAGTATGCAGGGGCGTTCGTCAACCCAAATGGCATCACCAGCCACTCATAGAAACCATCCGGAGTCCTAAAGGCAGTCTTGTCTATGCTATCCTCAGCCACCCTTAACTGATGAAACCCCGTGGCTAAGTCCAACTGAGAAAATACTGAAGCGCCAACCAACTGATCGAAAAGATCATCAATCCTCGGCAATGGGTGTCTATTCATCTTTGTGAGCTTGTTGAGTTCTCTATAGTCTACACAAAGTCTGAGGGACCCATCCGCCTTCGTAGCAAAAACTACTGGAGCACCCCACTCCGATATACTTCGTCGTATGAACCCCTTCTCAAGCAACTCCCCTACTTGCTTATGGAGTTCCCTCCTCTCACGAGGAGCCATGTGGCGCACTGGTAAAGATACAGGTTTAGCATTATCCACCAGATATATTCGGAAGTCAATCTCCCGCTTCTGAGGTAAGCCCTTCACCTCCTCAAACACATCCGAGTATTCCCGAACTACTCTAACAGATTGCAAACTCTCGACCGAAGCGTCAAGCGATTCAAGATAACTTAGCATAACAGAATCCATGGGATTACAAGAGATCTCGAGAGTGTTACCCAAGCGGGTCATGAGCCTAACAACTCTCCTTTCGCAATCAAGAACAGCACCATTACTGGATAACCAGTCCATGCCCAAAATCAACCCATAGCCCGTGAAGCCCAAAACAAAAGCATCACATCTAAACTCAATGCTAAGTATAGAAATCTTCAAACCCAAACATATCATGGACAAATAAGTGGAGCCCCCAATTGGATTTGAAACAACCAAGGGATCATCTACAAGACTGGTGTCTAAGTGCAGTGACTCAACTAATGATGATGAGATAAACGAATGCGATGCGCCTGAATCAAACAATGTACGGACAGATCAAATAGAAAAACCAGACTTTCAACGGAAATAGTTCTACCTCTTTCCTGAATTGGTGGAACCGCGAGAGCCTGTACTTGCCCCCTAGCCTGACCCGGTGCCATAAGAGCTTGCACCTGTCCTCCTGAGGTAGATCCCGTCCTTTGCCCCTTCTTAGGGCAATCCTTCACTAAATGCCATGCTTCGCCACAGTGAAAGCAACCAGTCTTCTTCTTCTTTCTACAATCTTTGCTTATGTGGCCTGGTATCCCACAATTGAAGCACTTCTTCTTCCCCTTGCCACCGTTGCCTTTCCCCCCTTTGTTTTGCTGTTGTTGCTGAGGTCTCTTTTGATCTCCCTTTTTCTCGGGTGCCTTATTAGCATTGGGACCCTTCTCTTCTTCATGCATGAGTGCCATGTCAACTAGCTTCTCAAAGGTGGCCCCCATAGGGATATGAGTCATAGCCAACCCATGCATCGGTTCATTCAAGCCTTTCACGAACCTCAAAGCCTTCTTCTCTGGTGTATTCACCATGTCTAGGCCAAACCTTGCCAATTGATTAAACTTGTTGACATATTCCTTCACTGAGAGATTTCCTTGCTTTAGAGTCAAGAATCTTTCCATATACAAGTTTTCCTCCGCCCTTGAGAGAAACTTTGCCACAAATCTTTGCCTAAAATCCGCCCAAGAGTCAACGGGGCGTTCTCCATTAGTGACCTCCCACCAGAATGAGGCCTCTCCCTTCATTAACCAAGCAGCTAACTTGACTTTCTTTCCTTCTTCCATCTCAAAGATATCTATCAAATCTTCCACCTCCTTAAGCCAATCTCTAGCCTCCACAAAAGTTTCAGATCCTTGAAAAGGTTTCCCTCCCATAGCTTTAAATTCCTTGCAAGTCTTAGCAAAAGTATCCGTGCGAGGAGGAGGGGGAGGAGGAAGATCGGGTGCTACGGTTGGTGGAGGAACATTTGCTGGACCCGCAGTGGTGGCCCTAGCCTCCATCAATCTCCTATACCATACTGGTATCGTCACACCCTCCGGAAAGTTAAGATCCTCAGCCATGCTGAAACGAAAAAGGAAAGATTCAAAACGGAGAATTCGAAAGATAAAGATATGGCTATTGGGGATTATGCTTTTCTTTCAAAAACTTTTCTCTTTAAAGACATGTTTTTGAAAATATCTCTTCCAAAATTGTTTTTAGAAAAATAGTTTTCTAAAAATTTTATCTGTTCCGGTAACCTTTGCTCTGATACCACGTGTGACACCCCACGCCCGCTATGGTCACTCTCTAAGGGAATGCCATAACGTCGGTGGAGTATCTTGAGTGAATATAGAACAGAGTAATTACAGCAAGACAGATGTAAGTAATACTTGAAAATTTAAAACATCATTTCAATTGCAGCGGAAAATAAAACATGTCTGGTTACATCACAAAACCATAATAGAAGTCAAGTACAAATATCCATCCTGCTAAATAAAAAAAAATACATAATCCCAATACATGAACTGATAGCCATAAAAGAAAAAGGGTAAGCTGAGCTCTACATCTAGGGTCCAAGCTCCAAGAGAGTAATAAAAGCAGCCTGATCAAAGCCCACTCGTGCTGGGCCCACTCTGAGAACCTGAGGGTTGGGAAAAAGATAAAAATAACGGGGTCAGACATAAGTCTGAGCGAGTCCTATAACTTTAACAATGTAATCATTAAAGTAATAAGGATATGATATAACTTGGTACGGTGTGACTGGGGATAAATGACTACACTCAGTAGCCAATCAGACTTAGAGTGAACTAAGACAACGAAAAAGACGCATTTACCCACCCAAGGATAATTACTACACTGCACCACACCAGTCATTCCTACTTAAAGGTTGATCCCTCCCAAGGACTTAGAAAATTTACCCAGTAGTTTTGCGTACCCCTAGCTCACTACATAGGTGCCGTCTGCCCCTATCTCCACTAGGTGTACCCACTACTCCCAAGCGATCGGCTCCCTATCGTAGATATCCGTGCTGGCCCCACAATGGGGTGTATCACTCCCCAAAGTGGCTAGCCCGATACAACAAATGGTGCACTGGTTATACCTACACGATGCAACAACGTCTTACCTACCAGCCCGGGTCCACACACGCCTATGAAACCCGTTGGACTCGCGTTGCCACCGCTACCCCGTTTTGGCCTCTTATAGTCAAGCCCAATATGCGTGTCCCGTCACTCGACTAGAGTCGAGCCCACTAAGATACGTTTGGCATATTGGTTGAAATGGGCCCCCACAAGCTACCTACCTAAGCTTGTCATTTCTAGTGTATACCACTTCACCCTTTAATCATGTTTTAATTACATGTTCCACTTTGGTTATGTATTCTAATCGTATTTTCTATTGCCACCCAAGGCAACCACTAGATTTCCACATGCCACCCAAGGCACCCACTTAACCCCTCATGTCCCTCTACATGCTAATATGGTTAAGTGTTTCTTAATTAATTAATTAAGATCATGACCTCATAAAGACCTCTCCCTTTAGACCGTCTTTTATGACTGCTGGATATGCCGGTTGGTTCCGGGCAGACTTCTGTCATAAAAAGGGTCTAACCTCGTGTCTTTACTTTAATCATGTATTTAATTCATGACTAAGACCTCTCACATTGGGCCAATCATTTGTAGCTGCTGGATGGCCGGTCGATTCCGGGCAGACTTCCGCTACAAAAGGGTCCAACCTCGTGTCTTAGTTGATTAATTACACCTAATTAATCACCCCCCCCCCCCATAATTAATTATCCCTAATTAATTACACATTTTTAAGAATATGGGTAGACCTAACTCAATAGGTAAATTCCCAATTCCATAGTATGGGTAGACCTAACTTAATAGGTAAATTCCCAACTCTATAATGTGGGTAGACCTAACTTAATAGGTAAATTCCCAATTATGTCTATTCATTTTATGTTATGCTTAATCATAACAACTTTACACCTTTTTATAATCATGCATATTAACCCCATCGTTTCACACGTAATTCGTTTACATAACACGTCATTCATAGGGACAACTTTGCATATGTTATGCACATCATAAAAAGAGACAAACTTGCATATGAGTTTGTATATAAACTTGCATATGAACTTGCCTAAAACTTGCAAATGAACTTGCATAAAACTTGCATATGAACTTGCATACCATGTCATATCTCAAAGGCAAACTTGCATATGTTATGCATATCATAAAAAGAGACTATCTTGCACATGAACTTGCATATATCATGTCATATCACAAAGGCAAACTTGCATATGTTATGCATATCATAAAAAGAGACTATCTTGCACATGAACTTGCATATATCATGTCATATCTCAAAGGCAAACTTGCATATGTTATGCATATCATAAAAAGAGACTAACTTGCATATGATTTGCATAAGAACTTGCATAAAACTTGCATATGATCTTACATAACACATCATATCATAAAAAGAGGCAAGTTTACATATGAACTTATAACATATGACAACCACAACTAGCATAATCCACATTTACATCCATAGCCTCCTAATATCCTATCCTAATTAGTTTAGCAATTACTTGCTAAAGGCATAGGAACTCACCAAAACCAAGATTAGCAAACTTATGAAGTAGAACTAGTTGCTAAATATGGAGAAGATGATGATTAGAGGTTGATTAGCTTGCAACTTCCTTCGAAAACTAGTGGAGGCTCCTCTTAAGTTTGATTTTGGCGGCATGAGGCCATCATTTCTATTTTTAGTATGGATTAGGCTTGCATTAGGGTGTATTTATAGGATTAGGGTGTGTTTTAGACCATAGGATTAGCCCTAGGTTAGATTAGGTCCGTCATATTTAGGAAATCTCTAGAACCCAGCCCAGCCCTAGCCAGAAAACCAGACCTGGTGCACCCAGGCCCTCTGGCTCGACACGCCGTGTCGACAGGCAAGTCGACCCCCCAGTCGACAGGCCTGTCGACAGCCCTGTCGACATGGCTAGGGCGGGAACTTTCCCGCCTGGCCCCGCTGGTTCTATTTTAAAATCTGAAATTTGAATTTTTAAATCTGTTTTTAACTTTGAATTTTCTGCAAACTTCATTGGGCCATAACTGGGCCATACGGGCCCCGATTTACAAAATTTCGGACTCTATTTCGCGTATTTTTCCGAGACGAACGCAATGATGCAGCCCGTTTCCCCCAATTCTCACATTTGAGATTATTTATTCTGCAATTAGTGAATTTTAGCATTAACTGAAATACGGGGTGTTACAGGTTTGACAAATTTTTGAATTAAGATAAAAATTTCTCGATTTGTTGAGATAAGGTTGATAGAAATAATCTTCGGATATTTGATATGAAATTCCGTGGTGTAAACGTATAATATCTTAGGAATTTGGAAGATATTTATATCGTTATTCTGCTTATAGTATTCGTTGATTATGAGTATTGATATCGAATAAAAGTAAGTACAATTTTTGTGTAACTTATGTTCAATATTGATTGATTTGGATTTTGTTGTGAATGGTATCTTTAATAATATCATTCTTGAAACCCAATGGGATTGAGTTGTGGAAATTCATGTCGTAATTGGGGATTTAATCAAATCTTTGTACTAGGAATGATGCGTGCAAGAAAGATTTGTGAGCCCACGAATGATCTTCGTACTAGGAACCATCATATAGGAAGCCCAATCTCCACTACAAGCCCATACAGTTTTGTTTGTATATCCTGTTGTTACTGGTAGGATTATGTTAGTATAATGCGATGGGGCATTATGCTGGCTAGATTAATATACTTACTTTCGAAAAGTTTTTCACATTATGCACTAATAATAATATGAAAGAGGATTTTCATATATCAAAAGCATTTTTGGTTATCATAAGGAAAAAACTCGCCCGTTTGGTGTACGCTGCATTGTGTGATATGGGGCCATCCTGATGATAGCTTAATTTTTCATAAAGTCATTATGAATTTCTATGCACTAGTGTTCACATGGACTAAACTCGTTCCGCGTTAGCAGCGTAGTCCGGTAAATTACCTAACTTTAAAATAAACCCTGAAAACAACTTTTTTGAGTTCTTACACCATTCCCATGACTGACCTGGAGTTTATTGTTCGTACACCTAAATTCTTGGTGCCCATAATTTTCCACATGGGCAACTAGTTGTTGGATTTGCAAATTTAGTCTTCAGAGCTAGATTCAGGATTGGAGCTAGAACTATATTTCGAATCATTTTTTTCCGCTGAGTGTATATTTGTATTTCTTTTCACTATGTTCCTGTTATACTCTGATATTTCTTGTAACTCTAAAGTAATATTATTGTAATGATAATGGAAAAGTTCTTTTAATTTGTGCAAATGTATAAGTACTCCAAACAACCCTTCCCTATGATCAGTTTAAGTTGATTTAATTACCGACAAAAACCAAGACAAAAAGGCGGGTCGTTACAATGTGGTATCAGAGCTTTGGTTTACACAAAGATTTAAGGTATGACTCATTTGAAAAAAAGAGAAATGACTCATTAGAATTGGGATTAGTAATATCCCCTAAGAATGAGCTTATTAGAGATAGGGTTAGTAATACCCTATAATGAATTTCTAGATTACTACGTTCGAGAAAGCACCTTTCACGTAAAATGAACTAAGTTTGGGATTAATATATTTTAGAATTCATGTTAAGGGATAAACTTGGGTCAAATATGTTAAGATATTAGTAATTCTCCTCTAAAAAATAATTAATATGGTCAGAAATTGAAATAAATAATAAGAGTCTGAGTATTTTATTTGATGTTGATATTGGACTATCAAGTTTAAGAAGATTTTGAATATACACCTAGCTAACGTGCATACAAAGTCTTAAGTATACTAGATAGATATTGAATCACACTCTAGTCACTTGAAGATAATTCTATTGATGACTGCATAATCATCAATATGTATTTTCGAGTTTCAAAAGGGGATGACTATATGATTCTGATTAAACCATCAATATATACTTAAACCATTTAGATACGTATTTGAAAATATTCGGTAAATAGATAAGCGAGATCTTGGAATTTTGATAGAATCGTAAGAGTTATACCAAATAAACCTGTTAGTAAGGCATAAGTCAGTAAATTAAGTAGAAATTATATGAGAGAGCATATTTACGATACGTAATTGGCTTTGAATATATATATCTATATATATGGTAAATTTGAAAACTTAAATTTAGAGTAAGAATTGGCAATTACTTTGAATTTGATTTCGAAAGAATATATTTTGAATATAAAGGAAAAAAAATGTAACGTTCCAAAATTTTAGTGATTTAATAATTAGTTTATTTAATTATTTTGATATAGTGGTTTGATAATTTAAATGGTTTGAATTCAAATATTTTGAACATTTAATTAATATAAATAGTGGAATAATAAAAAATTTATTCCGAAATGGTCGGAATTAGTTAATACTGTGTAAATTAAATAATATGAGATACTTAATTCAGTGTAGAATTGAATTTCAATAATGAATTTATTAATTAAATGATGTTTGAATGTATTAATTATAATATAATTGAAACAAGCTCATAATGTCGTGGTAGTACGCAATATTACATTTTGAACTTAAAATGGATGTATAAGATTCGTTATAAGTCAGAATCTGTTGAAACAAAAAACGTTCGAATCTATTGAACTAGATTTTTCCTATGGAAGAGAAAAGCGGAGATTTCGTCTAGTAGATTATTAGTTATATCCAAATCAAATTTCCAGAAAATCGCTATAGAATCGTTTATAAAATATAACGATTTATTTAATTAAATTTAATGGGTATTTGTGTGCAACTTGAGCAAACGATAGTATCAAGACAGGAAACAAGTTATGTTGAGTTCGTATTGACGTTAAGAATTTTTCTATAATTTTTATTTTTGGAAAAATAAGCTACTTTTCCTTTAATGTATTTTGCGCCTTAAATCAATACTTTTGGAATTTCACAAAATAAATCAACTTGCCTACTTTATTATATTTCTAGGATCATAGCGCATTACTCGACATAACGATATTCTTATCTTTATCCGTACCAGTCATAAATGAATGAAATTTTGTGTACTTGGTACCACATTAACTTTAACAAGTAGTATACACTAGAAACTGATGCAAGCATAACACTGCAAACTTATCCCATTTTACATTTGGCTATTCTGAATAAAAAAAACTTCCAGCTCAAGTCAAGAAATTTAAATACGGCAGTAGGCTATGTTTTAAGATATGTAGATTCTTTTTTTGTATGGCCTTGCCTACACATGCCTATGTGCTGAAAAAGGCCTACACCCTATATTTTCATATCCATAAAATCATGTCAACACCTAACCCCATCTTGCACATGTGTACACCTATCACTGCACATGTCTACACCTATCATGTAGAACTGGAAAGGAAGAAATGGCATTCCCTCCTATGGGTATCGAAGTGCACGTGCTTATATTTATGTAAAGGGGGTAGCCTGCACATGTATTTTCACACTTACGTCTACATTGAAAACCCGAACCACAAATGCACATGCACATCAGCACTATATCTATCTTCCTCACATGCCCAAACCTTTCAATAGACCGAGGCACATGCTTAACGAAGGCTAAAGAAGAGTTTCTCTGGACTATCCTCTACCTAAATGCTAACAAGCAAGAACGTGCAGACATATTTCATGATAGTTCGAAATCAATAACTACTCAGAAATGAAAACTCATTAGTTTGCATTTCACCTATAAACTACCTATATGCCTAATACTTCATACTAAGAAATTCACATTATAAATACAGCACTCCTCATTTCTTCCCACAAGCTAAAACGAAGAGATAAAAAAGAAAGAAAAAAAACCATTATTCATTGTAACGCAGGCTTCAAGAATATATAACAATTCGAATAAAAAGTTTTAAAATCCAAGACGTGTATATCTGTGATTCCATGGCTCAGAACTTCAAGATGCTTTGATTGGTTGAAGGTGCACACACCATTTTTGACATCAAGTTTTGGTACAGTCCGCCTAGGACTGTTGATAGTCTTCGTTCGAGGGGGAACCAGGTAGAACAGGGAGTGGCAAGGCATTCGACGAGATGAGGCACATGATGTGATGAAATCTCGTGTCAAACTAGGGGAAAGGGTGATGCGCCTATAAGGCGTGTAGGGGTTGTCAATACAGAGGCGAGACAAACATGGTGGTGGGGATGTAGTGGAGGATGCGAAGGGGAGTAGCATGGCGATTTTTTGTGTGTGGAAATAATGAAGAAATGGAGAAGCAGGGATTGAAGGGATCTCGAAATGATGTTGTGATGAGGAGCAGCATACGAAAGAAATTGGGAAAAGATGAAGTATGGTAGAGGAGCGGGTCATGGGTTTTACGCATGATATTGGGCTGGACTAAAACAGTAAGGCCCAAATTTTGAAATAGAAATTAAAGTCTGATTTAATATAATAGTGTATTAAATTATATTAAGCATAACTAACCCATATGTGAACGGAATCGAACAAAACAGGTACGGTTGAAATCATATTGAAGAATACTACACTATAAGATTGGTTTGGAGCCATTCGTAGCTCGTTACAATTTATGGCAAATTAAAACGCCTAACTAAACCAACCGACATTAATCGTTATCCAATGATTAATGACCAAGGTGAGTAAACTCGTTAATTCTGTCTTGTTTTATAATTTTATAAATGTTATTTAATACTGATAAGTAATGATTGGATACTATGTGATGGTTGTTTGGATGAATTGCTAATAAATTAGTTTAAATAATATATATAATTATATATATAAATCGTTGGTTGAATACTGATTCTATTTACTAAAATATTTCATATTGATATGAAATTGGTATTATTTATGTTGATTAACGTCTATGGATGCACGGTAACAGGTTGGATGAATCCAACTGGATTCCTAAGCAATTATATTGTTATTTTTCATACATTGCATTATATGATGTGACAAATAATCTGTGATTGATTATTATGTGTTTGGGATGTTTGAATAACATTAACCCTAAGATAACTGGTATTTAAATACTGCAAAAATATAATGGAAAATAATTTGTGTTTTGAAAAGGAAAAATCTATTTTTAAATAGAAATTGAGTTTTGATTGGGCTACAAAATAATAACTTGTTTTAATTATATAAAAAACAAAGTAGTTTGGTTTATGAACAATATTTTTAAATAAGATGAAATAATTATTGGTAAGTGTTTGGTAATGACAAATCTAAATATGAATTTAGAAATTGAGTTGACCTGAAAAGGTAAATTATTCCGAAGTCGAAATGTTAATCGAATAGAAGATTATTAGAAGCAGAGTTAGACATTGAATTCAGGAAGGTACTATTTACTTTCCCCTTTTTTTAAATCAAGATTTATTTATTTAATAAATAGATAAAATATTATTTATTTATTCAATGTAATGAATCAAAGTTATATTTTAAAATTTTGTATTTTGGAAATAGGGATATGCTATTGTTATAATCAATGTTTTATATAACGTTCGTTTAAATCTATGTAAATAGATTTTGAAAAAGTTTTCCAAATATAATGTGAGGTTTTTTCTAAGTATAGGAAAGGAAATGATTTTTTTTAAGAAGTTAAGAATGGAGTTAAGGAGATTAGAAATTGATTGGAGACTAGTCAAGTTGAATGGGTTTCTGATTGTCGATATGATGTTGGTTTCGGCCTTTGGGGATTATACTTAGGGAGTTGTTCTCTTACGAGTTTACATTTAGGGACTAATGGATGTAGAAGAGTAATAATGTGTGAACAAGAAATGGAGAATTTTTTTCTAATATTGAAAAGAAATATTTTCTAGAATATAGAAAATAAATAGTTTAAAATAAATGAAAACATTTTCCAAGGATCATGAGAGGTTAAACGAGTTACAGAAATACTTAGGTAAAGATATTTAAGAGAAATTGGGAAATGAATAAATTGTTGATACATTAATTTAAAAGGGCTCAGTGTTGACTGATGGTTGATCGATATAATTTCCATTTTGGAAACCAGATCATTGTTTATATGGATGTTTTCCTTTGATAGTTAAATAACCAGATATAAAAGTTTTTGGCCATTTTTCCGTTGTCAATACGGAGTGACCGGTTCATTATCTGAAAACCACTTCGAATGGGAATTAGCATTGCGAATCAAGTATATTGAGGATGAAGACGGAGTTTATGCAAGGGTTATTCTGGCCATCCTAGGAAGAAATTTCCTAAGATCGTGTAAGTTGATCTCTTCAAAAGTATTCACGTTTGGTTGCCGAGGAATTCGTTTCTCTTAGCTTTATGTCCATGGAATTTTTAGTGAAATCAATTTGTGATTTGGATGGTATGACGATGTGGCATTCAAAGTAAATGAAGGTGTGACTTGTCAAAAGATATGTTATGACCTCAAGCCTCATCAACAGGGAAATGACAAAAATCGAGGAGGCAACATAGCTAAGTGGGTCGCTCCCAATTAGGGTATACTGTCACCATCTAGAGAATATTCCTATTTGTTCTTCTTTTGCATCTCCCGGGAATGGTTATGTTGGTATACCAATCGTAAGGTGACAATATATTCGGCACATTCAAGCGAAATGAATGGTCGGTCATGTGTGGCCGAGTTGCAAGATGTTCTTGTTGAACTCCAGTGTATCCCCTCTAGAGTACACTGATCGTAAGGTGGTTCCATACCTTGTCATAGTTGGAAATCCATTTCCCTATAAGAGCCCACGATTTTGATTATGTTAGACCAAAACGTGGTTCTAACACTCAAACAAATGATAATTCTGAACAAAATAGAAAGAAAAGCAACAAGAATACCATATTTATTGTGGTTCGACGTTAAAGAGCCTACATCCACTTTATACTTCTTTGATTGATGATTCAAACACAAATACAATGATAATCTCCTCCCAACCTCACTTATACAATTGATAATCTCTCTTAATTTTGATGAAATATACTCCAAAAAATTGGATGTACTCTTAATTAACTAATGAGACTCGCTAACATAAGGGTTAAAGTGATGTTTTTCGAAAAGATCCCTCAAATGAAGTGTGTTGGGGGGTATTTATCGGATGTAAACCCATCCGGTTCGGGTGCCACGTGGGGCCCATCTCGTGGCTTTCGGATCTGCCTTCTTCAGGATAGTGACAACGCGTTATAAACGTGGGATAGTGGAGTATAACTGCTCTGAGTCTCGAGGGGAACGTGGAGTGTAATTGCTGTGATGTTGACCCTCGGTTCGGATCGGAACGATGCTGCACAGTTTGGATCGGATACACATAGCACCGATCCGACCTGAATTCTGGCATCTGGAGCTTGCTTGAATACTGAAGTGTTAAGGAGACTAGTTTCGGCTTAGGGAGGTCGATCCAATCCAATGTGTTGTCCACTGCATCTCTTACTCTTGAATACACTTGTCACTTGATTCTTTAGCTTTGTGTAGCCTAACCACAAAGTAGGCTAACATTTTTCCCCCTCGAAGCACGCGTTTATCGGAGATGAAGCGTGTTTCGAAATGGTCAACATATTTGCTTCTGGATTAGTGTCCTTCAATAGCTACGTCCATTCTATTCATATAATCATGACATTTCATGGGGTCGTATCTTCTGGTATTCGTAGAGCCTATAAATACACTATAAGGCGGAGGAATTTCCCTTGTCGTTCTCAATAACCTCAAGGCTTTGCCTAAGATTCGCGTAGTTCCTCTAGGTAATTTTTAATATTCATGTAAAGATTTCAGCATTCTTTCTTGAATTTCTCCTGCACGTGTCGAGTAATGTTTTTAATTTAGCATTTACGCTTGGGCTCAGATTAGCGCAATCCGACCCGTATTGTGTTTGGTCCTTTGTCACATTCTGGGGCCGAAAAGGCCTTGAACTTGCCTGGCTTTTCCTCGTTCGGGTGGGATCGGGCTGTCTAGTCTAGTGGAACACGAAGAGACTTTTTGTCCACGTATAAATTCATGCTTTTCTCACTACTAAATTTTCTCTCTTATCGCCGCTTTTCCCAAAACCAAAGATAGAAAAGCCTAATCTTCGGATTCTCCAGCAATTCCTTTAATTTTTGAATTAAATCTATAGGTTTGTCTTTAATTCTCGTTTCACTTAATTTTTTCCAATCGTAACTCAAAACTGGGATCAAATCGAATGATTTCACCCGATTCAATGTCCAATACGCTACCTGGGCCTACCAATTCAGGCTGTCGTTGCTAGCGGCCCCATCGCCACTTCGAGCAGTGGTGGAGATGGTCTGAGCTTGCGCCGAGGATGTTAATCCATGAATACTTTGTCACAAGTGGGCATTCGAGGGTGAATGAGTTTGGTGTTCTTGGGGGAGTACAAAAGAGGAAGAAGGAGATAAGTGTAGGAGGGTGGAACCGGTCTAGGGTGGAGCGGATGATCTCAGAGTGATTGGGACAAAGCATGTGATCTTGGTTCTGATCGGAGGAGATGATATTGGTTAGAGTCTTAAATTTGCTAAAGTGAAGAAACTTGGGTTTCGAGACGTTAGTGCAGTTCAGTGTCAACCTATCCAGACGGAATTGTCCGTCGAAAGTCCTACTCAAGCTGGTTTCATTTGCCATTCACTTTCGAACTAACCCCAAGCTATAATGTCCAAGCCTCCGAATCGATTCAACACTTCAGCACACATATTTTTCAGCCATTCTTGTTATCCTATTCATACTACCGGTCCAATCCGGATTGCTATAGCTTCACAAAATCCGATCCAAACTGGATGTGTTTCTCTTTCCCTCCGAATCAAATCCATAAGCCTGCATATAAACTTATGAACTGAGCCCTTTTAAAGACTTGGATCCCCCATACCGACGCGAATATTTCTCGTGTGGAATAAACGCATAACTTGTAAATAATTCGACAAAAACAAGGTATGATCGCGAATTTGTGGACGGTTAGGATAGAGCCTTCACGACTTGATCATCTGTACTTTAATGAACACGTGGCCACTTCCCATATTGTTCTATTTCCTGCTAATTTTGTATTCTCTGATTTCCGCACTATACACATTTGCACAGTTTAGCACATATACACACGAGGGCACAAGTAACTATACTCTAATTCTGTTATTTCTTGGATAGTACATTGATCATGGCTATAAGACGTTCAACCAGGCTAGCAGAGATAAAATAAACCATAGGATCATCTGAAAATCTTATCACTGAAGACATACCCTCCATTTCAGATCCGGAGTGGCACAGTGAGGGGCCAGATTATGAAATGGAAAATCGTGAAAGTGGAACATCGTCTGAGGTGATGTCTCTATGGATGAAGAAGAGGAAGGAGGAATAGGAAATAGTCGCATTCCGGATAAATTTGAGAGTGCCTTTGTTTTAAAGTTGCCTGGTGACTCCGTCGTATCGACCATCGACAATGCCAAACTTGCATGAATATGTCGAAAGCATGGAATTCTTTGTAAGGACACCGAGTTGCCCACTGAAGTGGACCGGCCTCATAATCCTCCCGAAGGATAATGGCGATCAGTAGGCTAATGTGCCTTGTTGGGGAAATACCACCATTCCGCCATTCTTCGTCGACTTTCTGAGACGAATGCACATCGCTCCAATGCAGCTCCAACCCAATTCCACCGCTTACTTGCTATCACTCGTAGTATAGGCCACGGAGAAGGCCCATATGTATATATACCCCTAGTTGACGGACTAATTGATACTTAACCTGAGACGGGAGGAAGCTCGAAAGATCAAACTATGCCTCAAAAGATTCCTTCTCCCACCTCGACTCGGGACAATATATTAGCCAACATAGCTACCAAAGATAGGGATAGATATATCACTCCTGAGGATGCGCCTACTTCTGAAAGGCCGACTTCCCCAGGAAAGTTACCATCAACCACGTCCTGAGGCGATGATTCTCTTATGGACGATTCTGAATCAGGTATTGGGGGAACTTCCTCTGCCCAACATCATTTATACTTCTGGAGATTTTGGAAGAGATCTTCTCTTACTTTTAAGGAAGATACTACTCCCGTGAAAGCTGGGGAAATTGCGCACATAGGCCTAACTCCAAGCTCTGGTCTATTAGGAGGGAATCACTTAGGATATATACACTGCACTTATGCCATATGTCACAACACTTGTGCTTCATACTAATCTCAATTTTATGTTTACTAGTATTATTTTGTTGGAAAAATGGCACGCCATCGCTACTGCATGAGTGATGTCCACTCAAATATGCCCCCGATCGAAACTGGTGCGGGGCATGATCAGCATGAAAGCCGAGGTAGAGATGATAGGAGGAATCGGCCTCCCCAGCCTTATTAGTCTTCTCATTCTCGATCTTTGCATCATACAGACTCGGATAAACATAAGAGCCAACCAACATATCGTGAAGGGGATAAACATGCCCCCAAGCCTCCTACTTCGTCTAAAGATAAAACTCATCAAGATAGACCTTCGAAGAAAGGGCCTGATTTGAAAGAGAAACAGAAGGAACTAGGGAAAGAAGAAGAGAAGATAAAATATATTATGCCATCGAAGCATCGCAACATTGACATTACCAATACAAGGCCATTCATACTTGATGAAAACAAGGCTAGGCTGGAGCTTCTAAGGAAACAATTCCCTGAGCACTACTTTGGGAACATGCAATTTGTTCCTGCTCTTAAACCAGTTGATCCCGACTGGGCCACCGAAGTCAAAGCTAAAATAGATTTCGTGGATACTCAATATAAGGAGATGAAGAGATATTCGAAGAACCTTTCCAAAATCATTAGTGACTTGATAGCCAACGTAAAAAACATGAAGGATGCTGCTGATTATGATGCAAAGGCTATTGAAAACTCCGTAAAAGACCTCGAGGATGCTCAAGCCCAACTTGCTCTTGTACAACGTGATGGAGACACTTATAAGAAGCAACTTGAAGAATTACAAAAGTGTTACCACAACGAGCTTGAGTCTCATAGTCAAGAAGGCATAGACTTGAAAAATAGATTGAGGATGCCAAGTCTGAAAGCACCACTGCGAAGTTGGCTTGTACTCATCTTGAGCAGGAGAAAGTGGAGTTGGCGAGGAAGAATGCAGAGCTAGGGGCCAAACTGATGGAGGCTGAGACAAGGGCAACTCTTACGCCGGGGAATGCAGATATAGCTTTAAAGTCTGTTGAGAGTACTAATGCACAGCTTGTGGTGGCTCAAAAAGAATTGGATGAGAGCGCTGAGACCATGATAGGATTCTTTGCTCAGGTGATCCAACATCGAGATATTGCATGGATCAAAGATTACCCCACCACTCTAGTATACGCATTGGATCAGGTGGTCGAATGGGAAAAACAAGAGCTCAAGGTGGATTCAATTGACGAGGATAATCTTATTGAGAAGTATTTGAGGGGTGAGGAAACAATGTGCTTTTCCGAAGGGCGTAAGCTTATCGCTGCTGCTATAAAGGAGGAGAGGCATCAGGCCAAAGGAAAAGAAACCATCGAAGCTGGTACCTCTTCCAGTACCCCGAGGCTTTCAAAACGGAAGGATACGACCCAGAGAATCCAGGAATTCCCAAGGCATCTTTCTTATCTCCTATTGTTGAAAAGACTCCAGAGAATCCTGCCACTCATATTGAGAAATCATCTGAAGGTATCTCCCCCTTTTCACCTCAGTTTGTTAGGGCTATCCCAACATTCCGTCATATCATTGGACAAACAATTAAGGAATATCCTTTATCTCCTGAGCTAATAATTGTTACTTCTCGCCCTGTAGGTGCAAAGATAGCTGAGAAGACTGATGAGCAACCAGAAGAAACTACTAAAGAAAAGTCTGCTAAAAGGCGTAGGAGAAAAAGGATGAAGCCACTAGCTCTGAATCTACAGAGAAGATCGAGGCCAGAAAGGGTGAGGTTACTGACAAACCTTTTCTGCCATCTAGCACTGAGACTCCCAAAGATGGGGATATAATAGATGCCTTGAAAGACGATGGCGGCAATGATGGAAATGAGGAAGACGATGATATTTTTATGACTGGAGGCTCGGGGGAAGCCGATGACATGGCTTTGGCTGATATGAAGGCAAAGCAAGATATGCTTTTGAAAGCCAAAGTTGAGAAGGAAAATCCCCAAACCTTAAACCCCTTGCGACAATCCCTCTTGGGTCAGAGTTAGTTGTCAAGCTTTCATCTTGGTCGATCACTGAAGAGCTTGCTCAAAAATCTACTACTGATCCCAGCACTCTGGTTTCAGGGAAGAAAAAAACGAAACGTATCTTTTTTGAGGCTAAAAAAGAGGAAAGGTATAATCTCAAGGCGCCAAGGAAGTTAAGTATGCTCCAAAGCCCAAGTGATAGATGGTCTCACCTTTTTTATATAATTTTCCATTGGTCCGCTGTTGTTGTAGCGAGAGCAGCCCTCGCATTTCTTTATTTAATCTTCTTGTACAAACTTGCACTCACGTAAATTAAGTAGTTTGTTTCCCACTATGTCAAATACTCACAAGTTTGTCATTTATTTCAGTTGAGTTCAGTAATGATCAAAGTGTTAAAAACATAAGTAGTAAATAACAATCCACATCATGATTGAGCTTCCCTGTAGATGCATAAACAACAAAATATAGTGTGTAGAAATCACTGCTTAAATAAACAATCAATAACAGGGACTGTGGTGTATATGCCCCTAATCAATCCTGAATAAAGTGCCTTGCCAGGGCTTGTTCGAGATTGATTAGGTTCGACATTAGATTGCCCTCAGCTCTTCGGTGAGCAAAGATTCTATCTCATTAGCACTTGTTCGTAGTACCTTTATACTCTCATGTCGTATGGTCAGGTTAGATTGAATTCAAGGCGGTCTTTTATCATGGTGCACCTTCACGCCTTAGGGACGTCGTCTTCTTGTCCTTTATACTCTCTCTTGAATCATGAGAGTTAGAGTTCGGGACGTTGTCTTCTCATCCTGTTATGCAAACAGTTATCGTTTTCCCCAGTTTCTCTCCATACATGACTTCTTAAGGTAGAATCTCACTGGTTAGGTTCACAATTTCAGGTTTAGTGTCTCGTATTCAAACCACAATAATCACAGAATATATAAAGATATTTATGTAGGAAATGTAAATCACATACGATATTTTTATATTGGTTCGGCTAAGTCATGGCCACTTTATAATCTTTTGCTTATGTCAACCAGACTTTTCTAGGCAAGTCATGCATTTTTACATGGTTCATGAAACAAAAGAAAACAGTACATATTTAATTCAAGTATTATCGCAAGTGTTGGGAATACCATGCTTCGAGAATTTCTTCGCCATCCATGGCCGTTAACTTAAATGCTCCTGTATTAAGCTTCCGCTTGATGGTATATGGTCCTTCCCACTTTGGACCCAAATGGACCGGGGGTGGAAAGACACGCTTCAGTACTAAGTCTCTAGGTTCAAAGGTCTAAGGACGAACCTTCCTGTCATAGTAACATGCCACTTATTGCCTGTGTCTTGAGGCGCGCAAGTCTGCTTCATCTCTCTTCTCTTTAATCATATCCAGGGATCAAGGAGAATTGCTTTGTTCGTCATCGGGTCGCAATATGTCGCCCTGTGAGAAGGAACTTTCAGCTCCACCGGGATGACCTCTTCTGATCCAAAAGAAAGTGAAAAAGAGGTATGACCCATTGTCGTTTTATAAGTTGTTCGATAAGCCTATAATGCCAATGGTAATTCGTCGACCCACATGGCCTTTGCCTGTTCCAATCATTTTTTAAGGATGGACTTAATAATTTTTTTTATCACCTCAACTTGTCCATTTGGTTGCGGGTGAGCTACTATAGTGTATGTTTTGTCAATCTTATACTTCTGGCAGAAATTTCTGAATTTTGTGTTGTCGAATTGGGTTACATTGTCAGTTATAATGGTTTTTGGTATTCCAAATTGACAGATGATATCCCTGACCACAAAGTTTATCACCTGCTTTGTCGTGATCGTAGTTAAGGGTTCGGCTTCTGCCCATTTTGTGGAATAATCCACGACCGCGATTGCATATTTGGCTCCTCCTTTGGCGATTGGCAGGGTTCCAATGATGTCTATCCCCCATATAGCGAATGGCCATGGGCTCACCATTGACTTAAGTTGACTCGGAGATGCCCTACGAACTTTTGTAAATTTCAGGCACTTATCGCAGCGTCATTAATAATCAGCTGCGTCTTTATTTATGGTGGGCCAGAAATAGCCATATCATAATACTTTCTTTGCCAGTGCTTGGCCCTGGTGTGGTCTCCATATTCACCTTCATGTACTTCTCTTAGTACACGTTTGATGTCGTCATGTGCTCTACACCGGAGCAGGGGCATAGAAAATCCCTGGCGGTAAAGAATTCCATCTTGTAAGACATATCTTGTGGCTTTACGAATCACAGCTCGTCTCTTGCTGTTTTTTGCTGGGAGGGTTCCATTTTTAAGGAAGTTCTTAATTGGTGTCATCCATGACTCCCTCCCTGTTTCAGCTTCTAGAATTGTGTCGACTTCCATTTGATCAAAACTTGGCGACCTAAATACCTCTATTGGAACCATCTCCATCTCTTCTGGATTGTCAGAGCTTGGTAACTTAGCTAGTCTATCTGCTTTTTGATTTTCTATCCAGGGGATATGAGTTATGCTATAATGCTCTAGATTGTCTAGTAAACCCTCTACCTATTCATGGTAAGTGACAAGTCGAGGTCCTCTAGTTTCGAATTCCTTCGAACTTGGCAAACAACTATCTTGAAATCACAAAAAATACCTAGTGTGATCCTCCCCAATTCCGTAGCTAATTTTAGCTCGGCAATCAGGGACTCGTATTCGGAATCATTGTTGGTGGCTGAGAATTCAACCGCAAAGCATAGTAAATAAATCGTCCATCAAGAGTTGTCAAAACGACTCCGGCGCCGGACCTTGGATCATTCTAGCCCCATCTGTGTACAATTTCTAGGGACTAAGTTCTAAATTCAGCTCCGAGGGGTTAGCCTTATCATCTAATACATCCTCCTTGGGGATTGTGGTTTCAGTGATGAAATTGGTTAAAGCTTACCCCTATATTGATTTTCGGGGATGGAAGTTTAAATCGAACTGGGTTAACTCGATGTTCCACTTAAGCAGTCGTCTGGATGCTTCTGGTCGTTGTAATACTTGTCGGAGCGGTTGATCAGCGTATACTACGATCGGACGAGCCTGAAAATAATGATGGAGTTTTGGGGATGCAATCAGGAGGCTATAAGAAAAAAATTCTATACTGGGGTAATTACAGTCTGCTGCCGCTAATTTCGTGCTTACGTAATACACCGGCTTCTGAACTTTGTCTTCTTCGCATACAGAGCTGAGCTGATGGCATGAGATGATATGCTAAATACACGAACAGATCCTCATGATCTACCGATTTAGACTAAACTGGGGGTTTCTCTAGTAGACTCAACAAGTTCTGGAAAGCCTCTACATAGTCAGGGGACCACTCGAAGTATCGTTTCCCTCATTTAATTAAGTCAAAGAAGGGAACACATTTGTCTACTGTAATAACCCGGAAATCCGAGCAAATTTAAAATTTTTATTTTGGCAATTTAAGTGAATTTTGATTATTTAAAATGAATTATTTTAAATAATAACGACGAGAAATTTATTTTGAATAGAATTAGAAGTATATATTTATATAGATCGACGTTAGAATATAAATATTTTATTTTAATTATAAAAGGAATTGAAAATGGCGCGGTAGTTCGAAAATCCGATTTCGAAGTTCAAATGGATGTACAGGATTCAAAATAAACCGGATTTTAGCGAAATCAAAAATATTTGAATCTATTTGAGAATATCTTTCCAACGAATCCGAAAAATTGAAATTTCATAGCGGGAATCAAAAGTTACGTCCAGTTGAAAATTCAGAATAGTCGCTATGGAATTCTGGCCCTTAAAAATGGAAATTTTGCAAATGACTTCGGCTTTCGACGGAACCACTTTTGTTGGAACCATGATGTCAAATTATTGCTAGGTTTCAAAATTCATAATTTTCTAAATCAATATGTGAGAGTGGCGAAGTTAAACATGTTTTGAACAGTTTCAGTCAATTTCGATCGACTAGAAAAAAGCCATTTTTCAAACGGTCTCAGAATTTGGCGAAATTAGTTTTGTTAGGACCTTATCGTCAATATGAAGTTAGAAATAATTTTTCAAGAATTTTTAGAGTCAGTATGTGGCCCCGGTAAATTGAAATGTGCGTTTAAATTGAATATATAAAGATTTATATTTTAAATTCAACGGAAACTGATCGTAATGGTCGAATTGGGTTATGAAACATATCCCATTGTGTTCAGAATGGGGGTAATTAGCTAGGGACGACAGTCGGTGGGTTCGATTTCGAGTTCGAATGAAAAGGGTACTTTATAGGATTCAAAATTAAATTAAATAATAAATAAAATATATAATATCCTCTCCCCTCTATCTCTCTTACTTCACTTAGACAAAACGAAATATAAAAACCTGCGTCTAACACTATCCCTTTCCACTTGCACCACCGCGCTGCCATCGGAGGAGCATCCCGCCGCCGCTCCGATCCTGACAGCCCCCCCTTGCGCTTCTCTCTCCCCTCTCGCTTCCTTCTCTCTTCTCGTCTGAGGAACCCCATTTCCCCAATACACCAAATCGCGAAGAAGCCGCCCTCCGCTTCCAGAGCCACCGCTGGCCAAAGGTGGGGTCCGCCGCCGACTACAAGGCCTGCCGCTGGGCAGGAACACCTCCTCCTCCACCGCGAGCGCAGAGCGTCACCACCTCCGCGCAGAAAATCCTCCAATCGATGTATGTTTTCTAATTTTGATTTTAATTTAGAAAGGATTTAAATTTTTATATGGTTTACATGAGAATAAAAATTTGATTTTTCAAAATGTTTTCATGAAATTAATGGTATGATTTTTATAGTTTAAACATCGAGATAAAAATACAATTTTTACTAACATGAAAGCGAGTTAAAAATATGATTTTCATTCGCATGAAGATTTGATTTTTAGCACGATAAAGCCATGATTTTCGACATGATAAAGGTCGGATTTTTAATGAGTAGAAAGTTATGATTTTGAACATAGGAAAAATAAGATTTTTAAATAAGGAAAGACGAGATGTTTAAATAAGAAAAGGCGAGATTTTTATATATGAAGTGAAGATAAAAATTCGATTTTTATATATATGAATTGGAGATAGAAATATAATTTTTATACATGAAGTGATATCGTAAAAATGCGATTTTATACATGTAGATATGAAATAAAAATGAGATTTTTAACATAAGACTATGTGAAACAGATCTTGTTGGAAGCGAGGTGAAGATTTCCTGCATATGAAGAGTCGTGGTGATTGGTTTAGCTAGTCGGTGAGAACATCTCACTTTAGATTTCATTTTCTAGTTAAAAATATATACTAGGATATAGACGGTGTTTAGTAGCACCCGGCACCCGTCGTCCACAGATCATAGATGACTTGTTTGTTTGGTTGTTATGTTGTGAAATTTTATTGTGTGATGTGGAACAAAATAAAATATTTTATAGTGGAAAATATTTCATAGTTAAAAATATGATTTTTAACTTGTATATAAAATAAATAGTAATAAACAAATCGGACGATTTGTTTATATACACTGATTTGACTGATATTGATTGGGATGATAAATTTTACACATCGCCCAACTGCACAAATAAAATCTGTGTTTGTTGATTTGAAACCCCACACGGGTTTTGGGATGATATTTGACGTACACTAATCCCGATTGTTTAGTTGTATGTCAATCGATGGGTTGATAGACTGTGTAAGCGTTAATTATTTATATTTAATGCTTATGCAGTTGAGTGGTGCACTCTGGATGATGGTTGATGATTTATCGTGGTTGTTATATACATGTGTTGTAGGGAATTCATATAATTAACATTGTATGGTAATTGATTGGGCCTCATTTCAATTTGGAAAATTAGAAATAAATATTCATGTGTTGAATGGAAAATATAAATTCATGTGTTGAATAAAAATATATATTCATGTGTTGAATAAAATATATATTCATGCGTTGAAGAAAATATTCATTTGTTGAATAGGATAACGAAGTTATTGAAATATATAAAGCCGTGTTGATTAGATTGACGCCATTTTGACGTGAACGATATTTATATCGATTTTATTCATTTTTATAATGAATATAGAAAAGAAAGTGATTTCAAAATTTAACGTTTTGAAAATATTATCATTTGTAGATCGATGATGTGGAATATTCAATTTTGATTTGAAACTGAACATGAAGTTGAAATCGTTTTGAAAAATTTAAAACGATTTATAAAATACTTTTTAAAAGGAAATCGACGAAGTATACATATATATAATGGCCTGAATAGAGCGCGCGGCGCCGCGGCAGTTCGCGAATTTCGACCATTAACTTCGAATGGACGTTACGGGAGATCCGACTGTCGAATTCTCCTAAACAAGAACCGTTAGGTTCGTATCGAAAAGGGCTTTCTAATGAATATTAGAGATTTGAAATCTAATGGTTACATTTGGAATTATGTCCAAATCAAATTTGGAAAAGGTCGCTGTAAGTGCAGTTCGATGGCCGTTGATGGAAATCGACTATACGGGCCTTGATAAAATTATTAAAAATAATAATAATTTGTGTAAAATCATAAGAAATGATTTGTGAAGAATTGGGATGAAAAATTCCATTTTGAAAAGGTGAAAATAGATTTTTATCGAAATGAACTAGTTTTGAACTAGAATAATAATTTATTTGTTTTTAAATAAATAAGTTGGATTTAAAAGGGTTTTAAAAGTAACTAGAATTTCCAATAATTAAATTGGAATGGATTTGAATCGAAATTGTCTTTGGAATATTTCGATGTTAGATTTCGTGATTATACAGATTGTTATGGAAATTTGAAAGATATATTTATATCATTATTTCCAATACGATATTTGTTGGTCGTAGAATTTGATGTTGAATATAAGCCGATATAATTTCTATTCAGAGCCTTGTATTTAATATCAAATGGGATTTGGGTTTGTCGTGAATGGTGTCTTCATTAACACCGTTCTTAAACCAGTTGAGAAAAAGAATAAATCTTTTATTTAAATTTAATGAAGTGTACCAATTAAATGGTATTTAATTGAAATTGTATTTGAATTGATTTTTGGGTTTATCGTGAACGGTGTTTTAAATAACACTTGTTCTTTAACCCAATAATTAATGGAATGTGATTTTGGGTTGTCGTGAACGGTATCTTCAATAATACTGTTCTTAGACCCAACAGAGTTAAGAAAATCAGAAACTAACTGGAGATTAGTTAAGTTGAATGGTTTCTTGGGTATTGATCTGATGTTGGTTTCGGCCTTCGGGGTTAATACTTAGGGATTTTCTCATTTGCTATTTTACGGTTAAAGGCTGATAGAATGGAATGTGATTTTGGGTTTATCGTGAACCGTGTTTTAAATGACATTGATTTTTTAACCCAGTTAAAGACAGGAAGATTAAAACCAAGTGGGGTTTTAATGAATCTTTAATTAGATTGAAATGATCGAGAATGGAGTATCACTAGTTTTTCTCCAGGCGATAGTTGAATCTTTAATTAGATTTAAACGTGAAATGGTAATTGAATTTACTGATAACACCGTGTTGTTAGATATGAAGTATTACCAGTTTTACTTTATGGGATGAATAGGTTGGGATTGGGAAATTAAAACAAATGATTACTTCGGTAAGGTTCGTTAATCCCGACTAGTTTGGATGAACTTTAATTTGGTTTGATATCCAAAGGAAGATTAAAGTATAAATTTAAAAGAATTTATCTTTGATAAAATTAATAGGAACCTTTCCCTAAGAATATGAAATTTAGAAACTAACTGAAGATTAGTTAAGATGAATGGTTTCCTGGGTATTGATCTGATGTTGGTTTAGGCCTTCGGGGTTAATATTTGGGGAGTTATTCTCTTACTAATTTACGGTTAGTGATTGATGAATTGGAATGAGGCGTATGTTGTGTTTGTGTAACACTTGTTTATAAAATACGCGAGTTATTCGGAAAGACCGGGTTTATCCCATTCTGAATAACTGATTCGACGTGGTGTCGAGGATGAAGACGGTGGTCGAAGACCAGATGTCTTCACATCGTTTGGGTGATTACTGATGATCCTGATTGGGCTGTACACCCAAGAGGAGGGAATTAGTTGGTGATTGTCCAGACGTACTTAGAGATCGATGGATACGCGAGGTACAAGGTGCCTTCGGTTTCATTCAGACCCAGAACGAACTTGTAAATGGACTGTGTGTTTGACATTGGATTTTATTCTATGTGATTGATTTCTATTAAATATATTTCTGTTTGGTGGCGGAGAATTTATTCTCTTGCTTAACGCCCTTCTCTGAGACGTACGAGCTCAGGGGTTATATATTGATGGATATCAATCGCATGGAGTGAATTGCCTATGTGCCATGCATAAGTGGCAATTGATCAAGGCTTCTGTTGAAAAGCAAAGTCTTGTGGTTGATGATCAAAGCACGACCTGTGTGGCATAGCTTTGTGTAGCGTTGATTCGCGAGCCTCACACCCCAGTTGTAGACCGGAAACGGGAGAGGACATCAGGGAGGGCATGCGTTTCTTTCTAGCTAGGGTGGTGTCAGTGACCTACCGGCCCTGACATTTATATTATTTTCACCTGTGTGGTTGTTGCTATTGCGAAGTGCCTCAATTATATCGGTCGATCCAGGACCGATGGAGTCATTCGTTGGCTCATTTACGCCCCAAAGGGCGGGGAAACGCAGTGTTCAAGCATTTTAATCCACATCAGTGGACCGACCCTGATGATCCAAGGGCCCACCTGAGTCTGGGTCCTGAGACATGGTAGGCTAGATTGTCTCGAATCGGTAGAGGACGATCCCTGGCCTCGGTTCATAGATGGAATTCCAATTTCCAAATACGTGACTTTGTGGTTTTGATTATAGAGCCTAGTATGGCGACACGATATATGGTACCCATGCCATCTATGATTGATATTTATGATTGAAATTGTTTTGACACGATACACTTATAGTAATAATAAAACATGAAATTTAGTGTATCAAGCATTATTTGGCTATTATAAGGTAAAACCCTATCCACCGGCTTGTGTTGCATTGTGTGATGGGACATGGGTCTTATAATAGCTTCATTGTTCTTTATTTAGCATTGCGCTGTTGTTTTATGCACTGGTATTCTTGGGAGGAAACCCGTTCCGTGTTATACGGTGTGGTCCCTTGATTTACGTAACTTTAAAATAAAGATTAATAACTGTTTTAGTTCTCACACCAGTCACATGATTGACCTAGAGTTTATTGTTTTAACCTAAACTCTGGGTGCCCTTATTTTCGCACGGGCAGCTAGTAGTTTTGGTTTTGCAGATTTATATTCACAGGATCCTCATTTACAGTTGGCACGATATCCGGAAAGCTTTGTATCCATATATCTCCTTCAGTTGTGTTTTGTATTATTTTCGCTGCTATGTAATGTATTGTAATCTCTAATATTTATCCAATGTATATTATTTGTTTATACTCTATATGTTCTTGTAATCTGACGAAATTGTTGTAATAAACAATGAAATGTTCTTCTGTTTGCGTTCTGGTTTGTCGTGTTCTCAAAACAATCAGGGGTTTCAAACGGTCTTAGTTGGTTTAGCGACTGATTAGGATCGAGCGGAATTCCCGATCGTTACATTTATGGCTTTGGAAATGAATCTGCTTAATGCTGCAACTTTTCTGGCCAAACTCTGAACAACTCTGATCTTTTGTGGTTCCTCTATGTTCCTGATTGCTGCAATCTGGTCAGGATTAATCTCGATCCCTCGAGATCCTACTATGAATTCGAGGAAATTTCCGGATGCAGCCCTGAATGAACATTTCAAAGGGTTTAACTTCATCCCATACCGACGTAGAATGTCGAACATTTCTGTCAAGTCTTTTGTGTGATCGGAAAATTGTCTGGACTTCACAAGCATGTCGTCCCCTGATCTGATTATAAAACATTCGCTTCACCAAACGCTAATATGTGGCTCCAGCATTCTTTTGTCCAAATGGCATCACCCCATAACTGTATAACTCTAAGTTTGTAATAAAACTTGTATGTTCTTAATCCGGTACATGTGTGGGGATCTGGTTGTACCCTGAATATGCATCCATAAAGGAGAGAAGTTCATATCCTGCTATTGAATCAACTAGTTGGACAATCCTAGAGAGTGGGAAGCTATCCTTTAGGCAAGCTTTGTTGAGATCGGAAAAGTCGATATATGTTCACCACTTCCCATTTGATTTCTTAACCAGGATTTAATATCCAGTCGGGATATGTTGAGTCTATGATGAACCCATTATTCCTTAACTTATCTACTTCTTCCTTCAAGGCTGCTGACCTCACCAGGCCCAATTTGCGTCTTTTTTGTTTTACAGAGGATGCTTTGGGTTCAAGCTTAGCGAATGGCTCATGATCGAGGGAAAATTTCCACACATGTCCGCATGGGTCCAAGCAAACACATCAAGGTTTGCCTTCAAAAGGTCTGCCAATTCTTTCATTTGGAAAGAATCCAACCTTCAAGACCTTCGCTAGGTCGTTGTTATCGATTGGGATGTCAATAGTTGCCTCGTTAGGCGTCGCCTTTGTAGTTCCTGGCTCCTCGTCCTTTCTAGGTTCGATATCTTCAGGTAATTCGTCAGGCTACTCCCTAGGCGGTATTGTCTTTAGTTTCTATGCTGAGTTCTCCTTAGCAGGAGAGGAGGTGTTCTTAGGTTCTGAACTCTTTCCGTTAGGCAACATCTTCAACTCCGCCATATAGTAGGCTCTTCCGGGAACTTGATCGCCTCGGATCATTCCCACTCTAGCGTCATTTGGGAATTTCATTAACAGGCACCAAGGAGTGATGCAAGCCCTAAATTCTGAAAGAGCTGGTCATCCCAGGAAAGCATTGTAAGGCGAATCTATATCCATGATGACAAATTGGAGAATCCTTACTCTTCTGCGCTCTCATTCACCTAATTCTACAGGTAAACCTACCACTCCAATCGAGGAAGTTGAAGCTCCGTTAAAACCACGAATCCATCCTTCACATGGCTTTAAATCCTTCATTTACAATTTCATTTGATCGAAAGCATTCTTAAATAGGGTGTTCACAGAGCTCCCATTATTAACCAGAAGTTTCTTGACTAATGCAGGTCCAATGACGGTAGTTATTACCAATGGATATGTAACACCCCGTGAATTCTATAACGTTAAGTTTCACAAATTAAAATATAATTAATTCCAAATAAAATAATTAAGGGAAATGGGTTACGCCATTGCGTTCGTCTCGGAATTCTGCTTGAGATAGAGTCCGAGTTTGCGCGAATTGGACTCCATATGAAGGAGTTAAGGCCTTCGTAAGTTTCAGAATAAAATTTAAATTCAAACAGCTCAGTTTAAACTTCAAAATTCGAATTTCGGATTCAAACTGGGCTAGGCGGGAAAATTCCCGCCCAGAGACCAGGTCGACCATAGTGTCGACCTGGTCACCCCGGGTCGACCATAGTGTCGACCTGGTCCCCCCCAGGTCGACCATAGTGTCGACCTGGGTGTCGACCTGCCTGGTCGACCTGGCTGGCCAGGTCTGGCTCTGGCTCGAATTTTTGTGGCTCTGTGTCACTAGGGCTGACGTGTCACCTCTTGATTGGCTCTCTGAACTTTGAATGGCCTAGATTCCTCCTGTCTTCATCTGACGGCTCAAAACAACTTAAAAATCTATAAATACACCCTAAGTCTCAACTGAAAATTCACACAAAAAAATGAGAAAGGAATCGGCATGCTGCTAGCGAGGAATTGAACATAGCCGTCAAGAGAGAAAAGCCTAGAGACAAATCAAATTAAGAAGAAGATTAAAGTTAATCAAATTAATCAATGCAACGTTAGTTTACCCAAAGGAGCGCATCTCAATTTCAGAATTCAGAATCCAGAATTCAAGATTCTTCATTCGTTGTAAGTATAGTGACCTTTCAAAATATGAATAAAAATTGTGATGTGATTCGATGTGAATGAAAATAGAATTGTGTTATTGTATTGTATAAAATTCTATGTATTGTGATGGTTCTATCATGACTTGTGTATAGATGTTTGTGGCATAAATTGATTGATGCAAGCCTATTGAACAATTGTATATGAAAACAATGGCACTTGCAAGTTTGTGGCAAAAATTAGAAATTTATCCCTTTTTGTATATGTCGAAAGCATGGACTATGTATATTCCCTTAGTCTAAATTAGAATTTATGTAAACATGTTTTAGACTTGAAACCTTTTATGCCTAAATGACCCAAAACCTATGATATCATTTTCATGTCTATTTGCAAGTATAATTGGATCTATGTTAAGCATCGTTTGGGTTTCATAAATTATGCAAGTTCATGTTTATTTGCAAGTATAATTGGATCTATGTTAAGTATCGTTTGGGTTTCATAAATTATGCAAGTTCATGTTTATTTGCAACTATAATTGGATCTATGTTAAGTATCGTTTGGGTTTCATAAACTATGCAAGTTCATGTTGAAATAGGCTATGTGATTAGATGTTATAATTGGACATTTTGGTGAATATACAACATGCTAGTTTTGTGTTTGACATTATGCCAAGTTAAATATGTTTAAACACAAGTTTGTATTAGTCTAGATTACGCCATTTCATATGTCACCTACTTAGTTATACTTTGATTTGAATGCAAGTTCACATGACCCATCATTTATGTTAGTATCGCTAAATTGCAAGTTCATGCACCACACACCCTTATATGTTGTAAAATAGTACATGTTCTTGATTTCCCCTTTTCTTACGCTTATAAAGTTGGGCTGAATTGTGTCGAGCCCAACATTTGTTATAACGTTGCGAACGTATAAACAGGGGTAATAACGTTGGGTGTAAAACATGAAAATATATGTTGGCATGTTTGGCACATGCCAACGACAATGACATTTAAGCGGTATGAATTGATATACCCAAGCATAAAAGATATGACATTTACATATATAATTGAGAAGTAATAAAATATGTAAATTTAGAAAATACGATATGCTTAACCCGAGGTTGGATTGAGTTGTGATGTAAACCTGCCCGGAACCGCCCGGCTCTCCGGTAGTCACAACAATACCCATCCAATGTGGGTGGTTAAGCATTGAGCCCAATAATGACCCGAGGTTAGACTGAGCTACGGTGTAAACCTGCCCGGAACCGACCGACATATCCAGTAACCGTAGCAATACTTGTCTAATGTGAGTGGTCAGGTGCTCCTAAGAGGCTAAGGACAGATGGTAGGGTTAAGTCAACTATAACACTTAACCAAATTCAACATGTTAATAAGAATTGATGGGTGGGGTTAGGTAAATACAAACACTTAACCACTTAACATGTTTGACTAGAAAATCCTGGTAACGAGGGACCCGTTTCAGCAGTAACCCAAGTTTAGTATCAACGGTACCCTGAAACTAGGCAGGGTGGGGCACGATTACTGGGCTGATTGTAAGCGGTCAAACGACGGCTGTGGGTGCACAGTGCAGGTCTAACGGTGTGCGGGCGTGCACACACTCCGGAGCAGACAACCAGGGCACTGGGGACACCAATAGTATAACCTATGCCTTCTAGAATTTGTGTCGGGGCCGCCACCATGGGTCTTGATACACCCCATGGTGGGACCAGCATAGGTATCTACAATTCTTGGGGGCCATATGACACATGTTAACGCGAGTAGGAGCTGATCTTTAAATAAATATGGGGATCACTTCACCCTCACCATGGGGTGCTAGTTAGAATAAACTCAAGTAGATGCAGAGATATAGTGTGGGTGCGATAGTATATTCGGTTCTAAGCGACACTTCCTTAGCTTGTGACACTTTCCTATTTTCAGTATATATCTATCATGCCCTTTTCTTATTCACATACTGAAGAGTTACTAGATTTACTCAGGCTTTATGTCTGACCCTATTTTCTTTTCGTCTTCTATTCTTTCGTCCCCCCCCCCCAGGTCCACAGGGAGGAAACAGCTCAGCACAGTCAGGCTCTTTACAAGCTCCAAGAACGTAGATGTATGATTTGGATCTCTTTTGCTCGGATTATGGCTTTGGATATCACTTTGGGGATTTTTGTCACTTTATTTATGTTTTATGCGTCTTTAATAATCAAGACAGTTACGAGGTTGTAATGATGGAAGTATTTTGAGACAATTATGGAATGTTTTGTTTTGAACACGTATTGATGAAATAAAAGTCTATTTAGTTTCCGCTGTTTAAAATATGTGTATTTATATCTGTCTTGAGTTTATCTGTGGATTTTACTTATAAACCTCCACCAAAATTAAGACATTCCCTTTGTGAGTGACCTTAACGGAGGTGGGGTGTTTCAGGATAGGTGCTCGGTGCTTCAACTCCAACACTCTCTGTCTCGAAAGACAATGTCATCAGTCGATGTCTTTTGTTGTTTTACCAGTGCGGTTTCTTTAAGGTTACTACATACCCCTATTTTTGGATGTTTGGCTGCATTAACATACTGTTCCATTGTCCTGTTACTGGACCCAGCTTGATGCGGTCCCCCAACTATGGCATTGATGACAATATTCTTCCACTTCTGTTGGGCCATGGGATTAGAGGCAGGTTGGTTTTGATTTGGGGCTTGTCCTCCTTGCCTCCTGTCTCTTGGAGCGACCTTGTACTCATTTAACTTTCCTTCCCGAAGAAGTTTTTCGACATCGTGTCTTAGATGACGACACTCATTAGTAAAGTGGCCGTGAGTCCAATGAAACAAACAAAATTTTCGAGTTGCGATCTCCTTCTCAATGGAGTCCCTGGGCGGAGGTTTTCTGTACTGTTAGACATTATAAGTATCTAGACAGATGTTTTCTAGAGTGTCGTTCAACAGCATGTAATTTTCGAAAGTTTGAAATCGAGGCCTTTTCTTGGAGTTGTTCCCTCGATTCCTGTTCCTTTTTCTGTCGTTTCTATTTCGATTGTTATTTCCTTCATTTTTGTTGCTGACGTTTACCTCGACCTTCCCTGAATTATCGCCTGACTATTTCATAATGACATTACTTTGAATGCCTTCATTGGACGCTCCATCAGATTTTCTCTTTCGATTGGCATATATTTCCTCCCACCACAGACAAATATTGGCCTTTTCATAGAACGATTCTCTTGTCAATGGCGGTTTTCTAGCCAGATATCCCCCGAACTCCATGTCTAAATTGACCCCATCTATTAACGCCATCAGAATGGTTGGCTCATGTGGGTCGCTTACGTCGGCAACTTCTAGGTTATGGCGGTCTAAATATGACTTCAAAGATTCACCCGAAGCTGATTTTGGAAAGGTCGATGACACTTTTAGATTTCCGGGAATAGAGTCGGAACTGGTTCATAAAACATTTGCTTAGTTCTTTAAAGCTTGATACTTATTGGGGAGGAAGTCAAGTGAACCACATCAATGCAACATATTATATATATATTGGAAAGGCTTTGCATTTCACTGCATCAAGCGTTGCTGTGGCTTTCATGTACCATGCATACCTCATCAAATGTTGTCTTGGATCAGTTGTCCCTGCGTATCGATCCATTTGTGGCAGATTGAATCATAGGGGGAATTGGAAGTCCATGACGTCATCAGTGAATGGGGTATGACTACGCTCAATACCCTAGTCCTTATTGGTGTAACGTCGACTGTTGGCCATGATCTGGCGCACCACCGCTTCTACCTTATCATTGGTCAAAGTTGATTCAGGATCCACACTCATGTTTCTTCTAACATACCCCATCCTTATGTCAGGTGACGTTCTTTGGTTTCGACCTGCAGTCGAATTTCCTTGCCCTCTTTGATCCTGGTCATTCACAGGACGAGTGGGCAAGAGAAGCTGCCTTGAGTAGGAATGGTGATATTGGGATCTTTGGGTAGAACATGTGATCCTCGCATTGGCAGTAGCATTGGTTCCCTCAAACTAGGGTCGTTAGGTCCGAGGACACGGGCTGCGTCTTCGCGAGATCCCAATGACCCAAATATTAACTAATCAAGATTCTAGGGCCTTTCATATGGCCTCCTTTGACGGGCATGTTCTTCGTTTGAAGATGATGAATGGTCTGCAGCGAGATGATGAGTTGGAGAAGGCTTTCTTTGTCTACAAAGTTCACTTATTTCCCTACTCATAGCCTTCATGTTTTCTCACATAAGAACACTACCACATTTATGGGCCTCTAAAGCATTATTGGTTCTGTTTGACATGTCCAGTAAGCGTGAAAATTCCATGTGCGTGACGGGTGTATAAGGAGTAGGCTGATCACTAGTCGTCGTGGCTGGCATCAGAGCATCTATAGGGGCTCGAGTAGAAGTTCCAGCCTCAACTGCATGTGGTTCGGATTGAGCCACCACTACCTCTATGATTAAAATTAGGGGAGGAGCCAACAGAAGTGTTAAGGATTCTGGTTTGGTTCGGATCAGTTCGGCTAATCAACTTCAGTTCGGATCGGCGATGCTCTTCCGGTCTGGCTCAGTCCCGAACTCTTCCCTCTTGATCTGGTAACAACCATGACTTGTTGATCTTCAACCGTGTCATTTTCCTGAGTAACTTGCAGCTCTTTTCCATTTCCCTTAGTCATGAGATCCAATTATTTCGAGAGTTCACCAAGGAAAGCTTCAAGGATATTGAAAAAGTGGACTAGCTTCTTCGGGTTTGAGAATTAAATAGTAGAACGATAGTCCGAAATGTGGAGAATTCGACAATTCTCAGTGAAAGCACCAAAATGTTAGACCATAAAGTGGTTCTACAACCCAAAAAAATGGTAATTCTGAACAAAGTAGAAAGAAAATCAATAAGAACATTAGATGTATAGTGGTTCAGCGTTAAAGAGCCTACGTCCACTTTATACTTCTTTGATTTATGATTCAAACACAAATACAATGATAATCTCCTCTCAACCTCACTTTTACAATTGATAATCTCTCTTAATTTTGATGAAATATACTTCAAAATTTTAGATGTACTCTGAATTAACTAATGAAACTCGCTGGTATGAGGGTTAGAGTGATGTTGCCAAAAGATCCCTCAAATGAAGTGTTTTAGGGGTATTTATAGGCTGTGAACCCATCCGGTTCGGGTGCCACGTGGGGCCCATCTCGTAGCTTTCGGATATGCTTGCTTCAGGATGGTGACAACGCATTATAAACGTGGGATAGTGGAATATATGCGCTTCGAGTCTCCAGGAGAACGTGGAGTGTAATTGTTGTGATGCTGACCCTCGGTTCGGATCAGAAGGATGTTGCGCGATTCAGATCGGATACTCATAGCACCGATCCGACCCGGATTCTAGCATCTAGAGCTTGCTTGAATAATGAAGTGTTAAGGAGACTGGTTTCAGCTAAGGGAGGATGATCTGATCCGAATGCTTGTCCACTGCATCTCTTACTCTTGAATACACTTGTTACTTGATTCTTTAGCTTTGTGTAGCCTAACAACAAAGTAGGCTAACAGATTGTATATTATATATGTGGAGCATGAGATGCAAGCATTCCACTTGATTGTTTTTTACTTGTATTAAACACTACCATAATATCAGAATAATATTGATTTTAAGAATATTTTGGGTTATCGTAAGGTAAAAATCATCCGTGTTTGGGTGTGGATCAGGCTTACGGTTATCATTTCTTATAAAAGGATTTCTAAAAGTTAAATAAAGTGATTGGAGTTTACGCACCAGTTCCATGACCGACCCAAAGTTTATTTTGTGTTTTTTTTACTCTAAACTCCGGGTGCCCAAATTTGTACGGACAATCAAGTAGTCGGGATTTTACAAATATGCATGGAGGATCTTGGAGTAGGAGGATTCAGTGTTAGATAAATATAGAGTTTATTTCCGCTGTGATATATATGTGTGTGTGTGATATACTCTAATGATGCATGTAAGTACAAATACAGTTTTTTTTTTTTGCATTTCAAAGTTATGTTATATAATATATTTTATTCATTCCGTTGTAAGATTCGTGTTTACTCTGATTCAGTTTTGTTGTGATCTTCTTCTTCTTCTTCTAATTCTAACTTTCTTTCTTTCTATTTATCACCCTCTAACTTCTTTCTATTAAGGATCTGGGTCTCGATACTTGAATAGTTGACATGGTGTTTATGACGATTTTTAGGGTCGAAAATCCTTGGGTCGTTATAGTGGTATCAGAGCTGAAGGTTGAGTGATAACCTTGGCTCTATGGCGTAACTCAATAGAGATGGGATTAGTAATACCCTAGGTTGAGTTTGAGTGCATATATATGAGCACATATTTGTAAATTGATATAAAATGATTTTATATAATGGAGATTTATTGCTTGAGTGGTTTATAAATTCTGGTCGATCAGTAGGATCAATTGTATCGATGGGGGTTTCTAAACGGTCGAATACAATGAACCGACACAGTATGTTTTGAAAGAGGGTAAATGAAATAATTTTACCCAAAATATATTTTGATATAAAGAAGTGTATATCTTGGACTTATTATAATATATATTGGATGTGTTGGTTGTCATTATAATCGAATAAGATTATAATTAAGATGGTTATAAGTAACCAATTAGAATTTGTATAATATATTAAATTAGATGAATTAAATCTGAATTTAAAACAGAATTGGAATTAAGAACTCTAGAAATTTGGAAAAGGTTTTAAATGGTTTTGGATTAAATATATGAAAATTTTAAGATCCTGGGTGAATTTGGAAATGTTTTCCAAGCATTTTGAAGGATATTTTGAAGTAATTTCAAAATGGAAGTGTTTAAAAATTGTTTGGAAACTTATATAGTATTGAACTCACTTCGGCCCCTAGAAGATAATTCTGATGATGAAGGCCACATCATTTGTATTTTTTCTTGAGTTTCTAAGTGATGGATTACTACCAAAGATTTTGTTTCAAATTATTTTGAGGAAACAAGTTGTTCAAAAATTCAAATGTTTCGAATTGCTATTATTATATTTAAATATATATGATTTCAAACTGACTTGAAATAAAACCCAGAAATTTAAAATTCTGAAATTTAAATTTAACTTATGAAGTTAAATAGATTGAAATAGTAAAAATGAATAAACAAATTAGAATTTAACTTAAACTAAGTTAAATAAATTTCGATTGGATTGGGGATAATCTGGAATGCAATTGGGTTGTTGAATAAGAATTTGGAATTGAGATTGGAACTGGAATGGAATTTAGCTTGGATATAAGCGAATGATTGGATTTGAGGATCATTTGATTGGAGATCAATCGGAAATGCATTTGTATATGCTGACAGGATAGCGAATGGAAGAGATAAAGTTGAATGCTCGAAAAAAGGTAAAAAGTTTATATTTTATATATGAATATGAGATTTGGGCACGTTTGGCAAGCCACTTGGCTGTTTGATTTTCTTTTGGATTGGAGAAGGCCTAGAAAGGCGAGCTGTAGTTGTATCAACTGAGTCATTCAAAGAGATGCTAGAAAAATATTTTAACATTTTAAGGTGTTAGAAATTTTCAGAATTTTTGAAAATTTCTATTAGTAAGAAGGAATTAATATTTTAATTTAAAATTAATTGATTCGGTTGAAATTGAAGTGGAGAAGTCAAACCAATAATTTTTAACCTAGTTAATAGGGATTGTAGCATTTTTTCCTACTTTAGTAATTTCGGGGACGTGATTCTTTAAGAGGAAGGAATGTAATGTTCTGGATTTTTAGCGATTTAATAATTAATTTATATAATTATTTTTAATATAGTGGTTTGATAATTTAAATGGTTTGAATTCCAATATTTTGAATATTTAATTAATATAAATAGTGGAATAATAAAATTTTAATTCTGAAATGGTCGGAATTAGTTAATACTGTGTAAATTAAATAATATAAGATGTTTAATTTAGTTTATAATTGAATTATAATAACGAATTTATTAATTAAACGATGTATGAACGTATTAATTATGATATAATTAAAATGAGCTCGTAACGTCGTGGTAGTTCGCAATACTACGTTTTGAACTTTAAGTGGATGTACAAGATTCGTTATAAGTCGGAATGTGTTGAAACAAGAAACGTTCGGTTCTACTGAACTAAAATTTTCTAATAGTAGAGAAAAATGGAGATTTCGTCTTGTAGATTGTTAGTTATATCCAAATCAAATTTTCAGAAAATCGCTATAGAATAGTGTATAAAATATAACGATTTATTTAATTAAATTTAATGGGTATTTGTGCGCAACTTGAGCAAACGATAGTATAAAGACATGAAACAAGTTACATTGAGTTCGTATTGACATTTAGAATTTTTCTGTAATTTTTATGTTTGAAAAAATAATCTATTTTTCCATTAACATATATTGCGCCCTAAATCAGTACTTTTGGAATTTCACAAAATAAACCAACTTCTCTATTTTATTATATTTTCGGGATCGTAGCGCATTACTCGACATAATGATATTCTTATCTTTGTCCGTAGCAGTCATAAATAAATGAAATTCTATGTAGCCGGTACCTCATTAAATTTAACAAGTAGTATATACTAGAAACTGATGCAAGCATAGCACTGCAGACCTATCCCATTTTACATATGGCCATTCTAAAGAAAAAAAAACTCCCCTTCCCCAATTCAAGGAATTAAAATATGGAAATAGGCTATTTTTTAAGGAATGTAGATTCTTTTTTTTTTGTATAGCCTTGCCTAACTTGAAAGCACGCACATGCCTATGTGTTAAAAAATGCCTACACCCTGTATTTTCATATCCATAAAATCACGCAGACGCCTAACCCCATCTTGCACATATCTACACCTATCACTGCGCATGTCTGCACCCATCGTGCAGAACTGGAAAGGAAGAAAATGACTCTCCCTCATATGTGTATCGATGAGCACATGCCTATATTTGTGAAAAGGGGATAGCCAACACATGTATTTTGACACTTACGCCTACACTGAAAACCTGAACCACAAATGCACATGCACATCTGCACTATATCTTTCTTCCCCATATGCCCAAGCCTTTCAGCAGACTGATACACATGCATAATGAAGGCTAAAGAAGAGTATCACTGGCCTATCCTCTACCTAAATGCTACCAAGAAAGAATGTGCAAACATATTTCATGATACTTCAAAACCAACAGCTACTATGAAATGAAAACTCATCAGTTTGCAGCTCACCAACAAACTACCTATATGCCTAATACTTCCATGCTAAGAAATTATATTATAAATAAAGCACTCCTCATTTCTTCTCGCAAGCCAAAACGAAGAGATAAATAAGAAAGAAAAAAACCATTATTCGTTGTAATGGTGGCTTCAAAAAAAAATTCAAATTCAAATAAAATGTTTTAAAATTCAAGACATGTATATCCGTTATCCCATGGCTCGGAACTTCAAGATGCTATGACTGGTGGAAGGTGCGCACAACATTTCTGACGTTGGGTTTTGGTACGGTCCGCCTAGGACTATTGATAGCCGTCGTTCAAGGGAGAACTAAGTAGAATAGGGAGTGGCATGGCATTCGAGGAGATGAGACGCACGATGTGATGAAATCGCGTGGCAAACTAGGGAAAAGCGTGATGTGCCTATAAGGCGTGGAGGGGCTGTTAACACAGAGGTAAGCTAAACTCGGCGGTGGGAAAGTAGTGGAGGATGCAAAGGGAGTAGCATGGCGATTTTTGTTTGTGGAAATAATGAAGAAATCGGGAAGCATGGATTGAGGGGAGCTCGAAATAATGTTGTGATGAGGAGCAACATACGAAAGAAAATGGGAAAAGATAAAGTATGGTAGAGGAGAGGGTCATGGGTTCTACGCATGGTTCGGCTGGACTAAAACAGTAAGGTCCAAAGTTTTAAATAAAAATTAAAGCTTAATTTAATATAATAGTGTATTAAATTATATTAAGCATAACTAATTCATATGTGAATGTAATCGAACAAAATAGGCATCATTGAAATCATATCGAAGAAAACTACACTATAAGACTGGTTTGGAGCCATTCAAAGCTCGTTACAATTTATGGCAAATTAAAATGCCTAATTAAACCAACCGACGTTAATCATTATTCAACAATTAACACTAAGGTGAGTATACTCACTAAATCTGTCCAGTTATATTATTTTATAAACATTATTTAATATTGATAAGTAATGACTAGATGCTATGTGATGGTTGTTTGGATGAATTGCTAATAAATTAGTTGATATACTATATACAATTATATATATAAATCATTGATTGAAAACTGATTCTGTTCACTAAAATATTTCAAATTGATATGAAATTGGTATTATTTATGTTGATTAACGTCTGTGGCTGCAGGGAACAGGTTAGAGGAATCCAACTAGATTCCTCAAGAATTATATTGTTGTTTTTCATACATTGCATTATATGTTGTGACAAATAATCTATGGTTGATTATTGTGTGTTTGTGATGTTTGAATAACATTAACCCTGAGATAATTGGTATTTAAATACTATAAAAATATAATGGAAAAGAATTTGGATTTTGAAAAGGAAAAATCTATTTTTAAATAGAAATTGAGTTTCGATTGGGATAGAATATAATAACTTGTTTTAACTATATAAAAACAAAGTAGTTTGGTTTATAATCAATATTTATAAATAAGATGAAATAATTATTGGTAAATGTTGGGAAATGATAAATCCAAAAATGAATTTAGAAATTGAGTTGACCTGAAATGGTAAATTATTCTGAAGTCGGAAAGTTAATCGAATAGAAGATTATTAGAAGGAGAGTTAGACGTTGAATTTAGAAAAGTACTATTTACTTTCTGTTTTTTAAAATCAAGATTTATTTATTTAATAAATTAATTAAATATTATTTATTTATTCAAAGTAACGAATCAAAGTTAATATTTTAAAATTTACTATTCTGGAAACAAGGAATTTATGTTATCCTTATAATCGATGTTTAATACAACGTTCATTTAAATCTATATAAAAAGATTTTGGAAATGTTTTCCAAATATAACGTGAGGTGTTTTCTAAATATAGAAAAGGAAATGATTTTGTTAATAAGAAGTTAAGAATGTAGTTAAGGAAATTAGAAACTGACGGAAGACTAGTCAAGTTGAATGGCTTTTTGAATGTGATATGATGTTGGATTCGGCCTTCGGGGTTGATACTTAGGGAGTTGTTCTCTTGCTAGTTTATGGTTAATGACTAATGGATTTAGAAGAGTAATAATGCATGAATAAAAAATGAATATGTTTTCTGATATTAGAAAGAAATATTTTCGGGAATATAGAAAATAAATAGTTTAAAATAAATGGAAACATTTTCTAAGGATCGTAAGAGGTTAAGTGAGTTGCAGAAATACTTAGGTAAAGATATTTAAGAGAAATTGGGAAATGAATAAATTATTAATAAATTAATTCAAATGAGCTCAGTGTTGATTGATGGTTGATCGATATAATTTCCATTTGGGAAATTAGATCTTTGTTTGTACGGATGTTTTCCTTTTGTAGTTAAATAACCAACTATCAAAGTTTTGACCATTTTTCCATTGTCAATACGGAGAGACCGGGATTTGGTCTATTATCTTAAATCCACTTTGTATGGCATTAGCATTACGAATCAAATATATTAAAGATGAAGACAGAGTTTATGCAAGGGTTGTTCTGGCGATCCTAGGTAGAAATTTCCTAAGACAGATTTATAGAATAGTGTCATCGGTTTGTTCAGTCCCAGGACAACTTGTATGGACGGATGTCCGACAGAGTATATCTAATAGGTCATGTAATTTTATCTCTTAAAATGTATTCACTTTTGGTGGCGGAGGAATTCGTTTCTCTTAGCTTTATACCAGTGGTATTTTTGGGGAAATTAATTTGTGATTCGGAAGGTATGACGATGTGGCATTCAAAGTAAATGAAGGTCTAACTTGTTAAAAGACACATTATGACCTCAAGCCTCATCAACCGAGAAATGACAATATTTGGTCAGGCAGCATGGCTAAGTGGGTCGCTCCCAATTAGGGTATATTGTCACCAACTAGAGAATATTCATATTTGTTCTTCTTTCGCTTATGTATCTCCCGGGAACGGTTTTGTTGGTATACCAACCGTAAGGTGATAATATATTCGTAACATTCAAGAGAAATGAATGGTCAGTCATGTGTGGCCAAGTTCCAAGATGTTCTTGTTGAACTCCAGTGTATCCCCTCTATAGTATACTGATCGGAAGGTGGTTCCATACCTTGTCATAGTTGGAAATCCATTTCCCAATAAGAGCCCGCGGTTTTGATTGTATATTATATATATGGAGTGTGAGACGCGTTTTTGATTGTATATTATATATGTGGAGTGTGAAATGCAAATGTTACTCTAAAATGCTATTTACTTGTATTAGACACTATTATAATATCGTAATAATATTGATTTTAAGAATATTTGGGGTTATCTTAAGGTAAAAATCATCTGTGTTTAAGTGTGGATCGGGCTTACGATTATCATTTCTTTTAAAAGGATTTCGAAAAGTTAAACCAAGTGATTGGAGTTTACTCACACCAGTCCCATGATTGACGCAGAGTTTATTTGTTTTGTTTTACCCTAAACTCTTGGGTGCCCAAATTTGTACGGGCAATCAAGTATTCGGGATTTTACAGATATGCATAGAGGAGCTTGGAGCATAAGGTTTTAATGTTAGGCAAATATAGAGTTTATTTCCGTTGTGATATATATGTGTGTGTGAGTGTGTGTGTGTTATATACTCTGATGATGCATGTAAGTACAAATACAGTTTTTTTGTATTTGAAAGTTATGTTATATAATATATTTTATTCGTTCCGCTGTGAGATTCTTGTTTACTCTGATTCTTTTCTGTTGTGATCTTCTTCTTCTTCTAATTCCAACTTTCTTTCTTTCTATTTATCACCCTCTAACTTCTTTCTATTAAGGATCCAAGTCTCGATACTTGAATAGTTGACACGATGTTTATGTCAATTTTTAGGGTCGAAAATCTTTGGGTCGTTGCAAAATAGGTCTTTGAAAATATTTGGAAGTTAAAGCTTGAGCACGGACATTTTGTGATTAGAATTTCACAGGTGATTAAAAACGTCTATGTAAAGTTGTAATTTACATAAGCAATCCAAGTATAAAAAAGGTTGTTTGGGAAACAATTTAAAGGCTAAGTTGGAATAAATCAATCACTATATTTTATAATTAATCCACCCCAACTGATTAAATTAAAAATGAAAATATCTTGTTAATTCACATTAACAATATGAGTATAAGAAATTTAACAATATTTTAGGAATTCGGTTAAATTGTTATTAAAGCTGTTAATAAAGATATATCTGAGTGATTTCCCTAAATTTTGAAGGAAATAAGTTTTGTAACCTTGAATTTGGAATAATTAATAAGGATAGCCAAAACTTAAACAATATAAGGAATTAAAATCTGGAATTATCGACGATTTTGGACAGTCAATAAGTTCTAAAGTATATTAAGGTAATTAAAGGAACCGTTTAAGTAAGCACTAATACCTTGTGAATTAAGTTTCACAAATTTTGACCAAAGGATATTTGGAAAATAAGAATAATAAGAAAGAAGAAATTACCTAAACTGAAGCATTTAGGTAAGCTGATTTATGAGATGATCGGGTTTTTCGTGTTAAAATTAGTAGTAATTTTGAAAACTGAAAAGGAATAGGTTTCATGACCTTTATATTTGGAATGATTAGCAAGATAAGACCTAAGAAATATAACTCCAAATTTTCTTAGAGGGAGGCAAATCGTTGAGTATTAAGCAATTGGCAATGTAAATGATATAAGGGATAATTGGAGATCATCGTTTAGAAAACATTATAGATATGGTTGCCCAGACCTATGTATTCAACCCCACATTTCCATTGTAAGGATGGATGTTTGGTATAAAGGAAATTTTATTCTTGAGTTTGAAACCTCATAAAAGAGAGAAAATCTTTTCTAACCCCGTTTTCTTTTCGAGGACAAAAAGTTTTAAGGGGTGGTGAATGTGAGATCTAGAATTTTTGACAAGTTAAATAACAAATTTTGTTAATATTATAAATTATATAAATATAAGTTTTGAATTTAATAAGGCATTGAACAATTGTTAATAAGATTGGGATTTGTTAGTACCTTTTGTCCTTTGATCAGATTCGTCAAACAATAAGTGGAAGCTGGAATACGGTAACGATAACCTGGTGTTGTATATGGTTTTCCATAGCATTTGGTAGAAAATGCTACCTAAAGTACACTTTCTCCTTATAAGACAAGTGTAATGACACATGTATTTTTTCATGTGAACTTTCATGCATGCCTTCCACTTTCCCCTTAGATGTCATTACCTCTTTAGCCCTCCATTATTATAAAAGGAGGTCATTTCTCCACTTTTCCATCATTCCATTTCATTTCCTTCTTTTCACCTTCTTCTTAAATGTTGCCATAGCGTAAATCTCATTTCTCTTATTTTTCTCCTCCCTTAGAACTCGGCCTCCATCACCACCACTACCTTGCCAAAGTTCGCCCTCCTCCTCTTATAAAAAAAGAAGAAGATTAATATATACATACATACATACATATATATATATATATATATAATTTTGGCTAAGTAGACGGTACGCTAAAATACTGTCTGATCCGTTCGCAATTAGCTAGCCTCGCCTACCGTGAACAATTGGAAAGCTATATTGGTGAGAACACTTTAAATTTATACACTAGTTTAATGTGCACTAATTAGCGAAGATAAATTAGTGTTGTTAACCGGTTATGGATGTTTAATAGTAGTTGTTTATTTGTGATGGATGATGGTTGCGTAGATTAGAACACACACTATTGAAGCGTTAGTGTTATAACGCTTGTGCACAGTTATTATTTATTTAATAATGTTGATGATGGTTGCTATGGATGTTTACAATGGTTTTTAATGTTGTGTGGCACACTATGATACTGCAGTTATGGTACTACATTTGTGATCGGTTAAATCTCCTCCATAGTTGAAAATGTAAATAATATTTTAATATGGAAAATTGGTTTGAAAATTTATTTTCAGATTTGAAATGGTTTGTAAATGAAAAGGAAATATATACAAACAACTTTTGTAAAAATGAACGTTTTGTTAAACAATTTTTTGACGTTGAATAAATGTAACATCCCAAAATTTTAACCAAGTTTGATTTGGATTTTTATTATATATATTTGGATTTTTCCTGAATATAAATTATTTTATAAGGTTTGAATATAAATTTTACTTTGAATAAGTATCTTGTTTTATTAAATATGATTTTTTTTAATAAGAAAAACTTATTTTACAAGTTATATTTTATTTATAAGATTTGTGTAAGTAATGATAATTTCTGTTTTGATGATATTGATTTGTAAAATATGAATTTGGTAAAGGATAATTTATTTTATGATTTTTACAAGAATGATTATTAGTATTTTAATTGTTTTGATAAATTTTAATGGTATTTATGAATTGTATAAGATTTGTTATGTACCATATTTAAGATTTGAGGATTTCCATGTTTGGTAAGTATTTAATTGCAAACACTTGTTAGTATAAATTTGGGTAAATTACATGTGTATATATATTTGATAAATTATATAGATAATTTTTTTTAGTGATAAGAATGTTTGATAAACTTTAAATAATATATAAGTGTTAAAATGGGATACATACATTCATGTTACAATGTTGTTACAAAATTTAATTTTAAATAAATAAATACCTCATTTTTGTCACTCATGCATAGAAAAGAATTTAGATGGAGACAAGTGTAGGTGTATGTGTCTTTAAGCATGTAAAGAGTAAGCCATGTGTCCTTGATGAATGGACTAAAATACTCTTGCATCATAAAGAGGACCAAGCACCCATTTTCCCTTCACACTTCACCATTTATCACTTCTGGGAAAATTCTTCATGACATTTTTTTCCTTTATCCTTCTTGAAGTCCTTTGTTCATTTACTGTAAATGAAAATCCACATTTTCCACCATTCAAAAATCCAAATCTCAAAATCCGTTGAGTTTTTGCTAATATGATTCGCACGGAAATTATTCATATCATCGTTTGTGATTTTTAGAAACTGACGGATTAAAATTTCATCAAGGATCGAGAGAGTTATCTTCAATTTACAGTAAAGAGGAAATTTCAAGTTGAATCTTCAGAAAATAAAATCTCTCAATCCGCTTCGAATTGGTCGGCGCCATCAACACCATTGCGATCAGCAAGGAACATAGTATTTTTGGTGTAAAAATGGTACAATTCTGTGTCTACACTTTGGATGATCGGAAATTAGGGTTAGAGTTCGACGGAGATTGAAGCAGCAATAGGCGGATTGGTGAGTGGTGATGCAATGAGGATGGAGAGAGCTTTCTTGTGGCAGAGTTTGGTGAAGTTCGGTGTTAGTTTGGGGGGTGCGACATGTAGGGGTGACGCGTTTTTTTTTTTGTTCGGAGCAGGTCTCGGCAAATGATGGATGAGCGTCAGATTTTGAGATGGTGGACCGGAGTTCGGGCGAGTAGGTGCGTTCGAGTGAGGATGTGAGGAGAAACATGTTGGCGGTCTCGGATGTTGGTTCGGTGGTGTAAATAGTGGCGCACCGTGCACAACCGTGTACGTTCAAAATGGGTTCCTGTGCAAAAAGAAAACGAGAGGAGAAGAAGAAGATAGTGGGCGCGGGTTGGATTGGGTGTAAAGCATTTGGGCCGGGCCTTTTGATTTAGGTATGTTTTAATTAATTTGTTTTAGTTTAGATTTTTGTTTAGATCTTTAAACACCAATATCTCACTCAATTTTAACCCAATTAAAACACCGTTGGATCCGTTAGAACCGTATCGGAAAGAAGAACACGATGATGTATAATTTTGATAGTTTTGGTTAAGATATAAATTAAAATAAAAATAAAATAAAAGGGCCTTATATATGAATAAATATAACGAACAACGTTATTAACTTAAAATTTAATATATATAAAATCAGCAGAAAATTTCCAGCTGCTGATAAAAGTGGATTGGAGCAATACGAGTGATGATGGCAATATTCGTTGGCTCGCCGTAAGGAATCTCTGATAGTGGAAAGTTTGAAGCTCGACTGGTGAGAACTTCTAATTTAAATATTATTTAAATTAGTTAATTATGATTCGATTGGATTAACTTTAATTAGTTAATGATGATTGTGTGATGGATGTTGATGTTTGAATGTTTGTTCATGTATTTAGATAATACACTTAACACTAGTAAGCGTTATCGTCGGTAACGCTTGTGCACCGTTAAATGTTTGTCGTGATGAATGAATTCATATCCATTTGATCGTATGGATCATTTGGATAAATATGATTTGCATTGCATGATATTACACACACCGTGGCTGTGGAATATATGGGTGATTGATCTAGAATCTCCTTCCTATACACGATTTTATTTAATTATTAAATAATATTTAAATGTTAGTTTTGAATTAAATATCAACTTTTTCAATATTGAATTAGGATTTGAAAAAAAAATGATGTGGATTATGTACTGATTTTGTATAACGGTCTTTATATCCATTTGAAACTGGTTTGGTAAAAATATATTATTTTCAATTTAAATTCGAACGAGATTTTTAAATTTGAATAGGGTTTTATATGTTTTGAAAACATAATTTGATAATATATAAACCAGAACGTTCTAAGATGACAGAGAGGATGGTGTCTAGGCTTGGGTTTGGAAATTCAGTTTCCTGCTCTCCTTGGCTATCCCTAACTGGTCCGACAACGGGATGGTAAAATTCGAAATCTAAATTGAAATATAATTTAAAACTGTTTCAAATGATTTGGAAATATAAATTAAATTTAAAAAGGATTTGAATAATTTATATTTAAATCATTATATGGGTTGAATAGAACGCACTATGATGCGACAATTCAAAAATATCGATTTCAAGTTTTTGAATGGTTTTAACTTGATTAATTTAAATTGACTTGAAATAAGAATCGTTGAATCGTAAATGATAACAGTTTTGTATAGCAAAGGAAATTTCAAAATCTCATGGGACGATTTCAAGTATAACTAATTTGGAAAGATCGCTATGCTTGCAGTCGGCAATCATAACACAAGTTCATTAAATTGGAGAAATTTATGATAATTCCTATTTAAAGATAATTAGAATTGAAATATTTGAATTTCGAATAATTTAATCTATTTGATTTAAAGACCATTTTTTTTACAGCAGTAGTTTGGGAAACATCTCCAAATGTTGTTTTGATTTTGAATTCATAAGCATGAACTGTTATTTGATTTTTGGAATGATTATAAAATAGTTCGAAAATTTATTAAAGTATTGGAAGTATTGTATATGGAATTGAAATGGGATTTTCCAAAGTAAATTTTTTTTGGATATGGTTGGAGATAAATCTTCGAATGTTTGATATTGATTCGGTAAATGAAAACTCTTATTATCTGAGGAATTTAAAAGGTAATTCACCGTTATTCCGCTTATAATATGAGTTGGATAGGGAGATTAATATTAAAGATAAGTTGATGTTATTTCTATCCAGATCAAATATCAAAGAGTTGAATAAATCTTTTAATTAAGATATGGGTTTCTCCACCTGATTGAAGTAAGTTAGATAGAAATAATCTCGATATTTGGTATAAAATTTCATGATGTGAACATATACTATCTGAGGGATTTGGAAGATATTATTATATAGTTATTCCACTTATAGTATTCATTGACTATGAGAATTTATATCGAATATAAGTGGATAAAATTTCTGTGTAACTTATGATTCAAAATCAATTGATTTGGGTTTTGTCGTGAATCGTATTTTCAGTAATATCATTCTTGAACCCAATGAGATTTGAGTTGTGGAAATTTATATTGTAATTGTGATTTAATCAAATCTTTGATTCAAGAAATTTAAAGGTAAGAAATTAAAGCGAAGGTACAATCTTTGATTTCAAAGAAGAGATAAGAGGATAATGAGATATATGAATTTAAAAAAAATTCAAATCTTGAGTCGCAAATGAATTGGTAAATATTTGGAAGGAGATTTGAATTGAATAACTCGTATAGTCCATAGCTACTGTTTTAAAGTACGCTTATTACTTGGAAAGACCGGGATCGAATATATGTTCGAAAACCCTTCCAAGTAATAATACGGCGTTATGAAGCAGTTCAAGAAACGACGAATGAAGATTGGAAATATTTGAATTGTTTAGATTGATTGATGTCTCAGTTGGGTAGGCCACCCAATACGAGGTATGAGTTGCATGAGACCTGAACATATTTAAGTATTTTTGGGTTGTTGTTCCGTTCAAACCCAGAACGGATTTGTATGGATGGTGTGTCTGACATTGAAATTGACCACATAACACTGATTTCTGTTAATGTATATCGGATTTGTAGCAATATATTATCCTCGTCTCTAAATCATATGAACTTAGAGGGTATGCATCAATTGGAATCCGTGATATGTTGTGAATTGTCAATGTGGCATACCCGAGTTATGAAACGAGCTAGTGATGATCAAAGAATGGCTTATCGAAGCATCGCTTTGCGTATGACGTAACATCAACAAACCTCACACCCCGGATTGATGAGAAACTGGCGGTTAGGTTTTATACTTATATATGAATTGATGATGAAGCTGTGCAGCAGTAGGAAACCACTTATGAACCTGGGGAAGTTGGGTATGTTCGGGGGGTCGTGTCTGGTCGAAAACCGTTGATCTGCCCTGACGATGTGTGTTGGTGTCCGCGTATGGATGAAAAAGCCATTGAGGCACTTCGTTTGTATCCCTGATTGATCTTTCGTGCCAGGAACCATCAAGTTGGAATTCCAATCTTCAATACGAGCCATACGATTTTTTTTGTATATATATATGGCAACATATATTATGGGGTATATGCTGTCTAGGATTAATACATTTACTTGCGAAATGTTTTCTACACAATATATATATATTATGGTATTGAAGAGGATTTTACGTATGAAAGCATATTTGGTTATCATAAGATAAAACTCGCCCATCTGGTGTGCGCTTGCATTGTGTGATGTGGGACAAGCTTATGATAGCTTCATTTTTAAAAGACATTGCGCATTTATATGCACGGGTATTCACATGGAGTAAATCCGTTCCGCGTTAGCGGCGTGATCTAGTGAAGTTCCCAACTTTAAAAAAATGAATCTAACTGTTTGAGTTCTCACACCAGTCCCACGACTGACCTGGAGTTTATTGTTCCCTCACCTAAACTCTGGGTGCCCATGATTTTTGCACGGGAAGCCATTAGTTTAGTTTTGCAGTTATGGATCGTTGGAGCAGGATTTAGAGCGCTTCTAGAGTTGGAGTCCTCGATAGAGTTGAAGCTTCCGCTGTGTTTTGATCTTCCGCTGAGAGTAAAGTTATTTTTTTTCTTCCGCTGTGTATATATTTGTAACTCTGATATTCTATGTAACTCTGATGTAACATTGTAATTTGCAATGAAAGGTTCTGTTATTTTTGTTTAATATATGTATGTACCCATAACAATTCGTCTTTATGAACGGTTAAGTCGGTTTAATTACCGCCGAAAATCGATCAAAAAGATGGGTCGTTACAGTTGGTATCAGAGCTTTGGTTATACAAAGCTATAGGGTACGTACATATTTGGACAAAAGAATAGGACTCCTCAGAGTAATATTATCTCATTAGAGATAGGGTTAGAAATACCCTAGAATGAGATTTTTGGAATATTATAACGAGAGAGCGTATTTTTGAAATCTATATAAGGTATTTTTGAACAAATAAATCATTCTGAAAACGATGATTATTTGATATATATTTTGAAATATAATTGGAAATAAGGATTTGAGTGTTTAATTCGACGTCACAATTGGACTATCGAGTATGTAAGGATTTTAATATACGTCTGATCAACGTGTATATGAAGTCCAATATATACTAGGTAGAGGTAGGGTCACACTCTAGTCGCTCGAGGATGATTTTACTGATGTCCATGGCACCATCGGTAATTATTTTCGAGTTTTGAAAGTGGGATGACCGCATGGTTTCAATTAACACGTCGAGGAATACTTGAACCATTTCGATATGTTAGAAATATAATGTAAGCCAATGTTATAGATGCAAAAGAAATTATTTTGATAATAACAAAAGGGGATATTGTAGAAGTAAACTATACTTAAGAATTTGAAAGGACACGTAAGTGTGAAAATTCATTAAGAAATTATATCAAAAATAGCACCCATACTTCAAGCCATGACAAATGTTTAAATATGATCTAATAAGTTGTAATCAGAAAAGATATTATATTTCTCAAAGAATGTTAATATGTTGATGTAAGCAATAGATTTGGAAAAATCCTTAACATGAATTATTAATAAGAATATTCGAGAATATTTTAGCTATCAGAACCCCTTAAGGAATCTGAAGATGATTTAGACTTAAGTTAAGAATTTGTTTAAAGGAAGGAGTTTGACTTAAGTTAGAAATGAGTTTAAAAAAAAGGTTAATTTAAATTGTAGCAAACATCGAAGTAGAAAATTTTGGATTTTTGAAGTATCAAGTTGAAAGATGTGAGTTCTGGAAATGTTAAGATCAATATTTGAACAACACTAGCTTGAACCTGTGTACGCATAATCAGAGTGCGCAGAGGAAGCGTGGTGTTATTTTTAAGTAAAATTGTTTTAAGAGATTTTCCGGCCAGTTGAGTAAGGAAAATTTTCTAAACAAGATTTGACCTTTAAACAAGAATGAAAAGAGTTACATATAATTTAAAATGGATTTAGAAAAAGGGTGTTATTCGATATATGAATATTAAACGGGTATAAATTTAACTTATAAATGAATTAATATGAGACGGGAAACGATTGAAATAAAAATTTGGAATAGAATAAGTATTTCGGGAATATAATTCTATCCCTTTCCTTGTCGCTAGGTTTTACTAGGCCCATTGTCATCTTTTGATTATCACCCCAAATTTGTCGTGCTTGAAATTTAACTGGCCAACTTTATTTCTGAATTCTTCCTTTTCCCTGCTCTGATAAAGCCATGGACAAGTGAATTAAATTAGATTTGAAACCAGTATTTTGAATTACCTCTTAAATTGAACTTGAATATGTATTAAGAGCAATAGAATTTCTAGTACTGAATTTAGCCAAGATGGTATTTTACAGGATAATTGAATGATTAGGGAAAGGATTATTTGAGAATTTAGATTTGAATTCTAATTTAAGCACTTGGTCTCAGAATTGGTAAGAAAATCATGGGTTCCATAAGAGTAAGTTAGAAAGATAATTTCCAAGATATATATATATATATATAATTCTTTGAGTCATAGACCTTTAAGCACTAGACAGTATCTATCGTAGTTCCTCCCTAGTGGTAGGATAGCAGCTCTGAGTCTAACTCAGAAATTTCGATTAAAAACAAGACCGGTGACGACCCTAGTAATTACTAGATCATAGAAGTTTCCTTAGACTCTACCTTTAGTGAGAATCAGACAGAGTACCCTGAGAATGATATGAGTCGTGATTCTGACCATTACATTCTGATATGTTGAGATAGAAATGAGAATTTAAAATTTGGTAAAGGAGTTTAAATTTACTCGACTTCCTTTTCGAGGACGAAAAGTTTCTAAGGGGGGGTGAATGTAACATCCCAAAATTTTAACCAAGTTTGATTTGGATTTTTATTATATATATTTGGATTTTTCCTGAATATAAATTATTTTATAAGGTTTGAATATAAATTTTACTTTGAATAAGTATCTTGTTTTATTAAATATGATTTTTTTTATAAGAAAAACTTATTTTACAAGTTATATTTAATTTATAAGATTTATGTAAGTAATGATAATTTCTGTTTTGATGATATTGATTTGTAAAATATGAATTTGGTAAAGGATAATTTATTTTATGATTTTTACAAGAATGATTATTATTATTTTAATTGTTTTGATAAATTTTAATGGTATTTATGAATTGTATAAGATTTGTTATGTACCATATTTAAGATTTGAGGATTTCCATGTTTGATAAGTATTTAATTGTAAACACTTGTTAGTATAAATTTGGGTAAATTACATGTGTATATATATTTGATAAATTATATAGATAATTTTTTTTAGTGATAAGAATGTTTGATAAACTTTAAATAATATATAAGTGTTAAAATGGGATACATACATTCATGTTACAATGTTGTTGCAAAATTTAATTTTAAATAAATAAATACCTCATTTTTGTCACTCATGCATAGAAAAGAATTTAGATGGAGACAAGTGTAGGTGTATGTGTCTTTAAGCATGTAAAGAGTAAGCCATGTGTCCTTGATGAATGGACTAAAATACCCTTGCATCATAAAGAGGACCAAGGACCCATTTTCCCTTCACACTTCACCATTTATCACTTCTGGGAAAATTCTTCACGACATTTTTTTCCTTTATCCTTCTTGAAGTCCTTTGTTCATTTACTGTAAATGAAAATCCACATTTTCCACCATTCAAAAATCCAAATCTCAAAATCCGTTGAGTTTTTGCTAATATGATTCGCACGGAAATTGTTCATATCATCGTTTGTGATTTTTAGAAACTGACGGATTAAAATTTCATCAAGGATCGAGAGAGTTATCTTCAATTTACGGTAAAGAGGAAATTTCAAGTTGAATCTTCAGAAAATAAAATCTCTCAATCCGCTTCGAATTGGTCGGCGCCATCAACACCATTGCGATTAGCAAGGAACGAAGTATTTTTGGTGTAAAAATGGTACAATTCTGTGTCGACACTTTGGATGATCAGAAATTAGGGTTAGAGTTCGACGAAGATTGAAGCAGTAATAGGCGGATTGGTGAGTGGTGATGCAATGAGGATGGAGAGAGCTTTCTTGTGGCAGAGTTTGGTGAAGTTCGGTGTTAGTTTGGGGGGTGCGACATGTAGGGCTGACGCGTTTTTTTTTTGTGCGGAGCAGGTCTCGGCAAATGGTGGATGAGCGTCGGATTTTGAGATGGTGGACCGGAGTTCGGGCGAGTGGGTGCGTTCGAGTGAGGATGTGAGGAGAAACATGTTGGCGGTCTCGGATGTTGGTTCGGTGGTGTAAATAGTGGCGCACCGTGCACAATCGTGTACGTTCAAAATGGGTTCCTGTGCAAAAAGAAAACGAGAGGAGAAGAAGAAGATAGTGGGCGCGGGTTGGATTGGGTGTAAAGCATTTGGGCCGGGCCTTTTGATTTAGGTATGTTTTAATTAATTTGTTTTAGTTTAGATTTTTGTTTAGATCTTTAAACACCAATATCTCACTCAATTTTAACCCGATTAAAACACCGTTGGATCCGTTAGAACCGTAACGGAAAGAAGAACACGATGATGTATAATTTTGATAGTTTTGGTTAAGATATAAATAAAAATAAAATAAAAGGGCCTTATATATGAATAAATATAACGAACAACGTTATTAACTTAAAATTTAATATATATAAAATCAGCAGAAAATTTCCAGCTGCTGATAAAAGTGGATTGGAGCAATACGAGTGATGATGGCAATATTCGTTGGCTCGCCGTAAGGAATCTCTGATAGTGGAAAGTTTGAAGCTCGACTGGTGAGAACTTCTAATTTAAATATTATTTAATTTAGTTAATTATGATTAGATTGGATTAACTTTAATTAGTTAATGATGATTGTGTGATGGATGTTGATGTTTGAATGTTTGTTCATGTATTTAGATAATACACTTAACACTAGTAAGCGTTATCGTCGGTAACGCTTGTGCACCGTTAAATGTTTGTCGTGATGAATGAATTCATATCCATTTGATCGTATGGATCATTTGGATAAATATGATTTGCATTGCATGATATTACACACACCGTGGCTGTGGAATATATGGGTGATTGATCTAGAATCTCCTTCCTATACACGATTTTATTTAATTATTAAATAATATTTAAATGTTAGTTTTGAATTAAATATCAACTTTTTCAATATTGAATTAGGATTTGAAAAAAAATGATGTGGATTATGTACTGATTTTGTATAACGGTCTTTATATCCATTTGAAACTGGTTTGGTAAAAATATATTATTTTCAATTTAAATTCGAACGAGATTTTTAAATTTGAATAGGGTTTTATATGTTTTGAAAACATAATTTGATAATATATAAACCAGAACGTTCTAGGATGACAGAGAGGATGGTGTCTAGGCTTGGGTTTGGAAATTCAGTTTCCTGCTCTCCCTGGCTATCCCTAACTGGTCCGACAACGGGATGGTAAAATTCGAAATCTAAATTTAAATATAATTTAAAACTGTTTCAAATGATTTGGAAATATAAATTAAATTTAAAAAGGATTTGAATAATTTATATTTAAATCATTATATGGGTTGAATAGAACGCACTATGATGCGACAATTCAAAAATATCGATTTCAAGTTTTTGAATGGTTTTAACTTGATTAATTTAAATTGACTTGAAATAAGAATCGTTGAATCGTAAATGATAACAGTTTTGTATAGCAAAGGAAATTTCAAAATCTCATGGGACGATTTCAAGTATAACTAATTTGGAAAGATCGCTATGCTTGCAGTCGGCAATCATAACACAAGTTCATTAAATTGGAGAAATTTATGATAATTCCTATTTAAAGATAATTAGAATTGAAATATTTGAATTTCGAATAATTTAATCTATTTGATTTAAAGACCATTTTTTTTACAGCAGTAGTTTGGGAAACATCTCCAAATGTTGTTTTGATTTTGAATTCATAAGCATGAACTGTTATTTGATTTTTGGAATGATTATAAAATAGTTCGAAAATTTATTAAAGTATTGGAAGTATTGTATATGGAATTGAAATGGGATTTTCCAAAGTAAATTTTTTTTGGATATGGTTGGAGATAAATCTTCGAATGTTTGATATTGATTCGGTAAATGAGAACTCTTATTATCTGAGGAATTTAAAAGGTAATTCACCGTTATTCCGCTTATAATATGAGTTGGATAGGGAGATTAATATTAAAGATAAGTTGATGTTATTTCTATCCAGATCAAATATCAAAGAGTTGAATAAATCTTTTAATTAAGATATGGGTTTCTCCACCTGATTGAAGTAAGTTAGATAGAAATAATCTCGATATTTGGTATAAAATTTCATGATGTGAACATATACTATCTGAGGGATTTGGAAGATATTATTATATAGTTATTCCACTTATAGTATTCATTGACTATGAGAATTTATATCGAATATAAGTGGATAAAATTTCTGTGTAACTTATGATTCAAAATCAATTGATTTGGGTTTTGTCGTGAATCGTATTTTCAGTAATATCATTCTTGAACCCAATGAGATTTGAGTTGTGGAAATTTATATTGTAATTGTGATTTAATCAAATCTTTGATTCAAGAATTTAAAGGTAAGAAATTAAAGCGTAGGTACAATCTTTGATTTCAAAGAAGAGATAAGAGGATAATGAGATATATGAATTTAAAAAAAATTCAAATCTTGAGTCGCAAATGAATTGGTAAATATTTGGAAGGAGATTTGAATTGAATAACTCGTATAGTCCATAGCTACTATTTTAAAGTACGCTTATTACTTGGAAAGACCGGGATCGAACATATGTTCGAAAACCCTTCCAAGTAATAATACGACGTTATGAAGCAATTCAAGAAACGACGAATGAAGATCGGGAATATTTGAATTGTTTAGATTGATTGTTGATTGATTTCTCAGTTGGGTAGGCCACCCAATACGAGGTATGAGTTGCATGAGACCTGAACATATTTAAGTATTTTCGGGTTATTGTTCCGTTCAAACCCAGAACGGATTTGTATGGATGGTGTGTCTAACATTGAAATTGACCACATAGCACTGATTTCTGTTAATGTATATCAGATTTGTAGCAATATATTATCCTCGTCTCTAAATCATATGAACTTAGAGGGTATGCATCAATTGGAATCAGTGATATGTTGTGAATTGTCAATGTGGCATACCCGAGTTATGAAACGAGCTAGTGATGATCAAAGAATGGCTTATCGAAGCATCGCTTTGCGTATGACGTAACATCAACAAACCTCACACCCCGGATTGATGAGAAACTGGTGGTTAGGTTTTATACTTATATATGAATTGATGATGAAGCTGTGCAGCAGTAGGAAACCACTTATGAACCTGGGGAAGTTGGGTATGTTCGGGGGGCCGTGTCTGGTCGAAAACTGTTGATCTGCCCTGACGATGTGTAGTTGGTGTCCGCGTATGGATGAAAAAGCCATTGAGGCACTTCGTTTGTATCCCTGATTGATCTTTCGTGCCAGGAACCATCAAGTTGGAATTCCAATCTTCAATACGAGCCATACGATTTTGTTTGTATATATATATATGGCAACATATATTATGGGGTATATGCTGTCTAGGATTAATACATTTACTTGCAAAATGTTTTCTACACTATATATATTATGGTATTGAAGAGGATTTTACGTATGAAAGCATATTTGGTTATCATAAGATAAAACTCGCCCATCTGGTGTGAGCTTGCATTGTGTGATGTGGGACGAGCTTATGATAGCTTCATTTTTAAAAGACATTGCGCATTTATATGCACGGGTATTCACATGGAGTAAATCCGTTCCGCGTTAGCGGCGTGATCTAGTGAAGTTCCCAACTTTAAAAAAATGAATCTAACTGTTTGAGTTCTCACACCAGTCCCACGACTGACCTGGAGTTTATTGTTCCCTCACCTAAACTCTAGGTGCCCATGATTTTCGCACGGGCAGCCATTAGTTTAGTTTTGCAGTTATGGATCATTGGAGCAGGATTTAGAGCGCTTCTAGAGTTGGAGTCCTCGATAGAGTTGAAGCTTCCGCTGTGTTTTGATCTTCCGCTGAGAGTAAAGTTATTTTCTTTTCTTCCGCTGTGTATATATTTGTAACTCTGATATTCTATGTAACTCTGATGTAACATTGTAATTTGCAATGAAAGGTTCTATTATTTTTGTTTAATATATGTATGTACCCATAACAATTCGTCTTTATGAACGGTTAAGTCGGTTTAATTACCGCCGAAAATCGATCAAAAAGGTGGGTCGTTACAATAAAGTTTTGTTTTAAAACAATGAAAACAGGTTTTGTTTTGAAAAAGTAAAGTTTGAAAATATTTAAATGGTTTATACAAGTATATAATAGTTTTCCAAAGTAATTTGAAGTGTTTTGGAATTATTTTTATATTAAATTATATTATGGTCAAAATAGGATGTGTCACGCAGCGATAGTTCGCGTTTTTGTCCGCTAATTTTAAACTGCTATAACTTGAGCAAATTAAATCGGATTTTCCTAAAACCGGAAACGTTTAATCCCAAATTATATTATCTTTCAAAAACAAAAAATGAATTTTCAGATTTTGATATATAGTTTTCAAGTTGTGAGTAAAATAGTTTTGGAAAAGGTCGTTGTAAGTGCAGTTTGTCGACCGTAATTGTAAACAACTATTTTTAGTATTTTTAAAATATGGAAAATTGTTGTAAAATCATTATAAATTATTTGAAAGTTTTTTGAATTGGAAAATTTTGGTTTTGGTCAATATAAAGGTTGTTTTGATCAAACTAACCAATATAGACTGTTTTGTAACGTTTTTGTTACGCCATTGTAAAGCTTCTTTGAAAAATAATTTGTTTTGAAGTTTTTAACCCACAAATTGTTTTCTGAACTTTAAGTAATCATTTTTAAAATGATTTAAGAAATATTTTGAAGGGTCAAAATTATTTAAATATTTATTTGGAATTTAAAATGATTTATTTAATATTAAAAAGATTTTCCAATGTTAAATAATTAGATATGGCTGGAGATAAATCTTCGAATGTTAATTCGGTAGATGATGACTCTTGCCATTCGAGGAATTTAAAAAAGGTAGTTTATCGTTACTTTGCTTATAGTATAAGTTGGATACGTAGATTAATATTGAGGATAAGTTGATGGTATTTCTATCCAGATCTAATATCAAGGGGTTTGATAAATTTTCGAATTAAGATAAGAATTTCCCGATTTGTTGAGATAAGTTGGATAGAAATAATCTTAGGATATTTGATATGAAATTCCTTTGTGTAAACATGTACTGTTTGACGAATTTAGAAGATATTTATATCGCTATTCCACTTATAGTATTCATTGATTATGAGAATTGATATCGAACATAAGTAGATACAATTTCTATGTGACTTTATGTTCAATATCAATTGATTTGAATTTTGTTGTGAATGGTATCTTTAATAGTGTCATTCTTGAAACACGATGAGATCGAGTTGTGGAAATTCATGTCACAATTGGGGATTTAATCAAATCTTTGATTTAAGATAATTATAAGTAAGGAATTAGGAAATAAATATAATCTTTTAATTAAGATTAAAGAATTGAATGTTGGAAATTGTTTTAAATGGAAATTATGATTGAAATTTTGAAATGTGGATTAAGGATTTTCAAAGGAAATTGGATTTGGATTTCGATTTATCAAATGGAAAGTTGAGGTTTTGAGGCTAGAATATCTTTGATTTAAAGGATGTGTTTTAAAAGAGAAAAGTTGAAATATGGATTTTTGTTAAAAATAATTTGAGAATGGGTTTAAAGAAGTTTTAATTAATAAAATGCAAGAATGAAGGAGATTTAATTGAAAGCCTGTGTGATCCATAATTGTGTTTTTAAAATTGCGCTTATTATTTAAAAAGACAGGGATCGGATTTTATTTGCAAATGGATTTTATATCGGTTAAATGGAAAATAGTCCAGTCGTATTTGGGGGAATCCAGATTTTGGTTTCGTTCAGAACCCAGGAAGACTCTTTATGGATTGTGTGTCTGACATTGTAATTGACTGCATAGCACTGATCTTTATTAACATATATCTGCTTGGTGAAGGAGAATTTATTCTCTTAACTTAACACCCTTCTCTGAGACGTATGAGCTTAGAGGTTATATATTGATAAATATCAATGATATGTTGTGAATGGACAATGTAGCGTACTTAAATGATGTGCTATGGATGATCAAAGCATGGCTTATTGAAGCATGGATTATTGTATATCGTGACCTCGACAAACCTCATACCCCCGATTAATGGTAAAATAATGGTTAGATTCATATGTTTGTTTCGTATGTTCTATGCACCGGGATGTAATGATGAAAGGGTACTACGAAGTCCCCAGTCTGGGATGTTATTTGTTGGGTACTCTGATTAATGTATAGTGAGCTCGTATAACGGTTACCAAGTCTGGACATTAACAATGGGTACTGAGATGATGTGCACAAGAAAGATTTGTGAGCCCACGAATGAACTTTCGACCAGGAACCATCATATTGGAAACCTAATCTCCACTACATTCCCGTACGGTTTAGTTTGTATAGCCTGCTAGTTACTGGTAGAATTATGTCAATATAATGGGATTGGGAATTATGTCGGCCAGACCAATATATTTAATTTCGGAAGGTTTTTCGCACTATGCACTAATAATAATGTGAAAGAGGATTTTCACATATCAAAAGCATTTGGTTATCACAAGGACAAAACTTGCCCATTTGGTTTAAGTTGGTTTAATTACGGGCAAAAACCAGGCAAAAATACAACCCGCCTTTTTTCCTGATTTTTGCCGGTAATTAAACCGACTCTAATCATTCACAAAGACGGATTGTTATGGGTACTTACATATTTGCACAAAAATAATAGAACTTTTCATTGCATTACAATAATATTACATCAACGTTATAAGGAATATGTACACTACAACATAAACTCTGTGAAAGAAAATAAAATAAGCCTTCAGCGGAAGAAATAAAATTTAAAGCATAAGTCTAGCTCCAACCCTGAATCCCGCTCTGAAGAATAAATCTGCAAACCAAACTACTAGCTTCCCGTGTAAAAATTATGGGCACACATAGTTTAGGTGTGGGGAACAATAAACTTCAGGTCAGTCATGGGACTGATTTGAGAGATCAAAAATAGTTGTTTTTAGGGTTTATTTTAAAGTTAGGTAGTTCATCGGACCACGCCGCTAACGCGGAACGGGTTTACTCCATGTGAATACCAATGCATAGAAATTTGCAGTGACTTTTTGGAAAATGAAACTAACATAAGGTCTCGCAGCACACACACAATGTAAACACATGCTTGAGCGAGGTTTCACCTTATGATAGTAAAAAATGCCTTTGATACGTGAAAATCCTCTTTCATATTATTATTAGTGCATAGTGTGAAAATCCTTTCGAAAGTAAATGTATTAAAATAGCTAGCATAGGTACCATATACTATACTGACATAATAGTATACAATTAAAACCGTACGGGCTCGTAGTGGAGATTAGGTTTCCAACAATGACTAGGCAAAAGAACTTCCTTAGTGAACCGGATTTTGAACACCTCTAGAGGGATGTCCGAGGATCAACAGTGATGCCCCTCATGCTAACACAAGGTCAGGTTACCTTTGTAACTAGGTAACTTAGAGTACGCTTGAGTATGTTGTCTCCCGGTCGTTACCGGCCATTCCGAGTGCGCGTCAACAACAACAACCACAAAAGTAGATGTTTTCCACATAGGCTAATCCCTAGGCTCCATTGCATGGTACACCTTTTATTTAGAAGGTGACAACACCCTATAACCCTGCTGCATTTCTTTATGTTTTGGCCATTTACCAGGTTGTGAGGCTTGTCGAGGTCACGATATACACAAAGCTACACTTGAATAAGTCATACTTTGATCATCACATAACTTAAGTATGCCACATTGTCCATTCACAACGCATACTAATTTGTGATATATAACCTCTAAGCTCATACGTCTTAGAGAAGGGTGTTAATCTAAGAGAATAAATTCTCTACCACCAAGCAGATATATATTAACAAAATTAGTGCTACGCAGTCAATTACAATGTCAGACACGCAATCCATAACAATCATCCGAAAATCTCCAAACATATTCAGACCTCATGCCACCTATAACCTCATATCGGGTGTACGGTCCAATCCGAGATATCAACAATCAATCAAAACAATTTGAAGATTCATGTTCTTCATTCTTTATCTTCCAAGTCTTCAATTGTTCTATAACGACATATTATTACTTGGAATGGTTTTCAAGCATATATCTTATCCCAGTCTTTCCAAGTAATAAGCGTACTTTTAAAACAATAGTTATGGACTAAATAGGATTTTCAATTCAAATATCCTTCCAAATAGTTGTCCATTCATTCTTGGATTAAGGTTTCATAACTTACCAATAAAAATTTGATTTATCCCAAATTCCTTAAATTCAATTTGGACTCTTATTTTGAAGTCCCCATTTATTCACTTTATCAACCTTTAATTTCTCAAAACATAATTCCTTCATTTTCCAATACCCTTTCCTTAAGTCTTCAGATTACTAAATCTCAATTTCATCTTTACTTGGATAAAAAACAATTGATATTCAAACATACGTTCACATAGAATTTAATTGGCTTATATTTGATATTAATTCACATAATCGACGAATACTATAAGCAGATTCTTAAGATAAATATTTTCTAATTTCTTAAATAGTATTAGTCCAACCCTGAAATTCCATATCGAATATCCGAAGGCTAACTCTATCCAAACTCATTTTCTTTTAAATTCAAACTTCCAAACTTAACTTAAAATCGGTAAATTATATACAAATTCCATACAAATATTTAAATAACCCTTGAACCTTCAAAAATATTTAATAAATCCTTTTGAAAAGGTTACTTAAAGTTCAAATAAAAGTTTATGGGTTATAAACTTCAAAACTAATAATTTTCAAAAGAAGCGTTATAATAACGTCTAAAAGCGTTACCAAAGGTGCTGCAAATAGATATTTAAATCAAATAGATTTAAAATCATTCAAAATTCAATATTTTTAACTCAAATAAAATTTAAATAATAGATTATGATTTACCATATTTTTTCCAGATTCAAAAAAAAATTATAAACCTGTTTTATTACATATCCAATTACGGTCTTCGAATTGCACCTATAGCGACCTTTTCTAAATTTGATTTAAACATAACTTGAAAAGTATACGTTAGAATTTGAAATTTTATTTTCCATTTTGAAACTATCATTATTTAGAAGTACAACATTTTTGGTTTCACGTCATTCCAATTTAAAACACTCTAGTTATAGTCATTTAAAAATTTATGGTCGAAATTCACGAAATGTCGATGCGCGACACGTCCTATTCAGACCATATAATGGTTTATAATAAAAATCATCCAAATCTTCTCCAAAATAAATTTAAATTTTCATAAACATATATAACTTCAATTTAAAACCATATTTCCAAACTTCCGTTTCAATTTAAATTGAAAGCTTGTCATTATTATTAAAATAATAATATATTTTTCAAACCCGTTTGATTGTTCCCAAAATTTGCAGATGGCCATTATAAAATAAATAAGAATAGTAGAACAAACGATTTGTATAATAACCATTTTTTATATACTTAACTCAAAATCACTTTTCACGTTGAATTTCAAAACTCGATTTAAACTCTCTTTTTTTTCCGCCAAAACCGGCAACATGCCTGGCAGGTAACCATAAATATAACAGCTTTCCCGAGGAGACCAAATGTTTTGTATTCGAAAGTAGATTGATGAGCTCCGGAAAAACCACCGCCCATCCTACCGCAATATCGAGTTCCGGCAAGGCCACCACCCGATAGTGTGGTAGATCTACTTCTTCACAAACAATAGTCCCTTCGAGAGAATATAAACATGCGGAAATATAAACAGTGAAAGAGAGTACTCTCCAAAAGAAATAAAAATAAACAACACACGAAAAGTGATCGAGCAAAACTCTGAAGAAGCAAGGTGATGTCCAAAGGAGAGGGTAGGGCGAGGACAGGTGTATCTACCTAAATCTCATCAGGTGATGTCTCAGCTGGTACAGGGGAGTACACATGGGGGGAGAGTCCAGTAGCCTGAGCTGAGCACTAGCCCCTAATAATGTAGGAAGGCTACAGAACGGAAGCCTGTAATCTCTTCGCTGCAAAGAGGGGAACGAAGGGAACTCCACAACCAACTACCTCAACAGAAGGAGCTCCAAAGAGACAGACAAGAAACCTCCCAACAAGCTCCGAACAAGCCAAAACCAGCAACCTAAAAACCAACATCTGCATAACTAGCGAACCTCGTAAGTACGGGGGGGAGGGTGGAGGGGAAGAGAAAGTTAAGGAAGATAAAAGAAGAAAACAAATACAAAACCAAGCTCAAAGCACTGCTCAAAAACCAAAACCACTAAATCATCCGATACCGGACCTATGACTGGATGTCAAAGGAGTAATGTCAAAAGAAACAGCAAGGCTCCTTGCGCGGTCTCCCAGCACGCCACGGAAAGGGCGACCTCAGAAGGCAAGAAACACGTCGTTCCTCACCTTCCGGATAATAGAAGGAGGATCCATAGCCACCTCGTCAAACACAGCCTTGTTCCTCGAGCACCATAGGTGCCAGCAGATCAAACAAGGAATTAGATGAAGGAGAATGGAACGGAAAGATTTTCCTGAGTTTCTGGCCCACCAGAAACTCAGTACACCTTCCAAAGAGGTGGCGTTACCTTGGCACCCCAGCAGATTCCCGAAGTGATTCCAAACAGCCCTGGCACAACAACCAGAGATCAACAGATGAACAGATGTCTCGGTGTTACCAGAATAGCAGCATCTGCATCTGGACACGAGAGGGATCCCGATACGCTGAAGGTTTTCATCTACAGGAATTCCCTCGTGCAAGGATTTCCACAAAAATAAAGAAACCTTCGGTGGAATGCGTGCATTCCAGATGAGGTTGAAAACACGGAGCTGTGGGCCTGGCAAGCGGACGGACTCCCACGCAGCCTTAACGGAGAAGGGGCTTCCATCCCATATCGTACCATTCCCATGGGCATCCGTTAAAGCTTTAGCGGATTGCATTCGTTTCCACGTTTCACTAGCGTAAGATGGACTGCCAGTGAAATTCGTGCTAGAAAGTCTACGATACTTGGCGTGGAGGAACGTCGCCCAGAGGGAGTTGTTCGCTCCAAACCTCGCTCACAGCTTACAAGCAAAGGCTAAGCAGAAGTCCTCTGGGTTACGGAGGCCAAGACCTCCCTCTCCTTTGGGACGACAAGCGATGTTCCAAGATACCCAGTGATGGCGAGAGACGTTGTCCTTGTTTCCCCAGAAAAAGGACGAAGCTACAACCCGGAAAGAGAGGAAGAAAGAAGCAGTGGGAGTCATAGCTGCGAAAATGTGAGATCCCATAGAATCAAGGACAGACTTGATGAGAACAAGTCTTCCAGCTTGAGAGATGAGAGAAGCATTCCATTTAACAATCTTACCCCTCACTTTGTCAGTAATGGGGTCAAAAATGGCATTTAGCTTCCTGCCACGATAAAGCACAATGCCCAGATAAGGAAGAGGAAGCGAGGCAGCCTTAAAGCCCGTGCTTGACTCAATCCAGGAGGACCTGGTGATGACGGGTCTTTTGCCGGCACGAAACAGCTCTTGGCTGTGTTCACGAGTTGCCCTGAGCAACTCTCATATTGCCTAATAAGATCTAGCAGGCGACGAACGGAGCGACGATTCCCATTCGTGAAAATGATGATGTCGTCTGCGAAAGATAAGGAGCAGATAAGAGGGCAACCTCTTGGGATGCCGAAACGATGAATCTGCCCGGCTATCGTTAGGGAATGCAGTCCACGAACGAATGCCTCGGCAGCAAGGACGAAAAGAGAAGGGGAAAGGGGATCACCCTGACGTAGGCCTCTCCCGGACCTGAAATACCCTGCAGCTGATCCGTTGATGAGAACCGAAAACCAGCAATTGGATATAAGTCTCCAGACCACGTCGATAAGGGGTTCCGGAAAGCCGAAAGCCCTCAGAACCTTGATAACGAAGAACCATGACATTCGGTCGTAAGCCTTAGCCATATCAAGCTTAACAACCACGTTGGAGCCACGAACCTTCTTATCAATCTGAGAAATCAGCTCCTGGGCTAAAAGGACGTTATCTGTGATAAGTCTTCCTTTGACAAACCCAGCCTGCGAAGAAGAAATGAGACGCTCAAGAAACGGTGCTAATCTAGAAGTTAACACCTCGGAAAGGACCTTGTTAGAGAAGTTACACAAGCTGATAAGCCGAAAGTCCGCACAAGAAGCAGGGAGGTCACATTTTGGGATAAGAACTAAGTTGGTGGAGGTCCATCCATTGGGGAGGTCTCCACCAGAGAAGAAGGATTGGATGGCTAGGCAAAAGTCCGCCTGGATGATGGCCCACACACTCCTATAAACACTCCGTTAAAACCATCTGGCCTACAAGCACTATCCTTACTTAAAGCAAATACGCAAGCTCGTATTTCATCAGAGGAAGGAGGTGCGGCAAGGTCAGCGATGTCCGACGGAAGGATCAGTCTAGGAATGTAAGCAAGAACGGATGGGTCAGAAGCGATGGCCAAAGGCCAAGAGAGGAAGGATTGAAAGTGGGATAGGATAGTCTCTTTGACTTCCTCCGGGGTAGAAGCCAAAGAAAGATCTGGGCGACGGATCTGGCGAATGGAAAGCAGCCTATTCTTCTTCCGAATGGTGGAGTGAAAGAATTTCGAATTCGTATCACCTTCCACAATCCACTTGATTCTGGCTTTCTGGCGCAAGTGATCATGTTCGATACGAAGCTCCGATGAGTATGCAAGGTGTGCCAAGGCCCAAGCCTCACGGTTGGCGGCGTTAGGCTCTTCGTCAAAGGAAGCTTCTGCAAGAACGAGAATTTCTTCAGCCGCTCTAACACGGTCGAAAATATTCTTGAAAACTTGCAGATTCCACTCCTTGAGACGAACCTTAAGACGCTTCAGTTTGCGAGAGAAAACAGCACAAGGGGGACCACTCATAGGGGACAACCAAGAATCCTCTACTAACCCAAGGAAAGAGTGGTGGGAGCGCCACATACTTTGGAACCTAAAGGAGGACGGGCCAGATAGGGAAAGGGGAGAGCAGCTAAGGATCATAGGAGCATGGTCTGAGAATGTTGAAAACATTTCTGAAACCGTTGCCATCTTTTATGAATATTATCCATTCTTACTTAACTTAGATTTCCAAACAATTTCGAAATCCATATTCAAAACTAAATTTTCAACCATTATTTTTATATTAAAAATAATATAATCGTCATTTATATGGAAGGGAGATTTGAATTTATTACCCATATAATTCATAACTATTGTGTGTGTGTGTGTGTGATTTCATAAAACCATAACCAACCATAATCAACCATATGAACATGCATGAATTCATCCATCATAACAATTAAAAACAACCACTTCAATTGTGCACAAAAACATTTCGGTCTATAACACTTATCAATGTTCAGTGTGTTTCTAACTACATGAACATCCATTCAACATTGCATACAATAATCAATATCCATAAGAAACCAATTATCTTCAACTAATTATAATAAATTCCAAATAATTATAATTAACCGATTCTAATAATAATTAAATTAGAAGTTCTCACCGCTATTGCTTCTAAAATCTTCACTGTCCGAACTCCGTGTCAACTGCAAACAAGCCGACGAATTACGTGCACACTTTCTTCTTTGCAAACTAAAATGTATATATGTATATACACTTCAACACTTAGACTTATGTATGTATTTTCGGTCAAAGAGGGGAGGTCGTGCATGGGGGTCCACGAACGGAGTGAGGAGGAGGGTACGGTGGAGCTGGGTGTTCAGTGGTGGTCTGACTATGCTGACGTAGCTATGGAGGAGAGAGAAAAGGTGGTGGAGGAGGTTTAAAGGAGTTTGAGTGTTTAAAGGAGGAGAGAGAGGAGGCGGGGTCACGTGGGGAGTGGAGTCGGGTCTAGGTGGGGTTGACGACCGCTGGAGGTGGCTGGTGAGGAGGTATGGTGGAGGCTGGAAGAGGGAGAGACAAATGGGTTTAAGGGGAGAGGAGATGGTTTGCTAAGGTTTTGGAGAGGGGAGGAACGAGGTGAAGTGCACGGTGGTAGAGGAGCTTGGTGGGGAGGCTGATGGTGCTGCCGCCGATGAGAGGTGGCAGCGAATGAGGTGATTATGAGAGGAGGAAGGTGGTGTAGAGAGGAATGATGAATTTGTGTAGAAAATGAGGGTTTAAGTTCTCTTATATAGGAAAAATCTCAAGGGTATTTTTGTAAATTGAACCATGAACACATGTCAGCTAACATGAATCTCTACATGCATATTACACATATATAGACACATGGCTTCTCACATGAAACTCTTCCATGCATAGTGACAAATAAGGAGGTATTTATTTATTTATAATAATTCAATTCTTTGTAACAACTTTGTAACTTTTATAATTATAACAAATTATCAACACTTATAAGTGTAACCATTACATTACTTATGGTTTAATCAAAATTCATGTTATCATATTAAAAATATTAACAACTCATTAATATTTCAAAAACATTTATTTTATTAATATATATACATATATTTTATCAAAACTATATTAACCAAAATAGTTTAAAATTAAAATTTAAATACTTAACAAATTCTTATGAAAATTTATAGCTTTGTAACTTAAACATATCAACATCATTATACATCCACAATGTAATGACCCGGGCTTATTCAACCATCGGTCATAGGCTACTCTCCAACGTGGCATTGCATTGGTACCCAACACCTTATTTTATGGCCAGCCTCTCGACTGTTGTGGCATACTGCCTAACCAACCCCTCTTGGGACGTGTAGAGGTAAGAGTCTGCCGCTCGCCACCAAACCAAGAAGGAAAACCCCCTATCATGTTGCCTCAATATTAATCTCCGTATTCAACTCACACTATATGCAGAATAACAGTAGACGACCTTCTAAATTCCTCGAATAGTAAGAGTCATCATCCACTGAATTAATATCAAACATCTGATGATTTATCTACAACCATATCCAATTTATTTATAATTGGAAAACCCTTTTTAATATTAAATAAACCAATTTAATATTCAACACTCAATATTTTAAAAAATATCAAACCTTTGTAAACATTCCACAAATCATTTAAAAATGATTACTTATAGTTTGGAAAATAGTTTGCGGGCTAAAAACTTCAAAATAGATTGTTTTCAAAGAAAGCGTTGCAACAACGTTCCAAAAGCGTTACAAAAGAATTACAAAATAGATATTTTGGCTAATTGAATCAAAATAATCTTTATATTATACAAAACCAAAATTTTCCAATTCAAAAAACTATTAAATAATTTATACTAATTTTACAAAAACCGGGCATAAAGGCGGGTCGTTACTTGTTATGTCTGTGTTTTCGGCTATGTTTGTTCTGTTTGGTTTGTATCTTACTACATTTTGCCTATGTTCTATCTATGATTTATTCTTCTTTATATACATATAAATATTATATATATATATATATATATATATGTGTGTGTGTGTGTGTGTGTGTGGTTCTTACTCATTTATGTATGTACAATTATTTGTCTTTGTTATTTGCCATTTTTCATATGTTTATTTATTTGTAGGTTTAGGTTTTAGGATAGTGTTTTTCTTTAATTTTTGGACTCTAGTTATGTGTTTTTTATTTATTGTATATTTTTAGTTTTTTCTTTATCTGGACTCTAGTTCCTAGGTTTGGAGGGTTTTTTTTCTTACTTTTACTGTATGAGGAGGGTTTTCGCCACTTGTCAGGCATGTTGATAGCTCTTTAAGTGTAGAATAAAAATGCATGAGTTCTCTCTTCATAATGAGGGTCACTCATTTCTCTTAAAAAAGATCCAACTGATATGTTTAAGGTAGATTGACCTATGTATTTTATACTTGGATCAGACCGAGTTGTTGCAGGTTACTAGCGTGATTCATGTTTAGATGCTTTCATCTTGCATTATCTCTCTAGAAGCTAGGACCAGATTTGATTAGTCGAGTAATTGTGTCATTTGTGTATTTATATTTGGATATTTTTTGTATTAATTTATGGTTCCTAAGAACCAACTGAGCTTGTAGCACATATACATGTTGTACTTCTGTTCTATGATCTATTACATGTGTTGATGTTGTGTTTTGTTCTGAATAAGATCCTTAGTCGTCGTAGTTTTATATTAAATATGAATTGGGTACATCGATCCACTTAAGGTAATAGGAAAATTTATACACCCAATCGATGTATGCAATACTCGTTCAATGTTTGATTTACGAATGGTCCCTCCTAACCATCTGTATTCTCCACATTAGCAGTTCATTACTCGGTGGTGCTCTTTGTTAATGTGGATTTTGGGGTGGGGCGTTACAAATTGGATTATAGAAAAATTAAGTACAAAATATGATAAATACGTAACAAAACCAGAATAGAACATGTGTTACAGTGACGAAGGATAACATATGTGTATACTTCTATCACTTATCATCGTTATCCTTAATCAGTTCCTTAATTTTCTGAGTCCTTAAGGTAATTAATAGGTTTGGGAATACGTCTATGAACGTATTCAATTTTGTAGTATTCCATTTACTGAATCCTATTATCAATTTTCATATTTAAGGAAAACTTCCTGTATATTGTACCCTTTTGTATATTAAATCTTGGGTTTAAATTTGGTGTGACTTTGAATTCTATCCCTATGTGTGTGGGTTTGGTTGAGTAAAAATAAATAAAATGGGATGGGAAATGAATTAAAAATCTTAGATGATAAGTTAAAACTTATATTGGGATAATAAAGAAGAATGATTTAAATTAATCAGAGTTGCACAGTGGAAACTAGTAGACTATTTCAGTTGATGACTTAGAATAATAGTTCATAGGTGGAATTAAAGGGATGGAGAATAAATGATTAAATTGTTATTAAGGATTAATATGTGATTGGAAATAATATGTGTACTTTTTTAGCAAAGCTAAGCTCTTTTTTTTAGTGGCCGCAACCACTTTCATTATAACAAATAATGAATACAATGAGTAACTGGAGTCAGACCAAGTGTCTAACTGCTACATTAACTAGATTAAAGTGTCTGGTTCACTGCACAATGAAAACAGGAGTGAAGAAAAATACTTCAACTACTCAAAAGCAGCTTCCGTCTCAAAAGAGGAAGAAGAAGAAGAACGGAGAATATATTCAAACACAAAATGAGAGACACAAAATCTTATCCATTGGATTATTTTGTTTTCATGTGAGGGGTGGAAATCAAGGGCAATCCAATGGTGGAGATTTTGTATCTCCCATTTGTGTCTATTTTTCGTGAGAGGCTGCGGGTAGAAGAATACCAAGGACCAATGTCATGCAGCAAGCTGGCAAAGAGAGCAGGAAGATGTAGCACATAGCCAGAGTAATTCTCATCATAAAAGAACTTCATGTCCCAAGTACCATCATCCAAACCTACACTTCATCCACATAAGGTTTCAAGTCCATCCCATCATCAAAGTAATGTAAGCATTTAAACACGTAATATATTTGCTCGACATGATTGTAGCGTATTTCTGAACGAGTATGATGCCAACATTTCTCAATGTCATTCCACATAATTTCATTAACCTCAACCCTCTCCTTATCTTGTAGACTAGAATGCGGCAGTTTGTTCTCAACATCTATCACTTTGGTTTTGGGAACCCAAATACGAGGAGGAGGTCTCATAAGTGGGGAACCCGAATGGGACCATCAGTCGGGAGAATACAAACATGAGACAAATGACCAAAGGTATGGCAATCAAAGCAAATATCAGGTTGCCAAGAATATTGGACATCAACAAAAGTATTAAAACCATCAATTGAAACTTTGAGCTTTGTAGTTAGCGGCTTAATCGAAGTAATATCAATTAAGGCTTTTACGAATACTAAATTCTTCCTAGCCTCCGTATTGGCATCAAAACATTTAAAATTTTCAATTCTACTAGTTAACCAATTCAAGCCACGGAGTGTCTGAAGTACAAAAGGGATCTTCGTGAAAATGTCCAAACATGAATAGAAGGAACTCTCTCTCTAGCGCTTTCAACAGTGGTACTCCAAGAGGTGATTATAAATGGCTTGCCTCCTATGATCATCGGATCAGATTCCAGTACTCTTCTTCTCTTATATGCATCCGAAATTCTAAAGTAGAACATACCATTCACACAATTAACACGAAGTCCACCTCTTAGCTTCCATGTGGATCGACAATGCTAATGAACATCGTCATACGGGACCTTCGAGTCTAAGAAGAAACCCACAAAGCAATCTTGCCAAAGGTTAACCCCTTCATGAACAATCTCGGACGGCCGAATCGGATTATCTGGGGAGGTAGTAAATTCACAGGGGGAATAAGCACCAGCACATTTCGGTAAAGAGGTAAAGAAAGAGGAATATTTGGGAGCATATGGTACATGATTTGGCTATGAAGAGGAATGCACAACAGGCTCGAAAGTGGCATTAAAACAAACATTAGGTCGGGAAGTTGGAGATGGCAAGGATTTTGAATTATTAGCAGCAATTGGGAGGTGGGGGGGAGGGGGACAGGCACTACTCCACGATCCACAAGAACATTGTCCTTAATCACCTTATTCTTAATCGTCGATTCCCCAACTTTAGCAATCCCAACAGTCTCATTTTCCAGAGATGTGTTCTCAGAAGGATTACCTGAATCTGTCGTCACTGGTGCAGAGATATAAACTTGGCTGGCATCCGCTTTGCTCCAACGTTCATCATTCGGAGGACCACCTACCAAGAAGCCAGTTACGGGTAAGGCATCTAGATTTACAAGGCTAAATAATGGAGAACAGTGTCAATTCTGGCAATATCATTCGCAAGGTTTTGCAAAGCTGAAGGAATGAGAGGGACATTAGACGAGGAACTTGCAGCAGTAGTTTTGGCTAAACTCGATCTAGAGAGGGTCTGTAACAACCCTGATTTTAGGTAATGGGGTAAATATATTTTAACGAAAGTTTATAATTTAAGATTTGATAAAAACAAAATACAAGTTCTAAAGGGAGAAGTTGTATAATCATTAAAGTTGTATAGATAAAGGAGTTGGTAATTTTGTTAATAATTGTACTAAAATGAAAATAAGTTGAATTTTGATGTTGAGAAAAGATGATTAATTCAACATGTGTTTGTTGGATAAATTCAAATATGTAGAAAATGAAATTGGAAGTTTTATAATATGTGTTTAAAGATTTATTTTATTAAATGCAATAATTTTGTAAAATTATTTCTAAACAACAATTTTTGTTGTTAAGGTGAATATTATAAATATGAAATATTGATTAGAAATCAATACTGAAATGTAAAATATGTTTAATATGATTTATCAAGTTGGTTAAAATGAAACTATAAGTATTTTGGGCAATTTTGTTATTAAAAATGTAAAGTTCTTAAGTAAATAAAATGTGAGATGAAAAAATGTGTTTATAATTAAAAACCATGATTGAAATCGGTAAACTAATTTATTGAATGATTGTAAAATATTTTATTGTGTTAAGATACAATAATTCTATAATTGGGTCTAGACTAAGCCCAAAATAATTGACCCAGCCCAAATTAATTACCTGAATAAGAAAGATCTAGAAAAGAAATAAAAATAGTACATACCTTTTATTGAGGCATCTTCTTCTTCCTAGGGAATTAACAAAGAATTGTAATTCTCCTCCCTCCTCCAATCCTCAAATTCCAATCTCTAAATAAATCAAAATCTCACAGAGAGCTTTTAATATTCCCTCTCTACAATAAATCAAAACTAAAAGCGAAAAGAGCTTCCTCCTCCTCAAAACACAATTTCAAGCCATTCTTATACCAAATCAAGAGAGAGGTGGTTCCTAATCTATCCAAACAGAAAATCAAACTTCCAACAAGAGAATCATTCTCAGGGATTGAGAAGGGAATAAATTTATAGTAAGATTTCAAGCCTTGCATGTTAATGTTTATCAACCTACAAGCTTCAAGGTATTAAGATTCAAACTTGTAAGCTACAATCGTTGAAATATATTCGCATGGCCAATCAAGGTATGTAAAATACTCACACATTCTAGTTTAAACAATATTATATGTTTGCGCCGAAAATTGAATTGGAGAATGTTTCACTCCAACTGTTTACAATGAAATCTGGCTGTGAGTCCAACTTTGAAAGCTCATATGTCTCTCATTTCTTGTTTGATTTATGTCAAACTTTTTTTGATTAATAGTATTGTTGTTGAACAATATGGAAATCAAATTTCAAGTCATTTCGACCTCTGTAGCTTATAGAAACGTTCTATCGAACTTTGAGTCGGAGCATGTTCAGCTCCAGGTTTTAAGTGAAATCTGGCCGTGAGTCCGACTCTGAGAGCTTATATCTCTCTTGTTTCTTGTCTGATTTGTGCCGTATTTTTTTAATAGTATTATTGTTAATCTATATTCTGTCACATTTTAGGTCATTCTGATCTCTGTTGCTTATAGAAACTTGCAGTCAAACTTTGAATCAGAGCATGTTTTGCTCCAACTGTTTATAGTAAAATTTGGTTGTAAGTCCAACTTTGAGAGCTTATATCTCTCTTATTTCTTGTTTGATCTATATCAAACTTTCTCGATTGATAGTATTATTATTAAACTATATATATGTCAAATTTCAGGTCATTCTGACTTCTGTAGCTTATAGAAAACTTGTTGTCGAACTTTGAATCGAACTAGGTTTGGCTCCAGCTGAAAATTTCTAAGTTGGTTTGCATGGATTTCTAAAGCAAATTTAATGTTGTTTCTGTTTGGCTTGAACCTAAGATGGAAGAACCAACATTACCATTATCCTATATATTTCGAATTAGTGAGGTTTTAGGTGATTTTCGTATGTCAATTTCATCAATTTGCTGACATAGTACACATTTTTATAAATCGATTTTTAAAAGATTTTTTGAATATAAATTATTGCTTTGAGATAAATGTTTTCTAAGTTGCTTTAAAATTGTAATTAGCTAAAAGCTATATAATATACAATATTTTCGAAAATATAGACATTTTCAAAGAAATAATTTTCAAAGGATTTCAAAATCATTTTAAAAGATCATTTTCTCGAACTAATTATTTTCTATATAAAAACTACGTGTTTTGCACTCTTTAAGAGAACAAGTGATTAAAACGATGTAATAAACCACTAGTACAGGACATATAGATATATTATATCGGTTAATTCCAGACTTGTCGATTGATGTTATTTTCCAGTATAGAGTATGTTGTTTAGTAAGTAAACCAATAAGTGGGAACATACGGTATAGGACGTATCGTTACCACTAGTTGGGAATTTGTGACGTATCTTGATGTTATTTCCAATACTTGGGGCTGTTGGTTCTTATATGTATATTTATATACATAAAATCTGTTTGGGATGTTAATGAAGGTTGTTGGTTCTCTAACCAATTAATGGGGTTCTTAGGTCCTATATATACATATATGTATATATAAAGCTGTTGGAGGATTAGATGAGGTTGTTGGGTCTCTTAATTGTTTTATTGAATTCCTGGGTCTTAATTAATGGTTAATGGGTCTCATTATATAAAGTAATAAGCAGGTTTTGATCATCTATTGATGATGCATTATGGTGTCGCTTCGGTTTGCCGCAATCAATATAGATCAATAAACTTCTCTAGATTTTGTTAATTTCAAATATTTTCACCCCTATGGATGTTGTTGTCTTATTTTCATAGCCTTAGAACTATTATATTAATTATTATGGTGATTATATGTATGATGATTTGGACTCTTGAATGAGTTCTACATGTTGAGATTGATTAGGTTACCATCTTGATGTTTCCATGTATTTTGGACTATTAATTATTTGTATAACCTAGCCTTAGTGTTGAAGCAACATATTGTGATGGAAACATATATGCATGTTACCGTTGTCTATTATACGAGCCCTTCATATGTTAACTTATTTGAAGTTATCTCGTATATCCCTAGTTGATTAAAGTTTTATAAGTCATATTCTATAAAATGGAATTATTAGCCATGAATAATTATATTTCTCACTTATCATGATCTAACTAATATGTTTAAGCTAGACTGACCCGTGTATTTTATACTCGGGTCAGACTGAGTTGTTTCAAGTTAATAGCTTACTTCATGTTTAGCTGCTTTCACCTTGGATTATCTCTCTTGAAGCTAAGACCAGAGTTGAGTAGTCGAGTGAATGTGTCATTTGTGTATTTATATTTGAAGACTTATTATATATGTTTGTTGCACATGCATATGTTGTACTCCGATGTCTGTATTTATATGTATTATGTCTTGTGATCTGTTACTTATGTTGATGTTTTGTTTTGTTTTGAATCAGATCCTTAGTCATCGTAGTTTTATATTAAATGTGAATCGGGTACGTTGATTCACTCGAGGTGAGAAGAAAATTAATACACCCAATCGACGTACGCAATACTAGTTTTATGTAAGACTTATGGATGATCACTCCTAACAATTCATATTCTCCACATTAGCAGACGGTGTTACTTGTTAATGCTCTTTGTTAATGTGATTCTTGGGGTGGGACGTTACAGCTACTCTCTTCATGACATGTTAGGGCGGGTCATATACACAGTAATGAGAATTTGGCAAATCCATTGACGAAAAGATTAGATAGAGGGAAAACCCTTATAGCTTCTAAAAGAAAAGGACTATTGCCTTTAGATTATTGAGTCACGCACAATTGTAACCGACGTAATGATTGAATGTCCCAAAAACTAGATTCAATGGGTAAGTACAAATTGTAAAGTGATATGAGTTGAACATGCAATTTTAATATATTTAGAAGCATGTATTCCTGAAGTGATTAAAGGATGAGTTAATAATAACACTTACTGAAATCTCATATGGAGCGGAGTACCTACCTTTACGAGTACTCTTGATATACTCGCCTGTGTGAATGCGAAAATGTGGTCGTCTCCTATGGAATTTCAGGATAAAATCCATAAATTTCACTAAAAAGAAATAAACATGCATGCTCATAATACATATGCTTGTTTGATTGCACTTTAGACAAGTTGTGTGCAATTTGATGTCAGAAATAAAGCACAAAACCACGAGTCAGTCTAATGAAAACCGAACCTTATCCACTGTACAAAGGTTCAAGTTGAAAGACGCATTTATGCATAACCTTATGTAAGGAGGAAGACCATGCTTGACCACCACACATGCGTGCTCTGACCGACTGACCCGATTTGGACCAAGTTGGGCTTGTTATGATGTAGCACGTATATTTTTACAAAATTTTAATCATTTTCTAAAGGTAATGGACTGGGCTGCAATAGTCAAATTAGGCCAGTCTGTATTAGAGAACGTTTGTAACGTTCAAACTTGAACTTGTTCTTTCTCCAGGTCCGACTTTTACGGGCTATGTCCTCCACTAAAATAACATATATCTCTTACTATTCTTTATATTTAAATGACAGTTAGACGAAACATAAAGGAATGCAGTTTTCCTTGACTGAAGCACATCTTCTTCTACGCTAAATTTTTCTTTACACAAAACCAAAGCAATATATCGGAGAGTGCATCAAAGTTGGCTTCGTTTGTGCAGACAAGTCGATACATCAAACAAATTTTAAGAGAGGTTGTTTTATCTTAGAGGAGATGACGTTATTTGCAGACTGATTTACACCATCGAGCTCTTAAAGAGTGACATCTCCCACGACTCAACTGAATGTCATTGTTTTCAACAATTCAAAGGCGATCTGCTATCACTGACTTCTGCTGCAACATAGATGTCGCTGGCCCAACGTCAGGCCATTTAAATTTGAGGTCCTGCACTTCAAAGGATGTTGATGTCTAAAAACCGAGTTTTTTCTAACTATGCAAAAGGTGGTTGTTGTGGTGATAGCCGACAAAACATGCCTTCCAAACAAACCCAGCGAACCTTAAATGGGTCAGATGTTGCATGATAAAGAAATCAATCGAGCTGTAGACCTGGATGAAGCATGAGTATATGTGCAAGAACTTCACCCTCAACAGACTCAGCGACAACTTATACAACTATTATAATTCGGACAAGATAAGGAAGAAAATTTGGGGAGCAATCTAGCATAAACAAGACATGGAAGATGCAAGAGCAACGAAGTATGCAATCAGCCACTGCTATAAATATCAAATGACAGGTCCACGTAATTTCATAAGCTTCATAAAGTTACTTATGAGATTGTCTGTTAATGTATGACTAATAATGAGTAATTTCAAGTTGCAGTTTGAAAGACAAATTGCCCCCAATTGGAAGGAATTTTAAAACGTCATTAGACATAAAGCTAAGGAATTTTCATTGGAAAGTTTGATAACTTTCCCCTATATTGAGGAATCTCGCAAAAATGAAGGAAGAAGTGCTTATTTGATCACCACAAAGACACACTGACTAACCCGACTCGATCGAGCTTGTTATGGTTTAACACGTATATTTTTGATATAAAATTTCGATCATTTTCCAAACGGTAATAGAACGAGCTGGAACGGTCGGATTAAACCAGCTTGTATTAAAGAATGTTTGCAACATTCAAACTTGAACTCATTCTTCTTTCATATCGCATTTTAAAGGGTCACGTCTTCCACATAAACGGCATATATATCACTTACCACTCCGTCAATTTAAATGACAATTACACGAAACAGAAAGTTATGCAATTTTCACTTGACCCAAGCATATCTTATACATTAAAGTTTTTTTTGAACAAAACAAGCGTGATACATTTAAAAGTAGATCAAAATCAATTTTGTTTGTGTAGACGAATCGAGACATTAAACAAATTTTAAAAGAAATCAAACAAATTTTTAAAGAAATCATTTAATCTACGATGCTATTTGCGGACTACTTTTAGGGCTGTCAACGAGTACCCGAAAAATCCGATATCCGTCCGCATCCGTATCCGAAAATACGAAATATATCCGTTATCCGAGATGCGGATACGGATATCCAATATCCGAAAATCATTCCGGATACGGATATGGTTTTAGTGGTATCCGTATCCGAAAAATATCCGTCCAATTTTCTAACATGTGTCTGTATGTATATATTATATAATTTTTAATTTATATTTAAGATTAAATTAATATATAAATTTCCTTAAAATAGCTAATCTAAACTCAACTATTGAATTATAAAGGAATGTTGTATTTTGTATTATGCAATATTTTAAATCACGTACTCATTTTATTCTGTGGTATGGTTATAATTAAAACATAATTGTGCATGTGCTTTTATGATTTAGGGTTGTGTAATTCATATTTTGAACACTTTATCTCTTAAAATATTTTTTGTAAGAAATTTATTTGATTGATGTCCTGCATGTAATTTTTAATTAGATGTATTCACATTTTCAAAAAATATTTTATGAGTAAAATTTGCACGTGAGTGATGTATTTGTAAACTTATGTTGTTTTATTTTCGGAAATTTTTTCGGATATTTTCGGATAACCACATCCAATGTACAATTTTAAGTTTCAGATACGGATATTTTCGGATATCCGTATTTGCTAAGGCGGATATGGATAGCTTCGGATATCCGAAAATATCCGCGGATACGGATATTTTTAACTGGTATCCGCGGATATCGGATACGGATTCGGATTTTCATTTTCGGATACGGATTCGGATATAGCACTATCCGTATCCAACTGCATCCGTTTACAGCCCTAACTACTTTGCATCTTTGAGCAAAACGCCAAAACATTTTTAGAAAGGTAACTACATACACTACTCAAATCGAAGATCAATGTTTTCAACACAGAAAAACACACCCAAATATGTTAACGTCCCGTACTAAAACATTCAGCTGGAAAACTCAGTAAAATGCAAACTTCTTCGGGCTTAATATCGATAAGTGTTCAAAAATGTGAACTAGAATCTTGATAATACTTGTAATGTAACAAAAACATTTACATGATTCGCACTCATCCAGGGGAAAACCTATTATCCCCATCAATTTAAGAATCAAAAATACTAAATCACTCTTCCGCTTATGAGTTGCAAATTACTAAAATGATCACCATTTGCATGCTTCCCTTTGCGCAATTGAGTTGCTTGATTTCTTGTTACCTTTGTCCTTGTATGAATTTCTAGAAGAACCTGCTCTGCGACCTCCATGAACAGCTTTTATTGCTTTACGCCTTTGCTTATTTAAGCGCTTTACAAATTCTGGGTCCTCTTCACCTTCATTGACATCATCATCAGTTCCCTCCTGAAAATGTGACACATACGTTATTTCTCCAAAAAAAAAAAAAAAAAAAAAAAAAAAAAATAGTAACAATTTTCTTTGGAAAAATAAATAAATAATATAAGATGAAATAGGTAGTAGTACTTGCAAAAGTTTGTTTAGTACAAGCCAAAACCATATGACAGAATAATTGGTGTATGTCAAATTCTGACGTAACATGGATTATGAAATTAGAGAAGCAGCAGAAGAACCATGCATGCTTACGACCTCTAGCATCATCATACAGTATGTTTTATTCAAATACAATAACACTTTACCCTCTTAAAATTTTCTTTTTTTACCAATATAAACTCTAGCCATTAAAACAACCCTACTAAAATCTAGGAAAAATTAAGTAATACTATTTTCGATGTGGTCAATTTTATAATAATTAGAAACTTATGGTAGGACTATATTTTTTTTAACATAAAAGCTAAAAGTTCTTAATTAATTATACTGGAGAATGTAGGTGTTAGGATGCTGATTATATGAGGATTCTCAGCATAAGCACATGCCCAAGCCAAGTGGTACCCGCCGCAATGGCTCAAATGGCTGGGAAGTTGGAGTTGGGATCTAGGGCACAGGGCCCAAGCAGGTTTCAATCCCGCTTCCCCCATTTTAGAGTCATGTCTTGCCCATGGTGTGAGAAGGCCGGCACGGGCGGGTATATACACCACGTGGGGTTTTCTTAAGGTTCCAAAGGTCATCTCTTTTTAAAAAAAAGGGTGGTATCTGATATGTGGCCGCAAAGATTCAGAGGAGATTGTGACAGAAAAGGAAAAATTAAAGAAATTTATAGCATCTTCAATGCACCTCTTCCCCTAGAGGAGCAAGGATTTCATTATCCATTCTAGGCTTTAAAGAATCATCATCCTCACTTCTGTTACTTTTATGCTGTTTAATTGATATATATAGAACAAAGGTTAGAGTATGGCATGGTGTATCAGTTAAGATGGAGCACAAATATATGTTACTTCGACCTGTAACATCATACAGAAATGCTGCCACACTAACCTCTGCTGTGACTACAGCTTCAGAATGGGCAGAGATATCGAGTAAAGAAATGTGTTGAAACTCCTTGTTTGCATCAATTATATTCTGGAATAAAAATTTCATAAATTTTTGGATTTTCTCACGAAAGTAGACATATATATAGGGAAAATAAGAGCAAAATCACCTGATCATCTAACCGCAGCGACTGTAACTTCGTAGCAGCAACTTCATTTACTCCATCATGGTACCCTCCATTATTCGTTGACTGTTCTTCATCAGAACTCACATCATCATGTTGCTCTTCTAGACCTTCAACAAACTTTACAATACAAAATGAACAAATACTTGTCAAGTTCAACTTACGGGAACAGCAACAAAGAAAGAAAGCAAGATTTCCATATGTTCATGGAGAGTGCAAACAATCAATTTACAGAAAGTCTAAGAATTTGTGTTTGTTTTTATTCAGCAACTAAATTTTGTGCAGGACCTAACCACAAATCTTGCTTAAATAAACATTGGCTAACAAACCATACATTTTTATCAGTGTTATCCTAGAATACATAAAAGTAAACTTCAACTTAAATTTAGTAAATTTTAAACATAACTCTGAATCTGAAGCTATGTCAAAATTTGGTAGTTTTTAATACAGGTCCACAAAAAGGGTATCATTCAAATCATCTGAAACTCAACCCAGAAACAAATAAATATAAATTAAAAAATGCACATAACCCTCACACCCACTATCCAAACAAACGAAAATAGATAAAAATGCCACGTATAATATAAGGCAAAATGAAAATGCTATGTAGCAGCTACTTGGTATATTTCATATTAAGTATACATGATTTCCTACAGTAAGAAACTGTTTACCTTTTCAATCGCATTCTGATCTTTGCGCGTAAAACCACTAGCTGCAAGTTCTTTATCTAGAGAACCAGTATATTTTGCAATGGAAGAGAATGAGGGTCTAACACTTCCTTCAATTTCTGATCCCGACCCCTCACATTCATCTGCTTTGTCTACCTCAAGGGTCAGATTATACCTATAATACATAAATTAAAATCAGAAGTTACAATTTGATAGTTCACACGCTAGATATAAAAAGGAAAAAAAATTGCTTGCATTACATCACAGTTGGTTTTTGAAGGAACGGCTTAAATATAATAACAGAGGTGAAATATACCAAGACAAGTCAAATTAAGCATGCTTGCGCATGCGCACTCCTTTAGACTGATCTACGTGGACTTTATATGGAGGATCAGTAAGTATCAGATTTAATTTTATATATTTTAATAAGCTGGAAACGTCCAGTGAATCTAGGATCATGAAAAAGAAGCAAATGTAGATTTCTAAAAGAATAATTCATGTTTCCACACGCTAAATCTGTATATATTAAACAAGGAAATATATACTCCACCGAAAACATACTCACTTCATTTTGAAAAAAAAGGAAAAAAAACATACAAAAAAAGGGGAATATGTGTTGCTTAGCTCCAAAAATGGTAAATATGATACTAGACCAACAATTACCAACCACCACCCCCCACCCCCCCCCCCCCCACCCACAAAACAAAACCAAAAAAAAAAAAAAAAACCTTAAAAAACCTCAACAAAAAATAAATAAATACTGCATTTCTAACTGTTTCGCGTTTTTTTGAGCACCCGGAGAATGACCATTACTGCCTTCAAATTACATGAAGACTTCGCTCTAAATTTTCTGTTAAGCAACTCGTAATGATCTTGCAAAATGGAATCGTTAAATAATCAATTGGCTGTGAATACGACTGGATAGCATAAAGTTAATCCAAAAGGCAAATGTACAGCAATATGAGATTTCGGTGAGTTTAACTTGTTCCTGTTTAGTAATATGATCTAATTATCTCAGCATGGCAAAATAAACATGTTCAACAGGACAATCAAACAAAGGAGCATTCAGTATGATCAAATTGAAATGAACAGCAAAGTTTAAAACATTAATGAAATTAAACAGGAAAATCATAAATACGTTTACCTCTTCCTAAAAAACTTAAATATGCACTCAACATCACGATCAAAGTACCTGAAAATATAACCACAGTAGAACTAAATAAAAAACAACAATATTAATGACTGCAACACACATCTGTGAGTGCACAGGCATGTAGCATATACATAAAAAAGCATAAACTTACATCTTCGCATTTCGATGGGAGACAGAAACCATCTGAGGAAAATCGATCATTGTAACCTTCTCATTGTCATCAATCTGCAAAATACAAGTTAATGTCATCATGACATCATCACATACAAACTCCTATAAGCTTAAGCATTCAGTGTATATCCCTAATAATACATAATGACTGTTCCAGCTACTCATGTTGCGCATTCTGAAGAAAGAGTTCAAAATTGATAATTTGAGCTCTTCTAGCAAAAAAAATCATATTTATCAGGAAAATTTTACAGGGCAGATGTTAAGGTGGGTAAAATTACCTAAAAGACTCCTCTTAAATTCTACCTATTTTTTATGTTCTAAGGATAAAATAGGTATTTGAAAAAAGAAATTTGTCCTCTAGCATATAAATAATTTTAAAAATGTGTCCTTACGACACACATTATCAATACCCTATTTTATATATTGATCCGTTGCTTACATTTTCTCTACAAGACTATATTATCACAGAGTATAGATATGTGTGTAAACTGAGGTCTTTGAAAAAGGTCTCAAGTTTCATTATGCATAGATATTGGTATTGATGTATTCTGCCTTGATTTAATAGCTGCAGTCAGTCACAGTTTCACAAACAATTACATCTAAGGCAAAATTGTAACGACCTTTTTAGTTACCGTTCAACCAACCAAGTTAGAAAACTTCCTGTTCATATTTCACATAACATTTTTTTAAGTTATATTAATAACGTTCACATTACTATATATTCCGACAACTGTTGTCTGGTCCTAGGAGGCTGCCTGATTCGATTGCCTTGTTACCTACGCCCAGGACCGGCCCTAGCTATTAATTGCAAACAGATGCAAGACACGAATAGGGTCATCTTTACTAATTGCACGCTTCTGAAGTAAATTTTACACCAACATATAGAAGTGAGTTTACAGCTGATACATTTTTAAATGATGCATAACGAAATTATGCAATAAAAACAAACACAAAAATTTCTCCGAAAGAAAAAACCATATTAACACTTAAATAACGACTCATAAACGGGATACAAACCATGATGTTGAATTCATTGAAATCGCAGTGAATAAGACCATGTTCTGCTAGACGAACAACAAGTCCAATTATTACATCGAAAACGTCATCAGGGTTTTGCAGCTCCCTCACTTGAACACTGAAAACAAACATAAATCAGTACAATAAACACTAAGTATATACCCAAAAAAACGATTTGAATCAAAACATACAGAGGATAGCCCTGAACCAAGGTCATTATCACACAATGCCGATTACAATCCACAGCTTCGGGAACTGGAAATCCATGCTCTCCTAAGGCCTAAAAATGACAAAAACGGATATAAAATAAAACCTCAATTCAGGAAACGAGTATATCGTGTGTGTGTGTGTGTGTGTATAGAAACATGAAAAGCCAGTTAAAACTATTATGATGAACACATGCACATATACAACATGCTCAAAAAGTGAATCACGCTTAACATTGTAACCAACCTTCATAAATGCATATTCTTTAAGAGCTGCAAGCCTCGACAAGTAAAGCCAGTTAAAACTATTACGATGCAACAAGTAATCTCGCTTAGATTTAACTGCCCTAAAAGAAACCCTTCCCAGTCTATGCAGCTTCATTGCCATGATAGTCCCATCCTCATTAGCAACTTCAAATACATCTTTCCAAAGCACAGTTTACAGCATATTAAGACCAAGACAACTGACAGTTTGTACAAGACGACGTAATACTTTAAATAAAATGTATCGTAACCAATTGGATATTATAATGAAAATGCAAGCAACAGACATCAACCGGAAAATATGTTCAAACTAATGACGCCATAAACCATCATCAACTCATTGGCCATTACATATTTATACACAGGCAATTATATGCATGCGAACGACAAGTAACAGCAAAAGACATACCTGATTCTTTTCCAACACCAATTTGCCGACCGACAGAAATGAATACTCCACGATTTACAAGAGTTTTAATTGCAAGATAATCATATCCCAAGTATGTAAGCCTGAACCCATCATCTATTTTCCATAAGACAAATATTACTTCAACTTCATATAAAAAAGGAGATATCTACACAAATAAAAAGGAGCCCAAAATAATAATAATAATAATAATAACTCACATTTTGTGGAATCGTGGTGAACAAGCTTGTGTCTAAGCAGATTTCTCAATACCTTATATGTGCCCCCATGCCTAAAATAAGTAATTTCTTATTAAAAAATACAAAATTTGCAGTGATGTCTCAAACAAGGAGTTAATTCTTACTCACTTAAGACTTGCAATTTGACCAATAAGCTTGGATGGCACGATTTCATGCTAAAATGAAGAAAAATTTATAAGGACTTTAACTGCAAAAGAATAGAGATAACACAATAAAAAAAATAAGGAATAAATAGCAGACTTACGTTACGCATTCCCATTTCCACTGCAGTTAAAACCCTAAAATCATCTTTCGAGAGGTGGCCTAAAGCATTGACATCGAGCTTCATAATGGCAATAACGTGATTTTGTAGAAAGTGCTGCGATGGATGAGAGTTTGATTAGACAGTGGAGAAAGATAATCAAAATCTGAACTGTTAAACAGGTTTTGAACGAGAAGATGTATTCACTTTAGGTCCACTGACTGAAATGAGGGCTCGATTTTCCTTTACAGGGCATAAGATGTAGAAATAGAGTAAAAACGGCTAAAGGTAACATGATGAAACTATGCTATCTTTATCTTTACCAGTACATAAGACTGTGTTATCATAGCGAGATAGCGCCAAATAGCGCATAGTGCATAGGTTGCGCTATTCTACTTCTTATAGCACAGGGGTCCCTTATAGCGCAGAAATAGTGCGCTATTTTATCATAGCGCAACATAACGCATAGCGATAAATAGCGCGCTATTTTTTTTTTTCTCTTTTTAAGGTCTGGAGAGTGTGTACAGAAGCCTGGTTTGGCCCATTTAATTTGAATAATAACGTAAGAGGTCCATTTTGTTTCCTATTTAGACAATAACGTAACAAGTGAATCAACTTCTAACCTAGGGCAAAATTACTTCTTCAAATCAATTTTTGCTGCTAAAAAATCTGAAGCTGACTTCAAGCGGTTTGTTTAATGCTTTATTCATTTGATTTCGTGATTGACTTTACTTTTGTTACCTCCATCTCCAAATCTGAATTTTAAAACTATTCATGTCTTTTTTCCTGAGACATTTTCCCCCTTTTATCTACTTTCTAGATGGACATACAGGTTTCTTTTTGAACATACAGTTACAAATTTTTTTTTTTTTTGAGATATTTTGGGCATATAGGTTTTGTTTTGTGCTTTTTTCCTTTGTTAACCTTTTGTTGAGATTTTTTTTTTTTAAAAAAAAATATTTTCTACTTTCTAGATGAACATACATGCTTTCATATTTTATATGAATTGTGCTTTTCATGCAGTTTTCCTGTGTTAACTTTTTTTCTGAGATCTTTATCTTTACCAGTACGGAAGACTGTGTTATCATAGCGAGCGCTATAGCGCCAAATAGCGCATAGGTTGCGCTATTCTACTTCTTATAGCACAGGGATCCCTTATAGTGCAGAAATAGCGCGCTATTTTATCATAGCGCAACCTAACGCATAGCAATAAATAGCGCGCTATTTTTCTTTCCTCTTTTTAAGGTTTGGAGAGTGTGTAAAGAAGCCCGGTCTGGCCCATTTAATTTGAATAATAACGTAAGAGGTCCGTTTTGTTTCCTATTTAGACAATAACGTAACAAGTGAATCAACTTCTAACCTAGGACAAAATTACTTTCTTCTTCAAATCAATTTCTACTGCTAGAAAAGCTGAAGCTGACTTCAAGCGGTTTGTTTACTGCTTTAATCATTTGATTTCGTGATTGACTTTACTTTTGTTTTCTCCATCTCCAAATCTGAATTTTAAAACTATCCATGTCTTTTTTTCTGAGACATTTTCCCCCTTTTATCTACTTTCTAGATGGGCATACAGGTTTCTTTTTGAACATACAGGTACATTTTTTTTGAGATATTTTGAGCATATAGGTTTTGTTTTGTGCTTTTTTCCTATGTTAACCTTTTGTTGAGTTTTTTTTTTAAAAAAAAAAAAAACTATTTTCTACTTTCTAGATGAACATACATGCTTTCATATTTTATGTGAATTGTACTTTTCATGCATTTTTTCTGAGATCTTTTATATTTTATGTGAATAGTATTTTTCATGCATTTTTTTTGGTAGAATCTTATCATAACTCACAAACAGAATAAATTCCATCATAAGTCATTAATTTAAAAATAAATTTCAAACTGTGTAAGACATAAATATGTTATATCCATCAATAATTTTGAATGTACAATATGAAATTATTAATTTTCTCTAAGATAATTACATTTAACATTAAATAAAAATAACATATGCATGAAGCACGCTAGCATTGCATCTAGAGCCTTGAACATCTTGGATATGGCACAAAATCTACAACAAAAACATTAAATTTCAGCGATGTATGATAATTCGATTAGCTGTGTAAAAAAAACATTATAGTGCGCGCTATTGCGCATAGCGCAAGCCTTGCGCTATTGCGCATAGCGCAAGCCTTGCGCTATTCGCTATTGACTACACGGACGGAAGATACGTCCATTGAAAGTGTGCAACGTAACAAAAGCTAAATCCACTTATTGTGAAATAATTAATGGTCATATACTTATGCATCTGTGTTACACATGTGTAAAGAACACTTAGATTTAAAGACTTAGATTAAAAGGTGGTTCTCAATCAAAATATGTTTTCTTTACGATATTTGATAACGTTAGAACGAGTAATGTGGAATACACATATTTTTTGTTTAAGTAAAACAAAATACTCAACCAGTTATCCTTCGTATAATGATTTATTTTTTCATCCTTACCAAATGCACACTTTCGGGTTTTATTGATTTGAATTTCTCTATTGATGGCCAATGAAATGATTTCTCCAAAAATCAACAAAAATTCGATTCAGTAAATCAAAAATAGCTATTGCTGAAAAAATGATGCCATGATTTTTTCCAAGATACCAACCAAAAAAAGGAGAATGCAGCACATCTCGGATAACACTTTTTTTTAGTTAAAAGATAGTACTAGTAACAATATTTGCATATTTTCCAATGCCAAAGCTAATCAATATTTTGTTTATTTTTTAGCCTTATATTATATCATATAATAAACCTGTATAACTCTACCGCTTATGCACATTATTTACTACGATGTTTTTTATTAACAAAAAAAATTACATTTAAGATAAAGAATTTGCTGATATTTAAACTATATTATGTGAACTTTATTTAACTAATTACAACAAAATTAATGGTATGCACATAGTGCTAATTTATTTATTTTTGAAGAATCTTTGATATGAGTAGTTAAGGTGTTAAATTACCACTCTTATTGTAGATTTTATAACCTCATAGAAGAAAACGTACTACAAATCCATGGATAGTTAGCTATAAAAGAGTTTAATTAAATGAGAAGAACGGGAGCTTGAATGGACACAATTAAAAATTCAAACTTTGATTATAATAATAGACATGTACATATCCATTTTAAAAATTCAAACTTCCATATAGGAAACTATAGAAGACATGTATCTATCAATCATATTTCTCTATTTTCAACTTCTATTAAGTGTCCATACAAATGACTAAATGGTGCATGCCATGACAAAATTCATATGTCTCTATCTTGAACTTATGTCATATTTCTCTATTTTAAACGTTTATTAAGCGCCCATACAAATGACTAAATGGTACATGCCAATTTCGAACTTTTATTCAAGCGTCCATACAAATGATTAAATGATGCATGCCATGAAAAGTTCATATTTATCTGTTTTGAACTTTTATTAAGTGTGCATACAAATGGTCAAATGGTGTATGACATGGCGAAGTTGAATTTCCAGCTATCATAGATTGCTTCAGACATGAGCTCCTTGTTCTATTATATTGGATAAAGTGAACCTAACATGAACTATCAAATGTTCTTACATGTAAATTCACACAAAATGTATACAAAACACCGACTAAAAATATGAAGGAAAATTTGTTCAAAATTCAAAGTTTAAATAACAATTAAAATTCAAACTTCCATGTTAAATAAAGTACAGTCATTTGAATAGATGACCATAGAAAAGTGTAGTCATTTCAATTATTAGTGATGCAAAAAAAACTAACATTATGCAACCGCAAGAAAATAGACATACACAAAACATAGCACAGCTGCAACAACTTCTATAATACATCACCTAAAATTATGTCAGGATATACTTGGTCTATCCCAAACAACATACAATACCCGTAACTGCCTTTAATAATATGCTAAATGCATATATGTTTTGATATGAAGCCAAAGTTTAAATAATTGTTTCGATTAGGTTCATGTCCAACAACTATTGAGATTGGTTTGAACTTCAAATTGGTAATTTAATCTCGAGTAAAATGAAAAATAAATAAGTGCACTTCCATAAAAAAGACTACAACAACGGAAACAAAAACAAAACAAAAAACAAAAACAAAAACAAAACAAAAACAAACAAAAACAAACAAAAATCCTTTATACATCAAAGAGTTATTCATCTAGACATGTTATAGAGTTACTGAATAAGAGAAGTACAATTATAAAGTATTTAATGATTAGCATTATTTAAAACAGATTAATAATACATGGTATAGAGCAAAACTACTGCAATTTTAGTTACTTGAATTTTGAACTTTCAGAATCCTTTGATGATTACTAATTAAACCTCTATAAAAGTGGATAGTAAAAGTTGCTTAGGTGAAATGGACATGCCTCGTGTACTGATAAATAGAAAGATACATAATATAATCATCTTATTCCCGTTAGTCATTTTTCTAATTACAACCATTTTTACATCATACGGCCCCACATAAAGGAAAATCAAGCTCTCGTTGTCGTTACAGTCGGTTGGGTAAAGCGAATACAACATCTTCCCCTTCAAAATTTGTTCATCAATTCCGGTTCTGATTATTTTTCTCCACAATTTAACCAAACCCTCATCCATTGTCAACATCAGCAAGATCGATGTTAATGCTTTAAGTCATCTCTTGACAAATGATTTTAGGGTTTTAACAGCAATCGAATGTGAACGTACAACATAAACATGCCAATGAAGCCTTATTTCTTCGAATGTGTTTCTTTATTCTTTTCCAGTTAATGGTCCTTCAAAAATTACTTCACTTTAGCACCATCGCCCTGTCCAAGCTTAATAGCCAATGTGTGAGTCTTTTGTACTCCTTGTTTGAGACATCACCGCAAAATTTGTTACCTTGTATGTGTCCTATGTCTAAAATAAATAATTGCTTATTATAAAGAAGGTAACAAATTTTGCTGTGAATCTCAAACAAGGTCTTAATTCCTACTCACTTAAGGCTCGCAATTCGATCGATAAGTTTGAATGAGACAATTTCATGCTAAAATGAACGGAAAAAAAATTAAGAACCTTTAACTGCAAAATAATTAAGGAAACACAATTGAAGAAAGAAGGATTAAACAGCGAGTTCACATTACGTATTCCCATTTCGACTGCTGTTAGAACTCTAAAATCATCTTTTGAGATGTGGCTTAAATCATTGACATCAAACTTCATAACAGCAACAGCGTAATTTTAAAGAAAGTGTTGAGATGGATGAGGATTTGATTAAATTGTGCAAAAAGATAATCAAAATCATAATTAGTAAATGAGTTTTGAACGGAAAGATGTTGCGTTAACTTTGCACCCATTGACTAAACAAGGACTTAGTTTTCCTTCACGAAAGGCATATAATTTTAAAACAGTTGTAAAATGAGTAACGTAGAATACCCGTATCTTTGTTAAGTAAAACAGAATACTTCACCAACTATTCTTACATATAATATGATTTATTTATTTTATTATCATCAAATACAAATTGTCTAGTTCTATTAAGCTAAATTTCCATATTGGTGGCCAATAAAATAGATTTCTTAAAAATTCAACAAAAATTTAATTTACTAAATCTAAAATGGATGTTGCTCAAAAATTATACCATGAATTTTTCCAATATACCAATCCAAACGAAAAGAGAATGCAAAACATATTATATAACACTTTCTTTCACTTAAAAGATGGCATAATTAAGTGATTAATGACAATATTTGTGTATTCTCCAATACCAAAGCTAATCAAGAGTTTGTTTATTCTCTAACCTTATATTATCATATAGTAAGCTCGCACAACTCTGCCACTCATGTACACTATTTACTCAAATGTCTTTGATCAAAAAATATATTTAAGATAACAATGTTGTTGACATTAAAGCTATAATATGTGAACTTTTATTTAACTAAATACAACAAAATTAACGATTTGTGCATGGTGCCAACTTATTTACTTTTGAATAATCTTTAACATGAATAATTTAGGTGTTAAATTACCATCCTTATTGTAGAGTTTATGGCCTTATAGAAGAGAACGTACTACAAATCCATGGATAGATAACTATAAAAGAGTTAATTAAATGATATAAGAAGGGGAGGCTACATGGACACGATCAAAAATCAAAACTTCCATTATAATAACAGACATGTACATATCCATTTTAAAAACTCAAACTTCCATATAACAAGCTACCGCAAACATGTACCTATCAATCATATTTCTCTATTTTGCACTTTTATTAGGTGTGTATACAAATGACTAAATGGTGCATGACATGACAAAGTGCATATTTCTCTATTTTGACCTGTTATTAAGTGCGCATACAAATAATTAAATGGTGTGGAATATGACAAAGTTGAATTTTCATCTGTCATGGATTGCTTCAGACATGGGTTCCTTGTTCTATGATCGGATATAGTTAACCTAACATGAATTATCAAATGTTCTTACATATAAATTCGCACATAAAAATGTATAACCAAAACCTACTAAAATATAAAGGAAAATATTTCCAAAATTCAAAGTTCTAATAACAATTAAAAATTCGAACTTCCATGTTAAATAAAGTGCAGCCAATTGAATGGATGACCATCAGAACGTGTAGTTATTTCAATTATTAGTGATGCATAAAACAAAAATTATGCAACTGCATTAAAATAGTCATACATAAAACATAACAGAGCTGCAACAGCTTCTATAATACATCACCTAAAATCATGTCAGGTTATATTCGATCAATCTCAAATAATATGCAATAACTATAACTGCCCTTAACAATATACCGAATGCATATGCATTTTGATCTGAAGCCAAAGCTTAAATAATTGTTACGACTAGGTTTAGGTCCAATAGCCATTGCAAATGGTTTGACCTTCAAACTGGTAATTCAATCTCGAGTAAAATGAAAAATAGATTAGTGCACTTCCATAAACGATTAACATTATACAAGATAGATTAATAATGCATGATATAGAGCAAAATCAGCTGCACTTTTAGTTACCTGAATTTTTGAACTTTCAGAATCCTTTAATGATGACTAATTAAGCCTATTTACTTGACCGAAGATTGTAAATACTGTGAAGCTGACAAACCAATCGAACTTCTAGGGGTGCAATAAGGCCTCGGACGGGAAATTCGATGGCAGACGGCTAGGGCTTAAATGAAGGAATCAATGTTTTTCTGGTTTAGTTAGAACTTTATTGTTAGATTCTGATACATGAACCAACGGAACGAAATTAAGGCGAAAGAGATGGAAAAATGAGATCTGATAGGTATTACCTTAAAATAAAATTAGGGTTACGCAGAGAGAGGAAGGGTAGAGATGCGGAGTGAAAAGGGAGAAAAAACGCGCGTTTCAGTTTAAGATATGAAGGAAATTGGACTGGGCTTCCAGTATTTTAAAAGTAATGTCCAAGTCCGGCTTATTGGGCTTTCCAAGTCTGTTGGAGTAATATACACATATAGGTTAGCCCCGTGCATATGCACGGCTGAAAAAATATAATTTCATATTCATATTTTTAGAAAAATACATATAAATAATTGTAAGTGAATGATTACATACTAATGCATTAATAATAAAAACTATTATTGTGAAGTTATAATATATTAGTTTTCAAATATTTATTTTAAATAATAATTTAAATTAATGGTCATTACAGATGGCATATTCATTGCACTCAATATCAAATTTATTATCATAAGAATCAGACTCATTACACTCGGTACAGTTAGAATATAGTTTGCCCAATATATGCATTGCAATCGAAACAAATCAGACCCAAGATCGGCCTCATTGCACTAATTACAAATGGCATAATAAAATAAAATAAAATGTGCTTAGCACATGCATCATCTTTAACTCATGCTTTTCCAAAATGGACATAGACTGCTAATCTACAAAAATGACAACGGACCTCTCCTCATCTCTTCTGCAAATGATGAACCTGTTGTAAGGCACAATGACCACCTGACATAAAGGACAGTCCTCTACCCATCAAACAGACGTCATCAGCCAAACTATGCTCTAGCTGGGAAGGACAAAGGCACAAGAAGTGGAACTCCAAATGTAATGTATTTACAAAAAAAAAAAAAAAAAGCAAATTCTTAGCACAATCCTTATTTTTCGAATTGTATATCTTTATTGTTTCCAAATCACTTTAAATCCTACATTATATTTTTTAATAAATTCCTAAAATTGATAAGACCATGCATATAGGCTAACTTTGGTAACATCCATTCAGCATTAATACATAATCAGGTGATTTATTATGTTTCTGGTCTATAACGAAAGTAGAAATTCAAGCACAATGTTTTTACCAGGAAAAGGACAGATCCAAATACTCTTAGCACAATTGTTATTTCATGTAATTACACAACCAAGACTAAATTCATGCCTAAAATGGAAATATTCAATAATTGATCTCATAATATATGGACAATATTGTAAACTATCAAAACTTTTTGATGAACATAACCAGTGTAATCCCATTAGAGAAATGGTAGCATTTTGCATTTACTATTAATTTTATCTAATTATATAAAGCTGTAGTAACTTCATCTTAAAATATGGTTAATAATTATTAGTGGATAGTACTAAACACATAAATGGACTGGAAGTGTTACTAATTACTGGAAGAAATGGAAATCTTTTATACTAAAGACAAACTCAACCAGTCTTGTAAAAGGACACCTGTTTAAGGAGAAATTAAAACAGGAACAATATTAATATATAAAAATTTTGTTAAAATCATTCTCTAAACTAACAGTTTTTGTAAAATTTAAACAGGAACAATATTAATATATAAATTGGATGGTGATATAACCAAGTCCATATTAAAAGTAGGACTAAACATCCATTTGTAGATAAATAAAATGACAAACAAATAACATAAATATTCATATTTTGATACTACAGAAATTAGTAACCGGATCAGGTTCAATCCATGTCCGGTTTTGATAAAACCATACTTGACCCAAATATCGACGAGGTTCGGGCTGGCATTGAGCCTACGAATTAAGAGCAAAACTCATATGTGTGTTAACAAGTTGGCTTCGAACAGATATAAAGTTTGAACACATAACATTTACAGTCCTACCATTGAATACAAGTACTTTAGCATGTGCAAATGAGTGACCAGTGCCGTCATGGTATGAACCACGATGGGTCATACCCATTATCCATGGATCAGTACTGATTCATAGGTTATGGATCGACGTCAATCCATCTACTTAGTTTATTTTATGGTGATTTTTCTTGAACACTTATATGATCTTCTTTTAAGTATCTTAGTCAAATTTCAAGTGATTCTGACTTCGCTTTGATGTTAGATGTCTTCAAGTTTCTATTCGAGTGAAACCGGGATCAACGTTTGCCTTAGAGTAAATTTTCATTGAAAATAAGTGTGCCTTGAAATAAATTATCTTCTTAGTTTTCAAATTGGTGATTTTAGCAGACTATCCAGGGTGTTTTGTGAGGAACTATGTATGGCTCGCTAGTTGGTTGCTTGTGTTTTCAATCAAATATCCATAATTCTTGATAACCTCGGAGTTTTTGCATGAAATTTTGCAGGATTCATCATGATGAAATGTAAATATTATTTAGAAAATTTGGATGTCTTTTGAAACGACCCGAACTTCTCGGTCGGCCTAAACCGAACAAGAAGGTGGATTGCTTTAAGAACACGACGTATCAGAACACTGAACAAAAGAACATTTCATTGCTATTACAACAATTTATATCAGAGTACAAGATATTAGAGTACAAATGAATAATATACAACAGAAAATAATATCAGAGATTAAATTAAAAACAGAGGAAATATAATACATAAATATAATGTGCAGCGAAAAACATCAACTACCACAGTTGAAGGAAATACACGGATACAAAGCAGTATATGGTATAGCTCCAGTCGTAATCCAGGATCGTGTGAAAAGAAATATCTGCAAACCAAAACTATTAGTTGCCCATGTGGAAAATATGGGCACCCAGAGTTTAGGTGGAAAACAATAAACTTTGAGTTAGTCATGGGACTGGTGTGAGAATTAAAACAATTACTGACTTTATTTTAAAGTTGGATAAATCAAAAGACCACGCCGTATAACACGAAACAAGTTTTCTCTCAAGAATACCATAAAACAAATAACGCAATGCTAAAAGGAAAAATGTAGCTATTGTAAGACCCAGGTCCTATCATACATTGCAACGCAAGCCGGAGGATAGAGTTTTACCTTATAATAGTCAAACATGCTTGATACGCAAAATGTTACTTTTACAACTGAAATCGAAAGTCGCATATTGGAAACTGGGTTTCCATCTATGAACAAGGCATGGGATCTTCCTTATTTGATTTGAGCCAATCTAGCCCATGATTTAGGTCCCAGAATCAGGTGAGCCCCGGGATCATGTAGAGCCAGTCAGTCATCACTGATTAGTTATACCATAAACAATACGTTCCCTGGCCCTTTAGGACCTAAAATCCTGGTCAGTATGTCGACCATCAAGGGCCTTGTGCGGCCAAATCCGAGGTACCTCGCTATTAATCATCCAACATCCACATAAGTAAAATGTATGGGCTCTATACCATGACATCGCTCGTAGCTAGAAAGCAATGTATGTCCATTTCCCTACTGTCCTTCATCCTGTTCTTGGTTCATACCGGGAAGTGAAGCTCGCGAATTAACGCTACATAAAGTTGTGCTATATTAAATCTATGGTTTGATCATCAACCACCAAGTTTTGCTTTTCAACAAAAGCTTTGATCCATGCATCTTAGCATGCCACATTGTCAATCCATACCATACCACTGATATTTACCAATATATAACATCTAAGCTCGTACGTCTCAGAGAAGGGTGTTAAGTAAAGATAATAAATTATCGGCCACCAAATCAACATATATTTAGTAGAGAACGACGAATACAATGCGAAGTACAATGTCAGACATACAATCCATTTGCAAGTCCATTCTGGGTTTGAATGAAACCGGAGGCACCTTATTCCTTGTCTCATATGTCCAATACAGGAGAGAGACACTCGCATATTCGGTCGATCTCCAAGTACGTCTGGACGACCACCACCTACTGCCTCATCTTGGGTGTACAGCCCAATTGAGACATCATTAATCATCCTAATGATGTGAAGATCTCCGGTCTTCAACCACTATCTTCAAATCTTCAACTTTTAATAGTATCAGTTATTCAGGATGGGTTAAACCCGGTTTTTCGGAATAACTTGTGTATCTTATAATCAAGTGATATAAAAACACATCATACGTCTCATTCCAATTCAAAATATTCTTTTGTTCAAATATTCTTATCTTTGAAAACATTGCAAAAGAATTTATAATATATTTTCACAATTTAAACCAAATTAAGGTTTATAACACTAGTCGGGATTGTCGAGCCTTACCAAAGTAATTAATTATTTTAGTATCCATATCCCAACCTATTCATCCCATGTAGCAAAATTGGCAGCACTCAATATCTAACACCCATTCTGTTGTCGATAAATTTAATTACCATTTAACATTTCAAATCTAATTAAAGATTTAACTATCGCATGGAGTAAAACTGGTGGTACTCCATTTTGAACACTTCTCGAATTTGGTAAATTTAATTACCCCATTCCCATTTCAATCTAATTAAAGATTTATTAAAATTTCACTTAGTTCTAATTTTCAAAAATCATTACTTAATGATTATTTAACTTTAGGAAATTAATCCTATTTTAAACTGGGTTAAAGAACGAATGTCATTTAAAACACCATTCACGATAAACCCAAAATCACCTTCCATTTAATATGGAACCGCACGAAAATCATATCAGTATATAATCGATATAAATTTCTGTATCAGACTAATATTGTAAATGGAATAACGGCAAAGCCTTTTAAATTCCATAAATAGTAACGGTCTTCCTTCACAGAAACTCATCTCGATTATTATTAAATCGAATTTCATCCAATTCCAATTTAGCTTATTAAATTAGAAAACTTTACTTTGGAATTTTCATTAAATCTCAATTAAAAGATTTATAAATTTCAAATCATGACTTCACTGTTAATTGGGTTAAAGAACTAATGTTATTTAAAACATCGTTCACAATGAACCTAAAATCATCTTCCATCTAATTCCAATTATATTTATTAATTGGAAAACTTCATTAATCTTAATTAAAAGATTTATTCTTTTCGCAACTAGGTTAAAGAACATTGTTATTGAAGACACCATTCATGACAAACCCAAAATCCAATTTGATATTAAATACAAGGTTCTGAATAGAAGTCATATTGACTTATATTAAATATCAAGTTCTGAAACCAACAGATATCGTATTGGGAATAACGATATCTATATCTTTCAAATTCCTAAATGATATCTGTATAATCACGGAATCCAGTACTGAAATATCCGAAGATAATTCCATTCCAATCAAATTTATATATTGGTAAACGCTGATTATATTAATACCATTTCAATTTCTTTCAATTCTTTATTCTAGTTGTTAACTAGTTCTGTAATAACCCGGAAATTCTGAACAAGTTTAAAATTTTTATTTTGGCAATTTTGGCGAATTTCGAATATTTAAAATAGATTATTTTAAAATAAAATCGACGAGAAATTTATTTTGAATATAGTTTGAACGTATATATTATACACGTCGTCGTTAGAATATAAATAATTATATATATAATTATAAATAGAATTGAAAATGGCGCGGTAGTTCGATAATTCGATTTCAAACTTCAATTGAATGTACCGGGTGCAAAACAATCCGGATTTTAGCGAAACCAAAAACAATAGGATCTAATTGATGATATCTTTCCAACGAATCCGACAAATCAAGATTTCATAGCGGGAATCAAAAGATATGTCCAGTTGAAAATTCTGAATAGTCGCTATGGAATTCAGGCCCTTAAAAATGGGAATTTTGCAAACGACCTCGGATTTCGATGAAACCACTTTTGTTGGATCCGCAGTGTCAAGTTATTGCTAGGTTTCAAATTTCATAATTTTTCGAATCAATATGTGAGCGTGGCATAGGAAAACGTGTTTGACCAGTTTCAGTTGATTTTAATCGACTGAAAATTGGCCATTTTCCCAACGGTCTCAGAATTCGTCGAAACTAGTTTTGTTAGGACCGTATCGTCAATACGAAGCTAGAAAATATTTTTCGATAATTTTTAGAGTTAGTATGTGGCCCCGGTAATTTGAAATGTACGTTTAAAATTCAATATAGTGATTTAAATGTAAATTCAACAAAAACTAATCGAAATGATCAAATCAGCTTACGATACATATCCCGTTGAGTTCGGAATGAGGGTAAAACGCTATGGACGACAGGCAGTGGGCCTCGTTTAGAGGTCGTATGTAAAAGTCAACTTTTTGAAGTTAAAAATAATAAAAATATATAAATATTTAAATAACTCCCCTACCCCATTCTTCTCTCTCCCCGTCATCACTTTTCAAAAGAAAGAAAAAACCCTACGGATCTCGTTCGAGCCGCCTGCGCCCCCCCTGTTCATCATCGCCGTCGAGCCACCACAACGCGACCACCCACTCCACCGCACCCCTTCATCGTCGAGCGCGCCACCTCAGGGGACAACCGCAGCCCTTGCGCCCTCCTCCATTCGAAGACCCGCCCCCATTTCGAGCACCAGCGAAAACTCTAGCCCCAAGTACACCCAGCGAGCCCTAGGCCGCCTCCGGCCAGCCAACGCCGCCTCGACAGGCGCGCACCCCGTCCCGCTGACGTCAGCGACCGCGGCTCCCACCTCTGGCCAACGCCGACAGCACCTCTCCCCCTTCAAACCTCCAACCGAAAGATGCAAGTATTTTCTTCTTCCTTTTTCTAATTTAATCTTGATTCTATTTCAGTTTTTGGTTGTGATAATTAGTAAATAAAATCTGAAATTAATTTACATAAGGATTAGGAAATATATATATATATATATATATAATACATGATTTTGATTATGAAAGAGGAATGATTTTTCATAGCGAAGAGGTAAGATTTTTCATAACGAAAAGGTATGATTTTTACTTCGAGAAAAATATAAATTTTATATTATAGAAAGGCGAAATCTTTATATGAAGAATGACGTGATAAAAATATAATCTTTATTATATGAACATCGATATAAAAATTCGATTTTTATATATATTGAATAGCATAGTAAAAAGACGATTTTTATATATTGAATAGCATAGTAAAAAGACGATTTTTATATATTGAATAGCATAGTAAAAAGATGATTTTTATATATTGAATAGCATAGAAAAAAAGACGATTTTTATATATTGAATAGCGAAGTAAAAATTTGATTTTTACATATGTAGTGAAAGCGGACAACGAAAGCGAAAAAAGGCGAGAACGTCGAAGAATTCTGCAAAAGAAGAGTCGAGATGGTTGGATAGCTATTGGTGAGAACTTCTCACTCGAAATTTCTTTTCTAGTTATATATATATACTAGGATGCAGACGGTGCTTAGTAGCACCCGACACAACCGTCCACAGACCATGGACTTGTTTGTTTGATTGCAAAAAATTAGTTAGATTATTTGGTTGAAATTTGAGTTGTTTGGTGAAATGAAATGGATTGATTGATGTGTGAATGGCGTGGGCCTTCACTAGACCGGGGATAAGGCTAGGCCTTGTCCCGTTTCTAGTATCGTGCCGTTATGCCGCCGAAATTTTCTAAAATATGTTAGAAAAATAAAAATATCATTTTTATTGAATAAATGAACTGAATAGAATATATTCATATGTTGAAATAAAATGTGTTACCGTTAAAAATATAATTTTTAACATGAAAGTGAAATAAATAAAATATTCATTTACAAACCGGACGGTTTGTTTATGTACACCTATTTGAAGGACATTGATTGGGTCGATAAATTTTACATATTGCCCAACTGCACAAATAAAATCTGTGTTTGATTGTTTGAAACCCCACACGGGTGTTGGGATGAAATATGAAGTTCACTCATCCTGATTGATTAATTATGTCGATCGATTGATTGATAGGCTGTTGTAAGCGTTAGATATCTATATTTGATGCTTATACAGTGTAGTGCACTTTGGTTGATGGTTGATTATTTTTCAATGCTATTATATACATGTGTTGTATGAAAATCCATATAATTAACGTTATATGGTGATTGATTGGGTCTCATTCCAATTTAGAAGATAAAGAATATATAAAATAATGGTTCATGTGTTGACTGTACTCATCCGTTGAGATTAGTCATGTGTTGAACGAAATATTTTAATACTAAAATTTACATCTTTATCAATATTTTATAATATAAGGTTCATGTGTTGACTGTACTCATCCGTTGAGATTAGTCATGTGTTGAACGAAATATTTTAATACTAAAATTTACATCTTTATCAATATTTTATAATATAAGGTTCATGTGTTGACTATACTCATCCGTTGAGATTAGTCATGTGTTGAAAAAAATATTTTAATAATGAAAATATTTGAAATAAAAATATTTGAAAAAGAAATATTTGAAATAGAATATTTGAAAATAGAAATATATGAAGCCGTGTTGATTAGATTGACGCCATTTTGACGCGAACGATATTTATATCGATTTATTCATTTTGAGATGAATATTGACAAGTGATTTCGAAATGAATTGAATATATAAAACGATTTCGAAATGAATTGAATATAAAACGAATTCGAATTGAATTGAATAGATAACGATTTCGAAATGAATTGAATATATAACGATTTCGAAATGAATTGAATGTAAAACGATTTCGAAATGAATTGAATATATAACGATTTCGAAATGAATTGAATATATAACGATTTCGAAATGAATTGAATATATAAAACGATTTCGAAATGAATTGAATATAAAACGAATTCGAATTGAATTGAATAGATAACGATTTCGAAATGAATTGAATGTAAAACGATTTCGAAATGAATTGAATATATAACGATTTCGAAATGAATTGAATATATAACGATTTTGAAATGAATTGAATATATAACGATTTCGAAATGAATTGAATATATAACGATTTCGAAATGAATTGAATGTAAAACCCTTTTATTCATGTGTAAATGAATTGAAAATCATACAAACATGTTATATATGTATTATCAATTTATGTATGCCAACATTTATAAGAGTTAGTAGGATTATAATACTGACATTTATAAGTGTTAATATATCTTATAGTACAATCTTTATAAGTGTTAGCAACGAATATGTTTGTAACTCTTATAAGTGTTGCCATATCCTATGGTTCCAACATTTATAAGTGTTAGCAATGAATATGTTTGTAACTCTTATAAGTGTTACCATATCTTATGGTTCCAACATTTATAAGTGTTAGCAATGAATATGTTTGTAACACTTATAAGTGTTAGCAGTTACTTTGTTTGTAACACTTATAAGTGTTACAGGAAATTCCTCACAGGCCATTGGTGACACTTAAAAGTGTTACAGAAATTATTTGTAACACATATACTTGTTGGGAATCCACTGTTTTGGTGCAGTGTAATTGATTGATGTTTGTGTTGTTTGTTCATTTGTTTGATAATTTTGAACCATTTAGCCTAATTGAATCAAATATTGAACTGTATTGAAAATTGGTCGCATTTGCTTGCATATACATATACTTACATTGAACAGGTCATAGCAAGGAGGCTAGAGCAGAGAATAAAATTTGTTTGCCCGACAAATAGGTACGTGTTTACTACATAATTTACTGTTTTGTTTGGGTGATGATGATTTTATGAGCCTATTGGCTAGCCGCTTGGCTTTTTCTTTTTCTTTTTGAGATTAGAAGGACCGGGGAAGCTATTTGAAATTCCCCGATGCTCCCGGTGCAGGGGAGGTTATGGCGAAATTTTTCGAAAATTTAGGGTGTTAGCCAAATTTTTGAAAATTTGAAAATTCTCAGAAACTGAAAAGTTGGAGAATGGAAGCCAGATTGAACGTAGAGTTAATTGATCAAACCACTTTCGACTTTGTTCTTTTTTGGGGACGAAAAGTTTTAAGTGGGGGAGATTGTAATAACCCGGAAATTCTGAACCAGTTTAAAAATTTTATTTTGGCAATTTTAGCGAAATTCGAATATTTAAAATAGATTATTTTAAAATAAAATCGACGAGAAATTTATTTTGAATATAGTTTGAACGTATATATTATATACGTCGTCGTTAGAATATAAATAATTATATATATAATTATAAATAGAATTGAAAATGGCGCGGTAGTTCGATAATTCGATTTCAAACTTCAATTGAATGTACCAGGTGCAAAACAATCCGGATTTTAGCGAAACCAAAAACAATAGGATCTAATTGATGATATCTTTCCAATGAATCCGACAAATCAAGATTTCATAGCGGGAATCAAAAGATCTGTCTAGTTGAAAATTCTGAATAGTCGCTATGGAATTCAGGCCCTTAAAAATGGGAATTTTGCAAACGACCTCGGATTTCGATGAAACCACTTTTGTTGGATCCGCAGTGTCAAGTTATTGCTAGGTTTCAAATTTCATAATTTTTCGAATCAATATGTGAGCGTGGCATAGGAAAACGTGTTTGACCAGTTTCAGTTGATGTTAATCGACTGGAAATTGGCCATTTTCCCAACGGTCTCAGAATTCATCGAAACTAGTTTTGTTAGGACCGTATCGTCAATACGAAGCTAGAAAATATTTTTCGAGAACTTTTAGAGTTAGTATGTGGCCCCGGTAATTTGAAATGTACGTTTAAAATTCAATATAGTGATTTAAATGTAAATTCAACAAAAACTAATCGAAACGATCAAATCAGCTTACGATACATATCCCGTTGAGTTCGGAATGAGGGTAAAACGCTATGGACGACAGGAAGTGGGCCTCGTTTAGAGGTCGTATGTAAAAGTCAACTTTTTGAAGTTAAAAATAATAAAAATATATAAATATTTAAATAACTCCCCTACCCCATTCTTCTCTCTCCCCGTCATCACTTTTCAAAAGAAAAAAAAAACCTACGGATCTCGTTCGAGCCGCCAGCCCCCCCCCCCCCCCCCCCGTTCATCGTCGCCGTCGAGCCACCACAACGCGACCACCCACTCCACCGCACCCCTTCATCGTCGAGCGCGCCACCTCAGGGGACAACCGCAGCCCCTGCGCCCTCCTCCATTCGAAGACCCGCCCCCATTTCGAGCACTAGCGAAAACTCTAGCCCCAAGTACACCCAGCGAGCCCTAGGCCGCCTCCGGCCAGCCAACGCCGCCTCGACAGGCGCGCACCCCGTCCCGCTGACGCCAGCGACCGCGGCTCCCACCTCTGGCCAACGCCGACAGCACCTCTCCCCCTTCAAACCTCCAACCGAAAGATGCAAGTATTTTCTTCTTCCTTTTTCTAATTTAATCTTCATTCTATTTCAGTTTTTGGTTGTGATAATTAGTAAATAAAATCTGAAATTAATTTACATAAGGATTAGGAAAAAATATATATATATATAATACATGATTTTGATTATGAAAGAGGAATGATTTTTCATAACGAAGAGGTAAGATTTTTCATAACGAAAAGGTATGATTTTTACTTCGAGAAAAATATAAATTTTATATTATAGAAAGGCGAAATCTTTATATGAAGAATGACGTGATAAAAATATAATCTTTATTATATGAACATCGATATAAAAATTCGATTTTTATATATATTGAATAGCATAGTAAAAAGACGATTTTTATATATTGAATAGCATAGTAAAAAGACGATTTTTATATATTGAATAGCATAGTAAAAAGACGATTTTTATATATTGAATAGCATAGTAAAAAGACGATTTTTATATATTGAATAGCATAGAAAAAAAGACGATTTTTATATATTGAATAGCGAAGTAAAATTTTGATTTTTACATATGTAGTGAAAGCGGACAACGAAAGCGAAAAAAGGCGAGAACGTCGAAGAATTCTGCAAAAGAAGAGTCGAGATGGTTGGATAGCTATTGGTGAGAACTTCTCACTCGAAATTTCTTTTCTAGTTATATATATATACTAGGATGCAGACGGTGCTTAGTAGCACCCGACACAACCGTCCACAGACCATGGACTTGTTTGTTTGATTGCAAAAAATTAGTTAGATTATTTGGTTGAAATTTGAGTTGTTTGGTGAAATGAAATGGATTGATTGATGTGTGAATGGCGTGGGCCTTCACTAGACCGGGGATAAGGCTAGGCCTTGTCCCGTTTCTAGTATCGTGCCGTTATGCCGCCGAAATTTTCTAAAATATGTTAGAAAAATAAAAATATCATTTTTATTGAATAAATGAACTGAATAGAATATATTCATATGTTGAAATAAAATGTGTTATCGTTAAAAATATAATTTTTAACATGAAAGTGAAATAAATAAAATATTCATTTACAAACCGGACGGTTTGTTTATGTACACCTATTTGAAGGACATTGATTGGGTCGATAAATTTTACACATTGCCCAACTGCACAAATAAAATCTGTGTTTGATTGTTTGAAACCCCACACGGGTGTTGGGATGAAATATGAAGTTCACTCATCCTGATTGATTAATTATGTCGATCGATTGATTGATAGGCTGTTGTAAGCGTTAGATATCTATATTTGATGCTTATACAGTGTAGTGCACTTTGGTTGATGGTTGATTATTTTTCAATGCTATTATATACATGTGTTGTATGAAAATCCATATAATTAACGTTATATGGTGATTGATTGGGTCTCATTCCAATTTAGAAGATAAAGAATATATAAAATAATGGTTCATGTGTTGACTGTACTCATCCGTTGAGATTAGTCATGTGTTGAACGAAATATTTTAATACTAAAATTTACATCTTTATCAATATTTTATAATATAAGGTTCATGTGTTGACTGTACTCATCCGTTGAGATTAGTCATGTGTTGAACAAAATATTTTAATAATGAAAATATTTGAAATAAAAATATTTGAAAAGGAAATATTTGAAAAAGAAATATTTGAAATAGAATATTTGAAAATAGAAATATATGAAGCCGTGTTGATTAGATTGACGCCATTTTGACGCGAACGATATTTATATCGATTTATTCATTTTGAGATGAATATTGACAAGTGATTTCGAAATGAATTGAATATATAAAACGATTTCGAAATAAATTGAATATAAAACGAATTCGAATTGAATTGAATAGATAACGATTTCGAAATGAATTGAATATATAACGATTTCGAAATGAATTGAATGTAAAACGATTTCGAAATGAATTGAATATATAACGATTTCGAAATGAATTGAATATATAACGATTTCGAAATGAATTGAATATATAAAACGATTTCGAAATGAATTGAATATAAAACGAATTCGAATTGAATTGAATAGATAACGATTTCGAAATGAATTGAATGTAAAACGATTTCGAAATGAATTGAATATATAACGATTTCGAAATGAATTGAATATATAACGATTTCGAAATGAATTGAATATATAACGATTTCGAAATGAATTGAATATATAACGATTTCGAAATGAATTGAATGTAAAACGATTTCGAAATGAATTGAATATAAAACGATTTCGAAATGAATTGAATATATAACGATTTCAAAATGAATTGTATAGAAAACGAATTTGATTTCAATTGAATATATAACGAATTTGATTCGAATAGAAAACCAATTTGAATTGAATTAAAAACGAGTTCAAATTGAATTGAAAGCGAATTGAAAAGAATTCAAATTGAATTGAAATTTGAACTGAATAGAAATGAATTTTAAAACGAATTTATAAAGAAGAATTCAATTTTGCTTTGAATTGAAATGGAAGTTGAAATTGTTTTTGAAACGAATTCAAAACTATTCATATAATTCGTTTTAATTAGTAATCGACGAAATATATATTATATATATAATATAATGGCCTGAATAGAACGCACCGCGCCGCGGCAGTTCGTGAATTTCGACCATTTATTTCAAACTGACATTACGGGAGATCCGACCGTCGGATTCTCCTAAAACCGAAACCGTTGGGTTCGTATCGAAAAGAACTTTCTAACGAATATTAGAAATTCAAAATCTAACGGTTGGATTTGGAGATACGTCCAAATCAAATTTGAAAAAGGTCGCTGTAAGTGCAGTTCGATGGCCGTTGATGGAAATCGACTGTACGGACCTTGATAAAATTATTAAAAATAGTAATAATTTGTGTAAAATCATAAGAAATGATTTGGGAGAAATTGGGGTGAAAAACTCCATATTTGAAAAGATAAAAATGGATTTTTATCGAAATGAACTAGTTTTGAACTAAATTTAAAACCCGATTATTTTTAAATAAATAAATTAGATTTAAAAAGGGGTTTTAAATAATCGGAATTTCTAATATATTTGATTGAATTTGAAATGGGTTTGTCGTGAACTGTGTTTTAAATAACACCTAGTTATTTAACCCAGTAAAAGGAGTTCTAACGAATCTGCAATTAGATTGAAATGTGAATCTATAATCTAAATTATCAAATTTAGAAATGAGCGAGAATGGAGTATCGCCAGTTTTACTCCAAAGCGATAGTCAAATCTTTAATTAGATTTGAACGTGAAATGGTAATTAATTTAACCGATAACACCACAGTGTTAGATATGGAGTATTACCAGTTTTGCTTCATGGGATGAATAGGTTGGGATTGGGAAATAAAATAAATAATTACTTCGGTGTGGTTCGCTAATCTCGACTAGTTGGAAAAACCATAATTTGGTTTTAAATGACATCCAAAGGAAGATTACGGGATAGATTTTAAAGAATTTATCTTGGATAAAATTAATGGGAACCTTTCCCTAAGAATGTGGAATTTAGAAACTAGCTGTAGGTTGGCTAAGAAGAATGGTTTCCTGGGTATCGATCTGATGCTGGTTTCGGCCTTCGGGGTTAATGTTTGGGAAATTGTTCTCTTGCTAATTTGCGGTTAGTGACTAATGAATTGGAATGAGGCGTATGTTGTGTTTTTGTAACATTTGTTTTTAATATACGCGGGTTGTTCGGAAAGGCCGGGTTTATACCCATTCTGAATAACCGATTCGACGATAAGTCAAAGATGAAGACGGTGGTCGAAGACCGGAAGTTTTCACATCGGTTGGATTATTACTGACGATCCTGATTGGGCTGTACACCCAAGAGGATGGAAATAGTTGGTGGTCGTCCAGACGTACTTGGAGATGGATGGATATGCGAGGAAAGTGCCTCCGGTTTCGTTCAGACCCAGAACGGACTTGAAAATGGATTGTGTGTCTGACATTGGATTTTATTCTGTGTTGATTGATTTCTATTAAATATACATCTGTTTGGCGGCGGAGAATTTATTCTTTTGCTTAACGCCCTTCTCTGAGACGTACGAGCTCAGAGGTTGTATATCGATGGACATCAGTCGCATGGCATGAATTGCCTGTGTGGCACGCTAAGATGCAATGATCAAGGCTTCTGTTGAAAAGCAAAGTCTTGTGGTTGATGATCAAAGCACACCTACGTGGCAGCTTTGTGCATAACGTGAATTCGCGAGCCTCACACCTCGGTATGAGTTAAAAACGGGATACGGACTGCAGGGAGAGCACGGCGTTTCTTTCTAGCTTTGGTGGTGTCAGTGACTTACCAGCCCTGACATTTATATACTTTTCACCTTTGTGGTTGTTGGAATGCGAGGCACCTCGATTTTAGGTCTGTAAGGACCGGGAAACGTGTGTTCAGGAATAACTAATCCTCTAACGTAAGTGAGGACCGGCCCTGAAGATCCAGGGGTTGCCCAGAGTGCGTAGCCCCGAGGCATTTGCTAGAGTGTCTCGAACGCGGAGAGGAGCTTGCCCCTTGCCTCGACTCATGACGGAAATCCAATTTCCAATACGTGTATTGCGGTTTTAATTGTAGAACTAGTACGGCGACATGATATATGGTACCCATGTCGTCTATGATTTATATTTATGATTGAAATTGTTTTGACACTATACACTTATTATAGTATCAAATGATTTGTTTTAAACGTACCAAGCATGTTTGGCTATTATAAGGGAAAACCCTATCCTCCGGCTTGCGTTGCATTGTGTGATGGGACCTGGGTCTTATAATAGCTTCATTTTTCAAAAAAGCATTGCGTTGTTTATTCTATGCACTGGTATTCTTGGGAGGAAACCCGTTCCGTGTTATACGGCGTGGTCCCTTGAATTACTCTCTTTTAAAGTAAAGCTTTAAATAACTGTTTTAGTTCTCACACCAGTCACATGACTGACCTGGAGTTTATTGTTTTAACCTAAACTCTGGGTGCCTCTATTTTCCGCACGGGCAGCTAGTAGTTTTGGTTTTGCAGATTTATATTCACAGGATCCTGGTTTACAGCTGGAATGATATCCGGAAAGCTCTGTATCCGTATATCACCTTCAGTTGTGCTTTGTATTATTTTCCGCTGCTATGTAATTTATTGTAATCTCTGATATTTATCGAATGTAATTTATTCATTTATACTCTGTATATTCTTGTATTCTGATGGAATTGTTGTAATAACAATGAAATGTTCTTCCGTCTGCGTTCTGATTTGTCCTGTTCTCAAACGATCAAGGGTTTCGAACGGTCTAGATCGGTTTAACGACTGATTCAGATCGAGCGAAATTCAAGGCCGTCACAAGTTCATTCAGAAAAAAATATCTTTTATCTTTTCAAATATGGAATATTTCATCCAAAATCATTCAAATCATTTATTATGATTTAACATATTTCATTCATATTTTTAATAATTTTGTTATGGCCTTTACAGTCAGTTTCCAATATTGGTGGCACTGAACTACGTCCATAGCAACCTTTTCCAAAACCGATTTGGTCATATTTTAAAATATATCTACTGAATTTTAAATCTCTTATATTCAATTTGAAAGATAATTTTGATACGAACCCAACGGTTCCGGTTTTAGGAGAATCCGACGATCGGATCTCCCGTTACATCAATTCGAAGTTACATGTTGACGTTCGCGAACTATCGCTGCGCGACGCGTTCTATTCAAGCCTGAATTCGATTTTTAGTTAAAAATAAAATCGAAAATGCTTCCAAAATAATTTATATATATTATAAATTATTCACAACTACCATTTGCAATTCCATTTCAACCTTTTCCTTTCAAATCAAATATTTTCATATTAAGCCATTATATTATATAATAGATTTATTCGATTTCTATTTAAAATGCATTTTATAAAAAAAATTAAAATTCGTTTAGAAAAACGATTTCAACTTCCATTTCAAATTTAAATCAAAATTGAACATCTCATATGATTATATATTAAAATAATAATATTTTCAAATATCTTATTTTAAAATCCAGTTTTCTCGATATTCATTATAATCTTTGTGTCCATCCAAAATTGGACATCAAAATCAAACTTCAATTTTTTACCAAATATTATATTGAAATATTTGTTTTTATTCTGGATTGAAATGAGATTCAACCAATTACCATATAATTTTATTTATATGAATTTCATACATCACATGTATTCAACAATTATTATAAACAATTATTAAACGTCCAATCCACATCCAGAGTTCATCTACAATTATATAAGTTGTAAATAATTAAATAACGCTTATAATGGTCTGTCAATCAGTCGATTAACATACAACTATACACAAGGGAGATGTATGAATTAATTATCATCCCAAGACCCGTGTAGGGTTTTCAATCAATTGATAAATTATTTATTTATTCCAATCGATATTACTAAATGGGTGAACATAAACAAGTCGTTTGACTTGTAAATGAATGTTTTAATCCGATTTCAACTACCACAATTAATCTAACATTGTTTTTAATATATTAATAAAAGAATGACGAGGTACAATATATCTAATATATATAATCTCCTTTTTGGTTCTGCTTCACTTTTCATATTATTAATATATATACACGCAAAAACTTAAGACTTTAGAGATTTGTAAATAATACGTTCAAACTATCTATTTCAATAATAGATGCTTGAACCTATTAAATCTACAATACTCAAGTCTTATGCCTTTGCATACACATACATAATTTGTATACTTTTACAAGGAAGTGAAGTAGACCATTATCAGAAATTCTACAACACCCAAAAGCTTATCTTTTATTACGTCAATAACCAAAACCCAATTCACACCAATTGATTGACCATTTTCGCAAATTATAAGGGATTTGGAGGATTTGTTTATATTCGATTTTCGTGTAAGTCCAAGTAACTTTAGGCATAACAACCGAAATATGCACTGTAGAATATAGAACATAGATTACTGATGTAATTTCCACTAACAAAGATAAGAAGAGAAGGATAGTGAATTCAGTGTAGAATCTAATGAACATGGATTGAGCCTTTCGAATCAACATACTCCAAATCCTCATAGAATATATATATATAAGAATCAAATTTAGAATCCCATATATATTATACTTAATTCTAGGATCTATATATAAGAATTCAGATTTAGAAGAGACAGAATATGGGTTAAAAGAAGAAAGAAACCTAACTTGTTTCTAGAATTAAGAAAAATGGCAGAGAGACGGAATAGGGGCGTAGAAGAGAATGAATGTAGGGTTTAAGGGAGAGTATAGGTGTTTTTATAGTCGCTAGTGTTTGTGTGGACCGTAGGATTATTTCATTCTAAACAGTTCGTTTAAGTAAAACTATATAAAAATCCTCAACAAAAAGTGCTTCTCCCCTGCCTCGATCGGGAGGGCGATCGTCCCCTTTATAGGTTGAGCGCAGAGGGATCATTTCTCTTTACATTATTATTATACTAATTACATTGTTAATCTGGTTGATTCTTTCTGTTTGCTATTTACTCTTGTCCCCTTGTATAAATATTTACACACAAATTCAAATCACTAAGGAATATTCCACTATGCCAACCCATATATAATTTTATTCCTGGTTTATATTTATTTAGTTTGAATTTTAAATCTTGTGTGTACATACAACTATCATATAAAATGTTTTATTAATAACTTCTACATACGTACTCCATTTTCGACAAATAAAATATGAAAACAGACTAGAATCTCACTACGAATACAATGATAATATGTTCATAGCTAAATTTTCAATTGCCCAAAATTCTTATTCTGATTTCATTAATATTTTATTAATTTATTGTTGTTTATATCTAATTTAATTATCTATGTCTATTTAGGGTATATTTTACGGGGTGTTACATTCTCCTTCTTTGTAGACATTTCACCCTAAAATCTTTTTGAAGAGGAAAAAATACAACTCGCTCTAATAAACATGTTACACATACATGTTACCTATAAAACATCTATTAGTCGATGTGATTATGTACTACAGACTTACTAAAGTGAGCTCAGGCCTAGTGTGAAAGCATAACATGAGATGTTGTATGCATGCAAAACATCCTAATATGCATATAATTTCAATATGAGTGATCGAAACATTTTTGTTGCAACTATCTCCTACTGTCCAACTTAGCGACCTCAATGCAACCATAAAGAAATTTAAAGGAAATAGTTACCCGTGAAAAGCTCTGGAAGAGTTTGCCTCTCTTTTCTTCCGTTTCCCATCTGCTTTCCGCAAGATTATCTCCCTATTGTGCTTGGACTAAGCTGATAGATTTATTGTGAAGCCTTTTGATTCCATGCTTTGCAATACTTGCAGTGGAAAGGGAACCCCAGGCTCCAACTCAAAACTCCTTATGTCCTCAAACTGATCAAGCTCGAGCCTATCGACAGAATCATGAAGTCACTTCCTAAGTTGAGAAATATGGAAAATGTTATGGATTCCCAATAAGCGCTCGGGAAGATCCACACGATAAGGCAGTTTCCCAAACCTGTCAACGATCTTGAATGGGACAAAAATATCTGGGAGCTAAATTCCCAGTCTTTCCAAACCAGATGGCTTTCCTAAAAGGAGAAACTTTCGTGAAGACAAAATCGTCAATATTAAACTCGAGTTCCTTCTACCTTCTATCAGCGTACAATCTCTTTCGCTCTTGGGCTACCTTTATTCTTTGCCGTATAAAAAAAATCTTCTTCACAGATAATGTCAGTTCCAAATAACACTTTCACAATAGTATCCCACCAACAAGTAGACGATTTGCATGGCCGCCCGTATAATACTTCATAAAGGGCCATACCAATCATTACTTGAAAGCTAAAAACTTCACTGACGCCAGGTGTTGCTCCCATGCGCCTCTAAAGTCGATGATGTAAGATTTAAGTAGATCTCAAGAACTCTATTGACCCTCTCCATCCGTCTGTCGGTATGGAGGTGCTATGTTGTACTCAAGTAGAATTTCCTTCCTAAAGTTGCTTATAGGATCCTCTAAAACTCGTTCATAAACAGAAGGTCTCTGTCGCTTGTTATGCTCGTTGGGATTCCATGCAGTCGAACTATCTCCTTGACATACAACCGGGACAATGAAGTTGTGGTCCTACTCTTCCTAACTAGGATAGAATGAACACTTTTCGTCAAACGATCCACAATGACCCAAATGGCTTCATTCCCCTTCTGACTCCTAGGAAGCTCATCTATGAAATCCATCAAAATATGTTCCTATTTAACAACAACCCTCCGGGCCTACCTTGCTCTGCCTTAACTTTTTGACAAGTCAAACATCTTGCTGCAAAATCAGCAGTGTCCCTTTTCATACCTTCCTAATAAAAACTATTTCTCGTGACCTTGAAAATTTTATCCCCTCTAGGATGAATGGTCATCCTGACATTCCTCTAAAATCTCTTCTCGCAAATTCCTACTATTAGGAACATTAAGTCAGCCATCCCTTCTCAAACTCCCACTAATGTTAATAGAATACCTATTAGAATAGGGAAATAGCTCTCCTCTAGCAATCCTTTCCCTCAACATCCTTAACTCGTCAAGGAGACCTTGCTCGTGCTTAATTCTATCTACTAAATCTGGCTGCACTTCCAAAGTTCCAATAAATCCTTGAGATGCTTCAAATGGAAGTTGAAGATTAAAAGTAAAAGGAAACTCTAATTGCTTCCACTCAACAATCGCACGAAAGGTAGCATGTCTCCGAGTTAAAGCGTCTGCGACCACATTACCCTTCCTTAGTGTATGCTTGATAGCAAAGTTGCACGATGCTATATACTATATCCACCATTGCTTCCTAAGTTTCAAATCTCATTGAGAAAACAAGTATTCAAGAGACTTATGATTGGTAAAGAGCTCAAAATTTTCTTCTATCCACATCATTAGGGAAAATACCACAACCGCAAGCACCAAATCTTGCACAGGGTATCTCTTCTCATGATCCTTAAGTTGTCTTTTTGCATAGACACCTACCATACCCTCTTGCCATGTGACCCTGTCCTACAAGTATTAACGGAAATCGTAAAATCTTTGTACCATCAGGAATAATTAAGATAGATGCACTCGTAGGAGATTCCTTCAACTTTTTGAACGTGCTACTTTACTTGTCGCTCCAAATGAACTCAAGTTTTTCTTAGTCATTTGGGTTAGTGGGTCTGCATTCCTCGCAAAGTCCTTAATGAATTTCATATAGTAGCCTGCTAACCCTAATAAAATTCTGGCCTCTGATGCATTGCGAGGTACCTACACTCTTGAACAAGTTCTACTTTTATAGGGTCCACGACCAGTCCTTCCCTAGAAACTATGTGTCCAAGGAATTTAACTTTCCTTCTCCATAAATGACATTTTGAAAACTTAGCCTTAAGTTTATTCTCCAGCAGAATTCCTAGGACCTTTCTTAGGTAATCCTCATACTTTTTAAAGACCTTAGAGAATTTGAGAATGTCATCCATGAATACCACTACTAGCTTGTTGAGAATTCCCCTAAATACTCTACCTATTAGATCCATAAAGAAGGCGAGGACATTCGTTAAAACAAAGGGCATCATCTCCCACTTAAATAAGCCATCAAGTATCCTAAATGCCATCTTAGGGTTGCCTTCTTCATAGATTTTCAACTGATGAAATCTTGTAGTCAGATCTACATGAGAAAAGACTCGGGCACCTCCCAAATGGTCAAAGGGATCATCTATCCTATGTAAAATATACATATTCTTCTTAGTTAACTTATTAAGCTCCCTATAGTCAAAACACAATCTTAACGATCCATCGACTTTGGTGGAAAATACTACGGGTGCTCTCCACTCTGAAGTACTCCATCGGGTGAATCACTTTTGCAATAACTGGAAAACCTGTTTGTCTAATTTCTCCTTTCCTTAGGGCTTGTGACGGCCCCAAACCCCCGTTCCATGGTGGCAACGGTAATCTTTGGAATATAACACATAAACAAATAACAGCAAAACAGAAATATATAAATACACCAGATAATGTACAACAGAATACACTGGATAAACATAGTCATCAGAGTTACACGATATACAGGATCATACTTAGTACAAAAATACAATTCAGCTTTATGTAAAATGTCTACAGCGGAATCAAAACATAATATGTACAACGGGCTGAACAACATAAAAAGAAAGAAGTGATATAATCCATCTTCAGCTCCATAGCTATCCAAAAAGAGCCTGCTAAAACTTGAATACAAGGCTGCCCATGTAGGAAAAGGGGCACCCGAGTTTGCAAGTGAAACAAACTATGAGTAAGTCATGGGACAGGTATGAGAAATCTACTTAACTTATTCTATAATAAGGCCAATCATAGGACCACGCCGCTAACACGGAACGGGTTTACTCCATTGGATTGCCAGTGCTTGAAACAAGTAAATCATTTAAACATCGCAATGCTTTTTATAAAAATGAAGTCATTATAAGACTCAGTTCCCATCACACAATGCAACTCAAACCGGAGGATAGAGTTTTACCTTATAATGGCCAAAATATGCTTGATACGAATAAAACAAAAGCGTCTGATATTATTACTAGTGTTTATATGTTTCAAAAACAATTTCAATCATAAGAATCAATCATAGACGACATAAATTCCCCATACCACTATGTCGCCATATATAGGTATACAATCAAAACCGCACGATGTCGTATTTGGAAATTGGATTTCCGTCATAAACCAAGGCAAGGGATCGTCCTTACTGCTTCGAGACAATCTAGTCTACCATGTCTCAGGCAAGTACTCAGTCAAGCCTTGGATCGTCAGGGCCGGTCCACACGGAGTGGATTAAAATGCCTGAACACTGCGTTTCCCCGCCTTACGTAAACTGGTCATATACCGACCAAACCATCGGCCCCGGAGCGACCGATATAACCGAGGCGCCTCGCTATCCATCATCCACATAATAAAATGTCCGGGCGTGTAATACCCAAAACACCACTCCTAGCTAGAAAGAAACGCATGTCCTCCCTGAAGTCCTCTCCCGTTTCTGGTCTATACCAGGGTGTGAAGCTCGCAAATCAACGCTAAACACAAAGCTAGCTATTTAAATCCCTGCTTTGATCATCAACCACAATACTCTGCTTTTAAATAAAAACCTTGATCACTGCATCTCAGCATGCCACACAAGCAATTCACGCCATGCAACTGACGTATATCAATCACACAAAATGAAATCCAATGTTGGACACACAGTCCATTTACAAGTGCGTTCTGGGTCTGAATGAAACCGGAGGCACCTTATTCCTCTTTCCTATGTCCAATACAGGAGAGAGGCCCTCGCATATCCGAACGATCAACAAGTACGTCCGGACGACCACCACTGTAACCCGTTCAGGGCAGCAACTCCCATCAAAGGCATCATTAGCCATCCATTCGATGTGAAGATCCTCGGTCTTATCTTCATATCTTCGACTTCTAACCGTCGACCAATTATTTGAAATGAGAATTAACTCTTCCTTTTCAAATAATCCACGTATATTTAGAATTTCAAATCAATTCATTTCAATGGTTAAATTATCTGGCATCCATAATTCAGTTCATTAATGTAATTTTCACGTCAAACACATTCAGCCATCAAATATCCTATAAACCGAGTAAATTCAGTTTATTTCCATTCCATATCATTTATAATATTTTATAACGATTTATCGATATTTTTATTTATTTAAATATAGCCAATTTATTCAAACGATGCTTCAGGCCATAATGCGACCATGGCACTGTTTTTCTCCAGATTTGATTTACGCATATCTGAGAATCTAACCTTTGGATCTTTATATATTTTATATCATTGGAAAGATCTTTCCAAAGAGGACCCAACGGTTCTAGTTTTGGGAAAATCCGACGCTCGGATCTCCTGGTACAATCGTTTGTAGTTCCGATTTCAAAATACGGACTACAGCGTCGTTATTTGATTTAACTTAATTATATTTATATATATTAATATAATCCATTCTGCCGCTGTTTTCATTCAGATTTGAATTTAACATTTCACAAAATCTAACCTTTGGATCTTTACAAATTTGGTGTCGTTGGATAGATATTTCCAAAGCGGACCTAACAGTTTCGGTTTCGGGAAAATCCGATGGTCGGATCTCCCGCAATAATAATTTAAAATCACGCTTTCAAAATACGAACTACAGCTTCGTTATTCGATTTATTTTAATTATATATATATACAAATAAAATCCGTTCTTCGATTTCCATACCATTTCATTTCATATATGTGATAAAAATAATATTTTTATCCAACAAATATCTATTTCAACACATGACTATTTTTAATACTTCATATATATAAGGATGTGATTTTTATTGTTAAAACGATTTATTTAAAACATGTATATTTTTAGCGATTCCTATATATAATAAAAATGTGCTTTTTATTGTTAAAACAATTTATTTCAAACATGAATATTTTTAGCGATTCGTATATGTAATAAAAATGTGATTTTTATTGTTAAAACAATTTATTTCAAACATGAATATTTTTAGCAATTCGTATATTAATAAAAATGTGATTTCTATTGTTAAAAAAATTTATTCGTCGTATAAATATTTTTCCAACCCATGAATATTTTTCAATACACGGATATAAATCAAACACAGGAATATTTCAGAAAATTTCGGCAGCATAACGACAGGGGGTTTAAAAACCGGCACCGTCCCGAGTACGGCTCCTCGCACTACCTTACGCCTCGCAGCGTTCCCTAAGGGGCTTATCTTTTTAATCTAAATATTTCAATCATTTCCATATCCCAACGGATTTTTCCACAAACAATTCAAATTTTGTTTCAACCACAAACGATCATTATCAACCATTCGCATTTATCAACCAAATTTCACGTCAACCAAAATCCAAACAATCATAACCAATATATATCGTCCATGGTTTGTGGATGAGGGGAGTATATATATATAGATATACGTATATAAATATATTTCGATTTCATTTCAATTCCATTCAACGCACATATGATTTTTACAACGTATATATAACTTATACATCGCACATACAACTTATACAACGCTTATACATGAGGTGTACAACGCTTATATAACTTATATATCGATCGTATAATTTATACATCGCCATTCCATATCGTTTATAATTTAGAAATCTCATTTCTCCAAAAATTGTAGGAAGCTCCAAAAATTTCTGGTCTCTTCTAGAATGTAGAAGATGTCCACATGAGTCCAATGTCTCTTGTTTCACTTGATTTCGAAAACATAGCAAAAAGATATGATTTTTATCATGAAATCAAAATCCATAGCGATTTAAAGTGTTATAAACAGTTTAAAATATTTACAACCATTACCTCTTAATAAACGTTCAAATCTAGGTATGGATTTTTCTTCGAATCCGAAGCACATAAGTGAAATCGGAGTATGCCACCTCGAAGAGGGAGAAGAGGCGCGTAGATCGACCCTGGGCTTAGCGAACTCGACAGCGGCCAGGAGCTCCGGCGGCGCGATGAAAGCTGCAACTTTCGAGGTCCAGATCTTCACAAATATGGAACGATAAAATTCGAGGCCAGTATGGATTTAGAGATTGGAGAAATCTCTATAAAAAGCTCTGAAGAATCAACTAATTTCGTTGAGTATTTTAAGGGGAATCAAAGGGAGAAAGATTGAACATCATACGCCGCTCGATAAGAGGGGTTATCGGGTTTCGTTAGTCAACGCAGAAGTGAGAAGGAACGTGATTGGGCGATGGGTTTTTATTTTAATTTTTAATTTAAATAAATCCAAAAATACCCTTTTCTCATACGAACTCCAATTCAAACCCAACGACTATCGTCCTTAGCTAATTACCCCCTTCGAACACAATGGAATATGTTTCGTAGGCCCATTCGACTGTTTCAGTCAGTTTTTCTTTAAATTAAAATATTAAACATTCAAATATGGATTTGAACGTACATTTCAATTTTTCGGGGCCACATACTGATTCCAAAAATTCCAAAAAAAATCTAGCTATGTTTGGACGATACGGTCCCAACAAAACTGATTTCGTCAAATTTGGAGACCGTTTGAAAAAGGGCCGTTTTCTGGTCGATCCAAATTGACTGAAATTAACCATACACATTTTCCTTTGCCACGCTCACATATTAACTCCAAATATTATGGAATTTGAAACATAGCAATAATTTGACATTCCGAATCCAACAAAAGTGGTTTCATCGAAAACGGAGGTCGTTTGCAAAATGTCTATTTTCAAGGGCTATATAAACTTCATAGCGACCTTTCTGAAAATTCATTTGGCCGTAACTTTTTATTCCCGCTATGAAATTTCGATTTTTCAGATTCGTTAGAAAGATGATTATAAACAGATTTAAATGTTTTTGGTTTCACTAAAATCCATTTTATTTTACATCCGGTACAGTCAGTCAAAGTTCGAATTCAAATTTTCAAACTGTCGCGCCATTTCAGGCCTTGTTTTATAATTAAAATAAATATATTTATTTTCCAACATCGATTCAAATAGACTTTTGGTCGTATTATTTAAAATAATTTATTTTAAATATTCAAAATCCACTAAAATAGCCAAATTAAAAATTTTAAATTGGTTCAGATTTTCCGGGTTGTTACAATCTCCTCCACTTCATATCTTTTCGTCCCCAAAAAGGAACGAAGTTGAAAGTTGTTTAACTAACCAAATCAACTTTCATTCTGGCTTTTATTATCCAACTTTTCAGTTTCTAAGAATTTTCTAATTCTTCAAAAATTTGGCTAACACCCTAAATTTTCGAATTTTTTTGCCATAACCTCCTTTGTACGGGGAGGGGTTTGGAAATTTATTGGGTCGTATTAGGTACCCAATAAATCCTATTAAGCATACACATATTTATAGTGATATATTCTGGTGTCCACAGGGGAGTGTGTATAGATCATAACTCCAGAGAATAAATTCTCGTCACCCTATAAATGGTTTTTGTGCCTTAATGACCAGAGAGACGTGTTTATTTTCATCTCCAGACCCATGTGGGGTTTTTATTAATCTGGCAATTTACCGTTATATTTTATATAGTCCATATCAGTCTTCGGTTCAACCTGTAATATAGTCATCGCCATACAAGCCTCTCGCTCGTATGGTAAATCTTCAACCTCGTCACACAAGCTCCAAATGCTTATGTGGTATATGATGAAGTATGTTGTCTTTAAGAAATCTGCCATGCAGTGTAGTTCAAAATTAATTGTTACTATCCTATGGCGACGTTTATTATTTCACACAGAGCAATCAGCACTCCGCATCCAATGGCATTCACAGGAGTTGATATAATAATAAAAGTGCGCATCCAACTCATTAAGGTTTACCTATTTGTCGGGCATGCAAATAAATTCTTTACTCAACAACAAATCCGTTTACCTGTTCAAACATATATAATGTACGTGCATATATCTCTATCTATTTTAAATCAGTTTAATATTTGATTCCAATGCATAAATTTAACTTCATTCTCTTATTGATTTGATTAACTATCATTCCAATAATTTGATTAGTCAAATTATAATCACACATCACAAACAACAATCAATTTATTGATTAACCTTTCAAAAATTTAATAATTAATTCATATACTCTTTTAAAATCATACAGACTATATAATTAAAAATTTCACATCCATGAAAAGGAAACAACAACCAAGTAGAGAACAATACGGAAATGTAAAATATGGTAAATGTACCTTGCACCAGAGTTAATCAGAGATATCCACCCTGCAATTGGGATAGGATTTCTTAATGCTCTCCTTAGTTTCCCAAGTACAATCTCGCGGATCTCCACTCCATTGCACTTTAACTAAGTGAACCTTCTTGTTCCTCAGCTCTTTAGTTTCTTTGCCAATAATCTTTATTGGCTCTCTCCTCACAGCTAATACTGGAGTAATTTCCAAATCTTATTGCGCGGCTTCTTCCACGACCAAGTCTGGATCATGCACATGCTTTCGAAGTTGAGATACGTGAAACACATCATGTACTCCAGACAACCAATTAGGCAATTGAACCCTATAAGCAAGAGTTCCAATCCGTTTGAGCACAGGAAATGGACTAATAAATCTGGGCGCCAACTTCCCTGTTTTGCCAAATCGGACTACTCCTCTCATTGGAGATACCTTCAAATATACATAGTCACCCACGGAAAAAGACAAATCTCTTATTCTCGAATCTGCATAGCTCTTTTATCAGCTTTGGGCGGCTAGTAATCATTTCTTAATGAAATCGACTTTATCCGCAGCTTCGCGAATCATATCGGGTCCCAATACAAGTATATTACCAGGTTTTACCCAACAAGCGGGAGATCTGCATGGTGCTTTTTTTTTGATGCAAAAAAGGTAGTGAATCGCTAGATTCACGCCTTCATTCATTCATTAAGCATAGAGCAAGTACATCGTGTTCAGCATGCATAGAGCTATCTACTAGTTACAATAGTTACATATATTTACATACATATATACAATCAAAATACATGCACGCAGGCATGTTTACATAGAGTCCAAAAATTTTATGAAACTACAGCAAAAACAGCATGCAAACCCAATAAAGTGAATCATGGCAACATCAAGCTCTGCTACCACGGGCCCTGTCCATCACTCTAGCTCCGATTGTGTCAACAAACCTGATTTCTTCATTGCCTGACCAAAGAGAAACAAAATTAAGTATGCGAAAAATAACTGAGTTGGGCCGTTTCATTTTGCATTTAAACTTTCGAGAGTTGCGTTCATGCCAGAGAATCCAAACATAAGCAAAGTTCAAAAGAGCAAACATATGGCGCATGTCAGTGTCAGGTAATGTAATAATAGTACTATTCCAGAAGAGAAATTGGTCAGAGATGAAGTGAGACCAGTCTAAGCAGATATTAAGGCTAACTAAACACTTCGTCCACACGTAAAAGGCGAAATCGCAATCAAGAAAAAGATGCATATAATCCTCGTCATCGTCATTGCAGAAAACACATCCCCCAGTAACATGAACACCTTTAAGCCTTAATCTTTTCACTGTATTGAGCTTGTTGTGCATGATCGTCCACATATGTATCCTGACCTTAGCAGGTACAGCTTTAAAACTCCACATTCTCATGAATCCATCGTACTTTCTTCCTGAGAAGTTCATCAACTTATAAAGTGCACTCACGCAAAATTTACCACCCATCTTCCACTCAAAGTCATCCTCCTCATTGCTATGAAGGTGAACATCTTCAAGCAAACGAATAAGTCCACAAAGTTGAAGCAGAGCATTACCAGCCACAATACGACTAAAGGACAGGTTCCATTTAAAGTTAGCAGAATTCGCATTAAACATTTCACAGACTGAAGCACTTTTGTTGCATGCAATAGCAAACAGATCGGCAAATTCATTACGCAAGGGGATAGGAAGCAACCAACAGTCATACCAGAAAGAGACGCTTCGGCCGTTTTTAACTACAATCTCAGTCCCAATCTTCATCCAGTGAACATTTGCCATAACACCACGCCAGAATATTGAGCAATGGGAAATGTCCGCATTCCAGTCGAATCTACCACCATAGCAAGTGTTTAAGATCCATTCCTTCCAGAGAACTTTCTTTTCGCTAAGCATAATCCATAGCCATTTACAAAGTAATGCATGATTCATATTCTTCAAATTGATGACACCTAAGCCTCCTTGAACTTTGGACTTGCACACCTGATCCCACGACACTAGACAGCAGGTTTTGCGCGTGTCCTTCGTACCGGTCCAAAAAAAATTCCGACGAACAGCATCAATCTTCTGAACAACCCAACCCGGACACGAATAAAAAGAGAGCCAGTACAAAGGGATAGCCGCCAGAACAGAATTTACCAGCACCAGGCGTCCAGCCTTTGATAGACAATTTCCTTTCCATCTCGCTAATCGCCTGTCCACTTTATCAATCACATATTGCCAATCACTCTTCATCAATCTCTTTGGACGGATATAAGCACCAAGGTATTTGAGAGGGAAAGAATCAGCCATGCAGTTGAGCATTTCAGCGCAATTCCTGTGCACATCAACACTACAACCCAAAGTGTAAACACTGCTCTTGTGAAAATTAATTTTTAAGCCAGATAAACTTTCAAAAGCATAAAGCAAAAATTTTAAAGAGGCAATATTCTTGCAATCAGGGTTGCAAAAAATAATGGTGTCATCAGCATATTGTAGGGAATTAATACCCCCAATGATGTGATCACGCCCAAAGCTTTGAATAATCTCATTAGAACTCGCCACCTGAAGGATCCGACAAAATACATCGGCAGCCAAGTCAAAGAGGAGTGGGGAAAGTGGGTCACCCTGTCGCAGCCCACGCTTGGATACAATAGTTTTGCCAGCCACTCCATTCACACAAATATTGGATCTACTTGAAGTTAAAATGCAATGAATCCAGTTTAGCCATTTACACGGAAAGCCTCTCGCGCTTAGAAGATCCATGATAAACCTCCAGTCAACTGTGTCAAAGGCCTTAGCAAAGTCCAACTTCAGAATTGCGCAAGGCACGTTATGTCTATCACTATGGGAGATAACTTCTTGAACAAGAGCCGCACCATCAAGAATGAATCTTCCTCTAATAAATGCTGTCTGCGAAACATCAATCAGGTTGTCCATCTTCGCTTTCAGTCTGTTTGCGAGAACCTTCGTGATCAATTTGAAACTGCTATTCAAGAGACTAATAGGTCGAAAATCCGCAGCCGAGACATTTCCTCCTTTCTTAGGGATCAAAACTACATTAGCGTATCCCAACATGTCCAATCTCAAGGAACCAGAATGAAATTCTTTGAATATGTTAATAACATCCTCTTTAATCACATCCCAATATTTCTTATAGAAGAAATTTGGAAAACCATCAGGGCCAGGGGCTTTATCACCAGGCATTTCGTTTAAAGCCGCGACGATTTCCACTTCTGAGAACTCCGAATCAATGCCACTAAGATCAACAGACGAAGGATACAGCTTCTTCCAATCAACATTCACCCGATTCTCAATGCGTTCGCCAAAGATTCCCTTATAAAATTCAGTAAAAACCTCCTCTATCCTTTGATGATCACAGATTTCAACTCCGTCTTTCCAAATGCTACATATAGTGTTAGTACGTCGTCTACCGTTCGCAACTTTGTGGAAATAACTTGTGTTACTATCACCAAGCTTAAGCCACTGAGTTCTCGACCTCTGTTTCCAAAAGATCTCTTCTTGATCAATCACCGTTAGAAGCTCCTTTTCTTTTGATTTTAACAAGGCACGCTCGGCCTCACTTAGATTACGCCCTTCCTCAAGCACATTGAGCTCCATAATCTCAGATTCAAGTCTCTGCTTCTTGACTCTAATGTTTCCAAAGACTTCTCTATTCCATTTGGCTAAAAATTTACGCAAAAGTCTCATTTTCCTACAAAAATTACTAGCTGCATCACCAAAGTTGCGAAACTCTATCCACTTCTCCCGCAACATCACATCAAAATTTGGTTCAATACACCACATATTCTCGAACTTAAAAAAAGATTTCCTTTTATAATCTACATTAGTGTTGAGAACAACCGGGCAGTGATCAGAAATAAGGGAAGTAAGACCTCTTTGAAGAGTTAGGGGGTGCAAGTCATCAAAAGCAGAATTAATGAAGAAGCGATCGAGTCGAACTAAAGTAGGAGGGGTCCTACCGTCAGTCCACGTATATTTTCTATTAGTCATGGGTAGGTCAATGAGGCCACAGTTTCCAACAAAGTCACTAAAATCGTTCATGTCACCCAAGCCAGCGTTTTTCACAACATTACGTTCAAACATAAATCTTGTAACATTAAAGTCACCACCAATTACCCAGGGACCATACATAAGTTTATAAAAGTCCAAGCCCTCAGCCCATAATGTCATTCTTTCTCGTCTTGTATTGGGTCCATAAACATTAGAAAAGAAGTAAAGTACATTTGTAGATTTACATTCCAGGGCTAAATGCAGACAGTAAGTTTGTTTGATTTCTTGCTTAAGCAACCAAGAATTACTATTCCAACCAGTAAAAATGCCACCCGAGGTTCCCACAGCAGGTATAAAAGCCCAATCATCAATGACACCCCACCCCAGACATTTGAAAATAAATGGTTCAGGATTTTCAAGCTTGGTCTCTTGAAGCATGATGATGTCAGGTTTTACAGACTTGAGGTAATTTTTAACCCTAAGGCACTTATCAAAAGTTCCTAGGCCTCTAACATTCCAAGTGACGATAATCATGTTGAACCTTTAACCCTCTCATTTTCTTTATTCTTAATATCACTTATCACATCATCATTTAACACAAAACCAGATTTACTTGCAATATCATGAAGTTGATCACTAGACAAAGTATTAAGTATAGCAGGAACAAAAATGCTACCTGCCAAAGGGTGACCCATCCCACGTGCGCTGCGACGTAGCATGACCACTCCATGATCCGATGCACTCTTGCCTTTACCATCTGCATGGTGCTTTGAATGGCGACATTTTCAGACTCGCTTGGCAGCTATTATTGTATGAGAAATCGGCCAAATGCAAGTGGTCTTCCCATGATCCACTAAAATCAATAACACATGCCTGCAATAAATCTTCTAGTATACGGTTCACCCTCTCAGTTTGGCCATCTGTTTGAGGATGATAAGCAGTGCTCAAGTTCAGTTTGGTTCCCAATTCTGCTTGGAATGCTTCCCATAATTTGCTAGCAAAAATCGGGTCATGATCGCTAATGATACTCATGTGAAATCCATGAAGTTTAACAATCTTTTTAAAATAAATCTGCGCCAGAATTTGCTTGGAATGTTTCCCAATTTCCCAGTAAGCTTCGTTAAGGAACTAGAGATCTTCAAAAAATCTTTAACGAACTTCCGATAATAACTAGCCAATCCAAGAAAACTTCGGACTTCTATGGGCGTAGTTGGCTGCTTCCAATTCTAAATAGCTGTGATCTTACTGGGATCCACAGAAATTCCTTCCTTTGATACAACATGGCCAAGGAATTTTACCTCTTCTTGCTAGAATATACATTTGGAAAATTTTGCTTTTAAAACATTCTTCCTGAGAATTCCTAACACTTGTTCCAAATGTTTTGCATGCTCGCTCTCTGACTTAGAGAAGATCAATATGTCATCGATGAAAACCAGAACAAATTTATTCAATACTTCTCTGAATACTCTGTTCATTAGATCGACAAAATAAGCTGGAGCGTTACATAAGCTGAACGGCATTATTAACCACTCGTAGAATAAATTTGGACCTCTGAATGCTGTCAAAGGAACACAATCTTCAGCAATACGAAGCTGATGAAAGCCTGTAGCTAGGTCCATTCGTGAAAATACTTGTGCTCCATTCAATCGATCCAACAAATCATCAATTCGCAGTAATGGATATTTGTTCTTCAACGTTTGCTTGTTCAAATCATGATAATCCACACATAGTCTGAGAGTACCGTCTGACTTTAGGACAAGCACACTACTGCTCCCCAATCAGAGAAACTAGGCCTGATAAAACCCTTCCATACAAGCTGCCGAGTCTAATTGTCTATTTCTTCTTTTTCCTTCATGGTCATTCTTCGAATAGCGTGAACTACTATCCTTGCATTCGTAATTAAAGCAATCTTGAAATCTATTTCTCTACGCGGAGGTAAGCTAACAACTTCTTCAAACACATCCGCATAGTTCTTGACGACAGGAATATTTTCTACATCGACCGGAGTATTCTCTGTAACGACATGAATATTTTCTATCTGAGCAGGAGAAACATCAAGAGCTGAGCAGAAGTCTTTTCTATCAAAATTTGGACCTTCACATGGTATGGTTATATAGTCCCCGAACTTTGTCTTCGCCTTAACAACCCTTTCGACGCATTTGACCTTAGCTTCATATTTGGTTAACCAATCCAATCCTAGATTAAGATCAAATTCTTTAAAATTCATGACGATCAAGATGGTAAGGAATCGATAACGGGAAAAAGAGACAGGCACCCCACAAATCCAACTAAGATCGAGGGAACCCCAACCGGATTATGGACAGTCATGGGTGCTTTGAGCTTTTTCAATTTCAAATCCGGTTTCTTAACCGTATTACTTGCTCTAGAGCTTCGCGACGTGGCTGTATCAAACAGTACTTTAACTGGAATATATTTGACAGTAAGCGTTCCCTTTAAAACATCTGGCCTCGCTTGACTAGCTGAGGGTGCTGGAGTTTCTGCCACTTCATTCACATGTACTGCTTCAGATTCCTTTGATAGCCGGCACTCCCTTGCAACATGACCTGCTTAGTGGCACTTATGACATTTCCTTTCACCATGTGGGCTCTTGTCGAATTTAAATTCTTTCCCCTTCTGCTTCTTCGAAGATTTACAGCTCTTCATCGAATGCCCTTGCTGATTACACTTTAAACATATGACTGTCTTGACCTTTTTTTACTGGCCCTTAGCCTCTTTCTGACCCTAGATGTCGTACTTATCTCAGGCTGCCTACTTACCTCCGGTTGTGCACTCGTCTCTGGGCTATCAGTTTCAAATTTTCTTTTGTTGCTTGAACTACATTCCTCTTCATCGCCCAAAAGACCTTGCTTATCTAGATCTTCATACTGATAAGCCATGTATATCATTTCAGAAAAATATTGTTGCACATGTGTAGTTACACTACTTTGGTACTTTCTTTGAAGCCCATTAATAAACCTCAGATTCTTCATTTTTGGATTTTGAATTAGATGCGGGGCAAAACGAGAAACTTCATTGAATTTCTTATGATATTCCGGAATGGTCATATCTCCTTGAAGCAGATAGTCGAATTCATCACTTAACCGCTCAGTCGCTTCTGGAGGAATAAATCTTTCATTGAAAATTTCTTTAAATCTATCCCAGGTAATATTACCTTCTGGATTATCCTTAATAACTGTATCCCACCAGATTAAAGCTTCGTCTTTGAGCGCCCAAGATGCCAGTAATCTTTTCTGATCATCTCAGCTTTGAACCTTCAAAAATTTTCGTAGCAGGATGCATCCATGCTTGTGTTTGAATAATGGATTCATTGCCCGAGAATGGTACTCCACCCAGATTTCGATACTTTTTTAATGAAGCCTCAATACCTAGTTCTGACCTACCTCTTCTACTTCTTTCACTCATTTTTCAATGTCTGCAAATAGCAGACTAAGTGTCAGTCAATAGAAAAAGGTATCTTAAAGCATAGAGGCATATACTTGAATGTAAATGTGCCTATCGGGGTGTATTTCATTCTGCTATACTGTGACGGCCCGTCCCGCACCAACCGACTTTTACTCCAAAAGTGCGCTGTACACATGTCCAGTTAGCACGGAACGGGTCGTGAGAAGGAAAAGGAAGAAGGAAATGAACATACAAGGAACCTGTAGAATGTCTCACAGCGCATAGGACAAAATATCATAATAACATACTTGACATAAAACAGGAGAGACAGTGCATAAGCTGAAAATCAGAACTAAACATCATAGCAGCGGAAATCCAAAAATACAGCTTATTACAACTTTCAAACTGTCTCAAAGCAAAAGAAAGATAAATGAGGTACACTACTAATGCCCAAGTAGCGACCACCAACGACACAGGGAGAATGTGTATATATATATATATATATCATACGTGGAAGCCTCCTGTCCGCCTCCGAATCAGCTACTCGCACATCACCAGCTAACCTGTCTCTAGTCTGCTCGTGTGAGCACCCAGAGTAATAAGAGGAGACATAAAACTCTGGGTCAGACATAAAGCCTGGTATGAGCGATAAGCATCTAAAGTGAACAATAACAGGTAGACTAAAAGATACCTGAACCTGGACCTGCAACCAAAGAGTTAGCACTACATACTGTACAACACTCTGAGGTATCATATCAATCAATATAAAGATACGGAGGTGGGGGAGGTGTGCATGTCATAATGATGGCAAACAATCAAGCATGGCATCCATCCTCACATCTCTCACTCAGTGCGTAAAGTATACGATATTCACCACTTCGATCACCCAACATACCTTGCTACGATCACTTTGCCCCCATGAAGTCATAAATGGCTTCATTGCACTGATAACGTAGCCACTAATCATTTGCTATGTCCACTTTGCCCCATGGAGTCACAAGAACCCCACTGCACTAGCTCATAGCCTTACTAATCCTTACTATGTCCACTTGCCCCATGGGGTTATTCACCCCATCTGCGCTGGCTCATAGTCTTACTACGCATCACCTTGCCCCTCAGGTCATAATGACCCTACTGCACTGATAACGTAGTCTTGCTACCATCACCTTGCCCCTCAGGTCACAACGACCCTACTGCACTGATAAGTAGCCCATCATTCATTCTTAGTGGTGAATCGAAGTTATGAACGTCGACAACTCCTTAGCACACGTCCCGCAGCAAAGTCCAACTATGAAGTGAACTCATTGGTTCCCAACTGGTTCCGGGATCCTGAGCTCTAACTCCCATTTGGACTACCTTTGCATCTCGGGTTATTGATCATCACCATCGAATCGGATCGGATCAGCCTTCACATTCTTCATCGGATCGGATCGGCCTTAGGCATTCCGATCGAGTCGTGATCCTCCAGGTGATTGGATCGCCCTCCTCCATTGTCTCGTGAATCCAGTCTCCATCGGATCGGGTCGAGTACCCTTCAGCGGATCGGGTCGGGGTCTCCAAGTCCATCGCCATGGATCGATTTGTGGTAAGTCCCTTCAGATCGGATCGTGGTCCTTCAAGCGGTTCAGGTCGGAAAGCACTCCTCCAGGTCGACGGATCGTGCTCACCCTTCTTGGACGGATCGGGTCATTATGCTCATTCGCGATCCAGATCGGATTACTTCAGTTTGGGCGCGGCGCTGCATCGATTCGTCTCGTGGGCCTTGCGCAGGTGGTTCGGTTCGGAGGAGATGACTCGACTCGTGGTGATGTCCCACGGTCCCATAGGGCGATCCGATCGTCCCTCAATCCCCTATCCGATCCGAATCCCTGCACCTTGTCCAGCGAGCTGTTTACGCCATTCGACGGCGTTTTCGACCATTCTAACTATTCTAATCAATCACAAAGCATACCATACAGTCATAGCAACATACATATTCAACCACAAACATCAAAACATCAATATGATAAGTAGAAATGGATCAAACATACCCAAAATCCCATATTTCCCCTTAAGCATGTTTAGGTGAAACTAATGATAGGATTAGCAAAACTTAACCAAATTAACCCAAATTCATATCAGAGGTCTAAAACATCATTGCGAATTTTATAAACATTTCCCCGAATTTTATCATGCTTAAATTCGCTAATTAGCACTAATTACCCCTAATTAGCCATAATTAGTGTAAAACTATGCAAATCACTCACCTTAGCCACAAAATAAACTAAGATCTGAAATAATTCTCTGATTTGATGTGAATCTTAATGCCAAACAGCAGCTCCTTAGTTGCTTTGGTGAAGATCTTCCTTGATTAGGGGTTGCTAAGCCAAATCCTTAACCAAAAGATGATTTGGAGGTGATTTAGAGGTTGGAGGCCATTTTTAGGGTTCCTTGGTGATAAGTGGAGGCTAGAAAACTGAAATGGAATGATTCTCCATCTCATTTCAGCCCTTCCATAACCCTAATCCCGAAATGGGTTATGGGCCTACTCACTAATCACCCGATTTGGCCCGGTTAAGCAGTTTTTCACCCTCCAAACCTTGTTTCAGCCATATCTCCCAAACGGTAAGTCCGTTTGACTATTATGACCACTCTACGAAAAGAGAAACCATCAAACGAATCAAATGGAAGTGGTTTCAGGTCAAAATTCCTTTCCAATCAAAAGTTATGGCCAAAACAGTACCGACTAGGGGTAAAATGGTCATTCAAAAATCAACAAAAATCATGAACATGGGGAATGACTAATAGATATTTCCCAAAGTTACATGACCATACAACTTCATACGGGAAAGAAATAAATATTCTACAATCCTATGATGTGTAGAATACAGGTCGTTACACTCTCCCCCCCTTAAGAAATTTCGCCCCCGAAATTCCCTAATCCAAACACACACAAAGGTCCCGCATGCCTATCATTCATAAAACAACCATCAAACATGCAAAACAAGTCTATCCTAGCATGCGGAATAACTAAATCGCAAAGTAAATCTTACCAGGCAAAGAGTTCTGGATATGCCTTCCTAATGCTCTCCTCTGTTTCCCAAGTACAATCATTCTCGTCCTCGCCCCACTGAACCTTGACTAGCTTCACCGACTTCCTTCGAAGTTGCTTCGTATCGTGCCCCACAATACGACTCGGCTTGCGGTTCCCAACCGCCTCGGATTCTACTTCGAAGTCCTCTAACTGATCAGGTGAAATAGTCACATCTGAGTCGTGAACGAACTTCCTTAGTTGGGAAACATGAAATACATTGTGAACTCCCACCATCTTCTCTGGTAAGCCGACTCTATATGCCAAATTCCCTACTAATTCAAGAACAGGGAATGGGCCAACAAATCTTGGTGCTAATTTGCCTCTCCTGCCAAATCGTATCACGCTCTTCAACGGAGAGATCTTGACAAACACCAAGTCACCTACGGAGAATCTTAAATCTCTTCTCCTCTTATCAGCATAACTCTTCTGCCTATCTTGGGCAGCTTTCATTCGTTGCTGAATGATCTTGATCTTATCGGAAGTTTCCCTCACCACATCTGGTCCAAGCACAAACTTCTCGCCAGTCTCTATCCAACATGATGGTGAGTTGCACGGTCATCCGTACAAAGCTTCATACGGAGCCATACCAATATTGGATTGGTAGCTATTATTATATGCAAACTCTACTAGATGCAAATGGTCATCCCATGATCCACCAAAATCAAATATACACGCTCTCAAGAGATCTTCCAATCTACGATTCACCCTCTCCGTCTGACCGTCGGTCTGAGGATGATATGCGGTACTGAGATGTAGTCCTGACCCTAGAGCCTCTTGTAAGCTTTTCCAAAACCCACTAGTGAACAACGGGTCTGGGTCACTCACAATGCTTTTGGGTACTCCATGAAATCTCACTACCCACTTCATATACAATTCTGCCAACTTGGCTGCCGTTCTGGTCGATTTGACTGGTATAAATCTTGCGCTCTTAGTCAATCGATCCACAATTACCCAAATGCTATCATATCCCGATCTAGTCCTTGGTAACCCATCGATGAAATCCATCGAGACTTGCTCCCATTTCCATTCAGGAGTTTCTAATGGTTGCAACAACCCACTAGGCTTCTTTTGCTCGACTTTAACTAGCTGACAATTCATGCATTTGGATATAAACTTCCCAACGTCTCTTTTCATCCCTTCCCAGTAGTAAGTCTGTCTCATGTCTCGATACATCTTATTACCACCGGGATGTATAGTCAGTTTTGAGTGATGACATTCTCTAAGCACTTCATCTCTCAAACCATTGACATTGGGTACAACTAGCCTTCCATTCTTTCGAAGCCATCCATCTCGATCAAGCCCATACACATTCATCTCCTCATCGATACCCATCTCTAACTTGGAGATGATTTCTAATAGATTAGGATCGTCCCTCTGACTAGAACCAATCCGCTCTATCAAAGTGGGTCTGATCGTCAAACTAGCTAGCATAACTGGATCCAATTCGCACTTTGGTCTGAAATCAAACCCCGCGATATACTCCAGTTGCTTCCATTCAAGAAACATTGCCCCTAAGCTGGCATGTCTCCTACTCAAGGCATCGGCTACCGCATTACCCTTCCCAGGTGTGTATGCGATATCAAAATCATACGAAGCCAAAAACTCTAACCATCTCTGCTGATGGAGATTCAGATCTTTCTGAGATAAGAGATACTTTAACGATTTATGATCGGTAAACAACTCAAATCTTTCTCCCAAGAGATAGTGTCTCCACATCTTCAGCGCAAATACAATCGCTGCCAATTCCAAATCATGGGTAGGATACTTCTTCTCATGCGGCTTTAGCTGTCGACTAGCATAAGCTACAACCCTACCTCCTTGCATCAATACTGCACCCAGTCCGGTACCACAAGCATCCGTGTATACCGTCATCTCTTCATTCCCTTTAGGAATGACTAACACTGGCGCACGCGTCAACCTCTCCTTTAGACTTTTGAAGGCATCCTCACACACTCCGTCCCAGACGAAGGACTGATTCTTCTTAGTCAACTGAGTCAACGGTGCTGCTATCTTGGAGAAGTCCTGGATAAACTTACGATAATATCCAGCTAATCCCAAGAAACTTCTTACATCTGTAGCATTCTTGGGCGTAGACCAATCCTGTACCGTAGCCACCTTCGCAGGGTCCACGGCACTACCACTCTCGGAAACAACATGACCCAAGAATCTCACTTCCCTTCTCCAAAAATGACACTTAGAGAATTTCGCTTTCAATTGGTGTTTCCTCAACACCTCCATCACTATCCTCAAGTGCCCCTTGTGTTCCTCCTCTGTCCTTGAATAAACAAGGATATCATCCACGAACACAAGAACAAACTTATTCAACTGATCTCTGAATACTCGATTCATAAGATCCACAAAATAGGCTGGTTCATTGGTCAACCCAAATGGCATGACCAACCACTCATAAAATCCAGACGGCGTCCTAAATGTCGTTTTCGGAACACTCTCATCCGCTACTCGTAGATGATGAAATCCTGTCGCGAGGTCCAACTGGGAGAACACTCTAGCTCCTTCCAGCTGATCAAACAATTCATCTATCCGCGGTAGAGGATACTTATTCTTCCTCGTCACCTTATTCAACTCGCGATAGTCCACACACAAACGAAGGGAACCATCTGCCTTAGTGGAAAACACAACTGGTGATCCCCACTCGGAGACACTCCTTCTAATAAATCCCTTCTTCAAAAGATTGCTGACTTGCACCCCGAGCTCTCGCTGCTCCCTTGGTGCCATACGACGAAGTGGCATCACTATAGGTCTGGCATCTTTCACTAAATCAATACGGAACTCAATCTCTCGGTGTGGTGGAAGCCCGGTCACCTCCTCGAAGACGTCCGGATACTGGCCAACCACGGGCACATCTGAAAACTCATCCTGCGGGATGTCGAGGGAATTTACAAAACTAGCCATAACCCCATCACTAGGTAGACTACCAAACACTACCCTCCGCCCATCATCCGCCCTCACTGTCACCAAAAAGCCCTCACAGTCTACCACCACCCCGTATCTTTGGAGCCAATCGACTCCCAATATAATGCCATATCCAGTAAAGCCCAAAACAAAGCAATCACATACAAACATACATCCATGACTCGATAAGACCAAATTCCTGCAAATCATACTAAGGCTAGTCGAACCACCAATCGGGTTCGTCACAACTAATGGTCTATCGACTATCTCGGGTTCCAGTCCCAACCTATCTACCAGGTCACTAGATATGAAGGAACGGGAAGCCCCAGTATCAAACAAAACTCGAACTGGTACATCATAAATAGAAAGCATACCTTGAATAACAACATTCTTTCCTTTCTCCGCCGCAGTTGGGGCATTCGACGAAGAAGGAATAGCATCAAGAGCATATGCTTTCACGATCTGCTTCTCCTTAAGAGGTTGCGGACACCTGTCCTTCTGATGTCCCACTTGACCACAGTTGTAGCACTTCCTTTCCGCTGGCTTGGCCCGACATTCTTTAGCATAATGGCCCTTCTTTCCACAGCTGAAGCACTCAACATCCTTCTTGCTCTTTTTCTGGCCACCCTTAGATTGGTCCTGCTTCCTCTTATTCTGAGAGCTATTCTTGCCTCCACCGCCTGCTTGCGACTTTGGCGCTTCTGCAGATGCAGCCTCAGTCTTTGACTTAGGGTAAAGACTCTCTGATCTCAAAGCTTTCCCCACGATCGATTCAAAAGTCTCATCGATGTGGTTGATAAGCCTTTCCCCCAAGTACCCATCCAAACCAGTAATGAACTTCTCATTCTTCTTCTCAGGAGTATCGATAAGAGACAGTCCATACTTCGACAAAGTGTCGAACTTAGCAATATAATCAGAAACTGCCCTCCCATTCTGCTTGAGTTCCAAGAACCTCTTGAACAACATTGACTTCTGGGCAGCTGGAATGAACTTCTCGCTAAAGCGAGCCTTGAACTGAACCCAAGTAACCTGGTCCTCTGGAGTAGCTGTTCTAATAACATTCCACCAATTCATCGCTCGCCCTTGCAGCTGACGAGACGCTAGCCTTCTCTTCATCGCATCCTCAAGACCCAAGTCATCGAAGATACGGTCGCAGCTATCCATCCAATCTTGAACATCTGTGGCCGACTCCGTTCCGTGGAACGGCTTCCCACCAAGATTAGTGTAATCCTTGCACAACTTGGCGAAATCGACCCTAGGCGCCTGCACTACTGGGCCAACACCAACTCCGGGGTTGGGAACTGCCCCTTGCACTTCCCTAAGCATGTCTCTCATGGGGTTGGTAAACATCGCCCTCATGTCAGCGGCATTCCCATTATTGGCCCCTCTACCGGTACCTCTAACATGTCGGCTCATCGTCAATCTGTAAAAGGAAAACGATTAACGACCCCATAGTGGTACTAGTGCAGCGCAACTTCATTCTTATACTACTAATAGTATATATATACATAGCTTTTGAAAACCAAAGTAATCACAAATACGTGCTCTCATACACGTACTAACTCTCCCTAGTGTCTTTCCCTAGGTTAACTACGCAACCTAGAGCTCTGATACCAAGTGTGACTGCCCGCCCCGCACCAACCGACTTTTACTCCAAAAAGTGCGCTGTACACATGTCCAGTTAGCATGGAACGGGTCGTGAGAAGGAAAAGGAAGAAGGAAATGAACATACAAGGAACCTGTAGAATGTCTCACAGCGCATAGGACAAAATATCATAATAACATACTTGACATAAAACAGGAGAGACAGTGCATAAGCTGAAAATCAGAACTAAACATCATAGCAGCGGAAATCCAAAAATACAGCTTATTACAACTTTCAAACCATCTCAAAGCAAAAGCAAGATAAATGAGGTACACTACTAATGCCCAAGTAGCGACCACTAACGACACAGGGAGAATGTGTGTATATATATATATATATCATACGTGGAAGCCTCCTGCCCGCCTCCGAATCAGCTACTCGCACATCACCAGCTAACCTGTCTCTAGTCTGCTCGTGTGAGCACCCAGAGTAATAAGAGGAGACATAAAACTCTGGGTTAGACATAAAGCCTGGTATGAGCGATAAGCATCTAAAGTGAACAATAACAGGTAGACTAAAAGATACCTGAACCTGGACCTGCAACCAAAGAGTTAGCACTACATACTGTACAACACTCTGAGGTATCATATCAATCAATATAAAGATACGGAGGTGGGGGAGGTGTGCATGTCATAATGATGGCAAACAATCAAGCATAGCATCCATCCTCACATCTCTCACTCAGTGCGTAAAGTATACGATATTCACCACTTCGATCACCCAACATACCTTGCTACGATCACTTTGCCCCATGAAGTCATAAATGGCTTCATTGCACTGATAACGTAGCCACTAATCATTTGCTATGTCCACTTTGCCCCATGGAGTCACAAGAACCCCACTGCACTGGCTCATAGCCTTACTAATCCTTACTATGTCCACTTGCCCCATGGGGTTATTCACCCCATCTGCGCTGGCTCATAGTCTTACTACGCATCACCTTGCCCCTCAGGTCATAATGACCCTACTGCACTGATAACGTAGTCTTGCTACCATCACCTTGCCCCTCAGGTCACAACGACCCTACTGCACTGATAAGTAGCCCATCATTCATTTTTAGTGGTGAATCGAAGTTATGAACGTCGACAACTCCTTAACACACGTCCCGCAGCAAAGTCCAACTATGAAGTGAACTCATTGGTTCCCAACTGGTTCCGGGATCCTGAGCTCTAACTCCCATTTGGACTACCTTTGCATCTCGGGTTATTGATCATCACCATCGAATCGGATCGGATCAGCCTTCACATTCTTCATCGGATCGGATCGGCCTTAGGCATTCCGATCGAGTCGTGATCCTCCAGGTGATTGGATCGCCCTCCTCCATTGTCTCGTGAATCCAGTCTCCATCGGATCGGGTCGAGTACCCTTCAGCGGATCGGGTCGGGGTCTCCAAGTCCATCGCCATGGATCGATTCGTGGTAAGTCCCTTCAGATCGGATCGTGGTCCTTCAAGCGGTTCAGGTCGGAAAGCACTCCTCCAGGTCGACGGATCGTGCTCACCCTTCTTGGACGGATCGGGTCGTTATGCTCATTCGCGATCTGGATCGGATTACTTCAGTTTGGGCACGGCGCTGCATCGATTCGTCTCGTGGGCCTTGCGCAAGTGGTTCGGTTCGTAGGAGATGACTTGACTCGTGGTGATGTCCCACGGTCCCATAGGGCGATCCGATCGTCCCTCAATCCCCTATCCGATCCGAATCCTTGCACCTTGTCCAGCGAGCTGTTTACGCCATTCGACAGCGTTTTCGACCATTCTAACTATTCTAATCAATCACAAAGCATACCATACAGTCATAGCAACATACATAATCAACCACAAACATCAAAACATCAATATGATAAGTAGAAATGGATCAAACATACCCAAAATCCCATATTTCCCCTTAAGCATGTTTAGGTGAAACTAATGATAGGATTAGCAAAACTTAACCAAATTAACCCAAATTCATATCAGAGGTCTAAAACATCATTGCGAATTTTATAAACATTTTTCCCGAATTTTATCATGCTTAAATTCGCTAATTAGCACTAATTACCCCTAATTAGCCATAATTAGTGTAAAACTATGCAAATCACTCACCTTAGCCACAAAATAAACTAAGATCTAAAATAATTCTCTGATTTGATGTGAATCTTAATGCCAAACAGCAGCTCCTTAGTTGCTTTGGTGAAGATCTTCCTTGATTAGGGGTTGCTAAGCCAAATCCTTAACCAAAAGATGATTTGGAGGTGATTTAGAGGTTGGAGGCCATTTTTAGGGTTCCTTGGTGATAAGTGGAGGCTAGAAAACTGAAATGGAATGATTCTCCATCTCATTTCAGCCCTCCCATAACCCTAATCCCGAAATGGGTTATGGGCCTACTCACTAATCACCCGATTTGGCCCGGTTAAGCAGTTTTTCACCCTCCAAACCTTGTTTCAGCCATATCTCCCAAACGGTAAGTCCGTTTGACTATTATGACCACTCTACGGAAAGAGAAACCATCAAACGAACCAAATGGAAGTGGGTTCAGGTCAAAATTCCTTTCCAATCAAAAGCTATGGCCAAAACAGTACCGACTAGGGGCAAAATTGTCATTCAAAAATCAACAAAAATCATGAACATGGGGAATGACTCTAATAGATATTTCCCAAAGTTACATGACCATACAACTTCATACGGGAAAGAAATAAATATTCTACAATCCTATGATGTGTAGAATACGGGTCGTTACATATACTCATTCTAGGATATTACTGATCCTATCTGAAATGAGTATGTTCATCTTGGACACTACTGGTTCTATTTTTGACGAGTTCATTAATATGTTATATTCTAGAACTAAGGTTAACCAAAGCTCTGATACCACGTTGTGACGGCCCCAAACCCCCGTTCCATGGTGGCAAGGGTAATCTTTGGAATATAACACATAAACAATTAACAACAGAACATAAATATATAAATATGCTAGATAATGTACAACAGAATACACTGGATAAACATAATCATCAGAGTTACATAGTATACAGGACCATACTTAGTACAAAAATACAGTTCAGATTTACATAAAATGTCTACAGCGTAATCAAAACATAATACTTACAGCAGGAGCTGAATAGCATAAAAAGAAAGAAATGATAGAACCCATCTTCAGCCCCATAGCTATCCAGAGAGAGCCTGCTAAAACCTGAATACAAGGTTGCCCATGTAGGAATAGGGGCCCCCAAGCTTGCAAGTGAAACAAACTACGAGTCAATCATGGGACTGGTATGAGAAATCTACTTAACTTATTCTATAATAAGGCCAATCACAGGACCACGCCGCTAACGCGAAACGGGTTTACTCCATTGGATTACCAGTGCTTGAAACAAGTAAATAATTTAAACATCGCAATGTTTTTTATAAAAATGAAGCCATTATAAGACTCAGTTCCCATCACACAATGCAACGCAAACCGGAGGATAGAGTTTTACCTTATAATGGCCAAAATATGCTTGATACGAATAAAACAAAAGCATTTGATATTATTACTAGTGTTTATATGTTTCAAAAACAATTTCAAGCATAAGTATCAATCATAGACGGCATAAATGCCTCATACCACTATGTCGCCATATATAGGTATACAATCAAAACCGCACGATGTCGTATTTGGAAACTAGATTTCCGTCATGAACCAAGGCAAGGGATCGTCCTTACTGCTTCGAGACAATCTAGCCTACCATGTCTCAGGCAAGTATTCAGTCAAGCCTTGGATCGTCAGGGCCGGTCCACATGGACTGGATTAAAATGCCTGAATACTGCGTTTCCCCGCCCTATGGGGCATAAACTGGTCATATACTGACCAAACCATCAGCCCCGAAGTTACCGATATAACCGAGGTGCCTCGCTATCCATCATCAACATAAGTAAAATATTCGGGAGTGTAAAACCCAAAACACCACTCCTAGCTAGAAAGAAACGCATGTCCTCCCTGAAGTCCTCTCTCGTTTCTGGTCCATACCGGGGTGTGAGGCTCGCGAATCAACGCTAAACACAAAGCTAGCTATTTAAATCCCTGCTTTGATAATCAACCACTAGACTCTGCTTTTCAACAAAAGCCTTGATCACTGCATCTCAACATGTCACACAGGCAATTCACGCCATGCAACTGACGTATATCAATCAAACATAATGAAATCCAATGTCGAACACACAGTCCATTTACAAGTACGTTCTGGGTCTGAAAGAAACCGGAGGAACCTTATTCCTCTTTCGTATGTCCAATACAGGAGAGAGGCCCTCGCATATCCGAACGATCAACAAGTACGTCCGGACGACCACCATTGTAACCCGTTCAGGGCAGCAACTCCCATCAAAGGCATCATTAGCCATCCATTCGATGTGAAGATCCTCGGTCTTATCTTCATATCTTCGACTTCTAACCGTCGACCAATTATTTGAAATGAGAATTAACTCTTCCTTTTCAAATAATCTACGTATATTTAGAATTTCAAATCAATTCATTTCAATGGTTAAATTATCTGACATCCATAATTCAGTTCATTAATGTAATTTTCACGTCAAACACATTCAACCATCAAATATCCTATAAACCGAGTAAATTCAGTTTATTTCCATTCCATATCATTTATAATATTTTATAACGATTTATCGATATTTTTATTTATTTAAATATAGCCAATTTATTCAAACGATGCTTCAAGCCATAATGCGACCATGGCGCAGTTTTTCTCCAGATTTGATTTATGCATATCTGAGAATCTAACCATTGGATCTTTATATATTTTATATCATTGGAAAGATCTTTTCAAAGCGGACCCAACGGTTCTAGTTTTGGGAAAATCCGACGGTCGGATCTCCTGGTACAATCGTTTGAAGTTCCGATTTCAAAATACGGACTACAGCGTTGTTATTCGATTTAACTTAATTATATTTATATATATTAATATAATCCATTCTGCCGCTGTTTTCATTCAGATTTGAATTTAACATTTCACAAAATCTAACCGTTGGATCTTTACAAATTTGGTGTCGTTGGATAGATATTTCCAAAGCGGACCTAACAGTTTCAGTTTCGGGAAAATCCGATGGTCGGATCTCCCGCAATAATCGTTTAAAATCACGGTTTCAAAATACGAACTACAGCTTCGTTATTCGATTTATTTTAATTATATATATATATACAAATATAATCCGTTCTTCGATTTCCACACCATTTCATTTCATATATGTGATAAAAATAATATTTTTATCCAACAAATATCTATTTCAACACATGACTATTTTTAATACTTCATATATATATATATATATATATATATATATATATATATATATATATATATAAGAATGTGATTTTTATTGTTAAAACGATTTATTTAAAACATGTGTATTTTTAGCGATTCCTATATATAATAAAATTGTGCTTTTTATTGTTAAAACAATTTATTTCAAGCATGAATATTTTTAGCGATTCGTATATGTAATAAAAATATATTTTTTATTGTTAAAACAATTTATTTCAAACATGAATATTTTTAGCGATTCGTATGTATAATAAAAATGTGATTTTTATTGTTAAAACAATTTATTCATCATATAAATATTTTCCCAACCCATGAATATATTTCAATACATGAATAGAAATCAAACACAGAAATATTTCAGAAAATTTCGGCAGCATAACGGCAGGGGGTTTAAAAACCAGCAACGTCCCGAGTACGGCTCCTCGCACTACGTTACGCTTCGCAGCGTTCCCTAAGGGGCTTATCCTTATAATCTAAATATTTCAATCATTTTCATATCCCAATGGATTTTTCCACAAACAATTCCAATTCTGTTTCAACCACAAACAATCATTATCAACCATTTGCACTTATCAACCAAATTTCATGTCAACCAAAATCCAAACAATCACAACCAATATATATCGTCCATGGTCTGTGGACGAGGGAAGTATATATATGTATATAAATATATTTCGATTTCATTTTAATCATTTCAATTCCATTCAACACACATATGATTTTTACAACGTATATATAACTTATTCATCGCATATACAACTTATACAACGCTTACACACATGAGTTGTACAACGCTTATATAACTTATATATCGATCGTATAATTTATACATCGCCATTCCATATCGTTTATAATTTAGAAATCTCACACTGGGTTCCACTTCTCCAAAAATTGTAGGAAGCTCCAAAAATTCTCCGGTCTCTTCTAGAATGTAGAAGACGTCCACACGAGTCCAATGTCTCTTGTTTCACTGGATTTCGACAAAATAGCAAAAGGAAATGATTTTTATCGTGAAATCAAAATCCGTAGCACTTTAAAGGGTTATAAATAGTTTAAAATATTTATTGCTGTTACCTCTCAATAAACGTTCAAAACTAGGTATGGATTTTTCTTCGAATCCGAAGCACGTGAGTGAAATCGGAGTATGCCACCTCGAAGAGGAGGAAGAGGCGCGTAGATCGACCGTGGGCTTGGCGAACTCGACGACGGTCAGGAGCTCCGGCGGTGCGATGAAAGCTGCGGCTTTCGAGGTCTAGATCTTCACAAATATGGAACGACTCGAGGCCAGTATGGATTTAGAGATTGGAGAAATCTCTACAAAAAGCTCTTCGTTGAGTATTTTGAGGGGAATCAGAGGAAGAAAGATTGAACATCATCCTCCACTCGATAACAGGTGTTATCGGGTTTCGTTGGTCCACGTAGAAGTGAGAAGGAACGTGATTGGGCGATGGGTTTTTATTTTAATTTTTAATTTAATTAAATCCAAAAATACCCTTTTCTCATACAAACTCCAATTCAAACCCAACGACTGTCTTCCCTAGCTAATTACCCCCATTCCAAACACAATGGAATATGTTTCATAGGCCCATTCGACTGTTTCAGTCAGTTTTTCTTCAAATTAAAATATAAAACATTCAAATATGGATTTGAACGTACATTTCACTTTGCTCGGGCCACATACTGGTTCCAAAAATTCCTGAAAAATAAATCTAGCTATGTTTGGATGATACGGTCCCAACAAAACTGATTTCGTCAAATTTGGAGACTATCTGAAAAATGCCCGTTTTCTGGTCAATTCAAATTGACTAAAATTAACCAAACACATTTTCCTTTGCCATGCTCACATATTAACTCCAAAAATTATGGAATTTGAAACCTAGCAATAATTTGACATTCCGGATCCAACAAAATTGGTTTCGTTGAAAACGGAGTTCGTTTGCAAAATGTCTATTTTCAAGGGCTATATAAACTCCATAGCGACCTTTCTGAAAATTCATTTGGCCATAACTTTTGATTCCCGCAACGAAATTTCGATTTTTCAGATTCATTAGAAATATATTTATAAAAAGATTTAAATATTTTTTTGTTTCACTAAAATACGTTTTATTTTGCATCCGGTACAGTCAGTCAAAGTTCGAATTCAAATTTTCAAACTGTCGCGCCATTTCAGGCCTTGTTTTATAATTAAAATAAATATATTTATTTTCCAACATCGATTCAAATAGACTTTTGGTCGTTATTATTTAAAATAATTTATTTTAAATATTCAAAATCCACTAAAATAGCCAAATTAAATTTTTTTAAATTGGTTCAGATTTTTCGGGTAGTTTCAGGGCTTTTCCTTACATAGCCTCATATTATGATAGAAAATTTTAGTACCTAATTAAAATCCAAATCAAATGTTTGTTATCTGAATCGAGTGAGAAATTATTTTTTTGATAGGTATAAATAAATATGAAGTTATATATTTGAACTCTAACTCTAGAATCATTGAAATAAAATGACCTGCATATATGCTACGTATTTAATGAGGTTGGTTTCCTAGTTATACAATCTTATTTGGATCACTTTAACTTTTATTATTTTTATTTTATTCAATACAAAATTGTTCATAAATTGCTTTATAAGTTACAATCGTGTTTAAAACCATTTCATAAAGAAGAATCTATCTGAAACATCGAATTCAAGCTTACCATAATTTGATTTTCTTCGTATAATACTCTACTAAACCTAAGAGTATACACAAATTACCAACTTTTTTGCTTACTAAAAATTAATTTATTTAACTTTTTCCAACATTCAAATGGTCACCTAACAAATTGTGAGTCTTAACTGAATCAACCTTTCAACATTTTTTCCTTAGAGTATTCTAGGGAAAGTCGTTATGGATTGCACTCAATTGATTTATAAGACTTAGAAATTTATAAAAAAACTAAGATTTTTATAAAACTAGGCTTATTAAAACCTACCTATCAATTTGACCAATTAAAACCCGACTTTTTTAATTTCAAAAAGTCAGTTCAGAAAATCTTACATCATTTATTTCCAAATATATAAAATAACTTAAATAATTTATTTACTAATACTCATCTTTGGGTTTGTTTGGATTCGAACTCACCATGATCACAATGATAAAGAAAATAACATACTAAATGCACTACAATGACTGCATAAGCAAAAATTTGATTGTGTGGTTACCATAACTCACCTCAAACTATACAAAGAAAGCGTATTTTGCTCAAATTTAAAATATTTAAGACTTAGAATAATAATGCTATTATTTTTCATGAAATATTTTTGAAATTATTCTAAACCAAACAAGATTCAAAAATCAAAACTTCATTCAAATCCTACTTCATAAATCATATCTATGTAAATTATCATTATATATATAATAACCTTATATTATAATAATTCATTCTTATTATAATAAAATTTTATCAAGTATTTATCTTTTAATTGTTCCATCTAACATTAAAATTATATTAAGTAACTTATGTTTAATGGTGACTTTTATCTCAACAATCTTCTTGAACACCTAATTGCACAATGTAATTCATAAGGGTTCATTGCAAACACGCTTAGAATCTCAAATAAATGCTTATATACTAGTATAACCTAAATTCACAATCAATAAATAATGGTTAATGCTCACAAACTATTCAAACATGACAAAACATAAACTAATGATAATAAATAAATATTATCATCAACAAATAAAAATATACAGATAAGTATATAATTTGGAAAAAATCAATTCTTTACATATATAAATTATATCCTAGGTAAAATATTACATTTGCCAACTTTTAAAAAATCAATATCGTGTTTGTTTGCCTTTTCTAATTGGTTAAAAATCCCTATTGACAATGTGGCATCCCACTTCTCGACCAGAATTCATAAAAAACTCAGTAGACTAAATAATATATTTGTAAGCATAAAAGTACGCTATCATATATAAACACTCTCAATCCCATCATGTTCTCACTTACCTTATCTCAATAAGCTACCTCATCATAGTAAAGGTTTCCTTTTAACATTCAACTCTAATACTAATTGTAATAGTCCTATTTTTCTACCATCATAAGTCGACATTGAATACGGTTATGGTATTCTAATGCTGAATATCCAATTATCGAAAGACAAAAAGAAAAGGAAAGAAAACAGAAGGAACATAATCTCATAGTGAAAACAATAACATATATAATAATAAACGGTGATGAACCTACATTCCAAAATAGAAAGCATATCAGAGTTAAAAACAAATCCCATAAGCTAGCCACTTGTAAACTTTCGATGTTACAATTGATAATAGATATATAAAATATAGCGGAAAATAAAATACTATGATAGGAGAACATCCAGCTCTACTCTATGAGCTTCATGACTAACCATCGACAACCTAGAGAAAAATGCTTGGTCTGATGTAAGCATTATAATGAAATAAAACATGGGACGGTCTAGAAAAATAGTATGAGAAAACTCAAGTAAAGTGGAATATGCGATAATTCTGTGAGATCATTTCGATATGCCAAAAGGGTTTTACCTCATGGGAATAATATCCACACATGAACATATGCATAAAAATAATTAGTGATGTAATAGGAAAGAAATGACATTATAATATAAAGCTAAAGGAATGGATGGAACAAGTAAATGTTGGGAAGAGCACGCAACACTTCTCAATGTAACTAAGGAAATGATTTAAAAATTTAAAACAAGTGGCGAAAAAATTATATTGTAAAAGACTAGGAGGTTGTGCTCCACGACCAAAATGTATACCTCTAGAATATACTTTAAATGGTCACTCTCATCTGTGGCACCGTTGGATGTGTACAAGTTGGACCTGTTCAAATTCACTAAGCATCTGAGTATCTCACATCATAGAGTTTATAATGGATACCAATCTAAAATAAATGTGAACATGAAATAATCCCATACAACTTGACATCCATTTGTTTATTTATTTATGACAAAGAATAAAAAATATGCCAATGAGCAAAAAAAACATCTTGGATTAACAAAACGCAAGAAGATGAGATTAATTACAAGCTTCGAATTGAAACAAGTAGAATGAATATATCCAACATAACTATGAGGGTTCACCCCCTTCCACAGATGTGTGCCTCTTAATAACATATAGTATACAACTCATGCTTAGTCTTGCGAACGTCCAAGCTAGAACCCGCCACTTCGAGAATCCAAATATACTCACATCAACACATGCATGCAAAACAACAACCACCAGATAAGTATGAATATACTCAAAAGGGGTGACCCATATAGATTAGGTCCCACTCGCACTTTTGTTTTATTTTTTCTGGTATTGGATTCCAAAGATCCAAATGAGTAACCAATCATGTTAGGATAGCAAAGGATGAAGATTGAAATAAAATTTATAGTTAAGAAAGTAGCCAATAGAAATGAACGAATGATTGAATATGCGAATTTAGATCACATACTCTTGTCCAAACAGAGGAATCAAGATTTTAATGCTTTTGATTATGGCATATGCTTGGATTTCACATTACATGTATTTGTAAGTCAACCTTAAAGTACTTTTTCAATAAAATACTCTTTATAGAGGAAATAAAATTAAAGTACACTAGATTAAGGTTCATCAATTATTAAAATATTGTTTACCATAAACCTAATACAATTTACGCTTGCTTTCTTTGAAATAGTCCCTTTTAAAAGGCATCTTAATTATAAATTATTGTTTGTAAATTTAAAACTTATATTTATTACCAGAGAGGATAATAAATCCATATAAACATTATTATAAGTTTAAATTAACACTAATCATCCTAAAGGATAATTTATAAATACTCTTTTATTAAATTTACTTAATAAGTTTAAAATAATTTATTAGATTAGTTAATTATTTTTGTAAACCAATATATTTGCTTAACTCATCAAAATGAAAAAGGTTAATTATGTTCAAATCACAATACTCAAAATGTTTTACTAAATCTAGACATCATTAATTAAAATGATTTAATTAATTTCAACTATCATTAGTTTAAAATAATAAACTAAATTTTACACCACTAGCTTAAAAATAGTAATTAAATTAAAAACCGTTATTCAAAATGATCAATAAACTCAAAGTTTCATTTATAACATAAATAAATGAATTGAAGTATCATTAACTAAAATGGATAATCAATTTTAAGTTAAACTAAATTAATTAAAATAATTAATCAATTTCCAAATATCAATAATTAAAATGGTAATTCAATTCAAATATTCATTTTTATGAAAACTCGTACTCAAGTCGAACAATATAATTTAGTTATTTCGAGCATGACACTATAAATGATATATGAGATGAGTATTTAAATAAAGGCATCATATGAATATGACAGAATAAATAAAAGCAGCTAATGGAAATGAATAAATAAATAAAAACAACATTTGCATATGTACAAGTAGCGAAAAATAGATAAATATGAACAACGTATGAGCACAAGTAGATAAAGAAAATACCTAGTAAATCACACTCAAATGTAAGTGTAAATATTTCTAAGTGTCCATTGCGACCTAATTTGTTACATACAATCTAATTTCCTTTTTACTCTTCCCTTACAACGAAATGATTATTTATGTCATTTGTTTTTAAATCCAGAAATTTATTCGGATGGATAATTGCATAATAGTGTAATATTTCAAGCTATCATCAACATAATTTATACCAGTATAGAAATTACATAATAAACTTGGATGTGAGTTGACTCATCGAGATTCTAATTATCATCGAAGCATGCTGGTTTGAACTGAAATTTAATGGATGGTTGATTTTTATCCTAAAATTCAAACATCTCACGTCTCGGTCAATCCTACCGTGTCACATAGACATCGATGATAGAAGCCAATGCGAAAGAATATATCCAAATACAACCTCGTATAAGACTTAAAAATTCAATTACAACACACTGGATTAGCTAAATATTCAATTAACCTAGTAATATAAGTAATATCGAAAGCTCCTTCTTCATTATTTAAATACCATTTCCCTCTTAAACTTTACAAGCAACAAAACCCATAACATACGACTTTCCCCTTTCTCTCCTCTCCCTCCTTGCCTAATGAAAACAAAATCTTCCATCTCCATTCAACTCCCCTTCATGTTCTCTTGCAAACACCACCACCATAGTATACTTGACTTCACCTCCTGAAATCCAATTATGGCCATCATATGCAAAATCTAATTGTCGCTCCATCCACATTGCGCTTGGATATTATTGAAATTCGAGGAGAGGTGAGTTTTTCGAAGAGGAACTCAGCCGAATCAAGGTCATCTCCGCCTCTTTCAAATGCTTAAGAACACAAACCCTAGTCTATAAATGTTACAACTAAGAACAACCTATGGCTATAGCATGCAACTAGGTAAGCACCAAAATGAAGATCTCAATAATACAAAGCAAACGAATAACTTTTCGATATTTTCAAGGAATTATCGATTTTATATTGAATTTCAAGTTTTTAAAGAATTTAGGCTTCGTTTCTTTAGACATGAACTAAGAGATGAAAGTACAGGCCCATAAGAATAGATGGAGCAGTAGAGAAAATTTGTGCAGAGTATGTTATGTATTGATATATTAGTTTTGAAATTATTGGTGTTTTTCGTACAAGATGGTTCATATGTAAACTTCAAATGAAAAAATATAAAAAATAATCGCGCTTAGAGATATGACAAGATTCCGAAACAATTACTGTATACACTCATTATCATACTTCATGAAGTCAAAAAACACTGTCATTTACTGAGAAATCATCAAATGACAAATTTGAACATCTTTTAAAGTAAAAACTACGCAAAAACCCCATGATTTAAATTAATAGTATGTCATAAAAATCAGGTCGTATTATTAACAATTTATTTTAGTATTATTTTGTATTTCGATTCAAATGCTGATTCGGACCCAAATTATTTATTACCGTAAACAAACTTACAGAACGGATTTATAATCAATACTAATTAATTAAAAGAGGTAAAAGAGATTATTGAATCAAGTTAATTTTTTTGAAATCGTATTAAATCTAGTTAATTTATATTAAATTTAGTAGATCAAATATATAAATAATCACTGAATTGAAATTCAATTTATTAAATTCCAAAAATCTTATTATTTCAATATTTAAGATTAATTAAACAATTAAAATTCAATAATTAAAGGATATGCTTCTCCTTATGTAGAATTTTATAATAGGTCATAACCAACTCTTACCTTTCTTGAAAAGTTGATAAGGAGCTTCTTGTTCACTTATTAACTTTATCTTCTCTTAAGAGTTAAGTCTCTCCATTTTTACTTGTTATTTCTTTTAGACCTAATTAATTAAGCTTAAAAAGCTTCTAATAGTTTAAAGAAGAAATATTTTTATTCCTAATTAGTGTTATCCTAGGATATAAGTGTAGGTAAAATAATATTTATCAATAAAATGATTTTCAATCACAATATTGATATTTTTTTCAATTTTTATGGACATTTTTTCAAAACAAGTTTATCATCTTTACTTATGATTTAAAAGGAGGTTAAAAAGCTTGTTAAATATTAACATTTTATCTAAGATTCAATTATCTACAGTAATTTAGATATTTTAAAATCAAGTATCTAAAGTTTCAAATCATTATAAATGGACCAAGGGCATTGCGAGGTGACTACTCTTGTATATTGTTGGCTATATCTTAATGTAACCATCCAATCTATTCTTCATATTTGTTATATGTAATTAGAATAATTCTGGTCCCTTATGTGTACTCCTTGTCATAGTAATGTATTATATCTTATCAACATAGATTACATTTTGTCTCTTATATAATGAATTTATATGTGCATATGTTGTCTAATCTATTAAAGATAATTCGCTTTTTTTTTCAACTAAATATTCAAAAAATATGTGATACTTTTCTGACTAGCCCACTTCTAAATAGTCTCTATTCATTATTATTTAGAACTTAAATTGTGATGATTGCAAAAATTCCAAATAAAAAAAGAACTATAACTACAAATATTGATCTCTTTTATTTGGCACTCAAATAATTGTTACAACTTGAGTCACCCCACCTCCGTTAAGGTCACTCACAAAGGGAATGCCTTAACTTCGGTGGAGCAATATAGGTAAAAATACAGATAATTTACAACACAGACATATAAACAACGTAAAAACTAAATTTATTTCATAAGTACTTGGTTCAGTTAAAACATTACAACAACTGTCTCAAACCAACTACCAAATTATTACAACAAAATCTCTGTCTTGAATTAAAACATAAAGAAGCATTAAAACAACAGTAAGGCAACATAAATCCCCAATAAGAGATTGTCCAAAGCCATAGCCCAAGGAAAAAGATTCCAAGCAATACATCTACTCTCTTCAAGCTGGAAATGATCCGATCTAAGCTGAAATATTCCCTCCTTGCGGAAAAGAAGACGAAAGAAAATGGGTCAGACATGAGTCTGGTAAGTCCAGTGACTATTTAGCATGTAAAAAAGAAAAAGGGTTATGACATGAATAAACTGAATCTAGGACAACACCCTCGAAATAAGATAATAAGGTTGAATATGCTATCGCACTCGTTTCACTTATTTGCACCCCCTTACAAGTGTTTCAACTAGCACCATGTGTTCAAGATAAATGATCCCCTTTTTATCGATCGACTCCTACTTGTATACGTTTACCGCTTGTGTCATTCGGCCCCGCATGATTGTAGATACCTGTGCTGGTCCCACCATGGGGTGTATCAAATCCTATGGTGGCAACCCAACACAATTCAAGATGCACAGAGTATAACTACTGATGCCCAGTGCCTTCTTTTTCCACAACGGAGTACGTGCACGACCGCAATCCGTCGGAATCTACCCTGATGCACCACCCGCCGTTGTTTTAACCGCTTATAATCAGCCCAGTAATCGTGCCCCACCCTGCCTAGTTCAGGGTACCATGATACATCTATGTGGGTTACTACTGAAACAGGTCCCCGTTACTAGGGCTTCCTAATCAACATGTTAAAATGGTTAAGTGTTCTCAAATTAACCTAACCCCACCCATCAGTTTAGTTAACATGTTGCATTGGTTAAGTGTTTCCTTAATTAACTTAACCCTACCATTCCTGTCTTAGCTTTAATTCATTCATTAAAGCACCAACCACTCACGCTAGATATGTATTGTTGCGGTTGCTGGATGTGTCGGTCGGTTCCGGGCAGTCTTACACCGCAACTCAATCTAACCTCGGGTTCCTTTGGGCTTGATGCACTAACCTCTCACATTAGATATATATTGTTACGGTTGCTAGATGTGTCGGGCGGTTCTGGGCAGTCTTACACCGTAACTCAATCTAACCTCGGGTTAGGCATATTCGTCTTTTATTTAAATTATATATTTACTTTTCATATTTATATGTAAATTTTCCACAATTATTGCCATTCAAGTCATGCCCAATTTTTCCTCTAAATCATATTCAAAATTTTTGGTATATAAATTATACCATTTTTATGCCACTAATCATTTATATATTTATATGCCAAATTATGCCAATAATATAAATTTAAGGTTTTCCCAACGTTACCTACGTCATACGTTCGCAAAATTCACATAATGTTAGGCTCGTAACTTAGCCTAACTTATATACAAAAAGGGAAAGAAGGGAACATGTGCCATTCATACAACATAATAAGGATCTAACTAAACATGTGTCATATAAAGTTTGGCATAAAACAATGAACTTGCATTTTTGGATCCAATTAACATGAGTATTAAGCATATGAAATTACCCAAATCCAACTAGGCATGTAAATGTAAACTTGCAATTTGGATCCAATATGAATCTTAGCATATAGAATTACACAAGTTCAACTAGGCATGTGAATGTAAACTTTTATTTTGGATCCAATAAACATGAATCTTAAGCATATGGAATTACACAAGTTCAACTAGGCATGTGAATGTAAACTTTTATTTTGGATCCAATAAACATGAATCTTAAGCATTTGGAATTACACAAGTTCAACTAGGCATGTGAATGTAAACTTTTATTTTGGATCCAATAAACATGAATCTTAAGCATATGGAATTACACAACTTCAACTAGGCATGTAGATGTGAACTTTTATTTTGGATTCAATTTTCATAGATCTAAATGTAGATTTAAACATAATACATGTCCTAGCCTAACAACTTGCATGTAACATAACATTAAAAAGTCACCAAATTTACATGATTGGTTTAACATCAACATAGTAACCACAATAGCCTAACAAGTTGCATGTAAAATAACATGAATAAGTCACCAAATTTACATAATACATGATTGGTTTAACACGAACATAATAACCACAATAGTCTCATAAGAATAAACGATAAAATCAATAGAAGAATAGACATGAATCAGCATCATCATTATCTTACAACTAGGAATAATGCTAGTTTTCACTTTATTACAAATCATAACTTTTAATCGTTCACATCTAAATAATAACAGGACTTACAAACAAAAGAAAGTCTTTTTTTTTGGGATCTGTTTTCTGAAACTGAAAAGCAATCCCTTGAAGAAGACTATCAATTCTCTAAGTTAGTTTTGATTCATAGCTTTTAACTTGTTTTCTAATTGAAGAAGAAATGGTGGCTAGGCTAGAACGATCATGGACAACATGGTGGCTCTTTGGAATGAATTTGTGTGATTTAAGGTTTGAGGACTAGGGTTGCTTTTATAGAAGTTTAATTTTATGTGAGCCGTTAGATCATTCTAGGAGCAATCACAACCTCCAGACTAGATAGAGTTATCCAGAATTGCCACCTATGTCTTAGTGACTCAGCAACAGGTCAAAAAAGACTTAGCAACTAGTCAGAATCATCACAGTTTTGGATCTGGGCGAAGGGGGTAGATCGACCCCCAGGTCGACCTGTATAGGGGAGGTCGACCCCCTGGTCGACCTGGCCTGGGGCAGGAAAAATCCCGCCCAGCCTGCTTCCTCGTTTTTCGTTTGAATTTTGAATTTTTAACTCTGAACTGTTTTTAATTTATTTAAATTGTTGAAACTTCTGAGGGCCATAACTTCCTCATACGAAGTCCAATTTACGAAAACCTAGACTCTATTCCAAGCAGAATTTCGAGACGAACGCAATGGCATAACCCATTTCCCTTAATTCTCACTTTAAAAATTAAGTATTCTTTAATTCATTCTTTTAATAGGCACGGAAAATTCAGGGTGTTACATTCTCCCCTCCTTAAAGGATTACGTCCCTGAGATCTTCAAGTCACGAAGAATGTATATCCTACCATTCAATCGTCCATCTACTCAACCATCAAACACAGGCGTCCATTATCCTTAAAAGACTTCTAATGCTTTCATGATCATATGCACAGTGTGTGTACATGTCCTTATCTAATGCAAAATCTGGCGGTCTACTGATTCAGTTAACCTCCTTAATGCAAATTATGTTAGTGCCATGAGTCCATTATGCATGCAATTATTCCTAATCATACTTTCTACATGAGTGCACGATCATTCATACAAATGCAACATCCATATGATAACACATCAAGTTCCAATCCATATACAAGTACATATATGCATATGCAATATGAAAGTGACTAAGCCGATCTAGCACCTAATGTGTGTGTATATGCATCCACGAGCAACCACTAGGAACCATTTGCAACCACTCGCAACCACTCGCAACCACCAAACATAACATGTTCCAAATACATGTTTACATCCATTAGTTTCTACCTAAGGATAAAGAATAGAACTGAGGAGATATACTTAAAAGATAGATATAAGCATGAATAAACTTATGGAAAAAGAGATCAAGGAGGTACCCTCAAAAAGAAAAGGGTAGGCTGCACGTATTTTTCTCTTAGTTTCCCAAGTCGCGTCTTCCTCAGCATCACTCCATTGAACTTTAACAAGCTTAGCTTCTCGGTTGCGTAGCTTTTTGACTTCCGTACCCAAGATACGAGTTGGAACTCTTCTCACAGTCGCTTCTTGTTCCACTTCTACTTCCTCTAGTATACTTGGCCCCACAACTTCCACAGACTCATGTAAGCACTTTCGTAGTTGAGAAACATGAAAAACATTATGAACTCCAACCAGTCTTTCGGGTAGCTCTACTCTGTAAGCCATCGTCCCAATCCTTTCAATGACAGGAAATGGTCCTACAAATCTTGGTGCTAGCTTTCCTACAGACCCAAAGCGAATGATATTCCTCAAAGGAGATACTTTAAGGAATACCTTATCTCCAACCTCAAACTCAAGGTCGGTCCTTCTTTTGTCTGCATAGGACTTCTGTCTATCTTATGCAACCTTCATCCGTCTTCTTATCAAGTCCACCTTTTCTGAGGTTTCTCTAATCTTGTCTGGCCCAAGTATGAGTTTGTCTGTAGACTCCCACCAACAAGTTGGTGATCGACATGGTCTTCCATATAAAGCCTCGAAGGGTGCCATGCCTATGGTGGCTTGTAGCTATTGTTGTAAGCGAATTCCACCAAAGGAAGATGATCCTCCCATGTTCCTCCAAAGTCGAGAATGCACAATCTCAAGAGATCTTCGATTACTCTGTTCACCCTTTCCGTTTGACCATCGGTTTGGGGGTGATAGGCCGTGCTTAAGCATAATTGTGTGCCTACAGCCTCCTGTAAACTCTTCCAAAACTCGCTCGTAAAGATAGGATCTCGATCACTCACTATGCTGGAGGGTATCCCATGGAGTCGAGCTATATATAAATGGATGCTAGGGATGAGGCAGTCCTTCTACTCTTAACAGGTATAAAGTGAGCGCTTTTAGTGAGCCTGTCCACTATTACCCAAATACCGGTATTGCCCCTTCTTGACCTAGGCAACCCATCCACAAAGTCCATCGAAATGCTATCCCATTTCCACTGTGGGACCTCTAGAGGATGAAGCAGACCACCAGGCTTCTTCTGCTCTGCTTTGACTTGCTGGCATATCAAGCACATAGCGACGAACTCTGCTACATCCCTCTTCATGCCATTCCAAAAGAAAACCCTTTTATGTCTTTATACATCTTGTCTCCACCTGGGTGTATGGTCAGCTTAGAATGGTGTGCTTCTTCGAGAACCGTCTTCACCAAATCCCTTGCTTGTGGGACTCCATCCTGTCTCAACCAACCCTTATCATCGATGGAGTATCTATTGAGGTGACTAGAAGTCTCACCCTTAATTAGCTTATCCATCATATCAACTAGCTGCGGGTCTTCTAGTTGCGCGGTTCCTATTGAGTCCAAAAGAGTAGGACACACCTCTAGCGATGTTAACAGACCAGGTACAATTTCAGAGGAGGGTCAAAAGTTGAAGTTTGCTATGTACTCCAAGCTTTGCCTTTCTACAAAGAGAGGACTTAAGGTCAACTTCTTTCTACTCAAGGCGTCTGCTACTACATTGCCCTTGCCAAGGGTATAGGAAATCTCAAAATCATATGAGGCCAGAAATTCCATCCACCTTTGTTGTATTAAGTTAAGATCTTTCTATGAGAAAAGGTACTTTAACGATTTATGGTCAGTAAACAATTCAAACCTTTCTCCTAGTAGATAATGACGCCATGACTTAAGAGCGAAAACAATGGCAGCTAGCTCCAAATCATGAGTTGGGTAGTTCTTCTCATGTACCTTCAATAGCCTTCCCCCATAACAAACTACCTTGCCTTCTTGCTTTAAGACAGTGCCTAATCCTGTACCGCATGCGTATGTGTATACGATAAACATTTTGCTCCCATCAGGCAATGTCAGAACTGGGACTGTTAATAGAGCCCTTTTCAAATGTTGGAAAGCAATATCGCAATCCAAATCCCAAGCGAAAGTTAGTTTCTTATTTGTCAATCTTGTGAGTGGAGCTGAGATTTTCACAAAGTCTTTAATGAACTTTCAGTAAAAACCCGCTAGCCCAAGAAAGCTTCGGACTTCGGTTGCATTCCGTGGAACCTTCCAATCTTGCACCGCAACTACTTTTGCGTGGTCCACAGCTAACCCCTCTTTGGACACCACATGTCCAACAAACCTCATTTCTTCTCTCCAGAAATGGCATTTGGAGAATTTGGCTTTTAGCTGATGTGCGCGAAGAGTATCCATGACTTCCCTTAAATGCAAAGCATGCTCTTCTTCAATCTTCGAGAAAATCAACTCATCTACGAAGACCACCACAAACTTATTAAGGAACCCCCTGAACACCCTGCTCATCAAATCAACGAAATAAGTGGGTGCGTTTGTCAAGACAAAAGGCATGACAAGCCATTCGAAGAAACCATCCGGGGTTCTGAACGCGGTCTTATCAATGCTGTCTTCATCCACTCTTAGCTGATGAAACTCGGTAGCCAGATCTAGTTGGGAGAAAACAGACGCACCTACAAGCTGATTAAACAAGTCATCTATTCTTGGAAGTGGGTGCCTATTCTTCTTAGTCAGCTTGTTTAGCTCCCTATAATCAACGCATAGGCAAAGTTAAGCATCCTCTTTGGTTGCAAATACTACTGGAGCACCCCATTCAGAAATACTCCGCCTTATAAACCCTTTTTCGAGCAGCTCTTTGACTTGCTTGCTGAGCTCTTTTCTCTCCCTTGGATCCATGTGTCTAACGGGTAGAGCTACGGGTTTTGCATTATCAACAAGGTATATGCGGAAGTCTATCTCCCGCTTCGGAGGTAAACCCTTCACCTCTTCGAATACATCTGAGTATTCATGGACTACTCTAACATACTGCAAGTTTTCAACAGACGCGTCAATAGATTCTAGGTAGCTAAGCATAACAAAATGTATGGGATTACAAGAGATTTTGAGAGTGTTACTGAGGCGAGTCATAAGTCTAACCACTCTCTTTTCACAATCGAGGATGGTGCCATTACTGGATAACCAATCCATGCCTAGAATCAACCCATAGCCCGTGAAGCCCAAAACATAGGCATTACATCTAAACCAACGCTTAGTATAGAAATTTCCAAATCCAAACAAATCATTGACAAATAGGCCGAGCCCCAATTGTATTTGAAACAACCAAAGGATCCTCTACTATACTGGTGTCTAGGTGCAGAGATTCAACTAAAGCAGTGGATATAAAAGAGTGTGATGCGCTAGAATCAAAGAGTGTACGAATAGGATGATCAAAAAGATAAACTAAACTCTCAATAGAAATATTTCTACCTCGTTCTTGCGGAGGTGCCATGAGAGCATGAATTTTCCCTCCAAAAGCAGATCCGGTCCTCTACCCTTGCCCTTACTTTCATGGGCAGTCCTTAGCCATGTGTCCTGTCTCGCCGCAGTGAGAATAACCACCTATCTTCCTCTTTTTCTTTCTGCAGTCCTTAATCAGATGTCCAGGAATGCCACAAAAATTACACTTCCTATTATCACGGAGTTTGTTGTTCTTCCCGCCCTTCTTTGAGTCTGTCTTCTTATTCTGGGATCCCTCTACTTTCTTATTTTGAGGTACTTTCACCTTTGCCTCTTTCTTGCCATCCTTGTCTTCCTCCTGTAGCAGTGCCATGTCCACCAGTCTCTCATAAGGTGCACCCATAGGTATATGGGACATAGCTAGGCTGTGCAGTGGCTCATTCAACCCTTTAACAAAACGGAGAGCCTTCTTATGGGGAGTGTTCACTAACTCCAGTCTAAATCTAGCCAGCTGGTTGAATTGGTTGACGTATTCCTTGACTGACATGCTTCCCTATTTGAGAGCTAAGAATTTCTCCATCTGTAGCCTATGTTTAGCTTGTGAGAGGAATTTCATTTCAAACCTCATTCTGAAATCCTCCCAAGTTTCAACTGGTCTCTTAACATTAGTAACTTCCCACCAATAAGAGGTTTCGTCTTTAAGCAACCACACGGCCAACTATATCTTCTGCATATCGTCCACTTCGAAGATAACAAACAAGACCTCGGTTTCTTTGAGCCAATTTCTTGCTTCTACAAATGACTCAGTCCCATTAAAGTTCTTTCCACCCATGGCTCGAAAATCCCTACATATCTTGGAGAAAGCATTTGCACGAGGAGGAGGAGGAACAACTGTAACTGGGGGAGGAGTACCGTCTGCTGGGCCTGCATCATTAGCCCTAACCTCTAGGTACCTTCTGAACCAACCAAGTACCGGTACACCCTCTGGAAGGTTAAGTTCCCCATACATGCTGAAACGAAAAAGAAAATATTCAAAACAAAGGATAGGAAGATAGTGCATATGGCTTTGGGGGAAATTATGCCTTTTTTAAAACAACATTTTTTCTTGAAAATGCTTCTTTAAACTTCTTTTTGAAAATTAGTTCCCAAAAATATTATCTGATCTGGCAACCATCAGCTCTGATACCAAGTGAAACACCCCACCTCCGTTAAGGCCACTCACAAAGGGAATGCCTTAACTTCGGTGGAGCATTATAGGTAAAAGATACAAATAATTTACAAGACAGACATATAAACGGCGGAAAAACTAAATTTATTTCATAAGTACGTGGTTCAGTTAAAACATTACAACAACTGTCACAAACCAACTTCCAAATTATTACAACAGAATCTTTGTCTTGAATTAAAAAATAAAGAAGCATTAAAACAACAGTAAGGTAGCATAAATCCCCAATAAGAGAGTATCCAAAGCCATAGCCCAAGGAAAAAGATTCCAAGCAATATAACTACTCTCTTCAAGCTGGAAATGATCCGATCTAAGCTGAAGTATTCCCTCCCTGCAGACCTGGGAGGGAGGAAACGGAAGAAAAGAAGATGAAAGAAAATGGGTCAGACATGAGTCTGGTAAGTCCAATGACTATTTAGCATGTAAACAAGAAAAAGGGTTATGACATGAATAAACAGAATCTAGGACAACACTCTAGAAATAAGATAATAAGGCTGAATATGCTATCACACTCATTTCACTTCTCTGCACCCCCTTACAAGTGTTTCAACTAGCACCATGTGTTCAAGATAAATGATCCTCTTTTTATCGATCGGCTCCTACTTATATACGTTTACCACTTGTGTCATTCAGCCCCGCATGATTGTAAATACCTGTGCTGGTCCCACCATGGTGTGTATCAAATCCTATGGTGGCAACCCGACATAATTCAAGATGCACAGAGTATAACTACTGATGCCCAGTGCCTACTTTTTCCACTCCGGAGTACGTGCACGACCACATTCCGTCGGAACCTACCCTGATGCACCACCTGCCGTTGTTTTGATCGCTTATAATAAGCCCAGTAATCGTGCCCACCCTGCCAAGTTCAGGGTACCATGATACATCTATGTGGGTTACTGCTGAAATGGGTCCCCGTTACTAGGGTTTCCTAATCAACATGTTAAAATGGTTATGTGTTCTCAAATTAACCTTACCCCACCCATCAGTTTAGTTAACATGTTGCATTGGTTAAGTGTTTCCTTAATTAACTTAACCCTACCATTCCTGTCTTAGCTTTAATTCATTCATTAAAGCACCAACCATTCACACTAGATATGTATTGTTGCGGTTGCTGGATGTGCCAGTGGTTCTGGGAAGTCTTACACCGCAACTCAATCTAACCTCGGGTTCCTTTGGGCTTGATGCACTAACCTCTCACATTAGAAATATATTGTTACGGTTGCTGGATGTGCCGGGAAGTTCCGGGCAGTCTTACACCGTAACTCAATCTAACCTCAGGTTAGGCATATTCGTCTTTTACTTAATTTACATATTTACTTTTCATATTTATATGTAAATTTTCCATAATTATTTCCATTCAAGTCATGCCCAATTTTTCCTCTAAATCATATTCAAAATTTTTGGTATATAAATTATACCATTTTTATGCCACTAATCATTCATATATTTATGGGCCAAATTATGCCAATAATATGAATTTAAGGTTTTTGTCAACGTTACCCCCGTCATACGTTCACAAAATTCACATAGAATGTTAGGCTCGTAACTTAGCCTAACTTATATACAAAAGGGGAAAGAAGGGAACATGTGCCATTCATACAACATAATAAGGATCTAACTAAACATGTGTCACATAAATTTTGGCATAAAACAATGAAATTGCATTTTTGGATCCAATTAACATGAGTCTTAAGCATATGAAATTACCCAAATCCCATTAGGCATGTAAATGTAAACTTGCAATTTGGATCCAATATGAATATTAACATATAGAATTACACAAGCTCAACTAGGCATGTGAATGTAAACTTATTTTGGATCCAATAAGCATGAATCTTAAGCATACGGAATTACACAAGTTCAACTAGGCATGTGAATGTAAATTTTTATTTTGGATTCAATAAACATGAATCTTAAGCATATGGAATTACACAAGTTCAACTAGGCATGTGAATGTAAACTTTTATTTTGGATCCAATAAACATGAATCTTAATGATATGGAATTACACAAGTTCAACTAGGCATATAGATGTGAACTTTTATTTTGGATCCAATTTTCATAGATCTAAATGTAGATCTAAACATAATACATGCCTTAGCCTAACAACTTGCATGTAACATAACATGAAAAGTCACCAAATTTACATGATTGGTTTAACATCAACATAGTAACCACAATAGCCTAACAACTTGCATGTAATATAACATGAATAAGTCACCAAATTTACATAATACATGATTGGTTTAACACGAACATAATAACCACAATAGTCTCATAAACATAAACGATAAAACCAATACAAGAATTGACATAAATCAGCATCATCATTATCTTACAACTAGGAATAACGCTACTTTTCACTTTATTACAAATCATAACTTTTAATCGTTCACATCTAAATAATAACAGGACTTACAAACAAAAGAAAGTCTTGTTTTCTGGGATCAGTTTTCTAAAACTAAAAAGCAATCCCTTGAAGAAGACTATCAATTCTCTAAGTTAGTTTTGATTCGTAGCTTTTAACTTGTTTTCTAATTGAAGAAGAAATGGTGGCTAAGCTAAAACGATCATGGATAGCATGGTGGCTCCTTGGAATGAATTTGTGTGATTTAGGGTTTGAGGACTAGGGTTGCTTTAATAGAAGTTTAATCTTATGTGATCCGTTAGATCATTCTAGGAGCAATCACAACCTCCAGACTAGATAGAGTTATCCAGAATTGCCACCTATGCCTTAGTGACTCAGCAACAGGTCAGAAAAGACTCAGCAACTAGTCATAATCGTCACAGTTTTGGATCTGGGAGAGGGGGGTAGGTCGACCCCCAGGTCGACCTGTATAGGGGACGTCGACCCCTTGGTCGACCTGGCCTAGGCGGGAAAAATCCTGCCCAGCCTACTTCCTCGTCTTTCATTTGAATTTTGAATTTTTAACTCTGAACTGTTTTTAATTTATTTAAATTGCTGATACTTCTTAAGGCCATAACTTCCTCATATGAAGTCCAATTTACGAAAACTTGGACTCTATTCCAAGCAGAATTTCGAGAAAAACGCAATGTCGTAACCCGTTTCCCTTAATTCTCACTTTAAAAATTAAGTATTCTTTAATTTGTTCTTTTAATTGACACGGAAAATTCAGGGTGTTACACAACTGTTATTATTAACAAAATAAAGGCCAATTCTATTTCCACCTCTTTAATTCCCGTTCCCACCCCGCCAATTTGAAAAAACAGCAGCCACCCTCCTATTTTCCTTTGCCACCCCACTCTTTTCCCAAATTACCCTTCACTTCATAAAACTTAAGCCATGCTTATTCTTCTTCTCCAAAACATATTCCTCCACCAATCCATTTCCAAAATCAAAGATAAGCATTTAAAAAATAACCTACGCTAAGTTTTTTCATCTAAAAGTACAAGATAAGAAAAAAAATAAGTTAAGCAACACAGGGAACAAATAAAAAAAGCAATTTTCAATGTATTTCATCTCACTAGGCTAATTATAATTCCTACTGCAGTATGAACAAGATTAACCAAAATTCCAAGTTAAGTGTTTACTTGGTTTTCACAAAATCCTAGCTAAAACGAATGAAACCTAAAAAAACCTTACCCAACATCATGGTACCATCGTCGAAACAAAAAAAGCTTTACCTTAGAATTTATCTCATTTTCTTCTTCAAAATCATTATTTTCTTCTTTCAATAAACCATTCTCTTTGAGTATTTTATATTTACTTTCATCCATCTTTTTGACAGTAGAAGGAATTGTTGACAGTGGAGGAAAATTAAATTGGGACAATAAACGAACATGAACAACCACAAACATTTTAGTTTAATTGCATAAGGGTAATAATGTCTATTAATCTTTGTAGACTTTGATGGGATGGGAAAGGAAGAAAAAGGGGTGGGAATAGAATTAGCCCAAAATAAATGTAATGACCCGGGGAATTTGCGATCCTGGATATCGGCATACAACACTATGTCGACTATTCAAGCATTGGAAACATCGGATAGTCCATGAAAGAAATTAGAGGGTGAGAATAGATAAGATAGAAACTTAGAATAGAAGAAGAAAAACATACAACATATGAGTAACACGAATCTCACAGCGGAACGAACAACATATAATAGATAACATATCTTTGAAATAAAATCAATATATGTATACAATAACATTATCAGAGTACAACACTTACAACACAACGGAATAAACAATAGCTATATAATCCTGAAGCCTCCTGCTCCAAGCTCTCCAAGTATATCTGTAAAATCCCGACTACTTGACTGCCCGTACAAAATTGGGCACCCAAGAGTTTAGGGAAAACAAAACAAACTCTGGGTCAGTCATGGGACTAGTGTGAGTAAAACAATTTAAAACAGTTTGAGTAAATACACGATATCTCATAAGACCATGCCGCATAACGGAACGGGTTTTTCCCTTATGAGAATCCAAAACATTGATTTAACTTTCAAAATCCTTTTGAAAGAAACGATAAACTTTATATCAAAACTCCTTTAATATTATAATAATGTGTAATAACCTGGAAATTCTGAGCCAGTTTAAAATTTTTATTTTGGCAATTTTAGCGAATTTTGAATATTTAAAATGAATTATTTTAAATAATATCGACGAGAAATTTAATGTGAATATAATTCGAACGTATATATTATATACGTCGTCGTTAGAATATAAATATTTATATATAATTATAAATAGAATTGAAAATGGCGCGGTAGTTCGATAATTCGATTTCAAACTTCAATTGAATGTACCGGGTGCAAAACAATCTGGATTTTAGTGAAACCAAAAACATTAGGAACTAATTGATAATATCTTTCCAACGAATCCGAAAAATCAAAATTTCATAGCGGGAATAAAAAGACATGTCCAGTTGAAAATTCTGAATAGTCGCTATGGAATTCAGGCCCTTAAAAATAGACATTTTACAAACGACCTCGGATTTCGACGAAACCAGTTTTGTTGGGTCCGTGATGTCAAATTATTGCTAGATTCCAAATTTCATAATTTTTTGAATCAATATGTGAGCGTGGCAAAGGAAAATGCGTTTGACCAGTTTCAGTTGATTTTAATCGACTGGAAAATGGCCATTTTTCCAACGGTCTCAGAATTCGACGAAACTAGTTTTGTTAGGACCGTATCGTCAATGCGAAGTTAGAAAATATTTTTTTGGAATTTTTCGAGTCCGTATGTGACCCCGGTAATTTGAAATGTACGTTTAAAATTCAATATAATGATTTAAATGTAAATTCAACGGAAACTGATTGTAACTATCGAATCAGCTTGCGATACATAACCCATTGTGTTCGGAATGGGGGTAAAACGCTATGGACGACAGGCGGTGGGCCTCGTTTCGAGGTCGTATGTAAAAGTCAACTTTTTGAAAATAAATTGATTAAATAAATTAAAAATTAAATTTCTCCCTCCCTCCCTTTTAACCCGCTCTGGCCCCCCCTTTTTCGATTTAGTTCAATCAGAAGGAAAGAAAAGAAAAAAAAGAAAAAGGAAAAAAAAACCCAAACTGACTTCGACGATCACCTGCTCCCCTCCTCACCGTTGCCCGTCCACTGCTCCACCCTCCAACATCCGCGACCTCGAACCCCAGTCGCCGCCTCCGCCACCTCCGAGCCCCCCCCGCCCTCGCCTGCGACATCGAGCCCCCCCTCTGCCCTAGACCACCTCGCCTCCCCCTAGCGCCTCCACCAACTGACAGAGCCCCTCCTTTCTCGATTGAAGACCCCCCAGGCCTCGCAACCTCCTCCGCGCCCTCTGGCCACCCACCGACCGTCAGCCCTCCCCCCCCCCCCCCCCCCGCGTAAAGAAGAAAAAGGTTAGTTTTTTCAATACGTAAAGTATTAGATATTTGAAAGTGAATAGGTTCGATTTTTAAACTTTGAAAAGATTTGTTTTTTTTAACTAGCAAAGGAATTGTTTTTTTTATCATTAGAAAGAATACGAATTTTTGATTAGAAAAACTAGATTTCTAAGCTATGGTAAATAAGATTTCAAAGTTATGGAAAATATGATTTTTATTATATGAGGAATATTATAAAAATAGGATCTTTTATTCGTTTCAAGGATTTGATTTTTATCATAAAGTTTGAATCTTTATGTAGGAAAGATATGATTTTTATTTTTTTAAAGTAATAAAAATATGATCTTTATATTTTTAAAGTATTAAAAAAATATAATCTCTACTATATAGAAGATGTAGGAGTATGATCTTTGCTTAAATAGGAAAGAGTATATTTTTAGAGAGAAAAATAGGATTTTTGCTTTCGTAAAGTTCGGATTTTTAATATCTACAAGTTCGGATTTTTAATATCTAAAAGTTCGGATTTTTAATATTAGAAAAGGCGAAAACTTCATATTAGAAATACCATCTTTATATGCGTAGAAAAATAAAAATGTGATTTTTATAATGATATATTTGAAAAGGCGAGATTTTTATATATTGAATAGCAAAGTAAAAATTCGATTTTTATATATTGAATAGAGGAGTAAAAATTCGATTTTTACATATGTAGTGGCTACGGACAACGAAGATGACAAAAGGCGAGAACGACGAGGATTTCTATAAATGAAGTGTCGTGAAGTTTGGATAGCTATTGGTGAGAATTTCTCACCTTTCAATTTCATTTTCTAGTCATATATATATACTAGGATGCAGACGGTGCTTAGTAGCACCCGACACAATCGTCCACAGACCATGGACTTGTTTGTTTGGTTGCATAAATTAGTTAGGTTATTTGATTGAAATTGAATTGTTTGGTGAAATTAAATTGATTTGATTGATGTGTGAATGACGTGGGCCTTCACTAGACCGGGGATAAGGCTAGGCCTTGTCCCGTTTCTAGTATCGTGCCGTTATGCCGCCAAAATTTTCTAAAATATCTTAGAAAAATAAAAATATCATTTTTATCGTGTAAATGAACTGAATAGAAATTCATGTGTTGAAATAAAATGTTTTATCGTTAAAAATATAATTTTTAACGTGAATGTGAATAAAATAAAATATTCATTTACAAACCGGACGGTTTGTTTATGTACACCATTTGAATGACATTGATTGGGACGATAAATTTTACACATCGCCCAACTGCACAAATAAAAATCTGTGTTTGATTGTTTGAAACCCCACACGGGTGTTGGGATGAAATTTGAAGTTCACTCATCCTGATTGATTAAATATGTCGATCGATTGATTGACAGGCTGTTATAAGCGTTAGATATCTATATTTGATGCTTATACAGTGTAGTGCACTTTGGTTGACGGTTGATTATTTTTCAATGCTATTATATACATGTGTTGAATGGAATCCATATAATTAACTTTATATGGTGATTGATTGGGCCTCATTCCAATTTAGAAGATAAAGAATATTATAGAATAAAGGTTCATGTGTTGACTGTACTCATCCGTTGAGATTAGTCATGTGTTGAACGAAATATTTTAATAATAAAATTTACATCTTTATCAATATAATATAAAGGTTCATGTGTTGACTGTACTCATCCGTTGAGATTAGTCATGTGTTGAACGAAATAATTTAACAAAAATAGTCACACATGGACAGTACTCATTCGTTGAGATTAGTCGTGTGTTGACAAAAATAAATATTCATTTGTTGAATAGAATATTTGAAAATAGAAATATATGAAGCCGTGTTGATTAGATTGACGCCATTTTGACGTGAACGATATTTATATCGATTTTATTCATTTCGAAATGAATTGAATATAAAACGATTTCGAAATGAATTGAAAATAAAACGATTTCGAAATGAATTGAATTGAAAACGATTTCGAAATGAATTGAATTGAAAACGATTTCGAAATGAATTGAATTGAAAACGATTTCGAAATGAATTGAATATAAAACGATTTCCAAATGAATTGAATATAAAACGATTTCAAAATGAATTGAATTGAAAACGATTTCGAAATGAATTGAATTGAAAACGATTTCGAAATGAATTGAATATAAAACGATTTCGAAATGAATTGAATATAAAATGATTTCGAAATGAATTGAATTGAAAACGATTTCGAAATGAATTGAATTGAAAACGATTTCGAAATGAATTGAATATAAAACGATTTCGAAATGAATTGAATATAAAACGATTTCGAAATGAACTGAATATAAAACGATTTCGAAATGAATTGAATTGAAAACGATTTCGAAATGAATTGAATTGAAAACGATTTCGAAATGAACTGAATATAAAACGATTTCGAAATGAATTGAATTGAAAACGATTTCGAAATGAATTGAATTGAAAACGATTTCGAAATGAATTGAATATAAAATGATTTCGAAATGAATTGAATTGAAAACGATTTCGAAATGAATTGAATATAAAACGATTTCGAAATGAATTGAATATAAAACGATTTTGAAATGAATTGAATAGAAAACGAATTTGATTTCAATTGAATATATAACGAATTTGATTTCAATTGAATATATAACGAATTTGATTTCAATTGAATATATAACGAATTTGATTTGAATTGAAAACGAATTGAATTGAATTCAAATTGAACTGAAATTTGAATTGTATAGAAATGAATTTTAAAACGAATTTATAAGAAAAGATTCAATTTTGGATTTGAATTGAAGTGGAAGTTGAAATTGTTTTTGAAACGAAATCAAAACGATTTATAAAATTCGTTTTAAATAGAAATCGATGAAATATATATTATATATATTATATATATAATATAATGGCCTGAATAGAACGCGCCGCGCCGCGGCAGTTCGTGAATTTCGACCATTTATTTCAAACGGACATTACGGGAGATCTGACCGTCGGATTCTCCTAAAACCGAAACCGTTGGGTTCGTATCGAAAAGAGATTTCTAACGAATATTAGAAATTCAAAATCTAACGGTTGGATTTGGAGTTACGTCCAAATCAAATTTGAAAAAGGTCGCTGTAAGTGCAGTTCGATGGCCGTTGATGGAAATCGACTGTACGGGCCTTGATAAAATTATTAAAAATAGTAATAATTTGTGTAAAATCATAAGAAATGATTTGGGAAAATTTGGGATGAAAAACTCTATATTTGAAAAGATAAAAATAGATTTTTATCGACATGAACTAGATTGAACTAAATTTAAAACCCGATTTTTTTTAAATAAATAAATTAGATTTAAAAAGGGGTTTTAAATAATCGGAATTCCTAATATATTTGATTTGAATTAAATAGAATTGATTCATGGGTTTATCGTGAACTGTGTTTTAAATAACACCTAGTTCTTTAACCCAGTAAAAGGAGTTTTAACGAATCTGCAATTAGGTTGAAATGTGAATTTATAATCTAAATTATCAAATTTAGAAATGAGCGAGAATGGAGTATCGCCAGTTTTGCTCCAAAGCGATAGTTAAATCTTTAATTAGATTTGAACGTGAAATGGTAATTAATTTTACCGATAACACCATAGTATTAGATATGGAGTATTACCAGTTTTGCTTCATGGGATGAATAGGTTGGGATTGGGAAATAAAATAAATAATTACTTCGTTGTGATTCGCTAATCTCGACTAGTTTAGAAAACCATAATCTGGTTTGAAATGACATCCAAAGGAAGATTAAAGGATAAATTTGAAAGAATTTATCTTGGATAAAATTAATGGGAACCTTTCCCTAAGAATGTGATTTGGTGAATAAAAGAATATTCTGAATTGGAATGAGGCGTATGTTGAGTTTGTGTAACATTTGTTTTTAATATACGCGGGTTGTTCGGAAAGGCCGGGTTTATACCCATTCTGAATAACCGATTCGACGATAAGTCGAAGATGAAGACGGTGGTCGAAGATCGGAAGTCTTCACATCGTTTGGGTAATTACTGACGATCCTGATTGGGCTGTACACCCAAGAGGATGGAAATAGTTGGTGGTCGTCCAGACGTACTTGGAGATGGATGGATATGCGAGGAAAGTGCCTCCGGTTTCGTTCAGACCCAGAACGGACTTGTAAATGGATTGTGTGTCTGACATTGGATTTTATTCTGTGTTGATTGATTTCTATTAAATATACATCTGTTTGGCGGCGGAGAATTTATTCTTTTGCTTAACGCCCTTCTCTGAGACGTACGAGCTCAGAGGTTGTATATCGATGGACATCAGTCGCATGGCACGAATTGCCTGTGTGGCACACTAAGATGCAATGATCAAGGCTTTTGTTAAAAAGCAGAGTCTTGTGGTTGATGATCAAAGCACGACCTACGTGGCAGCTTTGTGTATAACGTGAATTCGCGAGCCTCACACCTCGGTATGAGTCAAAAACGGGATACGGACTGCAGGGAGAGCACGACGTTTCTTTCTAGCTTTGGTGGTGTCAGTGACTTACCAGCCCTGACATTTATATACTTTTCACCTATGTGGTTGTTGGAATGCGAGGCGCCTCGATTATAGGTCTGTAAGGACCGGGAAACGTGTGTTCAGGCATAACTAATCCTCTAACGTAAGTGAGGACCGGCCCTGAAGATCCAGGGGTTGCCCAGAGTGCGTAACCCTGGGACATTTGCTAGAGTGTCTCGAACGCGGAGAGGAGCTTGCCCCTTGCCTCGACTCATGACGGAATCCAATTTCCAATACGTGTAATTCAGCTTTAATTGTAGAACTAGTATGGCGACATAGTAGATGGTAGCTATGCCGCCTATGATTTATATTTATGATTGAAAATGTTTTGACACTATACACTTATTATAGTATCAAATGATTTGTTTTAAACGTATCAAGCATGCTTTGGCTGTTATAAGGGAAAACCCTATCCTCCGGCTTGCGTTGCATTGTGTGATGGGACCTGGGTCTTATAACAGCTTCATTTTTCTTTATTTAGCATTGCGCTGTTTGTTCTATGCACTGGTATTCTTGGGAGGAAACCCGTTCCGTGTTATACGGCGTGGTCCCTTGATTTACCTAACTTTAAAATCAATATTAACAACTGTTTTAGTTCTCACACCAGTCACATGACTGACCTGGAGTTTATTGTTTTAACCTAAACTCTGGGTGCCCCTATTTTCCGCACGGGCAGCTAGTAGTTTTGGTTTTGTTGATTTATATTCACAGGATCCTGGTTTACATCTGGAACGATATCCGGAATGCTCTGTATCCGTATATCACCTTCAGTTGTGCTTGTATTATTTTCCGCTGCTATGTAATTTATTGTAATCTCTGATATTTATCGAATGTAATTTATTCATTTGTACTCTGTGTATTCTTGTATCTGATGGAATTGTTGTAATAGCAATGAAATGTTCTTCCGTCTGCGTTCATTTGTGTGTTGTTCTCAAAGTATCCGCTCTTTCCTTCACGGGGAAGAAACGGGTCCTCACATTCGGTATCAGAGCTTTGGTTTACAGAGCTCGAGAACAAGACACATTAGAACCATACGAAAGAATTCATCAGATATTGGAGTAGCAATATCCAATTAGAATGACTCGTTAGAGATAGGATCAGTAGTATCCTAGAACGAGTGTGAAGAGTATATTTTTCAATTGAAAACAATTTTGTTTTGAAATTTAAACCATTTTACCCGTATTTGAATAATTTATTTATTTTGAATATGGACAATCTGATATATAAAGATTTTGCATATACGCGTCATGAACGTATATTCGAAGTTTTAATATATTAGATAGATATAGAATCACATTCTAGACGCCCGGAGATGGTTCTGATGATTGATCGATCATCATCCGAACTTATGTTCGTGTTTCGAAGGTGTGATTTTCTATATATTTCCATTAGACTGGTGTGAGAACCAAAACGTATATAGATAGAACACATTGTTGTGAATTGGCATCAAAAACATGATTTTTTTGTACATATATCAAAATTATGAATTAGAAACTCTAATCCACTAATTGATTGATGTTTGCGTTGTTTGTTTGTTTGATAATTTTGAACCATTATGCCTAATTGAATCAAATATTGAACTGTATTGAAATTAGATGCATTTGCTTGCATATACATATACTTACATTGAACAGGTCATAGCAAGGAGGCTAGAGCAGAGAATAAAATTTGTTTGCCCGACAAATAGGTACATGTTTACTACATAATTTACTGTTTTGTTTGGGTGATGATGATTTTATGAGCCTATTGGCTAGCCGCTTGGCTTTTTCTTTTTCTTTTTGAGATCAGAAGGCCTATATGGCAATTTCGGGATTTTCCCGTGGCTCCCGGTGCAGGGGAGGTTATGGCGAAATTTTTCAAAAATTTAGGGTGTTAGCCAAATTTTTGAAAATTTGAAAATTCTCAGAAACTGAAAAGTTGGAGAATGGAAGCCTGATCGAACGTAGAGTTGATTAATCAAACCACTTTCGACTTTGTTCCTTTTCGGGGACGAAAAGTTTTAAGTGGGGGAGATTGTAATAACCCGGAAATTCTGAGCCAATTTAAATTTTTTATTTTGGCAATTTTAGCGAATTTTGAATATTTAAAATGAATTATTTTAAATAATATCGACGAGAAATTTAATTTGAATATAATTCGAACGTATATATTATATACGTCGTCGTTAGAATATAAATATTTATATATAATTATAAATAGAATTGAAAATGGCGCGGTAGTTCGATAATTCGATTTCAAACTTCAATTGAATGTACCGGGTGCAAAACAATCCGGATTTTAGTGAAACCAAAAACATTAGGAACTAATTGATAATATCTTTCCAACAAATCCGAAAAATCAAAATTTCATAGCGGGAATAAAAAGTTATGTCCAGTTGAAAATTCTGAATAGTCGCTATGGAATTCAGGCCCTTAAAAATAGACATTTTACAAACGACCTCGGATTTCGACGAAACCAGTTTTGTTGGGTCCGTGATGTCAAATTATTGCTAGATTCCAAATTTCATAATTTTTAGAATCAATATGTGAGCGTGGCAAAGGAAAACGCGTTTGACCAGTTTCAGTTGATTTTAATCGACTAGAAAATGACCATTTTTCCAACGGTCTCAGAATTCGACAAAACTAGTTTTGTTAGGACCGTATCGTCAGTGCGAAGCTAGAAAATAATTTTTTGGAATTTTTCGAGTCCGTATGTGACCCCGGTAATTTGAAATGTACGTTTAAAATTCAATATAATGATTTAAATGTAAATTCAACGGAAACTGATTGTAACTATCGAATCAGCTTGCGATACATAACCCATTGTGTTCGGAATGGGGGTAAAACGCTATGGACGACAGGCGGTGGGCCTCGTTTCGAGGTCGTATGTAGAAGTCAACTTTTTGAAAATAAATTGATTAAATAAATTAAAAATTAAATTTCTCTCTCCCTCCCCTTTAACCCGCTCTGGCCCCCCTTTTTCGATTTAGTTCAATCAGAAGGAAAGAAAAAAAAAACCAAACTGACTTCGACGATCGCCTGCTCCCCTCCTCACCGTCGCCCGTCCACTGCTCCACCCTCCAACGTCCGCGACCTCGAACCCCAGTCGCCGCCTCCGCCACCTCCGAGCCCCCCCCCCCCCGCCCTCGCCTGCGACATCGAGCCCCCCCTCTGCCCTAGACCACCTCGCCTCCCCCTAGCGCCTCCACCAACAGACCGAGCCCCTCCTTTCTCGATTGAAGACCCCCCAGGCCTCGCAACCTCCACCGCGCCCTCTGGCCATCCACCGACCGTCAGCCCCCCTCCCCCCGTAAAGAAGAAAAGGTTAGTTTTTTCAATACGTAAAATATTAGATATTTGAAAGTGAATAGATTCGATTTTTAAACTTTGAAAAGATTTGTTTTTTTTTAACTAGCAAAGGAATTGTTTTTTTTATCATTAGAAAGAATACGAATTTTTGATTAGAAAAACTAGATTTCTAAGCTATGGTAAATAAGATTTCAAAGTTATGGAAAATATGATTTTTATTATATGAGGAATATTATAAAAATAGGATCTTTTATTGGTTTCATGGATTTGATTTTTATCATAAAGTTTGAATCTTTATGTAGGAAAGATATGATTTTTATATTTTTAAAGTAATAAAAATATGATCTTTATATTTTTAAAGTATTAAAAAAATATAATCTCTACTATATAGAAGATGTAGGAATATGATCTTTGCTTAAATAGGAAAGAGTATATTTTTAGAGAGAAAAATAGGATTTTTGCTTTCGTAAAGTTCAGATTTTTAATATCTACAAGTTCGGATTTTTAATATCTAAAAGTTCGGATTTTTAATATTAGAAAAGGTGAAAACTTCATATTAGAAATACCATCTTTATATGTGTAGAAAAATAAAAATGTGATTTTTATAATGATATATTGGAAAAGGCGAGATTTTTATATATTGAATAGCAAAGTAAAAATTCGATTTTTATATATTGAATAGCGGAGTAAAAATTCGATTTTTACATATGTAGTGGCTATGGACAACGAAGATGACAAAAGGCAAGAACGACGAGGATTTCTATAAATGAAGTGTCGTGAAGTTTGGATAGCTATTTGTGAGAATTTCTCACCTTTCAATTTCATTTTCTAGTCATATATATATACTAGGATGCAGACGGTGCTTAGTAGCACCCGACACAATCGTCCACAGACCATGGACTTGTTTGTTTGGTTGCATAAATTAGTTAGGTTATTTGATTGAAATCGAATTGTTTGGTGAAATTAAATTGATTTGATTGATGTGTGAATGGCGTGGGCCTTCACTAGACCAGGGATAAGGCTAGGCCTTGTCCCGTTTCTAGTATCGTGCCGTTATGCCGCCAAAATTTTCTAAAATATGTTAGAAAAATAAAAATATCATTTTTATCGTGTAAATGAACTGAATAGAAATTCATGTGTTGAAATAAAATGTTTTATCGTTAAAAATATAATTTTTAACGTGAATGTGAATAAAATAAAATATTCATTTACAAACCGAACGGTTTGTTTATGTACACCTATTTGAATGACATTGATTGGGACGATAAATTTTACACATTGCCCAACTGCACAAATAAAAATCTGTGTTTGATTGTTTGAAACCCCACACGGGTGTTGGGATGAAATTTGAAGTTCACTCATCCTGATTGATTAAATATGTCGATCGATTGATTGACAGGCTGTTATAAGCGTTAGATATCTATATTTGATGCTTATACAGTGTAGTGCACTTTGGTTGATGGTTGATTATTTTTCAATGCTATTATATACATGTGTTGAATGGAATCCATATAATTAACTTTATATGGTGATTGATTGGGCCTCATTCCAATTTAGAAGATAAAGAATATTATAGAATAAAGGTTCATGTGTTGACTGTACTCATCCGTTGAGATTAGTCATGTGTTGAACGAAATATTTTAATAATAAAATTTACATCTTTATCAATATAATATAAAGGTTCATGTGTTGACTGTACTCATCCGTTGAGATTAGTCATGTGTTGAACGAAATAATTTAACAAAAATAGTCACACATGGACAGTACTCATTCGTTGAGATTAGTCGTGTGTTGACAAAAATAAATATTCATTTGTTGAATAGAATATTTGAAAATAGAAATATATGAAGCCGTGTTGATTAGATTGACGCCATTTTGACATGAACGATATTTATATCGATTTTATTCATTTCGAAATGAATTGAATATAAAACGATTTCGAAATGAATTGAATATAAAACGATTTCGAAATGAATTGAATTGAAAACGATTTCGAAATGAATTGAATTGAAATTGATTTCGAAATGAATTGAATTGAAAACGATTTCGAAATGAATTGAATTGAAAACGATTTCGAAATGAATTGAATATAAAACGATTTCGAAATGAATTGAATATAAAACGATGTCGAAATGAATTGAATTGAAAATGATTTCGAAATGAATTGAATTGAAAACGATTTCGAAATGAATTGAATATAAAACGATTTCAAAATGAATTGAATATAAAACGATTTCGAAATGAATTGAATATTAAACGATTTCGAAATGAATTGAATATAAAACGATTTCGAAATGAATTGAATTGAAAACGATTTCGAAATGAATTGAATTGAAAACGATTTCGAAATGAATTGAATATAAAACGATTTCGAAATGAATTGAATATAAAACGATTTCGAATTGAATTGAATTGAAAACGATTTCGAAATGAATTGAATTGAAAACGATTTCGAAATGAATTGAATTGAAAACGATTTCGAAATGAACTAAATATAAAACGATTTCGAAATGAATTGAATTGAAAACGATTTCGAAATGAATTGAATTGAAAACGATTTCGAAATGAATTGAATATAAAACGATTTCGAAATGAATTGAGTTGAAAACGATTTCGAAATGAATTGAATATAAAACGATTTCGAAATGAATTGAATTGAAAACGATTTCGAAATGAATTGAATATAAAACGATTTCGAAATGAATTGAATATAAAACGATTTCGAAATGAATTGAATAGAAAACGAATTTGATTTCAATTGAATATATAACGAATTTGATTTCAATTGAATATATAACGAATTTGATTTCAATTGAATATATAACGAATTTGATTTGAATTGAAAACGAATTGAATTGAATTCAAATTGAATTGAAATTTGTATTGAATAGAAATGAATTTTAAAACGAATTTATAAGAAAAGATTCAATTTTGGATTTGAATTGAAATGGAAGTTGAAATTGTTTTTGAAACGAAATCAAAACGATTTATAAAATTCGTTTTAAATAGAAATCTACGAAATATATATTATATATATTATATATATATAATATAATGGCCTGAATAGAACGCGCCGCGCCGCGGCAGTTCGTGAATTTCGACCATTTGTTTCAAACGGACATTACGGGAGATCTGACCGTCGGATTCTCCTAAAACCGGAACCGTTGGGTTCGTATCGAAAAGAGCTTTCTAACGAATATTAGAAATTCAAAATCTAACGGTTGGATTTGGAGTTACGTCCAAATCAAATTTGAAAAAGGTCGCTGTAAGTGCAGTTCGATGGCCGTTGATGGAAATCGACTGTACGGGCCTTGATAAAATTATTAAAAATAGTAATAATTTGTGTAAAATCATAAGAAATGATTTGGGAAAATTTGGGATGAAAAACTCTATATTTGAAAAGATAAAAATAGATTTTTATCGACATGAACTAGATTGAACTAAATTTAAAACCCGATTTTTTTTAAATAAATAAATTAGATTTAAAAAGGGGTTTTAAATAATCGGAATTCCTAATATATTTTATTTGAATTAAATAGAATTGATTCATGGGTTTATCGTGAACTGTGTTTTAAATAACACCTAGTTCTTTAACCTAGTAAAAGGAGTTTTAATGAATCTGCAATAAGGTTGAAATGTGAATCTATAATCTAAATTATCAAATTTAGAAATGAGCGAGAATGGAGTATCGCCAGTTTTGCTCCAAAGCGATAGTTAAATCTTTAATTAGATTTGAACGTGAAATGGTAATTAATTTTACCGATAACACCATAGTATTAGATATGAAGTATTACCAGTTTTGCTTCATGGGATGAATAGGTTGGGATTGGGAAATAAAATAAATAATTACTTCGTTGTGATTCACTAATCTCGACTAGTTTAGAAAACCATAATCTGGTTTGAAATGACATCCAAAGGAAGATTAAAGGATAAATTTGAAATAATTTATCTCGGATAAAATTAATGGGAACCTTTCCCTAAGAATGTGATTTGGTGAATAAAAGAATATTCTGAATTGGAATGAGGCGTATGTTGAGTTTGTGTAACATTTGTTTTTAATATACGCGGGTTGTTCGGAAAGGCCGGGTTTATACCCATTCTGAATAACCGATTCGACGATAAGTCGAAGATGAAGACGGTGGTCGAAGACCGGAAGTCTTCACATCGTTTGGGTAATTACTGACGATCCTGATTGGGCTGTACACCCAAGAGGATGGAAATAGTTGGTGATCGTCCAGACGTACTTGGAGATGGATGGATATGCGAGGAAAGTGCCTCCGGTTTCGTTCAGACCCAGAACGGACTTGTAAATGCATTGTGTGTCTGACATTGGATTTTATTCTGTGTTGATTGATTTCTATTAAATATACATCTGTTTGGCGGCGGAGAATTTATTCTTTTGCTTAACGCCCTTCTCTGAGACGTACGAGCTCAGAGGTTGTATATCGATGGACATCAGTCGCATGGCATGAATTGCCTGTGTGGCACACTAAGATGCAATGATCAAGGCTTTTGTTGAAAAGCAGAGTCTTGTGGTTGATGATCAAAGCACGACCTACGTGGCAGCTTTGTGTATAACGTGAATTCGCGAGCCTCACACCTCGGTATGAGTCAAAAACGGGATACGGACCGCAGGGAGAGCATGACGTTTCTTTCTAGCTTTGGTGGTGTCAGTGACTTACCAGCCTTGACATTTATATAATTTTCACCTATGTGGTTGTTGGAATGCGAGGCGCCTCGATTATAGGTCTGTAAGGACCGGGAAACGTGTGTTCAGGCATAACTAATCCTCTAACGTAAGTGAGGACCGGCCCTGAAGATCCAGGGGTTGCCCAGAGTGCGTAACCCTAGGACATTTGGTAGAGTGTCTCGAACGCGGAGAGGAGCTTGCCCCTTGCCTCGACTCATGACGGAATCCAATTTCCAATACGTGTAATTCGGCTTTAATTGTAGAACTAGTATGGTGACATAGTAGATGGTAGCTATGCCGCCTATGATTTATATTTATGATTGAAAATGTTTTGACACTATACAGTTATTATAGTATCAAATGATTTGTTTTAAATGTATCAAGCATGCTTTGGCTGTTATAAGGGAAAACCCTATCCTCCGGCTTGCGTTGCATTGTGTGATGGGACCTGGGTCTTATAACAGCTTCATTTTTCTTTATTTAGCATTGCGCTGTTTGTTCTATGCACCGGTATTCTTGGGAGGAAACCCGTTCCGTGTTATACGGCGTGGTCCCTTGATTTACCTAACTTTAAAATCAATATTAACAACTGTTTTAGTTCTCACACCAGTCACATGACTGACCTGGAGTTTATTGTTTTAACCTAAACTCTGGGTGCCCCTATTTTCCGCACGGGCAGCTAGTAGTTTTGGTTTTGCAGATTTATATTCACAGGATCCTGGTTTACAGCTGGAACGATATCCGGAAAGCTCTGTATCCGTATATCACCTTCAGTTGTGCTTGTATTATTTTCCGCTGCTATGTAATTTATTGTAATCTCTGATATTTATCGAATGTAATTTATTCATTTGTACTCTGTGTATTCTTGTATCTGATGGAATTGTTGTAATAGCAATGAAATGTTCTTCCGTCTGCGTTCATTTGTGTGTTGTTCTCAAAGTATCCGCTCTTTCCTTCATGGGGAAGAAACGGGTCCTCACATAATGTCTATCAACCACAACAAAATAATCATCTAGCAGAAACACTTTCATCTCACATTCTACATATATAGTATACAATCAAAACCGCGAGCACTTATTAGGTAATGGATTTCCAACTATGAGAAGGTATGGAACTACCTTTCGATAGTGTACCTCTAGAGAGGAATACACTGGGTTCAACAAGAACATCTTGCAACCCGGTCACACATGACCGACCACTCATTTCGCTTGAGTGTATCGAATGTATATCACCAACGGTTGGGATCAGCAACCGTTTCCCGAATGGGACAACATCGAATAGATTAAAGAATGACATGAATATCTATAGATAGGTGATAAAACACCCTAACTGGAAGCAACCCACTTAGCCATGCTGCCTGCCTGATTTTTGTCATTTCCCGGTTGTGAGGCTAAAGGCCACGCTTATCTCTGATAGATCACACATTTATTCACTTTGAATGTCACATCGTCATACCCGCCAAATCACAAATTGATTTCCCCAAAAATACAATGGGTAAACAACTAAGAGAAATGAATTCCTCCGCCACCAAACGTAAATACGTTTGAAGAGATCAACTTACATGATCCATTAAATATACTCTGTTAGACATTCTTCCATACAGGTCACCCTGGGACTTGACAGACCGAAGGCACTATTCTGGAAATTGGACAACCCTTGCATAACTCCATCTTCAATTATCTCCATCATATTTGATCGCAACGCTAATGCCATACGGATTGGTTTTCAGATAATATAACTGATCCCGGTCTCTCCGTATTGACAACGGAAAAATGGTCAAAAATTTTGATAGTCGGTGAGTTAACTATCAAAGAAAAACACATGTGCAAACAATGATATTATTTCCAGATGGAAATTATATCGAGCAATCATCATTGAACATTTATCTCTTTAGTTCATAAATTTATTCATTTTTTCCATCTCCTGTTTCCATATATTCAACATTTCTTATTTTCTAAATTTAGAAAATATACGTTACTAACATTGGAAAACATTTCCATTTCTCCTTTTCTATATTAGAGAACATTTCTGATTCTTATTTGGAAAACATTTCCAAAACTCCTACATTTGGATTTAAACAGATGTTTAAATCAAACATCGCTATGCCAACTCAAACCATTATACTTGTTAACTAGATTCACTTAACCAATCTTCACTATCGAACCTTAACCATTTCTTAGTTAAAAACTAAGCCAATCAAGTTGGGGTATAACTACCTCTCAGACCTTAACTGAACAACATTTCTAACCTCAAAATAAACAAAGTTACCCTTTAAATCTTTAACAAACTTCCTTACATAACTCTCGGATTCTATTTACGAATCCACTTCTTTATTGAAAACATTTTGTTTATAACAATAGTGTTATAATCCCTACTTCTGAAATTTCTAACTTCAAAATATTACTTTTATTCCTTAATTTAACTAAATAACTAAATAGACAATTTATAACTGAATAAATAAATCTTGATTTAAAAACCAGAAAGTAAATAGTACTTTCTCGAAATCGATATAATTGAATTTCAACGTATAACTCTCTTTCGAATAATCTCTATTTGATATCTCCTTTTTAAATAAACTATATTCGATTAACTCCTTTCGAATACTATACTCGATTAACTCCTTTCAAATAAACTATATTCGATAACTCCTTTCGAATAAACTATATTTGATTACTCCTTTCGAATACTATATTCGATTGCTCCTTTCAAATAAACTATATTCTATAACTCCTTTTGAATAAACTATATTCGATTAACTCCTTTCGAATAAACTATATTCGATAACTTCTTTCGAAGAAACTATATTCGATTAACTCCTTTTGAATAAACTATATTCGAAAAACTCTAATTCAACTTGCTCTAATCCGACTAACTCTATTCGAATAGCTAATATTCGAATAACTCTTGTTCAATTAACTCTATTAAATTAACTCTAACTCGATTAACTTTAATCGCTTAACTCTAATTTGATTGACTCTAACTCGATTAACTCCTTTCAATTAACTCTAACTCGATTAACTCTAATCGATTAATTCTAACTCGATTAACTCTTACTCGATTAACTCCTTTCAATTAACTCTAACTCGATTAATTCTAACTCAATTAACTCTAACTCGATTAACTCCTTCCAATTAACTCTAACTCGATTAACTCTAATCGATTAATTCTAATTCGATTAACTCTAACTCGATTAACTCCTTTCAATTAAGTCTAACTCGATTAACTCTAATTGATTAATTCTAACTCGATTAACTCTAATCGATTCACTCCAATTGATTAACTCTAATTGATTAACTCTAACTGATTAATTCTAACTGGTTAACTCTAACTGATTTACTCTAATTGATTAACTCTAATCGATTAACTCTAATCAACTAACTCTTATTCGAATAAATTATATTTGATTACTCTGTTCGACTAACTCTATTCGATTACAAATATTTCCTTTTCTATTTGTTTATATTTATTTCATATAAATGTTTCCTTTTATGACTTTATTTATTTTCTAAATAAATATTTCCTTTATATAACTTTATTTATTTTCTAAATAAATATTTCCTTTTATCTAACTTTATTTATTTTCTAAATAAATATTTCCTTTTATCTAACTTTATTTATTTTCTAAATAAATATTTCCTTTTATCTTTCTTATTTGTTCAACAAATATTTCCTTTTCAATTCTATTTATCTAACAAATAAATATTCCCTTTTCAATTCTATTTATCTAACAAATAAATATTCCCTTTTCAATTCTATTTATTTAACAAATAAATATTCCCTTTTCAATTTCTATTTATCTAATAAATAAATATTCCCTTTTCAATTCTATTTATCTAACAAACAAATATTCCCATTTCAATTCTATTTATTTGACAAATAAATATTCCCTTTTCAATTATATTTATCTAACAAATAAATACTCCCTTTTCAATTCTATTTATTTAACAAATAAATATTCCCTTTTCAATTCTATTTATCTAACAAATAAATATTCCCTTTTCAATTCTATTTATCTAACAAATAAATATTCCATTTTCAATTCTATTTATTTAACAAATAAATATTCCCTTTTCAATTCTATTTGTAAATGTTTTACAAATATTCCCTTTTATAATCTCTATATTTATTTTCCAAGTAATTATTTCATTTACAATCTATTTATTTTAGAAATGTTTCTTTTTATAAAATCTTTTGATTTTATAAATATTTCTTTTTCAATATAACATTGAAAATTTCCTTTTTAACATTCCAACATTCCTTATGGTATTTAATGTACCATATACCAATGATCAGTAACATTCAAACATACAAAATCAACAACAGATTTCATATTACATCATATAACACAATATATGAAAAACAGTAAAATAAATGTTGAGGAATCCAGTTGGATTCCTTCGAACTGTTTCCCTGCATCCACAGATGTTAAACAATATAATTAACATCGATTTCATTTCAATATGAAATATTCTGCTAAACAGAATCAATATTTGATTAACAATATATATATAATTATATCAATATTTCCAACCAATCAATTAGCAGTACATCCAAAAAGTCAACACACAGAATCAACCATCATCTATCAGTTCTAAAAGTACGTTATAAAAATATAACTGCTAGATTTGGTGAGTTTTACTCACATTGGACGATCATCGATAAATAACGATAATTGTCACTTGATTCATACGGACAATTTATTTCACTATAAATCGTGACGAGCTCTAATTCACTCCCAGTCAGTTCCACTGTTTAGCCGCCATCATACGATCCCAACGGATCTTGTTTTGTCCAATTGCGATAATGTATGGGCAAGATTCATTATTTAAAGTTAATACACCATTATACTTTTAAATTTAAACTTAGTTAAACTCCAAATTGGGATTTACCATTTAAACTGTCGGCCCATCATTTTAAACCCGGTTGAACAGTAATCCTTCTTCCCAAACTATCATCGCGACCTGCTTCCAGAAACCATTTGTTGGACTTTCTTCACCAACTATTTCTCCTATACACCACCAAAATATACCAAACCACCACCAATCTCTGATGAAAACCGCGCCTTACATCCTCCAACCAAAATTAAGAAGCTCGCGCGCCATTCTTACATCGCGACACCCTCTTCTTCGAAACACAGTGGTTACAACAAACTCCACCATTTCCGTCCATTTAAGCTTCCACTTATATCCCTCTTTACACGCTATTCCAAAATCTGAAGCCACCGTAAGCTTCCTCATCTCAAACCGTTTCTTCCTATACCCTCAAGAAATGCTCGCCTCCACTTGAACAGCTCGCGTCCAATCCCACAGCACAGGCACCATCGAACCAAAATCACTCCGATTTTCCCAAAAAATCCAACAAGCTGTCGATTCCTTCCCTCACTCCAAAAATCATAATCAAAACAAGTATTACTGCTTAAATCACCAACAAATAAAAGCCCTAGTCTTTGCTGAAGAACACGCTGAATTTCACACTAACCCAAATAAAGCCGAGTCCCTCAAAATGCATACCAGAACGTAGAGAATCATTAGAGGAACACAAGTATATATAAATCATGATTTTAGGGATTTCTTTTCACTTTCTTTGAATTTTTTAAGACTAATTTTTTTACTGGAAAAACAAAAGTAACAGCGGATTTTAGTTTGATTAGAGAAAATGAAGACTTAGGTTTAGAGGGTGAGGGTATTTATAGGTTATTTATAATATTTTTATATTCGAATATTATATTAATTTATATGCTATCGTTATTTCCGTTCGTGTTTAAAAATCCCTGTGATCACATACAATACCCAAAAATCACAAAAATGGACTTACAACAAGAGTTCGACATTACAGACCCAACAAAACTGGTTTCGTCGAATTCCGACTCCGTTTGCTCACACAAGTATTTTTAAAGTCGAATTATCGACTATTTTTCACATTAAAAATTCTTACGGCCACATACTGACTCCAAAAATCACGCAAATTGAAATCTAACAATAATTGAACATTACCAATCCAACAAAATTGGTTTCGCGAATTTGGAGGTCGTTTGCAAAATGGCTATTTTCTAAGGCTTTAAATAAACCCATTTAAATATTAATATATTTAAAAATTAAAATTAAATATAAATAAATTTATATTATTGTATATATTCACAATAGAATACCATACAGCTCCAGAATAAATATATATATGGATTTACAACTCGATATTTCATCATCAAAGTTATATCGATATTCGATTTATATTTAAATCCTTTGATAAATTGTTATAAATTATAAAGGAATTCCATAGCGACTTTTCAAAAATTTGATTTGGGAATAAATCAGAATCTACACAATGAAATCCCGATTTTTCTCTTCCATTAGAATAATATACTTCACCAGCTCTGAACGTTTCTTGTTTCACTGAAATCCGGCTTAAAACAGATTATGTATATTCGTTTAAAGTTCGAATCACCAGATTACGAACTGCAACGCCATTTTGAGCTCGATTATAATTATAATATAAATTATACGTTCAACTGTCGTTCAAATAATATATTCGTTATTCTAATTCAATTCTAAACTGAATTAAATATCATAAATGATCCAATTCACACAATATTGTGAATTCAGTTATTTTCGACTAACTCGGAATTATAATATATTTTTATATTATAAATATTAATTAAATATTCAATATTATTTAATTAAACCATTTTATATCTCTAAATTACTATTTAAATAATTAAGTAAATTAATTATTATACCATAAAAATACGGGATATTACAATAAGTACATGAAAAACATTTTAGTTAACAATGAAAAAAAAGTATAACTTTTAATTTCATACAACATAAAACTAGTGTGTGTTTAGGCTAATTATGCCATGTATTATTTAATAGTAAAAAATAGTATTAAATAACTCATTTTTGCTACACCTCAAACGTAGCAAACCATACCTTTCTAGGACTAAATTTTGATAAAAATCTCCATCGAAACATGGATCGTTTGTTTAATACATGTAAGAAATAACATGAGCAATATTATAGATTTATAAATGTAAACTCATATTGAATCAAGGTAGGATAACAAATATCGAGTAGGGCTACTACCTTAAATCAACAGGATTCCTTGAAGGACAAAGGGCCATACCGATACTAGGCATCGGAAAAAGAAAACTTCAATAGTATTCAGTCACCTTCAGCTTCAAAGATCTGTCCCTCTAAATCTATCATTTGGTTTCTAAGGAGGAAAACGGTCAAAACAATCATTCTGGTAAATAAAAGATCAAAACACTATCAGGAATACAAATTTACCAATCGGTTCCCATTCCACGGTTCTGTTTATTTACACAGAGAATTATTTACCTTTGACCTCAAGGTATAGAATTCCAATTAATCTTATTAAACATAAAGTATTACCAAACTAATTAGTCATATACTTCTTCCACTAGAAGTAGGATCTTTATTTTATCCATTAGCTACTTAATACTTTTTTGAAGACAGGTGGACCCATCAACAATTTACAACCTAGCATGCAGACTCTAATCATTAATTCAAGATAAGTCCACCCATTGGTCATTCAAGACTACTAAAGCGGTTTCCAAATAATATTACCGCTGGTCAAAAGGTATTTTTATGTGGGGACAACTAGTTAAGGCTTCTGGCCTTTTGATATTGGAACATTTTCACGACCCAAAGCCTATGAAAAACTAATAATGCAAGAAAAAAATATGCAACCATCTATTACTTACTGAATTGGTAGATGACACCTTAGCATATATCACCTTCCCCCAATAGACCCTACGCTACTATCCGGTTGGCATCACATAATGATCCTTAGTTGCTTAATACTTACCTTAAGATAGATGGACCCATCGGTCATTTAAGACCTATACTCCCTAGGTGAACTCTAACTTTGTCACTTAAAAAAGAAGTGAACCTTTCTAGAGTTACTGTAATCCAAATAGGGATTACCCATTTAATACTTCAAACTGGGATGATCCAACAACCACTTAACACCTTAAGTCAGATCTAACTACTTAATACCTCAATCCTTAAAATGGATCGTTTCATCTTGTTATGACCTAATATTGCGACATCTCACTTGCTACTTATCATAGAAGACATTCCTATGACTTAGTCATTTTCAATTATTAAAAAAATATCCAAAGTTTCTTCCTTCGGTGAGGAGGCAAACCCAACAAAATATCTCAACGCTTAAAGTGAATTTTTTTGGAGATATTACACGCGGATTTTTAAACCAATAATACAGCTATAAATGTAGGTACTAACTCTCATGCATTATTATGTTTATGATCAATGACATCTCACATCAATAGTAAGTAATTCTAGTGTTGGTAGCCTTAAAGTAAAGGGCATACTTCCTTTGAATGACTCAACCGTTCTCACATCTGTTAATCTACTACGTCCAATTAGTTATTATTCTTGCTTAGCATTGGACTTGACCATAAAATATTTTATTTAAGGAGATAATTGCTACGCAAAATATTTGCTTGCCTATAATTCCTTATTAATTTGTACCATAAATGTTAATTTATCCATAATAAGCCTAATGGAAATTTTCTAAAACATTTATGTTAAATTTCAAATTTACGATTAGTAATCTTTATTATTATTCCATTGTTAATCAGTATCATTAGTCGGTTTGAACCTATTTAATGTAATTCCTAAAGCACACTAATTACTTAATCAAAATCCCAAATTACTTTAATTACTCATTCAATTTCTTATTTATTGCAACTCCAAATTAAGTTCGTTACCTATTCAATTTCTTATTTATTTCCCTTAATTGGAATTACAAACTTTTATTCCATATTGAATAGTTGCCACTTAATTAAAGATGAAATCTTTCGCTACGTATTAATTATTTGGCAACCCTAATTTATTTTCAATCAATACAAATTAATACTCTTCCTAATGACTAATGATTAATTTATTTTTAGAAAAGCATTATGTATATATAAATTTGTAAAACCCCACACTTTTCTGAGTTCGAATTTCAAAAAAATCGAATCTCAAACTCATTCAAGTATAGAGAGTATAAATCTGATCCCTACAGATAATGAGCATGGCATAATCAAAGTACAATAAAACTAACTCACAACGTAACAAAATAGAATAACAAGTATCGACTTAAGAAACTACCTTAAAAGAAAACTACCACATCAATACCGAGCATGAGAGAACAAAAACTGAAAACCAAACTGGAACACTTGTTAGGATTTGTCTTCCTCGAGATGAACTTGAGAGTTTTTATGAGGAGGGGGTTAGAACAACAAGTTCAGGTGAGTAGTAAATGTATAACATTGTCCACAATACACAAATTTATCCCGTTTGGTTTCACCCAAAATCATATGTATAATAGGGCTAGTAATTCTAACCTAACATTGTAAAGATTTACGCAGGACGATTAACTACCATACCCAAGGCAACACTTCCCAAAGATAACGTTATCTCAATACTGAGATAGAAATTTCATGCTATAAAGCCTTTAAACCAACATTCGAACAACTACCAATACAAGAGGTGGGCTCTTCAACTATTCAATACCCTACTAAAAAGAAGAAGTAGGTCATATCTATATATCCACTTATGGCCTCACCAATACTATAACATAAAGGTGGATCCCTAAGATCATTTAAGGTCTAAGGCATATACAACGATCACTTAATAACTTATTATGTGGTTTACTAAACCTTTATATAAATTAGTGGACACTAACTACTAAGTCCTACTAATTTAAGGCTTCCGTCATTCACGCATATTCCCAAAATCCGCACAAGGCGAGAGATAGTAAGTAGTCACTTATGACCTACATGATAAGTAGACAGCTACGCCATTTATGTCCTTTCCCGGTGGATCCACGTGTTACAATCTAGCTGGCCTTATTAGATAATCCCTTAGTCACTTAATACTTCCCGTAGGATAGGTATTTCGCGACATTTAATAACTTATCCTAAGGCGAACTATAATCCAATCACTTACTATCTCTAGGAAGCTAACCATCGTGGAGACTACCATTCTTGAACTCAATTAGCCTTCCTATTACTTCTCTAAGTAGACTACGCTATGAATTAGTTTCTTTTTTGTTTCTTTTCTCGGAAGGGAGACGGCCCTACAACCACTTAATACCTTACACCTGAAGTAAATCCTTTTAAGGAATAATTCTCCCTATGCAATTTACTATCGTTATGGTTTCCTATGGCTAATGATGTCTCACATCAATTGTACATGTATTCGATTGCTAGAAAGTGCAGGCTTCCACTGAATAAGGCAACCGACCTCGCATCATTTTTCTACTAAGTCTAATCCTTATTCCTAATTAAATAAGTTCTATATTTTAAACTAGAATAAGCTAAGGATAATTCTCCGTAACATCCTATTATTAATTATATATTTCCTCTTTGGACTTAATATTAACTACGACAATCAATTCCCATTAAATCCCTTTATTTCCAATTGTTATTAAAATAGTCATATACCATTAATGACCCTAGGGGTCATATTTCCTAAGCCAATGGACACTCAACCAATTTAATTCTTGATTGTCTCTTATTGTTAACGAACCTAATGGTTATGTTTCCTAAGGCAACAAAAAACCTTTAAAATCCATTTACATCAGTCTCATTTAAAATTCTAATCTAATTGTTATAACTCCCAAACATTACTATATTAATTTAATTCCAATTAATTCTTGCTTGAAAAATACATATATATAAGTTTACTATCTATTTATTTCCCTAGTTGAAGTTACAACTCCTATTCCTAATCACAATTTAAATTGTAATCTTTTTGACATTTATTTTCTATTTAATTCATTTCCCCAAAACACACATGGTTACAATATTTATTATCTTATTCATAACCTTTTAATTATACAATCAACTCCATATTTATAGTTATATTGGTCATAAATAATTATTTCCATTTAATATGGGCTAAATTTTCCATATATATTCCCATCAAATGGAAACCATTCAACTTTAAACACATAACAACATTAATTTTGTTAATATAATAGCATTATTATGTAGGTTTGGATGGACATGATTGTAAGAGTTATATATTTATATTTTAAGCATGTTTTTTGCATAATTACTAATTATATTTTATTATTGTTATTATGCTTTTATATTCCAGTCTAAACTAACGACCAAGATAATTCTTTTGTGTTTAATCTTGTTTAAGATTCAAAATCTCATAAAAATGTTATTTTATATAATTATTATAAACATTTCTCAAATTATATAAAAAGGGGGAAATTGGCATATTTCAAATCACAAGTAAATGGGTTAATATTTAGTTTAGAATAGATATTGCAAACTACGTACAAAAATACGTGAATTTGCACATCTCTTCTTATTTAGTTTGTTTGTATTCCTCGTAGATTTCAAGTAATGCCTTTTTATAAAAAGAGGAAAAAGGGCAAACTTACAACAATCAAGTTAAAAACCCTTAATTATATCAAACACAATAGGTTTATAATTCTAAAATCATAGCTGCACAAATCCTATATTTACACCCAAAATGTATGAATTTGGAATAGTAATACTACATATATGATAATATTTTGGGGCTGATTTTCAGATTTTGGTTGTTTACAATAAAAAAAACAATCCAAGATAATTTGTAGGTAATATGGTAAGATTAAATTGGAAGGCCTACAAATTTCTATCTAAATTTCATACTTATTATTTCATATTTGACAATAACAAAACAAATCTGATGAATTTTGGGTATACAAATCAGATTTAAAACAAATGAATTGTATAAGATATTATAAACAATGATATATCTCTTACTGACTTAAAAGCTATCCAGATTTGAATCTGAACACAACTTTTAGGCTTATAATTTCCAATCTCACATATTTATAATTAGTATAAAAAGGAGATACACATATATTTATTTAGATTTATAGATCTGAAAAAAGAATTGGAAAAGAAGAAGGAAAATTAGAAATAGAGATTACCTATTACCTATTTGCTGGATCCGTCCTCTTATCTTGAGCATGTTTTATGTTTAAACTTGAACTCGAGTGCACTCATATGCTAATGATGATTGGGTTTTAAATATGAGTTGAAACTCCTATTTTCTAGTCTGATTTTGACTGACCGATTCAAGTGATTTTGATTTACTGTATGTTGCACAGTTCATACAGTCACTCAAAAAAATGTAGTCTTTACATAAAAGTTTATATAATTCTTAGCTTAAATGGGAGGTTATATAATTTAGTGGTTGTTTCTATACAAATAAGAATTTGTTTCTTGCAGCACTTGTATTCTATTCATGATATTTTGTATGCTTGCTTTGCTTTTGATTTATATATGTATGAGTTTTATATATGTGATAACTCATATAGTCCAATTGCCATGATGTGTTGATTCTTGCATGTTTATTATCCATGCATGCTTGGTACTCAAGTACTCCTTGTTGCTTTTATGCCTTACGTGATGTTGCATGCTTGGAAACATGACTTATTATTTACCTGTATATACAGATCTTTAGCATACATACACTTGCTCAATATTGATAAGAATAGACACTACACTTGGCCAAAATTGATAATAAAAGATAATATATAATCAAAAGATGTTGAAGGACAACCCAAATACTCGAGGCAACAATATAAAAATATATTATTTTTTGCTCGAGTTATATTTAATGGTTTCTGCTGAGTGTCTCTTGTGATTATTAGTTGATATACTTAGTGGTTTTTGCACCGAATTGAGGTGAAGCCTTAGCTTGTGGTTTTGGTGGATCTTTTCGCAACAATAGGAACGTCGTACAACATGGAAGGATAAGGCTAGTCAAAAGGGGATGTGTTTGATTAGTCTAATCCCACTAACTTTGGACAACATTCCTATTGTTGTCGGACAACTCTATAAGAACCACAAGCTTATGCCTCACTCCTAGCTTGAAAAGGGAGCACAACTATTGCATGTATGTTTGACACTTTACACATGAGTTTTTGTTTTACGTTATGTTTGATAGTTACTGGTCACCTTGTTTACTATATAAATTTACACACACTCAATTTATACATACATATGCATGTATGTGTATATGTATTAGTGGTGTGTTTCAGACTCGTTCGTTTGTTCACTGCTTACACTTATGATAAATGTTTGCTACTGTCCATTATTACATCCTACCTTGCCATGTTGTTGCCTTCTTTGTACATTAAGTTATGTATTTCATGGAATGTTGATAGTATATTAGTCTTTCCCCATGTTGACAAGTTTGTGTATTTTTCACTTGTATTAATATGTGTCAACATATGTATACACATATTTATATGTATATATACGTGTGTATTGGTGCGTGAGAATTAAGTGTAAAAAAGTATGTGCTCAGTGGTCAGCCCATTTGTTGCATCCAGTTGTGAACCCCTATCAAGGGCCTGAACTTAAATAGTTAGGCATCTAAACTCATATGATTGCATTGGTTGAATAAAACTTAGTATCATCAAGTTATTTTTAGGCCATTGTTGCCTTTCTTTATATGCTTTGCTTTGTGTATGTTGCCACTATTATTTTGCTGCATACATTAAAATAAGAACAAAATTGAAACAACCTGGAAAATACGAACCAATTTAAAAAATTTAAATTGGTTATTTTAAAATAAATTTAAACAATTGAAATAGAATATTTCAATAAAATAATGAATTAGAAATAGTGAGGCAGTTTGAAAATTTGAATTCAAACTTTGACTGACTGTACCGGGTGCAAAATAGTACGGATTTTAGTGAAACCAAAAATATTTAAATCTGTTTATGAATATCTTTCTAATGAATCTAAAAAATTGAAGTTTCATGGCGGGAATCAAAAGTTATGGCCAAATGAATTTTCAGAAAGGTCGCTATAGAGAATATATAGCCCTTGAAAATAGACATTTTGCAAACGACCTTGGAATTCGACGAAACCACTTTATTGGATCCGGGATGTCAAATTATTGCTAGGTTTCAAATTTCATACTTTTTGAAGCTAGTATGTGAGTGTGGCAAAAGAAAACGTGTTTGGTTAACTTCTGTTAAATTGGATCAACCAGAAAATAGCCATTTTTCATACGATCTCTGAATTCGACGAAACAAGTTTTGTTGGGACCATAGCGTCAAAACATAGCTAAATTTATTTTTCTGGAATTTTCCGAATCAGTTTGTGGCCCTGGAAAATTGAAATGTACGTTCAAAACAAATATTGAATGTTTTACATTTTAATTTGAAGAATAACTGACTGTAACAGTCGAATTGGCCTACGAAACATATCCCATTATGTTCGGGATGGGGTATTTAGCTAGGGGCAACAGTCGTTGGGTTTGGATTGTTGTTCGTTTGGAGAAACGCTATTATAAAAATTTAATAAAGCATGGGCCAATCAGAATTTTCCATTCATAATTTAAAAAAAAAACATCAGAAAACCCCCATAACCCTCGATCTCGACGGCGGAACTGTGTTCGCCGCTTCCCAGGCAAATTCCGATCACCAAGTTCATCTTCAGCTCCACCCCTAGTTGAACTTTTTGAAGAGCATCCTCCACTCTTCAAATCCATACCAGAAGTTTCCCCTATCGTCGCACTGTTCTCGAGATCTGCCACCCGGAAGTCGCGCCGCCTCGAAACCCACCGTGCCTCGACCGCCGTACCGAGTGGGACCCCCCATACCTCGTTATGTGCGCCTCCCCAAGCACTATAACGTGGTGCCATCTGATTTTGGTAACGAGCAACGGATTTTCAGAAATTGCAAAACCTAATTTCGAGCAGTTTTGGAAGGTAACGGCCTCGGTAATTTAAACAAAAAATAACACTTTAAAGTGTTGCAAACTTTGAAAAATCATATCTTTATCGTGTGTTAACGAAATTCAATAAAACAGGAAACATCGAGACCGTGTCGACGCCCTCTACAGTCTAGAAGTGTCCGGAGATTTTTCTGAGCTTGCTAGGATTTTTAGAAAAGCGACAACCAATGTGAGATTTCTAAACTGAAATGTGAATAAAAATGTCATATATAAATTATATAAGAGAAATATAAATTATATACGTGTGGTATGCCTCGTGTACATGCGTTGTATAAGTTATATGAGCGAAGTATAAATTATACATGCATTGTATAAATAATATATGTGTTGGAATGGAAATAAAATATATTTATATACGAATACACACACACACACACACATATATATATATATACACTCCCCCCGTCCACAAACCATGGACGATATTTATTGATTGTGAATTGTTGTGAAAATTTTGGTGAATAATGCGAATGGTTGATAGAATTGTTTGTGGTTGATATTGTTTGGTTGTGGTTGAAAAATACCCATTTGTGATTGAATAAATTGTGGAAAAGAAAAATCATACTCGCTTGCATGCGAATTAGATGTATGAAATCCCCATTGTCAAAAACTGCGAGGTTTTAAGGTAGACCGAGGAGCCGTACTCGGGACGGTGCTGGTTTTAACTACCCTGCCATTATGCTGCCGAAATTTTGAATAATATTCATATGTTAGAATTATTTTTGTATGTTGAAATTATTTCATGTGTTGAAACTAAAATCATGTGTTGAAACAATATCCATGTGTGGAAATGCTCATGCGTTGAGAAGTTCATGTGTTGAAAAATAGATTCATGTGTTGAATAAATAAATCGTTTTAACAATAAAAATCACATTTTTATTATATATATGAAGTATGTAAAATATTCGTGTTTTAAATAAATTGTTTCAACAATAAAAATAACATCTTTCTTATATGTACAAACCATATAAAATATATCCATGTGTGGAAATGCTCATGTGTTGAGAAGTTCATGGGTGAAAAAGGTTCATGTGTTGAATAAAAGATCTAACAATAAAAATTACATTTTTATTGAGAATATGAAGTGTTAAAAACGTTCATGTGTCGAATAAATATTTTTGATGATAAAAATACCATTTTTATCATGTGTGTGAATTGCTAAAAATATACAAGTGTTGAAATAAATATTTGTTTGCTATGAATATTATTTTTAACATGTATAGGAACTAAATAAAATAGTCATGTGTTGAAATATATTTTAGTTCGCCAAAAATATCATTTTTAAATGAAATAGGAAGTGTTAAAAATAACCATAAGTGGAGATAAACCTTTGTTCACTAGAAATATATTTTTTAGCTTAGTTTTGCACATATATATACATGTGTTGAACAGGAAATGGATTAGCTGTTGAGTAAAGAATTTATTTGCGTGCCCAACAAATAGGTAAACCTTAATGAGTTGGATGTGCAAATTTTATTATTATATCAACTCCTGTGAATGCCATTGGATGCGAAGTGCTATTTGTTCTATGTGTAATAATAAACATCGCCATAGGATAGTAACAATTAATTTTGAACTACACTACATGGCATACTTCTTGACGATAGGCATACTTCATCATATACGACATAAGCATTTGGAGCTTGTGTGACGAGGTTGAAGATTTACCTTACGAGCGAGAGGCTTGTATGGCGATGACTATATATTACAGGTTGAACTGATGACTGATCTGGACTATATAAATTGTAACGGTAAATTGCAAGATTAATAAAACCCCACACGGGTCTGGAGATGACAATAAACACGTCTCTCTGGTCATTAAGGCACAAAAACCATTTATAGGGTGATGAGAATTTATTCTCTGGAGTTATGATCTATACACACTCCCCTATGGACACCGGAATATATCACTATAAATATGTATATGCATATTAGGATTTATTGGGTACCTAATACGACCCGATAAATTTCCAAACCCCTTCCCGTACAAAGGAGGTTATGGCGAAATTTTTCAAAATATAAAGGTGTTAGTGAAATATTTGAAGTGAAAACGATATTGAAATCGCCGAATGAACTATATTTTTATATATATAAATATAAATAAAATGAAAACGAATCAAGGCCGTGCTATTCGTGTTTTGAAATCGTAATTTTAAACGATTATACCGAAAGATCCGACCATCAGATTTTGACGAAACTGGAACCGTTGGGTTTTCTTTTGAGAAATCTTTCCAACGATACATACTGTTAAGATCCAACGGTTAGATTTTCGGATATGTGTAAAACAAATTTAGGGAAAAACAGCGCCAGTGCCTCGGCATGACCTGAAACGTCGTTTAATTAAATACAGCCGTTTTTGAATAAATAAAAATGGCGATATATCGTTATAAAATATTATAGGTGATATAGAATATAAATAAACCGATCTTGCTTGGTTTGCTTGATATCTGATGGTTGAATGTGTTTGACATGAAAATTATACTAAGGAACTGAAATGTAAATGTTGAATAATTTAACCATGCGAAGAATTGATTTGAAAATCTAAATTACGTGGATTATTTGAAAAGGCCGAGTCCATTCTCATTTCAAATAATCGATCAACGGTGAGAAGTCGAAGAGTTGAAGACGGTTCATGACCGACGATCTTCATATTGGATGGATTAGCGCTACTGATGCTCATGATTGGAGTGGCAACCTTGAAGGAGCTGAAGTGGTAGCCGTACGGACGTATTGTTGATTGTGCGGATATGCGATGAATATGGTGCCTCCGGCTTCGTTCAAACCTAGAATGAACTTGTAAATGGATTGTGTGTCTAACATTGGATTTTGTTCCGTGCTGATTGATCTCTATTAAATATATATCTGTTTGGCGGCGGAGAATTTATTCTCTTGCTTAACGCCCTTCTCTGAGTCGTACGAGCTCAGAGGTTATATATCGATAGAAATCAGTCGCATGGAGTGGATTGCATGTGTGGCACGCCTAAGTGGCATATGATCAAGGCTTCTGTTACAAAGAAAAGTCTTGTGGTTGATGATCAAAGCATGGCCTATGTGGTTAGCTTTGTGTATAGCGTGGATTCGCGAGCCTCACACCTCGGTATGAGTCAAAAATGGGATAGTGACTACAGGGAGAACACAACGTTTCTTTCTAGCTACGGTGGAGTCAGTGACTTACCAGCCCTGACATTTATATATACTTTTCACCTGTGTGGTTGTTGGAATGCGAGGCGCCTCGATTATAGGTCTGTAAGGACCGGGAAACGTGTGTTCAGGAATTGCCAATCCTCAAAAGTAAGAGAGGACCGGCCCTGACGATCCAAGGATCGCTGTGTGTGGTCCTGAGGCATTTTATAGAGTGTCTCGAACGGAGAGGAGCTTGGCCCTTGCCTCGACTCATGATGGGATCCAATTTCCAATACGAAATTGCGGATTTGATTGTATTACTAGTATGGCGACATGATATATGGTACCCATGCTGTCTATGATTTATATTTATGATTGAATTTTCTTTTGAAACATATATGCACTAGTAATAATATCGAACACTTTTGTTTTATATGTATCAAGCATTTCTTGGCCATTATAAGGTAAAACTCTATCCTCCGGCTTGCGTTGCATTGTGTGATGGGACCTGAGTCTTATAATGGCTTTATTTTTATAAAAAGCATTGCGATGATTTAATAATTTACTTTTTTTCATGCAGTAGCAATCATTGGAGTACACCCGTTCCGCGAAAGTGGCTTGGTCCTTTGATTTGCCTTATTATTGTTAATTAGTTAAGTATATTTCTCATACCAGTCCCAAGACTGACTCGTAGTTTGTTTCACCTTGCAAACTCGGGTGCCCTTATTTTCACATGGGCAGCCTAGTACAGGTAGCTGGCGTATTTTGGCTTGGCACCGCAGCAGAGGTGCACTTTTGGCTCATGGCGAGGCTTGACTACACAGTGATGACTATGATTTTTCCGCCATTACTATATATGTATTATGATTCCGCCTCAGGCGATGTAGACTGATGTTTCATTTATGTACTTCCTATGTATATGATTCTGCCTCAGGCGATGTAGACTGATTATGTATTATTTTGCACTAAGTTATATCCTGCACTGTGCTCTCTGATGTGGTGATATATATGATTCCGCTGGCATATTTGTGTAAATTATTCTATTTCCTATTTATGCTATTATTTGTACTCTGCTAATGATGATTAATGTGTTATATTCCAATGATTATCCTTAACACCGTAGCATGGGGTTTTGAGATCGTCACAGCTGGTATCAGAGCTTTGGTTAACCTTAGTTCTGGAATTTAACACATTAAACACCTCGTTAGAATAGAATCAGTAGTATTCTAAGGCGAGTAGCTCATTAGAGATAGGGCTAGTAATGTCCTAGAATGAGCTAAGCAGAATAGCAAAAATAATTTGATCAGTACATCATTGTCTTTCCTTAAGTTCTTCTACAGTACCATATAATAAAATTTTCGTTTCTGAGAGCTGACTCTTTCCTTGCTTATACAGAACTTGAGAAATGGCTACCAGAGCTGCAACAGCAAGAGGAGGCTGTGGAGGCCGAGGCAGAGGCAGAGGCCAAGGGGATAACCCCGCTGCAGAAGGACTATTGATACAACCCCCAGCCGCTCAGCCATTCGAGCTCGACCGAGTGGCCAAAAGATACAAGAATCTAGGAGGCAAAACCTTATCTGGAACGGGAACTGTGATTGAGGCCTTAGCATGGCTAAAAACATACGAAAAGATATTAGGAGGCCTGAGGCTGGGAGATCAAGACAAAGCATTCATGGGTGCGTGGAATTTGCAAGACGAAGACGAATTATGGTGGGAAGCCATCACTGCAGAGAACAGAAATGCAAGTAGAACGTGGGATGAGTTCAAAGACATGTTCAAAGAAAAGTACATCCCAGAGCAAGCCATTGAGCGCATGTACGACGAATTTGCAAACCTCTAGCAAGGAGACCTCTCTGTGCAAGACTACCTGAAAAAGTTTACACAGTTATCCCGCTACATCCTAGAGCTTATTGCGACTGCTAAGTCCAAGAACAAGAGGTTCATTCTCGGGCTAAAGCGTAAGTACCAAGACAGGGCAATGGCCCACATCAAGCTGGCATTTTCTGACTTAGTGGAGATGGCTTGTAATTACGAGGACCTATACCAAAGGAACCTTGATCTGGACCGTGCTGAAAACCAGGCGAGGAATAAACGCAAGCCCTCTACAAACCGGCCAGAATCAAGCAACACGGGGTCCACAAATCAGCAGACTAGCAAGCCGCCAAAGGGAAGCTGCTACAATTATGGCAAGGTGGGGCACTACTCTAATGTGTGCACAGCCCCGAAACGGCAGAAGACCAACTCTCAAGGGTCAAGCCAGAGCTCTCAGAACCCTCGTTCATGCTTTAACTGCCGCAGAACATGACTTCTTGTCAGAGATTGTCCCTTGCTTAAGAAGGCCGAGGTTGCTCATGTGTACGACGGGGCGAACCCGCCGACTGCTTCCGATGGAGCAGGTAAACCCGATGTTTTGGGAGGTACCCTTACGATTAAAAATATTCCTGTTTCTGCATTATTTGACATGGGAGCATCACGTAGTTTTATTGCAAGTAATAATGTTAACAAGTTAAAGTTAAAACAAAGAAAGCTTAGAGAATCAGTTAAAGTACATAATCCAATAGGAGGATTTCTAGTTCTTAGTTCATATTGTAGAGTGCCAGTCTCTTATTCTTCTTATAAGTTTTCTTTTGATTTAATCACCATGGATTTTCCCGAGTTTGATATCATTCTCAGGCTAGATTGGTTAACGCAATACGAGGCCAAAGTAAATTGTGCGGAAAAAATAGTAAACATTAAAACAAAACTTGGATATATTACTGTACCGTGTCATGGTTCAGACCCAGATAGAAAGGAATTTTGGTCTGCGCTATAAGTTATTCCCACTTCCTTAGAAAAGATTCATGTTGTTAAAAACTATGCAGACGTGTTTGAAGAAGTCGAAAACTTACCTCCGCAAAGAGAAATTGAATTTAGAATCGATCTGATTCCGAATGCCAGACCAGTGGTACATCCAATTCGAAGAATGACTCCAAAAGAAAAAGAAGAATTAGGCAATCAAACTCGTCAACTGCTATGGAAGGGTCTGATCAGACCTAGCTTTTCTAGTTGGGGTGCAGCTGTAGTGTTTGTCCCTAAGTCAGACGGTACTCTCCGATTGTGTGTTGATTATCGAGACCTCAACAAACAGACGCTCAAAAACAAATACCCATTACCCCGCATTGATGATTTGTTAGACCGATTAAATGGGGCGAGATTATTTTCCAGAATGGACCTAGCTACAGGTTTCCATCAACTGAGAATCGCCGAAGAGTGTGTTCCTTTGACAGATTTCAGAGGTCCAGACATATTTTATGAATGGTTAGTAATGCCTTTTGGCTTATGCGACGCTCCAGCCTACTTCGTGGATCTAATGAATAGAGTGTTCAGGGAAGTTCTAAATAAATTTGTCCTGGTATTCATCGATGATATTTTAATCTACTCTAAGTCAAAAGCCGAGCATGAAAGACATTTAGAACAAGTATTGGGGATTCTGAGAAAGAACGTCTTCAAAGCTAAATTCTCTAAATGTGTCTTCTGGCAAGAAGAGGTGAAGTTCCTTGGCCATGTCATGTCAAAGGAAGGAATTTCTGTAGATCCGAGCAAAATTACAGCAATTCAAAACTGGAAACAACCGACTACACCCACAGAGGTCAGAAGTTTTATAGGGTTGGCTAGTTATTATCGAAAATTCATTAAGGATTTCTCGAAGATATCCGGTCCATTAACAAAGCTGACAAAGAAGCATGAGAAATTTAAGTGGACTTCCGACTGTGAGGAAGCTTTCCAGGAATTAAAATCAAAATTGACAACTGCTCCAGTATTAACCATTATCGATGGCAATCAGGATTTGACGGTTTGGATGGATGCTTCTTTTAGAGGTCTTGGTGCACTATTAATGCAAAGAGGCCAAGTAGTCGCTTATGCAAGCCGCCAACTGAAACCGCATGAGAAGAATTATGTAACTCATGATCTTGAGTTGCTAGCCATCGTTTTTGCTTTGAAAATCTGGAGGCATTACTTGTTGGGTGAGAAATTCAAACTGTTTACAGATCATCAATCATTGAAGTATTTGTTCACCTAGAAAGATCTGAACTTGAGACAGCAGTGTTGGCTGGAATTTCTTGCAGCATATGATCTAGATATCCTGTATACGCCGGGAAAGGACAACGTTGTAGCTGATGCGCTTAGTAGAAAAACCGCAGTCATTGCTAATCTTATAATTATGCCTACATTGATTGATAAAATATCTGCTCTCCAGAAGAATGATATTTCATTTAAAGGATCAGAGTGAAAATACAGAAAGGCGAGCCCTCGAGTTTTCAAGTGGATAAAGAAGAAGTTCTGAGATTGAAAGGGAGAATCTGTGTTCCCAACATCCCAGAGCTCAAAAGAGAGGTGCTTGATGAATGTCATAAATCCAAGCTTTGCATCCATCCTGGAGTAAGTAAAATGTACAACGATATCAAGCGCACTTTCTGGTGGAAGGCGATGAAGAGGGACATTTCTTTATATGTTAGCAGGTGCCCTACTTATCAATTAGTCAAGAGCGACCAACAAAAGCTGGTCGGATTGTTGCAACTGTTGGAATTCCCAGGTTGGAAATGGGAACAGATCTCCATGGATTTCATTGATGGTTTGCCCCGAACCAAGAAAGGTAATGATAGTATTTGGGTGATCGCAGATCGCTTCACGAAGACCGCCCATTTCATACCTATCAGATCCAATAGAACCGCCCAAAGTCTAGCACAGATATATTTCAAGGAAATAGTTAAGCTGCATGGAGTTCCCATCAGCATAGTCAGTGATAGAGACCTAATATTTGCTAGCAAATTCTGGGAGGCATTCCAGACAGAATTTGGAACAAAACTAAACATGAGCACCACTTATCACCCTCAGACAGATGGCCAAACTGAGCGGGTGAATATAATTTTAGAAGATTTACTACGGGCTTGTATTATTGATTTTGGCGGGTCATGGGAAGATCACTTGCATTTGGCAGAATTCTCATATAATAACAGCTATCAAGCAAGTTTTGAAATGCCGCCATTTGAAGCATTATATGGTAGACTGTGCAGATCTCCCGCATGTTGGGTAGAACCGGGCAACAGACTTGTGTTGGGACCCGATATGATTCGAGAAGCATCAGATAAAGTCAATTTCATTAAGAAACGATTGAAAACCGCACAAAGCCGACAGAAAAGTTATGCGGATTCTAGAAAGAGAGTTTTGGCATTCGCTGTTGGTGATTATGTTTATTTGAAAGTTTCTCCGATGAGAGGAGTGATCCGATTCGGTAAAACTTGGAAGTTGGCACCCAGATTTATTGGACCCTTTCCTATACTTGAACGAATTGGAACTCTTTCTTATAGGGTTTCATTACCTGATTGGTTGCCTGGAGTGCATAATGTGTTTCACGTATCTCAACTTAGAATACATGTGCATGATCCGGATCTTGTTGTAGAAGAAGCAACGCAACAGGACTTGGAAATTACTCCAGAATTAGCAGTCAGAAGAGAGCCGTTAAAGATTGTTGGCAAAGAAACTATAGATCTAAGGAGCAAGAAGGTTCATTTAGTTAAAGTGCAGTGGAGTAGTGATCCTAGAGACTGTACTTGGGAGATAGAGGAAAGCATTAAGAAAGCTTACCCCAAATGCAGAGTGGACCTCTCTGACTAACTCCAGTGCAAGGTACCTTCACAATACTTTGCATTTACATTTTTGTTTCCTACTGTACTGTTGTTTCCTTTTCGGGGACGAAAAGTTTTAAGTGGGGGAGATTGTAACAACCCGGAAAATACTAGCCAATTTAAAATTTTTAAATTGGTTATTTTAAAAGAAATTTAAACAATTGAAATAGAATATTTCAATAAAATAATGAATTAGAAATAGTGCAGCAGTTTGAAAATTTGAATTCAAACTTTGACTAACTGTACCGGGTGCAAAATATAACGGATTTTAATGAAACCAAAAATATTTAAATCTGTTTATGAATATCTTTCTAACGAATCTGAAAAATTGAAGTTTTATAGCAGGAATCAAAAGTTACGGCCAAATGAATTTTCAGAAAGGTCGCTATAGAAAATATATAGCCCTTGAAAATAGACATTTTGCAAACGACCTCGGAATTCTACGAAACCACTTTTGTTGGATCCGTGATGTCAGATTAGTGCTAGGTTTCAAATTTCATAATTTTTGAAGCTAATATGTGAGCGTGGCAAAAGAAAACGTGTTTGGTTAATTTCTGTTAAATTGGATCGACCAGAAAATGGCCATTTTTCAAACGATCTCAGAATTCGATGAAACTAGTTTTGTTAGAACCGTAGCGTCAAAACATAGCTAAATTTATTTTTCTGGAATTTTTCGAATCAGTTTGTGGCCCTGGCAAATTGAAATGTACGTTCAAAACGAATATTGAATGTTTTATATTTTAATTTGAAAAATAACTGACTGTAACAGTCGAATTGGCCTACGAAACATATCCCATTGTGTTCGGGATGGGGGTATTTAGCTAGGGGCAATAGTCGTTGGGTTTGGATTGGTGTTCGTTTGGAGAAACGTTATTATAAAAATTTAATAAAGCATGAGCCAATCAGAATTTTTCATTCATAATTTAAAAATAAACATCAGAAAACCCCCGTAACCCTCGATCTCGAGGGCGGAAATGTGTTTGCCACTTCCCAGGCAAATTCCGATCGCCACGTTCATCTTCAGCTCCACCCCCAGTTGAACTTTTTGAAGAGCATCCTCCACTCTTCAAATCCATACCAGAAGCTTCCCCTATCGTCGCACTGTTCTCCAGATCCGCCACCAGGAAGTCGCGCCGCCTCGAAGCCCGCCGTGCATCGACCGCCGCACCAAGTGGGACCCCCATACCTCGTTTTGCGCGCCTTCTAAGTGCTATAACGTGGTGCCATCTGATTTTGGTAACAAGCAACAGATTTCCAGAAATTGCAAAACCAAATTTCGAGCAGTTTTGGAAGGTAACGGCCTGGGTAATTTAAACAGAAAATAACACTTTAAAGTGTTGCAAACTTTGAAAAATCATATCTTTATCGCGTGTTAACGAAATTTGATGAAACAGGAAACATCGAGACCGTGTCGATGCCTTCTACAGTCTAGAAGTGTTCGGGGATTTTTCTGAGCTTTCTAGGATTTTTAGAAAAGCGACAACCAATGTGAGATTTCTAAACTTAAATGTGAATAAAAATGTCATATATAAATTATATAAGTGAAATATAAATTATAGACGTGTGGTATGCCTCATGTACATGCGTTGTATAAGTTATATGAGCGAAATATAAATTATACATGCATTGTATAAATGATATGTGTGTTGGAATGGAAATAAAATATATTTATATACGGATATATACATATATATATACTCCCCTCGTCCACAAATCATGGACGATATTTATTGATTGTGAATTGGTGTGAAAAATTTGGTGAATAATGCGAATGGCTGATAGAATTGTTTGTGGTTGATATTGTTTGGTTGTGGTTGAAAAATACCCATTTGTGATTGAAATAAATTGTGGAAAAGAAATATCATACTCGCCTGCGTGCGAATTAGATGTATGAAATCCCCATTGTCAAAAACCGCGAGGTTTTAAGGTAGAGCGAGGAGCCGTACTCGGGACGGTGCCAGTTTTAACTACCCTGCCGTTATGCTGCCGAAATTTTGAATAATATTCGTATGTTAGAATTATTTTCGTATGTTGAAATTATTTTCATGTGTTGAAACTGAAGTCATGTGTTGAAACAATATCCATGTGTGGAAATGCTCATGTGTTGAGAAGTTCATGTGTTGAAAAATAGATTCATATGTTGAATAAATAAATCGTTTTAACAATAAAAATCACATTTTTATTATATATATGAAGTATGTAAAATATTTGTGTTTTTAATAAATTGTTTCAACAATAAAAATAACATCTTTCTTATATGTACAAACCATATAAATATATCCATGTGTGGAAATGCTCATGTGTTGAGAAGTTGATGGGTGAAAAAGGTTCATGTGTTGAATAAAAGATCTAACAATAAAAATTACATTTTTATTGAGAATATGAAGTGTTAAAAACATTCATGTGTCGAATAAATATTTTTGATGATAAACATACCATTTTTATCTTGTGTGTGAATTGCTAAAAATATACAAGTGTTGAAATAAATATTTGTTTGCTATGAATATTATTTTTAACATGTATAGGAACTAAATAAAATAGTCATGTGCTGAAATATATTTTAGTTCGCCAAAAATATCATTTTTAAATGAAATAGGAAGTGTTAAAAATAACCATAAGTGGAGATAAACCTTTGTTCGCTAGAAATATAATTTTTAGCTTAGTTTTGCACATATATATACATGTGTTGAATATGAAATGGATTAGTTGTTGAGTAAAGAATTTATTTGCGTGCCCGACAAATAGGTAAACCTTAATGAGTTGGATGTGCAAATTTTATTATTATATCAACTCCTGTGAATGCCATTAGATGCGGAGTGATAGTTGTTCTGCGTGTAATAATAAACATCGCCATAGGATAGTAACAATATATTTTAAACTACACTACATGGAAAACTTCTTGACGATAGGCATACTTCATCATATACCACATAAGCATTTGGAGCTTGTGTGACGAGGTTGAAGATTTACCATACGAGCGAGAGGCTTGTATGGTGATGACTATATATTACAGGTTGAACTGATGACTGATCTGGACTATATAAATTGTAACGATAAATTGCAAGATTAATAGAAACCCCACACGGGTCTGGAGATGATAATAAACACGTCTCTCTGGTCATTAAGGCACAAAAACCTTTTATAGGGTGACGAGAATTTATTCTCTGGAGTTATGATCTATACACACTCCCCTGTGGACACCGGAATATATCACTATAAATATGTGTATGCTTATTAGGATTAATTGGGTACCTAATACAGCCCGATAAATTTCCAAATCCCTTCCCGTACAAAGGAGGTTATGGCGATTTTTTTTGAAATATAAAGGTGTTAGTGAAATATTTGAAGTGAAAACGATATTGAAATCGCCGAATGAACTATATATATATATATTTAATTAAAATGAATTGAGGTCGTGCAGTTCGCGTTTTGAAATCGTAATTTTAAACGATTATACCGAAAGATCCGACCATCAGATTTCGATGAAACTGGAACCGTTGGGTTCGCTTTTGAGAGATCTTTCCAACGATATAAACTTTGTTAAGATCCAACTGTTAGATTTTCAGATATGTGTAAAACAAATTTAGGGGAAAACAACACCAGTGCCTTGGCACGACCTGAAACGTCGTTTAATTAAATACGGCCGTTTTTAAATAAATAAAAATGGCGATATATCGTTACAAAATATTATAGGCGATATAGAATAGAAATAAACAGATTTTGCTTGGTTTGCTTGATATCTGATGGTTGAATGTGTTTGACATGAAAATTACACTAAGGAACTAAAATGTGAATGTTGAATAATTTAACCATGTGAAGAATTGATTTGGAAATCTAAATTATGTGGATTATTTAAAAAGGCCGAGTTCATTCTCATTTCAAATAATCGATCGACGGTGAGAAGTCGAAGAGTTGAAGACGGTTCAAGACCGACGATCTTCACATTGGATGGATGGGCGTTACTAATGCTCATGATTGTTGTAGCTACCTTGAAGGAGCTAAAGTGGTAGCCGTCCAGACGTATTGTTGATTGTGCAGATATGCGAGGAATATGGTGCCTCCGGCTTCGTTCAAACCCAGAACGAACTTGTAAATAGACTATGTGTATGACATTGGATTTTGTTCTGTGCTGACTGATCTCTATTAAATATATATCTTTTTGGCGGCGGAGAATTCATTCTCTTGCTTAACGCCCTTCTCTGAGACGTACGAGCTCAGAGGTTATATATCGATAGAAACAAGTCGCATGGAGTGGATTTCCTGTATGGCACGCCTAAGTGGCATATGATCAAGGCTTCTATTGCAAAGAAAATCTTGTGGTTGATGATCAAGGCATGGCCTATGTGGTGTAGTTTTGTGTATAGCGTGGATTCGCGAGCCTCACACCTCGGTATGAGTCAAAAACGGGATAGTGACTGCAGGGAGAACACGACGTTTCTTTCTAGCTACGGTGGTGTTAGTGACTTACCAGCCCTGACATTTATATATACTTTTCACCTGTGTGGTTGTTGGAATGCGAGGCGCCTCGATTATAGGTCTGTAAGGACTGAGAAACGTGTGTTCAGGAATTGCCAATCCTCAAAAGTAAGAGAGGACCGGCCCTAAAGATCCAAGGATCGCTTTGTGTGGTCCTGAGGCATTTGCTAGAGTGTCTCGAACAGAGAGGAGCTTGCCCCTTGCCTCGACTCATGATGAGATCCAATTTCTAATACGAAATTCCGGATTTGATTGTATTACTAGTATGGCGACATGATATATGGTACCCATGCCGTCTATGATTTATATTTATGATTGAATTTGCTTTTGAAACATATATGCACTAGTAATAATATTGAACAATTTTGTTTTATATGTATCAAGCATTTCTTGGCCATTATACGGTAAAACTCTATCCTCCGGCTTGCGTTGCATTGTGTGATGGGATCTGAGTCTTATAATGGCTTCATTTTTATAAAAAGCATTGCGATGATTTAATAATTTACTTTATTTCATGCACTAGCAATCATTGGAGTACACCCGTTCCGCGAAAGTGGCGTGGTCCTTTGATTTGCCTTATTGTTGTTAACTAGTTAAGTAGATTTCTCATACCAGTCCCATGACTGACTCGTAGTTTGTTTCACCTTGCAAACTCGGGTACCCTTATTTTCACACAGGCAGCCTAGTACAGGTAGCTAGCGTATTTTGGCTTGGCACCGCAGCAAAGGTGCACTTTTGGCTCATGGCGAGGCTTGACTACACAGTGATGACTATGATTTTTCCGCCATTACTATATATGTATTACGATTCCGCCTCAGGCGATGTAGACTGATGTATCGTTTATATACTTCCTATGTATATGATTCCACCTCAGCCAATGTAGACTGATTATGTATTATTTTGCACTAAGTTATATCCTGCACTTTGCTCTCTGATGTGGTGATATATATGATTCCGCTGGCGTATTTGTGTAAATTATTATATTTCCCGTTTATGCTATTATCTGTACTCTGCTAATGATGATTAATGTGTTATATTCCAATGATTATCCTTAACACCGTAGCACGGGGTTTTGAGATCGTCACAAAAATTCTTCACTTGATGACCCACTTATAGTTTGACATTTGATTTTGATAAGAAAAATATATACTGCACCTGATTGGGTCTGCACTACCATTGCTTGATGTATCTTGACTTTATGCATATTTGCACTTGTTTCATTTTAAATTGGAATTGAATCTGACCTTTAGTTGTTGCACGCATTTGGCCTATGCTTTATTCATACTGGTGCATTTTTATTTACCGAGTCATAATCATGTCTAGTTTGCTTCCCTCTCTTATTTTTGAACAAGACTATGTATATGTGGTGGTTGCCGCACATACGTGTATAAGTAAACATTATGTTTGCGTATATACGTATCAGCAGCATGCATATATACAACAAACCCACCCTGTCTTATACCATTTGTGCATCTGCCACATTGCTTTTGTTGTGCCTTATGTATGACTGCTTTATCCATTTTTGTGATCTGAGCCATTTAATTTTGCTGTGTGCACAAGGAATACAGATACAACAATAACAATTTCAATGTATGCATAGTTTTGGTCTTGTGTCCATGCTTTATTTTATTTGCCATGACTTAAGAACCTGTATTGTTTGGTCTTTTCTATGACAGGTATACAGATGACTGGATTGAACTAGAAGCAAATGAAGATCCAGTATATTTGAATTTGTGTATAAATTGAGAGACATTGAGTGTATTGTAGTGAGAGATGTAATGTATATGAAATAGAATGTATGAATAACAGTGTAATATACAGTGGCGTATAAAATATTTTATTGAGTAAAAAAATATTGTTTGAATATTTAAATTCTTTGCGGTATCATTATTATTCAATATCGGTTATGTTTAAACAAACTGATGTAATAAGAAGCCTAAAGCATCAGGTGTTCAAACAAAGTGATGTAATAAACCATCTTTTATATCGCTTGTGTAACACCCCGTAAAATTCATAAATATCAATACTAAATTAAATAATTAAAAACAAACAATTAAATGATATGGCTGGGAAATGAGATTTTTGCATCATTAGGAATTTGGCTACGAAACTCTTTTATTTGGATTTGTGGTGAATTTTTGAATAATTTTCATATATAATATGCTGAAAACGGTCAACATATGAAGAAATTATGAATAAATGAATTTGGACAGTGTAAGCAGAAATTATATATATATATATAATTATGTGAATATTATATATATTGTCCAAATAATAATTTAAAATAAAAAGGGAAATTCAAATTTTGAATTTGGAGATAAGATCTAGGGGACAACGTATATTGGATATACAGAAAAGAATGAAGCAAATTAAGAATATAATTAATAAAATTAACAGCTCAGCAATGTAGCAAAATTGGGCGTTCCATCCTCGAAGGGGTCGACCGCTCCCCCTTTAGTGGGTCGACCGCCGGTCGACCGCTAGGCGGCTGGGAAGCCCAACTCCGCCTACATGGATAAGGGTTTTCTAAGAGGATATGTTTATATGAATGGCTTGTACTAATTTTTATTAATCCGACGACTACTTCTCACACTAGAAAGTACAAATAACCCCTCAAACAACACACTAGAAACCTTAATCTTTTATACCTCTGCCTCTATGTTGCTGAATTCCATAAAAAAATAAAGAGAATAGGGTGAAGGTTTCTTCTACTTCTCTACCTCCATTCTATATCATTATATTTCAATCTATATAAGTTTAGGAATTTGGAATTTAGCATGAGCAATATGTATAAGAATCTAAGTATATGTTTCTTATATATATATATATATATATATATATATTGTTAGGTGAAGAATCAGAGCTTACTTGAACATTGAGAACCGTCGCAGATCTTGAAATTCTACCACATCTCCACCTAGTTTGTGAGTGGAATCTAGTTTTTCTTAAAGGCATATTTATATTATTAACAGTTTGCGATATGAATTGTTATGCCTATGAAAATTTGGTTATGCGATAATATAACATGAAAATCCCCAAATCTTCTATTTTATAATTACGTAGGAAATTGTCATGTTGAATTGGTCTTGTGTAATTATGGTTTTTGTATCAGATTAAAGGTAAATATGAGTGTTGTAGTATTGTTTATATTTTATGCAATTCACTGTTATTATCATTTAATTTAGCCTAGAAAAGTTTGAATTTGAACTGTTTCATAGTTGAATTGGGTTTGGATCCTAATTTGGGTGTAAATGCATTCATAAATTGGAATAAGTCAAATGTAAACATTTTTGGGTGTACAACACTACAAAAAGGGTGAATTGGGTGAAATATGTATTGTAAACGTACATGCGAGAATGTATGTAATACTCTACTTTTAATTTAATATCGAAATCATTTCTAAATGCCTAGGATACAAGTTGTAATTGTTATAATATGTTTTCCATTCACTTTTATTTGCTATATGTCCATTATGCCATCATGTTTATGTTGTAGCGGTAAAATATGGAAAAATCTAACTTGTATGCCTTAATTTATATAAGGTGACAATTGCCACCTCATTAGAACGTTTCCCCATTTGTACGAATTTTACGTTAATTAGGCGTTGTTATTATATTACTTATTTAAACATAATCAATGTGATTAATGTTGTATTAGCGTAATAAATGAGATTAGGTAAGAGTTTGAATTTGAAATATCCCTTTAACAAATATACATGTATATTTGTGTGCGTGTTATTTAGAATGACTTAAATAAATATAAAAAATGACACATAGACACGTGTTTAGTTCCTATTTGTGGTAGAAGCCTGCCCGGAACCGACCTGCATATCCAACAACCACAAGTAGGCCCAACTAATGTGAGATGTCTAGGTGCTATGGGTCATTCATCAACTTAGTACACTAGACGCGAGGTTAAACCGACTTGTAGTAGAAGCCTTCCCGGAATCGACCAGCATATCCAACATCTCCAGGTATATGGTTTAATGTGAGAGGTCTAGTGTGTATTTATATATAACTATATATAAGTTTGATGTGTGAAAACAAATAGGTTTACTACGACTTAAGAAGGTCTTAAGTGGATGACTCACTTTTTTTAATCTAATTTGGGTCTTAAGTGGTTAGGACTAGGATCCCTCCGAAGGTTTATTCCTTGGAGAGGAACCACAGTCAGGGGACCCACCTTTATTAGTATTAAGGTAGGTATTTGGGTCCTCCTTCTTTGAAAGTGGTTAGGCATAAAACAGTTAACGGAGTAGGGTAGTTCACGGGGATGTCCCCTTCCTCTAGAAGCTTGTAAGGGTTCAACTAGGGACAGACTGGTAATTGAAGGATATGTGGCCATTGAATGCTCACCTACTATCTAAGGGAAGTCTTAAGTGACATAGGTGCCCTACTAGGTAATATCATTTAGGTAGTAAGGTTCTCAATACTGCTTCTCATTTTACAAATGAGAGAATAGACTTAAGAATGTTAATGTACTAGGACGGGGTCTGAAAGAGCTAGGGATCTGCCTCAGGGTTATAAGAGATTGTAATAATCCACCGTTAATAGGGCCATAAGTGACCGAGAATGCCACCTCGTTGGGTCTTTACCCTAAAAACACTAATGGGCGATTGACTTGGATACCCACCCCATTGGTTAGATATTTATGTTTGTGTAAATATTATGTGCTGCCTAGACATACCTTGACATATGTAACCTAGCAAAATAGAGGGTATGGACATTAAGTAACACTATATTTCAATCACACAGAACTTTATGTTCTGACCCCCTCTCCTTAATATCCAACAGGTCAGTAGATGGGGTAAAGACATGGATGAAGTCATGATTAAAGCCGATGGAGAAGACAAAGTTATTATGATATTATTAGCAGTTATTACTTTTCTTCTTTTGGAATCGTATGAGATTGAACTATTTGATGTACCTATTAAATAAATGTAACTGCGACTGTGTATTTCTGTGATTTTGAAATAAATGGTACATCTTATTTTTGGTAATATATTTTCTCTTTCCGTTGTGTGATTTCCATTCGAAGTATATGTTATTGTTATCTGTGTAAATGTAATCCTTACAGAAACCAATGACCCATTTAGAATGGCTCTAAGTTTCGATAGGCCTTTTTTGGGTCGAAATTAAGGCCCATTCCGGGCGGGTTGTTACAAATTATTATAGAAAACTGACGTATATGATAACAAGTAACATCAGTTATTTTAAAGTGACTGATGTAATCATTTTTTTAATAGTGGTTCTTTATAAATAACCGATATGGAATTCGCGTGAAGGCATCGCCTGTAACGACCCAGCGGATTTCGGCCTCGAAAATCGACATAAATACCCTTTACCGTACTCATGCCGATCCTCCAAGCATCCGAAAACACTGGAACGTTTAGAAAGAAATTAGAGGGTGGGATAAGAAAGAAAGAAAGTTAGAATAGAAGAAGAAGAAGAACCATCACACAGAATCTCACATCGCAGCGGAACAAAGTATAATACAGAAATAAACCTTTATTGAGAGCTTTTGAAAATACTTACAATATCAGAGTACAACACACATCTGGACAGTGTTGATAATCTGTCCTCATATATATATAATCACACAGCGGAATATCATTCATCTGAACATCTTCAGCTCGTCTCCGGACTTTTCAGTACCTGATAACCTGAACCTGTACATCTCGGTCTAACCCGAGCATTTACAAAACACCGGGTCAGTCTGGTGAACCAGAGTGAGAAAAACTCGCACAGCATTAAGGTATCACACATCTTGCTTTTAAAGTTAAAATCCTTTCGAAAGAAAAAGAAAATCGTAAGACCGATCCACACATAAACACGGACGGTTTTTACCTTACGATAACCCAAACCAGTTTTCGAAATCAATATCTTTTCTGATATTATCATAGTGTCTAAATACAAGTAAATAGAATCTAGTAGAACGCTTGCATCTCACGCTCTACATATATAGTATACAATCAAAACCGCAGGCGCTTATTGGAGATTGGATTCCGACCTTGACAAGGTATGGGACCACCTGCCGCTCGTGTGTCTCTAGAGGCGAATACACTGGGTTCAACAAGAACGTCTTGCAACCCGGCCCTCACATGACCGACCACTCATTTCGCTTGAGTGTATCGAATGTATATCACCAACGGTTGGGCTCAAACCACCGTTCCCGAATGGGCAGAATCGATAGAACAAGAAACAAAAGGAATTTCTCTAGATAGGTGATTATACACCCTAATAGGAGCGACCCACATAGCCATGCGGCCTGCCCGATTTTTGTCATCTCCTGGTTGTGAGGCTTGAGGCTAGAATTTTCTTCCAGAACATCTGGCCATCCTTTACTTTGAATGCCACATCGTCAGATCCTCTGGATATCACTAATTGACGCCCACAAAAATACCCTAGTTGGGAGCTAACCAACTATGATACGTTTGAAGAAATCAACGTACGTGGCCCATTGGAAATACTCTGTCAGACATTCGTCCATACAAGTCATCCAGGAACAGGATGAACCGAAGGTACTCTCCTACTGCATCCAATACAGGAATCACCCCATGGATCAGTAGCGATTGCCCTTGCAATCCACAGTTTCAACCACGACAGAACCCCAGTATATCTCCGGGTCGAATCAGAGATTGTAAGTGGTTCTTCCGCTTCATGAAGATCTATGGTCTTCACATGCTCCATCTCGATCGTCACTTGATCTTTTCTTTATACTCGTATTTGTTGGTCGGAATGGTTTTCGAATAAACATTCGATCCCGGTCTTTCCATACCCACAACCGTAAAGGTCAGACTAGATAGTCGGTTATTTAACTATCAAGTAAACATCCATGAAACCATAAAAATATAATTACTGGACTGGTACTCAGTATCACTTGGCTTTTAAAACTTCTCGCCCAATTCCCTTTTTAATTACATTAATAGGGAAAATATAAACTTATATCATTTCCTTTACTTTGGAAAACTTATCGCACACTCTCGCCATTACCAACTAGTATTATCCTTGAATAATCCCGAAGCCATTCAAGTTGGGGTATTTTAATTACCTCTCAGACCTTGATTGACAACGTTCTTATCTTCAGATGAATACAAGTTGTAATTCAAAACCTTGTATTATTATTTCAATTCCTATTTTCAATCCCGTTTACCAATCTCGCATTTAAATCCCTTTTAACCAATTTCCTTTTTCTTTCTAGAAATCTCCTTTCGAATTAATTTAACTTAATACCAATATTAAGTATTTCCAATTAAAAGCCAACGTTTAATTCACATTCCATTTATAAACTTCGTTTAAAAATCTTAGGTTTAATATAAACCCTTTTGCATTTTCTCCTTCTTTTACTTAATTCAATTGTTAAGTAAAACCTACACTTACGCCTTATCTTCGTTTTAAAACTCTTGGTTGCTTCTCTATAAAACTCGAGTTCAAACCATAAAACTCATCACTAGCCTTTTTCCAACACTAAACCATTTCATTTCAAACTTGGTTTCTTAAAGATATTTCATTAGTGATTACCAACTCCTTTATTTCAACATTCATCATTTAAATCAATTTGCTCCTTTATTTACTAGAATAATAAATTCCCTTTTTAATACCTTTCGAGGGTACATCAATTACTCATTAAGTTAATTCACTAATTTAAAGTATAACTAAGTTCAAATGGTCGACTCCATTCACCCAAAACATGATTAATCTCCTAACCAACTCTTTTTAATTCCTTCTTTAAATTAATTAAAATGTAATTAATTTAAATAACTTTATTTAAACATTCCTTAGACGAAATAAATCAAATACTTGACCCCTTTGCTTTTAATTCTTATTAACATAAGAATTCATTTTACAAAACAAATTTCAAAATTTCTATACGAACTTTTAAATAAATATTTATTTCCCTTTTTAAATATTCTTTCAACGTAGTAACTTCCAAAATATATTTTCGTTATAAAACATATTTATAACTCGAATATTATCAATCCACTATTGATAAAAATCATATTTTATAAATCGATCGATTTATAATCCAAGTGATGTCGATTTCCCCACCACACTACCCACTGGTTATTATCAGAGCAAATGTTGAAATAAGGTTCAACAATCAATAATAATCAACCATCCCTTTTATATATGACTGAGAATTTCTATAACGGTCCTCAATCAACAACAGATCATTCAAACAGTTCAACCATTTTCAAGCACGTTTATAAACGTGACCAATCAAGGGAATTACTTTGTTTGGGTCAAATCAACACGATTGGTGTTTCACTGAAATTAAACAACCGTTTAATTTCAGAAATTGAATCAACAATAAATATATATCACTAGCAAACAGTTAATCACTAACAACCAGAACACGCAAATTAAAAAAACCAATTTATATAAAATATAAATGGGAAGAGCTGAGTGAGTTTAACTCACCTGGGTTTTTGATTTGTCGATAAACAGTTTAGTCGAATTAAACTGACGTTTAATTCGAATAGAAATTCCAGTCTCTTCAGATCCGGTCTAGCTCCACTCCATCTCGAAGTACTCGTCTCCACGGTCCCAACGCAACTGACCGCGCCTGAATCCGATAACGTATGTTCAAGAAATCGTATAAACAATTTTATAAATAATTTAATTAAAAACTTGGATTTTCCCTTTTGAATTATAGTTGGGCTTTTACCTTTTGATAGCCGGCCCAACCCATTCCCCTTTTTAAAAACCTAATCCACCGATCCTTCCATTCATTCATCAGCCGTCACCACAAAATTTATCCCAAAACCGAAAATCATCAACCCTAATCCCCTTTTCAAAAGCAAATCGGAGCTTCTCTTCGTCGCCGGTCAACCCGAAACGAGCGAGCGCCTCCTCCACATGCTACCAGCTTTCGATAGCCAGATCGTTGCTCCTTGGATTCGAACGGCTTCGACAGAAATTGGTCCAAGCCTCTTCAGATCGAATCCGTGCTCCTTCGAGTAAAGCTATGTATTTTATTTCAATTTCGAATTACAGTATTTTGTTTTGATTTTTTTTTTTCTGGTTTTTCGAATGGGGTTTTCTGGTTTGCTGTGTTGGTTTGAACGGGTTCTGGTATAGCTGAAACACTGCTGTATTTATAGTGTGGTTGAAAATGGATTAGATCAACGTCCATCAATATGGGTTTAGCTACTCCTAGCTTAGGCAATTGGTTTTCAGATTTTTGTACTGATGAGGGACAATGATGGTTGCGAAATGGATTTTAGCCGAGATTTGTTGGATTCGAACGTCCATAGTATTGTCTTGTTCGGAAGGAACAGCGATTGAACTTGTGCTTGTGTATAGATTTTATCATAGATTTGTTGAATTAAATATTATATTTGGTCTGTTCATAAAGAACAGTGATCCCACTTGTGCATGTGTATAGATTTTGTTAGATTGAGTTAGGACTTGTTTAAATCAATTTTCTGAAATGGTAGCATCTATATTGGGTTTTTTTATTTAAAATATGGTAGTTACTGTATGCATTTAACAAGGATTTGACTGTATCAATCCACTCATTTGTACAGACTTGGTAAAAATATATCTATATATATACTTTAGATTTTCTTAGCTGTTCCTATCAATCCTATGGCTGTTTATTCACTGTTATGTTTTACTGTTTTCGAGCTGTCCATAGCATGTACCTTGGCCGTTTATTTCTGATGAATATATTTCAAAATCTATATAGATTCGAGAGTATGTTTTCTGTTCAAAAGTGTATATGAATTCATTTCCTATACAAAGATTTCGTTGTACCTATATATATATATTTTTATCAGCTATGTGTTGTCTTATCCTTTTAGCTGTTCAATTATTATATTTCCTATATACTAATAGGTTTACTGTTTCTTGCAGCTCAGGATCAAGGCGTACATTTCGTTTCACTGTCCTCCTGAAAAGAAAACAAGGCGTGTAGAAATATATGAATTGCTATGTCAATTTCTGTTTTGTAATGTACCGTCAATATTGTGTACTGTTTTCTTTGTATTCCTTTGTACTTATGTATGTACAATCTTCTCACGAATATATGTGTTATTTTGGGCTTTAACATTTCAAGTTCAATGTTGTGTATATTTCAGATTTTAAATATTTTCATTTGTTGAACTGGTGAGATGGAAGTATATATGTGCTCAGTTTCGTATGTATATACGTTTCCTACTTTTATATGTGCATTCATATATTTATTTTTAGTTTTTATGTTCTTTGTACTTTCAGTTTCAAGCTTATTCTTGTTGATGTTTTATGGCATGACCTACGATGTATTTGTTTCAAGTTGTTTATGGCGCGACCCTTTTTATGGCGAGACTCCATTAAGGTTGGTTTATTGTCCTAACCTCCTATAACCTTAATTAAAGTAAATTAAATTTCATATGACGATAATAAATTATTACCATCGTATTAAAGCAAACAACTTAAATTCTAAAGAGTATAAAGATTCAAAATTCAACCATCAACGTTCTGGGTTTTAAAGTGATATTCTATTTACATAAAAACCCTTTCATAACCATATATAAATTATACGTCTACATATTATTTAATAAACAAATTATATATATAGTAAATTCATCTAAAATTCTAAATCGATATTTTAAATAAAAAAAATATTAATTGTTTAACAACAAAAAATACGGGTCGTTACATCGCCCGTAAATCATCAGATATCATAATAAAAACGTTGTATAAAGCCATCTTAGATATCGACCAAAAAGCGATGTGAAAGACCCTGACCTTTCTCTACACATGCAAAGACATCAGTCGAAATTCTTTCAAACATTGGCCAAAAATCGATGTCATAGTAGTTTTTCTAGTAGTGACGACTGAGCATCGCTGCCACCTCCAGAAATATGAGAGATAGAGTGGGGATCTAGCCCTTTATTTATTGGCGTAGAAATGACCGTAAACCGTTAGATTTAATTTTAGAAAAATACGTCCATCGATATAAAATTTTATATTATAAAACCCTAGCCGCCACTGCCTGAATCGACCAAGAGGTCGACCCAGCAATCGTCCGCCCAGTCGACCGCTTAGGTTGACCTGACAGTGATAGGCATAGAGAATATTTATTTCTATATATTAATATCTTATGTATTTTCCATTCGTTTTCGTATATCGTCCTTAACTTTTTCATACTGATTCCGTTCACGAAGTTCCAAACATGAAAATTGACTAGAATTCCATCACGAACGCAATGGTGCACATCTCATGGTCAAATTCCTTTTTAGCAAAAATTATATTTTTGGATTATAACTAAATTACTAATTTAATTGCTTCCAAAATTCCGGGTTGTTACATTTTTCCCTCCTTAAAAGAAATTTCACCCTGAAATTTTATCAATGATTAAGTCATGGTGTTGTCACCTTATTATCCTAAACCACCCAACTAACTAGTGTACATCCAATTTAGCAAATAAATGTGCACATGCGCACAGTGTACATCATGAACTGAAACAACAAAATATGCATGCATAATGATTCTAAATCGGATCCTCCTATATGTATGCATTTCTTTTTGAAAATATGTTTTGAAAACATGATATAAACACCCTAAAATATACTGATAGTTCTATACAAATGAATTTTTTTAAAAATATTTTTTATCCAAAACTGTCACATGATTTTAAATGGAAGTGTGAAGCAACCAATTATTTTATCCAAATTTTAACATCCAATATGTCAACTTATGTAAATCGTTTCCAACTAGTTTCTCCTTTGTCGGAAAAGAAAATTAAAGTGAAAAATTTAACGTTCCTTACCACTTAAAAATTTACCAGTTCCCTTCCGACAATGAAATTTTGTCTCAATTTCCCCAAGTACTCCAAAAATTTCCATTTGTAGATTGCAAAGGAGGCTTAAAACAAGCTCTAAAACGTAAAGCGAGTTAGAAAGCAACTCATGTGTGTTGTTGACAAGGTATGGAAACAACATTTCCGTAGCTAAAACAATATTTCCCCTATTATCATTTACATTTCTATGCATCATCGCCCATACTGCACCGCTATAACGCGCAAAAAATCATAAAAAATTTTCCATATGCTTTACATGTGACCATAAAAACAAAAATTTCAAAAATAGATTTCCTCTACTTTAAAAATTCATGTAAATTTTGGTATTCCTTCTTGGTACTGTTTTACTTCTCGTATAAGGTTTGCCCAAAACTAAGATTTTGGTAACATGTGTTTTACTATCTTTAGATCATCTATTTTTATACATTAGATGTTTAAACATATGTAAGTTGTTGTATCCACATATGTGTCTTCGCATATGGGATTTAAAATAAAATGAGAAAAAAATAAATCAGACCAAATATTTAAAATCTAAAAGGATTTTATTGAATGACATTTGTGAAAAGTATAAAAAAATGATTTTGGGAAAACTTAAATGACTCAGGACACATTTTGGTGTACAAGAAAGTCGATTACACAGAAAAATGCGAAAATCGAATAAACACGCAAAAACTCAAAAATAAATTTTAGCTTAAAAAGGAACAGACAACAAACAAGAGAAATACCCATGACAAAACAACACAAAACCTGTCCTTCGCTAAAATTTATCTACTACAAAATTTTATTATTTCCATATCTAAAACAACTGTTAGTTAGATAAAAAAATGAGATCATTTCTAATTTAAATTACAAACGAACAACTAAAGTCTCACTACATTGTCGTGCGATTTAGCAAGGACAACAAATACTAACAGTTACAAGCATGAACTACCACAAAACCAAGAAAGAAATGTTAGAAGGAGAAATGAGCGAATACAACAACACCAAAACACCCAAAACATTTCCTATAAACAATAAGATGTCTTAGTCCATTGATGGATCTCGAACCATTCCCATAACCTGTGACTAGTAATGTCATGGTGTTTAAATGTAAAATTTCGTATTGTAGACACTGCTGATGTTGTTGTTGGAGGTTTCCACTTCACTATCTCTTCTAAGCGAGAATCAACAGTGGAAAAATATACCTAACACAAAACAGTTTTCATGAATATTTACCTAACATTGTCTAAAGAAAAAATTGGATAGGTGAAAATACAAAAAGTGACTCTGTAACAACCTAGAAAATCTGAACCAATTTAAAATTTTTAATTTGGCTATTTTAGTGGATTTTGAATATTTAAAATAAATTATTTTAAATAATAACGACCAAAAATCTATTTGAATCGAAGTTATAGCGAATATATTTATTTTAATTATAAAACAAGGCCTGGAATGGCATGGCAATTTGAAAATTTGAATTCGAACTTTGACTGACTGTACACGACGCAAAATAAAACGGATTTTAGTGAAACCAAAAATATTTAAATCTGTTTATGAATATCTTTCTAATGAATCTGAAAAATCGAAGTTTCATAGCGGGAGTAAAAGTTATAGCTAAATGAATTTTTCAGAAAGGTCGCTATGGAATTAATATAGCCCGTGAAAATAGTCATTTTGCAAATGGCCTCTGTTTTGACGAAACCACTTTTGTTGGATCTGGAATGTCAAATTATTGCTGGGTTTCAAATTCCATAATTTTTGGAGTTAATATGTGAGCGTGGCAAGAGAAAATGTGTTTGGTAAATTTCAATCAATTTGGATCGAGCAGAAAATGGTCATTTTTCAAACAGTCTCCAAATTCGACAAAACTAGTTTTGTTGGGACCATATCGCCCAAACATAGCTAGATTTATTTTTCTAGAATTTTTGGAACCAGTGTGTGGCCCCGGAAAATTGAAATGTACGTTCAAATCCATATTTGAATGTTTTATATTTTAAGTTAAAGAATAACTGACTGTAACGGTCGAATCGGCCTACGAAACATATTCCATTGTGCTTGGAATAGGGGTATTTAGCTAGGGGCAACAGTCGTTGGGTTTGAATTGGGGTTTGCATTGATGAAGGGGTATTTTCGGATTTAAAAGAATTTAAAAATAAAATAAATAAAGAGGGGCCATCCGTAACCCAAATCACTTATCAGAAAATCCCGTCGCCTCTTCAAAATCCAACACGGAAAAACCTCGCAACTTCCTCCTTCCATAACTCATGATCCACACATTGAAATCGTTTGATTCTTCAGACAATATTGTAGAGAATCACGAGATCTTCGAATCTATACGGTTAGATTATATCTATAGTTGTATTTTCTCCAATTCGCGCCTCCAAATCACCATCGTTCGCCTGAAGATTGCCGGACCAGGGAGCGCGCGAGTTCGAGGGGATTGGTGCCCCTAGGTGCGGTTTTCCAAGCACCACAACGTGGTGCTGTTTGATCAGCGTCCGGTGTTCTTGAGTTCGTGGAAATTCGAACCCTAGGTTTGAACAAAAGAAGGAACCATGGCCTGTGTTTAACTAAGAAGAAGGTGATTATTTAAAACTAATTTCAATAGTTTAAAAGCGTTGCTATTTTAGATTATCGAATAGAAATAATATCTTTATCATATGATAACGAAGTTCGATGAAACAAGAGACATTGGACTCGTGTGGACGTCTTCTACATTCTAGAAGAGATTGGAGAATTTTTAGAGTTTCCTACAATTTTTGGAGGAGTGGAACCCAATGTGAGATTTCTAAATTATAAATGATATGGAATGGCGATGTATAAATTATATAATCAATGTATAAGTTATATAAGCGTTGTACACCTCATGTATAAGCGTTGTATAAATTATATGTGTGATGTATAAGTTATATATGCATTGTAAAAATTATATGTGCGTTGAATGATATTGACATGAAATCAAAATATATTTATATATGTATATATATATATATACACACACTCCCCTCGTCCACCGACCATGGACGATATATATTGGTTGTGATTGTTTGGATTTTGGTTGACTTGAAATTTGGTAGATAAATGCGAATGGTTGATAATGATTGTTTGTGGTTGAAACAAAATTGGGTTTGTTTGTGGAAAAATCCATTGTGATATGAAAATGAATCGAAATATTTAGATTACAAGGATAAGCCCCTTAGGGAACGCTGCGAGGCGTAAGGTAGTGTGAGGAGCCGTACTCGGGACGGTGCCGGTTTTAAACCTCATGCCGTTATGCTGTCGAAATGTTCTGAAATATTCCTGTGTTTGATTTATATTCATGTATTGAAATATATTCATGTGTTGGAAAAATATTCACATGACGGATAAAATGGTTGAAAGATAAAAATCACATTTTTATCATGTATATGAAGTATATATAATATTCATGTTGAAAGTATACTGTTTTAACAATAAAAATCACATTTTTATAATATATATGAATCGCTAAAAATCTTCATTTTTGTTATAAGTTGTTGACAATAAAAATCACATTTTTATAATATATGCGAATCGCTAAAAATAATCATGTTTGAAATCAATCGTTACAACAATAAAAATCACATTTTTATAATATATATGAATCGCTAAAAATAGTCATGTGTTGAAATAAATATTTGTTGGATAAAAATATTATTTTTATCACATATATGAAATGAAAATGGTTTGGAAATTGAAGAATGGATTATACTTATATATATATAAATAAATAAATATAATTAAAATAAAACGAATAACGAAGCTGTAGTTCGTATTTTAAAATCGTGATTTCAAACAAGTGTACCGGGAGATCCGACCGTCGGATTTTCCCGAAACCGATGGGTCCGCTTTGGAAATATCTTTCCAATGATACCAAATTTGTAAAGATCCAACGGTTAGATTTTGTGAAATGTTTAATTCAAATCTGAATGAAAACAGCGCCAGAATGGATTATTTATATATGTATATATATAAATATAATTAAAGTAAATCGAATAATGACGCTGCAATTCGTATTTTGAAATAGTAACTTTAAACGATTGTACCGGAAGATCCGATCGTCAGATTTTCCCAAAACTGGAACCATTGGATTCGTTTTGAAAAGATCTTTCTAATGGTATAAAATTTATAAAAATCCAACGGTTATATTTTTAGATATGTGTAAATTAAATCTGAAGAAAAACTGTGCCACGGCCGCGTTATGGCCTGAAGCGTCATTTGAATAAATTGGCTATATTTAAATAAACAAAAATAGCGATAAATCGTTATAAACGATATGGAATGGAAATAAACCGAATTTACCTGGTTTGTTGGATATTTGATGGTTGAATATGTTTGAAGTGAAAATTACATTAATGAATTGAATTATAGATGTCAAATAATTTAACCAGGAAATGAATTGATTTGAATTCTAAATGTACGTGAATTATCTGAAAAGGCCGAGTTAATTCTCATTTCAAATAATTGATCGACGATTAGAAGTCTAAGATTTGAAGGCCGTGCAATACCGATAACCTTCACATCGAATGGATGGCTACTGATGCCTTTGATGGGAGTTGTTGCCCTAAAGGTGTTACAATGGTGGTTGTCCGGACGTACTTGTTGATCGTTCGGATGTGCGAGGGCCTCTCTCCTGTATTGGACGTACGGGAGAGGAATAAGGTGCCTCCAGTTTTGTTCATACCCAGAACGGACTTGTAAATGGATGTGTGTCTGATGTTGTAGATTGACAACGTGGCATACAGAGATGCTGTGATCAAGGCTTTTGTTGAAAAGCAGAGCCTTGTGGTTGATGATCAAAGCACGGCTTTAAATAGTTAGCTTTATGTTTAGCGTTGATTCGCAGGCCTCACACCCCGGTATGAGCCAGAAACGGGAGAGGACTTCAGGAAGGACATGCGTTTCCTTCTAGCTAGGAGTGGTGTTTTTGGTTTTACATGCCCGGGCATTTTACTTATATGGATGATGGATAGCGAGGCACCTCGGTTATATCGGTCGCTAAAGGGTCTATGGTTTGGTTAGTACATGACCAGTTGACGCCCCATAAGGCGGGGAAACGCAGTGTTCAGGCATTTTAATCCACTCCATGTGGACCGGCCCTGACGATCCAAGGTGCAATTGCGGCTGTTCCTGAGACACGGGCTAGAGCGTCCCCAAGCAGTAAGGATGATCCCTTGCCTTGGTTCATGACGGAAATCCAATTTCCAAATACGACATCGTGCGATTTTGATTGTAAACCTATATATGGCGACATGATGTATGGTACCCATGTCGTCTATGATTGATACTTATGATTGAAATTGTTTTTAAAACATATAAACACTAGTAATAATATCAAATGCTTTTGTTTTATTCGTATCAAGCATATTTTGGCCATTATAAGGTAAAACTCTATCCTCTGGTTTGCGTTGCATTGTGCGATGGGAACTGAGTCTTATAATGGCTTCATTTTTGTAAAAAGCATTGCGATGTTTAGACGATTTACTTGTTTTTAGCACTGGCAATCCAATGGAGTAAACCCGTTCCGCATTAGCGGCGTGGTCCTGTGATTTGCCTTATTGTAAAATAAGTTAAGTAAATTTCTCATACCAGTCCCATGACTGACTCGTAGTTTGTTTCACATGCGAACCCGGGTGCCCCTATTTCTACACGGGCAGCCTTGTATTCAGGTTTTAGCAGGCTCTTTCTGGATAGCTATGGATATGAAGATGGATTCTATCACTTCTTTCTTTTTATGCTGTTTAGCTCCTGTTGTACGTATTATGTTTGATTCCGCTGTAGACATTTTATGTAAAGCTGAACTGTATTTTATTCTAAGTTTAATCGTGTATACTGTGTAACTCTGATGATTATGTTTATCGTGTGTATTCTGTTGTACATTTTCCGGTGTATTTATATATTTCTATTTTGTTGTTATCTGTTTATGTGTTATATTCCAATGATTACCCTTACCACCGTGGAACGGGGGTTTGGGGTCATCACGCATGGTATCAGAGCTTTGGTTAAGCTTAGTTCTCGAATGTAGCATCTTAATGAACTCGTCAGAAATAGAACAAAAGTATTCTATGATGAATAACTCATTTCAGATGGATCAGTAATATCCTAGAACGAGTGTAGCAGAATGAAATACACCCCAATAGGCATATTTACATTCGAGTATATGTCTCTATGCTTTAAAAATACCTTTTCTGGGTGCATAACACTTTGTCTGCTATCTGCAGACATTGAAAAATGAGTGATAGAAGTAGAAGAGGTAGGTCAAAACCAGATATTGAATCTCTATTAATTAGGTATCGAAATCTGGGTGGTGTGCCATTCTCGGGCAATGAATGTATTATTCAAACACAAGCATGGATGCGCTTTGCTGAGAAATTTTTTGAAGGTTCAAAGCTGATTAGAAAAGATTACTGGTGTCTTCGGAACTCAAAGACGAACCTTTAATATGGTGGGAGACCATTATTAAAGATAATCCAGAAGGTAATATTACCTGGGATAGATTTAGATAAATTTTTAGTGAAAGATTTATTCCTCTAGAAGCAACTGAGCAGTTATGTGATGAATTCTATTATCTGATACAAGGAGATATGACCATTCCGGAATATCGTAAGAAATTCAATGAACTTTCTCGTTTTGCCCCGCATCTAATTCAAGATCCTAAGAGGAACAATCTGCGATTTATTAACGGGCTTCAAAGAAAATACCAAAGTAGTGTAACTGCACATGTGCAACAGCCTTTTTCTAAAGTGATATACATGGCTTACCAGTATTAAGATCTGGATAAGCAAGGCCTTTTGGGAGATGAAAAGGAAGTCGATTCTAGTAACAAAAATTCGAAACTGATAGCCCAGAGGCAAGTGCACAGCCTGAGGCAAGTACGATGTCTGGGGTCAGAAAGAAGCCTAGAGTCAAGAGGAAAAGGGTTAAATCTAAGAAAGAACCAGTAACAACTGCCACCTGTTCTAACTGTAACCAGAAAGGGCATTTGTCGATAAATTGCGGACCCCTAAAGAAACGAATAAAGGATAAATTTAAATCCAAGAACAAGTTTCAAGAGAATAGAAAATGCAATCTTTGCCATCGGGTTGGCCATGTAAAGAAAGATTGTCGGCTATTAATGAAATCTGAAGTTGTGCAGGTAAATGAAGTGGCAGAAGTTCCTGCATCCTCAACCAGTCAAGCGAGACCAGATGTTTTAGAAGGCACGCTTAATGTCAAAGATATTCCAGTTAAAGTATCGTTTGATACGGGCGCATTACGAAGCTTTATTGCAAGTAATGCAGTTAAGAAACTGGATTTGAATTTGAAAAAGCTCAAAGCATCCATGACTGTCCATAATCCGGTTGGGGGTTCCCTCGATCTTAGTTGGATTTGTGGAGGTGCCTGTCTCTTTTTCCCGTTATCGGTTCCTTACCATCTCAATCGTCATGAACTTTAAAGAATTTGATCTTATTCGAGGATCAGATTGGTTAAACAAATACGAAGCTAAGGTATAATGCACCGAAAGAGTTGTTAAGGCAAAGACAAAGTTTGGGGACTATATAACCATACCATGCGAAGGTCTGAATTCTGATAGAAAAGACTTTTGATCAGCTCTGGATGTTTCTCCTGCTCAATTAGGACCTGCTCCTGTCGTTACAGAGAATATTCGGGTCGACATAGAAAATATCCCTGTCGTGAAGAATTATGCGGATGTGTTCGAAGAAGTTGTTAGCTTACCTCCGCGTAGAGGAATCGATTTAAAAATCTCTTTAATTCCAAATGCAAGGCCAGTAGTTCACGCTATTCGAATAATGACCTTGAAGGAAAAGGAAGAGTTAGACAATCAAACTCGACAGCTTGTATGGAAGGGTCTAATCAGACCTAGTTTCTCTGATTGGGGAGTAGCAGTGGTATTTGTCCCAAAGTCAGATGGTACTCTCAGACTATGTTTGGATTATCGTGACTTGAATAAGCAGACATTGAAGAATAAATATCCATTGCCGCGAATTGATGATTTGTTGGATCGATCGAATGGTGCGCAAGTATTTTCACGAATGGATCTAGCTACAGGTTTCCATCAGTTTCATATTGTCGAAGACTGTGTTCCTTTGACAGCACTCAGAGGTCCCGATTTATTCTACGAGTGGTTAGTAATGCATTCGGCTTATGTAACTCTCCAGCTTATTTTGTCGACCTAATGAACCGGGTATTCAGAGAAGTATTGGATAAATTTGTACTGGTCTTCATTGATGATATTCTAATCTGCTCTAAGTCCGAGAGCGAGCATGAAAAACATTTGGAACAAGTGTTAGAGATTTTGAGAAAGAATGTTTTAAAGACAAAATTTTCCAAATATATATTATAGCAAGAAAAAGTCAAATTTCTTGGACACGTTGTATCAAAAGAAGGAATTTCTGTGGATCCCAGCAAAATCAATGCTATTCAAGATTGGAAGTAGCCAGCTACTCCCACAGAAGTCCGAAGTTTTCTTGGATTGGCTAGTTATTATCAGAAGTTCATTAAAGATTTTTTGAAGATATCTAGTGCCTTAACAAAGCTTACTAAGAAGCACGCAAGATTCAATTGGACGCCAGAATGTGAGACAGCTTTCCAAGAGCTGAAGTTAAGATTGAAAACTACTCCAGTGTTAACAATTATTAATGGCAATTAAGACTTGAAAGTCTGGACAAACGCTTCTAAAGAAGGTCTTGGTGCAGTTATAATGCAAAGTGTCCAAGTAGTCGCTTATGCTAGCCGTCAGTTGAAGCCACATGAGAAGAATTATGCAACTCACGATCTTGAATTGTTAGCCATCGTGTTTGCTATGAAAATCTGGAGACATCATCTATTGGGTGAGAAATTTGAATTATATACTGATCATCAGTCATTGAAGTATTTATTCACCCAGAAAGATCTGAATATGAGGCAGCAGCGTTGGCTAGAATTTCTCATGGCATATGATCTTGATATTTTGTATACTCCCGGGAAAGCCAATGTTGTGGCTGATGCGCTCAGCAGGAAAAATGTAATCATTGCCAATCTTATAATTACGCCTTCATTGATTGATAATATATCTGCTCTTCAGAAGGATGATCACTTCACTCAGAATATCAAAGTGAGAATTCAAAAAGGCGAGGCATCGAGTTTTCAGATTGATAACGATGGGATTCTGAGGTTAAAGAGCCGAATTTGTGTTCCAAACATTTCCGAGCTCCAGAGAGAAGTGCTGGATGAATGTCACAAATCCAAACTGAGCATCCCTCTAGGAGTGAGCAAAATGTATAATGATATCAAACACACCTTCTGGTGGAGGTCGATGAAAAGAGACATTTCTTTGTACGTTAGTTGGTGTTCCACTTGTCAACAAGTCAAAATCGATCAACAGAAACTCGTCGAATTGTTGCAATCGTTGGAAATTCCAGGTTGGAAGTGGGAAAAAATTTCTATGGATTTCATAGATGGTTTGCACAGAACCCGAAGAGGAAATGACAGTATTTGGGTAATCGTAGATCGTTTCATGAAGACCGCCCATTTTATGCCTATCAGGTCGAATAGAACCGCTCAGAGTCTGGCGTAGATTTATTTTAAAGAAATTGTTAAACTTCATGGCGTTCCTATGAGCATCGTTAGCGATCGTGACCCGATTTTTGCTAGTAAATTATGGGAAGCATTCCAAGCAGAATTGGGAACAAAACTAAACTTGAGCACCACTTATCTTTCTCAAACAGATGGTCAAACTAAGAGGGTGAATCTTATTTTAGAAGATCCATTGCAGGCTTGTGTTATTAATTTTGGTGGATCATGGGAAGACCACTTACATTTGGCTGAGTTCTCATACAACAGCTACCACGCGAACATGAAAATGTCACCATTCGAAGCATTGTATGGTAGACCGTGCAGATCTCCCGCTTGTTGGGTAGAACCTGGCAATAGACTTGTATTGGGACCAGATATGATTCGCGAAGCTGCGGATAAAGTCGATTTCATTAAGAAATGATTACTACCCGCTCAAAGCCGATATAAGAGCTATGAAGATTCGAGAAGGAGAGATTTTTCCTTTTCTGTTGGTGACTATGTATATTTGAGCGTTTCTCCAATGAGAGGAGTAGTCCGATTTGGCAAAATAGGGAAGTTGGCACCCAGATTTATTGGTCCATTTCCTGTGCTCGAACGGAATGGAACTCTCGCTTATGAAGTTCAATTGCCAGGCTGGTTGCCTGGAGTACATGATGTGTTTCACATATCTCAACTTCGAAACCATGTACATGATCTAGACTTGGTCGTGGAAGAAGCCGCGCAACAAGACTTGGATGTTACTCCAGAATTAGCTGTGAGGAGAGAGCCGATAAAGATTATTGGCAAAGAAACTAAAGAGCTAAGGAAAAAGAACGTTCACTTAGTCAAAGTGCAATGGAGTGGAGATCCGCGAGACTGTACTTGGGAAACTGAGGAGAGCATTAAGAAAGCCTATCCCAATTGCAGGGTGGATATCTCTGATTAACTCTGGTGCAAGGTACATTTATAGTATTTTGCATTTCCGTATTGTTTTCTACCTTGTTATTGTTTCCTTTTCATGGACGTAATTTTTTTTAGTTATATAGTCTGAATGATTTTAAGAGAGTATATGAATTAACTAGTAGATCTTTGAAAAGTTAATCAACAAATTGATTGTTGTTTGTATTGTGTAATTGTTAGTTTAAATGGATAACATTGGAATAACAAAACCAAGAAGAGAATGAAAGGTGATTTTATGCAAAGTGAATCAAATATTGAACTGATTTGAAGTTGATTGAAATATATGCATGTACATTATATATGTTTGAACAGGTAAATGGATTTGCTGTTGAGTAAAGAATTTATTTGCATGCCCGACAAATAGGTAAACCTTAATGAGTTGGATGCGAAATTTTATTATTATATCAACTCTTGTGAATGCCATTGGATGCGGAGTGCTGGTTGTTCTGTGTGAAATAATAAAGGTCGCCATAGGATAGTAACAATTAATTTTGAACTACACTACATGGCATACTTCTTGAAGATAACATATACTATCATATACCACATAAGCATTGGGAGCTTATGTGACGAGGTTGAAGATTTACCATACGAGCGAGAGGCTTGTACGGCAATGACTATATTACAGGTTGAACCGAAGAATGATATGGAATATATAAGATGTAACGGTAAGTTGCCAGATTAACAAAAGCCCACACGGGTCTGGAGATGACAATAAACATGTCTCTCTGGTCATTAAGGCACAAAAACAATTTATAGGGTGACGAGAATTTATTCTTTGGAGTTATGATCTATACACACTCCCCTGTGGACACCGGAATATATCACTATAAATATGCGTATGCTTTTTAGGATTTATTAGGTACCTAATACGGCCTAATAAATTTCCAAACCTTCCCCGTACAAAGGAGGTTATGGCGAAATTTTTCGAAAATTTAGGTGTTAGCCAAATTTTTAAAGAATTGGGAAATACTTAGAAACTGAAAAGTTGGAGAATGAAAGTTGAGTTGGTTAATTAAACAACTTTCAACTTCGTTTCTTTTCGGGGATGAAAAGATTTTAAGTGGGGGAGATTGTAACAACCTGGAAAATCTGAACCAATTTAAAATTTTTAATTTGGCTATTTTAGTGGATTTTGAATATTCAAAATAAATTATTTTAAATAATAACGACCAAAAATCTATTTGGATCGAAGTTAGCGAATATATTTATTTTAATTATAAAACAAGGCCTGGAATGGCGCAGCAGTTTAAAAATTTGAATTCGAACTTTGACTGACTATACAAGATGCTAAATAAGACAGATTTTAGTAAAACCAAAAATATTTAAATCTGTTTATGAATATATTTCTAACAAATCTGAAAAATCGAAGTTTCATAGCGGGAGTCAAAAGTTATAGCTAAATGAATTTTTAGAAAGGTCGCTATGGAATTAATATAGCCCGTGAAAATAGTCATTTTGCAAACGACCTCCATTTTCAACGAAACCACTTTTGTTGGATCTGGAATGTAAAATTATTGCTACGTCCCAAATTCCATAATTTTTGGAGTTAATATGTGAGCGTGGCAAGAGAAAATGTGTTTGGTAAATTTCAGTCAATTTGGATCGACCAGAAAATGGCCATTTTTCAAACGGTCTCCAAATTCGACGAAACTAGTTTTGTTGGGACCGTATCGTCCAAACATAGCTAGATTTATTTTTCTGGAATTTTTGGAATCAGTTATGGCCCTGGCAAATTGAAATGTACGTTCAATTCCATATTTGAATGTTTTATATTTTAATTTGAAGAATAACTGACTGAAACAGTCGAATGGGCCTACGAAACATATTCCATTGTGTTCGAAATAGGGGTATTTAGCTGGGGCCGACAATCATTGGGTTTGAGTTGGGGTTCGCATTGATGAAGGGGTATTTTTGGATTTAAAAGAATTTAAAAATAAAATAAATAAAGAGGGGCCATCAGTAACCCTAATCACTTATCAGAAAATCCCGCCACCTCTTGAAAATCCAACCTGGAAAAACCTCGCAACTTCCTCCCTCCATAACTCATGATCCACACATTGAAATCATTTGATTCTTCAGACAATATTGTAAAGAATCACATGATCTTCGAATCTATACGGTGAGATTATCTCTAGAGTTGTATTTTCTCCGATTCGCGCCCCTAAATCACCGTCGTTTGCCTGAAGATTTCTGGGCTAGGGAGCGTGCGAGTTCGAGGGGATTGGTACCCCTAGGTACGGTTTTCCAAGCACCACAATGTGGTGCTGTTTGATCGGCGTCCGGTGTTCTTGAGTGCGTGGAAATTCAAACCCTAGGTTCGAACAAAAGAAGGAACCATCGGCCTGTGTTTAACTGAGAAGAAGGTGATTATTTAAAACTAATTTCAACAGTTTAAAAGCATTGCTATTTTAGATTATCGAATAAAAATCGTATCTTTATCATATGATAACGAAATTCGATGAAACAAGAGACATTGGACTCATGTGGACGTCTTCTACATTTTAGAAGAGATCGGAGAATTTTTAGAGCTTCCTACAATTTTTGGAGGAGTGGAACCTAATGTGAGATTTCTAAATTATAAACGATATGGAATGGAGATGTATAAATTATATAATCGATGTATAAGTTATATAAGCGTTGTACACCTCATGTATAAGCGTTGTATAATTTATATGTGCGATGTATAAATTATATATGCATTGTATAAATTATATGTGTGTTGAATGATATTGAAATGAAATCGAAATATATTTATATACGTATATATATATATATATATATACACACACATACTCCCCTCGTCCACAGACGATGGACGATATATATTTGTTGTGATTGTTTGGATTTTGGTTGATGTGAAATTTGGTTGATAAATGCAAATGGTTGGTAATGATTGTTTGTGGTTGAAACAAAATTGGGTTTGTTTGTGAAAAATCCATTGTGATATGAAAATGAATCGAAATATTTAGATTAAAGGATAAGCCCTTTAGGGAACGCTGCGAGGCGTAAGGTAGTGCGAGGAGCCGTACTCGGGATGGTGCTGGTTTTAAACCCCCTGTCGTTATGCTGTCGAAATTTTCTGAAATATTCCTGTGTTTAATTTATATTCATGTGTTGGAAAAATATTCATATGACAAATAAAATGGTTGAAAGATAAAAATCACATTTTTGTCATGTAAATGAAGTATATAAAATATTCATGTTGAAAATAAATTGTTTTAACAATAAAAATCACATTTTTATAATATATATGAATCGTTAAAAATCTTCATTTTCAAAACAAATTGTTGAAAATGAAAATCACATTTTTATAATATATGCGAATCGCTAAAAATAATCATGTTTGAAATAAATTGTTATAACAATAAAATCACATTTTTATAATATATATGAGTCGCTAAAAATAGTCATGTGTTGAAATAAATATTTGTTGGATAAATATATTATTTTTATCACATATATGAAATGAAAATGGTTTGGAAATCGAAGAATGGATTATATTTTTTTATATATATATAATTAAAGTAAAACGAATAACGAAGCTAAAGTTCGTATTTTGAACTCATGATTTCAAACGATTGTACTGGGAGACCCGACCGTTGGATTTTCCCGAAATCGAAACCGTTGGGTCCGCTTTGGAAATATCTTTCCAACGATACCAAATTTGTAAAGATCTAACGGTTAGATTATGTGAAATGTTTAATTCAAATCTGAATGAAAACAGCGCCAGAATGGATAATTATATATATATATATATATATATGTATATATAATTAAAATATATCGAATAATGACGCTGGAGTTCGTATTTTGAAATCGTAACTTTAAACGATTATACCGGGAGATCCGACCATCGGATTTTCCCAAAACTGGAACCATTGGATTCGTTTTGAAAAGATCTTTCTAATGGTATAAAATTTGTAAAGATCCAACTGTTATACTTTCAGATATGTATATATCAAATCTGAAGAAAAACAATGCCACGGCCGCGTTATGGCCTGAAGCGTCATTTGAATAAATTGGCTATATTTACATAAATAAAAATAGCGATAAATCATTATAAAATATTATAAACGATATGGAATGGAAATAAACAGAATTTAACTGGTTTATTGGATATTTGATGGTTGAATGTGTTTGACGTGAAAATTACATTAATGAACTGTATTATAAATGTCAAATAATTTAACCAGGAAATGAATTGATTTTAATTCTAAATTTACGTGAATTATTTGAAAAGGCCGAGTTAATTCTCATTTCGAATAATTGATCGACGATTAGAAGTCGAAGATATGAAGATGGTGCAAGACTGATGATCTTCATATTGAATGGATGGCTACTGATGCCTTTGATGGGAGTTGCTGCCCTGAAGGGGTTACAGTGGTGGTAATCCGGACGTACTTGTTGATCTTTCGGATGTGCGAGCGCCTCTCTCCTGTATTGGATATACGGGAGAGGAATAAGGTGCCTCCGGTTTCATTCAGACCCAGAACGGACTTGTAAATGGATGTGTGTCTGACGTTGAGGTTGACAACGTGGCATACATAGATGCTGTGATCAAGGCTTTTGTTGAAAAGCAGAGCCTTGTGGTTGATGATCAAAGCACGGCTTTAAATAGCTAGCTTTGTGTTTAGCGTTGATTCGCGGGCCTCACACCCCGGTATGAGCTAGAAACGGGAGAGGACTTCAGGGAGGAAATGCGTTTCCTTCTAGCTAGGAGTGGTGTTTTGGGTTTTACATGCCCAAGAATTTTACTTATGTGGATGATGGATAGCGAGGCGCCTCGGTTATATCGGTCGCTACAGGGCCGATGTTTTGGTCAGTATATGACCAGTTGACTAGGCGGGGAAACGCAGTGTTCAGGTAGTTTAATCCACTCATGTGGACCGACCCTGACGATCCAAGGTGCAGTTGCGGTTGTTCCTGAGACACGGGCTAGAGCGTCTTGAAGCGGTAAGGACGATCCCTTTCCTTACTTCATGACGGAAATCCAATTTCCAAATATGACATCGTGCGGTTTTGATTGTAAACCTATATGTGGCGACATGATATACGGTACCCATAGCATCTATAATTGATACTTATGACTGAAATTGTTTTTGAAACATATAGACACTAGTAATAATATCAACTGCTTTTGTTTTATTCGTAGCAAGCATATTTTGGCCATTAAAAGGTAAAACTCTATCCTCCAGTTTGCGTTGCATTGTGTGATGGGAACTGAGTCTTATAATGGCTTCATTTTTGTAAAAAGCATTGCGATGTTTAAATGATTTACTTGTTTTTAGCACTGGCAATCCAATGGAGTAAACCCGTTCCGCTTTAGCGGCGTGGTCCTGTGATTGGCCTTATTGTAAAATAAGTTAAGTAGATTTCTCATACCAGTCCCATGACTGACTCGTAGTTTGTTTCACTTGCAAACTCGGGTGCCCCTATTTCTATACGGGCATCCTTGTATTCAGGTTTTGGCAGGCTCTTTCTGTATAGCTATGGAACTGAAGATGAATTCTATCACTTCTTTCTTTTTATGCTGTTCAGCTCCTATTGTACATATTATGTTTTGATTCCGCTGTAGATATTTTATGTAAAGCTGAACTGTATTTTGTACTAAGTATGATCCTACATACTGTGTAACTCTGATTATTATGTTTATCCAGTGTATTCTGTTGTACAATATCTGGTGTATTTATATATTTCTGTTCTACTGTTATCTGTTTATGTGTTATATTCCAAAGATTACCTTGCCACCGTGGAACGGGGATTTGGGGTCATCACAGACTCCATGAAATAACATAACAACAAGCTGAATCGAAGATGCTACGACACAAATTGATGGTTACGCCATCGATAAAGAAAAGATTGATTCCCGAATCATCAGACAAATCGAATCGTAAATTCCCAATTTTGGAATAATGTGCTAAGTAAGTCGCACATTTACATAGGCAGTTTGAATATTGATCTGAACTCAAAAACCATCATTAAAAAAAGAGAACTACTGCTGCTGCAAAACTCTCTGAAGTCGGTCAAACCAAAGATCAATCAAGTCCATGTTACACGGATGCATCTAAAATCTCATTGAGATCCTCCTTAGAAAGACCTTGCAAAGACAGCTTAATCTTCATCAAAAAATTCCTTTATCAAAATCTATTCGAATAAGATATGGAAAAGATTGATGTAGCACAGACAACACCTTGTTCAAAAAAACCCGAAGCAAAGAACCGTTGCAAGTCCAACTGCCACGACTAATTCTCTAAGCCCTAATACGATGGAAGTTTATGCTCATTCCGATTCAACCAAATGGTCTCCTTATCTAAGGATGAGACTTAAAATGGTAAGGGAAGATCAGATAGTGAAAGTAGGTATTATTGGCCATGTAATGATCTGAGAGAAGAAATTGGGTTTAGATCTTGGAGTAATAGTGGGGCAGGATCTATGCAAACTAGCGTGGAAAAAGAGGAGACGAGGAGACAACAAAGAAAGAGAAGAAAGACAAAGGTTTGGTTCGGGTAGATGAGGAAGGAAAGACAAACGAAAAGTTTAAGGAAGGGAACTTGGAAGCAACTTTTAAGGCCGAGTCCTAGGTTCAGGTTGTATTAAAGCACATCAACTAGTTGACCTTCCTACGTATAACACTAGACGGGTAGCTGATAAACGGGTTTTGGACAATGGTTGAACCTTAGCCTTATTATGGTTGGATTAAAATCATCTTGCGCCATCTCTTATGATTTGACGCAAATCCAAAAGATTCAGCTGGAAATCCTAAGTAAAAATAAAATGGATTCCGGAATATAAAATTCAGCTAGAAATCCAAAATAAAACTAAAATGAATTTTCCCTTTACCTAACCGACAAACAAATCAAATGATTTAAGAAATCAAATACCCCAAACTGAACAGAAATTTTCCTTAGTCAAGTTCGAGTGAAATTTTTGAAAGCTTCCTAAAATTCAATCTTTATTTTATAAACTAAGGGCCTTGTATCATAAATCTATTTTATTATTTTAATTTATTCATATTCAAGTTCATGTTATTGACTGGAAAAATCATTCCATGTTCTGAAATGTCGAGATTTCTTTTATATCTCTATAAGTTTATTTGTGACAATTTCTATAAATCATCCGAAATATTCAAAAAGAAGAATATTAAAAATCACAAGGAATGGGTAGTTATAGTTTTTAAATTTTGAGGCATATTCCTTGTCATTTTCAAAACCCTTCTTTTTACCAAAATTGATTATTTATTAAAATTACTCAAAACCCAAATAATTTGAAACATGGATATATTTATAATTTAAAATTTATCGATTACAAAAATCATAATTTCATAATTTTCTTGAAAAATAATTTAAAACTTTCGAAACCCTTTTTCCTTTACAAAATAGTTTTAAAATTTTGATTTTTCTCCAAATAAAAGGCCAAGGACTAAAAGAAATAGTTCTAACGAAAGAATATCCTGACTTCGAAATGAAGTATCGAATGGTTATATCTCATAATTATATTTTCGAACTATCATGATACACTAACATGAATTATCCGCTGAATTCAAGACTAAGAAAAGGTTATCGAATGGAAATCCAATGATCCAAGCCAGAAATCACGACCATCTCAGTTTTAGCTAGCTTTTCGTCCAGTCATCAAGCTCAAATTCACGAGATTCATCATATGTCATCCTCATTCTCTTAAAAAAAATCGCCAAACGCACGATGGGATATGTCGGGGTTGACCAGAAACTCAAACTCAAAATATTTTTGACTCCTGGTCGTTTTAAACCCATCTTAAATAAATAGTTTCATGACTATCTCATCATTGAAAAATTTTAGAGTCAAGTACGAAAGACCAAAGAAAATAGAAAAGAAATTCGAATACATTACCTCTCTAGTGCTAATTTATTAATTCCTCTGACCAACTAAACCTAAGCTCCAATACCAAATCTAACACCTCACACTTTTCTGAACCCGAATTTCGATAAAATCAAAACTCAAATCCATCCAAGCATAAAGAGTATAAATCTAGCACCTACAAATAATGAGCATGATCATCGTTAGAGTACAATAAAACTAACTCACAACGGAAACGAGATAGGATGATAAGTATCGACTTAGGCAACTACCTTAGAAGAGAATTGCCACATTAATACCGAGCATAAGAGAATAAGAATAAAAAACCAAACTTAAAAATTTGCTTAGACTTTTCGTCTATGAGATGAACTTGAAAATTTTTTATGAGGAGGGGTTCAGAATAACAAATCTTGAAGAGTAAAAAATGTATAATACTGTCAACAATACATAAATGTATCCCATTTGGTTTTACCCAAAATCATATGTCTAACAAGGCTAGTAATTCTAACTTAACTTTGTAAAGATTTATGCATGATGATTAACTACCATACCCAAGGTAGCACTTCCCAAAGATAATGTTATCTCAATACTGAGATAAAACTTTTATGCATGAATACGAAGCTATTAAACCATGATTCGAACGTCAACCAATACAAGTGGCGGGCTCTCCAACTATCTAAGACCCTACTAAATAATAAAGTGAGTCATATCTATATAGACACTTATGGCTTCACTAATACTATAACGTAAAGGCGGATCCCTACAATCACTTAAGGTGGATCCATTGATCACTTAATACCTTACTATGTGGTTTACTAAACCTTAATATAAATTAGATGACACTAACTACTAAGTCCTACTAATTTAAGGCTTCTTTCATTTACGCATATTCCCAAACCCACATAAGGCGAGAGATAGTAAGAAATCACTTATTACCTACATGATAGGTAGACGACTGCACCATTTATGACCTTCTCCCAGTAGGCTCCTGTGTTACTATCTCGCCGGCCTTATTAAATAATTCCCTAGTCACTTAATACTTCCCATAGGATAGGCAGTTCACAACGTTTAAACGTTATCCCAAGGCAGACCCGGATCTAGTCGCATACTACCTTGAGGAAGCAAACGATCTTGGAGATTACCAACCTCACGCCTAACTAGCCTTCTTGATCCTTTTCTATGTAGGTTAACTACGAATCATTTCCTTTTTGCTTTCTTCTTTCGAAAGCGAGGCGGGCTCTACATCCACTTAATACCTCACACTTGAAGTAAACCCTTTTTAGGAAGAATTCTCGCTACGAAATTTACAATCATCATGGTTCCTATGGTTACTGATGTCTCACATAACTTATACATATATCCGACTGTTGGAAAGTGCAGATTTCTATCGAATAAGGCAACTGACCTCGCATCATTAACCTACTAATTACAATCCTTATTTCTACTGAAATAAGTTTTAGATTTTGAACTAGAATAAGCAAAGGATAATTCTCTATAACTTCGTCACCTAGGACATTTAATTATTTATTTCCTTACTAGACTTAGTATTTACTATGAAAATCAATTCCCATTAAATCCCCTTTAATTCCATTTATTATTGTAACGACCATATGTCATTAATGATCCTAACAGTCATATTTCCTAAGGCAATGGACACTTAATCAATTTAATTCCCTGATTGTCTCATGCCATCAATGAACCTTATGGTCATGTTTCCTAAAGCAACAATAATCCTTTTGATTGCCATTTACATTAGTCCTATTGAAAATTTTAACCTAATTATTGTAATTCCCAAACACTACTATATATATTAATTTAATTCCATGTAATTCTTGTTTGAATACATATAAGTTTATTATTTATTTATTATTTATTTATTTCTATAGTTGTAGTTACAACCCCTATTCCTAATAACAATTTAAATTGTAATCCTTTTGGCATTTATTTCCTATTTAATTCATTTCCCCAAAACACACATGGTTTCAATATTTATTACATTGTTAATGAACTTTTAATTATAACAATTAATCCTACATTTATTGCAATAATGGTCATAAATTTTTATTTCTATTTAATATGGGCTATAATTTCCATATATATTCCCATCAAATGGAAACCATTAGATTTCAAACACATAATAACAAATATTTATTTAATATAATAGCATAATTTACATAGGTTTGGACAAATAAGATTGTAATAGTTATATATTTATATTTTAAGCGCAGAGTTAACATAGTCACTAATTATATTTTATTATTGTAATTGTTATGTTATATTCCAGTTTAAACTAATGACTAGAATAATCCTTTTGTCTTTAATCTTTTTTAAGATTCAAAATCTCATGAAAAGGTTATTTACTATAATTATTTCAAATTGTGCTCAAACTATTTAAAAAAGAGGAAAATTGGCATATTTCAGATCACATTGAAATAGGTTAACATTTTATTTAGAATAGAAGATGCAAACTATGTACACAAATATGTAAATTTGCGCATCTCTTCCTATTTCGTTTGTTTGTATTCCTTGTAGATTTCAAATAATGCCATTTTGTATAAAAAAGAAAAAAGGGAAAATTTTACAACAATTGCTAAAAGCCCCAAACAATATAAAAAACAATAGGTTTATAATTCATAAAATCACAACTGCACAAATCCTATATTTACACCCAAATTGTAACGATACGGATTTTGCCCTTTTTATTTTTTTACAACAAAAGTAATGTTACAATTTCTCTTTTTATTTTAACAACAAAAGTAATGTTAAAATTTCTCTTTTTATTTTAACAACAAAAGTAACGTCAAATTTGTTCTTTTAACTTTAATAATAAAAGTAGCGTCAAATTTGTCAACAAAAGAAACACAAAGATTTGATCTTTTGTTTTTAACAAACAACTATGTTAAAAATGGTCTTTTTATTTTTAACAAACAACTATGTGAAAAATAGTCTTTTAAATGTTAACAAACACTTGCCTTTTATTTTGTAAACAAAATAAAGGTAAAATTGGCGGTTTATTTCATAAACAAAATAAAGGAAAACTTTGTCTTTTATTTCCAAATCATGTTTAACAAAAATAAATCCCTTTATTGACAAATAATATATAACCCTTTTTAATTAACAAATAAAAGTTATTTTTAACATGCCTTATAAATTAACAAATAAAAGGTTAATCTAAAAAGGTAAGTTATTCACGTCTTTTTAAAATGTTATTTTAATATGCCTTTAAATCAACAAATAAAATGTTAATTAAAAATGCAATTCCCCTACGTATCCAAATGACAAAATAAGAGAATATTTTTATTTGTTTCAATGACAAACAAAGAGTGATTTATTAATATGCCATTTGTATTCTACTTAACAAATAAAAGGATGACAATTTTATTTGTAAAAATTTCTAATTTAGCTTAACAAAAATGATAATTTTATTTATTAACCATTTCTAATCAAACAAAAGATATTTTGGTTTTAACTATTTTATTTCAATTAATATGATTTTTTCAATCCAACAAAGATGACAATTCAATTATTGTCCAATCCAATCAACAAAGACGACAATTCTAATTACACAATATCAATTTTAACTGGTCTACAGAACACACAAATCATAGATCAAACAACATACAGATTACAACACAAACAGATCTAGATTAGACACATACAGTTATCATATAACAAATAAAATAATTGAATCGATTAACTAATTATTTTTAAATAAAAGAAATCTCACCAATATTGTTGTTCATAGTTTCCAATACACAGTTGTTTCATATAGCATTTGTTTTCAACCAACAAAATAGGTGTTGTTACTTTTGTCTCAACTAAACAAGATAATAGTGTTGGGTTTATATCGTTTCAACTAACATGATGATAATGCTTGGGTTCATATCGTTTTAACAAAATAAAACAAAACAATTGGTTTATATGCTTCAACAAAACAAAACAATTGATTTATATGCTTCATTATTTCAACAAAAACAAAATGAAATGATTTATTTAGTTTCCAACAAAATATATACATGTTGATTTTTGTTTCAACGACGTGAATCATAAATTACCTTGTTTTCAACAACTCACCATAAAGATTTATTCTATTTTAACCAACTAAGATAAAAAGATTCATTTTATTTCTTTAAAAACAAAATAAAAGAAAGGTTGTATCTTTTATCTCAATAAACAAATAAAATGTTCCAACCTTGTTTCAAATAAAACAAATAAAGTTGATTCAACATTTTCAACAAAGCAAAACAAAAATTTGGTTCTCTATTGTCATCAAAACAAAATAAAAATTGGATTTTTATTTACAAATCAAAAGAGTTACCTTTTAATAATAAAAGCAAAAGTTGAGTCTTTATTATTAAAACCAAAGATTAAATCTTTTATAATTAAAACAAACATGAATTCTTTAAAAAAAAAAATTAAATCTTTGCTTTATAAAATAAAAGTTTAATTCTTTTATAATAAAACAAAAGATTTCATTATTTTTATTAAACAAAAAATTTCATTTTTGTTCAACCAAAAACAAACTAAACAAATCTCTATTTTTAAAATAAACAAAAATACCTTTATCATAAAATGATATTTCAACTTTTACAAATAAATTTGTCATCTTTTATTTATAAAACCAAATCCATCATCATCATAGTCCAACGATTTTTCAAGTTATGTCAACACCCAATTTCCAATACAATTCAATGATAATTCAACATAGTGTCATACACAACCAAATCAACATACACACAGAACTTTTCATATGAACATCAATAAATTAAATAGAATAACAACACAATTCGACATCATCATTCATACAATAATTTCAGATTATTTTCAGATTTAATTAAATAATTAATTAAATTTAAACTTAGAAAACTCACCTAGGCCTTTGGATAGATAAATCAAAGAGAGGTAGAACTTGTCACCGTTCCAAAATCATCACAATAGAATGAAACTTATTTTCTTTCTTTTTTTTTCTTTTGATGGAGGAAGAAAGAAGAGAATGGCGGCCATGGCTTGGAGAGGAAGAAAAAAAAAAAAGAGGCAGCTCATTTTTCACAAATGGGAATGGAGAAGTGCATGAGGTAGAAGTGGGAAAAGAAATTAATACATTAGAGGAAAGAAACGGATGTTCTATTAATAAGAAATAAAGTGGAGAGAACGTAGGTAGTAAGTTTAGGGAAAGAAAAATAAATAAATGATAGAAAAGAAATTAATAGTTAGAAAGAAAAAGGAATAAATGGAAGGAAATAAATGGAATGAAAGAGAAAGGAAATAAATGCAAATAAATGAATTATTTAAAGATTCAAGCTTCATATATATATATATATATATATATATATATATATATATATATATATATAATCATCTCATTAATCATATTTGTAATATACCTCAATTACCCATTAACACACATTGATTACTGTTGTAACATATGTTAATTGTAATTGTAATGTACATTGATTACCATTAATTCTTCAATCGTTTTTGTCATTATATGTATATATTTTTTTAGTCATGCATTTCTTTAATTAATTTCTATACATATGTCTTATGTTTTTTTTATAAAATAAATGTTAACATTAATTTCCATTAACTGTGGAAATTAAACGTACATTATATCGTTGACACACTGTTTTGTTACTATTCTTTCTATACAAAATTAAACTAGAAGCATTCATAATTTTATTTCCAATTATCGTATTAATTCCTATATTGAATCTTTAAAATAAAGACAAGGTTCAACTGCTAATTTTTTTTTGTCAACAATAGTTCAAAGTTAGATAGTCCAAATGTACAAACAATTTAATAATTTCCATTATCATCAATCACAGTTCATCTCAATGTAAGTTATTGTTTATCAAAATAAATTTTGGAGTCATAAATTAATGAATCATAAATTATGTTTTAATACCATTTTGAATTCAATAATTAAATTAAATTCTATATTTATTCTATTCCCATATATTTAACATCTTACAATTTCCCAAAATGTGTAATTCTATTAATTTAACCCCCCTTATGTAAGTTATTTAATATAATCATTGTCCCTTTTACTATAAACAAATCATACTTTTCTTTCAATCTTTTCAATGTAATGATACATTTAAATGCAACTTTTTAATGCGATAAAAACGATACATTTCATTGCAACTTTTTAATGCAAATAAATATGGTACATTTGAAATTCTAATGCGACTAAATTAATGAGTTTTATTTTGTCCGTTCACATTCAACAAAAATATATATTTTGTTTTATAAAATTTTAATGCAACAAAAATAATAAACTTAATATTCCAGCCATTATTAATAAAATAATTTAATAAAAATAGAATACTTTTATTTTCTGACTCGATTTCTTAGCAAAATTATTTAAAATAAAATTTTAAATTGGCCCCAAAATTCCGGGTTGTTACAGTCGCCCCCACTTAAAATCTTTTCGTCCTCGAAAAGGCACTAAGGTAAATGTAACGTCCCATAATTTTTAGTATATTTAATTTCAATTTAAAATAAATAAATTGGGATATAAATAGGGAAATCAATTTTGTGTTAATTTTTAATGATGATGATTGTTTAAATTGAGTAAATATTTTTTTTTTTTAAATTTAGTTTTGAAAAGCAGTAATTTGAAATTGAATATTTAAATAATTAAATTAATGTGAGAGAGTTAATTTGAAAAGGGAATTCAAATTTAATTGATTTAATGGTGGAATTTTAAGTCGTTAATTTATAACTGAAATTTCAATCAAGATTCAAATAATCAAATTATGATTTGAAAATGTGTGAAACTTATTGTAGAAATTTATTTAAGTTATAATTTGATTTAGATTTGAATTCAATGAATATTTAATTTGAATTTTTAAACGGTTAATCAAATAATTGAATATTTAATTAATTAATTAATTAATTAACGGTGAAATTTAACTGTTTTGGCGACGGTCTCGGAATCCGACGAGATTAGTTTCGTTGGAATCGTATCGTCGAAACAAAGACAGAAATAATTTTTCTGGATTTTTCGGGGTCAGTATGTGGGCCCGGTAGTGTAAAATGTACGTTAAAACCTGATATGCGATAACTGTGTGTGTATTAATCAGTTGGCCTTATAACTTGATATATATTGAACCCACTTAACACCACATCAGCCCACTTCTCATTCATGAGCACCTTCTCCTCCAACATTTGCTTTAATGGCTGAAAATTTAGATCTAAACCCTAGATCTAAGTTCGATTTTCACTCAAAATAAAATTTCTTCAAACCCTAACATATTATATACCAAAACGAAGATCTCGACGACACGAGTCTACGGGTATGCTCAGATTCGACATGCATGGCCTGTAGTGGCTGGAAAACGTGGTCAAACCCTCTGGAATTCGAAATACATGCATGCAAATTAGGCGTTTTTGATTTTGGCTTTAATCGCGAAATCCGTCTTCTGGGTATTGTAGAGGACGCTCATGTGAGTCCAACGGTGGTGCTCGATTTGTCTATCGTCGCTTGGATGGCCGGAATTTGCTCGACAAAGGTCCAAAAACTCGTACGTTGGTCTCGTTCGCCGGAGAGCCAGGGACGACCGGAGTTGACGTGCGTTGGAGGGGAGGTGCGCCTCGGGCGTGGCATTCGAATGGTGGTGGTTGCGGCTCTTCTGATGGCCGGAGTTGGGAGGTCAGGCCGGTCAAAGATGACGTTGGGAATGGTTGTTTTCGCAGGTCACTGTAGCGAGCGTGAAAAGGGAGAGCGGGAGGAAGGAAGGCCGGCTGACGTGGCATGTAATTAGTGGGTGGGTTTGTTTTTAATTATTTTTTTTTCAAACTTTTTCGAATGGTAAAACACTGATATTTTCTTCGTTTTAACTCGGATTTGAGCGCCGTTTGTTGCGTTGGGATCGTGGAGGAATTGCGGACGTTTTGACACTAACCAGGCTGTGTTCTGAGACTGTCAAATTTTGGGCAATGGTCGGACGTTCAATTCAAATTGAAATCAAAAGGTGAGTGATTCTTCGCTCATGAAATACTGAATTATTCCCATATTTATTGAATTAAATTATGAAGTAAGTTTGGTTGCATGGTTGTGTTGGATTGTTGATGTGTGGTTTAAATTTAACATGCAAGTGTGTTAACATGCAATTTAAGTAATTGATTTGTTATTAAATTAAATTTAAATTTCTAGTTGAATTCGAACCCTCGGAAAAAAAATCCTGAAACAGTTTAATGCCGATCAGTTGAATGAAATGGTTGTGATGGATGTTGGTTGAAATTTATTACTGAATTTATAGTGACATTTTTTATGCTCCTTATTCAGTATATTGTAATGTATGTTGATTTTGACGATAAATCCCATTTACCCTTGATGTTGCGGGCATCTAATGAACCCGGGATTTATCGATAAAATGAATTAAGAACACGGAGTGAAATGATAAATCTCTGTGACCCTGATTTGGATTGAAATGATAGATCCATCCCTGAAATATCGAGAAATTAAATTTAAAATCACTTGGCCATTGGATAGATAATTATATACAGACATCGGTTGGTTAAATGATTTTTAAATATTTGAAATTTTATTTGATAGAATTTCATTTAAAGAAATGTGCCGATACTCGATAATTCAATTCTTTGAAGATTCTGAACTGGGATGTTGATTTAAAAGGGTTAAAAGAATTTTCCAAAACAAAAGGGAAATATTTAAATTGGGATTTGAGTATGATGTAAATCTTTCAAATTAAGAGTTTGGATTACAAGGAAGTAAATTCTTATGGAATATAAGTTTTGGGAAATTTGGAAATCAAGGGTATTTGAGTTGTTTAACTCAGTTCAAATATATATTTGAACTCTTGAAATCAAATAGTTGTGTTGAACGGGGTTGAAAAGAGATATGGAATTTAATGAACTCCGTTGAGACCGGAGGATAGATTCAAGTATTGAAATTTGGAAGGAAGGAAGATTTTGATTAGAGAAATTTATTTTAAATATATTTATGCATTTGATTCCAAATAATTATTCTTGCTTTAAATTTATTACTTACCTTTACTTATAACTATTGTATTTTTAAACAAATTTTTTCCTTATAATTCATTTTTCAAAATTTCTAGTAAACCTATATTTAAGTAAATATATAATATTTAAATTACTAATTTATTTTAATTACTATATCCTATATGTATATCTGTATATTTATTTATATAAAATTATTTTATCATTATTTTTATTATTACTATTGTTATTATTATATATAAACATTTAGTTACAAGTGTTCTGGAATTATAAATTCCTTCCGAATGGAAATGCTTGAGTTGAACCGCTGGTTCAAATGGAGTTGAGATAAGAATCCGTGATAATTTGAAATCTTTGAGATAAATTATATTCTATTTGAATATAAGTCGTTTTGAAATATTATATGATTATAATATAATGATATGTAATATATTCTAGTTTAGAATATAATCGGTTTGGGTATGATTATGATATGTTGATATGAAAATTTTATTCGTTTGAATATAAATTGGGTTCAAAACAGAAGATGATATTTTGGTATGAAAGCGAACCTTTATCAATATAAAAGAACGGACCGATGTGAAAGGTGTAAGCGTTGGTTGTTAAAGAGACCGGAGTCGACATAAGGCATACTCTCTGTCAGTGTCGATACCACTTTGACAACTGTGAATGTTATGACGTATCCAGAATGAGTATGATGACTTGAAGGTGTTTATTGAATCGAAGAAGATGAACGATGACGAAAAAGCCCTGACCTTCGGGTCAGAATTGAAATGACTAAAACAGGAGCTATACCGTGACTAATTGAGGTAGCACCTTTGATCGGACACACTTCTTCGATACTATTTCTATGACTATGATGATGATGATGATTTGGGCCCATTTATGACTTTGGAAGTGTGTTCCGAGGTGGGCGGTAGTGGCTGCTATGCGTTACCACCGGTCCGGGAGTGCAATTGGTAGAACCCTACCCTGGGCATTGCCTCGAGTGCCTTGTCATATATATCCTTATCGAGCCCCATACGATTTTGATTTAGCATTGCCTTCTATGGAGTGCCCTCTGATAACACCAGTACGGTGAATTTACGGTACTGTATAGACTGTTGGTGCCTGTAAATGGCGTAAGGGTAAAAATGTAATCCCGCTTACGCTATTTTCAGTTTTTATACTTTACTGAATAGACATTATAATAATAGCGTATTATTATATAGATATTAGTTTAACGGATCCTCGAGAGATGGAAAAATCCCGTAACATCTCTCGAGTTACTGCACCCATGACACTGATGTTATTTCGTATCCTGATTTGACTAATATGAGATGATTTAGTGCTGATCCGAGTGTTTGTTGTGTTTTCTTTTTATGCAATACGCTCGGGTCAGCAGATGTTGCAGTTAGCGAAGATTTCCTTGCCTTGGAGGACGAAGACGAAGTTTGGCGTATATATCTATTATGAGTATGGTTTAACCACTGCAATTATTTCCGCTGCTTATTATGTACATCTGTATATGTGTAACTCTGATATTCATTTGAATGTTATAACCAATGTATATATTTCAACTGCTTTAACTGCTATTTATTTATTATATGTTGTCCTTCCGCTGTGAGATTCTGTGATTTTGTTTTTCCTTCTTTCTTTCTTTTTCTTCTTTTTCCCATTAACTACCTGCATTTGCGATTTGTTTAGGTCGACATGTGTGGTTTATTGTCGATTTGAACAGTCAAAAATTTGGGGTCGTTACAGTTGGTATCAGAGCGATGGTTAGCGATAACCTTGGCTCTGTTGGGAATTAACTCATTAGAGATGGGGTTATTAATGCCCTAGAATGAGTTTGAGTGATATGAGAGAGCGTATTTGTATTTTGATATAAAAATGGTTTTTATTGTGTTGGCTTGTTCTGTTGAATATTTATGGGTTCTGGTTGATATGTGGGACGCCATCGTATCGATAGGAATTTATAAATAATCGAACAGGATGGATCGACATAATATGGTTTTCATTCATATTCTAAATATTTATATATCAAATATAATATTGGTTCAAGTATATGTGAAATCGTTTTAGTAGGTGGTAATTTTAGGCTATTACCTAATATGGTTGATTCGATAATAAATTTTATAAGGAAAATTCAAATGATCTATGAGAACAATTTGAAAACGAAATGATATCCAAAAATAAAATTTGGTGAGAAAGATTGAGATTTAAATATAAATGAACTTGAAACTTGATCCTGGGGTATTTTTGGAAATAGTGCCAAAGTTTTAAATAATACTATATTTTAGGTATGATCGAAAAGAAATGGTTTTAAAGATTATTCAAAGCGGTATAATCCCTCCTTGGACCTTAGAAACGATTTCGGTAATGAGTGCACACATTATCGATGTTACTCCGAAGAGTCTAAGTGGGGAGAGACCACTCAATGATTATTATAAAATCAGTTTGACAAAGGATTTTGAATTTAACTCCATATAGTATAAACTTCATATAAAGGTATTAATATATAATATTTGAAGGATGAATTTGAATTTAAAACCAGAATTTAAATTTTGAGTTTTTGATGACCAAAGATTTGGTTTTAAAATATTATATGGTAAGTTTTTTTTTATTTATATAAGTATATATGTGTGTTATTTTAAACTTGATTTGAAAACCCAGAATCGAGTATTGAGTTTATCTCAACTAATAACAACTATAAATCTATTTAAAGCGAAATTTGAATTCGAGATTTATAAAATTTATATTTCGAGCCTGAAATGGCGCGGTAGTCCGAAAATTCGATTTCTAACTTTGAATAAATATATAAAATTCAATATAAGTCGGAACTGGATAAAACGAGAAACTCTAGGATCGAATTGACCATATCTTTCTAATGAATGTAAGAAATTTAGTCTTCACTTTATAAATGGTAAGTTATGACTAAATTAAAATTTAGAAATAGCGCTATGGAATATATATATATTTTATTAATATATAAGCTCTTCAAGATGGAAATTTACAAACGACTTTCAGAGTTCGATGGATTCAAATTTTAGGAAATCAACTTAAGGAATTTAATGAGTTGTTTAGAATTCATGTGAATGGTTAGATTAAGTGAGAACAATTTGATTTGTACTAGCAACTAATGTTATGTAAGTTAAGGAAGTTGAATAAGCAGGATGAAATAGAATGATTTATATAAACCATAGCGAACCTTAATCCATTTATATGGATTCGAAGTTAAACAAATCGAGCGAGCAAGTGAAATAAACTGAAAGTTAAAATATGGAATTTATATATATGTAGTTATATATAATTTATTAATATATACATATATAAGCTTAAAAGTGGAAATCATGCAAACGGTTTCCGAATTTGATGGAACCACTCTCGCTGGATTTGTGTAAACATGAAATGAGGTCATAGAAATTTTAAATGGTTACACCTCATTGGAAGATACATCGAATATGATTTTAAACATGAATTATGAAGGATATGGAACATAACTCAAATTTGAGTAGAAGAAAAAAAATTTGAGTTAAATAAAGGTTTAACTTAGGAAATGGAAAAATGGTTTGAGAACCGAGTATAAATCTTGAGTTGTGAATAGTTCTTAACTGAAATTTGTGATGCGAGAGACTAATAAATGAATCGAGTTGATAGAGTAACCTCAAAAGGAAAATGGGAATAAGCGAATGAGGGAAGGATTAAAGTTATGAATCGTAGTGCCAGACAAATGAAATAAGATTCAAAAGTAAATTGGCTTATTTGGAATAATATCATGTTAAATGGATTCTAATCTGGGGTTCTAGATATTGAAGTGTGATATAAAATGAAACAACCCGAATTTGGTGGATTTAATAGAACGAGATCAACTTGGGAAAATTTATATAAGTCGAATCAGAATTTAATAGACACTTGGATTAAGTAAATAAACTTGATCCATGTTAATGAATTTAGGATGTAGTATAACCAAGTTAGCTGGAAGCTAAAATAAATTCAAGTTCATTTGGGATTTAATGTTTGGAATAAACGAGAAACGAATAGAAAATGTATTAGAACGAAGTAAGAAATTTAATGAAAACTCATTTCTTGGATTATGAGGGGGATATAAAGGATCGAATGAATAGATGGCAGCAAATGAAAGGGTAAATAGTATTAGATGCTAAATGGAGTGATAACCCATTCTAGATAGTTGAGTTTGGTTAACTTTTTGAAATCCAAAGTTCAAAACTTCAAATAAATGAATTAATGTTAGGCGGAAATAGGATGTTCGATAAGCTGAAAGTAAAATGGCCATAACTTTTGATTGGATAATCGGAATTTAACGAACCCAGACTTTTTGGAAACCTTGGAAACTGAACTAAAACTTTTGTTAATGGGACCCTGTCTAATTCTCATGTTTATTTGCCTGAAATCAAAGCGTTAGTTGTAGTTCAGCGCGCAGAAAATAAAAATCTGAAGCGGATACCTATATTATTTTGATCATAACTCCCTAACGGAACGTCGGATTTTAATGTGCGAGTACAATTCGGAAAGCCCAGGATCTGAACTAAAACTTTTCTTTATTATGCTCGTTGAAATTTTGCTGTTTAAAGGGTTAAAAACTGGGTTGAACAACTCAGATCTGCATTTTTCAATACAGGGGCTGAGGCGTTCGTCTTCACTAAAATAGTCATAACTTTTGAACGAATTGTCGGAATTCGACGAATCCGGACAATTCGGAAAGCTTAAAAGAAATGCTACCGCTTTTTCCTAGTATGTTTTAGTCGAATTCCATCATCTAAGGAGTGTTAGACTTCAAATTGTTCGCGGGCCTGTTATGAATATGTTGGTTTGTAGTTGAAAATCTTTAATATATGTTGTGTAAATTGTGTACTTTTGCTATATATTGTATATATGATTGATTCTCATATGTATGCGAGTTGAAACAGGTGTGAGGAAGTGGTATTGCGCTACGGAGCTCGCTTGCACTAAACGCTAAATGCTAAGGTAATATAAACGCAAATAAACGAAAGAAAGGTACGTAATTGGGTTACAAAGTTTTGGTGGTTTATATTTTGTTTTCCCCTGGTTCAGGGATGCCTCATCGTTGATGAGATGTATATTTTGGATTGATATTTGTATCGGCATTTTTCCCGGGGCCCTCCGTACAGGGGAGATGCTGCCGAAATTTTCCGTGATTTCGGGAGTTGGAAAATTTCATAGGATTACAACTATGTAACTTATTTTATAAAGTTTATTTTAGGTATGGGTTTAAAATGGATATGTGTTTAATATCGTTTCGTTCTCTTTTCGAGGACAAAAAGATTTTAAGTGGGGGAGAATGTAACGTCCCATAATTTTTAGTATATTTAATTTCAATTTAAAATAAATAAATTGGGATATAAATAGGGAAATCAATTTTGTGTTAATTTTTAATGATGATGATTGTTTAAATTGAGTAAATATTTTTTTTTTAAATTTAGTTTTGAAAAGCAGTAATTTGAAATTGAATATTTAAATAATTAAATTAATGTGAGAGAGTTAATTTGAAAAGGGAATTCAAATTTAATTGATTTAATGGTGGAATTTTAAGTCGTTAATTTATAACTGAAATTTCAATCAAGATTCAAATAATCAAATTATGATTTGAAAATGTGTGAAACTTATTGTAGAAATTTATTTAAGTTATAATTTGATTTAGATTTGAATTCAATGAATATTTAATTTGAATTTTTAAACGGTTAATCAAATAATTGAATATTTAATTAATTAATTAATTAACGGTGAAATTTAACTGTTTTGGCGACGGTCTCGGAATCCGACGAGATTAGTTTCGTTGGAATCGTATCGTCGAAACAAAGACAGAAATAATTTTTCTGGATTTTTCGGGGTCAGTATGTGGGCCCGGTAGTGTAAAATGTACGTTAAAACCTGATATGCGATAACTGTGTGTGTATTAATCAGTTGGCCTTATAACTTGATATATATTGAACCCACTTAACACCACATCAGCCCACTTCTCATTCATGAGCACCTTCTCCTCCAACATTTGCTTTAATGGCTGAAAATTTAGATCTAAACCCTAGATCTAAGTTCGATTTTCACTCAAAATAAAATTTCTTCAAACCCTAACATATTATATACCAAAACGAAGATCTCGACGACACGAGTCTACGGGTATGCTCAGATTCGACATGCATGGCCTGTAGTGGCTAGAAAACGTGGTCAAACCCTCTGGAAATCGAAATACATGCATGCAAATTAGGCGTTTTTGATTTTGGCTTTAATCGCGAAATCCGTCTTCTGGGTATTGTAGAGGACGCTCATGTGAGTCCAACGGTGGTGCTCGATTTGTCTATCGTCGCTTGGATGGCCGGAATTTGCTCGACAAAGGTCCAAAAACTCGTACGTTGGTCTCGTTCGCCGGAGAGCCAGGGACGACCGGAGTTGACGTGCGTTGGAGGGGAGGTGCGCCTCGGGCGTGGCATTCGAATGGTGGTGGTCGCGGCTCTTCTGATGGTCGGAGTTGGGAGGTCAGGCCGGTCAAAGATGACGTTGGGAATGGTTGTTTTCGCAGGTCACTGTAGCGAGCGTGAAAAGGGAGAGCGGGAGGAAGGAAGGCCAGCTGACGTGGCATGTAATTAGTGGGTGGGTTTGTTTTTAAATATATTTTTTTCAAACTTTTTCGAATGGTAAAACACTGATATTTTCTTCGTTTTAACTCGGATTTGAGCGCCGTTTGTTGCGTTGGGATCGTGGAGGAATTACGGACGTTTTGACACTAACCAGGCTGCGTTCTGAGACTGTCAAATTTTGGGCAATGGTCGGACGTTCAATTCAAATTGAAATCAAAAGGTGAGTGATTCTTCGCTCACGAAATACTGAATTATTCCCATATTTATTGAATTAAATTATGAAGTAAGTTTGGTTGCATGGTTGTGTTGGATTGTTGATGTGTGGTTTAAATTTAACATGCAAGTGTGTTAACATGCAATTTAAGTAATTGATTTGTTATTAAATTAAATTTAAATTTCTAGTTGAATTCGAACCCTCGGAAAAAAAATCCTGAAACAGTTTAATGCCGATCAGTTGAATGAAATGGTTGTGATGGATGTTGGTTGAAATTTATTACTGAATTTATAGTGACATTTTTTATGCTCCTTATTCAGTATATTGTAATGTATGTTGATTTTGACGATAAATCCCATTTACCCTTGATGTTGCGGGCATCTAATGAACCCGGGATTTATCGATAAAATGAATTAAGAACACGGAGTGAAATGATAAATCTCTGTGACCCTGATTTGGATTGAAATGATAGATCCATCCCTGAAATATCGAGAAATTAAATTTAAAATCACTTGGCCATTGGATAGATAATTATATACAGACATCGGTTGGTTAAATGATTTTTAAATATTTGAAATTTTATTTGATAGAATTTCATTTAAAGAAATGTGCCGATACTCGATAATTCAATTCTTTGAAGATTCTGAACTGGGATGTTGATTTAAAAGGGTTAAAAGAATTTTCCAAAACAAAAGGGAAATATTTAAATTGGGATTTGAGTATGATGTAAATCTTTCAAATTAAGAGTTTGGATTACAAGGAAGTAAATTCTTATGGAATATAAGTTTTGGGAAATTTGGAAATCAAGGGTATTTGAGTTGTTTAACTCAGTTCAAATATATATTTGAACTCTTGAAATCAAATAGTTGTGTTGAACGGGGTTGAAAAGAGATATGGAATTTAATGAACTCCGTTGAGACCGGAGGATAGATTCAAGTATTGAAATTTGGAAGGAAGGAAGATTTTGATTAGAGAAATTTATTTTAAATATATTTATGCATTTGATTCCAAATAATTATTCTTGCTTTAAATTTATTACTTACCTTTACTTATAACTATTGTATTTTTAAACAAAATTTTTCCTTATAATTCATTTTTCAAAATTTCTAGTAAACCTATATTTAAGTAAATATATAATATTTAAATTACTAATTTATTTTAATTACTATATCCTATATGTATATCTGTATATTTATTTATATAAAATTATTTTATCATTATTTTTATTATTACTATTGTTATTATTATATATAAACATTTAGTTACAAGTGTTTTGGAATTATAAATTCCTTCCGAATGGAAATGCTTGAGTTGAACCGCTGGTTCAAATGGAGTTGAGATAAGAATCCGTGATAATTTGAAATCTTTGAGATAAATTATATTCTATTTGAATATAAGTCGTTTTGAAATATTATATGATTATAATATAATGATATGTAATATATTCTAGTTTAGAATATAATCGGTTTGGGTATGATTATGATATGTTGATATGAAAATTTTATTCGTTTGAATATAAATTGGGTTCAAAACAGAAGATGATATTTTGGTATGAAAGCGAACCTTTATCAATATAAAAGAACCGACCGATGTGAAAGGTGTAAGCGTTGGTTGTTAAAGAGACCGGAGTCGACATAAGGCATACTCTCTGTCAGTGTCGATACCACTTTGACAACTGTGAATGTTATGACGTATCCAGAATGAGTATGATGACTTGAAGGTGTTTATTGAATCGAAGAAGATGAACGATGACGAAATAGCCCTGACCTTCGGGTCAGAATTGAAATGACTAAAACAGGAGCTATACCGTGACTAATTGAGGTAGCACCTTTGATCGGACACACTTCTTCGATACTATTTCTATGACTATGATGATGATTTGGGCCCATTTATGACTTTGGAAGTGTGTTCCGAGGTGGGCGGTAGTGGCTGCTATGCGTTACCACCGGTCCGGGAGTGCAATTGGTAGAATCCTACCCTGGGCATTGCCTCGAGTGCCTTGTCATATATATCCGTATCGAGCCCCATACGATTTTGATTTAGCATTGCCTTCTATGGAGTGCCCTCTGATAACACCAGTACGGTGAATTTACGGTACTGTATAGACTGTTGGTGCCTGTAAACGACGTAAGGGTAAAAATGTAATCCGGCTTACGCTATTTTCAGTATTTATACTTTACTGAATAGACATTATAATAATAGCGTATTATTATATAGATATTAGTTTAACGGATCCTCGAGAGATGGAAAAATCCCGTAACATCTCTCGAGTTACTGCACCCATGACACTGATGTTATTTCGTATCTTGATTTGACTAATATGAGATGATTTAGTGCTGATCCGAGTGTTTGTTGTGTTTTCTTTTTATGCAATACGCTCGGGTCAGCAGATGTTGCAGTTAGCGAAGATTTCCTTGCCTTGGAGGACGAAGACGAAGTTTGGCGTATATATCTATTATGAGTATGGTTTAACCACTGCAATTATTTCCGCTGCTTATTATGTACATCTGTATATGTGTAACTCTGATATTCATTTGAATGTTATAACCAATGTATATATTTCAACTGCTTTAACTGCTATTTATTTATTATATGTTGTCCTTCCGCTGTGAGATTCTGTGATTTTGTTTTTCCTTCTTTCTTTCTTTTTCTTCTTTTTCCCATTAACTACCTGCATTTGCGATTTGTTTAGGTCGACATGTGTGGTTTATTGTCGATTTGAACAGTCAAAAATTTGGGGTCGTTACAGTAAAAGTTGTTTAATTTACTAACTAAATTTTAATTTTCTTTTATTAATTTTATTTGTTAGCTAACTTATCAAATATATATACTCTTATATATATAAAAATCATATTTCCAAAAATAGATTATATAATCAAAAATACGCTAATTATAAACTTGTTACTCTTAACTCATTCTAGGGTATTGCTAACCCCATCTCTAACGAGTTTTCTCATTCTAGGACACTACTGGTCCTATCTCTAATGAGTATTCTTATTGGATTTTACTAATCCAATCTCTGATGAGTCTTTTGTTCAGTTCTAACGAGTTGTATCCCAAAGATTTGAGCTAACCAGAGCTCTGATACCACCTGTAACGATACAGATTTTGCCCTTTTTATTTTTTTACAACAAAAGTAATGTTACAATTTCTCTTTTTATTTTAACAACAAAATTAATGTTAAAATTTCTCTTTTTATTTTAACAACAAAAGTAACGTCAAATTTGTTCTTTTAACTTTAATAATAAAAGTAGCGTCAAATTTGTCAACAAAAGAAACACAAAGATTTGATCTTTTGTTTTTAACAAACAACTATGTTAAAAATGGTCTTTTTATTTTTAACAAACAACTATGTGGAAAATAGTCTTTTAAATGTTAACAAACACTTGCCTTTTATTTTGTAAACAAAATCATAAACAAAATAAAGGAAAACTTTGTCTTTTATTTCCAAATCATGTTTAACAAAAATAAATCCCTTTATTGACAAATAATATATAACCCTTTTTAATTAACAAATAAAAGTTATTTTTAACATGCCTTATAAATTAACAAATAAAAGGTTAATCTAAAAAGGTAAGTTATTCACGTCTTTTTAAAATGTTATTTTAATATGCCTTTAAATCAACAAATAAAATGTTAATTAAAAATGCAATTCCCCTACGTATTCAAATGACAAAATAAGAGAATATTTTTATTTGTTTCAATGACAAACAAAGAGTGATTTATTAATATGCCATTTGTATTCTACTTAACAAATAAAAGGATGACAATTTTATTTGTAAAAATTTCTAATTTAGCTTAACAAAAATGATAATTTTATTTATTAACCATTTCTAATCAAACAAAAGATATTTTGGTTTTAACTATTTTATTTCAATTAATATGATTTTTTCAATCCAACAAAGATGACAATTCAATTATTGTCCAATCCAATCAACAAAGACGACAATTCTAATTACACAATATCAATTTTAACTGGTCTATAGAACACACAAATCATAGATCAAACAACATACAGATTACAACACAAACAGATCTAGATTAGACACATACAGTTATCATATAACAAATAAAATAATTGAATCGATTAACTAATTATTTTTAAATAAAAGAAATATCACCAATATTGTTGTTCATAGTTTCCAATACACAGTTGTTTCATATAGCATTTGTTTTCAACCAACAAAATAGGTGTTGTTACTTTTGTCTCAACTAAACAAGATAATAGTGTTGGGTTTATATCGTTTCAACTAACATGATGATAATGCTTGGGTTCATATCGTTTTAACAAAATAAAACAAAACAATTGGTTTATATGCTTCAACAAAATAAAACAAAACAATTGATTTATATGCTTCATTATTTCAACAAAAACAAAATGAAATGATTTATTTAGTTTCCAACAAAATATATACATGTTGATTTTTGTTTCAACGACGTGAATCATAAATTACCTTGTTTTCAACAACTCACCATAAAGATTTATTCTATTTTAACCAACTAAGATAAAAAGATTCATTTTATTTCTTTAAAAACAAAATAAAAGAAAGGTTGTATCTTTTATCTCAATAAACAAATAAAATGTTCCAACCTTGTTTCAAATAAAACAAATAAAGTTGATTCAACATTTTCAACAAAGCAAAACAAAAATTTGGTTCTCTATTGTCATCAAAACAAAATAAAAATTGGATTTTTATTTACAAATCAAAAGAGTTACCTTTTAATAATAAAAGCAAAAGTTGAGTCTTTATTATTAAAACCAAAGATTAAATCTTTTATAATTAAAACAAACATGAATTCTTTAAAAAAAAAAATTAAATCTTTGCTTTATAAAACAAAAGTTTGATTCTTTTATAATAAAACAAAAGATTTCATTATTTTTATTAAACAAAAAATTTCATTTTTGTTCAACCAAAAACAAACTAAACAAATCTCTATTTTTAAAATAAACAAAAATACCTTTATCATAAAATGATATTTCAACTTTTACAAATAAATTTGTCATCTTTTATTTATAAAACCAAATCCATCATCATCATAGTCCAACGATTTTTCAAGTTATGTCAACACCCAATTTCCAATACAATTCAATGATAATTCAACATAGTGTCATACACAACCAAATCAACATACACACAGAACTTTTCATATGAACATCAATAAATTAAATAGAATAACAACACAATTCGACATCATCATTCATACAATAATTTCAGATTATTTTCAGATTTAATTAAATAATTAATTAAATTTGAACTTAGAAAACTCACCTAGGCCTTTGGATAGATAAATCAAAGAGAGGTAGAACTTGTCACCGTTCCAAAATCATCACAATAGAATGAAACTTATTTTCTTTCTTTTTTTTTTCTTTTGATGGAGGAAGAAAGAAGAGAATGGCGGCCATGGCTTGGAGAGGAAGAAAAAAAAAAGAAGAGGCAGCTCATTTTTCACAAATGGGAATGGAGAAGTGCATGAGGTAGAAGTGGGAAAAGAAATTAATACATTAGAGGAAAGAAACGGATGTTCTATTAATAAGAAATAAAGTGGAGAGAATGTAGGTAGTAAGTTTAGGGAAAGAAAAATAAATAAATGATAGAAAAGAAATTAATAGTTAGAAAGAAAAAGGAATAAATGGAAGGAAATAAATGGAATGAAAGAGAAAGGAAATAAATGCAAATAAATGAATTATTTAAAGATTCAAGCTTCATATATATATATATATATATATATAATCATCTCATTAATCATATTTGTAATATACCTCAATTACCCATTAACACACATTGATTACTGTTGTAACATATGTTAATTGTAATTGTAATGTACATTGATTACCATTAATTCTTCAATCGTTTTTGTCATTATATGTATATATTTTTTTAGTCATGCATTTCTTTAATTAATTTCTATACATATGTCTTATGTTTTTTTTTATAAAATAAATGTTAACATTAATTTCCATTAACTGTGGAAATTAAACGTACATTATATCGTTGACACACTGTTTTGTTACTATTCTTTCTATACAAAATTAAACTAGAAGCATTCATAATTTTATTTCCAATTATCGTATTAATTCCTATATTGAATCTTTAAAATAAAGACAAGGTTCAACTGCTAATTTTTTTTTGTCAACAATAGTTCAAAGTTAGATAGTCCAAATGTACAAACAATTTAATAATTTCCATTATCATCAATCACAGTTCATCTCAATGTAAGTTATTGTTTATCAAAATAAATTTTGGAGTCATAAATTAATGAATCATAAATTATGTTTTAATACCATTTTGAATTCAATAATTAAATTAAATTCTATATTTATTCTATTCCCATATATTTAACATCTTACAATTTCCCAAAATGTGCAATTCTATTAATTTAACCCCCCTTATGTAAGTTATTTAATATAATCATTGTCCCTTTTACTATAAACAAATCATACTTTTCTTTCAATCTTTTCAATGTAATGATACATTTAAATGCAACTTTTTAATGCGATAAAAACGATACATTTCATTGCAACTTTTTAATGCAAATAAATATGGTACATTTGAAATTCTAATGCGACTAAATTAATGAGTTTTATTTTGTCCGTTCACATTCAACAAAAATATATATTTTGTTTTATAAAATTTTAATGCAACAAAAATAATAAACTTAATATTCCAGCCATTATTAATAAAATAATTTAATAAAAATAGAATACTTTTATTTTCTGACTCGATTTCTTAGCAAAATTATTTAAAATAAAATTTTAAATTGGCCCCAAAATTCCGGGTTGTTACACAAATCCTATAAATCTAGAAATAATAATACTACGTATCTGACAATATTTTAGGACTGATTTCCAGATTCCGAGTGTTTACAATAACCACAAACATTCCAAGATAATTTCTTGGAAATGTGATAATATTGAACTGAAAGGCCTACAAAATCCTTATCTAAATTTCATACATATTATTTTAGATTTGACAATAACAAAACGAATCTAATGACTTTTGGGCATAGAATCCAGATTTAACACAAACAAATTATATAAGATATTATAAATAATGAATATATTTCTCACTCACATGAAAGTTATCCAAATCTAAATCTGAACATAACTTTTAGGCTTACATTTCAAATCTCGTAGATCTATAATTTGAATAAAAAGGGGATATATATACTTATTTAGATTTGTAGATCTGAAAGAAGAATTGAAAAAGAAGAAGGAGAATTAGGAACAAATATTACCTATTCGCAGAACCAACCATTTTGCACAAATTTAGATTCAAACTCTCCAATCTTTGTTAATTAGATTTGTATATGTTTGTATTTTGAATTTTCGAAGAGACTAGAGAATCGGGAATGACAGAGCTTTGCTACTGCTTTCAGAAATATAAGAAAAAGAGTGGGGGTCTAGACCTTTATTTATAGGTGTAGAAATGACCCTAAATCGTTAGATTAAATTTTAGAAAAATCCGTCCATCAATAAAAAAATTATATTATTAACCCCTAGCCGCTACTACCTGAATCAACCAAGAGGTCGATCCAGCGTCGTCCGCTCGGTCAATCGCCAGTGCCGACCTAACATGGTAGGGACAAGGAAAATTTATTCCTATATATTAATATTTTATTTTATTTATTTTCCGTATGTTTTCGTATTTCATCCGTAACGTTTTCATATAAATTTCGTTTGCTAAGTTCCAAACGTGAAAGTTGACAGAAATTCCAACACGAGGGCAAGTTTCCAGTTTCATCGTCAAATTTCATTGTTCGCAAAAGTTCCATTTTTGGATTATAGCTAAATTACTAATTTAATTAATGCCAAAATTCCAGATTGTTACAAGATTTAATTAAAAAAATTCGTTATAACTAAATAGTTACGCGAAAAATCAATCCTTCTAAAGTTTACCCAATCTGATCACATCTAGTACTAAGATATGCTATCATATTTAATTTTCCAAAAACGTTACTTTGGAAAATTTGCATATGGTTATCATAAATTTATTTCAAAAGAAAAGACTACAAGGAATTGACTCAAGGAATGAATATATTTCTTTTATTTGCAATATATAGCGCAAAGTACAGAGGTACACACACTTTACGCATCTCTTCCATTTGGTTTTCATATCTCTTATTAAAATCAAACGTTTTCAACTAAATTTATAAAAACAAAAGTATTTTCTTCCCACGAATTAAACTATGGAAAAATTCAAAATATAATGAAATTAGGACAATAACCTTTATCAGGTTCATCATTTTTTTCACTCTAACTACATACCTAAAAACATAACAAATTATTCAAATTATGGAATATTTGGGATGGATTTCTTGATCCGAGTGAAGAAAAAGCAGTTTAAAATTATATATAAGAAAGAATGTATTAGAAGAAGATTCTACACCAATAAAAATAGAATGTAGTTAAAAAGAACAGTATAGTTTAGGCATAAGAATAAAATGTAACCCAAAAGGAAAATTTTAATCTCATGAAATAGCATATGTAGTTTCCACTCACATTGAAGAAGTTCACCTAAGTTCTAAACCTGAATTACAATCCACGATTAAACTCCAATCAATTTTAAATCAAAGAAATATCTATAAAAAGGAAATATACATATATTATAATTGCAGAATGAAGAATAGATTTGGGATAGTAAGAGAAATAGATTAGATCCAGATCTTAGAATATTATCTCAAAATTAAGAAGGTTGATTCACACCAACTTCTCTTTTATTTAATTTCTCATCCTCTTCCTCTCTCTCTCTCTCTATATATATATATTGACATATTTTATTTTATGATTTGGGAAGAAAGTGTAGAATAAGATATGGTAATGCTTCGCTCTAACCTTAAAAAAAATGAGAAAAGAATGAAGGGTTTAGCCTTAACACATATGCCTAAGAACCAACCACGCCCATACGATCGAGTAATATTAAATCCAGGAAATCAAGCAATTCAATGCCTTACTCTTCAGGCCGTTCGAATACCCCATCATAGGGTTTGACCGCTTTGGTTGATCGCACACAATAAAGGATTCAACCTGTGGGTCCATGAAATTTTATTAATTGTATTTGATCAATTTATTATATTTATATTTATTTTCGTATTGATTTCGTAACTTCTTCATACAAACTCTGATTGTCACCTCCATAAGTAAAAGCTTTGCACAAATTTTACCACAAACACATTGGTGTTAGGCTAAATTCCAAGTTTTCACATATTCATTTTGAAACTAAACTAGCTAAATGAATCAATTATTCCCAAAATTAGAGTGTGCTACATTATTCCCTCATTGAAAGTAATTTTGACCCTAAAACTGCGCATGTGACTAATTTATGGTTATGACTTAAAAATTCTCCTAAGCTAATAACCGATTTATGTACAAGCACTTTGCAACCAACAATGCACAAGTGTATGGAGCATCATGTATCATAGCACATATATAGAATATATATGTAAAATAATTTTATTCGTATCCTCATATATGAATAAACATATTTTGGACACATTTTTTAAATATACAATGCAAGCAGGCTATAAAAATTATGGAAGTTCTCTTAGCATGCATCTTTAAAAAGCTTTTTCAGCCAAACCTCCATACAACTATGAATGAAGGTTTAAACTAACCAATTTTGCATCCAATTCCCACCATCTAAAGTGCCAATGCATTCAAAAATTGCTTTATAATTGTTACTCTTATATAGAAGATATGAATTTTCGTGGTGAATTTGACATTCCTATTACTTTGTAACTTTCCAATTCCCTAATAAAGTTGAAATTTCTCTACTAGAGTGGATTTACTCCAATATATTCACTTGAATATGCATAAGGAGGCTTATTATCAAGATTAAAATGGAATTAAATCTAAAAATAGACTCGCATACATTGTTGACACGGTATTGAAATAGAATTTTCAAGGTTAAAAGAGCTTTTCCCTTGTGATCACATGGGCTTTAACATATTCTTGATCCTAATGCACCAATAAATTTGAAGTTCTAACTATATTCTCCTTTCTTATGCCTAGTAGGCGACGTTCAAATAAAAAATTTTAAGATTTCATTTTCACCTTCAAAAACTGTATATTCATTTGGAAAAAAAATCTAAAAATTATTTAAATGTGCCTCAAAATTGAATTTCATAACAAAAAGTGAAAAATTGTTCAGAAGACAAAAACAAATTAAAATCAGAATTTCTTTTTTTGAAAACTGGAATTCCTTAAAAATCAAGGAAATTTCCTAAAAAATATTTTTCTATTCAAAATTTTGACAAATCATACCAAATTTTAATGTAGTTGAATAGTGGTTATATGGAAATTATTTACACCAAATTCAAAAATGTACTAACAGTATAAAACAAAAAAATAAATTATATTTTATTACTAAAAATAAAATTTAGGTTCTAAGAAATAGACATAATGATAATCCCGACTGAAATCATGACCTTCACTAAAATTTACTACTTATTGAACTTGTAGTCTTTCATTGCAACTATTGTTAGTTTGTATCGACTATGAGATTCCCATAATTATATTGTTCCACTACTAAGAGTGCATATTTAGGAACAACTCAATAAATCATATAAACAGTCTCATAACATTGCATGTGAATTTTACAAGGGATTGCTAGCAATCACCATATAACCCAAAACGTAACGAACAACCCACCCATATCTTTGAAGAAGAGAACAAATGCTGGAAGTAACAGGCTACGTATATTACAGGATGGTCTTGCTCCGTCGTTAAAGCTGCAACCATTACCACGACTATGAATGGTTGCATCATGGTGGCTATAGACTCTATGTTATAACGTAGGCACTACTTCATAGAGAAAAATTACCAAAGCTCCATATAATCTTAATAGATAGAAAAAACATAGTGCCATGGTATTTCTCTTCTTGCATATCCTATACCACTCTAACTACTACAATTCCACAACCATTTGACTAGGCTGGCACTGCCAATGGCTCCAAAATCACCATCTTCCTAAGGAAGGATCAACTAATGTCGAAAGGGATTTCTTTAGAAAAGCATGTAAGGACCCAGAATTTTTAACCAATTTAAATTGGAATTTTTATTACTCGGTTTGAATTTAAATTTGAATTTGAAAAAAATATATATGGTTAAGTATATTTAATAATTTTGATTTGTTATATAATAGATTTTATTTGAATTATAAATTTAACGGATGAGAATGAATATTAATAAGTTTGGATTTATTAAAACTATTTGCCATTCATCGGATTTTTCAAACCAGAATATGAATTAGTAGCGTTAGAATTAAGTGTTACCTTTAGTTTTCATAGCATTTTAAGGGAAGATTCTACCTAAGGTTAACTCTCCTTCTTAAGACAAGTGTATGGACACTTGTAATTTTGCATGTAAGCTTTCATGCATGGTTTCCACTTATCCCCTTATGTGTCTTTACCTCCTTACTCCTCCTTTCCTATATAAGGAGCTCTTTACTTCATTTTCTATCATCCATTTTCATTTTTCCTATCTTTCTTCTTATCCTTAAGCTTGTGGCCATGGTTTCCATGGCATAAGTCTTCCTCTTTTTCACCATCACCTTACCAAAGTTCGTCATCATCCTCCTCCTCCTCTTACGATAGAGAGAGAAAGATTAGTATATATATTCTAGTGAAGAAGACGTTGCATCGAAATACTATTCGACGGTTCGCTCAGCTAGGATCGCCTACCAGGAAATTTGGAAAGCTGTTTGGTGAGAACTCTTTAACCACGGTTTATATATTTAATTAGTAGTTAGACTAATTTAAATATAGTGATGAATTATTAGTGGTTAATGATGATTGATGTTTGTTGTGATGGATGATGGATGCGTAGTTTAGAACACACATACTATTAAACATTAATGTCATAACGCTTGTGCACAGTTATGATTTATTTAATTATGTTGATGATGGTTGCAATGGATGTTTATAATAGTTGTTGGTACTGTTGGGCACACACTATGACACAACAATTGTGGTATCGCATTGGTGATCGACAAATCTCCTTCGTAATTAGAAGCAATATTATTATTGAAATTGAAGATTAATAATTAGAAAAGACACGTATGTATAAATTCATATACATTGATAAATTTCTTGAAATGAATAAATGAATACCTGAACGTTCCAGGACGACGGAGAGGATAGTGTCTAGGCTTGGGTTTGGAAATACAGTTTCCTGCTCTCCTTGGCTATCCCTAACTGATCCGATGAATGAGATGGTTAATTTGAAGTTTTTTGAATTTAAAAATAAATTGGATTTTAATTTAATATTTTATTAAGTGTAAAATAAAAGTTGAATTTTAGATCCAAAATAATTTGGAAAGTAAATTTAAATGATTTTAAAAGGGTTATATAAGGATATAATGGTTTTTTAAGGTATTTTGAAGTATCACAGAATAATGGTTATTATGGTCAAAATAAAGCTTGTCGCACAGAGGCAATTTGTGAATTTTAGATGCAAACTTTAACGCTTATAACTTTTGCAATTTAAAATTTCCAAGAAACGAAAAACATTTGATTTCCATCAACAAGAGATTTCAAATGAGTGAAAGGAGATTTTAATTTCGAGTTTTAATTTTCAAGTTATATTTAAAACCTTTTTGAAAAAGGTTGCTGTAAGAGCAATAGTCGACCATAACTATAAACAGCTATTTTAAATGTTTTAAAAACATGGAAAAATAATTGTAAAATAATTATAATTTATGTAAAAGTGCTTTGAATTGTAAAGTTTAAGTTTTTGCTAAGATAAACGATATTTTGATCAAAATAGTTATGACAACTGTTTTGTAACACTATTGTAACGTTTTTGAAAACACTATTGTAACGCTTTCTTCGAAAACAATCTATTTTGATGTTTTTAACCTGCAAACTATTTTCCGAACTATAAGTAATCATTTGTAAATGATTGGTGGAATGTTTTCAAAGATTTAAAATTATTGAAAATGTTTTATATGGAATTTAAATTGATTTATTTGATATTAAAATGGGTTTTTCAATTTTAAATAATTGGATATGGTTGGAGATAAATCTTCGGATGTTTGATATTAATTAGGTAAATGATGACTCTTGCTATTTGAGGAATTTAAAAGGGAGTTCACCATTATTCTGCTTATAGTGTGAGTTGAATAAGGAGATTAATATTGAGTATAAGTTGATGATATTTCTATCTAGATCTCATGTCAAAGAGTTGGATAAATCTTTTAATTAAGATACGAGTTTCCTAAATTGATTGAGATAAGTCGGATAGAAATAATCTTCGGATATTTGATTTGAAATTCTGTGGTGTAAACGTATACTATTTGAGTAATTTGGAAGATATTATTGTTATATCATTATTCCACTTATATTATTCGTTAATTATGAGAATTGATATCGAATATAAGTAGATACAAATCTGTGTAACTTATGTTCAATATCGATTGATTTGGGTTTTATCGTCAATCATATCTTTAATAATATCATTCTTGAAACCCAATGAGATTGAGTTATGGAAATTCATATCGTAATTTGGGGATTTAATCAAATCTTTGATTTGAGAAAATTAAAAATAAGGAATTGGGAAGGAAGTATAATATTTTAGTTAAGATTAGAGAATTGAATGTTGGGGAACCGATTTAATTGGAAACTATGATAAAAATGCAGGTAAGGATTTTCAAAGGAAACTGGGGTTCTGATAACGAGTTATCAATTGGGAAGTTAATTAAGGGGTTGAGGCTAAATTATTTTTGATTTAAAAGGTGTGTTTTAAAGGAGAGAGGTTAAATATGGATTTTATTATAATTTGATAATGGATTTAAATAAATTTAATATAACAAAATTCAAGATGGAAGGAGATTTGGTTGAAAGCCTGTGTGTTCTGTAATTGTAGTTTTTTTTAATTGTGCTTATTATTTGGAAATACCAGGATCAGATGTATGTCCGAAAACCATTCCAAGTAATAATACGACGTTGTGGAGAAATTGAAGACAATATTGAAGACTGAGACCCTTCATATCATAAGGACGACTTGCTGAATATCTCAAATGGGTAGCTCCCATTTGCAGATGGACTTTATATCAGCTAAGTGGCAAGATGCCTAAACGTATGTGAAGGAATTCTAGGTTGTGGTTTCATTCAGACCCAGAAAGTACTTGTATGGATTGTGTATCTGACATTGTAATTGACTGCGTACCACTGATCTCTGTTAAATATATATCATTTTGGTGGTGGAGAATTTATTCTCTTGCTTAACACTATTCTCTAAGACGTACGAGCTTAGAGGTTATATATTAATAGAAATCAGTGATGCATTGTGAATGTACAATGTGGCATATTTAAGTTATGTGATGAGTTATGGATGACCAAAGCATGGCTTATTTAAAAGTAGCTTTGTGTATATCAGGACCTCGGCAAGCCTCACACCCCGGTAAATGGCCAAAACAGGAAGAAATGCAGCAGGGTTATGGGGTTTTGTCTCCTTCTGGATAAAAGGTGTACTATGATATGGAGCCCAAGTATTAAACTATGTGGTAAAAGCATTTACTTTTGTGGTTGTTGTTGGCGTGCGCTCGGAAAGGTCGGTAACGACCGTGATATGACATACACAGGCGTACTCTAAGTTACCTAGTTACATAGGTATCCCAACCTTGTGTTGGCATGAGGAGCATCACTGTTGATCCTCGAACATCCCTCTAGAGGTGTTCAAAATTCGGTTCGGAAGGAAGTTCCTTTGCCTGGTCATTGCTGGAAACCCAATCTCCGCTACGAGCCTGTACGATTTTAGTTGCATACCGTACATGTAATGACCCGAGGTTTTGGCGATCTTGGTTATCCGACATACAACACATATCGAACACCCAAGGATCGAAAATACCAGTCATAAATGGAAGAAATTAGAGGGTGAGGAAAGTTAAGATAGAAACTTAGAATAGAAGAAGAAGAAGAAGAAGAAGAAGAAGAACACAACATCAGAGTAACACGAATCTCACAGCGGAACGAATAACATATAATATATGTAACATAACTTTTAAATATACATGTGTACTTGAATATACATCATTATCAAAGTACAACACTTACAACACAGCGGAATAATAATAGCTATATAATCCTGAAGCCTCCTGCTCCAGCTCTTCAAGTATCTATAAATCCCGACTACTTTACTGCCCATACAAAATTGGGCACCCAAGAGTTTAGGGAAAACAAAACAAAATAAACTCCGGGTCAGTCATGGGACTGGTATGAGTAAAACAGTTTAAAATAGTTCAAGCAGGTAAACGATATCTCATAAGACCACGCCGTATAACGGAACGGGTTTTTCCCTTATGAGAATCCAAAATATCTTTATATCAAAAACCTTTTGATATTGTAATAATGTCTATCAATCACAATATAATAATCATCTAGCAGAAACACTTTCATCTCACGTTCTACATATATAGTATACAAGCAAAACCGCAATCACGTATTAGGTAATGGATTTCCAACTATGACAAGGTATGGAACCACCTTTCGCTAGTGTACCTCTAGAAAGGGATACACTGGGTTCAACAAGAACATCTTGTAACCCAGCCACACATGACCGACCACTCATTTCGCTTGAGTGTATCGAATGTATATCACCAACAGTTGGGATCAACAACCGTTTCCCGAATGGGACAACATCAACAATAGATTTTTAGAAGTAAATGAAACTCTAGATCAGGTGATTATACACCCTACTTCGGAGCGACCGACTTAGCTATGCTGCCTGCCCGATTTCTGTCATTTACCGGATGTGAGGCTAGAAGCTACGCTTTATCATCACACCAGATTCACTTTGAATGCCACATCATCAAATCCATCAAATTACCGATTGATGTCTACAACAATACATTATGTGTTAGCTAAAAGAAGTTTCCTTCACCACTTCCACTCTTGGTACGGTTGGAGAAATCAATGTACGTAACCTTTCTGGAAATACTCTGTCATACATTCATCCATACAAGCCACCCAGGAACAGGATGAACCGAAGGCACTATTCAGTACATCCGTCTTAGGCACTGTTATCTAAGACTTATACAATAGCCCTTGCACTTTACTCCGTCTTTAATTATCTTTGGCATATATGATTCGCAACGCTTATGCCAATACAGAGTGGTTCTTTGGATAATAATCCAACCGGTCTCTCCATATTAACAACGCTAAAATGGTCAAAACTTCGATAGTCTGTGATTTAACCATCAAAGAAAAACAGGTGTGCAAACAGCGATATTATTTCCAGGAGGAAATTATATCAATCAATCATCAATCATATATATATATATCTATATATATATATTCCGATTTCCTTATTTTCTATGTTTAGAAAATATATGATATTAACTCTGGAAAACATTTCCATTTGTTTATTTACATATCACTATCATTTCACAACTATCAGTCCCTGACTGTAAACTAGTAGGAGAACAATCCTCTAAGTATAAACCCCGAAGGCCGAAACCAACATCAGATCGATACTCAGAAAACTATTCAACTTAACTAATCTCTAGCCAGTTTCTAATTTTGCTTAACTCTATTTCTTTAACTCTATTTGATTAACCTAACTGGTTTACTCTAACTGATTAACTCTACCTGATTAACTCTAACTGATTTACTCTTTTAATTCTATTTATTTAAACTATATTCGAATAACTCCCCTTTAACTCTATTTATTTAACAAATAAATATCTCCTTTTAATTCTACTTATTTATTCAAATACATATCTCCTTATCTCATCCTATTTATTTAACAAATAAATATCTCCTTTATTATAACTTATCCTTCGATTTTATAATTATTTTCTTTTATAAAAATCCTTTTCCTTTTCTATATAAAATCCATCGATTTTATATAAATAATTCATTTTCAAAATACACTTTGAAAATCCCCTTTTCCACATCCAGTATTTCTTATGGTATTAACATACCATATAACAACGATAAATATCTCCAAACACACATAATCAACAACAAATTATATATCACATCATATATCACAATATATGAATCACAGTAAAATAAATGTTGAGGAATCCAGTTGGATTCCTCCAACCTGTTTCCCTGCATCACAGATGTTAAACAATATAGATAACATCACTTTCAGTTCCATATGATATATTCTGTTAAATAGAATCAATATAGAAATTCAACTAACTGACTAGCAGTTCAATCAAACAGTCAACACACAGTCAATCAGCCCATATCTTACAGTTCTAAAAATACAACATGAAATTATAAACTGTTCAGAGTTAGTGAGATTTACTCACATTGGTAGTTCATCGTTAAAGAACGATAAACTGTTGTTTAATTTGAATCAAACAATTTATTTCGCCATAAATTGTAACGAACCCCAATCCACCTCCAGTGAGCTTTATTGTGAAGCTCTCGTCCATACGATCCAAACGCAACTTGTTTCGCTGAATTTCGATCACGTATGATCAAGATATGATATTAAGAAGTTTGTACAAATTTTAAATAAAAACTAACTTCGTTTTAATTATATAATTGGGCCAACCTTTTTCTTTCCTCTCCAGTCCATTTACCACTAACCCATCCACTCCTTAAAAGCCCAAATCCCCTTTCTTCCCTGCTTACTTAAATCGATTCCTTCCAGTTAAAATTCCACATCGTTGACCGTTGCTTTGACCTCCTTCCGCCGCTGACTCGGCCACCAACTCAAAACAGAACCACCTCCATCTGCCTCAGCGTCCAAATCCGCATCCATCAACCCCTATGACCTCGAACTCGATAAGTCCATTTCCGTCCGTCCTCAGTAGTCTCATTGACGAAAAATCTCGTCGATCTCCTCCAAAATCTCAGCGCAACTAGATTACCTCACCTCGAACTCCGATTCAAGCTCAAAAACATGAATTACAACTCCTGCTACTTGCGAACTCGAACCCTAGTTTCCCTGTTGGTTTTCAGCATCAAGAAATTTGCATCGCAACCTACAAAGTAGGTATCGAACTGCAGAGTACCATCATATGAGCTCAACAACACCTTTGTTTTGATTTATGGATTATTCTTTTATTTGTTTGGATTTTTCTTTGATCGAAACTTTTGTTGTAAATGGTTTCTATGCGGTTACATAGGCTGTGTTGGGGTTGGTATCATTTGTGGCCGAGAATGAGGTGAACGTGGCCTTGTTTAGGACCAGAAATTACTTAGGATATTTTTAATTTGATTTTTCTATTTTATTTTATCGATTTTCTCCTTGTATCTGCCTTCTAAAAATCCCAGTGATTACATGCGATAACCAAAGATCACCAAACTGGACATGCACCTTTAGTTCGACATTACGGTCCCAACGAAACTGGTTTCTTCGAATTCCGACTTCGTTTGCAAAACTGGCTATATTTTAAAGCTCTGAGTGACCCATTTAAATATATAAATATATTTAAATATAATTAAATTAAATATTTAAAAATAAATATTATCGTATATATTCACAGTGGAATACCATACAGCTCTACTGGGATTTATAACTTGATATTTAAAATCTGGGTCAACCCGATATTAGATTTATATTGAAATTCCTTTTTAAAATATAAATAATTCCTTTATAAATTATAAAGGAATTCCACAGTGACTTTTCTAAAATTTGATTTGGACGTAAATCAAAATCTACACGACGAAATCCCGATTTTTCTCTTCCACTAGAAAGATATACTGCACCAGCTCCACATGTTTCTTGTTTCACAGCAATCCGATTTAAAACGAATCCTGTACATGCAGTTGAAGTTCAAATCGCCAAATGGCGAACTACCGCGCCATTTCGAGCTCGATTATAATTATATTATAATTTTGTACGTTCAAACTATCATTCAAATAATATATTCGTTATTCTAATTCAATTTCTAAACTGAATTAAATATCACAGATGATCCGGTTCACACCATATCGTCATTTCAGCCAATTCTGATTATTTCAGAATTAAATATATTATTTAGTTATTTATTTTAATTAAATATTCACCATTTTTTTAATTAAACCACCATTAAATTCACTATATCACTATTTAATAAATTAAATAAATTAATTATAATACTTCTGCCAATGCATGTCATTACAATCTTCCCCACTTAAAATAATTTCGTCCTCGAAATTGCTAAGGTAGAGAAGGACCCTATCGACTGGTTAGAACATATTTGTTCACTTCCTAACTTCAGTTTCAACTGAACCAATTTAATTTCAATTAAATTATTAATTAATTCTTATCAACGAAAATTTTCAAAAATCCTGAAAATTTTCTAACACTTTAACTTTTCGAAAATTTTTGCCAGCACCTCCTTTGCACTGGTCAATCGGTCTAACTCCAACTCGTCTCTCTGGGCCATCTCCAACCCAAAAGAAAATCTGTAACGGCGCGATTTTCGACCCTCCGAAAACCGTGTCATTATTGAAAGAAATTAGAAGATGAGATAGAAAAGATAGAAATAATAGAATAGAAGAAATAAGAAGTTATCAGAAATCTCACAGCGGAATTTAAAAATACAAATACATTACATCATAGGGTCTGGTACATCATAATACATCAACAACTTACATCATCATAGTACATTTATATAATGATACATCATGATATGGAAATACAAATCTAACTGGATACATAGGTGTAGTTAAACTACTAGACTTGTCCTGCAACTTGAACTTCGTAAGGTTCCATTTGCCTACCTGAATTACTTGTCTACTCATAATAAATATTATGAGTACCCAAGAGTTTAGGGGAAACACAGAAAATAAACTCCGGGTCAGTCAGGGGACTGGTGTGAGTAAACATAGTTAAAAAGATGTAACAGGGGGTAGGGAATAAGGTGTCAGGTATTAACTGATTTAATAACTTTCGAGAACTTAAGCCCAATCCATAACTAACATATGGAAACGACCCTTGTATTTGGATATCAAAACGTTTGATATATTTTACTATAGTATTTATCAAATAAATACCATCTAGTGAATCGCTTGCATCTCACGTTCACGTACATAGAATAAAATCTAAAAACCGTCAAGCGCGTATTGAAATTTGGTTTCTAACTGACAGGGTATGGGAGCACCCACCGATCAGTGTACTCTAGAGGAGATACACTGGGGTTCAACAAGAACACCCTGCAACCCGGCCACACATGACCGTCCACTCATTTAGCTTGAGTGTAACGAATATATTACCACCTCCACGGTTGGGAATGACCCACCGATTTCCGAAGGTAACAGCAGTGAATATAGATTAAGAACAAAAGGAATTTCTCTAGATGGTGATAATATACCCTGCTTGGGTATGACCCAACTAGCCATGCTGCCTAGCCCAACTATTGTCTTTCTCGGGTTGTGAGGTTTGAAGTCACGTTACCATTGACGGATTATTCTTCAACGTCTTTGAATATCACACCGTCCTATCTGACAGATCACTCATTTGTTTCCACAAACATATTCTGGGTATAAGGCTAAACAAACGAATTTCTTTGCCACCAACAAAATACACTTACGTAAAGTCGATGTGTAAAATCTGATCGATATACGTTGTCAGACATCCGACTGTTCGGATCTGTTCTGGGATTGAACAGACCGTAGATACTATTTTGAAATAGTCCTTGCATTCTTCATCTTTATCGATTTCGGTATACGTCGTATAAATCCGAGTCGAAGTGAAATGTAAATTCCGGACTCTTCGAAACGATGTACGAAATATCTTTTATAGTCGATAATTTAATTTCAGCTTAACTGTCTTTAATTCAGTTTGCACATCCTGTATTTATAATTATATATACAGTATAAAATTCTCAGGTTCATATCTGGATATCTTAAATATCATTTACAATTGTGTAGTTAAAGTGTGTGCGACGCACACAAGATGTTATACAGTTTTTATCACTATTTGGAAGTGTATAGAAAAAGCCCGTGCTACGCACACGGTGTTAAATCTTGTTTATCATTGACTGTCAGACGATGTTCTATACTCTGATTTGATTTGTCAAATATTTATTTCTTTTATTTAAACTTAAACAAATTGTTTTATAAATTTATTTAAATTAAATTATCTTTTAAAACTCAAGTTCTAACTCGACGAACTTCTTCGAACAACTCGATTCTGGGACCTCACTGTCGTCTTGACCGATTCACTGGTTTATGCCATATTTAAATAAAACTCTATTTTTAATTAAATAAATTAATTACTGAATAATTATATTTATTTATTAAATTTAATTAAAAATTGATTAAATTAAATTCTTGCCCTTTTAAAACGATTTTCGACTTGTATTTGTCAAGCCAAATCTGGTGTGCCAAGAACTCGTGCCAGACTCATGGATCAGCTCAAAAACCACGGTGTATCGCTATGAAATCCAAGCGCCAGCCCTTGCCAAGCCAACGTGCCCGACCTCGTGCCAAATTCGAAAAACCAGGTGATCCATCGGTGTCTTACCCCATTTTCATCGTGCCAAATCCTTCTTCTTCTCCCCCTTTTTTTCTTTGATCTCCTGCTCCAACGTGCACGGCTGTGCACGTACACAGCACCACCCGCCACCGTAGGGTCTTCGAACCACCACCCACAAGTGTCGTTGTCACCACCGATCATCTACGACCAATCACCACCACCTCCAGTCGTCTCCTCCTCAAAATCACTCCTCCTCGTTTTTAAACCGAAACCTGCTTTGACATACCCCCACGTAAACCCACCTCATCTGACCATCTCCGATCACCTGACGACCTCGCACCGCCGCCAATAGCTCCGCCATCTCCCAACGCTGCTCCACCCCACACCCTGGCCCACTCGACCCCCTGGGGACCCCACACGACCTCTTCAAATACTCGGACCCATTTTGCCTTCAAAAATGTAAATCGAGCTCGTTAGCTCAATCCACTCGCTGGAAAAATCAATTGGTATTTTTCCTATGATCCCCAAAGTCTCACGCTCCTCCACGCTCCACGGTTTGGCCATCATCGACGTTGATCATCGGATTTTGGCGAAAATGCCATTTCCGTCCATCTCAACCTCTCTCTCTCATCCCAACGTTTAAAATCATGACAACACTTTTAAAAATCATCTTTTGGCTTGTTGATTTCATTCACAAACCTGTAATTCGATTCTATGATGTTTGAACATTTCGAGTGTTTGGTTTGAGACAGAGAATAAAACTGTTCTCTGCTGTTCTTGGTTTTTTCAAAGCAAGTTCTTTATGCTTAATACTTTCTAAATGGTTGTAGATGTTTTAGTATACATATTGCTACTGCATATACTTGTATAGTTGGTGTCTTGAGATCATCAGGTGTAGTTGCAAATAACAGAGGTGTTTGTTCTTGACAGCAGTATTTCTTTTTGATCAAGTTCAAAGATGAACTCATTACTTAATCTACGGTGACTTGTAAACATGGTATACTGATGATATATACTTGGTGTTCTAGCATCTACAAGGTTGATATTAACATGATATACTTGCATTGATATATATGAACATGAAAGCATCAAAACTGTTTTACTGTAAACTTGAAATCAACATGACTAGTGAGTGTTTACTCACTTGTAACTAGCTCTTGAATTCTTGCTTGAAAATGGATCTTAATCTCAGCAAAAGTTTTTGAGTTTGCGTAAAAGAGAAAGCATGCAAATGGAGTGGTATATATAGGCCACTTTCTCCTTAAACTATAGTTTCTCCCTGATGTTTTTAATAGTAAAAAGCCACATCTCCTACCTACCCCTTTCTCTCTCATTTGAATGGATCACAATATACACAGCAAGCTTAAAGTACTTTCCACAAGAGATTTTTCTACCAACCTCTCTACTAAGTATATGACCCTATGCTTGCATTAAATGCAAGGCTTGCTTTCATTAAATGCAAGACTCAATCCTTCCAATCAAAACACAAGAGAATGGATATTTTCTCTCTTGATATTTGTTTTGCATTCTTACTATGCCGCAGATATTATGTGTAGGGGAATTATGAGATAGTTTAATCCACTTTTATGGTTAAGGTGATGGAGTCTAGACTTGATCTTGCTCTGGTTTTAATCCTATATCTTTTAGTAAATGATTTGGTGTATATAATTGCTTATATACATTCTTGGCCGTAGTATATATATATATATATATATATATATATATATATACATATATATATATACATATACCCTTTATCATGACAAATCCCTTATCTACTCATATATATGTATATATAAATATAATATATATATATATATATATATATATATATATATAAGAGTTTAGCTCTTTATAACTTGTATGGATTTCTATGTATATGACAACTTATACAAACTAGTTGTAAAATAGGAATTGCCATATTTATTTCATGTTGCAAGCTTCCCTACACTTCCTAGTGTTATAAAAAGTGATTCAAATATTTTCTTAAGTTGTTAAAACATTCATATTCAATATATCTCGTATATATTAAATTATAGTATAAATCATATAAGTATATACATATAAGTGATTATACATATTTTAAATTGGTTGAGTTCTCTAGATACATTTTAATTTCCTTATTAAAATGAATATCAGATGCTAGAAAAAAATCCAGCCATTACAAAATCAAATAGCCAAGCGGCTTGCCAATTAGGCTCATAAATCTTATATCCAATAGAAATATAAACTTGTACCCTTTTGTCTGGCATATCAACTCTCGCTTTCATATGCTATCAACTCAGCATATACCAAAGTTATCCCAATCACAATTCTGAAATCACTTTTATCCACAACATAACCATTCGCTTATATCCGAGCCAAATATCATTTCAGCTCGAGTTTCTTCTCGATTCCCAACTCTTAACTTGATTATCACATTACACTTCAAATTTGAATCTCACAATCCAATTTGTCTTGATATCATTCTAATTCAATCTCAGTTACCACTTTACTAGCTTTACTTTAATTCAATTTTGCTTTCACAAATTTCTGTTAAATTTGTTTTTAATTCAAGCAGTCTTTCCCTGGGAGTTTTTAAACAGTTTACTCTTTTCGAAAATCAATTCTTCCTTTTGAACATGTCACTGAGCCCTTAATTAATATTCCATTTGTTAAATCACTTCCCTCTTTCTTTATCAATATTTGTTAACCTAATATTTTCAATACCCATATTGGCCTTTTATGTTATTTGGAAAACATTTCCGAATATCGCCTTCCTTTATTTTCTAAACTTTAGAAAATATATGCTATTTATAATTGGAAAATATTCCAATTACTTATCTCTTATCCGATCTCGTTTAATTTTATACTTAGGAAATATTCTTTATTTTATTTCCAAGTTTACACTTATTTGGGTTAAAACGGATGTTGTGTAAAACATCGTTACGACAACCCAAATACTATATTCAACTAACTCTTCTTCAACATTGATCTTAGAGCCTGAAATCTTAATATTTAATTGTTAATAATGAAATCAATCAAGTTGGGGTATAACTACCTCTCAGACCTTGACTGAATAACATTTATAACGTCAAAACAGATATGACTACTTACTCGAATAATCAATAACATACAACTACTTATTCACTTTTAAACACGTATATGCTTCCTCTTTCTATTCTTACTAGATTTTATTCTTAGTCTTCCTTTTTGATTTTACTATTCTATTTCTAAGTTCGTTTCCTTATCGACTTATATATATATATATATCGATACGTTGATTTGTAACTATCACATTATCTTAAAAATATTCTAACTCCTTAAATTCCCGGAAAAATTCGCCATAACCTCCTTTGTACAAGGAGCATCGGGATATTTCAAATAGCCTCCCATAGCCCTCACCAATCCAAAAGAAAAAGCCAAGCGGGTAGCTAATACGGCGCATAAAATCTCATATATGAATTAAATACATACCTTTTTGTCGAGCATTCTATTTATATACCTTCATACCTTATCCATACCTATCTCATGTATATTTATACCTGCCCAATCTATTTTAACTATACCTGATCGTTTTAACTCAATTCGTTAATTAATTTGTTAATTAACTCTTTAGTCTATTTCACTTTTATATTTGAACATGACATGTTCAAATATATTTTAACTTGCTTATTAACTAATTTGAATCCAAATTTCAAATTTAAGTTCTATATTCGATTTCGAATATCCATTTACAAATCCAATTCACCTTTCAAAGTTCAACTTCAAATTCAAAACTCGATTAACTAATTCCACTTTGACTTAGTTAATTCTATTCAATTTCTATTCAAATTTTATATCACTTCTATTATTCAAATCTATATATCAAATTCTATTCAAATTCTATATCATAAATCCCATTTGAATTTCCATATTCAAATTCTATATATTCAAATTCTATTCAAATTCTATATTATAAATCCCATTTTGAAATTCAACACAACTTGTTTTTCCCAAATCAAATTCAAAACAGTATCTCTGATAGTAATTCGTCACTTACAACTCGAAAACGAATACTGATGATGCAGCTGTCAACATCGGAATCTATTTTCCAGCGATCGAAGTGAGTTCAATACTATAAAACAATTCTAAACATTTTCACTTTGAAATTCATTTCAAAATATAATCCACACTGCTTGTAAAACAATTTAAAATCTCTCAGGATCTTAAATTTTCCTTATTTTTAATCCAAATCCATTTACAAACACTTATCCAATTTTCCAGAATTTTAATTCAATTTCTGGTTTAAATTTCAGATTTAACTCATCTGATTTCACGTATTTCACTTATATGAATTCTGATTGGTTATTTACATAACCATTTAATTTATAATTTTACTCGATTATAATAACAACCAATATATCCACTATATATCGAAATATACGTTGGGTAAAATTATATCGTTTACCCTCTTTTCAAAACATACCGTGTCGACCCATTATATTCAAGTGTTTAGTAATCCTTATCAATACAGTGGATCAAACTGATCGACCAGAATCCATTAACAACTCAACCAATGAATCTCCACAATGTAAAACCACTTTATATCAATAACAAATATATCCACTCGTATATATACACTCAATCTCAGTCTTGGGTATTACTAACCCTATCTCTACCGAGTCACGCCACAGAGCCAAGGTAATTCACTTAACTTAAGCTCTGATACCAATTGTAATGAACCGGGGTTTTGGCGATCTTGGTTATCCGATATACAACACATATCGAACACCCAAGGATCGAAAATACCGGTCATAAATGGAAGAAATTAGAGGGTGAGGAAAGATAAGATAGAAACTTAGAATATAAGAAGAAGAAGAACACAACATCAGAGTAACACGAATCTCACAGCGGAACGAATAACATATAATATATGTAACATAACTTTGAAATATACATGTGTACTTGAATATACATCATTATCAAAGTACAACACTTACAACACAACGAAATAATAATAGCTATATAATCCTAAAGCCTCCTGCTCCAGCTCTTCAAGTATCTGTAAATCCCGACTACTTGACTGCCCATACAAAATTGGGCACCCAAGAGTTTAGGGAAAACAAAACAAAATAAACTCCGGGTCAGTCATGGGACTGGTATGAGTAAAACAGTTTAAAATAGTTCAAGCAGGTAAACGATATCTCATAAGACCACGCCGTATAACAGAACGGGTTTTTCCCTTATGAGAATCCAAAATATCTTTATATCAAAAACCTTTTGATATTATATTAATTTCTATCAACCACAATATAATAATCATCTAGCAGAAACGCTTTCATCTCACGTTCTACATATATAGTATACAAGCAAAACCGCAATCACATATTGGGTAATGGATTTCCAACTATGACAAGGTATGGAACCACCTTTCGCTAGTGTACCTCTAGAAAGGGATACACTGGGTTCAACAAGAACATCTTGCAACCTGGCCACACATGACCGACCACTCATTTCGCTTAAGTGTATCAAATGTATATCACCAACAGTTGGGATCAGCAGCCGTTTCCCGAATGGGACAGCATCAACAATAGATTTTTAGAAGTAGATGAAACTCTAGATCAGGTGATTATACACCCTACTTCGGAGCGACCGACTTAGCCATGCCGCCTGCCCGATTTCTGTCATTTACTGGATGTGAGGCTAGAAGCTACGCTTTATCATTACACCAGATTCACTTTGAATACCACATCATCAAATCCATCAAATCACCTATTGACGTCTACAACAATACATTATGTGTTAGCTAAAACAAGTTTCCTTCTCCGCTTCCACTCTTGGTACGGTTGGAGAAATCAATGTACGTGACCTTTCTGGAAATACTCTGTCAGACATTCATCCATACAAGTCACCCAGGAACAGGATGAACCGAATGCACTATTCAGTCCATCCGTCTTAGGCACTGTTATCTAAGACTTATACAATAGCCCTTACACTTTACTCTGTCTTTAATTATCTTTGGCATATATGATTCGCAACGCTTATGCCAATACATAGTGGTTCTTTGGATAATAATCCAACCGGTCTCTCCATATTAACAACGTTAAAATGGTCAAAACTTCGATAGTCTGTGATTTAACCATCAAAGAAAAACAGGTGTGCAAACAACGATATTATTTCCAGGAGGAAATTATGTCAATCAATCATCAATCATATATTTATATATATATTCCCATTTCCTTATTTTGTATGTTTAGAAAATATATGTTATTAACTCTGGAAAACATTTCCATTTGTTTATTTACATATCACTATCATTTCACAACTATTAGTCCCTGACTGTAAACTAGTAGGAGAACAATTCTCTAAGTATAAACCCCGAAGGCCGAAACCAACATCAGATCGATACTCAGAAAACTATTGAACTTAACTAATCTCTAGCCAGTTTCTAATTTTGCTTAACTTTATTTCTTTAACTCTATTTGATCAACCTAAACGGTTTACTCTAACTGATTAACCCTAACTGATTAACTCTAATTGATTTACTCTTTTAATTCTATTAATTTAAACTATATTCGAATAACTCCCCTTTAACTCTATTTATTTAACAAATAAATATCTCCTTTTAATTCTACTTATTTATATAAATACATATCTCCTTATCTCATCCTATTTATTTAACAAATAAATATCTCCTTTATTATAACTTATCCTTCGATTTTATAATTATTTACTTTTATAAAAATCCTTTTCCTTTTCTATATAAAATCCATCGATTTTATATAAATGATTCATTTTCAAAATACACTTTGAAAATCACCTTTTCCACATCCAGTATTTCTTATGGTATTTAACATACCATATAACAACGATAAATATCGTCCAAACACACATAATCAACAACAGATTTTATATCACATCATATATCACAATATATGAATCACAGTAAAATAAATGTTGAGGAATCCAGTTGGATTCCTCCAACCTGTTTCCCTGCATCACAGATGTTAAACAATATAGATAACATCACTTTCAGATCCATATGATATTTACTGTTAAACAGAGTCAATATAGAAATTCGACTAACTGACTAGCAGTTCAATCAAACAGTCAACACACAGTCAATCAGCCTATATCTAACAGTTCTAAATACAACATGAAATTATAAACTGTTCAGGGTTAGTGAGATTTACTCACATTGGCAGTTCATCGTTAAAGAACGATAAACTGTTGTTTGATTTGAATCAAACAATTTATTTCGCTATAAATTGTAACGAACCCCAATCCACCTCCAGTCAGCTTTATTGTGAAGCTCTCGTCCATACAATCCCAACGCAACTTGTTTCGCTGAATTTTGATCACGTATGATCAAGATATGATATTAAGAAGTTTGTACGAATTTTAAATAAAAACTAACTTTTTTTTAATTATATAATTGGGCCCAACCTTTTGCTTTCCTCTCCAGCCCATTTACCGCTAACCCGTCCGCTCCTTAAAAGCCCAATCCCCTTTCTTCCCTGCTTACTTAAATCGATTCCTTCCAGTTAAAATTCCACATCGTTGACCCTTGCTTTGACCTCCTTCTGTCGCTGACTCGGCCACCAACTCAAAACAAAACCACCTCCATCTGCCTCAGCTTCCAAATCCGCACCCACCAACCCCTATCACCTCGAACTCGATCAGTCCATTTCCGTCCGTCCTTAGTAGTCTCATCGACAAAAAAATCTCGTCGATCTCCTCCAAAAACTCAGCGCAACTAGCTTACCTCACCTCGAACTCTGATTTAAGCTCAAAAACATGAATTACTGCTCCTGCTACTTGCGAACTCGAACCCTAGTTTCCCTGTTGGTTTTCAGCATCAAGAAAACTGCGTTGCAACCCACAAAGTAGGTATCGAACTGAAGAGTACCATCATAGGAGCTCAACAACACCTTTGTTTTGATTTATGGATTTTTCTTTTATTTGTTTGGATTTTTCTTTGATTGAAACTTTTGCTGTGAATGGTTTCTATGCGGTTATATAGGCTGTGTTGGGGTTGGTATCATTTGTGGCCGAGAATGAGGTGAACGCGGCCTTGTTTAGGACCAGAAATTACTTAGGATATTTTTAATTTGATTTTTCTATTTTATTTTATCGATTTTCTCCTTATATCTGCCTTCTAAAAATCCCAGTGATTACATGCGATACCCAAAGATCACCAAACTGGACATGCACCTTCAGTTCGACATTACAGTCCCAACGAAACTAGTTTCGTTTGCAAAACTAGCTATATTTTAAAGCTCTGAATGACCCATTTAAATATATAAATATATTTAAATATAATTAAATTAAATATTTAAAAATAAATATTATCGTATATATTCAAAGTGAAATACCATATAGCTCTACTGGGATTTATAACTTGATATTTAAAATCTGGGTCAACCCGATATTCGATTTATATTGAAATTCCTTTTTAAAATATAAATAATTCCTTTATAAATTATAAAGGAATTCCATAGCGACTTTTCTAAAATTTGATTTGGACGTAAATCAAAATCTACATGATGAAATCCCGATTTTTCTCTTCCACTAGAAAGATATACTCCACCAGCTCCACACGTTTCTTGTTTCATAGCAATCCGATTTAAAACAAACCTTGTACATTCAGTTGAAGTTCAAATCACCAAATGGCGAACTGCCACGCCATTTCGAGCTTGATTATAATTATATTATAATTTATATGTTCAAACTATCGTTCAAATAATATATTCTTTATTCTAATTCAATTTCTAAATTGGATTAAATATCACAGATGATCCGGTTCACACCATATCGTCATTTCAGCCAATTCTGATTATTTCAGAATTAAATATATTGTTTAATTATTTATTTTAATTAAATATTCACCATTTTTTTTAATTAAACCACCATTAAATTCACTATATCACTATCTATATAATTAAATAAATTAATTATAATACCTCTGCCAATGCGGGTCATTACAATACGTCAGTATAGTATATGTTACCTATGCTGGCTAAGATTGATACATTTACTTTCGAAAGGATTTTTGACACTATATTATAATATTGAAAGAGGATTTTGCGTATCAAAGGAATTTTTGGCTGCATAAGGAGAAACCGAGCCCATGTGTGCATTTGCTTTGTGTGTGTGCCGTGAGACCTATGTTAGTTTTATTTTTCAAAAAGTCATTGTGAATTTTTATGCACTGGTATTCACATGGAGTAAACTCGTTCCGCATTAGCGGCGTGGTCCGGCGAATTACCAAACTTTAAAATAAACCCTAAAAACAACTGTTTTAAGTTCTCACACCAGCTCATGTTTGGCATGAGGCAGCGTGATAGGGGATTCTCGCTTTTGGTTTGGTGGCGAGCGGGAGACTCTTACCTTTACACGTCCCAAGAGGGGTTGGTTTGGCATGAGGCGGCGACAGTCGAGAGGCTGGCCATAAAACAAGGTGTTGGGGTACCACTGTAATGCCACAGAGGAGCATAACCGCTGTCCGATGGTTGAAAACTCTGGGTGCCCATAATTTTTACACGGGAAACCTAGCAGTTTATTTGCAGTTTAGAATTGGAGTGGTTGGAGTTGGATGCTGGTTTAACTAGAGTTATTATATCTTAGAGTATGCTTAGTCTTCCGCTGAGTTTAGTATCTTTTCCGCTATGTAATCGATGTACTCTAATGTTTCTCCCATACACTGATGTAATATTATTGTAATGATGATAATGGAAAAGTTCTTTTTATTTTGTGCAAATGTGTAAGTACCCTTAACAACCCGTCTTTGTGAACGGTTTAAGTTGGTTTAATTACTAGCGAAAACCGAGCAAAAAGCCAGGTCATTACAGTTGGTATTAGAGCTTTGGTTTATACAAGGCTATGGGGTACGACACATTTGAACAAAAGGAAAGATTCATCAGAGTTAAAATATCTCATTAGTGATAGGGTTAGTAATAAGCTAAAATAAGATTTTGAAGTATTATATTTGAGAGAGCGTATTTGAAATATGAAGTGAGTTTTGAAAAGTTATATTTTAAGAAAGAAACATATTTTGAAAATATATGGTTAATTATAACATGGATGCTTAATCAAATGATTAAGGTTAAGTTTACATTTTGTGATTATAAATACACATAAAGTACTTGTTATGACATGATAATTAAGCCTCTTCCACTGATTTGGAAAATGATCCATGTATAAATGCCTTTTGGATTTAAAATCACTATTGGGTAACATTTCGAAATATTGGTAAACTTGCGTCAAATTTATTACGGTAATTCTCCCCTAGGGTAACTAATAAATAGGGTTAGAAATTAGAATTAGAATTTGAGTATTGAATTCGATGCTGAGGTTGGACTATCGAGTAAAAGAAGATTTTGAATATACGCCTAGCTAACATATATACGAAGTCTTAAGTATACTAGATAGATAAAGAATCACACTCTACTCGCTTGAAGATAATTCTTTTGATGACTGCATCATCATCAGTATGTATTTTTGAGTTTCGAAAGTGGGATGCTTATATGATTCCGATTAAAACATCAATATATACTTAAACCCATTTGGATAAGTGTTTGAAAATGTTGGGTAAATTGACGTGAATTTGAATAAGTAAGTGAGACCTTGAAAATTTGATAGAGTTGTAAGAATTATACTAGGTAAACCTGTAATAAGTATGAGCTAGTAAATTAAGTAGAGAGTATATGAGAAAGTGTACTTGTGAAAAAAAAGGTTTTGAAAAGATATATAGTTTGTAAACTCAAATCAAAATTTTGAGTAAGAATTGGCAATTACTTTGAAATTAATTTTTGCAATTGATTTTGAAAGAATATAGTATCAATATAAAGGAAAATGGGTCTTTGAAAATATTTGGAAATAAAAACTTGAGCATGGACATCTTGTGATTGGAATTTCTTAGTTGATTAAAAGACGTATATGTAAAGTTGTAATTTACTTAAGCAATCCAAATATAAAAGGTAGTTTGAGCGTGATTTAAAGGCTAAGTTAGAATTAGTCAATCAGGATATTTGATATTTAGTCCTCCCCAACTGATTAAATTTAAAATGCATATATCTTAATAATTCAGTTTCACAATATGAATATAAGGTATTTGACGATATTTTCGTTAAGGACTACGGTGGTTAAAGATGTTAATAAAAATATATCTAAATGGTTTCTCTAAAGTTTTAAGGAAATATGTTTTGTAACCTTGAAATTGGAATAATTAATGAAGATAGCCAAAATTAAACAATATAAGGAACTAAAATATGGAATTATCGACGATTTTGGACAGTCAATTAGTTCTAAAGTATATTGCAGTCATAAAAGGAACTGTTTAAGTAAGAATGGATACCTTGTGAATTAAGTTTCAAATTTTTTGGCAAGTAGGAATTAAGAAATTACCTAAACTGAAACGTTTAGATAAGCTGTGTTCTGAGATGATCAAGTTTTTTGTATGAAGAATAATAGTGATTTTATGGAACCGAAAGGGAGTAAGTTTCTTAACCATTTAATTTGGAAGATAAGATCTAAGAGAATAAATTTATAACTCTGAATTTTTTTGAAAGAAGTAAATGGTTAAGCATAAGTAATTGGTCCAATAAACGGTGAATCGAATATAAGGGTAATTGGAATTTTTCATTGGAGGACATGGTAGGTATGGTTGTTTATAAATATGTGTGTAAGAATATTCTACCCGGTATATTCATTATGAGAATAAGGAGCTTTGGTATAAAGAATTTTAATATTGTGTATGAAAATTTATAAGATGTCGAATAAGTAATTGCGATTCCCTTTCCTTTTCGAGGACGAAAAGTTTTAAGGGGGGATGAATGTAACGATCTAGAATTTTTAACGAATTTAAAGTTGTAATTTTTATTACACAATTTGAATTTAAATTTGAATTTGACATAAATATATATGGTTAAGTATATTTAATAATTTTGATTAGTTATATAATAGATTTTATTTGAATTATAAATTTAACAGATAAGACAGAATATTAATAAGTTTGGATTTATCAACACTATTTTTCGTTCGAACGGATTTATCAAACCATAACATGAATTAGTTGCGTTAGAATTAAGTGTTACTTCATAGCATTTTAAGGAAAGATGCTACCTAAAGTTAACTTTCCTTCTTAAGACAAGTGTATGGACACTTGTAATTTTGCATGTAAGCTTTCGTGCATGGTTTCCACTTGTCCTCTTATGTGTCTTTACCTCCTTACTCCTCTTTTCCTATATAAGGAGCTCTTTACTTCATTTTTTATCATCCATTTTCATTTTTCCTATCTTCCATCTTCTTCTTAAGCTTATGGCCATGGTTTCTATGGCATAAGTCTTCATCTTTTCCACCACCACCTTACCAAAGTTCGTCGTCGTCATCCTCCTCCTCTTATGATAGAGAAAGACAGATTAGTATATATATTTTGGTGAAGAAGGCGTTGCGCCGAAATACTGTCTGACGACTCACTCAACTAGGATCGCCTACCAGGAAATTTGGAAAGCTGTATCTTGAGAACTCTTTAACCACGGTTTATATATTTAATTAGTAGTTAGACTAATTTAAATATAGTGATGAATTATTAGTGGTTAATAATGATTGATGTTTGTTGTGATGGATGATGGATGCGTAGTTTAGAACACACACATTATTACACGTTAATGTTATAACGCTTGTGCACAGTTATGATTTATTTAATTATGTTGATGTTGGTTGCTATGCGTGTTTATAATAGTTGTTGATGTTGTTTCGCGCACACTATGAAACAATAATTATGGTATCACATTGGTGATCGACAAATCTCCTTCATAATTAGAAGCAATATTATTATTGAAATTGAAGGTTAATAATTAGAAAAGACACATATGTATAAATTCGTATACATTGATAAGGTTTCTTGAAATGAATAAATAAATACCTGAACGTTCTAGGATAACAGAGAGGATAGTGTCTAGGCTTGGGTTTGGAAATATAGTTCCCTGCTCTCCCTGGCTAGCCCTAACTGATCCAACGAATGGGATGGTTAATTTAAATTTTTTTGAATTTAAAAATAATTTAGATTTTAATTTAACATTTTATCAAGTGTAAAATAATAGTTGAATTTTATATCCAAAATAATTTGGAAAGTAAATTAAAATGATTTTAAAAGGGTTATATAAGGATATAATGGTTTTTAAAGGTATTTTGAAGTATCGCAAAATAATGGTTATTATGGTCAAAATAGAGCTTGTCGCACAGCGACAATTTGTGAATTTTAGATGCAAACTTTAACGCTTATAACTTTTATAATTTAAATCGATTTCCAAGAAATGAAAATATTTGATTTCCATCAACAAGTGCTTTCAAATGAGTGAAAGCAGATTTTAATTTCGAGGTATAATTTTTATGTTCTATTTAAAACCATTTGGAAAAGGTCGGTGTAATAGCAGTAATCGACGATAACTATAAACAACTATTTTAAATGTTTTAAAAATATGGAAAAATAATTATAAAATCATTATAAATTATGTAAAAGTGTTTTGAATTGTAAATTTTAAGTTTTTGCTAAGATAAACGATATTTTAAACAAAATAGTTAAGACAATTGTTTTGTAACACTTTTGTAACGCTTTTGAAAACACTACAGTAACGTTTTCTTCGGAAACAATCTATTTTGAAGTTTTTAACCTGCAAACTGTTTCTCGAATTGTAAGTAATCATTTGTGAATGATTGGTAGAATATTTTCAAAGATTTAAAAGTATTGAAAATGTTTTATATGGAATTTAAATTGATTTATTTGATATTGAAATGGGGTTTTTCAGTTTTAAATAATTGGATATGGTTGGAGATAAATCTTCAGATATTTGATATTAATTCGGTAAATGATGACTCTTACTATTTGAGGATTGAAAAGGGAGTTCACCGTTATTCTGCTTATAGTGTGAGTTGTATACACAGATTAATATTGAGTATAAGTTGATGATATTTCTATCTAGATCTAATGTCAAAGAGTTGGATAAATCTTTTAATTAAAATATGAATTTCCTAAATTGATTGAGATAAGTTGGATAGAAATAATCTTCGGATATTTGATATGAAATTATGTGATGTAAACGTATACTATTTGGGGAATTTGGAAGATATTATTATATAGTTATTCCACTTATAGTATTCGTTGATTATGAGAATTGATATCGAATATAAGTAGATACAATTTTTTTGTAATGCATGTTCAATATCGATTGATTTGGGTTTTGTCATTAATCATATCTTCAATAATATCATTCTTGAAACCCAATGAAATCGAGTTATGGAAATTCATATCGTAATTTGGGGATTTAATCAAATCTTTGATTTGAGAAAATTAAAAATAAGGAATTGGGAAGGAAGTGTAATCTTTTAGTTAAGATTAAAGAATTGAATGTTGGGAAACCGATTTAGTTGGAAACTATGATTGAAACGTGGGTAAGGATTTTCAAAGGAAATTGGGGTTTTGATAACGAGTTATCAAATTGGAAGTTAATTAAGGGTTTGAGGCCAAATTATCTTTGATTTAAAAGGTGTGTATTAAAGGAGGAAGGTTAAATATGGATTTTATTATAATTTGAGAATGGATTTAAAGAAGTTTAATTTAACAAAAATCAAGATAGAAGGAGATTAGGTTGAAGGCTTGTGTGGTCTATAATTGTATTTTTTTTAATTTTGCTTATTATTTGGAAAGACCGTGATCAGATGTATGTTCGAAAACCATTCCAAGTAATAATACGATGTTGTGGAGAAATGAAAGACCAAGACCCTTCATATTGTAAGGACGACTTGCTGAATGTCTCAAAAGGGTAGCTCCCATTTGCAGATGGATTTTATATCAGCTAAGTGGCAAGAAGCCCAAACGTATGCGAAGGAATTCCGGATTGTGGTTTCGTTCAGACCCAAACGTACTTGTATGGATTGTGTGTCTGATATAAAATAAGAGAGATAGTAAATTGCTGATAATGAACCATAAAGGTTAGAGTAATAGATCCATAAAACATAATGGAAACAAAGTCATACAAGTGATAACTATTGAAATAAACTATCCCTAACTAAAAGCACCACAGACCCCCATAACAGTAGACAATAGAAAGTAGTGAAGTATGTAATGACCCGCATTTTAATGAAAATAATTACAAAAGTATTTAATAATTGGAAACAAATATTTATCGAATTATCAGGATTTGGCTACGAAATGTGTATCGTTACGTTCATAGTTATTTTTTGATTAATTTACATATATAATATGTTAAGAAAGAAGTTCGTACGGGAAAACCAATTAACATTCGAAATCTCATGTCGGAAAAATATTTATAAATGTAAATGTGCATAAATATTTTTTTGAAAGTATATGCGCTCATTTATTATAGAAATGATACGCATTTGTACATGAGATTAAATGTGTGCCAAAACGGAAGATAATCAAATAAAGCGGGAAGAAAAATAACGTTAAAAACAATATTCGAAATAATTAATCACGCATGATCAAAATAGGAACAGAAACTGGCCCAACGTGTTAATATACATTTGGATCGACCCTTTGGGTTGACCCATAGGTCGACCTATATATTGGTTGAGTCGACCCATATATAGGTTGGGTCGACCCATGTGTCAGCCAAATCTATGGATGGGTCGACCCATAACATGTTCAAATGGAATGTTTTCTTTGTTTTGACGTTCTAGATTTTATGTTTCAAATCAGAAAGACACAACTAGTTTGGACATCTATAAATAAACCTACAGGGCTAGCCGCCAAACCTACATTTCCTGGGTAGATGCGGAACTCCTTCCACTCCCTTTCTCCTCCAATTCTTCAAAAAAAGAAAATATTGCGTTAGGCTATCTGATTCAAGATTAGGTGGAAGATGCTATAGATTAAGATTTAAACGTTCAAATTCTCTATCCGTATGAGTTTGCAGATTCAAATAGGAAAGTCCATGAATAATAATTCTAAATCCAAAACTGATTTAGAATTCGGAGCGCAAATTTCAGACGAGTAGATTCAAATTATTCTTTTTAATAGTGGTATATACCATCATTTGATTCCTTACTTAAATTAGTAAGATATATTCTTAGTCATCTTTCCCCCTTTTCTATGTATGATTTATAGTTTGTTGTGGTTGAAATATACCCAAATCTGAAATGTTGGCGTATGTATACGATTGATTTTTATGCCTAAATTTTTTGCGAGTAATTGTAATCCTTTTTATTTTGTGCGCGTTAGAAAATATGATTCAGTTGGAATTATGAAAATAGAGAATTTGATAATTTGGGCTAAATGGACATTTAATGCTAAATATTAAATAAAAAGTGAATTTGGACTGAAAATAAGCAAGTTTGATAAGACTTGTCATATAATGATTACATGGGGTGACATGACATAATTAATACTTTGTATGGTAAATTTGTAGTTAAAGGACGAACCTTGCTATGTTTATTTGTTAAAATTACTGTTCATAATTTTAATGGAATGAGTAAAGAAATAGTTGGGGTTAAAATAAAAAGGAGTATAAGCCCGATTGTTTTATATTTTTTCCACATTGGGAATACAAATCTAGATTAAGTATTACTGTACACAGATTAAAATTGAAAGTTAGAAATACACTAGATTGATTGGTTAGAAAAAAGGAATACATTTCCATAATTTGGTTTGTTAGAGAAATGGAAAATATAGTTGGAAGTACAAAAATAAATAAAGACATTGATTAGTGTGAAATAGAAATTTAATCGTATTGCGCACCGTCCAATAACCTTAAAACAACTGAAAAGAATAACGTATAATTATGGGTCTATTGCTGCAATTTCCTTAAACTATGAAAATAATTTTTTGTGTAATTTTAAATTGACCAATCAAATAGGAACATGCATGTAATAACCCGGAAAATCTGAACCAATTTAAAAATTTTATTTTGGCGATTTTAGTGAATTTTGAATATTTAAAATGAATTATTTTAAATAATAATGACGAGAAATTTATTTTGAATAGAAATAGAACGTATATATTTATTTGAATTGACGTTAGAATATAAATATTTTATTTTAAATATAAAAGGAATTGGAAATGACGCGGTAGTTTAAAATTTGGATCGATCAGAAAATGGCCATTTTTGGTACGGTCTCCAAATTTGACGAAATTAGTTTTGTTAGGACCGTATCGTCAAAACATAGCCAGATTTATTTTTCTGGAATTTTGGGGGTTCGTATGTGGCGTCGGTACATTAAAATGTACGTTCAAATTCAATAAATAGATTTATATTGTGATTTTAAATGAAGATCGAAACAGTCAAATGGCTTATCGAACATATACCATTGTGTTCGGAATGGGGGAAATTAGCTACGGACGACAGTCGTTGGGTCTCGATTGGGGTTTGAATTAAAAGTCAACTTTTAGAAAAGTAAATAAATAAAATAATATAAATATGCCCTCCTCTCTAAACCTAGCCCCCCAAATCAAAATAAAACCCGTTCCCCTTTTGCTCAGCCCCGCCCCACTTTAGCCCTCGTGCCTCAGACACAGTCGCCGCCTCCGGCGAGCGTGCCTCCAGCCGCCGTTCCGATGGGCCCCCACCCCAACGCAACACCCTTATCCCCCTCCCTCCGCTCCAATAGCCTCCCTCCTCGACGAATACACCCACCGCACCCAAAACCGCCTGAGACGCCGCCTTGGCCTGTCGCTGACGCCCCTTATCTCCAACGCCAGCCTCCGACCGCCGTTAGTGCCGAGATCCCCTCCCCTCCTCTAGCAGAAACCGAGCACAGTAAGTTTTACTTATTTTAATTTAATTTATTTACTTATTTTCTGTATGATTAGCTTTTAAAAAAAGAAAATCAATTTTATTTTTATAAAAGTAAAGAATGGATTTTTATGGAAGTAAAGAATGGTTTTTTATAGAAGTAAAGAATGGATTTTTAATTATGAAAAGCTTTGATTTTTTATGAACAAAAAGCTATGATTTTTGTTTATATAAAATACGATTTTTAAATACATAAAGATATGATTTTTAAAGTAGAAAAGGTATGATCTTTATAGTAGGAAAGCTTTGATTTTTTTTTAGAGGAAAAAAAAAATAGATTTTCATTTGGAAGGTAGCGGTATAAAAAAAATGGGTTTTCTATATGAAGTATCAGTATAAAAATATGTTTTTTGAAATGTATAAAAATATGTTTTATATTATAGAGAAAATTAAGATGTGATTTTATATATTCTTTAGCGGTAGTAAAAATGTGATTTTTGCATATGTAGCATTGTTATAAAAATACAAAATTATCTTTAGAAAGGTAAAAATATAATTTTTAGCCTTTGTATGTTATTTATAAAATAATCCTATGAAGAAATAATTATTGATTGGTTAAAAATATAATTTTTAACGTGGGTATACTACATAGATCGACAATCAAAGCATGGCGGAGTGGAACCCAAAGGTGAGAACTTCTCACTTTTATTTTACTTTCTAGTTAAAACATATACTAGGATGCAGACGGTGCTTAGCAGCACCCGACACCCGTCATCCACAGACCATGGACGACTTGTTTGTTTGTGTGGTGAAAATTCTTTTACAAACCAACTCAACTTTCATTATTTTCATTATGGCTTAAGTTCTTCGACTTTTCAGTTTCTAAGAACTTTTCAATTTTTTCAAAAATTTGGCTAACACCCTAAATTTTTGAAAAATTTCGCCATAACCTCCCCTGTATGGGAGAACCAGGAAAATCCCGAAATCGCCATACAGGCCTCTCCAATCCAAAAAGAAAAAGAAACAGCCAAGCGGCTAGCCAACCGATTCATAAAATCATCAAAACCCCCAAGAAATACAATAAACATGTACCTATTTGTCAGACAAACAATTTTATTCCTCTGCTCTAGCCTCTTTGCAATGACCTGTTCAATATATATGCAAGTATATGCATGCAATTCCAACAATTTTCAATACAGTTCAATATTTGATACAATTTGGTTATATGTACCGTACTTTCTCATAGTGGTCTTATTAGATAACAAATAATCGTACAACACAACCATTAATCAATTAGTGAATTAACGTTTCAAATTCATAATATTGATACATATACAGAAAATCATGTTTTTGATGCCAATTCACACAATAGCCCTATCTACTTTTGGTTCTAACATCAGTCAATTGGAAATATATAGACATCCCACTTTCGAAACTCAAGAATGAATGCTAATGATGTCGCGATATCACCAGAATTATGCCCGGGCGACTAGAGTGTGAGTCTATATCTATCCATTATATTAAAACTTCAGATACATGTTTGCAAGGCGTATATGCAATATCTTTATATACTCGATCATCCAAATTCAATACAAATAAATTTTCAAATACATATGAAATGGTTTTAAATCTTCAAAACAATATTGGTTTCATTTTTTTAAATACACTCTTCACACTCGTTTTAGGATACTACCGATCCTATCTCTAACGAGTCATTCTCATTGGATATTAGTAATCCAATCTCTGATGAATTCTTTCGTTTGGTTCTAATGTGTCTTGTTCTCGATCTCTGTAAACCAAAGCTCTGATACCAACATATTTTATTTATTCCATTCCACATCACATAATCAATTTTCACCACACAAACAAACAAACAAGTCGTCCATGGTCTGTGGACGACGGGTATCGGGTGCTGCTAAGCACCATCTGCATCCTAGTATATGTTTTAACTAGAAAATAAAATAAAAGTAAGAAGTTCTCACCTTTGGGTTCCACTCCGTCGTGCTTTGATTGTCGATCTATGTAGTATACCTACATTAAAAATTATATTTTTAACTAATCAATAATTATTTCTTCATACGATTATTTTATAAATAACATACAGAGGCTAAAAATTATATTTTTATCTTTCTAAAAATAATTTCATATTGTTATAACAACGCTACATGGGTGAAAATCACATTTTTACTATCGCTAAAGAATATATAAAAATCACATCTTTATTTTCTGTATAATATAAAATCATATTTTTATACATTTCAAAAAACATATTTTTATACTGATACTTCATATAGAAAACCCAATTTTTTTATACCGCTACCTTCCAAATGAAAATCTATTTTTTTTCCTCTAAAAAAAAAATCAAATCTTTCCTACTGTAAAGATCATACCTTTTCTACTTTAAAAATCATATCTTTATGTATTTAAAGATTTAATTTTATATAAACAAAAATCATAGCTTTTTGTTCATAAAAATCAACGCTTTTTATAATTAAAAATCCATTCATTACTTCTATAAAAATCCATTCTTTACATCCATAAAAATCCATTCTTAACTTCTATAAAAATAAAACCGATTTTTTTTAAAGCTAATCATACAGAAAATAAGTAAATAAATTAAATTAAAATAAGTAAACTTACTGTGTTCAGTTTCTGCTAAAGGAGGGGGATCTCGGCACTGACCGCAGTCGGAGGGTGGCATTGGAGATGAGGGGCGTCGGCGCCAGGCCAAGGCAGCGGTTTTGGGTGCGGTGGGTGTATTCATCGAGGAGGGAGGTTATAGGAGCGGAGGAAGGGGGATGAGGGTGTCGCGTTGGGGTGGAGGCCCATCGGAGCGGCGGTTGGAGGCACGCTCGCCAGTGGCGGCGACTGTGTCTGAGGCACGAGGGCTAAAGTGGGGGCGGGGATGAGCAAAAGGGGATCGGGTTTTATTTTGACTTGGGGGGCTAGGTTTAGAGAGGAGGGGATATTTATATTATTTATTTATTTACTTTCCTAAAAGTTGACTTTTAATTCAAACCCCAATCGAGATCCAACGACTGTCATTCATAGCTAATTACCCCCATTTCGAACACAATGGGATATGTCCGGTAAGCCAATTTGACTGTTTAGACCAGTTTCCGTTTAAAATCAAAATATAAATCTATATATTGAATTTGAACGTACATTTTAACTTACCGGGGCCACATACAGACCCCAAAAATTCCAGAAAAATAAATCTTGCTATGTTTTGATGATACTGTCCTAACAAAACTAATTTCGTCAAATTCGGAGACCATATCAAAAATGGCCATTTTCTGATCGATCCAAATTGACTAAAACTAACAAAACACGTTTTACTTCGCCACGCTCACATATTAATCCCAAAAATTATGAATTTTGGAATCTAGCAATAATTTGACATTTGGATCCAACAAAAGTTGTTTTGTCGAACGGAGGTCATTTGCAAAATGGCTATTTTTACGGGCTATATTTCCATAACGACTATTCTGAATATTCAATTCGACATAACATTTTATTCCCGCTATGAAATTTCAATTTTTCGGGTTTGTTGGAAAGATATTCTCAAATAGATTCAAATATTTTTGGCTTTGCTAAAATCCGGTTTATTTTGAATCATGTGCATTCATTTGAAATTTGAAATCGAAATTTTGAACTACCGCACCATTTCCAATTCCTTTTATATTTAAAATAAAATATTTATATTCTAACGTCGATTCAAATAAACGTATACGTTCTAATTCTATACAAAATAAATTTCTCGTCGTTATTATTTAAAATAATTCATTTTAGATATTCAAAATTCACTTAAATCGCCAAAATAAAATTTTTAAATTGGTTCGGATTTTCCATGTTATTACAATGCATAGCTTCCTAAAGAAAGAATTTACAAAGACGAAAGAAAAAGGGTTACATTACTAAAAGATGTTAAGTAAAGAAATGAAGTAAGAAATCAAGTTGAACACTTGATACTGAAAAAGGAAATGTAATCTATTATGATAGTTATACGAGAACATAAATGAATCACAATAATAAAAGTTGAATATGTCGGCAAGAATTATATTTTGATAACCGCTAGATACAAAAGTGAATCATAATTTGTAGTCTTCATATATACGTAAGCAAGATCATAGTATGAAGATTATGATCAAAAGTGAAATGAAGGCTTATTATGAATAAACTAAAAATACATGAATTAAGTTTAATAAGCATAATTCTATAACTATGATTTATGGTGGAAGTAATATTATAATATGGGAGTTATAATTAAAAGTGAAAAGAGTATGGAGGGCTTATTATTGATAAACTTGCATTTGTGAATTAAGTTAAATAAGCATAGTGGTCTGTTCCAAGAACAAAGGCTGGGTATGGGAAATAAGTGGTCAATAAAGTTAATAAGCATGTAGCAGTAGTGATCTGTTCCGACAACAAAGCCTGATTAGGGAAAATAAGTGGCCAATAAAGTTAATAAGCATGTAGCTATGGTGGTCCGTTCTGGCATCGAAGGATGTTTGGGGAAGATAAGTGACCAATGAAGCTAATAAACAAAAAATTAAGGTTCAGATGAAATGAATTGAACAATAATGTTAGTTAGTGAAAAGAAAAAGTAAGTTAAATGCATAACGGAAGATTAGATGTAGGATCTAGTAAAGTAGCGAGATGCGTTTAGACCAGTTCGAAGGAATGAAGAGCCCAATAGGACAGATATTTGTAGGTTTTTGGGGACATGGTCGGAGCACGTCCAAATTGTAATTTGACAGGAATGAACGGAAGTCTGAGACTTCTACGAGACGTGATAATACTTTGAGATGGCTCTCTAGTGTTGGTCTAATGAAGCTAACCCTAGAGGCAGGTCTGTATGGTTCCATCCATTGTGTATGCCTTGGCTGCATTCTTCTAATGGGCAGCCAAAAGACCTATGAGATGATTTTTAGGATTCAGCAGTTACCTCGACCTCGAGAGCAGGCTTCGTGGTTAGGACCCAATAAGGGTAGCATGTCGTTCGATACTTGTCGTCATCAATCAGAGCGAAAGCGGGAAAGACTGGAGCTAAATCAAATAGGCCAATGGTCTTTCACAATTGAGACCTTGGATGCCGTCAATTTGGATGTTCCAATTGTTTGTTGGGGGCCCACTTGCTTAGCTCTTGAAATGGCCTATCATTAGTTGAGAGGGGCCTAGTGGGGCCATAGCCACCGATGAAAGAGACAAACCAATCTAGTGACATATCATATGTATTGTAGGCCTAACGAAGTTGTCCTGTATAGATATAGAAATCCCATACCGAGTACTTTGTGATGGTCTAGCCTGATAGTGGGACTCAAATGATTACACTTTCGTAACTTTGATATAAACGATTAGTATGCTTTCGTAACATTGCCTGGTACGCTTTTGTATCCTGATAATGAGGGCCTAGTTCGCTTTCGTAACATGGCCTAGTGCCCTTTTGTAGTGTGGTGATGGAAATCTATCATGCTCCCATAGTGAGGCAATAGAGATATTTCGAATAGGGTACTAGGGGAAGTACCTATGTTAGACAAATAGCTATATGTATATGTTTTATTAGGTTAATCTACTTGGGAGTACATAGGTACAGTTTATGTGTTAATTTCAAAGTAGTAAACCCAAATAACTTAATAAAGGTAGATCAATGATAAAACGGTATAGGTAGTGTTATTTATTGAAAGTATAATTTTTCCATTTACCAGAACTTTTATTCCGACCCCCTCCTCCTAACAAACCCACAGGTTAGGCAGGTAACAACGATTTTACAACCTAGAGGTACTTTCTAGTCAATGTCATTATCATGGTAAGTATTTAATTATTGTGCTTTATTCAGTTCTGCTGGGAGATAATCTATTGTGGGATCTAATATATTTATCTTTGCATTTATGCTAGATACCAGGAAAATCAACTAGGGTTCCAATGGGTTTTAATTTTAGCATTTTACAAAAAATTCGAGCCCATTGAAATTTGGGTTGTTACATCTGGTATTATAGCTTAGATTCAGGATCCCTATATAGATAGCGAGTAAGCGTACTGATATTTTCAAAATATAAATATACTCTATATATATATATTTAGATTCATATAGGAAGCCACCAAATAAGAGGAGGGACACATGGAGGGATATCAATTTTGTGCACAGAGGAAATGGTTATGGATACTTAAGAAGGCTCATGAGCGGATAAAATGTCAAGTGTACGATATGGTTGGTAATAGAAAAGAGAATTTCATTTGTTAATATCCAAAATTTTAGTATTTCAAATTTACGGGTCGGACAGTAGGGCTTTGGAGATTGAAGAAAAGGAAAATAGTTGGGGAATTTATATATGTACATTTAGCACAAAAGTGGTATTAGGCTCAGATTCCAGTTCCAACATAGCTTTGGAGGAATTAGCATGGATAAGAATGTGAATGAAAGAATATAATTTCATGCAAAGAACTTAGGAACAACAATTGAGGAACTAGTTAGTACTTAGCCCTACCGTGGCAACCCAAACTTCCCCGTGAAGGAAAGCCCGGATTGCTTCGAGAACAAGACAAATCAAAACACAAACAGGAGAACATTTCATTGCTTATTACAACAATTCCATCAGAATACACGAACATAACAAAGCATGAATAAGTATTATACATCAGAAAAATATCAAAGATTTAAATTACATTTAAATACCTCGCAACGGAAATATATGTACAAAACACAACTGAAACAAGTACACGGATACATAGAATGTCACTTCAGCTGTAAACCAGGATCCTATGAATATAATATCTGCAAAACCCAACTACTAGCTGCCCGTGTGGAAAATAAGGGCACGTAGAGTTTAGGTTAAAACAATAAAATCCAGGTCAGTCATGTGACTGGTGTGAGAACTAAAAACAGTTATAAATCTTTATTTTAAAGTTAGGTAAATCGAGGGACCACGCCGTATAACACGGAACGGGTTTCCTTCCAAGAATACCAGTGCATAAAACAAACAGCGCAATGCTAAATAAAGAACAATGAAGCTATTATAAGACCCAGGTCCCATCACACAATGCAACGTAAGCTGGAGGATAGGGTTTTAACTTATAATAGCCAAATAATGCTTAATACGCGAAATTTAATCTTTGATTATTACTATAAGTGAAGAAATCAACTTCAAATATAAATGTATCAATCATAGACCGCATGAGTACCATATATCATGTCGCCAATACTAGGCTCTTCAATCAAAACTGCAAAAATGTCGTATTTGGAAGTTGGATTTTCATATTAGTGGCTCCTGATCCGAAAGATCTATCGCATAGTACAATTCCCAATGGCTTACGTCACAGGCATGCGAAAACGCCGTAATGCACATCCACACTATCCAGGAAAACAAGTTACCACGGCTTACGTTATAGGCATGCGAAAACACCACTAATTCTATCCATCAGGGAATCGGGGGGTGTGCCCTATCCCTCAGCTGGGTCGACCGAATCCATGACAACCCATAGGGCGTCTATCCTCATCTCAAAAGCATACTGATCTAACCATCAGTTTAATACCATACCGGTGTGTGAGGCTCGCGAATTAACGCTACACAAAGTCGTGCTATATTAAAGTTAAGCTTTGATCATCAACTACAAGACTCTGCTTTTCAACAGAAGCCTGGATCATTTGCCACTTAGGCCTGCTGCACAATCAATTTACGCCATGCGACTGATGTCTATCGATATACAACCTCTGATCCCGAACGTCTCAAAGAAGAGTGAAGTAAGGGAATAAATTCCCCTTCACTAGGAAGATGTATATTTAATAGAGATCAATCAGCATAGAATAAAATCCAATGTCAAACACACCATCCATTTACAAGTCCGTTCTAGGTCTAAACGAAATCGGAGGCACCTTATTCCTCATCCCGTATGTCCAATATAGGAGAGAGGCCCTCACATATCCATACAATCAACAAGTACGTCTGGACGGCTACCACTTTAGCCCCTTCAAGGTAGCTACTCTAATCATGAGCATCAGTAGCACCCATCCATTCGATGTGAAGATTGTCGGTCTTGCACCGTCTTCGATCTCTTCAACTTTTCGTCGTATCAGTTATTCAGAATGGGTTAAACCTGGCCTTTCCGAAAAACTCGCGTATCTTATAATCAAGTGCTATAACAACACATCATACGCCTCATTTCAATCCAGAATATTCTTTTATTCAAATATTCTTTTCCTTTGGGAAAGGTTCCCATTAATTTATCAAAGATAAATTCTTTAAATTTATTCTTTAATCTTCCTTTGGATAACAAAACATGTTAAGGTTTTCCAAACTAGTCGGGATTAGCGAACCAAATCGAAGTAATTATTTATTTTATTTCCCAATCCAAACCTATTCATCCCATTGAGCAAAACTGGTAATACTCCATGTCTAACACCACGGTGTTATCGGTAAATATTAATTACCATTTCGCGTTCAAATCTAATTAAAGAATTAGCTATCGCCTGAAGTAAAACTGGTGGTACTACATTTTCGATCATTTTCTTGAATTGATAATTCTAATTATCACATTCACTTTTCAATATTATTAAAGATTTATTAGAACTCCATTTAGTTTTAATTAATCTTATCTTTAACTGGGTTAGAGAACCAATGTTATTTAAAACGCGGTTCATGATAAACCCAAAATCACATTCCATTCCATTAGTCTCCAACCGTAAATTAGTAAGAGAACAATTCCCTAAGTATTAATCCCGAAGGCCGATACCAACATCAGATCAATGCCCCGGAAACCATTCAACTTAGCTAATCTCCAGTTAGTTTCTAATTTTCTTAACTCCATTGGGTTTAAGAATGGTATTTTTGAAGATACCATTCACGACAAACCCAAAATCCCTTTTCCATTGTTAATCGCATTAAAGAACAAGTGTTATTTAAAACACCGTTCACGATAAACCTAAAAAATCCAATTCTTTTATTCAATTTCAATTAAATATTAATTAATCAGAAAACTTCACTAAATCTTAGTTTAAAGATTTATTCATTTCTCAACTGGGTTAAAGAATAGTGTTAATGAAGACACCGTTCATGACAAACCCAAAATCCAATTTGATATCAAATACAAGGCTGTGAATAAAAAATATATCGGCTTATATTCAATATCAAATTCTGAAACCAACAAATATCGTATTGGAATAACGATATATATATATATCTTCCAAATTCCTCCATAATATATGTACAATCACAGAATCCAATATCGAAATATTCCGAAGATAATTTCGATTCAAATCCATTCCAATTTATTCATTGGAAAATTCTGGTTATTTTAAAACCATTTTCAAACCCAATATATTTATTTAAAAATAAATAAATTATTATTCTAATTAATAACTAGTTCATTTCGATAAAAATATATTTTTATCTTTTCAAAACTGGAGTTTTTCATCCAAAATCTTTCCTAATAATTTATTATGATTTTACATAATTTTTCCATATTTTTCCAGATTTTAATATCGCCCGTATAGTCGGTTTCCAATAATGGCCACCGAACTGCATCCATAGCGACCTTTTCTGAAAATTGATTTGGACATATCTCCAAATATAATTGTTAGATTTCAAATCTCTTGTATTAATTGGAAAGCTCTTTTCGATACGAACCCAATGGTTCCAGTTTTAGGAGAATCCGACGGTCGGATCTCCCGTAACATCCATTTGAAGTTAATAGTCGAAATCCACGAACTACCGCTGCGCGGCACATTCTATTCAGGCCATTATAATATATATAATATATATATTTCGTTAATTTCCTTTTAAAATTAATTTTATAAATCGTTTTAAATTCGTTTTAAAAACAAGTTCCACTTCCATTTCAAATTCAAATCAAAATTGCATATTCCAATATAAATTCGTTTTAAATTCATTTCAAATCGATTTCAATTCAATTCGATTTCAATTCCATTTCAATTTGTTTTGAATTCATTTTAAATCGATTTCAATTCAATTCCATTTCAATCCGTTTTGAATTCATTTTAAATCGATTTCAATTCAATTTGATTTCAATTCCATTTCAATTCGTTTTGAATTTATTTTCAAATCGATTTCGTTTTAAATTCATTTCAAATTGATTTCAATTTGATTTTCAAATTTAAATCAAAATTTAACTTCCATATCATTTCAATATTAAAATGTCAAAATATCAGATTTTGAAATCACTTTTCGATATTCATAATAAAATGAATTAAATCGACAAAACTCCTATTCGTGTGAAAATGGCGTTCAACTACTTAACACGGCTTCACATTTCAATATTCACTGAATATTATTTTAAAACATTCATTAATTCTGAACTAGAATCAGACTCCATCAATTACCATATAATTTTATTTATATGGATTTCAACATCATATATATATACAACAATAACGATCAACAATCATTAGAAATTCAAGCAACATCCAGAGTGCATTCTACAACTGTATAAGCATTAAAATAAATAAATAACGCTTATACAATCTGTCAACCCATATACAATCTGTCAACCCATTGATTGACATACCACTAACAATTGGGATCAGTGTATGTCAAATATTATCCCAATACCCGTATGGGGTTTTCAAACAACAAATACTGTTTATTATTTGTGCAGTTGGGCGATGTGTAAAATTTATCGTCCCAATCAATATCAGATAAATGCGTGTACATAGACAAACTATCGGGTTTGTAAATGAATATTTATTTTATTCCATGGTAATTTATATATATATATTTTATATAAATGATTTCATATATACAACCATACAATCAATTACAATCCCAATCACAATCTACACAAACAATACAATCAAACAAGTCGTCCATGGCCTGTGGACGACGGGGAGCAGTTCGTATATGTAGTTATAAAATAATTTAAATTACTGTACAAATATAATAGTGAGAAGTTCTCACTTTCGTTTCCACTCCGCCAGTTCTTTTTATTTCTGAGTTTCTGTTCTGTTTTGATTCGAATTTTCCTGAAATTCTAATCAGCTCCATTTCCATTCTGGTCTGTTCTATCGCGTAGTGCTTGACAAGAGAAATCCAACGCATCTTGGTTTGCGCGATTCTGATTTCATATGAACAAAATATGGCAGTTTAAATATTAATTAAAATTTAAGATTGTTAAAATATAATTAATTTTATTAATCTATTTCTTAACAACCTTCTTCCCCATCTGTTTGAAATCCCCCCAATACTGTCAAACCCAACCCTCAATCTTAGGCTTTGAATTTGCTCCGCCACCAGTTGATTGGAGGACCATCGGAATTGACCACCTGGTGAGCCTGAATGGCCTCCTTCATCGCTGGCCATCCTGTCCATCTCGCAACCCCCATGTCACGGAAAACCATGCTCGAATGCAACCAATTTGGGTGCGAAATCCAACCGAAATTCTTCGCAAAATCTAATCTCATCCATACCAAACGATAGATGTTGAGTTGCTCTATAATTGTTGCTTTAGGAGCCTGGATTAATTCACTTTAGATCGGGAAATTTTTGGGAAGGAAATCGCGACAATTCTGATCGTTGATTAGAAGAGGGCGACGACTTGTTGAATGATGACTAGGTTTGGAAATAATTTATATATATATATATATATTAATATTATTTAATTCGAAAAATGAGATTTTTGCGTATGAACTCCAAATCAAACCCAACGACTGTCTCCCCTAGCCAAATACACTCATTACGAACAAAATGGAATATGTTTTGTAAGCAAATTCTATTGTTTCGATCAGTTTTTCTTTAAATTAAAATATGAATCATTATATATTCAATTTACAGGTACATTTCTATTTATCGAGGCCACACAGACTCTAAAAATTCCAGAAAAATTATATCTGGCTTTGTTTTGATGATATGGTCCTAACAAAACTAATTTTGTCAAATTCAGAAATCGTTTGAAAAATGGCCATTTTCTGGTCGATCCAAATTGACTAAAACTGACAAAACACGTTTTCTTTTGCCACGCTCCCATATTGATTCCAATAATTATGAAAATTGGAACCTAGCAATAATTCAACATCCCAGATCCAACAAAACTGGTTTTGTCGAAAATGGAGGTCGTTTGCAAAATGACTATTTTAAAGGCTATATTTATTCCATAGCGACTATTCTGAATATTCAACTGGCCATAGCTTTTGATCCCCACTATGAAATTTCAATTTTTCAGATGCGTTAAAAAGATATTTATAAACAGATTCAAATATTTTTGGTTTCACTAAAATCCAGTTTATTTTAAATCCTGTACATCCATTTGAAATTTGAAATCGAGTTTTCAAACTACAGCGCCATTTCTAATTCCTTTTATAATTGAATTAAAATTATATTTTCTAACTTCGATCTAAATAAATATATACATTCTAATTCTATTTAAAATAAATTTATAGTTGTTATTATTTAAGATAAATCATTTTAAATATTCAATATTCGTTAAAATTGCCAAAATAAAAAATTTTAATTGGTTCTGATTTTTCGAGTTGTTACAATCTCCCCCACTTAAAATCTTTTCGTCCTCGAAAAGGAATAGAGTTGAAAGTTGTTTAACTAACCAACTCAACTTTCATTCTGGCTTTCATTCCTCAACTTTTTAGCTTCTAAGAATTTTCAAATTCTTCAAAAATTTGGCTAACACCTAAATTTCCGAAAAATTTCGCTATAACTTCCTTTGTACGGAGAGGGGTTTGGAAATTTATTGGGTCGTATTCGGCACCCAATAAATCCTAGAAAGCATACACATATTTATAGTGATATATTCCGGTGTCCACAGGGGAGTGTGAATAGATCATAACTGCAGAGAATAAATTCTCGTCACCTTATAAATAGTTTTTGCGCCTTAATGACTAGAGAGACGTGATTATTGTCAACTCCAGACCCGTGTGGGATTTTTATTAATCTGACAATTTACCGTTACATTTATATAGTCCATATCAGTATTCGGTTCAACCTGAAACATAGTCACCGCCATACAAGCCTCTCGCTTGTATGGTAAATCTTCAACCTCGTCACACAACCTCCAAGTGCTTATGTGGTATATAATAGGGTATGCTATCCTCAAAAAGTATGCCATGTAGCGTAGTTCAAAATTAATCGTTACTATCCTATGGCGACATTTATGATTTCACACAGAACAAGCAGCACTCCATATCCAATGACATTCACAGGAGTTTATATAATAATAAAATTGCGCATCCAACTCATTAAGGTTTACCTATTTGCCGGGCAAGCAAATAAATTCTTTACTCAACAGCAAATACGATTACCTGTTCAATGTATATGCATGTATATATATGAAACTCTAACAAAACTTCAATCTAGTTCAGTATTTGGTCAAGTTGGCTAAATTTACCTTTCATTCTCATGTTGGTTTTATTATTCCAATGTTATTAATTAGTTAAACTAATTATCAAACAACACAAACAACAATCAATTTGTGAATTAAATTTCCAAAACATATAACTTCTGTATTTATATTCAAAAATCATATTTCTAGTGTCAAACTCCAAACAATAAATTCAAAGTAAGGGTTAGTTCTCACACCAATCGATTGAAAATATATAGATATTCACTTTCGAAACTCGAACATAAATGCTGATGATGGTATACGGATCATCAGAATCATCTCCAGGCGACTAGAGTGCAACTCTATACCTACCCAGTATATTTGAGGCTTCGAATACACGTCGACTAGTCAGACATATATTCAAAATCTCCATATACCTGATAGTCCAAATTCAATATAAAATAAATATTCAAATACGAATAATTAGATATAAATTTTCAAAACAAAATTTGTTTGCATCTTTATTTTAAAAATATTAGTCTTTTCGCTCAATTTAGGAAACTACTGATCCTATCTCTAACGAGTCATTCTCATTAGATATTACTAATCTAATCTCTGATGAATTCTTTCGTTCAGTTCTAATATGTCATGTTCTTTAGCTTTGTAAACCAAAGCTCTAATACCAAATGTGGCAACCCAAACTTCCCCGTGAAGGAAAGCCCAGATTGCTTCGAGAACGAGACAAATCAAAACACAAACAGAAGAACATTTTATTGCTTACAACAACAATTACATCAGAATACACAAACATAACAGAGTATGAATAAATACTATACATCATAAAATATCAGAGATTTAAATTACATTTAATGTACAAAATACAACTGAAACAAATACACGGATACAGAGCTTTCCGAATATAACTTCAGCTATAAACCAGGATCCTGTGAATACTTCAAAACCCAACTACTAGCTGCCCATGTGGAAAATAAGGGCACCTCGAGTTTAGGTTAAAACAATAAACTCCAGGCCAGTCATATGACTGGGGTGAGAACTAAAACAGTTATTAAACTTTATTTTAAAGTTAGGTAAATCGAGGGACCATGCCATATAATACGGAACGGGTTTCCTCCCAAGAATACCAGTGCATAAAACAAACAGCGCAATGCTAAATAAAGAACAATGAAGCTATTATAAGACCCAAGTCCCATCACATAGTGCAACACAAGCTGGATGATAGGGTTTTACCTTATAGTAGCCAAATAATGCTTGATATGCGAAATTTAATCTTTTATTATTACTACAAGTGAAGAAATCAACTTCAAATATAAATGTATTAATCATAGACCGCATGGGTACCATATATCATGTCGCCAAAACTAGGCTCTACAATCATAAGTACAAAAACGTCGTATTTGGAAATTGGATTTCCATACTGGTGGCTCCTGATCCGAAAAATCTATCACATATTACAATTCCCAACTGCTTACTTCGCAGGCATGCGAAAACACCGTAATCCACATCTGTACTATCCAGAAAAACAAGTTACCGCGGCTTACGTCGCAGGCATGCAAAAACACCGCTAACTCTATCCATCAGGGAATCGGGGGGTGTTCCCTATCCCTTACCTCGGTCGACCGAATCCATGACAACCCATATGGTGTCTATCCTCATCTCAAAAGCATGCTGATCTAACCATCAGTTTACCACCATACCGGTGTGTAAGGCTCGCGAATTAACACTACACAAAGCCGTGCTATATTAAAGCTGTGCTTTGATAATCAGCCATAAGTGTAACATCCTGGAAATTTTCGATTTTGGTTATCTGATATACAACACATATCGAACATCCAAGGATTGAATATACCGGTAGTTAATGAAAGAAATTAGAAGGTGAGGACAGATAAGATAGAAACTTAGAATAGAAGAAGAAGAACATACAACATCAGAGTAAACAAAAATCTCACAGCGGAACGAATAAATATATTTCACAACATAACTTTGAAATATAATCTGCACTTGAATGTATCATTTCCAAAGTACAACACTTACAACACAGCAGAAATTAACAATAACTATATGATCCTAAATCCTCCTGCTCTAGCTCTTCAAGTATCTGTAAATCCTGACTACTTGACTGCCCGTACAAAATTGGGCTCCCAAGAGTTTAGGGAAAACAAAACAAAATAAACTCCGGGTCAGTCATGGGACTGGTATGAGTAAAACAGTTTAAAATAGTTTGAGCCATTAAACAATATCTCATAAGAGCACGCCGTATAACGGAATGAGTTTTTCCCTTATGAGAATCCAAATAATCTTTATATCAAACTCATTGATATTATGATAGTGTCTTTCACTTACAATATAATAATCATCTAGCAGAAACGCTTTCATCTCACGTTCTACATATAATATACAACCAAAACCGCGAGCGCTTATTGGATAATGGATTTCCAACTATGACAAGGTATGGAACCACCTTTCGCTAGTGTACCTCTAGAGAGGAATACACTGGGTTCAACAAGAACATCTTGCAACCCGGCCACACATGACTGACCACTCATTTCTCTTGAGTGTATCGAATGTATATCACCAATGGTTGGGATTAACAACCATTTTCCGAATGGGAGAACATCGACAATAGATTTTTAGAAGTAAATGAAACTCTCGATCAAGTGATTATACACCCTAATAGGTGCGACCTACCTAGCCATGATGCTTGCCCGATTTTTATCATTTCCCAGTTGTGAGGCTATAGGCCACGCTTATCTCTGACAGATCACACATTTATTCACTTTGAATGTCACGTCGTCATACCTGCCAAATCACAAATTGATTTCCCCAAAAAATACCATAGGTATACAGCGAAGAGAAACGAATTCCTCCGCCACCAAACGTAAATACATTTGAAGAGATCAACTTACGCGATCTATTAAATATACTCTGTCAGACATTCTTCCATACACGTCGTCCTGGGACAGGACAAACCGAGGGCACTATTCAGTACAACCATCTTAGGCAATCTTTACCTAAGATTTATACAACAGCCCTTGCACTTTACTCTGTCTTCGATTATCATTGGCATATATGATTCGTAACGATTATGCCAATACGGAGTGGTTCTTCGGATAATAATCCAACCGGTCTCTCCATATTAACAACGTTAAAATGGTCAAAAACCTCGATAGTCGGTGAGTTAACTATCAAAGAAAAACACGTGTGCAAACAACAATATTATTTCCAAATGAAAATTATATCGCTCAATCATCATTTAACATTTATCTGTCTAGTTCATTAATTTACTTATCTACTGTTTCCATATATTCTAAATTCTTATTTTCTATTATCAGAAAACATTTCTAATTCTTATGTGGTAAACATTTCCAAAACTCCTTCACTGGATTTAAATCGATGTTTAAATCAAACATCGCCATGCCAACTCAAACCATTTCACTCATTAACTAAATTTACTTAACCATCCTTTACTATCAAACCTTACCATTCCTTAGTTAAGAAGGAAGTCAATCAAATTGGGGTATAATTACCTCTCAGACGTTAACTGAACAACGTTTTAACTTCGAAATAGTCAAAGTTTATCTTTTAAATCTTTAACAAACTTCCTTACGTAACTCTCGGATTCAATTTACGTATCCACTTCTTTATTGAAAACATTTGATTATAACGGTAACGTTATAATCCAATCTTCTGAAATATCTAACTTCAATTATAACACTTATTCTTTAATGTGAATAAATAAATAAACACCTAATTTATAAATAAATAAATCTTGATTTAAACACCGGAAAGTGCAAGTACTTTCCCGAATTCGATATAATCGAATTCGATGTATAACTCTCTTTCGAGTAATCTCTATTTGATTAACTCTTCTTCGAATAACCTATATTCGATTATCTCTCTTCGAATGACTTATATTCGATTATCTCACTTCGAATAACTTATATTCGATTAACTCACTCTTTCGAATAAACTATATTCGATCTCTTTCTTTCGAATACGCTATATTCGATCTCTTTCTTTCGAATACGCTATATTCGATAATCTCCTTTCGAATAACTTATATTCGATGATCTCACTTTCGAATAACTAAATTCGATTAACTCCTTTCGATTAAACTATAACCGATAACTCCTTTCGATTAAACTAACATCAATTAACTCCTTTCGATTAAACTAACATCGATTAACTTCTTTTGATTAAACTAAAATCGATAACTCCTTTCGATTAAACTAATCGATACCCTTTCCTTTACTCTATTCGAATAAACTATTTTCGATACTCCTTTAACTCTATTCGAATAACTAATATTCGACTACTCCTCTAACTCTATTCGAATAACTAATATTCGACTAACTCCTTTAAATTAACTCATTTGGATTAACTCAGTTTGATTAACTCATCTTGACTAACTTAACTTAATTAACTCGACTTATTTAACTCATCTTGACTAACTCGACTTATTTAACTCAACTTGACTAACTCCTATCGAATAACTAATATTTGATTAACTCTAATTGAATAACTAACATTCAATTAATCCTAATTCGATTAACTATGTTCAATTAACTCTATCTAGTTAACTCTAACTGGTTAACTCTAATCGACTAACTCTATTCAATTAACTCTTATCAATTTACTCTATTTGGTTAACTTTAATTGATTAACACTTTTCAATTAACTCCTTTTGGTTAACTCCTTTTCGAATAACAAATATTCGATTCACTCTTCGTCCATATTCAGTTTCAAATATCGATGTTGAAATTTGATTCTTACTTCTCTATATAAGTCCTGACTTATATTCCATTTATCCAATGATAAATATTTTACTTAATTTATAAAATATTACTTAAAAATAAATCATCCCTATTTACATGTTAAAACAGATTTCTGTTTAATTCCACTTTAAATAAATCTTTTCCATTTATCTGTTAAAACAGATTTCCATTCTCTATTCATTTTCTAAATATTCCTTTGATTTAATTCTATTTATTTACCAAATAAATATTCCTCTTTATAACTCTATTTGTAAATGTTTTACAAATATTTCCTCTTCAATTCGTTTCACAATTATTTTCCTTATCATTATCCTATTTATTTACAAATAAATATCCCATATAATATCTTATTTATTTTCTAAATAAATAATTCTTTTTCAATTATATTTGTAAATGGTTTACAAATATTTCCTTTTTATCTTTATTTATTCCCTAAATAAATATTTCTTTATTCTTTCTATTTATTTCCCTAATAATTATTCCCTTTTCAATTCTATTTGTTTAACAAATAAATATTTCTTTTTATAAAATCCTTTGATTTTATAAATATTTCTTTTTCAATATAATATTGAAAATTTTCTTTTATAATTGTTCTATTTACTTTCTAAGTAATTAATCCCTTTTATACCTTTATTTACTTTCTAAGTAAATAATCCTTTTTATCAAATTCTTTGATTTTATAAATATTTTATTTATTAAATTCCTTTTTATAAAATCCCTTGATTTTATAAATATTCTATTTCAATACACAGTTTGAAATTTTCCTTTTCAATTCCAATATTCCTTCTGGTATTTAATGTACCATATAACAATGATCGGTATCATTCAAACATATAAAATCATCAACAGATTTCATATCACATCATATAACACAATATATGAAACAAAAAGTAATTTATATATTGAGGAACCCAGTGGGTCCCTCCAACCTGTTTCCCTGCATCATAGATGTTAAACAATAAAATTAACATCGATTTCATTTCATTATGAAATATTCTGCTAAACAGAATCAATATTTGATTAACGATTTATATATATATATCATTATCTATAATTTCACCCAATACACAAGCAATTCAACTAAACAGTTAACACACAGCAATCAACAGATGATTAACAGTTCTAAAAATACGTTATAAAAATATAACTGTTCAGTGTTGATGAGTTTTAATCACATTGGACGATCATCGTTAATAACGATAACCATCGCTTGATTTAGACTGACAATTTATTTCGCTATAAATTGTAACGAGCTCCGATGGGCTTCCAGTCAGTTCCATTTTGTAGTCGCCGTCCATACGATCCCAACGGATCTTATTCTGTCGGATTCTGATATCGTATGAGTTAGATATCAGTATTACAAGTTATATATGGTTTAAATATTATTAACATTAAAATTAAGGTTTTATAATTTACTTAATCAGTTCTCTAAATCCAAGGTTTAGCCCGCTCTAATGATCTTCTTCCACCGATTGTTTCTTCCAGGTGCTGAAACACATTGCACTTCTTCAATCCTTACTCCATTTCTACCTCACTAGAAATTAAAACAAAAATGCCACAACCTTTCTCTATGTATCAACAATGATGTACTCGGCTTCTTCGGACAACTGTCGGCTAATACTAACTTTTGGATTTTGATTCGGACCTTTGAACAAGTCTATAGGACCCGTCATTTTCTCATTTACCACCATGCTCCTCACCATTACAGTATTTTCTACCCTCTCGTTCTCCTACAACTTCCCACCAAAATTCCAGCGACAACCACAAAAATCGTCCCCTTCAGAAACTCATCAAACCCCGGCCATTCATCAACTCACACACCCTACAGTAACCAAGGCCATTTCGAATACTAACACTGCTCCATTCACCTTCATTCACTCACTCCTCCCCGCCGCTATGTCAGATCGGAGGACACCGAAACCCAGCGAGTTGACCTCCTCCGACCTGGCTTCTCTCCGACACCCCTGGCTCACCTCGATGGCCTAAAACACCCAATTTCCTCAAACCTAATAACCGCTGTTCGAAAGTCAAACAACCCAGAAATGAATCGCACCATACAAAAAGCATACCCGAAGGAAGCTAATCCTCATACGAGCTTAAGGATGTAGGTTGTAGGATTTACAGATTTTTGTATGATTTTACTTTGATTTTTGAAGGAAACTTTTCACGTTGTATTTTATTTGGTGGCGGCGGTCTGTTTGCGTTTTAGAGGAGATGATCTTATTAGGTTAAAATGTTCGGTAAAGTTATTTTATAGGGGATTAAGTCGGATGCGAGATTTGGAATATGCGGCTAAGAGCTTCAGCGGGTGGAAGAAGAGGGACCGTATGTTGTAAGGGATAACGTGGATCTTTAGAGAGAAAAGAAAAAGGAGTTAGATTTTTGTGTAAAGATATTTTCATTATAAATATTCAATTATATTTGTGTCAAGCAATTTAGTCCCGCATAGCTTCATAACAATTCGGAATTCAATGAAACTTGATACTCTGCTACATTAGAACATTCCGGATTAGAAAAATCCAGTTTCGACGAATTTCGATACCGTTTGCAAAAACACTATTTTCTAAGGTTTAAATAGACAAATTTAAATATAAATATATTTTAAAAACAATTTAATTAAATATTTATAAATAACTATCATCGTATATCCACAGTAGAATACCATATAGCTCCATTGGGATTTATAATTCGATATTTTAAAGTTCTTAGTTATATCGATATTCGATATATATTTAAAATCCTTTTATAATATAAATATATATTTATAAATTTCAAAGGAATTCCATAGCGTCTTTTCTAAAATTTGATTTGGACATAAATACAAATATATACAATGAAATCTCGATTTTTCTCTTCCACTAGAAAAATATACTTCACCAGCTCCATACGTTTCTTGTTTCATAGAAATCCGATTTAAAACGGACCCTGTACATTCAGTTGAAGTTCAAATCGCCAAATAACGAACTGTCGCGCCATTTCGAGCTCGATTTTAATTATAATATAATTATACGTTCAAACTATCGTTCAAATAATATATTCGTTATTCTAATTCAATTCTAAGCTGAATTAAATACTTTGAATTGTGCAGTTCACGTTATATTGTCAGTTCACCATTTCTGATTATTTCAGAAATTAAATATATTATTCTATTATTTATATTAATTAAATATTCAATATAATTAAATTAAACAACCTTTAAATTTCTAATTCACTATTTAAATAATTAAATAAATTAATTATTTATCGCTGAAAAATACGGGTCGTTACATTCTTTCCCCCTTAAAATAATTTCATCCTCGAAATTGCTAAGGTCGAAAACAAACTCCACCAACTGGGTTAAACATTATTTATTTACTTCTTTTTCTATTTTAATTGAACCCATTTATTTAAATTGAAATATTAATTAATTCTTATCAACTAAAATTTCCAAAAATTCTGAAAATTTTCTAACACCCGAAATTTTCGAAAAATTTCGCCAGCACCTTCTTTGTACTGGTCAATCGGTACAACTATAACTCGCCTCTCTGGGCCTTCTCCAACCCAAAAGAAAATCAAATAGCCAAGCGGCTTGCCAAGTGGCTTGCCAATTCGACTCATAAAAATCTCATACCCATATAAAATAAACTTGTACCTTTTTGTTGGGCATATCATTATATCATCTCCATCTGCTGTCAATTCTGCATATACCAATGTCAACCCAATCAAACTCAAATAACATTTATCTCCAGCACAACCATTCACTTTTATACAAGTCGAATTCCAATAAATTCGAGTTTCATTCTCAATTTCAAACTCTAACTCCACTAATCTGGTTCCATTTCAAATTCCGATCACATAAATCCAAATTTTTCGATAACATTCTAATCCAATTCATCTTCAATTTGCTTTTGCAAATTTCAGTTCAATTTCCGCTTAATCGACTTTAATTCAGTTTCAATTTGCTTTCCCAAATTTCAATTCAATTTGGCTTTAATTCAAACAGTCTTTCCTTGGGAATTTTAAACAGTTCACCATATTGAAAATCAACTTTCCTTTTCAGGATTCAAAACAACTTGTTTTTCTCAAATCATTTCAAAAACAAAACCTTCGGTAGTAATGCATTACTTAGAACTTGAAAATGAACACTGATGATGCTGCAGTCATTATCAGAATTATTTTCCAGTTATTGAAGTGAGTTTAATACTATATCACTTTCAAAACCATTTCTAATTATTTCCATTTTGAAATATATTTCAAAATACCATTCCCAATGCTTGTAAAACAATTTAAAATCTCCCAGGATTTTAAAAATTCTCATATATTTAATTCAATCCATTTACAAACACTTTTCCAAATCCCAGAGTTTTAAATTTCAATTCTAGTTTAAATTTCAGCTTTAATTCATCTGATTTCACTTATACGAATTCTGATTGGCTATTTACATAACCATTTCACTTTATAATCTTACTCGATTATAATACCAACCAACATATTCAAAATATTATAATTTCAATATAAATCCTTTATATCAAAATCTAATTTGGGTAAAATTATTTCATTTACCCTCTTTTCAAAACATTTCGTTTCGACCCATCGTATTCAAGTGTTTATAAACCCCTACCGATGCAGTGGATCAAACTGATCGACCAGAACTCATAAATAACTCAACCAATAAATCTCCACAATATAAAACAATTTTTATATTGAAAACAAATACGTTCACTCATACATATACACTCAACTTAATCTAGGGTATTACTGACCCTATCTCTACTGAGTCACGCCACAGAGCCAAGATAATTACTTAACCTTTGCTCTGATACCAACTGTAACGTCCCAGAAATTTTCAATCTTGGTTATCCGATATACAACATATATCGAACATCCAAGGATTGAAAATACCGGTAGTTAATGAAAGAAATTAGAGGGTGAGGATAAATAAGATAGAAACTTAAAACAGAAGAAGAAGAAGAACATACAACATCAGAGTAAACACGAATCTCACAGCGGAACGAATAAATATATTTCACAACATAACTTTGAAATATAAATTTGTACTTGAATATACATATCATTTCCAAAGTACAGCACTTACAACACAGCGTAAATAAACAATAACTATATGATCTTGAAGCCTCCTACTCCAGCTCTTCAAGTATCTGTAAATCCTGACTACTTGACTGCCCGTACAAAATTGGGCCCCCAAGAGTTTAGGGATAAAAAAACAAAATAAACCCCGGGTCAATCATGGGACTAGTATGAGTAAAACAGTTTGAGCCATTAAACGATATCTCATAAGACCACGTTGTATAACAGAACGGGGTTTTCCCTTATGAGAATCCAATAATCTTTATATCAAACTCATTGATATTATGATAGTGTCTATCAACCACAATATAATAATCATCTAGCAGAAACGCTTTCATCTCACGTTCTACATATAGTGTACAATCAAAACAGCGAGCGCTTATTGGATAATGGATTTCCAACTATGACAAGGTATGGAACCACCTTTTGCTAGTGTAACTCTAGAGAGGAATACACTGGGTTCAATAAGAACATCTTGCAACCCGACCACACATGACTGACCACTCATTTCTCTTGAGTGTATCGAATGTATATCACCAACGGTTGGGATCAGCAATCGTTTCCCGATTGGGACAGCAACGACAATAGATTTTTAGAATTAAATTAAACTCTAGATCAGGTGATTATGCACCCTAATAGGTGCAACCTACATAGCCATGCTGCCTGCCCGATTTTTGTCATTTCCCGGCTGTGAGGCTAGAGGCCACCCTTTTCTATGACAGATCACACATTTATTCACTTTGAATGTCACATCGTCATACCCGCCAAATCCCAAATTGATTTCCCCAAAAAATACCACGGGTATACAACTAAGAGAAACGAATTCCTCTGCCACCAAATGTAAATACGTTTGAAGAGATCAAATTACGCGATCTATTAAATATACTCTGTCAGACATTCTTCTATACAGATCGTCCTGGGACTGGACAAACCGAGGGCACTGTTCAGTACAACCATCTTAGGCAATCTTTACCTAAGATTTATACAACATCCCTTGCACTTTACTCTGTCTTCGATTATCATTGGCATATATGATTCGCAACGCTTATGCCAATACGGAGTGGTTCTTCGGATAATAATCCAACTGGTCTCTCCATATTAACAATGTTAAAATGGTCAAAAACCCCGATAGTTGGTGAGGTAACTATCAAATAAAAACACGTGTGCAAACAACGATATCATTTCCGAATGAAAATTATATCGATCAATCATCATTTAACATTTATCTCTTTAGTTCATTAATTTACTTATCTTATGTTTCCATATACTCTAAATTCTTATTTTCTATTATCGGAAAACATTTCCGATTCTTATATGGAAAACCTTTCCAAAACTCCTTCACTGGATTTAAACCGATGTTTAAATCAAACATCGCCATGCCAACTCAAAACATCACACTCATTAAATAACTCACTTAACCATCCTTTACTATCAAACCTTACCATTCCTTAGTTAAGAAGGAAGTCAATCAAGTTGGGGTATAATTACCTCTCAGACCTTAACTGAACAACGTTCTAACTTCGAAATAGTCAAAGTTTATCTTTTAAATCTTTAACAAACTTCCTTACGTAACTCACGGATTCAATTTACGTATCCACTTCTTTATTGAAAACATTTGATTATAACGATAGCGTTATAATCCCAACTTCTGAAATATCTAACTTCAATTATAACTTTTATTCTTTAATGTGAATAAATAAATAAACACCTAATTTATAAATAAATAAATCTTGATTTAAACACCGGAAAGTGTAAGTACTTTCCCGAATTCGATATAATCGAATTCGACGTATAACTCTCTTTCGAGTAATCTCTATTTGATTAACTCTTCTTCGAATAACCTATATTCAATTATCTCTCTTCGAATAACTTATATTCGATTAACTCACTTCGAATAACTTATATTCGATTAACTCACTCTTTCGTATAAACTATACTCGATCTCTTGCTTTTAAATACGCTATATTCGATAATCTCCTTTCGAATAACTTATATTCGATGATATCACTTTCGAATAACTAAATTCGATTAACTTCCTTCGATTAAACTATAACCGATAACTCCTATCGATTAAACTAACATCGATTAACTCCTTTCGATTAAACTAACATCGATTAACTCCTTTCGATTAAACTATAATCAGTTAACTCCTTTCGATTAAACTAAAATCGATAACTCCTTTCGATTAAACTAATCGGTACCCTTTCCTTTACTCTATTCGAATAAACTATATTCGATACTCCTTTAACTCTATTCGAATAACTAATATTCGACTACTCCTTTAACTCTATTCGAATAACTAATATTCGACTAACTCCTTTAAATTAACTCATTTGGATTAACTTAGTTTGATTAACTCATCTTGACTAACTTAACTAAATTAACTCGACTTACTTAACTCCGCTTGACTAACTCGACTTATTTAACTCAACTTGACTAACTCCTATCGAATAACTAATATTCGATTAACTCTATTTGAATAACTAACATTCAATTAATCCTAATTCGATTAACTATGTTCAATTAACTCTATCTACTTAACTCTAACTGGTTAACTCTAATCGACTAACTCTATTCAATTAACTCTTATCAATTTACTCTATTTGATTAACTTTAATTGATTAAAACTTTTTCAGTTAACTCCTTTTGGTTAACTCCTTTTCGAATAACAAATATTCGATTCACTCTTCGTCCATATTCAGTTTCAAATATCGATGTTAAAATTTGATTCTTACTTCTCTATATAAGTCCTGACTTATATTCCATTTATCCAATGATAAATATTTTACTTAATTTATAAAATATTACTTAAAAATAAATCTTCCCTATTTACATGTTAAAACAGATTTCTGTTTAATTCCACTTTAAATAAATCTTTTCCATTTATCTGTTAAAACAGATTTCCATTCTCTATTCATTTTCTAAATATTCCTTTGATTTAATTCTATTTATTTACCAAATAAATATTCTTCTTTATAACTCTATTTGTATATGTTTTACAAATATTTCCTCTTTAATTCGTTTCACAATTACTTTCCTTATCATTACCCTATTTATTTTACCAATAAATATCCCATATAATATCTTATTTATTTTCTAAATAAATAATTCTTTTTTAATTCTATTTGTAAACGGTTTACGAATATTTCCTTTTTATCTTTATTTATTCCCTAAATAAATATTTCTTTATTCTTTCTATTTATTTCCCTAATAAATATTCCCTTTTCAATTCTATTTGTTTAACAAATAAATATTTCTTTTTATAAAATCCTTTGATTTTATAAATATTTCTTTTTCAATATAACATTGAAAATTTTCTTTTATAATTATTCTATTTACTTTCTAAGTAAATAATCCCTTTTATACCTTTATTTACTTTCTAAGTAAATAATCCTTTTTATCAAATTCTTTGATTTTGTAAATATTTTATTTATTAAATTCCTTTTTATAAAATCCCTTGATTTTATAAATATTCTTTTTCAATACACAGTTTGAAATTTTCCTTTTCAATTCCAATATTCCTTATGGTATTTAACGTACCATATAACAATGATCGGTATCATTCAAACATATAAAATCATCAATAGATTTCATATCACATCATATAACACAATATATGAAACAAAAAGTATTTTATATATTGAGGAACCCAGTTGGGTCCCTCCAACCTGTTTCCCTGCATCATAGATGTTAAAAATAAAATTAACATCGATTTCATTTCAATATGAAATATTCTGCTAAACAGAATCAATATTTGATTAACGATTTATATATATATCGTTATCTATAATTTCAACCAATACATAAGCAATTCAACCAAACTGTTAACACACAACAATCAACAGATGATTAACAGTTCTAAAAATACGTTATAAAAATATAACACTTCAGAGTTGGTGAGTTTTACTCACATTGGACGATCATCGTTAATGACGATAACCATCGCTTGATTCAGACTAATAATTTATTTCGCTATAAATTGTAACGAGCGCCGATGGACTTCCAGTCAGTTCCATTTTGTAGTCGCCATCCATACGATCCCAACGGATCTTATTCTGTCGGATTCTAATATCATATGAGTTAGATATCAGTATTATAAGTTATATACGGTTTAAATATTATTAACATTAAAATAAAGGTTATTAATTTACTTAATCACTTCTCTAAGTCCAAGGTTTAGCCCGCTCTAATGATCTTCTTCCACCGATTGTTTCTTCCAGGTGGTGAAACACATTGCACTTCTTCAATCCCTACTCCCTTTCTACCTCACTAGAAATTAAAACAAAAATGCCAAAACCTTTCTCTATGTATCAACAATGCTGTATTCGGCTTCTTCGGACAACTATCGGCTAATACTAACCTTTGGATTTTGATTCGGACCTTTGAACAAATTTATAGGACCTGTCATTTTCCCATTTACCACCATGCTCCTCACCATTACAGTATTTTCTACCCTCTCGTTCTCCTACAACTTCTCACCAAAATTCCAGCGACAACCACAAAAATCGTCCCCTTCAGAAACTCATCAAACCCCGTCCATTCATCAACTCGCACAACCTACAGTAACCAAGGCCATTTCGAATACTAACACTGCTCCATTCACCTTCATTCACTCACTCCTCCCCGCCGCTATGTCAGATCGGAGGCCACCGGAACCCAGCGAGTTGACCTCCTTCGACCTGGCTTCTCTCCGACACCTCCCGGCTCACCTCGATGGCCTAAAAACCCCAATTTCCTCAAACCTAATAACCGCTGTTCGAAAGTCGAACAAACCAGAAATGAATCGCACCATACAAAAAGCATACCCGAAGGAAGCTAATCCCCATACGAGCTTAAGGATGTAGGTAGTAGGATTTACAAATTGTTGTATGATTTTACTTTGATTTTTGAAGGAAACTTTTCACGTTGTATTTTATTTGGTGGCGGCGGTCTGTTTGCATTTTAGAGGAGATGATTTTATTAGGTTAAAATGTTCGGTAAAGTTATTTTATAGGGGATTAAGTCAGATGAGAGATTTGGAATATGCGGCTAAGAGCTTCAGCGGGTGGAAGAAGAGGGACCGTATGTTGTAAGGGATAACGTTGATCTTTAGAGAAAAAAAGAAAAAGGAGTTAGATTTTTGTGTAAAGATATTTTCATTATAAATATTCAATAATATATGTGTCAAGCAATTTAGTCCCGCACGACTTCAAAACAAACCGGAATTCAATGAAACTTGATACTATGCAACATTAGAACATTCCGGATTTGAAAAATCTAGTTTCGACGAATTTCGATACCGTTTGCAAAAACACTATTTTCTAAGGTTTAAATAGACAAATTTAAATATAAATATATTTTAAAAACAATTTAATTAAATATTTAAAAATAACTATCATCGTATATCCACAGTAGAATACCATACAGCTCCATTGGGATTTATAACTCGATATTTCAAAGTTCTCAATTATATCGATATTCGATTTATATTTAAAATCCTTTTATAATGTAAATTATATTTATAAATTTCAAAGGAATTCCATAGCGACTTTTCTAAAATTTGATTTGGACATAAATAAAAATCTACATAATGAAATCTCGAATTTTCTCTTCCATTAGAAAAATATACTTCACCAGCTCCATACGTTTCTTGTTTCACAGAAATCCAATTTAAAACGGATCCTGTACATTCAGTTGAAGTTCAAATCTCCAAATAACGAACTGCCGCGCCATTTTGAGCTCGATTTTGATTATAATATAATTATACGTTCAAACTGTCGTTCAAATAATATATTCGTTATTCTAATTCAATTCTAAGCTGAATTAACTACTTTGAATTGTCCAGTTCACATTATACTGTCAATTCACCATTTCTGATTATTTCAAAAATTAAATATATTATTCTATTATTTATATTAATTAAATATTCAATATAATTAAATTAAACAACCTTTAAATTTCTAATTCACTATTTAAATAATTAAATAAATAAATTATTTATTGCTGAATAGTACGGGTTGTTACATTCTTTCCCCCTTAAAATAATTTCATTCTCGAAATTGCTAAGGTCGAAAACAAACACCACCAACTGGGTTAAACATTATTTATTTACTTCGTTTTCCATTTCAATTGAACCCATTTATTTAAATTGAAATATTAATTAATTCTTATCAACGAAAATTTTCAAAAATCCTGAAAATTTTCTAACACCCGAAATTTTCAAAAAATTTCGCCAGCATCTTCTTTGTACTGGTCAATCGGTACAACTACAACTCACCTCTCTGGGCCTTCTCCAACCCAAAAGAAAATCAAATAGCCAAGCGGCTTGCCAATTCGACTCATAAAAATCTCATACCCATATAAAATAAACTTGTACCTTTTTGTCAGGCAAATCATTATATCATCTCCATCTGCTGTCAATTCGGCATATACCAATGTCAACCCAATCAAACTCAAATCACTTTTATCTCCAACACAACCATTCGCTTATATACAAGTCGAATTCCATTAAATTCGAGTTTCATTCTCAATTTCAAACTCTAACTCCACTAATTTGGTTCCATTTCAAATTCCGATCACATAAATCCAAATTTTTCGATAACATTCTAATCCAGTTCATCTTCAATTTGCTTTTGCACATTTCAGTTCAATTTCCACTTAATCCACTTTAATTCAATTTCAATTCAATTTGGCTTTAATTCAAACAGTCTTTCCTTGGGAATTTTAAACAGTTCACCATATTGAAAATCAACTTTCCTTTTCAGGATTCAAAACAACTTGTTTTTTCTCAAATCAATTCAAAAACAAAACCTTCGGTAGTAATCCGTTACTTAGAACTTGAAAATTAACACTGATGATGCTGCAATCATTATCAGAATTATTTTCCAGTTATCGAAGTGAGTTTAATACTATATCACTTTCAAAACCATTTCTAACTATTTCCATTTTGAAATAGATTTCAAAACACCTTTCCCAATGCTTGTAAAACAATTTAAAATCTCCCAGGATTTTAAAAATTCTCATATATTTAATTCAATCCATTTACAAACACTTTTCCAAATCCCAGAGTTTTAAATTTCAATTCTAGTTTAAATTTCAGCTTTAATTCATCTTATTTCACTTATACGAATTCTGATTGGCTATTTACATAACCATTTCACTTTATACTCTTACTCGATTATAATAACAACCAACATATCCAAAATATTATAATTTCAATATAAATCCTTTATATCAAAATCTAATTTGGGTAAAATTATTTCATTTACCCTCTTTTCAAAACATTTCGTGTCGACCCATCGTATTCGAGTGTTTATAAAACCCCTACCGATGCAGTGGATTAAACTGATCGACCAGAACTCATAAATAACTCAACCAATAAATCTACACAATATAAAACAATTTTTATATTGAAAAACAAATACGTTCACTCATACATATACACTCAACTCAATCTAGGGTATTACTGACCCTATCTCCACTTAGTCACGCCATAGAGCCAAGATAATTACCTAACCTTTGCTCTGATACCAATTGTAACGTCCCAGAAATTTTCGATCTTGGTTATCCAATATACAACACATATCAAACATCCAAGGATCGAAAATACCGGTAGTTAATGAAAGAAATTAGAGGGTGAGGATAAATAAGATAGAAACTTAGAACAGAAGAAGAAGAAGAAGAACATACAACATCAGAGTAAACACGAATCTCACAGCGGAACGAAGAAATATATTTCACAACATAACTTTGAAATATAAATTTGTACTTGAATATACATATCATTTCCAAAGTACAGCACTTACAACACAACGGAAATAAAAATAGCTATATGATCCTGAAGCCTCCTGCTCCAGCTCTTCAAGTATCTGTAAATCCTGACTACTTGACTGCCCGTACAAAATTGGGCCCCCAAGAGTTTAGGGATAAAAAAACAAAATAAACTCCGGGTCAATCATGGGACTAGTATGAGTAAAACAGTTTATAACAGTTTGAGCCATTAAACGATATCTCATAAGACCACGCCGTATAACGGAACGGGTTTTTCCCTTATGAGAATCCAAATAATCTTTATATCAAACTCATTGATATTATGATAGTGCCTATCAACCACAATATAATAATCATGTAGCAGAAACGCTTTCATCTCACGTTCTACATATAGTATACAATCAAAACCGCGAGCGCTTATTGGATAATGGATTTCCAACTATGACAAGGTATGGAACCACCTTTCGCTAGTGTACCTCTAGAGAGGAATACACTGGGTTCAATAAGAACATCTTGCAACCCGGCCACACATGACTGACCACTCATTTCTCTTGAGTGTATCGAATGTATATCACCAACGGTTGGGATCAGCAATCGTTTCCCAATTGGGACAACAACGACAATAGATTTTTAGAATTAAATGAAACTCTAGATCAGGTGATTATACACCCTAATAGGTGCAACCTACATAACCATGCTGCCTACCCGATTTTTGTCATTTCCCGGTTGTGAGGCTAGAGGCCAAGCTTATCTCTGACAGATGACACATTTATTCACTTTGAATGTCACATCGTCATACCCGCCAAATCCAAAATTGATTTCCCCAAAAAATACCATGGGTATACAACTAAGAGAAACGAATTCCTCCTCCACCAAATGTAAATACGTTTGAAGAGATCAACTTACGCGATCTATTAAATATACTCTGTCAGACATTCTTCCATACAGGTCGTCCTGGGACTGGACAAACCGAGGGCACTATTCAGTACAACCATCTTAAGCAATCTTTATCTAAGATTTATACAACAACCCTTGCACTTTACTCTGTCTTCGATTATCATTGGCATATATGATTCGCAACGCTTATGCCAATACGGAGTGGTTCTTCGGATAATAATCCAACCGGTCTCTCCATATTAACAATGTTAAAATGGTTAAAAACCCCGATAGTCGGTGAGGTAACTATCAAATAAAAACACGTGTGCAAACAACGATATTATTTCCAAATGAAAATTATATCGATCAATCATCATTTAACATTTATCTCTTTAGTTCATTAATTTACTTATCTCCTATTTCCATATATTCTAAATTCTTATTTTCTATTATCAGAAAACATTTCCGATTCTTATATGGAAAACATTTCCAAAACTTCTTCACTGGATTTAAACCGATGTTTAAGTCAAACATCGCCATGCCAACTCAAAACATTTCACTCATTAACTAAATTCACTTAACCATCCGTTACTATCAAACCTTACCATTCCTTAGTTAAGAAGGAAGTCAATCAAGTTGGGGTATAATTACCTCTCAGACCTTAACTGAACAACGTTTTAACTTCGAAATAGTCAAAGTTTATCTTTTAAATCTTTAACAAACTTCCTTACGTAACTCTCGGATTCAATTTACGTATCCACTTCTTTATTGAAAACATTTGATTATAACGATAACGTTATAATCCCAACTTCTGAAATGTCTAACTTCAATTATAACTTTTATTATTTAATGTGAATAAATAAATAAACACCTAGTTTATAAATAAATAAATCTTGATTTAAACACCGGAAAGTGTAAGTACTTTCCCGAATTCTATATAATCGAATTTGACGTATAACTCTCTTTCGAGTAATCTCTATTTGATTAACTCTTCTTCGAATAACCTATATTCGATTATCTCTCTTCGAATAACTTATATTCGATTAACTCACTTCGAATAACTTATATTCGATTAACTCACTCTTTCGAATAAATTATATTCGATCTCTTTCTTTCGAATACGCTATATTCGATCTCTTTCTTTCGAATAACTTATATTCGATGATCCCACTTTCAATATCTAAATTCAATTAACTCCTTTCGATTAAACTATAACCGATAACTCCTTTCAATTAACCTAACATTGATCAACTCCTTTCAATTAATCTATAATCAATTAACTCCTTTCGATTAAACTAAAATCGATAACTCCTTTCGATTAAACTAATAGATACCCTTTCCTTTACTCTATTCGAATAAACTATATTCGATACTCCTTTAACTCTATTCGAATAACTAATATCCGACTACTCCTTTAACTTTATTCAAATAACTAATATTCGACTAACTCCTTTAAATTAACTCATTTGGATTAACTCAGCTTGATTAACTCATCTTGACTAACTTAACTTAATTAACTCGACTTATTTATCTCAGCTTGACTAACTCGACTTATTTAACTCAACTTGACTAACTCCTATCGAATAACTAATATTCGATTAACTCTAATTGAATAACTAACATTCAATTAATCCTAATTCAATTAACTATGTTCAATTAACTCTATCTAGTTAACTCTAACTGGATAACTCTAATCGACTAATTCTATTCAATTAACTCTTATCAGTTTACTCTATTTGGTTAACTTTAATTGATTAACTCTTTTTCAGTTAACTCCTTTTGGTTAACTCCTTTTCGAATAACAAATATTCGATTCACTCTTCGTTCATATTAAGTTTCAAATATCAATGTTGAAATTTGATTCTTACTTCTCTATATAAGTCCTGACTTATATTCCATTTTTCCAATGATAAATATTTTACTTAATTTATAAAATATTATTTAAAAATAAATCTTCCCTATTTACATGTTAAAACAGATTTCTGTTTAATTCCACTTTAAATAAATCTTTTCCATTTATCTGTTAAAACAGATTTCCATTCTCTATTCATTTTCTAAATATTCCTTTGATTTAATTCTATTTATTTACCAAATAAATATTCCTCTTTATAACTCTATTTGTAAATGTTTTACAAATTTTTCCTCTTCAATTCGTTTCACAATTATTTTCCTTATCATTATCCTATTTATTTTACAAATAAATATCCCTTATAATATCTTATTTATTTTCTAAATAAATAATTCTTTTTCAATTCTATTTGTAAATGGTTTACAAATATTTCCTTTTTATCTTTATTTATTCCCTAAATAAATATTTCTTTATTCTTTCTATTTATTTCCCTAATAAATATTCCCTTTTCAATTCTATTTGTTTAACAAATAAATATTTCTTTTTATAAAATCCTTTGATTTTATAAATATTTCTTTTTCAGTATAACATTGAAAATTTTCTTTTATAATTATTCTATTTACTTTCTAAGTAAATAATCCTTTTTTTTAATTCTTTGATTTTATAAATATTTTCTTTATTAAATTCCTTTTTATAAAATCCTTTGATTTTATAAATATTCTATTTCAATACACAGTTTGAAATTTTCCTTGTCAATTCCAATATTCCTTATGGTATTTAACGTACTATATAACAATGATCAGTATCATTCAAACATATAAAATCATCAACAGATTTCATATCACATCATATAACACAATATATGAAACAAAAAGTATTTTATATATTGAGGAACCCAGTTGGGTCCCTCCAACCTATTTCCCTGTATCACAGATGTTAAACAATAAAATTAACATCGATTTCATTTCAATATGAAATATTCTGCTAAACAGAATCAATATTTGATTAACGATTTATATATATATCGTTATCTATAATTTCAACCAATACACAAGAAATTCAACCAAACAGTTAGCACACAACAATCAACGGATGATTAACAGTTCTAAAAATACGTTATAAAAGTATAACTGTTCAGAGTTGGTGAGTTTTACTCACATTGGACGATCATCGTTAATAACGATAACCATCGCTTGATTTAGACTGAAAATTTATTTCGCTATAAATTGTAATGAGCTCCTATGGACTTCCAGTCAGTTCCATTTTGTAGTCGCCGTCCATCCAATCCCAACGGATCTTATTCTATCGGATTCTGATATCGTATGAGTTAGATATCAATATTATAAGTTATATACAGTTTAAATATTATTAACATTAAAATAAGGGTTATTAATTTTCATAATCACTTCCCTAAATCCAAAGTTTAGCCTGCTCTAATGATCTTCTTCCACCGATTGTTTCTTCCAGGCAGTGAAACACATTGCACTTCTTCAATCCTTACTCCCTTTCTACCTCACTAGAAATTAAAACAAAAATGCCAAAACCTTTCTCTATGTATCAACAGTGTTGTACTCGGCTTCTTCGGACAACTGTCGGCTAATACTAACCTTTGAATTTTGATTCGAACCTTTGAACAAATCTATATGACCCGTCATTTTCCCGTTTACCACCATGCTCCTTACCATTACAGTATTTTCTACCCTCTCGTTCTCCTACAACTTCTCACCAAAATTCCAGCGATAACCACAAAAATCCTCCCCTTCAGAAACTCATCAAACCCTGGCCATTCATCAACTCGCACACCCTATTCAACTTCAACAGTAACCAAGGCCATTGCGAATAGTAACACCGCTCCATTCACCTTCATTCACTCACTCCTCCCCACTGCTATGTTAGATCGGACCTGGCTTCTCTCCGGCACCCCGCGGCTCACCTCGATGGCCTAAAACCCCCAATTTCCTCAAACCTGATAACCGCTGTTCGGAAGTCGAACAACCCAGAAATGAATCGCACCATACAAAAAACATACCCGAAGGAAGCTAATCCCCATACGAGCTTAAGGATGTACGTTCTAGGATTTACAGATTTTTGTATGATTTTACTTTGATTTTTGAAGGAAACTTTTCACGCTGTATTTTATCTGGTGGTGGCGGTCTGATTGCGTTTTAGAGGAGATGATTTTATTAGGTTAAAATGTTCAGTAAACTTATTTTATAGGGGATTAAGCGGATGAAAGATTTGGAATATGCAGCTAAGAGCTTCAGCGGGTGGAAGAAGAGGGACCGTATGTTGTAAGGGATAACGTGGATCTTTAGAGGGAAAGAAAAAGGAGTTAGATTTTTGTGTAAAGATATTTTCTTTATAAATATTCAATTATATTTGTGTCAAGCAATTTAGTCCCACACGGCTTCATAACAAACCGAAATTCAACGAAACTTGATATTCTGCTACATTAGAATATTCCGGATTTGAAAAATCCAGTTTCGACGAATTTCGATACCGTTCGCAAAAACACTATTTTCTAAGGTCTAAATAGACAAATTTAAATATAAACATATTTTAAAAACAATTTAATTAAATATTTAAAAATAACTATCATCGTATATCCACGGTAGAATACCATATAGCTCCACTGGGATTTATAACTCGATATTTCAAAGTTCTCAGTTATATCGATATTCGATTTATATTTAAAATCCATTTATAATATAAATATATATTTATAAATTTCAAAGGAATTCCATAGCGACTTTTCTAAAATTTGATTTGGACATAAATAAAAATCTACACAATGAAATCCCGATTTTTCTCTTCCACTAGAAAAATATACTTCACCAGCTCCATAAGTTTCTTGTTTCACAGAAATCCAATTTAAAACGGACCTTGTACATTCAGTTGAAGTTCAAATCGCCAAATAGTGAACTGCCGCGCCATTTCGAGCTCGATTTTAATTATAATATAATTATACGTTCAAATTGTCGTTCAAATAATATATTAGTTATTCTAATTCAATTCTAAGCTGAATTAAATACTTTGAATTGTCCAGTTCACATTATATTGTCAATTCACAATTTCTGATTATTTCAGGAATTAAATATATTATTCTATTATTTATATTAATTAAATATTCAATATAATTAAATTAAACAACCTTTAAATTTCTAATTCACTATTTAAATAATTAAATAAATTAATTATTTATCGCTGAAAAATACGAGTTGTTACAATAAGACTCTGCTTTTCAACAGAAGCCTTAATCATTTGCCACTTAGGCCTGCCACACAGGCAAATTTCGCCATGCGAATGAGGTCTATCGATATACAACCTCTGATCCCGTACGTCTCAGAGAAGGGTGAAGTAAGGGATTAAATTCCCCTTCACTAGGAAGATGTATATTTAATAGAGATCAATCAGCATAGAATAAAATCCAATGTCAGACACACCATCCATTTACAAGTCCGTTCTAGGTCTGAACGAAACCAGAGGCACCTTATTCCTCGTCCCGTATGTCCCATACAGGAGAGAGGCCCTCGCATATTTGTACAATCAACAAGTACGTCCGGACGACTACCACTTTAGCCCCTTCAATGTAGCTACTCCAATTATGAGCATCAGTATCACCCATCCATTCAATTTGAAGATCGTCGATCTTGCACCATCTTCAGTCTCTTCGTCTTTTCGTCGCAACAGTCATTCAGAATGGGTTAAACCCGGCCTTTCCGAATAACTCGCGTACCTTATAATCAAGTGCTATAACAACACATCATACGCCCTATTCCAATCCAGAATATTCTTTTATTCAAATATTCGTTTCCTTTGGGAAAGGTTCCCATTAATTTTATCAAAGATAAATTCTTTAAATTTATTCTTTAACCTTCCTTTGGATAACAAGCGATGTTAAGGTTTTCCAAACTAGTTGGGATTAGCGAACCACACCGAAGTAATCATTTATTTTATTTCCCAATTCTAACCTATTCATCCTATGGAGCAAAACTGGTAATACTCCATATCTAACACCACGATGTTATTGGTAAATATTAATTACCATTTCACATTCAAATCTAATTAAAGATTTAGCTATTGGCTGGAGTAAAACTGGCGGTACTCTATTTTCGATCATTTTCTTGAATTGATAATTTTAATTATCACATTAACTTTTCAATCTAATAAAATATTCATTAAAACTCCATTTAGTTTTAATCTTCCCAAAATCAATATTAATGATTATTCAAAGCTAAGAAATTAGTCTTATCTTTAACTGAGTTAAAGAACCAATGTAATTTAAAACACGATTCACAGTAAACCCAAAATCACATTCCATTCCATTAATCTCCAATCATAAATTAGTAAGAGAACAAATCCCTAAGTATTAATCCCGAAGGCCGAAACCAACATCAGATCAATACCCAGAAAACCATTCAACTTAGCTAATCTCCAGTTAGTTTCTAATTTTCTTAACTCCATTGGGTTTAAGAACGGTATTTTTGAAGATACCATTCACGACAAACCCAAAATACCTTTTCCATTGTTAATCGCATTAAAGAACAAATGTTATTTAAAACACCGTTCATGATAAACCCAAAAATCCAATTCTTTTTACTCAATTCCAATTAAATATTAATTAATCGGAAAACTTCACTAAATCTTAATTTAAAGATTTATTCTTTTCTCAACTGGGTTAAAGAACAGTGTTAATGAAGACACCGTTCACGACAAACCCAAATCCAATTTGATATTAAATACAAGGCTCTGAATAGAAAATATATCGGCTTATATTCAATATTAAATTCTGAAACCAACAAATATCGTATTGGAATAACGATATATATATCTTCCAAATTCCTCCACAATATCCATATAATCACGTAATCCAATATCGAAATATTACGAAGATAATTTCGATTCTAATCCATTCCAATTTATTCATTGGAAAATTCTGGTTACTTTAAAACCATTTTCAAATCCAATAAATTTATTTAAAAATAAATAAATAATTATTCTAGTTAATAACTAGTTCATTTCAATAAAAAAATATTTTTATCTTTTCAAAACCAGAATTTTTCATCCAAAATCTTTCCTAATCATTTATTATGATTTTACATAATTTTTCCATATTTTTTCAGATTTTATTATCGCCCATACAGCCGGTTTCCAATAACAGCCACCGAACTGCATCCATAGCGACCTTTTCTCAAATTGATTTGGACATATCTCCAAATCTAACCACTAGATTTCAAATCTTTTGTATTCGTTGAAAAGCTCTTCTCGATACGAACAAAAATGGTTCCAGTTTTAGGAGAATTCGATGGTCGGATCTCCCGTAACGTCCATTTGAAGTTAATGGTCGAAATTCGCGAATTGCCGCTGCACGGCGCGTTCTATTCAGGCCATTATAATATATATATATATTATCGATTTCCATTTAAAACGAATTTTATAAATTGTTTTAAATTCTTTTTAAAAATGATTTCCACTTCCATTTCAAATTCAAATCAAAATTGAATATTCCAATATAAATCCGTTTTAAATTCATTTCAAATCGAATTCAATTCAATTTGACTTCAATTCCATTTCAATTCATTTTGAATCGATTTCAATTCCATTTCAATCCATTTTGAATTCATTTTAAATTGATTTCAATTCAATTCGATTTCAATTCCATTTCAATTCGTTTTGAATTTATTTTCAAATCGATTTCAATTCAAATCGATTTCGTTTTAAATTCATTTCAAATCTATTTCAAATTGATTTTCAAATTTAAATCAAAATTTAATTTTCCATATCATTTCAATATTAAAATGATAATATTTTCAAAATATCAGATTTTGAAATCACTTTTCAATATTCATTATAAAATGAATAAAATCGACAAAATTCCTATTCGAGTTAAAATGGCGTTTAACTTCTTAACAAGGCTTCACATTTCAATATTCACTAAATATTATTTTAATATATTCGTTAATTCTGAACTGGAATCAGACTCTATCTATTACCGTATAATTTTATCTATATGGATTTCAACGTCATATATATACAACAATAATGATCAGCAATCATTAAAAATTCAAACAACATCCAGAGTGCACTCTACAACTGTATAAGCATTAAAATAAATAAATAACGCTTATACAATATGTCAACCCATCGATTGACATACCACTAATTATTGGGATCAGTGTATGTCAAATATTATCCCAATACCCGTGTGGGGTTTTCAAACAACAAATACTGTTTATTATTTGTGCAGTTGGGCGATGTGTAAAATTTATCGTCCCAATCAATATCAGATAAATACGTGTACATTGACAAACCGTCTGGTTTGTAAATGAATATTTATTTTATTCCATGGTAATATATATATATATATATTATATAAATAATTTCATATATACAACCATACAATCAATTACAATCCCAATCACAATCTACACAAACAATACAATAAAACAAGTCGTCCATGGTCTGTGGACGACGGAGAGTAGTTCATATATGCAGTTATAAAATAATTTGAATAACTGTACAAAAATAATAGTGAGAAGTTCTCACTTTCGTTTCCACTCCGCCAGTTATTTTTATTTCTGAATTTCTGTTCTGTTTCGATTCGAATTTTCTCGAAATTCTAATCAGCTCTATTTCCATTCTGGTCTGTTCTATCGCGTAGTGCTTGACGAGAAAAATCCAACGCATCTTGGTTTGTGTGATTCTGATTTCATATGAAGAGAATATGGTAGTTTAAATATTAGTTATAATTTAAGATAATTAAAATATAATTAATTTTATTAATCCATTTCTTAATAACCTTCTTCCCCGTCTGTTTGAAATCCCCCCACTACCGCCGAACCCAACCATCAATTTTAGGGTTTGAATTTCCTCCGCCACAAGTTGATCGGAGGACCATCGGAATTGACCACCTCGTGCGCCTGAATGGCTCTTTCATCGCTGGCCATCCTAGCTATCTCGCAACCCCTATGACATGGAAAACCACGCTCGAACACAACCTGTTTGGGTGCAAAATCCAGTCGAAATTCTTCGCAAAATCCAATCTCATCCATACCAAACGAGAGATCTTGAGTTGCTCTACAATTGTTGCTTTAGGAGCTTGGATTAATTCACTTTAGATCGGGAAATTTTTGGGAATGAAATCGTGACAATTCTGATTGTCGATTAGAAGAGGGCGACGGCTTGTTGAATGATGACTAGGGTTTTGAGATTACATACATATATATATATATATATATATATATATTATTTAATTCAAAAAATGAGATTTTTTCATACGAACTCCAAATCAAACCCAACGACTGTCGCCCTCAGCCAAATACCCCCATTCCGAACACATTGGAATATGTTTCGTAAGCCAGTTCTATCGTTTTGATCAGTTTTTCTTTAAATTAAAATATAAATCATTAATTATTCAATTTAAATGTACATTTCTATTTACCGGGGCCACATACAAACTCTAAAAATTCCAGAAAAATTATATCTGGCTTTATTTTGATGATATGGTCCTAACAAAACTAATTTCGTTAAATTCAGAGACCGTTTGAAAAATGGCCATTTTCTGGTCGATCCAAATTGAGTAAAACTGACAAAAAACGTTTTCTTTGCCACGCTCCCATATTGATTCCAATAATTATGAAAATTGGAACCTAGCAATAATTCAACATCCTGGATCCAACAAAAGTGTTTTCGTTGAAAACAGAGGTCGTTTGCAAAATGGCTATTTTTAAAGGCTATATTTATTTTATAGCGACTATTCTGAATATTCAACTAGCCATTACTTTTGATTCCCGCTATGAAATTTCAATTATTCAGATTCGTTAGAAAGATATTTATAAACGGATTCAAATAATTTTGGTTTCACTAAAATCCGGTTTATTATGAATCCTGTACATTCATTTGAAATTTGAAATCGAATTATCAAACTACCGCGCCATTTCTAATTCCTTTTATAATTAAATTAAAATTATATTTTCTAACTTCGATTTAAATAAACATATACGTTCTAATTCTATTTAAAATAAATTTCTAGTCGTTATTGTTGAAAATAAATCATTTTAAATATTCAAAAATCATTAAAATTGCCAAAATAAAAATTTTAAATTGGTTCTGATTTTCCGGGTTGTCACACCTACCGTTGAACTAAAAAATCTTTCTAGAAGGGTTTTCAAGTTTAAAATTACGGCTTTTCGAAATTTGCTGGTTTGTAATATTGAGAGTTGCATTATAATAGTTATTGATAAGAAGGAACTGTGACATACTTTAACTTATTAGAACAAGAATGTGAGAACCCGAACTTCCTCGGTCTCTGTAGAGAAGAGAAAGAACGGATTGTATGAGAACACGACAAATCAAAACACAAACAGAAGAACATTTCATTGCTTATTACAATAATTTACATCAGAGTACAAGAATATACAGAGTATGAATAAATATTATACATCAGAAAAATATCAGAGATTAACAAATTACAATGCAGTGGAAAATAATACAAACATAACTGAAAAAGAAACACAGATACAGAGCTTTACGAATATCATTCCAGCTGTAAACTAGGATCCTATGAATAAAAATCTGCAAAACCAAAACTACCAGCTGGCCGTGTGAAAAATAGGGGCACCCAGAGTTTAGGTTAAAACAATAAACTCCAGGTCGGTCATGTGACTTGTGTGAGAACTAAAACAGTTACTAATTTGATTTTAAAGTTAGGTATATCAAGGGACCACACCATATAACATGGAATGGGTTTCCTCCCAAGAATACCAGTGCATAAAACAAACAGCGCAATGCTAAATAAAAAACAATGAAGCCATTATAAGACTCAGGTCCCATCACACAATGCAACACAAGCCGGAGGATAGATTTTTACCTTATAATAGACAAATAATGCTTGATAAGTGAAATTTCATCTTTTATTATTACTATAAGTGAAGAAATCAACTTCAAATATAAATGTATCAATCATAGGTGGCATAGTGCCCTATCCCACTATGTCGCCATACCGGGCTCTACAATTAAAACCAAAATGTCACGTATTGGAAGTTGGATTTCCATCTGTGAACCAAGGCAAGGGATCGTCCTTACCTCTTTGAGACACTCTAGCCTGTGTCTTAGGACCCAGACTCAGGTGAGCCCTTCGATCGTCAGGGTCGGTCCACATGGAGTGGATTAAAATGCCTGAACAATACGTTTCCCTGCCCTATGGGGCGTAAACTGGTCATATATCAACCAAAACATCCATCGTCACTACAATGAACGATATAACCGAGGTGCCTCGCTATCCATCATCCACATAAGTAAAACGTCTAGGCTTACAAAACCCAAACACCACTCCTAGCTAGAAGGAAACACATGCCCTCCTTGAAGTCCACTCCCGTTTCTGGTTCACACCGGGGTGTGAGGCTTACAAATTAATGCTATACATAAAGCTATGCTATATTAAAGCCGTGTTTTGATCATCAACCACAAGACTCTGCTTTTCAATAGAAGACTTCATCATTTGCATCTCAGCATGCCACACAGGAAATTCACACTATGCAACCAATGTCTTTCAATTACACAGAATGAAACCCGATGTCAGACACACATCCATTTACAAGTTTGCTCTGGGTCTGAACGAAACCGGAGCCACCTTATTCCTCGTCCCGTATGTCCAATACAAGAGAGAGGTCCTTGCATATCCGGTCGATCTCCAAGTACGTCTGGAATATCACCACTTATTTCCTCGTTTTGGGTGTATAGCCCAATCAAGACATTAGTAATCATCCAAACGTTGTGAAGACTTTCGGTCTTCAACCACCGTCTTCATCGTCGACTCATCACCGATTCATTTATTCAGAATGGGATAAACCCGATCTTTCCGAATAACTTGCGTATATAATAAACAAGAGCTATAAAAACACAATATACGCCTCATTCCAATTCTGAATATTTTTTTATTTAAATATTCATATCCTTTGGGAAAGGTTCCCATTAATTTTATCAAAGATAAATTCTTTAAATTTATTCTTTAATATTCCTTTGGATATCAATTCAAACCAAATTATGGTTTATCCAAACTAGTTGGGATTAGCGCACCTCATCGAAGTAATCATTTGTTATATTTCCCAGCCCCAACCTATTCATCCCATGAAGCAAAACTGCTAATACTTCATATCTAACACCACGGTGTTATCAGTAAAGTCAATTAACATTTCACGTTCAAATCTAATTAAAGATTTAGCTATCGCTTGGATTAAAACTGGTGCTACTCCATTCTCGATCATTTCCCAAATTTGATAATTTAAATTATCACATTCTCTTTTTCAATCTAATTAAAGGTTCATTAAAACTCCAATTCAGTTTTAATCTCAAAAATCATTACCTAATGATTATTCAAATTTAAGAAATTAACTTATCTTTAACTGGGTTAAAGAACTAATGTCCTTTAAAACATAGTTCACGATAAACCCAAAATCCCATTCTATTAATCATGGAATCTTCATGAAAAACAGATCAGTATATACATAATCGATATAAACTTCCGTATCCAACCGATAATATAAATGGAATAATGGAAAGCCTTATAAATTCCATATATATTAACAGTCTTCCTCCACCGAAGCTCACTTCGATTATTATCCAATCGCATTCCATTCCATTCCAATTTATTGTATCAAATTGGAAAACTTCACTGTGGAAAATTTCCCTAAATCTTAATTAAAAGATTTATAAATTCCAAATCTCATTTCACTGTAAATTGGGTTAAAGAACGAATGTCATTAAAAACACAGTTCACAATAAACCCAATTCACATTCCATTTTATTCCAGTTACTAAATACAACTGGAAACTCCAATAATCTTATTTAAAATATTTATTCTTTCCACATGGGATTTAAGAACAGTGTTAATGAAGACACCATTCACGACAAACCCAAAATCCAATTCCTTTACTCAATTCCAATTAAATATTAATTAATTGAAAATTCTTCACTAAATCTTAATTAAAAGATTTATGGTTTCTCAACTGAATTTAAGAACAGTATTAATAAAGACATCATTCATGACAAACTCAAAATCCAATTCAATATTAAATATAAGGCTCTGAATAGAAATTATATCGGCTTATATTCAATATCAAATTCTGAAATCAACAAATATCGTATTGGAAATAATGATATATATATATATATATATCTTCCAAATTCCTCCACAATATCCATATAATCAGGGAATCCAATATCGAAATATTCCAAAGATAATTTCAATTCACATCCATTCCAATTCACATATTGGAAATTCTGGTTATTTTTAAAGCCATTTCAAATCCAATTTATTTATTTAAAAATATTGGATTATAATTCTAGTTCATAATTAGTTCATTTTGATAAAAAATATTTTTATCTTTACAAACATGGAATTTTTCACCCAAATTCTTTCCAAACCATTTATTTTGATTTTACGAAGATTATTGATATTTTTAATAATTTTATCATGGCTGGTATAGTCGATTTCCATAAACGCCATCGAACTGCACTTACAGCGACCTTTTCCAAATTTGATTTAGACATAACTACAAATCCAGCCGTTAGATTTCAAATCTCTTGTATCCATTGGAAATGTCTTTTCGATACGAACCCAACGGTTCCGGTTTTAGGAGAATCCAACGGTCGGATTCCCGTAATATCAATTCGAAGTCAATTGGCGAAATTCGCGAACTACCGCGGCGTGGGGCATTCTATTCAGGCCATTAAATATATATAATATATATATATTATATAAATTTCATCGATTTCCATTTAAAATATGTTTTATAAATCGTTTTAAATTCGTTTTAAAAACGATTTCAACTTCATTTCAAATTTCAAATCAAATTTGAATAATCCTTTATAAATTCGTTTTAAATTCATTTTAAAACGATTTCAATTTCATTCCAAATTTCAAATCAAATTTGAATATTCTATAACAAATTCGTTTTAAATTCATTTTTAAATGATTTTAATTTCATTTCAAATTTCAAATAAAATTTGAATATTCCATAACAAATTCGTTTTACATTCATTTTAAAATTGTTTCAATTTCATTTCAAATTTCAAAATATCAAATTTGGAAATCACTTTTAGATATTCATTATAAAATAAATAAAATCGAGAAAATTCCCATTCGTGTTAAAATGGTGTTTAACTACTTAACACGGTTTCGCATTTCAATATTGACTCAATATTATTTAAAATATTCGTTAATTCTGAACTGGAATCAAACACAGTCAATTACCATATAATTTTAATTATATGGATTTCATACATACATGTACACAACAATAATCGAACACAGTCAACCATCATCCAGAGTGCATTACACAACTGTATAAGCGTTAAATATAAATAATTAATGCTTACAACAGTTTTCAACCCATCGATTGACATACAACTAAACAATTGGGATTAGTGTACGTCAAATATCATCCCAATACCCGTGTGGGGTTTCAATCAACAAACACAGATATTATTTGTGCAGTTGGGCGATGTGTAAAATATATCGTCCCAATCAGTATCAGATAAATGGGTGTACATAAACAAATCGTCCGATTTTTTTATTAATATTTATTTCAACACATGACTATTTTATACAGTTCATATTTACAATAAGAATGAAATTTTTGTTGTTCAAATATTTTATTCCATACACATGTATATTATATATATATTATATATACAATAAAAATGATATTTTTATTGTTCAAATATTTTGTTTCATACATGAATATTTTATATATTCTATTCATACATCACATCAAAAATACAATACAACACAGTCCAATCAAATAAGTCGTTCATGGTCTGTGGATGACGGGGAGCTGTACATATATGCAGTTATAAAGTAAATAATTGTACAAGAAATTATAGTGAGAAGTGAGAAAGGTGGAGTAAGGGCTTTTATAATTTATATATTTATTTATTTTATAATTCAAAAAGTTACTTTTTCGTTCGGACTCCAAATCGAACCCAACGACTGTCGCCCTAACCAAATACCTCAATTTCGAACACAATGGGATATGTCCGGCAAGCCAATTTGATTGTTACGATCAGTTTCCGTTAAAATTACAATATAAATTAATATTACAGTCAATATTGAATTTAACGTACATTTTAATTTACCAGGACCACATACGGGATCCAAAAATTCCTGAAAAATTAATTTGGCTATGTTTTGACGATATGGTCGTAACAAAACTGATTTCGTTAAATTTGGAGACCGTTTGAAAAATGGTCATTTTCCAGTCGATTAAATTCAAACTGAAATGACCAAACATGTTTAAATTCACCACGCTCACATATTGATTCCAAAAATCATGAAAATTGGAATCTAGAAATAATTTGACATTCCGGATCCAACGAAAGTGGTCTCGTCAAAAACGGAGGTCGTTTGCAATATTACTATATTTAAGGGCTATATATTATATAAATTTCATAGCGACTATTCTAAATTTTCCACTAGACATAACATTTTATTCCCGCTATGAAATATGGATTTTTCACATTCGTTGGAAAGATAGTTTCAAACAAATTCAAATATTTCTGGTTTTACTAAAATCCGGTTTATTTTGAATCCTGTACATTCAAATGAAATTTGAAATCGAATTTTCAAACTACCACGCCATTTCTAATTCCTTTTATAATTAAAATAAATATTTATATTCTAACTTTGATTTAAATAAATTTATACGTTCCAATTCTATTCAAAATAAATTTCTAGTCGTTATTATTTAAAATAAATCATTTTAAATATTCAAAATTCATTAAAATTGCCAAAATAAAAACTTTAAAATTGGTTCTGATTTTTCGGGTTGTTACGAAGAAGAAATATAAAATAAGTTTTTATGGATCAATGAGGTTATAAGTAAATGTGTTTTGTTAAAGTGACAAGGAAATGTGCAAAGAAAGAGGTGTACAAAATATAGGTGAAACACCATATTTTGTGTTATCTATTTCAACAAAGAAAATAATAAAATAATGAAGTTTCCTCGTTACTTTACACAAAGCACAAAAGTTCCCTTTAGAAAAAAAGACTTAAATAAAGATTAATCTTATGAATTCCTTTTGGAAAAGAAACATGTATTAGAATAAACGAGAGCTCCAACGTAGTTAAAGTACATAACCATTTTGAAAAGAAGAAACCCACAATGAATGAATAGAAGTAATTGATACAATCTTCCCTAATTTTTAGCTTTTGAAAAAGGTTTTAAGAAGATAAAACTTTATAGAATTGAAGATGGTTTAGTAGAATTATTCTTGTATGGTGATTGAATAATTTGTAGAGGTTTGGAAAATTATTTTGGTACACGAGTAAATCTTAAAACTTAAGTGGTAATAATAAAAATCTTAAGGCAAAAAATGAATATATGAGAACGAGAATGATAAACACCCAAAGATTATATAATAATGTAGGAGAATTGAGAAAAAGGGAAATTTTGAAAGGATGTCTCTTAAGTGGTTATTGTTTAATAGAGGAAATTTAAGGTAATTTCTAAACTTGCAAGGTTTATGTGAAAAGTAAAAAAGGAAATGGATTGGAAAGAGCAAGTTTAGGATTTTTATAAGTGAATTTACGTCATGGTTTGCAATTGAAGGAAGTCCATTCTCACCACTTCTTAGGGAAGAAGAAAGTTCAATGTATTGTCTCACTTTATGGTGGAATGAGATCCATGGTATACGGCATGAGTTTGTAGCGAGTGGTAGATGGAAAGGAGGAGGGTTATGGTTTTCTATTTTAATTATGAGGACCATTTTATGTTAAAGGGTCATCGTCCTAGGCCTCCTAGTCCTAGTGGTTAGCCAAATTTAGTCGTTGTATCTTTTATCTAGTACTGATTTCAATAGAGCATGTATCCTTTTAGAACAGTTTTGCACTCCTATGAAGTATTCTGTTTTATTATTGAAAAATAAAATAGTTTATTCTCTTTCTAGGTGTTTGTGATGATCACTAGAGAAGAATAAAGACATAGGATATTGTAAACAAAATAACAATGGAAGCGAAAGATGAATAGCTAAAAGAAAAACAGACAAAGTTTACAGAAAGCAACAAAGACAATAACTACAATAAATGAGAACAACAAGAAAAAAATAAGTTCTTCCGAAATAAGTTTGGGGAATTGAAAAAGAAACTCTTCCTATGTAAATTCTGCTTGGAAAAGAAAATAGGAATTTTTTATAAGAGTAGTGATAAAGGGGTTCCAAGTATGGGGGAAAGGTGTGTAAAAGTGAAGTGGAAATAAAGAAATTAGCCTTACCTTTGTCTAACATGAGAAATTGAATTCGAAAAATTAGATTTTTCAAAAATTCAAAAATTTAAAGTTGGTTAGTATGATTTGGATGCAAAATTTGAATGAGCTATGCCCTTATTCAGTAAGTGTACGGGAAAAAATAATGAAAAGATATTTTTATTTTTAAATTATTGCATTCATGTAGAAATTTCTAGTATATTCAGGCTGTGCATGTTTTCAAAAGGTTTTTGAAAGAAAAGACGCATTCATACAGGAGGTGCCGCTTAGAAATTCATTTCATTCATGATTTTTTATGATGTGCTACACTTTGCAAAAGTACACGGATTGCTACAAAATTAGATGTACGTGTGATGTTTTTGAATTATGTGAGGAATTACATAATTTTGCCATTACCAAATTTCTGTGGTAAAATTTCCCAAAGGATGGGAGAATATAACACCTCGCATTTTTAGTAATAAAAGAAATCAAAATAATTACATAAATAATTGATGGAAAATAGACATTATTGTATCTATCAGAATTTGGCTATGAAACGTGTATCATTGCGTTCGTCGCTATTTTCTAATTAATTTACATACAATATGTTACGAACGAAGTTCGCATGAAAAATTTGTTAATGTGCGAAGTCTCATGTCAGACAAATATTTATAAGTGTAAATATACGTAAATATATTTATTTTGAAAATATATGCGCCTATTAACTCAAGACACGATGTTCATTAGAATTTGAAATTAAATTATGTCGAACTGGAAGATAATCAAATAAATATGGAAAGAAGAATAATGTTATAAAAAACATTTGAAATAACTAACCATGTAAGATCAAAATAGGAAGGGAAATATAGCCCAACATGTTAATACAGGTTTGGATCTACCCAAACTTGGGTTTGTTCAACTCATGTGTTGACCCAATCTATGGATGGGTCGACCCCTAACACGTTTATATGATGTGTTTTCTTCATTTTAATATTTTGGATTTTATTGTTCCGAGTCGGACGAACATTGCTAGTTTAAACATCTATAAATAAACCCTACAAGGCTAGCCATCAAACTCTTATTTTTCTAAGTGGATGTGAAAGCCCTGTCATTCCCTTTCTCCACCAATTCTTAAAACAGAAAATATTAGGTTTTGGCTATTTGATTTAGAATTTAAAGGAAGATATTGTATATTTAAGATTCTGATGTCCAAATTCTTTGTCTGCATGAGTTTGAAGATCCAGATAGGAAAGACCACGAAAATTAATTCTATATCCAAATTAGATTCCAAATTTAGAGCGCAATTTTCAGTTGAGTGGATTTAAATTGTTCCTTTTAATACGATATATATCATCGTTTGATTCTTGTTAAATTAATAAGATATTTTCTCACTTCTCCCTTTCCTGTGTCTGATTTTACAATTTTTTGTGGTTACACCTAAATTATACCCAGATCTGAAATAATTGGCATATGTATATGATGAATTTGTTCGCTTAAATTTTATGCGACTGATTATTGTCATGTATATTTTGCTCGCATTGGAAAGTATGATTCAATTGGAATTTTGGAAAAGTGGATATGATAATTTGGGCTAAATGAAAATGTAATGCTAAAATTGTAATAAAAGAGAATTTGGACTGAAAATAGGCAAGTTTGATAAGACTTGTCAAATAATGTTGACATAGTTTGACATGACATAATTAATATTAGTAAATAAATTTGTAGTCGAAAGATAAATGTGAGAATTACCATATTTATTTGTTAAAATTACCATTCAGAATTATAATGGAACGAATATAAAAATTGTTGGGATTATTCCAAAGAAAAAATTGTATAAGCACAATTGTGTTTAAATTTACTGTTGCTACCTTAGGATTATTAATTAAGAACATGAATTAATGTATACCAATTAAAATAGGAAGTTAGAAATACATAAGGTTAATTGGTTAGGAAAAATGAATATGTTCCCATACTTTAATTTATAACAGGAATGAAAAATATAATTTCAAGTATAAAAGAAACAAAGACGTGGATTAGTGTGAAACAGAGATTAAGACATATTGCGCATTATCTAATAGCCTAAAAATAATTGAAAGGAATAACTCGTAATTATGGGTTTCTATGGCTGCAATTACCTTAAACTATGAAAATAGATTCTTCTGTAATTTTAAAATAACCAGTCAACTAGGAAAATGCATAACTCCCTAAAGAATGAATTTACAAAGATAGAAAAAATGTTAACATAACTAAAAGATGTTATATAAAGAAATAAAGTAAGAAATCAAGTTAAACACTCAATAGCCTAAAAGGGAATGTAATCTATTATGGTAATTATACGAACATATAAGTGGATCATAATAAGACAAGTTGAATATGTTGGAAAGGAAAATATTATGATAACTATGTAGATACAAAAGTAAATCATAATAGTTAGTCTTGATATATATGTAAGCAGGATTATTATATGCAGATTATGATTAAAAGTGAAATGAAGGCTTATTATAAATAACTTAAAATACGTGAATTAAGTTTAATAAGAATTATTCTATGACTACGGTTTAATGGAGCAAGTATTATTATAATATGAGAACTAGAATTAAAACTGAAAAATAATAAGCAGGGCTTATTATTAATAAACTTGCATTTGTGAATTAGGTTAAATAAGCGTAGTGGTCCATTCTGGCAGCGAAGGCTGATTAGGGAAAATAAGTGACCAATAAAGTTGATAAGCATGTAGCAGTAGTGATCCGTTCCAATAGTGAATGTTGATTAGGAAAAATAAGTGGTCAATAAAGTTAATAAGCATGTAGCAATAATGGTTCGTTCCAGCAACAAAGGCTGTTTAGGGAAGATAAATGGCCAATGAAGCTAATAAACAAATAATTAAAGTTTAAACTAAATGAATTGAGCAATCATGTTAATTAGAAAAACGAAAAGTTAAATGCATAATGGAAGATTAGATATGGTCTATCAAAATTGCGAGATGCGTTTAGACCAGTATGAAGGAATGAAGAGCCCAACGAGACATATCGTCTTAGGTATCCGAGGACATGGTAGGAGCACGTACAACATGCTATTCAATAGGATTAAAGGAAGTTTGAAACTTCTACATAATGTGAGGGTACTCTTAGATAGCCCTTTGGGGGTAGGCCAAACAAAACTGCACTTCCAGAGGCAGGTCTGTATGGTTTCATCCACATAGTATGCCTTGGTTGCATTTTTCTAGTGGGCTTCCAAAAGATTAATGAGATGATTTTTAGGATTCAGTGGTTGCTTCGACTCTGAGAGCATGCTTTGTAATCAGGACCCAATAATGGTAATAGATTATCAGATACCTATCATTGTCAGTTTGAGCGAGTACATGAAAGACTGGGTTAAACCAATAGGCCAATGGTCTTTCATATCAAGATAATGGATGAAGGCCAAACCAATCTTTGATGTTTAGATTGCTTTTTAGAGGCACAACCACTTAGCCCTTGTGTAACACCCTGAATTTTCTTTGTCTATTAAAAAATTAAAGAATACTGAATTTTTAAAGTGAGAATTAAGGGAAATGGGTTACGCCATTGTGTTCGTCTCAAAATTCTGCTTGGAATAGAGTCCAAGTTTTCGTAAATCGGACTTCATATGAAGAAGTTAAGGCCCTCAGAAGTTTCAGAAATTTAAATAAATTAAAACAACTCAGATTTAAATTCAAACGAAAACAAAGAAGCGGGGTGGGCGGGATTTTTCCCGCCCCAGGCCAGGTCGACCAGGGGGTCGACCTCCCCTATACAGGTCGACCTGGGGGTCGACCTACCCCTTCGCCCAGATCCAAAACAGTGACGATTCTGACTTGTTGCTGAGTCTTTTCTGACCTGTTGCTGAGTCATTAGGGCATAGGTGGCAATTCTGGATAACTCTATCTAGTCTGGACGGTTGTGATTGCTCTTAAGAAGATCGAATGGCTCACATAAGTTTAAACCTCTATAAAAGCTTCCCTATTCCCCAACCCTAAATCATACAAATTCATTCCAAGGAGCCACCATGTTGTCCATGATCGTCCTAGCCTAGCCACCATTTCTTCTTCAATTAGAAAACAAGTTAGAAGCTACGAATCAAATCAAATTTAGATAGTCTACGTCAACGGATTGCTTTTCAGTTTCAGAAAACAGATCCCATAAAAACAAGACTTTCTTTTGTTTATAAGTCCTGTTATTATTTAGATGTGAACGATTAAAAGTTAGAATTTGTAATAAAGTGAAAACTAGAGTTATTCCTAGTTGTAAGATAATGATGATGCTGATTCATGTATATTCTTGTAACGATTCTACCGTATATGCTTATGAGACTATTGTGGTTATTATGTTGATGTTAAACCAATCGTGTATTATGTAAATTTGGTGACTTTTTCATGTTATGTTACATGCAAGTTGTTAGGCTAAGACATGTATTATGTTTAGATCTACATTTAGATCTATGAAAAAAGATAAAAGTTTACATTTACATGCCTAGTTGGATTTGTGTAATTCCATATGCTTAAGATTCATGTTATCGATCCAAAATAAAAGTTCACATTCACATGCCTAGTTGAACTTGTGTAATTCTATATGCTTAAGATTCATGTTTATTGGATCCAAAATAAAAGTTCACATTCACATACCTAGTTGGATTAGTGTAATTCTATACGCTTAAGATTCATGTTTATTGGATCCAAAATAAAAGTTTACATTTACATGCCTAGTTGGATTTGGGTAATTTCATATGCTTAAGACTTATGTTAATTGGATCCAAAAATGCAAGTTCATTATTCTATGCTAAATTTACAAGATACATGTTCAGTTAGATCCTTATTATTTTATGTTGTATGAATGGTACATGCTCCTTTCTTTCCCCTTTTGTTGATAAGTTAGGCTAAGTTGCGAGCCTAACACTCTGTGTTAATTTTGCGAACGTATGACGGGGGTAACGTTGGGAAAAACCTAATATTTCATATTATTGGCATAATTTGGCCCATAAATATATGAATGATTAGTGGCATAAAAATGGTATAATTTATATACCTAAAAATTATAATATGATTTACAGGGAAAATTGGGCATGACTTGAATGACAATAAATGTGGATAATTTACATATAAATATGAAAGGTAAATATGTAAATTAAGTAAAAGACGAATATGCCTAACCCGAGGTTAGATTGAGTTACGATGTAAGACTGCCCAGAACTGCCGGCACATCCAACAATCATAACAATATATATCTAATGTGAGAGGTTAGTGCATCAAGACCAAAAGAACCCGAGGTTAGATTGAGTTGCGGTGTAAGACTGCCCGGAACCGACCGGCACATCCAACAACCGCAACAATACATATTTAATGTGAGTGGTTGGTGCTTTAATGGATGAATTAAAACTAAGATAGGAATGGTAGGGTTAAGTCAATTAAGGCAACACTTAACCAATACAACATGTTAACTAAACTGATGGGTGGGGTTAGGTTAATTTGAGAACACTTAACCATTTTAACATGTTGATTAGGAAACACTAGTAACGAAGACCCATTTCAGTAGTAACCCACATAGATGTATCACGGTACCCTGAACTAGGCAGGGTGGGGCACGATTACTGGGCTGATTATAAGCAGTCAAAACAACGGCGGTTGGTGCATTAGTGTAGGTTCCGACAGAGTGCGGTCGTGCACGTACTCCGAAGTGGAAAAAGCAGGCACTGGGCATCAGTAGTTATGCTCTATGCATCTTGAATTGTGTCGGGTTGCCACCATAGGATTTGATACACCCCATGGTGGGACCAGCACATGTATCTACAATCAAGCGGGGCCGAATGACACAAGTGGTATACGTATACGAGTAGGAGTCGACCGATAAAAAGGGGATCATTTGTCTTGAACACGTGGTGCTAGATGAAACACTTGTAAGTAGGTGCAGAGAAATAGAAATGAGTGCGATAGCATATTCAGTCTTATTATCTTATTTCTAGGGTGTTGTCCTAGATTCAGTTTATTCATGTCATAATCCTTTTTCTTGTTTACATGCTAAATAATTGCTGGACTTGCTAGACTCATGTCTGACCCATTTTCTTTCGTCTTCTTTTCTTCCGTTCCCTCCCTCATGTCTGCAGGGAGGGAATACTTCAGCTTAGTTCGGATCATTTCCAACTTGAAGAGAGTAGATGTATTGCTTGGAATCTCTTTCCTTGGGCTATGGCTTTGGATACTCTCTTATTGGGGATTTATGTTGCCTTACTGTTCTTTTAATGCTTCTTTATGTTTTAATTCAAGACGGAGATTTTGTTGTAATAATTTGGAAGTTGGTTTGAGATAGTCATTGTAATATTTTAACTGAACCACGTACTTATGAAATAAATTTAGTTTTTCCGCTGTTTATATGTCTGTCTTGTTAATTAACTGTATCTTTTACCTGTAATGCTCCACCGAAGTTAACGCATTCCCTTTGTGAGTGACCTTAACAAAGGTGTGGTGTTTATCTTGGTATCAGAGCAGATGGTTGCCAGATCAGATAAAAAAATTTGGAAACTAATTTTCAAAAAAGAAGTTTAAAGAAGCATTTTCAAGAAAAAGTGTTGTTTTAAAAGGCATAATTCTCCCCAAAGCCATATGCACTATCTTCCTATCCTTTGTTTTGAATCTTTTCTTTTTCTTTTTCAGCATGTCTGGGGAAATTAACCTTCCAGAGGGTGTACCGGTACCTAGCTGGTTCAGAAGGTACCTAGAGGCTAGGGCTAATGATGCAGGCCCAGTAGACGTTACTCCCCCCAGTTGCAGCTGTTGCTCCTCCTCCTCCTCCTCCTCGTGCAAATGCTTTCTCCAAGAAATGTAGGGAATTTCGAGCCATGGGTGGAAAGAACCTTAATGGGACTGATTCATTTGTAGAAGCAAGAAACTGGCTCAAAGAAACCGAGGATTTGTTTGTTATCTTCGAAGTGGACAATAGGTAGAAGATACATGTAACACCCCATGTCCATTAATGTCACTCACAAAGGGAATGCATTAACTTCTATGGAGCGTTTTAAGTGAGTATAGAACAGAAATCACAACAAGACAGATATAAAGAAGTACTTGAAAATTTAAAACTTTATTTATTGCAGCAGAAGGTAAATATGTTTGGTTACATCATCAAAACCAAAGACTAGAGTCAAGTACAAAATACCCATCTTGACAAAATCAGAGTATATAAAAATAAAAAGCATAATCCCAATTTCAATAGCTATGATAAAAGATAAGTTGAACTTCACTTCAGCAATCCAAGTACTTCAGAAAAGATCCAAGTCAAGTTCCACTAGTGCTACTCCCACCCTGAGAACCTGAGGGAGGGGGGAAGGAAGAAAAGAGGCGAAAACAAAGGAGGTCAGACATAAAGTCTGGCGTGTATGATAACTTTAACAATATAACTTTTAAAGTAACTAGGATAAGCTATAATTGGAAGATAAGGTATGACTGTGAAACAAATGACAGAGTCAAACAGGAGGAATAAGATAATGTTAAGTCGCGCTTCCACATACTTAAGGGAAATTACTAAGTTATACCGAACTAATACTAACTGCACCAATACTAGTCACTCTAAAAGTTGATCCCGCCTACTGAACATAACAGATGTGATAATGGTAGTTTCGTATACCCCTAGTTATTGTCATAGGCGCCGCCTGCCCCTATCTCCACTAGTTGCACCTACTACCAATCCCATTTTAATTACAATATTTATAATATGGTAGTTGTACTCCTAGCTGTTGTCATAGGTGCCGCCTGCTCCTATCTCCACTAGTCGTACCCACTACCTTCCCCATTCGATCAGCTCCCTAACTCGTAGATACCCGTGCTGGTCCCATAGTGGGGTGTATCATAAAGTGGCAACCTGATACAACAAAAGATGCACGACTTATACCTATACGATGCAACAACGTCTTACCTACCATCCCGGGCCCACGCACGCACATGACCCCGTTGGACTTGCGTTGCCACCGCTAACCCGTTTTGGCCTCTTATAGTTAAGCCCAGTAAGTGTGCCCCGTCCTCGACTTGGGTCGAGCTAACAAAGATACTTATGAGTTACTGGTTTGAAACGGCCCCATATTACTTGACACAAGCTTTCCACCTAAGCTTGGTCCCCACTAATACATCCCACTTAACCCCTTCTTATTCATGTCCACTTACATGTTTAAATTTGGTTAAGTGTTTATGTTCGTATTTCCACATCCCACCCAAGGCACCCACTTAACCCCCATGTCCTACTTACATGTTTATCTTGGTTAAGTGATACTAATCTTATTTCCTCATGTCACCCACTTAACCCCCATGTCCCACTACATGTTTACTTTGGTTAAGTGTTACCTAATTTATTACTACCGTAACCCCTGTAGGACCTCTCACATTAGGCTGGCATTTGCGGCTGCTGGATTTGCCGGGCGGGTCCGGGCAGTCTTACACCACAAACGAGCCTAACCTCGTGTCCATACAACCGTTACGCATTTAATTTGGGCCTTTGACCTCTCACATTGGGCTACCATTTGTGGCTGTTGGATTTGCCGGGCGAGTCCGGGCAGTCTTACACCACAAATGAGTCCAACCTCGTGTCTTAGGCATTGATTATTATACATAATCTTTTCACCCAAAATTTGGATTAATTATCCCTATTCAAATTTGTCAGTAAATTCCAAATTTACTTATGTCCATAATTTGTCACCTAAATTATGTTCATCTATTTATGGTATATAAATTATACCAATTAACATCACCAATTAATTATATGCCTTTTTTAAGGCTTATATCCATAATTATCACTTAAATTATGTCCATTACTGCATATTAATTACCAATTAATGCCTTAATTAAATTTTATGCCTTTAAGGCAATTTACACTGATTTCATTATGCAAATTATACCAATTAGTGTCTCCAATTAATTATATGCCTTTTAAGGCCATTACATGCCAATTCACAATATGTGTATATTTAATATTCCCCCATTATCCCCGCATCGTTCGTTCGCTTAACACGAAATATATATATATATATATATATATATATATATATATATTAGACTAGTAAATAATCTAACACATAAAAGGGGGAAACATCACAAATTTGCACAACACACAAAATAGATCTAATGTGCATCTAACTTGCAATTAAGAATTACAACATAACTTGCATAGACTTTGTATTGCCAATGGACTAAAATCATAGATCTAAAAGGCATGAACTTGCATGTATGAATATAGTTTTTCACCCAAACTAGCATAGGTAATTGTCACAAACTTGCATAAACTATGTATGTCATAGTTCCAACATAAAGGTGTAAACTTGCATAAACTATGTATGTCATAGATCCAACATAAAGGTGTAAACTTGCATAAACTATGTATGTCATAGTTCTAGACTTAAAGGTGTAAACTTGCATATAGATCTAAAAAGATATGAACTTGCATATAGATCTAAAAAGATGTGGACTTGCATATGGATCTAAGCATGTAAATTAAGTCACATGTTCACATATAAACTAGCATTTGTATCTCCACAATTCACATATGAACCTATATATATTCGACCTATAACTTGCATAAGATTCATAAATTTACATATGATTTAACAACCCAAAACTTGCATAGGATTCATATATATATATATATATATATATAACATATGGTTAAACATCCCAAAACTTGCATAAATTTCATATATATATATATATATATATATATATATATATAACATATGATTTAACATCCCAAAACTTGCAAAAGATTCATATATATAACATATGATTTAACATCCCAAAACTTGCATAAGATTCATATATAAAACATATGATTTAACATCCCAAAACTTGCATAAAATTCATATATATAGCATATGATTTAACATCCCAAAACTTGCATAAGATTCATATATATATATATAGCATATGATTTAACATCCCAAAACTTGCATAAGATTCATACATATAACATATGATTTAACATCCCAAAACTTGCATAAAATTCATTTACAAATTTACGTATAATCCACAAATGAACTTGCATGTGACTATCATCTCAATTGAATAAAATTCTAACGTCATAGCATAATCAAGTTATACATGTATGATTAAGCATAAGGAACAACCTACTAACATAGATTAACATCTTGTTATATGTTTACATCATAAATAATACAAACTAGCAAGTCATATGAATCACAACCATATTCTTATAATCCAAAGATAAGCATATCACAACTAAATTAAGAATTATCTTGTCAATGAAATCATACTCACAATGAATCGGATTAGAGATGAAGATAATGTGTTCGTTGTTGTTTGAATCTTTGATTTGTAATTTCCTAAGCTTTAAGAAAAGATAAGCTACTCCAGCGGCATGACGGCTATGGTTCCAAATTTATTTAGGTTTTAGAATGAGGCTTTGGAGTGTTTATATAGGAGTTAGATTTATTTACAGCCGTCAGATCACTCTAGAATCCATCTAGGCCTTAGAAACCAAGAAATGATGTCAACAGACCAACCAGAAATTGCCACCTAAGCCCTAAAACATAAAATTTCGTCATAGACCATTTAGGGCCGACTGGAACAATTCCAAACCTCCTGTTTCAACCCTGGGGTCGACTCAGCAGGTCTTGGGTCGACCCGTAAAATAGGTCGGTTTGGTGTTTTGCCTTCCCGCTTCCGCTGTTTTAATTTTTTTTCTTAAATTTTAGGTTGAATTTTATTTTATTTTTATATATCTATCTATATATATTTCTATCTTCCTAATTAACCATTTTCACACTAAACCACTTTTTAAACTGTGTTTACACTAAGCCATTTTTAAGCCATTCACTTAAAACAAAAATATGGCGCTGGCAGGGATCGAACTCTGTACCCCTTGTATGCAAGTCATGTGTTCCAACCAAATGAGCTACTAAGTCTTTTGCTTACAAACCTTAGAACAATGCTAAACATTATTCTTTAATTCGTTATTTTAATATTCTCAAAAAATACGGGGTGTTACATTCTCCCCTCCTAAAAGGATTTCGTCCCCGAAATCTCTAAGTTAAGGAGAATGTATATCCTACCATCCAATCATCCATCTACTCAACCATTAATCACAGGCATCCATTGTCCTTAAAAGATTTCTAATTCCATATGAACATATGTAGAGTGTGTGTATATGATTCTTATCTAATGCAAAATCAGGCGATCTACTGATTCAGTTGACCTTCTTAATGCAAATCATGATAGTGCCTTGTGTCCATTATGTATGCAAAAGAGTCCTAACGATACATATTAATTCTATATGCATGCACAACCATTCATCTTAATACAGCATCCATACGATAATACAACTATTATTCATTCATTAATTTAAATATGCACACATATTTATATGCAGCATGAAAGTGATTGAGCCGATCTAGTGCCTAATGTGTGTGTAAATGCATCCACGAGCAACCACTAGCAAACACTTGCATCCACTTGCATCCACCAAACATAACATGTCTCAAACACATGTTTACAACCATAGGATTGTTCCTAACTAAAGATCGAAGATGTCATCGCAAAGACATTCTACACGATAGGACAAGTATAAACAAAGCGGTAGAAAAGGAGAAGTTAAAAAAAATATACCCTTAAAAAGAAAAGGGTACAGCGTACGCATATTGTCTTCCGTTTCCCAAGTCGCGTCTCTAAGATCATCTCCCCATTGCACTTTGACCAACTTGACCTCTTTGTTCCGTAGCTTTTTGACCTCCGATCCAAGAATGCGTGTAGGAGCTCGTCTAATCATGGCATCTCGCTCTACTTCCACTTCTTTGAGCGTGCTCGGCTCCGCCACCTCCGCCGTATCATGTAAGCACTTATGCAAATGCGAATGTGAAACACGTCATGAACACCACTAAGCTAGTTGCCTCTTCTCATCTCCCTCCAAAATCTAGGATACATAACCTCAAAAGATCTTCAAGGATTTTATTCATCCCTTTCTGTCCGTCCATCCGTCTATGGATGATAAGAGATGCCCGTACTTTTCGCCTTTTGCATATCACCTTTTTCTCTTGCATCGAAAACTGCTCCAAGTCCTGTCCCGCAAGCATCGTTATACACTGTGAATGGCTTACTCCCATCTGGCAAAACTGGAGTTTTCGTCAAATCCCTCTTCAAACATTGGAAAGCATCGTCACAGTCAACATCCCAAACAAAAGCCAAATTCTTCTTCGTTAACCGAGTAAGCGGGGCTGATATATTCGTGAAGTCCTTAATGAACTTCCTATAATAACCAGCCAGCCCTAAAAAGCTTCTTACTTCTGTTCCGTTCTTAGGAATCTTCCAATCTTGGATTGCCACCACCTTCGCGGGATCCACAGCTATCCCTTCCTTAGAGACCATATGCCCTAAGAATCTCACCTTCTTCCTTAAAAGAAATTGCATCAACATAGGGTCCTAAATAATCCATTACTTCACACCTTTCTCGAGTCCACTCGAGTCATCTCATAACCCTATTGAGTCTAACTTAGGGTAGTCCATACCATCGAATAGTCTTATCATGTCACGGCTGCCCATCGCTCTTCGAGTAAACCAAGATATCATGCAATGAAAAATCACCACAGCTATTTATCTCTCACAAAAACAATCCTAGTCGAACTCGACATCCCCCAAGTACAAGCCCCAAAGGCCTAAACCAATATCAGACAAGCACCCAAGGAATACCTCCTCCGAATTTAGACGATCTACGTGAGATGATACTAGCAAAACAACTGGAGCACCCCCATTCTAAAATGCTTCTTCTTATGAATCCCTTCTCAAGCAACTCTTTCACTTGCTTACTGAGTTCCCTTCTCTCTCTCCGAGCCATGTGGCGCACCGGTAATGCAACTGGCTTTGCATTATCCTCTAGGTATATACGAAAGTCTATCTCGCGCCTCGGGGGTAAACCCCGAACTTCAACTAAGACGTCACCATACTCACGGACTGCACGAACAGATTCCAAATCATTGTTGGACGTGTCAAGAGATTCTAGATAGCTAAGCATCACTGGACCTCTAGGGTCATAAGAAATGTCGAGGGTCTTTCCACATTGAGTCAACAATCTAACTACCCTTCTTTCACAATCTAGGATGGCACCGTATCTGGCTAGCCAATCCATTCCTAGAATCAAGCTATAGCCCGTGAAACCAAGAACGAAGGCGTTGTATTCAAACCCAACGCCCAAAATAGACATTCTTAAATCCCGACAATTCATTGAAAGATGAGCCGAACCACCAATAGGATTTTAGACTACAATGGAATCCATAACTAGACTAGTACTTAGGTGCAGCGTTTCTACTAATGAAACAGATGCAAAAGAGTGTGAAGCGCCAGAATCAAACAAAGTTTGAACAGGATGATAAAAAGAAACTCAAATTTCAACCGAGATGTTTTCTACCTTTATCGGGTACGCCAGCCGTGAGGGAACGCATCTGCCCTCCAGTAGATCCTGTACTTTGTCCTTACCCTTGCCTTTTTGGACAACCCTAATAAGATGTCATGTCTCTCCGTAATGATAATAGCTAGTCTCCTTCTTCTTCCTAACGTCTTTCTTTAAGTAGTCAGGTATTTCACAAGTGCGGTCCTACCTTTTCTCTTGGCCCCTTGTTATCCTTACCGCCTTTCTTTGGATCTACTTCCTTATGGTGTGTCCTATCCATGTCTCTCCTGCACATTCTCCATTCGTGACCTTCCACCAGAATGAAGCTTCATCCTCCATTAACCAAGCAACTGGTTGAACCTTCTTCCCATCGTCTATCTTAAAGGAACCGACAAGTCCTCCACTTCCTTGAGCCAACTTCTAGCCCCGACAACCGTCTAAGTCCCGTGAAGCGACTTTCTACGGAAGTCCTTATATATATATCATAGAAAAACCATCTATACGCGGAGGAAGAGATTCAAAAAGGGGAAGAGGAAGAGATTCAAAACGGAGAATCGAAGGAAAGATAAATGGCTCTTGGGGGTTATGTTTTTAAAATAAACTTTTCTCTTTAAAGTACTCTCCTTAAAACATATTTTTGAAAGTATTTCTTTATGAAAATGCTTTTGAAAAACAGTTTTTCAAAATCTCTTTCTGTTCTGGTAACCTTCAGCTCTGATACCACGTGTAACACCCCATGTCCATTAATGTCACTCACAAAGGGAATGCATTAACTTATGTGGAGCGTTTTAGAACAGAAAATCACAACAAGACAGATATAAACCAGTACTTGAAAATTTAAAACTTTATTTATTATAGCAGAAGGTAAATATGTTTGGTTACATCATCAAAACCAAAGACTAGAGTCAAGTACAAAATATCCATCTTGACAAAATCAAAGTATATAAAAATAAAAAGCATAATCCCAACTTCAATAGACATGATAAAAGATAAGCTGAACTTCACTTCAGCAATCCAAGTACTTCAGAAAAGATCTAAGTCAAGTTCCACTAGTGCTAGTCCCACCCTGAGAATATTGGGGGGGGGGGAGGAAGAAAAGAGGCGAAAACAAAGGGGGTCAGACATAAAGTCTAGCGAGTATGATAACTTTAACAATATAACTTTTAAAGTAACTAGGATAAGATATAACTGGAAGATAAGGTATGACTGTGAAGCAAATGACAGAGTCAAACAGGAGGAATAAGATAATGTTAAGTCGCGCTTCCACATACTTAAGGGTAATTACTAAGTTATACAGAACTAATACTAACTGCACCAATACTAGTCACTCTAAAAGTTGATCCCGCCTACTGAACATAACAGATGTGGTAATGGTAGTTTCGTGTACCCCTAGTTGCTGTCATAGACACCGCCTACCCCTATCTCCACTAGTTGCCCCTACTACCCACCCCATTTTAATTACAATATTTATAATATGGTAGTTGTACTCCTAGCTGCTGTCATAGGTGCAACCTGCTCCTATCTCCACTAGTCGTACCCACTACCTTCCCCATTCGATCGGCTCCCTAACTCGTAGATACCCGTGCTGGTCCTATAGCGGGGTGTATCATAAAGTGGCAACCCGATACAACAAAAGATGCACGGCTTATACCTACACGATGCAACAACGTCTTACCTACCAGCCCGGACCCACGCACGCACATGACCCCATTGGACTTGCGTTGCCACCGCTAACCCGTTTTGGCCTTTTATAGTCAAGCCCAGTAAGCGTGCCCCGTCCTCGACTTGGGTCGAGCTCACCAAGATACTTATGGGTTACTGGTTTGAAACGGGCCCCCACTAATTGACACAAGCTTTCCACCTAAGCTTGGTCCCCACTAATACATCCCACTTAACCCCTTCTTATTCATGTCCACTTACATGTTTAAATTTGGTTAAGTGTTTCTGTTCGTATTTCCACATGCCACCCAAGGCACCCACTAAACCCCCATGTCCTACTTACATGTTTATCTTGGTTAAGTTCTACTAATCGTATTTCCTCATGTCACCCACATGTCACCCACTTAACCCCCATGTCCCACTACATGTTTACTTTGGTTAAGTGTTACTTAATTTATTACTATCGTAACCCCTGTTGGCCCTCTCACATTAGACTGGCATTTGCGGCTGCTGGATTTGCCGGGCGGGTCCGGGCAGTCTTACACCACAAACGAGCCTAACCTCGCGTCCATACAACCGTTATGCATATAGTTTGGGCCTTTGACCTCTTACATTGGGCTACCATTTATGGCTGCTAGTTTTGCCCGGCGGGTCCGGGCAGTCTTACACCACAAATGAGTCCAACCTCGTGTCTTAGGCATTGATTATTATACATAATTTTTTCACCCCAAATTTGGATTAATTATCCCTATTCAAATTTGTCAGTAAATTCCAAATTTACTTATGTCCATAATTTGTCACCTAAATTATGTTCATCTATTTATGGTATATAAATTATACCAATTAACATCACCAATTAATTATATGCCTTTTTAAAGGCTTTTGTCCATAATTGTCACTTAAATTATGTCCACTACTGCACATTAATTACCAATTAATGCCTTAATTAAATTTTATACCTTTAAGGCAATTTACACTGATTTCATTATGCAAATTATACCAATTAGTGTCTCCAATTAATTATATGCCTTTTAAGGCCATTACATACCAATTCACAGTATGTGTATATTTAATATTCCCCTATTATCCCCGCATCGTTTGTTCGCTTAACATGAAATATATATATATACATATATATATATTAGACTAGTAAATAATCTAACACATAAAAGGGGGAAACATCACAAATTTGCACAACACACAAAATAGATCTAATGTGCATCTAACTTGCAATTAAGAATTACAACATAACTTGCATAGACTTTGTATTGCCAATGGACTAAAATCATAGATTTAAAAGGCGTGAACTTGCATGTATGAATATAGTTTTTCACCCAAACTAGCATAGGTAATTGTCACAAACTTGCATAAACTATGTATGTCATAGTTCCAACATAAAGGTGTAAACTTGCATAAACTATGTATGTCATAGATCCAACATAAAGGTGTAAACTTGCATAAACTATGTATGTCATAGTTCTAGACTTAAAGGTGTAAACTTGCATATGGATCTAAAAAGATATGAACTTGCATATAGATCTAAAAAGATGTGGACTTGCATATGGATCTAAGCATGTAAATTAAGTCACATGTTTACATATAAACTAGCATTTGTATTTGAATAAGATTCATAAATTTACATATGATTTAACAACCCAAAACCTGTATAAGATTCATATATATATATATATATATATATATATATATATATATATATATAACACATGATTAAACATCCCAAAACTTGCATAAAATTCATATATATATATATATATATAACATATGATTTAACATCCCAAAACTTGCATAAGATTTATATATATAACATGTGATTTGACATCCCAAAACTTGCATAAGATTCATATATATAACATATGATTTAACATCCCAAAACTTGCATAAGATTCATATGTATACCATATGATTTAACATCCCAAAACTTGCATAAAATTCATATATATAGCATATGATTTAACATCCCAAAACTTGCATAAGATTCATACACATAACATATGATTTAACATCCCAAAACTTGCATAAAATTCATTTACAAATTTACGTATAATCCACAAATGAACTTGCATGTGACTATCTTCTCAATTGAATAAAATTCTAATGTCATAGCATAATCAAGTTATACTTGTATGATTAAGCATAAGGAACAACCTACTAACATAAATTAACAACTTGTTATATATTTACATCATAAATAATACAAACTAGCAAGTCATATGAATCACAACCATATTCTCATAATCCAAAGATAAGCATATCACAACTAAACTAAGAATTATCTTGTCAATGAAATCATACTCACAATGAATCGGATTAGAGATGAAGATAGTGTGTTCGTTGTTGTTTGAATCTTTGATTTGTAATTTCCTAAGCTTCAAGAAAAGATGAGCTAGTCCAACGGCATGACGACTACGGTTCCAATTTTATTTAGGTTTTAGAATGAGGCTTTGGAGTGTTTATATAGGAGTTAGATTTATTTACAGCCGTCAGATCACTGTAGAATCCATCTAGGCCTTAGAAACCAAGAAACGATGTCAACAGACCAACCAGAAATCGCCACCTAAGCCCTAAAACATAAAATTTCGTCATAGACCATTTAAGGCCGACGGTACCAATTCCAAACCTCCTGAGTCGACCCTGGGGTCGACCCAACGGGGCTCGGGTCGACCCATAAAATAGGTCGGTTTGGTGTTTTGCCTTCCCGCTTCCGCTGTTTTGAATTTTTTTCTTGAATTTTAGGTTGAATTTTATTTTATATATACATATATATATTTCTATCTTCCTAATTAACCATTTTCACACTAAACCACTTTTTGAACTGCGTTCACACTAAGCCATTTTTAAGCCATTCCCTTAAAACAAAAATATGGCGCTGGCAGGGATCGAACTTTGTACCCCTAGTATGCAAGTCACGTGTTCCAACCAAATGAGCTACTAAGTCCTTTGCTTACAAACCTTAGAACAATGGTAAACATTATTCTTTAATTTGTTATTTTAATATTCTCAGAAAATACGGGGTGTTACAATACAGTTGGCCGTATGGTTGCTTAAAGATGATGCCTCTTATTGGTGGGAAGTTACTAATGCTGAGAGACAAGTTGAAACTTGGGAGGATTTCAGAATGAGGTTTGAAATGAAATTCCTCTCATAAGCAGAACATAGCCTACAGATGGAGAAATTCTTAGCTCTCAAACAGGGAAGTATGTCAGTCAAGGAATACATTAACCAACTCAACTCAACTAGCTGGCTAGATTCGGACTGGAGTTAGTGAACACTCCCCATAAGAAGGCTCTCCGTTTTGTTAAAGGGTTGAATGAGCGACTGCATAGCCTAGCTATGTCCCATATACCTATGGGTGCAACTTATGAGAGACAGGTGGACATGGCACTGCTATAGGAAGAAGACAAGCATGGCAAGAAAGAGGGAAAGGTGGAAGTGCCTCAAGATAAGAAAGTGGAGGGATCGCAGAATAAGAAGACATACTCAAGGAAGAGAGGGAAGAACAACAAACCCCATGACAAGAGGAAATGTAATTTTTGGGGCATTCCTGGACATCTGATTAAGGTCTGCAAAAAGAAAAAGAGGAAGATGGGTGGTTGTTTTCATTGCAGCAAGACAGGACACATGGCTAAGGACTACCTAAGAAAGCAAGGGCAAGGGCAGAGGACTGGATCTACTTCTGGAGGGCAGGTTCATGCTCTCATAGCACCTCCGCAAGAACGAGGTAGAAATATTTCTGTTGCGAGTTTAGTTTATCTTTTTGATCATCCTATTCGTACACTTTTTGATTCTGGCGCATCGCACTCTTTTATATCCACTATTTTAGTTGAATCTCTGCACCTAGACACCAGTATAGTAGGAGATCCCTTGGTTGTTTCAAATCCAATTGGGGGCTCGACTTATTTGTCAATGATTTGTTTGGATTTGGAAATTTCTATACTAAGCATTGGGTTTAGATGTAATGCCTATGTTTTGGCTTCACGGGCTATGGGTTGATTCTAGGCATGAATTGGTTATCCAATAACGGTGCCATCCTCGATTGTGAAAAGAGAGTAGTTAGACTTATGACTCCCCTTGGTAACACTCTCGAAATCTCTTGTAATCCATACAATCTGTTAAGCTTATCTACCTAGAATCTCTTGATGCGTCTGTTGAAAACTTGCAATATGTTAGAGTAGTCCATGAATACCCAGATGTATTTGAAGAGGTGAAGGGCTTACCTCCGAAGCGCGAGGTAGACTTCCGCATATACCTTGTTGATAATGCAAAACCCATAGCTCTACCCATTAGACACATGGCTCCAAGGGAGAGAAAAGAGCTCAGCAAGCAAGTCAAAGAGCTGCTCGAAAAAGAGTTTATAAGACGGAGTATTTCTGAATTGGGTGCTCCAGTAGTATTCGCAACCAAAGCGGATGGTTCACTTTACCTATGCGTTGACTATAGGGAGCTAAACAAGCTGACCAAGAAGAATAGGCACCCGCTTCCAAGAATAGACAACTTGTTTGATCAGCTTGTAGGTGCGTCGGTTTTCTCCCAACTAGATCTGGCTACCGAGTTTCATCAGCTAAGAGTGGCTGAAGACAGCATTAATAAGACCGCGTTCAGAACACCGGATGGTTTCTTCGAATGGATTGTCATGCCTTTCGGCTTGACAAACGCACCTTCTTATTTTGTTGACTTGATAAGCAGGGTGTTTAGGGAGCTCCTTAATAAGTTTGTGGTGGTCTTCGTAGACGACATTTTGATTTTCTCGAAGAATGTAGAAGAGCATGCTTTGCATTTAAGGTAAGCCATGGATACTCTTCGTGCACATCAGCTGAAAGCCAAATTCTCCAAATGTCATTTCTGGAGAGAAGAAGTGAGGTTTCTTGGACATGTGGTGTCCAAAGAGGGGATAGCTGTGGACCTCGCAAAAGTAGTTGCGGTGCAAGATTGGAAGGTTCCACAGAATGCTACCGAAGTCCAAAGCTTTCTCGGGCTAGCAGGCTTTTACCGAAAGTTCATTAAAGACTTTGCGAAAATCTCAGCCTCACTCGCAAGATTGACCAAGAAGAACCTAACTTTCGTTTGGGATTTGGATTGCGATATTGCTTCCAACGTTTGAAAACGGATCTAACAACAGCCCTAGTTCTGACATTGCCTGATGGGAGCAAAATGTTTACCGTATACACAGACGCATGCAGTACAGGATTAGGCGCTGTCTTGATGCAAGAAGGCAAGGTAGTTTGTTATGGGGGAAGGCAATTGAAGGCACATGAGAAGAACTACCCAACTCATGATTTGGAGCTAGCTGCCATTATTTTCACTCTTAAGTCATGGCATCATTATCAACTAAGAAAAAGGTTTGTATTGTTTACTGACCATAAATCATTAAAGTACCTTTTCTCAGAGAAAGATCTTAACTTAAGACAACAAAGGTGGATGGAATTTCTGGCCTCATATGATTTTGAGATTTTCTATACCCCTAACAAGGGCAATGTAGTAGCAGACGCCTTGAGTAGAAAGAAGCTGACCTTAAGTCCTCTCTTTGTAGAAAGGCAAAGCTTGGAGTACATAGAAAACTTTAACTTTAGACCCTCCTCTGAAATTGTACCTGGTCTGTTAGCATCGCTAGAGGTGCGGCCTACTCTTTTGGAATCAATATGAACCGCGCAACGAGAAGACCCTCAGCTAGTTGATATGATGGATAAGCTAATTAAGGGTGAGACTTCTAGTCACCTCAATAGATACTCCATCGATGATAAGGGTTGGTTGAGACAAGTTGGAAGGCTATGCGTCCCACAAGCAAGAGATTTGGTGAAGATGGTTCTCTAAGAAGCACATCATTCTAAGATGACCATACACCCAGGTGGAGATAAGATGTATAAAGACATAAAAGGGGTTTCTTTTGGAATGGCATGAAGAGGGATATAGCTGAGTTCGTCACTAAGTGCTTGATATGCCAGCAAGTCAAAGAGGAGCAGAAGAAGCCTGGTGGTCTGCTTCATCCTCTAGATGTCCCATAGTGGAAATGGGATAGCATTTCGATGGACTTTGTTGATAGGTTGCCTAGGTCAAGAAGGGGCAATACCAGTATTTGGGTAATAGTGGACATGCTCACTAAAAGCACTCACTTTATCCCTGTTAAGAGTAGAAGGACTGCCTCGTCCCTAGCATCCATTTATCTTAAAGAGATAGTTCGACTCCATGGGATACCCTCTAGCATAGTGAGTGATCGAAATCCTATCTTTACGAGCGAGTTTCATAAGAGTTTGCATGAGGCTGTAGGAACACAACTATGCTTAAGCATGGCCTATCACCCCCAAACCGATGGTCAGACGGAAAGGGTGAACAGAGTATTAGAAGACGTCTTGAGACTGTTCATTCTTGATTTTGGAGGGACATGGGAGGATCATCTTCCTTTGGTGGAATTCGCTTACAACAATAGCTACCAAGCCACCATAGGCATGGCGCCCTTCGAGTATTTATATGGAATACCATGCCGATCACCAACTTGTTGGTGGGAGTCTGCAGACAAGCTCGTACTTGGGCCAGACATGATTAGAGAAACTTTAGAGAAGGTGGATTTGATAAGAAGACGAATGAAGACTGCACAAGATAGACAAAAATCCTACGCAGACAAAAGAAGGACTGACCTTGAGTTTGAGGTTGGAGATAGGGTGTTCCTTAAAGTATCTCCTTTGAGGAATGTCATTCGCTTTGGGTCCGTAGGAAAGTTGGCACCAAGATTTGTAGGACCATTTCCTATCATTGAAAGGATTGGGTCGATGGCTTATAGAGTAGTGCTACGCGAAAGACTGGCTGGAGTTCATAATATTTTTCATGTTTCTCAACTACGAAAGTGCTTACATGAGTATGCGGAAGTTGTGGAGCCAAGTATACTAGAGGAAGTAGAAGTGGATCGAGAAGCGACTGTGAGAAGAGTTCCAACTCATATCTTAGGTACGGAAGTCAAAAAGCTACGCAACCGAGAAGTCAAGCTTGTTAAAGTTCAATGGAGTGACGCTAAGGAAGATGCGACTTGGGAAACTGAGAGAAAAATATGTGCAGCCTACCCTTTTCTTCTTTTTGAGCGTACCTCCTTGATCTCTTTTTCCATAAGTTTATACACGCTTATATCTATCTTTTAAGTATATCTCCTCGGTCCTATTATTTATCCTTAGGTAGAAATCAATGGATGTAAACATGTATTTGAAACAAGTTATGATTGATGGTTGCGAGTGGTTGCAAATGGTTGCTAGTGGTTGCTCGTGGATGCATATACACACACATTAGGTACTAGATCGGCTCAGTCACTTTCACATTGCATATGCATATATGTATTTGTATATGGATTGAAACTTGGAATGTTATCATATGGACGTTGCATTTGTATGGATGATTGTGCAATCATGTAAAAAGTATGATTAGGAACAATTGCATGCATAATGGACTCATGGCACTGACATAATTTGCATTAAGGAGGTCAACTGAATCAGTAGACCGCCTGATTTTGCATTAGATAAGGACATACACACACACTCTGCATACAAGCATGAAAACATTAGAAATCTTTTAAGCACAATGGATGCCGGTGTTTGATGGTTGAGTAGATGGATGATTGAATGGTAGGATATACATTCTTCGTGACTTGAAGATTTCGGGGACGAAATCCTTTAAGGAGGGGAGAATGTAACACCCTGAATTTTTTGTGTCTATTAAAAGAACGAATTAAAGAATACTTAATTTTTAATGTGAGAATTAAGGGAAACGGGTTACGCAATTGCGTTTATCTTGAAATTCTGCTTGGAATAGAGTCCAAGTTTTCATAAATTGGACTTCGTATGAAGAAGTTATGGCCTTCAGAAGTTTCAGAAATTTAAATAAATTAAAACAACTCAGATTTAAATTCAAAATTCAAATGAAAACAAAGAAGCGGGCTATGCGGGATTTTTCCCGCCCTAGGCCAGGTCGACCAGGGGGTTGATCTCCCCTATACAGGTCGACCTGGGGGTCGACCTATCCCCTCACCCAGATCCAAAACAGTGACGATTCCGACTTGTTGCTGAGTCTTTTCTGACCTGTTGCTGAGTCATTAGGGCATAGGTGGCAATTCTGGATAACTTTATCTAGTTTGGACGGTTATGATTGCTCCTAAGATGATCTAACGGCTCTTATAAGTTTAAACCTCTATAAAAGAAACCGTATTCCTCAATCCTAAATCACACAAATTCATTCCAAGGAGCCACCATGCTGTCCATGATCGTCCTAGCCTAGCCACTATTTCTTCTTCAATTAGAAAACAAGTTAGAAGCTATGAATCAAATCAAATTTAGATAGTATACGTCAAGGGATTGCTTTTCAGTTTCAGAAAGCAGATCCCAGAAAAAGACTTTTTTTTTTGTAAGTCCTGTTATTATTTAGATGTGAACGATTAAAAGTTATGATTTGTAATAAAGTGAAAAATAGAGTTATTCCTAGTTGTAAGATAATGATGATGCTGATTCATGTCTATTCTTATAACGATTCTATCGTATATGCTTATGAGGCTATTGTGGTTATTATGTTGATGTTAAACCAATCATGTATTATGTAAATTTGGTGACTTTTTCATGTTATGTTACAAGTTATTAGGCTAATACATGTATTATGTTTAGATCTACGTTTAGATCTATGAAAATTGGATCCAAGATAAAAGGTTACATTTACATGCCTAGTTGGATTTGTGTAATTCCATATGCTTAAGATTCATGTTTATTGGATCCAAAATAAAATTTCACATTCACATGCATATTTGAACTTGTGTAATTCTATATGCTTAAGATTCATGTTTATTGGATCCAAAATAAAAGTTCACACTCACATGCCTAGTTGGATTTGTGTAATTCAATACGCTTAAAATTCATATTTATTGGATCCAAAATAAAAGTTTGCATTTACATGCCTAGTTGGATTTGGGTCTTAAGACTTATGTTAATTGGATCCAAAAATGCAAGTTCATTATTTTATGCCAAATTTACATGACATATGTTTAGTTAGATCCTTATTATTATAGTTGTATGAATGGTACATGCTCCTTTCTTTCCCCTTTTGTAGATAAGCTAGGCTAAGTTGCGAGCCTAACATTCTGTGTTAATTTTGCGAACGTATGATGGGGGTAACGTTAGGAATAACCTTAAATTTCATATTATTGGCATAATTTAGCCCATAAATATATGAATGATTAGTGGCATAAAAATGGTATAATTTATATACCTAAAAATTAAGAATATGATTTAGAGGGAAAATTGGGCATGACTTGAATGACAATAATTGTGGATAATTTACATATAAATATGAAAGGTAAATATGTAAATTAAGTAAAAGACGAATATGCCTAACCCGAGGTTAGATTGAGTTACGGTGTAAGACTGCCTGGAACCGCCCGGCACATCTAGCAACCGTAACAATATATATCTAATGTGAGAGGTTAGTGCATCAAGCCCAAAAGAACCCGAGGTTAGATTGAGTTGCGGTGCAAGACTGCCCAGAACAGACCGACACATCCAGCAACCGCAACAATACATATCTAATGTGAGTGGTTGGTGTTTAATGAATGAATTAAAGCTAAGACAGGAATGGTAGGGTTAAGTCAATTAAGGCAACACTTAACTAATACAACATGTTAACTAAACTGATGGGTGGGGTTAGGTTAATTTGAGAACACTTAACCATTTTAACATGTTGATTAGGAAACCTTAGTAACGAGGACCCATTTCAGCAGTAACCCACATAGATGTATCACGGTATCCTAAACTAGGCAGGGTTGGGCACAATTACTGGGCTGATTATAAGCGGTCAAAACAACGACAGGTGGTGCGTCAGTGTAGGTTTCGACAAAGTGCGGTCATGCACGTACCCCGGAGTGGAAAAAGCAGGCACTGACATCAATAATTATACTCTATGCATCTTGAATTGTGTCGGGTTGCCACCATAGGATTTGATACACACCATGGTGGGACCAGCATAGGTATCTACAATTAAGCGGGGCCGAATGACACAAGTGGTAAACATATACGAGTAGGAGCCGATCGATAAAAAGGGGGTCATTTGTCTTGAACATGTGGTGCTATATGAAACACTTGTAAGTAGGCGCAGAGAAATAGAAATGAGTGCGATAGCATATTCATTCTTATTATCCTATTTCTAGGGTGTTGTCCTAGATTCAGTTTATTCATATCATAAACCTTTTTCTTATTTACATGCTAAATATTCACTCGACTTACTAGACTCATGTCTGACCCATTTTCTTTCGTCTTCTTTTCTTCCATCCCCCCCCCCCAGGTCCGCAGGGTGGGAATACTTCAGCTTAGTTCGGATCATTTCCAGCTTGAAGAGAGTAGATGTATTGCTTGGAATCTCTTTCCTTGGGCTATGGCTTTGGATACTCTCTTATTGGGGATTTATGATGCCTTACTGTTGTTTTAATGCTTCTTTATGTTTTAATTCAAGACATTGATTTTATTGTAATAATTTGGAAGTGGGTTTGAGACAGTCATTGTAATGTTTTAACTGAACCATGTACGTATGAAATAAATTTGGTTTTTCCGCTGTTTATATGTCTATCTTGTAAATTATCCGTATCTTTTACCTATAATGCTCTACCGAAGTTAAGGCGTTCCCTTTGTGAGTGACCTTAACAAAGGTGTGGTGTTTCATCTTGAAATAGTTTTTCATTAATTGAGGGGGAGAGAAGAGTGGGGCCATAGCCATCATAGAAAGAGATATACTAATCAATGGATATCTATATTGTAGGCCTAATGAAGCTGTCGTTTACAGATATTGAAATCACCAGACTGAGTTTCGTGTAAGCGCCTAGCCTGATAGCGGAACTTAGTTGATAAATATCACGCCTTTGTAGCATGTCGATGGCTTAGTACGCTTTCGTAGCGCGGCCTAGTATGCTTCCGTAGTGTGACGATGAAGGCTTAGTACACTTTTATAGCACGACCTAGTACGCTTTCTTAATGTGACGATGTAAATCTAGTACTCTTCCGTAGTGCGGTGATTGAGATCTTTCGAGGATGGTACTATGGGAAGTACCTTGATATGATTGGCATATAACTACACATATATATGATTTATTGAGTTAACCTACTTGCAATAGATGAGTATGATTTATGCGTAAATTCGAAAGTGTAATAAATCCAAATAACATAGTTAAGGTAAACTAGTGATACAACGATACATGTAGTGTTACTTATAGTGAGTATCATTTGTCCATTCACCAGAACTTGTGTTCTGACCTCCCTCCTCATAAGAAACTCGCAGGTTAGGCAAGTGGTAGAGATTTTTCTGCTTAGAGACACTTGCTAATCAATGTCATTATTATGCTAACTTTTTACTTATTATATTTTCTTCATATCCTCTATGAAATATACTATCATGAGCTATAAAATATTTATCTTTGCCTTTCTATAGGATACCAGACAAACTAACTCGGGTTTCTATGGACTTGGATTTTATCATTTTGCTAAACATTCGAGCACATTGAAATTTAGGTTGTTATAAAGTACATGTCAAATTATACATGGAATAGCCAGTTGATCACTTCCTGAACAGTTACTCATGCTGACTCCAACCTAACGCTAATATACTCAATCAATAGTACCTAGGGTAATAAGAAGCAATGCATAAAAATTCTCGTAAAGCAACCATCTTGTGTTAAAGATAGTAATCTCAAATACTAAAATAAAGTAGGACAATGAGCATGGAGCACCAAACCTGACTTGTCCTTGCATCCTAGAGTTAGGACATATACTAATATATAATAGTCTAGGATCATCATGTGAAAAGATGTCTAAGTACTAAGGTAATAGTAATCAAGCAAACATAACATCCATCCTCATGCTTAGTTATTCATTGCATTAATAACCCTAGCTCGATATTTCGTATCATCGTGGAGCGCGCAGAGAAGGAAAATGACTGGCTTTAGACGGAGGAAAGAAAGAGGTAAAGATACTAGCTCTTAAGAATTACTGATTCTGGCACTCCCCTAGCTTTCGTCTCTCAGTGTTGGCCGAGCGAAGTGCTTTCGCCGTTCTTCCTGATCCCTATGCATTTCACCGCTCCACCGGAAATTCCCGTGCTCCAGTAGACACATTTGTTGGGCCTAGATGGTCCACAGAACTAAGAACATATGGAACTGAAAAATATCTGAAATGATTTCAATATTGGACCTTGGACATATAATAGTTATGAATTGAATCACTTTTAGAAAGAAGATCTTTTGTCTGGTATTTAGTACTTTAGTCTCCCTATCCACTAAGGACCCGACAAGTTCTAATATCGACACACTCTACCACACTCACTACATTATAATGGCCGTAGGCTATAGCAGTTAATGCTACCCAAGTAAAAATGTCAACAGATTCTGAGGTCGAGGTAGATATTGACAAAGCATTAACAGACATTGATTTATTCTCCCTTAAAGATATACCGAAATCTTAAATTTTAAAAACTCCTTTGCACAAATACTTGTATCAAAGTCTATCTCTAGACAGCCTATATAACTCCCTGGGAAGTCATAGCAGTCTCGGAATAATCCCCGATGATCGTTGTTTATCATATGGCACCATCCTGTATCCCTTTTACCCTTTAATAGTCACACACAAATATAGCTCATTGTTGTTTACTCTACACCTTGTAATTTAGGTAGTTGTATCTAGGGTCATTCTTCTAAAAGTATATTCACTTTCCAATACTCATGTACCATAAACCTACCAACACGTTGATCCGCCTTTAAACTACTCCACCGATCCAAAGTTACATCCCCTACATCGATTTGAAGCCGCACCATCTCCCACTGCTCTAAGTTCAGTTAACCTCTATCAACTCAAATCCTTCCACTTTATTCCAATGCAGAACCAGTGTTGGGAAGATGATAATTCAGAGTTAGTAGATCATGCCGACACAAAGTTGGTAGATCATGCCAAACAATAGTTGGTAGATCATGTCAATCCAGATTTAATGAATGATGTCGATTAAATCATGATCCTCTTAACGAATCCGAAGTCTTAGATCCAACAACGATTTGAAGTTAAAATGACATGTCGATCTGGAGCCAGTAACCCACCCGACCCGAAAATGTCTAAGTCGTAACCCAAGCAGACAACTACAAATTACTTGATCTTAGTGTGTTGCTTCTTGGGTCCTTCTTTGTCACCCCCTACGGATCACCCCCATACAAGTGAGTGGTTTAGATGGAATATAATTTAAACCAAGAAGCACAACATTTTGATCCCCTACATGTATTTTTGCCTTTTAATCGACATTTTCATGCATTCTCACATGCTTATAGCAAGCATATAACTTTATAAACACATCAAACAAGCATTTATTCATGTCAAAGTAAATCAAAGGGTAGACCTAGGGAAATTTCATATATTCATATAGTTTTTCTATGAATCCCTACCGCATGATATATACCCATAAACATAATCCAATCAATCCGAACTATGTATAAGCAATAGCCTGAATAAGCATGACTTACAAGCGTTTTTATGGAATTTTAGAAGGTGATTTATGCCTAATACATCCATACTATAAAAAAGCACTAATCACTCACCTTAGTCCAAAAAATCTCCCTAATCTCTTTCAAAACTAGTCATTAAGGTGGATCCCTAAATTATTGCACTAGCAAACCTTTAAGTTTTAGGTATATTTACATTAATCTCTCCTTAATGGAAATATTTGTCTAATTAAAGTAAGTTTAATGACTATTTAGAATAAATAGGCCATTAATGGGGTAAATAACTATTTTTGGAAGTGGTGGAAAATGTATAGAAGAAGGTCTCCTATCTCCTTAAGCCCCCATATTATAATTGAAATGGGCCATAAACCTACATCGTTAGTGGCCCTAATAACTCATTTGCGTTGTCTAAACTTCATAAAACCTTAAAAATTCATGTATCTCGAAATATGGATCCATTTTCTTAATGTAACTACTCTATAGAAAGAAAAATCATCGTTTTGACCCAATGAAAGTAGTTTCAGATCCAAATTCGTCTTTAGTCTAAAGTTAAGGACAAAAAAGATTCCGTAGAGTAAAACGGTCATTAAAAAATTCACTAGAATTTTATGGATGAGAAAATAACTTAGTAATCATTTTCATAAATTAAAGAGTCATACAACCCCATGTATTAATAATATAAACATTCTATGATCTTCTGATAGTAGAATACGGGACATTACATTTTCCACCACTTTAGAATTTTTTTCAAAATCCCTAAACAAGTTAATACAGTCATCCTACATGCCTACCATTCACATATGAGTTTAGATAGTAGTCATAATCGGACATCCACACATAGCAACTAAAAATATGAAATATAATCTGAACCTAACCTTGCAAGAAGAATACTGAACTAACTTACATTAATGATATCATAATGAAATAAAGTGATAAATTAAAATTATTACAAAGTGAAGCTTTCTGAACGTGACATCCTCACACTTTTGCTGGTCTCCAAGATGCAATTTCTCTCACTCCGTCAGACCTTTACTAGCTTTACTGCCATTTTTCTAAGTTGCTTTACCTTATGTTCGACGATACAAATAAGCCTACGAGTTGCTGAAGCATCTGGTTTCACCTCGATATCAGCTAAAATTTGATGTGATAATTATACTTAAATCATGAATAAACTTCTTTAAATCAGAAATATGCAACATGTTGTACACTTCTACGATTTTCTTAGGTAAGTCGACTCTACAATCTATGCTCCTAATCTGTTTGAGAATCGAAAAATGTCCCAAAATCTCGATGCCAACTTCCTTATCCTACTAAATCGAATCATCTTTCTCAAAGGACAAATATTAACAAACAACAAGTCAGCAATAGAGAATTCTAGATAGCCTTTTATCGATAAAACTTTTTGTCTGTCCTAGGCAGTTTTTTATCCATTTCTGAATGATCAAAATTTTCTCTGAGGTCTCCCTAACCAAATCAGGCCCAACTATTAGTTTCTCGCTCGCTTCCCACCAACATGAAGGAGTGTTTCATATTTTAGCATATAAAACTTCATACAATGTCATACTAATGCCAGACTAGTAACCATTGTTGTACGAAAATTCAATAGGATGCAAATAATCATCCCACGAACATCGAAAATCTAATATGCTAACTCATAATAGAATCTTCAAGATATGATTCACCCTTTCAGTTTGGCCATCAGATCAAGTGTGATAAGCTATGATGAGGTGTAACTTAAACTGAAATACATCTTGTAAGCTTTTGCAAAACCCACTGGTGAAAAAACAGGGATATGTCTTTCACAATACCTTTCAGCGCTCCTGGGAATCATATAGTCCATCTTACATATAAGTTGGCTAGCTTTGCTATTGTTCTGCACAAACTAATAGGTTTAAAAATGGTTCTCTTGTTCAGCTGATCAACGATGACCCAAATATTATCTTATTCTGCTCAAGTACTTGGTAGACCATCAATGAAATCCATTGACATTTGTTCCCGTTTCCATTCAAGAACCTTTACCAATTGCAATAACCCACTAGTATATTCTGGTTAGCTTTAACTAATTGGTAGTTCATGCACTTCGAGATGAAATGTCCTATTTCATTTCTTTATTCCTTCCCAGTAATAGGTTTGCCTCATATTTTGGTACATATTTTTATTGTCAGGATGTATGGTCATCCTCAAGTGGTGGCACTCATGAAGGACTTCATCTCTTAATCTTTCAACATAATAACAAATAATCTCTCATCCTTATAGAGCCAACTATCTTGGTTGAATTTGTACATTCTCATACCCTCAGACTCTTCTCCAGCTTTTATCTTGGTGGCAATCTTAACTAATTTGGGATCAATCCTTTGGCCAGAACCAACCCCCTCAATTAGAGTGGGTCTGCCAGTCAAGCTCGCCAACATTTTTGATTCTAACTAACATCTAGGCCGAAAATCAGAATCAACGATATACTCAAGCTGCTTCTATTCTAAGAACATAGCTCCAAAGCTAGCATATCACATACCCAAATACCAGTGATAGCATCAACATTTCCATATGTATACGCAATATCAAAACCATAAAAGGCCAAGAACTCCGACAACTGCTGGTGGTAAAGGTTAAGAGCCATTTGTGAAAAGTGGTACTTCAATAATTTGTGGTCAGTAAACAATTTAAACCTCTCTCCTGAAAGATAATTCTTCAGTACCTTCAATGAAAACACGGTCGTTGCTAATTCTAAATCATGATTGTAGTACCTTTTCCTATGTTGTTTTAGTTATCAACTAGCATATGCGAAGATTTTAATTCTTTGCATCAACACATACCCAGTCTGATGCCACAAACATCTATGTATACCATTATTTTTACATTCCCGTTAGGAATAATGACCACAAGTGCACATGTCAACTTTTCCTTTGTACTCATGTACGCAAGCTTACATCTGGCTTCTCAAGAAAAATTCCAATTCTTCTTTGTTAACTGAGTCAACGATGCCACTATCTTGGAGAAGTCGTAAATAAATCTTTGAAAATACCTAACTAATCCTAAGAAACCCCTCACATCAATAGTGCTCTTCGGTGCAGTCCAGTCTTGAACTATTACGACAATCCCATTATCTATGTTGATACCTTGCTTGGACACAACATTACACAAGACCCTCATCTCTCTTCTTTAGTAGTGATCCTTAGGAAACTATGCAATCAACCGGTGTTCTCTTAACACCTCAAGCACAATCCTCACATTTGTCTTGTGTTCTTCGTCTATCCATTAGTACACTAGAATATCATCGATGAACACAAGCACATTCCTATTAAGCTGATCACTAAAAACATGATCCATAAAATTCATGAAGTATGCTGGCACATTCTTAACTAACCACTCATACAATTCGGATGGCGTCTAAAATACCATGTTCAACATAATCTACTTTTCCACTCGTAATTAATGAAATTCCACCATGAGATCCAACTAAGAAGATATCTTAGCACCATGAAGTTCATTGGATAAATCATTAACACATGGAAATAGATACTTATTCTTCTTCATCACCTTGCTTGGTTCATAGTAGTCCAAACACAATGTAAGGGAGCCATCTGACTTCTCAACGAATGTAACAGGCTCTCCCCACTAAGATAAGCACAAGCGAATGAATCCTTTTCAAAAAAGTCTACTAACTTGCACATAATTTTATCATTGTTCTCTTGATGACATCCTTCTAAGGAGCATCACTTCGGGTATTGCGTCCTTCATCAAATTGGTACAAATCAAAATACTCCATGGAAATAGGTAGAAACTCATTAAGAAGAAATCAAGCGAATATAGAAATCTACCAAACACCTCATCACTAGGTAGGCGACTTAACACTGTCCTATATCCATGATTCACTCCTATATTCATCGAAGAACTTTAGTAGTCCACTGCTACTCCATATCTATGAAGCCAATCAACTTCAGAATAATACTAAACTCAGCAAAACCTAAAAGAAAGAAATTATAACCAAAAAGAAACTATGACTTAATTAGGCTAACCCATGACAATTCATACTAAGGCTAGTGGGGCGACCAATAGGGTTTGTCATAGTCAATGGTCAGTCAAATACTTAGGGTTTCAATGTAGTCAAATGGAAAGCCTTGGTATCGAATAAAAATCGAATGGAAAGACAAATAAGCATAAAGCATACCTTAAGTAACAATGCTTCTTCCCTTTGTACTTCGCTGATGGGGCATCTGACGAAGTTCAAATGACATTGATAGCATAAGCTTTCACCAAGTACTTCTTTTTCTAAGATTCTGGACAATCTTTCTATAGCATCTCCCATTGTCACAATTGAAGCATTTCATTTTTCTAGTCCTACAATCTTGATGTGACCTTTCCCATAACTATAGAAAGTAACCTCGGACTTGATTTTCTCTTTTTTTACCATCATTAGTCTAAGAAGATTTTCTTTTATTGTTCCACCTTTTATTGCCTCCCATGCCCACCTGTGACTTCGACTCCTCCTTTGAAATGTGAATAATAGTCTTTAAACTAATGTAAAGGCTTTTCTGTCTCAGGACCTACCCAGCAAAAGCCTCAAAAATCTTATTGATATGACTTAGGAGTTTTTCTCGTAAGTAATCATCCATGTCAATGATGAATTTCTCATTATCATTGGTTGGACTATTATTCAAGGCATTTCATACTTGATAGATTGAATTCAACAACATATTTGAAGATGGTCAAGTCCTCTTGCTTTAGCCCTACAACCCCATAGGAAAACTCTAATTTTTATGCAATTAGAATAACTCTCTTCAAACTGAGCTTTGAACTGATTTCAAGAAATTTGATCCTTGGAAATTTTGATAGCGTTCCACTAGTTCATATCTCTCTCTAAATTTGACGAGAGGCCAACCTCCTTTTTATAGCACCATTAAGCTCAAGATGCTCAAAGATGCATAAGTGTCAAGCCAATCTTGAATTGTTCATAGCTGACTCCGTTCATTGGAATAGTTTACAACCTAGTCTGGTATCGCCTTTGTTCAACTTTTTAAAGTATACTCTAGAAGCCAACATTGGTTCACCACCTTCAGTAATATTCATATCACTTCCTTGAGAATTTATCTTCCAATCCCTCATAAATGTAGTGAAAATTCCTGAATATTAGGATTATTAGCTCCTGAGCTAGTTCCTTCCTCAACTCTAGAGATAGAGTTCCTAAATGTATTCCTTATTCGACAATTAATTGTTCAATCGTTAGTAAACGACCATAATCCTTTCAAAGAATCCTACTTAGTAGTGTATTCATATGTATATACTAGAGCGTGCATTTGCATGTGAACTTGAAAATCAAAATATACAATAAGTATGCACTCTCATATAAATATCCTCTACTTGAGTACTTTCACATAGGTTAAATGACACATTCTAAGCTCTAATACCAAATGTAATGACCTTTGTATACCTCAATACCCAAATGATGTGCTGGAATGGTACTTAGCTGATGCAAGGTGATCAAGAGTTAAATGATAATAAAATAACCTAGAATACTATCATAGATATCATTACGCATCAAATGAAGTATAATAAAATAACATAATTGATATAAAATGGGTAAGACAGTAAATAAGCAATAATGAACCAGAAACATCAAAGTAATAGTTTCATATATCATAAAAAAGATGGTGTGATAACAACTCAAATGAATAATTTCTGAATAAAAGTACTATTAGGCCTTATAGTACTAAATAGCAGAAAGTAATAGAGTAGCTATAGATAATATAGGGAGTAGCCTCATGCTCACTCCAAATTGTCTCTAATTTATTTAGGTAAGAGTACCCAGAATAGCAGGAAGCAACAAATAAAACTCCAGTTGTTGACCAACATTTTGGTAAAAGCCATCACAACCAAATCTATACCTAAGATAACCTATCTCCTTATTCTGGAATGACTCATTCATCAGTCGACCGAAACATCGCTCGACCTAACTCAGTAATTCTCAAGTCGAAGCTCACTTCTTCAGTAAATGGATCGGAGTCCCAAGACGAGGTCGATCGAACCAATTGATCGACCCCAACTATGAAGATCCACTCCTATGCTACACAATAAAGACTGATTCTGAAGGATGCTTTATTAGTCAAACTAGGACCATTCAATTTCCTCATTCCAAGGCCCACGTATGCCTTGAAAATAAAAAAGATGACCTATTATGGTGTGCATACTCCAAGTCATGAGCTCCACGTAGGACGCATATACCAAGGAGAACTATTCATCAGCAGGAGAATAGGACCCACCACCTATAATTACTTTTCTGATCAAGAAACACGTGGCTGGCGCCGGGTCGGATGAAGGCCATGTAGCATTCCAATCAGCTCGATTCCTTTCCTATAAATACATCATTTCCTGAAACAGAAAGCATGCGAAAAAATTCCACTGAAAAGTTCATGGTTGTCACTACAAAAATAGCCTACCGTACACTTCGACTCTTCAACACTCGTAACATAAGGATTTTGTGTATACCGCTTCTTTCTCTACTTTCTTTCTATCAAAGCAACTGTAACCTTTAATCGATAGTATAAACAGAGATTATAAGTGAACGTAGGCTTGGTTGAAGCCGAACCACTATAAAAATATTGTGTGTCTCCCATGTTTACTCTTTTTTGAATTCCGTGATTATATTTGTTTGTGGGTAACATATTTTGGGGGTTGACTGTTACTAAACTAACTTTTGACGTCAACACCTTGGCGCGCTAGGAATGGGGGCTAAACCTATGCTAGGAATGGGGGCTAAACCTACGCTAGTCCTTAAAGAAATAATGGAAAAACGGAAGAAGGATGTAACACCTTCCCACACTCAACCTACTGGTCCAGCAGACGCAACTGCGGAGACAAGCCAAGAGGCTTCCTCCCATGAAGAAATGTCCCAATACTTAACCAGGGACGACATGGATGGTGTTCTAGCCGAACTCAGAGCACATATGGCACATTAAGACGAACTCCTCAAAAAGTAGCAAGAAATGATGAATGATTTCCTTTCTCAGATGGAAGAAAGATCGAGCAACCATGCATCACTTCCTGCACCAGGCACGACTTGGGCAATAGCTAACCTTCCAACCAATGAAATCCAAGCCCTAGATTGGTCTACTGCTCAACCTCCACCTGGAACAGCTTCACTTCTCGTTCGACTGAATTTTAGGTCAGATCGATCAATGCAACCTTCGAATCGACTAGATCCTAGTTCGATGCAACCTTTGGCTCGATCCGATATCTTACCGCAAACCAAACTAATACTGCCTCCTACTCAGCCTTCCTAACATGTCAATCCAAGAAGGGCTGGGGGCAGCAACCTTCCGTCTCACCAAGACCACTCTACCAAACTGGTTCCTAGCATAATGAAGGGAGATGCTACCAAAAATCACCATGTTATTCCCCCGAGTGAGGGCAACGCCGAATCTCGAGCTGATAACACTCACCAAAACTGGTACAATTCTACCGTCATGGACATGGTTTGGCCCAAATCACATGCGGACCATGGGGTTCCAGACAATCCCGAACCAACAGGCGAGGCTAGGGACTACCTCCACCTATTACTTGTGGGTCGCACCAAACTGGCCCTAAGAACTCTAGACATGCTTCCACCCCGTAACGGGATTCTCACTAATGTCCACGGTGCCGAATTGGTTTCGTGGCAACAACTTCTCAGGGATTGAAACCCGATTGCTAACATCATTAAGTGCTTAACTCGAGGCACCACTTCCCAACACGACGTGGATAATGTCCATCGCGGTCCATTCGCACGGGAAATCAGGAATTCCCGAAACCTACCTGACTTCAAACTTTCGTCCTGGAACCCTACAATGGCTAGACCGATCTACCTTACATCTTATGCGGTATATGCGCCATATGGACGTACTATGAGCATCGATCAATGTCATGGCCAAGTGCTTCCCTCTCTTCCTAACCGATTTGGCGGCCTTGTGGTTTCGACAGCTAAAAACTGAATCGATCAACAGTTGGAATATGGTGGTAACCCACTTCATCGAACAGTTCAGAGTCCACATATCTTGATCGAAGAGCATCATGTTCCTCACATCTATCAGGCTCTGGTCCGGAGAGACCCTACGCTCCTTCTTAGAAAGGTTCAGCTGTGGCATCGGTTGATCGACTTGAACCATCGATGGTTCTTATGGCCGCCATGGATGGAGTCTTGGATAAATCAGACTTCAAAATCTCTCTTCAGAGAGACCCTCCCGGAGACATTAGAGACTTCTACTCTAAAGCAGGCAGATTCCTCCGACAAGAAGATGCTAATATCGAGATGGAAAATCTCGAAGTACTTGCCACAAATTATGGAGGACCACCCACCATTATCCAAAGCAAGGGTAAAAGGAAAGTCGCAAAAAAGAGTGACAGAAATGTGTAGTTTCGGAGAGAGCCCAAGTGTGATAACTACACCAAGCTCAATTTCTCACCATTGGACATATATCTCGATGTAAGAGGATCTCTTCCTTTTCCAATGCCTCCCAAGAGGGAGTCGGCCCAAAGAGAACGTGATCAGGAAAGCACCGCGTGTTTCACGACATGGTAGGTCATGGTACCAACGATTGCAGACACTTGTGAGATCTCATCAAAGAAAGGGTCAGATGTGGAGAGATACCCGAGTATGTTAAGAAATTGACATTATCCGCACCGCCACAGCTACCTTCCCAAGCTCCTCAGATCGGTCCTCATGTTTCTCCAAATGGGAAGGACCTTGAGCCTAGCAACTGCAGTATCATCATCAACTGATCTGGATTAGATCATTGTGGATACGCCCAATTCCTAGGTTGTAAGAAATGTACTTCTGCTATTTTAAATAAAGTGGCTATTTTGAAGTACACACATACGAGATTAGGATTTAATCCCAAAGAGTTCTTTGGATTCAACTATAAACCTATTAGGATTTGTTTCGGTTCTGTAAATCTTATTAGAAGCAATAAGATTTATTTCTCGAGCATGGATTATGTTTGACGAGCCTAAGTAATTTTCCTGTACATTGAAAAGTCCTCAACCCAAAATCAAGCATGGTTTATGCTCATCCCTAAGGTATGGCTAATACCTAAGCATATGATTCATTCATTAGGTAACTTTATCCCAAACCAAGCATGGTTTATGCTCGTCTCTATGGTATAGTTAATACCGATACTAATACTCTACTTGTTAAGATATGACAAGCTTAACTCTCTTTCAATATGAGTTGGATAATACTCGAACCAAACCTTGTCAGGACTTGACAAGTAAATGCTACTAAATTATGAGTATGGTTTATACTCAATCTTTTTTGAAAAATCATACCTAGAGCAAGGTTGATGCTCGACTCTAGGTGCCCAGGTATGGCTTATACCCAAAAAATCGGGCAGTTTCAGAAAAAGCATAGCAAGCAAACTCGATTACTACTTGTGACGACCATCCATAACCCCTGCACCATACAAAAGAAATAATGCGCTGAAAGGTGTGCAAGGCAGTCATGGACAATCATCAGAGTAGGTAAACACAAGAGGAACCTGTCATAAACAAATAGCGCAAGGATAAAATATAATAGAACATATACAACAGGTAGTAATAGTGAAGCACAAACACAAGACTTTCATACAACCAGAAAGTAATATCCACAACTTGGAAATAGTGTTTATACACTTGCCTCACTACATTATTTAGAAAAGAAAACAGCGGAAACCCAATAATTAGATAGTAGTAAAACTGGTACGTGAGCCTTTTTCTTGCCACCGATCAACATCATCGTCCTCATTAAAGCATCACCTGTCACTTGCTACTTAGTCTGCCCATCCACAACCGGATGAACAGCCCAAGGTAATAAGAGGAGACATAAAACCTTGAGTCAGACAACAGTCTTAGTGAGCGATAATACAGCTAACAAACTTCAACAATAAAGTGTATGAGAAAGGATAGATAAACATACTAATCTACCCACAACACCAGAGAAGAACTCAACATTATTTTCCCCACATTGGACAGTTATAGCCTTTACAATAGTGTAACAACCCGTATTTCTGATAACCTGTTATATCGTAAATCGAGGCAGAATTTAATTTATAAATCTGAATCAAGGGAAATGGGCTATGCCATTGCGTTCGTCTCGGAAAAATACGGGAAATAGAGTCCGAGTTTCCGAAAATCGGAGTCCGTATGGCCCGGTTAAGGCCTGAAGAAGTTTTCTGAAAATTCAAAGTTCAAAACAGATTTAAAATTCAGGTTTAAATTTCAAAATTGGGGGCCATTGGGCCAGGCGGGAAAATTCCCGCCAGAGTACCCAAGTCGACAGCCCTGTCGACTTGGGAGTCGACTTGGTTGGACCCAAGTCGACAGCCCTGTCGACTTGGCTGTCGACTTGGTCCAGTCGGGCATTTCTGCCTGGTGCACCATTTTGGGTTTGTGTTGAGTTTGGGGGCCATATTCGGTTTTAAGGGCTGAGATTGGAACTAGGGTTTAATCCTAAGGTTGAAACTAGTCCTAATCTCTATAAATAAGGCCCTAACCTAACCCTAAATCATCATTATTCATTAATACAACTAAACTATGGAAAAATCAATCCTCTCATGGCCTCCACTCTCTTCATAAAATTCCTAAATAAATTTCTATGAGATTTTCCATGCATACAAGTGTTTTCAAGCTTGTATGAGCATCATTAGCTTGCATTCAAGTCAAGTTTCTATATTTGCATCATAAAGCAAGGGTTTTGATCATTTTGGCTCAAGGGATTTTCTATTAGAGCTTGCATTTTGGGTCTATTTGATTGCATAAGGGCTTTGTCATATTTTTGTGTCTTTATAAGCATTGTAAGCCCTATTCTACTTTCATACTTAAACTCTAAAGTTAAATGTATGATATGCAAGTTTGTCATATGATATGCAAGTTATGTTATGCAAGTTTGTCAAGTTATGATATGCAAGTTTATCATGTTATGATATGCAAGTTTATCATGTTATGATATGCAAGTTTATATGCAAGTTTGCCATGTTATGATATGCAAGTTTATATGCAAGTTGGCCATGTTATGATATGCAAGTTTGTATGCAAGTTTGCCATGTTATGTTATGCAAGTTTGCTATGTTATGATATGCAAGTTGGCCATGTATGTTATGCAAGTTTGGGGTGATCATTTTGTTCATGTTATCATGTTATGAAAGCTTATCTTGAGTATATGGACATAAAGCTTCAAGCTTTATGTTAAAGGTTGCATTTTGGCAACATGTAAGTTATCATATCTCTTATGATAACTTGCATGTGAGGCTAAATGCGAACTTATGGCCATTTTTACATGTCAATTATCACCATGTATCACCAATATGCTAAGTTTGGTTTTATGCATGCTTTTGAGGCCTAAAAATGTAATATGCAAGTATATGAACATATGTACATTTCATATGCCACCATGTTGAACTTGTGGCTTCAACACCTTTATGTCATGATTATGCCAAGTTCCCTCTTTCTATCCTTTATGCGCTAATTGCGATATGTAAGCGATGGGATTGCGTTTGGGGTTGGGTAAACTTAAAAGACATAAAAACATAAGCTTGGGAATTTACCTATTAAGTTAGGTCTACCCTTTGGGAATTTACCTATTAAGTTAGGTCTACCCAAATGCTTGAAAATTTGTAACATGTTTTGGAAACATGATGGACATGACACTTAGAAAAGATAAGTGTGACCAACTCGAGGTTGGGTTGAGTTTGTAGCGTAAACCTACCCGGAACCGACCGGCTTAACTAGTTGCTACAAACAATAGAACCCAATGTGAGAAGTTGGTCATGTTGTACCTTGAACCCGAGGTTAGACCAAGTTGTGGTGTAAAGCTACCCGGACCCGCCCGACTTAACTAGTAACCACAACGAGGTCTAATGTGAGAGGTTAAGGTGCATTAAATTAATTAATGTTACATGATAAGGTTAAGTAAATTTGGTTTATGACACTTAACCAATTTGACATGAATGGGTAGGTTAAGTGAAACCGGGCTTGATTTCTTAATGACACTTAACCGAAAAATACGACTAGTGGTTAGGGTTAAGTTAACCTACACTTAACCAATCTGAACTCGGTAATTTAACGGGGTTAAGTTGAACTATACTTAGCCAATCCAACTTAGTAATTTGACAAGGCTGAGAACCGATTGGATACCTGGTCTGGATAAACTAATTTGATTGATAAATTAAACGAACTTGTTTTGCGGATCTGTAGGACCCACACCAAGTTAGGCAAGTTTGTAAATCTGTTATCTGATCCGTTAGTCTGAAAACTGATCGTCTGAACCTGGTATGTCTGAACTCTGTTAATAAGTTAATCTGAATCTGATAGTCTGGGGACACAAGGGGGAATACTTGTGTCATCTGTTGTTTGGGACCCATATTAGTCAGTAACCCTTTCTGGTATCAAAACTTTGACCCAACTGTAGGTAGGGTCCGGGCACGCTTACTGAACTAATTATAAGTGGTTCATTCTGATAATGGCGATGGGTGTTGATGGTGCGTTCCAACCGGGTCATGTGCGTGCATGGATCCCGGTCTGCCTCTGAGGATGTAAGACGCCGTGACATCTGTAAATATGCCTGTGCCAATTGGTTGCCACTTTAGGGAGTGATACACCCTATCGTGGGGCCGACATAGGGTATTTATGTATTAGGGAGCCGATCGCTTGGGTAGGATTTAGGGTACACTTAGCTCTGTCTGATTCTGTTGGTACCGTCTGTTTTGTTGGGTGGTAAAACCCGTCTATTTCTGCGTGGTACCGTCTGTTAGGGTGGTAAAGGCCCACTACTAGTGTACACCTAATTGTAGTATTCCGTTTCTGTACTTTATCTGTTAGGGTGGTAAAGGCCCATTATTGTTAGCATTCCGTTTCTGTACTTTATCGGTTAGGGTGGTAAAAGCCCATTTTTCCCGAACTCTATCTATGGGCCATTCTGTTCCGTCCTGTTTCGATGTAGACATTAGGGTAACACCTAATCCTGTTATACTAGTATTGGTACTAAGAAGTTGGATCTTGACTTAGGTCAACACCGGATATTGGGCCAAGTTTAGGCCAAGGGATAAATTCTTGTTTATACATGACATGGTAGAATGCTGGTACACCTGTGGTGAAAAACTTCACCTTGATTATGTGATGACTCCTTTGAATTATCTGTTAGATATTCACCATGCTAGTATGTAATTATCCTTATGTTCATCCCTGCTTCTCATGCCAGTTAACTTTATCAGTTTACATTGATTGTAGTAGGGCTTACTCAGTCTTTTTGACTGACCTGTTTTTCTTTCGCCTCTTTTCTTCCGTTCCCCCCCCAAGGTTCTCAGGGTGGGAATATTGGAGCTTAGCTTGGATTTCTGATCGCTTGCTTGTGGGACTTTAGCTCATGTACGGTCTTGACATGAAGCTAGCTATGGTTATCACTTATTTTGGGGATAGTACTTATGTATTTCAGTTTTTCAGAAATGTTGTTTTTATCTAGACTTGTGTATTTGGAAAGTTGACATTATGTTGTACCAGACTTGTTTTGAAATAGTTTAAAATCTTCCGCTGTTATATTTATCTTATTTACTCTGTTTACATATATACATATGTTCTTGTTCTGCCTTGATATATCATTATGCATGTTTACCTGATTCAAACACCCCTCCAAAGTCAGAGTGCTTGCATGAGTCACCCTGGCGGAGGTGGGGTGTTACATTTGGTATCAGAGCATATGGTTTACGAGAAGGAACAAAAAGGTTTTTAAAACTTTTGGAAAACTATTTTCAAAACCAAGTATAAAGTATTTTCCAAAGAAAATTCTTGTTTATTTTAAAGGCTATTCCCCAAAAAGCCATTAGCACAATCCTTAGTTATCTATTCTTAGTTTCCTCGTTCTGAATCTATCTTTTCCTTCGTTTCAGTATGACAGATAACTTTGTTATCCCAGAGGGAGTGCAAGTTCCCGTTTGGTATAGGAGACTTATGGAGGCTAGGGCGACCGAAGCCGGCCCTGCAAATGTTACTCCTCCCCCGGTGGTTAATGTCCCTCCTCCTCCTCCAGTAGTTAATGTTCCTCCTCCTCCTGTCGCTGAGGTCCCTCTTCCTCCTCCCCCTCAGCATCCTCAAGCTGACTTCGCAAAGACTTGCAAGGATTTCAAAGCAATGGGTGGCAAGAATTTTCAAGGCATTGAGACTTTTGTAGAGGCCAGAAATTGGTTGAAAGAGACCGAGGATTTATTTGCTATCTTTGGATTAGATGATCAGAGAAGGATCTTGTTGGCGGTTTAGCTTATGAAGGATGAAGCCGCTTATTGGTGGGAGATCACCACCGCGACTAGGCCCGTTGAGACTTGGGCCGATTTCAGGACAAGATTCGGGCTTAAGTTTCTGTCTTCTGCTGAAGAGAATTTGCAAATGGAAAGGTTTATTGCTTTGAAGCAAGGAGACATGTCTGTCAAAGAATATGTGAACAAGTTCAATCAGTTAGCTCGTTTTGGCTTGGATATGGTGAGCACTACTCAGAAGAAGGCTCTTCGTTTTGCTAGAGGATTGAATGAGCCGTTACAGGAGTTAGCTATGTCTCATGTGCCCATGGGGACCACGTTTGAGAGTTTGGTAGATATGGCCCTACTCAATGAAGAGAACAAGAGTGCAAAGAAGGAGGTCAAGGTGAATGAGTCTCAAAACAAGAAAACGGGGCCCAAAAAGGAAATGCAAAAGAAGGAGGAGAAGTCTGAGGATAAGAAGGAAAAGAAGTGCTTTACTTGTGGAAGCTCAACTCATCTAAACAAGGATTGCAGAAAGAGGAAGGGCACTTGCTTTAACTGTGGAGAGATGGGACACTTCACTAGGGACTGCCCGAAGAAGAAAGGGACTACATCGGAAGGAACGGTGAATACTCGCATGGCGAGTGAATAGATTAGGGCTAGAATAATTTGTCTGTAGGATGTTTAATTTTCCTTGTCTGATTTTCAGTTTGAAACTCTTTTTCTGGTATTTTGATTCTGTAATGGAAACTTGGTACTTTAATGCTAGTCTTGCTTCTGATCTGGTAATAGTCTCAAACTCCCTGAGAGTTATAACTCATCTGTTTGTGATAAATTGGGGTTTGAGAGTATCTGTGTTGGGCATGAGGGTGACTATGACGAATACATTCTGGGTTTCTACCATGCTTAGTTTTCTAAGAATCATTTAGGGAGAATCTGATCTGTACTAGTAGTCTGTAAGTATATGTACCAAGTTTTTGTTTTATCTGTGCTCGCTTCCATCACTCGACTGTATCTTGTTGAGATAGGAATCCTATGGATGTAAACATGTGTTTGAGACATGTTATGTTTGATGGTTGCAAGTGGATGCAAGTGGTTGCTAGTGGTTGCTCGTGGATGCATAAACACACACTAGGCACTAGATCGGCTTGAAATACACTCTCATATTGCATATGGACGTGTGTACATTTTCAATTCTTATGGTTGCAAAATGGTTAATTCAGCACATGGATGTTGCATATGGACGAATGTTTGTGCACACATATAGTATTATATGATCAGGACTATTTGCATACATAATGGATTCATTTCACTAACATACTTTGCATTGAGGATCTTTGCATTAGATAAGAACATATACACACACCTTTTGCATATGTTCATACCGCATTAGAATCTTTAAGGACAATGATTGCTCGTGAATGATGATTTGAGTAGATGGATGGTAGGATGCGTTCTTCCTAACTTGAAGATTTCGAGGACGAAATCCTTTAAGGAGGGGATAATGTAACAACCCGTATTTCTAATAACCTGTTATATCGTAAATCGAGGCAGAATTTAATTTATAAATCTGAATCAAGGGAAATGGGCTATGCCATTGCGTTCGTCTCGGAAAAATACGGGAAATAGAGTCCGAGTTTCCGAAAATCGGAGTCCGTATGGCCCGGTTAAGGCCCGAAGAAGTTTTCTGAAAATTCAAAGTTCAAAACAGATTTAAAATTCAGGTTTAAATTTCAAAATTGGGGGCCATTGGGCCAGGCGGGAAAATTCCCGCCAGAGTACCCAAGTCGACAGCCCTGTCGACTTGGGAGTCGACTTGGTTGGACCCAAGTCGACAGCCCTGTCGACTTGGCTGTCGACTTGGTCCAGCCGGGCATTTCTGCCTGGTGCACCATTTTGGGTTTGTGTTGAGTTTGGGGGCCATATTCGGTTTTAAGGGCTGAGATTGGAATTAGGGTTTAATCCTAAGGTTGAAACTAGTCCTAATCTCTATAAATAAGGCCCTAACCTAACCCTAAATCATCATTATTCATTCATACAACTAAACTATGGCAAAATCAATCCTCTCATGGCCTCCACTCTCTTCATAAAATTCCTAAATAAATTTCTATGAGATTTTCCATGCATACAAGTGTTTTCAAGCTTGTATGAACATCATTAGCTTGCATTCAAGTCAAGTTTCTATATTTGCATCATAAAGCAAGGGTTTTGATCATTTTGGCTCAAGGGATTTTCTATTAGAGCTTGCATTTTGGGTCTATTTGATTGCATAAGGGCTTTGTCATATTTTTGTGTCTTTATAAGCATTGTAAGCCCTATTCTACTTTCATACTTAAACTCTAAAGTTAAATGTATGATATGCAAGTTTGTCATATGATATGCAAGTTATGTTATGCAAGTTTGTCAAGTTATGATATGCAAGTTTATCATGTTATGATATGCAAGTTTATCATGTTATGATATGCAAGTTTATATGCAAGTTTGCCATGTTATGATATGCAAGTTTATATGCAAGTTGGCCATGTTATGATATGCAAGTTTGTATGCAAGTTTGCCATGTTATGTTATGCAAGTTTGCTATGTTATGATATGCAAGTTGGCCATGTATGTTATGCAAGTTTGGGGTGATCATTTTGTTCATGTTATCATGTTATGCAAGCTTATCTTGAGTATATGGACATAAAGCTTCAAGCTTTATGTTAAAGGTTGCATTTTGGCAACATGTAAGTTATCATATCTCTTATGATAACTTGCATGTGAGGCTAAATGCGAACTTATGGCCATTTTTACATGTCAATTATCACCATGTATCACCAATATGCTAAGTTTGGTTTTATGCATGCTTTTGAGGCCTAAAAATGTAATATGCAAGTATATGAACATATGTACATTTCATATGCCACCGTGTTGAACTTGTGGCTTCAACACCTTTATGTCATGATTATGCCAAGTTCCCTCTTTCTATTCTTTATGCACTAATTGCGATATGTAAGCGATGGGATTGCATTTGGGGTTGGGTAAACTTAAAAGACATAAAAACATAAGCTTGGGAATTTACCTATTAAGTTAGGTCTACCCTTTGGGAATTTACCTATTAAGTTAGATCTACCCAAATGCTTGAAAATTTGTAACATGTTTTGGAAACATGATGGACATGACACTTAGAAAAGATAAGTGTGACCAACTCGAGGTTGGGTTGAGTTTGTAGCGTAAACCTACCCGGAACCGACCGGCTTAACTAGTTGCTACAAACAATAGAACCCAATGTGAGAAGTTGGTCATGTTGTACCTTGAACCCGAGGTTAGACCAAGTTGTGGTGTAAAGCTACCCGGACCCGCCCGGCTTAACTAGTAACCACAACGAGGTCTAATGTGAGAGGTTAAGGTGCATTAAATTAATTAATGTTACATGATAAGGTTAAGTAAATTTGGTTTATGACACTTAACCAATTTGACATGAATGGGTAGGTTAAGTGAAACCGGGCTTGATTTCTTAATGACACTTAACCGAAAAATACAACTAGTGGTTAGGGTTAAGTTAACCTACACTTAACCAATCTGAACTCGGTAATTTAACGGGGTTAAGTTGAACTATACTTAGCCAATCCAACTCAGTAATTTGACAAGACTGAGAACCGATTGGATACCTGGTCTGGATAAACTAATTTGATTGATAAATTAAACGAACCTGTTTTGCGGATCTGTAGGACCCACACCAAGTTAGGCAAGTTTGTAAATCTGTTATCTGATCCGTTAGTCTGAAAACTGATCGTCTGAACCTGGTATGTCTGAACTCTGTTAATAAGTTAATCTGAATCTGATAGTCTGGGGACACAAGGGGGAATACTTGTGTCATCTGTTGTTTGGGACCCATATTAGTCAGTAACCCTTTCTGGTATCAAAACTTTGACCCAACTGTAGGTAGGGTCCGGGCACGCTTACTGAACTAATTATAAGTGGTTCATTCTGATAATGGCGATGGGTGTTGATGGTGCGTTCCAACCGGGTCATGTGCGTGCATGGATCCCGGTCTGCCTCTGAGGATGTAAGACGCTGTGACATCTGTAAATATGCCTGTGCCAATTGGTTGCCACTTTAGGGAGTGATACACCCTATCGTGGGGCCGACATAGGGTATTTATGTATTAGGGAGCCGATCGCTTGGGTAGGATTTAGGGTACACTTAGCTCTGTCTGATTCTGTTGGTACCGTCTGTTTTGTTGGGTGGTAAAACCCGTCTATTTCTGCGTGGTACCGTCTGTTAGGGTGGTAAAGGCCCACTACTAGTGTACACCTAATTGTAGTATTCCGTTTCTGTACTTTATCTGTTAGGGTGGTAAAGGCCCATTATTGTTAGCATTCCGTTTCTGTACTTTATCGGTTAGGGTGGTAAAAGCCCATTTTTCCCGAACTCTATCTATGGGCCATTCTGTTTCATCCTGTTTCGATGTAGACATTAGGGTAACACCTAATCCTGTTATACTAGTGTTGGTACTAAGAAGTTGGATCTTGACTTAGGTCAACACCGGATATTGGGCCAAGTTTAGGCCAAGGGATAAATTCGTGTTTATACATGACATGTTAGAATGCTGGTACACCTATGGTGAAAAACTTCACCTTGATTATGTGATGACTCCTTTGAATTATCTGTTAGATATTCACCATGCTAGTATGTAATTATCCTTATGTTCATCCCTGCTTCTCATGCCAGTTAACTTTATCAGTTTACATTGATTGTAGTAGGGCTTACTCAGTCTTTTTGACTGGCCTGTTTTTCTTTCGCCTCTTTTCTTCCGTTCCCCCCCCCCCCCAGGTTCTCAGGGTGGGAATATTGGAGCTTAGCTTGGATTTCTGATCGCTTGCTTGTGGGACTTTAGCTCATGTACGGTCTTGACATGAAGCTAGCTATGGTTTTCACTTATTTTGGGGATAGTACTTATGTATTTCAGTTTTTCACAAATGTTGTTTTTATCTAGACTTGTGTATTTGGAAAGTTGACATTATGTTGTACCAGACTTGTTTTGAAATAGTTTGAAATCTTCCGCTGTTATATTTATCTTATTTACTCTGTTTACATATATACATATGTTCTTGTTCTGCCTTGATATATCATTATGCATGTTTACCTGATTCAAACACCCCTCCAAAGTCAGAGTGCTTGCAAGAGTCACCCTGGCGGAGGTGGGGTGTTACAAATAACAATTCAACCATTCATCCATAGAAACCATAACACCCATTCAATCATGGAAAACACACATGACATCTAGATTATGTAAGTATCACACAGACAACCCTAATCGAGTTTAACATTCCCCGAGTACTCTCTCGAGAGGCCTAAACCAATATCAGTTAAGCACTCAGAGAACATCTCCCTCGACTTTGGATAATCTATGTGAGATAGTACAAATAGAACAACCAATCATCCATGATTGACTCTGGCTATCACCACCAATCCTGCTTTGAAACAATCGTTAATCATATGACGACCAACCTTGCCGTATGTCAAGGGCTAATGGTAACCCCACTTCTAGCATAAACTCCATATGTTCAACCTTGACAATGTCCAACCTTGACAACTAGGCTTTTCAACAATACCCAAGGTACTCGACCAACAACCTTCCGGTCTATTGGGTGCCCCCATTGTACCCCTGCTTTGAGCCTGCTAGAACTTATGACAATGACGACTTCTCGGCCTTCGCATCTCTAGCCATCCAACCTTGATGACATTTCATAGCTCAAGCAACCTTCTCGAGCAACCATTATCCACCAACTCACAACCTTTGAGTTGCCACCTCATTTATTGTTCCACCTTGATCAACGAACACATTCAACACTTCGAACCTTCCTATTGAATTTACTTCGAAGTCACATCATCACCGAGCCAATTGCACCACTGAGCTGTGGCTAGGGTTAGGGGGTTTGCCCTCGAAAAATATTTTTTTCAAACATTTTTCTCCAAATCTGAGTCGTACCCGAAAAACATATTTTTTTAGAAAATGACCCTATTGGAAACAACCCATAGCTTCATCACCATCTACCACAGCGTTTAAAAGCGCTGTTAAAAACATAACCGATCCGCCTCCTTTCAGACCAACCCGATCCAAACTAGGCCAATCCGAACCGAGATAACCGATCCGAACTAAGATGACCGATCCAATCCCCTGAATGACCGATCCGAACCAAGATAACCAATCCGAACCAAGATGACCGATCCAACTCCGTTTTGGTCCAACTTCTGGTCGATTCAACCTATGGCCGAGCCAACTCCTAGACGATTCAGCCTATGGCCGAGCCAACTCCTGATCGAGCCAATTTTTGGCCGAGCCAATTCCTACGTATTGCAATTCAACTCCAATTTCGACCAAAACTTCGCCAAACAACGACTCCAACGAAACCAACTCAACCAAAATCATCAAACACAATCATAAACATATCATAACATTACTAACCACATGAATATGACGATTACCACAAAAATGATGTAAATCTCACCAAAAACCATTAAAATGAACATATGATCGAAATGAGAGATCTAACTAACATAAACATGTAAAATCATTTGAAATCAACGAGTAAAACTTGTTAGATTAGATCATAGGGTGTTGCATATGAAAATAAACATATAATGGTGCAAATCTATGGTACAACATCCCAATTTAAAGGGAAACATGCACAAACACTCATATACTTCATTGCATTCATGTGAGAGATGTAAATCACTCACCGATTTGCCAAAACAATCTAAAACAATAGAAATAAGAATCCGGACAGCGAGCACTCCAAATCAAACCCATCGATCCGATGAATTCGCCTTTGAAATGATGTAGATCTAACCTTGAATGGTGTAGGCCTTCGATTCCCCCCCTTAGATTTGGATTTTTAATGGTGGAAAAAGTGTAAGAGGAAGAAGGAGATCAAATGCCTTCAAATGAGAGAATGGGAAAAAGTAAACCTTTTCCCTCACTCTCACCCCTATTTGTAGGATTCCATTAAGCCTCCAAAACCGGAATAGCCAACTGAAAAACCTTAAAATAGCGATTTCCCCCAAACTGCTGAGCCAAATCCTTAATGTAACCACTCTACGGAAATACAATCATCAAATCATTTCCAATGGCACAGGTCTCACCCTCTGATTCGACCTGAGTCAAAAGTTATGCCCTGTACAAGGCTGACAAGGGAAAAATGGTCGTAAACAAAATCGGTAAAAATTAAAGACATGTCTCACATCCCCATAAACAACATATTAAAAGATGAGAATGATCCAACCCTCATAGAATAAAATAAATATAGTTTACGATCTTCCAATACGTAAAATGCAGGTTGTTACATTCTCCCCCCTCCCCCTTAAGAATTTCGCCCCCGAAATTCCAAATAAACCCAAGTAATCACAATGATTCTGCATTCCTGTCATCCATGGAAAGCCAATTCTATCATCCAAACTAGCATCCATCAAGCCATGCATCCATAGCCTTATCCTAGCACGCAGAATTCTAACAATGAACAACAAGATACAACGATATAACGAAGGTACGATATCAAAGGGTCCTACCGACGAAGAGTTCTGGATGAGTCGCTCTCATGCTCTCTTTCGTCTCCCATGTATAATGGTCTCCATCCTCACTCCATTGCACCTTGACTAGCATAAGCGTCTTCCTCCTAAGCTATTTCGTGTCATTCCCAACAACATGAAGTGGCTTATGAGGTCTCGAAACTACGATCTCTACTTCTAAGTCTTCATACTGTTCTGGAGATACCACCACATTCGAATAATGCATGAACTTCTGTAGAAACGACACATGGAACACATTATACACACTCGACATCTTCTCGGGTAACTCCAATCTATATACGAGCTTTGTAATTCACTCGACTACTGAAAATGGTCCAACAAACCTTGGAGATAACTTTCCTTTCTTACCAAATCTAACCATGTGCTTCAACGACGAAGCTTTCACAAAAACCATATCGCCCATGTCAAATTCCAAGTCCTTACGATGCTTGTTGGCGTAACTCTTCTGACGATCTTGGGCTGCCTTCATTCGTTGCCGAACTATCTCGATACAATCCGAGGTTTCTCTAATCATCTTAGGCCCAAGTACCAACTTATCCCCAGTTTTAAGCCAACATGCTGGAGAATTGCACGACCTTCCATACAACACTTCGTATGGTGCCATCCAAATTCTAGATTGGTAGCTATTATTATACGCAAACTCAACTAGATGTAGATGGTCTTCCCATGATCCTCTTAAGTCTGACACACAAGCCCTCAGGAGATCTTCCAAAACTCGATTGACTCTCTCGGTCTGACCAATCAGTTTGGGGATGATATGCCGTACTCAAGCACAACTCGGTTCCCAAAGCTTCTTGCAAACTTTTCCAAAATCCACTCGTGAATAATGGATCTCGGTCACTCACTGTACTCTTTGGGACACCATGGAATCGAACTATCCAATTCACATAAAGTTCAGCCAATTTCGATGCCGTCCTAGTCGACTTGACAGGAGTGAATCTCGCACTTTTGGTCAAATGATCCACGATGCCCCAAATCCCTTCGTTTCCTGCCCTGGTTCTAGGTAGTCCATCGATAAAATCCACCAATACCTGCTCCTACTTCCACGTAGGAACTTCCAATGGCTGAAGTAAACCACTCGGCTTCTTCTGTTCAGCTTTCACCAACTGACAGTTCATACACTTGGAAATGAACTTTCCAATATCTCGCTTCAACCCTTCTCATTAGTAGACTCTCTTCATGTCCTGATACATCTTATTTCCACAGGATGGATCGTCAGCTCCGAGTGATGACATTCTCTCAGAACCCCATCCCTCAGTCCGTTAATATCAGGAACAACTAATCGCCCTTGCTTTCGAAGCCAAACTTCTCGATCAATCTCGAACTCTTTATCTTATGGTTCCAGTTTCTGAATGAACTCAACAAGCTTCGTATCCTTCTTTTGGCTCTTGCCAATCCTTTCGATAAGAGTAGGTCTTATCGACAAGCTTGACAACATTTTAGGTTCCAACTCACACCTTGGCCTGAAATTGAACCTTGCCAAGTACTCGAGGCTCTTCCATTCTGAAAAATCGCTCCCAAACTTGCGTGTCTTCGACTTAACGCATCTGCAACTGCGTTGCCCTTGCCCGGAGTATAGGCTATGCCAAAATCATATAACGCTTGAAACTCTAACCATCTTTGTTGCTGAAGATTCAAATCCTTTTGGGAGAAAATATACTTCAATGACTTATGATCCGTAAAGAACTCGAGTCGAACTCCCAGTAGGTAATGTCTCCACATCTTCAGAGCAAATACAATTGCCACCAACTCCAAATCATGAGTTGGGTAATTCTTCTCATGCGGCTTCAGTTGTCGACTCGCATAGGCCACAACCTTATCCTTCTTCATTAGCACTGCTCCATGTTCAGTACCACATGCATTAGTATATACCACCATCTCTTCATTCCCACTAGGAATGGTCAACACAGGTGCACTCGTCAATCTTTCCTTCAGGATTCGAAACGCCTGTTCACACTTGCATCCCATGTGAACACTTGGTTCTTCTTCGTAAATCCTGTCAACGGTGCAGCTACCTTGGAGAAATCCTTGATAAACCGTTGGTAATATCCTACGAACCCTAGGAAACTCCGAACATCCGTCGCATTCTTAGGTCGATCCCAGTCCTGGATTACTGCAACTTTAGCGGGGTCAACCGCTATCCCTTTTCCAGAAACTAGATGACCTAAGAACCTCACTTCATCCTTCCAAAAGTGATACTTTGAGAACTTCGCCTTAAGCTGATGCTTCTGCAAGATCTCTAACACAACTCTCAAGTGTGTCTTATGTTCTTACTCATTTCTGGAGTAAACCCGAATATCATCCACGAACACAAGCAAAAGCTTGTTCAACTGATCTCTGAACACTCTATTTATAAGATCCACAAAATATGATGGCGCGTTAGTCAACCCAAATGGCATCACCAACCATTCGAAGAAACCAGATGGTGTCCTAAAAGCAGTCTTTGGCACACTATCCTTAGCCACTCCCAACTGGTGAAAACTCGTTGCCAAATCCATCTGAGAAAACACTTTGGCTTCGTGAATCTGATCGAACAAGTTATCAATCCTTGGCAACGGATATTTGTTCTTCTTAGTCACCTTGTTCATCACACGATAGTCCACACACAATCTTAACGAGCCATCCGCCTTGGTTGCAAATACGACCGGTGCACCCCATTTGGATACACTCCTCTGAATGTATCCTTTTCCCAAAAGGTCCCTAACTTGCACCTCTAACTCTCGCGGTTCCTTAGGCGGCATCCGCCTAAGTAGCATAACGATTGGTCTATCACCCTCGACCAAACCGATCCTAAACTCGATCTCACGATGCAACGGAAACTCTTTGACCTCATCAAAGACATCTACATACTCATTAGCGATCAGCACTAATGATAGGTCTTCTTGTGGAATCCAAATCGAATATAGATAACACACGAAGACCCCGTCTTCGCGCTTACATCTAATCAACACCTTTCGCCCTTACACATCCCCGACCCTCACCTCTAGCTTCTCGCAATTCACCCTTGCCGCATACCTCTTGAGCCAATCCATGCCCAAGATGATCCCAAACCCAGCGAAGTTAAGAACAAAGCAATCACACACAAAAGAGCAACCATGACTCGTCAACACTAGACCTCGACATATTATGCAAAGATTTGACGAACCCCTAATTGGATTAGTCACTACGAAGGGTCTATCAAAAACCTCAGGTACCAAACCCAAGAGACACACAAGCTCATTACAAATAAAGGGATGCGATGCTCTAGTATCGAAAAGTACATGAACTGAAACACCATTAATTGGAAGAGTACCTTGCACCACGACACCCTTTCCCTTCTCCTCTACAATAGGAGCTCTAGAAGAAGATGGCATAGCTTCCAAAGCATATGCCTTCACAATCTGCTTGCCCTTAGCTGATTCCGGACAATCTTTCTTCTCATGCCCAGGCTTCCCACATTTGAAGCACTTCTTCTCAACTTTGGGATTCTTGCACTCACTAGCATAATGGACTTTCTGTTGGCAGTTAAAGCAAACCACCTCACTCTTGGGCTTCTTTTGACCATCTTTTCCTTTTTGCTGTTGCTGCTTCCTCTTCTTATTATTACCACCCTGCTGTGGTTTCTAAGCCTCTTTGGTGGCAGCGAAAACATTTGCATCCTTAGGAAACAAGTTCTCATGATGAATAGCTTTTTCCACAATCTTCTCAAATGAATCATCAAGATGGTCCACTAACGGTTTTCCGATATTAGCATCCAAACCCAAGACAAACTTCTCGTTCTTATGATATGGTGTATTAATGTACGAACGAGCATATCTAGACAAAGCTTCAAAATCAGAAATATAGTCAAGCACAGAACGACCATTCTGTTTCAGCTCTACGAACTTCTTGAATAGAGAAGATTTCTGAGATGTGGAGATAAACTTTGCTTCAAACTTAGCTTGGAATAGCTCCTATGAAATTTCTTCCTCTGGAGTCTCGAGTGTAACATATTTCCACCATTCCATGGCCCTACTCTGTAGTTGCCTTGATGCAAGTTTTCTCTTTATTGCATCCTCAATACCCAAGTCTCCAAAGATTCGAACACATGAGTCTATCCACCTCTAAACCTCTTCAGCTGGTTCAGTTCCCTTGAATGGTTTTCCACCTAGAGATGTAAAGTCCTTGCACAGCTTTTCAAAATCTACTACTCTAGGAACTCGCACACCAACATCTACTGTTGCCGCCACTGGAGCGGGTACCCTTCGCATAATTGCTTCTGCCATGGCTTCAAACATTGTCAGGTAATTAGGTTCACCACCATTTCCCCCTCCAGTATTGGCTCCCCTAGAATTGCGTCTTATTTCTCGTCTACTCATTCTAAATCTGCAACTTAGAATAATTAGTCGTCTTCAAGAAATCTGCTAAAGGAAAACAACCATTATTACTCTATATGCTAATATATATAGTAAGCATCCAACTGAAATCTACAAGTACGTCTCTCATATGTGATTACGTCCTTGAACTTTGGCTAAAAATCGTTGACTAGAGCTCTGATACCAAATGTGACGACTGCCCATAACCCCCGCACTATACGAAATAATAATGCGCTGAAAGGTGTGCAAGGCAGTCATGGACGATCATCAGATAGGTAAACACAAGCGGAACCTGTCATAAACTCACAGCGCAAGGATAAAATATAATAGAACATATACAACAGGTAGTAATAGTGAAGCAGAAATACAAGACTTTCATACAACCAGAACGTAATATCCATAACTTGGAAATAGTGTTTATACAAAGTTGCCTCACTACATTATTCAGAAAAGCAAACAGCGGAAACCCAATTATTAGATACTAGTAAAACTGGTACGTGAGCCTCTTGCTCGCCACCGATCAGCATCATCGCCCTCGCTAAAGCATCACCTGCTACTTATTCTGCCCATCTACAACCAGATGAACATCCCAAGGTAATAAGAGGATACATAAAACCTTGAGTCAGACAACAGTCTTAGTTAGCGATAAAATAGCTAACAAACTTCAACAATAAAGTGTATGAGAAAGGATATATAAACATACTAATCTACCCACAACACCAGAGAAGAACTCAACCTTATCTTCCCCACATCGGACAGTGATAGCCTTTAAAATAACAATTCAACCATTCATCCATGGAAACCAGAACACCCATTCAATCTTGGAAAACACACATGACATCCAGATTATATAAGTCTCACACAGACAACCCTAATCGATTTTAACATTCCCCAAGTACTCTCCCGAGAGGCCTAAACCAATATCAGTTAAGCATTTAGAGAACATCTCCCTTGACTTTGGATAATCTATGTGAGATAGTACAAACAGAACAACCAATCATCCATGACTGGCTCTGGCTATCACCGCCAATCCTGCTTTGAAACAATCGTTAATCGTATGACGGCCAACCTTGCTATATGTCAAGGGCTAATGGTAAACCTAGTTCTAGCATAAACTCCATATGTCCAACCTTAACATCTAGGCCTTTCAACGATACCTAAGGTACTCGACCAGCAACCTTCCGGTCTATTGGGTGCCCTCATTGTACCCTGCTTTGAGCTTGCTAGAACGTACAACAACGACGACTTCTCGGCCTTCGCATCTGTAGTCATCCAACCTTGATGACATTTCATAGCTCAAGCAACCTTCTCGAGCAACCATTATCCACCAACTCACAACCTTTGAGTTGCCACCTCATTTGTTGTTCCACCTTAATCGACGAACACATTCAACACTTCGAACCTTCCTACCTGAATTTACTTTTAAGTCACATTATCACCGAGCCAATTGAACCACTGCGCTGCGGCTAGGGTTCGGGGGTTTGACCCGAAAAAATATTTTTTTCAAACCTTTTTCTCCAAATCAAAGTCATACCCGAAAAACATACATTTTCAGAAAATGACCCTATTAGAAACAACCCATAGCATCATCACCATCCATCACAGCGTTTAAAAGCGCTGTTAAAAACATGAACAATCCACCTCCTTTTAGACCGACCCTATCCAAACTAGGCCGATCCGAACCGAGATAAACGATCCGAACCGAGATGACCGATCCAATCCCCTGAATGATCGATCTGGACCAAGATAACCAATTCGAACCAAGATAACCGATCCAACTCCGTTTTGGTTCAACTTCTGGCCAATTCAACCTATGGCCGAACCAACTCCTGGACGATTCAGCCTATGGCCGAGCCAACTCCTGATCGAGCCAATTTTTGGTCGATTCAATCTATGGACGAGCCAATTCCTGCATATTGCAATTCAACTCTGATTTTGACCAAAACTTCGTCAAATAATGAATCCGATGAAACCAACTCAACCAAAATCATCAAACACAATCATAAACATATCATAACATTACTAGCCACATGAATATGACGATTACCACAAAAATGATGTAAATCTCACCAAAACCCATTAAAAAGAACATATTGTCGAAATGAGAGATCTAGCTAATATAAACATGTAAAATGACATGAAATCAACGAGTAAAACTTGTTAGATTAGATCATAGGGTGATGCATATGAAAATGAACTTATAATGGTGTAAATCTATGGTAAAACATCCCAATTTGATGAGAAACATGCACAAACACTCATATACTTCATTGCATTCATGTGAGAGATGTAAATCACTCACCAATTTGCCGAAACAATCTAAAACAATAGAAATAAGAATCCGGATAGCAAGCACTCCGAATCAAAACCCTCGATCCGATGAATTCGCCTTTGAAATGATGTAGATCTAGCCTTGAATGGTGTAAATCTTTGATTTCCTCCCTTAGATATGGATTTTTAATGATGGAAAAAGTGTAGGAGGAAGAAGGAGATCAAATACCTTCAAATGAGAGAATGGGAAAAAGTAAACCTTTTCCCTCCACTCTCACCCTCTATTTATAGGATTCCACTAAGGCTCCCAAACATGAATAGCCAACTGAAAAACCTTAAAACAACGATGTCTCCCGAACCGCTGAGAAAAATCCTTAATGTAACCCATCTACAGAAAGGAAATCATTAATTCCTTTCCAATGGCACAGGTCTCACCCTCTGATTCAACCTGAGTCAAAAGTTATGCCCTGTACAAGGCTGACAAGGGCAAAATGGTCACAAACAAAATCGGTAAAAATTATGGACATATCTCATATCCCCATAAACAACATATTAAAAGATGAGAAAGATCCAACCCTCATAGAATAAAATAAATATATTTTATGATCTTCCGATACGTAAAATGTGGGCTGTTACACTACTCGGGTACGGTTTATACTCAACTCCCAGGTATGGCTTATACCTGGCAAATCAAACTACCCTGCCAGGATTTTGCAAAATAACTCGATCCCTATTGGAGTATGGTCTATACTCTAATAGATCCGTAAGCATGGTTTATGCTCTGAATAGTGAAATGGAAATGTCACGATTTGGCATACTTTCTTCTCCTTTTCTACTGGTACAAATCATACTCACGATCGATTAAACTAACTTATTAATTGGTTCTTTCATATCTCCTTCAGCCTTAATATGATCGATAACGATCTTCGGTTTTCTTTCCACCTTATAATATGGTTCTGCATAACCATGGCTTTCTAGGTTTCTATTGGATTTCTATGTATTATTTCTATTGGTTCTTAACCAACTTTTTGGTGAAAGCCGTGACAACCAGAATCTATACCTAAGATAAGTTATCTCCTTATTCTGGAACGACTCATTTATCGTTCAATCGAAACTTGGCTCGACCAAACTTAGCAATTCTCCATTCAAAGCTCTATTCTTCAGCAAATGGATCGAAGTCCGAAGACCATGTCAATTGAACTAATTGAGCGACCCCCAACTATGACGATCCACTTCCCATGCTACACAGCAAAGCCCGATTCTCATGGCTGCTTTATTGGCCAAACTGGGCCCGTTCAATTTCCTTATTCCGGATTCTAAGATCCACGCTTGCCTTGATAATCAAACAAGTGACCTATTATGTTGTGCATACACCAAGTCTTGAGCTCCACGTACGCCTCAGTTACCAAGGAGAACTATACATCAGTAGTAGAATAAGACCGCCCCTCCTATAATTACTTTTTTGGATCAAGTAACACGTGGCTGGCACCGGGTCTGACGATGGCCACGTAGCATTCTAGTCAACTCGATTTCTTGTCTATAAATACATCATTTCCTAAAATTGAAAGCATGCGAAAAACTTCCACTAAAAATTCATGATTGGCACTAAAAAAATAGCCTAATGTACACTTTCACTCTTCAACTCTCTAACACAAGGATTTTGAATATAATGCACTTCTTTCTCTACTTTCTTTCTATCAAAGCAACTGTAACCTATAATCAACAATATAAACAGAGATTATAAAATGGACGTAGGATTGGTTGACACCGAACCACTATAAAAATATTGTTTGTCTCTTATGCTTACTCTTTTGTGCATTCTGTGATTATATTTATGTATGGATAACACATGTTGGGGGTTGACTCTCAATAGACTAACTTTTGACGTCAACATCGGTTCATACAATAGTCTGATACGAGTGATAGTAATCTCATATACTAAAATAAAATAGGACAATATGTATGGAGAACCATACTTGATATGTCCATCCACAGACTCAAGAAATAATAATATATACACTCTAGGATGATCTTACAAAAAGGTGCGATAGATGTATAATAAGGTGGTAGTAAACAATAGAACATAACATCCATCATCCATTATCACGCTCACTCACTCATTGTATCAGATATGGCATATATGATATCTACTACTTTGGCCACTCTATCCATTAAGGCACTGACATGTTCTAACATTGATGAACTCTGCTAACTATTGCTACGTCACTACACCATATATGCAAATTTGGCACATAAGAATGCAGAAATTTGATGATGCTTTTAGTCGTATCAAATTTGATACTGTTCATAGCCGTATCAACTTTCCTCTTGGCGATCCACACCTCCCCAAACACGTAAGATATAATAGTACATCAACAAAGCTCTAGATCATTTCATTTGATAAGGCTTTGAGCCGTATGAAATCCATATCAAATCCCCCTCCCTCGCTATTTTTTCTGGCACCGTCTTGTTTTGACACTTTAAAATTTTTGGCCGTCTTCCCTCCTTTTAATTTCCATAGTGACCGAAAACCTAAATTAGGGTTTGGGTACTCATCGCACCATCTTCCTTTGTTAATAAACTATCCACCACTGTCCTTATTTCTCATCAGCTCACGCTGCCTTCAGCTGGCCAGCGAACCATCAGTCCACCACTGTCCATCTTACTCGTTGCAACTAAAGGTGAGTATTAGCTTATGGTTTAATTTGAATTTGAATTGGGCTTGAGTTTAATTTGAATTGGGTTTAATTTGAATTTCCATGCCTTGGTTCAAAAATATGAATGATAGATATGTGCATGTCCTTGTCTACCTCGAATTCATATTGCTATTTTGTTATTAGATTTAAATTGGGTTTAAATTAGGTATTTTCAGATAGTTTTGTAATGTTTCATATATTCATGCTCGAATTCAAAAACAAATCTCCCCTTTTTCTTACGTGTTGTTTCCATTCTTTCACACATGTGCATGTTGATCGAACCTGAAACTCATGTTGTACTTGGCATTCTTGTGTAATTACCACTTTCCTGAACTGTATTGCTGCATTTAACAATTGTGTTTATAGTTGTAGTTTATTTGCTGCAATGTATAAACCTGCCTATGCTTTGGCATATGCATTGTTATCATGGTGCTCGACTAGTCACAACTATTCAGTGACTAGTCGACTAATCGAGATCAGAACATCGACATGAAATCTCGACTTACTTTTTGTATGAATTTCAGGCTCCTGGGTAGAAATTAGTCGGCTAATCGACTAGTTGATTCAATTAGGTTATTATTGGTGTCAACTGGTTTGGTATTGGCCCATTTTAGAAAAGAAAAAAGATCCGACCTCCTTACAGTTATCGATACATCAAACAAGAAAAAAAGTGAAAATTACCAATGCTTGTATCAAATAATAAAAAATAGCTGAAAAGGATTGATCGGTTTTGTGTCGACTGGTTTGGTGTCGACTAACTGCCATAATAACAATGGTCATATGCACCCAGTCTTGTACTTGTGACTAATTCGATTTGCATGTATTTTTTTGCTGATCTTCAGTTTCCATAATGTATGTTGTTGCAATAACCTAGAAAATCTGAGCCAATTTTAAATTTTTATTTTGGCAATTTTAATGAATTTTGAATATTTAAAATAAATTATTTTAAATAATAACGACGAGAAATTTATTTCAAATAGAAATAGAACATATATATTTATTCGAATCGTCGTTAGAATCTAAATATTTATTTTAAATTATAAAAGGAATTGAAAATGGCATGGTAGTTCGAAAATTCGATTTCAAAGTTCAAATGAATGTACCGGGTGCAAAATAAACCGGATTTTAGTGAAACCAAAAATATTAGAATCTATTTGAGAATATCTTTCCAATGAATCCGAAAATTGAAATTTCATAGCGGGGATAAAAAGTTATGTCCAGTTGAAAATTCAGAATAGTCACTATGGAATTTCGGCCCTTAAAAATAGCCATTTTGCAAACGACCTCGGTTTTCGACGAAACCACTTTTGTTGGATCCATGATGTAAAATTATTGCTACATTCCAAAATTCGTAATTTTCTGAATCAATATGTGAGCGTGGCAAAGGAAAATGCGTTTGATCAGTTTTAGTTGATTTTAATCGAATGGAAAATAGCCATTTTTCAAATGGTCTCAGAATTTGACGAAACTTGTTTTGTTATGACCGTATCGTCAATACGAAGGTAGAAAATATTTTTCGGGAATTTTTAGAGTTTGTATGTGGCCCCGGTAAATTGAAATGTGCGTTCAAATTCAATATATAGAGTTATATTTTGATTTTGGCGTTAACTGATCGAAACAGTCGAATCGGTCTGCGATACCTATCCCATTGTGTTCGGAATGGGGGTAATTAGCTATGGATGACAGGCGATGGGTCTCGTTTGGAGGTCGAAATAAAAAGTTGCTTTTTGGGTAATCAAATAAATTAATTAAATAAAAACTCTCTCTCCTCTCTCTCTATCTCTACGGTCAAACCCCCCCACGTTCATTCAAGAAAATCGAAAAGGAAAAAAAAGAAGAAAAAACACGCGCCCCCTCCCCCCCCCCCCCCCCCGTCAGAGACGCCCCGCGCCGATCCCCCTTGCCTCTCTCCTCCCTTCGCTCTCCTCCTCCCTCTCCCTTCTCTCGCGTGGCTTCTTCGAGAACCCCAAGCCCCCCCAAGCAGCAATGCCCCCCTAAGCCCTACATCATCAAAAACCGCCGCCTATGACCCTCTGCTGCCACCACCTCCAAGCCGCACCACCACCTCAGCAAGCCCCCGCGCGTGCAACCTTCTCCCTTCGACAAAGAATCGATTTTTGGCAAAACCCATGAGTTTTTATATTTGACTTTATTTTCAGTTTAATATATAATAGCTCTGTAAATAAAGGACTGATTTTTAATAATATAAAAGGTCGGATTTTTATATATTTAATCAAATAGAAAAGGTAGGATTTTTATATAGTTAATCAAATAGAAAAGGTCAGATTTTTATATAGTTAATCAAATAGAAAAGGTCGGATTTTTATATAGTTAATCAAATAGAAAAGGTCGGATTTTTTATATAGTTAATCAAATAGAAAAGGTCGAATTTTAATATAGTTAATCAAATAGAAAAGATCGGATTTTTATATAGTTAATCAAATAGAAAAGGTCGGATTTTTATATAGTTAATCAAATAGAAAAGGTCAGATTTTTATATAGTTAATCAAATAGAAAAGGTTGGATTTTTATATAGTTAATCAAATAAGAAAGGTCGGATTTTTATATAGTTAATCAAATAGGAAAGGTCGGATTTTTATATAGTGATAAGGGTAAAAATAGAATTTTTATCTATATAGTAGCGGTATAAGAATAGAATTTTTATCAATATAGTAGCGGTATAAGAATATAATTTTTATCTATATAGTAGCTGTATAAAAATATAATTTTTATCTATATAGTAGCGGTATAAAAATAGAATTTTTATCTATATAGTAGCTGTATAAAAATGTGATTTTTATCCATATAGATTGAATATAAAAATGTAATTTTTATATACATAGCCACAATATAAAAATGTGATTTTTATATACATAGCCACAATATAAAAATGTGATTTTTATATACATAGCCACAATATAAAAATGTGATTTTTATATATGTAATGGCTACGGACAATGAAATTGACAAAAGGCGAGCACGACGAAGACTTCTACATAAGAAGAGTCACGATGAATTGGTTTAGCTAGTCGGTGAGAACTTCTCACTTTAAATCTTGTTTTGTAGTTAAATATATACTAGGATGTAGACGGTGCTTAACAGCACCCGACACCCGTCGTCCACAGACCATGGACGACTTGTATGCTCGTTTGATGTGTTTTGAAGTTTGTTTGTGATGTTGATGTGAAATGGATAATAAATATTCGTGTGTTGAAATAAATTAATTATCGTTAAAAATATAATTCTTAACGGGAATGTGAATTAAATAAATATTCATTTACAAACCAGACGGTTTTTTTATGTACACCTATTTGAAGGACATTGATTGGGACGATAAATTTTACACGTCGCCCAACTGCACAAATAATATTCAGTGTTTGTGGATTGAAACCCCACACGGGTGTTGGGATGATATTCGACGTACACTAATCCCAATTGTTTAGTGGTATGTCGATCGTTTGATTGACATACTGTATGAGCATTAATTAGTTATATTTAATGCTTATGCAGTTGTGTGGTGCACTTTGGATGATGGTTGATTATTTATCATTGCTATTATATACATGTGATGTATGGAATCCATATAATTAACATTATATGGTAATTGATTGGCCCTCATTCCAATTGGGAAAATAAAGAATATTATAGAAATAAAGATTCATGTGTTGAATAGAATAAATAGTCATGTGTTGACGATGCTCATGTATTGAGAATATTCATGTGTTGAAATGATTCATGTGTTGAACGAAATATTTTATACAATAGAATACACAATTTCATTGTAAGTGAGAATTAATAAATATTCATGTGTTGAATAAAGTATATATATTCATGTGTTAAAGACAATGTTCATTTGTTGAATAGAATAACGAAGTTATTGAAGTATATAAAGTCATGTTGATTGGAGATGCGCTATTTAGACGCGAACGAATCGATTATATTTGTTTTTATAATGAATATAGAAAAGAAAGCGATTTCAAAATATAATGTTTTGAAAATATTATCATTTATATATTAATGATATGAAATATTCAATTTTGATTTGAAATTGAATATGAAGATGAAATTGTTTTGAAAACAAATTTAAAACTATTTATAAAATACATTTTGAATTGAAATCGACGAAATATATATATATATATATATATATATATAATGGTCGGAATAGAACGCGCCGCGCTGTAGTAGTTCGTGAATTTCGACCATTGACTTCGAATGGACATTACGGGAGATCCGACCGTCGGATTCTCCTGAAACTGAAACCGTTGGGTTCGTATCGAAAAGAGCTTTCCAATGAATATTAGAAATCTAAGATTACGGTTGGATTTGGAATTATGTCCAAATCAAATTTGGAAAAGGTCGTTGTAAGTGTAGTTCGATGGCCGTTGATGGAAATCGACTATACGGGCCTTGATAAAATTACTAAAAATAGTAATAATTTTTGTAAAATCATAGGAAATGATTTGTGAAGAATTGGGATGAAAAATTCCACATTTGAAAAGGTAAAAATAGTTTTTTATCGAAATGAACTAGTTTTGAACTAGAATTAAAATCCAATTATTTTTTAAATAAATAAAGTGGATTTGAATTGGTTTTGGAAATAACCAGAATTTCCAATATATAAAGTGGAAATGGATTTGAATCGAAATTGTCTTTGGAATATTTCAATGTTGGGTTTCGTGATTATACATATATTGTTATGGAAATTTGAAAGATATATTTATATCATTATTTCCAATACGATACTTGTTGATCGTAGAATTTGATATTGAATATAAGCCGATATATCTTCTATTCAGAGCCTTGTATTTAATATCAAACGTGATTTGGTTTTGTCGTAAATGGTGTCTTCATTAACACTATTCTTAAACCCAATTGAGAAAAAGATTAAATCTTTCTATTTAGATTTAATGAAGAGTACAAATTAAATAATATTAATTGGAATTGAATTTAAATTGGTTTTGGGTTTATCGTGAGCAGTGATTTGAATAACATCTATTCTTTAACCCGATTAACAATGGGAAGTGATTTTTGGTTTATCGTGAACCGTGTTTTAGATGACATTGGTTCTTTAACCCAGTTAAAGACATGATATTGATTTTTGAGAAGATTAAAACTAAGTGGATTTTAATGAATCTTTAATTAGATTAAAGTGATCAGGAATGGAGTATCACCAGTTTTGCTACAAAGCGATAGTTAAATTTTAATTAGATTTGAACGTGAAATGGTAATTAATTTTACCGATAGCACCGTGGTGTTAGATATGGAGTATTACCAGTTTTTCTCCATCGGATGAATAGGTTGGGATTGGAAAATAAAATAAATAATTACTTCGGTGTGGTTCGCTAATCCCGACTAGTTTGGAAAACCATAATATGGTTTGAAATGATATCCAACGAAGATTAAAGAAAAAATTTAGAAGAATTTATCTTTGATAAAATTAATGGGAACCTTTCCCTAAATGTGTGAAAGTTTGAATAAAAGAATATTTTGAATTGGAATGAGGCATATGTTGTGTTTGTGTAACATTTGTTTATTATACGCGGGTTATTCGGAAAGGCCGGGTTGATACCCATTCTGAATAACCGATTCGACGGTAAGTCGAAGATGAAGACGGTGGTTGAAGACCGGAAGTCTTCACATCGTTTGGGTGATTACTGATGTTCTAAATTGGGCTGTACACCCAAGAGGAGGGAAACAGTTGGTGATCGTCCAGACGTACTTGGAGAACGATGGATATGCAAGGAAAGTGCCTCCGGTTTCGTTCGGACCCAGAACAAACTTATAAATGGACTGTGTGTATGACATTGGATTTTATTCTGTGTTGATTGATCTCTATTAAATATACATCTGTTTGGCGGCGGAGAATTTATTCTCTTGCTTAACGCCCTTCTCTGAGACGTACGAGCTCAGAGGTTGTATATCGATGGATATCAGTCGCATGGAATGAATTGCCTGTGTGGCATGCCTAAGTGGCAGATGATCAAGGCTTATATTGAAAAGCAAAGTCTTGTGGTTGGTGATCAAAGCACAGCCTGTGTGGCACAGCTTTGTGTATGGCGTTAATTCGCGAGCCTCACACCTCGGTATGAGTCAAAAAATGGGATAAGGACTCAAGGAGTGCACGACGTTTCTTTCTATCTATAGGAGATGTCAGTGACCTACCAGCACTGACATTTATATATTTTTTACCTATGTGGTTGTTGGATGCGAGGCACCTCGAATATATGGTCGATAACTGGCACTATGTGAGACGACGTACAGACCATTATATAGGTCCTTTAAGACCGGGAAACGTGTGTTCAGGAATAACTAATCCTCAAAAGTAAGAGAGGACCAGCCTTGGAGGTTCCAAGGGATCGCTGTGTGTGGTCCTGAGGCATTTTCTAGAGTGTCTCGAATCGGAGAGGAGCTTGCCCCTTGCCTCGACTCATGATGGGATCCAATTTCCAATATGTGATAATTCAGTTTTATTTGTAGAACCTAGTATGGCGACACGATAGATGGTACCCATGCCGCCTAGGATTGATATTTATGATTGAAATTGTTTTGACACTATACATTTATAATAGTATCAAATGATTTGTTTTAAACGTACCAAGCATGTTTGGCTGTTATAAGGGAAAACCCTATCCTCCGGCTTGCGTTGCATTGTGTGATGGGACCTGGGTCTTATAATAGCTTCATTTTTCCAAAAAGCATTGCACTGTTTTGTTATGTGCACTAGTATTCTTCGGAGGAAACCCGTTTCGTGTTATACGCGTGGTCCCTTGAATTACTCTCTTTTAAAGTAAAGTTTTAAATAACTGTTTTAGTTCTCACACCAGTCACATGACTGACCTGGAGTTTATTGTTTTAACCTAAACTCTGGGTGCCCTTATTTTCGACACGGGCAGCTAGTGGTTGGGTTTTTGCAGATATATATTCACAGGATCCTGATTTACAGCTGGAACGATACTCGGAAAGCTCTGTATCCGTGTATTACTTTTAGTTGTGTTTTGTATTATTTTCCGCTGCGATGTATGTAAATGTAATTTAAATCTCTGATATCTGTCAAATGTGTAATATTTATTCATACTTTGTATATTCTTGTATTCTGATGGAATTGTTGTAATAAACAATGAAATGTTCTTCTGTTTGCGTTCTGATTTGTCTTGTCCTCAAAGTGATTGGTGCTTTCCTTCAAGAGGAAGTCACGGGTTGCTACAGTTGTTGTGCACTTGACACTTGCACATGCTGTTATCTTGACTTTGACTTTCCTTGTCCACACACTTTGCATGCTGCACCTATTGTTGGTTGAGCTAGTGTCTTGCTTTGTGCATGTAATTTGATTCACCTCTGGTCCATTTGTATGCTGCTCTTGTTTTACCAATTTTGTGGCATCTTGCATTTGAGTGTGGTGCCCTGCATTTGAAACTTTAACTGGGTTGTTGCATGTTGTCACTAGCCTTTGTGCTCTTGACCTTGATATATATATATATATATATGCACATATGTGTGTGTATATATACGTGTGTGTGTCCGTGTTGTATATGTCTATGTGTGTGTTATATATGTGTGCAGTGTGTGTGTGTGTGTGTTGTATATGCATATTCTGACTCATTGTTCTAATGAAAATTAGGTTGTAAGTATATATGAAGATGATGCATGTCTATTCTGGTTAAGAATTTACAAGGTGACCAACCAGCGAAGCCTCACCAAGCTGAAGGCTTTAACTTTCTGGTTAAGAATTACTCGGTGATTCACCAGGTGGATGCACTTTAGCTCACGCCGTCGGGTTAGTTATTTATCTTAACTTATGCATTTAACTAAGCGCCAGGACCAACAAAGGGATAATATCAAGTGTCATATGCTTTTTCCAAAGGTTTAGTGAACCATCATATGAAACTTGATATTATCCTCTTTGCTAGTCCTAACGGGTAGTTAAATGCATAAGTTAGCATGAATACCTAACCCAGGTGCATGAGCTAAAAATGCATCTACCTGGTTGGTCACCTTGTAAATTCTTAACTAAAAAGTTAAAACCTTCAGCTTGGTGAATGGATTAGCTGAGGATCAAAGTGGTCGATCGCCGAAGTTGAAAAGCATAGAGTGGTCGCGCAGTTGCTAAAATACCGTGTTTACCTTATTTATTGTAATGTAATTATGAAACATTGTATATGAAATATAATGTATCTTCTTTATTGTAATGTAATGAAACAACATGTATCTTCCTTATTGTAATGTAATGAAACAACGTGTATCTTCTTTGTTATAATGTAATGAAGCAACACTTATCTTCTTTATTGTAATGTAATGAAACAACATGTATCATTATATATGTTATTGGATTGGTATGAAATATTTCGTACAATTGTTTCATTTACTGTTATAATTTGTCAAATAGAGTTTACATGATATTTACTAGCTTTTTGTATATATTCATATCTATAGATAATTCATATACGGTTTATATTCGTATCTAGTAATAATTTAGATATAGCTTAAAGCTGTATATTATTTGCATTGAGATACGATTTAGATCCGTATCTATTTATACTTTAGGGATGACTTAGAGCCGTATCAAATTTTGATTTTGATATGGCTTAAGGCTATATCTAGTATTTAAACACGCCATTTTTTGACATGGCTTAGAGTCATGCCAAAGTGCATTAGATACGGCTCAAAACATAGCCTAATTTGCATATATGGTGCAGTGATTCACAACATCCTCGAACTATAGTAGATAACCCTAACTAGGTCAAAAACAATGACGGGCACAGGAGTCCAAGTAGATCTAGTCAAAACATCGACAAACTCTATCCATCCTTGTTCCCTCACTCAAAGGAGAACCCATTCACTATATGCTAATAAATCCTTTGCATATATTCTCCATCCATCACTTGATTATAAATCCTTTTGGAAGTCAAAATGGTCCAAGGACTATCCTCGATGGTCATTGTTTGTTATGGAATATTGTCGCATGCCTCTTATTCCCCTCAAACAGTCACACATAAATACGACCCTTTATTGTTCACCCTACCTCTTTGAGTTTAACTAGCCATATCTGAAGTTGTTTTCCTAAAAGTAAAATTGCTTTCCAATACACATATACCAAACCCAGGACTCTAATATGCAAGTTGACCCTAGTCAACCTACAATTAAGCCAATCCATGGTTGAACCACTCCACCGATATAAATTTGTGTTTTCCTCCTACATTTATCTGAAGCCACACATATGCCATCGACCTGGGTTAAAATAACATCCATGCCCCTAATCCTTCCACTTTATAGTCGTTGTTGAACCAGTGCTAGTAAGTCATGTCGATCCAAAGTTCATAGATTACGCCAATCCTGAGTTGGTAAATCATGCCAATTTAGAGTTAGGAGATCATGTTGATCCGTTGGTGAGCCTCTCTGTCGATCCGCAGTCTTGAGCTAATAAACCATGCCAATTTGAGCTTCTCCAAGACATAACTCAAGCATATGAATTCCAAATGACGTAAAATTGGTGTGTCACTTCTTGAGGCATTCCTTGTCATCCCCATAGATCACACCCGAGTAGCTCGGATTATATCTGATTTAATTAGATAGAAAACCGTTTGGATCCCTTACAACTAATTCCATCATTCGACCAACGTTTGCAGCCATTCGCACATGCTTGTCATATGACATTCTAAACAAACTCAAAAAAGCATCAAACCAAATTAAAGAAAATCAAAGTGTAGATCTAAGGAAATTTCATATACACATATGGCTTATTTTATGAACCATAAAGCATGATTTAACATGGTCCAATTAATCCCAAACCTAAATCTGTATAGTAGCTTGACCAAGCATGATACATAAGCAATTTATGGAATTTGAGAAGGTGGATTGAGCCTTATATATCGTAATTAGTAAGTGAGAGCACTAATCACTCACCTTAATCCCAAACAATTCCCTGATCTCTTTTCAATAGAAATTCCCAAGGTGATTGCACAACAAATCTTCAAGTTTAAGGTAATTTATACTAATATTTCCTTAAATGGTGGGATTTGGCTAATTAAAATAAGTATAAATGGCGCTTTGGAAGTATGAGGTCATTAATCGGATAAAGAATTATTTTTTAGAGTTATGAAAAACGATTATGAGAAGGTTCTTTCATCTCGTTTAGCTCTTGGTAGCACAAACCCCATATTGGCCATAGATTCACTTCATTAGTGACAAAATCACTCATTTAAGTTGTCTAAACTTCATAAAGCATTAAAAAGCCATATTCTCAAATAGTAAATCCATTTTCTTAATGTGATAATTCAACAAAAAAGAAAATTTGACAAAATTTATAAGGATGAGAAATGGCCAAGTTAATCATTATCCAAATTATATAATCATTTGACCCCGTGTAAAATTAGTATAATACTCTACGTAGGCCATTGCAATAATCTTGTTTGAAAGTCTTAAAGAAAAGGGTTGATGCAAGCCCTACAGCAGTGAATAACTCCTTGAATCCCATGTGGCTAAATCATTTGAACATATAAGTCCAACCAACCAGCCTTTTAAGTGATGAAATAAAAATGAAGCAAGGAAAAATTTGTAGTACAAGGTGATGTCAAGGAATGCGAAGTAGTTAGAGGGAAGAAATTGAATTTAGATCTAAACCAGAAGTATGGTAAGATCTAATGCATAAAAATTTGTATGTGACAAAGTAGATGCTACGTAAAGACGGTTATAACTGGCATCGCCTGCATGTGTAATAGAGATAGCAGTTGCTAATAAGAAGGAAGAGTGTGAAGATTGGGTTTGGCTTCTTGAGGAAGGAGGAAGAAGGAAAGCTTTTAGAGGCATTGAATGCAAATTTTACAAGTGCGTTCTAGTTACGTTTGTGCCAAAATTCATTGGTTAACCGACATATTTAAGTTTACCATTAAGCAATCAATTGCCAGACAAGCCTCGGGCATAGGTTGAACTTGGACCCTGTTAGGGACAAACAAAATATACACCATGGAACGATTAGGAAAGAAAACTTATGTCCTTATCTTAGTGGTGCTAAAGCATACCTTCTATTCTCAACTTATACTCTTACAAAATGGAGCAGTCCTAGTAATATTGCAACAACTAACAACAATCTTAACATCTAAAATATCTTAAATATTATTCCACATCTACTTCGTATAAAAATATACTTTTTGTAGTAGATGGTCGGATAACATTTCAGAATATACCCTTATAAAAATAAATGCCATTCCTATTTTTTATACTTAAAGAGAGAAAGATATAATTTTAAAATTTAAATTCTGAATGGTAGAAATTATTTTCTATAAAGAAATACCTTTTAAAAATTTATAAAAATCCTAAAATTCTTTCCAAAAATAAAAAAAATCAAAAACTTCTTTTAAAGAAAAGTAAAATCCTTTGAACCCTTCTTCAATACTTAAGGCATTTATATGAAAATAAATTTCTTTTCACCGTGTAATGACTTACATTTTTAGTCGTAAAATTAAATGTTTAAAAATGGATTTAAATGTTGTTTTGGAATTTAATAACGCGAATTCAATGATTTTGAATTTTTTATTGATATAAATAATAAAATAATATTTTTGTTTCGAAATAGTCGTAAAAGGGTTGAATTTGCAATATTATATGAATTTGCAATTTAAAAGAAATTAATTAAGATTGGGTTTGAATTATATTAATGAATTTGTTTATTAAACGACGTCTTAACATATAATTTATAATTTTATTATAAAACGAACTGCAACAGCGCGGTAGTTCATAATATTACATTTTGAACTTTAATTAGATGTACATGATCCAATATAAGTCAAATTTTTTTGAAACAAGAAACATTTGGATCTAGTGGATAATATTTTTCTAATAGAAGAGAAAAAGATGTTGTAAATTTTGTTTTATGTCCAAATCGAATTTTCAAAAGGTCGCTATGGATTTCGTTTATAAACTATGACATTTTACATATATAAATAAAAGGAATTTGGTTATGAAATTAATATTGTTTTAACCTAGAATTTCAACATTTGAAACCGGAACTATTTTATTTTGAAACTATATGAAATTCTAATTGAATATATTCGATTATAATTATATATTATTATTATTATTATATTAAAGTATTTTTAAATTGTTCTATTTTAATATAAATCAGACCTTTATAAAGGGCTTTTATTCAAACAACCTCCAATTTCATCAAAACGAATTTCATTAAATCCGCAATTACAAATTATTGCTAGATTTCAAGTTCCGCACAAATCAAAGTTATTTTTAAGTGTACGGAAATTAAAATATTAATAAATCGATAATGTCAAACTCTACCATTAGGTCCATTTTCATTATGTTGGCTAGCTTTTTGATCAAGCCACCAAGAATATAAGCATTAACATTCGGATGGACAAGGATACTCACGCCTAGGTAAACCCTGCTCGTGGTCCCATGCTCTCATCGGCTCGTGGTTCAGCTACTCACATCGGCTCGTGGTCCAGTCTCCATCATGGCTCGTGGTCACACACCACGACCCGAACCTGTATCGTGGTCACGAACCGACCCCGAACTCAGAAGATAATGGCCACGACCTAGTCCCCCATGAACTGCATATCTAGGATCTGATGACACATGTCCATAACCACCATATTGACCATTTCTCCATCCACTCACGAACGACTCCGAGATCCTCGAGATTGGTGCCACGTTTCTTCATGAACCACCTATAGAAATCACCTATAAATAGCCCAATACTTGGCATTTTTGAGGATCTTTTGGAATTCAAAGCTCTGATTCCACCATTATCAAACCTTCATCATTTCTAATCAGAGATATTTCGAAATTGTTGAGTGAATTACTATTGTAAAAGTAAGATTGAGAGAATATTGTGATTGTACTTGCATTCAAACGTATAATCAAAGTCAAATAAAGTGGACGTAGGCTCTTTAATACTGAACCACTATAAATTTGATGTGTTTGTTGCTTTTTCTTTCATTTCTAGTTATAATCCTCTGCAAATCAAGATAATATGGGTGTTAGAACCATACTTTGGTCTAACATTTTGGTGCTTTCACTGAGAATTGAATTCTCAGCCTGTCGAATTATTTCTCTACTATTTGGATTTTCAAGTCCGAAGAAAATAGTTTGCATTCCCAATGTTTCGTTTTTTGAAGATTTTAGCAAAGTCAAGACGTTATGGCCACAAAGAAATCTAAGGATTCTTGAGCTTCTCAAGCAAACGAAGCTAATGAAGAGAGCGTTTAGGAGCAAGTTGAAGTGAGCTTCTCGGCTTGCGGTTCACAGGGGACAAACCGACCCCAGGAGGGGGTCACAAGCCGATCCTAGGAGGGGATCACAAGCCACCCTCAAGAGCAGATCATGAGCCGAATTCAAGGGGCGCCACTAACCACCGTCAAGGGTGTACCACGAGCAACATGCAGGATCACACCATGAGCCATGAACTAGAGGGGGTCATGAACCGCCCTCAGCAAGGGACCATCACTCGACCTAGAAAGGAAATTATGGTCCGTTCCACCCACGCTGAATGTGACGATCCCAAAATCCGAGGGGCGGTATTAAGGATAGTCATTGGAATATAACACATTAATCATCATAGCAGAGAATAGATAATAGCAAAAACAATAAATAGAATAATTTTACATGGATATGACAGCGGAATCACAACATGTAATAACATCAGAATAGCATAGCGTGGGATATAACTTAGTAAATAAAAAGGAAAGTGATCAGTCATCATCGCCAGAGGCGGAATACATACATGCAGTGAGACATAATAAGAGTATCAGTCTACATCGCCGAAGGCGGTACATATACATACAATAAGAAATACAGAAAGTAAATCAGTCTGCATCGCCCGTGGCGGAATCATAATATAAGTATAGTAATGGCAGAAAATGTCAAAGTCATCTCTATGAAGTCAGCCTCGCCATGAGCCAAAAATGCACCCTATGCAGCAGTGCAGAGCCAAAAACAACCTGTCACCTGTGTACTAGGCTGCCCGTGTGAAAATAAGGGCACTCGCGTTTGCAAAGTGAAACAAACAACGAGTTAGTCATGGGGACTAGTATGAGAAATCTATTTAACAGTTAAACAACAGTAATGAGCAAATCATAGGACCACGCCACTTTCGCGGAACGGGTTTACTCCAGTGATTGCTAGTGCATTTAAAACAAAGTAAATTCTTTTAATACAACGCAATGCTTTTAAAAGAATGAAGCCATTATAAGACTCAGGTCCCATCACACAATGCAACGCAAGCCGGAGGATAGAGTTTTACCTTATAATAGCCAAATATGCTTAATACGTATAAAGCAAAATCATTTGATATTATTACTAGTGCATATATGTTTCAAAAATGAATAGCATCATAAATATCAATCATAGACGGCATAAGTGCCCCATACCACTATGTCGCCATACTAGTTCTACAATCAAGTCCGTTATTTCGTATTGGAAATTGGATTTCCGTCATGAGTCGAGGCAAGGGGCAAGCTCCTCTCCGCTTCAAGACATTCTAGCAAATGCCTCAGGACTACACACTCTGGGCAACCCTGGATTCGGCTGGGCCGGTCCTCTCTTACGTTTGAGGATTGGCAATTCCTGAACACACGCTTCCCGGTCCTTACAGACCTATAATCGAGGCGCCTCGCATTCCAACAACCACAAAGGTGAAAAGTAGATATAAATGTTAGGGCTAGTAAGTCACTGACACCACCATAGCTAGAAAGAAACGTCGTGCTCTCCCAGCGGTCCGTATCCCGTTTTCAACTCATACCGGGGTGTGAGGCTCGCGAATCTACGAAATACACAAAGCCAGGCCACGTAGACCTTGCTTTGATCATCATCCACAAGACTTTTCTTTGCAACAGAAGCCTTGATCACAGCATCTTGGCATGCCACATAGGCAGTCCACTCCATACGATTGATTTCCATCGATATATAACCTCTAAGCTCGTACGTCTCAGAGAAGGGCGTTAAGCAAAAGAATAAATTCTCCGCCGCCAAGCTGATATATATTTAACAGAGATCAATCAGTATAGAACAAAATCCAATGTCAGACACACAGTCCATTTACAAGTCCGCTCTGGGTCTGAACGAAACCGGAGGCGTCAAATCCCTCGTATATCCGTCCAATCAACACATACGTTCAGACGGCTACTACTTCCGTCCCCTTCCGGTAGCTACTCCGGTTAGGAACCTCAGTAGCGCCCATCCAACCGATACGAAGATCGTCGGTCTTGAATCGTCTTTGCATTTTCCAATTCGAATCGCTCAATAAATTATTTGAAATGAGGGTTAGCTCGGCCTTTTCAAATAATTCACGTCATTAGAATTTAAATCGATTCTTTCTATGGTTATATTATTCGACATCCATCTTTCAGTTATTTAGTGTTATTTTCTTGTCAAACACATACAACCATCAAATATCAAACAATTCAAGCCCAATTGGTTTTCTTTCAATCAATGTTGCTTATAATATTTTATAAAGATTTTTCACCATTTTTATTTATTTAAAAATGGCCATATTTAATTTAAACGACGTTTCAGGTCGTGCCGTGGCACTGGCGCTGTTTTTCCCCTAATTTGTTTTACACATATCGGAAAATCTAACCGTTGGATTTCTACGAAGTCTATACCAGTGGGAAGATATTCCCAAAGCGAACCCAACGGTTCCAGTTTCGTGAGAATCCGACGGTCGGATCTTCCACACTAGTCGTTTGAAATTACGGTTTCAAAATTCGAACTGCAGTGTCGTTATTCGATTAAATTAAATTATATTTATATTTGTATATAAATATAAATGATTCTGGCGCTGTTTTTCCCTTAATTTGAATTAAACATTCCAGACAATCCAACCGTTGGATTTTTACAAGGTTGGTGCCGTTGGAAAGATATTTCCAAGGCGAACCCAGCGGTTGCGGTTTCGGGAAAATCCGATGGTCGGATTTCTCGTACTAATCGTTTCAAATTACGATTCCGAAACACGAACTACACGGCCTCCATTCCCTTTAATTATATTTATATATATAAATATAGTTCATTCTATAATTTCAACTATAGTTCATACTATATTTTCAACTTCATTTTCACCTCAAATATTTCACTAACGCCTTAATATTTCGAAAAATTTCACCATAACCTCCTTTGTACGGGGAGGGATTTGGAAATTTATTGGGCCGTATTAGGTACCCAATAAATCCTAAAAAGCATTCACATATTTATAGTGATATATTCTGGTGTTTACGTGGGAGCATGTACTGATAATCACTCCAGAGAATAAATTCCCATCACCCCGTTTCCGTGTGGAAATAAATAGTCCATGTGCCGTATCTAATAATTAGAGCGACGTGATTATTGTCAACTCCAGACCCGTGTGGGGTTTTTATTAATCTGGCAATTTATCGTTATAATTTATAGTCCATATCAGTCATCAGTTCAACCTGTAGTACATAGTCATCGCCATACAAGCCTCTTGCTTGTATGGTAAATCTTCCACCTCGTCACACAAGCTCCAATTGCTTATGTGGAATATGATGAAGTATGCCTATCATCAAGAAGTATGCCATGTAGTGTAGTTCAAAATTAATTGTTACTATCCTATGGCGTTATTTATTATTTCACACAGAAAAACCAGCACTCCGCATCCAATGGCATTCACAGGAGTTGATATATAAATAAAATTGCGCAGCCAACTCATCAAGGTTTACCTATTTGTCAGGCACGCAAATAATTTCTTTACTCTACAGCTAATCCATTTTTCCTTTTCAACACATGTATATATATGCAGAACAAAGCTAATAATAATATTTCTAGCAAACTATTATTTATTTTAGCATGTGTGTATTTTTAACTAAGCGTATACATGATAAAAGGAATATTTTTATCATCAAAAATATTTATTCGACACATGTGTATTTTTAACTAAGCGTATACATGATAAAAGGAGTATTTTATCATCAAAAATATTTATTCGACACATGTGTATTTTTAACTAAGCGTATACATGATAAAAGGAATATTTTATCATCAAAAATATTTATTTTTAAAAGATGATAACATTCAACACATGAACTTCAACTCAACGAATGAATTGCAATTCAACACATGAATATTCTATATAGTTTGTATATATATAAAAATGTGATTTTTATCGCTAAAGCCATTTGTTTAAATTCAAATAATATTCAACACATGAATTTCAACTCAACGAATGAATTGAAATTCAACACATGAATATTCTATATAGTTTGTATATATATATAAAAATGTGATTTTTATCGCTAAAGCCATTTGTTTAAATTCAAATAATATTCAACACATGAATTTCAACTCAACGAATGAATTGCAATTCAACACATGAATATTCTATATAGTTTGTATATATATATAAATGTGATTTTTTATCGCTAAAGCCATTTGTTTAAATTCAAATAATATTCAACACATGAATTTCAACTCAACGAATGAATTGCAATTCAACACATGAATATTCTATATAGTTTGTATATATATAAAAATGTGATTTTTATCGCTAAAGCCATTTGTTTAAATTCAAATAATATTCAACACATGAATTTCAACTCAACGAATGAATTGCAATTCAACACATGAATATTCTATATAGTTTGTATATATATAAAAATGTGATTTTTTATCGCTAAAGCCATTTGTTTAAATTCAAATATTATTCAACACATGAATTTCAACTCAACGAATGAATTGCAATTCAACACATGAATATTCTATATAGTTTGTATATATATAAAAATGTGATTTTTATCGCTAAAGCCATTTGTTTAAATTCAAATAATATTCAACACATGAATTTCAACTCAACGAATGAATTGCAATTCAACACATGAATATTCTATATAGTTTGTATATATATAAAAATGTGATTTTTATCGCTAAAGCCATTTATTTAAATTCAAATAATATTCAACACATGAATTTCAACTCAACGAATGAATTGCAACCAACACATAAATATTTCAAAAAAATTCAGCAGCATAACGGCAGGGTAGTTAAAACCGGGACCGTCCCTAGTACGGCTCCTTGCTCTACCTTAAAACCTCGCGGTTTTTGACAATGGGGATCATGCATCTAGTTCGCACGCAGGCGGCATGTTTTATTTTCAATTCCACAATCCTATTCTATTTTGTTTCAACCACAAGAGGGTATTTTTCGACCACAAAGGTATTTTTCAACCATAAAGGTATTTTTCAACCATAATATCAGCCACAAACAATTATTTCCAACCATTCGTCATACTATATAATATCACGTCAATCATAAGCAATAAATATCGTCCATGGTCTGTGGACGAGGGGAGTATATATATATATACAATATAATAATTCACTTGCATTTCATCACAATTCAAAGCATATATGTTGCATTCAACGCTTGTATAATTTATACATCGCTAATATAACTTATACAACACATGTACATGAGGTATACAATGCGTATATAATTTACACTTCGCTTATATAATTTATACAACGCGATTTCATTCACACAAATAGTTTAGATTCCTCACATTGGTTATTGCAGTGCTTAAAATCGTAGGAAGGTCAGAAAAATCCGCGGCTTCTTCTAGAATGTAGAGAGCCTCCTTGCGGTCACGGTGTCTCCTGTTTCATCGAATTTCGTTGAAGAACGAAAAAGATATTATTTTTCAAAGTTTTGCAACACTTAAAAGTGTTATTTTCATTTCAGAAATTTACATCAGAAAGGTTTTAAAAACTTCGAAAGTAGGTCACGGTTTTTCAGCCAATCCGTACCTCGATGCTTCGATCAGACCACGCTGCGTCAAAGAGCTACGAACCACCTCCAGATCGGTGGTGGTGGCGAAGGGTTCGGTGGCCTGTGCGCGTCGCGGCGGCGCTCTGAAGGTCGCGACTTCCTGGTCGATTTCCGACGCCGACGGTCGATGGATGGGGTCGTGAGTTGGTCGGATGTGTAGAGGAGGCGAAGGCAATCAGAAGTCTCAACATGCGGCGGCGGTGAAATCGCCTGAGGCGGCGGCAATGTCGACGAGAAGATTCGAGGCCTCTGAGTCGTCCAGATCGTCTCTGGCGGCTAGGGTTTTTGGTTTTTTTTTTTTTAAAGAAAAATTCCTATTGGTCCATGCTTTATAGGAAATTTTAAATAGTGTTTTTGCAAACGGACTCCTTTTTAAACCCAACGACTGTCGCCCCTAGCTAAATACCCCCATTCCGGACACAATGGGATATGTTTCGTTGGCCATTTCGACTATTACAGTCAGTTATTTTTCAAATTAAAATATAAAACATTCGATATTTAATTTAAACGTACATTTCAATTTGTCAAGGCCACAAACTGAATCGAAAATTTCCAGAAAAATAAATCTAGCTTTGTTTTGACGATACGGTCCTAACAAAACCAGTTTCGTCGAATTCTGAGCTCGTTTGAAAAACGGTCATTTTTAGGTCGACCCATTTTAACAGAATTTGACCAAACACATTATCATTTGCCCCGCTCACATACTAGCTTCAAAAATTATGAAATTTGAAACTTAGCAATAATTTGACATCCCGGACCCAACAAAAGTGGTTTCGTCGAATTCCGAGGTCGTATGCAAAATCTCAATTTTCAAGGGCTATATATACTATATAGCGACCATTCTGAAAATTCATTTGGCCATAACTTTTGATTTCCGTTATGAAATTTCGATTTTTCAGATTCGTTAGAAAGGTATTGATAAACAGATTTAAATATTTTCAGTTTCGTTAAAATCCGTTATATTTTCCACCCGGTATAGTCAGACAAAGTTTGTATTCAAAATTTCGAACTGCCATACCATACCAAATTCTATATTTTATTGAAATATGCTATTTCAACTATTCAAATTCTTTGGTAATAACCACATTTAAAAATTTTAAACTGGTTCACATTTTCCGGGTTATTACACTGAAGCTTCTGCTCGACCTGGCTCAAGTGCTCTGAATCCAGCTATGAATGTTAGTAATCAGCTGCCTTCTTCTACTCCAGTAAGAGAAAGAGATTTGTATCGTGTACTCGATATGTTGTAAAGGACAAATGACAAGTTGGCAGCTCAAAGGCAAGAGAGTTCTTTACCGCGGTAGAATATGACAGCAATGAGCAGGCAAATCGACGAACTCCAAAGATGGAGGACACCTTCACCGACTCATCGTTTAACTCCTGACTATACATCTTCGTCAGAAGAACCTCCTAGACCCCCGCGACGACAATATGAAAGGCCAGAGACTAGAGGCTTCAGGAAGACTACTCAAATGGAACATAGAGTTAAGTCAGTTCGGTTTGAATTTCCAACCCCGAAGATTAATAAGAGGACAAATATTGGCAGACCTCATAGTAGAATTTACTATTCTTGAGGAAGATGTAGCGAGTCAAGAAGCAGTTCCCTCAAACAACTATTCGACCCCAACACCTGGAAGCTATACACCGACGTGCCAGGAGCATTAGACGGTCTGGTGCTGGAGTCGTATTGGTCACCCCCGAAGAACGATCGATATGCTATGATCTCATATTAGAGTTCCATGCCACGAACAATGATTCAGAGTACGAAGCCCTAATTTCCGGTCTAAGGCTTGCAAAGGAGTAAAGGATAACGAGGTTGGGTATCTTTTACCACTCCAAGATTGTCGTAAACTAGGTCAATGAGGAGTTTCAGGCAAAGGGGTCAAGACTTGTATCGTATTTGAAAGAAGTGAGAAAACTGCTAGATAGTTTTGAACACCATAGTATAACCAATATTCCCTAACCGAAAAATCAGAAGGCAGAAAAGTTGGCCAAGTTGGTTAGTTCTGGCAGTCCTGAGGACACAGAGATGGTCCCGATTGAAATATTACAGTCTCCAAGTATCGACCAGATGGAAATTGATCTGGTACTGGAAACTGAACCGGAAAGGGATTCGTGGATGACATGCCTAAAAAACTTCTTGATGAATGGTACGTTTCCAACCATGAAAAGTAAGAAACATGCTATTATTCGAAAAGCCTCTAGATATGTCATGTAAGGCGAAGTCCTCTACAGATCAGGATTCTCGATGCCACTCCTCTGGTGTATAGCCCGTGACGACATCGAGCGGATACTAAGTGAAGTACACAAAGGTGAATGTGGCGACCACACCGGAGGTCAAACATTGGCTAATAAGATATTGCGATATGGTTACTTTTGGCCTACCATGAATAAAGATGTGGCTAAACATGTACGGCGCTGCGATAGATGCCAGAGATTTTCTAAGATCGCCAGGGCACCTCCTAGCCGATTAAAGACGATGATGAGCCCGTGGCCTTTCGCTGTATGGGGAATTGACATTATCGGAAGCCTCCCTACTGCAAAGGGCGGAGCTAAATTCGCCATCGTGGTCATAGATTACTTTACGAAGTGGGTCGAATATGAACCGCAAACCATGATCACAACCAAATGAGTGATAAACTTTGTCATCAAAAACATTATATGTCAATTTGGGATCCCAAAAATCATTATAACAGACAATGGGACCTAATTCGATAGTACGAAATTTTGGGAATTGTGCCTAAAATATCACATTGAGAAAAGATATACTGTCGTGGTACATCCGCAGTCGAATGGATAGGTAGAAGCGGCAAATAAAGTAACTAAGTCCATTTTGAAGAAGCGACTGAAGTGGGCCCAAGCCATGTGGGTCGATGAGCTACCTTTGGCATTATGTGCCTATAGAACAATTTATAAATCAGCCACAGGCCACACTCCCTTCTCCCTCACTTTTGAATCAGAGGTTGTCATTCCGATCAAATTAGAAGTGTCGTCCCACAGAACCACCTATTATGATCCAATGCTCCTCGAATCCCTGGATATGGTTGAAGAAAAATGGGATGACGCGGACCTGCGAGCCTTGAGGCACAAGCGGAAGGTCTCCCGATATTATAATAAGAAGGTCCAAGGTCGAACCTTTGAACCTAGAGACTTGGTTCTAAAGCATGTATTTCTACCCCCAGTCCATTTGGGTCTGAAATGGGAAGGACCGTAAGCCATCCTACTGAGGCTTGATAATGGATCCTTCAAGCTAGCGACCAGGGACGGAGATGAAATCCCAGAGTGTGGAACGCCCAACATCTGCGGCATTACTTGACATGAAATTGTCATTTTACTCTTTTGCTCTTTTTAGGACCATGTAAAAAGGCATGACTTGCCTAAAACAGTCTGGTTACATAAGAAAAGGATTATAAAGTGGACGTAGGTCAAATCATGACCGAACCACTATAAAAACATCGTGTGTTATTTACTTTTACCGCACCATTTCTTATTCGCTCTTTCATTCTTTACTCATTTAAGTTATTATGATTGTGATATTTATTATAAACCTTATAATGATTTCAAAACACGTAATTCAAAGAGCCTTCTATCAAATCAGCAGACCAATAGCATAGGGAAAATTGAAGATTCAATGAAGTAAACGACGCAACCTCAGACACTCTAACTCTCATGACTTGAGAAAGAGTACAAAGGACAAGGAAATGAATTGTCCATGAGGCATGAAGGTGCATCAAGGTCAAAAAGACCACCTCGACCCCACTCTACCCTTGGCATCCGACGGGAGAGTATAAAGGCGCCAGGGACTGAGTGCTGCAAATGAGCTCCTACCCCACTGAAGGATTTTAGGGAAAACTGAAAGCTGAGCTCGAACGCTAACACGGACATACGATAGGATATTATAAAGGCGTTTTGATTAAATGCCACAAAAGGGATCCTATCCCGTTGTAGGATTGGGAACAAGAATGAAAGCAAAGCGCGAACCCCTCATTTCGGGATATAGGGGCAACAATTATACGATCCTAATCAACCCTCAACAAGCCCTGGCTAGGCATCACGTTAATGATTGATTGGGGCATATACATCATGCACATATACAATGAACAAATTTTAATTTTTCTTCTACCAGAATGGTTTATGATTTGATTTTAACTTAGTTATGACCTGAATGTTTATGCGTGACTAAGTCTGATAAACTAACAGGTACACAATAATATGAAAGAAACAAGATTTCATTTACAAAATGCAGAAATACAAGTGAGGGCCACTCTCACAATTACATCATAAGGCTAGGAGAAATTTAAAATGAGCGAAAGTAAACAAGCTTTACTTAGGCTTCAGAGACTGGTAGGCTTCTCCTCTTTCTTCTGCTTCTCTGGCTCCTCCTTGTTAGCACCAGACTCCTCATGATTTTTTCCTTTTCTTCTTATCAGAAGGAGGGTATTGTGGAGCATTAAGGGACTGTGACACGAGTTGTGTGGTTATAGACTTGGACGAGAGCTTTATAATGAGTCCAAATCCAGGAGCAGCTACAGAGAGAGGTGGCACATTTAAAGGCCCCTCCTCGGCTTTAATTCTCAGCTGCTCATCCTGTTTGGCCTTTATGTCGGCTAAGGTCAAATTATCATCATCCATGTCTCTCATGTAATAGTGACATCCTCTCTTTCATCCCCATTGTCACCGTCAGTATCCTTCAAAGCTTCGATGAATTCAGCATCCTTAGGAACATCAGTGCTCGATAGCATGATGGCCTTCTCGGTCAATTTGACCTCAGTTTTTTTAGATACTTCAAGGGCCTTAAGGCTTGACGGTAGGCCTTCTCGACCTCTGCATGCTTAGCTATAGTCCCCTCGGTCAGCTTGGCATCTACATTATTAGAAGAAACTGTTATTAATTTAGGAGAAAATGTAGCCTTCTCAATTGTTTTCTCCACAATACGATGACAAGTTATGACAACTTTAACAAATTGTGGAGAGAATGTGGTGATACCTTCTTCCAACTGCTCATCCGGAGTTGCAGTGGAAATCCCCGCAGGTTGGGGAACAGGAATCTCATAGATTAATGGGTCAAAGGGGTTATACTCATCGGACCCAGAAGTCTTGAGCTCCACGGCTGAGCTTGAACCCTCATCGACTTTGTCCTTGCCTTTGAACTTAAGCCTCTCCCTCTCCATAGACTCTTTAATTAGATATTTGGCCTCTGCTAAAACCACAGGCTCTTCACCTCTAAGGAAGGTCTGCATAAGCTGGTCTTCATCGATAGTCTCTACCTTTAAGCGTTGCCTCTCGCTTTCAACAATCTGATCCCATACATCAACTAAAGTATAGGGATAGTTCTTGATCCAGGAAATGTCTCGGGTCTGAATGACCTGAGCAAAAAGGTCCATTAATAATTCATCGAATCCTTCTATCTCTTGCTCAGCCGCGACAAGCTTAGATGTAGCATTCGAGACGGACTTGAGGGCTTCGTTGGCATGTCCTTCTGCAAGAGCTGCTCTCTCCTCAGCATGAGCAAGTTTGTCCTTTAAGCTTTCCATTTCCTTCTCCCAAGCATCTTTTTCCGTGGCAAAGCGTTCTGGTGACGTCTTCAACTCAGTATTAATTGACTTAAGATCCTCTATCTCCTTTTTCAGAGCCACACGCTCTTAGCTGTTTGAATCAAGTTCAAAGTGGAAGCGTTTCTTTGCACCTTATAACTCTATTTTATAGTTTTTGGCATCCCTCTGAGCTAGGTCAAGGAGAGCTTGAGTATCTTCGAGTTGCTTCTCAGCCTTGTCTCTAGCCTTGATATCATGTTCAGCCTTTTCTTTAGCTTTGCCTACATCTATTTCCAAACGATGAATAACCTCTGAAAGCTTCTTGGCATGCTTCTTCATTGCCCTATACTGTGTAGCCACATGACTAACCCGGTCCACAACTTCCATATCCCAATCATCAGGAATAGGTTCAAGGTCTGGAATGAAGAGCATCTTTCTGAAATAGATGCCGGGAAACTGCTTTCGCAGATGCTCCAGCTTTGCCTTATTTTCAGAAGAAAGATCACCTCCTAGGTAGTGGTAACATCTAGGTCACGTTGACCGGAGGGGACAAGGGTTGTCTTCCCTTTTTCCAAACCTTTGCTTGGATCCTGGTGCTTATCCTTGGGTTCATGGTGCTTCTTGGAGGATTTACCCTGAGGAGGTATACCCTTCGGGGGAGTCGGAGCTTTGGGAAGTTGTCTACCTCCCACATATGGCACTGATGACTATGGTGCTTCTCGGGATCTTGTCTCGAAGGAGAACGAGAACGTGTAGGATGAGGCGGGTGGGAATCATAGTGTTTCTTACTATCTCTTACCCGACTATCACTGCGATCATGCTTAGTTGCGAGATTAAGTATGGGTGTACACCGGCGAAGTTCACGATGAGAATAGGAGCGGCAATGAAGCATGTTTGCTGCAAAAATTATAAGCAAGAATAAGGACCATGAGTACATACAATGTATGAATGATGTGACGTGTGGTGCATGTGATGTGTGTGTCCCGTGTGATCGCCCTAACATACCAGGCAGCTCGTCTTTACAATTTCCTTCTCTTTAGCCTAGGTGGATTCTTCCTTGGAGATAGGGAAGAACAGTTCTTCTCCAAAGTCCTCAGATGTGTAAATGTTATACGACAGGGGGAGCTTATCTAAATCCCCATATATTTGTTCCTCCGTTAAAGAATCACGAGTCGAAGGTTTAGTTGGCTGTGGTTTTTTTTTTGAGATGAGCCCCCTTCGAGAACAGAAGTAACCTAAGGTTCGTTGGCTCGAACCTCACCTCTTTTGTATATGTTCATCTCTTCGTCATCTTGAACATCCATAGGCGAACGAGTTTTAGGAAACTCGACTTCCTTGGTAGCTTCCGTGGTCATTTCCCCCTCGGTAGGGGGCACGCATCTAGATTGCCTAATCGCTTGAGTAGGGAGCACATACTTGTAAGGCCTGCCATCCTTACCAAGCCCGAATCATACATCGAGAAGACGATGTTTGTGAAAATTCTCATTATTATACATTGCTTGATCTTTAGATAATCAGATTTGCTCTTTATAAGGCAGGTTAAGCGATCTTTATACACTTCACCCTCTTGCTTCTTGGGGTTGGGAACTGTGAAAAGAAATTAAGTATTAGTGCATTGATTTGTGAAGTTAAAGGAAATATCGGAGGATCTAAGGCTTACTTAACTGTAACTATCTCTGGCACATCTAGCCTGATGCTTTATATAGAACCACTCAGATTTAGCATCCCTTAGATTGTTATGTCCCTCACTCAGAACTTTTTTGGCGGGAATAGACTCGAAGAAAATAAAGTTCGGAGTCCTTGTGGAGAGATGTTTAAATGGAAATAAAAGTTTAAGTCTGTATACACCAGTTTGGTTTCCAAAATCTCTACGTATGCAACATACAACATGTACAGGGCATCATAAGCATTGGGATGAAGCTGCATAGGAGCAATGCGTAGTCGCCTCAAGAGGTCAACAAAAATTGGAGGAAACGGAGGAATAGCACTATCGAACACAAGACCTTGCTAATAGCAATATACCCTTCTGAAAAATAATGGGGTCTATCCCCTTCCTCTGGAGTTTTAACATTATCTCATGGGATCCTATGCCTCAAACAGATTTTCTTTAACTTAAAGTCATCCAGTTTAGAGGCTATGTAATCGCTCGGCTAATCTAATTTTTCAACACCTTGAGTTCGTCAGGAGCTAGATCATCCTCCCTATATTCAAGTGATGTGCTCCCAGAAGGTGTTGATTCTGCATCGAAGTCTGTTTCATAGTCAGATCCAGAATTATTCGAATATGAGTCCGACGAAAAAATGTTCAGGATTATAATAGCTTGACGATTCTGTATCTGCACTCTTCTCTGATAATCTTGCTAAGCATCTGTCAGACATGTCTGTTCTGTTGATAAACAAATACAGGAGAGGATTAGAGCATAAATACCTGTGAACCCCGTGTGTGCAAGTGCTAATGTGTACAAGTATGTGTAGTACTGAAAATAAAAGCATGAAGTAAAGCAAGTGAGAGAAAAATAAGTTATTGTGTGCCTTTAAATTAAGTTCCCGTCCAATCCAGTTCAAGAAGTTCATCTCGAAGGCTCTACTCTAACTGTTCTTGGAGTTATCTAGATTATAATGGTTTCTTGATTGAAGCATAGTTGGTGTGTTCAATTATCTAATGTTATCTAGTCAAAAATAGTTAAATGATCGGCTCGAGAATGAGCTAGCTTGTGTAACAATAACATTCGGTTCGTCATGGAGAAGTGCGGCTCGTGACTCAAACATAGTTCATAATTAAATATCGGCTCGCGTTTATAGGATTGACTCGTGACCAAAGGTCGGCTTGTAGGGAAGAGTTCGATTTGTAGCTGTGAGAGGGCTCGTGATCAGATCCGTCTCGCGAATGGAGGCTCGGCTCGTGATTTAGAGCTCAGCATCTTCCACGACCCGCCTCACTATCCCCTCTCATGAACCGATGCCTCTTTTCCATTCACGAACCGACCCGACATCCAGCCCTTCTCCACGACCCAAAAAGCTCCTTAAACCTTCTTCATCAATTTGCCATCACTTTGTGTACTGCTCCCTTCAACTCCAAACTCCACCTATTTCCACGAGCAAGAACGCCGCAACGAGCCAATCCCCAACATAAAAATCATCTTCATGCTCCTCGATCCTTCATCCTCGATTCACAATCACTCAGGACTCCACCCTTTCTCGATCCCTTACTCCTCGAACTCTTTACTTCCCACCTACATAGCCACTCGATCAATCAATAACACCAATCGCCACCGTCACCACTGCTGGTGGCGGCATCAAGGATAAGATGGAGCGGTTTATCCAAATCGGCACGCAATCCCAAGCAATCAAATAGTAATCGAAATCAAAAACATATTCATATTTATTACCTTTTTAAATAAAGAAAATAATTTCGTAGGTTATGAGAGTTTTCGGGGGCTAGGGTTTTAACTGTAGAAGGAAGGAAAATGACTAGAGTAAAAGATGAAGAGTAAGTGGTAAGCCGGCTCATATAGCCTACACGAAGACTATTAGTCTCCCCCTGTTCTCCTTGGTCGATTGGATCGGCCTAATGGGCCACAAACACTCGAATGAGCCTGCTGTTGCACATGTGAAATCACGCTTCCATGCCAGTTCGTGACTCACACTGGGTAACCCGAACATGATATGACTTGATGATCGAGATTCTGGGAATGACTATCAGAATTAAAAGTGGAGACCTTTTAACTACCAATGTAGCAAATTTATTTAAAAATGTTTATGGAGATTAATGAAGAATTGCTCGCGATATGCTCTGAAATTTAAAGTTGGGAGATGCCCGATTAACAGCGAAATAATTGGAAACTCATAGACGTATTTATACTCATCAGGGGACCTAACCTTCTGAAACATCACGACTTTACGAATGAATGCGACTGTTAACTCCCACCGTTTCAAGAAAAGATAGTTCGATAATTTCGAAGCACGTTCCATCCTTGATAAAACGTACTTCGATGGGGAAAAAATGTTGGCTAGCTTTTTGATTAAGCCACCAAGATTATAAGCATTAGCATTCGGATGGACAAGGATATTCATACCTGGGTAAACCCGGCTCATGGTCCCATGCTCTCATCGGCTCGTGGTTCAGCTTCTCACATCGGCTCGTGGTCAAGTCTCCACCACGGCTCGTGGTCACGCACCACGACCCAACCCTGTATCGCGATCACAAACTGACCCTGAAATAAGAAGATAATGGCCATGACCTAGTCCCCCAACGAAACGCATATCCAGGATCTAATGACACATGTCCATAATCGCTATGTTGACCATTTCTCCATCCACTCACGAACGGCTCCGAGATCCTCGGGATTGGTGCCACGTGTCTTCACGAACCGCCTGTAGAAATCACCTACAAATAGCCCAGTACTTGGCATTTTTGAGGATCTTTTGGCAATTCAGAGCTCTGATTCCACCATTATCAAACCTTCATCATTTCTAATCAGAGATATTTCAAAATTGTTGAGTGAATTACTATTGTAAAAGTGAGACTGAGAGAATATTGTGATTGTACTTGATTTCAAAAGTATAATCAAAGTCATATAAAGTGGACGTAGGCTCTTTAACGTCGAACCACTATAAATTTTGTGTATTTGTTGCTTTTTCTTTCATTTCTAGTTTTAATCCTCTGCAAATCAAGATAATTTGGGTGTTAGAACCATATTTTGGTCTAACACACTACGAACAGGGTTCGTATGTGGCAGTACGAATTAATAAACAACGAACGGGATTGGTGATAGGCATCAACATAATACTACAATCAAATAAAATATTATTAAAACTAATTTCTTTATCTATAAGTAACCTAATACCTAAGAACCCTAATCCCCAAATCAAAAATTGTCTGCCTATTTTGCAATTAAGTCCAGTTTACATTTTTTTTATTTCTCGATTGGTGAAGAATTGGCCGAAGTGACCAACTACTATTGTGGTGAAGGTAAAGGGGGACGCGTAGTAAAAATTTGGTGGGCTAATATCGCCTAAGGTGGCCGGAATCAGCCTATAACAGAAGGAAAACTATTCCGTTCTTTTATGATTTGTGGCGCTAAAGTTGATTTCATATGTTGATGTCTAAAGCAATGTTATAGGTGGGGAAGAGGGCTGCAATTTTCTTTTTGGTTGGGAGGTCTGAAATTGTGTGTGGTGGTCAGGGTTGTTTGTTGATCGGAGAGGTCGATTTAGTGAAGCTGCATTCAGAGTTTGTTGAAATCACAACAATGCGTGGCGAACGAGTTGAAGTTGTCTGAAGAGAAAAGGTCGAGGGGAGGATGGACGATCGATTTCAGGTGGCATTGGCTACGGTGACATGAGGCGGTGTCAGTTCGGATTTGAATGGATTATGGTCGAATGAAGAATCTGACCGGTCAGAGTCGAACTGGCACCAAGACTCTTGGGCGGTGGTTGTTGAAGGAGCGACGCATCAGTGGGGTTGGCTAGGTCGGTGTCAAGACATCGAAGGGCAGCGGTGGATCGAATTGATGAAGTCGTGTTTCGGTGAGGAGCAAAAGTCTGGTTAGCACATAGTAGTGGGAAAAGGATCGGGGTCTGGAAGAATCATGATAAAAAAAAGCATTATAAATTGCTGACATGGATTATTTATTTTAAAGGTAATTAGAATGTTAATTTTTAATTTATATTATATTGAAACTATTAAACTAATAACAGTCATAATATATTCATACGATCTCAGAATCAAGTGAAATTGGGTTCGTTGAAATCACAGTAATGAGTACTACGTTGTTGAGCTGGTTTGGTCAGAAAGCGAAGCAGCTACAATTTTGTGTAATATTAAACGTCATTTTAAAATTAAGCGAAACGACGTGACAATCGTCAATCCAAACAAAAGGTGAGTTAAATCTCACAATTTTTTGGAATTCTTTGATGTGCTAAATTTGTATAACTATAAATTATAGTTGATAATATAAAATTCAATGATTGGATGCTATGGATGGTTATCGGTTGACAATTGTTTGATTGGTTGACGTTATTTATATTCATCGTTTAAAAGTTGTAGATTAGTGAATAATCATTCCATATGTTATTATAAACTGTTATTACAATCTGTGATGCGTGGAAGAATATGTTGGAGAGATCCAACCGGATTCCTCAAATAATTGTTTGTTATTTGTTTATCGTATTATTTATAAATGAATTGTTTACCCCAAATTTCATTATAACCTATTTGAATTATAATGGTTGATTGGATGTTGATCGTTGAGATTTAATACAGCGATTGTCATATTTTAATCAATTGACAATATTGATTAAGTAATTGGTAATGAATGGCCTAAAATCCATTGTTTTAAGACGTCGTTTTGCTGTTAGGCGAATTGATGAAGTTTTAAGTTATGAAATTATTTGTTCAAAGTTTTCAAGTTTATTTTATAAGTTATTTAACAGAGGTTTTTAAAATGTATTTTACAAAAGAAATATTAAAATGATTTATATAACAGAATCTTATGTTTTAAATAGTAAAGAAGATAGAAATTAACCGAGTGGTTAATAATCTAAATAATTGTTTTCAAGTAAGAAAATGAAGCGAGTTTGTTATATTCTTAATTAATATAATAAGAAGAATTAAAGGAAACCAGTTAGTAGTTAACTTTGTTTTAAAGTTGATTTAGTCAACCGTTTCAATTGGAAGTGTTGTTTAGTAGAAATAGTTTTTGCGAATAGTCGTTAAACGTAACGAATATTCTTAGAAGTTAAATAATCTTTAATCCACTATATTTTAAAGTAATTATCGGATTATTGTCATTAATAAAATTTATTTTTAATTTTATAACTGTTTAAAAAGACCAAATATTCTATTTTTATTAAATGAAGTTAACTACATTTATTATAATTAATGTTGAGGTTAATTATTATTAAATTAATAATAATTGAAGTGAATATTTTTTCTTAAATGGAATTCATTTAAAAATTAATCAAGTTGTGATAAGATCTTAGGTAAACTTAGAAAAGGGTTTTATAAGAATTGGATGATGAATCCAAACATAATAATCAAGTTTATAAAAGAAATATCGAGATAAGGCGATGTTTTAAGCACGTAATAAAACTAAATTAAGTAAAATAATATAATCGAAAAGAGATTTCCAAATAAAGGAAAATAAAAAGGATTGGCGTAAAGGATTTGACGAACGAATTATTAGAATAGATCCAAATATATATACCTAGTTTATAAAAGGGTTCAAAGCAGACATGTACTTAATCTTTTTGAATAAGTAAAGCCGACCGAAAAACATAAGAGATTATCAAAGTATACAAATGTTGTTTAAATGAAGTTTGGGAAAGGTTAGTAAATGGATTGTTAAAATAAAATCCTAGTTGTGTTATTTTAAGATACTATAATGGATAAGCATAAATGGATTCGAAAATAAATCCAAATGAAGTTGTAAATAGGTTTTTGAACCAATATAATGATTTTTAAAAATAAATGATTACTTAAGAATTGAACTAAACGATGTAATTCAAATAATAATTTTAAAAGTAAAGGATATTAATAGTTTAGTGAATTAAGATATTAGCGAATGAATCAAGTAAGAGATTTCAATTCTAGGAAATGGCTTATAAACAAATTTGGAATCAAATGGTAAATAAGATTTTTATGTTGATTTAATGTCAATTTTTGAGTTACAAACAAACTTTTATTTATCCTAAGATAATAAAGTTGTTGATCAAGGTTCGAGAGGTAATTAGAACACCCCAACTTGAGCGACACCACTATTATCAATATATGGCATTAATTTATAATGGTAAAAGAGATAAAAAGAGGGTTTGTTGAAATAGGTAAATGGAAACGATATTAAATCGATGGATTGTTTTTTAAGTCTGGATAAAGGGGGTTTGAATAAATGATTTTAACTAGTAAGGACCTGAGCTACCAATATACTTGATGATACTATTTAGATTGATAGTTAAAAAATTGGGATAATATCGCCTAAGGTGGCCAGAATCAACCTAAAACCAATGGAAAACTATTTCGTTCTTTCACGATTTGTGTTGTTGTCTAAAGCAATGTTATAGGTGGGGAAGAGGGCTACAATTTTATTTTTGGTCGGGAGGTCTGAAATTGTGTGTGGTGGTCAGTGTTGTTAGTTGATCGGAGAGGTCGATTTATTGGAGCTGGAGTAGGAATTAGCCAAAATCATGGCGATGGGTGGCGAATGGGTTGAAGGTGTCTGAAGAGAAAAGGTCGAGGGGAGGTCGACCGATCGATCCCATGTGGTGGCATTGGCTACGGTGGCATGAGGCAGTGTCAGTTTGGGTATGAATGGTTTACGATCGAATGAAAATTCTGGCCTATTAGAGTCGAACTGGCGTTGAGGCTCGTGAGCGGTGGTTGCTGGAGGATTGGCGCATCAGTGGGGGTGGCCAGGTCAGTGTTGGGACGTCGGAGGGTCGTGGTGGATCGAATTGATGAAGTCGTGTTTTGATGAGAAGCAAAAGTCTGGTTAGCACATAGAAGGGGAAAAGGATCGGGGTCTGGAAGAAATCGCGATAGAAAACATGTTAGAAATTGCTGACATAGATTATTTATTTTAAAGGTAATTAGAATTTTAATTTATAATTTATATTATATTGAAACTATTAAACTTATAATGGTCATAATATATGCATACGATCTCAGAATCAAGCGAATTTGGGTTCATTGAAATAACAATAAAGAGTACTACGTTGAAGAGTTGGTTTGGTCGGAATCAAAAGCAGCTACAACTTTGTGTAATTTTAAACATCATTTTAAAATTAAGTGAAATGGCATGACAATCATCAATCGAAACAAAAGGTGAGTTAAATCTCATGCTTTATGGAATTCTTTGATGTGCTAAATTCATATAACTATAAATTATAGTTGATAATATAGAATATGATGATTGGATGCTATGGATGGTTATTGGTTGTCTATTGTTTGATTGGTTGGCGTTATTTATATTCATCGTTTAAAAGCAGTAGATTAATGAATAATCATACCATATGTTATTATAAACTGTTATTATAATCTGTGATGCAGGAAGAACAGGTTGGAGGGATCCAACCGGATTCCTCAAATAATTGTTTGTTTGTTTTTTATTGTATTATTTATATATGAATCGTTTACCCCAAATGACATTATTACCTGTTTGGTTATAATTGTTGATTGTATGTTGATCGTTGAGATTGAATTCAACGATTGTTCTGTTTTAATCAATTGACAGTATTGATTTAGAAATGGGCAATGCGTAGCCTAAAATCCATTGTATTTACGATGTCTGTAATAACTCGGAAATCCGAGCCAATTTAAAAATTTTATTTTGGCAATTTTAGTGAATTTTTATCACTTAAAATGAATATTTTAAATAAAAACGACAAGAAATTTATTTTGAATAGAATTCGAACGTATATATTATATAGATCGTCGTTAGAATATAAATATTTATTTTAAATTATAAAAGGAATTGAAAATGGCGCGGTAGTTCGATAATTCGATTTCAAATTTTGAATGTACAGGATTCAAAAATAAACCAGATTTTAGTGAACCAAAAATATTTGAATCTATTTGAGAATACCTTTCCAACGAATCCGAAGAATCGAAATTTCATAGCGGGGATAAAAAGTTATGCCCAGTTAAAAATTCAGAATAGTCGCTATGGAAGTCTGGCCCTTAAAAATGGTCATTTTGCAAACGACCTCGGTTTCCGACGAAACCACTTTTGTTGGATCCGTGATGTCAGGTTATTGCTAGATTCCAAAATTCGTAATTTTTCGAATCAATATGTGAGCGTGGCAAAGGAAAACGTGTTTTGTCAATTTCGATCGACCTGAAAATGGTCATTTTTCAAACGGTCTCTGAATTTGACAAAATTAGTTTAGTTAGGACCGTATCGTCAATACGAAGCTAGAAAATATTTTTCGGGAATTTTCCTAGTTAGTATGTGGCCCTGGTAAATTGAAATGCGCGTTCAAATTCAATATATAGAGTTATATGTTGATTTTGACGAAAACTGATCGAAACGATCGAATCAGCCTACGATACATATCCCGTTGTGTTCGGAATGGGGGTAATTAGCTATGGGAGACAGTCAGTGGGTTCGATTTCGAGGTCAAAATAAAAAGTTGCTTTTTGAAAATAAAAAATTAAATAAATAATAAAATAAAAACCCTGGCCCCCCTTTCCTCTTCAAATCGGTCAACACACTCCCCCCCGTTCATTACAACAGAAAAAAGAGGGGGGGAAATATCGTGCCGCCTCCCCCCCACCCCAGGCCGACCGCCGCCGCATCCAGGAAGCCGCCGCGGGAGCAAGACCGCCTCCCTCTCTCTTCCTTCTTCCCATTCTCCTCCTTCCCAAATGCGCGCTCCCTTTTCTTCAAACCCCCAAACGGAAAACGCCTCCGCCAGCCGCCCGTGGACCCCGCCGCCTGTCCAAGCCCCTACGTCTCCTCCTTAGCCCTCAACCGCACCCAACAGCCCCTTCCATTCGCCAAAAACCCAATTTCAAGTGTTTGCATTTTTGCAAAAATGACCCCGCCTCGTTTCAGCACTTCCAGCAACTCCTACCGAGGACCATGAACCCGTCACCCTCTTTGAATAACAAAGTAGGTTCCTTTAATTTATTTATGTAATAAAAATTCAATTTTTATTATATGTATAAGCTTATAAAAGTGAGATTCTTATTCTTATGAGCTAGCACATATAAGGAAGTGGTTTTTACTTAGAAAAGATTGAACTTTCATGATAGAAAAATATGATTTTTATATAGGTATGATAGTAAAAATATGATTTTTATTCATGTAGAGTAATAAAAATATAATCTTTGTTAGGAGAAAAGCAATATAAAAATACGATTTTGGTTACGAAGTTAGAGAAATAAAAATATGGCTTTTATATGAAGTTAGCAAAGAGGAAAATTTGATCTTTACTTTAAAAATATTTGATTTTTATCTTAACAAAAGAACCGATTTTTATAGTGAGGAAGAATTGATTTTTGTAGAAGAAGTGATTTGTAAAGTATAAAAGACATGATTTTGAAAATCTAAATAGTGAATAAGGATTGGATTTTTATTTATATGATAGCATAATAAAAATTCGATTTTTATATATTGAATAGCGAAGTAAAAAATTTGATTTTTATATATTGAATAGAGAAGAAAAAAATTTGATTTTTATATATGTACTGAATACGGATGACGGAAGTAATGAAAGAAGGAACGGCGAAGACTTCTACATTTGAAGAGTCGTGGCGTTCGGAGTAGCTAGTCGGTGAGAACTCCTCTCTTTTAAATTTATTTCTAGTTAAAATATATGCTAGGATGCAGACGGTGTTTAGTAGCACCCGACACCCGTCGTCCACAGACCATGGACGGCTTGTATGCTTGTTTGTTTGATTTTGCTGTGTAGTTGATTGTGTGATGTGAAATGAAATAAAATATTTATACAGTCAAAAATATTTTATAGTTGAAAATAGAATTTTTAACTTGTATATGAAATAAACATTTATAAACAAATCGGGCGATTTGTTTATATGCACACATTTGACTGATATTGATTGGGACGATAAATTTTACACATCACCCAACTACACAAATAAAATCTGTGTTTGATTATTTTGAAACCCCACACGGGTATTGGGGTGATATATGACATACACTAATCCCAATAATTAGTTGTATGCCGATCGATTGATTGACAAACTGTTATAAGCATTGAATATTTATATTTGATGCTTATATAGTGTAGAATGCACTTTGGATGATGGTTGATTATTTGTCATTGTTGATATATACATGCGTTGTATGGAAATCCATAGAAATAAAATCTATGGTAATTGATTGGGCCTCATTCCAGTTTTGAAAAAGAAATATTTGAAATAGAATATTTGAAAAAAAGGAAATATTTGAAATAGAATATTTGAAAATAGAAATATTTGAAATAGAATATTTGAAAATAGAAATATATGAAGCCGTGTTGATTAGGTTGATGCCATTTTGACGCAAACGATATTTATATCGATTATATTCGTTTTTATAATTAATATTGAAAATTGATTTCAAAATCGAATATTTTGAAATGGAATTCGAATCGAATTGAAATTGAATGAATTCGATTTGAAATGAATTCAAATTGAAATTGAATTGGAATGAATTCGAAATGAAATTAAATTGAAATGAATTCGAATTGAAATTGAATAGAATTGAATCCGATTTGAAATTGAATTGAAATGAGTTCGAATTGAAATTGAATAGAAATGAATTGAAAACAAACTGAAATTGAATTAAAAATCGATATAAATAGAAATCAATTTGAGATGAATTTAAAACGAATTTATATTGAAAAATTCAATCTTGATTTGAAATTGAAAATGAAGTTGAAATCGTTTCGAAAACGAATTTAAAACGATTTATAAAATACGTTTTAAAAGGAAATCGACGAAGTATATATTATATATATAATATAATGGCCTGAATAGAACGCGCTGCACTGCTGTAGTTCGTGAATTTCGACCATTGACTTCGAATGGATTTTGCGGGAGATCCGACCGTCGGATTCTCCTAAAACCGGAACCGTTGGGTTCATATCGAAAGGCGCTTTCTAACAAATATTAGAAATTGGAAATCTAATGGTTGGATTTGGAATTATGTCCAAACCAAATTTGGAAAAGGTCGCTGTAAGTGCAGTTCGATGGCCATTGATGGAAATTGACTGTACGGGCCTTGATAAGATTATTAAAAATAGTAATAATTTGTGTAAAATCATAAGAAATAATTTGGAAAGAATTGGGATGAAAAACTCCATATTTGAAAAGATAAAAATAGATTTTTATCGAAATGAACTAGTTTTGAACTAGAATTATAATTCTATTTATTTTTAAATAAATAAATTGAATTTGAAAAGGCTTTTAAAAGTAAGCAGAATTTCCAACAATTGAATTGGAATGAATTTGAATCGAAATTGTCTTTCGAATATTTCGATGTTGGATTTCTTGATGACACAGGTATTGTTATGGGAATTTGGAAGTTATATTTATATCGTTATTTCCAATACGATATTTGTTGGTCATAGAATTTAATATTGAATAAATGCTGATATATTTTCTATTCAGAGCCTTGTATTTAATATCAAATGTGATTTGGGTTTGTCGTGAATGGTGTCTTCATTAACACTATTCTTTAAGCCTAGTTGAGAAAAAGATTAAATCTTTTTATTTAGATTTAATGAAGTGCACCAATTAAATAATATTTAATTGGAATTGAATTGGTATTGATTTTTGGGTTTATCGTGAATAGTGTTTTAAACAACACTTGTTCTTTAACCCAATAATTAATGGAATGTGATTTTGGGTTTATCGTGAACCGTGTTTTAAATGACACTGATTCTTTAACCCAGTTAAAGATTAAAACTAAGTGGAATTTTAATGAATCATTAATTAGATTGAAAAGATCGAGGATGGAGTATCACTAGTTTTACTCCAGGCGATAGTTAAATCTTTAATTAGATTTGAATGTGAAATGGCAATTGAATTTACCGATAACACCGTGGTGTTAGATATGAAGTATTACCAGTTTTACTTCATGGGGTGAATAGGTTGGGATTGGGAAATAAAATAAATGATTACTTCGGTGTGGTTCGCTAATCCCGACTAGTTTGAATTGATATTCAAAGAAGATTAAAGAATAAATTTAAAGAATTTATCTTTGATAAATATAATGGGAACCTTCCCCAAAGTATAAGAATATTTGAATAAAAGAATATTCTGAATTGGAATGCGACGTATGTTGTGTTTGTGTAACACTTGTTTATTATATACGCGAGTTATTCAGGAAGACCGGGTCTATCCCATTCTGAATAACTGATTCGACGTGGTGTCGAGGATGGAGACGGTGGTCGAAGACCAGAGGTCTTCACATCGTTTGGGTGATTACTGATGATCTTGATTGGGCCGTACACCCAAGAGGAGGGAATCAGTTAGTGGTTGTCTAGACGTACTTGGAGATCGATGGATATGCGAGGTACAAGGTGCCTCCGGTTTCGTTCAGACCCAGAACGGACTTTTAAATGGACTGTCTGTCTGACATTGGATTTTAGTCTGTGTGATTGATTTTTTTTAAATATATATCTGTTTGGCGGCGGAGAATTTATTCTCTTGCTTAACGCCCTTCTCTGAGACGTACGAGCTCAGGGTTTATATATTGATGGATATCAAACGCATGGAGTGAATTGCCTGTGTGGCATGCCTGTGTGGCAATTGATCGAGGCTTCTGTTGAAAAGCAAAGTCTTGTGGTTGATGATCAAAGCACCGCCTGTGTGGCATAGCTTTGTGTAACATGAATTCACGAGCCTCACACCCCGGTTGTGAACCAGAAACGGGAGAGGACCTCAGGGAGGGCATGCATTTCCTTCTAGTTAGAAGTGGCGTCAGTGGTTTTACACGCCCTGACGAGTTTGACTTATGTGGTTGTTGCTGTTGCGAGGCGCCTCAGTTATATCGGTTTCGGCCGATGCATTCTGGTCGGTAGACGGACTAGACTTACGCCCCAAAGGGCGGGGAAACACAGTGTTCAGGAATTTTAATCCACATCGGTGGACCGGCCCTGTCGCTCCAAGGTCACTCGAGCTCTGACCTGAGACATGGGCTAGATTGTCTCGAATCGGTAAGGACTATTTTTTGCCTTGGTTCACAGATGGAAATCCAACTTCCAATATGTGATGTTTCGATTTTATTTGTAGAGCCTAGTATGGCGACATAGTGGGATGGGGTGCTTATGCCGTCTATGATTGATACTTATGATGTTAAGTTGTTTTATACACTATGCACTTATAATAGTATCAAATGATTTGTTTTAAACGTATCAAGCATTCTTGGCTATTATAAGGTAAAAACCCTATCCTCTGGCTTGCAATGCATTGTGTGATGGGACCTGGGTCTTATAATAGCTTCATTTTTCTTTATTTAGCATTGCGCTGTTTGTTTTATGCACTGGTATTCTTTGGAGGAAACCCGTTCCGTGTTATACGGCGTGGTCCCTTGATTTACCTAACTTTAAAATAAAGATTAATAACTATTTTAGTTCTCACACCAGTCCCATGACTAACCTGGAGTTTATTGTTTTAACCTAAACTCTGGGTGCCCCTATTTTCCGCACTGGCAGCTAGTAGTTTTGGTTTTGCAGATTTATATTCACAGGATCCTGGTTTACAGCTGGAATGATATCCGGAAAGCTTTGTATCCGTATATCTCATTCAGTTGTGTATTGTATTATTTTCCGCTGCTATGTAATTTACTGTAATCTCTGATATTTGGTAAATGTGTAATATTGATTTATACTCTGTATATTCTTGTATTCTGATGGAATTGTTGTACTTAACAATGAAATGTTCTTCTGTCTGCGTTCTATTTTGTCGCGTTCTCAAAAAAATCAGGGGTTTCGAACGGTCTGGGTCGGTTTAGCAACTGATTCGGATCGAGCGAAATTCCTTTTCGTCACAGTTGGTATCAGAGCTCTGGTTTACAGATCTCGGAGAACAAGACACATTAGAACCATACGAAAGAATTCATCAGAGATTGGATTAGTAATATCCAATAGGAATGAATCATTAGAGATAGGATCAGTAGTATCCTAGAACGAGTGTAAAGGGTATATTTTTAAAGTGAAAACAAATTTTTTTTTTGAAAATTTAAATCAATTATTCATATTTGATTGTTTATTTATATTGATTTAGACTATCAGGTATATAGAGATTTTATTATATGTCTGATCCACATGTATTGGAAGCCTCCAATATACTAGATGGATATAGAGTCACACTCTAGTCGCCCGGGGATAACTCTGATGTTGCGGCCGCATCATCAGTATTTATATTCGAGTGCCGAAAGCGTGATATCTATGTATTTCCATTAGACTGGTGTGAGAACCAAAATTAGATAGGGCCTATTGTTGTGATTTGGCAACAAAAATGTGATTTTTTCTATATATCAAAGTTATGAATTTCAAAAGCTAATCAACTAATTGATTGCTGGTTGTGTTGTTTGATTATAGTTTGATTAATTAAAAGATGAACCATTTAGCCAAATTGTATCAAATAGTGAATTTATTGAAAATTAGTCGCATTTGCATGTATGTACATGTACTTACATTGAACAGGTCATAGCAAGGAGGCTAGAGCAGAAGAATAAAATTCTTTGCCCAACAAATAGGTACACATTTACCATAATTTACTGTTTTGTTTAGGTGATGATGATTTTATGAGCCGATTGGCTTTTTGTTTTTCTTTTGGATTGAAAAAGGCCATGGGAGGCTATATGAAATATCCCTAAGTCCCCGGTGCAGGGGAGGTTATGGCGAAATTTTTCGAAAATTTAAGGTGTTAGCCAAATTTTTGAAAAATTTGAAAAGTTCTTAGAAACTAAAAGTTTGAAGAACTTAAGCCATAATGAAAACAATGAAAGTTGAGTTGATTAGTTAAACAACTTTCGGCTTCATTCCTTTTCGGGGACGAAAAGTTTTAAGTGGGGGAGATTGTAATAACCTGGAAATCCATGCCAATTTAAAAATTTTATTTTGGCAATTTTAATGAATTTTTATTATTAAAAATGAATATTTTAAATAAAAACAATGAGAAATTTATTTTGAATAGAATTCGAACGTATATATTATATAGATCGTCGTTAGAACATAAATATTTATTTTAAATTATAAAAGGAATTGAAAATGGCGCGGTAGTTCGATAATTCGATTTCAAATTTCAAATGAATGTACATGATTCAAAATAAACCGGATTTTAGAGAAACCAAAAATATTTGAATCTATTTGAGAATACCTTTCCAACGAATCCGAAGAATCGAAATTTCATAGCGGGGATAAAAAGTTATGCCCAGTTGAAAATTCAGAATAGTAGCTATGGAATTCTGGCCCTTAAAAATGGTCATTTTGCAAACGACCTCGGTTTTCGACGAAACCACTTTTGTTGGATCCATGATGTCAGTTTATTGCTAGATTCCAAAATTCGTAATTTTTCGAATCAATATGTGAGCGTGGCAAAGGAAAACGTGTTTTGTCAATTTCGATCGACCTGAAAATGACATTTTTCAAACGGTCTCTGAATTTGACAAAATTAGTTTTGTTAGGACCGTATCATCAATACGAAGCAAGAAAACATTTTTCGGGAATTTTTCTAGTTAGTATGAGGCCGCGATAAATTGAAATGCACGTTCAAATTCAATATATAGAGTTATATGTTGATATTGACGAAAACTGGTCGAAACGATCGAATCAACCTACGATACATATCCCATTGTGTTCGGTATGGGGGTAAATAGTTATGGGCGACAGTCAGTGGGTTCGATTTCGAGGTCGAAATAAAAAGTTGCTTTTTGAAAATAAAAAATTAAATAAATAATAAAATAAAAACCTTGGCCCGCCTTTCCTCTTCAAATCGTTCAACACACTCCCCCCCTTTCATTACAACAGAAAAGAAAAAAAAGAGGGGGAAAATATCGCGCCGCCGCTCCCCCCTCCCCCCCTGGCCGACAGCCACCGCATCCAGGAAGCCGCCGCCGGAGCAAGACTGCCCCCCTCTCTCTTCCTCCTTCCCTTTATTCTCCTTCCCAAATGCGCGCTCCCATTTGTTCAAACCCCCAAACGGAAAACGCCTCCGCCAGCTGCTTGTGGACCCCGCCGCCTGTCCAAGCCCCTACATCTCATCCTTAGCCCTCCACCGCACCCAACAGCCCCCTCCATTCGCCAAAAACACAATTTCAAGTGTTTGCATTTTTGCAAAAAGGACCCCGCCTCATTTCAGCACCTCCAGCAACTCCTACCGAGGACCATGTACCCTCCACCCTCTTTGAATAACAAAGTAAGTTCCTTTAATTTATTTATGTAATAAAAATTCGATTTTTATTGTATGTATAAGCTTATAAAAGTGAGATTCTTATTCGTATGAGCTAGCACATATAAGGAAGTGGTTTTAACTTAGAAAAGACTGAACTTTCATGATAGAAAAATATGATTTTTATATAGGTATGATAGTAAAAATATGATTTTTATTCATGTAGAGTAATAAAAATATAATCTTTGTTAGGAGAAAAGCAATATAAAAATACGATTTTGGTTACGAAGTTAGAGAAATAAAAATATGGCTTTTATATGAAGTTAGCAAAGAGAAAAATTTGATCTTTACTTTAAAAAGATTTGATTTTCATCATAAGAAAAGAACCGACTTTTATAGTGAGGAAGAATTGATTTTTGTAGAAGAAGTGATTTGTAAAATATAAAAGACATGATTTTGAATATCTAAATAGTGAATAAGGATTGGATTTTTATTTATATGATAGCATAATAAAAATTCGATTTTTATATATTGAATAGCGAAGTAAAAAATTTGATTTTTTTATATATTGAATAGCGAAGAATTTTTTTTCGATTTTTATGTATGTAGTGAATACGGATGACGAAAGTAATAAAAGAAGGAACGACGAAGACTTCTACATTTGAAGAGTCGTGGCGTTCGGAGTAGCTAGTCGGTGAGAACTCCTCACTTTTAAATTTATTTCTAGTTAAAATATATATTAGGATACAGACGGTGTTTAGGAGCACCCGACACCCGTCGTCCACAGACCATGGACGACTTGTATGCTTGTTTGTTTGATTTTGCTGTGTAGTTGATTGTGTGATGTGATGTGAAATGAAATAAAATATTTATATAGTTAAAAACATTTTATAGATAAAAATAGAATTTTTAATATGTATATGAAATAAATATTTATAAACAAATCGGACGGTTTGTTTATATGCACACATTTGACTGATATTGATTGGGACGATAAATTTTACACATCACCCAACTACACAAATAAAATCTGTGTTTGATTATTTTGAAACCCCACACGGGTATTGGGGTGATATATGACATACACTAATCCCAATAATTAGTTGTATGCCGATCGATTGATTGGCAAACTGTTATAAGCATTGAATATTTATATTTGATGCTTATATAGTGTAGAATGCACTTTGGATGATGGTTGATTATTTGTCATTGTTGATATATACATGCGTTGTATGGAAATCCATAGAAATAAAATCTATGGTAATTGATTGGGCCTCATTCCAGTTTTGAAAAAGAAATATTTGAAATAGAATATTTGAAAAAAAAAAGAAATATTTGAAATAGAATATTTGAAAATAGAAATATTTGAAATAGAATATTTGAAAATAGAAATATATGAAGCCGTGTTGATTAGATTGACGTCATTTTGACGCAAACGATATGATTATATTCGTTTTTATAATGTATATTGAAAACTGATTTCTAAATCGAATATTTTGAAAAGGAATTCGAATCGAATTGAAATTGAATTAATTCGATTTGAAATGAATTCGAATTGAAATTGAATTGAAATGAATTCGAATTGAAATAGAATTGAAATGAATTCGAATTGAAATTGAATAGAATTGAATCCGAATTGAAATTGAATTGAAATGAATTCGAATTGAAATTGAATAGAAATGAATTCGAATTGAAATGAATTCGAATTTAAATTGAATAGAAATGAATTCGATTTGAAATTGAATAGAATTGGAAACGAACTGAAATTGAATTAAAAATCGATATAAATAGAAATCAATTTGAGATGAATTTAAAACAAATTTATATTGAAAAATTCAATCCTGATTTGGATTTGAAAATGAAGTTGAAATCGTTTCGAAAACGAATTTAAAACGATTTATAAAATACGTTTTAAAAGGAAATCGACGAAGTATATATTATATATATTATATATATAATATAATGGCCTAAATAGAACGCGCCGCGCTGCGGTAGTTCGTGAATTTCAACCATTGACTTCGAATGGATATTGCGGGAGATCCGACCGTCGGATTCTCCTAAAACCAGAACCGTTAGGTTCGTATCGAATATAGCTTTCTAAAGAATATTAGAAATTAGAAATCTAACTGTTGGATTTGGAATTATGTCTAAATCAAATTTGGAAAAAGTCGTTGTAAGTGCAGTTCGATGGCCGTTGGTGGAAATCGACTGTACGGGCCTTGTTAAAATTATTAAAAATAGTAATAATTTGTGTAAAATCATAAGAAATAAGTTGGAAAGAATTAGGATGAAAAACTCCATTTTTGAAAAGATAAAAATAGTTTTTTATCGAAATGAACTAGTTTTGAACTAGAATTATAATTCTATTTATTTTTAAATAAATAAATTGAATTTGAAAAGGGTTTTAAAAGTAAGCAGAATTTCCAATAATTGAATTGGATTGAATTTGAATCGAAATTGTCTTTGGAATATTTCGATGTTGGATTTCGTGATGACACAGGTATTGTTATGGGAATTTGGAAGATATATTTATATCGTTATTTCCAATACGATATTTGTTGGTCGTAGAATTTGATATTGAATATAAGCCGATGTATTTTATATTCAGAGCCTTGTATTTAATATCAAATATGATTTGGGTTTGTCATGAATGGTGTATTCATTAACACCGTTCTTAAGCCCAGTTGAGAAAAAGATTAAATCTTTTTATTTAGATTTAATGAAGTGCACCAATTAAATAATATTTAATTGGAATTGAATTGGTATTGATTTTTGGGTTTATCGCGAATAGTGTTTTAAACAACACTTGTTCTTTAACCCAATAATTAATGGAATGTGATTTTGGGTTTATCGTGAACCGTGTTTTAAATGACACTGATTCTTTAACCCAGTTAAAGATTAAAACTAAGTGGAATTTTAATGAATCATTAATTAGATTGAAATGATCGAGGATGGAGTATCACTAGTTTTACTCTAGGCGATAGTTAAATCTTTAATTAGATTTGAATGTGAAATGGCAATTGAATTTACCGATAACACCGTGGTGTTAGATATGAAGTATTACCAGTTTTACTTCATGGGGTGAATAGGTTGGGATTGGGAAATAAAATAAATGATTACTTCGGTGTGGTTCGCTAATCCCGACTAGTTTGAATTGATATTCAAAGAAGATTAAAGAATAAATTTAAAGAATTTATCTTTGATAAAATTAATGGGAACCTTTCCCAAAGTATAAGAATATTTGAATAAAACAATATTCTGAATTGGAATGCGGCGTATGTTGTGTTTGTGTAAAACATGTTTATTATATACACGAGTTATTTAGAAAGACCGGGTCTATCCCATTCTGAATAACTGATTCGACGTGGTGTTGAGGATGAAGACGGTGGTCGAAGACCGGAGGACTTCACGTCGTTTGGGTGATTACTGATGATCTTGATTGGGCCGTACACCCAAGAGGAGGGAATCTGTTAGTGGTTGTCCAGACGTACTTGGAGATCGATGGATATGCGAGGTACAAGGTGCCTTCGGTTTCGTTCAGACCCAGAACGGACTTTTAAATGGACTGTGTGTCTGACATTCGATTTTAGTCTGCGTGATTGATTTTTATTAAATATACATCTGTTTGGCGGCGGAGAATTTATTCTCTTGCTTAACGCCCTTCTCTGAGACGTACGAGCTCAGGGGTTATATATTGATGGATATCAAACGCATGGAGTGAACTGCCTGTGTGTCATGCCTGTGTGGCAATTGATCGAGGCTTCTGTTGAAAAGCAAAGTCTTGTGGTTGATGATCAAAGCACCGCCTGTGTGGCATAGCTTTGTGTAACATGAATTCACGAGCCTCACACCCCGGTTGTGAACAAGAAACGGGAGAAGACATCAGGGAGGGCATGCGTTTCCTTCTAGTTAGAAGTGGCGTCAGTGGTTTTACATGCCCTGACGAGTTTGACTTATGTGGTTGTTGCTGTTGCGAGGCGCCTCGGTTATATCGGTTTCGGCCGATGCATTCTGGTCGGCAGATGGACCAGACTTACGCCCCAAAGGGCGGGGAAACGCAGTGTTCAGGAATTTTAATCCACATCGGTGGACCGGCCCTGTCGCTCCAAGGTCACTCGAGCTCTGACCTGAGACATGGGCTAGATTGTCTCGAATTGGTAAGAACTATCTTTTGCCTTGGTTCACAGATGGAAATGCAACTTCCAATACGTGATGTTTCAATTTTATTTGTAGAGCCTAGTATGGAGACATAGTGGGATGGGGCGCTTATGCCGTCTATGAATGATACTTATGATATGAAGTTGTTTTATACACTATGCACTTATAATAGTATCAAATGATTTGTTTTAAACGTATCAAGCATTCTTGGCTATTATAAGGTAAAAACCTTATCCTTTGGCTTGCAATGCATTGTGTGATGGGACCTGGGTCTTATAATAGCTTCATTTTTCTATATTTAGCATTGCGCTATTTGTTTTATGCACTGGTATTCTTTGGAGGAAACCCGTTCCGTGTTATACGGCGTGGTCCCTTGATTTACCTAACTTTAAAATAAAGATTAATAACTGTTTTAGTTCTCACACCAGTCCCATGACTGACCTGGAGTTTATTGTTTTAACCTAAACTCTGGGTGCCCCTATTTTCCGCACGGGCAGCTAGTAGTTTTGGTTTTGCAGATTTATATTCACAGGATCCTGGTTTACAGCTGGAATGATATCCGGAAAGCTTTGTATCCGTATATCTCATTCAGTTGTGTATTGTATTATTTTCCGCTGCTATGTAATTTACTGTATTCTCTATTATTTGGTAAATGTGTAATATTGATTTATACTCTGTATATTCATGTATTCTGATGGAATTGTTGTAATTAACAATGAAATGTTCTTCTGTCTGTGTTCTATTTTGTCGTGTTCTCAAAAAAATCAGGGGTTTCGAACGGTTTGGGTCGGTTTAGCGACTGATTTCGGATCGAGCGAAATTCTTTTTCGTCACAGTTGGTATCAGAGCTTTGGTTTACATAGCTCGGAGAACAAGACACATTAGAACCATACGAAAGAATTCATCAGAGATTGGATTAGTAATATCCAATAGGAATGAGTCGTTAGAGATAGGATTAGTAGTATCCTAGAACGAGTGTGAAGGGTATATTTTTAAAGTGAAAACAAATTTTGTTTTGAAAATTTAAATCAATTATTCGTATTTGATTGTTTATTTATATTGATTTGGACTATCAGGTATATAGAGATTTTAATATATGTCTGATCCACGTGTATTGGAAGCCTCCAATATACTGGATGGATATAGAGTCGCACTCTAGTCGCCCGGGGATAATTCTGATGTTGCGGCCGCATCATCAGTATTTATATTCGAGTTCCGAAAGCGTGATATCTATATATTTCCATTAGACTGGTGTGAGAACCAAAATTAGATAGGGCCTATTGTTGTGATTTGGCATCTAAAATGTGATTTTTTTCTATATATCAAAGTTATGAATTTCAAAAGCTAATCAACTAATTGATTGCTGGTTGTGTTGTTTGATTATAGTTTGATTAATTAAAAGTTGAACCATTTCGCCAAATTGTATCAAATAGTGAATTTATTGAAAATTAGTCGCATTTGCATGCATGTACATGTACTTACATTGAACAGGTCATATCAAGGAGGCTAGAGCAGAAGAATAAAATTGTTTGCCCGACAAATAGGTACACGTTTACCATAATTTACTATTTTGTTTGGGTGATGATGATTTTATGAGCCGATTGGCCTTTTCATTTTCTTTTGGATTGAAAAAGGCCATGGGAGGCTATATGAAAATCCCGAAGTCCCCGGTGCAGGGGAGGTTATGGTGAAATTTTTCGAAAATTTAGGGTGTTAGCCAAATTTTTGAAAAATATGAAAAGTTCTTAGAAACTGAAAAGTTGAATAACTTAAGCCGTAATGAAAATAATGAAAGTTGAGTTGATTAGTTAAACAACTTTCGGCTTCGTTCTTTTTCGGGGACGAAAAGTTTTAAGTGGGGGAGATTGTAATAACCCGGAAATCCGAGCCAATTTAAAAATTTTATTTTGGCAATTTTAATGAATTTTTATTATTAAAAATGAATATTTTAAATAAAAACGACGAGAAATTTATTTTGAATAGAATTCGAACGTATATATTATATAGATCGTCGTTAGAATATAAATATTTATTTTAAATTATAAAAGGAATTGAAAATGGCGCGGTAGTTCGATAATTCGATTTCAAATTTCAAATGAATGTACAGGATTCAAAATAAACCGGATTTTAGTGAAACAAAAAATATTTGAATCTATTTGAGAATACCTTTCCAATGAATCCGAAGAATCGAAATTTCATAGCGGGGATAAAAAGTTATGCCCAATTGAAAATTCAGAATAGTCGCTATGGAATTCTGGCCCTTAAAAATGGTCATTTTGCAAACGACCTCGGTTTTCGACGAAACCACTTTCGTTGGATCTGTGATATCAGGTTATTCCAAGATTCCAAAATTCATAATTTTTCGAATCAATATGTGAGCATGGCAAAGGAAAACGTGTTTTGTCAATTTTGATCGACCTGAAAATGGTCATTTTTCAAACGGTCTCTGAATTTGACGAAATTAGTTTAGTTAGGACCGTATCGTCAATACGAAGCTAGAAAATATTTTTTCGGAATTTTTCTAGTTAGTATGTGGCCCCGGTAAATTGAAATGCGCATTCAAATTCAATATATAGAGTTATATGTTGATTTTGACGAAAACTAATCGAAATGGTTGAATTAGCCTACGATACATATCCCATTGCGTTCGGATTGGGAGTAATTAGCCATGGGCGACAGTCGGTGGCTTCAATTTCGAGGTTGAAATAAAAAGTTGCTTTTTGAAAATAAAAAATTAAATAAATAATAAAATTAAAACCCAGGCACCCCAATTTCCTCTTCAAATCGATTAACACACTCCCCCCGTTCATTACAACAAAAAAGAAAAAAAAGGGGGGAAATATCGCGCCGCCGCCCCTCCCTCCCAGGCCGACCACCGCCGCATCCAGGAAGCCGCCGCCGGAGCAAGACCGCCTCCCTCTCTCTTCCTCCTTCCCTTTCTCCTCCTTCCCAAATGCGCGCTCCCCTTTCTTCAAACCCCCAAACTGAAAACAACTCCGCCAGCCGCCCGTGGACCCCACCGCCTACCCAAGCCCCTGCTTCTCCTCCTTAGCCCTCCACCGCACCCAACAGCCCCCTACATTCGCCAAAAACCCAATTTCAAGTGTTTGCATTTTTGCAAAAAGGACCCCGCCTCGTTTCAGCACCTCCAGCAACTCCTACCGAGGACCATGAACCCTCCACCCTCTTTGAATAACAAAGTAAGTTCCTTTAATTTATTTATGTAATTAAAATTTGATTTTCATTGTATGTATAAGCTTATAAAAGTGACATTATTATTCATATGAGCTAGCACATATAAGGAAGTGGTTTTTACTTAGAAAAGATTGAACTTTCATGATAGAAAAATATGGTTTTTATATAGGTATGATAGTAAAAATATGATTTTTATTCATGTAGAGTAATAAAAATATTATCTTTGTTAGGAGAAAAGCAATATAAAAATACGATTTTGGTTACGAAGTTAGAGAAATAAAAATATGGCTTTTATATGAAGTTAGCGAAGAGAAAATTTTGATCTTTACTTTAAAACGATTTGATTTTTATATCAAGATAAGAACCGATTTTTATAGTGAGGAAGAATAGATTTTTGTAGAAGAAGTGATTTGTAAAATATAAAAGACATGATTTTGAAAATCTAAATAGTGAATATGGATTGGATTTTTATTTATATGATAGCATAATAAAAATTCGATTTTTATATATTGAATAGCGAAGTAAAAAATTCGATTTTTATATATTGAATAGCGAAGAAAAAAATTCGATTTTTATATATGTAGTGAATACGAATGACAAAAGTAATGAAAGAAGGGACGGCGAAGACTTCTACATTTGAAAAGTCGTGGCGTTCGGAGTAGCTAGTCGGTGAGAACTCCTCATTTTTAAATTTATTTCTAGTTAAAATATGTACTAGGATGCAGACGGTGTTTAGTAGCACCCGACACCCGTCGTCCACAGACCATGGACAACTTGTATGCTTGTTTGTTTGATTTTGCTGTGTAGTTGATTGTGTGATGTGATGTGAAATGAAATAAAATATTTATATAGTTAAAAATATTTTATAGTTGAAAATAGAATTTTTAACGTGTATATGAAATAAATATTTATAAACAAATCGGAAGGTTTGTTTATATGCGCACATTTGACTGATATTGGTTAGGACGATAAATTTTACACATTGCCCAACTGCACAAATAAAATCCGTGTTTGATTGTTTTGAAACCCCACACGGGTATTGGGGTGATATATGACATACACTAATCCCAATAATTAGTTGTATGTCGATCGATTGATTGACAAACTGTTCTAAGCGTTGAATATTTATATTTGATGCTTATACAGTGTAGAATACACTTTGGATGATGGTTGATTATTTGTCATTGTTGATATATACATGCATTGTATGGAAATCCATAGAAATAAAATCTATGGTAATTGATTGGGCCTCATTCCAGTTTTGAAAAAGAAATATTTGAAATAGAATATTTGAAAAAAAAGAAGTATTTGAAATAGAATATTTGAAAATAGAAATATTTGAAATAGAATATTTGAAAATAGAAATATACGAAGCCGTGTTGATTAAATTGACGCCATTTTGACGCAAACGTTATTTTATCGATTATATTCGTTTTTATAATGAATATTGAAAAGTGATTTCAAAATCGAATATTTTGAAAAGGAATTCGAATCGAATTGAAATTGAATGAATTCGATTTGAAATGAATTTGAATAGAAATGAATTCAAATTGAAATTGAATTGAAATGAATTCGAATTGAAATTGAATAGAATTGAATCCGAATTGAAATTGAATTGAAATGAATTCGAATTGAAATTGAATAGAATTGAAATGGAATAGAAATGAATTCGAATTGAAATTGAATAGAAATGAATTCGAATTAAAATTGAATAGAAATGAATTGAATTGAAAACGAACTGAAATTGAATTAAAAATCGATATAAATAGAAATCAATTTGAGATGAATTTAAAACGAATTTATATTGAAAAATTCAATCTCGATTTGAATTTGAAAATGAAGTTGAAATCGTTTCGAAAACGAACTTAAAACGATTTATAAAATACGTTTTAAAAGGAAATCGACAAAGTATATATTATATATATTATATATATATATAATATAATGGCCTGAATAGAACGCACCGCGCTGCGGTAGTTCGTGAATTTCGACCATTGACTTCGAATGGATATTGCGGGAGATCCGATCGTCGGATTCTCCTAAAAACGGAACCGTTTGGTTCGTATCGAAAAGAGCTTTCTAAAGAATATTAGAAATTATAAATCTAACGGTTGGATTTGGAATTATGTCCAAATCAAATTTGGAAATGGTAGTTGTAAGTGCAGTTCGATGGCCGTTGATGGAAATCGACCGTACGGGCCTTGATAAAATTATTAAAAATAGTAATAATTTGTGTAAAATCATAAGAAATAATTTGGAAAGAATTGGGATGAAAACCTCCATATTTGAAAAGATAAAAATAGATTTTTATCGAAATGTACTAGTTTTGAACTCGAATTATAATTCTATTTATTTTTAAATAAAAAATTGAATTTGAAAAGGGTTTTAAAAGTAAACAGAATTTCCAGTAATTGAATTGGAATGAATTTGAATCGAAATTGTCTTTGGAATATTTCGATGTTGGATTTCGTGATATTACAGGTATTGTTATGGGAATTTGGAAGATATATTTATATCGTTATTTCCAATACGATATTTGTTGGTCGTAGAATTTGATATTGAATATAAGCCAATATATTTTCTATTCAGAGCCTTCTATTTAATATCAAATGTGATTTGGGTTTGTCGTGAATGGGCCTTCATTAACACTGTTCTTAATCCTAGTTGAGAAAAAGATTAAATCTTTTTATTTAGATTTAATGAAGTGCACCAATCAAATAATATTTAATTGGAATTGAATTGGTATTGATTTTTGGGTTTATCGTGAATAGTGTTTTAAACAACACTTGTTCTTTAACCCGATAATTAATGGAATGTAATTTTGGGTTTATCGTGAACCGTGTTTTAAATGACACTGATTCTTTAACCCAGTTAAAGATTAAAACTAAGTGGAATTCTAATGAATCTTTAATTAGATTGAAGAGATCGAGGATGGAGTATCACCAGTTTTACTCCAGGCGATAGTTAAATGTTTAATTAGATTTGAACGTGAAATGGCAATTGAATTTACCGATAACACCATGGTGTTAGATATGAAGCATTACCAGTTTTACTTCATGGGGTGAATAGGTTGGGATTGGGAAATAAAATAAATGATTACTTCGATGTGGTTCGCTAATCCTGACTAGTTTGAATTGATATTCAAAGAAGATTAAAGAATAAATTTAAAGAATTTATCTTTGATAAAATTAATGGGAACCTTTCCCAAAGTATAAGAATATTTGAATAAAAGAATATTCTGAATTGGAATTAGGCTCATGTTGTGTTTGTGTAACACTTGTTTATTATATATGTGTGTTATTCAGAAAGACCGGGTCTATCCCATTCTGAATAACTGATTCGACGTAGTGTCGAGGATGAAGACGGTGGTCGAAGACGAGAGGTCTTCACGTCGTTTGGGTGATTACTGATGATCTTGATTGGGCCATACACCCAAGAGGAGGGAATCAGTTAGTAGTCGTCCAAACGTACTTGGGGATCAATGGATATGCGAGGTACAAGGTGCCTTCGGTTTCGTTCAGACCCAGAACGGACTTTTAAATGGACTGTGTGTCTGACATTGGATTTTAGTCTGTGTGATTGTTTTTTATTAAATATATATCTGTTTGGCGGCGGAGAATTTATTCTCTTGCTTAACGCCCTTCTCTGAGACGTACGAGCTCATGGGTTATATATTGATGGATATCAAATGTATGGAGTGAATTGCCAGTGTGGCATGCCTAAGTGGCAATTGATCGAGGCTTCTGTTGAAAAGCAAAGTCTTGTGGTTGATGATCAAAGCACCGCCTGTGTGGCATAGCTTTGTGTAACATGAATTCGCGAGCCTCACACCCCGGTTGTGAACTTGAAACGGGAAAGGACCTTAGGGAGGGCATGCGTTTCCTTCTAGTTAGAAGTGGCGTCAGTGGTTTTACACGCCCTGACGAGTTTCACTTATGTGGTTGTTGTTGTTGCGAGGCGCCTCAGTTATATCGGTTTCGGCCGATGCATTCTGGTCGGCAGACGGACCAGACTTACGCCCCAAAGGGCAGGGAAATGCAGTGTTCAGGAGTTTTAATCCATATCGGTGGACCGACCCTGTCGCTCCAAGGTCACTCGATCTCTGACCTGAGACATGGGCTAGAATGTCTCGAATCGGTAAGGACTATCTTTTGCCTTGGTTCACAGATGGAAATCCAACTTCCAATATGTGATGTTTCGATTTTATTTGTAGAGCCTAGTATGGCGATATAGTGGGATGGGGCGCTTATGCCGTCTATGATTGATACTTATGATGTGAAGTTGTTTTATACACTATGCACTTATAATAGTATCAAATGATTTGTTTTAAACGTATCAAGCATTCTTGGCTATTATAAGGTAAAAACCCTATCCTCCGGCTTGCGTTGCATTGTGTAATGGGACCCGGGTCTTATAATAGCTTCATTTTTCTTTATTTAGCATTGTGCTGTTTGTTTTATGCACTGATATTCTTGGGAGGAAACCCGTTACGTGTTCTACGACGTGGTCCCTTGATTTACCTAACTTTAAAATAAAGATTAATAAATATTTTAGTTCTCACACCAGTCCCATGACTGACCTGGAGTTTATTGTTTTAACCTAAACACTGGGTGCCCCTATTTTCTGCACGGGCAGCTAGTAGTTTTGGTTTTGCAGATTTATATTCTCAGGTTCCTGGTTTACAGCTGGAAGGATATCCGGAAAGCTTTGTATTCGTATGTCTCCTTCAGTTGTGTATTGTATTATTTTCCAATGCTATGTAATTTACTGTAATCTCTGATATTTGGTGAATGTGTAATAATGATTTATACTCTGTATATTCTTGTATTCTGATGGAATTGTTGTAATTAACAATGAAATGTTCTTCTGTCTACGTTCTATTTTGTCGTGTTCTCAAAACAATCAGGGGTTTCGAACGGTCTGGGTCGGTTTAGCGACTGATTCAGATCGAGCCAAATTCCTTTTCGTCACAACGTCATTTTGCCATTAGGCAAATTGATGAAGTTTAAGTTTTAAAATTGTTTGTTTGAAATTTTCCAATTTATTTTAAATGTTATTTAAATAGATGATTTTAAATTTTGTTTTAAAAAAAATAAAGTCTGAAATGATTTATATAACAAAATCTTATGTTTTAAATAGTCAAGACAGTAAAAATTAACTGAACGGTTAATGTAACACTCTGTGAATTCTATAACATTAAACTTCACAAATTAAAGTATAATTAATTCTAAATGAAATAATTATGGGAAATGGGTTACGCCATTGCGTTCGTCTTGAAATTCTGCTTGAGATAGAGTCCGAGTTTGCATGAATCGGACTCCGTATGAAGGAGTTATGGCCTTCGGAAGTTTCAGAATAAAATTTAAATTCAAACAGCTCAGTTTAAAATTCGAAATTCGAAAAACATGTTCAAACTGGGCTGGGCGGGAAAATTCCCGCCCAGAGACCAGGTCGACCCTTGGTCGACCTGGCCTCCCCAGGTCGACCATAGTGTCGACCTGGCCACACCAGGTCGACCATAGTGTCGACTTGCTAGTCGACCTGCCTGGTCGACCTGGCTGGCTAGGTCTGGCTCGAATTTCTGTGGCTCGGTGTGTCACTAGGGCTGACATGTCACCTCTTGATTGGATCTTTGAACTTTGTATGGTCTAGATTCCTCCTGTCTTCATCTGACGGCTCAAAACAATTTAAAAATCTATAAATACACCCTAAGTCTCAACTGAAAATTCACACAAAAAATCAGATGGGAGTCGTCATGCTGCCAGGGAGGAATTGAGCATAGCCGTCAAGAGAGAAAAGCCTAGAGACGAATCAAATTAAGAAGAAGATAAAAGTTTAATCAAATTAATCAATGCACCATTAGTCTACCCAAAGGAGCGCATCTCAATTTCAGAATTCAGAATCCAGTTGTGCATTCGATGTAAGTATAGTAACCTTTCAGAATATGAATAAAAACTGTGATGTGATTCGATGTAAATGAAAATAGAATTGTGTTATTGTATTGTATAAATTCTGTGTACTATAATGGTTCTATCATGACTTGTGTATTGATGTTTGTGGCATAAATTTGATTGATGCAAGCCTATTGAACAATTGTATATGAAAACAATGGCACTTGCAAGTTTGTGGCAAAAACTAGAATTTGATCCCTTTATGTTTATGCATATGGCATGGACTATATACATTTACTAAGTCTAAATTAAGGCTTATGTAAACATGTTCTAGATTTGAAACCTTTTATGCCTACATGACCCAAAACCTATGATGTCATTCTCATATTTATTTGCAAGTATAATTGGATTTATGTTAAGTATCGTTTGGGTTTCATAAACTATGCAAGTTCATGTTATTTGCAAGTATATTTGGAACGATGTTAAGTATCGTTTGGGTTTCATAAACTATGCAAGTTCATGTTGAATAGGCTATGTGATTAGATGTTATAATTGGACATTTTGGTGAATATACAACATGCTAGTTTTGTGGTTGACATTATGCCAAGTTAAACATGTTTAAACACAAGTTTGTATTAGCCTAAACTATGCCATTTCATATGTCATCTACTTAGTTATACTTTGATTTGAATGCAAGTTCACATGACCCATATTATAGGTTAGTTGAATCGCTAAATTGCAAGTTCATGCGCCACACACCTTTATGTATTACATGTTCTTGATTTCCCCCTTTTCTCACTTTTATAATGTTGGGCTGAATTGTGACAAGCCCAACACATGTTATAATGTTGCGAACAAATGGGGGTAATAACGTTGGGTGTAAAACATGAATAAAATATATGTTGGCATGGTTGGCACACGCCAACGACAATGACATTTAAGCGGTATGAATTGATATACCCAAGAATAAAAGATATGACATTTATATATATAATTGAGAAGTAATAAAATATGTAAATTTAGAAAACACGATATGCTTAACCCGAGGTTGGATTGAGTTGTGATGTAAACCTGCCCGGACCCGCCCGGCTGTCCAATAGTCACAACAATACCTATCCAATGTGGGTGGTTAAGCATTGAGCCCAATAAGGATCTGAGGTTAGACTGAGCTACGGTGTAAACCTTCCCGGAACCGACCGGCACATCCAGTAACTGTAGCAATATCTATCTAATGTGAGTGGTCTGGTGCTCCTAAGAGGCTAAGGACAGATGGTAGGGCTAAGTCAACTATAACACTTAACCAAAATTCAACATGTTAACAAGAATTGATGGGTGGGGTTAGGTTAATACAGACACTTAACCACTTAAAATGTTTGACTAGAAAATCTTGGTAACGAGGGACCCGTTTTAGCAGTAACCCAAGTTAGGTATCATGGTACCCTAAAACTAGGCAGGGTGGGGCACGATTACTGGGCTGATTGTAAGCGGTCAAACGATGGCGGTGGGTGCAAAGTGTAGGTCTAACGGGGTGCAGGCGTGCACACACTCCGGAGCAGACAACCAGGGCACTGGGACACCAGTAGTACAACCTATGCCTTCTAGAATTTGTGTCGGGGCCACCACCATGGGTCTTGATACACCCCATGGTGGGACTAGCATAGGTATCTACAATTCTTGGGGGCCGTATGTGTAACACCCCACGTCCATTAATGTCACTCACAAAGGGAATGCATTAACTTCCATGGAGGTTATAAGTGAATATAGAACAAAAAAATTACAACAAGACAGACAATAAATAGTACTTGGAAATCTAAAACTTCATTTTATTGCAGCGGAAATTAAACATGTTTGTTTCATCATAAAACCAAGTACAATATCCATCTTCATAAAACAAAATACATAATCCCATTACATAAATAGCCATTAAAAAGATAACAAGCTGGACTTTACTTCAACGGTCCAAGCTTTCCAAGAGAGATGAAGCAATCCAATCAAACTCCACTAGAGCTGGGCCCAACCTGAGGACCTGGAGGGGGGGGGGGGAAGGATAGAAATAGAGGGGGTCAGACATAAAGTCTGGCGAGTATGATAATTCTAACAATACTATTATCAAAATAACTAGACTAAGGAATAAGCTGGAAGACAAGTAAATGTCTATGAACTCTTAGGAAGATAAAGATAGCGTTTAAGATAACGTTAAAGATAACGGTAAAGGCACACCTAATTACTAACGAATGATTACTACACTGCACCGCACATTACTACACTGCACCACACCAGTCACCCGATTGTTTGATCCCACTTGCTTCACACAGAAACTTTATAAATAGCCTTACGTACCCCTAGCTGACTACATAGGTGCCGTCTGCCCCTATCTCCACTAGGTGTACCCCACTACCCACTTTCGATCGGCTCCCTACTCGTAGATACCCATGCTGGCCCCACAGTGGGGTGTATCACTCCCCTAAAGTGGCAACCTGATACAACTTGAGAATGCACGACTTATACCTACACGATGCAACAACGTCTTATCTACCAGCCCGGGTCCACAAACGCATATGAAACCCGTTGGACTTGCGTTGCCACCGCTCCCCGTTTTGGCCTCTTACAGTCGAACCCAGCATGCGTGTCCCGTCCTCGACTTGGGTCGAGCCCACAAAGATACGTTTGGGATACTGGTCGAAATAGGCCCCCACAAGCTACCCACCTAAGCTTGTCACTAGTATATCCCACTTAACCCTCTTAGTCATGTTCATTTACATGTGTGTTTGGTTAAGTCTTACTAATCGTATTTCACATGCCACTAAGGGCACCCCCTAGATTCCTCATGCCACCCAAGGCACCTACTTAACCCCCATGTCCCACCTTACATGTTTATCTGGTTAAGTATTTCTTAATTCATTCAGGCCATAACCTCATAAAGACCTCTCACATTAGACTGGCATTTATGGCAGCTGGATTTGCCGGGCGGGTCCGGGCAGTCTTACACCATAAAAGAGTCTAACCTCGTGTCTTTACAACCGTTATGCTTTAGTTTAGGCCTAGGACCTCTCATATTGGGCTGACATTTGTGACCACTGGATTTGCCGGGCGGGTCCGGGCAGGTTTACGTCACAAACGAGTCCAACCTCGTGTCCTAAGCATTGATTAACACTTAAAATCATTTACCCCAGTATTAATAATTCCCTATTCAAATTATTAATTAAGTCAACTTTTAATAATGTCCATAATTGACTCAATTATGGCCATCCACTTATGGCATGCAAAATCATATCAATTGCACCCCAACTTTTTAATATTAAATCCTTAATATTACCCCTACCCCACGTTTATACGTTCGCTTACTCAACGCATAATATAGGCTAGACTTGTATAGTCTAACACCTAGCACAAAGATAAATTATCACAACATATAGACAATTAAAATAAATCTAATCATAATAGGGGTGAAACTTGCATAAACTACACGGGTTAAGGATCAAAAGGTGTCAACTTGTTAAATGTCTCAATTTACATGATATGATCATAGCCCAAATCTATACATAAACTTGCATATGGTGTTTTTAGGCAACATAATGATGGTGTGAACTAGCATAGGATATCACATATGTCATAGCATAATTCTAGATGTCATAATAGATGTCTTGGCATATGTTCATAACTTTTCAAATCAATCTAACTTGCATATGTGACTTGTCATATAGATCACCATAACCCAAACATGATGATTTAATTAATATGAACTAACTAGCATAGATGATAACATCATCACCTTTTTAACATGTATGATTCATCACAACTTAGCATAGAAACTTTCAACATACATAACATCATCATAGCATGATTTACAACATATAAGATATCATCATCACATAACATTGGATTTACAATCTACATGATAGCAAAAGGGGTTTACAACAACATATATGATAATTCACATCATCTACTCATAATCCATTCATAACTCAACCTAATTAAAATGATAATAATCTTGTTAAGATCATCATACTCACAATTTAGAGAAGAAAAGGGAGAGTTTTGCTTTGCTTTAGGGTTGAGAGAATTAGAATTGAATTTGCTTTTCTTCTTTCTTAATTGGCGGCAGCTCCATTGATTTCCATGGCGACGGTAACTATTCTATTTTAATTAGGTTTAGGGTTAGCATTAGGATGTATTTATAGGTGTAGGAAGTTATTTAGGACCATTAGATTAACCTTGAACCATGAGAACCAATCAAATGCAAAATCTGCATTTGAGCGAATCGGCCCACGGGTTGACAGCCAAACACCCTGGATTAACCCCTAGTCGACCCACCGGGACTCGGGTCGACCTCAAAAATGGGCCGGTTCGGTTATTTCCCCTCCCAATTCGCTGTTTTGAACTTCTTCGCATATTTATTTATTTAATTTTTAATTTTTTTATATATATATCAATATATATATTTCTCTGTGCAACCCATTTCGCTTAATTCTTTTCTAAAAATTAAGTATACTTTAATTTGTGAATTTTAATGTTATAAAATTACGGGGTGTTACATTCTCCCCTCCTTAAAGGATTTCGTCCCCGAAATCTCCAAGTCAAGAAGAATGTATATCCTACCATCTAATCGTCCATCTACTCAACCATCAAACACCAGCATCCATTGTCCTTAAAAGACTTCTAATGCTTTAATGTTTATATGCACAGTGTGAGTATATGTCCATATCTAATGCAAAATTAGGCGGTCTACTGATTCAGTCGACCTCCTTAGTGCAATTCATGATAGTGCCATGCGTCCAATATGTATGCAAAAGATTCCTAATGATACATATTAATTCTATATGCGTGCACAACCATCCACCCGAATGCAGCAACTATATGATAATACAACCATTATAAATCCATTTTACTAAATACATCCATATATATGCAATATGCAATATGAAGTGACTGAGCCAATCTGGTGCCTAATAGTGTGTGTATATGCATCCACGAGCAACCACTAGCAAACACTTTCATCCACTTTGCATCCACCATACATAACATGTCTCAAACACATGTTTCAACCATAGGATTATCCTAACTAAAGGTCAAAGATACTAGCGAGAGGATATACTAAAGATAAGATAAGTACAAGCTAAGCGATAAAGGAGAAATTAAAGGACATACCCTCAAAAAGAAAAGGGTATCGTGAACGCATCTTCTCTTCCGTATCCCAAGTAGCATTGCTCTCATCATCTCCCCATTGCACTTTGACTAGTCTGACCTCTCGATTCCTCAACCTCTTGATCTCCGACCCAAGAATGCGCATAGGAGCTCGTCGAATCGTCGCATCACGCTCTATCTCCACCTCTCTAAGCAAGCTCGGCTCTACCACTTCCGCGGTCTCGTGCAAGCACTTCCTCAAATGTGACACATGGAATACGTCATGTACACCACTAAGTCTCTTGGGCAACTCCACTCTATACGCCATCCGTCCAATCCTCTCCTTAATAGGAAACGGCCCTACAAACCTTGGTGCTAATTTCCCAATGGACCCAAAGCGAACAACGTTTCGTAATGGAGACACTTTGACAAAGACCATGTCCCCAACTTCAAACTCGAGATCTGTCCTCCTCTTATCCGCATAAGATTTCTGCCTATCTTGCGCTGCTTTCATCCTCCTTCGAATCAAGTCGATCTTCTCCGAAGTCTCCCTAATCATATCGGGCCCAAGTAAGATCTTATCCGTAGATTCCGACCAACATGTAGGTGAACGACAAGGTCGTCCATAAAGAGCTTCGAATGGTGCCATACCAATGCTGGACTGAAAGCTATTATTATATGCGAACTCAACCAATGGAAGATGCTCTTCCCATGTACCCCCAAAGTCTAGGATACACAGCCTCAAAAGATCCTCTAGAATGTGATTCACCCTCTCGGTCTGGCCGTCCGTCTGAGGATGATATGCGGTGCTCAAACATAACTGAGTCCCTACCGCCTCTTGTAAGCTTCTCCAAAATTCGCTAGTGAAAATAGGATCGCGGTCGCTCACTATGCTAGAAGGAACACCGTGCAAACGAACTATTTCTCGGACATATACAGAAGCTAACCATGGAGCAGTCCTCTTACTCTTCACGGGAATGAAATGGGCGCTCTTAGTAAGTCTATCTACTATAACCCAAATCCCCGTATTACCCCTCCTCGATCGCGGTAATCTATCCACAAAATCCACCGAGACACTCTCCCACTTCCATAGTGGAACCTCCAATGGGTGAAGCAACCCACCGGGTTTCTTTTGCTCCGCTTTTACTTGTTGGCATACCAAGCATCTAGCGACATACTCGGCCACGTCTTTCTTCATGCCGGCCCAAAAGTAAACTCTCTTCATGTCTTTGTACATCTTGTCCCCGCCGGGATGAATGGTCATCTTCGAATGATGTGCTTCGTCAAGAATAGTCTTCCTTAAGTCATCGTCTTTTGGTACACAAAGCCTACCGTCCCTACGTAACCAACCCTTATCATCTAGGGTATACCTACGGAGATGGCTTGATGACTCCCCTCCTTTGAGCTTTTCTACTAACTCAACTAACTGTGGGTCGTCTCGCTGTGCCTCGCCAATCCATCCCAAAAGTGAAGGTCTGACCTCCAAGGATGCTAGCAAACCGGGTACGAAGTCAACGGAAGGTCCAAAGTCAAACATCGAAATGAATTCTAAACTTTTCCGCTCAACAAACAAAGGACTTAAGGATAATCTTTTTCTACTTAAGGCATCGGCCACCACGTTACCCTTGCCAGGGGTATATGCTATCTCAAAGTCGTAGGACGCCAAGAACTCCATCCACCTTTGCTACCTTAAGTTCAAGTCCTTTTGAGAGAATAGGTATTTTAAAGACTTGTGGTCGGTGAATAATTCGAATTTCTCACCAAGAAGATAATGACGCCAATACTTAAGCGTGAAAACAATAGCAGCCAATTCTAGGTCATGTGTAGGATAATTTTTCTCATGCGCTCTCAACTGCCTTCCACCATAGGCTATTACCCTACCCTCTTGCATTAAGACTGCGCCTAGTCCTATCCCACAAGCGTCAGTATAAACGGTAAACGGCTTACTCCCGTCTGGCAATACTAAGACTGGGGCTGAAGTCAAAGCTCTCTTCAAACGTTGGAACGCATCATCACAATCTACGTACCATGTGAAAACTAGGTTCTTCTTCGTCAAGCGTGTCAATGGAGCTGATATCTTTGCGAAGTCTTTGATAAACTTCCTATAGTAGCCAGCCAACCCCAAGAAACTTCTCACTTCGGTAGCATTTCTGGGAACCTTCCAATCTTGGATGGCCACCACCTTCGCGGGATCTACATCTATCCCTTCTTTGGAAACCACGTGCCCCAAGAACCGTACTTCCTTCCTCCAGAAGTGACACTTATAAAATTTAGCTTTAAGCTTATGCGCTCGAAGAGTCTCCAACACTTCCCTAAGATGTAGGGCATGCTCTTCTTCATCCTTAGAAAAGATCAAGATGTCATCTACAAAGACTACCACGAATTTGTTAAGGTACTCCCTAAACACCCTACTCATCAAATCAACAAAATATGCTGGGGCGTTTGTCAAACCGAAGGGCATCACTAGCCATTCATAGAAACCGTCCGGAGTCCTAAAGGCAGTCTTGTCTATGCTATCCTCAGCCACTCTCAACTGATGGAACCCAGTGGCTAAGTCCAACTGCGAAAACACTGAGGCGCCAACTAACTGATCGAAGAGATCGTCAATCCTCGGTAGTGGGTGTCCGTTCTTCTTAGTAAGCTTATTAAGTTCTCTATAGTCCACACAAAGTCTAAGGGACCCATCCGCCTTCGTGGCAAATACTACTGGAGCACCCCACTCCGATATACTTCGTCTTATGAACCCCTTCTCAAGCAACTCCTTCACTTGCTTACCGAGTTCCCTCCTTTCACGTGGAGTCATGTGGCGTACTGGAAAAGATACTGGTTTCGCATTATCCACAAGATATATTCAAAAATCTATCTCCCGCTTCGGAGGCAAGCCCCTCACCTCCTCAAACACATCCGAATATTCTCGGACCACTCTAACAGATCGTAGATTTTCCTCAGACGCGTCAAGCGATTCTACATAACTTAGCATAACCGAATTTATGGGATTACAAAAGATTTCGAGAGTGTTGCCAAGGCGAGTCACGAGCCTAACTACTCTCCTTTCACAATCAAGAACGACCCCATTTCTGGATAACCAATCCATTCCTAAAATTAGCCCATAGCCCGAGAAGCCCAACACATAAGCATCACATCTAAATTCAACGCTAAGTATGGATATTTTCAAATCCAAACACATCATAGACAAATAAGCTGAGCCCCTAATTGGATTCGAAACAACTAAGGGATCCTCTACTAAACTGGTGTTTAAGTGCAGTGATTCAACTAATGATGTAGAGATAAACGAATGTGATGCGCCCGAATCGAATAAGGTACAGACAGGATGATCAAACAGAAAAACTAAGCTTTCAATAGAAATGGTTCTACCTCGTTCTTGCAGCGGTGGGACCGCAAGAGCCTGAACTTGTCCCCATGCCTGCCCTGGTGCCATAAGAGCCTGCACCTGTCCTCCCGAGGTAGCTCCTGCCCTCTGCCCTTTCTTTGGGCAGTCCTTCACTAAATGTCCCGCATCGCCACAATGAAAACAACCTGTCTTCTTTTTCTTTCGGCAATCCTTGCTGAGATGGCCTGGTGTCCCACAGTTAAAACATTTCTTCTTTCACTTGTCGTTATTGTCTTTACCACCCTTCTTGTTTTGCTGTTGTGGTTTCTTCTGATCCCCCTTCTTCTCGGGTGCCTTATCAGCTTTTAGCGCTTTTCTCCTTATGCATAAGCGCCATTTCTACTAACTTCTCAGAGGTGGCCCCTATAGGGATGTGGGTCATAGCCAACCCTTGCAATGGTTCATTCAAGCCATTCACGAACCTCAGCGCCTTCTTCTCCGGCGTGTTCACTAAGTCCAAGCCAAACCTTGCTAACTGATTAAATTTATTGACATATTCTTTCACTGATGAGCTTCCTTGCTTCAATGTCAAGAACCTTTCCATATATAGATTTTCTTCCGCCCTTGAGAGAAACTTCGCCTCGAACCTACGTCTAAAATCCGCCCAAGAGTCAACAGGACGCTCCCCATTAGTGACCTCCCACCAAAACGAGGCCTCTCCCTTCATCAACCAAGCTGCTAAACGAACTCTCTTCCCTTCTTCTACTTCAAAGATTTCTAGCAATTCTTCCACCTCCTTAAGCCAACCTCTAGCTTCCACAAACGTTTCTGACCCTTGAAATGGTTTTCCACCCATAGCCTTGAATTCCTTGCACGTCTTTGCAAAAGTATCTACGCGAGGAGGAGGAGGAGGAACGGGTGCAACTGGTGGTGGAGGAACATTGGCTGGACCTGCAGCGGCCCTAGCCTCTAATAACCTCCTATACCATCCTGGTATCGTTACACCGTCGGGTAGATTAAGATCTTCAGCCACGCTGAAACGAAAAAGGAAAGATTTAGAATGGAGAATTCGAAAGATAAAGATATGGGCTATTGGGGATTATGTTTTTTTTTTCTTAAAAACTTTTCTCTTTAAATTTCTCATTAAAACATGTTTTTGAAAGCACTTCTTCCAAAAATAACTATTTTTCTAAAGTATTTTTATCTGTTCTGGTAACCTTAAGCTCTGATACCACGTGTAACACCCCACGTCCATTAATGTCACTCACAAAGGGAATGCATTAACTTCCATGGAGGTTATAAGTGAATATAGAACAGAAAAATTACAACAAGACAGATAATAAATAGTACTTGGAAATCTAAAACTTCATTTTATTGCAGCGGAAATTAAACATGTTTGTTTCATCATAAAACCAAGTACAATATCCATCTTCATAAAACAAAATACATAATCCCATTACATAAATAGCCATTAAAAAGATAACAAGCTGGACTTTACTTCAATGATCCAAGCTTTCCAAGAGAGATGAAGCAATCCAATCAAACTCCACTAGAGCTGGGCCCAACCTGAGGACCTGGAGGGGGGGGGGGGGAGGATAGAAATAGAGGGGGTCAGACATAAAGTCTGGCGAGTATGATAATTCTAACAATACTATTATCAAAATAACTAGACTAAGGCATAAGATGGAAGACAAGTAAATGTCTATGGACTCTTAGGAAGATAAAGATAGCGTTTAAGATAACGTTAAAGATAACGGCCAAGGCACACCTAATTACTCACGAATGATTACTACACTGCACCGCACATTACTACACTGCACCACACCAGTCACCCTATTGTTTGATCCCACTTGCTTCACACAGAAACTTTATAAATAGCCTTACGTACCCCTAGCTGACTACATAGGTGTCATCTGCCCCTATCTCCACTAGGTGTACCCCACTACCCACTTTCGATCGGCTCCCTACTCGTAGATACCCGTGCTGGCCCCATAGTGGGGTGTATCACTCCCCTAAAGTGGCAACCCGATACAACTTGACAATGCACGGCTTATACCTACACGATGCAACAACGTCTTATCTACCAGCCCGGGTCCACACACGCATATGAAACCCGTTGGACTTGCGTTGCCACCGCTCCCCGTTTTGGTCTCTTACAGTTGAACCCAGCATGCGTGTCCCGTCCTCGACTTGGGTCGAGCCCACAAAGATACGTTTGGGATACTGGTCGAAATGGGCCCCCACAAGCTACCCACCTAAGCTTGTCACTAGTATATCCCACTTAACCCTCTTAGTCATGTTCATTTACATGTGTGTTTGGTTAAGTCTTACTAATCGTATTTCACATGCCACTAAGGGCACCCCCTAGATTCCTCATGCCGCCCAAGGTACCTACTTAACCCCCATGTCCCACCTTACATGTTTATCTGGTTAAGTATTTCTTAATTCATTCAGGCCATAACCTCATAAAGACCTCTCACATTAGACTGGCATTTATGGCATCTGGATTTGCCGGGCGGGTCCGGGCTGTCTTACACCATAAAAGAGTCTAACCTCGTGTCTTTACAACCGTTATGCTTTAGTTTAGGCCTAGGACCTCTCACATTGGGCTGACATTTGTGACCACTGGATTTGCCGGGCGGGTCCGGGCAGGTTTACGTCACAAACGAGTCCAACCTCTTGTCCTAAGCATTGATTAACACTTAAAATCTTTTACCCCAGTTTTAATAATTCCCTATTCAAATTATTAATTAAGTCAACTTTTAATGATGTCCATAATTGACTCAATTATGGCCATCCACTTATGGCATGCAAAATCATATCAATTGCACCCCAACTTTTTAATATTAAATCCTTAATATTACCCCTACCCCACGTTTATACGTTCACTTATTCAACGCATAATATAGGCTAGACTTGTATAGTCTAACACCTAGCACAAAGATAAATTATCACAACATATAGACAATTAAAATAAATCTAATCATAATAGGGGTGAAACTTGCATAAACTACACGTGTTAAGGATCAAAAGGTGTCAACTTGTTAAATGTCTCAATTTACATGATATGATCATAGCCCAAATCTATACATAAACTTGCATATGGGATTTTTAGGCAACATAATGATGGTGTGAACTAGCATAGGATATCACATATGTCATAACATAATTCTAGATGTCATAATAGATGTCTTGGCATATGTTCATAACTTTTCTAATCAATCTAACTTGCATATGTGACTTGTCATATAGATCAACATAACCCAAACATGATGATTTAATTAATATGAACTAACTAGCATAAATGGTAACATCATGGCCTTTTTAACATGTATGATTCATCATAACTTAGCATAGAAACATTCAACATACATAACATCATCATAGCATGATTTACAACATATAAGATATCATCATCACATAACATTGGATTTACAATATACAGGATAGCAAAAGGGGTTTACAACAACATATATGATAATTCACATCATCTACTCATAATCCATTCATAACTCAACCTAATTAAAATGATAATAATCTTGTTAAGATCATCATACTCACAATTTAGTGAAGAAAAGAGAGAGTTTTGCTTTGCTTTAGGGTTGAGAGAATTAGAATTGAATTTGCTTTTCTTCTTTCTTAGTTGGCGGCGGCTCCATTGATTTCCATGGAGACAGTAACTATTCTATTTTAATTAGGTTTAGGGTTAGCATTAGGATGTATTTATAGGTGTAGGAAGTTATTTAGCACCATTAGATTAACCCTGAACCATGAGAACCAATCAAATACAAAATCTGCATTTGAGCGAATCGGCCCACGGGTTGACAGCCAAACACCCTGGATTAACCCCTAGTCGACCTAAAAAATGGGCCGGTTCGGTTATTTTCCTTCCCAATTCGCTGTTTTGAATTTTTTCGCATATTTGTTTATTTAATTTTTAATTTATATATATATATACATATATATCAATATATATATATATATTTCTCTGCGCAACCCATTTCACTTAATTCTTTTCTAAAATTTAAGTATACTTTAATTTGTGAATTTTAATGTTATAAAATTACGGGATGTTACTGTATGACACATGTTTATGCGAGTAGGAGCCGATCTTTAAATAAAAATGGGGATCACTTCACCCTCAGCATGGGGTGCCAGTTAGAATAAACTCAAGTAGGTGCAGAGATATAGTATGGGTGCGATAGTACATTCGACACTTCCTTAGCTTGTGACTTCTTCCTGTTTTCAGTTTATATCTATCATGCCCTTTTCTTATTCACATACTGAAGAGTTACTAGATTTACTCAGGCTTTATGTCTGACTCTATTTTCTTTTCGTCTTCTTTTCTTTCGTTCCCCCCCTCCTGGGTCCATAGGGAGGAAACAACTTAGCTCAGTCAGATTCCTTACAAGCTCCAAGACCGTAGATGTATGATTTGGATCTCTTTTGCTCGGATTATGGCTTTGGATATCACAATGGGGATTTTTGTCACTTTATTTATGTTTTATGCTTCTTTAATAATCAAGACCGTAATGAGGTTGTAATGTTGGAAGTATTTTGAGACAATTATGGAATGTTTTGTTTTGAACACGTATTAATGAAATAAAAGTCTGTTTGTTTTCCGCTATTTAAAATATGTGTATTTATATCTGTCTTGAGTTTATCTGTGGTTTTACTTATAAACCTCCACCAAAATTAAGGCTTTCCCTTTGTGAGTGACCTTAACGGAGGTGGGGTGTTTCAGTTAATAATCTAAGATAATTGTTTTCAAGGAAAACAATGAAGCGAGTTTATTTTATTTTAATTAAAATAATAATAAGAATTAAAGGAAACCAGTCAGTATTTAACAGTGTTTTTGAATTGATTTAGTCAACTGTTTAATTGGAAGTGTTGCTTTATTAGAATTAGTTTCTGCAAATAGTCGTTAAATGTAACAATAATTCTTAGAAATTGATTAATCTTTAATCCACTAAATTTTAAATTAATTATCATATTGTTATCATTAATAAAATAATTTTTATTTTTATAACTACTAAAAAAGACCAACTTTTCTATTTTTATTATATGAAGTTAACTACATCTATTATAGTTAACGTTGAAGTTAATTATTATTAAATTAATAATAATTAAAGTGAGTATTTTTTTCTTAAATGGAATTCATTTAAAAAGTAATTGGGTTGTGATAAGATCTCAGGTAAACTTAGAAAAGGGTTTTGTACAAGAATTGGATGATGAATCCAAACACAATATCAAGTTTATAAAAGAAATCTCGAGATGAGGCGATGTTTTAAGCATTTTCGTAATAAAACCAAATTAAGTTAAATGATGTAATCAAAAGAACATTTCCAAATAAAGGAAAATAAAAAGGATTGGCGTAAAGGATTTGACGAACAAATTCTTAGAATAAACCCAAATATATATATACCTAGTTTATAAAAGGGTTTAAATCAGACGTGTACTTAATCTTTTTGAATAAGTAAAGCTGATCCAAAAGCATAAAGGTGTTGATAACAAGATTTTGATCGATGCCAACAAATGAAGTTGCAATGGGAATAATATCATAGAGATAAGATTTTATATATACACACACGAATCATGTTAGAATTATGTTAAAATGTATCCTCAACTATACACGAATATGCAAAACAAAGTAATATATATATACACACATATTTATAAGCCTTCGAAAGCTAGATATATATAGAAACTGGCCTACCAGTCGACTGGTAGAAAAAGGACCAGTCGACTGGTCAGTTTGTTTATGTATATAAAAGCTAGTTTTAATTTTTTTTATTTATACGATTTAATTTAATAAGTCAACTGATGATTTTTAACCAGTTGACTGGTTCGACCCAGAAACTATTTTATGAAGAGTCACCATTTTTCATGAAGAGATTCCTCTTCGATAATCAATGGAAAATGGACATAACCTTTTATAGAAACTCTTCATGAAGGAGTGCTACTCTTATACTATTATATAAATAACTTCAAACATGTTTTACAACCACCGATTTTACTGATTATTATTCTATAATCTCCATTCTCTGAATTTACATTCTTTGCAAATAAAAAGCTATCCAAATTCAAACACTTGTTAGATCCATGAATTGATTTAATATCACTTGATTCAACAAGCAATTTTCTTCCTTAAATCTTCGCATTCAAATCATATACTCGAGGATCAAGTTATAGGAAGATTGTACTTAAACTATTGACTATACGTGTTGATTCAAGAACACAAAGCAGAAGTCAAATACTTATAATTGTTGAAGACCTGTGTAGTTGCTCAGGCGAGAGGCATCCTTGTTGGGGCTCGGGTGTACTGACCTATTCCTCTGGGTTATGAGAGGCCGTTGTTAGTGAATTCCGAAGAGGAGCTTTGGGACTGAACGTAGGGCAGGAAGTCCGAACCAGTATAAAAATTCCTAGTGTCACTTTACTTTTTTTATCACATTTATTTTACTCGTTATATATCTCTATAACTTAGGTTTTACCTCCGTAACTATTGCATATTAACAAGTTAGTATATTATCGACATTTCAGCTATATCCATATAGATCCTTCTTATGTCGTACACATCGATTTTTCAAAATGGATTTCCAAAGTATAAAAATGTTGTTAAATAAAGTTTGGGAAAGGTTAGTAAATGGATTGTTAAAATGAAATCCAAGTTGAGTTATTTTAAGATACTAAGATGGATAAGCATAAATAGATTCAAAAATAAATCCAATTTGAAGTTGTAAATAGGTTTTTAAACCAATATAATGATTTTTAAAAATAAACAATTACTTAAGAACTGAACTAAATGACATAATTCAAATAAGAATTTCAAAAGGAAAGTAAAGGATATTTAATAGTTTAGTGAATTAAGAGATTAGCGAATGAATCAAGTAAGAGATTTCAATTGTAAGAAATGGCTTATAAACATATTTGGAATCAAATGGTAAATAATATTTTTATGATGATCTAGTGTCAATTTTTGAGTTACAAACAAACTTTTATTTATCCTAAGAAATTAAAGTTGTTGACCAAGGTTCGAGAGGTAATTAGAATACCCCAACTTGAACGACACCACTATTATCAACGGATGGCATTAGTTTGTAATGGTGAAAGAGATAAAAAGAGTATTTGCTGAAATAAGTAAATGGGAATGATTTTAAATTGATGTAATGTTTTTAAAATTTGAATAAAGGGGTTTTGAATAAATGATTTTAGCTAGTAAGGACCTGAACTGCCAATATACTTGATGATACTATTGTGATTGATAGTTAAAAACTCGACTATCAATGAAATATTGTTTTGACCTTTTGACTAGTAGTTTCGAAGAGACTGGGATGGGAACTAGACCTCAAAACCACCGTTCACGACTAACTCGTAGGCTTATAAAGATGGAGAATTGAAAACCATGGATCTTCATAAGCGGAATAACTACTCATTAAATTTCTCTGGTCTAGTCCGCTAGAGTTATGATGACTTGTGATTCTATCGTGATTAAAATCATTGGATTGCAAGGACTTCTCACTACTGGTCCTTGAGATGATTCGTATATAGTATGTAGTAGGAGGGTTCGTTCAGTTCATCCTATTCCTAGATGACTTGTATGGATGAATGTCTGATTGAGTATTTCCAAAGGATCACGTATGGTTGAATTTTACAAATATACCAAATTTGGTGGCAGAGAAGGAAACTTCTCTTAGCTAAACACCCGGAGTATATTAGTGGATGTCAATTGGGAATTTGGAGAATATGATGATGTGACATTCAATGATTTGGTGTGCTGTCTCTAAAAGGTAATTGTGACCTCATGCCTCATCAACCGTGAAGAAAGTGATAGAAATCGGGAAGGCGACATGGCCATGTAGGTCACTCCCATTAGGGTGTATTGTCACTGATCTAGAGAAATTCTTTTTGTCCTTTCTTTTTTGATTGTGTATGCTTACGGATAACGGTGGTTTGAGCCTAGCCATTGGTTACAATATATTCGGTACACTCAAGCTGAATGAGTGGTCGGTCATGTGTGGCCGGGTTGCAAGATGTTCTTGTTGAACCCCAGTGTATTCCTCTCTAGAGATACATTACCGGAAGGTGGTCCCATATCTTGTCATATTTGGAAATCCAATCTCCAATAAGCGCCATGCAGTTTTCGATTATATACTAAGTATGTAGAGTGTGGGATGTAAGCGTTCTGCTAGGTTATTTATTTGTGGTTTGATAGACACTATTATTATATATAAAAAATTATTTTGGGTTATCGTAAGGTAAAAAACATCCTTCTTTATGTGTGGATTGGTCTTACAATTACCCTTTTCTTTCAAAAGGATTTTCTAAAGTTAAACAAGTGTTTGTGTTATGGATTTATCACTGAAAGTATTCTAGACTGATCCGGTTGAATTTTCCTTTGCTTTAAATGTGCTTGGGTCAGACCGAGCATGTTATCAGGTTAGGTTTCGCTTGGAGCTTCAGAAGAGGAAAACTGGAGTCGAGACGTATATCAGTATTTACTTATATTAATTTATTCCGCTGTGTGTGTTGTATTGAACTGAAGTACACTCTAATATTATTGTAATCATATATATATATATATATATATATATATATATATATATATATATATGCACGGTTCTTCTTTGAGTAAAGAGTTTTGTTATATTATGCTATATTCTTTCCGTTGGGAGACTCTAATCTTCTTATTCTTTCATTCTAATATGTTTTTCTTTGTTTTTCTCACCCTCTGATTTCTTTCTATTAACAACCTGGGTTTTCGGTACTTGGGATTTTGGCAAGTAATTCGGGATTATGTATTATTGTCGAAAATTCAGGTATCGAATTATCTGGATTGTTACACACTGGTTGGGACAAATAATTTCGACATAATTATTTCAAATAAAAAAGTTCCAGTTTACTGATTTAAGAAGGTGATTGATGAGTACACCCTTGCAAGAACTCATCTCTAGACAAATGCCACACACAAACTCCTATTTCCTATTCAATAAAAACCGAGTGCATATTTTCAACTGGAATAAACCAAACACTCCTTAGACTCTAAAATATTTCCAACTCGTAGTTTCTTTGTCCACTCGTATGAGGTAGAACAATAACTTATGCTATAGTCCAAATCCTTAGAGTTTGAAGACAAGATGAAAGAAAGACAGGCAAAAAGCTCAAGTACGTCTTCTCATTTTATCCTAATTCCTCTGTTTATCTAACATAGAGATCTGACACCAAATGTAACCGACCACGTCACCCACGCCTAAAAGGGAACGACCACAGAACAACTCAAAATTCTCTGATTTTATGGTCATCCCCTCGATTGTCTAAAACCCTTCCCAGTTGAGAAGTATAAAGGAAAGAGACAAAACTTCACCACCGTTCTCAATGCGAGAAACCCTATCACATAAGCATAAAAATGTCAACAATGTTTAGTGAATAAAAGATCAAAATATTATCCATAATATGAATTTATACCAATTGGTTTCTATCCAATGGGTATGTCTATTTGTAGGTTATCAAAACCTAATATTCACAGGTATGGTTATCTACCCATGACCTTATGGTATAGAATTCCAATGAAGCCTATTAACTATCCAATAACATCAAATATATTGTCCACTTAATAATTCATATATGTAACAAATAGGATTTTTAGCACATGAATATTTAATTAATTTAAGTAGTAAATGATTAATTTTGAAATCAACGACTTGAGTTAAATTTAAAATGAGAATTGGAAATATCGAATTAACTTAAAATTGTAAATTTTGGATTTAAAATCGAGCTAAATTTATTTAAAAGCAGTGTAAAATTTTATTTGAGTATAAATGATAATAATAATAATTTATTATCAATGAAATAGTGTGTTTTGAAATCAAATTATTTTAATCATTTCCGTTAACACATTAAAACAATCATTTTGCAAACGATCTCAGATTTTGACAAAAACTGCTTCATTAGGTCTGAAATATTAAATTATTATAAATATTCAATTTTTTTAGCGATCAAATTATCTATGTGGCTGAGCGAGCATGAAATGTTCATCGTAAAAAGCATGTAAATATAACGTATTAAATCTTAGCCTATTGTCAAACCTATAATCCAAACCTACTCTCTATTTTCCTCATTTCTGTTTTTTTGAAACAAAAAAAGAGAGCCACCATTTTTTATAAATAAAAGAAAACTTCTCCCTTTAAACTAGAAAATCAAATCCAACAAGAATCTAGAAATTACATAGTTTATATCTTTGAGTTAGTTTGGTCAAGATCTTCGATATGGAGTGGTATGGGAGGGTACAACATCAAGTTTTTATGTCGACCGTGAAATCGTGAGCTTTTCAGATTAAGGTTAGACATTTAGGGAATTATGTTCATTTATATGTGAAATGGAGAATGGATTTGATCATGACATCGAGTAGCTTCAATAGTCGAATCATGAAGGATTTCAATGCTAATTTTTATCACGTGACACTATTACAGTCACGATAGTGACTTCGAGGGATCATTCTAGTAGATGGTATTAATCTTGTTGTAATGGTACTACGAGGATAGAGGAGCCAAAGGGAAGAAAATATATTTATTCTCCCATGATACGGTGGCTCACGGGTGGTGCTAGGTAGAAGAAAAATTTCAGCTATAGTGTGGATTTCCTATGCATGATGTGGAAGGGAGTTCGTATTCGAGGAAGATGGCATTTTCATAAGTAACAGAATTTAAGTAATTGAAAATGTAATTATTATATTTAATTATATTTGAAAACCGTTAACTTATAATTATCATATCTCATCCATATAAGGTCTAAATCTAACGCGACCATTCGCATTGGAATCATAACGATGTTATCTACACTATGGAAATGGATTGGATCCATTATGAGCTAGTTAGGATTTTGATGAATTTTGAATGACATTCAAAATTCAATGGAACCAAATCACGAAAACGACAAAAAAACAATCTATAATTTTGAAATTATTGGTTATTGGGTTTGGAAAATTAGCATATTACCAGTTGTTTGTTTAAATTTATCAAAATTGGTTAATTGTTTAAATTACATATAGGATCGCGATATAGCATCTTGAAATGCTAATAGTTTGTTTAAATCAGATTTATGATCATGATATAACATCTCGAATTATTATTATTATTATTATTATTATTATTATTATTATTATTATACTTTTTTGGGTTTATTTTATATTCAAAATTTATTATAAGTGTTTGATTTTGTTGAATAGTTGAATAAAATTTATTTGATTACGTTATTTAAGTATAACATAATAGATTCATATTATATGTCTGGTGTTATCTATTTGGCCAAATAAATCTCATTTTATGGCTTTATTGAACTTATTCTAATTGCCATCTGGTAACAAAATAAACCCCTATTCTGATATTATACTAATATGGACATTCCATTTTTGCCAATTAATTTATATTTAACAAGTGTAATATTAGTTGTTAATGGCTAATTGTTTAATTATTTATACATGTCTATTTATGTAAATAGCTTTATTTGAAGATAAATTGAATATATGGTAGCTTATTTAAGTACCATTTTGATAGCTAAGTATGATTTGAATAATTGTTCTAAACTTATAGATTATAGGCTATAGTTGCTTGTAGTTTCTTTGAAATAGAAATGTAATTATCGCATAACTGCAGTCATTAAATTCATTTAAAAACAAAAGTTTTCAAATCATTATTTATTCTTATTTCATAATTTTCAAAAATAAGAATAATTATTTAATAATGTTTAAAATTAAAATTATTTATTAATCATGTTTTCAAGTTAATGATTACTCATTTAAAAGTGTTTTGAATTACTTTACAATAATGTTAAAGTTAATAAATTTTTATCTAAACGAAGATTTACTAGTTAATAACTATATGTTTAATATTTTTTGTTAACAAGATTGGAAGTTAAATTAATATCTTATTAGCATGTTTTATGTGTAATATTTTTGTTATCAACAATGATTGTTAAATCAATAATTTATATTAGTATCATTATTTAAAATTAAGGTATGTTTATTTAATTAGTTTAAATATAATAATCATTTACCTATAAGGGTTTAATCATACATTAAGGACATTTTAAAATAAAATAATTTATTTACTAAGGTTTAAAAAGAATTTTTATTATCTAATAGTAATAGTTACTCTTTTGATGTTGTTTTTAAGTAAACATTTCTTACTTATATATTGAAAGTGATAAATCATTTAATTAAAGTATCATTTTAAATATAAATTGATTTTATAAAAATATATTCAAAAAGGGCTTTAAAAATATGAATTTTTTAATAAGATATTATATGAGGGGATTTATTAAAGAGCTTTATAAAAGGAATGGAGGCTTGATTCTTCCAGATTTGATCTTCTTAAATATGGTGGTATGGATATTTATTCCACACTTAATATCAGGGTATTCATGTGTGGATTTATTCTTTTATTCGTTCCTTTTTAAAATCACTTTGTTTATTCCTTTAAACATGATTTGGAAATATGTAATGCTTTTTGAATGTACTTATTAACAATATAATTTTTGAATGTACTAATTAACAATATAATTTGTGAATATGTTTTCTAAGTATTGTGAATATAATGTTTTGCAAATAAACTTAGGTCCTGAGATAAGTATATGAATATTTTGAACAAAGATTCTAGAATAATATTTAATAAATGAAGGATTCTTATAGAAAGGATTAGCGATTATTATGGGAAATCAAATCCTTAGACGATTGTTGTTTATATATTTGATAATTAATAATCGACTATCAAAATTGAGTGCAAAGTTCGATTGTCATTTCAAAGAGACGTGGATTGGACCTAATTGTCTAAAACCATTTTGATCAGGTTAAAGCATATAAAACTAGAAATATTATGTAGATTTTTGAAAATGGAGTTATTCCGTTTCTTTTAGGCCTAGAACGAACTCGTATGGATGAATGCTAGCATTTCATATCTCCTTGGATGGTAATTTTAGCATTCTAGTATACTCCTCTATTTATAATGTATACGTAACCTTTAGCCACATCACCCAGTAAATGATTAAAATAGGGACATGCGGCAAGGCTGCATGGGTCGCTCACATTAGCATAAGATCATTCTATATTTAGAGTCGATTGTCCTTGTACACTTCAGCGCTCCTATATGTTTGTTTACCAATTGGGATGATCATATTCGGTGTTGCCCATATTACGGGTGGGGCCAGTCCCTAGTAGCTGACGTGCAAATTAATGCATCCTCTCATGTGTTTTATGTAGAGATGTACATTCGGTGGGAAGACCCTCATCCTTTCATAGTTTGAATCCATTCCCCATATGAACCTTCGAACTTGATTGTATACAATTATTTTAGAATGTTGATGCAAGAATTTCGACTATTTTAATATTTATTTTTGCATTTTAGACATTATTATAATATCACTAGATTTATAATAAAGATGCTTTGGTTATCATTAGGTTAAAAGCCATCCGTGTTTATATGTGGTGTGGTCTTACGAGATACCTTTTGTTTTCAAGGGTTAATAAATTAAAGAATAAATTAATTGTGATTTAAGTTTTCACATGTCAAATTACCAGACTGATCCAGGTGTTATTACATTATAGTACTTGGGTCAAACAGAGTATATTTTTAGGTTAGATTAGATAGGATTTGCTTTGAAGCTTTGAGGAGAGGAGCTAAACAGCCAAGGCCTATTCTTGTATATTTCTTCATTTTTCCTCTATATTTGTTTATTGCATTCTTCACCATTGTAAGGAAAGTTGTCATAGCTATCCACAATGATATTCTTTTGTGTATGTGTTAAATTTATATTCTTTATTTATGTAAATATTATTATTATATTATAGATTTTCATTCCGTTGTGAGATTTTGTTATTTTTTCATTTTCCCCCAAATGAACTAACTTTTGAACGACTAAATGATCGACACGAGAATACCGAGAATGTATTAAGTTTCATATTTTATAGCGAAAATGCATGATTATTACATTGATATTAGAGCATAGGTTGAGCAAACACCTAGGCTTTGGTGGGGCTAACTATTCGATAAGGTAACACATTAGAATGAGTTTTAGTGTATATAAATTATGTATGAGTGCGCACTTGTTAGTGAATATAAAATGTTTCATATTAAGTTGTTTGATTTATTAAATCTAAATTTTGGTGTTGGATCAACGAATGATCAATTTTTTTTATAGGAATTCCAAAACACTTGAATAAGTTCATTCAACGAGGTATTATTTTCAATTTTGGTAAATGGAATAAGTTTGCCAATATTTTATATAGTTTTTATAAAGGAAAATTTCAAACTAAATGTAGTTTTTATGGATGAGTAGTTTGTTAAGAAACGATGATATTTAATTATTATAATGCACTGATGGATGGTCATGTTCGTACAATTATAAGCAATTGCTATTATTGATTATTGTAGTTGTAACCGACCATTTTTGGGTATCAACTGTTGTGTTTAATTAGGAGCAGGTTTTTTTTTCAACATGAGGTAGGTAGATTAGAAGTTGTAAGAATATTAACGACGAATACCTTGTGAATTCCTTTTCACAATTTGATTATAAGGTGTTCACATTAATGTTGGATTATAATTTAATTTTATATCGAGTTGTTTAAAATAAATCCAAATAAGAGATTCATTTATGAAATGATTTATATAGGAAGTAATTTTATATATATACATATATATATATATATATATATACAAATTATAAATATACGGTGCTTTAGAATTGGAAATTTGAGAATTTGAAACCTTGGAGTTTTAAAAAATTAGGTTTTCAAAAGAGTGAAAGATATTGTTTATTAGTAACTATGAGTATTGAGAATTCTAAAGGTTTGTAAAAAAGCACTAAACTCACTACGGTCACTGAAAAATATTTTTCATGATGATCATGTGTAACTGCCCACAAATCCGCACTATATGTGACAATCTCAAAATCCCGTACGACGGCGTTAAGGATAATCATTGGAATATAACACATTAATCATCATTAGCAGAGAACAGGTAATAGCATAAACAGAAAATAAAATTATTTACATCAACATGACAGTGGAATCATAACATGTAATAAACATTAGAGTAGCACAGTGTAGGATACAACTTAGTGCATAAAAGGAAATGATCAGTCTACATCAAGATCACTGGGACTTATACATCATTGATATATAATAGAAGTAAATCTGTTTACATCGCGATAAGCGGAATCATATACATAAGATACTAATGGCGGAATGTCAAGTAGCCAAAATACTGAGAGATCTAGTCTTCGCCATACAGGCCAAAAGGTGCACTCCCTGCTGCAGTGCAAAAGCCAAAATATAACCTATCACCTGTCACTAGGCTGCCCGTGTGAAAATAAGGGCACCCGAGTTTGCAAAGTGAAACAAACTACGAGTCATTCATGGGACTGGTATGAGAAATCTACTTAACTAATTAAACAACAGTAACAATGCAAATCATAGGACCACACCACTTTCGCGGAACGGGTTTACTCCAGTGATTGCTGGTGCATGAAGTAAAGTAAACCTTTTGAACAACGTAATGCTTTTTAAAAAAATGAAGCCGCTATAAGATTTAAGTCCCATCACACAATGCAACGCAAGCCAAGGGATAGAGTTTTACCTTATAATGGCCAAAATATGCTTCATACATGTAAAGAAAAATCATTTGATATTATTACTAGTGCATATATGTTTCAAAAGCAAATTCAATCATAAATATCAATCCTAGATGGCATGGGTACCATATATCATGTCTCCATATATAAGTTACAATCAAACCCATAATTTCGTATTGGAAATTTGGATTCCATCATGAGTTGAGGCCAGGGATGGCTCCTTTCTGTTCGAGACACTCTAGCAAATTCCTCAGGGCTCGGACGCTGGCGAATCCTTAGATCTTTAGGGCCGGTCCACACATAGCGGATTGGTTATACCTGAACACACATTTCCCGGTCCTATCGGACCTATATCCATCAGCTCCATAGAGACCGATATATTCGATGTGCCTCGCATTCCAACAACCACACAGGTAAAAATAATAATAATGTCAGGACTTGTAAAACACTAACTCCACCCATAGCTAGAAAGAAACGTCATGCACTCCCTACAGTTACGATCCTGTTTTTGACTTATATCGAGGTGTGAGGCTCGCGAATTAACGCCATACACAAACCTACGCTATATCAAAGTCGTGCTTTGATCATCAACCACAAGACTCTGCTTTTCAACAAAGGCCTTGATCCTTTGCATCTTTGCATGCCACGCTGTCAATCCACACCACACCACTGATGTCTACCGATATACAACCTCTGAGCTCGTACGTCTCAGAGAAAAGCGTTAAGCAAGAGAATAAATTCCCCACCGCCAAACAGATGCATATTTAGTAGAGATCAATGAATACAACATAGAATACACGTCAAATACACATCCATTTACAAGTCCATTTTGGTTTTGAACGAAACCGGAGGCACCTTATTCCTCGTTCCATATGTCCAATACGGAAGAGAGGCCCTCGCACATCCGGGCAATTAACAAGTACGTCCAGACTACTACCACTGTAACCTCGTCAAGGGAGCTACCCATCTCAAAGGCATCAGTAGTAATCTACACGATGTGAAGATCACCGGTCTTGCACCATCTTCTTATCTTCAACATTTATTCATCGATCAATTATTTGAAAGAGAATTACTCGGCCTTTTCAAATAATTCATGTATATTAGAATTCAAATCAATTCTGTCCATGGTTAAATTATTCAACATTCACATTTCAGTTCTTTATATAATTTTAATATCAAACACATTCAACCATCAAATATCAAGCAAACCAAGTAGAATCGGTTTATTTCCTATCCATATCGCATATATATTTTATAACGATATATCGCTATTTTTAATTATTTAAAAATAGTGCCATTTAATTAAATGACGTTTCGGACCATAACGTGGCCCTGGCACTGTTTTTCTCTAATTTTGATTTACACATTTCTAAAAATCTAACCGTTGGATCTTAACGAAGTTAAGTCCGTCAAAAAGATCTCTTCAAAGCGGACCCAACGGTTCCAGTTTCGAGAAAATCCGATGGTTGGATATCTCGATATAATCGTTTAAAGTCACGATTTCAAAACACGAACTACAGCGTCGTTGCGACGTCCCCAAAACCCCATACGACGGTGTCAAGGGTAATCTTTGTAATATAACACATAAATAGATAATAGCAAAACAGAAATAAATAAATACACCAGATAATGTACAAATACTACACTGGATAAACATAATCATCAGAGTTACGCAGTATATAGGATCATACTTAGTACAAATATAGTTCAGCTATACATAAATATCTACAGTGGAAAACAAACATAATATGTACAATAGGAGCTGAACAACATAAAAGAGATAAATGAAAGAATCCATCTGCAGCTCCAGCTATCCAGGAAGAGCCTGCTAAAACCTAAACACAAGGTTGCCCGTGAAGAAAGAGGGGCACCCGAGTTTGCAAGTGAAACAAACTACGAGTCAGTCATGGGACCGGTATGAGAAATCTACTTAACACATTATATAATTTGGATAATTACAGGACCTGCCACTTTCGCGGAATGGGTTTACTCCATTGGATTGCCAGTGCTTTACAACAAGTAAATATTTTAAACATCGCAATGCTTTTTATAAAATAAAGCCGATATAAGACTCAAGTCCCATCACAAAATGCAACACAAACCGAAGGATAGAGTTTTACCTTATATCGACTAAGATATGCTTAATACGTGTAAAGTAAAATCACTTAAAATGTGAACTTTATCGTTCAATTCTTAATCAGACTCCAACTGTAAATTAGTAAGAGAACGATTCCCTAAGTATTAACCCCGAAGGCCGAAACCAACATCAGACCAATACCCATGAAACCACCCATCTTAGCTCGTTTCCAGATAGTTTCTAATTTTATAAAACAATCATAAATATCAATCATAGACGACATGAGCGTCCCATGCCACTATGTCGCCATATAAAGGTTTACAATCAAAACCGCACGATGTCGTATTTGGAAATTGGATTTTCGTCATGAACCAAGGCAATAGATAGTCCTTACCGAATTCGAGACGCTCTAGCCTGCCCTCAGGCAATACTCAGTCAAGCCTCTGGAGCGACAGGGCCGGTCCACAGATGTGGATTAAAATTCCTGAACACCGCGTTTCCCCGCCCTTCGAGGCGTAAGTGAACCAATGAATGACTCCATCAGTCCCGGAGCGACTAATATATCCAAGGCGGCTCGCAACAGCAACAACCACATAGGTGAAAAATAGTATAAATGTCAGCCAGTTTAAGCACTGACACCACCTCTAGCTAAAAAGAAACGCATGTCCTCTCTGAGGTCCTCTCCCATTTCTGGCTCATACCAGGGTGTGAGGCTCGCGAATCAACATTATACACAAAGCTCTGCCACACATGCCGTGCTTTGATCATCAACCACAAGACTTTGCTTTTCAACAGAAGCCTTGATCACTGCATCTTAGCATGCCACACAGGCAATTCACACCATGCAACTGATGGCTATCAATCACACAGAATGAATTCCAATGTCAGACGCACAGTCCATTTACAAGTCCGTTCTGGGTCTGAACGAAACCGGAGGCACTATATACCTCGCATACCTATCGATCTCCACGTACGTCTGGGCGATCACCAATCATTATCCATATTTCGGGATGCCTCCCAATCAGGACATCGGTTATCATCTAACTGAGGTGAAGATCTCCGGTCTTCAATCACCGTCTTCATCATCGACTTCTTATCGTCGATTCAGTTATTCAGAATGGGATAAACCCGGTCTTTCTGAGCAACTCGCGCATATAATAAACAAGTGCTACACAAACACAACATACGCCTCATTACAATTCATCATTCACTAACTGTAAATTAGTAAGAGAACGATTTCCCAAGTATTAACCCCGAAGGCCGAAACCAACATCAGATCAAAACCCAAGAAACCATTCGACTTAGCTAACCTTCAGTTAGTTTATAAATTTCATATTCAACCATCAATGTCAAATAAACCGGGTAAATTCGGTTTATTTCCATTCCATATCGTTTATAATATTTTGTAATGATTTATCGCTATTTTTATTTAATTTAAAAATAGCCATTTCATTCAAACGACACTTCAGGCTATAACATGGCCGTGGCGATGTTTTTATTCAGATTTGATTTACACATATATGATAATCTAACCGTTGGATCTTCACAAATTTTATATCATTAGAAAGAACTTTTCAAAACGAATCCAACGGTTTCAGTTTTGGGAAAATCCGACGGTCGGATCTCCCGGTACACTCGTGTGCAGTTTCGATTTCAAAATACGAACAGCAGCGTCGTTATTCGATTAGTTTTAATTATATATATATATAATCGATTCTGGAGCTTTTTTTCTTTAGATTTAAATTAAACATTCCAGACAATCCAACCGTTGGATTTTCACAAAGTGGGTATCATTGGAAAGATATTTCCAAGACGAACCCAACGGTTACGGTTTCAGGAAAATCCGACGGTCGGATCTCCCGCACTAATCGTTTGAAATCACGGTTTCAAAACATGAACTACAGCTTCATTATTCGATATATTTTAATTATAGTTATACATATATGTATAAATATAATCTATTCTTCGATTTCAAAACCATATTCTTTTCATACATTTGATAAAAACGATATTTTTATCCAATAGACATTTATTTCGACACTCACTATTTTTAACAATTCATGTATATAATAAAAATGTGATTGTTATTGTAAAACAATTTATTTGAAAACACGACTATTTTTTATAGTTCATATAGATGATAAAAATATGATTTTTATTATAAAACAATTATTTCAAAACACGACTATTTTATATAGTTCATATAAATGAATAAAATATGATTTTTATTATAAACAATATATTTAAAAACACGACTATTTTATATAGTTCATATAGATGATAAAAATATGATTTTTATCATAAAACAATTTATTTCAAAACACGACTATTTTTAATAGTTCATATAGATGATAAAAATATAATTTTTATTAAAAGACAATTTATTTCAAAACAAGACTATTTTATATAGTTCATATAGATGATAAAAGTATGATTTTTATTATAAAACAATTTATTTCAAAACATGACTATTTTATATAGTTCGTATAGATGATAAAAATTTGATTTTTATTATAAAAAAAATTATTTCAAAACATGAATGTCGTTCAACACATGAATTTCTATTCAACATAGGAATTTCTATTCAACACATGAAAATAATTCTAACACAAGAATATTATTGAAAATTTCGGCAGCATAATGGCAGGGTAGTTAAAACCGGGGCCGTCCCTAGTACGGCTCCTCGCTCTACCTTAAAGCCTCGCAGATTTTGACAATGGGGATTTCAAGCATCTAGTTCGCACACAGGTGCCATGTTTATTTTCTTCTTTTCCACAAACTAATCCTATGTGGTTTCAACCAAATAATTCTTAACCACAAACGGGTACTTTTCAACCACAATCAATCAATTTTAACCACAAACAATTCTAATAAACCATACGCTATCAACCAATTTTCACACCAATCACAAAAAATAAATATCGTTCATGGTTTGTGGACGAGGGGCATATATATATATATTTATATAAGTATATTTCACTTCATTTAAACACATGTATAATTTTTACAACGCATATGTAACTTATACATCGAACGTACAACTTATACAACGCTTATACATGAGGTATACAACGCTTATATAACTCATACTTCGAATATATATAATTTATACATCGTCATTTCCATATCGTTTATAATTTGGAAATCTCACATTGGGTTCCACTCCACCAAAAATAGCAGAAGGCTCAGAAAAATATCCGGTCTCTTCTAGAATGTAGAAGACGTCCGCACGAGTCCACTGTCTATTGTTTCATTGAATTTCGTCAACATAGCAAAAAGATATGATTTTTACACTGAAATCAAAAACCGTAGCGCTTTAAAGTGCTATAGAATAGTAGAAATAATTTACAGCCGTACCTCTCTGAAGTTATTCAAAACTAGGTTTTCGATTTACGACCAAACCGTGCAGCGATTTGTCGATCGGTCTTCACCACAAGGAAGTGGGAGGAGAGAGCTTCAGGCGCAGGGTGGTGGGGTCCAGTTCGACCTAGCCAGGAAGCGGCGGCGGTGGCTTGAAGTCTCTGACTTTGGGGACCCGTAACTCGATGAATACCCTACGATAAAATCCAATCCCTATATGGATTTGAAGCTCGTGGCCTGCTCTACAAAAATCTCAACTGGAGTACGAGTTTTTATTGAGTGGTTTGGCCAGAATTTAAGAGAGAAGGTGGGAGCTCAAGTCATCGTTCGCGATTTAGGGGTTTACGGGGAGAGAGAATGCTGACTGGCCAATGAGGGTTTTTCTATTTATTTATATATTTTTAAATTTCTAAAATACCCCTTATCTCCTACGAACCCCAATCCAAACCCAACGACTGTCGTCCCTAGCTAAATACCCCATTCCAAACACAACGGGATATGTTTCGAAGGCCCATTCGGCTGTTTCATTTAGTTTTCCTTCAAATTAAAATATATAACATTCAATATTTGTTTTGAACGTACATTTCAATTAGCCAGGGCCACATACTGATTCTAAAAATTCCAGAAAATTAAATATAGCTATGTTTTAACGATACGGTCCCAACAAAACTAGTTTCATCGAATTTTGAGACCGTTTGAAAAATGGCCCTTTTCTGGTCGATCCAATTTAATAAATTCGATCAAACACATTTTCCTTTGCCACGCTCACATACTAGCTTCAAAAATTATGAAATTTTAAATCTAGCAATAATTTGACATCCCAGATCCAACCAAAGTGGTTTCGTTGAATTCTGACGTCATTTGCAAAATGGCAATTTTCACAGGCGATATAAACTATATAGCGACCTTTCTGAAAATTCATTTGGCCATAACTTTTGCTTCCCGGTACGAAACTTCGATTTTTCAGATTTGTTAGAAATATATTCACTAACAGATTTAAACATTTTTGGTTTCACTAAAATCCGTTTTATTTTGCACTCGGTACGGTCAATCAAAGTTTGAATTTAAATTTCGAAACTACCGCGCCATTTTAGGCCATGTTTATAATTAGAAATAATTATATTCATTTTCAAACATCGATTCAAACTTAATTTTCCTCACTATTATTTAAAATATTTATTTTAAATATTTAAAATCCACTAAAATTGCCAATTTAAAATTTTTAAATTGGTTCAGATTTTACGGGTTGTTACAATCTCCCCCACTTAAAACTTTTCGTCCCCGAAAAGGAACAAAGTCGAAAGTGGTTTGATTAATCAACTCTACTTTCAATCTGGCTTCCATTCTTTAACTTTTTAGTTTCTAAGAATTTTTAAATTCTTCAAAAATTTGGCTAACACCCTAAATTTTCGAAAAATTTCGCTATAACCTCCTTTGTACGGGGAGGGGTTTGGAAATTTATTGGGCCGTATTAGGTACCCAATAAATCCTAATAAGCATGCACATATCTATAGTGATATATTCCGGTGTCCACAGGAGAGTGTGTATAGATCATAACTCCAGAGAATAAATTCTCGTCTCCCTATAAATTGTTTTTGTGCCTTAATAACCAGAGAGACGTGTTTATTGTTATCTCCAGACCCGTGTTTTTTTTTACTAATCAGGCAATTTTACCTTTATATTTTACATAGTCCATATCAGTCATCAGTTCAACCTGTAAAATATAGTCATCTCCATACAAGCCTCTCGCTCGTATGGTATGTCTTCAACCTCGTCACACAAGTTCCAAATGCTTATGTGGTATATGATGAAGTATGCGTATCTTCAAGAAGTATGCCATGTAGTGTAGTTCAAAAATAATTGTTACTATCCTATGGCGACGTTTATTATTACACACAGAACAACTAACACTCCGCATCCAATGACATTCACAGGAGTTGATATAATAATAAAATCGCGCATCCAACTCATTAAGGTTTACCTATTTGTCGGGCACGCAAATAAATTCTTTACTCAACAGCTAATCCTTTACCTGTTTAAACATATATAATTCACATGTATATATTTCTATCTATTTTTAAATCAGTTCAATACTTGATTTAATTAACTATCATTCTAATAATTTAATTAATCAAATCTACTATCACACAACACAAACAACAATCAATTTGTTTTTAACTTTTCAAAAATATACTAATTGATTTATATACTCTTTTTAAAATAATCAAACTATAGAATTAAAAGTTAACATCCATGAAAAGAAAATAACAATAAAATAGAGAACAAAATGGTAATGCAAAGTATGGTAAATGTACCTTGCACCGGAGTCAATCAGAGATATCCACCCTGCACTTAGGATAGGCTTTCTTAATGATTTCCTCTGTTTCCCAAGTACAATCTCGCGAACCTCCACTCCATTGCACCTTGACTAAGTGAACCTTCTTGTTCCTCAGCTCTTTGGTTTCTTTGCCGACAATCTTTAGAGGCTCTCTTCTCACAGCCAACTCTGGAGTAATTTCAATATCCTATTGTGCGGCCTCTTCCACAAACAAGTCTGGGTCATGGACATGCTTTCGAAGTTGAGATACGTGAAATACATCATGTACTCCAGGCAACCAATCAAGCAATTGAACTCTATAAACGAGGGTTCCAATCCGTTCTAGTATAGGGAATGGACCAATAAATCTGGGCGCCAACTTCCCAGTTTTTCCAAATCGAATCACTCCTCTCATCGGAGAAACCCTTAGATACACATAATCACCAACAGAAAAGCCAAACCTCTTCTTCTCGAAACAGCATAGCTCTTCTGTCGGCTTTGAGCGGCGAGTAATCGTTTCTTAATGAAATCGACTTTATCGGCAGCTTCCCGGATCATATCAGGCCCCAATACAAGCCTATTACCAGGTTCGACCCAACAAGCAGGACATTGGCACGGTCTACCATATAATGCTTCGAATGGTGACATCGTCAGGCTCACTTGGTAGCTGTTATTGTATGAGAACTCAGCCAAATGTAAATGGTCTTCCCATGATCCAACAAAGTCAAAAACACAAGCCCGCGATAAATCTTCTAGTATACGATTCACCCTCTCCGTTTGACCACCTGTCTGAGGATGATAAGCGGTGCTTAGATTCAGCTTCGTTCCCAGTTCTTCTTGAAATGCCTCCTAGAATTTGCTAGCAAATATGTGACCTCTATCACTGACTATCCTGATCGACACTCCATGTAGCCTAACAATTTCCTTGAAATATATCTGCGCCAGACTCTGAGCAGTTCTGTTCGATCTGACAGGTATGAAATGGGTGGTCTTCGTGAAGCGATCTACGATCACCCAAATACTGTCATTTCCTTTCCTGGTTCTGGGAAAACCATCTATGAAGTCCATGGAAATATGTTCCCACTTCCAACCTGGAATGTCCAGCGGTTGCAACAATCCAGCCAGTTTCTGTTGGTCGCTTTTGACTAGTTGGCAAGTAGGGCACCTTCTAACATATATAGAGATGTCCCTTTTCAACGATTTCCACCAGAATGTTCGCTTGATATCGTTATACATTTTACTCACACCCGGATGGATACTGCTTAGATTTGTGGCATTCATCAAGCACATCTCTTCTGAGTTCAGGAACTTCTGGAACACAAATTCGTCCTTGTAACCTCAGAATCCCTTCGCTATCGAGCTGGGAATCTGAAGCATTGCCTTCACGGATCCGCTGGCTCATTCCTTTAATAAATTTGTCGTCTTTTTGGAGAGCAGATATCTTGTCAATCGAAGAAGTCGCAATAATAAAACTAGTGATCATTACACTATTCTGGTATTTTCTTTGTAGGCCATGGATAAACCTCAGATTCTTCCTCTTTGGATCTTGAATCAGATGCGGGGCAAAATGAGAAAGTTCATTGAATCTCTTATGATATTCTGGAAGGGTCATATCTCCTTGTACCAGATAAGAGAATTCATCACATAACCGCTCAGTTGCTTCAGGAGGAGTAAATATCTCTAGGAAAATCACTTTAAATCTATCCCAGGTAATATTACCTTATGGATTGTTCTCAACAATTGAATCCCACCAGAACAAGGCTTCGTCTTTGAGTGCCCAAGATGTCAGTAATCTTTTCTGGTCATCTCTTAGCTTTAAACCGTCAAAGATTTTCTCAGCAGAACGAATCCAAGCTTGTGTTTTCATAATAGATTCTTTGCCTGAGAACAATATTCCACCCATATTTTGATACTTAATTAATAGAGCTTCTATATCCAGGTCAGTATTACTTCTTCTGTTTCTGGCACTCATTTTCTAGTACGTCTGCAAATGGCAGACAAAGTGTCAGGTCAACAGAAAGGATATTTCAAACATAAAGACATATACTTTAAATGTAAATGTGTCTATTGGGGTGTATTTCATTCTGCTTTACCCATACCAGGACCTTACTGATCCTATATGTAATGAGTTACTCGTCCTAGAACACTACTGGTTCAATTTCTAACGAGTTCGTTAATATGTTATATTCCAGAACTAAGCTTAACCAAAGTTCTGATACCACACTGTGACATCCCCAAAACCCCGTACGACGGTGTCAAGCGTAATCTTTGGAGTATAACACATAAACAGATAATAGCAGAACAGAAATAAATAAATACACCAGATAATGTACAAATACTACACTGGATAAACATAATCATCAAAGTTACGCAGTATACAGGATCATACTTAGTACAAATACAGTTCAGCTATACATAAATGTCTACAGCGGAAAAAAAACATAATATGTACAATAGGAGCTGAACATCATAAAAGAGATAAATGATAGAATCCATCTTCAGCTCCAGCTATCCAGGAAGAGCCTGCTAAAACCTGAATACAAGGCTGCCCATGTAGAAAGAGGGGCACCCGAGTTTGCAAGTGAAACAAACTACGAGTCAGTCATGGTACCGGTATGAGAAATCTACTTAACACATTATATAATTTGGCTAATTACAGGACCACGCCACTTTCGCGAAACGGGTTTACTCCATTGGATTGCCAGTGCTTTACAACAAGTAAATCTTTTAAACATTGCAATGCTTTTTATGAAAATGAAGCCGATATAAGACTCAAGTCCCATCACACAATGCAACGTAAACCGGAGGATAGAGTTTTACCTTATATCAACCAAGATATGCTTAATACATGTAAAGTAAAATCACCTAAAATGTAAACTTTATCGTTCAATTCTTAATCAGACTCCAACTGTAAATTAGTAAGAGAACGGTTCCCTAAGTATTAACCCCGAAGGCCGAAACCAACATCAGACCAATACCCAGGAAAAAACCCATCTTAGCTCGTTTCCAGCTAGTTTCTAATTTTATAAAACAATCATAAATATCAATCATAGACGACATGAGCGTCCCATGCCACTATGTCTCCACATATAGGTTTACAATCAAAACCACACGATTTCATATTTGGAAATTGGATTTACGTCATGAACCAAGGCAAAAGATAGTCCTTACCGAATTCGAGATGCTCTAGCCCGCCCCTCAGGCAAGTACTCAGTCAAGCCTCTGGAGCTACAGGGTCGGTCCACCGATGTGGATTAAAATTCCTGAACACTGCGTTTCCCTGCCCTTTGGGGCGTAAGTTAGCCAACTAATGACTCCATCGGTCCCGAATCGACCGATATATCCAAGGCACCTTGCAACAGCAACAACCACAAAGGTGAAAAATAGTATAAATGTCAGCCAGTTTAAGCGCTGACACCACTTCTAGCTAGAAAGAAATGCATGTCCTCCCTGAGGTCCTCTCCCGTTTCTGGCTCATATCGGGGTGTGAGGCTCGCGAATCAACGTTATACACAAAGCTCTGCCACATAGGCCGTGCTTTGATCATCAACCACAAGACTTTGCTTTTCAACTGAAGCCTTAATCACTGCATCTTAGCATGCCATACAGGCAATTCACACCATGCAACTGATGGCTATCAATCACACAGAATGAATTCCAATGTCAGACACACAGTCCATTTACAAGTCCATTCTAGGTCTGAACGAAATCGGAGGCACTATATACCTCGCATACCCATCGATCTCCACGTACGTCTGGGCGATCACCACTCATTATCCATATTTCGGGATGCCTCCCAATCAGGACATCAGTTATCATCCAACCATGGTGAAGATCTTCAGTCTTTAATCACCGTCTTCATCATCGACTTCTTATCTTCGATTCAATTATTCAGAATGGGATAAACCCGGTCTTTCTGAGCAACTCGCGTATATAATAAACAAGTGCTACACAAACACAACATACGCCTCATTCCAATTCATCATTCACTAACCGTAAATTAGTAAGAGAACGGTTTCCCAAGTATTAACCCCGAAGGCCGAAACCAACATCAGATCAAAACCTAGGAAACCATTCGACTTAGCAAACCTTCAGTTAGTTTATAAATTTCATATTCAACCATCAATGTCCAATAAACCGGGTAAATTCGGTTTATTTCCATTCCATATCGTTTATAATATTTTGTAACGATTTATCGCTATTTTTATTTAATTTAAAAATAGCCATTTCATTCAAACGAAGCTTCAGGCCATAACGCGGTCGTGGCGCAGTTTTTCTTTAGATTTGATTTACACATATTTGAAAATCTAACCATTGGATCTTCACAAAATTTATATCATTAGAAAGATCTTTTCAAAACGAATCCAACAGTTTCAGTTTCGGGAAAATCCGAGGGTCGGATCTTCCGGTACACTCGTTTGAAGTTTCGATTTCAAAATATGAACTGCAGCGTCGTTATTCGATTAATTTTAATTATATATATATATATAATCGATTCTGGCGCTGTTTTTCTTTAGATATAAATTAAACATTCCAAACAATCCAACCGTTGGATTTTCACAAAGTGGGTATCGTTGGAAAGATATTTCCAAGACGAACCAATGGGTTATGGTTTCGGGAAAATCCGACGATCGGATCTCCCGCACTAATCGTTTGAAATCACGGTTTCAAAACACGAACTACAGCTTTGTTATTCGATATATTTTAATTATATTTATACATATATATAATATATTCTATTCTTCGATTTCAAAACCATATTCTTTTCATACATTTGATAAAAATGATATTTTTATCCAACAGACATTTATTTCGACACTTCACTATTTTTAACAATTCATGTATATAATAAAATGTGATTGTTATTGTAAAACAATTTATTTCAAAACACGACTATTTTCTATAGTTCGTATAGATGATAAAAATATGATTTTTATTATAAAAAAATTTATTTCAAAACATGACTATTTTATATAGTTCATATAGATGAATAAAATATGATTTTTATTATAAAACACTTTATTTCAAAACATGACTATTTTATATAGTTCATATATATGATAAAAATATGATTTTTATTATAAAACAATTTATTTCAAAATACAACTATTTTATTTAGTTCATATAGATGATAAAAATATGATTTTTATTATAAAACAATTTATTTCAAACACGACTATTTTATATAGTTCATATAGATGATAAAAATATGATTTTTATTATAAAACAATTTATTTCAAAACACGACTATTTTATATAGTTCGTATAGATGATAAAAATATGATTTTTATTATAAAACAATTTATTTCAAAATATTAATGTCGTTCAACACATGAATTTCTATTCAATACATGAATTTCTATTCAACACAGGAATTTCTATTCAACACACGAAAATAGTTTCAACACATGAAAATAATTCTAAAACATGAATATTATTGAAAATTTCAGTAGCATAACGACAGGGTAGTTAAAATCGGGGCCGTCCCTAGCACGGCTCCTCGCTCTACCTTAAAGCCTCGCAACTTTTGACAATGGGGATTTCATGCATCTAGTTCGCACGCAGGTGGCACGTTTATTTTTTTTCCTTTTCCACAAACTAATCCTATGTGGTTTCAACCAAATAATTCTCAACCACAAACAGGTATTTTTCAACCACAATCAATCAATTTCAACCACAAACAATTCTAATCGACCATTCACTATCAACCAATTTTCACACCAATCACAACCAACAAATATCGTCCATGGTTTGTGGACGAGGGGCGTATATATATTTATATAAGTATGTTTCACTTCATTTCAACACATGTATAATTTTTATAGCGCATATATAACTTGTACATCGAATGTACAACTTATACAACGCTTATACATGAGGTGTACAACGCTTATATAACTCATACTTTGAATATATACAATTTATACATCGTCATTTCCATATCGTTTATAATTCAGAAATCTCACATTGGGTCCCACTCCACCAAAAATAGCAGAAGGCTCAGAAAAATATCTGGTCTCTTCTGGAATGTAGAAGACGTCCGCACGAGTCCACTGTCTCTTGTTTCACTGAATTTCATCAACATAGCAAAAAGATATGATTTTTACAGTGAAATCAAAAACCGTAGCGCTTTAAAGTGCTATAGAATAGTTGAAATAATTTACAGTCGTACCTCTCTGAAGTTGTTCAAAACTAGGTTTTCGATTTACGACTAAACCATGCAGCGATTTGTCAATCGGTCTTCACCACGAGGAAGAGGGAGGAGAGAGCTTCAGGCGTGGGGTGGTGGGGTCTAGTTCGACCTGGCCAAGAAGCGACGGCGGCGGCTTGAAGTCTCTGACTTCGGGGACCCGTAACTCGATGAATACCCAACGATAAAATCCAATCCCTATATGGATTCGAAGCTCGTGGCCTGCTCTACAAAAACCTTAACTGTAGCACGAGTTTTTATTGAGTGGTTAGGCCATAATTTAAGAGAGAAGGTGGAAGCTCAGGTCGTCGTTCGCGATTTAGGGGTTTACGGGGAGAGAGAACGTTGGCTGGCCAATAAGGGTTTTTCTATTTATTTATATATTTTTAAATTTCTAAAATACCCCTTATCTCCTACGAACTCCAATCCAAACCAAACGACTGTCGTCCCTAGCTAAATACCCCCATTCCGAACACAATGGGATATATTTCGAAGGCCCATTCGACTGTTTCAATTAGTTTTCCTTCAAATTAAAATATATAACATTCAATATTTGTTTTGAACGTACATTTCAATTTTCCGGGGCCACATACTGATTCTAAAAATTCCATAAAAATAAATCTAGCTATGTTTTGACGATACGGTCCCAACAAAACTAGTTTCGTCGAATTCTGAGACCGTTTGGAAAATGGCCCTTTTCTGGTCGATCCAATTTAATAGAAATCAACCAAACACATTTTCCTTTGCCACGCTCACATGCTAGCTTCAAAAATTATGAAATTTGAAACCTAGCAATAATATGACATCCCGAATCCAACAAAAGTGGTTTCGTCGAATTCTGAGGTCGTTTGCAAAATGACAATTTTCACGGGCAATATAAACTCTATAGCGACCTTTCTGAAAATTCGTTTGGCCATAACTTCTGCTTCCCGCTACGAAACTTCGATTTTTCAGATTCGTTAGAAAGATATTCACTAACAGATTCAAATATTTTTGGTTTCACTAAAATCTGTTTTATTTTGCACCCGGTACAGTCAATCAAAGTTTGAACTCAAATTTCGAAACCACTGCGCCATTTCAGGCCTTGTTTATAATTAGAAATAATTATATTCATTTTCAAACATCGATTCAAACTTACTTTTCCTCACTATTATTTAAAATATTTATTTTAAATAGTTAAAATCCACTAAAATAGCCAATTTAAATTTTTTAAATTGGTTCAGATTTTACGGGTTGTTATAGTCGTTATTTGTTTTATTTAATTTATATTTATTTATATATAAATATAATTCATTCGAAGATTTCCATATCGTTTTTCACTTCAAATATTTCCCTAACGCCTTTAAATTTCAGAAATTTTTGCCATAACCTCCTTTGTACGGGGAGGGGTTTGGAAATTTATTGGGCCGTATTAGGCACCCAATAAATCCTAAAAAGCATGCACATATTTATAGTGATATATTCCAATGTCCACAGGGGAGTGTGTATAGATCATAACTCCAGAGAATAAAGTCTCGTCACCCTATAAATGGTTTTTATGCCTTAATGACTAGAGAGACGTGTTTATTGTCATCTCCAGGCCTGTGTGGGTTTTTTATTAATTTGGCAATTTACCGTTACATTTTATATAGTCTATATCAGTCTTTAGTTCAACCTGAAATACAGTCATCGCCATACAAGCCTCTCGCTTGTATGGTAAATCTTCAACCTCGTCACATAAGCTCGAAATGCTTATGTGGTATATGCTAGGGTATGCTATCTTCAAGAAGTATTACATGTAGTGTAGTTCAAAATTAATTGTTACCATCCTATGGTGACGTTTATTATTTCACACAGAACAACTAGCACTCCGCATCCAATGGCATTCACAGGAGTTTATATAATAATAAAATCGTGTAGCCAACTCATTAAGGCTTACCTATTTGTCGGGCATGCAAATATATTCTTTACTCAACAACCAATGCATTCTCCTGTTCAACATATGTATATATATATGCAGAACTAAGCTAAAAATAATATTCCTAGTGAATAAATATTTATTTTAACACACGGTTAATTTTAACACTTCATACATAGGATAAAAATGATATTTTTGACAAACAAAAATATGTTTCAACATATGTGTATTTTTAGTGAGTCGTATACATGATGAAAATGATATTTTTATCGTTCAAAATATTTATTCAACACATGAATGTTTTTAACACTTCATATTCACAATAAAAGTGTAAATTTTATTATTCAATCCTTTTATTCAATACATGAATCCTTTTCAATACAGGAATATTTTAAATAGTTCATACATATAATAAAAATGATACTTTTATTGTTAAAACAATTTATTTGAAACATGAATATTTTATATACTTCAAACATAAGATAAAAATATTATTTTTGGTGTTAAAACAATTTATTTAAAATACTAGTATTTTATATAGTCCATATATATGATAAAAATGCAATTTTTATCTTTCAAAGAATTTACTCAACACATGAATGTTATTCAACACATGAATTTCTAAACACGTAAATATATCAACACATGCATATATCAACACCTGCATATTTCATATACTCCATACGCATAATAAAAATGTGATTTTTATTATCTAAACAATTTATTCGACACATGCATATAACTCAACACATGAAAATAATTCAAACACATAGATATTACTGAAAATTTCGGCAGCATAACAGTAGGGGGTTAAGAACCGGCACCGTCCCAAGTACGCCTCCTCGCGCTACCTTAGGCCTCGCGGCGTTCCATAAGGGGCTTATCTAAATGATCTAAGATCAATTTCATATCATATGAATTTTTCACAATAATTCCCATTGTTTCAACCACAAACAATTATTTTCAACCACAAACAATTATTTCCAACCATTCGCATTTCAACTAATTTTCAACCATTCGCATTATCAACTAATTTTCACGCCACCACAATCGATTCATATCATCCATGGTATGTGGACGAGGGGAGTGTATATATACACGTATATAAATATATTTCATTTCCATTTCAACATATATATGATTTTTGCAACGCATGTATAATTTATACATCGCTTATATAACTTATACAACGCTCATACATGAGGTGTACAACGCATATATAATTTATACTTCGCTCGTATAATTTATACAACGCATTTCCATTTCATATTTGAATTTAGAAGTCTCATATTGATTTTAATCCTTCTGAAATTTGTAGCAAGCTCGGAATACGTTCTAGCTTCTTCTGTAATGTAGATGATGTCGCTAAGAGTTCGATGACTCCAGTTTCACTGGATTTCGACAACATAGTAAAAAGATATGATTTTTATTTGAAAATCATAAATAGCAACGCTTAGAAGTGTTATAATAAGTTTTTAAAACAAAGGTCGCACCTTTCTGAAATTGTTCGAAACTAGGCTTCGATTTTGTGGCAAATCTGTTGTACTTGGACGGGATCGGAATACACCACCTCGAAGAACGTGGAACGAAGATCAGACGCATGGGGGAGGGGTCCCACTCGGTGGCGACAGTAGGGCGTGGCGGCGCTTCGAAGTCCGGAACTTCCCTGAGGTGATTCCCAAGGTACGGTGAACGATAGGGGGAGCTCCTTATTTAGATTTGAAGAGGAGGAGATGTTCTTTAAATAGTTCCAAAGGGGCAGGGTCTAATTCGAAGTGGATTGGTCGGAATATGGACGAGAATGATGGAGCACCCTCCGTCATCGAGAGCAGGTTAAGGGGTGGGGGTTTTTGATTTTTATTTTATAATTTAATTAATGAATGGAATTATTCTATTCGCCAATATTTGTATTAATTCAAAAATTAGTGTTTCTCCATAAGAACTCCATTTCAAACCCAACGATTGTCACCCCTAGCTAAATACCTCCATTTTGAACGCAATGGAATATGTTTCATAAGCCCATTCGACTGTTATAGTCAGTTATTCTTCAAATTAAAATTTAAAACATTCAAATGTGGATTTGAACGTACATTTTGATTTTGCGGGACCTCATACTGATTCCAAAAATTCCCCAAAAATAAATCTAGCTATGTTGGGATGATAAGGCCCCAACAAAACTGATTTCGTCGAATTCTAAGACCGTTTGAAAAGTGGTCATTTTCTGGTCGATCCAATTTAATTAAAATCAACCAAACACATTTTCCTTTGCCACGCTCGCATATTAATTCCAAAAATTATGGAATTTGAAACATATCTATAAATTGACATCCCGGATCCAACAAAAGTGGTTTCGTCGAAAACGGAGGTTGTTTGCAAAATGTCTATTTTCAAGGGCTATAATTATTCCATAGCGACTATTCTGAATATTCAATTGGCCATAACTTTTGATTTCCACTATGAAATTTCGATTTTTCAGATTCGTTAGAAAGATATTCTTGAATAGATTTAAATATTTTTGGTTTCGCTAAAATATGTTTTATTTTGCGTCATGTACATTCAGTCAAAGTTCAAATTCAAAATTTTAAACTGCTGCGCTATTTCTAATTCATTATTTAATTAAAATAAATTATTTCAATTACTCCAAATTCATAAAAATGCCAAATTAAAAATTTTAAATTGGATATGATTTTCCGGGTTGTTACAATCTCCCCCACTTAAAACTTTTCATCCCCAAAAAGGAAACAACAGTAAAGTAGGAAACAAAACGGAAACGCAAAGTACTGTAAATGTACCTTGCACCGGAGCTAATCAGAGATGTCTACTCTGTAATTGGGATAAGCTTGCTTAATGCTTTCTTCTATCTCCCAAGTACATTCTCTAGGATCTCCACTCCACTACACTTTAAGTAAATGAACCTTCTTGTTCCTTAGCTCTTAGTTTCTTTGCCAATAATCTTTATCGGCTCTCTTCTAATTGCTAATTCTGGAGTAATTTCCAAGTCCTGTTGCGCTGCTTCTTCAACAACAAGATCTGGATCATGCACGTGCTTTTGGAGTTAAGATACATGAAACACATCATGTACTCCAGGTAACCAATCAGGTAATTGAACCCAATAAGCAAGAGTTCCAATTCGTTCAAGTACAGGGAATAGAGCAATAAATCTAGGCGCTAACTTCCCAGTTTTACCGAATTAGACTACTCCTCTCATCAGAGAAACTCTCAAATAAATATAATCACCAACAACAAATGCTAAATCTCTTCATCTAGAATCCACATTACTTTTCTGTCGGCTTTGAGCTGTTTGCAATCGTTTGTTGATGAAATCGACTTTTTCAAAAGCTTCACGAACATATCTGGACCCACTACAAGTCGGTTTCCAGGTTCTACCCAACATATGGGAGATCTGCACAGCCTACCGTATAATGCTTCAAATGGCGACATTTTCAAGCTTGCCTGATAACTGTTGTTGTATGAGAACTCAGCCAAATGCAGGTGGACTTCCCATGACTTGCCAAAATCAATAATACAAGCCCGCAGTAAATCTTCTAGAATACAGTTCACCCTCTCAGTTTGGCCATCTATCTGAGGGTGATATGCGGTGCTCAGGTTCAGCTTTGTCCCCATTTCTACTTGAAATGCCTCCCAGAATTTGCTAGTAAATATTGGATCTCTATCACTAAATATGCGGATCGGCACTCCATGTAGCTTAACAATTTCTCCGAAATAAATATGTGCTAGACTTTGAGCAGTTCTATTGGATCTGACAACTATGAAATGGGCGGTCTTCGTGAAACGATCTACGATCACCCAAATACTGTCATTTCCTTTCCTGGTTCAGGGTAAACCATTTATGAAATCCATGGGAAATTTCTCTTACTTCCAATTTGGAATTTCCAACGGTTGCAACAATCCGGCTAGTTTCTGTTGGTCGGTTTTGACTAGTTGGCAAGTAGAGCACCTGGTAACATATAAAGAAATGTCCCTCTTCATGGACCTTCACCAGAAAGGTGCATTTGATATAATTATACATTTTGATCAATCCTGGATGGATACTAAGTTTAGAGTTGTGACACTCATCCAGTACTTCTCTCCGGAGTTCAGAAATGTTTGGAACACACATATGACCTTTTAACCTCAGAACCCCTTCATTATCAATCTGAAAAGTCGATGGCTCGCCTTTCTGAATTCTCTCTCTGATTCTCTTAATGAAGTGATCATCCTTCTGAAGAGCAGATATTTTATCAATCAATGAAGGCATAATTATAAGATTGATGATGATTGCGGTTTTTCTGCTAAGCGCATCTGCTACCACATTGGCTTTTCCCGGCGTATACAGAATATCTAGATCATACGCTGCAATAAATTCTAGCCAACGCTATTGTCTCATATTCAAGTCTTTTTGGGTGTACAGATATTTCAATGATTGATGAGCGGTATATAGTTCAAATTTCTCACCCAGTAGATAGTGCCTCCATATTTCATAGCAAACACGACGACCAGCAACTCAAGATCATGAATTGCATAATTCTTCTCATGCGGCTTAAACTGACAGCTAGCATAAGCGACTACTTGGCCTCTTTGAATTAATACTACCGCAAGACCTCTAATGGAAGCATCCGTCCAAACCATCAAATCCAGATTGCCATCGATAATTGTTAATACTGGAGCGGTTGTCAATTTTAATTTCAGTTCCTAGAAAGCTTCCTCACATTCTGGAGTCCACTTAAATCTTTCATGCTTCTTTGTAAGCTTTGTTAATGAACCGGATATCTTTGAAAAATCCTTAATGAATTTCCGATAATAACTAGCTAATCCAAGAAAACTTCGGACTTCTGTGGGTGTAGTAGGCTGCTTCCAATCTTGAATTGCTGTTATCTTGCTTGGATCTATAGAAATCCCTTTCTTTGACACAACGTGGCCAAGGAAATTCACTTCATCTTGCTAGAAGATACATTTAGAAAAATTAGCTTTGAAGACGTTCTTTCGTAGAATTCCCAACACTTGTTCTAAATGTTTTTCATGCTCGCTTTCTGACTTGGAGTAGATTAAAATATCATTGATGAATACCAGCACGAATTTATTCGGGACTTCTCTGAACACTCTATTCATTAAATCGATGTAGTATGCTGGAGCGTTACGCAAGCCGAAAGGCATTACTAACCGCTCATAAAATATGTCTGGACCTCTGAAAGCTGTCAAAGGAACACATTCTTTGGAAATTCTCAGTTGATGGAAACCTGTAGCTAGGTCCATTCTGGAAAATACTCGCGCTCCATTCAATTGATCCAACAAATCATCAAAGCAGGGTAATGGATATTTGTTCTTGATCGTCTGCTTGTTGAGGTCTCGGTAACCAACACACAGTCGGATAGTACCGTCAGACTTAGGAACAAACACTACAGCTGCATCCCAATTAGAAAAGATGGATCTGATTAGACCTTTCCATAGAAGTTTACGAGTTTGATTTCCTTATTTTTTTTTTGTCATTCTTCGAATTGAATGCACTACTGGCCTGGAATTCGGAATTTGATCGATCCTGAATTCAATTTCTCTTTGCGGAGGTAAGCTTTCGACTTCTTCAAACACATCCGCATAGTTTTTAATGACAGGAATCTTCTCTAACAAAGTGGGAATAACTTCTAGCGTAGACCAAAACTCTTTCCTATCGGTTTCTGAGCCACGACATGGTATAGTAATATGCCCAAGCTTTGTTTTAATCTCTACTTCTCTTTCGGCACTTCTTACTTCGGCCTCGTATTTGGTTAACCAGTCCAATCCAAGTATGATATCGAATTTGGAAAAGTTCATGACGATCAGATAAAAAGAAAACTTGTAACAAGAATAAGAGATCGACACTCTACAATATGAACTGAGAACAATAGAACCACCTATCGGATTATGAACTCTAACCAATTCTTTAAGATTTCTTAGATTTAACTTTAACTTTCTAACAATGTTACTTGCAATAAAACTTTGTGATGCACCAGTATCAAATAGTAAGAAAACAGGAATATTTTTAATAGTAAGCGTACCTCCCAAAACATCAGGTTTACCTATCCCATCTGAAATAGCTGGCGGATTCCCCCCGTCGTATACATGCCCAACCTAAGCATTCTTCATCAATGGACAATCTTTGACAAGATGCCCTATCTGGCGGCAATTGTAGCATGATCTAGAGTTGCGGGGATCCTAACTCGAGCTTGGTTGTTTGGTCTTCTGCCGCTTTGGAGCGGTGCATACATTGGAGTAATGGCCAGCTTGACCGCCGTTGTAGCAGCTTCCTCTGGGTAGCCTATTTGTTTGTGGCTTGGCATTTGCTGCTGTGTTACTAGATTCGGGCTGCCTTTTTGAAGTCTTGCGCTTGTTTCCCGCTTGATTCTTTGCGCGGTCTATTTGCATGTTTCTCATATCCAAGCTCTCATAATTGCAAGTCATATCCACCATCTCGGCGAATGTAAGGTTATCGTGGCTCATTGTCCTATCCTGATACCTGCGCTGAAGTCCATGAATGAACCTCATATTCTTCACCTTAACAGTCTGGACAAGCTCTGGAGCGTAGCGGGATAGCTGAGTGAACCTATTGAGGTACTCCTGGATGGTGCGATCTCCTTGTTGGAGATTGGCAAACTATTCATGCAAGCGCTCCATCTCTTGCTCTAGAACATACTTCTCTTTGAACAGTGTTTTGAATTCATTCCATGTCATCACTACCTCTTCCTCATTCAAGGTGATGGCTTCCCACCATAGTTAGGCCTCGTCTTGTAATAGCCAAGCACCCATAAAGCTTTTCCTTTAATCCTCAAGACCTATGCCCCTGAAGATCTTCTCACATGTGTTCAACCAGTCCAAGGCTTCAATTGCAGTACCGGTGCCCGAGAATGGCTTGCCTCCAATATTCTTATACGTCTTTCCCACTCGGTCTAAATCAAACTGTCATGGGGGCAGTGGTGGATGAATCAAAGGCTCTGGGACAACAGGGATATTCCCCCGTCCTCTGTCTCGGCCTCCTCGACCTGCTCTACCTCTAGCTGCAGCTGCTCAGGTATCCATCTAAGTCAAGTTCTTTACAAGCAAGAAAAGAGTCAAGGCCACAGAAAAGATAATTTTAAGATATAGTAAAAGCAGGAGAACATAAGGAAAGATAACGATGTACTGATCAAATTATTTTGATATTCTGCTTAGCTCACTCTAGGACATTATTAATCCTATCTCCAATGGGCTACTCGCCCTAGAACCCTATTGATTCTATCTTGACGAGGTGTTTAATGTATTTAATTCCTGAACTAAGATTAACCAAAGCTCTGATACCACCTATGACGATCTCAAAACCCCACACGACGGTGTTAAAGATAATCATTGGAATATAACACATAAATCATCATTAGCAGAGAACAGATAATAACATAAACAGATAATAGAATAATTTACATCAATATGATAGTGGAATCATAACGTAATAAATATCATAGTAGCAAAGTGTAGGATACAACTTAGTGCATAAAAGGAAATGATCAGTCTACGTCAAGATCACTGGGACATATACATCATGGATACATAATAGAAGTAAATCTGTCTACATCACGATAAACCGAATCATATACATAAGATACTAATGGCGGAATGTCAAATAGCCAAAATACTGAGAGATCTAGTCTTCGCCATACAAGCCAAAAGGTGCACTCCATGCTTCAGTGCAAAAGGCAAAATATAACCTGTCACTAGGCTGCCCGTGTGAAAATAAGGGAACCGGAGTTTGCAAAGTGAAACAAACTACGAGTCAGTCATGGGGCTGGTATGAGAAATCTACCTAACTGATTAAACAATAGTAGTAAGGAAAATCAAAGGACCACGCCACTTTCGCGGAACGGGTTTACTCCAATGATTTCCAGTGCATGAAGTAAAGTAAATCTTTTGAACAATGCAATGCTTTTTATAAAAATGAAGCTGTTATAAGACTCAAGTCCCATCACACAATGCAACACAAGCCGGGGGACAGAGTTTTACCTTATAATGGCCGAAATATGCTTCATACGTGTAAAGGAAAATCATTTAATATTATAACTAGTGCATATATGTTTCAAAAGCAAATTCAATCATAAATATCAATCCTAGATGGCATGGGTACCATATATCATGTTGCCATATATATGTTACAATCAAACCCGTAATTTCGTATTGGAAATTTAGATTCCATCATAAGTCGAGGCCTGGGATGGCTCCTCTCCGTTCGTGACACTCTAGCAAATGCCTCAGGGCTCGAACGCTGGGGAACCCTTGGATCTTCAGGGCCGGTCCACACATAGCGGATTGGTTATACCTGAACACACGTTTCCCCGTCCTATAGGACCTATATCCATTGGCTCCGTAGAGATCGATATATCTGAGGGGCCTCGCATTCCAACAACCACATATGTAAAAATAATAATAATGTCAGGGTTGTAAAACGCAGACACCACCCATAGCTAGAAAGAAACGTCGTGCACTCCCTGCAGTCACGATCCCATATTTGACTCATACCGAGGTGTAAGGCTCACGAATTAACTCCATACATAAATCTACGCTATATCAAAGCCGTGCTTTGATCATCAACCACAAGACTCTACTTTCAACAAAGGCCTTGATCCTTTGCATCTTTGCATGCCATGCTATCAATCCACACCATACCACTGATGTCTACCGTTATACAACCTCTAAGCTCGTACATCTCAGAGAAGGGCGTTAAGCAAGAGAATAAATTCTCCGCCGCCAAACAGATGCATATTTTGTAGAGATCAACGAATACAACATAGAATACACATTAGACACACATCCATTTACAAGTCCGTTCTGGGTCTGAATGAAACCGGAGGCACCTTATTCCTCGTTCCATATGTCCAATACGGAAGAGAGGCCCTCACATATCCGCGCGATTAACAAATTCTTCCAGACTACTACCACTGTAACCTCATCAAGGGAGCTACCCATCTCAAAGGCATCTGTAGTAATCTACACGATGTGAAGATCACCGGTCTTGCACCGTCTTCATATCTTCGACATTTATTCGTCGATCAATTATTTGAAATGAGAATTACTCGGTCTTTTCAAATAATTCATGTATATTAGAATTCAAATCAATTCTGTCCATGGTTAAATTATTCGACATCCACATTTCACTTCTTTATATAATTTTAATGTCAAACACATTCAACCATCAAATATCAAGCAAACCAAGTAGAATCGGTTTATTTCCACTCCATATCGCCTATAATATTTATAACGATATATTGCTATTTTTATTTATTTAAAAATAGCGCCATTTAATTAAATGACGTTTCCAGCCATAACGTGGCCCTAGCGCTGTTTTCCTCTAATTTTGATTTGCACATTTCTCAAAATCTAACTGTCGGATCTTAACGAAGTTAAGACCGTTGGAAAGATCTCTTCAAATCGGACCCAAAGTTTCCAGTTTCGGGAAAATCCGATGGTCGGATCTCTCGATATAATCGCTTAAAGTTACGATTTCAAAACACGAAGCGCAGCGTCGTTATTTGTTTTATTTAATATATATAAATATAATTCATTCGATGATTTCCATATCCACTACAACAAAAATACAATATTACAACTTTAATTTTACAACTGTGCGAAAAGCACAGTTGTAATAAATGCTTTTTATAAATGTGCAAAATGCACTGTTGTAATAAATGTTTTTTACAACTGTGAAAAAATCACTGTTGTAATAAACATATATATATCACAAATTTTCTTTTTTGTCTGTTGTAATAACTAGTATATACCAATTAATTTTTGATAATTAATAGTTAAATTAGAAAGTTGTTTAAACTTATTTTTAGTAACTCTTTTTCTATTTCTTGTATTAGAGACCTATTATATATTAATAACAACTATTCTTTATTGCCACTTTTAATAGATGTCTATTTTTAACAATTTTTTTATTAATTATAATATATGTCTAGTACAACTCTTTTTTTCTAGTAGTAATAGATGCCAATTAATACTTTTTTCATTTTCTCATTGTAATAATAAAATTAATAATTAATAATTATAATTAAACATAGTAATCAATAATTAATAATAAATTATAATGCTATCAAATAATAATTAATTTGAAATATGAAATAATTATGTTTAACAATTAACATTCAATAATTATTAATTAGTATAATATAAATAATTAATAAATAATATTAATAATGTTTATCAAATAATTAATAGATATTTTTTTATAATTAATAACTAATATTAGTTAATATTTTACAATAAGGGCATGCTGTCAATTATAAATAATTAATTATGCTGATTTTTCACTAGAACATTCTTTTGTATTTCTATCTTTCTAGTACTTGTCTTCAAAATAGTTGTTGAATGTTTAATCACGGTGCCAAAATTTGGCAGCAACTCATGAATATTTGGCGGCCTTGACTTAAATTTAGGCGGGAGTTCCAAAATTATTGGCTCCAAAAAGTAATACTATTGTTTTGCTTTCCATGCTAAAAACTAGCGCTTCAAATCCAACGCCAGCTTTCCCCATTCCTTCTCCTTCTTCCGTGCTCACTCAATCCCTCCCGAACTATTATTGGCTTCTCTTTCCAAACACAATACTCTTCAATCCCTAGTCTCAAAATAAACTAGCCGAGCACCGTTCTCAGCTGCCAAGAATCGATATCCCTATAGAAGGTCTGACAAACCCAACTTTAGCCAGCAAAAAAAATGACGCTAAAACCAGTTTCACTTGCAAATCTAACATGCGCCTAGACACTGAAATCACAGCTCAAGACGATAACTCACAGCAGCATAGTCTCCATGTCGAAGCTAAGTTATTCTCCTCTGAAATTTCATACCTTAATTTTTAGTTATTTGATTTTATTTTTGATATTATTATGAGCCATCGAAATTTATATTTCAACATTAGTAAACAAAAAATCTTGCTTTACATGTTGAAACCTTATAAATTAAAAGTATAGTTTGTTAACCGTCATTTACCGAATATGTAGATGAACTATTTGTTAAAATTACTAAATTGGATTTGGAGCATGATGTTGAACTATACAATTCTGAGGTTCATTAAGGAGATCGAATTCTTCTGGTTTAAGGATATATTAATAGTAGGTTACAGTGGGATTAATACAGAAAGGATGTAGACCTGAAATTGCAGTAACTGTTGCGCATTGCATTTCCCTTAGAATTGAATTCTTTTATAATGATGTAGAAGACAAGTGTGAGGTAATAACATATTTTTTTCACACAAATCTTTTATAATGAAATTGTAGTGACTACTGCGCTTTTTCACTGTAAAAGGCTATCGTTTAATAGCAGTCATTGATGCCTTGAACCAGTTACTACTACTGGATATTTTCTTCCAAAACATTGTAATGGCTATTACTGTATTGTACCTAAAATTTTCAACGGTTCCACTGCCTCTAAGATCATGGGGTTTACTGCTTAAAATGTGGAGGAGTACTTAGACAATTCGATATGTTCTGTTAAGATATTTGAAGAACGTGGAATTAATAAGCATACTGTTACTGCACATACACCAAGTGGTATGTTAGAACATTGCTTATTTTCAAGCTACCTGATGTGTTGATTGTCACCTTCATGTGTTCTTTTCTAAAGCCTGCACTGACGGTTTTAGAACCAAAAGGGAAACACATTCCGGATATATATATATATATATATATATATATATATATATATAATATAAGAATTGTCTTCATGCTTATATACAAGATAAGAATTATGTTCATACTAACCAGTACCAGTATTACAGTGGTTAGGTGTCTGGACTTTGATGCAAATGTTCATGCTTACGATAAGAGGAAGATTAAGCCTACCTTTGACGTCGACGATGAGAGTATCATTATCATCTCCATGCATCCACTGTGATCGTGGTTCAAAAACTTTGAAGGATTTAGACTCCATTAATAATACGAAAATAACTACTTCTTTTTTTCCTAGAAAAAAAGAAGTAATGATAAGAGATTGGAATGTAGATGATTTTGACATAATGCATAATAGTCGCAGAGATAAATAGTGCATTTTTTTTCTTCATCAGCTAGTTATTCTTTGTTTGTTCTTCAAGGATGGAGTTGCTTTTCACATGATGATTTTGAATGCAGTTCAGGTTGTTTTTCTTTCAGATTCTTTGTAGCTTTGTGCACATGAAATATTCCAAATTTCTCTCATTTTTGATATTTAACATGATGAATTACGTCTTCACAGGAACAAACAAGTAGCAATGACTGGAAATCATGTAGCACAAGAGTTACTGTGCAAACCATGGAGCAACCTGTTTTTGTGAGCTGAAGTGCAACGTGGAATCACGCTTATAGGCTTGGAATAGCCAACCTCATCGTAGGTCTGTCTTTAGTGTATTTTACAGTTTTATATTTGTATTTAGTTATATGCACGTTTGTTTAAGTTTAATTTGGGTTAGTATGCTAATCTTGTAATGTAATTTTCTAGAAGTTAATAAAAACCAATTTTCAATATATATATATATATATATGTGTGTGTGTGTGTGTTTGTTATAGCTTGGGTATAGAATGCTAGTTATGTTTGATGCTATTAAGATTTGGTGCTGTTGGCTTAAAAATACACTTTTTCTTTTTTCTAACAACAGATGTATTCTTATGCAACAGGTTTCAGATCATTGTAGTGAACTTGCTTCAAAAAGATAAATGGCGTAAAGATTTCGTTGTCTTCGACTAGTGTACTCCTATAGGATATGCAACGTTTTGTGGATAACTTGTGCTTGTACTAAGTTGCTTTGTAACGGTCAAGTATGTAATAATGCGCGAAATGTTTTCTAAAACTTATTGTTTGTAACACTGAAAATTTGAGTATTTAAATAAATAAGTTTGCAAATAACTGTAATATCATGTGTTATTCATTTCAGTTGCAAAATATGTTTATTTTTTTTAAAACGCAACTTCCAACCACAACGATTAATAACCGTTGTAGTAGATATTATTACAACGGTGTATAACTGCTGTAATAAAGTTTACTACAATGGTGGAAAAAAGTTGTAAAATATACATATTACAACGGTGTTGCAACGGTGCAGAAAAGTTGTAAAAGATTTTAGTCTATTACAACTTCTTAATACACGATGGTGGCTCCACAGTTGTAAAAAGTCTTTTACAACTTTTTTCCACCGTTGTCATATGGTAAATTTGTTGTAGTGAACGTTTTTCACTTCAAATATTTCTCTAACGTCATTAAATTTCAGAAAATTTCGCCATAACCTCCTTTGTATAGGGAGGGGTTTGGAAATTTATTGGGCTGTGTTAGGCACCCGATAAATCCTAAAAAGCATGCACATATTTATAGTGATATATTCCGGTGTCCACAGGGGAGTGTGTATAGATCATAACTCTAGAGAATAATTTCTCATCACCCTATAAATGTTTTTGTTGCCTTAATGACAAGAGAGACATGTTTATTGTCATCTCTAGACCCGTGTGGGTTTTTATTAATCTGGCAATTTACTGTTACTTTTATATAGTCTATATCAGTCTTCAGTTCAACCTATAATATAGTCATCTCCATACAAGCCTCTCGGTTGTATGGTAAATCTTCAACCTCATCACATAAGCTCCAAATGCTTATGTGGCATATGATAGGGTATGCTATCTTCAAGAAGTATGCCATGCAGTGTAGTTCAAAATTAATTGTTACTATTCTATCTAAACAATTTATTCGACACATGCATATAATTCAAAATATGAAAATAATTCAAACACATAGATATTATTGAAAATTTCGGTAGCGTAACGGTAGGGGGTTAAAAACCGGCACCGTTCCAAGTACGAATCCTCGCGCTACCTTAGGCCTCCTGGCATTCCATAAGAGGCTTATCTAAATGATCTAAGATTAATTTCATATCATATGAATTTTTCACAACAATTCCCATTGTTTCAACCACAAACAATTATTTTCAAGCACAAACAATTATTTCCAACCATTCGCATTTCAACTAGTTTTCAACCATTCGCATTATCAACTAATTTTCATGCCACCACAATCATTTCATATCGTCCATGGTCTGTGGACAAGGGGAGTATATATATACGTATATAAATATATTTCATTTCCATTTCAACACATATATGATTTTTACAACGCATGTATAATTTATACATCGCTCATATAACTTATACAACGCTCATACGTGAGGTGTACAACGCATATATAATTTATACTTCACTCATATAATTTATACAACGCATTTCCATTCCATATTTGAATTTAGAAGTCTCACATTGATTTTAATCCTTCTGAAATTTGTAGCGAGCTCGGAATACGTTCTAGCTTCTTCTAGAATGTAGATGATGTCGCTAAAGTCTGATGTCTCCTGTTTCACTGGATTTCGACAACATAGCAAAAAGATATGATTTTTATTTGAAAATCATAAATAGCAACACTTAGAAGTGTTATAATTAGTTTTTAAAACAAAGGCCGCACCTTTCTGAAATTATTCAAAACTACGTTTCGATTTTGCGGCAAATCTGTTGTACTTGGATGGGATTGGAATACACCACCTCGAAGAACGTGGAACAACGCTCAGGCGCGTGGGGGAGGGGTCTCACTCGGTGGCGGCGGTGAGGTGTGGCGGTGCTTCAAAGTCCAGAACTTCCCAGAGGTGATTCTCGAGGTGCGGTAAACAATAAGGGGAGCTCCTTACATAGATTTGTAGAGGAGGAGATGCTCTTCAAAAAGTTCCAAAGGGGCAGGGTCTAATTCGAAGTGGATTGGCCGAAATATGGATGGGAACGATGGAGCACCCTCCGTCGTCGAGAGTAGGTTACCGGGGGGTTCTGATTTTTTTTACAATTTAATTAATGAATGGAATTATTCTATTCGCAGATGTTTATATTAATTCCTAAATTAGTGTTTCTCCATACGAACTCCATTTCAAACCCAACGACTGTCACCCCCAGCTAAATACCCCCATTCGGGACACAATGGAATATGTTTCGTAAGCCCATTCGACTGTTACAGTTAGTTATTCTTCAAATTAAAATATAAAACATTCAAATGTGGATTTGAACGTACATTTTGTCGGGACCACATATTGATTCCCAAAATTCCCAAAAAATAAATATGTCTATGTTGGGACGATATGGTCCAACAAAACTGATTTCGTTGAATTCTGAGACCGTTTGAAAAATAACCATTTTCTGGTCGATCCAATTTGACTGAAATCAACCAAACAAGTTTTCCTTTGCCACGCTAACATATTAATTCCAAAAACTATGGAATTCGAAACCTAGCTATAAATTGACATCCCGGATCCAACAAAAGTGGTTTTGTCGAAAATGGAGGTTGTTTGCAAAATGTATATTTTAAAGGGCTATATTTATTCCATAGCGACCGTTTTGAATATTCGACTGGCATAACTTTTGATTTCCGCTATGAAATTTCGATTTTTCAGATTCGTTAGAAGAAAATTCTTGAATAGATTTAAATATTTTTAGTTTCGCTAAAATCTGTTTTATTTTGCATCCTGTACATTCAGTCAAAGTTCGAATTCAAATTTTTAAACTACCGCACTATTTCTAACTCATTATTTAATTAAAATGAATTATTTCAATTACTCCAAATTCATTAAAATAGTCAAATTGAAAATTTTAAATTGACTCGGATTTTCCAGGTTGTCACACTATATGAGTTGACTAAATACAACACATGTCTAACCCAAATTGCCCAGAAATATAAGTCACTAAGGTTAAAGAAAAAGAAATAGATAGAAGCTAGAACAAAAGAAAACATCAGAATCTCACAATGGAACTGAACAAAATATAATATCATATATCATAACTTTGAAATACAAATTTGTATTGTATATACATACCATATCAGAGTACAACACATATATGTCACAGTTGAAATAACTCTAAATAACTAACGGAGTAGCCTCATGCTTCAAGCTCCTCCAAATGCAACTACAAAAGCCTAAAACACTTGACTGTCCGTACAAATTTGGGCACACGAGAGATTAGGGTAAACAAACAAAATAAACTCTATGTCAGTCATGGGACTGGTGTGACTAAACTCCAACGAACTTGTTTAACTTCGAAAAATCTTTTGAAAGAAGGATAATCGTAAGACCAGTCCACACATAAATATGGATGGTTTTTATCTTACAATAACCAAAACATTTTTGAAATCAAAATCCGGTGATATTATAATACTGGCTAATCAAATAAATAACCATATAACAGAATGCTTGCATCTCATGCTCCGCATACATAGTATAAAATCAAAAACTGCAGGCGCTAATCATAGATTGGAGTCCATTTATAACAAGGTACAGGACCACTTGTAGTCTAAAGGGGATACACTAGTGTTCAACAAGAACATCTAGCAACCCCACCACAAATGACTAGTCACTCATTTAGCTTGAGTTGACCGAATGTATTATCACCCATGGTTGTCAGCCGTCCAACCGTAATCCGTAAGATATAGATTTGGAAGAAGAACAAACGAATTTTCTCTAGATGGTGATAATACACCATGCTTAGGTGCGACCCAACTAGCCATGCTACCTGCCCATTTTTTTTCATTTTCCAGTTGTAAGGCTTGTTGCTATGTTTACCATTTTAGAACATCAGGCCACGATTTACTTTAAAGGGTCCGTTTTTCATAGGTCCCTATTAAGTTTCAAAATTGGGCTCACATCCAGTGCTAAACTTATTGTAAATTAGGTCCCTATTTTTTGGAAATTCATCAAAAAAATATAAAAAAATCATGAAAATTCATTATTGAACAAAACACGTTCATGCCAAGAAATTCAGGTGGAAAAACAAACGAAAATCACGTCAAAACCCAAAAAAAATACAAAATCAGCGAAATAGCAGGTTTTTTCATCAAAAGATGCACCTATTCAGAAATAGTTGCATACATTCATGCTTATATTTCAGCGTTGCACCAGATTGCAGTATAAATGCATACATGTATGTAGCTAAACAACATTATATGCATCCTTTTATGCATATATTCAATTTGAGCATGTTTTTCCGAGCATTCGCCGTTTTTAGAAATTGTTGCACGCGTTTATGCTCTTGTACATAATACGTGCATGCATCCATGTGCATATTCAAAAGTCATTATTCCTTTTAAATTTGTTGCACACATGCATGCATATATAAGCAATAGTTGCATTAATGTATGCAACCATTCTTAACACATGAATCTCAGTTCAACTTTGTGTGCATACATGTATGCAGTTATTTGCTAATAGTTGCATACATGTATACGTATATTGGTCCAGATTTTCAACATAAATACACTATATGCATACATATATGTTACTATAGGAAATAGTTGCACAAAATTATGAAACTTTTTTTTTTGGTTTTTTTGTGAATGCTTCTGAGAATATTTACTATTTTTTGGAAAAAAAATTTAGTGTGTGGCACATTTTTTGGGGTCAAAACAGGTAGAAGGTGGAAGTGGGATGTCCAGAAGGTGGAAGGGAACAAAAATTTTGGGCGACCTCTTAAAATAGGGACCGGAAATGTAGAAAAACTTTGGGGGGACATGTGCCTATTTTAAAACTAAAATAGGGATGTGAGCCTAATTTCGACTACTTTGAATGCCACATCGCCAAACCCGTCAAATTACTAGTTGATATTCCTAAAAATATTATGGGTATAAAAAGATAAGAGAAACAAAATCCTCTAACACCAATTGTAATACCTTGAAAAGATCGTCTTATGTGATCTGTTAGGTATACTCTGTCAGACATTTGTCCACACAAGTTGTCCTGGGACTGGACAAACCAAAGGCACTATCCTGTAAAAAGAACATCCCTTGCACTTCAGTCTTCAATTTTCCTTAGCATAATCTAATTCTCAATGCCCATGCCTATAGGGAGTGGTTTTCGCATTTAACTATCGAAGAAAAACGAACATCCATCCAAATTTCCAGCTGGAAATATTATTGACTAAGCATCAAATAATCACTGCCCCTTTTTATATTTCATTAATTAAACCACTTCCCAAATTCCTTTCGATATCTTTACCCTAATATTTTCAAAACTCTTTAGCCTCACTCGATATTTGGAAAACAATCCATATCCCATCTTCTTTTATTTTTTATACTTAGAAAATTTCTTCTATTTATGAATGGAATAAATTTCCAATTACTTCTCCTATTCACGACCATTCATTTCTATACTTAGGAAATATTTATTATTATTATATTTCCAAAATTCCACTTATTTGGATTAAAACGACTATTGTGTTAAACATCGTTACAACAACCTAGAATATTGCATTCAACTAAATCTGATTTAAACATTGACCTTCGAGACTGAATATTTCTATTTATCGATTAATAATGAAATCAGTCAATTTGGGGGTACAATTACTTCTCAAACCTTGTCTGAATAACATTCTTAACTTCAAAACAGACCAGAATACTTATCTGGAATAATCAACATCGTATAAAACCAATTATTTTTAAAACATGTATATGTTTCTCTTTCTATCTTTACCATATTTAAATTTATAGATTTTCTTTTTGTTTATAATATTCTATTTTATGTTTGTTTCCTGATCGAATTCTATATACATATATACATAATGATATGTTAATTTCTAGTTATCAAAGTTCCTTAAAAATATTCTAACTCCTTAAATTTTTGGAAAATTTAGCCAAAGTCTCCTTTGCACAGATAAATCAATACAACTACAACTCGCCTCTCTAGGCTCTTTTCAAAAAGAAAATCAAAAAGCCAAGTGGCTTGCAAAATAGGCTCATAAAATCTCATATGGAATTTAAACATGTACCTTTTTGTCGGGCACTCGAATTATAATCTTCCTTCTCTTCATTCCAAACCTATTTAACATATACATGTCCATTTCCAATTTATTTCAATCAATCCAATCATTTTTAACAAAATCCGCTAACCACTTCTTTAATTAGCTCTTTTGCCTAATAAACTTTTGATTTGAACATATCATAATCAAATATATTTTTAATTCGCTTATACACAAGTCGAAATCAAATTCTATGTTTGATTACAAGTTTTATATCTAAAATTCCAGTTCCATTTTACAAATTCAATTTCCTTAACAAAGTTGAATTCGATCCAATCTTTCTTTAACAAATTTCCTTTCACATTATTCAACTTCATTTCATAATGCAAGATCTGATTTTTATGTCTAAAATCACTTCATTCACTCCACTTGATTTTGTATTTATTTTATAATTTAAATCAGATTTTTCCTAATTGAAATTCAGATTTTATTCACTCAAAAATATTTTATTTTATTTAATAAACCATTATAGTTTATAAATGATTTCTTATCGACTTTTCCAAAATTTGATTTTAATATAACTTAAAATTTATAAGACAAAATCCATGGTTTTCTCTTCCATTAGAAAACTATCATTCAATAAGTCTGAGCATTTCTTGTTTAATTGAATTTTGACTTATATTGTGTTTTATAAACACAATTGAAGTTCGAATCGTCAAATTACGAACTACTGCGTTGTAGCGAGTTCGTTTTGTAACATCCCGGATTTTTGAATAATCGAATTAACTAAATTAAAGAATAAATGTTTAGCATTGTTCTAAGGTTTTTAAGAAAAAGACTAAGTAGCTCATTTGGTTGGAACATGTGACTGCATACAAGAGGTACATAGTTCGATCCCCACCAACGCCATATTTTTGTTTTAGGGGAATGGCTAAAAAGCGGCTTAGTGTGAATGCGGTTCAAAAAGTTGTTCAGTGTGAAAATGGTTAATTAGGAAGATAGAGATATATATAGATATATTTATAAAAATAAAATAAAATTCAACCTAAAATTTAAGAAAAAAATTCAAAACAGCGGAAGCGGGAAGGCAAAACACCAAACCGACCTATTTTATGGGTCGACCCGAGATCCACTAGGTCGACCCCAGGGTCGACTCAGGAGGTTTGGAATTGGTCCCGTCGGCCCTAAATGGTCTATGACGAAATTTTATGTTTTAGGGCTTAGGTGGCGATTTTTGGTTGGCCTGTTGACATCATTACTTGGTTTCGAAGGCCTAGATGGATTCTAGAGTGATCTGACAGCTGTAAATAAATTCAAAACTCTATAAAAAGACCCATAGACTCAAACCCTAAATCAAAATTAAAACTAAAACTATGGCTGTCATGCCGTCGTCTTGAACCCTAGAGCAGCCGCCACCAATTAGAGAGGAAGAACAACAAATCAAATCAGTTCTATTCAACCCTAACAACGAATCTTCTTCAAAGGAGAGATAATACAACTTCAGAAATCAGAATTCAGAACTCAAGACCGCTTTTGAGTTGTGGTTTCGATCACTTAAACAAAATAATTGCTAAATTAATTATGATGTGTTATACATTGGATTATAAGTTGTGGTTGTGAATCTAATTCATATGTTTAATCATGTATGTTAACTTGATTCATATTATATGATGTTATGCAAGTTTTATATATAATGTTATGCAAGATTCATGTAGGATGTTATGCAAGATTAATATGATTATGCAAGTTAATATGATTATGCAAGTTTCATATATGATGTTATGCAAGTTAATATGATTATGCAAGTTTCATATATGATGTTATGCAAGTTAATATGATTATGCAAGTTGTACATATGATGTTATGCAAGTTAATAGGAACACAAAAGTTGTATGCGAGTTATATGATGTTATGTAAGTTTGGATCTAAAATATATGCTAGTGGTTCATGATGTTAACTTGTGACGGCCCGCCTCGCACCAGCCTGCATTTCCTCCAAGAGTGCGCTGTACACATGCCCGACTAGCACAAGACGGTCGTCAGAAGAAAGGAAAGAAAAGAATGAACTAATCAAAGAACCTGTAGAATGTCTCACAGCGCATGGGATAAAATATAATAATAACATACTTGACATAAAACAGGCGAGACAGTGCATAAGCTGATAACTAATAATCAATGTCAACATCAAAGCAGCGGAAATCCATATACAGCTTATTACAACTTTTCAAATTTACTGTCTCTAATCAAAAGAAAGCTAAAATAGAAGATACACCAACAATGCCCAAGCAGTGATCTTCAACAACACAGGGAGAATATTATGTATATAGTACGTGGAAGCCTCCTGCTCGTCTCCGGATCATCTACCCGTGCATCACCAGCTAACCTGTCTCTAGTCTGCTCGTGTGAGCACCCAGAGTAATAAGAAGAGACATAAAACTCTGGGTCAGACATAAAGCCTGGTATGAGCGATAAGCATCAAAACAGGGAAATAACAGGTATACTAAACCATACCTGAACCTGGACCTGCAACCAAAGAGTTAGTACCACACACCGTACAATACTCCAAGGTGCCATAATAAATAGTGTAAGAATACGGGGGTGGGGTGTGCATGTCACAATGATAGCAAACAAATCATCCATAGCAACCATTCTCGCATCTCTCACTCAGTGCGTAAAGCGTACGGCATCTACCACTTTGAAACACTAGACAAACTGAGGCAACGACGAATCCCGACTTGTAGAAACCCTGCTATGACCAAGCCAAACACTTGGAGTCATGACCAAACATTTCAATGACCCACTTCATTGGTCGTAGCCCTTGGTTCTACCAATGCCATAATGGCCCTGAATCCGCCTTCGTACCTCCTACCATAGTGGTCCAAAGCTATAGACGTCGATAACTCCTTGGCACGCGTCCCGCAGCAAAGCCCAACCATGAAGCGAACTCATTGATTCCCATCTAAATCTTGAGCTCTAACTTCTCATCTGGACTTCCTTTGCATCTCGGGTTTTGGTCGAATTGGAGTGGGTCTTCAGAAGAGTTGTCACGCAGTAACAGTCCTAGAATTCGGTTCGGTTCGGTGATCATTGCCCTCGTCTGTTCGGTTCGGGTTTCTTCACTCCGGGTCGGGTCGGTGTCCTTCTCCGGGTCGGGTCGGGTTGCTGCTTCCCTTCGAGTTCATGCTCCTCCTTCGACCAGCTTCCTCGTTTCCCATCTACTCTGATCCGATCCGATCCCTTCGTCTTGCTCCAGTCGTAGCCTCCCATTCGTGAGTCGATCCGATCTGGCCTCTATTATGCTTCCGATCCGATCCGCTCCATAGTTCCGATCCGATCCGCTCCATCACTCCGATCCGATCTTCTGTCCAACTCCAACTCTAAGCAATGGACTTCCTTCCTGCCAAACTTCTTCCAGTGGCGAGTCCCCATCCAGTTCGGATTCCCTTGGTCAGTTCCCTAGTCCGATCCGACCCCTTTTCTCCGATCCGAACCGGTTCGGAACCTGCACACTTCTGCAACTTTCCAGCGAGCTTTCTACGCCATTCGACGACGTTTTCGAGCAATTTAACTATTCTAATCAATCATGAATCATACCATAGAGTCATAGCAACATGTAATAGCAACCACAAACAGCAAACAACAATTTAAATGAATCAAAATGAATCAAAAGTGGCTAAAACCTCACATTTGCCTATAACCCCTCTTAATCATGTTTAAGCATACGATTAGCAAAACACATCGAAATTAACCCAAATTTCTAACAGAGCCTTAAAACATTATTTTAGAATTTTAAGAATTTTTCCAGAATTTATTTACGTATAAATTCGCTAATCTTCACTAATTACCCCTAATCACCGTAATTAGTGCAAAAACTATGCAAATCACTCACCTTGGCCACAAATGAAATTCTCAGAACTGAAACTCCTCTGATTTGGGGCGAATACTGATGTCTAACAGCGGCTCCAACCATGCTTTGGTGCTTTTTCTCCTTAATTTGGTGTTGCTAAGCCTAATCTTTAATTAGAGAGTGATTTGGGGTGTTTTAGATGTAGGAAGCCATTACTAAGGTCTTCAAGGAGGTTTGTGGCGGCTCAAAACTGAAATGAAAGTGATAACCTAACCCTAATCAGACCTCTTAAACCTCTAAACCCGAAATTCCCCTTGGGCCTAGCTGCTAATCACCCGGTTAAGCCCAATTAAGCTGTTTTTAACCATCTGAAACTTGTTTCAGCCATATCTCCCAAACGGTAAGTCCGTTTGGCTAATGTGACCACTCTACGGAAAGAGAAACCATCATCCGAAGCCAATGGAAGTGGTTTCAAGTCAAAATTCCTTCCCAGTCAAAAGTTATGGCCAAAACAGTGCCAACTAGGGGTAAAATGGTCATTTAAAAATCGGGAAAAATCATGAACATGGGAAATGACCCCAATAGTCGTCTCCCAAAGTTACACGACCATACGACTTCGTATGTGAAAGAAATAAATATTCTACGATCCTATGATGCGTAGAATGCGGGTCGTTACACTCTCCCCCCCTTAAGAAATTTCGTCCCCGAAATTCCTTAACCCAAAATATACAAAGGATCCCGCATGCCTAACAACCACATACAACAAAAATCAAACATGCAAAACAAGCAAACAAGCCTATCCTAGCATGCAGAAAAACTAAATCGAAGTCAAAATCTTACCAGGCAAAGAGTTCAGGATAAGTCTTCCTAATGTTCTCCTCTGTCTCCCAAGTACAATCATTCTCGTCCTCGCCCCACTGAACCTTGACTAGTTTCACCGCCTTCCTTCGAAGTTGCTTCATGTCGTGCTCGACAATACGGGCCGGCTTGCGGTTCCCAACCGCCTCGGGTTCTACTTCGAAGTCCTCCAACTGATCAGGTGAAATAGTCATATCTGAGTCGTGAACGAACTTCCTTAGTTGGGAAACATGAAATACGTTATGAACTCCCGCCATCTTCTTCGGTAAGTCAATTCTATATGCCAAATTCCCGACTAATTCAAGAACATGGAATGGGCCAACAAACCTTGGTGCCAACTTGCCTCTCCTGCCAAATCGTATTACGCTCTTCAACGGAGAAATCTTGACAAACACCAAGTCGCCAACGGAGAATTTTAAGTCTCTTCTCCTCTTATCAGCATAACTCTTCTGCCTATCCTGGGCAGCCTTCATTCGTTGTTGAACGACCTTGATCTTATCCGACGTTTCTCTCACCACCTCTGGTCCAAGCATGAACTTCTCGCCAGTCTCTATCCAACATGATGGTGAGTTACACGGTCTTCCGTACAAAGCTTCAAACGGAGCCATACCGATACTGGATTGGTAACTATTATTATATGCAAACTCTACTAGATGCAAATGGTCATCCCATGATCCACCAAAGTCCAACATACATGCTCTCAAGAGATCTTCCAAAATACGATTCACCCTTTCCGTCTGACCGTCGGTCTGAGGATGATATGCGGTACTGAGATGTAACTCTGACCCTAGCGCCTCTTGCAAGCTCTTCCAAAACCCACTAGTGAACAACGGGTCTCGGTCGCTCACAATGCTTTTAGGTACTCCATGAAATCTCACTACCCACTTCATATACAATTCTGCTAACTTAGCTGTCGTTCTTGTCGATTTGACTGGTATAAACCTTGCACTTTTAGTCAGTCGGTCTACAATCACCCAAATGCTATCATATCCCGATCTAGTCCTTGGTAAACCATCGACGAAATCCATCGAGACTTGCTCCCATTTCCATTCGGGAATTTCTAATGGCTGTAACAGACCACTAGGCTTCTTTTGCTCGGCTTTAACTAGCTGGCAATTCATGCACTTGGATATAAACTTCCCAACGTCTCTTTTCATTCCTTCCCAGTAGTAAGTCTGCTTCATATCTCGATACATTTTGTTACCACCGGGGTGTATAGTCAGTCTTGAGTGATGACATTCTCTAAGCACTTCGTCTCTCAATCCATTGACATTGGGTACAACGAGCTTTCCATTCCTTCTAAGCCATCTATCTTGATCAAGCCCATACTTGCTCACCTCCTCATCGACACCCATCTCTAACTTGGAGATGATTTCCAATAGGTTAGGATCGTCCCTCTGACTAGAGCCGATCCGCTCAATCAAAGTGGGTCTGATCGTCAAACTCGCTAACATTTCTGGATCCAATTCGCACTTTGGTCTGAAATCAAACCCCGCGATAAACTCCAGTTGCTTCCATTCAAGGAACATAGCCCCTAAGCTGGCATGTCTTCTGCTCAATGCATCAGCCACCGCATTGCCCTTTCCTGGTGTGTATGCGATGTCAAAATCATAGGAAGCTAAGAACTCTAACCATCTCTGCTGACGGAGATTTAAATCCTTCTGGGAGAATAGATACTTTAACGACTTATGATCCGTAAATAGCTCAAACCTTTCTCCCAAGAGATAGTGTCTCCACATCTTTAACGCGAACACGACCGCTGCCAATTCTAAATCATGGGTAGGGTATCTTCTCTCGTGCGGTTTCAATTGCCGACTTGCATAAGCTACAACCCTACCGCCTTGCATCAATACAGCACCCAGTCCGGTACCACAGGCATCCGTGTATACCGTCATCTCTTCATCCCCCTTAGGAATGACTAACACTGGTGCGCTTGTCAACTTGTCCTTTAGGCTTTTGAATGCATTCTCGCACCTTTCATCCCAGACAAAAGCTTGATTCTTCTTGGTCAACTGGGTCAATGGTGCTGCTATCTTGGAGAAACCTTGGATAAACTTACGATAATATCCCGCTAACCCCAAGAAACTCCTTACATCTGTTGCATTCTTGGGCGTAGGCCAATCTTGTACCGTAGCCACCTTCGCTGGGTCCACGGCAATACCATTCTCTGACACAACATGGCCCAAGAACCTCACTTCCCTCTTCCAGAAGTGACACTTAGAAAACTTTGCTTTCAATTGGTGTTTTCTCAACACCTCCATCGCTACTCTTAAATGTTCCTTGTGTTCCTCCTCTGTCCTCGAATAGACCAAAATATCATCAACGAACACAAGGACAAACTTATTCAACTGATCTCTGAATACCCTATTCATAAGATCCACAAAATATGCTGGGGCATTGGTCAGCCCGAATGGCATGACCAACCACTCATAAAACCCAGACGGCGTCCGAAATGCCGTTTTTGCTATACTCTCAGCTTCCACTCTAAGCTGATGAAAACCTGTCGCGAGATCCAACTGAGAAAATACTCTCGCGCCACTCAACTGATCGAACAAATCATCTATCCGCGGTAGAGGATACTTGTTCTTCCTCGTCACTTTATTCAATTCGCGGTAGTCTACACACAAACGAAGGGAACCATCCGCCTTGGTAGCAAACACAACTGGTGCTCCCCATTCAGAAACACTCCTTCTGATAAATCCCTTCTTCAAAAGATCGCTGACTTGCACCTCGAGCTCTCGCTGCTCCCTTGGTGCCATACGACGAAGTGGCATCACTATAGGTCTGGCATCCTTTACCAAATCAATACGGAACTCAATCTCTCGGTGTGGTGGAAGTCCGGTCACTTCTTCGAAAACATCCGGATACTGGCCAACCACGGGCAAACCTGACAACTCACTATGCGGAATGTCGAGGGAGTTTAGAAAACTAGCCAATACCCCCTTACTGGGTAGACCACCAAACACTATCCTCCGCCCATCATCCGCTCTAGCTGTCACCAACAAGCCCTCACAGTCAACCACCACCCCGTATCTTTGGAGCCAATCTACTCCCAAAATAATGCCAAACCCAGTAAAGCCCAAAACAAAGCAATCACAAACAAACATGCATCCATGACTCGATAAGACCACATTGCGACAAATCATGCTAAGGCTAGTCGAACCGCCAATCGGGTTCGTCACTACTAAAGGTATATCGACAATCTCGGGCTCCAATCCCAACCTATCTACCAGGTCACTAGATACGAAAGAACTGGAAGCTCCGGTATCAAACAAAACTCTAACAGGAACATCATAAACAGAAAGCATACCTTGAATGACGACATTCTTTCCCTTCTCCGCCGCAGTTGGGGCATTCGACGAAGAAGGAATAGCATTAAGGGCATAAGCTTTCACCATTTGCTTCTCTTTAGGGGGCTGTGGACACTTGTCTTTGTGATGTCCCATTTGGCCACAGTTGAAGCACTTCCTATCCGCTGGCTTGGCCCGACAATTACTAGCATAATGGCCCTTCTTACCACAGCTGAAGCACTCCACATCCTGCTTATTCTTTTTCTTCTGGCCATCCTTAGCCTGATTCTGCTTTCTCTTATTCTGGGAACCACCTTTGCCTCCACCACTAGCTTGTGGCTTTGGCTCATCTGCGGATGTAACCTCAGTCTTCGACTTAGGGTAGAGACTCTCTGATCTTAATGCTTTCCCCACAATCGACTCAAACGTCTCATCGATGTGGTTAATAAGCCTTTCCCCTAAGTACTGATCTAACCCAGTTATGAATTTCTCATTCTTCTTCTCGGCAGTATCAATAAGAGATAACCCATACTTTGACAGAGTGTCGAATTCCGCAATATAATCAGAAACTGCCCTTCCATTCTGCTTGAGTTCCAAGAACCTCTTGAACAACACTGACTTCTGGGCCGCTGGAATGAACTTCTCACTAAAGCGAGCCTTGAACTGAACCCAAGTAATCTGGTCTTCGGGAGTAGCTGCTTTTATAGCATTCCACCAATTCATTGCCCGCCCTTGCAGCTGACGGGACGCTAGCTTTCTCTTCATCGCATCCTCGATACCCAAATCCTCGAAGATACGTTCGCAACTATCCAACCAATCTTGAACATCTGTGGCCGACTCCGTTCCGTGGAACGGTTTCCCACCAAGGCTAGTATAATCCTTATTCAACCTGGCGAAGTCGACCCTCGGCGCCTGCACTATTGGACCACCACCATTTCCGCCATTGGGAGCTGCTCTCTGTACATCTCTAAGCATCTCTCTCATGAGGTCAGTAAACATTGTCCTCATGTCAGCAGCATTCCCATTATTGGCTCCCCTACCAACACCTCTAGTATCTCGGCTCATCGTCAATCTGAAAAAGGAAATGATTAACGACTCCATAGTGGTGCTAGTGCAGTACGACTTCATCCTTATACTACTAATAGTATATATATATAGCTTTTAAAAACCAAAGTAATCACAAATACGCTCTCTCGTATACGTATATTATCTCTCCCTGATAACTCCCCTAGGCTAACTACGCAACCTAGAGCTCTGATACCAAGTGTGACGGCCCGCCTCGCACCAGCCTGCATTTCCTCCAAGAGTGCGCTGTACACATGCCCGACTAGCACAAGACGGTCGTCAGAAGAAAGGAAAGAAAAGAATGAACTAATCAAAGAACCTGTAGAATGTCTCACAGCGCATGGGATAAAATATAATAATAACATACTTGACATAAAACAGGCGAGACAGTGCATAAGCTGATAACTAATAATCAATGTCAACATCAAAGCAGCGGAAATCCATATACAGCTTATTACAACTTTTCAAATTTACTGTCTCTAATCAAAAGAAAGCTAAAATAGAAGATACACCAACAATGCCCAAGCAGTGATCTTCAACAACACAGGGAGAATATTATGTATATAGTACGTGGAAGCCTCCTGCTCGTCTCCGGATCATCTACCCGTGCATCACCAGCTAACCTGTCTCTAGTCTGCTCGTGTGAGCACCCAGAGTAATAAGAAGAGACATAAAACTCTGGGTCAGACATAAAGCCTGGTATGAGCGATAAGCATCAAAACAGGGAAATAACAGGTATACTAAACCATACCTGAACCTGGACCTGCAACCAAAGAGTTAGTACCACATACCGTACAATACTCCAAGGTGCCATAATAAATAGTGTAAGAATACGGGGGTGGGGTGTGCATGTCACAATGATAGCAAACAAATCATCCATAGCAACCATTCTCGCATCTCTCACTCAGTGCGTAAAGCGTACGGCATCTACCACTTTGAAACACTAGACAAACTGAGGCAACGACGAATCCCGACTTGTAGAAACCCTGCTATGACCAAGCCAAACACTTGGAGTCATGACCAAACATTTCAATGACCCACTTCATTGGTCGTAGCCCTTGGTTCTACCAATGCCATAATGGCCCTGAATCCGCCTTCGTACCTCCTACCATAGTGGTCCAAAGCTATAGACGTCGATAACTCCTTGGCACGCGTCCCGCAGCAAAGCCCAACCATGAAGCGAACTCATTGATTCCCATCTAAATCTTGAGCTCTAACTTCTCATCTGGACTTCCTTTGCATCTCGGGTTTTGGTCGAATTGGAGTGGGTCTTCAGAAGAGTTGTCACGCAGTAACAGTCCTAGAATTCGGTTCGGTTCGGTGATCATTGCCCTCGTCTGTTCGGTTCGGGTTTCTTCACTCCGGGTCGGGTCGGTGTCCTTCTCCGGGTCGGGTCGGGTTGCTGCTTCCCTTCGAGTTCATGCTCCTCCTTCGACCAGCTTCCTCGTTTCCCATCTACTCTGATCCGATCCGATCCGATCCCTTCGTCTTGCTCCAGTCGTAGCCTCCCATTCGTGAGTCGATCCGATCTGGCCTCTATTATGCTTCCGATCCGATCCGCTCCATAGTTCCGATCCGATCCGCTCCATCACTCCGATCCGATCTTCTGTCCAACTCCAACTCTAAGCAATGGACTTCCTTCCTGCCAAACTTCTTCCAGTGGCGAGTCCCCATCCAGTTCGGATTCCCTTGGTCAGTTCCCTAGTCCGATCCGACCCCTTTTCTCCGATCCGAACCGGTTCGGAACCTGCACACTTCTGCAACTTTCCAGCGAGCTTTCTACGCCATTCGACGACGTTTTCGAGCAATTTAACTATTCTAATCAATCATGAATCATACCATAGAGTCATAGAAACATGTAATAGCAACCACAAACAGCAAACAACAATTTAAATGAATCAAAATGAATCAAAAGTGGCTAAAACCTCACATTTGCCTATAACCCCTCTTAATCATGTTTAAGCATACGATTAGCAAAACACATCGAAATTAACCCAAATTTCTAACAGAGCCTTAAAACATTATTTTAGAATTTTAAGAATTTTTCCAGAATTTATTTACGTATAAATTCGCTAATCTTCACTAATTACCCCTAATCACCGTAATTAGTGCAAAAACTATGCAAATCACTCACCTTGGCCACAAATGAAATTCTCAGAACTGAAACTCCTCTGATTTGGGGCGAATACTGATGTCTAACAGCGGCTCCAACCTTGCTTTGGTGCTTTTTCTCCTTAATTTGGTGTTGCTAAGCCTAATCTTTAATTAGAGAGTGATTTGGGGTGTTTTAGATGTAGGAAGCCATTACTAAGGTCTTCAAGGAGGTTTGTGGCGGCTCAAAACTGAAATGAAAGTGATAACCTAACCCTAATCAGACCTCTTAAACCTCTAAACCCGAAATTCCCCTTGGGCCTAGCTGCTAATCACCCGGTTAAGCCCAATTAAGCTGTTTTTAACCATCTGAAACTTGTTTCAGCCATATCTCCCAAACGGTAAGTCCGTTTGGCTAATGTGACCACTCTACGGAAAGAGAAACCATCATCCGAAGCCAATGGAAGTGGTTTCAGGTCAAAATTCCTTCCAAGTCAAAAGTTATGGCCAAAACAGTGCCAACTAGGGGTAAAATGGTCATTTAAAAATCGGGAAAAATCATGAACATGGGAAATGACCCCAATAGTCGTCTCCCAAAGTTACACGACCATACGACTTCGTATGTGAAAGAAATAAATATTCTACGATCCTATGATGCGTAGAATGCGGGTCGTTACATAACTTGTGTCAATGAATCCCTTTTTATAATCCAATCACCTAGGTTTATAACATTAGTTTTTATGCGAATATGGATATGGAACGTATGCTAGTTCGTATAAGTATTATGTTCATATGCAAGTTTAAGTGATAATTGGATTCACATTTATACAAGTTCACACCTTTAAAGTTTAGATCCATATTCAAGTTGACATTTTATGTTGAAACTATGACATGCATAGTTATGCAAGTTTACACCTTTATGTGGATCCATAGTTTACTCAGGTTGACACCTTTTATTGGATCCATAGTTATGCAAGATGACACCTTTATGTTTAGGTTGATGACATACATAGTTTATGTAAGTTTGTGATAATTACCTAGGTTAGTTGGGTGTAAAACTATGTTCGTACATGCAAGTTCACACCTTTTAGATCTATGATTTTTGGATCCTTGATAATACAAAGACTATGCAAGTATGTTGTAATTCTTAATTGCAAGTTAGATGCAAATTAGATCTATTATTGTGTGTATGTGACTTTGTGATGTTTATTCCCTTTTTTTTAAGTATTAGACTATTTGCTAGTCTAATATGTATATGTCATGTTAAGCGAACGAATGATGGGGGTACGATGGGGATAATAGTGGATACACACATATTGTGAATTTGGCATGTAATGGCCTAAAAAGGCATGTAATTAATTTTAAGGAATAAAATTAATTAGTGATGAAATTGGTATAATTTATATACCATAAATAGATGAGCATAATTTAGGTGATAAATTATGGACATAAATAAATATGGAAATTTGAATAGGGAAAGTAATTCAAATTTGGGGAAAATTAATTATGTATAATTAATTACCTAAGACACGAGGTTGGACTCATTTGTGGTGTAAGACTGCCCGGACCCGCCCGGCAAATCCAACAGCCACAAATGGTAGCCCAATGTGAGAGGTCAAAGGCCCAAACTAATTGCGTAACAATTGTATGGACACGAGGTTAGGCTCGTTTGTGGTGTAAGACTGCCCGGACCTGCCCAATAAATCCAGCAGCCACAAATGCCGGTCTAATGTGAGAGGTCCTACAGGGGTTACGGTAGTAATAAATTAAGAAACACTTAACCAAAGTAAAACATGTGGTGGGACATGGGGGTTAAGAGTGTGCCTTGGGTGGCATGAGGAAATATGATTAGTAACACTTAACCAAGGTAAAACATGTAAGTGGGACATAAGGGTTAAGTGGGTGCCTTGGGTGGCATGTTGAATTATGAATAGAAACCCTTAACCAAATTTAAAACGTGTAAGTGGACATGAAGGGGGTTAAGTGGGATATACTAGAGGGGACCAAGCCTAGGTGGAAAGCTTGTGTCAAGCATGGGGGGCCCTTTTCAGTCCAGTAGCACATTAAGTATCTTTGTGAGCTCGACCCAAGTCGAGGACGGGACACGCCTACTAGGTCTGATTGTTAGAGGGCAAAACGGGTTGGCGGTGGCAATGCAAATCCAGTGGGGTCACGTGCGTGCGTGGGTCCGGGCTGGTAGGTAAGACGTTGTTGCATCGTGTAGTTATAAGCCGTGCATTCCTTGCGTGGTATAAGGTTGCCATATTGGGGAGTGATACACCCCACTGTGGGACCTACACGGGTATCTACGAGTTAGGGAGCCGCTCGAATGGGGCAAGGTAGTGGGTACACCTAGTGGATATAGGAGTAGACGACACCTATGTAGTCAGCTAGGGGTACACGAAGCTACCACTATTATTAATAATTATTAAGGGGGTACACCTAGTGGAGATAGGAGCAGGCGGCATCTATGACGTCAGCTAGGAGTACATGGAATTACCATTATTACTTACTGAAGGGGTACATCTATTGGGGATAGATACACGCTGGGTACCTATGATAGCAACTAGAGATATACAGTCAAACATGGAAGATAGTGGGTACATCTAGTAGTACACGAAGCTATCATCGTTCTATTTAGCCAAGAGGGATCAAATTTCTAGAATGACTAGTAGGGGTGCAGTTAGTGTTAGTACAGTACAGTACAGTATAGTACGGTAAAGTATAGTAATTAACCTATATTGATTAGGAAGCTCCATTAACGTTGTCTCTGTTTCTCTTGATTGCCTTGCCATACCCATGTGCTTCACACAGTCATTACCTTATTCTCCAGCTTATATCTTATCATATTGCTTTAATAATTATGTTGTTAGAGTTATCGGACTCGCAAGACTTTTATTCCTTCCCCCCAGGTTCTAAGGGTGGGACTAGTACTAGTGGAGCTTGATTGGGATCTCTTTGGGAGCACTTGGATTTGGATTGCTGAAGTAAAGTTCAGCCTATCATTTTCTTTATGGCTATTTGTAGTAGTGGGATTATGTACTTTGTTTTATCAAGATGGATATTATGTACTTGACTTTGGTTTATGGTTTTTGATGATGTATCCAAACATATTTACCTTCTGCTGCAATAAATAAAGTTTTAAATTTTCAAGTACTGCTTTATATTTGTCTTGTTGTGACTTTCTGTTCTATATTCACTTAAAATGTTCCATGGAAGTTAATGCATTCCCTTTGCGAGTGACATTAATGGACGTGGGGTGTTACACGTGGTATCAGAGCTGAAGGTTACCAGAACAGATAAGATATTTTGAAAACTATTTTTCTAAAGCATTTTTATAAAGAATACTTTCAAAAATATGTTTGTAGAAGAGTATTTTTGAAAGAAAGATTTATTTTAAGAACATAATCCCCAAGAGCCATATATCCTTCCTTCGATTCTCCGTTTTGAATCTCTTCCTCTTTCTCTTTTTGAGTTCCCCCCTCCACCTCCGCGTATAGATGCTTTTTCTAAGATAAATAAGGACTTCCGTACGAAGGACGGAAAACCACTTCAAGGGACTTAGACGTTTTGTCGGGCTAGAAGTTAGTCCAAGGAAGTGGAGGGCTTTTTGGTACCTTTAAGATAGACGATGGGAGGAAGGTTCAAATAGCTGTTTGGTTAACAAAGGATGAAACCTCATCTTGGTGGGAGATCACGAATGGAGAATGTGAAGAAGAAGGCTAGTTGTTTTGGAGAAATAGTACACCTTAGGATTGTCCAAAGAGGCAAGGACAAAGTACAGGATCTTCTGGAGGGTAGTTGTATTCCCTCACGGCTGGTATACCTGATGGGGGTAGGACCGTCTAGGTTGAAATTTGGTTTTCTTTATCATCCTGTTTGAACTTTGTTTGATTCTGGCGCTTTATACTCGTTAATATCTGCTTCTTTAGTTGAAACACTGCACCTAAATACTAGTTTAGTTAAGGATCCCATCCTAGTCTCAAATCCTGTTGGTGGTTCGGCTCATCCTTCAATGGTTTGTCGGGATTTGAGAGTGTCTATCTTAGGCGTTGGATTTGAATGCAACGCCTTCGTCCTTGGTTTCACGGGCTATAGTTTGATTCTAGGGGTTGATTGGCAAGCCAGGCGGGGTGTCATCCTAGATTGTGAAAGGAGGGTAGTTAGACTATTGATTCGTTGTGGAAAGACCCTCATATTTCTTGTGATCCTAGGGGTTCAGTGATGCTTAGCTGCCTAGAATCTTCTGATGCATCCAATGATGATTGGAAGTCTGTTTGTGTGGTCCGTGAGTATGGAGACGTCTTTGATAAAGTGCGGGGTTTACCCAGAGGCACGAAATAAGTTTTCGTGCATGCTTAATAGATTAAGTAAAGCCAGTTATGTGATCAGCGGTGGTTCTGGAGCAAGACTGGCAAGGACAGCCAGAGTCGGTCAAGTGCTCAATTGGTTGGCCATCTTACTAGTATCATCTCACGTAGGTCGTCTGAATTCGAAGGAGGTATCTCTTGGGAGTTGGTCTGATATTGGTTTAGGCCTTTGGGGCTTGCATTTGGGGGATGTCGAGTTCGACTAGGATGGTCTGTGTGAGAGATGGATAGTTGTGACAATTTTGCATATCCTGGTTTTCTCTAGAAGCAGAGAAGAGCATGTCCTACATCTTAGGGAAAGCTTAGGGACCCTACAAGCGCACAGCTTAAAGCTAAGTTCTCCAAAATACCATTTTTGGAGGAAAGAAGTGAGGATTTTAAGGCATGTGGTCTCTAGGGAAGGGTGATATGTTATGGTGGATGACAGTCGAAAGTCCATGAGAGAAATTACCCTACACATGACCTAGAGTTGGCCGCTATTGTCTTTGCGCTTAAGTATTGGCATCATTATCTTCTTGGCGAAAAATTCGAATTATTCACTGACCACAAATCGCTAAAATACTTATTCTCTCAGAAGGACATGAACTTAAAGCAGCAAAGGTGGATGGAATTCTTAGCATCCTACGATTTCGAGATAGCATATACCCCTAGCAAGGGTAACGTGGTGGCAGACGCCTTAATTTGAAAAAGGTTGTCCTTGAGTCCGTTGTTTGTTGAGCGGCGAAGCTTAGATTTCATCTCTACGTTTGACTTTAAACCTTCCGTTGACTTTGTACCTGGTTTTCTAGCATCCTTGGAGGTCAGACCTACGCTTTTGGGATGGATTGGTGAGGCACAGCGAGATGACCCACAGTTGGTTGAGTTAGTAGAGAAGCTCAAAGGATGGGAGTCATCAAGCCATCTCCGTAGGTATATCATAGATGATAAGGGTTGGTTATATAGGGACGGTAGGCTTTGTGTACCAAAAGACGAGGACCTAAGGAAGACCATTCTTGATGATGCACATCGTTCGAAGATGACCATCCATCCCGGCGGGGACAAGATGTACATGGACATGAGACAAGTTTACTTTTGGGCCGGCATGAAGAAGGACATGGCAGAGTTTGTCGCTAGATGTTTGGTGTGCCAACAAGTAAAAGCAGAGCAAAAGAAGCCCGGTGGATTACTACACCCGTTGGAGGTCCCACAATGGAAGAGGGAAAGCGTCTCGATGGATTTTGTTGACGGATTACCGAGATCGAGGAAGGGTAACACGGGGATTTGGGTCGTGGTAGACAGACTTACTAAGAGCACCCATTTCATTCCCATGAAGAGTAAGAAGACTGCTCCATGGTTAGCCTCCGTATACATTCGAGAAATAGTTCCTTTGCACGGTGTTCCTTCTAGCATAGTGAGCGACCGCGATCCTATCTTTACTAGCGAATTTTGGAAGAGCTTGCAAGAGGCGGTAGGGACGCAGTTATGTTTGAGCACCGCATATCATCCTCAGACGGATGGCCAGACCGAGAGGGTGAATCAAATTCTAGAGGATCTATTGAGGTTGTGTGTCTTAGATTTCGGAGGCACATGGGAGGAACATCTTCCGTTGGTGGAGTTCGCATATAATAACAGCTTTCAGTCTAGCATTGGTATAGCACTGTTTGAGGCTCTTTATGGACGGCCATGTCGTTCGCCTACTGGAACACCCCACCTCCGTTAAGGTCACTCACAAAGGGAATGCCTTAATTTTGGTGGAGGTTTATAAGTAAAAGCCACAGATAAACTCAAGACAGATATAAATACACATATTTTAAATAGCGGAAACTAAACAGGCTTTTATTTCATCAATACGTGTTCAAAACAAAACATTCCATAATTGTCTCAAAATACTTCCATCATTACAACCTCATAACTGTCTTGATTATTAAAGAAGCATAAAACATAAATAAAGCGACAAAAATCCCCATAGTGATATCCAAAGCCATAGTCCGAGCAAAAGAGACCCGAATCATACATCTACGTTCTTGGAGCTTGTAAAGAGCCTGACTGTGTTGAGCTGTTTCATCCCTTGGACCTGGGGAGGAAACGAAAGAAAAGAAGACGAAAAGAAAATAAGGTCAGATATAAAGCCTGAGTAAATCTAGTAACTCTTCAGTATGTGAATAAGAAAAGGGCATGATAGATATATACTGAAAATAGGATGGCGTCACAAGCTAAGGAAGTGTCGAATGTACTATCGCACCCATACTATATCTCTGCACATACTTGAGTTTATTCCAACCGGCACCCCATGGTGAGGGTGAAGTGATCCCCATTCTTATTAAAAGATCGGCTCCTACTCGCGTTAACATGTGTCATACGGCCCCCAAGAACTATAGATACCTATGCTAGTCCCACCATGGGGTGTATCAAGACCCATGGTGGCGGCCTCGACACAAATTCTAGAAGGCATAGGTTATACTACTGGTGTCCCCAGTGCCCTGGTCGTCTGCTCTGGAGTGTGTGCACGCCCGCACCCCGTTAGACCTGCACTGTGCACCCACCGCCGTCGTTTGACCGCTTACAATCAGCCCAGTAACCGTGCCCCACCTTGCCTAGTTTCAGGGTACCGTTGATACCTAACTTGGGTTACTGCTGAAACGGGTCCCTCGTTACCAGGATTTTCTAGTCAAACATGTTAAGTGGTTAAGTGTTTGTATTTACCTAACCCTACCCATCAACTCTTGTAAACATGTTGAATTTGGTTAAGTGTTATAGTTGACTTAACCCTACCATTTGTCCTTAGCCTCTTAGGAGCACCTGACGACTCACATTAGACAGGTAATGCTACGGTTACTGGATATGCCGGTCGGTTCCGGGTAGGTTTACACCGTAGCTCAGTCTAACCTCAGGTCATTATTGGGCTCAATGCTTAACCACCCACATTGGATAGGTATTGTTGTGACTACTGGACAGCCGGGCGGGTCCGGGCAGGTTTACATCACAACTCAATCCAACCTCGGGTTAAGCATATCGTGTTTTCTAAATTTACATATTTTATTACTTCTCAATTATATATGTAAATGTCATATCTTTTATTTTTGGGTATAACAATTCATACCGCTTTAAATGTCATTGTCGTTGGCATGTGCCAAACATGCCAACATATATTTTTCATGTTTTACACCCAACATTATTACCCCCGTTTATACGTTCGCAACGTTATAACAAATGTTGGGCTCAACACAATTCGACCAACCTTTCTAAAAGTGAGAAAAAGGGGAAAATCAATAACATGTAATACATAAAGGTGTGTGGCGTATGAACTTGCAATTTTGCAATTCAACTAACATATAATTTGAGTCATGTGAACTTGCATTCAAATCAATGTATAACAAAGTAGGTGACATATGAAATGGCATAGTTTAGGCTTACACAAACTTGTGTTTAAACATGTTTAACTTGGCATAATGTCAAACACAAAACTAGCATGATGTATATTCACCAAAATGTCCAATTATAACATTTAATCACATAGCCTATTTCAACATGAACTTGCATAGTTTTTGAAACCCAAACGATTCTTAACATAGATCCAATTACACTTGCAAATAAACATGAACTTGCATAGTTTTTGAAACACAAACGATACTTAACATAGATCCAATTACACTTGCAAATAAACATAGAAGTGATATCATAGGTTTTGGGTCATGTAGGCATAAAAGGTTTCAAGTCTAAATCATGTTTACATAAGCCTTAATTTAGACTTAGTGAATGTATAAGGTCCATGTCATAGGCATAAACAAAAAGGGATCAATTTCTACTTCTTGCCACAAACTTACAAGTGCCATTGTTTTCATATACAATTGTTCAATAGGCTTGCATCAATCAATTTATGCCATAAACATCAATACACAAGTCATGATAAAACCATCACAATACATAGAATTTATACAATACAATAACACAATTCTATTTTCATTTACATCGAATCACATCCCAATTTTTATTCATATTCTGAAAGGTCACTATACTTACAACGAATGCAGAATCTTGAATTCTGGATTCTGAATTCTGAAATTGAGATGCGCTCCTTTGGGTAGACTAACATTGCGTTGATTAATTTGTTTAGACTTTAATCTTCTTCTTAATTTTATTCGTCTCTAGGCTTTTTCTCTCTTGACGGCTATGTTCAATTCCTCTCTAGCAGCATGACGACTCCTTTCTTATTTTTTTGTGTGAATTTTCAGTTGAGACTTAGGGTGTATTTATAGATTTTTAATTTCTTTTGAGCTTTCAGATGAAGACAGGAGGAGTCTAGGCCATCCAAAGTTCAAAGAGCCAATCAAGAGGTGACACGTCAGCCCTAGTGACACACAGAGCCACATAAATTCGAGCCAGAGCCAGACCTAGCCAGCCAGGTCGACCAGGCAGGTCGACTGGCAGGTCGACACCCAGGTCGACACTATGGTCGACCTGGGGAGGCCAGGTCGACACCATGGTCGACCCTATGGTCGACCTGGTCTTCTGGGCGGGAATTTTCCCGCCCAGCCCAGTTTGAACCTGAAATTCGATTTTTGAATCTTAAACTGAGCTGTTTGAATTTAAATTTTATTCTGAAACTTCCGAAGGCCATAACTCCTTCATACGGAGTCCGATTCACGCAAACTCGGACTCTCTCAAGCCGAATTCCGAGACGAACGCAATGGCGTAACCCGTTTCCCTTAATTTTGTCATTTAGAATTAATTATACTTTAGTTTGTGAAGCTTAACGTTATAGAATTCATGGGGTGTTACATTCTCCCCCCTTAAAAGGATTTCGTCCCCGAAATCTTCAAGTTAGGAAGAATGTATATCCTACCATCCAACAGTCCATCTACTCAACTAATAAACACAGGCATCCACTGGCCTTAAAATACTTCTAATGATTCGTGATCATATGCATAGTGTGTGTGTATGTCCTTATCTAATGCAGAAATCAGGCGGTCTACTGATTCAGTTGACCTCCTTAATGCGAATTATGTAAGTGTCATGAATCCATTATGTATGCAAATTTTCCTACTCATAATTCTACATGAGTGTACAACTATTCATACAAATGCGACAACCATATGACTGCATATCAAGTTTCAACCATATACAAATGAGAATACATATATATGCATATGCAATATGAGGTGACTGAGCCGATCTATAACCTAGGGTGTGTGTGTATATGCATCCACGAGCAACCACTAGCAACCATTTGCAGCCATCATCCATAACATGTTTTCAAATACATGTTTGCATCCATTTGTTTTCTACCCAAGGAGTTAGGAAAAGGACCGAGGGGATATACCTAAAAAGATAGATAAAGCATAACTTAAGGAAAAAGAGAGATCAAAGTGTACCCTCAAAAAGAAGAGGGTAGGCAGCGCGTATTCTGTCCTCCGTTTCCCAAGTCGCATCTTCCTCGGCATCGCTCTACTGAACTTTAACGAGTTTGACTTCGCGGTTGCGTAGCTTTTTCACTTAAGTTCCTAAGATGCGGGTTGGAACTCTCCTCACTGTTGCTTCACGTTCTACTTCGGCTTCTTCTAGAATGCTAGGTTCCACCACTTCCGCAGACTCATGTAAACACTTCCGGAGGTGAGAAACATGAAAGACGTTGTGAACTCCGACCAATCTCTCGGGTAGCTCTAATCTATAGGCCATCTTCCTAACCTTCTCGATGATAGGAAACGGTCCTACAAATCTTGGTGCTAGCTTTCCTGCGGATCCAAAATGAATGACGTTCCTTAAAGGAGATACCTTAAGGAAAACCCTGTCCCCAACCTCAAACTCAAGGTCGGTCCTTCTTTTGTCGGCGTAGGATTTCTGTCTGTCTTGAGCAGTCTTCATTCTCCTATGTATCAAGTCCACTTTCTCCAAAGTCTCTCGAATCATATCTGGTCCAAGTATAAGCTTATCTGTAGACTCCCACCAACAAGTTGGTGATTTGCACGGTCTTCCATACAAGGCTTCGAAGGGCGCCGTACCGATGGTAGCTTGATAGTTGTTGTTGTAGGCAAATTCCACTAAAGGAAGGTGATCCTCCCATGTCCCTCCAAAGTCAAGAACACAAAGTCTCAAAAGATCCTCTAAAACTCTATTCACCCTTTCCATCTGGCCATCGGTTTGGGGGTGATAGGCCGTGCCCAAACATAACTGTGTGCCTACAGCTTCTTGCAGACTCCGCCAAAACTCACTTGTGAAGATAGGGTCTCGGTCACTAACAATGTTGGAGGGTATCCCATGGAGTCGAACTATTTCCTTGAGATAAAGAGATGCTAGAGATGCGGCAGTCCTTCTACTCTTGATAGGTATAAAGTGGACGCTCTTAGTAAGCCTATCCACTATTACCCAAATGCTAGTATTGCCTCTTCTCGACCTAGGTAGTCCATCAATGAAGTCCATTGAAATGCTATCCCACTTCCACTGTGGGACCTCTAAAGGATGAAGTAGTCCTCCAGGTTTCTTCTGTTCCGCCTTGACCAGTTGGCAGGTCATGCACTTAGAGACGAAATCTGCCACGTCTTGTTTCATGCCGCTCCAAAAGAAAGTCCTTTTTATATCCTTGTACATCTTATCACCGCCAGGGTGTATAGTCATCTTGGAATGATGCGCTTCCTCGAGAACCTTCTTTGTCAACTCCCTTGCTTGTGGGACGCATAATCTTCAATCTCACCTCAGCCAACCCTTATCATCGATGACGTACCTACCGAGGTGACTAGAAGTCTCACCCCTAATAAGTTTATCAATCACATCAACAAGCCGAGGGTCTTCACGTTGTGCAGCCCCTATTGAGACCAAGAGAGTAGGGCGTACTTCGAGAGATGCCAGCAAACCTGGTACAAGATCTGAGGAGGGCCTAAAGTTAAAACTGGCTATATACTCCAGGCTTTGCCTTTCCACAAAGAGAGGGCTTAAGGTTAGTTTCTTTCGGCTCAACGCGTCCGCTACTACGTTGCCCTTACCGGGAGTATAGGAAATTTCAAAGTCATACGAGGCAAGAAACTCCATCCATCTTTGCTGCCTCAAGTTAAGATCCTTTTACGAGAAGAGATATTTTAACGATTTATGGTCAGTGTATAATTCAAACCTCTCACCTAGGAGATAATGGCGCCAAGACTTAAGCGCAAAGACGATGGCAGCTAACTCAAGATTGTGGGTTGGGTAGTTCTTTTCATGAACTTTCAATTGTCTTCCGCCATAAGCTACTACCCTTCATTCTTGCATTAGAACAGCTCCTAGTCCCGTTCCACATGCATCTGTGTATACTGTGAACATTTTGCTTCCGTCAGGCAGAGTTAGAACTGGGGCTGTCGTAAGAGCCCTTTTTAATCGTTGGAAAGAAAACTCGCAGTCCAAATCCCAAGTGAACGCCCGATTCTTCTTTGTTAGCCTTGTGAGGGGGGCTGAGATTTTCGCGAAATCCCTAATAAACTTTCGGTAAAAACCAGCTAGCCCAAGAAAGCTTCGAACTTCGGTTGCATTTCTTGGTGTCTTCCAATCTTGCACTGCCACCACATTCGCGGGGTCCACGGCCAACCCATCTTTGGACACTATGTGCCCCAAAAATCTTACTTCTTTTCTTCAGAAGTGACACTTGGAGAATTTGGCTTTTAGTTGATGAGCTCGAAGAGTTTCCATGATTTCTTTCAGATGCTGAGCATGCTCTTCCTCATTCTTTGAGAAGATTAAGATATCATCTAAGTAGACAACCACAAATTTGTTGAGGAATTCTCTGAACACCCTGCTCATTAGGTCTACGAAATAAGCGGGTGCGTTTGTCAAGCCGAAAGGCATGACAAGCCACTCGAAGAAACCGTCTGGGGTTCTGAACGTCGTTTTATCAATACTATCTTCAGCTACTCTTAGCTGATGGAACCCAGTTGCTAGATCAAGCTGGGAGAAGACCGTCACACCAGTAAGCTGATCAAACAAATCGTCGATTCGGGGAAGAGGGTGCATATTTTTCTTGGTCAATTTGTTTAACTCCCTATAGTCGATGCAAAGGCGAAGCGAACCGTCCGCTTTGGTTGTGAACACCACTGGAGCAACCCATTTCGAAATGATCCGTCTAATGAACCCTTTTTTGAGAAGTTCTTTAACCTGCTTACTGAGCTCCTTTCTCTCCTTTGGAGCCATGGGTCTGACAGGTAAAGCTACAGGCTTTGCGTTATCCACAAGATGTATGCAGAAGTCTATTTCCCACCTCGGAGGTAAGCCTTTCACCTCCTCAAAGACATCCGGATATTCCCGGACTACTCTTACTGATTGCAAATTCTCATCAGAAGCATCAAGCGACTCTAGATAACTAAGCATAACAACGTTCAAGGGATTACAAGAAATTTCTAGAGTGTTACCAAGCCGAGTTAAGAGTCTAACTACTCTTTTCTCACAATCAAGAATGGCACTATTACTGGATAAGCAGTCCATGCCTAAGATCAAACCATATCCCGAGAAGCCTAAGACAAAGGCATTACAACTAAAATCAACGCTGAGAATAAAGATTTTCAAACCCAAACAAACCATTGACAAGTAAGCGGAGGCCCCAATTGGATTTAAAACCACTAAGGGATCTTCTACCATACTAGTGTCTAGATGCAGAGATTCTACTAAGCCAGATGAAATAAAAGAGTGTGATGCGCCAGAGTCAAAATGTGTACGAACTGGATGATCATAAAGATAGACTACACTTTCTATAGAAATATCACTACCTCGTTCCTGCTGAGGTGCCACTAGCTCATGAACCTAACCCCCTGAAGTGGATCCGGCTTTTTGTCCCTGCCCTTTCTTCTTTGGCAGTCCTTAGCTTGGTGTCCAGTCTCTCCACAACGAAAGCAACCACCCATCTTCGCCTTCCTTTTTCGGCAGTCCTTTGATATATGTCTCACAATGCCACAGAAATTGCACCTTCTCTTCTCACGGGAATTATTGTTCTTCCCTCCTTTCTTGAAGTCTGTTTTCTTTGCTTGTAGACCCTCTTTCTTCTCTTCCACCTTAGTTTCTTTCTTGCCGTGGTCTTCCTCATGTAGCAATGCCATGTCCACCAGGCTTTCATAAGTCGCTCCCGTTGATACATGGGTCATAGCAAGGCTGTGTAGTGGCTCATTCAAACCCTTGACGAAGGTAAGTGCCTTCTTGTGTTGGGTGTTTACTAAGTCTAGCCCAAATCTGGCCAGCTAATTAAACTGATTAACATATTCCCTGATCGTCTTGCTCCCCTTTTTCAGAGTTAGAAACTTCTCCATTTGCAGGCTTCTTTCAGCTTTGGAGAGAAATTTCATTTCAAAGCTTGTCCTGAAATCTTCCCATGTTTCCACCGCCCTCTGAGCATTGGTAACTTCCCACCAATAGGAAGCTTCATCCTTAAGCAACCATACCGCTAGTTGTATCTTCTGTCTGTCATCAACCCCGAAGATGACAAACAGATCCTCTGTCTCCTTTAGCCAGTTTCTTGCCCCTACAAAGGATTCTGTCCCATAAAAGTCTTTTCCACTCATAGCCTTGAAGTCTCTACATTTTTTTGCGGACGCATTTCCACGAGGAGGTGGAGGAGGAGCAACTGCGACCACTGGAGGAGGGATGTCTGCTGGGCCCGCGCCATTGGTCCTTGCTTCTAAGTACCTCCTAAACCAGTCGGGAATCGGCACTCCTTCCGGGAGGTTAAGGTCTCCAGACATGCTGAAACAGAAAGGAAAAATTCAAAACGAAGGATAGAGAGAGATAGATAGGGCTCATGGCTTTGGGGGATTTTGTCTTTTTATAAATATAACTCTTTTTCTTAAAAAAATGCTTCTTTAAACTTTCTTTTTGAAAACAATTTCAAAAACTTTTTATCATATCTGGTAAACCTAGGCTCTGATACCAAGTGAAACACCCCACCTCCGTTAAGGTCACTTACAAAGGGAACGCCTTAATTTTGGTGGAAGTTTATAAGTAAAAGCTACAGATAAACTCAAGATGGATATAAATACACATATTTTAAACAGCGTAAACTAAACAGGCTTTAATTTCATCAATACGTGTTCAAAACAAAACATTCCATAATTGTCTCAAAATACTTCCATCATTACAACCTCATAACTGTCTTGATTATTAAAGAAGCATAAAACATAAATAAAGTGACAAAAATCCCCATAGTGATATCCAAAGCAATAGTTCGAGCAAAAGAGACCCGAATCATACATCTACGTTCTTGGAGCTTGTAAAGAGCCTGACTGTGCTGAGCTGTTTCCTCCCTATGGACCTGGGAGGAAACGAAAGAAAAGAAGACGAAAAGAAAATAGGGTCAGACATAAAGCCTGAGTAAATCTAGTAACTCTTCAGTATGTGAATAAGAAAAGGGCCTTATAGATATATACTGAAAATAGGATGGTGTCACAAGCTAAGGAAGTGTCGAATGTACTATCGCACCCATACTATATCTCTGCACCTACTTGAGTTTATTCCAACCGGCACCCCATGGTGAGGGTGAAGTGATCCCCATTCTTATTAAAAGATCGGCTCCTACTCGCGTTAACATGTGTCATATGACCCCCAAGAATTGTAGACACCTATGCTGGTCCCACCATGGGGTGTATCAAGACCCATGGTGGCGACCCCGACACAAATTCTAGAAGGCATAGGTTATACTACTGGTGTCCCTAGTGCCCTGGTTGTCTGCTCCGGAGTATGTGCACGCCCGCACCGCGTTAGACCTGCACTGTGCACCACCGCCGTCGTTTGACCGCTTACAATCAGCCCAGTAATCGCGCCCCACCCTGCCTAGTTTCAGGGTACCGTTGATACCTAACTTGGGTTACTGCTGAAACGGGTCCCTCGTTACCAGGATTTTCTAGTCAAACATGTTAAGTGGTTAAGTGTCTATATTTACCTAACCCCACTCATCAATTCTTGTAAACATGTTGAATTTGGTTAAGTGTTATAGTTGACTTAACCCTACCATCTGCCCTTAGCCTCTTAGGAGCACCTGACCACTCACATTAAACAGGTATTGCTACGGTTACTGGATATGCCGGTTGGTTCCGGGTAGGTTTACACCGTAGCTCAGTCTAACCTCGGGTCATTTTTGGGCTCAATGCTTAACCACCAACATTGGATAGGTATTGTTGTGACTACTGGACAGTCGGGCGGGTCCGGGCAGGTTTACATCACAACTCAATCCAACCTCGGTTTAAGCATATCGTGTTTTCTAAATTTACATATTTTATTACTTCTCAATTATATATGTAAATGTCATATCTTTTATTTTTGGGTATAACAATTCATACCGCTTTAAATGTCATTGTCGTTGGCATGTGCCAAACATGCCAACATATATTTTTCATGTTTTACACCCAACGTTATTATCGCCGTTTATACGTTCGCAACGTTATAACAAATGTTGGGCTCGACACAATTCGGCCCAACTTTCTAAAAGTGAGAAAAAGGGGGAAATCAATAACATGTAAAACATAAAGGTGTGTGGCGCATGAACTTGCAATTTAGCGATTCAACTAACATATAATATGAGTCATGTGAACTTGCATTCAAATCAATGTATAACTAAGTAGGTGACATATGAAATGGCATAGTTTAGGCTTACACAAACTTGTGTTTAAACATGTTTAACTTGGCATAATGTCAAACACAAAACTAGCATGATGTATATTCACCAAAATGTCCAATTATAACATTTAATCACATAGCCTATTTCAACATGAACTTGCATAGTTTTTGAAACCCAAACGATACTTAACATAGATCCAATTACACTTGCAAATAAACATGAACTTGCATAGTTTTTGAAACACAAACGATACTTAACATAGATCCAATTACACTTGCAAATAAACATGGAAGTGATATCATAGGTTTTGGGTCATGTAGGCATAAAAGGTTTCAAGTCTAAATCATGTTTACATAAGCCTTAATTTAAACTTAGTGAATGTATAAGGTCCATGTCATAGGCATAAACAAAAAGGGATCAATTTCTAGTTTTGGCCACAAACTTACAAGTGCCATTGTTTTCATATACAATTGTTCAATAGGCTTGCATCAATCAATTTATGCCACAAACATCAATACACAAGTCATGATAAAACCATCACAATACATAGAATTTATACAATACAATAACACAATTCTATTTTCATTTACATCGAATCACATCACAATTTTTATTCATATTCTGAAAGGTCACTATACTTACAACGAATGCAGAATCTTGAATTCTGGATTCTGAATTCTGAAATTGAGATGCGCTCTTTTGGGTAGACTAACGTTGCGTTGATTAATTTGTTCAAACTTTAATCTTCTTCTTAATTTGATTCGTCTCTAGGATTTTTCTCTCTTGACGGCTATGTTCAATTCCTCCCTAGCAGCATAACGACTCCTTACTTATTTCTTTGTGTGAATTTTCAGTTGAGACTTAGGGTGTATTTATAGATTTTTAATTTGTTTTGAGCCGTCAGATGAAGACAGGAGGAATCTAGGCCATCCAAAGTTCAAAGAGCCAATCAAGAGGTGACACATCAGCCCTAGTGACACACAGAGCCATAGAAATTCGAGCCAGAGCCAGACCTAACCAGCCAGGTCGACTGGCAGGTCGACACCCAGGTCGACACTATGGTCGACCTTGGGGGGGCCATGTCGACACTGTGGTCAACCTGGGGAGGCCCGGTCGACACCATGGTCGACCCTATGGTCGACCTAGTCTTCTGGGTGGGAATTTTCCCGCCCAGCCCAGTTTGAACCTGAAATTCGATTTTTGAATTTTAAACTGAGCTATTTGAATTTAAATTTTATTCCAAAACTTCCAAAGGCCATAACTTCTTCATATGGAGTCCGATTCGTGCAAACTCGAACTCTATCTCAAGCTGAATTCCGAGACGAACGCAATGGCATAACCTGTTTCCCTTAATTCTTTCATTTAGAATTAATTATACTTTAATTTGTGAAGCTTAACGTTATAGAATTCACGGGGTGTTACACCTACATGTTGATGGGAGCCTACAGATAGGATCGCATTTGGGCCCGATATGATTCGAGAGACTTCGGAAAAGATCGATTTGATTCGAAAGAGGATGAAGATGGCACAAGATTGGCATAAATCTTATGCGGACAAGAGTAGGATAGATCTTGAGTTTGATATTGGGGACATGGTCTTTATCAAGGTGTCTCCATTATGGAACGTCGTTCGCTTTGGGTCCTTTGTGAAGTTAGCACCAAGGTTCGTAGGGTCGTTTCCTATTAAGGAGAGGATTGGGCAGATGGCATATAGAGTGGAGTTGCCCGAGAGACTTAGTGGCGTACACGATGTATTCCATGTGTCACATTTGAGGAAGTGCTTGCACGAGACCGCGGAAGTGGTAGAGCCGAGCTTGCTTAGAGAGGTGGAGATAGAGCTTGATGCGACGATTCGGCGAGCTCCTACGTGCATTCTTGGGTCGGAGGTTAAGAAGTTGAGGAATCGAGAGGTCAAGCTAGTCAAAGTGCAATGGGGAGATGATGAAAGCAACGCTACTTGGGAGACGGAAGAGAAGATGCGTTCATTATACCCTTTTCTTTTTGAGGGTATGTCTTTTAGTTTCTCCTTTATTACTTACCTTATACTTATCTTATCATTAGTATGTCCTCTCGTTAGTACCTTTGACCTTTAGATAGGGTAGTCCTATGATTGAAACATGTGTTTTAGACATGTTATGTATGATGGATGCATGTGGATGCAAGTGTTTGCTAGTGGTTGCTCGTGGATGCATATACACACACTTTAGGCACTAGATCGGCTCAGTCACTTCATATTGCATATAAATGCGTGTGCATATTTAAGCTAATGGATGTATAATGGTTGTGCTATCATATGGATGTTGCATTTTGGTGAATGGTTGTGCACACATGTAGAAATAATATGTATCGATAGGGTTCTTTCTCATACATAATGGATGCATGGCACTATCATGGTTTGCATTAAGGAGGTCAACTGAATCAATAGACCGCCTAATTTTACATTAGATAAGGAACATATACACGCACTTTTTCCATATGTTCATACAGCATTAGAAATTCTATAAGGACAATGTATGCTTATGTTTGATGGTTGAGTAGATGGTTGTTTGGATGTTAGGATATGCATTCTCCTTAACTTGGAGATTTCGGGGGCGAAATCCTTTAAGGAGGGGAGAATGTAACACCCCGGATTTTTGAATAATCGAATTAACTAAATTAAATAATAAATGTTTAGCATTGTTCTAAGGTTTGTAAGCAAAAGACTAAGTAGCTCATCTGGTTGGAACATGTGACTTGCATACAAGAGGTACAGAGTTCGACCCCCGCCAACGCCATATTTTTGTTTTAGGGGAATGGCTAAAAAGCAGCTTAGTGTGAACGCGGTTCAAAAAGTAGTTTAGTGTGAAAATGGTTAATTAGGAAGATAGAAATATATATATAGATATATTTATAAAAATAAAATAAAATTCAACCTAAAATTTAAGAAAAAAAATTCAAAACAGCGGAAGCGGGAAGGCAAAACACCAAACCGACCTATTTTATGGGTCGACCCAGCAGGTCTCGGGTCGACCCCAGGGTCGACTTAGGAGGTTTGGAATTGGTCCCATCGGCCCTAAATGTTCTATGACGAAAATTTATGTTTTAGGGCTTAGGTGGCGATTTCTGGTTAGTCTGTTGACATCATTACTTGGTTTCTAAGCCCTAGATGGATTCTAGAGTGATCTGACGGCTGTAAATAAATTCAAAACTCTATAAAAAGACCCATAGACTCAAACCCTAAATCAAAATTAAAAATAACTATGGCGGTCATGCTGTCGTCTTGAACCCTAGAGCAGCCGCCACCAATTAGAGAGGAAGAACAACAAATCAAATCAGTTCTATTCAACCCTAACAATGAATCTTCTTCAAAGGAGAGCTAATACAACTTCAGAAATCAGAATTCGGAACTCAAGACCGCTTTTGAGTTGTGAGTTCGATCTATTTAACAAAATAATTGCTAAATTAATTATGATGAAATATACGTTGGATTATAAGTTGTGGTTGTGAATCTAATTCATATGTTTAATCATGTATGTTAACTTGATTCATATTATATGATGTTATGCAAGTTCTATTCAACCCTAACAATGAATCTTATTCAAAGGATAGCTAATACAACTTTAGAAATCAGAATTCAGAACTCAAGACCACTTTTGAGTTGTGAGTTCGATCACTTTAACAAAATAATTGCTAAATTAATTATGATGTGATATACGTTGGATTATAAGTTGTGGTTGTGAATCTAATTCATATGTTTAATCATGTATGTTAACTTGATTCATATTATATGATGTTATACAAGTTTTATATATGATGTCATGCAAGTTTCATGTATGATGTTATGCAAGATTAATATGATTATGCAAGTTAATATGATTATGCAAGTTTGATATATGATGTTATGCAAGTTAATATGATTATGCAAGTTTCATATATGATGTTATGCAAGTTAATATGATTATGCAAGTTGTACATATGATGTTATGCAAGTTAATAGGATCACGCAAGTTGTATGCGAGTTATATGATGTTATGTAAGTTTGGATCTAAAATTTATGCTAGTAGTTCATGATGTTAACTTGTGTCAATGAATCCCTTTTTATAATCCAATCACCAAGGTTTATAACATCAGTTTTTTTGCGAATATGGATGTAGAACATATGCTAGTTCGTATAAGTATTATGTTTATATGCAAGTTTAAGTGATAATTGGATTCACATATATACAAGTTCACACCTTTAAAGTTTAGATCCATATTCAAGTTAACATTTTATGTTGAAACTATGACATTCATAGTTATGCAAGTTTACACCTTTATGTGGATCCATAGTTTACTCAGGTTAACACCTTTTATTGGATCCATAGTTATGCAAGATGACACCTTTATGTTTAGGTTGACGACATACATAGTTTATGTAAGTTTGTGATAATTACCTAGACTAGTTGGGTGTAAAACTATGTTCATACATGCAAGTTCATACCTTTTAGATCTATGATTTTTGGATCCTTGATAATACAAAGACTATGCAAGTATGTTGTAATTCCTAATTGCAAGTTAGATGCAAATTAGATATATTATTGTGTGTATGTGACTTTGTGACGTTTATTCCCTTTTTTTAAGTATTAGACTATTTGCTAGTCTAATATGTATATTTCATGTTAAGTGAACGAATGACGGGGGTACGATGGGGATAATAGTGGATACACACATATTGTGAATTTGGCATGTAATGGCCTAAAAAGGCATGTAATTAATTTTAAGGAATAAAATTAATTAGTGATGAAATTGGTATAATTTATATACCATAAATAGATGAGCACAATTTAGGTGATAAATTATGGACATAAATAAATATGGAAATTTGAATAAGGAAAGTAATTCAAATTTTGGGAAAATTAATTATGTATAATTAATTGCCTAAGACACGAGGTTGGACTCATTTGTGGTGTAAGACTGCACGGGCCCGCCCGGCAAATCCAGCAGCCACAAATGGTAGCCCAATGTGAGAGGTCAAAAGCCCAAAATAAATGAGTAACAATTGTATGGACACGAGGTTAGGCTCGTTTGTGGTGTAAGACTGCCCGGACCAGCCCGGCAAATCCAGCAGCCACAAATGCTAGTCTAATGTGAGAGGTCCTACAGGGGTTACGGTAGTAATAAATTAAAAACACTTAACCAAAGTAAAACATGTGGTGGGACATGGGGGTTAAGTGTGTGCCTTGGGTGGCATGAGGAAATACGATTAGTAACACTTAACTAAGGTAAAACATGTAAGTGGGACATAGGGGTTAAGTGGGTGCATCTAGTAGGGATAGGTACACGCTGGGTACCTATGATAGCAACTTGAGATATACAGTCAAACATGGAGGATAGTAGGTACATCTAGTAGTACATGAAGATATCATCGTTCTATTTAGCCAAGAGGGATCAAATTTCTAGAGTAACTAGTAGGGGTGTAGTTAGTGTTAGTACAGTAGAGTACGGTACAGTACGGTAGATTATAGTAATTATCCTATATTGATTAGGAAGCGCCATTAACGTTATCTCTGTTTCTCTTGATTGCCTTGCCATACCCATGCGGTTCACGCAGTCATTACCTTATTCTCCAGCTTATATCTTATCATATTGCTTTAATAATTATGTTGTTAGAGTTATCGGACTTGCCGGACTTTGTGTCTGATCCCTTTGTTTCCACCTCTTTTCTTCCTTCCCCCCCCCCAAGGTTCTAAGGGTGGGACTAGTACTAGTGGAGCTTGATTGGGATCTCTTTGGGAGCACTTGGATTTGGATTGCTGAAGTAAAGTTCAGCCTATCATTTTCTTTATGGCTATTTGTAGTAGTGGGATTATGTACTTTGTTTTATCAAGATGGATATTATGTACTTGACTTTGGTTTATGGTTTTTGATGACGTAACCAAACATATTTACCTTCTGCTGCAATAAATAAAGTTTTAAATTTTCAAGTACTGCTTTATATTTGTCTTGTTGTGACTTTCTGTTCTATATTCACTTAAAATGCTCCATGGAAGTTAATGCTTTCCCTTTGCGAGTGACATTAATGGACGTGGGGTGTTACACGTTTTTAATTAAATTATAAAAGTTTAAAGACCGTTATTATTAAATTTCAACTCTACTTCTTCACTATTTTAATATAACTAACCCTATTTTCTAGAGATAACTAAAAAAACTCTGATTTTCTATAATTGCCTATTTTTAATCAAAATTCATAACTCGATTATGAATTTACTTTTAGAACTCACTTTGCTATATTAAATTCCTATTTTCTTTGTAATAAATAATTTAATGAAATTCAAAAAAATCGAATTCCAATTATCAATCAATATTGATTTATTACAATTCAATTTATATTCCGAACATCAGAATAAATTTCATCGTTCCTCTTTTTAAACGATTCCAAGGCCCCTTTTTAAATTCATACTTGAATTTGAATAAACAAATTATCCCATGGTAATTATTCACTTCCATTTATGCACGTCGTTTATAAATTTCATTTCTTGTTTTAAATATTAAAACAAGTTTCTATTTCAAATTCCATTTGAAATCCAGTTTCCACTTTGGGAAATTAATTTTTCCTTTTTAATTTCATACTTGAGTTTAAAATTCAATATTATCAAATAATAATTATTTCTTTTCATTATGAAACATCGTTTATAAATTGAGTTACTTATTTTTATTACAAAAACCAAGATAATATTTTCAAACTCATTGAAATACAATTTTTATTTTGGAATTCCTTTTTAAATCTAAAAATCCCTTTTTATGATATTTTTAAATATCAATATCTAGGGTTGGTTATATTCAAACATCCAAATACACAAACCATCAATTTAACATCTCTCATATATATAAATATGTAAACACTAATAATAAATTGTGAGGAATCCAGTCGGATCCCTCAATCCTATTTTCCTTGCATCCTAAGATGTTAGACAACATAAATACATATCCTGCTTCAAGGCAGGATATCGCAGTATAAAGGTCATCCACTATATATATTGTGGGGCATATGGGGAAATCATCCGCTAATGGTACTGTGGGAAATATCCAATCACCAATTATGTATATATGTGTGTGTGTGTATATATATATATTCAATCATTTTTCCCTCCCTCTAATAAAGGGAGGAAACAGGCGATTTATAGCAACCAAAACCGATTTAGGGTTTCAAGCCACAAACCAAAATAAAATCCTAGTTTCTCATCGTCAATCTTGATAACCCCGATGCAGACCGAGGTCTCAAATTTTACTACTCAAATCCAACGTGCAGTGTATGAATTAGAGAAATGGAGACTCATCATTCCTCCTTTCCTAAACCGGACTTACAACAAATTTGATCTAAAACAGCTGTTTGTCCAGTTCGATCTTTGGGATCAAGAAACCAGAGAAACCGAGTGACTCAGCGTAATCGTTTCCAACTTTCGATAACCCATGCTGAAGATCCAGTTCTCATAACCAATCCTTTTGTCGAACGAATCTATAAACATCGCTACGGTTAGTTCAATCTGCGTAGGGTAAGATTTGTTTTAATTTAAGATTTTGGATGTTTAGTTTGTTGGAAATGAATCTCTAGGGCTGTTTTCCTACTGGCATCTTCTGATATTGTTAAAAGATTGAACCAAATTGAAATTCAAGCTTAATTTTTATTTACTGCTTCTCAGTTGTAAATTATGTTTTGAGAAGTAGGCTTTAGAATCGGTTCATAGACGGTTGATTGAGTTTTATTTGGGTAGTATCCAATCCTCTATTTCGGAAATAAATGATTTACAATCGATGAATTCACTTGGGGTTAAGGTTCAAGAAGGCGTTAATTTCTCGAATGGATTATGTTTTTATTTTTCGTGCACAGAGTTTAATGTTTTGATTCTATGGGGCCTGATGTTTCACCAAAAAAATTGATTCAGTAGTCTACTGTTCTATTACACATCGAATCCAGATACAATTATAAAAATAAATCAGATCTTATGTTTCTAGAGATGATGTTCAAATATATTATAGCTATAATACATATTATGGATTAACTGTTCAAAATTTGTGGATTTGGAAAATTCAGTAACCACTTGGTCATTGTAAGACAATTGGTTATTCAAGAATTGTTCAAATTAGACGACGAAGATTTAGAGCAAACATTGGGTTATTTGTGAAGCAGTTACTATATGCGAAAGGTTTGGAAAATAATGTCATATATCTAGATTTCAGATGCTTAGCAGCAAGATAATGGTCACGCGTGTCTTCCTGCAGTTTTGTTATAACTGTAGAAGATGTGCATTTCAATTAGTTATTACAACTGAATTGCGAAGCTCTTGAATGTGCGATGTCAAAGAGGACAAGGACTTGAGCAGTTTGAAGCATGTGCAAGGATAATGCACACAAGCGGTTTGGATAAAAAAAATGTGGGTCCAGCACCACCTTACCATTTAGTTATTTCTAGTTGTATTTCAGTTATTTATTTCTACTTTGTTTATGTGCTTGTTTTTATGTTACTATTGGTTAGTATGTTAACACAGCAATGTATTAGTATTTCAGAACTGATAGAAGTGCACCAATTTTCAATATATATTTATATATATACACACACAACCTCCAGGCCTAAATATAACTAATATATATAATAGTCACAATAATATTTCAATGCATCCAAAAAACCAAAAAACATCATATAACATTATATTAAATAAATATTCATTTATAATAAATTATAAACGAATCTAGAGAGTGAGTTTACTCACCTTGTTTTCGATTGCTGAATATCCAACTAAAATACCATATCGTCTCCTCTACAAATCTACTCAAATCGATTTATCTTGCACTTATGATTATTCGATTTTATTTAACGATTATAAGACTATTTATCTAATAAACTTAATAAATGAAGGAGTATGTAAATTTTAATTTTTGAAATAACATTTACCTTATTTCTAGACCAAGTACGAACCGACTCAGTGACCATTGATCTAAATCCATTGCAAACAACCCCAAGATACTGCAGTTAGCCTGAAATGACCCGAAATCCCCCTTATGGGAAAGCCTGGATTGAGTTGAGAGCATGACACATCAGCACACAATGACAGGACATTTCTTTGCTATTACAAAAATTACATTAGAGTATAAGATATCAGAGCTCAAGTAAATAATATACAATAGAAAAATATCAGAGATTTAATAAATTACAGAGCAAAGGAAAATATAATACATGAATAAAATGTGCAGTGGGAATACATCAACTAATACAACTGAATGAAATATATAGATACAAAGCTTTTCGAATGTAGCTTTAGTTGTACTCCAGGATCCTATGAAAAGAAATATCTGCGAAAACCAAAACTACTAGCTGCCCGTGTGGAAAATATAGGTACTAGAGTTTAGGTTAAAACAATAAACTCCGAGTCAGTCAAGGGACTGGTGTAAGAACTAAAACAGTAATTAAATCTTTACTTTAAAAGTTTGAAAAAATCATGGGACCAAACCTATAACACAGAACAGGTTTACTCCACATGAATCTCAGTTTAAAATAAACAATGCAATGCTTTTTCGAAAAATGAAGTCATTATAAGACTCCGGTCCCATCACACAATGCAACGCAAGACGAAGGATAAAGTTTTATCTTATAATGGCCAAATATGCTTGATATGCATAAAACAAAAACATCTGATATTATTATTAGTGTCTAGATGTTTCAAAAATAATTTCAACATAAATGTGTCAATCCTAGACGACATACCAACCATATACTATGTCGCCATATAGTTTACAATCAAAACCGAACGATGTCGCATTGGAAATTCGATTTCCATCATGAGTCAATGAAAGGGATCGTCTCCTTACCGATTCGGATCAACTCTAGCAAGATGACCTAGGGCTCAGACGCTGGCGGGCCCTTGGATCCTCCAAGGCCGGTTGTAACAACCCGGAATTCTAAACCAATTTAAAAAATTTTATTTCAGCTATTTTTATGGATTTTGAATATTTAAAATGATTTATTTAAAATAATAATGACTAAAAATTTACTTAAATTGAAGTTATAACGTATAAATTTATTTTAATTTAAAACGAACCCGAAATGGCGTGGTAGTTTGAAAATTCGACTTTGAATTTCAACTGAATGTACAGAACTCAAAATAAATCGGATTTCTGTAAAACCAGAAACATTAGAATCATTTTAATTATATCTTTCTAATGAATGTGAAAGATTCAGATTTCGTAATATAAATAAAAATTTATGTCCAGTTTAAAATTTAAAATAGTCGCTATGGAATTTATATATATTTTAATATAATATATAGCCCTTAAAAAAAGCTATTTTGCAAACAAACTCCGTTTTTGATGAAACCATTTTTTTGGATCCAAAATGTCAAATTATTGTTATATTCTAAATTTCACATTTTTTGGATTTAATATGTGAACGTGGTAAATTTAAACGTGTTTTGAATATTCTGTTTGAATTTAATCGACTAGAAAATGGCCATTTTTCAAACGGTCTCCAAATTTGACAAAATTAGTTTTGTTAGGACTGTATCATTAAACCATAACTAGGTTTATTTTTCTGTAATTTTTGGGGTCAACATATGGCCCCAGTAAATTAAAATGTGCATTTAAAGTCAATATATATTGATTTATACTTTAATTTAGAAAAAAACCGATTGAAACCATCGAATTGGCTTACGAAACATGTCCTATTATGTCCGAAATGGGGGTATCTGGCTAGGGGCGAAATTCGTTGGGTTTGATTTGGAGTTCGAATGCGAAATTTCCCTTTTACGAAATAATTTGAATTAAATATTAAAATAAATCAATATAAATATCTCTAAAATGAAACCCTAATCTCAGAACAAGAAGCCGCTACCCATTATAATTAAATGGTCGATATCTTCCAAAACTAGTTCCCACCGATCTCTCAATCCTTTCAGCAATTTTTAGAGATTTCAAAACAAATGTTGGGGAGATCTGTGTGATCTTTCCTTCTACATGGGTTTGATGAACTGTAGTGGTGTGGTCTGCTCATGTTTGGGGCTCGAAGTCATCGTCTTTAAGGGTGTTTTTAGGGGTGACAAAGGAACTGAGTCGGGGCTGGTTCTCGGCGGTTGGAGCCAACGCGTAGGAGGACGTCGGGTGGCGGTCTGACAGTGGTCCGATGCCTTGGAGGGGTCGTCGTTTGATTTTCAGTTGGGAGCGATGGGTTCAACTGCTTTGTGATGTCAACAGGAAGAGGAACGATTAATTTGAGGGTTAAGTGATTTAATTAGAGTTAATTTATTTATTAAATTAATAAATTAGGTAATTAACTTTGTAAACCAATATCTATTTCATACGAGGTCCAAATCGGACGATTTCAGATCCGTTAAAACAGCGTCGACGAGCACTTCACAATGAAATCAACTGGAACAAATTTGGAGGTAGTGGTGATTTTTGACTAAATTAAATGAATAGTTTAATTTAGTGAAGACAATCGTTATATAAATGATTTTTGAAACCGGTCAATGTGAGAACTTCTCACTAAAATTCCTGCACAGTTATTTATTTTATAACTACATATATGATGTAACAACCCGGAAAAATCAGAACTAATTTAATTTTTTTTATTTTGGCTATTTTAATGAATTTTTAATAATTAAAATGATTTATTTTAAATAATAATGACTAGAAATTAATTTTGTATAGAATTACAATGTATAAATTTATTTAAATCGACAAAATATATATATTATATATATTTAATGGCCTGAATAGAACGCGCCACAGCAGTGCGCGAATTTCGACCATTGACTTCGAATGGACATTACGGGAGATCCGACCGTCGCATTCTACTAAAACTGGAACCATTTGGCTCGTATCGAAAAGAGCTTTCCAACGAATAAGAGATTTGAAATCTTATGGTCGGATTTGGAATTATGTCCAAATCAAATTTGGAAAAGGTCGACGTAAGAGCAGTTCGATTACCGTTTATGGAAATTGATTGTACTGGCCTTGATAAAATTATTGAAAATATTAATAATTTGTGTTAAATCACAATAAATGTTTTGGAAATAATTAGGATGAAAATTTCCGTATTTGAAAAGATAAAAATATATTTTTATCGAAATGAACTAGTCATGAACTACAATTATAATCCAATATTTTTAAATAAATAAATTGTATTTGAAATGGTTTTAAAAATAACCAGAATTTCCGATATATAAATTGGAATGGATTTGGAATGAAAATTATCTTCGGAATATTTCGATATTGGATTCCATGATTATACGGACATTGTGGAGGAATTTGGAAGATATATATATATCGTTATTCCTAATATGATATTTGTTGATTTCATAATTTGATATTGAATATAAGCCGATATAATTTCTATTCATAGCCTTGTATTTAATATTGAATTTGATTTTGGGTTAGTCGTGAATGGTGTCTTCATTAACACTGTTCTTAAACCCAGTTGAGAAAAGAATAAATTTTATTTATTAAGATTTAGTGAAATTTTCCAATTAATTAGTATTTAATTGGAATTGAATAAAAGAATTGGATTTAGCGTTTGTCGTGAGCGGTGTCTTAAATAACACTATTCTTAAACCCTGTGTGAAAAGAATAAATCCTTTAATTAAGATTATTAGGGTTTCCAGTTAATTAACATTTATTTGGAATTAAATGGGATGTGAATTGAGTTTATTGTGAACTATGTTTTTAACGACATTCGTTCTTTAACCCGATTTACAATGAAACGTGATTTGGAATTTATAAATCTTTTAATTAAGATTTAAGGGAAATTTTCCAAACATAAGTTTTCCAGTTTAATATATTAAATTGGAATGGAATGGAATTCAATTTGGTAATAATCGAAGTGAACTTCTATGGAGGAAGACTGTTGCTATATATGGAATTCAAAAAGCTTTGCCGTTATTCCATTTATATTATCGATTGGATATGGAAGTTTATATCGATTATATATCTTGATCTGTTTTCCGTGAAGATTCCATAAATAATGGAATGTGATTTGGGTTTATCATGAACTATGTTTTAAATGACATTATTTCTTTAACCCGGTTAAAGATAAGATTAAATTCTTAACTTTGAATAATCATTAAGCAATGATTTTTGAGATTAAAATTGAATTAGAGATTTAATGAATCTTTAATTAGATTGGAATGTGAATGAGATAATTAAATATATCGAATTCATGAAATGATCGAGAATGGAGTATCACCAGTGTTGCTCCAAGTGATAGTTGAATCTTTAATTAGATTTGAACGTGAAATGGTAAATAATTTTACCGATAACACCATGGTGTTAGATATGGAGTATTACCAGTCTTGCTCCATGGGATGAATAGGTTGGGATTGGGAAGTATAATAAATGATTACTTCGGTAAGGTTCGCTAATCTCGACTAGTTTGGATAAACCTTAATTTGGTTTGAATTTATATCAAATGGAAGATTAAATAATAAATTTAAAGAATTTATCTTCGATAAAATTAATAGGAACTTTTCCCAAAGGATATGAATATTAAATAAAAGAATATTCAAAATTAGAATGAGGCGTATGTTGTGTTTTTGTAGCACTTGTTTATTATATACGCGAGTTATTCGGAAAGGCCAGGTTTATACCCATTCTGAATAATTGATTCGACGATAAGTCGACGATGAAGACGTTGGTTGAAGACCGGAGGTCTTCACATCGTTTGGATGATTACTGATGTCTTGATTGGGTTGTACACCCAAGACGAGGTAATAAGTGGTGATTGTCCAGACGTACTTGAAGATCGACCGAATATGCGAGGACCTCTCTCCTGTATTGGACATATAGGACGAGTAATAAGGTGCCTCCGATTTCGTTCAGACCCAGAACGAACTTGTAAATGGATTTGTGTCTGACATTGGATTTTATTGTATATTGATTGATTTCTATTAAATATATATCTGTTTGGTGGCGGAGAATTTATTCTCTTGCTTAACACCCTTCTCTGGGACGTACGAGCTCAGAGGTTATATATCGATAGACATCAGTCGCACAACGTGAATTTTCAGTGCGGCATGCTAAGATGAAAATGATCAAGGCCTCTGTTGAAAAGCAAAGTCTTGTGGTTGTTGATCAAAGCATGGCTTTAAATAGCATAGCTTTGTGTATAGTGTTAATTCGCGAGCCTCACACCTCGGTGTAAACCTGAAACAGGAGAGGACTTTTGGGAAATGGACATATGCTAGTTTCTAGCTACGAGTGGTGTCATGGTATGGGACCCAGACATTTTACTCAAGTTGATGTTGCCTATTTGTAATGACCTGCATTCGCAGAGGTATTATGATTAATTTATTTAATTATATAAATGGTGGTTTAGAGAATTTAATGGTCGTGGAATTAAATAATGGTGAATATTTAATTAAAAAAATAATAATAATTTAATAATATATTTAATTCTGAAATAATCAAAATTGGCTGAAATGGCGATATGATGTGAGCTGGATCATCGGTGATATTTAATGCAGCTTAGATTTGAATTATATTGGCGAATATATTCAATTGACATTAGTTTGAACGTAGAATTTTAATATAATTATAATCGAGCTCGAAATGGCGCGATAGTTCCCTATTTGGCGATTTGAACTTCAACTAAATGTACAAGATTCGTTTTAAGCCGGATTTCTGTGAAACAAGAAACGTGTGGAGCTGGCGGAGTATATCTTTCTAGTGGAAGAGAAAAATCGAGATTTCGTCATGTTGAGTTTGAGATATGTCCAAATCAAATTTTAAAATAGTCGCTATAGAATAGTTTATCGACCGTAACGGTTTATTCGATATAACTAGAGATCGAATTTGAATTTAGACAAGGTTCTTTTGGGACATAACGTTAATTTAATTTTTAGAATTTTTCTGAAATTTTTAATTAATTAAATAAGAAACTTTTTATTTGGAGTATTTTGCACCCTATATCAATATTATGGGGTTTCACAATATGAGTTAACCTACCGATATTTTTATATTTTTGGGATCACGGCACATTACTCGATTTAATGATATTTTAATATCAGTCCGTGAACAAACAAAGTTCTGCATAATGGGGTACTCTCAAATGTAAAACAAATATCCTAACCCTAGACTTAATTTCTCCGATCAAATGGAAGGCCACGTTCCTTTCTTCTCAGCCGATCATTCCTCTCAGCCAAACAAGAAACGTGGAAATCAAACCCTCCACAAAATTCAAAGAACTAAAATCCTATAAATATCACTTTTGCCTTCCTTAAGACCTAACCTCCATTCTTTGTAAACTCAAAATAAAAGTAGCGGCTCCTCTTTAAACTTCAGCTAATTAAATCTCAATGTATACTACACTAAATCAAGTGACGTTGGTTTCTTTGAGCTCGTAGGGTCGAAAGCATCAACATGATATGCACATTATTTTGTGCGATACAAACTTGGGCTGCTCCATTTTGTCACAGCGTGGCTACGGTGAAGGAAAGCGCCGACGTGGAGGGGTGTAAACCAAACCAATGTGAGGCGCACCAGGTAGCAAGATCGAGTGGGTCTCCGGTGTTTGCTAGCGAGATGCGACAATGATTGTCACGGTCTAGGGCAGTAGGTCGGTTCGAGCAAGGTGGTGCGAGTTTCACCTGAAGGTGATAGTATGGTAGTATACGTGAAGGGATACTCGATGGTGAAAGCGGAATGTCGAAGGGTGGCTTCGAGGAGGAGAATACGACAGTCAAAGCAATGGTCAAAGGCATTTACAGGAGATGTAGGGAGGCGGGATTGAAAATGGATTTGGGGAAGAAATGTGATGCAGGAAGGTGCACGTGACATGGATGGTGAGGAGTTGTTTTATATAAATATAATTAGTTAAGTTAATTCCATTTTAAATAATCGTATTACTTGTAAAATTCGTAACTTCGCCCTACGTTATCAGAATTTCACGAAATAAGATTCGTTGGGATCGTATGGATGACGGCTACACACTGGAACTGACTGGGAGTGAATTGAAGCCCATTACAATTTATAGCCAAATAAATTGTCTGTCTGAATCGAGCGATGGTTATCGTTATTAACGATGATCGTCCAATGTGAGTAAATCTCACTAACTCTGAATAGTTTATAATTTCATGTTGTATTTTTAAAACTGTTAGAAATTGTCTGATTGACTGTGTGTTGACTGTTTGATTGAACTGCTAGTCAGTTAGTTGAATTTCTATATTAATTATGTTTAACAGAATATATCATATGGAACTAAAAGTGATGTTATCTATATTGTTTAACATCTGTGATGTAGGGAAACAGGTTGGAGGAATCCAACTGGATTCCTCAACATTTATTTTACTGTGATTCATATATTGTGATATATAATGTGATATATAATCTATTGTTGATTATGTGTGTTTGAACGATATTTATCATTGTTATATGGTATGATAAATACCATAAGAAATAGTGGATATGGGGAAGGGGATTTTCAAAGTGTATTTTGAAAATGAATTATTTATATAAAATCGATGGATTTTATATAGAAAAGGAAAAGAATTTTTATAAAAGAAATATTTATAAAATCAAAGGATAAGTTAGAATAAAAAGAAATCATTTGTAAAGTGAAGACCCGTTACTAAAAGTAAATCTTTATAAATGAATAGTTTATTCGAAAAGGAGTTAATCAATGTTAGTTAATCGATTCGAGAATAAAGTAAAAGGAGTTAATCGATGTTAGTTAATCGATTAGAGGTAAAGTTAAAAGGAGTTAATCGATGTTAGTTAATCGATTAGAGTTAAAGTAAAAGGAGTTAATCGATGTTAGTTAATCGATTAGAGTTAAAGTTAAAAGGAGTTAATCGATGTTAGTTAATCGATTAGAGTTAAGTTAAAAGGAGTTAATCGATGTTAGTTAATCGATTAGAGTTAAATAAAGGAGTTAATCGATGTTAGTTAATCGATTTGAGTTAAAGAAAATGAGTTAATCGAATATAGTTATTCGAATAGAAAGAAAATGAGTTAATCGAATATAGTTATTCGAATAGAAAGTAAAATGAGTTAATCGAATATAGTTATTCGAATAGAAAGTAAATGAGTTAATCGAATATAGTTATTCGAATAGAAAGTAAAAGGAGTTAATCGAATATAGTTTATTCGAAGAAAGAAAAAGGAGTTATCGAATATAGTTTATTCGTAAGGAGTTAAGTGAAATGAGTAAATCAATAGCGTTAGTCAAATAGAGTTAATCCAATAGTGTTAGTCCAATAGAGTTAATTGATAAGGGTTAATCGAATAGAGTTAAGTGAAAAGAGTCAATCGAATATAGCTATTCGAAGGAGGGTTAAGTAAGGAAGTTAGTAAAGGGATATGAAGTGAACTTTGTCTATTTCAAAGATAGAAATGTTGTTCAGTTAAGGTCTGAGATGTAGTTCTACCCCAACTTGATTGGCTTCGTTTTTAACTAAGGAATAGTTAAGGTTCGGCAGTAAAGGAAATGGTTTGAGTTGGCATAGTGATGTTTGTTTAAGCATATGTCTAAGTCCAATAAAGAAGCTTTGGAAATGTTTTCCAAATAAGAAACCATAAATGTTTTCTAATAAAGAAAACAAGAAATGGAAATGTTTTCCATTGTTAATAACGTATATTTTCCCAATTTAGAAAATAAGAAATATTTAATATGGGGAAACAGGAGATAAGTAAATTAATGAAATAAAGAGATAAATGTTGAATGATGTTTGATCGATATAAATTTCCATTTGGAAATAATATCGTTGTTTGCACACCTGTTTACTTCAATAGTTAAATCACAGACTATGGAAGTTTTGACCATTTTAACGTTGTTAATATGGAGAGACCGGTTGGATTATTATCCAAAGAACCACTCTGTATTGGCATAAGCGTTGCGAATCATATATGCAAAAGGAAATTGAAGACGGAGTTATGCAAGGGTATCTTGTTTACAGAATAGTGCCTTCGGTTCATCCTGTTCCTAGATGACTTGTATGGATGGATGTCTGACAGAGTACTTCCAGACGATCACGTATATTGATTTCTCCAAACTGTACCAAGAGTGGAAGAGGAGAAGGAAACTTCTTTTAGCTAACACATAATGTATGGTTGAGGACGTCAATCGGTGATTTGATGGATTTGACGATGTGGTATTCAAAGTGAATCTTGTGATGATAAAGCGTAGCTTCTAGCCTCATCAACCGGTAAATGACAGAAATCGGGCAGGCAGCATGGTTATGTAGGTCGCACCTATTAGGGTGTATAATCACCTGATCTAGAGTTTCATTTATTTCTAAAAATCTATTGTCGATACTGTCCCATTCGGGAAATGGTTGCTGATCCCAACCGTTGGTGATATACATTCAATACACTCAAGCGAAATGAGTGGTCGGTCATGTGTGGCCGGGTTGCAAGATGTTCTTGTTGAACCCAGTGTATTCCTCTCTAGAGGTACACTAGCGAAAGTTGGTTCCATACCTTGTCGTAGTTGGAAATCCATTACCCAATACATGCTTGCAGTTTTGATTGTATACTATATATATAGGACGTGAGATGAAAGCGTTTCTGCTAAATGATTATATATACTGTGATTGATAGGCATTATTATAATATCAAAAGGTTTTTGATATAAAGTTATTTTGGATTCTCATAAGGGAAAAACCCGTTCCGTTATACGACGTGGTCTTATGAGATGTCGATTACCTGCTTGAACTGTTTTAAACTGTTTTACTCACACCAGTCCCATGACTGACCCGGAGTTTACTTTGTTGTTTTCCCTAAAATCTTGGGTGCCTAAATTTGTATGGGCAGTCAAGTAGTCGGGATTTACAGATACATTGAAGAGCTGGAGCAGGAGGCTTCAGGATCATATAGCTATTATTATTCCCCTGTGTTGTAAGTGTTGTACTTTGATAATGATATGTATATGCAAGTACAAATGTATATTTCAAGTTATGTTATATATATATTATATGTTATTCGTTCCGCTGTGAGGTTCGTGTTACTCTGATGTTGTGTTCTTCTTCTTCTATTCTAAGTTTCTATCTTATCTTTCCCCACCCTCTAATTTCTTTCACTAATTACCTGGATTTTTTGATGTTTTGGTTATCGACATCGTGTTTATGTCGATAACCAAAGTCGCTCAAAATCCGGGTCATTACAGTTGGTATCAGAGCTTAAGTTAAGTGAATTACCTTGGCTCTGTGGCGTGACTCGGTAGAGATAGGGTTAGTAATACCCTTGATTGAGTTGAGTGTATATATACGAGTGAACGTATTTGTATATGATATAAAAATAATTTTATATTGTGAAGATTTATTGGTTGAGTAGTTTATAAGTTCTGGTCGATCAGTTTGATCCACTGTATCGGTAGGAGTTGATAAACACTTGAATACGATGGGTCGTCACGATATGTTTTAAAAAAAAGGGTAAATTAAAATAAGTTTACCCAAGGTATATCTTGATACAGAGAAGATGTATATATCGAGATTATAATATAATGGATATATTGGTTGTTATTATAATCGAGTAAGATTATAAATTAAATGGTTATGTAAATAACCAATCAGAATTCATATAAGTGAAATACGTGAAATCAGATGAGTTAAATCTGAAATTTAAACCAGAAATTGAATTAAAATTCTGGAGAATTGGATGAGTGTTTGTAAATGGATTTGGATTAAAAATAAGGAAAATTTAAGATCCTGGGAGATTTTAAATTATTTTACAAGCAGTGTGAATTATATTTTGAAATGAATTTCAAGGTGGAAATGTTTAAAAATGATTTTATAGTATTGAACTCACTTCGATCGCTGGAAAATAGATTCTGATGATGACAGCTGCATCATCAGTATTCATTTTCGAGTTGTAAGTAACGAATTACTACCAGAGATACTGTTTTGAATTTGTTTTGGGAAAAGACAAGTTGTGTTGAATTTCAAATAGAATTGAATTTTAAATATAGAAGATTCAAATAGAATTGAAATGAAATTCAAATATAGAATTTGAATAAGGAAATTGAAACGAAATTCAAATATAAAATTTGAATAAGAGATTTGAAATGAAATTCAAATATAGAATTTGAATAAAAGAATTGAAATGGAATTTGAATAAAGGAAATTCAAATAGAATTGAAATGGAATTCAATTAGTTGATAAACAAGTTAAACTTATATTTGAACATGTATATTCAAATAAAAAGGTGAAATAGGTAAACTAGTTAATTAGTCGTTAGTAAATGGATCTTGAATTGAAGTTGAACTTTAGATAAGTAAAGGGGACTGTTAAATTTATATTTGAAATCGAATATGAAACCTGAGTTTGAAAAAAAGTAGAATTTGATTAGTTTATAAGTAAGTTAAAATATATTTGAACATGTCATGTTCAAGTATAAAAGTGAAATAAACTAAAGAGTTAATTAACAAATTAATTAACGAATTGAGTTAAAATAGATTGGGCAGGTATAAATATACATGAGATAGGTATGGATAAGGTATGAAGGTATATAGATAGAATGCTCGACAAAAAGGTATGTATTTAATTCATATATGAGATTTTATGCGCCGTATCGGCTAGCCGCTTGGCTTTTTCTTTTGGATTGGCGAGGGCCATGGGAGGCTATTTGAAATATCCCGATGCCCATAGTACAAAGGAGGTTATGGCGAATTTTTCTGGAATTTATGGAGTTAGAATATTTTTAAGATAATTTGATATTTAGAAATCAACGTATCGATATATATAGAAGTCGATAAGGAAACGAACTTAGAAATAGAATAGTAAAATCAAAAAGGAAGACTAAGAATAAAATCTAGTAAAAATAGAAAGAGGAAGCGTGTACGTGATTGAAAGTGAATAAGTAGTTGTATGGTATTGATTATTCGAGTAAGTAGTCATATCTATTTTGAAGTTATAAATGTTAATCTGTCAAGGTCTGAGAGGTAGTTGTACCCCAACTTGATTGATTTCATTATTAACAAATAAATAGTTAGATTTCAGGCTCGAAGATCAATGATGAATAAGAGTTAGTTGAATATAGTAATTGGATTGTCGTAACAATATTTTACACAACATCCGTTTTAACCCAAATAAGTGTAAGCTTGGAAAAAAAATAAAAAATATTTCCTAAATATAGAAATAAACGAGATCGGAAAAGAGATAAGTAATTGGAATATTTTCCAATTATAAATAGCATATATTTTCTAAAGTTTAGAAAATAAAGGAAGGCGATATTCGGAAATGTTTTCCAAATAACGTGAAAGGCCAATATGGTTATTGAAAATATTTGGTTAACAAATATTGATAAAGAAATAGAGAAGTGATTTAACTAATGGAATATTAATTAAGGGCTCAGTGACATGTTCAAAAGGAAAATTTGATTTTTGAAAAGAGTAAACTGTTTAAAAACTCCTAGGGAAAGACTGTTTAAATTAAAAACAAATTTAACAGAAATTTGTGAAAGCAGATTTGAATTAAAGTAAAGTCGGTTAAGTGGTAACTGAAGTTGAAATCGAATAAGATTGAATTTGTGAAATTAGAATCCGAAATGGTATTGGATTGGGGAGTTAAGGAATTGAAAATCAAGAATTGAACTTGAGTTGAAATGGGATTTGGCTTGGATATATGCGAATGGTTGTGTTGGAGATAAAAACTGATTTGGAGTTTGATTGGCACGACATTGGTATATGCTGAATTGATAACAGGTGGAAAGGATATAATTGTAATAACCCGCAAATTCTGGGCCAGTTTAAAATTTTTATTTTGGCAATTTTAGCGAATTTTGAATATTTAAAATGAATAATTTTAAATAATATCGACGAGAAATTTGTTTTGAATATAATTCGAACGTATATATTATATACGTCGTCGTTAGAATATAAATATTTATATATAATTATAAATAGGAATTGAAAATGGCGTGGTAGTTCGATAATTCGATTTCAAACTTCAATTAAACATACCGGGTGCAAAACAATCCGGATTTTAGTGAAACCAAAAACATTAGGATCTAATTGATGATACCTTTCCAATGAATCCGAAAGATCAAAATTTCATAGCGGGAATCAAAAGATATGTCCAATTGAAAATTCTGAATAGTCGCTATGGAATTCAGGCCCTTAAAAATAGACATTTTGCAAACGACCTCGGATTTCGACGAAACCACTTTTGTTGGGTCCGTGATGTCGAATTATTGCTAGATTCCAAATTTCATAATTTTTCGAATCAATATGTGAGCGTGGCAAAGGAAAACGCGTTTGACCAGTTTCAGTTGATTTTAATCGACTGGAAAATAGCCATTTTTCTAACAGTCTCAAAATTCGACGAAATTAGTTTTGTTAGGACCGTATCGTCAATACGAAGCTAGAAAATATTTTTCTGTAATTTTTAAAGTTAGTATGTGACCCCGGTAATTTGAAATGTACGTTTAAAATTCAATATAGTGATTGAAATGTAAATTTAACGGAAACTGATCGTAACGATCGAATTGGCCTACGTGGCATATCCCATTGTGTTCGGAATGGGGGTATTACGCTAGGAGCGATAGTCGTTGGGTTTGATTTGGGGTTCTTACAGTTGGACGAGATATTTTCAAATTAAAATATTAATTAAATTATATATATATATATATTAAAATCTCAAGCCCTAATTTTCATTCGCTGGAAAGAAATAAAAAAAATCGCGCCTCAATCTGAGAAAACCGACGACTGAAATCTCGCCTTCTTCCTCCTCCAAATCCAACTCATTCGTTCATTAATCCAAGAAGCCACCAAGTAGAGGACCTCCAGCGTTTCGAGCTCTCCCTTTCTAACCGGAGGTGATCGCGACTAGGGCTTCGAGGTGGCCGATTTCTGGCCCAAAACCGGCGCCGCTCGACGTCAGGCAGCAGCTCCAGGTGGCGATCGAACTGAAGGAGTTCGGTGGCGGTGGAAAGCTCCCTCCAAGGCGGATGGCGTGGTGCAATCGGATCGTCACCAAAGTGACTGTGGTGCTCGGAAAAAATCAAACCCTAGTTGAAGCTACTGGCGACTACGGTCAGAAGGAACAGTGGTGTTCCTGAAGCAGTTAAACAAGGTGATTTTTTTTTTAGTTAAATCAACATTAGTTCAAAATCTGATTAGTTTAAATTCTGATTAGTTTTAAAATCTGTTTTGTTTCGAAATCTGTCTTGTTTAAAATCTGTTGTTTAAAACCAGTTTTGTTTTGAAATGTATATCACTTTGTTTTTGAAATGTATATCACTTTGTTTTTGAAATGTATATCAATTTGTTTTTGAAAAGATAAACTAGAAAAGATTTGATTTTTAAATTAGAAAAGATTTGATTTTTAAATTAGAAAAGATTTGATTTTTAAATTAGAAAAAGTTTGATTTTTTTTAAATTAGAAAAGATTTTATTTTTAAAATATAAAAGATTAGATTTTTAAAATGAAAAGACTATATTTTTTAAAACATAAAAGACTATATTTTTAAAACATAAAAGACGATATTTTGAGATGAGTAGTGAAGTAAAAATATAATTTTTATATAAGGAAGATAATCAAAATATGATTTTTATATTTTTAAAGTATTAAAAATATAATCTTTACTATATAGAAGTGGTAAAAATATGATTTTTGGTTATGTAGAGAATTAAAAATATCATCTTTGTGTATGTAGCAAAATAAAGATCTGATTTTTATATACGTTGAAATGAAATCTATATTTTTAAAAAGGCGAGATCTATATATAGAAAATAGAGAAGTAAAATATGACTTTTAAATTGAAAGTGAATAAATAAAAATGTGATTTTTATTTTAAAGACATCAAAATATAAAAATGTGTGATTTTTATATATGTAGTGACTACGGGCAACGAAGGTGATAAAAAGGCGAGAATGAAGAAGATTCCTATAAAAGAAGAGTCAAGATGAGTGGATAGCTTTCGGTGAGAACTTCTCACTCTAAATTCTCTTTCTCTAGTTATATATATATACTAGGATGCAGACGGTGCTTAGTAGCACCCGACACCCGTCATCCACAGACCATGGATGGCTTGTTTGTTTAATTGTTTGGATGTGTAGTTGGTTAGTTCATTTGGTTTGAATTGAATTGTTTGGTGAAATGAAATTGATTTGATTGATGAGTGAATGGCGTGGGCCTTCACTAGACCGGGGATAAGGCTAGGCCTCGTCCCGTTTCTAGTATCGTGCCGTTATGCCGCCGAAATTTTCTAAAATATGTTAGAAAAATAAAAATATCATTTTTATTGTGTAAATGAACTGAATAGAAATTCAAGTGTTGAAATAAATATTTTTGACGTAAAAAATATAATTTTTAACGTGAAAGTGAATAAATAAATATTTATAAACAAATCGGCCGATTTTTTTATTTACACTGATTTGACTGATATTGATTGGGTTGATAAATTTTACACATCGCCCAACTGCACAAACAAAAATGTGTGTTTGTTGATTTGAAACCCCACACGGGTGTTGGGATGATATTTGGTGTACACTAATCCCAATTATTTAATTATTGTCGATCGATTGGTCGACAGACTGTGTAAGCGTCGATTATTTATATTTGATGCTTATGCAGTTGTGTGGTGCACTTTGGTTGATGGTTGATTATTTTTCAAAGCTATTATATACATGTGTTGTATGGCATCCATATAATTAACATTATATGGTGATTGATTGGGCCTCATTCCAATCGGGAAAATAAGGAATATTATAAAAGAAAATTCATGTGTTGAATATAAAAATAGTCATGTGTTGACGATATTCATGTGTTGAGTGGAATATTTTAATAATCAAATTTACATCTTTATCATATTTACAATTAGAATCTACTTCTCAGTAGAAGTCTAATTAGAATCAAACGATAGATACCATAGTTTTATAAAATATTTTACATAACAAAAATAGTGATGTGTTGACAGTACTCATGTGTTGAGATTAGTCGTGTGTTGAAAGAAATATAGATTCATGTGTTGAATGGGATAAATATTCATTTGTTGAATAGAATAAAGAAGTTGTGAAAAATATAAAGCCGTGTTGATTAGTTTTGCGCCATTTTGACGTGAACGATATTTATATCGATTTTATTCAAATTGAAATGAATATTATAGCAAATTCGAATTGAAAAGAAAATGAATTTGAATTGAATATAAAAGGACTTCGAATGGAATTGAATATAAAACAAATTCAAGTTGAATTGAAAACGAACTGAAATTTAATTGAATTCGAATCGAAATTAAATTGAAACCAATTTGAATTGAAACGAATTTGAATTGAAATGAATTTGAATTCGAATTAAATAAAATGGAAATGAATTCGAGTTGAATTGAAATCAAATCGATTTGAAATTGAATGTAGAAGTTGAATTGTTTTAGAAACGAATTTAAAACGATTTATAAAATTCGTTTTAAATAGAAATCGATGAAATATATATTATATTATATATATAATGGCCTGAATAGAACGCGCCGCGCCGCGGCAGTTCGTGAATTTCGACCATTTATTTCAAACGGACATTGCGGGAGATCCGACCGTCGGATTCTCCTAAAACCGGAACCGTTGGGTTCGTATCGAAAAGAGCTTTCCAATGAATATTAGAAATTTGAAATCTAACGGTTGGATTTGGAGTTATGTCCAAATCAAATTCGAAAAAGGTCGATGTAAGTGCAGTTCGATGGCCGTTGTTGGAAATCGACTGTACGGGCCTTGATAGAATTATTGAAAATATCTATAATTTGTGTAAAATTATAATATGTGAATTGGGAAGAATTGAGCTGGAGAATTCCACATTTGAAAAGATAAAAATAGATTTTTATCGAAATGAACTAGTTTTGAGCTAGAATTAAAATCAATTTATTTTTGAAATAAATAACTTGAATTTAAAGTGATTTTGAAAATAATCAATATTCCCAATACGTGGATTGGACTGGAGTTGAATCGAAATTATCTTCGGGATATTTCGATGTTGGATTTCGTGACTATACAGATATTGTTATGGGAATTTGAAAGATATATTTTATATCGTTATTGCCAATACGATATATGTTGGTTTCAGAATTTGATATTGAATATAAGCCGATATATTTTCGATTTAGAGCCTTGTATTTAATATCAAATGTGATTTGGGTTTGTCGTGAATCGTGTTTTAGAAGACATTGGTTCTTTAACCCAGTTAAAGACATAATATTGATTTTTGAGAAGATTAAAACTAAATGGAGTTTTAATGAATCTTTAATTAGATTAAAAAGTGAATTGATAATTTAAATTATTAAATCTGAAAAGTGATCGAGAGTGGAGTATCACCAGTTTTGCTCCAAAGCGATAGTTAAATCTTTAATTAGATTTGAACGTGAAATGGTAATTAATTTTACCGATAACACCATGGTGTTAGGAATGGAGTATCACCAGTTTTGCTCCATGGGATATATAGGTTGGGATTGGGAAATAAAATAAATAATTACTTCGGTGTGGTTCGTTAATCCCGACTAGTTTGAAATGATATCCAAAGGAAGATTAAAGAATAAATTTAGAAGAATTTATCTTTGATAAAATTAATGGGAACCTTTCCCTAAGAATGTGATTTTGTGAATAAAAGAATATTCTGAATTGGAATGAGGCGTTCATTGTGTTTGTGTAACATTTGCTAATTATATACGTGGGTTATTCAGAAAGGCCGGGTTATACCCATTCTGAATAACCTATTCGACGAGATGTCGAAGATGAAGACGGTGGTTGAAGACCGGAAGTCTTCACATCGTTTGGGTGATTACTGATGATCTTGATTGGGCTGTACACCCGAGATGAGGGAATCAGTTGGTGATCGTCCAGACGTACTTGGAGATGGATGGATATGCGAGGAAAGTGCCTCCGGTTTCGTTCATACCCAGAACGAACTTGTAAATGGATTGTGTGTCTGACATTGGATTTTATTCTGTGTTGATTGATCTCTATTAAATATACATCTGTTTGGCGGCGGAGAATTTATTCTCTTACTTAACGCCCTTCTCTGAGACGTACGAGCTCAGAGGTTGTATATCGATGGACATCAGTCGCATGGAGTGAATTGCCAATGTGGCATGCGTAAGTGGCAATTGATCAAGGCTTCTGTTGAAAAGCAAAGTCTTGTGGTTGATGATCAAAGCACGACCTGTGTGGCGTAGCTTTGTGTATAATGTGAATTCGCGAGCCTCACACCTCGGTATGAGTCAAAAACGGGAGATGGACCGCTGGGAGAGCACGATGTTTCTTTCTAGCTAGGGTGGTGTCAGTGACCTACCAGCCCTGACATTTATATACTTTTCACCTGTGTGGTTGTTGGATACGAGGCGCCTCGGATATAGGTCTGTAAGGACCGGGAAACGTGTGTTCAGGAATTGCCAATCCTCAAAAGTAAGAGAGGACCGGCCCAGCCGATTCCAAGGATCATAGTGGGGTCCTGAGGCATTTGCTAGAGTGTCTCGAACGCGGAGAGGAGCTTGCCCCTTGCCTCGACTCATGATGGAATCCAATTTCCAATACGTGTGTTTCGGTTTTATTTGTAGAACCTAGTATGGCGACATAGTGGTATGGGTCATTCATGCCGTCTATGATTGATATTTATGATTGAAATTGTTTTGACACTATACACCTATAATAGTATCAAATAATGTGTTTTAAACGTATCAAGCATGATTTGGCTGTTATAAGGTAAAAACCCTATCCTCCGGCGTGTGTTGCATTGTGTGATGGGACCTGGGTCTTATAACAGCTTCATTTTTCTTTATTTAGCATTGCGCTGTTTGTTTTATGCACTGGTATTCTTGGGAGGAAACCCGTTCCGTGTTATACGGCGTGGTCCCTTGATTTACCTAACTTTAAAATAAAGATTTATAACTGTTTTAGTTCTCACACCAGTCACATGACTGACCTGGAGTTTATTGTTTTAACCTAAACTCTGGGTGCCCTTATTTTCCGCACGGGCAGCTAGTAGTTTTGGTTTTGCAGATTTATATTCACAGGATCCTGATTAACAGCTGGAACGATGCTCGGAAAGCTCTGTATCCGTGTATCACTTTCAGTTGTGCTTTTGTATATTTTTCCGCTGCTATGTAATTTATTGTAATCTCTGATATTTGTCAAATGTAATTTATTCATTTTTACTCTGTATATTCTTGTATCTGATGGAATTGTTGTAATAACAATGAAATGTTCTTCCGTCTGCGTCCTTTTGTGTGTTGTTCTCAAAGTATTCGTGCTTTCCTTTACGGGGAAGTTACGGGTTCTTTCAGTTTGGTATCAGAGCTTTGGTTTACAGAGCTCGAGAACATGACACATTAGAACCATACGAAAGAATTCATCAGATATTGGATTAGCAATATCCAATTAGAATGACTCGTTAGAGATAGGATCAGTAGTATCCTAGAACGAGTGTGAAGAGTATATTTTTCAAATGGAAACAATTTTGTTTTGAAAATTTAAATCGTTTTATACATATTTGAATATTTATTTTGAATATGGACAATCCAATATATAAAGATTTCGCATATACGCGTCATGAACGTATATTCGAAGTTTTAATATACTGGGTAGATATAGAATCACATTCTAGACATCCGGGGATGATTCTGATGATGGTGCATCATCATCAGTATTCATGTTCGTGTTTCGAAGGTGTGATTTCTATATATTTCCATTAGACTGGTGTGAGAACCAAAACTAATATAGCTAGAATACATTGTTGTGAATTGGCATCAAAACATGATTTTTTGTATATATGTATCAAAATTATGAATTTGAAACTCTAATTCACTAATTGATTGATGTTTGTGTTGTTTGTTTATTTGTTTGATAATTTTGAACCATTTATGCCTACTTGTATCAAATATTGAACTATATTGAAAATTGGTCGCATTTGCTTGCATATACATATACTTACATTGAACAGGTCATAGCAAGGAGGCTAGAGCAGAGAATAAAATTTGTTTGCCCGACAAATAGGTACATGTTTACTACATAATTTACTGTTTTGTTTGGGTGATGATGATTTTCTGAGCCTATTGGCTAGCCACTTGGCTTTTTCTTTTTCTTTTTGAGATTAGAAGGACCGGGGAAGCTATTTGAAATTCCCCGATGCTCCCGGTGCAGGGGAGGTTATGGCGAAATTTTTCAAAAATTTAGGGTGTTAGCCAAATTTTTGAAAATTTGAAAATTCTCAGAAACTGAAAAGTTGGAGAATGGAAGCCAGATCGAATGTAGAGCTTAATAATCAAACCACTTTCGACTTTGTTCCTTTTCGGGGACGAAAAGTTTTAAGTGGGGGAGATTGTAATAACCCGCAAATTCTGGGCCAGTTTAAAATTTTTATTTTGGCAATTTTAGCGAATTTTGAATATTTAAAATGAATAATTTTAAATAATATCGACGAGAAATTTGTTTTGAATATAATTCAAACGTATATATTATATACGTCGTCGTTAGAATATAAATATTTATATATAATTATAAATAGGAATTGAAAATGGCGTGGTAGTTCGATAATTCGATTTCAAACTTCAATTGAACATACCGGGTGCAAAACAATCCGGATTTTAGTGAAACCAAAAACATTAGGATCTAATTGATGATACCTTTCCAACGAATCCGAAAGATCAAAATTTCATAGCGGGAATCAAAAGATATGTCCAATTGAAAATTCTGAATAGTCGCTATGGAATTCAGGCCCTTAAAAATAGACATTTTGCAAACGACCTCGGATTTCGACGAAACCACTTTTGTTGGGTCCGTGATGTCGAATTATTGCTAGATTCCAAATTTCATAATTTTTCGAATCAATATGTGAGTGTGGCAAAGGAAAACGCGTTTGACCAGTTTCAGTTGATTTTAATCGACTGGAAAATAGCCATTTTTCTAACAGTCTCAGAATTCGACGAAATTAGTTTTGTTAGGACCGTATCGTCAATACGAAGCTAGAAAATATTTTTCTGCAATTTTTAAAGTTAGTATGTGACCCCGGTAATTTGAAATGTACGTTTAAAATTCAATATAGTGATTGAAATGTAAATTTAACGAAAACTGATCGTAACGATCGAATTGGCCTACGTGGCATATCCCATTGTGTTCGGAATGGGGGTATTACGCTAGGAGCGATAGTCGTTGGGTTTGATTTGGGGTTCTTACTGTTGGACGAGATATTTTCAAATTAAAATATTAATTAAATTATATATATATATATATTAAAATCTCAAGCCCTAATTTTCATTCGCTGGAAAGAAATAAAAAAAATCGCGCCTCAATCTGAGAAAACCGACGACTGAAATCTCGCCTTCTTCCTCCTCCAAATCCAACTCATTCGTTCGTTAATCTAAGAAGCCACCAAGTAGAGGACCTCCAGCGTTTCGAGCTCTCCCTTTCTAACCGGAGGTGATCGCGACTAGGGCTTCGAGGTGGCCGATTTCTGGCCCAAAACTGGCGCCGCTCGACGTCAGGCAGCAGCTCTACGTGGCGATCGAACTGAAGAAGTTCGGTGGCGGTGGAAAGCTCCCTCCAAGGCGGATGGCGTGGTGCAATCGGATCGTCACCAAAGTGACTGTGGTGCTCGGAAAAAATCAAACCCTAGTTGAAGCTACTGGCGACTACGGTCAGAAGGAACAGTGGTGTTCCTGAAGCAGTTAAACAGGGTGATTTTTTTTTTTAGTTAAATCAACATTAGTTCAAAATCTGATTAGTTTAAATTCTGATTAGTTTTAAAATCTGTTTTGTTTCGAAATCTGTCTTGTTTAAAATCTGTTGTTTAAAACCAGTTTTGTTTTGAAATGTATATCACTTTGTTTTTGAAATGTATATCACTTTGTTTTTGAAATGTATATCAATTTGTTTTTGATTTTTAAATTAGAAAAGATTTGATTTTTAAATTAGAAAAGATTTGATTTTTAAATTAGAAAAAGTTTGATTTTTTTTAAATTAGAAAAGATTTGATTTTTAAAATATAAAAGATTAGATTTTTAAAATGAAAAGTCTATATTTTTTAAAACATAAAAGACTATATTTTTAAAACATAAAAGACGATATTTTGAGATGAGTAGTGAAGTAAAAATATAATTTTTTTATAAGGAAGATAATCAAAATATGATTTTTATATTTTTAAAGTATTAAAAATATAATCTTTACTATATAGAAGTGGTAAAAATATGATTTTTGGTTATGTAGAGAATTAAAAATATCATCTTTGTGTATGTAGCAAAATAAAGATCTGATTTTTATATACGTTGAAATGAAATCTATATTTTTAAAAAGGCGAGATCTATATATAGAAAATAGAGAAGTAAAATATGACTTTTAAATTGAAAGTGAATAAATAAAAATGTGATTTTTATTTTAAAGACATCAAAATATAAAAATGTGTGATTTTTATATATGTAGTGACTACGGGCAACGAAGGTGATAAAAAGGCGAGAATGAAGAAGATTCCTATAAAAGAAGAGTCAAGATGAGTGGATAGCTTTCGGTGAGAACTTCTCACTCTAAATTCTCTTTCTCTAGTTATATATATATACTAGGATGCAGACGGTGCTTAGTAGCACCCGACACCCGTCATCCACAGACCATGGATGGCTTGTTTGTTTAATTGTTTGGATGTGTAGTTGGTTAGTTCATTTGGTTTGAATTGAATTGTTTGGTGAAATGAAATTGATTTGATTGATTAGTGAATGGCGTGGGCCTTCACTAGACCGGGGATAAGGCTAGGCCTCGTCCCATTTCTAGTATCGTGCCGTTATGCCGCCGAAATTTTCTAAAATATGTTAGAAAAATAAAAATATCATTTTTATTGTGTAAATGAACTGAATAGAAATTCAAGTGTTGAAATAAATATTTTTGACGTTAAAAATATAATTTTTAACGTGAAAGTGAATAAATAAATATTTATAAACAAATCGGCCGATTTGTTTATTTACACTGATTTGACTGATATTGATTGGGTTGATAAATTTTACACATCGCCCAACTGCACAAACAAAAATGTGTGTTTGTTGATTTGAAACCCCACACGGGTGTTGGGATGATATTTGGTGTACACTAATCCCAATTATTTAATTATTGTCGATCGATTGGTCGACAGACTGTGTAAGCGTCGATTATTTATATTTGATGCTTATGCAGTTGTGTGGTGCACTTTGGTTGATGGTTGATTATTTTTCAAAGCTATTATATACATGTGTTGTATGGCATCCATATAATTAACATTATATGGTGATTGATTGGGCCTCATTCCAATCGGGAAAATAAGGAATATTATAAAAGAAAATTCATGTGTTGAATATAAAAATAGTCATGTGTTGACGATATTCATGTGTTGAGTGGAATATTTTAATAATCAAATTTACATCTTTATCATATTTACAATTAGAATCTACTTCTCAGTAGAAGTCTAATTAGAATCAAACGATAGATACCATAGTTTTATAAAATATTTTACATAACAAAAATAGTGTTGTGTTGACAGTACTCATGTGTTGAGATTAGTCGTGTGTTGAAAGAAATATAGATTCATGTGTTGAATGGGATAAATATTCATTTGTTGAATAGAATAAAGAAGTTGTGAAAAATATAAAGCCGTGTTGATTAGTTTTGCGCCATTTTGACGTGAACGATATTTATATCGATTTTATTCAAATTGAAATGAATATTATAGCAAATTCGAATTGAAAAGAAAACGAATTTGAATTGAATATAAAAGGACTTCGAATGGAATTGAATATAAAACAAATTCAAGTTGAATTGAAAACGAACTGAAATTTAATTGAATTCGAATCGAAATTAAATTGAAACCAATTTGAATTGAAACGAATTTGAATTGAAATGAATTTGAATTCGAATTAAATAAAATGGAAATGAATTCGAGTTGAATTGAAATCAAATCGATTTGAAATTGAATGTAGAAGTTGAATTGTTTTAGAAACGAATTTAAAACGATTTATAAAATTCGTTTTAAATAGAAATCGACGAAATATATATTATATTATATATATAATGGCCTGAATAGAACGCGCCGCGCCGCGGCAGTTCGTGAATTTCGACCATTTATTTCAAACGGACATTGCGGGAGATCCGACCGTCGGATTCTCCTAAAACCGGAACCGTTGGGTTCGTATCGAAAAGAGCTTTCCAATGAATATTAGAAATTTGAAATCTAACGGTTGGATTTGGAGTTATGTCCAAATCAAATTCGAAAAAGGTCGCTGTAAGTGCAGTTCGATGGCCGTTGTTGGAAATCGACTGTACGGGCCTTGATAAAATTATTAAAAATATCTATAATTTGTGTAAAATTATAATATGTGAATTGGGAAGAATTGAGCTGGAGAATTCCACATTTGAAAAGATAAAAATAGATTTTTATCGAAATGAACTAGTTTTGAGCTAGAATTAAAATCAATTTATTTTTGAAATAAATAACTTGAATTTAAAGTGATTTTGAAAATAATCAATATTCCCAATACGTGGATTGGACTGGAGTTGAATCGAAATTATCTTCGGGATATTTCGATGTTGGATTTCGTGACTATACAGATATTGTTATGGGAATTTGAAAGATATATTTTATATCGTTATTGCCAATACGATATATGTTGGTTTCAGAATTTGATATTGAATATAAGCCGATATATTTTCTATTTAGAGCCTTGTATTTAATATCAAATGTGATTTGGGTTTGTCGTGAATCGTGTTTTAGAAGACATTGGTTCTTTAACCCAGTTAAAGACATAATATTGATTTTTGAGAAGATTAAAACTAAATGGAGTTTTAATGAATCTTTAATTAGATTAAAACGTGAATTGATAATTTAAATTATTAAATCTGAAAAGTGATCGAGAGTGGAGTATCACCAGTTTTGCTCCAAAGCGATAGTTAAATCTTTAATTAGATTTGAACGTGAAATGGTAATTAATTTTACCGATAACACCATGGTGTTAGGAATGGAGTATTACCAGTTTTGCTCCATGGGATATATAGGTTGGGATTGGGAAATAAAATAAATAATTACTTCGGTGTGGTTCGTTAATCCCGACTAGTTTGAAATGATATCCAAAGGAAGATTAAAGAATAAATTTAGAAGAATTTATCTTTGATAAAATTAATGGGAACCTTTCCCTAAGAATGTGATTTTGTGAATAAAAGAATATTCTGAATTGGAATGAGGCGTTCATTGTGTTTGTGTAACATTTGCTAATTATATACGTGGGTTATTCAGAAAGGCCGGGTTATACCCATTCTGAATAACCTATTCGACGAGATGTCGAAGATGAAGACGGTGGTTGAAGACCGGAAGTCTTCACATCGTTTGGGTGATTACTGATGATCTTGATTGGGCTGTACACCCGAGATGAGGGAATCAGTTGGTGATCGTCTAGACGTACTTGGAGATGGATGGATATGCGAGGAAAGTGCCTCCGGTTTCGTTCAGACCCAGAACGAACTTGTAAATGGATTGTGTGTCTGACATTGGATTTTATTCTGTGTTGATTGATCTCTATTAAATATACATCTGTTTGGCGGCGGAGAATTTATTCTCTTGCTTAACGCCCTTCTCTGAGACGTACGAGCTCAGAGGTTGTATATCGATGGACATCAGTCGCATGGAGTGAATTGCCAATGTGGCATGCGTAAGTGGCAATTGATCAAGGCTTCTGTTGAAAAGCAAAGTCTTGTGGTTGATGATCAAAGCACGGCCTGTGTGGCGTAGCTTTGTGTATAACGTGAATTCGCGAGCCTCACACCTCGGTATGAGTCAAAAACGGGAGATGGACCGCTGGGAGAGCACGACGTTTCTTTCTAGCTAGGGTGGTGTCAGTGACCTACCAGCCCTGACATTTATATACTTTTCACCTGTGTGGTTGTTGGATACGAGGCGCCTCGGTTATAGGTCTGTAAGGACCGGGAAACGTGTGTTCAGGAATTGCCAATCCTCAAAAGTAAGAGAGGACCGGCCCAGCCGATTCCAAGGATCATAGTGGGGTCCTGAGGCATTTGCTAGAGTGTCTCGACTCATGATGGAATCCAATTTCCAATATGTGTGTTTCGGTTTTATTTGTAGAACCTAGTATGGCGACATAGTGGTATGGGTCATTCATGCCGCCTATGATTGATATTTATGATTGAAATTGTTTTGACACTATACACCTATAATAGTATCAAATAATGTGTTTTAAACGTATCAAGCATGATTTGGCTGTTATAAGGTAAAAACCCTATCCTCCGGCGTGTGTTGCATTGTGTGATGGGACCTGGGTCTTATAACAGCTTCATTTTTCTTTATTTAGCATTGCGCTGTTTGTTTTATGCACTGGTATTCTTGGGAGGAAACCCGTTCCGTGTTATACGGCGTGGTCCCTTGATTTACCTAACTTTAAAATAAAGATTTATAACTGTTTTAGTTTTCACACCAGTCACATGACTGACCTGGAGTTTATTGTTTTAACCTAAACTCTGGGTGCCCTTATTTTCCGCACGTGCAGCTATTAGTTTTGGTTTTGCAGATTTATATTCATAAGATCCTGATTAACAGTTGGAACGATGCTCGGAAAGCTCTGTATCCGTGTATCACTTTCAGTTGTGCTTTTGTATATTTTTCCGCTGCTATGTAATTTATTGTAATCTCTGATATTTGTCAAATGTAATTTATTCATTTTTACTCTGTATATTCTTGTATCTGATGGAATTGTTGTAATAACAATGAAATGTTCTTCTGTCTGCGTCCTTTTGTGTGTTGTTCTCAAAGTATTCGTGCTTTCCTTTACGGGGAAGTTACGGGTTCTTTCAATAATGATATGCCGACAAAAAGGTACAAGTTTATATTTCTATTGGATATAAGATTTATGAGCCGAATTGGCAAGCCGCTTCGCTGTTTGATTTTCTTTTGGGTTGGAGATGGCCCAGAGAGGCGAGTTGGAGATATTGACCAGTACAAAGGAGGTGCTGGAGAAATTTTTTGAAAAGTTAGGGAGCTAGAAAATTTTCAGGATTTTTGAAAATTTTCGTTGAATGAATAAATAATTCAATTGAAATTAAGTTGGTTCAGTTGAAACTGAAGTTAAGGAGTGAACAAATATGTTCTAACCAGTCGATAGGGTCGTTCTCTAACTTAGCAATTTCGAGGACAAAATTATTTTAAGTGGGGAAGATTGTAATGACCCGCACTGGCAGAGGTATTATGATTAATTTATTTAATTATATAAATGGTGGTTTAGAGAATTTAATGGTCGTGGAATTAAATAATGGTGAATATTTAATTAAAAAATTATAATAATTTAATAATATATTTAATTCTGAAATAATCAAAATTGGCTGAAATGGCGATATGGTGTGAGCTGGATCATCCGTGATATTTAATGCAGCTTAGAGTTGAATTATATTGGCGAATATATTCAATCGACGTCAGTTTGAACGTAGAATTTTAATATAATTATAATCGAGCTCAAAATGGCGCAATAGTTCGCTATTTGGCGATTTGAACTTCAACTAAATGTACAAGATTCGTTTTAAGCCGGATTTCTGTGAAACAAGAAACGTGTGGAGCTGGCGGAGTATATCTTTCTAGTGGAAGAGAAAAATGGGGATTTCGTCGTGTAGATTTTGAGATATGTCCAAATCAAATTTTAAAATAGTAGCTATAGAATAGTTTATCGACCGTAATGGTTTATTCAATATAACTAGAGATCGGGTTTGAATTTAGACAAGGTTCTTTTGGGACATAACGATAATTTAATTTTTAGAATTTTTCTGAAATTTTTTATTAATTAAATAAGCAACTTTTTATTTGGAGTATTTTGCACCCTATATCAATATTCTGGGGTTTCACAATATGAGTTAACCTACCGATATTTTTATATTTTTGGGATCATGGCACATTACTCAATTTAATGATATTTTAATATCAGTCCATGAACAAACAAAGTTCTGCATAATGGGGTACTCTCAAATGTAAAACAAATATCCTAACCCTAGACTTCATTTCTCCGATCAAATGGAAGGCCACGTTCCTTTCTTCTCAGCCGATCATTCCTCTCAGCCAAACAAGAAACGTGGAAATCAAATCCTCCACAAAATTCAAAGAACTAAAATCCTATAAATATCACTTTTTCCTTCCTTAAGACCTAACCTCCGGTCTTTGTAAACTCGAAATAAAAGTAGCGGCTCCTCTTTAAACTTCAGCTAATTAAATCTCAATGTATACTACACTAAATCAAGTGACGTTGGTTTCTTTGAGCTCATAGGGTCGAAAGCATCAACATGATATGCACAGTATTTTGTGCGATACAAACATGGGCTGTTCCATTTTGTCACAGCGTGGCTACGGTGAAGGAAAGCGCCGACGTGGAGGGGTGTAAACCAAAGCAATGTGAGGCACACCAGGTAGCAAGATCGAGGGGGTCTCCAGTGCTTGGTAGCGAGATGCGACAATGATTATCATGGTCTAGGGCAGTAGGTCGGTTCGAACAAGGTGGTGCGAGTTTCACCTGAAGGTGATAGTATGGTAGTATACGTGAAGGGATACTCGATGGTGAAAGCGGAATGTCGAAGGGTGGCTTCGAGGAGGAGAATACGGCAGTCAAAGCAATGGTGAATGGCGTTTACAGTAGATGCAGGGAGGCGGGATTGAAAATGGATTTGGGGAAGAAATGTGATGCAGGAAGGTGCACGTGACATGGAGGGTGAGGAGTTGTTTTATATAAATATAATTAGTTAAGTTAATTCCATTTTAAATAATCGTATTACTTGTAAAATTCGTAACTTCGCCATACGATATCAGAATTTCACGAAACAAGATCCGTTGGGATCGTATGGATGACGGCTACACACTGGAACTGACTGGGAGTGAATCGAAGCCCATTACAATTTATAGAAAAATAAATTGTCCGTCTGAATCGAGCGATGGTTATCGTTATTAACGATGATCGTCCAATTTGAGTAAATCTCACTAACTCTGAACAGTTTATAATTTCATGTTGTATTTTTAGAACTGTTAGAAATTGTCTGATTGACTGTGTGTTGACTGTTTGATTGAACTGCTAGTCAGTTAGTTGAATTTCTATATTAATTCTGTTTAACAGAATATATCATATGGAACTGAAAGTGATGTTATCTATATTGTTTAACATCTGTGATGTAGGGAAACAGGTTGGTGGATTCCTCATCATTTATTTTACTGTGATTCATATATTGTGATATATGATGTGATATATAATCTATTGTTGATTATGTGTGTTTGAACGATATTTATTGTTGTTATATGATATGATAAATACCATAAGAAATAGTGGATATGGGGAAGGGGATTTTCAAAGTGTATTTTGAAAATGAATTATTTATATAAAATCGATGGATTTTATATAGAAAAGGAAAAGAATTTTTATAAAAGAAATATTTATAAAATCAAAGGATAAGTTAGAATAAAAAGAAATCATTTGTAAAGTGAAGAACCGTTACTAAAAGTAAATCTTTATAAATAAATAGTTTATTCGAAAAGGAGTTAATCGATGTTAGTTAATCGATTTGAGAATAAAGTAAAAGGAGTTAATCGAAGTTAGTTAATCGATTAGAGGTAAAGTTAAAAGGAGTTAATCGATGTTAGTTAATCGATTAGAGTTAAAGTAAAAGGAGTTAATCGATGTTAGTTAATCGATTAGAGTTAAAGTTAAAAGGAGTTAGTCGATGTTAGTTAATCGATTAGAGTTAAGTTAAAAGGAGTTAATCGATGTTAGTTAATCGATTAGAGTTAAGCAAAGGAGTTAATTGATGTTAGTTAATCGATTTGAGTTAAAGAAAATGAGTTAATTGAATATAGTTATTCGAATAGAAAGAAAATGAGTTAATCGAATATAGTTATTCGAATAGAAAGTAAAATGAGTTAATCGAATATAGTTATTCCAATAGAAAGTAAATGAGTTAATCGAATATAGTTATTCGAATAGAAAGTAAAAGGAGTTAATCGAATATAGTTATTCGAATAGAAAGTAAAAGGAGTTAATCGAATATAGTTTATTCGAAAGGAGTTAAGTGAAATGAGTAAATCAATAGCGTTAGTCAAATAGAGTTAATCCAATAGTGTTAGTCCAATAGAGTTAATTGACAAGGGTTAATCGAATAGAGTTAAGTGAAAAGAGTCAATCGAATATAGTTATTCGAAGGAGGGTTAAGTAAGGAAGTTAGTAAAGGGATATAAAGTGAACTTTGTCTATTTCAAAGATAGAAATGTTGTTCAGTTAAGGTCTGAGAGGTTGTTCTACCCCCAACTTGATTGGCTTCGTTTTTAACTAAGGAATAGTTAAGGTTCGGCAGTAAAGGAAATGGTTTGAGTTGGCATAGCGATGTTTGTTTAAGCATCTGTCTAAGTCCAATAAAGAAGCTTTGGAAATGTTTTCCAAATAAGAAACCAGAAATGTTTTCTAATAAAGAAAACAAGAAATGGAAATGTTTTCCATTGTTAATAACGTATATTTTCCCAATTTAGAAAATAAGAAATGTTGAATATAGGGAAACAGGAGATAAGTAAATTAATGAAATAAAGAGATAAATGTTGAATGATGTTTGATCGATATAAATTTCCATTTGGAAATAATATCGTTGTTTGCACACCTGTTTACTTCGATAGTTAAATCACAGACTATCGAAGTTTTGACCATTTTAACGTTGTTAATATGGAGAGACCGGTTGGATTATTATCCAAAGAACCATCTGTATTGGCATAAGCGTTGCGAATCATATATGCCAAAGGAAATTGAAGACGGAGTTATGCAAGGGTTATCTTGTTTACAGAATAGTGCCTTCGGTTCATCCTGTTCCTGGATGACTTGTATGGACCGATGTCTGACAGAGTACTTCCAGACGATCACGTATATTGATTTCTCCAAATTGTACCAAGAGTGGAAGCGGAGAAGGAAACTTCTTTTAGCTAACACATAATGTATGGTTGAGGACGTCAATCGGTGATTTGATGGATTTGACGATGTGGCATTCAAAGTGAATCTGGTGATGATAAAGCATAGCTTCTAGCCTCATCAACCGGTAAATGACAGAAATCGGGCAGGTAGCATGGTTATGTAGGTCGCACCTATTAGGGTGTATAATCACCTGATCTAGAGTTTCATTTATTTCTAAAAATCTTTTGTCGATACTGTCCCATTCGGGAAACGGTTGCTGATCCCAACCGTTGGTGATATACATTCGATACACTCAAGCGAAATGAGTGGTCGGTCATGTATGGCCGGGTTGCAAGATGTTCTTGTTGAACCCAGTGTATTCCTCTCTAGAGGTACACTAGCGAAAGGTGGTTCCATACCTTGTCATAGTTGGAAATCCATTACCCAATACGTGCTTGCGGTTTTGATTGTATACTATATATGTAGGACGTGAGATGAAAGCGTTTCTGCTAGATGATTATATATACTGTGATTGATAGGCATTATTATAATATCAAAAGGTTTTTGATATAAAGTTATTTTGGATTCTCATAAGGGGAAAACCCGTTCCGTTATACGGCGTGGTCTTATGAGATGTCGATTACCTGCTTTAACTGTTTTAAACTGTTTTACTCACACCAGTCCCATGACTGACCCGGAGTTTACTTTGTTGTTTTCCCTAAACTCTTGGGTGCCTAAATTTGTATGGGCAGTCAAGTAGTCGGGATTTACAGATACATTGAAGAGCTGGAGCAGGAGGCTTCAGGATCATATAGTTATTATTATTCCGCTGTGTTGTAAGTGCTGTACTTTGATAATGATATGTATATGCAAGTACAAATGTATATTTCAAGTTATGTTATATATATTATATGTTATTCGTTCCGCTGTGAGGTTCGTGTTACTCTGATGTTGTGTTCTTCTTCTATTCTAAGTTTCTATCTTATCTTTCCTCACCCTCTAATTTCTTTCACTAATTACCAGGATTTTTAGGTGTTTTGGTTATCGACATCGTGTTTATGTCGATAACCAAAGTCGCTAAAAATCTGGGTCATTACACTATTATTACTTGATGGATAGAGAGGCACATCAGATATATCGGTTACTACAGAGCCGATGGATATTGAGTCATCTGGCTCACCCCATAGGGCAGGCTAGCATATAGTTTACGTTATTATTAACCTGCTAAGTATGGGCCGGCTCTGATAATCCAAAGGTCACTCGAGCTCTGATCCTGAGGCTCGGGCTAGACAATCTCGAAGTAGTAAGGACGATCCCTTTCCTTGGTTCACAGATGGAAATCCAACTTCCAATACGTGACTTTGTGGTTTTAATTGTAGAAATAGTATGGCGACATATTAGGATGAGGCACTATGCCGTCTATGATTGATACATTTATATTTGATTTTTTTTTAATACACTTTACACTATAATAGTATCAAAATGATTTGTTTTAAAAGTACCAAGCATGTTTGGCTATTATAAGCCAGCTTGCGTTGCATTGTGTGATGGGAACTGAGTCTTATAATAGCTTCATTTTTCCAAAAAGCATTGCGTTGTTTGTTTTATGCACTGGTATTCTTAGGAGGAAACCCGTTCCATGTTATAAGGCGTTGTCTCTTGATTTACTCTATTTTAAAATAAAGTTTTAAATAACTGGTTTAGTTCTCACACCAGTCACATGACTGACCTAGAGTTTATTGTTTTAACCTAAACTCTGGGTGCCCTTATTTCCACACGGGCAGCTGGTAGTTTTGGTTTTGCAGAAATTATATTCACAGGATCCTGGTTTACAGTTGGAGCTATATTCGGAACGCTCTGTATTCGTGTATTTCTTTCAATTGTGTTTTGTATTATTTTCCGCTGCAGTGTAATTTGTAAATCTCTGATATTTATCAAATCAATAATATTTATTCATACTCTGTATATTCTTGTACTGTAATAACCTGGAAATCTAAGCCAATTTAAAAATTTTATTTTGGCAATTATAGTGAATTTTGAATATTTAAAGTGAATTATTTTAAATAACGACGACGAGAAATTTATTTTGAATAGAAATAAAACGTATATATTTATTCGAATCATCGTTAGAATATAAATATTTATTTTAAATTATAAAAGGAATTGAAAATGGCGCGGTAGTTCGAAAATTCGATTTCAAATTTCAAATGAATGTACAGGATTCAAAATAAACCGGATTTTAGCGAAACCAAAAATTTTAGAATCTATTTGAGAATATCTTTCCAACGAATCCGAAAAATCAAAATTTCATAGCGGGAATAAAAAGATTTGCCCAGTTGAAAATTCAGGATAGTCACTATGGAATTCTGGCCCATAAAAATGGAAATTTTGCAAACGACCTCGGTTTTTGACGAAACCACTTTTGTTGGATCCGGGATGTCAATTTATTGCTAGGTTTCAAAATTCATAATTTTCTGAAGCAGTATGTGAGCGTGGCGAAAGAAAATGTGTTTTGTCAGTTTTAGTCAATTTTGATCGACCAGAAAATGACCATTTTTCAGGCGTTCTCAGAATTTGATGAAATTAGTTTTGTTGGGACCGTATCATCAATACGAAGCTAGAAATAATTTTTCTGGAATTTTTAAAGTTAGTTTGTGGCCCCAATAAATTGAAATGTATGTTTAAAATTGAATATATAGATTTATATTTAAATTTGAAGAAAACTGATCATAATAGCCGAACTGCTTACGATACATATCCCATTGTGTTTGGAATGGGGGTAATTAGCTAGAAGTGACAGTCGGTGGGTTTCGTTTAGAGGTCGAAATAAAAAGTTGCTTTTTGAGAATTAAAAATAATAAAGTTAATAAAAAGTCAACACTCTTTCCACCTTTACTGTTTCCCTTCCCCATTCATTTTCAGACAAATAAAATAAAATTAAAAAAGAAAAAGAAGAAAACAAAACCCCATCGCGGTCGCCCCCAGATGAGCCATCACTTTCGCTACCCCCCCTCCGACCTCTGCCTGCCGCCGCTACCCCTCCACCCCCGCGCTCCTTACAAATCGAGATTCTCCAATCCGCTAGAGCCCTAACCCAATCAAATCGACAACGCTGCAGTTCCAGGCCCCTTAATGGTCGTCGCTTCTTCCACCAGAAACCGCTCCCTCCCCCCTCAGTCTCCTCCTCCATCAAAGAACAGTAAGTTTTCTTTATTTAATTATTTTATTTTCTATATGATTAGTGATAAAAATCAGATACTTTGCATGTAATGAAATGAAGGTCATATTTTTATATAGAAAATGGTAATGTAAGGATTCGATTTTTATGAAGAAAATAGCAATGTAAATATATGATATCCAAGATATAAAATATAGGATTTCTCTATTTATAAAGCTTTGATTTTTAATGCATGAAAATTTAGATTTTTACTATAAGAAAGATTTTATTTTTAAATAAAGAAAGGTCATATTTTTAAATAAAGAAAGATTTTATTTTTAAATAAAGAAAGGACACATTTTTAAATAAAGAAAGATTTAGATTTTTATATATAGACAGACGTGATTTTTTACATATATGAATTAGCGATAAAAATATGATTTTTATATACTAGAGAATATAAAAATGTGATTTTTATATATGTAGCGAATTAAAAATATGATTTTTATTATTTGGGTAGCGGAATAAAAATACGATTTTTATTTAAATAATTTCGTTTTAAAAATTAGATTTTTGTATGAATAGTACAAGAAATAAAATGTGATTTTTAATATATATCGCGTGAAACAAATCTCGTGGGAAACACGGCGAAGATTTCCTACATATGAAGAGTCGCGGTGAATTGGTTTGGCTAGTCGGTGAGAACTCCTCACTTTAATTCTTGTTTTCTAGTTAAAAATATATATTAGGATGCAGACGGTGCTTAGTAGCACCCGACACCCGTCGTCCACAGACCATGGATGACTTATTTGTTTGATTAGTGTGTTGTGAAATTTGATTGTGTGGTGTGGAATGAAATAAAATATTTTATTGTTATAAATATTTTATAGTTAAAAATATAATTTTTAACGTGTATATAAAATAAATATTAATAAACAAATTGGACGATTTGTTTATGTACACCCATTTGACTGATATTAATTGGGACAATAAATTTTACACATCGCCTAACTACACAAATAAATATCTGTGTTTGTTGATTTGAAATCCCACACGGGTATTGGGATGATATTTGACGAACACTAATCCCGATTGTTTAGTTGTATGTCAATCGATGCGTTGACAGACTGTGTAAGCGTTAATTATTTATATTTAATGCTTATGCAGTTGTGTGGTGCACTCTGGATGATGGTTGATGATTTATCGTTGCTATTATATGCATGTGTTGTAGGGAATCCATATAATTAACGTTATATGGTAATTGATTGGGCCTCATTCCAATTTGGAAAATAAGGAATATTATAAAAGAAAAATTTATGTGTTGAATAGAATAAATATTCATGTGTTGAATAAAATATAAATTCATGTGTTGAATACAATAAATATTCATGTGTTGAATAAAAATACAAATTCATGCGTTGAATAGAATAAATATTCATTTGTTGAATAAAAATATAAATTCACGTGTTGAATAGAACAAATATTCATGTGTTGAATAAAAAAGAAAAATTCATGTGTTGAATAGAATAAATATTCATGTGTTGAATAAAAATATAAATTCATGTGTTGAATAGAATAAATATTCATGTTTTGAATAAAAATATAAATTCATGTGTTGAATAGAATAAATATTCATGTGTTGAATAAAAAAGAAAAATTCATGTGTTGAATAGAATAAATATTCATGTGTTGAATAAAAATATAAATTCATGTGTTGAATAGAATAAATATTCATGTGTTGAATAAAAATATAAATTCATGTGTTGAATAAAATAAAAATTCATGTGTTGAATAAAATAAATATTCATGTATTGAATAGAATAAATATTCATGTGTTGAATAAAATAAATATTCATGTGTTGAATAGAATAAACATTCATGTGTTGAATAAAAGCCGTGTTGATTACGTATGCCCCATTTTGACACAAACGATATATATATCGATTTTATTCATTTTTATAATGAATATAGAAAAGGAAGTGATTTCAAAATATAATGTTTTGAAAATATTATCATTTAGAGATTAGTGATATGGAATATTCAATTTTGATTAGAAATTGAATACAACATTGAAATCGTTTTGAAAACGAATTTAAAACAATTTATAAAATACGTTTTAAAAGGAAATCGATGAAATATATATATATATATATATATATATATATATATATATATTATATAATGGCCTGAACAGAACGCGCCGCGCAGCGGCAGTTCACAAATTTCGACCATTGACTTCGAATGGACATTACGGGAGATCCGACCGTCTGATTCTACTAAGACTAGAACCGTTGGGTTCGTATCGAAAAGAGCTTTCTAATGAATATTAGAGATTTGAAATCTAACGGTTGGATTTGGAATTATGTCCAAAACAAATTTGGAAAAGGTTGCTGTAAGTGTAGTACGGGCCTTGATAAAATTATTAAAAATAGTAATAATTTGTGTAAAATCATAAGAAATGATTTGGAAAGAATTAGGATGAAAAACTCCATATTTGAAAAGATAAAAATAGATTTTTATCGAAGTGAACTAGTTTTGAACAAGAAATATAAACCATTTATGTTTGAAATAAATAAATTGGATTTGAAAGGGTTTTAAAAGTAAACATAATTTCCAATAATTGAATTGGAATGGATTTGAATTGAAATTGTCGTTGGAATATTTCGATGTTGGATTTCGTGATTATACAGATATTGATATGGGGATTTGAAAGACATATTTTTATCGTTATTTCAAATACGATATTTGTTGGTCGTAGAATTTGATATTGAATATAAGCCGATATATTTTCTATTCAGAGCCGTGTATTTAATATCAAATGTGATTATTGGTTGTCGTGAATGGTATCTTTAATAGTACCGTTCTTAGGACTAACGGAGTTAAGAAAATCAGAAACTAACTGGAGATTAGTTAAGTTGGATGGTTTCTTGGGTATTGATCTGATGTTGGTTTCGGCCTTCGGGGTCATTACTTAGGGATTGTTCATTTTCTAATTTACGGTTAAAGGATGATGGAATAGAATGTGATTTTGGGTTTATCGTGAACCGTGCTTTAAATAACATTTGATCTTTAACCCAGTTAAAGAAATGATATGATTTCCCAAGTTAAATAATCATTAAAATTGATTTTTGGGAAGATTAAAACCAAGTGGAGTTTTAATGAATCTTTAATTAGATTGAAATGATCGAGAATGGAGTATTACCAGTTTTGCTCCAGGCAATAGTTAAATCTTTAATTAGATTTGAACTTGAAATGGTAATTAAATTTACCGATAACACCGTGGTGTTAGATATGAAGTATTACCAGTTTTACTTCATTGGATGAATAGGTTGGGATTGGGAAATAAAATAAATGATTACTTCGATATGATTCGCTAATCCCGACTAATTTGAATTGATATTCAAAAGATGATTAAAGAATAAATTTAAAGAATTTATCTTTGATAAAATTAATGGGAAACTTTCCCAAAGTATAAGGATATTTGAATAAAAGAACATTCTGAATTGGAATGAGGCGTATATTGTGTTTGTGTAACACTTGTTTATTATATACGCGAGTTATTCAGAAAGACCGAGTTTATCCCATTCTGAATAACTGATTCGACGACGTGTCAGGAGGAAGACGGTGGTCGAAGACCAAAGGTCTTCACATCATTTGGATAATTACTGATGATCTTGATTGGGTTGTACACCCAAGAGGAGGGAATCAATTGGTGATTGTCCAGACGTACTTGGAGATCGATGGATATGCGAGGTACGAGGTGCCTTCGGTTTCGTTCAGACCCAGAACGAACTTGTAAATGGAATGTGTGTCTGACATTGGATTTCATTCTGTGTGATTGATTTCTATTAAATATATATCTGTTTGGCGGTGGAGAATTTATTCTCTTACTTAACGCCCTTCTCTGAGACGTACGAGCTCAGAGGTTATATATTGATCATCAATCGCATGGAGTGAATTGCCTGTGTGGCATGCCTAAGTGGCAAATGATCAAAGCTTTTGTTGAAAAGCAAAGTCTCGTGGTTGATGATCAAAGCACGACCTAGGTGGCATAACTTTGTGTAGCATTAATTCGCGAGCCTCACACCCCGGTTGTTAACCAGAAACGGGAGAGGACCTCAGGGAGGGCATGTGTTTCCTTCTAGCTAGGGTGGTGTAAGTGACCTACCAGCCCTTACATTTATATTATTTTCACCTATGTGGTTGTTGCTGTTACGAGGCGCCTCGGATATATCGGTGACTATGTGGAGCCGATGGAGTAATTTGGCTCATTGATGCCCCAAAGAGCGAGGAAACGCAGTGTTCAGGATTATAATCCACATCGGTCGACCGGCCCTGACGATCCAAGGGGTAGTTGCGGCTGCTCCTGAGGGGCGGGCTGGAGCGTCTCGAATTCGGTAGAGGACGATCCCTTGCCTCGGTTCACAGATGGAAACCCAACTTCCAATACGTGACTTTGCGGTTTTGATTGTAGAGCCTAGTATTGGCGACATGATATATGGTACCCATGTCGTCTATGATTGATACTTATGATTGAAATTGTTTTGACACTATACACTTATAGTAATAATAAAACATGAAATTTAGCGTATCAATCATTCTTTGGCTATTATAAGGTAAAACCCTATCCTCCAGCATGTGTTGCATTGTTTGATGGGATCTGGGTCTTATAATAGCTTAATTGTTCTTTATTTAGCATTGTGCTGTTGTTTTATGCACTGGTATTTTTGGGAGGAAACCCGTTCCGTGTTCTATGGAGTGGTCCCTTGATTTACCTAACTTTAAAAAATAAAGATTAGTAACTGCTTTAGTTCTCACACCAGTCACATGACTGACCTGGAGTTTATTTTTTTAACTTAAACTCTAGGTGCCCTTATTTTCTACACGGGCAGCTAGTAGTTTTGGTTTTGCAGATTTATATTCACGGGAACCTGTTTTACAGCTAGAATGATATACGGAAAGTTCTGTATCCGTATATCTCTTCCAGTTATGTTTTGTATTATTTTCTGCTGCAGTAATGTAATTAAATCTCTGATATTTCTGCTGCAGTAGTGAATTAGCAGGAATTTATGAATTTATTAAGTAAATTGTTAAGGCAAATACCAACTTCATTAATCATGAAATTATGAAGTTATTAAACTTTAAATTCGTTGGTATCCAAACCTCTCTTTTACAGTAGATTTCAAAAGCTGATTCTTGCTTAGGCTAGAATAGGTTGGATTTCAAAAGATAATGGAAGTTATGCATCTATCTTTCATGGGTCTTACCGTGTAATTACAGTGGAATCTTCTATATAGTTTGCACCATGATTGCAATGTTGAGTGAGTTTGTATCATGCAAACTGAGTTTACAAAATTAATTACTACAACTGATTTTATATGTATGTAGTACTTATATCTGCGTATCAGTAATATTTATTGATAGTTTCTTTTTGAGTGATAATTTTCAGTGCTACAGTGCTTAGAAATGCTCAATGCAATCAGCTTTACAGCCATTTTTGTCTTTGCCTTTCGTTGGTTTGCTGTTGGAGTATTGATGAATGATTTTTGAGTGTTGCTGCAGTTGGGGTATCGATTTGTTTTGTTTTCGGTTGTTTATTGTTTATGGATCTTGTGTAGGTGTTTTATTTGGGGTTCGGTCTTGCTTGTGCAGGGTCTTGAGGGTAGTCATCTTATGGTGTTTATTTGTAGCTTTGCATTAACACGGTGAAAGCTCTTAGCTTTGACGATGATGGGATTTTGTCTGTAGATATTGCTGCCTTTTTGATCGTCCTCAGACCTCCATGGATGTGAATAGTGAATAGTGAAGGAAGGTTGTGAATAGTGAAGTGGTAGATTTGTTTTGATGATATTGATTTTCTTGTAATAACATATGTAAATTAACGATAGTAGAATAAGATTAGAAAATATTTTATTTGAAAAAAAATGTAATGTTGAATGTTGAATATGTGATGAGTGATTAGTATAATACATTGATTATGAGATGTGTGTGTTCATATTAATTGTGTTGTATGTACATTAGGATTGTGTATTGAATGAAACACAAATTATGTGTGTAATGATATATACATATATACATATGTGTGTGTATATATATATAGATAGATAGATAGATAGATAAGAAGGGGAATAGTAGCGGATTACCAACAAAAAGGGAGGTTAAGTTTACCTTAATTTAATTTTCGTCGCTAATTCATTGGTAATTAATAAGGATTTACCAATGTCTTTTATAAATAATATTTTATTATAATTAATTATCCGTCGGTAAATAGTCGGTATATAAATTAAAATAAAATTAATAAATAAAATTTTATTTTTATTATAAAATTAGTGAAATGACAGAAAAATGTCGAAAAACTCATGCTAAAATCCATCGCAAAATCTGACACAAATACCGTCATGGTTTTTACCGACCAAACAGTTATGTAGGAAATCCGTCGCTAATGCCTGTTTAGCGATGGATTAGAAGCGGATTCTACCGCTTCTATTTGCTGTTTTTCTTGTAGTGACTTTTCTTAAAACTGATTTGGACAAAACTACAAATATAACCGCTAGATTTCAAAACTCTTATATTCGTTGGAAAGCCCTTATCTATACGAAACCAACGGTTTCGGTTTTAGGAGAATCCGACGGTTGGATCTCCCGTTATATCAATTTGAAGTTAATGGTCGAAATTCGTGAACGGTCGCTAAGCGACACATTCTATTCAGGCCATTATATATATAATGTATAAATCATCGATTTCCAATTAAAGCATATTTTCTAAAATATTTATAAATATGTTTTAAAATGATTTTAACTTTATTTCCAATTTTAAATCAAAATTGAAAATCCTATATCTTTCTCATATTAAAATTATAATATTTCCAAAATATTAAATTTTGAAATCACTACTTTTCGATATTCATAATAAAATGAATAAAATCGATCAATAAACCCGTTCGAGTCAAAAATGACATTTGCCACTTAAATTGGCTTCATGTTTTTATATTTTTGTGTCCATCCAAAGGTGGACATAAAAATCAAAATTTTATTCTACACTGAATATGATTTCAAAATATTCGTTGTTTTAAAATATTCTGTAACACCCCGTGTATTCTATAACAGTGAAATTCACAAATTAAAGTATAACTAATTTCAAATCAAAGAATTAAGGGAAACGGGATACGCCATTGCGTTCGTCTCGGAATTCTGCTTGAGATAGAGTCCGAGTTTGCGTAAAACGGACTCCGTATGAAGAAGATTTGGCCTCATGAAGTTTCAGAATTCAGTTTAAAATTCAAAACAGCTTAGAAAAACCAATTCAAAATTCAAAATCGGGCCGAATTGGCCAGGGCGGGAATTTTCCCGCCCAAGGCACCCAGGTCGACTTGGTAGTCGACCTGGGGCTACCCAGGTCGACTGGGTAGTCGACCTGGGTCACCCGTGTCGACTGCCAAGTCGACACGGTGTCGGCTGCCAAGTCGACACGGTGTCGACTAGCGTGTCAACCTGGCCCCTGAGCCAGGTCGAATCCAGCCCCCCTGGCTGGCCTGGTCTGTGTTTGGTCGATTTTCTGAGCCTTGCCTTGTCACTAGGGCTAGGTGTCAGCTCCTGATTGGTCTCTCCTTCAAACGAACAGCTATTATTAAACCAAGCTCCATGGACGGTCCTAATCAACTCACAAACTCTATAAAAAGGACCTAAGACTCACCCTAATTCACACAAACAAAAATGGAGATGAGACCGTCATGCTGCTGAGGAAAGACTAGGAATAGCCGTCAGGAATTGAGAGGAAATTAGGAGATAATTCGAAAGCTTAAAGCAACGTCAATTAAATCAAAACAACGACTACAACAAAGGATATCATCTCCAAATTCAGAATTCAGATTCCTGAATTGAAGATTCGTCATACGTTGTAAGTAGAGTGCTATTCCGATGTGAATAAATAATTGTGTTTTGATTTGTGCAAAGTGAGAAATGGAATTGTGGCGATAATAATTTATATTTGTATGTTGCTTTGATTCTAAACGATTTGGAAATGCTATGGTATACGATTGGATATTTGCAAGTATGTGATTTATGTTGGAAGTTAACAACCATATGTTGTGGTATTTTATTTGGGATTCATACAAGTATATGATTCATGTTAACAACCATATGTTGTGGTATTTTATTTGGGATTCATGCAAGTATATGATTCACTATTATGCCAATATGATGTACATACTTTTATGATCACTTTCAGTGTGTAAATGGATTCGACTAAGTACTATGGTTTATATGAATCTATGTTGGAATTGGCAAATCATACTTTCGTATTAGAAACAAAAGTAAGCATTTTTATGAACATGACTAAACTATGTTTGGTGTTATGCCTAGTTGAAACCATGTTTAGGCCTATGTTGTTATAAAAATCATATGGTGGTATATGTAACACATAAATTAAGTTAGATTTACATTCCAATTGCAAGTTTACGTGAATAGATTAAAAACCATGATTCATGTTTAGGTATGTTTATGCTATGATCATATGAATATAATGATTCATGTTTAAGTATGTTTATGCCATGATTATATGTTGTTACCATGCAAGTTCACATATGCCTAATTCATGTTAATTAGATCGTTATGTTGCAAGTTTATGCGTTCACACTCCCCTTTTTATGTCACTTAGAATATATAAACACCATGTTATAAGCCTCCCCTTTTTCATGTGGCTAAGTTGGGTTTAAATGTTAAACCCAACATATGTTATATTTTAGTGAACGTATAAAATGGGGGTAATGACGATGGGGTTAAAACACAGAACATATGTGTGGCATGTTTGACGCATGCCAACAACCATGAAAAACAATTAAGTGGCATAAATAAATTTTACCCAATAAAGATGAATTTGAATAATGGGCCGCAAATATTTACATATGAAAAGGAAAGAGACAAAATATGTAAATGTAGAAAATACGATGTGTTTAACTCGAGGTTGGATTGAGTTGTGATGTAAACCTGCCCGGAACCGCCCGGCTGTCCAGTAGTCACAACAATACCTATCCAATGTGGTTGGTTAAACACGGAGCCCAATAAGGACCCGAGGTTAGACTAAGTTGTGGCGTAAGACTGCCCGGACCCAACCGGCAATAGGCAGCCACAACAATACCTGTCTAATGTGAGAGGTTGAGGCTTTAATAAGACAATTAAGGCTGAATCAGGATTGATAGGATTAAGTAAATTATATTAATACTTAATCAAAATGGAACATGCTAAACTATACAGACTGATTGGGGGTTAGGTTTACAAAACACTTAACCAACTTAGCATGTTGGCTAGAAATAGAAAACCTAGTAGCGGGGGACCCTTTTCAGCAGTAACCCTACAAGGTGTATCAGGATACCCTGAACTAGGCAGGGTGGGGCACGATTACTGGGCTGACTGTAAGAGGTCAAATCGACGGCGGTGGTGCAGCAGTGTAGGTTCTAACAGGGTGCGGGGGTGCACAAACTCCGGCGCAGAAAAATAAGGCACTGGGCACCAGTAGCATACCTGTGCATTCTGGGATTGTGTCGGGCCGCCACCATGGGACTTGATACACCCCATGGTGGGACCAGCATAGGTAACTACAACAATGGGGGCCGTAAGACACATGTAACTAGGCGAGTAGGAGACGATCATTAGAAACGAATCACTTCACCCTGACTATGGGGTGCCTGTTGGGAACCAGTTTACATGGATGCAGAGATTAATATGGGGTACGATAGTATATTCGACTATAGACGACTTAACTTAGTTTATGGTACTTTCCCATTTCCAGTTTATACTTATCATACCCAGTTCTTTATTCATAGACTGAATAGTCCTAGACTTACTCAGGCTTTATGTCTGACTCTACTTTTCTTTCGTTTCCCCCCCACCCCCCCAGGTCCACAGGGAGGGAATACCGCAGCTTGACCAGTTTCCACATCCAGCTTGAAGAGAAGGAATGTATGGCTTGGATCTTTTTCGTTTTGGACTATGGCTTTGGACAGCAATTATGGGACTTATGCAGTTTACTTATGTTTTTATGCTTCTTTAAATAATGTAATCAAGACAGTTATGAAGATGTAATGGTTTTTGGAAGTATTGTAAGACAAGTTATGACATGGTTTGTGTAACACGTATTTTTGTTGGAATAAAAATTGCTGTTGTTTTCCGCTGTTCAAAAATATGTGTATTCATATCTGTCTTATATATCTGTGACTTATACTTATAAACCTCCACCAAAATTAGGGCATTCCCTTGAGAGTGACCCTAACGGAGGTGGGGTGTTTCATATTCTTTATTTAAAAGATATTCTAAATCGGAATGCGGCTCAATCAATTACCAAATAATTTAGTTATATGGATTTCATATATTGCATATATTCAACGATAATGATAAACAATCATCAGATAATCCATTCACATCCAAAGTGAAGTTTATAACTATGTGAGCATTAAAATAAATAAATAACGCTCATCACAGACCGTAAATCCATCGATTAACAATTAAGTAAATATTGGGACTAGTGTATGTCAAATATCATCCCAATACCCGTGTGGGGTTTTCAAACAACAACAGTTTACATAAATAAATCATTGGTTAATAGATTTAACCAATTCTAATTCAATTTTAATTATTTTCTATTTAACCAATTTTCACTGATTAAATTATAAATAAATCTTTATAATTTAATTTCAACAAACATATATTTTAACAAGTAATTATTTAATGTCTAACATGATAAAGGTGGTATTTCGTCTAATGAAACATATAATTTAACTAAATGACATTTCCATTTTAACATTTTCTAATGAAATGACATATTTGTTTACAAAATATGTCTTCTAATATCAAATAAAATGGAGTTTTATTTGCATAACTTATTTACATGTTTTCTAATGTCAAATAAAAAGAATTTTTATTTATATACACTTTCTATTCTTCTAATGACAAAATTAAAAAGGCAATTTTGTCTATACATATGTTTTCAAATGTCTTGCGAAAAAATAAAAAAGACAATTTCATCTATGTGTATGTTTTTAATTCTAATGACCAAATAAAAATGACTATTCTTACTCGTACACAAATTCAATGTTTAACTCGACAAATAAAATGAATATCTTTATTTGTTTAGAAATTAAATGTTTAATTTGACAAATAAAAATGACTACTTTAATTTGTCTACAAATTCAATGTTAAATTTGACAAATAAATATGAATACTTTAATTTGTCGACAAATCTAATTCAACATTACTAAATAAAATGATACTTTTGTTTGTCGACAATTCTAATTACACATAAAAATGATATTTTTATGTTGACGATTCTAACTCAACATAACAAATAAAAATGATAATTTTATGTTGATAATTTTTATTTTAACTTAACAAATAAAAATGATGATTTTATTTGTTTACAATTTCTATATAACAAAAATGATATTTTTTTTAACTATTTCATTTCAACAAAACATGATATTTCATTTTGACAAATCTAATATGGCAAACATGATATTTTATTTTGACAAGCCAAATAGGACAAACATGATATTTTATTTTGACAAATCTATATGACAAACATGATATTTTATTTTGACAAACCTAATATGACAAACATGATTTTTTCTAAATGTAATGACATTTATAAATGAAAGACGATTTTATTATAAAAAAACATTTCTAACTAAAATGACGTTTTTACTTTAACATGATATTTCTAAAAAATTATATTTTTAAGTAACATAACATTTGTGTAACAACCCGGGTTTCGACAGACCGAATTTTTCAAAATCCAACCTATCGGACCCCGAGTTGGGTGCTCTGGTATCCTGCAGAAAAGACAGAGAGAAAGAAACATGTCAGAGTTCGAAAAGCAGCTCACAGCGAAAGGAATAAAATATAATTTATTCAAAATAGCATTACCTTAATAATAATACTGCCAAGCCAGTAGTCAAGCAATACTATCTCTGTCATGAACCTAACCTGCGCATGTTGTGAGGAGGGGGTCAGAACATAAGTTCTGTGTGACTGGACTATAATAAACTCTTGTGTAACCCTACATGTACCGTTCAGTTATAATTTCTTGTTTATTAGGTTATTCACAATATTAGCACCCAAGGCCAAACCCATGTCATTCTCGTCCAATTACTAGTAGACTTAAACTAATACATCGTATATGTAATTTTTCCCCAACTCGTATAATCCTTTCCATGTATACGTACAGTCCTTTACCGTATATCGTACGGACTTTATCACGTAATTATATACTACTTCAACGTAGTGCCACCATTCTTGAAATCGTTTGGACTGCCACCCTTGATCTGGCTAGGTTTCCTTATCATGAACTATCGAGTTTTCAACTATGATTTATGCCACCTAGGACCACTGGGGATTATGCTACCTATTGAACGTTTTCTAGATTCGATAAGGGTTTATTCCACCTAGGACTACTAGGGATTATGCTACCTGTCGAACATCGCCCTTTTCCCACGTATGTATCGCGAATCGTTTCCGATGTCTAGGTGCACATGTACACTATATGTGCGGCCCGAGTCCCGTGACAGGGCTAAATCAAGAAATACGGAACTCGGTCGGGAGCTTTAAGTTATCTGTCGATGCAGATGTTAAGGTCTGTTTTTCTAGCAGTGGTTATGGTCCCACGTGACCCCTCCCTCAACTAATGAAAGGAAATCCAAGAAAATCAAGCATGAGAACTGTACTCCTGCCACCTACGCCCCACTTTCTTATTGGCCAGCCTCACCCACAACTAGATAGCAAGTATATGGTCTGTTGGGAGTTCTCTGCCTTTCCGTATACGTACTACGATTGACTGAAGATGGTAGGTAGACGACGAGTGCTATCACAGGGCTAAACAAGATAACGTCGCCTCACGCTCGTCCATCCTAGTCTTTAGGTTGCCTTATATTGCAACCAAGGCATACTCTTAGTTCTCCTACCGCAGACCTTAACTTCTGTGAGCCTAGGCGGATCATCTGCAACCTCATAGAGGGATACCAAGAGTACCCTCATGTTCCCCGAAGCTACGTGCTTCGTAACCCAGTCCGCTGGAGCATTTCTCGAAATAAGATAAACGTTCGCTCCTCGTCGTGTGTTTGTTAAGCGATGATCTACCGTATCGGGTTATTCATCTATTTATGGACTGGCTCAGTTTCCTTGACTAAGAATTATTACTTAGTTGTTCTTAACTAAGGTTTACCACTTAGTTTCATTTCCCGTTAATCTTGTTAACTAAGGTTTACCACTTAGTCCCCTTAACTAAGGATTACAACTTAGTTCTCGTTCTCGGCCGTTTTCTTAACTAAGGTTTACTGCATAGTTCCTATTAACTAAGGCTTGTTACTTAGTTATTATTCTCGTTGTTTTACTTAGTCAATTCTCGTTACCTTAGACATCAGACCACATATTCTCGCTTTATAATTCAACTTGTTGACTAAGGTTTTCCCATGAATTCGAGCATAACTTAAGTTCTCTTTTATTCGGTGATAGCGCATGGGTGTTTTCCCACAGTTCTTTCTTAGCTTACCCCATATTATAGGTTATCCCACCCTTCAGGTCTTACATTACATCTTAAGTCATAGTCTTTCTTTGTCCCTAGGACAGGTTTACCCCCTAATTAACCCTTCGACTGTTTCAACTTCGATTTATAATAGGTAGTTAACATTCCCTATTTCCGTTTTTGGTTAAGTTTTGTTCATATGTTCGTGTCGACTTAACCCCATCTCCTTATAACGTTCATTCACAAATTTGGTTAAGTGTTTTCTTTGAATTCATGACTTAACCCTACGAATCATGTGCCATGAATTATTAATGCACCACAACCTCTCACATTAGACTTTTTGTTGTGGTCACCGGTTATGCCGGGCGGTTCCGGGCAGAATTACACCACAACTCAGTCTAACCTCGGGTTTCAAGCGCGATATGACTAACTTCTCACATTAGGACCTATTGTTTACTACCACTGGTTAGGCCGGGCGGTTCCGGGCAGGATTACATCGCAAACTCACCCTAACCTCGAGTTAGCCACGTTTCATGTTTGGTTCATGTCTATTCTAATTGGCATATGTCAAGTTCATAATCATGTCAAAAAATATTAAGTTCATGTTATGCCAATTACCCAACTTACAAGCATGTTCTTATAAATGTCAACTACCAATTCATGCCATGTTCGTGTTCGTTTTAGATGTCAAGTTCATAAGCATATTCTAAATGTCATATTTCAAGTTTCATAATCTTGTCCCTATTTACATTACACAAATTACTCAACCATATTCATGTTCAATGCATTTCAATAGTGCCAAAATTCGAGTATCAAGTTCAATCTAGATGTCTAGTGTCAATTCCCCAAATCCAAGCTTTACCTAAAAGCCCCCAATTTATATTCATGCTTGTAATCCCATTAACAGGTTACGTCTATCATCAAATTCATAATTCATATTCATGTCAATTTCATGTTCAAGTTCTAGATGTAAACTTCATGTCAAATTCCAGATGTCAATTCATATCAAGTTTGTGTTCTTATCCAAATTCAAGTTATAATATAGGTTTTATTCTAGAGACATGTGCCCATTAACAAATCCATAAGTCAATTTCATGCTTAAATCAATGATGTCAATTCTACGCCAAACCCCAAATCATGTTCATGCGTATAATTCTAAATTTGGTTTACGCATTCAGGTTTTGTCAATGTTATATTACGCCCAACCCTCTTTGTAATTTATAACCAAACCCTCCAGTTCATGTCATAGCCTAAAACCGAGCGTTTCCCTTTTTCGCTTGCAATAATCATTCAATCGTATTTATTTTATGATAGATCTAGGCTCGAGATAGCCTAGCTATTAAAAATCAAAAAGGGAAAGAATAATAGGAGGCACATAATCGTAGGCATAATAATTAAAATCGAGCACATGATAATACTAAACATTATGGATTCAATCATTTAATTTCATGTTTACATAGGGAATGTTTGAACGATAAATAATAATTTTACACAAAAAGTGCATTATAACTCCACTCACAGTGTTTGTCATCTTCAAAATGTAGATCCTCGATTGCCCCTTTGATTTATGAATTGGATTAATCCTTGAACTGATTTCCCCCTTTCCGTTTTTGTTGCTTTTGATTCATCTTTGATTGATTTCATGTCCAATTCAATTTATCTTTGATTTCATATGCGACGTAGGTTGCAGATCTGAATTCCTTCTCTTTGCACAGTGATTTAGATCTAAGCCTCTTTTCTTTTTATTCATGGTTGTAGTAATTCTAGATCTCATTCTTTTTAATTTAAAGAATAGATGTTGTAGAGAAAAGAGAGAAGAATAGATCTAAGATTTATTTAGATCAATAGCTTAAGGAGGAAGTAGAAATCAAGTTAGAAGAGAGCCATGGCCTTGCCATGAATAGTTTTGGAGTTTACAATGATCCTAGGATGTTTATATAGGTGTTAGTCCAACGTACTAGGCGCAAAAACTCATCCAGGTGCTCAAAAATGAACCTGGACAGCTTCTGGGGCGAATTTCCCGCTTCTAGACCAAAATTCCCGCTCCAGGTCACTACAGATCGACCTCCCCAAGGGGGGGGGGTCGACACTATGGTCGACCTCCCCCCGGGAGGTCGACCCTATGGTCGACCTGGTCATTTTTTTTTCTGTTCTGGGCTGGGCTGTTTTCTGATTTTTCGCTGGAACTTCAGGAGGTCATAACTCCTTCATACGGACTTCGATTTTCAAAAATTCGAACTCTATTTCATGTAAAATTTCAAGAGGAACGCAATGGTGATGTCCATTTTACTTAATTCCTGATATTTAAATTAAATATCCCTATTTTACTGTCTTCTCTGTTACACACACTATTATCGAATTAATTTTTCTTCTCTTCCATGTATTAATTAATTCTCATTATACATCACCATTATCTACTTATATAAGCATATTTTCATAAATTTTATTTCATTTTTAATTATATTAAAAATGCGGGGTGTTACATTCTCCCACCCTTAAAGAATTTCGTCCCCGAAATTCGATAAGAGTAAAATAGATAATCCCTCGCAACATCCAATTAGTGTTCATCCAATTGTTGCAACATTGTGCACATGTGCAAAGTGAAGTACATTATAGTAAAGCATGTATGCCTAATTTGGATCCACCTATATGTATGCAAACTTTTAAAAGACTTCTCAAAACATGATGCTCACATCCTAAATATAGTTGCAGTTCTATATGGATGCAATATTTTTGAAAAATCAGAACATTTTCCATTCAAATTTTCCCGTACTCTTATAGAATAAGAGCATAGTTCATCCAATTTTCGCATCCAAAACCCTACCAACTATCTTTTAATTCGAGAATTAGAAAAATATAATTTTCCAAATTCGATTTCTTATGTTACGAAAAGGTATAAAACGAAAAAATTCATATCCTCCGTTTTTCTTTTCTGATTGTACTTGGATTTTTATATAACTATTCTATTAAGATTTCCTATTTTCTTATCCAAGCACAACCACATAAGAAAATTTATTTCTCGTATTTTCGACTTTATCTTGAAATAATTTCATATTTATTCATATTTTTCTTGATATTTTCATTTTCTTTCCCCTGTCTTGTTTTGTTGCTTTACTGAATTTATTGTTTTCTTGTTAGTTAGGCTATTCTTTAGCTTATTTGGCTTAGTCCAGTTTCTCATGTTTATATTATTTATTTATCTTTTCAAATAAGCTTTTCCGTTTTCTAGTCATATAGTATCCTACATAGCTGCAACTATGGGCCAAGGATCTTAAGACTTTATTACCTCTGACAATCGCGAGTCCACCTAACAGGGTCTATATAATTGATTGCCCTTCATCACCTAGTAGTCACTACTAGTCCATGCTGTGAATTACTAGCCTATCCTTTTCTTTTTCTCAAGCAACAATTCTAGGTCTCAATGCTTATGCAATCTACGGGAAATTTGTTTACCCATTTTTTTTTATAATAATAATCAAAATTTAATAGAATAGAGATTTCAAAAACTCCTTTTACAAAATACAACATTTTCCTTTCAAGATTTTCATATATGAGAACTAGTGAGCTATATATATATACTCCTTTTCATGAGAGAATTCTTTCAAAAGAAGAAATTGTTGTTTTACATAATATACCCCACTTTATTTTAAAACCCAATATGCACTTTTCAAACATCAAGATACTTTTAAGATCAAAACTCAGAAAATACCACAAACTCTTTTACAAATTCAAGTTCTTAAAAGCTTATTATTGGGTCAGACTCAAAGCGGTTTTTCCACTCAACTAGGCTTTCCTAGGTACTTTCACAAATTCAATTTTCTCGACTATATATATTCCTAATCCATTTTCACACTTTAACCTTTTTTTCCTAATTTCTAAGGTTTTACTTCTAGACCCACTACTCTGAAATACTAATATTTCAATTTCCATTCTACGGGATACTTTCTAGCTCCAAGTCATATTGTACACTTTCCCAACCACCTAATTGTTTCCAAAATTTTATGTCCATGCCTTTAGTGTACAAACCAATATCCCAATTCTTTACATGTCTAGTGGGCTACTATATGGATTTAGGTTTATATATATAATATATTTATTTTTTAGAAAATACAAATACGTTCACTCATTATCGCCCTAAGACCACTAAACCGAAGCTCTGATACCAGAAGTAACAACCCGGGTTTCGACAGACCGAATTTTTCAAAATCCAATCCATCGGACCCCCAGTTGGGTGCTCTGGTATCCTGCAGAAAATACAGAGAGAAAGAAACATGTCAGAGTTCGCAAAGCAGCTCACAGCGGAAGGAATAAAATATAATTTATTTAAAATAGCATTACCTTAATAATAATAATGCCAAGCCAGTAGTCAAGCAATACTATCTCTGTCATGAACCTAACCTGCGCATGTTGTGAGGAGGGGGTCAGAACATAAGTTCTGTGTGACTGGACTATAATAAACTCTTGTGTAACCCTACATGTACCGTTCAGTTATAATTTCTTGTTTATTAGGTTATTCACAATATTAGCACCCAAGGCCAAACCCATGTCATTCTCATCCAATTACTAGTAGACTTAACCTAATACATCGTATATGTAATTTTTCCCCAACTCGTATAATTCTTTCAATGTATACGTACAATCCCTTACCGCATACCGTACGGGCTTTATCACGTAATTCTATACTACTTCAAAGTAGTGCCACCATTCTTGAAATCGTTTGGACTGCCACCCTTGATCTGGCTAGGTTTCCTTATCATGAACTATCGAGTGTTCAACTAGGATTTATGCCACCTAGGACCACTTGGGATTATGCTACCTATTGAACGTTTTCTAGATTCGATTAGGGTTTATGCCACCTAGGACTACTAGGGATTATGCTACCTGTCAAAAAGCGCCCTTTTCCCACGTATGTATCGCGAATCGTTTCCGATGTCTAGGTGCACATGTACACTATATGTGCAGCCCGAGTCCCGTGACAGGGCTAAATCAAGAAATACGGAACTCGGTCGGGAGCTTTAAGTTATCTGCCGATGCAGATACTAAGGTCTGTTTTTCTACCAGTGGTTATGGTCCCACGTGACCCCTCCCTCAACTAATGAAAGGCAATCCAAGAAAATCAAGTACGAGAACTGTACTCCTGCCACCTACGCCCCACTTTCCTATTAGCCAGCCTCACCCACAACTAGATAGCAAGCATATGGTCTGTTGGGAGTTCTCTGCCTTTTCGTATACGTACTACGATTGACTGAAGATGGTAGGTAGACGACGAGTGCTATCACAGGACTGAACAAGATATCGCCGCCTCATGCTGGTCCATCCTAGTTTTTACGTTGCCTTATATTGCAACCAAGGCATACTCTTGGTTCTCCTACCGCAGACCTTAACCTTTGTGAGCCCAGTCGGATCATCTGCAACCTCACAGAGGGATACCAAGAGTACCCTCACGTTCCTCGAAGCTACGTGCTTCGTAACCCAGTCCGCTGGAGCCTTTCTAGAAATCAGATAAACGTTCGCTCCTCCTCGTGTGTTTGTTAAGAGATGATCTACCGTATTGGGTTATTCATCTATTTATGGACTGGCTCAGTTTCCTTGACGAAGAATTATTACTTAGTTGTTCTTAACTAAGGTTTACCACTTAGTTTCCTTTCCCGTTAATCTTGTTAACTAAGGTTTACCACTTAGTCCCCTTAACTAAGGACTTAGTTCCCATTCTCGACCGTTTTCTTAACTAAGGTTTACTGCATAGTTCCAATTAACTAAGGCTTGTTACTTAGTTATCATTCTCGTTGTTTTACTTAGTCAATTCTCGTTACCTTAGACATTAGACCACATATTATCGCTTTATAATTCAACTTGTTGACTAAGGTTTTCCCATGAATTCAAGCATAACTTAAGTTCTCTTTTATTCGGTGATAGCGCATGGGTATTTTCCCACAGTTCTTGCTTAGCTTACCCCATATTATAGGTTATCCCACCCTTCAAGTCTTACATTACATCTTAAGTCATAGTCTTTCTCTGTCCCTAGGACAGGTTTACCCCCTAATTAACCCTTCGACTATTTCAACTACGATTTATAATAGGTAGTTAACATTCCCTATTTCCTTTTTTGGTTAAGTTTTGTTCATATGTTCGTGTCGACTTAACCCCATCTCCTTATAACATTCATTCACAAATTTGGTTAAGTGTTGACTTTGAATTCATGACTTAACCCTACATATCATGTGCCATTAATTATTAATGCACCACAACCTCTCACATTAGACCTGTTGTTGTGGTCACTGGTTATGCCGGGCGGTTACGGGCAGAATTACACCACAACTCAGTCTAACCTTGGTTTTCAAGCGCGATATGACTAACTTCTCACACTAGGACCTATTGTTTGCTACCACTGGTTAGGCCAGGCGGTTCCGGGCAGGATTACATCGCAAACTCATCCTAACCTCGAGTTAGCCACGTTTCATGTTTGGTTCATGTCTATTCTAATTGGCATATGTCAAGTTCATAATCATGTCAAAAAATATTAAGTTCATGTTATGCTAATTACCCAACTTACAAGCATGTTCTTATAAATGTCAACTACCAATTCATGCCATGTTCGTTTTAGATGTCAAGTTCATAAGCATATTCTAAATGTCATATTTCAAGTTTCATAATCTTGTCCCTATTTACATTACACAAATTACTCAACCATATTCATGTTCAATGCATTTCAATAGTGCCAAAATTCGAGTATCAAGTTCAATCTAGATGTCAAGTGTCAATTCCTAAATCCAAGCTTTACCTAAAAAACCCCAATTTATATTCATGCTTGTAATCCCATTAACAGGTTAAATCTATCATTAAATTCATAATTCATATTCATGTCAATTTCATGTTCAAGTTCTAGATGTAAACTTCATGTCAAATTCCAGATGTCAATTCATATCAAGTTTGTGTTCTTATCCAAATTCAAGTTATAATATAGGTTTTATTTTGGAGACATGTGCCCATTAACAAATCCATAAGTCAATTTCATGCTTAAATCAATGATGTCAATTCTATGCCAAACCCCAAATCATGTTCATGCATATAATTCTAAATTTGGTTTACGCATTCAGGTTTTGTCAATGTTATATTACGCCCAACCCTCTTTGTAATTTATAACCAAACCCTCCAGTTCATGTCATAGCCCAAAACCGAGCGTTTCCCTTTTTCGCTTGCAATAATCATTCAATCGTATTTATTTTATGATAGATCTAGGATCGAGAGCCTAGCTATTAAAAATCAGAAAGGGAAAGAATAAAAGGAGGCACATAATCGTAGGCATAATAATTGAAATCGATCACATGATAATATTAAAAATTATGGATTCAATAATTTCATTTCATGTTTACATAGGGAATTTTTGAACGATAGATAATAATTTTACACAAAAAGTGCATTATAACTCCACTCACAGTGTTTGTCATCTTCAAAATGTAGATCCTCGATTTCCCCTTTGATTTATGAATTGGATTAATCCTTGAACTGATTTCCCCCTTTCCGTTTTTGTTGCTTTTGATTCATCTTTGATTGATTTCACGTCCAATTCAATTTATCTTTGATTTCATATGCGGCGTAGGTTGCATATCTGAATTCCTTCTCTTTGTGCAGTGATTTAGATCTAAGCCTCTTTTCTTTTTATTCATGGTTGTAGTAATTCTAGATCTCATTCTTTTTTATTTTAAGAATAGATGTTGTAGAGAAAAGAGAGAAGAATAGATCTAAGATTTATTTAGATCAATAGCTTGAGGAGGAAGAAGAAATCAAGTTAGAAGAGAGCCATGGCCTTGCCATGAATTGTTGTGGAGTTTACAATGAGCCTAGAATGTTTATATAGGTGTAAGTCCAATGTACAAGGCCCAAAAACTCATCCAGGTGCTCAAAAATGAACCTGGACAGCTTCTGGTGCGAATTTCCCGCTTCTGGACCAAAATTCCCGCTCTAGGTCGACCTTCCCAAGGGGGGGTCGACACCATGGTCGACCTCCCCCTGGAAGGTCGACCTAGGGGTCGAACTGGTCATTTTTTTCTGTTCTGGGCTGGGCTGTTTTCTGTTTTTTCGCTGGAACTTCGGGAGGTTATAACTCCTTCATACAGACTCCGATTTTCGAAAATTCGGACTCTATTTCATGTAAAATTTCGAGAGGAACACAATGGTGATGTCCATTTTACTTAATTCGTGATATTTAAATTAAATATCCTTATTTTACTATCTTCTCCGTTACACACACTATTATCGAATTAATTTTTCTTCTCTTCCATGTATTAATTAATTTTCATTATACATCACCATTATTTACATATATAAGCATATTTTCATAAATTTTGTTTCATTTTTAATTATATTAAAAATGCGGGGTGTTATAATTTGCTAAATAAATGGTATTTGTATCTTACATACATTGATTCTAACACAATGTCATTTTTATCTTACATAACATATTCTAACAAAATGCTATTTTTATTTACATAACATATTTCTAACAAGAATGTCATTTTTATTCTAATAAAACATTTCTAACAAGAGTGATGTTTCTATTCTAAATAAACATTTCTAACAAAAGTGATGTTTTTATTCTAAATAAACATTTTATACAAAAAAAATGGCGTTTTTACAATGCTAACATTTCATACAACAAAAATGGTGTTTTTATAATGCTAACATTTTATACAACAAAAATGGTGTTTTTATAATGTTAACATTTTATACAACAAAATGGTGTTTTTATAATGCTAACATTTTTAACTAAAATGTCAATTTTATTCTAATGTAACATTTCTAACTAAAATTTCATTTTATTTCTAATGCAACATTTTATAACAAAATGTGATCATTATTTCTAATATAGCCTTTTTAACAAAAATGACATTTCTATTTACAACCTATGATTCTAACTAAATTTCATATTTTATTTACAACTATGATTATACTTAGATGTCATATTTGATTTACAAAGTATGATTCTAACTAAACATCATGTTTTATTTACAAAATATGATTACAACTAAATATCATATTTTATTCACAACATATGATTATAAATAAATGCCACATTTGATTTACAAAATATATTTCTACTATGATCATGTAACACCCTGTATTTTCTATGTTTATTGAAGTAACGAGTTAAAGAATACTTAATTTTAAGAGTAAGAACCGAGGGAAACGGGTTACGATATTGCGTTCTTTCGGAATTCTGCTTGAGACATAGTCCGAGTCTGCGTGAATCAGACTCCGTATGAAGAAGTTATGGAGTTCATAATATTTCATGTTAAATCGGAATTAAATATAAATAATAACTAAATCGGAAGAGTAGTTCGAATTTCGAATTTAGGCAAAAGAGGCTAAGCGGGAAAATTCCCGCTCAGGGGGTCGACCCCCCCAGGGAAGTCGAAATAGGTGTCAACTGCCCTATAGGGGAGTCGACATAGGTGTCGACCCCCCTGTAGGTGTCGACTCCTATATTCAGATCCGAACAGTGACGATTTCTGACTCGCTGCTGAGTCACTAGGGCATAGGTGGCGGTTTCTGGATAGCTTTATCTGGTCTAGAAGGTTCTGATTGCTTCTGGATTGATCTTACGGCTCACATAAATCTAAACTTCTATATAAACAACCCCAACTCTCAACCCTAAACCACACAATTTCATTCCAAGGAACCGTCATGCTGTCCATGGTCAACCTAGCATAGTCACAATTCTTCTCCAACTAGAAAGCAAGTTAGAAGCAACGAATCAAATCCAAATAAAGAACCAATAGTCTACATCAAAGGATAGCTTTTCAGTTTCAGAAAACAGATCCCAGAATACAGATGCCGGAAAACAAGATTTTTCTTTTGTTTGTAAGTTTAGTTATTCTTTAGATGTGAACAAATAAAAGTCATGATTTGTAATAAAGCGAAACTAGAACTGTGCCTAGTTGTAAGAAAATGATGATGTTGATTCATGTCTATTCTTGTGACAATTCTATCATATATGGCTATGAGACTATTGTGGTTTATTGGACTTATCATGTTGTATGTTAAACCAATCATGTATTACATAAATTTGGTGACTCATTCTATGTTACATGCAAGTTTATAGGCTAAGTCATGTTCATATATGCCTATAGGTTTAGATGTACATCCTTATATGTTTAGATCTATGTTAATTTGATCCAACTCAAATTCAAGTTCACATTTACATGCCTAATTGGATTTGTGTAATTCTATGTAAGTTCCTATTCATATACTTAAGATTCATGTTAATTAGATCTAAAATGAAAGTTCATTGTTCTATGCCAAATTTATATGTCACATGTTTAGTTAGATCCATATTTTTTTATGTTGTTGGAATGGTACATGCTCTTTTCTTTTCCTTTTTGTTTATGAGTTAGTCTAAGTTGCGAGCCTAACGTTCTATGCGAATTATGCGAACGTATAATGGGGGTAACGTTGGGAAAAACATTAAATTACATATTATTGGCATAGTTTGGCTCATAATCATGTAAATGATTAGTAGCATGAAATGGTATAATTTATATACCTAAAAATTATGTACATGATTTAGAGGGTAAAATGGGGCATGACTTGGATGACAAAAATTATGGTTAATTTACATATAAATATGAAGGTTAAATATGTAAATTAAGTAAAAGACAAATATGCCTAACCCGAGGTTAGATTGAGTTACAGTGTAAGACTGCCCGGAACCGCCCGACACATCCAGCAACCGTAATAATATAGATCTAATGTGAGAGGTTAGCGCATTAAGCCCAAAAGAACCTGAGGTTAGATTGAACTACGGTGTAAGACTGCCCGGAACCGACTGTTACATCTAGCAACCGCAACAATATAGATCTAATGTGAGAGGTTGGTGCTTTAATGAATGAATTAAAGCCAAGGAACAGACAGGCTAAGAAGGCAGGGTTAAGTTAATTAAGGCAACACTTTACCAATACAACATGTTAACTAAACTGATGGATGGGGTAAGGTTAATTTGAGAACACTTAACCATTTTAACATGTTGATTAGGAAACCCCAGTAATGGGGACCCATTTCAGCAGTAACCCACATAGATGTATCATGGTACCCTGAACTAGGCAGGGTGGGGCATGGTTACTGAGCTGATTATAAGCGGTCAAAACAACGACGAGTGGTGCGTCAGTGTAGGTTCTGATGGAGTGCGAGCGTGCACGTACTACGAAGTGGAAAAAGCAGGCAATGGGCATTAGTAGTTATACACTGTGCATCTTGAATTGTGTCGGGTTACCACCATAGGATTTGATACACCCTATGGTGGGACCAGTACAAGTATCTACAATCAGGGGGGGCGAATGACACAAGTAGTAAACGTATACGAGTAGGAGCCGATCGATAAACGGGATCACTTTGTTATGAACATGTGAGGCTGGTTGAAACAATAGTCAGTAGGTGCAAAGAAATAGAAATGGGTGTGATAGTATATTCCGTTTAACTTGCCTTATCTTGCCTTATGTTATCTTGTTATTCTGGTATTGTCCTATTTTCGGTTTATTCATGTCATGATCCTTTTTCTTGTTCTCATGCTGAAAAATCACTGGACTTACCATACTTATGTCTGAACCGTTTTTCTTTCGTCTTCTTTTCTTCAGTTTTCCCCCTAGGTCCGCAGGGAGGGAATACTTCAGCTTAGTTCAGACCATTTCCAGCTTGAAGAGAGTAGATATATTGCTTGGATTTTCTTTTCTTGGGCTATGGCTTTGGATACACTCTTATTAGGGATTTATGCTGCCTTATTGTTATTTTATGCTTCTATATGTTTTAATCAAGACATAGATTTTGTTGTAATAATTTGGAAGTTGGTTTGAGACAGTTGTTGTAATATTTTGACTGAACTACGTGCTTATGAAATAAATTTAGTTTTTCCGCTATTTATATGTATGTCTTGTAAATTATCTGTATTTTTTACCTAAAACGCTTCACTGAAGTTAAGGCATTCCCTGTGTGAGTGGCCTTAACAAAGGTGGGGTGTTTCACTTGGTATCAAAGCTGAAGGTTTACCAGATTAGATAAAAGTTTTTGAAAACCATTTTTCAAAAAGAAGTTTAAAGAAGCATTTTTAAGAGAAGTGTTTTTTTATTTTAAAAGGCATAATCCCCAAAGCCATATGCACTATCTTTCTATCCTTTGTTTTGAATATTTTCTTTTTCGTTTCAGCATGTCTGGGGATCTTAATCTTCCAGAGGGCGTACCGGTACCTGGCTGGTTCAGAAGTTACCTAGAGGCTAGGGCTAATGATGCAGGCCCAGCAGTCGTTCCTCCTCCCCCAGCTGCAGCCATTACTCCTCCACCACGTGCAAATACTTTCTCGAAGATATGTGGAGACTTTCGAGCCATGGGTGGAAAGAACTTTAATGGAATTGAATCATTCGTGGAAGCAAGAAACTAGCTCATAGAAACCGAGAATTTGATTGTTATCTTCGAAGCGGACGACAGGCAGAAGATATAGTTGGCCGTATGGTTGCTTAAAGATGAAGCCTCTTATTGGTGGGAAGTTACTAATGCTGAGAGACCAGTTGAAACTTGAATGGATTTCATAATGAGGTTTGAAATGAAATTCCTCTAACAAGCTCAACAAAGCCTACAGATGGAGAAGTTCTTAGCTCTCAAATAGGGAAGTATGTCGATCAAGGAATACATCAACCAATTCAACCAGCTGGTTAGATTCTGACTGGAGTTAGTGAACACTCAACATAAGAAGGCTCTCCATTTTGTTAAAGGGTTGAATGAGCCACTTTATAGCTTAGCTATGTCCCAAATACCAATGGGTGCGACTTATGAGAGACTGGTGGACATGGAACTGTTACAGGAGGAAGACAAGGATGGCAAGAAAGAGGCAAAGGTGGAAGTACCTCAAGATAAGAAAGTGGAGGGATCACAGAATAAGAAGACGGATTCCAAGAAGGGCGGGAAGAATAACAAACCTCATGATAAGAGGAAGTGTAATTTTTGTGGCATTCCTGGACATCTGATTAAGGACTGCAGAAAGAAGAATAGGACGATGGGTGGTTGTTTTCAGTAAGGCGAGACATGACACATGGCTAAGGACTGCCCAAGAAAGCAAGGGCAAGGGCAGAGGACTGGATCTACTTCTGGAGGGCAGGTTCACGCTCTCATAGCACCTCCGCAAGAATGAGGTAGAAGTATTTCCGTTGAGAGTTCAGTTTATCTTTTTGGTCATCGTGTTCGTACACTCTTTGATTCTGGAGCATCACACTCTTTTATATCTACTACTTTAGTTGAATCTCCGCACCTAGACACCAATATAGTAGAGGATACCTTGGTTGTTTCAAATCCAATTGTGGGCTTAGCTTATTTATCAATGATTTGTTTGGATTTGGAAATTTCTATACTAAGCGTTGGGTTTAGTTGTAATGCCTATGTTTTGGGCTTCACAGGCTATGGGTTGATTCTAGGCATGGATTGGTCATCCAGTAATGGTGCCATCCTCGATTGTGAAAAGAGAGTGGTTAAACTTATGACTCACCTCGGTAACACTCTCGAAATTTCTTGTAATCCCATGAATCCTGTTATGCTTAGCTACTTAGAATCTCTTGATGCGTCTGTTGAAAACTTGCAGTTTGTGAAGACTCGGATGTCTTTGAAGAGGTGACGGGCTTATCTCCGAAGCGGGGGATAGACTTCCGCATGTACCTTGTTGATAATGCAAAACCCATTGCTCTACCCGTTAGACACATGGCTCCAATGACAAGGAAAGAGCTCAGCAAGCAAGTTAAAGAGTTTCTTGAAAAGGGGTTTATAAGGCAGAGTATTTCTGAATGGGGTGCTCTAGTGGTGTTTGCAACTAAAGCAGATGGTTCACTTCGCCTATGCATTGACTATATGGAACTAAACAAGCTAAGCAAGAAGAATAGGCACCCACTTCCAAGAATAGATGACTTGTTTGATCAACTTGTAGGTGCATCGGTTTTCTCCCAACTAGATCTGGCTACTGGCTTTCATCAGCTAAGAGTGGCTGAAGACAGCACTGATAAGACCGCGTTCAGAACTTTCAGATGGTTTCTTCGAATGGCTTGTCATGCCTTTCGGCTTGACAAACGCACCCGCTTATTTCGTTGACTTGATGAGAAGGGTGTTCAGGGAGTTCCTTAATAAGTTTGTAGTGGTCTTCGTGGACGACATTTTGATTTTCTTGAAGAGTGAGGAAGAGCATGCTTTGCATTTAAGGGAAGTCATGGATACTCTTCGTGCACATCAACTGAAGGCAAAATTCTCCAAATGCCATTTCTGGAGAGAAGAAGTAAGGTTTCTTGGACATGTGGTGTCCAAAGAGGGATATCTGTGGACCCCGCAAAAGTAGTTGCGGTGCAAGATTGGAAGGTTCCGCGGAATGCAACCGAAGTCCGAAGCTCTCTCGGGCTACCGGGCTTTTACTGAAAGTTTATTAAAGACTTTGCGAAAATCTCAGCCCCACTTACAAGGTTGACGAAGAAGAACCTAACTTTCGCTTGGGATTTCGATTGCGATGTTGCTTTCCAACATTTGAAAAGGGCACTAACAACAGCCCCGGTTTTTACATTGCCTGACGGGAGAAAATTGCTTAAAGTATACACGGACGCATGCGGTGCAGGATTAGGCACTGTCTTGATGCAAGAAGGCAAGGTAGTTTGTTACGGGGGAAGGCAATTGAAGGTACATGAGTAGAACTACCCAACTCATGATTTGGAGCTAGCTGCCATTGTTTTCGCTCTTAAGTAATGGCGTCATTACCTGCTAGGAGAAAAGTTTGAACTGTTTACTAACCATAAATCATTAAAGTACATTTTCTCACAGAAAGATCTCAACTTAAGACAACAAAGGTGGATGGAGTTCCTTGCCTCATATGATTTTGAGATTTCCAATACCCCTGGCAAGAGAAATGTGGTAGCAGACGCCTTGAGTAGAAAGAAGATGACCTTATGCCCTTTCTTTGTAGAAAGGCAAAGGTTGAAGTACATAGAAAACTTTGACTTTAGACCCTCCTCTGAATTTGTACCTGGTTTGTTAGCATCGCTAGAAGTGAGACCTACTATTTTGGACTCAATAGGAACCATGCAACGTGAAGACCCTCAGCTAGTTGATGTAATGGATAATCTATTTAGGGGTGAGACTTCTAGCCACCTCAATAGATACTCCATCGATGATAAGGGTTGGTTGAGGCGGGATGGAAGACTATGCGTCTCACAAGCAAGGGATTTGGTGAAGACGGTTCTCGAAGAAGCACACCTTCTAAGTTGACCATACATCCAGGTGGAGACAAGATGTATAAAGGCATAAAAAGGGTTTTCTTTTGGAATGGCATGAAGAGGGATGTAGCTGAGTTTGTCGCTAAGTGCTTGATGCCAGAAAGTCAAGGTAGAGCAGAAGAAGCCTGGTGGTTTGCTTCATCCTCTAGAGGTCCCACAATGGAAACGGGATAGCATTTCCATGGACTATATTGATGGACTGCCTAGGTCAAGAAGGGGCAATACCAGTATTTGGGTAATAGTGGACAGGCTCACAAAAAGCACTCACTTTATACCGGTTAAGAGTACGAGGACTGCCACATCGTTATCATCCATTTATCTTAAAGAAGTATTTCGACTGCATGGGATACCCTCTAGCATAGTGAGTGATCGAGAACCTATCTTTACGAGCGAGTTTTGGAGGAATTTGCAAGAGGCTATAGGCACACAGTTATGCTTAAGCATGGTCTATCACCCCCAAACCGATGGTCAGATGGAAAGGGTGAATAGAGTATTAGAAGACCTCTTGAGATTATGCATTCTTGACTTTCGAAAAACATGGGGAGGATCATCTTCCTTTGGTGGAATTCGCTTACAACAATAGCTACCAAGCCACCATAGGCATGGCACCCTTTGAAGCTCTATATGGAAGACCATGCCGATCACCAACTTATTGGTGGGAGTCTACAGACAAGCTCCTACTTGGGCCAGACATGATCAGAGAAACTTCAGAAAAGGTGGACTTGATACGAAGACAAATGAAAACTGCCCAAGATAGACAGAAGTCCTACACAGACAAAAGAAGGCCCGACCTAGAGTTAGAGGTTGGAGATAGGGTGTTCCTTAAAATATCTTCTTTGAGGAATGTCATTCGCTTTAGATCCGTAGGAAAGTTGGCACCAAGATTTGTAGGACAATTTCTATCATTGAAAGGATTGGGACGATGGCTTACAGAGTAGAGCTACCCGAAAGACTGGCTGGAGTTCATAATGTTTTTCATGTTTCTCAACTACGAAAGTGCTTACAAGAGTCTTCGTAAGTTGTGGAGCCAAGTATACTAGAGGAAGTAGAAGTGGAATGAGAAGCGACTATGAGAAGAGTTCCGACTCATATCTTGGGTACAGAAGTCAAAAAGCTACGCAACCGTGAAGTCAATCTTGTTAAAGTTCAAGGGGGTAATGCTGAGGAAGACGCGAATTGGGAAACTGAGGAAAAGATACGTGCAGCCTACCCATTACTTTTTAAGGGTACATCCTTGATCTCATTTTCCATAAGTTTATACATGCTTGTATCTACCTTTTTTAAGTATAGCTCCTCGGTCCTATTCTTTATCCTTAGGTAGAAACCAATGGATGTAAACATGTATTTGAAACATGTTATGATTAATGGTTGCAAGTGGTTGCTCGTGGGTGCATATACACACACATTAGGTGTTAGATCGGCTCAGTCACTTTCATGTTGCATATGCATATATCTATTTGTATATGGATTGAAACTGGTGTGTTATCATATGGACGTTGCATTCGTATGAATGATTGTGCACTCATGAAGAAAGTATGATTAGGAATAATTGCATACACAATGGACTCATGGCATTGACATAATTTGCATTAAGGAGGTCAACTGAATCAGTAGACCACCTGATTTTGCATTAGACAAGGACATATATACAAACTATACATACATTCATGAAAGCATTAGAAATCCTTTTTAAGGACAATGGATGCCTGTGTTTGATGGTTGAGTAGATGGGCGATTGGATGATAGGCTATACATTCTTCTTGACTTAAAGATTTCGGGGACGAAATCATTTAAGGAGGGGAGAATGTAACACCCTGTATTTTCCAAGTTTATTGAAGTAACGAGTTAAAGAATACTTAATTCTAAAAGTAAGAATTTAGGGAAACAGGTTTGGTCATTGCGTTCGTCTCGGACTTCTGCTTGAGATAGAGTCTGAGTTTGTGTGAATTGGACTCTGTATGAAGAATTTATGGAGTTTAGAAGATTTCATGTTAAATCAGAATTAAATATAAATAATAATTAAATCGGAAGAGCAATCCGAATTTCAAATTTAGGAAAAAGAGGCTGAGCGGAAAAATTCTCGTTCAGGGGGTCGACCCCCCCCTCCAGGGGGAGTCGACATAGGTGTCGACCCCCATGTCGACCCCCTATAAGGAAGTCGACATAGGTGTCGACCCCCCTTGTAGGGGTCGACTCCTGTATTCTGATCCGAACAGTGACGATTTCTGACTCGCTGCTGAGTCACTAGGGTATAGGTGGCGGTTTCTGGATAGCTCTATCTAGTCAGGATTGTTCTGATTGCTTTTAGGTTGATCTGACGGCTCACATAAATCTAAACTTTTATATAAACAACCCCAACCCTTAACCCTAAACCACACAATTTCAATCCAAGGAACCGTCATGCTGTCCATGGTCAATCTAGCATAGCCACCATTCTTCTCTAACTAGAAAGCAAGTTAGAAGCTACAAATCAAATCCAAATTAAAGAACCAATAGTCTACATCAAAGGATAGCTTTTCAGTTTCAGAAAACAGATCCTAGAAAACAAGATTTTTCTTTTGTTTGTAAGTTCAGTAATTCTTTAGATGTGAGCAAATAAAAGTCGTGATTTGTAATAAAGCAAAACTAGAATTGTGTCTAGTTGTAAGAAAATGGTGATGTTGATTCTTGTCTATTCTTGTGACAATTCTATCATATATGCCTATGAGACTATTGTGGTTTATTGGACTTATCATGTTGTACGTTAAACCAATCATGTATTATATAAATTTGGTGACCCTTTCATGTTATGTTACATGCAAGTTTATAAGCTAAGTTATGTTCATATATGCATATAGGTTTAGATCTACATCCTTATATGTTTAGATCTATGTTAACTTGATCCAACTCAAATGCAAGTTCACATTTACACGCCTAATTGGATTTGTGTAATTCTATGTAAGTTCTTGTTCATATGCTTAAGATTCATGTTAATTGGATCTAAAATGCAAGTACATTGTTCTATGCCAAATTTATATGTCACATGTTTAGTTAGATCCATATTTTTTTATGTGGTTGGAATGGTACATGCTCCTTTCTTTCCCCTTTTGTTTATGAGTTAGGCTAAGTTGCGAGCCTAACGTTCTATGTGAATTATGCGAACGTATAACGGGGGTAACGTTGGGAAAACATTAAATTACATATTATTTGCATAGTTTGGCTCATAATCATGTAAATGATTAGTAGCATGAAATGGTATAATTTATATACCTAAAAATTATGAACAAGATTTAGAGGGTAAATGGGGCATTACTTGAATGACAAAAATTATGGATAATTTACATATAAATGTAAAGGGTAAATATGTAAATTAAGTAAAAGACGAATATACCTAACTCGCGGTTAGATTGAGTTACGGTGTAAGACTGCCCGGAACCGCCCGGCACCTCCAGCAACCATAACAATATAGATTTAATGTGAGAGGTTAGCGCATTAAGCCCAAAAGAACCCGAGGTTAGATTGAGTTGCGGTGTAAGACTGCCCGAAACCGACAGGCATATCCAGCAACCGCAACAATATAGATCTAATATGAGAGGTTGGTGGTTTAATGAATGAATTAAAGCTAAGGAACAGGCAGGATAAGAAGGTAGGGTTAAGTTAATTAAGGCAACACTTAGCCAATACAACATGTTAACTAAACTGATGGGTGGGGTTAGGTTAATTTTAGAACAATTAACCATTTTAACATGTTGATTAGGAAACCATAGTAATGGGGACCCATTTCAGCAGTAACCTACATAGATGTATCATGGTACCCTGAATTGGGCAGGGTAGGGCATGATTACCAGGCTGATAATATGCGGTCAAAACAACGGCGGGTGGTGCGTCAGTGTAGGTTCCGACGGAGTGTGGGCGAGCACGTACTCCGGAGTGGAAAAAGCAGGCACTGGGCATCAGTAGTTGTACACTGTGCATCTTGAATTATGTCAGGTTGCCACCATAGGATTTGATACACCCCATGGTGGGACCAACACAGGTATCTACAATCAAGGGGGGGCGAATGACACAAGTAGTAAACGTTTACAAGTAGGAGTCGATCGATAAGCGGGATCACTTTGTTATGAACACGTGAGGCTGGTTGAAACAATAGTCAGTAGGTGCAGAGAAATAGAAATGGGTGCGATAGTATATTCAGTTTAACTTGCCTTATCTTGCCTTATGTTACCTAGTTATTCTGGTATTGCCCAATTTTCGGTTTATTCATGTCATGATCCTTTTTCTTGTTCTCATGCTAAACAATAACTGGACTTACCAGACTTATGTCTTACCCGTTTTTCTTTCGTCTTCTTTTCTTCCGTTTCCCCCAGGTCTGCAGGGAGGGAATACTTCAGCTTAGTTCAGACCATTTCCAGCTTGAAGAGAGTACATGTATTGCTTGGATTCTCTTTTCTTGGGCTATGGCTTTGGATATACTCTTATTGGGGATTTATGCTGCCTTATTGTTATTTTATGCTTCTTTATGTTTTAATCAAGACAGAGATTTTGTTGTAATAATTTGGAAGTTGGTTTGAGACAATTGTTGTAATATTTTGACTGAGCCACGTGCTTATGAAATAAATTTAGTTTTTCTGCTGTTTATATGTATGTCTTGTAAATTATCTTTATCTTTTACCTAAAACGCTCCACCGAAGTTAAGGTATTCCCTTTGTGAGTGACCTTAACAGAGGTGGGGTGTTTCAGATCATATTTCTAATGTAATCATTTTCTAAGGTAATCATATTTCTAATGAAATCATTTTTCTAATGTACAATAAAAATATGATTTTTATTATCTAAACAAATTTCTTAACAAAACATAAATATTTTTCTAATTTACATGTACAATAAATAGGATTTTTATTTTCCAAATTTTAACACACATGAATATTTTTCTACGTATAATAAAAATATGATTTTTATTGTCTACACAAATCTTATTGATTCATACTTAAAATAAAAATATGATTTTATTTGTCTAAACATGTTCTTACTAAACATGTACATTTTTCTGACATACACAATTCAAACCAGTCACTAATCGCAATAACAAACAATCGATTCAAATTTTAGATAACACATAAATGGATTTCACATTGCAATAAATATAAATAAATTTTATTTAAAAATTCAGAAATCTCACCATGATTTTAGTTCTGTACAGTTCAAATTTTGCATTCCCCAAATTCTAATTTGCTCCATTTCAGATCTGGTTTGTTCCATCATCTAGATCTTGATTTTTTGATTCCAACGTAACAGATTTCGTTCGATTCCGAAGTCGTATGATAAAGTTACAATATTATTTACATTTTATAACAAAATTGAAATAATTAGTAATTTAATTCAACTAATTACATTATTTATCCCCTAATCCTTCTTCCTCCTATCGTCTTCTTCCTCGTTCTACTGTAAAGGAGAACCCCAAATCGCAAGATCAAACCACCCCCATCACACGCCCATTTAGACCCCTAGTCGCCGATCCAACACCGCATCCTCGAAGCCCAGAACCTTCTCTACATCTGCCGATGACCACCTTGACACTCGCACCCTCCCAGCTCATGGAAAACATGACCAAATGCTCCCCCTTTGTGCTTTTGATTTTGTCTTTATAATTTTAGAGATTTACTGTGTGGATTAAGGGAAACAATGTTTGGAATCCCTAAACGTTTCAGCCATTGAACAATAAGATGGCAGCTGAGTTTGTTAGTGTTAGGGTTTTGATTTGTTTAAGGTTATTTATAATATTTTAATAATTTAATTCCTTGTTTTCCAGAAAAGCCCATTAACTTATACTAGCTCCAAATTCAGCCCAACCAATATTGCCCCTACCCAAGTACCCACCTTCCGGATGCAATGGACTAGGTCTTATCAGCCCATTTGATTGTCTCAGCCCACTTTTCTTTATTTTAAAATATAAATCATTTTAATATTTAATTTGATCCTACATTTTAATTTACAAGGGCTACATACTAACTCTAAAAATTACAGAAAAATTATATCTAGCTTTGTTTTGACGATACAGTCCTAACAAAATTAATTTCATTGAATTTGGAGACCGTTTGAAAAATGGCCATTTTCTGGTCGATCCAAATTGACTGAAATTGACAAAACACGTTTTCTTTTTCCACGCTCACATATTAATTCCAAAAATTATGAAAATTGGAATCTAACAATAATTTGAAATTTCAGATCTAACAAAAGTGGTTTCGTCGAAAACGGAGGTCGTTTGCAAAATGACTATTTTTAAGGGCTATATATTATGTTAAATTCTACAGCGACTATTCTGAATATTCAACTGGCCATAACTTTTGATTCCTGTTATGAAATTTCAATTTTTCGGATTTGTTAGAAAGATATTTTTGAATAGATTCTAATATTTTTGGTTTCACCAAAATCCGATTTATTTTGCATCTTGTACAGTCAGTCAAAGTTCAAATTCAAAATTTCAAACTACCTTGCTATTTCTAATCCCTTTTATATTCAAAATAAATATATACGTTCTAACTTCGATTTAAAATAAATTTTTAGTTATTATTATTTAAAATGAATTATTTAAATATTTAAAATCCATTCAAATTTCTAAAATAAAAATTTTAAATTGGTTCCAAAATTCCGGGTTGTTGCATTTTCCAAAGAAAAGTCTTCCAGTTTTAATATATTAAGTTGGAATGGAATGGAATTCGATTTGGTAATAATCGAAGTGAACTTCTGTGGAGGAAAACTGTTACTATATATGGAATTTAAAAGGCTTTTCCTTTATTCCATTTATATTATCGGTTGGATATCGAAGTTTATATCAATTATATATATATATATATATTGATCTGTTTTCCGTAAAATTCCATAAATAATGGAATGTGATTTGGATTTATCATGAACTGTGTTTTAAATGACATTAGTTATTTAACCTAGTTAAAGATAATATTAATTTCTTAACTTTGAATAATCATTAAGTAATGATTTTTGAGATTAAAACTGAATTAGAGTTTAATGAATCTTTAATTAGATTGGAATGTGAATGAGATAATTAAATTTATCGAATTCATGAAATAACCGAGAATGGAGTATCACAAATTTTTCTCCAAGCGATAGTTAAATCTTTAATTGGATTTGAATGTGAAATTTTAACACCCCAAATTTTTTGTAAACTGTAAATTAACAAATTAAAGTATAATTAATTCTAAATGAAAGAATTAAGGGAAATAGGTTACACCATTGTGTTCGTCTCAGAATTCTGCTTGAGATAGAGTCGGATTTTGCGGGAATCGGACTCCGTATGAAGGAGTTATGACCTCCGGAAGTTTCAGAATTCATTTTTAAAGTTAAAACGGTTCAAAATTTAGTTCGTATATCGAATTCAGACTCAAACTGGGTTGGGCGGGAAAATTCCCGCCCAGGCACCAAGTCGACCTGGGGGTCGACCTGGTCGACCATAGTATCGTCCTGGGGGTTGACCTGCCCAGTCGACCTAGGGGTCGACCTGCCCAGTCGACCTGGTTTGGCCCTGGCTGGCCTGGTCGGTTTCTGGTCGAATTTCTGAGCTTGGTTGTGTCACTAGGGCTGATTTGTCACATTCTGGTTGGCTCCTCTCGAAGTGAATGGTCTAGATTCATCTATGATCATCTGACGGCTCAAATCAATCTGAAATTCTATATAAACAACTTAAGACTCCAACCTATATTCACATAAAAAAATTAGTGACGGAGCCGCCATGCTGTCGGGAGAAAATTGAGAGGAGCCTCCACTTGTAGAAAAGCTTAGAGGCATGCCAAAATTAAAGTTAAAATAAGAATCAAATCAACGTTGTCTACCCAAAGGAAAGCAATTCAAATTCAGAATTCAGAAATCAGAACAAGACCGTCGTTTGTTGTAAGTATAGTGATTTTTCCGATGTGAATAAAAGTTAGGATTTGATTCGATGTAAAATGGAAATGGAATTGTGTTATTGTGTAACAACGATGTTAATTCATACCTATGTATTAAAATGGTTGTGGTATTGTGATGTTTGTGGTATAGTTGAATTGATATTAATCCTATTGTACATTTAGAATCACATGAAAGTTGTATAGTTCATGTTGTAATCGACACCTATATGTTTATGTGATTATATAGGTTGTATGTGATTAAGATTTCATGTATATATATGCTAAAACCTCTATGCCTAAGTTCATATACATGCTAATATGTTTATACAAAAGTTGCAAAGTCGATAATTGGATCCATGCCAAGATCCACTTTAATACATGTTTCATGTGTAGTTGGACATATGATTGGATCTAGTTCACTCATGCGATGAAATTATATATATACTTTATGAACATGTCATATTCTTATGCTAGTGATGTTCGATGTTATGCCTAGATCTAAACATGTTTAGGCTTATGTTGTCTAAATCATATGTTAATTCATGTGACACCAATTTGTTTATACCCCTATTTCAATGCAAGTTCACATGTATGTAGATTGACTTAGCCTATGTTGCAAGTTCACACATATGATATTCATATTGACTATTTTGCAAGTTCACACCTATGATGTTCATATTGATATGCCAAGAATGCCAAGTTTACACCTATGTCATGTTTATGTTTATGAATTCCCTTATGCCAATTTTGTGTGCACTAAATTAGGCTAAGTTTTTAGCTTAATATTATATGTTAAAAATCATGCGAACGAAAATTAGGCTAAGATTGTTAGCCTAATATTTAGACGGGGTAACGTTGGGAAAATTGATAACTTGACATAAAATGGTAAAAATATATGAAATTGGCATGTTTGTCACATGCCAAAATTGGTGGCATTTAAATGGTATAAATCCTTATACCAAAAATGTTAAACTTGGAAAGTGGTCCACAACATTTAATTGTTGAAAAATTTACATATAATAAGTAATAAAGACAAGTATGTAAATTTTGAAAATACGAGTATGCTTAACACGAGGCTGGATTGATTTGTGATGTAAACCTGCCCGGACCCGCCCGGCCTTCCAGTAGTCACAATAATACCTATCCAATGTAGGTGGTTAAGCATTGAGCCCAATAAGGACCCGAGGTTAGACTGAGTTACGGTGTAAATCTTCCCGGAACCGACCGGCACATCCAGTAACCGTAATAATGCTTGTCTAATGTAAGTGGTCGGTGCTTTAAAATGCTAAGGACAGACAAGTCAGGATGGTAGGGTTAAGTTAACTAAAACACTTAACCAATTCAACATGTTAATTAAACTGATGGGTGGGGTTAGGTAAATACAGACACTTGACATGTTTGACTCGAAAACCCTAGTAACGGGGACCCATTTCAGCAGTTACCCAATTAGGTATCATGGTACCCTGAAACTAGGCAGGGTGGGGCACGATTACTGGGCTGACTGCAAGAGGTCAAAAGCGACGGCAGTGTGTGCAACAGTGTGGGTTCTAATGGAGTGCGGGCGTGCACACACTTCAGGGCAGACAAACAGGGCATTGGAGGCACCAGTAGTTTAACCTATGCATTCTAGAGTTGTGTGGGGCCGCCACCATGGGACTTGATACACCCCATGGTGGGACCAGCATAGGTATCTACAATCTTTGGGGGGCGTAAGATACAGATGATTATACGTGTAGGACCCGATCTTTAGAAAGGGGATCACTTCACCCTGATCATGGGGCGCCAATTGAGACAATGCAAGTAGGTGCAGAGATATAGTGTGGGGTGCGATAGTATATTCGATTCAAACTGCCTTACCTTAGTTTATGATACTTTCCTATTTCCAATTTATACTTATCATGTCCTTTTTCTTATTCTCATAGTGAAGAGTCACTAGACTTACCAGGCTTTATGTCTGACCCTATTTTCTTTCGTCTTCTTTTTTTCCGTTTCCCCCCAGGTCCACAGGGAGGAAACAACCCAGCTTAGTCAGATTCTTTGCAAGCTTCAAGATAGTAGATGTACGGTTTGGACTCTCTTTCCTTGGCTATGGTTGTTGGACACACTCTATGGGGATTATGCAGTTTTAATTATGTTTTTATGCTTCTTTATTTAATAACCAAGACATAAATGTTGATGTAATGTTTTGGAAGTTATTATGTGACAGTTATGGAAAGGTTTTGTATGAACACATATTTATGAAATAAAAAGTCTGTTGTTTTCCGCTGCTTATATATATATATATGTGTTTATATATATTTTTCTTGTGTTTATTTGTGACTTTTACTTAAAAACCTCCACCAAAGTTAAGGCATTCCCTTTGTGAGTGACGTTAATGGAGGGTGGGGTGTTTCACTTGGTATTAGAGCACAGATTTACCAGACTAGATAAAAGTTTTTGAAGCTATTTTCAAAAAGAAGTTTAAAGAAGCATTGATTTCAAGAAAAAGAGTTATTTTTAAAAGGCATAATTCCCTAAAAACCATATGCATTATCTCTCTATCCTTTGTCTTGAATACTTTCCTTTTTGTTCCAGCATGTCTGGAGATCTTAACCTTCCAGAAGGAGTACCGATCCCTGGCTGGTTCCGAAAGTACCTAGAGGCTAGGGCCAATGGTGCGGGCCCTGCAGACATTCCTCCTCCAACAGTGGCAGCGGTTCCTCCTCGTGGAAATGCTTTCGCTAAGACATGTAAAGACTTCAAGGCTATGGGGAAAGGACTTTTATGGAACTGAATCATTTGTGGCAGCAAGGAACTAGCTGAAGGAGGCCGAAGATTTGTTTGTCATCTTCGAAGTTGAAGATAGGCAAAAGGTACAACTAGCAGTGTGGTTGCTTAAAGATGAAGCTTCCTATTAGTGGGAAGTTACCCATGCTAAGAGGCCATTGGAGACTTGGGAAGATTTCAGGATGAGGTTTGAGATGAATTTCCTCTCCCAAGCTGAAAGAAGCCTGCAGATGCAGAAGTTCCTAACTCTTAAACAAGGAAATATGACAATCAAGGAGTATGTCAATCAGGTTAATCAGCTGGCCAGATTTGTGCTGGATTTGGTAAACACCCAACACAAGAAGGCCCTTCGCTTTGTCAAAGGTCTGAATGAGCCTCTGCACAGCCTTGCAATGACCCATATACCCATGGAAGTGACCTATGAAAGCTTGGTGGACATGGCGCTGCTACACAAGGAAGATAAAGGCAAGAAAGAGGCAAAGGTGGAAGTGCCTCAAGAAAAGAAAGAGGGTTTACAGGCTAAGAAGACAGACTTCAAGAAAGGTGGGAAAAACAACAAAAACCGTGAAAAGAGAAGGTGTAATTTCTGTGGAATTGTGGGACATATAGCAAAAGACTGTAGGAAGAAGAAGGCAAAGATGAATGGTGGTTGTCTCCATTGTGGAGAGGCTGGACACTTGGCTAAGGACTGCTCAAAGAAGCGGGTGCAGGGACAGAGGACTGGATCCACCTCAAGGGGACAGGTTCACGCGCTGGTGGCACCTCTGCAGGAACGAGGTAGAAATATTTCTGTAGAAAGCTTAGTTTGTCTTTATGATCATCCAGTTCGCACTCTCTTTGATTCTGGTGCATCACACTCCTTTATTTCATTTTCCCTAGTAGAATCTCTGCACCTGGACACTAGTATGGTAGAAGATCCCTTGGTTGTTTCAAATCCAATTGGGGGCTCGGCTTATTTGTCGATGGTTTGCGTGGATTTGAAAATCTCTATTCTAAGTGTTGAATTTAGATGTAGCGCCTTTATTTTGGGCTTCTCAGGATATGGACTGATCTTAGGCATGGACTGGTTATCCAGTAATGGTGCCATTCTTGATTGTGAGAAAAGAGTGGTTAGACTCTTGACTCGGCTCGGTAACACTCTAGAAATTTCTTGTAATCCCTTGAACGATGTTATGCTTAGTTATCTAGAGTCGCTTGACGCTTCTGTTGAGAATTTGCAGTCGGTTAGATTGGTCTGGGAATATCCGGATGTCTTTGAAGAGGTGAATCCGAAGTGGGAAATAAACTTCCGCATATATCTTGTTGATAATGCAAAGTCCATAGCCCTTCCTGTTAGACACATGGCTCCAAAGGAGAGAAAGTATCTCAGTAAGCAAGTTAAGGAGCTTCTCAAGAAGGGGTTTATAAGGAGAAATATCTCGGAATGGGGTGCTCCAGTGGTGTTCGCCACCAAAGCAGATGGTTGACTACGTCGTTGTGTGGACTATAGGGAGCTAAACAAGCTGACTAAAAAGAATAGACACCCGCTTCCCAGAATAGACGATTTGTTTGATCATCTTGTAGGTGCGTCGGTCTTCTCCCAACTTGATCTGGCTACTGGGTTCCAACAGCTAAGGGTAACTGAAGATAGTATTGATAAAACGGTGTTCAGAACCCAGATGGTTTCTACGAGTGGCTTGTCATGCCTATCGGCTTGACAAACTCACCCGCTTATTTCGTGGACCTAATGCGCAGGGTGTTCAGAGAATTCCTCAATAAGTTCGTGGTGGTCTTCGTAGACGATATTTTGATCTTCTCAAAGAATGAGAAAGAACCTGCTCCGCATCTGAAGGAGATCATGGAAACTCTTTGAGTTCATCAGCTAAAAGCCAAATTCTCCAAGTGCCACTTTTGGAGAGAAGAAGTAAGATTTCTTGGACATATAGTGTCCAAAGAAGGGATAGCTGTAGACCCCGCGAAAGTGGAGGCAGTACAAGATTGAAAGACACCAAGAAATGCAACCGAAGTCCGAAGCTTTCTTGGGCTAGCCGGTTTTTAACGAAAGTTCATTAGGGATTTCGTGAAAATCTCAGCTCCACTGACAAGGCTAACGAAGAAGAATCTGGCGTTCGCTTGGGATTTGGATTGTGACATTGCTTTCCAACGCTTAAAAAGGGCTCTCACAACAGCCCCAGTTCTGACTTTGCCAGATGGAAGCAAGATGTTCACAGTATACACGGATGCTTGTAGTACGGGACTAGGCGCTGTTCTGAAGCAAGAAGGGAGGGTAGTAGCTTATGGTGGAAGATAACTGAGAGTTCATGAAAAGAGCTACCCAACCCACGACCTTGAGTTGGCCGCCATCGTCTTTGCGCTTAAGTCTTGGCGCCATTATCTCTTAGGTGAGAAGTTCGAATTATATACTGACCATAAATCGTTGAAGTATCTTTTCTGGCAGAAAGATCTTAACTTGAGGCAGAAAAGGTGGATGGAGTTCCTTGCCTCGCATGATTTTGAGATTTCCTATACTCCTAGCATAGGTAACGTAGTAGCAGACGCGTTGAGCAGAAAGAAGCTGACCCTAAGCCCTCTCTTTGTGGAAAGGCAAATCTTGGAGTATATAGCCAGTTTCGACTTTAGGACCTCCTCTGATTTTATACCTGGTTTATTGTCATCCCTAGAAGTACGACCCACTCTTTTAGACTCAATAGGGGCCGTACAACGCGAAGACCCTCAGCTTGTGGATGCGATGGATAAACTAATTAGGGTGAAACTTCCAGTCACCTCAATAGGTACTCCATCGATGGTAAGGGTTGGCTAAGGCGAGATGGAAGACTATGCGTCCCACAAGCAAGGGATTTAGTAAAGATGATTCTCGAGGAAGCACATCATTCCAAGATGACCATACATCCAGGTGGAGACAAGATGTACAAGGACGTAAAGACAGTTTTCTATTGGAGCGGCATGAAGAAGGACGTGGTAGATTTCGTTTCTAAGTGCGTGACATGTCAACAAGTCAAGGCGGAACAAAAGAAGCCTGGAGGACTGCTTCATCCTCTAGAAGTCCCACAGTGGAAGTGGGATAGCATCTCAATGGAGTTCTTTGACGGTTTTCCTAGGTCAAGAAGAGGCAATACTAGCATTTGGGTAATAGTGGACAGGCTTACTAAAAGTGCCCACTTTATACCTATCAAGAGTAGAAGGACTGCCTCGTCTCTAGCTTCTCTTTATCTCAAGGAAATAGTTCAACTCCATGGAATACCCTCCAGCATAGTGAGTGACAGAGATCCCATCTTTACGAGCGAATTTCGGCGGAGTCTGCAAGAAGCTGTAGGCACACAGTTATACTTAAGCACGGCCTATCACCCCCAAATTGATGGTCAGACAGAAAGGGTGAACAGAGTATTGGAAGATCTTTTGAGACTATGCGTTCTTGACTTCGGAGGGACTTGGAGGGATCATCTTCCTTTAGTGGAACTCGCCTACAACAACAGTTACCAAGCCACTATCGGCATGGCGCCCTTCGAAGCTCTATATGGAAGACCTTGCCGATCACCAACTTGTTGGTGGGAGTCTACTGAAAAGATTATACTTGGGCCAGACATGATTAGAGAGACTTTAGAAAAAGTAGACCTGATACGAAGGAGAATGAAGACTGCCCAAGATAGACAGAAATCCTACGTAGACAAAAGAAGGACCGACCTTGAGTTTGAGGTTGGGGACAGGGTTTTCCTTAAGGTATCTCCTTTAAGGAACGTCGTTCGCTTTGGATCCGCAGGAAATCTAGCACCAAGATTTGTAGGACCATTCCCTATCATTGAGAAGATTGGGAAAATGGCTTATAGAGTAGAGCTGCCTGAAAAATTGGCTGGAATTCACAACGTCTTTCATGTTTCTCATCTCCGAAAATGTCTACATGAATCTGCGGAAGTGGTGGAGCCAAGCATTCTAGAAGAAGCCGAAGTGGAACGCGAAGCAACTGTGGGGAGAGTTCCAACTCGAATCATAGGAACTAAAGTAAAAAAGCTACGCAACCGCGAAGTCAAGCTCATTAAAGTTCAGTAGAGCGACGCCGAGGAAGATGCAACTTGGGAAACTAAGGACAAAATACGCGTGGCCTACCGTTTTCTTTTTGAGGGTACACCTTTGATCTCTCTTTTTCCTTAAGTTGTGCTTGTATCTATCTTTTTAGGTATATCTCCTCGATATTATCCTTTATCCTTAGGTAGAAACCCTTTTGGATGTAAACATGTATTTGAAACATGTTATGATTGATGGCTACAAGTGGTTGCTAGTGGTTGCTTGTGGATGCATACAAACACAACCTAGGTTTTAGATCGGTTCAGTCACTTCATATTGCATATGCATATATGTATTCATATTTGTATGTGGTTGAAACTTGATGTATCGTCATATGGATGTCCCACTTGTATGAATGGTTGCGCACTCATGTAGAATTAGGAGCAGGGAAAAATTTGCATACATAATGGATTCATGGAACTTACATGATTCGCATTAAGGAGGTCAACTAAATCAGTAGACCGCCTAATTTTTGCATTAGATAAGGACATATACACACACTATGCATTGATCATGAAGCATTAGAAGTCTTTTAAGGACAATGGACGCTTGTGTTTGATGGTTGAGTAGATGGACGATTGGATGTTAGGACTTACGTTCTCCTAGACTTGAAGATTTCGGGGACGAAATCCTTTAAGGAGGGGAGAATGTAACACCCCAAATTTTCTGTTAACTGTAAATTAACAAATTAAAGTATAATTAATTCTAAATGAAAGAATTAAGGGAAATGGGTTACGCCATTGTGTTCGTCTCGGAATTCTGCTTGAGATAGAGTCCGAGTTTGCGGAATCGGACTCCGTATGAAGGAGTTATGACCTTTGGAAGTCTCAGAATTCAATTTAAAGTTCAAACAGTTCAAAATTTAGTTAGAATTTCGAATTCAGACCCAAACTGGGATGGGCACGAAAATTCCCGCCCAGGCACCAGTCGACCTGGGTGACCAGGTTGACCATATGGTCGACCTGGGGATCGACCTGCCCAGTCGACCTGGTTTGGCCCTGGCTGGCCTGGTAGATTTCTGGTCGAATTTCTGAGCTTTGCTGTCTCACTAGGGCTGATTTGTCACATTCTGGTTGGCTCCTCTCGAAGTGAATGGCCTAGATTCATCTATGATCATCTGACGGCTCAAATCAATCTGAAATTCTATATAAACAACTTAAGACTCCAACCTAAATTCACATAAAAAAATTAGAGATTGAGCCGCCATGCTGCCGGGAGAAAATTGAGAGGAGCCTCCACTTTTAGAAAAGCATAGAGACAAGCCAAAATTAAAGTTAAAACAAGAATCAAATCAACGTTGTCTACCCAAAGGAAAGCAATTCAAATTCAGAATTCAGAAATCAGAAAACAAGACCGTCGTTTGTTGTAAGTATAGTGATTTTTCCGATGTGAATAAAAGTTAGGATTTGATTCGATGTAAAATGGAAATAGAATTGTGTTATTGTGTAACAACGATGTTAATTCATACCTATGTATTGAAATGATTGTGGTATTGTGATGTTTATGGTATAGTTGAATTGATATTGATCCTATTGTACATTTAGAATCACATGAAAGTTGTATAGTTCATGTTGTAATCGACACCTATATGTTTATCTGATTATACAGGTTGTATGTGATTAAGATTTCATGTATATATATATATGCTAAAACCTCTATGCCTAAGTTCATATACATGCTAATATGTTTATGCAAAAGTTGCAAAGTCAATAATTGGATCCATGCCAAGATCCACTTTAATACATGTTCCATGTGTAGTTGGACATATGATTGGATCTAGTTCACTCATGCGATGAAATTATATATATACTTTATGAACATGTCATATTCTTATGCTAGTGATGTTCGATGTTATGCCTAGATCTAAACATGTTTATGCTTATGTTGTCTAAATCATATGTTAATTCATGTGACACCTATTTGGTTAGACCCCTATTTCAATGCAAGTTCACATGTATGTAAATTGACTTAGCCTATGTTGCAAGTTCACACCTATGATATTCATATTGACTACTTTGCAAGTTCACACCTATGATGTTCATGTTGATATGCCAAGAATGCCAAGTTTACACCTATGTCATGTTTATGTTTATGAATTCCCTTATGCCAATTTTGTGTGCGCTAAATTAGGCTAAGTTTTTAGCCTAATATTATATGTTAAAAACCATGCGAAGGAGATTTAGGCTAAGATTGTTAGCCTAATATATAGACGGGGTAACGTTTGGAAAATTGGTAACCTGACATAAATTGGTAAAAATATATGAAATTAGCATGTTTGTCACATGAAAAAATTGGTGGCATTTAAATGATATAAATCCTTATACCAAAAATGTTAAACTTGGAAAGTGGGCCACAATATTTAATTGTTGACAAATTTACATATAATAAGTAATAAAGACAAATTTGTAAATTTAGAAAATACGAGTATGCTTAACACGAGGTTGGATTGAGTTGTGATGTAAACCTGCCCGGACCCGCCCGGCTGTCCAGTAGTCACAACAATACCTATCAAATATGGGTGGTTAAGCATTGAGCCCAATAAGGACCCGAGGTTAGACTGAGTTACGGTGTAAATCTGCCCGGAACCGACCGGCGCATCCAGTAACCGTAACAATACTTGTCTAATGTAAGTGGTCGGTGCTTTAAAATGCTAAGGACAGACAAGTTAGGATGGTAGGGTTAAGTTAACTAAAAAACTTAACCAATTAAACATGTTAATTAAACTGATGGGTAGGGTTCAGTAAATATTGACACTTAACCACTTAACATGTTTGACTAGAAAACCCTAGTAATAGGGACCCATTTCAGTAGTAACCCAATTAGGTATCATGGTACCCTGAAACTAGGCAGGGTGGGGCACGATTATAGGCTGATTGTAAGTGGTCAATAGCGACGGAGGTGGGTGCAACAGTGTGGGTTCTAACGGAGTGCGGGCGTGCACAAACTTTAGAGCAGACAAACAGGGCACTGGGGGCACTAGTAGTATAACCTATGCATTCTAGAGTTGTGTGGGGCCACCACCATGGGACTTGATACACCCCATGGTGGGACTAACATAGGTATCTACAATCTTTGGGGGCCGTAAGACACAGATAATTATGCGAGTAGGAGCCGATCTTTAGAAAGGAGATCACTTTACCCTGATCATGGGGTGCCAGTTGAGACAATTCAAGTAGGTGCAGAGATATAGTATGAGGTGCGATAGTATATTAGATTCAAACTGCCTTACCTTAGTTTATGATATTTTCCTATTTCCAATTTATACATATCATGTCCTTTTTCTTATTCTCATACTGAAGAGTCACTAGACTTACCAGGCTTTATGTCTGGCCCTATTTTCTTTCGTCTTGTTTTCTTCCGTCCCCCCCCCCCCCCCCCAAGGTCCACAGGGAGGAAACAACCCAGCTTAGTCAGATTCTTTGCAAGCTTCAAGATAGTAGATGTACGGTTTGGACTCTCTTTCCTTGGCTATGGCTGTTTGACACACTCTATGGGGATTATGCATTTTTAATTATGTTTTTATGCTTCTTTATTTAATAACCAAGACAGAAATGATGATGTAATGTTTTGGAAGTTATTATGTGACAGGTATGGAAAGGTTTTGTATGAACACATATTTATGAAATAAAAAGTCTATTGTTTTCCGCTGCTTATGTATATGTGTTCATATATATTTGTCTTGTGTTTATCTGTGACTTTTACTTAAAAACCTCCACCAAAGCTAAGGCATTCCCTTTGTGAGTGACCTTAATGGAGGGTGGGGTGTTTCAGAAATATTAAATAATTTTACCGATAACACCGTGGTGTTAGATATGGAGTATTACCAGTTTTGCTCCATGGGATGAATAGGTTGGGATTGGGAAGTATAATAAATTATTACTTCGGTAAGGTTCGCTAATCCAGACTAGTTTGGATAAACTTAATTTGGTTTGAATTGATATCCAATGGAAGATTAAAGAGTAAATTTAAAGAATTTATCTTTGATAAAATTAATGGGAACCTTTCCCAAAGGATATGAATATTTAAATAAAAGAATATTCAGAATTGGAATGAGGCATATGTTGTGTTTTTATAGCACTTGTTTATTATGTACGCAAGTTATTCGGAAAGGCCGGGTTTATACCAATTCCGAACAACTAATTCGACGATAAGTCGACGATGAAGACGGTGGTTGAAGACCGGAAGTCTTCACATCGTTTGGATGATTATTGTTGTCTTGATTGGGCTGTACACCCAAGATGAGGTAATATGTGGTGATCGTCCAGACGTACTTGGAGATCGACCGGATATGTGAGGACCTTTCTCATGTATTGGAAATATAGGATAAGGAATAAGGTGCCTCTAGTTTTGTTCAGACCCAGAGCGAACTTGTAAATGGATGTGTGTCTGACATTGGATTTTATTCTATGTTGATTGATTTCTATTAAATATATATCTGTTTGGTGGTGGAGAATTTATTCTCTTGCTTAACACCCTTCCTGAGACGTACGAGCTCAAAGGTTTCATATCGATATACATCAGTCGCACGGCGCGAATTGTCAGTGTGGCATGCTAAGACGCAAATGATCAAGGCTTCTATTGAAAAGCAGAGACTTATGGTTGATGATCAAAGCACGACTTTAAATAGCATAGCCTTGTGTATAGTGTTAATTCTTGAGCCTCACACCCTGGTGTGAACCTAAAACGGGAGAGGACTTCAGGGAAATGCACATATGCTAGTTTCCAGCTAGGAGTGGTGTCATGGTATGGAGCCCAGACATTTTACTTATGTGGATGTTGCTTATTATCAGTTGATGGATAGAGAGGTGCCTCGGATATATCGTTTACTATGGAGCCGATGGATATTGAGTCATCTGGCTCATTTATGCCCCGTAGGGCAGGCTAGCATATAGTTTATGGTATTATTAACCCGCTAAGTGTAGACCGACCCGGACGATCCAAGGGTCACTTGAGCTCTGATCCCAAGGATCGGGCTAAACAGTCTCGAAGCGGTAAGGACGATCACTTGCCTTGGTTCATAGATGGAAATCCAACTTCCAATGTCTGCCTTTGCGGTTTTAATTGTAGAACTAGTATGGCGACGTAATGGGATGGGGCACTATGCCGTCTATGATTGATACATTTATATTTGAAGTTGTTTTCATACACTTTACACTATAATAATATCAAAATGATTTGTTTTAAACGTACCAAGCATGTTTGGCTATTATAAGGTAAAACTCTATCCTCAGGCTTGCGTTGCATTATGTGATGGGATCTAAGTCTTATAATAGCTTCATTTTTCCAAAAACCATTGCATTGTTTGTTTTATGCACTGGTATTCTTTGGAGGAAACCCGTTCCGTGTTATACAACGTGGTCCCTTGATTTACTCTATTTTAAAGTAAAGTTTTAAATAAATGTTTTAGTTCTCACATTAGTCACATGACTGACCTGGAGTTTATTGTTTTAACCTAAACTCCGGGTGCCCCTATTTTCCGCGGAGCAGCTAGTAGTTTTGGTTTTGCAGATATTATATTCACAGGATCCTGGTTTACGGTTGGAGCTATATTCGGAATGCTCTGTATCCGTGTATTTCTTTCAGTGGTGTTTTGTATTATTTTCCGCTGCATTGTAATTTGTAAATCTCTTGATACTTATCAAATGTATAATATTTATTCATGCTCTGTATATTCTTGTACTCTGATGTAAATTGTTGTAATAAGCAATGAAATGTTCTTCTGTTTGTGTTCTGATTTGTCATGTTCTCAGCGCAATCCATTCTTTCTCTTCTCTTCGGAGACTGGGGAAGTTCATTATATATGAAATGCCAGTATTGATTTTTATCAGTTTTTAATTATCACATATGTTGTACGGTGCCTGTTAGATCAACTCCCTCGTCCACAGACCATGGACGATTTAATTTACTGTATTATATTGTGACTGTGATGTGTTGAATAAAATATATATGCGATGTGAAAAATATATATGCGATGTGAATAAAATATATATATATATGCAATGTGGATAAAATATATATATATATATATATGAGATGTCAATAAAATATATATGAGATGTGAATAAAATATATATGCGATATGAAAATTATCGGAATGTTAAAAATATTTTTTTACCATATATATGCGATATATAAAATGGTCATGATATGGAATAAATATTTGTTCGCTAAAAATATTATTTTTCGCTTATATATGAGATATATTAAATGGTCATGTATTAAAATAAATATAGGTTGGCTAAAAACATGATTTTTAACATGCATATGAGATATATAAAATGGTCATATCTTGAAATAAATATTTGTTCGCTAAAAACATTATTTTTAGCTTATATAGGCGATGAATAAAATTGTCATGTAATGGGAAAATTATTGGATTGTTAAAAATATTATTTTTAACATACATATGCACTGTATAAAATTGTTATGTAATAGAATATTCAATTTTGATGAAATTGAAATGGAAGTTGGAATCATGTTTAAAATGAATTAATAAAATACATTTTAAATGGAAATCGATGAAATATATAAATATTATATATTTAATGGCTTGAATAGAAAGCATCGCGCAACGACCATTCGCGAATTTCAACCATTAACTTCAAATTTATGTAACGGGATATCTGACCGTCGGATTCTCCTAAAACTCGACACGTTGGGTTCGTATCAAAAAGATCTTTACAACAAATCTAAGAGATTTAAATTGAATGGCTAGATCTTGAAATATGTCCAAATAAATTTCAGAAAAGGTCGCTATGAGTGCAGTTCGATGGCCGTTATTGGAAACCGACTGTAAGGGCCATAATAAAATTATTAACAATAATAATAATTTGTGTAAAATCATAATAAATGATTTGGAAAGATTTTGGATGGAAAATTCCATATTTAAAAGGATAAAAATATATTTTTATCGAAATGAACTAGTTAATAACTAGAATAATAATTCAATTATTTTTAGAAATAAATAAATTGGATTTGAAAATGGTTTTAAAATAACCAGAATTTTCTAATATAAAAATTGGAATGGATTTGAATAGAAATAATCTTCAGAATATTTCGATATTGGATTCCGTAATTATACGGATATTGTTGAGGAATTTGGAAAATATATATATATATATCGTTATTCCCAATACGATATTTGTTGGTTTCAGAATTTGATATTGTATATAAGCCGATATTATTTTTATTTAGAGCCTTGTATTTAATATCAAATTATATTTTGGGTTTGTCGTGAATGATTTCTCTAATAACACTATTCTTAAACCTAGTTGAGAATAGAATAAATATTTAATTAGGATTTAGAGGAGTTTACCAATTAATTTAATTGGAATTCAAATGGAAGTTGTATTTGAGTTCATTGTGAACAATGTTTTAAACAACATTAGTTTTAAACCCAATTAGCAGTGAGGTTAAGATTTGGAATTTATAATCTTTTAAGTAAGATTTGTGGAATTTTCGAAAGAAAAGTATTCCAACTTAATATATTATATTGGAATTGAATGGAATTCGATTTGGCAATAATCGAGATGAGCTTCTGTGAATGAAGACCGTTACAATATATGGAATTTAAAAGGGTTTTCCATTATTCCATTTATATTATCAGTCCGATACAAAAATTTATATCGATTATATACTATTATGATTTCCATGAAGATTCCATATTTGATGGGAGATGATTTTGGGATTATCATGAATTGTGATTTGAATAACATTTGTTCTTCTTTAACCCGAGTAAAGACATAATTAATTTCCTAGAAGGTGAATAATCATAAAGTAATGATGTGTGAGATTAAAACGAAGAAGAGTTTTAATAAATCTTGAATTAGATTGGAATGAATGAATGGTAATTAAATTTTCCAAAACATGAGATGTGATATAAACCAAATATACTTGGTTTTTGATATTGATTGTTAGGGATTGATTGATTTTTTGGATTATGCTCGTCCAGTTTATGAGCAAAATATGCTTTTACATTTAGCATTGGGTTGGGTAGAAATATCTGTATGTTAACATCTTGTGAAACACTTCACGATTTGAATATGAGATGTTTAGCGATGTTGTAGAGTTCATTTCAAATTTAATGAATGATTTTGAAATGATAGTTTTCTTAAGTGAAAAGAAATGTATTCCCGATTTTGGATAGGGAATGTTTTATTAAACATAAAGGATTTCGAGGCCTAAACCCGATATTGTCGAAATGATTTCGAAATGTATTATGTGTTTAACATTGTAGTTCATCACATAATTGATTAGTTGCTATTGATGATATATCTTTTTGGTGGCAGAGAATTTTTTCTCTTTCTTAATACCCTTCTTTGAGATGTACGAGCTCAAAGGTTATGTGATTAATAGTGACTGATCATATGTGTGAATTGCTAATGTAAAATACCATATTTTGGAAAGTACTTGTGATTATTATGCTGTGAAATGATTTTCCCTACTTTGGGATATAAAAATGATTTAGTATGTGGCTAAAGATTCTAGTAACCCGGACGACTAAAAGTACGGGTGAGATGGCGGTGTAGTCCCGAAGGGCGTGGGATTGTGCATTGTCAGTGTAGCCTGCTCCATAGTGCGAGATGCACACACACACACACACACACACACATATATATCCAGTTGCTTAGGTGAGTACCCTTTGCCTTGTCTAAGGGGAGCCAGATATTTGGTGGCAAAATTGTTTGTATGCATTGTGATGTTTTGGAATTCACATTTCCAAAGATTTTGGTTTGAGATCCCGAAGTGAAATCTACTTTGATATAAAAGTTAGATATGTATTCCAAATGATTTGAAATAAGAATTCGAGAATAAAGTCCAAAGGAATAATTTATGTAAAGTTAATTGGATTTTGAAAAATCTAAATTTTGGGTTAAGCCTAAATCGGTAGATTGGAAATTTGCATGCTGTATGATGCATTGTAGATCCATATGACTATTATTGGTTATTGTTTATGCATTGGTATTCATGGAGGTAAACTCGTTCCGTGACATTCGGCATGGTCCCGTGATTTACCATATTTTAAAGTAAATTTTAATAACTGTTTTAAGTTCTCACACCAGTCCCATGATTGACTCGGAGTTTATTGTTTCTACCTAAACTCAGGGTGCCCATATTTTCCACACTGGCAACTTGTAGTTTTGATTTTGCATATTATCTTATTTAGAAGGATTCTGGATCAAAGCTTAAAGTTGTGTCCATAGCATTGATAGTCTTCCGCTATGTTAGTTTATTTGTTTCTGCTGCATTCTATTACATTTATTTTAAATTTATTTTCCACTATGTATTATTTTCGATACTCTGATATTCTTGTACTCTGATGTAACATTATTATGATGTTTATAAAAATCTTCTATTGTTTGTTCTGATGTGTTGTGCGCCCAAAGTTAGTGTATCCATCTTTTTGGTTCAATTTAAGTCATTTAACGTTCGATTTGGATCGACCAAGAGGGAGGGTCGTTACATATGGTATCAGAGCTTTGGTTAATTCAAATCTTTGGGGTGCTGAGGTGCAACTCGTTAGAATAGAATAAAAGACTCATTAGAGATTCGATTAATAATATCCTATGAAAGAAAACTCATTAGAGATAGGATCAGAAGTATCCTAGAATGAGAAACTCGTTAAAGATGGGGTTAGTAATGCCCCACAATGAGTTGAGAGTTATATGTTTATAAGTAACGTATTTATGATTATATATATAATCCAATTTTAGAAAATATTTTTTTTTGTATATAAAAGTTATATATTTGAAAAGCTAATTAACTAACTGATTGCCGGTTGTGATGTGTGATTATTATTTCAACTAGACAAAAATATTGGAATGATAAAACCAATAAGGAAATAAAAGGTGAATTTAGCCAAACTGAATCAAATATTGAACTAAATTGAAAATTGATTAGAATTGCATATATGTACATGTATATGTATTGAACAGGTCATAGCATGGAAGCTAAGGAGTGGAATAAAATTGTATGCCCGACAATTAGGTACATGTTTACTATATTCATTGGGTTTGATGATTTTAGGAGCCGCTTGGCTTTTTCTTTTTGATTGATGAGGGCCGTGTGAGGCAAGTTGTGATTTTACTGGTAGGGCTGTACAAAGGAGGTTATGGCGAAAATTTTCAAAAATTTAGGGTGTTAGCCAAATTTTTGAGAAATTAGAAAATTCTTAGAAACTGAAAAGATGTAGAATGAAAGTTGAGTTAGTTAGTTAAACAATTTTCAGCTCCGTTCCTTTTCGAGGACGAAAAGATTTTAAGTGGGGGAGATTGTAACAACTCGGAAAATCTGAACCAATTTAAAAAATTTATTTTAACTATTTTAATGGATTTTGAATGTTTAAAATGATTTATTTTAAATAATAAGGACTAAGAATTTATTTATATCGAAGTTGGAATGTATAAATTTATTTTAATTATAAAACGAACCCAAAATTCCATGGTAGTTTGAAAATTCGATTTTAAATTTCAATTGAATGTACAAAATTCAAAATAAATCGGATTTCAGTAAAACCAGAAACATTAGAATCAGTTTAATTATATCTTTCTAATGAATGTGAATGATTCAGATTTCATAATATAAATTAAAAGTTATGTCCAGTTTAAAATTTAAAATAGTTGCTATGGAATTTTTATATATTTTAATATAATATATAGCCCTTAAAAATAGACATTTTGCAGACAACCTCCATTTTCGATGAAACCACTTTTGTTGGATCCGGAATATCAAATTATTGTTATATTCGAAATTTAATATATTTTGGATTTAATATGTGAGCGTGGTAAATTTAAACATGGTTTGAATATTCAGTTTGAATTTAATCAACTAAAAAATGGCCATTTTTCAAACGGTCTCCAAAATCAATGAAATTAGTTTTGTTAGGACCATATCGTTAAAACATAGCTAGATTTATTTTCTAGTAATTTTTGGAGTCAGTATGTGGCCCCGGTAAATTAAAATGTACGTTTAAATTCAATATATATTAATTTATATTTTAATTTTGAGAAAACTAATCGAAACAGTCGAATTGTCTTACAAAACATGCCCTGTTGTGTCCGGAATGGGGGTATTTGGCTAGAAGTGACAGTGGTTGGGTTTGATTTGGAGTTCAAATACGAAATTTCCCTTTTACGAAATAATTTGAATTAAATATTAAAATAAATCAATATAAATATCTCTAAAATGAAACCCTAATCTCAGAATCAGAAGTCGCCGCCCACTAAAATTAAACGGCCGGTATCTTCCAAAACCAATTACCACTGATCTCTCAATCCTTTCAGTAATTTGTAGAGATTTCAAAACAAATATTGGGGAGATTTGTGTGATCTTTCGTTCTACATGGGTTTGATGAACTGTAGTGGCATGGTCTACTCGTGTTTGGGGCTCGAAATCATTGTCTTCAAAGGTGTTTTTAGGGGCAACGGGAGGATCGAGTCGGGGCTGGTTCTCGGCGGTTACGCATAGGAGGATGTCGGGCGGCGTTTTGTTGGGGGTCCGACACCTTGGAGGGGGCGCGCCGTTCGATTTTCAGTTGGGAGTTATGGATTCAACTGCTTCGTGATATCAACAGAAAGACGAACGATTAATTTGTGGGTTAAGTGATTTAATTAGAGTTAATCAATTTATTTAATTATTAAATTAGGTAATTAACTTTGTAAACCAATGTCTATTTCATACGAGGTCCAAATCGGACGATTTCAGATCCATTGAAACCGCGTCGACGACCACTTCACAATGAAATCAACTGAAACAAATTTGGAGCTAGTATTGATTTTTGACTAAATTAAACAAACAGTTTAATTTAGTAAAAACAATCGTTATATAAACGATTTCTGAAATAGGTCAATGTGAGAACTTCTCACTAAAATTCTTGTATAATTATTTATTTTATAACTGTATATATGAACTGCCAGTATTGATTTTTATCATTTTTTAATTATCAAAAATATTGTGTGGTGCCTGTTAGCTCACCTTTCTCGTCCACAGACCATGGACGATTTAATTGACTGTATTGTGTTGTGATTGTGATGTGTTGAATAATATATATATATATATATATATATATATATATATGCGATGTGAGTAATATATATATGCAATGTGGAAAAAGTATATATATGAGATGTGAATAAAATATATATGTATATATATATATATATATATGAGATGTGAATAAAATATATATGCGATGTGAAAATTATTGGATTGTCAAAAATATAATTTTTAACATATATATGCGATATATATAATGGTCATGATATTTGATAAATATTTGTTCGCTAAAAATATTATTTTTAGCTTATACATGAGATACATAAAATGGTCATGTATTGAAATAAATATAGGTTGGCTGGAAATATGATTTTTTAACATACATATGAGATATATAAAATGGCCATATCTTGAAATAAATATTTGTTCGCTAAAAATATTATTTTTAGCTTATATAGGCGATGAATAAAATTGTCATGTAATGGGAAAATTATTGGATTGTTAAAAATATAATTTTTAACATATATATGCATTGTATAAAATTGTCATGTAATAGAATATACAATTTTGATTTAAAATTGAAATGGAAGTTGGAATCGTTTTTAAAACGAATTTATAAAATACTTTTTAAATGAAAATCGATGATATATATATTACGTAAATTTAGTGGCTTGAATAGAATGCGTCGCACAACGACCGTTCGCAAATTTCAACCATTAACTTCAAATTGATGTAACGGGAGATTCGATCGTCGGATTCTCCTAAAACCGAACCCGTTGGGTTCGTATTGAAAAGATATTTCCAATGAATATAAGAGATTTAAATTTGAATGGTTAGATCTTGAAATATATCCAAATCAATTTCAGAGAAGGTACTATGAATGCAGTTCGGTGGCCGTTACTGGAAACCGACTGTAAGTGCCTTAATAAAATTAATAATAATAATTTGTGTAAAATCATAATAAATGATTTGGAAAGATTTTATATGGAAAATTCCATATTTAAAAAGATAAAAATATATTTTTATCGAAATGAACTAGAATAATAATCCAATTATTTTTAGAAATAAATAAATTGGATTTGAAAATGGTTTTAAAATAACCAAAATTTTCGAATATAAAAATTGGAATGGATTTGAATAAAAATAATCTTCGAAATATTTCGATATTGGATTCCGTAATTATAAGGATATTGTTGAGGAATTTGGAAGATATATATATCATTATTCCCAATACGATATTTGTTGGTTTCAGAATTTTATATTGTATATAAGCCGATATTATTTTTATTTAGAGCTTTGTATTTAATATCAAATTAGATTTTGGGTTTATTGTGAATGATATCTTTAATAACAATGTTCTTAAGCCCAGTTGAGAATAGAATAAATCTTTTAATTAGGATTTAGAGGAGTTTACCAATTATTTTAATCGGAATTTAAATAGAAGTTGAATTTGGGTCGATTATTAGGGAATTAGGAAATTTTTCCAAAACATGAGATGTGATATAAACCAAGTACACTTGGTTTTTGATATTGTTTTTAGGGATTTGTTGATTGTTCAGATTATGCTCGACCATTTTATGAGAAAAATATGCCTTTACATTTAGCATTGGGTTTTGTAGAAATATCTGTATGCTAACATCTTGTGAAACACTTCATGAGTTGACTATGAGATGTTTAGCGATGTTGTCGAGTTCATTTCAAATTTAATTAATGATTTTGAAATGATAGTTTTCTTAAATGAAAAGAAATGTATTCCTGATTTTGGACAGGGAATGTTTTATAAAGATGTTTTATAAAATAGAAAATATTTTGAGGCCTAAACCCGGTATTGTCGAAACTTTTTCAAAATATATTATGTGTTTGACATAGTAGCTCACCACATAACCAATTAGTTTCTATTGATGATATATCTGTTTGGTGGCGGAGAATTTATTCTCTTGCTTAACACCCTTAAGACGTACGAGCTCAAAGGTTATGGGATTAATAGTGACTAATCATATATGTGAATTGCTAATGTAAAGTACTATATTTTGGAAAGTACTTGTGATTATTACGCTATGAAATGATTTTCCCCACATCGGGATATAAAAATGATTTAGTATGTGGCTAAAGATTCTGGTAACCCGGATGACTAAAAGTATGGGTATAACAACCCGGAAAATCTGAGCTAATTTAATTTTTTTTATTTTGGCAGTTTTAGTGAATTTTGAATATTTAAAATGATTTATTTTAAAAAATAACGACGAGAAATTTATTTTGAATAGAATTAGAATGTATATACTTATTTGAATCAACATTAGAATATAAATATTTATTTTAATTATAAAAGGGAATGGAAAATGGCGCGGTAGTTTAAAAAATCAATTTTAAATTTCAAATGAAAGTAAAGGATTCAAAATAAATCAGATTTTAGTGAAACCAAAAATATTAGAATTTATTTGAAAATATCTTTCAATGAATCCGAAAAATTGAAATTTCATAGTGGGAATAAAAAGTTATGTCCAGTTGAAAATTCAGAATAGTTTCTATGGAAAAATATAGCCCTTAAAAATAGCCATTTTGCAAACGACCTCCGTTTTCGACGAAACCAATTTTGTTGGATCCGAAATGCCAAATTATTGCTAGATTCCAATTTTCACTATTTTTGGAATCAATATGTGAGCGTGGTAAAAGAAAATGTGTTTTGATAGTTTCAGTCAATTTGGATCAACCAGAAAATGGCCATTTTACAAACGGTCTCCAAATTTGATGAAAATAATTTTGTTAGGACCGTATCGTCAATTCGAAGCTAGAAATAATTTTTCTGGAATTTTTGGGGTCGGTATATGACCCCAGTAAATTGAAATGTGCGTTCAAAAATCAATATAGAGATTTATATTTTGATTTTGACGGAAACTGATTGAAACAGCTGAGTTGGCTAGCGATACATATCCCATTGTGTTCGGAATGGGGGTAATTAGTTAGGGACAACAGTCGTTGGGTTCAGATTGGAGTTCATATCGGTAGGCAGGTAATTTTGAAATTAAAATAATAAAATATTTATATAAATAACCCTAAAACACTCACTATCGTTCAGAGCCACCACTTCCGTTTAACGTACGAAATCGCTCCATTCTTTCACATCGGAAATCTACTAATCCCCAAAATAATTCTAGAAATTCTAGAGGGGAAATCGAAGAGCTCTCCAAGAGCTTCAAATCCATATAAGCTAATTAAATTTTTGTTCAGTATTTCGCTCGAATCTTCAACATGAAGCGATTGACTTTGGGATGGTTTTGGGGGCAACCTGCCCACCGGAGGTGGCGGTGACGGTATGGATAGGTGGAGGGTGGCGCGGCGCTTCGAGGGGGGCCAGCGATCGGAGTCCGGCAGCCTGGGGTGGTCCGCGACGGCGGGATTTCTAGTCGGAGTTGGGTTCAGCAGTTTTACAGAGTAGGACGGGGGAGAAAGGGATTAAGGAGGGGTAAAGATGTAATTAATTAAATTAATTGTTATTTAATTGTCAAATAACGTAATCAATGTTTAAAGTATTGTAACTCTTCGTACGAGGTCGAAACTAAATGATTTCATTTTGCGTTGCGATCGTGGCAACAAACAATATGCAATGGAACTGACTAGAGCTGAAATAGAGCATGTTGGAATTTCAAGCCAAAAAAAATCAAAACCAAACTGAGCGGAAATTCAGAATTAAAACTGACAGAGTGGAAACCCAGTGTGAGAATTTCTGACTATAATTATTTCTGTATAGTTATTTATTTTATAACTGCATATATGAACTACTCCCCGTCGCCCACAGACCATGAACGACTTGTTTGTTTGACTATGTTGTGAAAATTGTTTATGATGTGAAATGGACAGTATAAAATATTAATGTGTTGAATAAAATATATGAATAATAAAAATATCATTTTTATTGAATTCATGAACCGTAAATAATATTCATGTGTTGAAATAAATATTTTATAGTTAAAAATATATTTTTTAACATGTATATGAACAAAATAAATATTTATAAACAAATCAGATGATTTCTTTATGTACACATATTTGACTGATATCGGTGGGGACGATAAATTTTACACATCACCCAACTGCACAAATCAATCTGTATTTGTTGTTTGAAACCCCACACGGGTATTAGGATGATATTGGACATACACTAATCCCAATAGTTAGTTGTATGTAAATCGATTAGTTGACAGATTGTTATAAGCGTTAAATATTTATATTTAATGCTTATACAATATAGAATGCACTCTGGATGATGGATGATTATATATCACTATTGTTATATATATGTATTATATGAAATCCATATAATCAAATTATATGGTAATTGACTGTGTCCGACTCCAATTTAGAAAGAATAAATATTTTAAAATAACGAATATTTTAAAATAACGAATGTTTTAAAATAATATTCAGTAAAAAGTCAAAATCTGATTTTGATGTCCGATTTGAGATGGACACGAAAATATATAAATATATAAAAATGTGTTGATTAGATTAACGCCATTTTGACATGAACGATATTTATATCAATTTTATTCATTTTTTATAATGAGTATCGAAAAGGATTTGATTCAAAATTTAATATTTTAAAAATATTATCATTTATATATTAATGATATGGAATATTCAATTTCGATTTGAAATTGAATATGAAGTTGAAACTGTTTTGAAAATGAATTTAAAATGATTTATAAAATAATTTTAAGTGGAAATCGACGAAAAATATATATTATATATATATATTATATATATACAATATAATGGCCTGAATAGAACGCGCCGTGCAGCGGTAGTTCGCGAATTTCGACCATCAACTTCGAATGGATATTACAAGAGATCCAACTGTCGGATTCTCCTAACACTAGAACCATTGGGTTCGTATCAAAAAGAGCTTTCTAAAAAAAATGAGAGATTTGAAATCTAACAGTTGGATTTGGAATTATGTCCAAATCAAATTTGGAAAAGGTCGATATATGTGCAGTTCGATAACCGTTTATGGAAATCGACTGTACGGGCCTTGATAAAAATATTACAAATATCAATAATTTGTGTAAAATCATAACAAATGATTTGGAAAGAATGGGGATGAAAAATTCCATATTTGAAAAGATAAAAATATATTTTTGTCGAAATGAACAAGTTTTGACTAGAATTAAAAATCCAATATTTTTAAATAAATAAATTGGATTTGAAATGGTTTTACAAATAACCGGAATTTCCAATATATAAATCAGAATGGATTTGAATCGAAATTATCTTCGGAATATTTCGATATTGGATTCCGTGATTATACGGATACTATGGAGGAATTTGGAAGAAATATATATCGTTATTCCAATACGGTATTTTTTGATTCCAGAATTTGATATTGAATATAAGCTGATATATTTTCTATTCAGAGCCTTGTATTTAATATTAAATGAGATTTTGGGTTTGTCGTGAATAGTGTCTTCATTTACACTGTTCATGAACCCAGTTGAGAAAAGATTAAATCTTTTTATTTAGATTTAATGAAGTATACCAATTAATTAATATTTAATTGGAATTGAATTGAAATTGGTCTTTGTGTTTATCGTAAACAGTGTTTAAAAAAAATGCTTGTTCTTTAACCCGATTAACAATGGAATGAGATTTTGGGTTGTCGTGAATGGTATCTTTAATAATACTGTTCTTAAACCCAATGAAGTTAAGAAAATCAGAAACTAACTGAGGATTAGTTAAGTGGAATGGTTTCTTGGGTATTGATCTGATGTTGGTTTCGGCCTTCGGGAATAAAACTTAGAGAATTGTTCACTTGCTAATTTATGGTTAAAGGCTGACGAAATGGAACGTGATTTTGGGTTTATCGTGAACCGTGTTTTAAAGGACAATGGTTCTTTAACCCAATTAAAGACAGGATTAAGATTTTGGGTTGTTGTGAATGGTATCTTTAATAATACTGTTCTTAGACCCAGTGGAGTTAAGAAAATCAGAAACTAACTAGAGATTAGTTAAGTTGAATGGTTTCCCGGGTATTGATCTGATGTTGGTTTCGGGCTTCGGGGTTATTTATTAGGGAATTGTTCACTTGCTAATTTATGGTTAAAGGCTGATGGAATGGAATGTGATTTTGGGTTTATCGTGAACTGTGTTTTAAATGACATTGGTTCTTTAACCCAGTTAAAGACAGGATATGATTTCCTAAGTTAAAACAATCGTTAATATTGATTTTTGGGAAGATTAAAACCAAGTGGAGTTTTAGTGCATCTTTAATTAGATTGAAATGATATCCAAAGGAAGATTAAAGAATAAATTTAAAGAATGCATATTTGATAAAATAAATGGGAACCTTTCCCAAAGTATAAGAATATCTTAATAAAGGAATATTCACAGGAACGGGCAGCTAGTAGTTTTGGTTTTGCAGATTTATATTCACAGGATCCTGGTTTACAACTGGAATGATATCAGGAAAGCTTTGTATCCGTATATCTCCTTCAGTTGTGTATTGTATTATTTTCCACTGCTATGTAATTTACTGTAATCTCTGATATTTGGTAAATGTGTAATATTGATTTATACTCTGTATATTCTTGTATTTTGATGGAATTGTTGTAATTAACAATGAAATGTTCTTCTGTCTGCGTTCTATTTTGTCGTGTTCTCAAAAAAATCAGGGGTTTCGAATGGTCTGGGTCGGTTTAGCGACTGATTCAGATCGAGCGAAATTCCTTTTCATCATAGTTGGTATCAGAGCTTTGGTTTACAGAGCTCGGAGAACAAGACACATTAGAACCATACGAAAGAATTCATCAGAGATTGGATTAGTAATATCCAATAGGAATGACTCTTTAGAGATGGGACCAGTAGTATCCTAGAACGAGTGTGAAGGGTATATTTTTAAAGTGAAAACAAATTTTGTTTTGAAAATTTAAATCAATTATTTGTATTTGATTGTTTATTTATATTGATTTGGACTATCAGGTATATAGAGATTTTAATATACGTCTGATCCACGTGTATTGGAAGCCTCCAATATACTGGATGGATATAGAGTCACACTCTAGTCGCCCGGGGATAATTCTGATGATGCGGCCGCATCATCAGTATTTATATTCGAGTGCCGAAAGCGTGATATCTATATATTTCCATTAGACTAGTGTGAGAACCAAAATTAGATAGGGCCTATTGTTGTGATTTGGCACCAAAAATGTGATTTTTTCTATATATCAATGTTATGAATTTCAAAAGCTAATCAACTAATTGATTGCTGGTTGTGTTGTTTGATTATAGTTTGATTAATTAAAAGTTGAACCATTTAGCCAAATTGTATCAAATAGTGAATTTATTGAAAATTAGTTGCATTTGCATGCATGTACACGTACTTACATCGAACTGGTCATAGCAAGGAAGCTAGAGCAGAAGAATAATATTGTTTGCCCTACAAATAGGTACACGTTTACCATAATTTACAGTTTTGTTCGGGTGATGATGATTTTATCAGCCGATTGGATTTTTCTTTTTCTTTTGGATTGAAAAAGGCAATGGGAGGCTATATGAAATATCCCGAAGTCCCCGGTGCAGGGGAGGTTATGGTGAAATTTTTCGAAAATTTAGGGTGTTAGCCAAATTTTTGAAAAATTTGAAAAGTTCTTAGAAACTGAAAAGTTGAAGAACTTAAGCCGTAATGAAAATAATGAAAGTTGAGTTGATTAGTTAAACAACTTTCGGCTTCGTTCCTTTTCGGGGACGAAAAGTTTTAAGTGGGGGAGATTGTAATAACCTGGAAATACGAGCCAATTTAAAATTTTTATTTTGGCAATTTTAATTAATTTTTATTATTAAAAATGAATATTTTAAATAAAAACGACGAGAAATTTATTTTGAATAGAATTCGAACGTAAATATTATATAGATCGTCGTTAGAATATAAATATTTATTTTAAATTATAAAAGTAATTGAAAATGGCGCGGTAGTTCGATTTCAAATTTCAAATGAATGTACAGGATTCAAAATAAACCGGATTTTAGTGAAACCAAAATTATTTGAATCTATTTGAGAATACCTTTCCAACGAATCCGAAGAATCGAAATTTCATAGCGGGGACAAAAAGTTATGCCCAGTTGAAAATTCAGAATAGTCGCTATGGAATTCTAGCCCTTAAAAATGGTCATTTTGCAAATGACCTCGGTTTTCGACGAAACCACTTTTGTTGGATCCGTGATGTCAGGTTATTCCTAGATTCCAAAATTCGTTATTTTTCGAATCAATATGTGAGCGTGCAAAGGAAAACGTGTTTTGCCAATTTCGATCGACCTGAAAATGGCCATTTTTCAAACGGTCTCTGAATTTGACGAAATTAGTTTAGTTAGGACCGTATCATCAATACGAAGCTAGAAAATATTTTTCGGGAATTTTTCTAGTTAGTATGTGGCCCCGTTAAATTGAAATGCGTGTTAAAATTCAATATATAGAGTTATATGTTGATTTTGACGAAAACTGATTGAAACGATCGAATCAGCCTACGATACATATCCCATTGTGTTCGGAATGGGGTTAGTTTGCTATGGGTGACAGTCGGTGGGTTCGATTTCGAGGTCGAAATAAAAAGTTGCTTTTTGGAAATAAAAAATTAAATAAATAATAAAATAAAACCCTGGCCCCCCCTTTCCTCTTCAAATCGGTCAACACACTCCCCCCTCCCCCGTTCATTACAACAGAAAAGAAAAAAAGGGAGGAAATATCGCACCGCCGCCCCCCCCCCCCCCCCCCCGGGGCCGACTGCCGCCGCATCCAGGAAGCCGCCGCCGGAGCAGGACCGCCCCCTCTCTCTTCCTCCTTCCCTTTCTCCTCCTTCCCAAATGCGTCGCTCCCCTTTCTTCAAACCCCCAAACGGAAAACGCCTCCGCCAGCCGCCCGTGGATCCCGCCGCCTATCCAAGCCCCTGCGTCTCCTCCTTAGCCCTCCACCGCACCCAACAGCCCCCTCCATTCGCCAAAAACCCAATTTTAAGTGTCTGCATTTTTGCAAAAAGGACCCCGCCTCGTTTCAGCACCTCCAGCAACTCCTACCGAGGACCATGAACCATCCACCCTCTTTGAATAACAAAGTAAGTTCCTTTAATTTATTTATGTAATAAAAATTCGATTTTTATTGTATGTATAAGCTTATAAAAGTGAGATTCTTATTCGTATGAGCAAGCACATATAAGGATGTGGTTTTTACTTAGAAAAGATTGAACTTTCATGATAGAAAAATATGATTTTTATATTGGTATGATAATAAAAATATGATTTTTATTCATGTAGAGTAATAAAAATATAATCTTTGTTAGGAGAAAAGCAATATAAAAATACGATTTTGGTTACGAAGTTAGAGAAATAAAAATATGGCTTTTATATGAAGTTAGCGAAGAGAAAAATTTGATCTTTACTTTAAAACGATTTGATTTTTATCTTAAGAAAAGAACCGATTTTTATAGTGAGGAAGAATTGATTTTTGTAGAAGTGATTTGTAAAATATAAAAGACATGATTTTGAAAATCTAAATAGTGAACAAGGATTGGATTTTTGTTTATATGATAGCATAATAAAAATTCGATTTTTTTATATTGAATAGCGAAGTAAAAAATTCGATTTTTATATATTGAATAGCGAAGAAAAAAAATTCGATTTTTAAATATGTAGTGAATACAGATGACGAAAGTAATGAAAGAAGGAACCGCAAAGACTTCTACATTTGAAGAGTCGTGGCGTTCGGAGTAGCTAGTCGGTGAGAACTCCTCACTTTTAAATTTATTTCTAGTTGAAATATGTACTAGGGTGCAGATGGTGTTTAGTAGCACCCGACACCCATCGTCCACAGACCATGGACAACTTGTATGCTTGTTTGTTTGATTTTGATGTGTAGTTGATTGTGTGATGTGATGTGAAATGAAATAAAATATTTATATAGTTAAAAATATTTTTGTAGTTAAAAATAGAATTTTTAATGTGTATATGAAATAAATATTTATAAACAAATCAGACGGTTTGTTTATATGCACACATTTGACTAATATTGATTGGGACGATAAATTTTACACATCGCCCAACTGCACAAATAAAATATATGTTTGATTGTTTTGAAACCTCACACGGGTATTGGGGTGATATATGACATACACTAATCCCAATAATTAGTTGTATGTCGATCGATTGATTGACAAACTGTTATAAGCGTTGAATATTTATATTTGATGCTTATACAGTGTAGAATGCACTTTGGATGATGGTTGATTATTTGTCATTGTTGATATATACATGCGTTGTATGGAAATCCATAAGAATAAAATCTATGGTAATTGATTGGGCCTCATTCCAGTTTTGAAAAAGAAATATTTGAAATAGAATATTTAAAAAAAAAGAAATATTTGAAATAGAATATTTGAAAATAGAAATATATGAAGCCGTGTTGATTAGATTGACGCCATTTTGACGCAAACGATGTTTATATCGATTATACTCGTTTTTATAATGAATATTGAAAAGTGATTTCAAAATTGAATATTTTGAAAAGGAATTCGAATCGAATTGAAATTGAATGAATTCGATTTGAAATGAATTCGAATTGAAATGAATTCGAATTGAAACTGAATTGAAATGAATTCGAACTGAAATTGAATAGAATTGAATCCGAATTGAAATTGAATTGAAATGAATTCGAATTGAAATTGAATAGAAATGAATTCAAATTGAAATGGAATAGAAATGAATTCGAATTGAAATTGAACAGAAATGAATTCGAATTGAAATTGAATAGAAATGAATTGAATTGAATTGAAAACGAACTGAAATTGATTTAAAAATCGATATAAATAGAAATCAATTTGAGATGAATTTAAAATGAATTTATATTGAAAAATTAAATCTTGATTTGAATTTGAAAATGAAGTTGAAATCGTTTCGAAAACGAATTTATATTGAAAAATTCAATCTTGATTTGAATTTGAAAATGAAGTTGAAATCGTTTCGAAAACGAATTTAAAACGATTTATAAAATACGTTTTAAAAGGAAATCGACGAAGTATATTATATATATATATATATATATATATATATATATATATATATATATATATATATATAATGGCCTGAATAGAACGCGCCGCGCTGCTGTAGTTCGTGAATTTCGAACATTGACTTCGAATGGATATTGCGGGAGATCCGACCGTCGGATTCTCCTAAAACAGAACCGTTGGGTTCGTATCGAAAAGAGCTTTCTAATGAATATTAGAAATTAGAAATCTAACGGTTGGATTTGGAATTATGTCCGAATCAAATTTGGAATCGATAGCTGTAAGTGCAGTTCGATGGCCGTTGATGGAAATCGACTGTACGGTCCTTGATAATTTTTTTAAAAATAGTAATAATTTGTGTAAAATCATAAGAAATAATTTGGAAAGAATTGGGATGAAAAACTCCATATTTGAAAAGATAAAAATAGATTTTTATCGAAATGAACTAGTTTTGAACTAGAATTATAATTCTATTTATTTTTAAATAAATAAATTGAATTTGAAATGGGTTTTAAAAGTAACCAGAATTTCCAATAATTGAATTGGAATGAATTTGAATCGAAATTGTCTTTGGAATATTTCGATGTTGGATTTCGTGATGATACAGGTATTGTTATGGGAATTTGGAAGATATATTTATATCGTTATTTCCAATGCGATATTTGTTGGTCGTAGAATTTGATATTGAATATAAGCCGATATATTTTCTATTCAGAGCCTTGGATTTAATATCAAATGTGATTTGGGTTTGTCGTGAATGGTGTCTTCATTAACACTATTCTTAAGACCAGTTGAGAAAAAGATTAAATCTTTTTATTTAGATTTAATGAAGTGCACCAATTAAATAATATTTAATTGGAATTAAATTGGTATTGATTTTTGGGTTTATTGTGAATAGTGTTTTAAACAACACTTATTCTTTAACCCGATAATTAATGGAATGTGATTTTGGGTTTATCGTGAACCGTGTTTTAAATGACACTGATTCTTTAACCCAGTTAAAGATTAAAACTAAGTGGAATTTTAATGAATCTTTAATTAGATTGAAAAGATCGAGGATGGAGTATCAACAGTTTTACTCCAGGCGATAGTTAAATCTTTAATTAGATTTGAACGTGAAATGGCAATTGAATTTACCGATAACACCGTGGTGTTAGATATGAAGTATTACCCGTTTTACTTCATGGGGTGAATAGGTTGGGATTGGGAAATAAACAAATGATTACTTCGGTGTGGTTCGCTAATCCCGACTAGGTTGAATTGATATTCAAAGAAGATTAAAGAATAAATTTAAAGAATTTATCTTTGATAAAATTAATGGGAACCTTTCCCAAAGTATAAGAATATTTGAATAAAAGAATATTCTGAATTGGAATGAGGCGCATGTTGTGTTTGTGTAACACTTGTTTATTATATACGCGAGTTATTCAGAAAGACCGGGTCTATCCCATTCTGAATAACTGATTCGACGTAGTGTCGAGGATGAAGACGGTGGTCGAAGACCGGAGGTCTTCACGTCGTTTGGGTGATTACTGATGATCTTGATTTGGCCGTATACCCAAGAGGAGGGAATCAGTTAGTGGTCGTCCAGACGTACTTGGGGATCGATGGGCATGCGAGGTACAAGGTGCCCCAGGTTTCATTCAGACCCAGAACAGACTTTAACATGGACTGTGTATATGACATTGGATTTTAGTCTGTGTGATTGATTTTTATAAAATATATACCTGTTTGGCGGCAGAGAATTTATTCTCTTGCTTAACGCCCTTCTCTGAGACGTACGGGCTCGGGGGTTATATATTGATGGATATTAAATGCATGGAGTGAATTGCTAGTGTGGCATGCCTAAGTGGCAATTGATCGAGGCTTCTATTGAAAAGCAAAGTGTTGTGGTTGATGATAAAAGCACCGCCTATGTGGCATAGTTTTGTGTAATGTGAATTCGCTAGCCTCACACCCTGGTTGTGAACCAGAAACGGGAGAGGACCTTAGGGAGGGCATGTGTTTCCTTCTAGTTAGAAGTGGCATCAGTGGTTTTACACGCCCTGATGAGTTTGACTTATGTGGTTGTTGCTGTTGCGAGGCGCCTCGGTTATATCGGCTTCGGCCGATGCATTCTGGTCGGCAGACGGACCAGACTTACGCCCTAAAGGGTGGGGAAACGCAGTGTTCAGGAATTTTAATCCACATCGGTGGACCGGCCCGGTCGCTCCAAGTTCACTCGAGCTCTGACCTGAAACATGGGCTAGATTGTCTCGAATCGGTAAGGACTATCTTTTGCCTTGGTTCACAGATGGAAATCCAACTTTCAATACGTGATGTTTCGACTTTATTTGTAGAGCCTAGTATGGCGACATAGTGGGATGGGGCGCTTATGCCATCTATGATTGATACTTATGATGTGAAGTTGATTTATACACTATGCACTTATAATAGTATCAAATGATTTGTTTTAAACGTATCAAGCATTCTTGGCTATTATTAGGTAAAAACCCTATCTTCCGTCTTGCGTTGCATTGTGTGATGGGACCCGGGTCTTATAATAGCTTCATTTTTCTTTATTTAGCATTGCGCTGTTTGTTTTATGTACTGGTATTCTTAGGAGGAAACCCGTTCTGTGTTATACAGCGTGGTCCCTTGATTTACCTAATTTTAAAATAAAGATTAATAACTATTTTAGTTCTCACACCAGTCCCATGGCTGACCCGGAGTTTATTGTTTTAACCTAAACACTGGGTGCCCCTATTTTCCGCACGGGCAACTAGTAGTTTTGGTTTTGCAGATTTATATTCACAGGATCCTGGTTTACAGCTGGAATGATATCCGGAAAGCTTTGTATCTGTATATCTCCTTCAGTTGTGTATTGTATTGTATTATTTTCCGCTGCTATGTAATTTACTGTAATCTCTGATATTTGGTAAATGTGTAATATTGATTTATACTCTGTATATTCTTGTATTCTGATGGAATTGTTGTAATTAACAATGAAATGTTCTTCTGTCTGCGTTCTATTTTGTCGTGTTCTCAAAACAATCAGGGGTTTCGAACGGTCTGGGTCGGTTTAGCGACTGATTCGGATCGAGCAAAATTCCTTTTCGTCACAACGTCGTTTTTCCATTAGGCGAATTGATGAAGTTTAAGTTTTAAAATTATTTGTTTGAAATTTTCCAATTTATTTTAAAAGTTATTTAAATAGAAGATTTTAAATTTTGTTTTTAAAAAAATTAAGTCTGAAATGATTTATATAACAGAATCTTATGTTTTAAATAGTAAAGACGGTAAAAATTAACTGAACGGTTAATGTAACAACCTGTGAATTATATAACATTAAGCTTCACAAATTAAAGTATAATTAATTCTAAATGAAAGAATTAAGGGAAATGGGTAACGCCATTGCGTTCGTCTCGAAATTCTACTTGAGATTGAGTCCGAGTTTGTGTGCATTGGACTCCGTATGAAGGAGTTATGGCCTTCGGAAGTTTCAGAATAAAATTTAAATTCAAACAGCTCAGTTTAAAATTCAAAATTCAAAAAACAGGTTCAAACTGGCCTGGGCCGGAAAATTCCCGCCCAGAGACCAGGTCGACCATAGGGTCGACCATGGTGTCGACCTGGCCTCCCCAGGTCGACCATAGTGTCGACCTGGCCACACCAGGTCGACCATAGTATCGACCTGGGTGTCGACCTGCCTGGTCGACCTGGCTGGCTAGGTCTGGCTCTGGCTCGAATTTCTATGGCTCGGTGTGTCACTAGGGCTAACAAGTCACCTCTTGATTGGCTCTTTGAACTTTATATGGTCTAGATTCCTCCTGTCTTCATCTGACGGCTCAAAACAATTTAAAAATTTATAAATACACCCTAAGTCTCAATTGAAAATTCACACGAAAAATAAGATAGGAGTCATCATGCTGCCATGGAGGAATTGAGCATAGCCGTCAAGAGAAAAAAGCCTAGAGACGAATCAAATTAAGAAGAAGATAAAAGTTTAATCAAATTAATCAACGCAACATTAGTCTACCCAAAGGAGCGCATCTCAATTTCAGAATTCAGAATCTAGAATTCAAGATTCTGCATTCATTGTAAGTATAGTGACCTTTCAGAATATGAATAAAAACTGTGATGTGATTCGATGTAAATGAAAATAGAATTGTGTTATTGTATTGTATAAATTCTATGTATTGTAATGGTTCTATCATGACTTGTTTATTGATGTTTGTGGCATAAATTTGATTGATGCAAGCCTATTGAACAATTGTATATGAAAACAATGGCACTTGCAAGTTTGTGGCAAAAACTAGAATTTGATCCCTTTATGTTTATGCCTATGGCATGGACTATATACATTCACTAATTCTAAATTAAGGCTTATGTAAACATGTTCTAGATTTGAAACCTTTTATGCCTACATGACCCAAAACCTATTATGTCATTCTCATGTTTATTTGCAAGTATAATTGGATTTATGTTAAGTATCGTTTGGGTTTCATGAACTATGCAAGTTCATGTTATTTGCAAGTATATTTGGATCGATGTTAAGTAACGTTTGGGTTTCATAAACTATGCAAGTTCATGTTGAATAGGCTATGTGATTAGATGTTATAATTGGACACTTTGGTGAATATACAACATGCTAGTTTTGTGGTTGACATTATGCCAAGTTAAACATGTTTAAACACAAGTTTTTATTAGCCTAAACTATGCCATTTCATATGTCACCTACTTAGTTATACTTTGATTTGAATGCAAGTTCACATGACCCATATTATAGGTTAGTTGAATCGCTAAATTGCAAGTTCATGCGCCACACACCTTTATGTTTTACATGTTCTTGATTTCCCCTTTTTCTCACTTTTATAAAGTTGGGCTGAATTGTGACAAGCCCAACACATGTTATAATGTTGTGAACAAACGAGGGTAATAACGTTGGGTGTAAAACATGAAAAAAAATTATGTTGGCATGGTTGGCACATGCCAAGGACAATGACATTTAAGCGGTATGAATTGATATACCCAAGAATAAAAGATATGACATCTACATTTATAATTGAGAAGTAATAAAATATGTAAATTTAGAAAACACGATATGCTTAACCCGAGGTTGGATTGAGTTGTGATGTAAACCCGCCCGGACCCGCCCGGCTGTCCAGTAGTCACAACAATACCTGTCCAATGTGGGTGGTTAAGCATTGAGCCCAATAAGGACCCGAGGTTAGACTGAGCTACGGTGTAAACCTGCCCAGAACCGACCGGCACATCCAGTAACCGTAGCAATACATGTCTAATGTGAGTGGTCTGGTGCTCCTAAGAGGCTAAGGACAGATGGTAGGGTTAAGTCAACTATAACACTTAACCAAAATTCAACATGTTAACAAGAATTGATGGGTGGGGTTAGGTTAATACAGACACTTAACCACTTAACATGTTTGACTAGAAAATCCTGGTAATGAGGGACCCGTTTCAGCAGTAACCCAAGTTAGGTATCATGGTACCCTGAAACTAGGCAGGGTGGGGCACGATTACTGGACTGATTGTAAGCGGTCAAACGATGGCGGTGGGTGCACAGTGTAGGTCTAACGGGGTGCGGGCGTGCACACACTCCGGAGCAGACAACCAGGGCACTGGGGACACCAGTAGTATAACCTATGCCTTCTAGAATTTGTGTCGGGGCCGCCACCATGGGTCTTGATACACCCCATGGTGGGACCGGCATAGGTATCTATAATTCTTGGGGGGCCGTATGACACATGTTTACGGGAGTAGGAGCCGATCTTTAAATAAAAATGGGGATCACTTCACCCTCAGCATGGGTGCCAGTTAGAATAAACTCAAGTAGGTGCAAAGAAATAGTATGGGTGCGATAGTACATTCGACACTTCCTTAGCTTGTGACACCTTCCTGTTTTCAGTTTATATCTATCATGCCCTTTTCTTATTCACATACTGTAGAGTTACTAGATTTACTGAGGCTTTATGTCTGACTCTATTTTCTTTTCATCTTCTTTTCTTTCGTCCCCCTCCCTCCCCCCCCCCCCCCAGGTCCACAGGGAGGAAACAACTCAGCTCAGTCAGATTCCTTACAAGCTCCAAGACCGTAGATGTATGATTTGGATCTCTTTTGCTCGGATTATGGCTTTGGATATCACTATGGGGATTTTTGTCACTTTATTTATGTTTTATGCTTCTTTAATAATCAAGACGGTAATGAGGTTGTAATGTTGGATGTATTTTGATACAATTATGGAACGTTTTGTTTTGAACACGTATTGATGAAATAAAAGTCTGTTTGGTTTCCGCTGTTTAAAATATGTGTATTTACATCTGTCTTGAGTTTATCTGTGGCTTTTACTTATAAACCTCCACCAAAATTAAGGCTTTCCCTTTGTGAGTGACCTTAACGGAGGTGGGGTGTTTCAGTTAATAATCTAAGATAATTGTTTTCAAGGAAAACAATGAAGCAAGTTTATTTTATTTTAATTAATATAATAATAAGAATTAAAGGAAACCAGTCAGTATTTAACAGTGTTTTTGAATTGATTTAGTCAATTGTTTAATTGGAAGTGTTGTTTTATTAGATTTAGTTTATGCAAATAGTCGTCAAATGTAACAATAATTCTTAGAAATTGATTAATCTTTAATCCACTATATTTTAAATTAATTATCATATTGTTATCATTAATAAAATAATTTTTATTTTTATAACTACTTAAAAAGACCAACTTTTCTATTTTTATTATATGAAGTTAACTACATCTATTAAAGTTAACGTTGAAGTTAATTATTATTAAATTAATAATAATTGAAGTGAGTATTTTTTCTTAAATGGAATTCATTTAAAAAGTAATTGGGTTGTGATAAGATCTCAGGTAAACTTAGAAAAGGGTTTTGTACAAGAATTGGATGATGAATCCAAACACAATAATCAAGTTTATAAAAGAAATCTCGAGATGAGGCGATGTTTTAAGCATTTTCGTAATAAAACCAAATTAAGTTAAATGATGTTATCAAAAGAAGATTTCTAAATAAAGGAAAATAAAAAGGATTGGCGTAAAGGATTTGACGAACAAATTCTTAGAATAAACCCAAATATATATACCTAGTTTATAAAAGGGTTTAAATCAGACGTGTACTTAATCTTTTTGAATAAGTAAAGCTGATCCAAAAACATAAAGGTGTTGATAACAAGATTTTGATCGATGCCAACAAATGAAGTTGCAATGGGAATAATATCATAGAGATAAGGTTTTATATATACACACACGAGTCATGTTAGAATTATGTTAAAATCTATCCTCAACTATACACGAATATGCAAAACAAAGTAATATATATATACACACACATATTTATAAGCCTTCGAAAGCTAGATATATACAGAAACTGGCCTACCAGTCGACTGGTAGAAAAAGGACCAGTCGACTGGTCAGTTTGTTTATGTATATAAAAGCTAGTTTTAATTTTTTTTTTATATACGATTTAATTTAATCAGTCAACTGATGATTTTTAACCAGTTGACTGATTCGACCCAGAAACTATTTTATGAAGAGTCATCATTTTTCATGAAGAGATTCCTCTTCGATAATCAATGGAAATGGACATAACCTTATACAGAAACTCTTCATGAAGGAGTGCTACTCTTATACTATTATATAAATAACTTCAAACATGTTTTATAATCACCGATTTTACTGATTATTATTCTATAATCTTCATTCTCTGAATTTACATTCTTTGCAAATAAAAAGCTCTCCAAATTCAAACACTTGTTAGATCCATGAATTGATTTAATATCACTTGATTAAATAAGCAATTTTCTTCCTTAAATCTTCGCATTCAAATCATATACTCGAGGATCAGGTTATAGGAAGATTGTACTTAAACTGTTGACTATACGTGTTGATTCAAGAACAAAAAGCAGAAGTAAAATACTTGTAATTGTTGAAGACCTGTGTAGTTGCTCAGGCGAGAGGCATCCTTGTTGCGGCTCGGGTGTACTGACCTATTCCTCTGGGTTATGAGAGGGCGTTGTTAGTGAATTCCGAAGAGAAGCTTTGGGACTGAACGTAGGGCAGGAAGTCCGAACCAGTATAAAAATTCCTAGTGTCACTTTACTTTTTTATCACATTTATTTTACTCGTTATATATCTCTATAACTTAGGTTTTACCTGCGTAACTATTGCATATTAACAAGTTAGTATATTATCGACATTTCCTCTATATCCATATAGATCCTTCTTAAGTCGTACACATCGACTTTTCAAAATGGATTTCCAAAGTATAAAAATGTTGTTAAATGAAGTTTGGGAAAGGTTAGTAAATGGATTGTTAAAATGAAATCCAAGTTGAGTTATTTTAAGATACTAAGATGGATGAGCATAAATGGATTCGAAAATAAATCCAATTTGAAGTTGTAAATAGGTTTTTAAACCAATATAATGATTTTTAAAAATAATCAATTACTTAAGAACTGAACTAAATGATGTAATTCAAATAAGAATTTCAAAAGGAAAGGATATTTAATAGTTTAGTGAATTAAGAGATTAGCGAATGAATCAAGTAAGAGATTTCAATTGTAAGAAATGGCTTATAAACATATTTGGAATCAAATGGTAAATAAGGTTTTTATGATAATCTAGTGTCAGTTTTTGAGTTACAAACAAACTTTTATTTATCCTAAGATATTAAAGTTGTTGACCAAGGTTCGATAGGTAATTAGAATACCCCAACTTGAACGGCACCACTATTATCAACGGATGGCATTAGTTTGTAATGGTGAAAGAGATAAAAAGAGTATTTTTTGAAATAAGTAAATGGGAATGATTTTAAATTGATGGAATATTTTTTTAAATTTGGATAAAGGAGGTTTGAATAAATGATTTTAGCTAGTAAGGACCTGAGCTGCCAATATACTTGATGATACTATTGTGATTGATAGTTAAAAACTCGACTATCAATGAGATATTGTTTTGACCTTTTGGCTAGTAGTTTCGAAGAGATTGGGATGGGAACTAGACCTCAAAACCACTTCGAACCCATTGTGCATTCACGGCTAACTCGTAGGCTTATAAAGATGGATAATTGAAAACCATGGATCTTCATAAGCGGAATAACTACTCGTTAAATTTCTCTGGTCTAGTCCGCTAGATTTATGATGACTTGTGATTCTGTCGTGATTAAAATCATTGGATTGCAAGGACTTCTCACTACTGATCCTTGAGATGATTCGTATATAGTATGTAGTAGGAGGGTTCCTTCAGTTCATCCTATTCCTAGATGACTTGTATGGATGAATGTCTGATTGAGTATTTCCAAAGGATCACGTATGATTGAATTTTACAAATATACCAAATTTGGTGGCAGAGAAGGAAACTTCTCTTAGCTAAACACCCGGAGTATATTAGTGGACGTCAATTAGGGATTTGGAGAATATGATGATGTGACATTCAATGATTTGGTGTGCTGTCTCTAAAAGGTAATCGTGACCTCATGCCTCAACAACCGGGAATGAAAGTGATAGAAATCGGGAAGGCAACATGGCCATGTAGGTCACTCCCATTAGGGTGTATTGTCACCGATCTAGAGAAATTCTTTTTGTCCTTTCTTTTTTCGATTCTGTATGCTTACGGATAACGGTGGTTTGAGGCCAGCCATTGGTTACAATATATTCAGTAAACTCAAGCTGAATGAGTGGTCGGTCATGTGTGGCTGGGTTGCAAGATGTTCTTGTTGAACCCCAGTGTATTCTTCTCTAGAGATACTTTATCGGAAGGTGGTCCCATATCTTGTCATATTTGGAAATCCAATCTCCAATAAGCGCCATGCGGTTTTTGATTATATACTAAGTATGTAGAGTGTGGGATGTAAGCATTCTGCTAGGTTATTTATTTGTGGTTTGATAGACATTATTATTATATATAAAAAATTATTTTGGGTTATCGTAAGGTAAAAAACATCCTTGTTTATATGTGGACTGGTCTTACAATTACCCTTTTCTTTCAAAAGGATTTTCTAAAGTTAAACAAGTGTTTGTGCTATGGATTTATCACCGAAAGTATTCTAGACTGATCCGGTTGAATTTTCCTTTGCTTTAAATGTGCTTGGGTCAGACCGAGCATGTTATCAGGTTAGGTTTCGCTTGGAGCTTCAGAAGAGGAAAACTGGAGTCGAGACGTATATCAGTATTTACTTATATTAATTTATTCCGTTGTGTGTGTTGTATTGAACTGAAGTACACTCTAATATTATTGTAATCATATATACATATATATACATATATATATATATATATACATATATATATATATACATATATATATATATACATATATATATATATATATACATATATATATATATATATTCACGGTTCTTCTTTGAGTAAAGAGTTTTGTTATATTATGCTATATTCTTTCCGTTGGGAGACTCTAATCTTCTTATTCTTTCATTCTAATATTTCTTTCTTTGTTTTTCTCACCCTCTGATTTCTTTCTATTTACAACCTGGGTTTTTGGTACTTGGGATTTTGACAAGTAATTCGGGATTATGTATTATTGTCGAAAATTCAGGTAACGAATTATCTGGGTTGTTACACACTGGTTGGGACAAATAATTTCGATATAGTTATTTCAAATAAAAAAGTTCCAGTTTACTGATTTAAGAAGGTGATTAATGAGTACACCCTTGCAAGAACTCATCTCTAGACAAATGCCACACACAAACTCCTATTTCCCATTCAATGAAAACCGAGTGCATATTTTCAACTGGAATAAACCGAACACTCCTTAGACTCTAAAATATTTCCAACTCGTAGTTTCTTTGTCCACTCATACGAGGTAGAACAATAACTTATGCTATAGTCCAAATCCTTAGAGTTTGAAGACAAGATGAAAGAAAGACAGGCAGAAAGCTCAAGTACGTCTTCTCATTTTATCCTAATTCCTTTGTTTATCTAACATAGAGATCTGGCACCAAATGTAACAAGCCACGTCACCCACGCCTAAAAGGGAACGACTACAGAACAACTCAAAATTCCCTGATTTTATGGTCATCCCCTCGATTGTCTAAAACCTTACCCAGTTGAGAAGTATAAAGGAAAGAGACAAAACTTCACCACCGTTCTCAATGCGAGAAACCCTATCACATAAGCATAAAATTGTCAACAATGTTTAGTGAATAAAAGATCAAAATATTATCCATAATATGAATTTATACCAATTGGTTTCTATCCAATGGGTATGTCTATTTGTAGGTTATCAAAACCTAATATTCACAGGTATGGTTATCTACCCATGACCTTATGGTATAGAATTCCAATGAAGCCTATTAACTATCCAATAACATCAAATATATTGTCCTCTTAATAATTCATATATGTAACAAGTAGGATTTTTAGCACATGAATATTTAATTAATTTAAGTAGTAAATGATTAATTTTGAAATCAACGACTTGAGTTAAATTTAAAATGAGAATTGGAAATATCGAATTAACTTAAAATTGTAAATTTTGGATTTAAAATCCAGTTAAATTTATTTAAAAGCAGTGTAAAATTCTATTTGAGTATAAATGATAATAATAATAATTTATTATCAATTAAATAGAGTGTTTTGAAATCGAATTATTTTAATCATTTCCGTTAACACATTAAAACAGTCATTCTGCAAACGATCTCAGATTTTGACAAAAACTGCTTCATTAGGTCTGAAATATTAAATTATTATAAATATTCAAATTTTTTAGCGATCAAATTATCTATGTGGTTGAGCGAGCATGAAATGTTCATCGTAAAAAGCATGTAAATATAACATATTAAATCTTAGCCTATAATCAAACCTATAATCCAAACCTACTCTCTATTTTCCTCATTTCTGTTTTTTGAAACAAAAAAAGAGAGCCACCATTTTTTATAAATAAAAGAAAACTTCTCCCTTTAAACTAGAAAATCAAATCCAACAAGAATCTAGAAATTACATAGCTTATATCTTTGAGTTAGTTTGGTTAAGATCTTCGATATGGAGTGGTATGGGAGGGTACAACATCAAGTTTTTATGTCGACAGTGAAATCGTGAGCTTTTCGGATTAAGGTTAGACATTTAGGGAATTATGTTCATTTATATGTGAAATGGAGAATGGATTTGATCATGACATCGAGTAGCTTCTATAGTCGAATCATGAAGGATTTCAATGCTAATTTTTATCACGTGACACTATTACAGTCGCGATAGTGACTTCGAGGGATCATTCTAGTAGATGGTATTAATCTTGTTGTAATGGTACTACGAGGATAGAGGAGCCAATGGGAAGAAAATATATTTATTCTCCCATGATACGGTGGCTCACGAGTGGAGCTAGGTGGAAGAGAAGTTTCAGCTATAGTGTGGATTTCCTATGCATGATATGGAAGGGAGTTCGTATTCGAGGAAGATGGCATTTTCATAAGTAACAGCAATTAAGTAATTGAAAGTGTAATTATAATATTTAATTATATTTTAAAAACTGTTAACTTATAACTAGCATATCTCATCCATATAAGGTCTAAATCTAACGCGACTATTCGCATTGGAATCATAACGACGTTATCTACACTATGGAAATGGATTGGATCCATTATGGGCTAGTTAGAATTTTGTTGAATTTTGAATGACATTCAAAATTCAATGGAACCAAATCACGAAAACGAAAAAAAAACAATCTATAATTTTGAAATGATTGGTTATTGGGTTTGGAAAATTAGCATATTACCAATTGTTTGTTTAAATTTATCAAAATTGGTTAATTGTTTGAATCACATATAGGATCGCGATATAGCATCTTGAAATGCTAATAGTTTGTTTAAATCAAATTTATGATCATGATATAACATCTCGAATTATTATTATTATTATTATTATACATTTTTGGGTTTATTTTATATTCAAAATTTATTATAAGTGTTTGATTTTGTTGAATAGTTGAATAAAATTTATTTGATTACGTTATTTAAGTATAACATAATAGATTCATATTATATGTCTGGTGTTATCTATTTGGCCAAATAAATCTCAATTTATGGCTTTATTGAACTTATTCTAATTGCCATCTGGTAACAAAATAAACCCCTATTATGATATTATACTAATATGGACATTCCAATTTTGCCAATTAATTTATATTTAACAAGTGTAATATTAGTTGTTAATGGCTAATTTTTTAATTATTTATACATGTCTGTTTATGTAAATAGCTTTATTTGAAGATAAATTGAATATATGGTAGCTTATTTAAGTACCATTATGATAGCTAAGTATGATTTGAATAATTGTTCTAAACTTATAGATTATAGGCTATAGTTGCTTGTAGTTTCTTTGAAATAAAAATGTAATTATCGCGTAACTGCAGTCATTAGATTCATTTAAAAACAAATGTTTTCAAATCATTATTTATTCTTATTTCATAATTTTCAAAAATAAGAATAATTATTTAATAATGTTTAAAATTAAAATTATTTATTAATCATGTTTTCAAGTTAATGATTACTCATTTAAAAGTGTTTTGAATTACTTTACAATAATGTTAAAGTTAATAAATTTTTATCCAAACGAAAATTTACTAGTTAATAATTATATGTTTAATATTTTTTGTTAACAGGATTGGAAGTTAAATTAATATCTTATTAGCATGTTTTATGTGTAATATTTTTTTTATCAACAATGATTGTTAAATCAATAATTTATATTAGTATCATTATTTAAAATTAAGGTATGTTTATTTAATTAGTTTAAATATAATAATCATTTACCTATAAGGGTTTAATCATACATTAAGGACATTTTAAAATAAAATAACTTATTTACCAATATTAGCATAAAATGAGAAATCATTTCTTTATAAGGTTTAAAAAGAATTTTTATTATCTAATAGTAATAGTTACTCTTTTGATGTTGTTTTTAAGTAAACATTTCTTACTTATATATTGAAAGTGATAAATCATTTAATTAAAGTATTATTTTAAATATAAATTGATTTTATAAAAATATATTCAAAAAGGGCTTTAAAAATATGAATTTTTTAATAAGATATTATATGAGGGGATTTATTAAAGAGCTTTATAAAAGGAATGGAGGCTTGATTCTTCCAGATTTGATCTTCTTAAATATGGTGGTATGGATATTTATTCAACACTTAATATCAGAGTATCCATGTGTGGATTTATTCTTTTATTCGTTCCTTTTTAAAATCACTTTGTTTAGTCCTTTAAACATGATTTGGAAATATGTAATGCTTTTTGAATGTACTTATTAACAATATAATTTTTGAATGTACTAATTAACAATATAATTTGTGAATATTTTTTTCTAAGTATTGTGAATATAATGTTTTGCAAATATACTTAGGTCCTGAGATAAGTATATGAATATTTTGAACAAAGATTCTAGAATAATATTTAATAAATGAAGGATTCTTTTAGAAAGGATTAGCGATTATTATGGGAAATCAAATCCTTAGACGATTGTTGTTTATATATTTGATAATTAATAATCAACTATCAAAATTGAGTGCAAAGTTCGATTGTCATTTCAAAGAGACGTGGATTGGACCTAATTGTCTTAAACCATTTTGATCAGGTTAAAGCATATAAAACTAGAAATATTATGAAGATTTTTGAAAATGGAGTTATTCCGTTTCTTTTAGGCCTAGAACGAACTTGTATGGATGAATGCTAGCATTTCATATCTCCTTGGACGGTAATTTTAGCATTCTTGTATACTCCTCTATTTATAATGTATACGTAACCTTTAGCCACATCACCCAGTAAATAATTAAAATAGGGACATGCGGCAAGGCTGCATGGGTCGCTCACATTAGGATAAGATCATTCTATATTTAGAGTCGATTATCCTTGTATGCTTCGGGGCTCCTATATGTTTGTTTACCAATTGGGATGATCATATTCGGTGTTGCCCATATTACGGGTGGAGCCAGTCCCTAGTAGTTGACTTGCAAATTAATGATCCTCTAATGCGTTTTATCTAGAGATGTACATTCGGTGGGAAGACCCTCATCCTTTCATAGTTTGAATCCATTCCCCATATGAACCTTCGAACTTGATTATATACAATTATGTTAGAATGTTGATGCAAGAATTTCGACTATTTTAATATTTATTTTTGCATTTTAGACATTATTATAATATCACTAGATTTATAATAAAGATGCTTTGGTTATCTTTAGGTAAAAAGCCATCAGTGTTTATATGTGGTGTGGTCTTACGAGATACCTTTTGTTTTCAAGGGTTAATAAATTAAAGAATAAATTAATTGTGATTTAAGTTTTCTCATGTCAAATTACCAGACTGATCCAGGTGTTATTACATTATAGTACTTGGGTCAAACAGAGTATATTTTCAGGTTAGATTAGATATGATTTGCTTTGAAGCTTTGAGGAGAGGAGCTAAACAGCCAAGGCCTATTCTTGTATATTTCTTCATTTTTCCTCTATATTTGTTTATTGCATTCTTCACCATTGTAAGGAAAGTTGTCATAGCTATCCACAATGATGTTCTTTTGTGTATGTGTAAAATTTATATTCTTTATTTATGTAAATATTATTATTATATTATAGATTTTCATTCCGTTGTGAGATTTTGTTATTTTTTCCTTTTCCCCTAAATGACCTAACTTTTGAACGACTAAATGATCGACACAAGAATATCGAGAATGTATTAAGTTTCATATTTTATAGCGAAAATGCATGATTATTACATTGATATTAGAGCATAGGTTAAGCAAACACCTAGGTTTTGGTGGGGCTAACTATTCGATAGGGTAACACATTAGAATGAGTTTTAGTTTATATAAATTATGTATGAGTGCGCACTTGTTAGTGAATATAAAATGTTTCATATTAAGTTGTTTGATTTATTAAATCTGAATTTTGGTTTTGGATGAACCGAACGATCATCTTTTTTGATAGGAATTCCAAAACTCTTGAATAAGTTCATTCAACGAGGTATTATTTTCAAATTTGGTAAATGGAATAAGTTTACCAATATTTTATATAGTTTTTATAAAGGAAATTTTCAAACTAAATGTAGTTTTTGTGGATGAGTAGTTTGTTAAGAAATGATGATATTTAATTATTATAATGCACTGATTGATGGTCATGTTCGTACAATTATAAGCAATTGCTATTATTGATTATTGTAGTTGTAACCGACCATTTTTGGGTATGAACTGTTGTGTTTAATTAGGAGTAGGTTTTTTTTTTCAACATGAGGTAGGTAGATTAGAAGTTGTAAGAATATTAACGGCGAATACCTTGTGAATTCCTTTTCACAATTTGATTATAAGGTGTTCACATTAATGTTGGATTATAATTTAATTTTATATCGAGTTGTTTAAAATAAATCCAAATAAGAGATTCATTTCTGAAATGATTTATATAGGAATTAAATTTATATATATACACATATATATATATATATATATATACAAATTATAAATATACGGTGCTTTAGAATTGGAAATTTGAGAATTTGAAACCTTGGAGTTTTAAAAAATTAGGTTTTCAAAAGAGTGAAAGATATTGTTTATTAGTAACTATGAGTATTGAGAATTCTAAAGGATTGTAAAAAAGCACTAAACTCACTACGATCACTGAAAAATATTTTTCATGATGATCGTGTGTAACTGCCCACAAATCCGCACTATATGTGATGATCTCAAAATCCCGTACGACGGCGTTAAGGATAATCATTGGAATATAACACATTAACCATCATTAGCAGAGAACAGGTAATAGCATAAACAGAAAATAGAATTATTTACATCAACATGACAGTGGAATCATAACATGTAATAAACATTAGAGTAGCACAGTGTAGGATACAACTTAGTGCATAAAAGGAAATGATCAGTCTACATCAAGATCACTGGGACATATACATCATTGATATATAATAGAAGTAAATCTGTTTACATCGCGATAAGCGGAATCATATACATAAGATACTAATGGCGGAATGTCAAATAGCCAAAATACTGAGAGATCTAGTCTTCGCCATACAGGCCAAAAGGTGCACTCCCTACTGCAGTGCAAAAGCCAAAATATAACCTATCACCTATCACTAGGCTGCCCATGTGAAAATAAGGGCACCTGAGTTTGCAAAGTGAAACAAACTACGAGTCAATCATGGGACTGGTATGAGAAATCTACTTAACTGATTAAACAAAAGTAACAATGCAAATCATAGGACCACACCACTTTCGCGGAATGGGTTTACTCCAGTGATTGCCGGTGCATGAAGTAAAGTAAATCTTTTGAACAACGTAATTCTTTTTAAAAAAATGAAGCCGTTATAAGATTCAAGTCCCATCACACAATGCAACGCAAGCCAGGGGATAGAGTTTTACCTTATAATGGCCAAAATATGCTTCATACATGTAAAGAAAAATCATTTGATATTATTACTAGTGCATATATGTTTCAAAAGCAAATTCAATCATAAATATCAATCCTAGACGGCATGGGTACCATATATCATGTCGCCATATATAAGTTACAATCAAACCCATAATTTCGTATTGGAAATTTGGATTCCATCATGAGTTGAGGCCAGGGATGGCTCCTTTCTGTTCGAGACACTCTAGCAAATTCCTCTTGGCTCGGACGTTGGCGAACCCTTAGATCTTCAGGGCCGGTCCACACATAGCGGATTGGTTATACCTGAACACACATTTCCCGGTCCTATCGGACCTATATCCATCTGCTCCATAGAGACCGATATATTCGAGGCGCCTCGCATTCCAACAACCACACAGGTAAAAATAATAATAATGTCAGGACTTGTAAAACACTAACTCCACCCATAGCTAGAAAGAAACGTCATGCACTTCCTACAGTCACGATCCCGTTTTTGACTCATACCGAGGTGTGAGGCTCGCGAATTAACGCCATACACAAAGCTAAGCTATATCAAAGTCGTGCTTTGATCATCAACCACAAGACTCTGCTTTTCAACAAAGGCCTTGATCCTTTGCATCTTTGCATGCCACGCTGTCAATCCACACCACACCACTGATGTCTACCGATATACAACCTCTGAGCTCGTACGTCTCAGAGAAAAGCGTTAAGCAAGAGAATAAATTCCCCACCGCCAAACAGATGCATATTTAGCAGAGATCAACGAATACAACATAGAATACACATCAAATACACATCCATTTACAAGTCCATTCTGGGTCTGAACGAAACCGGAGGCACCTTATTCCTCGTTCCATATGTCCAATACGGAAGAGAGGCCCTCGCACATCCGGGCGATTAACAAGTACGTCCAGACTACTAGCACTGTAACCTCGTCAAGGGAGCTACCCATCTCAAAGGCATCAGTAGTAATCTACACGATGTGAAGATCATCGGTCTTGCACCATCTTCATATCTTCAACATTTATTCATCGATCAATTATTTGAAAGAGAATTACTCGGCCTTTTCAAATGATTCATGTATATTAGAATTCAAATCAATTCTGTCCATGGTTAAATTATTCAACATTCACATTTCAGTTCTTTATATAATTTTAATGTCAAACACATTCAACCATGAAATATCAAGCAAACTAAGTAGAATCGGTTTATTTCCTATCCATATCGCATATAATATTTTATAACGATATATCGCTATTTTTAATTATTTAAAAATAGTGCCATTTAATTAAATGACGTTTCGGACCATAACGTGGTCCTAGCACTATTTTCCTCTTATTTTGATTTACACATTTCTAAAAATCTAACCGTCGGATCTTAACGAAGTTAAGTCCATCAGAAAGATCTCTTCAAAGCGGACCTGACGGTTCCAGTTTCGAGAAAATCCGATGGTTGGATATCTCGATATAATCGTTTAAAGTTACGATTTCAAAACACGAACTACAGCGTCGTTGTGACGTCCCCAAAACCCCGTACGACGGTGTCAAGGGTAATCTTTGGAATATAACACATAATAGCAGAACAGAAATAAATAAATACACTAGATAATGTACAAATACTACACTGGATAAACATAATCATCAGAGTTACGCAGTATACAGGATCATACTTACTACAAATATAGTTCAGCTATACATAAATGTCTACAGCGGAAAACAAACATAATATGTACAATAGGAGCTGAACAACATAAAAGAGATAAATGAAAGAATTCATCTTTAGCTCCAGCTATCCAGGAAGAGCCTGCTAAAACCTGAATACAAGGTTGCCCGTGTAGAAAGAGGGGCACCCGAGTTTGCAAGTGAAACAAACTACGAGTCAATCATGGGACCGGTATGAGAATTCTACTTAACACATTATATAATTTGGCTAATTACAGGACCTGCCACTTTCGCGGAACGGGTTACTCCATTGGATTGCCAGTGCTTTACAACAAGTAAATCTTTTAAACATCGCAATGCTTTTTATAAAATGAAGCCGATATAAGACTCAAGTCCCATCACAAAATGCAACGCAAACCGAAGGATAGAGTTTTACCTTATATCGACCAAGATATGCTTAATACGTGTAAAGTAAAATCACTTAAAATGTAAACTTTATCGTTCAATTCTTAATCAGACTCCAACTGTAAATTAATAAGAGAACGATTCCCTAAGTATTAACCCCGAAGGCCGAAACCAACATCAGACCAATACCCAGGAAACCACCCATCTTAGCTCGTTTCCAGTTAGCTTCTAATTTTATAAAACAATCATAAATATCAATCATAGACGACATGAGCGTCCCATGCCACTATGTCGCCATATATAGGTTTACAATCAAAACCGCACGATGTCGTATTTGGAAATTGAATTTCCTTCATGAACCAAGGCAAAAGATAGTCCTTACCGAATTCGAGACGCTTTAGCCCGCCCCTCAGGCAAGTACTCAGTCAAGCCTCTGGAGCGACAGGGCCGGTCCACCGATGTGGATTAAAATTCCTGAACACTGTGTTTCCCCGTCCTTCGGAGCGTAAGTGAGCCAACGAATGACTCCATCGGTCCCAGAGCGACCGATATATCCAAGGCGGCTCGCAACAGCAACAACCACATAGGTGAAAAATAGTATAAATGTCAGCCAGTTTAAGCACTAACACCACCTCTAGCTAGAAAGAAACGCATGTCATCCCTGAGGTCCTCTCCCGTTTCTGGCTCATACCAGGGTGTAAGGCTCGCGAATCAACATTATACACAAAGCTCTGCAACACAGGCCGTGCTTTGATCATCAACCACAAGACTTTGCTTTTCAACAAAAGCCTTGATCACTGCATCTTAGCATGCCACACAGGCAATTCACACCATGCAACTGATGGCTATCAATCACACAGAATGAATTCCAATGTCAGACATACAGTCCATTTACAAGTCCGTTCTGGGTCTGAACGAAACCGGAGGCACTATATACCTCGCATACCCATCGATCTCCACGTACGTCTGGGCGATCACCAATCATTATCCATATTTCGGGATGACTCCCAATCTGGAAATCAGTTATCATCCAACCGAGGTGAAAATCTCCGGTCTTCAATCACTGTCTTCATCATCGACTTCTTATCGTTGATTCAGTTATTCAGAATGGGATAAACCCGGTCTTTCTGAGCAACTCGCGTATATAATAAACAAGTGCTACACAAACACAACATACGCCTCATTCCAATTCATCATTCACTAACCATAAATTATTAAGAGAATGATTTCCCAAGTATTAACCCCGAAGGCCGAAACCAACATCAGATCAAAACCTAGGAAATCATTCGACTTAGCTAACCTTCAGTTAGTTTATATATTTCATGTTCAACCATCAAAGTCAAATAAACCGGGTAAATTCGGTTTATTTCCATTCCATATCATTTATAATATTTTGTAATGATTTATCGCTATTTTTATTTAATTTAAAAATAGCCATTTCATTCAAACGACGCTTCAGGCTATAACGCGGCCGTGGCGCTATTTTTCTTCAGATTTGATTTACACATATCTGAAAATCCAACCGTTGGATCTTCACAAAATTTATATCATTAGAAAGATCTTTTCAAAACGAATCCAACGTTTTCAGTTTTGGGAAAATCCGACGGTCGGATCTTCCGGTACACTCGTTTGAAGTTTCGATTTCAAAATACGAATTGCAACGTCGTTATTCGATTAATTTTAATTATATATATATAATCGATTCTAGCGCTGTTTTTCTTTAGATTTAAATTAAACATTCCAGATAATCCAATCGTTGGATTTTCACAAAGTGGGTATTGTTGGAAAGATATTTCCAAGACGAACCCAACGGTTACGGTTTCGGGAAAATCCGACGGTCGGATCTCCCGCACTAATCGTTTGAAATCACGGTTTCGAAACATGAACTACAACTTCATTATTCGATATATTTTAATTATAGTTATACATATATATATATAAATATAATCTATTCTTCGATTTCAAAACCATATTCTTTTCATACATTTGATAAAAATGATATTTTTATCCAACAGACATTTATTTCGACACTCACTATTTTTAACAATTCATGTATATAATAAAATTGTGATTGTTATTGCAAAACAATTTATTTCAAAACACGACTATTTTCTACAGTTCATATAGATGATAAAAATATGATTTTTATTATAAAACAATTTATTTCAAAACACGACTATTTTATATAGTTCATATAGATGAATAAAATATGATTTTTTATATAAAACAATTTATTTCAAAACACGACTATTTTATATAGTTCATATAGATGATAAAAATATGATTTTTATTATAAAACAATTTATTTCAAAACACGACTATTTTGTATAGTTCATATAGATGATAAAAATATGAATTTTATTAAAAAACAATTTATTTCAAAACACGACTATTTTATATAGTTCATATAGATGATAAAAGTATGATTTTTATTATAAAACAATTTATTTCAAAACATGAATATTTTATATAGTTCGTATAGATGAAAAAAATATGATTTTTATTATAAAAAAATTTATTTCAAAACATGAATGTCGTTCAACACATGAATTTCTACTCAACACATGAATTTCTATTCAATATAGGAATTTCTATTCAACACACGAATATAGTTTCAACACATGAAAATAATTTTAACACAAGAATATTATTGAAAATTTCCGCAGCATAATGGCAGGGTAGTTAAAACCGGGGTCGTCCCAAGTACGGCTCCTCGCTCTACCTTAAAGCCTCGCAAGTTTTGACAATGGGGATTTCATGCATCTAGTTCGCACGCAGGCGGCATGTTTATTTTTTTCTTTTCCACAAACTAATCGTATGTGGTTTCAACCAAATAATTTTCAACCACAAACGGGTACTTTTCAACCATAATCAATCAATTTCAACCACAAACAATTCTAATAAACCATACGCTATCAACCAATTTTCACACCAATCACAAAAAATAAATATTGTTCATGGTTTGTGGACGAGGGGCGTATATATATTTATATAAGTATATTTCACTTCATTTCAACACATGTATAATTTTTACAACGCATATATAACTTATACATCGAACGTACAACTTATACAACGCTTATACATGAGGTGTACAATGCTTATATAACTAATACTTCGAATATATATAATTTATACATCGTTATTTCCATATCGTTTATAATTCAGAAATCTCACATTGGGTTCCACTCCACCAAAAATAGCAAAAGGCTCAGAAAAATATTCGGTCTCTTCTAGAATGTAGAAGACGTCCGCATGAGTCCAATGTCTCTTGTTTCATTGAATTTCGTCAACATGGCAAAAAGATATGATTTTTACAATGAAATCAAAAACCGTAGCGCTTTAAAATGTTATATAATAGTTGAACTAATTTACAGCCGTACCTCTCTGAAGTTGTTCAAAACTAGGTTTTCGATTTACAACCAAACCGTGCAGCGATTCGTCGATCGGTCATCACCACGAGGAAGAGGGAGGAGAGAGCTTCAGGCGCAGGGTAGTGGGGTCTAGTTCGACCTAGCCAGGAAGCGGCGGCGGCGGCTTGAAGTCTCTGACTTTGGGGACCCGTAACTCGATGAATACCCAACGATAAAATCCAATCCCTATATGGATTTGAAGCTCGTGGCCTGCTCTACAAAAATCTTAACTGGAGCACGAGTTTTTATTGAGTGGTTTGGCCAGAATTTAAGAGAGAAGGTGGGAGCTCATGTCGTCGTTCGCGATTTAGGGGTTTACGGGGAGAGAGAACGCTGACTGGCCAATGAGGGTTTTTTTATTTATTTATATATTTTTAAATTTCTAAAATACCCCTTATCTCCTACGAACTCCAATCCGAACCCAACGATTGTCGTCCCTAGCTAAATACCCCCATTCCGAACACAACGGGATATGTTTCGAAGGCCCATTCGACTGTTTCATTTAGTTTTCCTTCAAATTAAAATATATAACATTCAATATTTGTTTTAAACGTACATTTCAATTTGCCAGGGCCACATACTGATTCTTAAAATTCCAGAAAAATAAATCTAGCTATGTTTTGACGATACAGTCGCAACAAAACTAGTTTCGTCGAATTCTGAGACCATTTGAAAAATGGCCCTTTATGGTCGATCCAATTTAATAGAAATCGATCAAACACATTTTCTTTTGCCACGCTCACATACTAGCTTCAAAAATTATGAAATTTTAAATCTTACAATAATTTGACATCTCGGATCCAACAAAAGTGGTTTCATCGAATTCTGAGGTCATTTGCAAAATGGCAATTTTCACTGGCTATACAAACTCTATAGCGACCTTTCTGAAAATTCATTTGGCCATAACTTTTGCTTCCCGCTACGAAACTTCGATTTTTCAGATTCGTTAGAAATATATTCACTAACAGATTTAAACATTTTTGGTTTCACTAAAATCCGTTTTATTTTGCACCCGGTACGGTCAATCAAAGTTTGAATTCAAATTTCGAAACTACTGCGCCATTTCAGGCCTTGTTTATAATTAAAAATATAAATATTCATTTTCAAACATCGATTCAAACTTACTTTTCCTCACTATTATTTAAAATATTTATTTTAAATATTTAAAATCCACTAAAATAGCCAATTTAAATTTTTTAAATTGGTTCAGATTTTACGGGTTGTTACAATCTCCCCCACTTAAAACTTTCCGTCCCCGAAAAGGAACAAATTCGAAAGTGGTTTGGTTAATCAACTCTACTTTCAATCTGGCTTCCATTCTTCAACTTTTTAGTTTCTAAGAATTTTTAAATTCTTCAAAAATTTGGCTAACACCCTAAATTTTCGAAAAATTTCGCCATAACCTCCTTTGTACGGGGAGGGGTTTGGAAATTTATTGGGCTGTATTAGGTACCCAATAAATCCTAATAAGCATGCACATATTTATAGTGATATATTCCGGTGTCCACAGGGGAGTGTGTATAGATCATAACTCCAGAGAATAAATTCTCGTCACCCTATAAATGGTTTTTGTGCCTTAATAACCAGAGAGACGTGTTTATTGTTATCTCCAGACCCGTGTGGTTTTTTTTACTAATCTGGCAATTTTACCGTTATATTTTACATAGTCCATATCAGTCATCAGTTCAACCTGTAAAATATAGTCATCGCCATACAAGCCTCTCGCTCGTATGGTAAGTCTTCAACCTCGTAACACAAGTTCCAAATGCTTATGTGGTATATGATGAAGTATGCCTATCTTCAAGAAGTATGCCATGTAGTGTAGTTCAACATTAATTGTTACTATCCTATGGCGTCGTTTATTATTACACACAGAACAACCAACACTCTGCATCCAATGACATTCACGGGAGTTGATATAATAATAAAATCGCGCATCCAACTCATTAAGGTTTACCTATTTGTCGGGCACGCAAATAAATTCTTTAGTCAACTGCTAATCCTTTACCTGTTTAAACATATATAATTTACATGTATATATTTCTATCTATTTTCAAATCAGTTCAATACTTGATTTAATTAACTATCATTCTAATAATTTAATTAATCAAATCTACTATCACACAACACAAACAACAATCAATTTGTTTTTAACTTTTCAAAAATATACTAATTGATTTATATACTCTTTTAAAATAATCAGACTATAGAATTAAAAGTTCACATCCATGAAAAGAAAATAACAATAAAGTAGAGAACAAAATTGTAATGCAAAGTATGATAAATATACCTTGCACCGGAGTCAATCAGAGATATCCACCCTGCACTTAGGATAGGCTTTCTTAATGCTTTCCTCTATTTTCCAAGTACAATCTCGCGGATCTCCACTCCATTGCACCTTGACTAAGTGAACCTTCTTGTTCCTCAGCTCTTTGGTTTCTTTGCCGACAATCTTTAGAGGCTCTATTCTCTCAGCCAATTCTGGAGTAATTTCAGTATCCTATTGTGCAGCCTCTTCCACAACCAAGTCTGGGTCATGGACATGCTTTCGAAGTTGAGATACGTGAAATACATCATGTACTCCAGGCAACCAATCAGGCAATTGAACTCTATAAGCGAGGGTTCCAATCCGTTCTAGTATAGGGAGTGGACCAATAAATCTGGGCGCCAACTTCCCAGTTTTGCCAAATCGAATCACTCCTCTCATCGAAGAAACCCTTAGATACACATAATCACTAACAGAAAAAGCCAAACCTCTTCTTCTCGAAACAGCATAGCTCTTCTGTCGGCTTTGAGCTGCGAGTAATCGTTTCTTAATGAAATCGACTTTGTCGGCAGCTTCATGGATCATATCAGGCCCCAATACAAGCCTATTACCAGGTTCGACCCAACAAGCAGGACATTGGCATGGTCTACAATATAATGCTTTAAATGGTGACATCGTCAGGCTCACTTGGTAGCTGTTATTGTATGAGAACTCAGCCAAATGTAAATGGTCTTCCCATGATCCACCAAAGTCAAGAACACAAGCCCGCAATAAATCTTCTAGTATACGATTCACCCTCTCCGTTTGACCACCTGTCTGAGGATGATAAGCGGTGCTTAGATTCAGCTTCGTTCCCAGTTCTACTTGAAATGCCTCCTAGAATTTGCTAGTAGATATTGGATCTCTATCACTGACTATACTGATCAGCACTCTATGTAGCCTAACAATTTCCTTGAAATATATCTACGCCAGACTCTGAGCAGTTCTGTTCGATCTGACAGGTATGAAATGGGAGGTCTTTGTGAAGCGATCTACGATCACCCAAATACTGTCATTTCCTTTCCTGGTTCTGGGCAAACCATCTATGAAGTCCATGGAAATATGTTCCCACTTCCAACATGGAATGTCCAGCGGTTGCAACAATCCAGCCAGTTTCTGTTGGTCGCTTTTGACTAGTTGGCAAGTAGGGCACCTTCTAACATATATAGAGATGTCTCTTTTCAACGATTTCCACCAGAATGTTCGCTTGATATCGTTATACATTTTACTCACAACCGGATGGATACTGAGCTTAGATTTGTGGCATTCATCAAGCACATCTCTTCTGAGTTCAGAGACTTCTGGAACACAAATTCGTCCTTGTAACCTCAGAATCCCTTCGCTATCGGGATGGGAATCTGAAGCATTGCCTTCACGAATCCGCTGGCTCATTCCTTTAATAAAATTTTCGTCTTTTTGGAGAGCATATATCTTGTCAATCGAAGAAGTCGCAATAATAAAACTGGCGATCATTACACTATTCTGGTATTTTCTTTGTAGGCCATGGATAAACCTCAGATTCTTCCTCTTTTGATCTTGAATCAGATGCAGGGCAAAATGAGAAAGTTCATTGAATCTCTTATGATATTCTGGAATGGTCATATCTCCTTGTATCAGATAAGAGAATTCATCACATAACCGATCAGTTACTTCAGGAGGAGTAAATCTCTCTAGGAAAATCACTTTAAATCTATCCCAGGTAATATTACCTTGTGGATTGTTCTCAACGATTGAATCCCACCAGAACAAGGCTTCGTCTTTGAGTGCCCAAGATGCCAGTAATCTTTTCTGGTCATCTCTCAGCTTTAAACCGTCAAAGATTTTCTTAGTAGAACGAATCCAAGCTTGTGTTTTCGTAATAGATTCTCCGCATGAGAACATTATTCTACCCATATTTCGATACTTAATTAATAGAGCTTCTATATCCAGGTAAGTATTATTTCTTCTGTTTCTGGCACTCATTTTCTAGTACGTCTGCAAATGGCAAACAAATTATCAGGTCAACAGAAAGGATATTTCAAACATAAAGACATATACTTTAAGTGTAAACGTGTCTCTTGGGGTGTATTTCATTCTGCTTTACCCATACTAGGACGTTACTGATCCTATATGTAATGAGTTACTCGTCCTAGAACACTATTGGTTCTATTTCTGACGAGTTCGTTAATATGTTATATTCCAGAACTAAGCTTAACCAAAGCTCTGATACCACGTTGTGACGTCCCCAAAACCCCGTACGACGGTGTCAAGGGTAATCTTTGGAGTATAAAACATAAACAGATAATAGCAGAACAGAAATAAATAAATACACCAGATAATGTACAAATACTACACTGGATAAACATAATCATCAAAGTTACGCAGTATACAGGATCATACTTAGTACAAATACAGTTCAACTATATATAAATGTCTACAGCGGAAAACAAACATAGTATGTACAATAGGAGCTGAACATCATAAAAGAGATAAATGATAGAATCCATCTTCAGCTCCAACTATCCAGGAAGAGCCTGCTAAAACCTGAATACAAGGCTGCCCGTGTAGAAAGAGGGGCACCCGAGTTTGCAAGTGAAACAAACTACGAGTCAGTCATGGGACCGGTATGAGAAATCTACTTAACACATTATATAATTTGGCTAATTACAGGACCACTCCACTTTCGCGGAACGGGTTTACTCCATTGGATTGCAAGTGCTTTACAACAAGTAAATCTTTTAAACTTCGCAATGCTTTTTATAAAAATGAAGCTGATATAAGACTCAAGTCCCATCACACAATGCAATGCAAACCGGAGGATAGAGTTTTACCTTATATCAACCAAGATATGCTTAATACGTGTAAAGTAAAATCACTTAAAATGTAAACTTTATCGTTAAATTCTTAATCAGACTCCAACTGTAAATTAGTAAGAGAACGATTCCCTAAGTATTAACCCCGAAGGCCGAAACCAACATTAGACCAATACCCAGGAAACCACCCATCTTAGATCGTTTCCAGTTAGTTTCTAATTTTATAAAACAATCATAAATATCAATCATAGACGACATGAGCGTCCCATGCCACTATGTCGCCACATATAGGTTTACAATCAAAACCGCACGATGTCGTATTTGGAAATTGGATTTCCGTCATGAACCAAGGCAAAAGATAGTCCTTACCGAATTCGAGACGCTCTATCCCACCCCACAGGCAAGTACTCAATCAATCCTCTTGAGCGACAGGGCCGGTCCATCGATATGGATTAAAATTCCTGAACACTGCGTTTCCCCGCCCTTTGGGGCGTAAGTGAGCCAACGAATGACTCCATCGGTCCCGGATCGACCGATATGTCCAAGGCGCCTCGCAACAGCAACAACCACAAAGGTGAAAAATAGTATAAATGTCAGCCAGTTTAAGCACTGACACCACTTCAAGCTAGAAAGAAACGCCTATCCTCCCTGAGGTCCTCTCCCATTTCTGGCTCATATCGGGGTGTGAGGCTCACGAATCAACGTTATACACAAAGCTCTGCCACATAGGCCGTGCTTTGATCATCAACAACAAGATTTTGCTTTTCAACTGAAGCGTTAATCACTGCATCTTAGCATGCCACACAGGCAATTCACACCATGCAACTGATGGCTATCAATCAAACAGAATGAATTCCAATGTCAGACAAACAGTCCATTTACAAGTCCATTCTAGGTCTGAACGAAACCGGAGGCACTATACACCTCGCATACCCATTGACCTCCACGTATGTCTGGACGATCACCACTCATTATCCATATTTCGGGATGCCTCCCAATCAGGACATCAGTTATAATCCAACCAAGGTGAAGATCTTCGGTCTTCAATCACCGTCTTCATCATCGACTTCTTATCGTCGATTCAATTATTTAGAATGGGATAAACCCGGTCTTTCTGAGCAACTCGCGTATATAATAAACAAGTGCTACACAAACACAACATACGCCTCATTCCAATTCATCATTCACTAACCGTAAATTAGTAAGAGAACGATTTCCCAAGTATTAACCCCGAAAGCCGAAACCAACATCAGATCAAAACCCAGAAAACCATTCGACTTATCTAACCTTCAGTTAGTTTATAAATTTCATATTCAACCATCAATGTCCAATAAACCAAGTAAATTAGGTTTATTTCCATTCCATATCTTTTATAATATTTTGTAACGATTTATCGCTATTTTTATTTAATTTAAAAATAGCCATTTCATTCAAACGGTGCCTCAGGCCATAACGCGGCCGTGGCGCTGTTTTTCTTCAGATTTGATTTGCACGTATTTGAAAATCTAACCATTGGATCTTCACAAAATATATATCATTAGAAAGATCTTTTCAAAACGATTCCAACAGTTTCAGTTTTGGGAAAATCCGACAATCGGATCTTCCGGTACACTCGTTTGAAGTTTCGATTTCAAAATACGAACTGCAGCGTCGTTATTTGATTAATTTTAATTATATATATATAATCGATTCTGGCGCTGTTTTTCTTTATATTTAAATTAAACATTCCAAACAATCCAACCGTTGGATTTTCACAAAGTGGGTATCGTTGGAAAGATATTTCCAAGACGAACCCAATGGTTATGGTTTCGGGAAAATCCGACGGTCGGATCTCCCGCACTAATCGTTTGAAATCACGGTTTTAAAACACGAACTGCAGCTTCGTTATTTGATATATTTTAATTATATCTATACATATATATAATATAATCTATTCTTCGATTTCAAAACCATATTCTTTTCATACATTTGATAAAAATGATATTTTTATCCAACAGACATTTATTTCGACACTTCCCTATTTTTAACAATTCATGTATATAATAAAAATGTGATTGTTATTATAAAACAATTTATTTCAAAACACGACTATTTTCTATAGTTCATATAGATGATAAAAATATGATTTTTATTATAAAACAATTTATTTCAAAACACGACTATTTTATATAGTTCATACAGATGAATAAAATATGGTTTTTATTATAAAACAATTTATTTCAAAACATGACTATTTTATATAGTTCATATAGATGATAAAAATATGATTTTTATTATAAAACAATTTATTTCAAAATACGACTATTTTATTTAGTTCATATAGATGAAAAAAATATGATTTTTTTTATTTTTTATTTATTTCAAACACAACTATTTTATATAGTTCATATAGATGATAAAAATATGATTTTTTATTATAAAACAATTTATTTCAAAACATGACTATTTTATATAGTTCGTATAGATGATAAAAATATGATTTTTATTATAAAACAATTTATTTCAAAACATGAATGTCGTTCAACACATGAATTTCTATTCAACACAGGAATTTCTATTTAACACACAAATATAGTTTCAACACATGAAAATAATTCTAACACATGAATATTATTGAAAATTTCAGTAGCATAACGACAGGGTAGTTAAAACCGGCGCCGTCCATAGTACGGCTCCTCGCTCTACCTTAAAGCCTCGCAGCTTTTGACAATGGGGATTTCATGCATCTAGTTCGCACACAGGTGGCATGTTTATTTTTTTTTCTTTTCCACAAACTAATCCTATGTGGTTTCAACCAAATAATTCTCAACCACAAATGGGTATTTTTCAACCACAATCAATCAATTTCAACCACAAACAGTTCTAATCAACCATTCGCTATCAACCAATTTTCACACCAATCACAACCAACAAATATCGTCCATGGTTTGTGGACGAGGGGCATATATATATTTATATAAGTATATTTCACTTCAGTTCAACACATTTATAATTTTTACAGCGCATATATAACTTATACATCGAACGTACAACTTATACAACGCTTATACATGAGCTGTACAATGCTTATATAACTCATACTTTGAATATATATAATTTATACATCGTCATTTCCATATCGTTTATAATTCAGAAATCTCACATTGGGTTCCACTCCACCAAAAATAGTAGAAAGCTCAGAAAAATATCCGGTCTCTTCTGGAATGTAGAAGACGTCCGCACGAGTCCACTATCTCTTGTTTCACTGAATTTCGTCAACATAGCAAAAAGATATGATTTTTACAGTGAAATCAAAAACTGTAGCGCTTTAAAGTGCTATAGAATAGTTGAAATAATTTACAGCCGTACCTCTCTGAAGTTGTTCAAAACTAGGTATTCGATTTATGACTAAACCATGCAGCGATTCGTCATTCGATCTTCACCAAGAGGAAGAGGGAGGAGAGAGCTTCAGGCGTAGGTTGGTGGGGTCTAGTTCGACCTGGCCAAGAAGCGGCGGCGGCTGCTTGAAGTCTATGATTTCGGGGACCCATAACTCGATGAATACCCAACGATAAAATCCAATCCCTACATGGATTTGAAGCTCATGGACTGCTCTACAAAAACCTTAACTGGAGCACGAATTTTTATTGAGTGGTTTGGCCAGAATTTAAGAGAGAAGGTGGGAGCTCAGGTCGTCGTTCGCGATTTAGGGGTTTACGGGGAGAGAGAACGTTGACTGGCCAATAAGGGTTTTTCTATTTATTTATATATTTTTAAATTTCTCAAATACCCCTTATCTCCTACGAACTCCAATCCAAACCCAACGAATGTCGTCTCTAGCTAAATACCCCCATTCCGAACACAATGGGATATATTTCGAAGGCCCATTTGACTGTTTCAGTTAGTTTTCCTTCAAATTAAAATATATAACATTCAATATTTGTTTTGAACGTACATTTCAATTTGTCGGGGCCACATACTAATTCTAAAAATTCCAGAAAAATAAATCTAGCTATGTTTCGACGATACGGTCCCAACAAAACTAGTTTCGTCGAATTCTGAGACCGTTTGAAAAATGGCCCTTTTCTGGTCGATCCAATTTAATAGAAATCAACCAAGCACATTTTCCTTTGCCACGCTCACATGCTAGCTTCAAAAATTACGAAATTTGAAACCTAGCAATAATTTGACATCCTGGATCCAACAAAAGTGGTTTCGTCGAATTCTGAGGTCGTTTGCAAAATGGCAATTTTCACGGGCTATATAAACTCTAGAGCGACCTTTTTGAAAATTCATTTGGCCATAACTTTTGCTTCCCGCTACGAAACTTCGATTTTTCAGATTCGTTAGAAAGATATTCACTAACAGATTCAAATATTTTTGGTTTCACTAAAATATGTTTTATTTTGCACTCGGTATAGTCAATCAAAGTTTGAATACAAATTTCGAAACTACCGCGCCATTTCAGGCCTTGGTTATAATTAGAAATAATTATATTCATTTTCAAACATCGATTCAAACTTACTTTTCCTCACTATTATTTAAAATATTTATTTTAAATATTTAAAATCCACTAAAATAGCCAATTTAAATTTTTTAAATTGGCTCAGATTTTACGGGTTGTTATAGTCGTTATTTATTTTATTTAATTTATATTTATTTATATATAAATATAATTCATTCGAAGATTTCCAAATCGTTTTTCACTTCAAATATTTCCCTAACGCCTTTAAATTTCAGAAAATTTTGCCATAACCTCCTTTGTACGGGGAGGGGTTTGGAAATTTATTGGGCCGTATTAGGGACCCAATAAATCCTAAAAAGCATGCACATATTTACAGTGATATATTCCGATGTCCACAGCGGAGTGTGTATAGATCATAACTCCAGAGAATAAAGTCTCATCACCCTATAAATGGTTTTTAAGCCTTAATGACTAGAGAGACGTGTTTATTGTCATCTCCAGGCCCGTGTGGGGTTTTTTATTAATTTGGCAATTTACCGTTACATTTTATATAGTCCATATCAGTCTTCAGTTCAACCTGAAATACAATCATCGCCATACAAGCCTCTCGCTTGTATGGTAAATCTTCAACCTCATCACATAAGCTCGAAATGCTTATGTGGTATATGCTAGGGTATGCTATCTTCAAGAAGTGTTACATGTAGTGTAGTTCAAAATTAATTGTTACCATCCTATGGCGACGTTTATTATTTCACACAGAACAACCAGCAGTCCGCATCCAATGGCATTCACAGGAGTTTATATAATAATAAAATCGCGTAGCCAACTCATTAAGGCTTACCTATTTGTCAGGCATGCAAATATATTCTTTACTCAACAACCAATGCATTCTCCTGTTCAACATATGTATATGTATATATATGCAGAACTAAGCTAAAAATAATATTTCTAGTGAATAAATATTTATTTTAACCCACGGTTATTTTTAACACTTCATACATAGGATAAAAATGATATTTTTGGCAAACAAAAATATGTTTCAACATATGTGTATTTTTAGCGAGTCGTATACATGATGAAAATGATATTTTTATCGTTCAAAATATTTATTCAACACATGAATGTTTTTAACACTTCATATTCACAATAAAAGTGTAAATTTTATTATTCAATCCTTTTATTCAATACATGAATCCTTTTCAATACAGGAATATTTTAAATAGTTCATACATATAATAAAAATGATACTTTTATCGTTAAAACAATTTATTTGAAACATGAATATTTTATATACTTCAAACATAAGATAAAAATATTATTTTTGGTGTTAAAACAATTTATTTAAAATAGTAGTATTTTATATAGTCCATATATATGATAAAAATGCAATTTTTATCTTTCAAAGAATTTACTCAACACATGAATGTTATTCAACACATGAATTTCTAAACACGTAAATATATCAACACATGCATATATCAACACCTGCATATTTCATATACTCCATACGCATAATAGAAATGTGATTTTTATTATCTAAACAATTTATTCGACACATGCATATAACTCAACATATGAAAATAATTCAAACACATAGATATTACTGAAAATTTTGGCAGCATAACAGTAGGGGGTTAAGAACCGGCACCGTCCCGAGTACGCCTCCTCGTGCTACCTTAGGCCTCGCGGCGTTCCATAAGGGGCTTTTCTAAATGATCTAAGATCAATTTCATATCATATGTTTTTTTCACAATAATTCCCATTGTTTCAACCACAAGCAATTATTTTCAACCACAAACAATTATTTCCAACCATTCGCATTTCAACTAATTTTCAACCACTCGCATTATCAATTAATTTTCAACCATTCGCATTATCAACTAATTTTCATGCTACCACAATCGATTCATATCATCCATGGTATGTGGACGAGGGGAGTGTGTATATATATACACGTATATAAATATATTTCGTTTCCATTTCAACATATATATGATATTTGCAACGCATGTATAATTTATACATCGCTCATATAACTTATACAACGCTCATACATGAGGTGTACAACGCATATATAATTTATACTTTGCTCGTATAATTTATACAACGCATTTCCATTCCATATTTGAATTTAGAAGTCTCATATTGATTTTAAACCTTCTGAAATTTGTAGCGAGCTCGGAATACGTTCTAGCTTCTTCTATAATGTAGATGATGTCGCTAAGAGTCCGATGACTCAAGTTACACTGGATTTCGACAACATAGCAAAAAGAAATGATTTTTATTTGAAAATCATAAATAGCAACGCTTAGAAGTGTTATAATCAGTTTTTAAAACAAATGTCGCACCTTTCTGAAATTGTTCGAAAGTAGGCTTCGATTTTGCGGCAAATCTGTTGTACTTGGATGGGATTGGAATACACCACCTCGTAGAACGTGGAACGGAGCTCAGGCGCATGGGGGAGGGGTCCCACTCGGTGGTGACAGTAGGGCGTGGAAGCGTTTCGAAGTCCGGAACTTCCCGGAGGTGATTCCTGAGGTACGGTGAACGATAGGGGGAGCTCCTTATTTAGATTTGAAGAGGAGGAGATGTTCTTTAAATAGTTCCAAAGGGGCAGAGTCTAATTCGAAGTGGATTGGCCGGAATATGGACGAGAATGATGGAGCACCCTCCGTCATCGAGAGCAGGATACGGGGTGGGGGTTTTTGATTTTTATTTTATAATTTAATTAATGAATGGAATTATTCTATTCGCCAATATTGTATTAATTCAAAAATTAGTGTTTCTCCATACGAACTCCATTTCAAACCCAACGATTGTCGCCCCTAGCTAAATACCTCCATTCTGAATGCAATGGAATATGATTCATAAGCCCATTCGACTGTTATAGTCAGTTATTCTTCAAATTAAAATATAAAACATTTAAATGTGGATTTGAACGTACATTTTGATTTTCCGGGACCCCATACTGATTCCAAAAATTCCCGAAAAATAAATCTAGCTATGTTAGGACGATAAGGCCCCAACAAAACTAATTTCATTGAATTTTGAGACGTTTGAAAAATGGTCATTTTCTGGTCGATCCAATTTAATTAAAATCAACCAAACACATTTTCCTTTGCCACGCTCGCATATTAATTCCAAAAATTATGGAATTTGAAACCTAGCTATAAATTGACATCCCGGATCCAACAAAAGTGGTTTCGTCGAAACGGAGGTTGTTTGAAAAATGTCTATTTTCAAGGGCTATATTTATTCCATAGCGACCATTTTGAATATTCAATTGGCCATAATTTTTGATTTCCACTATGAAATTTCAATTTTTCAGATTTGTTAGAAAGATATTCTTGAATAGATTTAAATATTTTTGGTTTCGCTAAAATCTGTTTTATTTTGCATCCTGTACAATCAGTCAAAGTTCGAATTCAAAATTTTAAACTGCTGCACTATTTCTAATTCATTATTTAATTAAAATAAATTATTTCAATTACTCCAAATTCATAAAAATGACAAATTAAAAATTTTAAATTGGCTCGGATTTTACGGGTTGTCACAATCTCCCCCACTTAAGACTTTTCATCCCCGAAAATGAAACAACAGTAAAGTAGGAAACAAAACGGAAACGCAAAGTATTGTAAATGTACCTTGCACCGGAGCTAATCAGAGATGTCTACTCTGCAATTGGGATAAGCTTGCTTAATGCTTTCTTCTATCTCCTAAGTACAGTCTCTAGGATCTCCACTCCATTACACTTTAAGTAAATGAACCTTCCTGTTCCTTAGCTCTTAGTTTCTTTGCCAATAATCTTTATCGGCTCTCTTCTAACTGCTAATTTTGGAGTAATTTCCAAGTCCGGTTGCGCTGCTTCTTCTACAACAAGATTTGGATCATGAACGTGCTTTCGGAGTTAAGATACATGGAACACATCATGTACTCCAGGTAACCCATCAGGTAATTGAAACCTATAAGCAAGAGTTCCAATTCGTTCAAGTACAGGGAATGGAGCAATAAATCTAGGCGCCAACTTCCCAGTTTTACGGAATTAGACTACTCCTCTCATCAAAGAAACTCTCAAATAAATATAATTACCAACAACAAATGCTAATTCTCTTCTTCTAGAATCCACTTGACTTTTCTGTCGGCTTTGAGCTATTTACAATCGTTTGTGTATGAAATCGACTTTGTCAGAAGCTTCACGAATCGTATCTGGACCCACTACAAGTCGGTTTCCAGGTTCTACCCAACATATGGGAGATCTGCACAACCTACCGTATAATGCTTCAAATGGCGACATTTTCAAGCTTGCCTGATAACTGTTGTTGTATGAGAACTCAGCAAAATGCAGGTGGACTTCCCATGACTCGCCAAAATCAATAATACAAGCCCGCAGTAAATCTTCTAGAATACGGTTCACCCTCTCAGTTTGGCCATCTGTCTGAGGGTGATATGCGGTGCTCAGGTTCATCTTTGTCCCCATTTCTACTTGAAATGCCTCCCAGAATTTTCTAGTAAATATTGGATCTCTATCACTGAATATGCGGATCGGCACTCCATGTAGCTTAACAATTTCTTCGAAATAAATCCGTGCTAGACTTTGAGCGGTTCTATTGGATCTGACAACTATGAAATGGGCGGTCTTCGTGAAACGATCTACGATCACCAAAATACTGTCATTTCCTTTCCTGGTTCAGGGTAAACCATCTATGAAATCCATGGAAATTTGCTCTTACTTTCAATTTGGAATTTCCAACGGTTGCAACAATCCGCTAGTTTCTGTTGGTCGCTTTTGACTAGTTGGCAAGTAGAGCACCTGGTAACATATAAAGAAATGTCCCTCTTCATGGACCTCCACCAGAAAGATGTGTTTGATATCATTATACATTTTGATCAATCCTGGATGGATACTAAGTTTAGAGTTGTGACACTCATCCAGTACTTCTCTCCGGAGTTCAGAAATGTTTGGAACACACATACGACCTTTTAACCTCAGAACCCCTTCATTATCAATCTGAAAAGTCGAGGGCTCGCCTTTCTGAATTATCTCTCTGATTCTCTGAATGAAGTGATCATCCTTCTGAAGAGCAGATATTTTATCAATCAATGAAGGCGTAATTATAAGATTGGCGATGATTGCGGTTTTTCTGCTAAGCGCATCCGCTACCACATTGGCTTTTCCCGGCGTATACAGAATATCTAGATCATACGCTGCAATAAATTCTAGCCAACGCTATTGTCTCATATTCAAGTCTTTCTGGGTGTACAGATATTTCAATGATTGATGATCGGTATATAGTTCAAATTTCTCACCCAGTAGATAGTGCCTCCATATTTCATAGTTAACACGTCGACCAACAACTCAAGATCATGAATTGCATAATTCTTCTCATGCGGCTTAAACTGACAGCTAGCATAAGCGACTACTTGGCCTCTTTGCATTAATACAACCCCAAGACCTCTAATGGAAGAATCCGTCCAAACCATCAAATCCTGATTGCCATCGATAATTGTTAATACTAGAGCGGTTGTCAATTTTAATTTCAGTTCCTAGAAAGCTTCCTCACATTCTGGAGTCCACTTAAATCTTTCATGCTTCTTTGTAAGCTTTGTTAATGAACTGGATATCTTTGAAAAATCCTTAATGAATTTCCGATAATAACTAGCTAATCCAAGAAAACTTCGGACTTCTGTGGGTGTAGTAGGCTGCTTCCAATCTTGAATTGCTGTTATCTTGCTTGGATCTATAGAAATCCCTTTCTTTGACACGACATGGCCAAGGAACTTCACTTCATCTTGCTAGAAGATACATTTAGAAAATTTAGCTTTGAAGGCGTTCTTTCGTAGAATTCCCAACACTTGTTCTAAATGTTTTTCATGCTCGCTTTCTGACTTGGAGTAGATTAAAATATCATCAATGAATACTAGCATGAATTTATTCAGGATTTCTCTAAACACTCTATTCATTAAATCGATGTAGTATGTTGGAGCGTTACACAACCCGAAAGGCATTACTAACCGCTCATAAAATATGTCTGGACCTCTGAAAGCTGTCAAAGAAACACATTCTTTGGAAATTCGCAGCTGATGGAAACGTGTAGCTAGGTCCATTCTGGAAAATACTCGTGCTCCATTCAATTGATCCAACATATCATCAATGCAGGGTAATGGATATTTGTTCTTGATCGTCTGCTTGTTGAGGTCTCGGTAATCAACACACAGTCGGATAGTACCGTCAGACTTAGGAACAAACACTACAGCTGCATCCCAATTATAAAAGATGGATCTGATTAAACCTTTCCATAGAAGTTTACGAGTTTGATTTCCTAATTCTTCTTTTTCTTTGTCATTCTTCGAATTGAATGCACTACTGGCCTGGAATTCGGAATTAGATCGATCCTGAATTCAATTTCTCTTTGCGGAGGTAAGCATTCGACTTCTTCAAACACATCCGCATAGTTTTTAATGACAGGAATCTTCTCTAACAAAGTGGGAATAACTTCTAGCGTAGACCAAAACTCTTTCCTATCGGTTTCTGAGCCACGACATGGTATGTAATATGCCCAAGCTTTATTTTAATCTCTACTTCTCTTTTGGCACATCTTACTTTGGCCTCGTATTTGGTTAACCAGTCCAGTCCAAGTATGATATCGAATTTGGAAAAGTTCATGAAGATCAGATCAAAAGAAAACTTGTAATAAGAATAAGAGATCGGCACTCTACAATATGAACTGAGAACAATAGAACCACCTATCGCATTATGAACTCTAACCAATTCTTTAAGATTTATTAGATTTAACTTTAACTTTCTAACAGTGTTACTTGCAATAAAACTTTGTGATGCACCAGTGTCAAATAGTATGAAAACAGGAGTATTTTTAATAATAAGGGTACCTCCCAAAACATTAGGTTTACCTATCCCATCTGAAATAGCTGGCGGATTCCCCCCGTCGTACACATGCCCAACCTAAGCATTCTTCATCAATGGACAATCTTTGACAAGATGCCATATCTGGCGGCAATGGTAGCATGATCTAGAGTTGCGGGGATCCTGACTCGAGCTTGGTTGTTTGGTCTTCTGTCGCTTTGGAGCGGTGCATACATTGGAGTAATGGCCAGCTTGACCGCCGTTGTAGCAGCTTCCTCTGGGTAGCCTATTTGTTTGTGGCTTGGCATTTGCTGCTGTGTTACTAGATTTGGGCTGCCTTTTTGAAGTCTTGCGCTTGTTTCCCGCTTGATTCTTTGCGCGATCTATTTGCATGTTCCTCATATCCAAGCTCTCATAACTGCAAGTCATATCCACCATCTCGGCGAATGTAAGGTTATCGTGGCTCATTGTCCTATCCTGATACCTGCGTTGAAGTCCATGAATGAACCTCATATCCTTCACCTTAACAGTCTGGACAAGCTCTGGAGCGTAGCGGGATAGCTGATTGAACCTATTGAGGTACTCCTGGATGGTGCGATCTCCTTGTTGGAGATTGGCAAACTATTCATGCAAGTGCTCCATCTCTTGCTCTGGAACATACTTCTCTTTGAACAGTGTTTTGAATTCATTCCATGTCATCACTACCTCTTCCTCATTCAAGGATGGCTTCCCACCATAGTTAGGCCTCGTCTTGTAATAGCCAAGCACCCATAAAGCTTTTCCTTTAATCCTCAAGACCTATGCCCCTGAAGATCTTCTCACATGTGTTCAACAAGCCCAAGGCTTCAATTGCAGTACCGGTGCCCGAGAATGGCTTGCCTCCAATATTCTTATACGTCTTTCCCACTCGGTCTAAATCAAACTGTCACGGGGGCGGTGGTGGATGAATCAAAGGCTATGGGACAACAGGGATATTCCCCTGTCCTCCGTCTCGGCCTGCTCTACCTCTAGCTGTAGCTGCTCAGGTAGCCATCTATGTCAAGTTCTTTACAAGCAAGAAAAGAGTCAAGGCCACAGAAAAGATAATTTTAAGATATAGTAAAAGCAAGAGAACATAAGGAAAGATAATGATGTACTGATCAAATGAGCTACTTGCCCTAGAACCCTACTGATTCTATCTTGACGAGGTGTTTAATGTATTTAATTCCTGAACTAAGATTAACCAAAGCTCTGATACCACCTGTGACAATCTCAAAACCCCGCACGACGGTGTTAAGGATAATCATTGGAATATAACACATTAATCATCATTAGCAGAGAATAGATAATAGCATAAACATATAATAGAATAATTTACGTCAATATGACAGTGGAATCATAACGTAATAAACACCATAGTAGCACAGTGTAGGATACAACTTATTGCATAAAAGGAAACGATCAGTCTACATCTAGATCACTGGGACATATACATCTTGGATACATAATAGAAGTAAATCTGTCTACATCACGATAAACCGAATCATATACATAAGATACTAATGGCGGAATGTCAAATAGCCAAAATACTGAGAGATCTAGTCTTCGCCATACAAGCCAAAAGGTGCACTCCATGCTTCAGTGCAAAAGGCAAAATATAACCTGTCACTAGGTTGCCCGTGTGAAAATAAGGGCACCGGAGTTTGCAAAGTGAAACAAACTACGAGTCAGTCATGGGGCTGGTATGAGAAATCTACTTAACTGATTAAACAACAATAGCAAGGAAAATCATAGGACCACGCCACTTTCGCGGAACGGGTTTACTCCAATGATTTCCGGTGCATGAAGTAAAGTAAATCTTTTGAACAACGCAATGTTTTTTATAAAAATGAAGCTGTTATAAGACTCAATTCCCATCACACAATGCAACGCAATCCGGGGGATAGAGTTTTACCTTATAATGGCCTAAATATGCTTTATACGTGTAAAGGAAAATCATTTGATATTATTACTAGTGCATATATGTTTCAAAAGAAAATTCAATCATAAATATCAATCCTAGATGGCATGGGTACCATATATCATGTTGCCATATATAAGTTACGATCAAACCCGTAATTTCGTATTGGAATTTTAGATTCCATCATAAGTCGAGGCCAGGGATGGCTCATCTCCGTTCGAAACACTCTATCAAATGCCTCAGGGCTCGGACGCTGGTGAACCCTTGGATCTTCAGGGCCGGTCCACACATAGCGGATTGGTTATACCTGAACACACGTTTCCCCGTCCGATCGGACCTATATCCATCGGCTCCGTAGAGACCGATATATCTGAGGGGCCTCGCATTCCAACAACCACATATGTAAAAATAATAATAATGTCAGGGTTGTAAAACGCAGATACCACCCATAGCTAGAAAGTAACGTCGTGCACTCCCTGCAGTCACGATCCCATTTTTGACTCATACCGAGGTGTAAGGCTCACGAATTAACTCCAGACACAAATCTATGCTATATCAAAGCCGTGCTTTGATCATCAACCAACAAAGGCCTTGATCCTTTGCATCTTTGCATGCCATGCTATCAGTCCACACCATACCACTGATGTCTACCAATATACAACCTCTAAGCTCGTACATCTCAGAGAAGGGCGTTAAGCAAGAGAATAAATTCTCCGCTGCCAAACAGATGCATATTTAGTAGAGATCAACGAATACAACACAGAATACACGTCAGACACACATCCATTTACAAGTCCGTTCTGGGTCTGAATGAAACCGGAGGCACCTTATTCCTTGTTACATATGTCCAATACGGAAGAGAGGCCCTCACATATCCGCGCGATTAACAAATTCGTCCAGACTACTACCAGTGTAACCTCATCAAGGGAGCTACCTATCTCAAAGGCATCAGTAGTAATCTATACGATGTGAAGATCACCGGTCTTGCACCGTCTTCATATCTTCGAAATTTGTTCGTCGATCAATTATTTGAAATAAGAATTACTCGGCCTTTTCAAATAATTCATGTATATTAGAATTCAAATCAATTATGTCCATGGTTAAATTATTCGACATCCACATTTCACTTCTTTATATAATTTTAATGTCAAACACATTCAACCATCAAATATCAAGCAAACCAAGTAGAATCGGTTTATTTCCATTCCATATCGCCTATAATATTTTATAATGATATATTGCTATTTTTATTTATTTAAAAATAGCGCCATTTAATTAAATGATGTTTCCAGCCATAACGTGGCCCTAGCGCTGTTTTCCTTTAATTTTGATTTACACATTTCTCAAAATCTAACTGTCGGATCTTAACGAAGTTAAGTCCGTTGGAAAGATCTCTTCAAAGCGGACCCAAAGTTTCTAGTTTCGGGAAAATCCGATGGTCGGATCTCTCGATATAATCGTTTAAAGTTATGATTTCAAAACACGAACCGCAGCGTCGTTATTCGTTTTATTTAATTTATATATATATATATATATATAATTCATTCGATGATTTCCATATCGTTTTTCACTTCAAATATTTCTCCAACGTCTTCAAATTTCAGAAAATTTCGCCATATGCTCCTTTGCATAGGGAGGGGTTTGGAAATTTATTGGGCCGTATTAGGCACCCAACAAATCCAAAAAAGCATGCACATATTTATAGTGATATATTCCGGTGTCCAAAGGGGAGTGTGTATAGATCATGACTCTATAGAATAATTTCTCGTCACCCTATAAATGTTTTTTGTGCCTTAATGACAAGAGAGACATGCTTATTGTCATCTCTAGACCCGTGTGGTGTTTTTATTAATCTGGCAATTTACTGTTACATTTTATATAGTCTATATCAGTCTTCAGTTCAACCTGAAATATAGTCATCGCCATACAAGCCTCTCGGTTGTATGGTAAATCTTCAACCTCGTTACATAAGCTCCAAATGCTTATGTGGCACATGATAGGGTATGCTATCTTCAAGAAGTATGCCATGCAGTGTAGTTCAAAATTAATTGTTACTATTCTATCTAAACAATTTATTCGACACATGCATATAATTCAACATATGAAAATAATTCAAATACATAGATATTATTGAAAATTTCGGCAGCATAATGGTAGGGGGTTAAAAACCGGCACCGTCCCGAGTACGGCTCCTCGCGCTACTTTAGGCCTCGCGGCATTCCATAAGAGGCTTATCTAAATGATCTAAGATTAATTTCATATCATATGAATTTTTCACAACAATTCCCATTGTTTCAACCATAAACAATTATTTCAAGCACAAACAATTATTTCCAACCATTCGCATTTCAACTAGTTTTCAACCATTCGCATTATCAACTAATTTTCATGCCACCACAATCATTTCATATCGTCCATGGTCTGTGGACGAGGGGAGTATATATATACATATATAAATACATTTCATTTCCATTTCAACACATATATGATTTTTACAACGCATGTATAATTTATACATCGCTCATATAACTTATACAACGCTCATACGTGAGGTGTACAACGCATATATAATTTATACTTCACTCATATAATTTATACAACGCATTTCCATTCCATATTTGAATTTAGAAGTCTCACATTGATTTTAATCCTTCTGAAATTTGTAGCGAGCTCGGAATACGTTCTAGCTTCTTCTAGAATGCAGATGATGTCGCTAAAGTCCGATGTCTCCGGTTTCACTGGATTTCGACAACATAGCAAAAAGATATGATTTTTATTTGAAAATCATAAATAGCAATGCTTAGAAGTGTTATAATTAGTTTTTAAAACAAAGGCCGCACCTTTCAGAAATTATTCGAAACAACGTTTCGATTTTGTGGCAAATCTGTTGTACTTGGATGGGATTGGAATACACCACCTCGAAGAACGTGGAACAACGCTCAGGCACGTGGGGGAGGGGTCTCACTCGGTGGCGGCGGTGGGGCGTGGCGGTGCTTCAAAGTCCGGAACTTCCCAGAGGTGATTCTCGAGGTACGGTAAACAATAGGGGGAGCTCCTAACATAGATTTGAAGAGGAGGAGATGCTCTTCAAAAAGTTCCAAAGGGACAGGGTCTAATTCGAAGTGGATTGGCTAGAATATGGACGGGAACGATGGAGCACCCTCCGTCGTCAAGAGTAGGTTACCTGGGGGGGGGGTTCTGATTTTTTTTATAATTTAATTAATGAATGGAATTATTCTATTCGCAGATGTTTATACTAATTCCTAAATTAGTGTTTCTCCATACGAACTCCATTTCAAACCCAACGACTGTCGCCCTAGCTAAATACCCCCATTCGAGACACAATGGAATATGTTTCGTAAGCCCATTCGATTGTTACAGTTAGTTATTCTTCAAATTAAAATACAAAACATTCAAATGTGGATTTGAACGTACATTTTGATTTGCTGGGACCACATATTGATTCCCAAAATTCCCGAAAAATAAATATGGCTATTTTGGGACGATATGGTCCAACAAAACTGATTTCGTTGAATTCTGAGACCGTTTGAAAAATAACAATTTTCTGGTCGATCCAATTTGACTGAAATCAACCAAACATGTTTTCCTTTGCCACGCTCACATATTAATTCCAAAAATTATGGAATTTGAAACCTAGCTATAAATTGACATCCCGGATCCAACAAAAGTGGTTTAGTCGAAAACGGAGGTCGTTTGCAAAATGTGTATTTTAAAGGGCTATATTTATTCCATAGCGACCATTCTGAATATTCGACTGGCATAACTTTTGATTTCCACTGTGAAATTTCGATTTTTCAGATTCGTTAGAAGGATATTCTTGAATAGATTTAAATATTTTTGGTTTTGCTAAAATCTGTTTTATTTTGCATCCTGTACATTCAGTCAAAGTTCGAATTCAAAATTTTAAACTACCATGCTATTTCTAACTCATTATTTAATTAAAATGAATTATTTCAATTACTCCAAATTCATTAAAATAGTCAAATTGAAAATTTTAAATTGACTCGGATTTTCCGGGTTGTTACACTATATAAGTTGACTAAATACAACACATGTCTAACCCAAATTGCACAGAAATATGAGTCACTAAGGTTAAAGAAAAAGAAATAGATAGAAGCTAGAACTAAAGAAAACATCAGAATCTCACAATGGAACTAAACAAAATACAATATAATATATCATAACTTTGAAATACAAATTTGTATTGTATATACATACCATATCAGAGTACAACACATATACATCACAGTTGAAATAACTCTAAATAACTAACGGAGTAGCCTCATGCTTCAAGCTCCTCCAAATGCAACTACAAAAGCCTAAAACACTTGACTATCCGTACAAATTTGGGCACGCGAGAGATTAGGGTAAAACAAACAAAATAAACTCTATGTCAGTCATGGGACTGGTGTGACTAAACTCCAACGAACTTGTTTAACTTCGAAAAATCTTTTGAAAGAAGGGTAATCGTAAGACCAGTCCACACATAAATATGGATGGTTTTTATATTACGATAACCAAAACATTTTTGATATCAAAATCCGGTGATATTATAATACTGGCTAATCAAATAAATAACCATATAATAGAATGCTTGCATCTCATGCTCCGCATACATAGTATAAAATCAAAAACCGCAGGCGCTAATTATAGATTGGATTCCATCTATAACAAGGTACAGGACCACCTGTAGTCTAGAGGGGATACACTAGTGTTCAACAAGAACATCTAGCAACCCCACCACAAATGACTAGTCACTCATTTAGCTTGAATTGACCGAATGTATTATCACCCACGGTTGTCAGCCATCCAACCATAATCCGTAAGATATAGATTTGGAAGAAGAACAAACGAATTTTCTCTAGATGGTGATAATACACCATGCTTAGGTGCGACCCAACTAGCCATGCTACCTGCCCTTTTTTTCATTTTCCAGTTGTAAGGCTTGTTGCTATGTTAAACATTTTAGAACATCAGGCCACGATTTACTTTAAAGGGTCCGTTTTTCACAGGTCCCTATTAAGTTTCAAAATTAGGCTCACATCCGGTGCTAAACTTATTGTAAATTAAGCCCCTATTTTTTGGAAATTCATCAAAATATCATCAAAAAAATATAAAAAAATCACGAAAATTCATTATCAAATAAAACACGTTCATGCCAAGAAATTCAGGTAAAAAAAAATGAAAATCACGTCAAAACCCAAAAAAAATACAAAATCAGCGAAACAGCAGGTTTTTGCATCAAAAGATGCACCTATTCAGAAATAGTTGCATACATTCATGCTTATATTTCAGCCTTGCACCAAACTGCAGTATAAATGCATACATGTATGTAGCTAAACAACATTATACGCGTCCTTTTATGCATATATTCAAATTGGGCCTGTTTTTCTGAGCATTCGCCGTTTTCAGAAATTGTTGCATGCATTTATGCTCTTGTACAGAATACGTGCATGCATTCATGCGCATATTCAAAAGTCATCGTTCCTTTTAAATTTGTTGCACACATGCATGCATATATAAGCAATAGTTGCATTCATGTATGCAACCATTCGTAACACATGAATCTCAGTTCAACTTTGTATGCATACATGTATGCAGTTATTTGCTAATAGTTGCATACATGTATGTGTATATTGGTCCAGATTTTCAACATAAATACACTATATGCATTTATGCATACATATATGTTACTATGGGCAATAGTTGCACAAAAGTATGCAACTTTTTTTTTTGGTTTTTTTGTGAATGCTTCTGAGAATATTTACTATTTTTTGGAAAAAAATTTTAGTGTGTGGCACATTTTTTGGGGTCAAAACAGGTAGAAGGCGGAAGTGGGATGTCCAGAAGGCGGAAGGGAACAAAATTTTTGGGCGACCTCTTAAAATAGGGACCGGAAATGTAGAAAAAACTTTGGGGGGACGTGTGCCTATTTTAAAACTAAAATAGGGATGTGAGCCTAATTTTGACTACTTTGAATGCCACATCGCCAAACCCGTCAAATTACTAGTTGATCTTCCTAAAAATATTATGGGTATAAAAAGCTAAGAGAAACAAAATCCTCTAACACCAATCGTAATACCTTGAAAAGATCGTCTTATGTGATCTTTTAGGTATACTCTGTCAGACATTCGTCCACACAAGTTGTCTTGGGACTGGACAAACTAAAGGCACTATCCTGTAAACAGAACATCCCTTGCACTTTAGTATTCAATTTTCTTTAGCATGATCTAATTCTCAATGCCCATGCCTATACGGAGTGGTTTTCGCATTTAACTATCGAAGAAAAACGAACATCCATCCAAATTTCCAGCTGGAAATATTATTGACTAAGCATCAAATAATCACTACCCCTTTTTATATTTCATTAATTAAACCACTTCCCAAATTCCTTTCGATATATTTACCCTAACATTTTCAAAACTCTTTAGCCTCACTCGATATTTGGAAAACAATCCATATCCCATCTTCTTTTATTTTTTATACTTAGAAAATTTCTTCTGTTTATGAATGGAATACATTTCCAATTACTTCTCCTATTCACGACCATTCATTTCTATACTTAGGAAAAAATTATTATTATTATTATATTTCCAAAATTCCACTTATTTGGATTAAAATGACTATTGTGTTAAACATCGTTACAACAACCTAGAATATTGCATTCAACTAAATCTGATTTAAACATTGATCTTCAAGACTGAATATTTCTATTTATCGATTAATAATGAAATCAGTCAATTTGGGGGTATAGTTACTTCTCAAACCTTGACTGAATAACATTTTTAACTTCAAAACAGACCAGAATTCTTATCTGGAATAATCAACATCGTATAAAACCATTTATTTTGAAAACATGTATATGTTTCTCTTTCTATCTTTACCATATTTAAATTTATAGATTTCCTTTTTGTTTATAATATTCTATTTTATGTTTGTTTCCTGATCGAATTCTATATACATATATACATAATGATATGTTGATTTCTAGTTATCAAAGTTCCTTAAAAATATTCTAACTCGTTAAATTTTCGGAAAATTTAGCTAGAGTCTCCTTTGCACAGATAAATCAATACAACTACAACTCGCCTCTCTAGACTCTTTCCATTCAAAAAGAAAATAAAAAAGCCAAGTGGCTTGCAAAATAGGCTCATAAAATCTCATATGGAATTTAAACATGTACCTTTTTGTCGGGCACTCGAATTATAATCTTCCTTCTCTTCATTCCAAACCTATTTAACATATACATGTCCATTTCCAATTTATTTCAATCAATCCAATCATTTTTAACAAAATCCGCTAACAACTTCTTTAATTAGCTCTTTTTCCTAATAAACTTTTGATTTGAACATATCATAATCAAATATATTTTTAATTCGCTTATACACAAGTCGAAATCAAATTCTATGTTTGATTACAAGTTTTATATCTAAAATTCCAGTTCCATTTTACAAATTCAATTTCCTTAACAAAGTTGAATTCGATCCAGTCTTTCTTAACTGATTTCCTTTCACATTATTCAACTTCATTTCATAATGCAAGATCTGATTTTTGTATCTAAAATCACTTCATTCACTCCACTTGATTTCGTATTTATTTTATAATTTAAATCAGATTTTTCCTAATGAAATTCAGATTTTATTCACTCAAAAATATTTTATTTTATTTAATAAACCATTATAGTTTATAAACGATATTTTTATCGACTTTTCCAAAATTTGATTTTAATATAACTTATAATTTATAAGACAAAATCCATGTTTTTCTCTTCCATTAGAGAACTATCATTCAATAAGTCCGGGTGTTTCTTGTTTAATTGAATTTTGACTTATATTGTGTTTTATGAACTCAATTGAAGTTCGAATCGTCAAATTACGAACTACTGCGTTGTAGCGAGTTTGTTTTGTAACATCCCGGATTTTTGAATAATCGAATTAACTAAATTAAAGAATAAATGTTTAGCATTGTTCTAAGGTTTTTAAGCAAAAGACTAAGTAGCTCATTTGGTTGGAACATGTGACTTGCATACAAGAGGTACAGAGTTCGATTCCCGCCAACACCATATTTTTGTTTTAGGGGAATGTCTAAAAAGCGGCTTAGTGTGAACGCGGTTCAAAAAGTAGTTCAGTGTGAAAATGGTTAATTAGGAAGATAGAAATATATATAGATATATTTATAAAAATAAAATAAAATTCAACCTAAAATTTAATAAAAAATTCAAAACAGCGGAAGCGGGAAGGCAAAACACCAAATCGACCTATTTTATGGGTCGACCCGAGATCCACAGGGTCGACCCCAGGGTCGACTCAGGAGGTTTGGAATTGGTCCCGTCGGTCCTAAATGGTCTATGACAAAATTTTATGTTTAAGGGCTTAGGTGGCGATTTCTGGTTGGTTTGTTGACATCATTACTTGGTTTCTAAGGCCTAGATGGATTCTAAAGTGATCTGACAGCTGTAAATAAATTCAAAACTCTATAAAAAGACCCATAGACTCAAACCCTAAATCAAAATTAAAACTAAAATTATGGCCATCATGCTGTCGTCTAAACCCTAGAGCAGCCGCCACCAATTAGAGAGGAAGAACAGTAAATCAAATCAGTTCTATTCAACCCTAACAACGAATCTTCTTCAAAGGAGAGCTAATACAACTTCAGAAATCAGAATTCAGAACTCAAGACTGCTTTTGAGTTGTGAGTTCGATCATTTAAACAAAATAATTGCTAAATTAATTATGATGTGATATACGTTGGATTATAAGTTGTGGTTGTGAATCTAATTCATATGTTTAATCATGTATGTTAACTTGATTCATATTATATGATGTTATGCAAGTTTTATATATGATGTTATGCAAGTTTCATGTATGATGCTATGCAAGATTAATATGATTATGCAAGTTAATATGATTATGTAAGTTTCATATATGATGTTATGCAAGTTAATATGATTATGCAAGTTTCATATATGATGTTATGCAAGTTAATATGATTATGCAAGTTGTACATATGATGTTATGCAAGTTAATAGGATCACGAAAGTTGTATGCGAGTTATATGATGTTATGTAAGTTTGGGTCTAAAATATATGCTAGTATTTCATGATGTTAACTTGTGTCAATGAATCCCTTATAATAATCCAATCACCTAGGTTTATAACATCAGTTTTTATGCGAATATGGATGTGGAACATATGCTAGTTCGTATAAATATTATGTTTATATGCAAGTTTAAGTGATAATTGGATTCACATATATACAAGTTCACACCTTTAAAGTTTAGACCATATTCAAGTTGACATTTTATGTTGAAACTATGACATGCATAGTTGTGCAAGTTTACACCTTTATGTGGATCCATAGTTTACTCAGGTTAACACCTTTTATTGGATCCATAGTTATGCAAGATGACACCATTATGTTTAGGTTGACGACATACATAGTTTATGTAAGTTTGTGACAATTACCTAGGCTAGTTGGGTGTAAAACTATGTTCATACATGCAAGTTCACACCTTTTAGATCTATGATTTTTGGATCCTTGATAATACAAAGACTATGAAAGTATGTTGTAATTCTTAATTGCAAGCTAGATGCAAATTAGATCTATTATTGTGTGTATGTGACTTTGTGACGTTTATTCCCTTTTTTTAAGTATTAGACTATTTGCTAGTCTAATATGTATATGTCATGTTAAGTGAACGAATGATGGGTGTACGATGGGGATAATAGTGGATACACACATATTGTGAATTTGGCATGTAATGGCCGAAAAAGGCATGTAATTAATTTTAAGGAATAAAATAATTAGTGATGAAATTGGTAAAATATATACGATAAATAGATGAGCATAATTTAGGTGATAAATTATGGACATAAATAAATATGGAAATCTGAATAGGGAAAGTAATTCAAATTTGGGGAAAATTAATTATGTATAATAAATTGCCTAAGACACGAGGTTGGACTCATTTGTGGTGTAAGACTACCCGGCCCCGCCCGACAAATCCAACAGCCACAAATGGTAGCCCAATGTGAGAGGTCAAAGGCCCAAACTAAATGCGTAACAATTGTATGGACACGAGGTTAGGCTCGTTTGTGGTGTAAGACTGCCCGGACCCGCCCGACAAATCCAGCAGCCACAAATGCCAGTCTAATGTGAGAGGTCCTATAGGGGTTATGGTAGTAATAAATTAAGAAACACTTAACCAAAGTAAAACATGTGGTGGGACATAGGGGTTAAGTGTGTGCCTTGGGTGGCATGAGGAAATACGATTAGTAACACTTAACCAAGGTAAAACATGTAAGTGGGACATAGGGGTTAAGTGGGTGCCTTGGGTGGCATGTGGAATTACTAATAGAAACCCTTAACCAAATTTAAAACATGTAAGTGGACATGAAGGGGGTTAAGTGGGATGTACTAGAGGGGACCAAGCCTAGGTGGAAAGCTTGTGTCAAGCATGGGTGGCCTTTTCAGTCCAGTAGCCCATTAAGTATCTTTGTGAGCTCGACCCAAGTCGAGGACAGGACACGCCTACTGGGTCTGTATGTTAGAGGGCAAAACGGGTTAGCGGTGGCAATGCAAATCCTACAGGGTCACGTGCGTGCATGGGTCCGGTCTGGTCGGTAAGACGTTGTTGCATCGTGTAGTTATAAGCTGTGCATTCCTTGCGTGGTATAAGGTTGCCATATTGGGGAGTGATACACCCCACTGTGGGACCTGCACGGGTATCTACGTGTTAGGGAGCCGATCGAATGGGGCAAGGTAGTGGGTACACCTAGTGGAGATAGGAGCAGACGGCACCTATATAGTCAGCTAGGGGTACACGAAGCTACCACTATTATTAATAATTATTAAGGGGGTACACCTAGTGGAGATAGGATCAGGCGGCACCTATGACGTCACCTAGGAGTACATGGAATTACCATTATTACTTATTGAAGGTGTACATCTAGTGGGGATAGGTACACGCTGGGTACCTATGATAGCAACTAGAGATATACAGTCAAACATGGAGGATAGTGGGTACATCTAGTAGTACACGATGCTATCATCGTTCTATTTAGCCAAGAGGGATCAAATTTCTAGAGTGACTAGTAGGGGTGCAGTTAGTGTTAGTACAGTACAGTACGGTACAGTACGGTAAAGCATAGTAATTATCCTATATTGATTAGGAAGCGCCATTAACGTTGAAACACCCCACCTCCGTTAGGGTCACTCACAAAGGGAATGCCCTAATTTTGGTGGAGGTTTATAAGTATAAGTCACAGATACACAAGACAGATATAAATACACATATTTTTAAACCGCGGAAACAACAGCAACTTTTATTTCATCAAAATACGTGTTACACAAACCATGCAATAATTGTCTTACAATACTTCCAAAAACATTACATTTCCATAACTGTCTTGATTATCAAAGAAGCATAAAACATAAAATAAAGCAACAAAATCCCCATAATAATATCCAAAGCCATGATCCGAGCCAAAGAGATCCAAACCGTACATCTACTGTCTTCAATCTTGCAAAAGAGTCTGACTAAGATGAGTTGTTTCCTCCCTGTGGACCTGGGGGGGGGGGGAAACGAAAGAAAAGAAGACGAAAAGAAAAACGGAGTCGGATATAAAGCCTGAGTAAATCTAGTGACTTTTCAGTACGTGAATAAGAAAAGGATATGATAGACATAAACTGAAAACAGGACAGTATCATAACAAGGGAGTGTAGTCTAGAATCGAATATACTATCGAACCCACACTATATCTCTGCATTTACTAGTATTACTCTAACCAGCACCCCATGCTGAGGGTGAAGTGATCCTTTTTGTTTTCTAAAGATCGGCTCCTACTCGTACGTGTGTCTTACGGCTACCTCAAGAAGTGTAGATACCTATGCCGGTCCCACCATGGGGTGTATCAAGGCCCATGGTGGCGGCCCCGACACAATTACTAGAAGACATAGGTTATACAACTTGTGCCCCCAGTGCCCTGCTTGTCTGCTCCGGAGTGCGTGCACGACCGCACACCGTTAGACCTACACTGTGCACCCAACAATTGCTGTTATTTGACCGCTTACAATCAGCCTAGTAATCGTGCCCCACCCTGCCTAATTTCAGGGTACCGTTGATACCTAAATTGGGTTACTGCTGAAACGGGTCCCTACGTTACCAGGGTTTTCTAGTCAAACATGTTAAGTGGTTAAGTGTATGTATATACCTAACCCCACCCATCAATATTTGTTAACATGTTGAATCTTTGGTTAAGTGTTTTCAGTTGGCTTAACCCTACCACCTGTCCTTAGCCTTTTAGAGCACCGACCACTCACATTAGACAGATATCACTATGGTTACTGGATGTGTCGGTTGGTTCCGGCCAGGTTTACACCGTAGTTCAGTCTAACCTTGGGTCTTTATTGGGCTCAATGTTTAACCACCCACATTGGATAGGTATTGTTGTGACTACTGGACAGCCGGGCGGGTCCGGGCAGGTTTATGTCACAACTCAATCCAACCTCGGGTCAAACATGTCGTCTTTTCTAGGTTTACATATTTCATTATTTATGTAAATGTCATGTCGTCTTTTAATTTGGGTATAACAATTTATACCGCTAAAATGTCACAGTCGTTGGCACGCGCCAAGCATGCCAACATTTTTTTTATATCATGTTTTACACCCAACGCTATTACCCCAGTTTGTACGTACTAATGTTGGGCTTGACACAATTCAGCCCAACTTGATAAACGTGAGAAAAGGGGAAATCCAGAACATATAATATTTTCTATGATACACAGAAGGTGTAGCGCATGAACTTGCAAATTGGCGTTAACATAAACATTTGATCATGTGAACTTGCATTCAAAATTGACATACAACTAAATGGGTGTCACATAGGATGGCATATGTAGATTTTTACAAACTTGGGTTTTAACATATTAACTTGGTATAATGTCGAACACAAAACTAGCATGTTGTAAATTAACCCAAAAATGTTCAAATCTAATATATAGTCTATTTCCACATGAACTTGCATAGTTTATGTAACCCAAACTGCATTTAACATAGTTCTGATCATACTTGTAATGGATCTAAGATGTATACATAAGTTTTGAGGCATGTAGGCATAAAAGATCTCAGATCTAGGATATGTTTACATAAGTATATGGCCCATGATATCAACATAAACATAAAGGGGATATTAACATAAACATGAGAGGGATCTAATCATAGATTTTTCCACAAACTTGCAATTGCAATTACTTTCATATACAATCGTATAATAAACTTGCATCGACCCATTTATGCCACTAATCAATACACATAATCATGAGAGAAACATCACAACACACAAGATCTACATCATTATACAACAACAATACAATTCGATTCTCAATTACATCGTATCACATCATAATTTTATTCAGATTCTGAAAGACCACTATACTTACAACGTGTGACGAGATCTTGTTTTCTGTTTTCTGTTTTCTGAATTTGGAGGTGCTCTCCTTTGGGTAGCAATTTGTTGATTGATTTGATTAGACTTTAATTTGCTTCTTAGTTTGATTCTTGGCGGCTACGATCAACTCCTTCCTGACAGCATGACGACTCCTCTCTTATTTTCTTATGTGAATTAGTTGAGTCTTAGTGTGTATTTATAGAGTTCCAAGTTAATTTGAGCCGTCAGATGCAAATAGGGAGGGAAATCAGACGGTACATCACACCAGAAGTCGAACCAGGGTCAGACCCACCTGGTCAGGCCGACCAGGCAAGTCGACCTGCAGGTCGACACCCAAGTCGACTGCGTAGTCGACTTGGGGGGGGGGCCAGGTCGACTGCCCAGTCGACACTAGTGTCGACCTGGTCACTAGGCGGGAATTTTCCCGCCCAGCCCAGTTTGAACTCGAATTCGAATTTTAAACCTGTTCTGAGCTATTTTTGAATTTCAAATTTATTCAGAAACTTCCGGAGATCATAACTCCTTCATACGGAGTCCGTTTCACGCAAACTCGGACTCCATCTCAACCAGAATTCCGAGACGAACGCAATGGCTTATGCCATTTCCCTTAATTCTTTCATTAGAATTAATTGTACTTTAATTTATGAATTTCACTATTATAGAATATACGGGGTGTTACATTCTCCCCCACTTAAAAGGATTTCATCCCCGAAATCTTCAAGTTTAGGAAGAATGTATATCCTACCATCCAATCGTCCATCTACTCAACCAACAAACACAGGTGTCCATTGTCCTTAAAGACTTCTAATGCTTTATGATCATATGCATTGTGTGTGTAAATGTCCCTATCTAATGCAGAAATCAGGCGGTCGACTGATTCAATTGACCTCCTAAATGCGAATCATGTAAGTGTCATGAATCCATTATGTATGCAAATTTTTTCCTACTCATAATTCTACATGAGTGCACAACAATTCATACAATTGCGATAACCATATGATAACAAATAAAATTACAACCACATATGAACGAGAATACATATATGCATATGCAGTATGAAGTGACTGAGCCGATCTAAAACCTAGGGTGTGTGTGTGTATGCATCCACGAGCAACCACTAGCAATCACTTGCAACCACTTGCAGCCATAATCCAAAACATGTTTTCAAATACATGTTTGCATCCATTTGTTTTCTACCTAAGGAGTTAAGGTAAAGGGTCGAGGAAATATGCCTAAAAGATAGATAAAGCATAACTTAAGGAAAAAGAGAGATCAAAGATGTACCCTCGAAAAGAAAAGGGTAGGCTGCGCGTATTCTAGCCTCAGTTTCCCAAGTCGCGTCTTCCTCGGCATCGCTCCACTGAACTTTGACGAGCTTGGCTTCGCGGTTGCGTAGTTTTTCACTTCAGTTCCTAAGATGCGTGTTGGAACTCTTCTCACAGTTGCTTCACGTTCCACTTCGGCTTCTTCTAGAATGCTAGGCTCTACTATTTCAGCTGACTCGTGTAAACACTTCCAGAGGTGAGAAACATGAAAGACGTTGTGAACTCCGGCCAGTTTTTCGGGTAGCTCTAATCTATAGGCCATCTTCCCAACCTTCTCGATGATAGGAAATGGTCCTACAAATCTCGGTGCTACCTTTCCAGTGGATCCAAAACGAACAGCGTTCCTTAGAAGAGATACCTTAAGAAAAACTGTCCCCAACCTCAAACTCAAGGTCGGTCCTTCTCTTGTCGGCGTAGCATTTCTGTCTATCTTTGGCCGTCTTCATCCTTCTTCGAATCAAGTCCACTTTTTCTGAAGTTTCTCTGATCATGTCTGGACCAAGAATAACCTTATCTGTAAACTCCCACCAACAAGTTGGTGACTTGCACGGTCTTCCATACAATGCTTCGAAGGGTGCCATGCCTATGGTAGCTTCGAAGCTATTGTTGTAAGCAAACTCCACTAAGGGAAGGTGATCCTCCCATGTCCCTCCAAATTCTAGAACGCATAGTCTCAAAAGATCCTCTAAAACTCTATTCACCCTTTCTGTCTGTCCATCGGTCTGGGGGTGATAGGCCATGCTCAAACATAACTGTGTGCCTACAGCTTCTTGCAAACTTCGCCAAAACTCGCTTGTGAAGATAGGGTCTCGGTCACTAACAATGCTGGAGGGTATCCCATGTAGTCGAACTATCTCCTTGATGTAAAGAGACGCTAGGGATGAGGTGGTCCTTCTACTCTTGACAGGTAAAATGTGGGCGCTCTTTGTAAGCCTATCCACTATTACCCAAATGCTAGTATTGCCCCTTCTCGACCTAGGCAGCCCATCAACGAAGTCCATTGAAATGCTATCCCACTTCCACTGTGGGACCTCTAGGGGATGAAGCAGTCCTCTAGGCTTTTTCTGTTCCGCTTTAACTTGTTGGCATACCATAGACTTAGAAACGAAATCTGCCACGTCCTTCTTCATGCCGTTCCAAAAGAAAACTCTTTTCATGTCCTTGTACATTTTGTCTCCGCATGGATGTATTGTCATCTTGGAACGATGTGCTTCCTCGAGAACCTTCTTTATCAACTCCCTTGCTTGTGGATAGCATAGTCTTCCATCGCGTCTCAGCCAGCCTTTATCATCGATAGTGTATCTACCGAGGTGACTAGAAGTCTCACCCCTAATTAGCTTATCAACCACATCAACTAGCTGAGGATCTTCCCATTGTGCAGTCCCTATTGTATCCAAAAGAGTAGGGCGCACCTCTAGAGATGCTAACAAACCCGGTACGAGATCGGACGAGGGCCTAAAGTTAAAACTGGCTATATACTCTAGGCTTTGCCTTTTTACAAAGAGTGGGCTTAGGGTCAGTTTCTTTCTACTCAAGGAGTCTGCCACCACATTGCCCTTGCCAGGAGTATAGGAAATCTCGAAGTCATACGAGGCCAGAAACTACATCCATCTCTGTTGCTTCAAGTTAAGATCTTTCTGCGAGAAAAGATATTTCAACGATTTATGGTCAGTGTAAAGTTCGAACTTCTCACCTAGGAGATAATGACGCCAAGACTTAAGTGCAAAGACGATGGCGGCTAACTCAAGATCGTGGGTCGGGTTGTTCTTTTCATGAACTTTCAATTGCCTTCCACCATAAGCTACTACCCTTCCTTCTTGCATCAAGACAGCACCTATCCCTATCCCACATGCATCTGTATAAACTGTGAACATCTTGCTTCCGTCTGGCAGAGTCAGGACTGGGGCTGTTGTAAGAGCCCTTTTTAGGCGTTGGAAAGCCAACTCGCAATCCAAGTCCCAATTGAACACTAGATTCTTCTTTGTCAGCCTTGTGAGTGGAGCTGAGATTTTCGCAAAATCCCTTATGAATTTTCGATAGAAACCTGCTAGTCCTAGAAAACTTCGGACCTCAGTTGCATTCTTTGGTGCCTTCCAGTCTTGCACCGCAACTACCTTCGTGGGGTCTACGGCCAGCCCTTCTTTAGACAGTACATGCCCAAGAAACCTTACTTCTTCTCTCCAAAAGTGGCATTTTGAAAATTTTGCCTTTAGCTGATGTGCACGGAGAGTATCCATGATTTCCTTCAGATGTTGAGCATGCTCTTCCTCACTCTTTGAAAAGATCAAGATATCGTCTACGAAGACAACCACAAACCTGTTGAGGAATTCTCTGAACACTCTGCTCATTAGGTCCACGAAATAAGCGGGTGCATTTGTCAGGCCGAAATGCATGACAAGCCACTCAAAGAAACCGTCTAGGGTTCTGAATGCCGTTTTATCAATACTATCCTCAGCTACTTTTAGCTGATGGAACCCAGTTGCTAGATCAAGTTAGGAGAAAACCGACGCGCCTAAAAGCTGATCAAACAAATCGTCGATTCGGGGAAGAGGGTGCTTATTTTTATTGGTCAACTTGTTTAACTCCCTATAGTCAACACAGAGGCGAAGCGAACCGTCTGCTTCGGTTGCGAACCCCACTGGAGCACTCCATTCTGAAATGCTCCTTCTAATGAACCCCTTTTCTAGAAGCTCTTTAACCTGCTTACTGAGCTCCTTTCTCTCATTTGAAGCCATATGTCTGACAGGTAAAGCTACGGGCTTTGCATTATCTACAAGATAGATACAGAAGTCTATTTCCTGCTTGGGAGGTAAGCCTTTCACCTCCTCGAAGACATCCGGATATTCCCGGACTACTCTAACCGACTGCAAATTCTCGTCAGAAGCATCAAGCGACTCTAGATAACTAAGCATAACAGCATTCAAAGGGTTACAGGAAATTTCTAGAGTGTTACCAAGCCGAGTCAAGAGTGTAACTACTCTTTTCTCACAATCAAGAATGGCACCGTTACTGGATAACCAGTTCATGCCTAAGATCAAACCATAACCAGAGAAGCCTAGAACAAGGGCATTACAACTAAACTCAACACTGAGAATAGAGATTTTCAAACCCAAACAAACCGTTGACAAGTAAGCGGAGCCCCCAATTGGATTTGAAACTACTAAGGGATCCTCAACCATACTAGTGTCTATATGCAGAGATTCTACTAAAGCAGATGAAATAAAGGAGTGTGATGCACCAGAGTCAAAAAGTGTGCGAACTGGATGATCAGAAAGATAGACTACACTTTCTACAGAAATATTACTACCTCGTTCCTGTGGAGGTGCTGTCAGAGCATGAACTTGACCCCCTGAAGTAGATCCAGCTTTCTGTCCCTGTCCTTTCTTCTTTGGGCAGTCCTTAGCTTGGTGCTCAGTCTCTCCGCAATGAAAGCAACCACCCATCTTTGCCTTCTTCTTCCGGCAGTCTTTCTCTATATGTCCAACTATGCCACAGAAATGACACTTTCTCTTTTCACGGGAATTCTTGTTCTTTCCTCCTTTCTTAAAGTCTGTCTTCTTAGCCTGTAAACCCTCTTTCTTTTCCTCCGCCTTAGTCTCTTTCTTGCCGTGGTCTTCCTCGTGTAGCAACGCCATGTCCACCAAGCTTTCATAAGTCGCTCCCGTGGACACATGGGTCATGGCAAGGCTGTGTATAGGCTCATTCAGACCTTTGACGAAGCGAAGCGCCTTCTTGTGTTGGGTATTTACTAAGTCCAGCCCAAATCTGGCCAACTGATTAAACTGATTGACGTACTCCCTAACCGTCATGCTTCCCTGTTTAAGATTCAAGAACTTCTCTATTTGCAGGCTCCTTTCAGCTTGGGAGAGGAATTTCAGTTCGAACCTTGTCCTAAAATCATCCCAAGTTTCCACTGCCCTCTGAGCATTAGTGATCTCCCACCAATAGGAAGCTTCATCTTTGAGCAACCACACTGCTAGTTGTATCTTTTGCCTATCATCAATTCCGAAGATGTCAAACAAATCCTTGGTCTCCTTTAGCCAATTTCTTGCTCCTACAAAGGATTCAGTTCCATGGAAGTCTTTTCCACCCATAGACTTGAAGTCTCTACATGTTTTGGCAAAATCATTTCCAAGGGGAGGAGCAGGAGGAGGAACTGGTGCTACTGAGGGAGGAAGGATATCTGCTGGGCCCGCGCCATTTGCGGCCCTAGCTTCTAAGAACCTCCTAAACCAACCGAGTATCGGTACTCCTTCAGGAATGTTAAGGTCTCCAGACATGCTGAAACAGAAAGGAAAGATTCAAAACGAAGGATAGAGGGAGATAGTACACATGGCTTTGGGGGATCATGCATTTTAAAATATAACACTTTTTCTAAAAAAAATGCTTCTTTAAACTTTCTTTTGAAAATAATATCAAAAACATTATCCTATCTAGTAATCCTATGCTCGTATACCAAGTGAAACACCCCACCTCCGTTAGGGTCACTCACAAAGGGAATGCCCTAATTTTGGTGGAGGTTTACAAGTATAAGTCACAGATACACAAGACAGATATAAATACACATATTTTTAAATAGCGGAAACAACAGCAACTTTTATTTCATCAAAATACGTGTTACACAAACCATACCATAATTGTCTTACAATACTTCCAAAAACATTACATTTCCATAACTGTCTTGATTATCAAAGAAGCATAAAACATAAAATAAAGCAACAAAATCCCCATAATAATATCCAAAGCCATAATCCAAGCCAAAGAGATCCAAACCGTACATCTACTGTTTTCAAGCTTGCAAAAGACTCTGACTAAGCTGAGTTGTTTCCTCCATATGGACCTGGGGGGGGGGGGGGGGGGGACGAAAGAAAAGAAGACAAAAAGAAAAACGGAGTCAGACATAAAGCCTGAGTAAATCTAGTGACTTTTTAGTATGTGAATAAGAAAAGGATATGATAGACATAAACTGAAAACAGGAAAGTATCATAACTAAGGGAGTGTAGTCTAGAATCGAATATACTATCGAACCCACACTATATCTCTGCATTTACTAGTATTAATCTAACCAGCACCCCATGCTGAGGGTGAAGTGATCCTTTTTGTTTTCTAAAGATCGGCTCCTACTCGTACGTGTGTCTTACGGCTACCCGAAGAAGTGTAGATACCTATGCTGGTCCCACCATGGGGTGTATCATGGCCCATGGTGGCGGCCCCGACACAATTACTAGAAGACATAGGTTATACTTCTGGTGCCCCCAGTGCCCTGATTGTCTGCTCCGGAGTGTGTGAACGATCGCACACCGTTAGACCTACACTGTGCACCCAACAATTGCCGTTATTTGACCGCTTACAATCAGCCCAGTAATCGTGCCCCACCCTGCCTAGTTTCAGGGTACCGTTGATACCTAAATTGGGTTACTGCTGAAACGGGAGCCTACGTTACCAGGGTTTTCTAGTCAAACATGTTAAGTGGTTAAGTGAATGTATATACCTAACCCCACCCATCAATATTTGTTAACATGTTGAATCTTTGGTTAAGTGTTTTCAGTTGGCTTAACCCTACCACCTATCCTTAGCCTTTTAGAGCACCGACCACTCACATTAGACAGATATCACTATGGTTACTGGATGTGCCGGTTGGTTCCGGCCAGGTTTACACCGTAGTTCAGTCTAACCTTGGGTCTTTATTGGGCTCAATGTTTAACCACCCACATTGGATAGGTATTGTTGTGACTACTGGACAGCCGGGCGGGTCCGGGCAGGTTTATGTCACAACTCAATCCAACCTCGGGTCAAACATGTTGTCTTTTCTAGGTTTACATATTTCATTATTTATGTAAATGTCATGTCGTCTTTTAATTTGGTTATAACAATTTATACTGCTAAAATGTCACAGTCGTTGGCACGCGCCAAGCATGCCAACATTTTTTTTTATATCATGTTTTACACCCAACGCTATTACCCCCGTTTGTACGTACTAATGTTGGGCTCGTCAAAATTCAGCCCAACTTGATAAACGTGAGAAAAGGGTGAATCCAGAACATATAATATTTTCTATGATACATAGAAGGTGTAGCGCATGAACTTGCAAATTGGCGTTAACATAAACATTTGATCATGTGAACTTGCGTTCAAAATTGACATACAACTAAATGGGTGTCACATAGGATGGCATATGTAGATTTTTACAAACTTGGGTTTTAACATATTAACTTGGTATAATGTCGAACACAAAACTAGCATGTTGTAAATTAACCCAAAAATGTTCAAATCTAATATATAGTCTATTTCCACATGAACTTGCAAAGTTTATGTAACCCAAACTGCATTTAACATAGTTCTGATCATACTTGTAATGGATCTAAGATGTATACATAAGTTTTGAGGCATGTAGGCATAAAAGATCTCAGATCTAGGATATGTTTACATAAGTATATGGCCCATGATATCAACATAAACATAAAGGGGATATTAACATAAACATGAGAGGGATCTAATCATGGATTTTGCCACAAACTTGCAATTGCAATTACTTTCATATACAATCGTATAATAAACTTGCATCGACCCATTAATGCCACTAATCAATACACATAATCACGATAGAAACATCACAATACACAAGATATACATCATTATACAACAACAATACAATTCAATTCTCAATTACATCGTATCACATCATAATTTTATTCATATTCTGAAAGACCACTATACTTACAACGTGTGATGAGATCTTGTTTTCTGATTTATGTTTTCTGAATTTGGAGGTGCTCTCCTTTGGGTAGCAATTTGTTGATTGATTTGATTAGACTTTAATTTGCTTCTTAGTTTGATTCTTGGCGGCAACGATCAACTCCTTCCTGATAGCATGACGACTCCTCTCTTATTTTCTTATGTGAATTAGTTGAGTCTTAGTGTGTATTTATAGAGTTTTCAAGTTAATTTGAGCCGTCAGATGCAAACAGGGAGGGAAATCAGACCGTACAGCACACTAGAAGCCGAACCAGGGTCAGACCCACCTGGTCAGGCCGACCAGGCAAGTCGACCTGCAGGTCGACACCCAACTCGACTGCGCAGTTGACTTGGGGGGCCAGGTCGACTGCCCAGTTGACACTAGTGTCGACCTTGTCACTGGGCGGGAATTTTCCCGCCCAGCCCAGTTTGAACTCGAATTCGAATTTTAAACCTGTTCTGAGTTGTTTTTGAATTTCAAATTTATTCTGAAACTTCCGGAGATCATAACTCCTTCATACGGAGTCCGTTTCACGCAAACTCGGACTCTATCTCAACCAGAATTCCAAGGCGAACACAATGGCGTAAGCCATTTCCCTTATTTCTTTCATTAGAATTAATTGTACTTTAATTTATGAATTTCACTGTTATAGAATATACGGGGTGTTACAAACGTTATCTCTGTTTCTCTTGATTGACTTGCCATACCTATGTGCTACACACAATCATTACCTTATTCTCCAGCTTATATCTTATCATATTGCTTTAATAATTATGTTGTTAGAGTTATCGGACTCGCCAGACTTTATGTCTGACCCCCTTTGTTTCCACCTCTTTTCTTCCTCCCCCTACCCCAAGGTTCTAAGGGTGGGACTAGTACTAGTGGAGCTTGATTGGGATCTATATGGGAGCACTTGGATTTGGATTGCTGAAGTAAAGTTCAGCCTATCATTTTCTTTATGGCTATTTGTAGTAGTGGGATTATGTACTTTGTTTTATCAAGATGGATATTATGTACTTGACTTTGGTTTATGGTTTTTGATGATGTAACCAGACATATTTACCTTCTGCTGCAATAAATAAAGTTTTAAATATCCAAGTACTGCTTTATATTTGTCTTGTTGTGACTTTCTATGCTATATTCACTTAAAATGCTCCATGGAAGTTAATGCATTCCATTTGCGAGTGACATTAATGGACGTGGGGTGTTACACGTGGTATCAGAGCTGACGGTTACCAGAACAGATAAGATATTTTGAAAACTATTTTTCAAAAGCATTTTTATAAAGAATACTTTCAAAAATATGTTTGTAGAAGAATATTTTTGAAAGAAAGGTTTATTTTAAGAACATAATCCACAAGAGCCATATATCCTTCCTTCGATTCTTCGTTTTGAATCTCTTCCTCTTTCTCTTTTTGAGTTCCCCCCTCCTCCGCGTATAGATGCTTTTTCTAAGATAAATAAGGACTTACGTACGAAGGACGGAAAACCACTTCAAGGGACTTAGACGTTTGTCGGGCTAGAAGTTAGTCCAAGGAAGTGGAGGGCTTGTTGGTACCTTTAAGATAGATGATGGGAGGAAAGTTCAAATAGCTGTTTAGTTAACAAAGGATGAAACCTCATCTTGGTGGGAGATCACGAATGGAGAATGTGAAGAAGAAGGATAGTTGTTTTGGAGCACCTTAGGATTGTCCAAAGAGGCAAGGACAAAGTACAGGATCTTCTGGAGTGTAGTTGTATTCCCTCACGGCTGGTATACCTAATGGTGGTAGGACCGTCTAGGTTGAAATTTGGTTTTCTTTATCATCTTGTTTGAACTTTGTTTGATTCTGGCGCTTCATACTCGTTAGTATCTGCTTCTTTAGTTGAAACACTACACCTAAATACTAGTATAGTTAAGGATCCCATCCTAGTCTCAAATCCTGTTGGTCGTTCGGCTCATCCTTCAATGGTTTGTCGGGATTTGAGAGTGTCTATCTTGGGCGTTGGATTTGAATGCAATGCCTTCGTCCTTGGTTTCACGGGCTATAGTTTGATTCTAGGGGTTGATTGGCTAGCCAGGCGGGGTGCCATCCTAGATTGTGAAAGGAGTGTAGTTAGACTATTGATTCGTTATGGAAAGACCCTCATATTTCTTGTGACCCTAGGGGTTCCGTGATGCTTAGCTGCCTAGAATCTTCTGACGCATCCAACGATGATTGGGAGTCTGTTTGTGTGGTCCGTGAGTATGGAGACGTCTTTGATAAAGTGTGGCGTTTACCCAGAGGCACGAAATAAGTTTTCGTACATGCTTAATAGATTAAGTAAAGCCAGTTATGTGATCAGCGGTGGTTTTGGAGCAAGACTGGCAAGGACAGCTAGAGTCGGTCAAGTGCTCAATTGGTTGGCCGTCTTACTAGTATCATCTCACGTAGGTCGTCTGAATTCGAAGGAGGTATCCCTTGGGTGTTGGTCTGATATTGGTTTAGGCCTTTGGGGCTTGCACTTGGGGGATGTCGAGTTCGACTAGGATGGTCTGTGTGAGAGATGGATAGTTGTGATGATTTTGCATGGGATAATATCCTGGTTTTCTCTAGAAGCAGAGAAGAGCATGCCCTACATCTTAGGGAAAGCTTAGGGACCCTACAAGCGCACAGCTTAAAGCTAAGTTCTCCAAAATACCATTTTTGGAGGAAAGAAGTGAGGATTTTAGGGCATGTGGTCTCTAGGGAAGGGTGATATGTTATGGTGGATGACAGTCGAAAGTCCATGAGAGAAATTACCCTACACATGACCTAGAGTTGGCCGCTATTGTCTTTGCGCTTAAGTCTTGGCATCATTATCTTCTTGGCGAGAAATTCGAATTATTCACTGACCACAAATCGCTAAAATACTTATTCTCTCAGAAGGACTTGAACTTAAAGCAGCAAAGGTGGATGGAATTCTTAGCATCTTACGATTTCGAGATAGCATATACACCTAGCAAGGGTAACGTGGTGGCAGACGCCTTAATTTGAAAAAGGTTGTCCTCGAGTCCGTTGTTTGTTGAGCGGCGAAGCTTAGAGTTCATCTCTACGTTTGACTTTAAACCTTCCGTTGACTTTGTACCTGGTTTGCTAGCATCCTTGGAGGTCATACCTACGCTTTTGGGACGGATTGGTGAGGCACAGCGAGATGACCCACAGTTGGTTGAGTTAGTAGAGAAGCTCAAAGGAGGGGAGTCTTCAAGCCATCTCCGTAGGTATACCCTAGATGATAAGGGTTGGTTATATAGGGAAGGTAGGCTTTGTGTACCAAAAGACGAGGACCTAAGGAAGACCATTCTTGATGATTATCATCGTTCGAAGATGACCATCCATCCCGGCGGGGACAAGATGTACATGGACATGAGACGAGTTTACTTTTGGGCCGGCATGAAGAAGGACGTGGCAGAGTTTGTCGTTAGATGTTTGGTGTGCCAACAAGTAAAAGCAGAGCAAAAGAAGCCCGGTGGATTACTACACCTGTTGGAGGTCCCACAATGGAAGTGGGAAAGCGTCTCGATGGATTTTGTTGATGGATTACCGAGATCGAGGAAGGGTAACACGGGGATTTGGGTCGTGGTAGACAAACTTACTAAGAGCACCCATTTCATTCCCATGAAGAGTAAGAGGACTGCTGCATGGTTAGCCTACGTATACATTCGAGAAATAGTTCGTTTGCACGGTGTTCCTTCTAGCATAGTGAGCGACCGCGATCCTATCTTTACTAGCGAATTTTGGAAGAGCTTGAAGAGGCGGTAGGGACTCAGTTATGTTTGAGCACCGAATATCATCCTTAGACGGATGGCCAGACCAAGAGGGTGAATCATATTCTAGAGGACCTATTGAGGTTGTGTGTCTTAGATTTCGGAGGCATATGGGAGGAACATTTTCCGTTGGTGGAGTTTGCGAATAATAACAGCTTTCAGTCTAGCATTGGTAAAGCACTGTTTGAGGCTCTTTATGGACGGCCGTGTCATTCGCCTACTGAAACACCCCACCTCCGTTAAGGTCACTCACAAAGGGAATGCCTTAATTCTGGTGGAGGTTTATAAGTAAAAGCCACAGATAAACTCAAGACAGATATAAATACACATATTTTAAACAGCGGAAACTAAACAGGCTTTTATTTCATCAATCCGTGTTCAAAACAAAACATTCCATAATTGTCTCAAAATACTTCCATCATTACAACCTCATAACTGTCTTGATTATTAAAGAAGGATAAAACATAAATAAAGTGACAAAAATCCCCATAGTGATATCCAAAGCCATAGTCCGAGCAAAAGAGACCCGAATCATACATCTACGTTCTTGGAGCTTGTAAAGTGTCTGACTGTGCTGAGCGGTTTCCTCCATGTGGACCTGGGGGGAAACGAAAGAAAAGAAGACGAAAAGAAAATAGGGTCAGACATAAAGCCTGAGTAAATCTAGTAACTCTTCAGTATGTGAATAAGAAAAGGGCATGATAGATATATACTGAAAATAGGATGGTGTCACAAGCTAAGGAAGTGTCAAATGTACTATCGCACCCATACTATATCTCTGCACCTACTTGAGTTTATTCCAACCGGCACCCCATGGTGAGGGCGAAGTGATCCCCATTCTTATTAAAAGATCGGCTCCTACTCGCGTTAACATGTGTCATACGGCCCCAAGAATTGTAGATACCTATGCTGGTCCCGCCATGGAGTGTATCAAGACCCATGGTGGCGGCCCCGACACAAATTCTAGAAGGCATAGGTTATACTACTGGTGTCCCCAGTGCCCTGGTTGTCTGCTCCGAAGTGTGTGCACGCCCGCACCCCGTTAGACCTGCACTGTGCACCCAACGCCGTCGTTTGACCGCTTACAATCAGCCCAGTAATCGTGCCCCACCCTGCCTAGTTTCAGGGTACCGTTGATACCTAACTTGGGTTACTGCTGAAACGGGTCCTCATTACCAGGATTTTCTAGTCAAACATGTTAAGTGGTTAAGTGTCTGTATTTACCTAACCCCACCCATCAATTCTTGTAAACATGTTGAATTTGGTTAAGTGTTATAGTTGATGTAAACCTACCATCTGTCCTTAGCCTCTAAGGAGCACCTGACCACTCACATTAGACAGTTATTGCTATGGTTACTGGATATGCCGGTCGGTTCCGGGCAGGTTTACACCGTAGCTCAGTCTAACCTCGGGTCATTATTGGGCTCAATGCTTAACCACCCACATTGGATAGGTATTGTTGTGACTACTGGACAGCCGAGCGGGTCCGGGCAGGTTTACATCACAACTCAATCCAACCTCGGGTTAAGCATATCGTGTTTTCTAAATTTACATATTTTATTACTTCTCAATTATATATGTAAATGTCATATCTTTTATTTTTGGGTATAACAATTCATACCGCTTTAAATGTCATTGTCGTTGGCATGTGCCAAACATGCCAACATATATTTTTCATGTTTTACACCCAACGTTATTACCCCTGTTTATACGTTCACAACGTTATAACAAATGTTGGGCTCGACACAATTCGGCCCAACTTTCTAAAAGTGAGAAAAAGGGGAAAATCAATAACATGTAATACATAAAGGTGTGTGGCGCATGAACTTGCAATTTAGCGATTCAACTAACATATAATATGAGTCATGTGAACTTGCATTCAAATCAATGTCTAACTAAGTAGGTGACATATGAAATGGCATAGTTTAGGCTTACACAAACTTGTGTTTAAACATGTTTAACTTGGCATAAAGTCAAACACAAAACTAGCATGATGTATATTCACCAAAATGTCCAATTATAACATTTAATCACATAGCCTATTTCAACATGAACTTGCATAGTTTTTGAAACCCAAACGATACTTAACATAGATCCAATTACACTTGCAAATAAACATGAACTTGCATAGTTTTTGAAACACAAATGATACTTAACATAGATCCAATTACACTTGCAAATAAACATGGAAGTGATATCATAGGTTTTGGGTCATGTAGGCATAAAAGGTTTCAAGTCTAAATCATGTTTACATAAGCCTTAATTTAGACTTAGTGAATGTATAAGGTCCATGTCATATGCATAAACAAAAAGGGATCAATTTTTAGTTTTTGCCACAAACTTACAAGTGCCATTGTTTTCATATACAATTGTTCAATAGGCTTGCATTAATCAATTTATGCCACAAACATCAATACACAAGTCATGGTTAAACCATCACAATACATAGAATTTATACAATACAATAACACAATTCTATTTTCATTTACATCGAATCACATCCCAATTTTTATACATATTCTGAAAGTCACTATACTTACAACGAATGCAGAATCTTGAATTCTGGATTCTGAATTCTGAAATTGAGATGCGCTCCTTTGGGTAGACTAACGTTGTGTTGATTAATTTGTTTAAACTTTAATCTTCTTATTAATTTGATTCGTCTCTAGGCTTTTTCTCTCTTGACGGCTACGTTCAATTCCTCCCTAGCAGCATGACGACTCCTTTCTTATTTTTTTGTGTGAATTTTGAGTTGAGACTTAGGGTGTATTTATAGATTTTTAAATTGTTTTGAGCCGTCAGATGAAGACAGGAGGAATCTAGGCCATCCAAAGTTCAAAGAGCCAATCAAGAGGTGACATGTCAGCCCTAGTGACACACAGAGCCATAGAAATTCGAGCTAGAGCCAGACCTAGCCAGCCAGGTCGACCAGGCAGGTCGACACTATGGTCGACCGGTGGAGGCCAGGTCGACACCATGGTCGACCCTATGGTCGACCTGGTCTTCTGGTCGGGAATTTTCCCGCCCGGCCCAGTTTGAACCTGAAATTCGATTTTTGAATTTTAAACTGAGCTGTTTGAATTTAAATTTTATTTTGAAACTTCCGAAGGCCATAACTCCTTCATATGGAGTCCGATTCACGCAAACTCGGACTCTCTCAAGCCGAATTCCGAGACGAACGCAATGGCATAACCCGTTTCCCTTTATTCTTTCATTTAGAATTAATTATACTTTAGTTTGTGAAGCTTAACGTTATAGAATTCACGGGGTGTTACATTCTCCCCCCTTAAAAGGATTTCGTCCCCGAAATCTTCAAGTTAGGAAGAATGTATATCCTACCATCCAACAGTCCGTCTACTCAACCAACAAACACAGGCATCCACTGTCCTTAAAAGACTTCTAATGCTTCATGATCATATGCATAGTGTGTGTATATGTCCTTATCTAATGCAGAAATCAGGCGGTCTACTGATTCAGTTGACCTCCTTAATGCGAATTATGTAAGTGTCATGAATCCATTATGTATGCAAATTTTCCTACTCATAATTCTTCATGAGTGCACAACTATTCATACAAATGCAACAACCATATGATAGCATATCAAGTTTCAACCATATACAAATGTGAATACATATATATGCATATGCAATATGAAGTGACTGTCTATAACCTAGGGTGTGTGTGTATATGCATCCACGAGCAACCACTAGCAACCATTTGCAGCCATCATCCATAACATGTTTTCAAATACATGTTTGCATCAATTTGTTTTCTACCTAAGGAGTTAGGAAAAAGACCGAGGAGATATACCTAAAAAGATAGATAAAGCATAACTTAAGGAAAAAGAGAGATCAAAGTGTACCCTCAAAAAGAAGAGGGTAGGCAGCGCGTATTCTGTCCTTCGTTTCCCAAGTCGCGTCTTCCTCGGCATCGCTCCATTGAACTTTAACGAGTTTGACTTCGCGGTTGCGTAGCTTTTTCACTTCAGTTCCTAAGATGCGGGTTGGAACTCTCCTCACAGTTGCTTCACGTTCTAGTTTGACTTCTTCTAGAATGCTAGGTTCCACCACTTCCGCAGACTCATGTAAAAACTTCCGGAGGTGAGAAACAAGAAAGACGTTGTGAACTCCGGCCAATATCTCGGGTAGCTCTAATCTATAGGCCATCTTCCTAACCTTCTCGATGATAGGAAACGGTCTTACAAATCTTGGTGCTAGCATTCTTGTGGATCCAAAACGAACGACGTTCCTTAAAGGAGATACCTTAAGGAAAACCCTGTCCCCAACCTCAAACTCAAGGTCGGTCCTTCTTTTGTCGGCGTAGGATTTATGTCTGTCTTGAGCAGTCTTCATTCTCCTACGTATCAAGTCCACTTTCTCCGAAGTCTCTCAAATCATATCTGGTCCAAGTATAAGCTTATCTGTAGACTCCCACCAACAAGTTGGTGATTTGCACGGTCTTCCACACAAGGCTTCGAAAGGCGCCATACCGATGGTAGCTTGATAGCTGTTGTTGTAGGAAAATTCCACTAAAGGAAGGTGATCCTCCCAAGTCACTCCAAAGTCAAGAACACAAAATCTCAAAAGATCCTCTAAAACTCTATTCACCCTTTCCGTCTGGCCATCGGTTTGGGGGTGATAGGCCGTGCTCAAACATAACTGTGTGCCTACAGCTTCTTGTAGACTCCGCCAAAACTCACTTGTGAAGATAGGGTCTCGGTCACTAACAATGCTGGAGGGTATCCCATGTAGCCGAACTATTTCCTTGAGATAAAGAGATGCTAAAGATGCGGAAGTCCTTCTACTCTTGATAGGTATAAAGTGGGCGCTCTTAGTAAGCCTATCCACTATTACCCAAATGCTAGTATTGCCTCTTCTCGACCTAGGTAGTTCATTAATGAAGTCCATTGAAATGCTATCGCACTTCCACTGTGGGACCTCTAAAGGATGAAGTAGTCCTCCAGGTTTCTTCTGTTCCGCCTTGACCCATTGGCAGGTCATGCACTTAGAGACGAAATCTGCCATGTCTTGTTTCAGGCCGCTCCAAAAGAAAGTCCTTTTTATATCCTTGTATATCTTATCACCGCCAGGGTGTATAGTCATCTTTGAATGATGCGCTTCCTCGAGAACCTTCTTTGTCAACTCCCTTGCTTGTGGGACGCATAATCTTCCATCTTGCCTCAGCCAACCCTTATCATCGATGGCGTACCTACTGAGGTGACTAGAAGTCTCACCCCTAATAAGTTTATCAATCACATCAACAAGCTGAGGGTCTTCACGTTGTGCAGCCCCTATTGAGTCCAAGAGAGTAGGGCGTACTTCGAGAGATGCCAGCAAACCTGGTACAAGATTTGAGGAGGACCTAAAGTTAAAACTGGCTTTATTCTCCAGGCTTTGCCTTTCCACAAAGAGAGGGCTTAAGGTCAGTTTCTTTCGGCTCAACATGTCCGCTACTACGTTGCCCTTGCCAGGAGTATAGGAAATTTCAAAGTCATACGAGGCAAGAAACTCCATCCATCTTTGCTGCATCAAGTTAAGATCCTTCTACGAGAAGAGATATTTTAACGATTTATGGTCAGTGTATAATTCAAACCTCTCACCTAGGAGATAATGGCGCCCAGACTTAAGCGCAAAGACGATGGCGGCTAACTCAAGATCGTGGGTTGGGTAGTTCTTTTCATGAACTTTCAATTGTCTTCTGCCATAAACTACTACCCTTCCTTCTTGCATTAGAACATCGCCTAGTCCCGTTCCACATGCATCTGTGTATACTGTGAACATTTTGCTTCCGTCAGGCAGAGTTAGAACTGGGGTTGTTGTAACAGCCCTTTTTAATCGTTGGAAAGAAAACTCGCAGTCCAAATCCCAAGTGAACGCCAGATTCTTCTTTGTTAGCCTTGTGAGTGGGGCTGAGATTTTCGCGAAATCCCTAATAAACTTTCGGTAAAAACCGGCTAGCCCAAGAAAGCTTTGAACTTCGGTTGCATTTCTTGGTGTCTTCCAATCTTGCACTGCCACCACTTTCGCGGGGTCCACGGCCAACCCATCTTTGGACACTATATGCCCCAAAAATCTTACTTCATTTCTCCAGAAGTGACACTTGGGGAATTTGGCTTTTAGTTAATGAGCTCGAAGAGTTTTCATGATTTCTTTCGGATGCTGAGCATGCTCTTCCTCATTCTTCGTGAAGATTAAGATATCATCTACGAAGACAACCACAAATTTGTTGAGGAATTCTCTGAACACCTGCTCATTAGGTCTACGAAATAAGCGGGTGCGTTTGTCAAGCCGAAAGGCATGACAAGCCACTCGAAGAAACCGTCTGGGGTTCTGAACGCCGTTTTATCAATACTATCTTCAGCTACTCTTAGCTGATGGAACCCAGTTGCCAGATCAAGCTGGGAGAAGACCGTCACACCAACAAGCTGATCAAACAAATCGTCGATTCGGGGAAGAGGGTGCTTATTTTTCTTGGTCAATTTGTTTAACTCCCTATATTCGATGCAAAGGCAAAGCGAACCGTCTGCTTTGGTTGCGAACACCACTGGAGCACCCCATTCGGAAATGCTCCGTCTAATGAACCCTTTTTCGAGAAGTTCTTTAACCTGCTTACTGAGCTCCTTTCTCTCCTTTGGAGCCATGTGTCTGACAGGTAAAGCTACAGGCTTTGCGTTATCCACAAGATATATGCGGAAGTCTATTTCCCGCCTCGGAGGTAAGCCTTTCACCTCCTCAAAGACATCCGGATATTCCCGGACTACTCTTACTGATTGCAAATTCTCATCAGAAGCATCAAGCGACTCTAGATAACTAAGCATAATAGCGTTCAAGGGATTACAAGAAATTTCTAGAGTGTTACCAAGCCGAGTTAAGAGTCTAACTACTCTTTTCTCACAATCAAGAATGGCACTATTACTGGATAACCAGTCCATGCCTAAGATCAAACCATATCCCGAGAAATCTAAGACAAAGGCATTACAACTAAACTCAATGGTTAGAATAGAGATTTTCAAACCCAAACAAACCATTGACAATTAAGCGGAGCCCCCAATTAGATTTGAAACTACTAAGGGATCTTCTACCATACTAGTGTCTAGATGGAGAGATTCTACTAAGGCAGATGAAATAAAAGAGTGTGATGCGCCAGAGTCAAAAAGTGTATGAACTGGATGATCATAAAGATAGACTACACTTTCTACAGAAATATCACTACCTCGTTCCTGTTGAGGTGCCACTAGCGCATGAACCTGACCCAATGTGGATACGGCTTTCTGTCCCTGCCATTTCTTCTTTGGGAAGTCCTTAGCTTGGTGCCCAGTCTCTCCACAATGAAAGCAACCACCCATCTTCGTCTTCCTTTTTTGGCAGTCCTTTGATATATGTCCCACAATGCCATAGAAATTGCACCTTCTCTTCTCACGGGGATTATTGTTCTTCCCTCCTTTCTTGAAGTCTGTTTTCTTTGCTTGTAGACCCTCTTTCTTCTCTTCCACCTTAGTTTCTTTCTTGCCGTGGTCTTCCTCGTGTAGCAACGCCATGTCCACCAGGCTTTCATAAGTCGCTCCCGTTCATACATGGGTCATAGCAAGGCTGTGTAGAGGCTCATTCAAACCCTTAACGAAGCGAAGTGCCTTCTTGTGTTGGGTGTTTACTAAGTATAGCCCAAATCTGGCCAGCTGATTAAACTGATTAACATATTCCCTGATCGTCATGCTCCCCTATTTCAGAGTTAGGAACTTCTCCATTTGCAGGCTTCTTTCAGCTTGGGAGAGAAATTTCATTTCAAACCTTGTCCTGAAATCTTCCCATGTTTCCACCTCCCTCTGAGCATTGGTTACTTCCCACCAATAGGAAGCTTCATCCTTAAGCAATCATACTGCTAGTTGTATCTTCTGCCTGTCATCAACCCCGAAGATGACAAACAGATCCTCAGTCTCCTTTAGCCAGTTTCTTGCCCCTACAAAGGATTCTGTCCCATGAAAGTCTTTTCCACCCATAGCCTTGAAGTCTCTACATTTTTTTGCGAAGGCATTTCCACGAGGAGGAAGAGGAGGAGGAGGGACTGCGGCCACAGGAGGAGGGATGTCTGCTGGGCCCGCGCCATTGGCCCTTGCTTTTAAGTACCTCCTAAACCAGCCGGGAATCGGCACTCCTTCCGGGAGGTTAAGGTCTCCAGACATGCTGAAATAGAGAGGAAAAATTCAAAACGAAGGATAGAGAGAGATAGATAGGGCACATGGCTTTGGGGGATTTTGTCTTTTTATAAATATAACTCTTTTTCTTAATAAAATGCTTCTTTAAACTTTCTTTTTGAAAATAATTTCAAAAACTTTTTATCTTATCTGGTAAACCTAGGCTCTGATACCAAGTGAAACACCCCACCTCCGTTAAGGTCACTCACAAAGGGAATGCCTTAATTTTGGTGGAGGTTTATAAGTAAAAGCTATAGATAAACTCAAGACAGATATAAATACACATATTTTAAACAGCGGAAACTAAACAGGCTTTTATTTCATCAATACGTGTTCAAAACAAAACATTCCATAATTGTCTCAAAATACTTCCATCATTACAACCTCATAACTGTCTTGATTATTAACGAAGCATAAAACATAAATAAAGTGACAAAAATCTCTATAGTGATATCCAAAGCCATAGTCCGAGCAAAAGAGACTCGAATCATACATCTACGTTCTTGTAGCTTGTAAAGAGCCTGACTGTGCTGAGTTGTTTCCTCCCTGTGGACCTGGGGGGAAACGAAAGAAAAGAAGACGAAAAGAAAATAGGGTCAGACATAAAGCCTGAGTAAATCTAGTAACTCTTCAGTATGTGAATAAGAAAAGGGCATGATAGATGTATACTGAAAAAAGGATGGTGTCACAAGCTAAGGAAGTGTCGAATGTACTATCGCACCTATATTATATCTCTGCACCTACTTGAGTTTATTCCAACCGGCAACCCATGGTGAGGGTGAAGTGATCCCTATTCTTATTAAAAGATTGGCTCCTACTCGCATTAACATGTGTCATACGACCCCCAAGAATTGTAGATACCTATGCTGGACCCGCCATGGGGTGTATCAAGACCAATGGTGGCGGCCCCGACACAAATTCTAGAAGGCATAGGTTATACTACTGGTGTCCCCAGTGCCCTGGTTGTCTGCTCCGAAGTGTGTGCACGCCCGCACCCCGTTAGACCTGCACTGTGCACCCAACGCCGTCGTTTGACCGCTTACAATCAGCCCAGTAATCGTGCCCCACCCTGCCTAGTTTCAGGGTACCGTTGATACCTAACTTGGGTTACTGCTGAAACGGGTCCTCATTACCAGGATTTTCTAGTCAAACATGTTAAGTGGTTAAGTGTCTGTATTTACCTAACCCCACCCATCAATTCTTGTAAACATGTTGAATTTGGTTAAGTGTTATAGTTGACTTAAACCTACCATCTGTCCTTAGCCTCTAAGGAGCACCTGACCACTCACATTAGATAGTTATTGCTACGGTTACTGGATATGCCGGTCGGTTCCGGGCAGGTTTACACCGTAGCTCAGTCTAACCTCGGGTCATTATTGGGCTCAATGCTTAACCACCCACATTGGATAGGTATTGTTGTGGCTACTGGATAGCCGAGCGGGTCCGGGCAGGTTTACATCACAACTCAATCCAACCTCGGGTTAAGCATATCGTGTTTTCTAAATTTACATATTTTATTACTTCTCAATTATATATGTAAATGTCATATCTTTTATTTTTGGGTATAACAATTCATACCGCTTTAAATGTCATTGTCGTTGGCATGTGCCAAACATGCCAACATATATTTTTCATGTTTTACACCCAACGTTATTACCCCCGTTTATACGTTCGCAACGTTATAACAAATGTTGGGCTCGACACAATTCGGCCCAACTTTCTAAAAGTGAGAAAAAGGGGAAAATCAATAACATGTAATACATAAAGGTGTGTGGCGCATGAACTTGCAATTTAGCGATTCAACTAACATATAATATGAGTCATGTGAACTTGCATTCAAATCAATGTCTAACTAAGTAGGTGACATATGAAATGGCATAGTTTAGGCTTACACAAACTTGTGTTTAAACATGTTTAACTTGGCATAAAGTCAAACACAAAACTAGCATGATGTATATTCACCAAAATGTCCAATTATAACATTTAATCACATAGCCTATTTCAACATGAACTTGCATAGTTTTTGAAACCCAAACGATACTTAACATAGATCCAATTACACTTGCAAATAAACATGAACTTGCATAGTTTATGAAACACAAATGATACTTAACATAGATCCAATTACACTTGCAAATAAACATGGAAGTGATATCATTGGTTTTGGGTCATGTAGGCATAAAAGGTTTCAAGTCTAAATCATGTTTACATAAGCCTTAATTTAGACTTAGTGAATGTATAAGGTCCATGTCATATGCATAAACAAAAAGGGATCAATTTTTAGTTTTTGCCACAAACTTACAAGTGCCATTGTTTTCATATACAATTGTTCAATAGGCTTGCATCAATCAATTTATGCCACAAACATCAATACACAAGTCATGGTAAAACCATCACAATACATAGAATTTATACAATACAATAACACAATTCTATTTTCATTTACATCGAATCACATCCCAATTTTTATACATATTCTGAAAGTCACTATACTTACAACGAATGCAGAATCTTGAATTCTGGATTCTGAATTCTGAAATTGAGATGCGCTCCTTTGGGTAGACTAACGTTGTGTTGATTAATTTGTTTAAACTTTAATCTTCTTATTAATTTGATTCGTCTCTAGGCTTTTTCTCTCTTGACGGCTACGTTCAATTCCTCCCTAGCAGCATGACGACTCCTTTCTTATTTTTTTGTGTGAATTTTGAGTTGAGACTTAGGGTGTATTTATAGATTTTTAAATTGTTTTGAGCCGTCAGATGAAGACAGGAGGAATCTAGGCCATCCAAAGTTCAAAGAGCCAATCAAGAGGTGACATGTCAGCCCTAGTGACACACAGAGCCATAGAAATTCGAGCTAGAGCCAGACCTAGCCAGCCAGGTCGACCAGGCAGGTCGACACTATGGTCGACCGGTGGAGGCCAGGTCGACACCATGGTCGACCCTATGGTCGACCTGGTCTTCTGGTCGGGAATTTTCCCTCCCGGCCCAGTTTGAACCTGAAATTCGATTTTTGAATTTTAAACTGAGCTGTTTGAATTTAAATTTTATTTTGAAACTTCCGAAGGCCATAACTCCTTCATATGGAGTCCGATTCGCGCAAACTCGGACTCTCTCAAGCCGAATTCCGAGACGAACGCAATGGCGTAACCCGTTTCCCTTTATTCTTTCATTTAGAATTAATTATACTTTAGTTTGTGAAGCTTAACGTTATAGAATTCACGGGGTGTTACATTCTCCCCCCTTAAAAGGATTTCGTCCCCGAAATCTTCAAGTTAGGAAGAATGTATATCCTACCATCCAACAGTCCGTCTACTCAACCAACAAACACAGGCATCCACTGTCCTTAAAAGACTTCTAATGCTTCATGATCATATGCATAGTGTGTGTATATGTCCTTATCTAATGCAGAAATCAGGCGGTCTACTGATTCAGTTGACCTCCTTAATGCGAATTATGTAAGTGTCATGAATCCATTATGTATGCAAATTTTCCTACTCATAATTCTTCATGAGTGCACAACTATTCATACAAATGCAACAACCATATGATAGCATATCAAGTTTCAACCATATACAAATGTGAATACATATATATGCATATGCAATATGAAGTGACTGTCTATAACCTAGGGTGTGTGTGTATATGCATCCACGAGCAACCACTAGCAACCACTAGCAACCATTTGCAGCCATCATCCATAACATGTTTTCAAATACATGTTTGCATCAATTTGTTTTCTACCTAAGGAGTTAGGAAAAAGACCGAGGAGATATACCTAAAAAGATAGATAAAGCATAACTTAAGGAAAAAGAGAGATCAAAGTGTACCCTCAAAAAGAAGAGGGTAGGCAGCGCGTATTCTGTCCTTCGTTTCCCAAGTCGCGTCTTCCTCGGCATCGCTCCATTGAACTTTAACGAGTTTGACTTCGCGGTTGCGTAGCTTTTTCACTTCAGTTCCTAAGATGCGGGTTGGAACTCTCCTCACAGTTGCTTCACGTTCTAGTTTGACTTCTTCTAGAATGCTAGGTTCCACCACTTCCGCAGACTCATGTAAAAACTTCCGGAGGTGAGAAACAAGAAAGACGTTGTGAACTCCGGCCAATATCTCGGGTAGCTCTAATCTATAGGCCATCTTCCTAACCTTCTCGATGATAGGAAACGGTCTTACAAATCTTGGTGCTAGCTTTCTTGTGGATCCAAAACGAACGACGTTCCTTAAAGGAGATACCTTAAGGAAAACCCTGTCCCCAACCTCAAACTCAAGGTCGGTCCTTCTTTTGTCGGCGTAGGATTTATGTCTGTCTTGAGCAGTCTTCATTCTCCTACGTATCAAGTCCACTTTCTCCGAAGTCTCTCAAATCATATCTGGTCCAAGTATAAGCTTATCTGTAGACTCCCACCAACAAGTTGGTGATTTGCACGGTCTTCCACACAAGGCTTCGAAAGGCGCCATACCGATGGTAGCTTGATAGCTGTTGTTGTAGGCAAATTCCACTAAAGGAAGGTGATCCTCCCAAGTCACTCCAAAGTCAAGAACACAAAATCTCAAAAGATCCTCTAAAACTCTATTCACCCTTTCCGTCTGGCCATCGGTTTGGGGGTGATAGGCCGTGCTCAAACATAACTGTGTGCCTACAGCTTCTTGCAGACTCCGCCAAAACTCACTTGTGAAGATAGGGTCTCGGTCACTAACAATGCTGGAGGATATCCCATGTAGCCGAACTATTTCCTTGAGATAAAGAGATGCTAAAGATGCGGAAGTCCTTCTACTCTTGATAGGTATAAAGTGGGCGCTCTTAGTAAGCCTATCCACTATTACCCAAATGCTAGTATTGCCTCTTCTCGACCTAGGTAGTTCATTAATGAAGTCCATTGAAATGCTATCGCACTTCCACTGTGGGACCTCTAAAGGATGAAGTAGTCCTCCAGGTTTCTTCTGTTCCGCCTTGACCCATTGGCAGGTCATGCACTTAGAGACGAAATCTGCCATGTCTTGTTTCAGGCCGCTCCAAAAGAAAGTCCTTTTTATATCCTTGTATATCTTATCACCGCCAGGGTGTATAGTCATCTTTGAATGATGCGCTTCCTCGAGAACCTTCTTTGTCAACTCCCTTGCTTGTGGGACGCATAATCTTCCATCTTGCCTCAGCCAACCCTTATCATCGATGGCGTACCTACTGAGGTGACTAGAAGTCTCACCCCTAATAAGTTTATCAATCACATCAACAAGCTGAGGGTCTTCACGTTGTGCAGCCCCTATTGAGTCCAAGAGAGTAGGGCGTACTTCGAGAGATGCCAGCAAACCTGGTACAAGATTTGAGGAGGACCTAAAGTTAAAACTGGCTTTATTCTCCAGGCTTTGCCTTTCCACAAAGAGAGGGCTTAAGGTCAGTTTCTTTCGGCTCAACATGTCCGCTACTACGTTGCCCTTGCCAGGAGTATAGGAAATTTCAAAGTCATACGAGGCAAGAAACTCCATCCATCTTTGCTGCATCAAGTTAAGATCCTTCTACGAGAAGAGATATTTTAACGATTTATGGTCAGTGTATAATTCAAACCTCTCACCTAGGAGATAATGGCGCCCAGACTTAAGCGCAAAGACGATGGCGGCTAACTCAAGATCGTGGGTTGGGTAGTTCTTTTCATGAACTTTCAATTGTCTTCTGCCATAAACTACTACCCTTCCTTCTTGCATTAGAACAGCGCCTAGTCCCGTTCCACATGCATCTGTGTATACTGTGAACATTTTGCTTCCGTCAGGCAGAGTTAGAACTGGGGTTGTTGTAACAGCCCTTTTTAATCGTTGGAAAGCAAACTCGCAGTCCAAATCCCAAGTGAACGCCAGATTCTTCTTTGTTAGCCTTGTGAGTGGGGCTGAGATTTTCGCGAAATCCCTAATAAACTTTCGGTAAAAACCGGCTAGCCCAAGAAAGCTTTGAACTTCGGTTGCATTTCTTGGTGTCTTCCAATCTTGCACTGCCACCACTTTCGCGGGGTCCACGGCCAACCCATCTTTGGACACTATATGCCCCAAAAATCTTACTTCATTTCTCCAGAAGTGACACTTGGGGAATTTGGCTTTTAGTTAATGAGCTCGAAGAGTTTTCATGATTTCTTTCGTATGCTGAGCATGCTCTTCCTCATTCTTCGAGAAGATTAAGATATCATCTACGAAGACAACCACAAATTTGTTGAGGAATTCTCTGAACACCTGCTCATTAGGTCTACGAAATAAGCGGGTGCGTTTGTCAAGCCGAAAGGCATGACAAGCCACTCGAAGAAACCGTCTGGGGTTCTGAACGCCGTTTTATCAATACTATCTTCAGCTACTCTTAGCTGATGGAACCCAGTTGCCAGATCAAGCTGGGAGAAGACCGTCACACCAACAAGCTGATCAAACAAATCGTCGATTCGGGGAAGAGGGTGCTTATTTTTCTTGGTCAATTTGTTTAACTCCCTATATTCGATGCAAAGGCAAAGCGAACCGTCTGCTTTGGTTGCGAACACCACTGGAGCACCCCATTCGGAAATGCTCCGTCTAATGAACCCTTTTTCGAGAAGTTCTTTAACCTGCTTACTGAGCTCCTTTCTCTCCTTTGGAGCCATGTGTCTGACAGGTAAAGCTACAGGCTTTGCGTTATCCACAAGATATATGCGGAAGTCTATTTCCCGCCTCGGAGGTAAGCCTTTCACCTCCTCAAAGACATCCGGATATTCCCGGACTACTCTTACTGATTGCAAATTCTCATCAGAAGCATCAAGCGACTCTAGATAACTAAGCATAATAGCGTTCAAGGGATTACAAGAAATTTCTAGAGTGTTACCAAGCCGAGTTAAGAGTCTAACTACTCTTTTCTCACAATCAAGAATGGCACTATTACTGGATAACCAGTCCATGCCTAAGATCAAACCATATCCCGAGAAATCTAAGACAAAGGCATTACAACTAAACTCAATGGTTAGAATAGAGATTTTCAAACCCAAACAAACCATTGACAAGTAAGCGGAGCCCCCAATTAGATTTGAAACTACTAAGGGATCTTCTACCATACTAGTGTCTAGATGGAGAGATTCTACTAAGGCAGATGAAATAAAAGAGTGTGATGCGCCAGAGTCAAAAAGTGTATGAACTGGATGATCATAAAGATAGACTACACTTTCTACAGAAATATCACTACCTCGTTCCTGTTGAGGTGCCACTAGCGCATGAACCTGACCCAATGTGGATACGGCTTTCTGTCCCTACCCTTTCTTCTTTGGGAAGTCCTTAGCTTGGTGCCCAGTCTCTCCACAATGAAAGCAACCACCCATCTTCGTCTTCCTTTTTTGGCAGTCCTTTGATATATGTCCCACAATGCCATAGTAATTGCACCTTCTCTTCTCACGGGGATTATTGTTCTTCCCTCCTTTCTTGAAGTCTGTTTTCTTTGCTTGTAGACCCTCTTTCTTCTCTTCCACCTTAGTTTCTTTCTTGCCGTGGTCTTCCTCGTGTAGCAACGCCATGTCCACCAGGCTTTCATAAGTCGCTCCCGTTCATACATAGGTCATAGCAAGGCTGTGTAGAGGCTCATTCAAACCCTTAACGAAGCGAAGTGCCTTCTTGTGTTGGGTGTTTACTAAGTATAGCCCAAATCTGGCCAGCTGATTAAACTGATTAACATATTCCCTGATCGTCATGCTCCCCTATTTCAGAGTTAGGAACTTCTCCATTTGCAGGCTTCTTTCAGCTTGGGAGAGAAATTTCATTTCAAACCTTGTCCTGAAATCTTCCCATGTTTCCACCTCCCTCTGAGCATTGGTAACTTCCCACCAATAGGAAGCTTCATCCTTAAGCAACCATACCGCTAGTTGTATCTTTTGCCTGTCATCAACCCCGAAGATGACAAACAGATCCTTAGTCTCCTTTAGCCAGTTTCTTGCCCCTACAAAGGATTCTGTCCCATGAAAGTCTTTTCCACCCATAGCCTTGAAGTCTCTACATTTTTTTGCGAAGGCATTTCCACGAGGAGGAAGAGGAGGAGGAGGAACTGCGGCCACAGGAGGAGGGATGTCTGCTGGGCCCGCGCCATTGGCCCTTGCTTTTAAGTACCTCCTAAACCAGCCGGGAATCGGCACTCCTTCCGGGAGGTTAAGGTCTCCAGACATGCTGAAATAGAGAGGAAAAATTCAAAACGAAGGATAGAGAGAGATAGATAGGGCACATGGCTTTGGGGGATTTTGTCTTTTTATAAATATAACTCTTTTTCTTAATAAAATGCTTCTTTACACTTTCTTTTTGAAAATAATTTCAAAAACTTTTTATCTTATCTGGTAAACCTAGGCTCTGATACCAAGTGAAACACCCCACCTCCGTTAAGGTCACTCACAAAGGGAATGCCTTAATTTTGGTGGAGGTTTATAAGTAAAAGCTATAGATAAACTCAAGACAGATATAAATACACATATTTTAAACAGCGGAAACTAAACAGGCTTTTATTTCATCAATACGTGTTCAAAACAAAACATTCCATAATTGTCTCAAAATACTTCCATCATTACAACCTCATAACTGTCTTGATTATTAACGAAGCATAAAACATAAATAAAGTGACAAAAATCTCTATAGTGATATCCAAAGCCATAGTCCGAGCAAAAGAGACTCGAATCATACATCTACGTTCTTGTAGCTTGTAAAGAGCCTGACTGTGCTGAGTTGTTTCCTCCCTGTGGACCTGGGGGGAAACGAAAGAAAAGAAGACGAAAAGAAAATAGGGTCAGACATAAAGCCTGAGTAAATCTAGTAACTCTTCAGTATGTGAATAAGAAAAGGGCATGATAGATGTATACTGAAAAAAGGATGGTGTCACAAGCTAAGGAAGTGTCGAATGTACTATCGCACCTATATTATATCTCTGCACCTACTTGAGTTTATTCCAACCGGCAACCCATAGTGAGGGTGAAGTGATCCCTATTCTTATTAAAAGATCGGCTCCTACTCGCATTAACATGTGTCATACGACCCCCAAGAATTGTAGATACCTATGCTGGTCCCGCCATGGGGTGTATCAAGACCAATGGTGGCGGCCCCGACACAAATTCTAGAAGGCATAGGTTATACTACTGGTGTCCCCAGTGCCCTGGTTGTCTGCTCCGGAGTGTGTGCACGCTCGCACCCCGTTAGACCTGCACTGTGCACCCACCGCCGTCGTTTGACTACTTACAATCAGCCCAGTAATCGTGCCCAAACTTGGGTTACTGCTGAAACGGGTCCCTCGTTATCAGGATTTTCTAGTCAAACATGTTAAGTGGTTAAGTGTCTGTATTTACCTAACCTCACCCATCAATTCTTGTAAACATGTTGAATTTGGTTAAGTGTTATAGTTGACTTAACCCTACCATCTGTCCTTAGCCTCTTAGGAGCACCTGACCACTCACATTAGACAGGTATTGCTACGGTTACTGGATATGCCGGTCGGTTCCGGGCAGGTTTACACCGTAGCTCAATCTAACCTCGGGTCATTATTGGGCTCAATGCTTAACCACCCACATTGGATAGGTATTATTGTGACTACTGGACAGTCGGCTGGGTCCGGGCAGGTTTACCTCACGACTCAATCCAACCTCGGGTTAAGCATATCGTGTTTTCTAAATTTACATATTTTATTACTTCTCAATTATATATGTAAATGTCATATCTTTTATTTTTGGGTATAACAATTCATACCGCTTTAAATGTCATGGTCGTTGGCATGTGCTAAACATGCCCACATATATTTTTCATGTTTTACACCCAACGTTATTACCCCCGTTTATACGTTCGCAACGTTATAACAAATGTTGGGCTCGACACAATTCGGCCCAACTTTCTAAAAGTGAGAAAAAGGGGGAAATCAATAAGATGTAATACATAAAGGTGTGTGGCACATGAACTTGCAATTTAGCGATTCAACTAACATATAATATGAGTCATGTGAACTTGCATTCAAATCAATGTATAACTAAGTAGGTGACATATCAAATGGCATAGTTTAGGCTTACACAAACTTGTGTTTAAACATGTTTAACTTGGCATAATGTCAAACACAAAACTAGCATGATGTATATTCACTAAAATGTTCAATTATAACATTTAATCACATAGCCTATTTCAACATGAACTTGCATAGTTTTTGAAACCCAAACGATACTTAACATAGATCCAATTACACTAGCAAATAATCATGAACTTGCATAGTTTTGGAAACACAAACGATACTTAACATAGATCCAATTACACTTGCAAATAAACATGAACTTGCATAGTTTTTGAAACACAAACGATACTTAACATAGATCCAATTACACTTGCAAATAAACATGGAAGTGATATCATAGGTTTTGGGTCTTGTAGGCATAAAAGGTTTCAAGTCTAAATCATGTTTACATAAGCCTTAATTTAGACTTAGTGAATGTATAAGGTCCATGTCATAGGCATAAACAAAAAGGGATCAATTTCTAGTTTTTGCCACAAACTTACAAGTGCCATTGTTTTCATATACAATTGTTCAATAGGCTTGCATCAATCAATTTATGCCACAAACATCAATACAAAAGTCATGATAAAACCATCACAATACATATAATTTATACAATACAATAACACAATTCTATTTTCATTTACATCAAATCACATCCCAATTTTTATTCATATTCTGAAAGGTCACTATACTTACAATGAATGCAGAATCTTGAATTCTAGATTCTGAATTCTGAAATTGAGATGCGCTCCTTTGGGTAGACTACTGTTGCGTTGATTAATTTGTTCAAACTTTAATCTTCTTCTTAATTTGATTCATCTCTAGGCTTTTTCTCTCTTGACGGCTATGTTCAATTCCTCCCTAGCAGCATGACGACTCCTTTCTTATTTTTTTGTGTGAATTTTCAGTTGATACTTAGGGTGTATTTATAGATTTTTAATTTTTTTTGAGCCATCAGAAGAAAACAGGAGGAATCTAGGCCATCCAAAGTTCACAGATCCAATCAAGAGGTGACATGTCAGCCCTAGTGACACACAGAGCCACAGAAATTCGAGCCAGAGCCAGACCTAGCCAACCAGTTCGACTGGCAGGTCGACACCCAGGTCGACACTATGGTCGACCTGAGGGGGCCAGGTCGACACTGTGGTCGACCTAGGGAGGCCAGGTCGACACCATGGTCGACCCTATGGTCGACCTGGTCTTCTGGGCAGGAATTTTCCTGCCCAGCCCAGTTTGAACCTGAAATTCGATTTTTGAATTTTAAACTGAGCTGTTTGAATTTAAATTTTATTCTGAAACTTCCGAAGGCCATAACTCCTTCATACGGAGTCCGATTCGTGCAAACTCAGACTCTATCTCAAGCAGAATTCCGAGACGAACGCAATGGCATAACCCGTTTCCCTTAATTCTTTCATTTAAAATTAATTATACTTTAATTTGTGAAGCTTAACGTTATAGAATTCACGAGGAGTTACACCTACATGTTGGTGGGAGTCTACAGATAAGATCGTACTTAGGCCCGATATGATTAGAGAGACTTCGGAAAAGATCGATTTGATTCGAAGGAGGATGAAGACGGCGCAAGATAGGCAGAAATCTTATGCGGACAAGAGTACGATAGATCTTGAGTTTGATATTGGGGACATGGTCTTTGTCAAGGTGTCTCCATTACGGAACGTCGTTCGCTTTGGGTCCGTTGGGAAGTTAGCACCAAGGTTCGTAGGTCCGTTTCCTATTAAGGAGAGGATTGGGCAGATGGCGTATAAAGTGGAGTTGCCCGAGAGACTTAGTGGCGTACACGATGTATTCCATGTGTCACATTTGAGGAAGTGCTTGCATGAGACCGCGGAAGTGGTAGAGCCGAGCTTGCTTAGAGAGGTGGAGATAGAGGCTTGATGCGACGATTCGGCGAGCTCCTACTTGCATTCTTGGGTCGGAGGTTAAGAAGTTGAGGAATCGAGAGGTCAACCTAGTCAAAGTGCAATGGGGAGATGATGAAAGCAACGCTACTTGGGAGACGGAAGAGAAGATGCGTTCATTATACCCTTTTCTTTTTGAGGGTATGTCTTTTAGTTTCTCCTTTTTTGCTTACCTTATACTTATCTTATCTTTAGTATGTCCTCTCGTTAGTACCTTTGACCTTTAGATAGGGTAGTCCTATGATTGAAACATGTGTTTGAGACATGTTATGTAGATGGATGCATGTGGATGCAAGTGTTTGCTAGTGGTTGCTCGTGAATGCATATACACACACTTTAGGCACTAGATAAGCTCAGTCACTTCATATTGCATATAAATGTGTGTGTGCATATTTAAGTTAATGGATGTATAATGGTTGTGCTATCATATGGATGTTGCATTTTGGTGAATGGTTGTGCACACATGTAGAAATAATATGTATCGATAGGGTTCTTTCGCAAACATAATGGATGCATGGCACTATCATGGTTTGCATTAAGGAGGTCAACTGAATCAGTAGACCGCCTGATTTTGCATTAGATAAGGAATATATACACGCACTTTTTGCATATGTTCATACAGCATTAGAAATTCTATAAGGAAAATGGATGCCTGTGTTTGATGGTTGAGTAGATGGTTGTTTGGATGTTAGGATATGCATTCTCCTTAACTTGGAGATCTCGGGGGCGAAATCCTTTAAGGATGGGAGAATGTAACACCCCGAATTTTTGAATAATCGAATTAACTAAATTAAAGAATAAATGTTTAGCATTGTTCTATGGTTTGTAAGCAAAAGACTAAGTAGCTCATTTGGTTGGAACATGTGACTTGCATACAAGAGGTACATAGTTCGATCCCCGCCAATGCCATATTTTTGTTTTAGGGGAATGGCTAAAAAGCGGCTTAGTGTGAACGCGGTTCAAAAAGTAGTTTAGTGTGAAAATGGTTAATTAGGAAGATAGAAATATATATAGATATATTTATAAAAATAAAATAAAATTCAACCTAAAATTTAATAAAAAAATTCAAAACAGCAGAAGCGGGAAGGCAAAACACCAAACCAACCAATTTTATGGGTCGACCCAAGACCTGCTGGGTTGATCCCAGGGTCGACTCAGGAGGTTTGGAATTGGTCCCGTCGGCCCTATATGTTCTATGACGAAATTTTATGTTTTAGGGCTTAGGTGGCGATTTCTGGTTAGTCTGTTGACATCATTACTTGGTTTCTAAGGCCTAGATGGATTCTAGAGTGATCTGATGGCTGTAAACAAATTCAAAACTCTATAAAAAGACCCATAGACTCAAACCCTAAATCCAAATTAAAACTAAAACTATGGCCGTCATGTTGTCGTCTTGAACCCCAGAGCAGACGCCACCAATTAGAGAGGAAGAACAACAAATCAAATCAGTTATATTCAACCCTTACAATGAATCTTCTTCAAAGGAGAGCTAATACAACTTCAGAAATCAGAATTCAGAACTCAAGACCTCTTTTGAGTTGTGAGTTCGATCACTTTAACAAAATAATTGCTAAATTAATTATGATGTGATATACGTTGGATTATAAGTTGTGGTTGTGAATCTAATTCATAAGTTTAATCATGTATGTTAACTTGATTCATATTATATGATGTTATGCAAGTTCTATTCAACCCTAACAATGAATCTTCTTCAAAGGAGAGCTAATACAACTTTAGGAATCAGAATTCAGAACTCAAGACCTCTTTTGAGTTATGAGTTCGATCACTTTAACAAAATAATTGCTAAATTAATTATGATGTGATATACGTTGGATTATAAGTTGTGGTTGTGAATCTAATTCATATGTTTAATCATGTATGTTAACTTGATTCATATTATATGATGTTATGCAAGTTTTATATATGATGTTATGCAAGTTTCATGTATGATGTTATGCAAGATTAATATGATTATCCAAGTTACATATATGATGTTATGCAAGTTAATATGATTATGCAAGTTTCATATATGATGTTATGCAAGTTAATATGATTATGCAAGTTGTACATATGATGTTATGCAAGTTAATAGGATCACGCAAGTTGTATGCGAGTTATATGATGTTATGTAAGTTTGGATCTAAAATATATGCTAGTAGTTCATGATATTAACTTGTGCCAATGAATCCCTTTTTATAATCCAATCACCTAGGTTTATAACATCAGTTTTTATGCGAATATGGATGTGGAACATATGCTAGTTCGTATAAATATTATGTTCATATGCAAGTTTAAGCGATAATTGGATTCACATATATACAAGTTCACACCTTTAAAGTTTAGATCCATATTCAAGTTGACATTTTATGTTGAAACTATGACATGCATAGTTAGGCAAGTTTACACCTTTATGTGGATCCATAGTTTACTCAGGTTAACACCTTTTATTGGATCCATAGTTATGCAAGATGACACTTTTATGTTTAGGTTGATGACATACATAGTTTATGTAAGTTTGTGATAATTACTTAGACTAGTTGGGTGTAAAACTATGTTCATACATGCAAGTTCACACCTTTTAGATCTATGATTTTTGGATCCTTGATAATACAAAGACTATGCAAGTATGTTGTAATTCTTAATTGCAAGTTAGATGCAAATTAGATCTATTATTGTGTGCATGTGACTTTGTGACGTTTATTCCCTTTTTTTAAGTATTAGACTATTTGCTAGTCTAATATGTATATGTCATGTTAAGTGAACGAATGACGGGGGTACGATAGGGATAATAGTGGATACACACATACTGTGAATTTGGCATGTAATGGCCTAAAAAGGCATGTAATTAATTTTAAGGAATAAAATTAATTAGTGATGAAATTGGTATAATTTATATACCATAAATAGATGAGCACAATTTATGTGATAAATTATGGACATAAATAAATATGTAAATTTGAATAGGGAAAGTAATTCAAATTTGGGGAAAATTAATTATGCATAATTAATTGCCCAAGACACGAGGTTGGACTCATTTGTGGTTTAAGACTGCCCGGGCCCACCCGAAAAATCCAGCAGCCACAAATGGTAGCCCAATGTGAGAGGTCAAAGGCCCAAACTAAATGCGTAACAATTGTATGGACACGAGGTTAGGCTCGTTTGTGGTGTAAGACTGCCCGGACCAGCCCGGCAAATCCAGCAGCCACAAATGCCAGTCTAATGTGAGAGGTCCTACAGGGGTTACGGTAGTAATAAATTAAGAAACACTTAACCAAAGTAAAACATGTGGTGGGACATGGGGGTTAAGTGTGTGCCTTGGGTGGCATGAGGAAATACAATTAGTAACACTTAACCAAGGTAAAACATGTAAGTGGGACATAGGGGTTAAGTGGGTGCATCTAGTGGGGATAGGTACACGCTGGGTACCTATGATAGCAACTAGAGATATACAGTCAAACATGGAGGATAGTGGGTACATCTAGTAGTACATGAAGCTATCATCGTTCTATTTAGCCAAGAGGGATTAAATTTCTAGAGTAACTAGTAGGGGTGCAGTTAGTGTTAATACAGTACAGTACGGTACAGTACGGTAGAGTATAGTAATTATCCTATTTTGATTAGGAAGCGCCATTAACGTTATCTCTGTTTCTCTTGATTTCCTTGCCATACCCATGTGGTTCACACAGTCATTACCTTATTCTCCAGCTTATATCTTATCATATTGCTTTAATAATTATGTTGTTAGAGTTATCGGACTTGCCAGACTTTATGTCTGACCCCTTTGTTTCCACCTCTTTTCTTCCTCCCCCCCCCCCCCCAGGTTCTAAGGGTGGGACTAGTAGTGGAGCTTGATTGGGATCTCTTTGGGAGCACTTGGATTTGGATTGCTGAAGTAAAGTTCAGCCTATCATTTTCTTTATGGCTATTTGTAGTAGTGGGATTATGTACTTTGTTTTATCAAGATGGATATTATGTACTTGACTTTGGTTTATGGTTTTTGATGATGTAACCAAACATATTTACCTTATGCTGCAATAAATAAAGTTTTAAATTTTCAAGTACTGCTTTATAGCTGTCTTGTTGTGACTTTCTGTTCTATATTCACTTAAAATGCTCCATGGAAGTTAATGCATTCCCTTTGCAAGTGACATTAATGGACGTGGGGTGTTACACGTTTTTAATTAAATTATAAAAGTTTAAAGATCGTTATTATTAAATTTCAACTCTACTTCTTCAATATTTTAATATAACTAACCCTATTTTCTAGAGATAACTAAAAAAAACTCTGATTTTCTATAATTGCCTATTTTTTAATCAAAATTCATAACTCGATTACAAATTTACTTTTAGAACTCACTTTGCTATATTAAATTCCCATTTTCTTTGTAATAAATAATTTAATGAAATTCAAAAAAATCGAATTCCAATTATAAATCAATATTGATTTATTACAATTCAATTTATATTCCGAACATCAGAATAAATTTCATCGTTCCTCTTTTTAAAAGATTCCAAGGCCCCTTTTTAAATTCATACTTGAATTTGAATAAACAAATTATCCCATGGTAATTATTCACTTCCATTTATGCACGTCGTTTATAAATTTCATTTCTTGTTTTAAATATTAAAACAGGTTTCTATTTCAAATTCCATTTGAAATCTAGTTTCCACTTTGGGAAATTAATTTTTCCTTTTTAATTTCATACTTGAGTTTAAAATTCAATATTATCAAATGATAATTATTTCTTTTCATTATAAAACATCGTTTACAAATTGAATTACTTGTTTTTATTACAAAAACCAAGATAATATTTTCAAACTCATTCGAAATACAATTTTTATTTTGGAATTCTTTTTTGAATCTAAAAATCCCTTTTTATGATATTTTTAAATATCAATATTTAGGGTCGGTTCTATTCAAACATCCAAATACACAAACCATCAATTCAACATCTCACATATATATAAATGTGTAATCACTAATAATAAATTGTGAGGAATCCAGTCGGATCCCTCAATCCTGTTTTCCTTGCATCCTAAGATGTTAGACAACATAAATACATATCCTGCTTCAAGGCAGGATATCGTAGTATAAAGGTCATGCACTATATATATTGTGGGGCATATAGGGAAATCATCCGCTAATGGTACTGTGGGAAATATCCAATCACCAATTATGTATATGTGTGTGTGTGTGTATATATATTCAATCATTTTTCCCTCCCTCTAATAAAGGGAGGAAATAGGCGATTTATAGCAACTGAAACCGATTTAGGGTTTCAAGCCACAAACCAAAATAAAATCCTAGTTTCTCATCGTCAATCTTGATAACCCCGATGCAGACCGAGGTCTCAAATTTTACTACTCAAATCCAACATGCAGCGTATGAATTAGAGAAATGGAGACTCATCATTCCTCATTTGCTAAACCGAACTTACAACAAATTTGATCTAAAACAGCTGTTTGCCCAGTTCGATCTTCGGGATCAAGAAACCAGAGAAACTGAGTGACTCAGCGTAATCGTTTCCAACTTTCGATAACCCATGCTGAAGATCTAGTTCTCATAACCAATCCTTTTGTCGAATGAATCTATAAACATCGCTACGGTCAGTTCAACCTGCGTAGGATAAGATTTGTTTTAATTTAAGATTTTGGATGTTTAGTTTGTTGGAAATGAATCTCTGGGCTGTTTTCCTACTGGAATCTTATGATATTGTTAAAAGATTGAACCAAATTGAAATTCAAGCTTAATTTTTATTTACTGCTTCTCAGTTGTAAATTATGTTTTGAGAAGTAGGCTTTAGAATCGGTTCATAGACGGTTGATTGAGTTTTATTTGGGTAGTATCCAATCCTCTATTTCGAAAATAAATGATTTACAATCGATGAATTCACTTGGGGTTAAGGTTCAAGAAGGCGTTAATTTCTCGAATGGATTATGTTTTTATTTTTCGTGCACAGAGTTTAATGTTTTGATTCTATGGGGACTGATGTTTCACCAAAAAAATTGATTCAATAGTCTACTGTTCTATTACACATCGAATCCAGATATTATTACAAAAAATAAATCAGTTCTTATGTTTCTGGAGATGATGTTCAAATATATTATGGCTATAATACATATTATGGATTAACTGTTCAAAATATGTGGATTTGGAAAATTCAGTAACCAACTACTTGGTTATTGTAAGACAATTGGTTATTCAAGAATTGTTCAAATTAGATGACGAAGATTTAGAGCAAACATTGGGTTATTTATGCAGAAGTTACTATATGCGAAAGGTTTGGAAAATAATGTCCTATATCTAGATTTCAGATGCTTAGCAGCAAGATAATGGTCACGCGTGTCTTCCTGCAGTTTTGTTATAACTGTAGAAGATGTGCATTTCAATTAGTTATTACAACTGAATTGCGAAGCTCTTGAACGTAGGATGTCAAAGAGGACAAGGACTTGAGCAGTTTGAAGCATGTGCAAGGATAATGCACACAAGCGGTTTGGATAAAAAACGTGGGTCCAACACCACCTTACCACTTAGTTATTTCTAGTTGTATTTCAGTTATTTATTTCTACTTTGTTTGTGTTCTTGTTTTTATGTTACTATTGGTTAGTATGCTAACCCAACAATGTATTAGTATTTCAGAACTAATAGAAGTGCACCAATTTTCAATATATATATATATATATATATATACACACACAACCTCCATGCCTAAATATAACTAATATATATAATAGTCATAATAATATTTCAATGCATCCAAACAACCAACAAACATCATATACCATTATATTAAATAAATATTCATTTATAATAAATTATAAACGAATCTAGAGAGTGAGTTTACTCACCTTGTTTTCGATTGCTGAATATCCAACTAAAATTCCATATCGTCTCCTCTGCAAATCTACTCAAATTGATTTATCTTGCACTTATGATTATTCGATTTTATTTAACGATTATAAGACTATTTATCTAATAAACTTAATAAATGAAGGAGTATGTAAATTTTAATTTAAATAACATTTACCTTATTTCTAGACCAAGTACAAACCGACTCAGCGATCATTGATCTAAATCCATTGCAAACAACCCCAAGTAACTGCAGTTAGCCTAAAATGACCCAAAATCCCCCTTATGGGAAAGCCTGGATTGAGTTGAGAGCATGACGCATCAGCACCCAATGACAGAACATTTCTTTGCTATTACAAAAATTACATTAGAGTACAAGATATCAGAGCTCAAGTAAATAATATACAATAGAAAAATATCAGAGATTTAATAAATTACAGAGCAACGGAAAATATAATACATGAATAAAATGTGCAGTGGGAATACATCAACTTATACAACTGAATGAAATATACAGATACAAAGATTTTCGAATGTAGCTTTAGTTGTAATCCAGGATCCTATGAAAAGAAATATCTGCGAAAACCAAAACTACTAGCTGCCCGTGTGGAAAATATAGGTACCAGAGTTTAGGTTAAAACAATAAACTCCGAGTCAGTCAAGGGACTGGTGTGAGAACTAAAACAGTAATTAAATCTTTACTTTAAAAGTTTGGAAAAATCATGGGACCAAGCCTATAACACAGAACAGGTTTACTCCACATGAATCTCAGTTTAAAATAAACAATGCAATGTTTTTTAGAAAAATGAAGTCATTATATGACTCCGGTCCCATCACACAATGCAACGCAAGCCGAAGGATAGAGTTTTATCTTATAATGGCCAAATATGCTTGATACGCATAAAACAAAATCATCTGATATTATTATTAGTGTCTAGATGTTTCAAAAATAATTTCAACATAAATATGTCAATCCTAGACGACATACCAACCATATACTATGTCGCCATATAGGTTTACAATCAAAACCGAATGATGTCGCATTGGAAATCGGATTTCCATCATGAGTCAAGGAAAGGGATCGTCTCCTTACCGATTCGGATCAACTCTAGCAAGATGACCTAAGGCTCAGATGCTGGCGGGCCCTTTGATCCTCCAAGACCGGTTGTAACAACCCGGAATTCTGAACCAATTTTAAAAAATATTATTTTAGCTATTTTTATGGATTTTGAATAGTTAAAATGATTTATTTAAAATAATAACGACTAAAAATTTACTTAAATTGAAGTTATAACGTATAAATTTATTTTAATTATAAAAACGAACCCGAAATGGCGCGGTAGTTTGAAAATTCGACTTTGAATTTCAACTGAATGTACAGAATTCAAAATAAATCGGATTTCTGTAAAAATAGAAACATTAGAATCATTTTAATTATATCTTTCTAATGAATGTGAAAGATTCAGATTTCGTAATATAAATTAAAATTTATGTCCAGATTAAAATTTAAAATAGTCACTATGGAATTTATATATATTTTAATATAATATATAGCCCTTAAAAAAGATATTTTGCAAACGAACTCCGTTTTTGATGAAACCATTTTTTTTGGATCCAAAATGTCAAATTATTGTTATATTCCAAATTTCACATTTTTTGGATTTAATATGTGAACGTGGTAAATTTAAACGTGTTTAGAATATTCAGTTTGAATTTAATCGACTAGAAAATGGCCATTTTTCAAACGGTCTCCAAATTTGACAGAATTAGTTTTGTTAGGACCGTATCGTTAAAACATAACTAGGTTTATTTTTTTGTAATTTTTTGGGGTCAACATATGGCCCTGGTAAATTAAAATGTACGTTTAAAGTCAATATATATTGATTTATACTTTAATTTAAAGAAAAACTAATTGAAACCGTCGAATTGGCTTATAAAACATGTCCTATTATGTCCGAAATGGGAGTATCTGGCTAGGGCGATAGTTGTTGGGTTTGATTAGGAGTTCGAATGCGAAATTTCCCTTTTACGAAATAATTTGAATTAAATTTTAAAATAAAGCAATATAAATATCTCTAAAATGAAACCCTAATCTCAGAAATAGAAGCCGCTGCCCATTAAAATTAAATGGTCGATGTCTTCCAAAACTAGTTCCCACCGATCTCTCAATCCTTTCAGTAATTTTTAGAGATTTCAAAACAAATGTTGGGGAGATCTGTGTGATCTTTCCTTCTACATGGGTTTGATGAACTGCAGTGGTGTGGTCTGCTCATGTTTGGGGCTCGAAGTCATCGTCTTTGAGGGTGTTTTTAGGGGTGACGGGGGAATCGAGTCGGGGCTGGTTCTCGGCGGTTGGAGCCAACGCGTAGGAGGACGTCGGGTAGTTGTCTGACAGTGGTCCGATGCCTTGGAGGGGGCGTCGTTTGATTTTCAGTTGGGAGCTGATCGTCGCTAGTCTATGAATTAGAAAAGCGCGACATTTGTAATAAATTCTGCAAGCATACAGGTGTGTAGCATACAGGTCGAACACAGGGAGGAAAGTTAAATTTTATTATTTATATGTTTCGTGGGCGTGTTAGACGAACTTTGGAGGTTGATTTTGCAAAACAAAACAAAATTAAAACTGTAATTTGATTCAGAACAGATCTAACTGAACTGACGATCAAATCACAATTTCAATGGAAAGCAAATGAAACTATGAGTTAGAGTTGAATCTAATCAAACCCAATTTGACCTAAGAAAATAATAAAAAGCAGAAATTGAAATAACAAACAAGAATTAAAATTAGGATTTCCGCTGAATCTAATCAGACGGTAAATCACTAATGCAAACAAGTGCAAAATGCAAAGAGTGTTCTACCGAATCTAATCGTATAGACAACACTAGTTGTTAAGAAAACGAAAAAATGCAGAAAATAAAAGAGAAAGAAGAACTTTTATTAGAACAATGGAATAAGAGATGAGATGAGATGGTGGCTACAAGGTTATTACAAGGGTATATATAGGGTAGATAGCCAAACCCTAACCCTAACCCTAATGGTACATGGGCCTGGTCATTACACCACTAATTAGTTACATTGAGAAACATAAATGGGCCTTTGATAATTAAAGCAATTTTGGGCCTTTTCTCTTTTTCCTCTTGATTCCTTGACATTTCTTCATTGATTTGTGATGTTCAAAGCCTTTTTATCAATCCTTTTCTTGTCCAACAGCAACTAGATGTGATATCTTCATCTACAATTCTTCAAAATGCAAATACACAGCAAATTGAACTCTATTTCTCTACATTTCTGGTTGCATGCGGTCTGGGTTGGAATATCTGTAAAAGTAACAAAACAATACCCAAGTAATATTTATTTATATACAGAAGATAAGATATAAAGGCATAAAATAAACACATTTCTATGTCAATCAAATACCCCCACACTTATCTTTTACTCGTCCTCGAGTAAAAAGAAAATGAAAAACTAACTAGATAGGTCACACTTTCGTAGGAAACACGATTGCATTGAGCGCATGCAACAAGCCGTTAAACCTCTAGGTGTCCCTAGTAGGACGAGTGGTGTCTCGTGAGGGTTTTCAGCGGATACTACCCACAAAATCCACATGCAGTATGCTACGATTCTAATGAAACTACATGAATGCAATGGACATATGCAAATAAAAACGAAAAATGAAAACACGACTTATTTCGGGAAGGTGGTACAACAAATTAAGTTAATAATTTCTAATCAGTTGATTTTATTTTAGATACCTCGACTTGTCACAAAATTCAATATAAATCAAGTTTTCAAATGTTAAATTCCAGTTTGGCCAGTTAGTTCGGTCGATAACATAGTGCAGCCATGAAATAAATTCTTAGTTTGCTTGGCACAGTTTGCAAAGTGGTATTCTAATTTTCTCATGTATGGCTAGTCAAATCAATAAGGTCAAGAAGTGTTTGGGTATTATCGCTTATTCTTTATTCTATAAAATTTTAAGATTTATGATTAAGTACATACACCTAACTAAAAAGACCAAGGTTTACCACCCATGCACTGCCTCGCGGACTAACGGAGAGTGGGTAAAGAGCTTGGCGGATTGTGCAGGCCGACTTTGACTTTGTCAACAACGTGTCGGTAATCCTTAGGTGTCCAATCTCATAAAATGAGACCAAGATATTCCAACTTTGACTTTGTCAACAACGTGTCGGATAGAGCTTGGCGGGTTTGCACACCAACGCTCGATATACAAGCAATGTTGGATACCCTTGGAATACTATTATTATTATTATCAAAAATATAAGCACAAAAGAGAGTTACGCGAATTCAACTTAACACAACTTAGTTTTAAAGATTTGAAAAGCCAATATAAGTATTTTAAGTCCTCCACCTATTTAAACAAAGTCTACAATGTAGAATAGATTTCATGGCCATCACCTAAGAATCTCCCTATGTATCGGTTACACTATTATCCCTCAAAATTAAACTTTTCATTATATTTCAAATTGAACTTAGTTGAGAGAAAAAAATACTATCAACTGATTAATAATCCTTAACTTATTTTGTTGTATCAAGTCGAAATTGAGTCGTAAAAAAAATATGGCATGTTACTACAATCTAAAATGCATGATGGTCCTATATGAAAAGAAAGAAAAAATTTAAAGAAAAAAATAAAAGGATGTAATGCAGACTCCCCCGACACTAGAACTAAACAGTGTCCACACTGTAATTTTTTTCTGAATGTGAAAGATAGAAACCAACGATGGATTAATTGCAATATGATTTGTAAAATAAAATGCAATTTAGCAACTATCTGTGTATGAAAATCATATGCAAGACGAAATCTGTGAAGATGATGAATGGTTTGTGAAGAATGAAATTTCCTTTTCCCCCCACACTTGCCTTTGTCGAAAATGATGCATGATGATTTCATGTTTGATTTGTGAGGTACCCTAGGCATATCAATGGATTCTGAGATCAAAATCCTTCCAACAAATTTTTTATCGTGCCAATGATTTGTATCATTCAACTGAAGATTATCATAATCCCATAAATTTGAGTTTTCAATCATAATTTCTTTTGATGATATGGAATTATGGTTATCTTTGAGACTTCCCAAATATTCATTTTCTCCATTTAAAAGCTTAAGTTCATCTTTAAATAATTCTTCAAAAGACATAGTGGTCACGTCTATCGAAGAAAGTGAAGTTTTCTGAGGAGATAAATTAGACGTGTCATCCAAAACTGTTTCTATTATGTCGACTTCTCCTATTTCGATTTCTTTGGGTTGATGAAAAATATTCAGTTCGATGGTTAAGTGCCCAAATGATAGTCGAAGTAGGCCGGACCTACAATTGATGATGGCATTCGAGGTAGCTAAGAATGGTCGACCCAATATCAATGGAATCTGATTATTTGAATTCGAAACAGGCTCGGTTTCAAGAACTATGAAGTCAACCGGGAAATAAAATTGTTCAATTTGAATCAAGACATCTTCAACAATGCCTAAGGGTTTTTAAAAGATCGATCAGCTAGTTGAAGTGTGATATTCGTAGGTTTCAACTCTCCTAGTCCAAGTTGACGATAAACAGTGTAGGGAAGAAGGTTAACACTTGCACCAAGATCAAGTAAGGCGTGACTGATGTGAGTATTTCCTATTTTACAACCGATTGTAGGGCAACCGGGATCCTTGTACTTGATTAGTGAAGGATTTGAGAAAACAGAGCTAGTATTTGCCGTCAAGAAGGCAGTTTTGGGAATGTTGGTGGCTCGTTTTTGGGTGCATAGCTCTTTGAGACACTTTGCGTATTGTGGAATTTGGTGGATAGTGTCTAAGAGTGGAATATTGATACGAACTTGTTTGAAGATTTCCCGAATTTTTTCGAAATTCGCATCCTTCTTCTTATTGTTAAGTCTATGAGGGTATGGAGCTACTCTTTCAGACTTTTGATCGTTTGAAGAAGAAGGTTTCGATATAGGAAGTGAAAGAGTCACGGGTGTAGAAGATGGTTTGTTGGGATTGCCAACATTCGGTGGAAGTTTAGAAAGTTCAGAATGGTGGGCATTAGTAGTCATTGGATGAGTGTCAATGATTTCGATTGGGGTTGAAACCGAATGATTATCGGGATTGCCGACACTGTTGTCAACCGTTTTTCCTGATCTGAGGGTGATGACTGAGTTGTTCGAATTAATGTTTTTGTCCTTGCAAGAGTTCACTGTACGAGAATTATATTTTGGATTCACCTCGGGTTGACTAAGCAAATTTTCATTCTCACCATTATTTTTTCTTAGTTCCTTTATCATATCCATCATTTGTTCCATTCTTTTCTCTAAACGCACAATTTCTGGTGACGATTGAGAAGATGAAGTAGATTGAAAGTTAGAATGTCTATATGGTTCACTCGAAGGCTCGAATTGAGGTGAAACTTGAAAAGTTTGAGGACCAAAAGAAAAAGGAGCTTGGTAATTCGAATTTGATATCATGTGAGATGGATTTACGACACTATTTGGATTAGACCATGAGAAATTTGAATGATTTCTCCAACTAGGGTCAGATGTGGATGAGTAACGACCATTTTGAGGTATGGCATTGACTTGGTCTTGAAGGTAATATTGGGGTAGTCCATTGAATTGAGGAGTTTGAGTCTCTAAGGGAATATGAATTGTATCCACGACATGCACTCCTCTAGTGGAAGCACGGATGGGAACACGAATGGACTCCCATTGCATGTCCTTTTCAGAATAATCCTCTAAGAATTTCCAAGCTTCATCGGCCGTTTTAGACATGAAATCTCCCCCACACATTGATTCTAGTTGAGTTCTAGTCTGATAGTTTAAACCCTCATATACAATTTGACATAAGTAATCTTTTATGATTCCATGATGAGGACAACTATACAGTAAATGGTTGAACCTATCAAAATATTTTGAAAAAGTTTCCCCTTCATTTTGAGAAAATTGATGTATCTCAGTTCGGATTTGCAGAGTTTTGTGAAAAGGGAAAAACTTTTTCAGGAATACACTGACGAATTCATCCCAACTTCTTATTGACTGTTTGGGAAGAGAATTTAGCCATCGTTTAGCGCTTTCAAGTAGTGCAAATGGAATTAGCCTTAGCTTGATTGATTCATTGGATAATTGTTGCATTTGAGTTGTGGATGAATACAATTCAAATTCACTTAAAAATTCATAAGCATTTTCAGAACCAGTGAATTTTGGTACCCCTCGAATGAAAGAATGTTTAAGCTCAAAATTTCCTTCAGCTGGTGGAAACATGATGACAGAGGGTTGAACGGTTCTATTTGGATAACAACGTTCTCGAAGAGATAAGGGTCTATTCATTTCCAAATTGAGATTTTGAAAGTTTTGATTTACTCGGTTTTGATCCAACTCGTTTGGAAAGTTCTGATTTACTCGAGAACCCCTAGGAGAGTTATGTTGGCTAACACTGTTTTCACTCATCGTTATCAAATGTAAACAAAGAAAATCTTAGATTCGAGGTTGACAAAATGAGCTTCACTTCAAAATAAATAACGTACACTAGTATATCTTATTAATTGATATTCTCGATTTGAAGGGGGAAGAGGGTCTTATGGCCGTTCACGTATAGTATAAATACTAAGGGATACGACCAATGTTTTACGGGTAGTATGCAACCTCTTTTGCTAGAAGTTCAATAAATTGAACTAATATATATCCACGATCAAACCGTTGAGAAAATCAATTTCATGAAATACACTTTTGTAGTTAAATAATTTGAAATATCTAATCTGTTGAAAAACGATGGAAGTGATGATTTTAATTATCGAAATTCGCTCCTCACCAAATAGATTCAGAAACAACAACACAGAACAGTCACAGAAATATAAATTGCAGAATTAAAATTTTTACATTCAAGCCGTTGCCCCTGCAGAAGATTTTTACAACAATTGTCTATATATTTTTTCTTTTTCCTTTTGCAGCAGAGCACCTGTAGAGTTTTAAAAGTTTTCACCTTGATCGGCAGTCCTCCAGTGAATTTGGGAAGCGCTAGCGCGTTCACACCCCACTTGGTGTGCAACCGCTCAAACCCATCTGAATCGTCCGCTGTTTTCTGTTGTTGTCCCCTTCTATTAATTGCTTGACTGCGCTGCGGCACGGGTTCGGGCTAGGAGCCCAAAAAAAATTTTTTAAGACCTTTTTTTTTAAATTTTCAGGTGTACCTGTTTTTGAAAAATTCTCCTTTTTTTTTAAAGAAAAGAAATAAAACAGCAAAAGAAAGGATTAAAAAAAATAAAAAAATTGGAATTAAGATAAGAACTAACTAGGAGAAAATTTTAAACTAACTGCCACAAAAACAATTGAAAGACCATACAAACTAAAACAGACTTCTTTTTTTTTTTATAAATGGACCCACCTAGATAAAACAGACTGATAACACAGAGGGGGGAAAAAATAGCACTGTATCCCAATCGCAATCGAACCAAATAACTAAGCAAATTTCCTTCAGAATCACAAAGAAGAGTTCGGTCCAATTACAAAGTACTCATGCCACTCTTTCTTCTCTAAAGTACAGAAAACGCTCAACCAAATAACAGAAACTCTCTCCCTTTTTTTATGAAAATAAATCACCAAACGATTCGATTTCAGATTTTCAGAAGGAGATTGGTGGGTTGATGTTGACCGGTGTTGAATTGCATTCGATTTGGCAAGTGTGGTTTTCGATCTGTGTTCTAGGGTTTGCAGTTGTTCAGATGTTCGGATTCTCGAAGATGATTCGGTTTTCGAACTGAGGTTACCTGCGATTTTCGGAGAGGGCAGTGATGGTCTTCGAACGGATTGAATTGGGTTTTAGGGAGTTGAGATCCGATGTGAATTGATGAGGGGTTTGTGGTTATGTTGACTTACAGTTTGGTAAAGTGGTTCCGAATTGATTTTGGGCATGATGATATGAATTATGTTTAAACAGTGCCGGTTGATGTTGATGGTAGTTGGTGATGAAACGAGGTGATCGGTGGTTGTTCGGGTGTGATACGGATATGGATTTGGGTTGCGAAAGGGTGGATCTTGGGTTGCGATTTGCTGTGGCTGTTGATGGATCAGGAGATGATGTTGAGGGTGGTGTTGACTAGTTTATGGAAGTTGGTAAGGCAGTGTTTGGTTAGGGCAACGTGAGGCGGTAGTTTTGTGGCAATACGGGGCAGTAGTGATGAGGGAGAACTCAGCGGTTTTGGTGTGATCTGGGGTATGTGATTGTGGTAACAGATGTTGCTGGAGATGTCTGCGTGAAAGGGGGTTTGTGGTAAGCTGATGATGGGTGGTCTGAATGTGTGGTAATCAGGATTGTTTGAGAAAGAGGTGCTTGGTTGGCAGTGAAAAAAAAAAAATACAGAAAAGGAAAATTTGTAATACTTTTTTTTTTAATCTTGTAAGAGAAGAAAGGAAACAAATGTAATGAAAGTTGGAAAGGAGGAATATAGAGGAAAGAAATCAAAAGAAGTTTTTTTTTTTTAGTTTGTTGTGAAAGTAGAAGAGGGAAGAAAAATTGTAAAAGGAAAAAAAAGGGTAAAGAAATAGGTAAAGAGAGGGAAAGAAATTAAAACAAAAATTGACAAGAATATTTTTCTCTTGATTTAGAAGATTACGATATCATAGAATAATACCAAACCAAACCAATCAAGAATTTTTTTTCTATATATACAAGAAAACAAAACGAATACAATACAATAAAAACTAACACGAATCAGAAATTAAACAAATAATAAAATTCAGTGTTTTCCTCCCCGGCAACGGCGCCAAAAACTTGATCGTCGCTAGTCTATGAATTAGAAAAGCGCGACATTTGTAATAAATTCTGCAAGCATACAGGTGTGTAGCATACAGGTCGAACACAGGGAGGAAAGTTAAATTTTATTATTTATATGTTTCGTGGGCGTGTTAGACGAACTTTGGAGGTTGATTTTGCAAAACAAAACAAAATTAAAACTGTAATTTGATTCAGAACAGATCTAACTGAACTGACGATCAAATCACAATTTCAATGGAAAGCAAATGAAACTATGAGTTAGAGTTGAATCTAATCAAACCCAATTTGACCTAAGAAAATAATAAAAAGCAGAAATTGAAATTGCAGAAATTGAAATAACAAACAAGAATTAAAATTAGGATTTCCGCTGAATCTAATCAGACGGTAAATCACTAATGCAAACAAGTGCAAAATGCAAATAGTGTTCTACCGAATCTAATCGTATAGACAACACTAGTTGTTAAGAAAACAAAAAAATGCAGAAAATAAAAGAGAAAGAAGAACTTTTATTAGAACAATGGAATAAGAGATGAGATGAGATGGTGGCTACAAGGTTATTACAAGGGTATATATAGGGTAGATAGCCAAACCCTAACCCTAACCCTAATGGTACATGGGCCTGGTCATTACACCACTAATTAGTTACATTGAGAAACATAAATGGGCCTTTGATAATTAAAGCAATTTTGGGCCTTTTCTCTTTTTCCTCTTGATTCCTTGACATTTCTTCATTGATTTGTGATGTTCAAAGCCTTTTTATCAATCCTTTTCTTGTCCAACAGCAACTAGAAGTGATATCTTCATCTACAATTCTTCAAAATGCAAATACACAGCAAATTGAACTCTATTTCTCTACATTTCTGGTTGCATGCGGGCTGGGTTGGAATATCTGTAAAAGTAACAAAACAATACCCAAGTAATATTTATTTATATACAGAAGATAAGATATAAAGGCATAAAATAAACACATTTCTATGTCAATCAGGAGCGATGGGTTCAACTGTTTGTGATGTCAACAGGAAGAGGAACAATTAAGTTGAGGGTTAAGTGATTTAATTAGAGTTAATTTGTTTATTAAATTATTAAATTAGGTAATTAACTTTGTAAACCAATATCTATTTCATACGAGGTCCAAATCGGATGATTTCATATCCGTTGAAACCGCGTCGACGAGCACTTCACAATGAAATCAACTGAAACATATTTGGAGGTAGTGGTGATTTTTGACTAAATTAAACGAATAGTTTAATTAAGTGAAGACAATCGTTATATAAATGATTTCTGAAACCGGTCAGTGTGAGAAATTCTCACTAAAATTCCTATACAGTTATTTATTTTATAACTACATATATGATGTAATAACCCGGAAAAATCAGAACCAAATTTAAATTTTTTATTTTGGCTATTTTAATGAATTTTTAATAATTAAAATGATTTATTTTAAATAATAATGACCAAAAATTTATTTTGAATAGAATTAGAACGTATAAATTTATTTAGATTGACGAAATATATATATTATATATATTTAATGGCCTGAATAGAACGCGCCGCGGCAGTGTCCGAATTTCGACCATTGAGCTCGAATGGACATTATGGGAGATCCGACCGTCGCATTCTACTAAAACCGGAACCATTTGGCTCGTATCGAAAAGAGCTTTCCAATGAATAAGAGATTTGAAATCTAATGGTCAGATTTGGAATTATGTCCAAATCAAATTTGGAAAAGGTCGATGTAAGAGCAGTTCGATTACCGTTTATGGAAATTGATTGTACTGGCCTTGATAAAATTATTAAAAATATTAATAATTTGTGTTAAATCATAATAAATGATTTGGAAAGAATTGGGATGAAAATTTCCATATTTGAAAAGATAAAAATATATTTTTATCGAAATGAACTAGTTATGAACTACAATTATAATCCAATATTTTTAAATAAATAAATTGGATTTGAAATGTTTTTAAAAACAACCAAAATTTCCAATATATAAAATGGAATGGATTCGAAATGAAAATTATCTTCGAAATATTTCGATATTGGATTCGTGATTATACAGACATTGTGGAGGAATTTGGAAGAGATATATATATATATATATATATATATATATATATATCGTTATTCCTAATATGATATTTGTTGATTACAGAATTTGATATTGAATATAAGCCGATTTAATTTCTATTCACAGCCTTGTATTTAATATTGAATTGGATTTTGGGTTTGTCGTGAATGGTGTCTTCATTAACACTATTCTTAAACCCAGTTGAGAAAAGAATAAATTTTATTTATTAAGATTTAGTGAAATTTTCCAATTAATTAGTATTTAATTGGAATTGAATTAAAGAATTGGATTTAGCGTTTGTCATGAGCGGTGTCTTAAATAACAATATTCTTAAACCCTGTGTGAAAAGAATAAATCTTTTAATTAAGATTAATAGGATTTCCAGTTAATTAACATTTAATTGGAATTGAATGGGATGTGAATTGAGTTTATTGTGAACTGTGTTTTTAACGACATTCGTTCTTTAACCCAATTTACAATGAAACGTGATTTGGAATTTATAAATCTTTTAATTAAGATTTAAGGGAAATTTTCCAAACAAAAGTCTTCCAGTTTAATATATTAAATTGGAATGGAATGGAATTCAATTTGGTAATAATCGAAGTGAACTTCAATGGAGGAAGACTGTTACTGTATATGGAATTTAAAAAGCTTTGCCGTTATTCCATTTATATTATCGATTGGATATGGAAGTTTATATCGATTATATATATTGATCTGTTTTCCGTGAATATTCCATAAATAATGGAATGTGATTTGGGTTTATCATGAACTGTGTTTTAAATGACATTAGTTCTTACCGGTTAAAGATAAGATTAATTTCTTAACTTTTAATTATCATTAAGCAATGATTTTTTAGATTAAAATTGAATTAGAGATTTAATGAATCTTTAATTAGATTGGAATGTGAATGAGATAATTAAATATATCGAATTCATGAAATGATCGAGAATGGAGTATCACCAGTTTTGCTCCAAGTGATAGTTAAATCTTTAATTAGATTTGAACGTGAAATGGTAAATAATTTTACCGATAACACCGTGGTGTTAGATATGGAGCATTACCAGTCTTGCTCCATGGGATGAATAGGTTGGGATTGGGAATTATAATAAATGATTACTTCGGTAAGGTTCGCTAATCCCGACTAGTTTGGATAAACCTTAATTTGGTTTGAATTTATATCAAATGGAAGATTAAATAATAAATTTAAAGAATTTATCTTCGATAAAAAACTTTTCCCAAAGGATATGAATATTTAAATAAAAGAATATTCAAAGTTGGAATGAGGCGTATGTTGTGTTTTTGTAGCACTTGTTTATTATATACGCGAGTTATTCGGAAAGGCCAGGTTTATATCCATTCTGAATAACTGATTCGACGATAAGTCAATGATGAAGACGGTGGTTGAAGACCGGAGGTCTTCACATCATTTGGATGATTACTGATGTTTAATTGGGTTGTACACCCAAGACGAGGTAATAAGTGGTGATCGTCCAGACGTACTTGAAGATCGACCGGATATGCGAGGACCTCTCTCCTGTATTGGACATATAGGACGAGTAATACGGTGCCTCCGGTTTCGTTCAGACCCAGAACGAACTTGTAAATGGATTTGTGTCTGACATTGGATTTTATTGTATATTGATTGATTTCTATTAAATATATATCTGTTTGTTGGCGGGGAATTTAATCTCTTGCTTAACACCCTTCTCTGAGACGTACGAGCTCAGAGGTTATATATCGATAGACATCAGTCGCACGGCGTGAATTGTCAGTGCGGCATGCTAAGATGAAAATGATCAAGGCCTCTGCTGAAAAGCAAAGCCTTGTGGTTGTTGATCAAAGCATGGCTTTAAATAGCATAGCTTTGTGTATAGTGTTAGTTCGCGAGCATCACACCTCGGTGTAAACCTGAAACGGGAGAGGACTTCTTGGAAATGGACATATGCTAGTTTCTAGCTACGAGTGGTGTCATGGTATGGGACCCAGACATTTTACTCATGTTGATGTTGCTTATTATTACTTGATGGATAGAGAGGCACATCAGATATATCGGTTACTACGGAGCCGATGGATATTGAGTCATCTGGCTCAATTATGCCCCATAGGGCAGGCTAGCATATAGTTTATGTTATTATTAACCCGCTAAGTATGGTCCGGCTCTGATGACCCAAAGGTCACTCGAGCTCTGATCCTGAGGATCGGGCTAGACAATCTCGAAGCGGTAAGGATGATCCCTTTCCTTGGTTCACACATGGAAATCCAACTTTCAATACGTGACTTTGCGGTTTTAATTGTAGAAATAGTATGGCGACATATTATGATGAGGCACTATGCCGTCTATGATTGATACATTTATATTTGAATTTTTTTAATACACTTTACACTATAATAGTATCAAAATGATTTGTTTTAAACGTACCAAGCATGTTTGGCTATTATAAGCTGGCTTGCGTTGCACTATGTGATGGGAACTGAGTCTTATAATAGCTTCATTTTTCCAAAAAGCATCACGTTGTTTGTTTTATGCACTGCTATTCTTAGAAGGAAACCCGTTCCGTGTTATTAGGCGTGGTCTCTTGATTTATGCTATTTTAGAGAAAAGTTTTAAATACCTGTTTTAGTTCTCACACCAGTCACATGACTGACCTGGAGTTTATTGTTTTAACCTAAACTCTGGGTGCCCTTATTTTCCACACAGGCAGTTGGTAGTTTTGGTTTTGCAGAAATTATATTCATAGGATCCTGGTTTACAGTTGGAGCTATATTCGGAACGCTCTGTATTCGTGTATTTCTTTCAATTGTGTTTTGTATTATTTTCCGCTGCAGTGTAATTTGTAAATCTCTGATATTTATCAAATGTATAATATTTATTCATACTCTGTATATTCCTGTACTGTAATAACTCGGAAATCTGAGCCAATTTAAAATTTTTATTTTGGCAATTTTAGTGAATTTTGAATATTTAAAGTGAATTATTTTAAACAACGACGACGAGAAATTTATTTTGAATAGAAATAAAGCGTATATATTTATTCGAATCTTCGTTAGAATATAAATATTTATTTTAAATTATAAAATGAATTGAAAATGGTGCGATAGTTCAAAAATTCGATTTCAAATTTCAAATTTCAAATTTCAAATGAATGTACAGGATTCAAAATAAGCCGGATTTTAGCAAAACCAAAAATTTTAGAATCTATTTGAGAATATCTTTCCAACGAATCCGAAAAATCAAAATTTCATAGCGGGAATAAAAAGATATGCCCAGTTGAAAATTCAGGATAGTCGCTATGGAATTCTGGCCCATAAAAATGGAAATTTTGCAAACGACCTCAGTTTTTGACGAAACCACTTTTGTTGGATCCGGGATGTCAATTTATTGCTAGGTTTCAAAATTCATAATTTTCTGAAGCAGTATGTGAGCGTGGAGAAAGAAAACGTGTTTTGTCAGTTTTAGTCAATTTTGATCGACCAGAAAATGGCCATTTTTCAAACGGTCTCAGAATTTGATGAAATTAGTTTTGTTAGGACCGTATCATCAATACGAAGCTAGAAATAATTTTTCTAGAATTTTTAAAGTTAGTATGTGGCCCCGATAAATTGAAATGTATGTTTAAAATTGAATATATAGATTTATATTTAAATTTGAAGAAAACTGATCGTAACAGACAAACTGCTTACGATACATATCCCATTGTGTTCGGAATGGTGGTAATTAGCTAGATGTGACAGTCGGTGGGTTTCGCTTGGAGGTCGAAATAAAAAGTTGCTTTTTGAGAATTAAAAATAATAAAGTTGATAAAAAGTCAACACTCTTTCCACCTTTACTCTTTCCCTTCCCCGTTCATTTTAAGACAAATAAAATAAAATTAAAAAAGAAAAATAAGAAGAAAAAAAAACCATCGTGGTCGCCCCCAGATAAGCCATCACTATCGCTACCCCCCCTCCGACCTCTGCCTGCCGCCGCTACCCCCCCCCCCTACCCCCCCCCCCCCCCGCGCTCCTTCCAAATCGAGATTCTCCAATCCACCAGAGCCCTAACCCAATCAAATCGACACCGCTGCAGTACCAGGCCCCTTAATGGTCGTCGCTTCTTCCACCAGAAACCGCTCCCTCCCCCCTCAGTCTCCTCCTCCATCAAAGAACAGTAAGTTTTCTTTATTTAATTAATTTATTTTCTATATGATTAATGATAAAAATCAGATACTTTGCATGTAATGAAATGAAGGTCATATTTTTATATAGAAAATGGTAATGTAAGGATTCGATTTTTATGAAGAAAATAGCAATGTAAATATATGATCTCCAAGGTATAAAATATAGGAATTTTCTATTTAGAAAGCTTTGATTTTTAATGCATGAAAATTTAGATTTTTACTATGAGAAAGATTTTATTTTTAAATAAAGAAAGGTCATATTTTTAAATAAAGAAAGATTTTATTTTTAAATAAAGAAAGGTCACATTTTTAAATAAAGAAAGATTTAGATTTTTATATATAGACAGACGATATTTTTTACATATATGAAGTAGCGATAAAAATATGATTTTTATATACTAGAGAATATAAAAATTTGATTTTTATATATGTAGAAAATTAAAAATATGATTTTTATTATTTGGGTAGCGAAATGAAGATACGATTTTTATTTAAATAACTTAGTTTTAAAAATTAGATTTTTATATGAATAATACAAGAATAAAAATTTGATTTTTAACCTATATCGCGTGAAACAGATCTCGTGGGAAACACGGCGAAGATTTCCTACATATGAAGAGTCGCGGTGAATTGGTTTGGCTTGTCGGTGAGAACTCCTCAATTTAATTCTTGTTTTCTAGTTAAAAATATATACTAGGATGCAGACGGTGCTTAGCAGCACACGACACCCGTCGTCGACAGACCATGGATGACTTGTTTGTTTGATTGGTGTGTTGTGAAATTTGATTGTGTGGTGTGGAATGAAATAAAATATTTTATTGTTATAAATATTTTATAGTTAAAAATATAATTTTTAACATGTATATGAAATAAATATTTATAAACAAATCGAACGATTTGTTTATGTACACCCATTTGACTGATATTAATTGGGACAATAAATTTTACACATCGCCTAACTACACAAATATATATCTGTGTTTGTTGATTTGAAACCCCACACGGGTATTGGGATGATATTTGACGTACACTAATCCCGATTGTTTAGTTGTATGTCAATCGATGGGTTGACAGACTGTGTGAGCGTTAATTATTTATATTTAATGCTTATGCAGTTCTGTGGTGCACTCTGGATGATGGTTGATGATTTATCGTTGCTATTATATGCATGTGTTGTAGGGAATCCATATAATTAACGTTATATGGTAATTGATTGGGCCTCATTCCAATTTGGAAAATAAGGAATGTTATAAAAGGAAAATTCATGTGTTAAATAGAATAAATATTCATGTGTTGAATAAAAATATAAATTCATGTGTTGAATAGAATAAATATTCATGTGTTGAATAAAAATACAAATTTATGTGTTGAATAGAATAAATTCTCATGTGTTGAATAAAAATATAAATTCACGTGTTGAATAGAATAAATATTCATGTGTTGAATAAAAAAGAAAAATTCATGTGTTGAATAGAATAAATATTCATGTGTTGAATAAAAATATAAATTAATGTGTTGAATAGAATAAATTTTCATGTTTTGAATAAAAATATAAATTAATGTGTTGAATATAATAAATATTCATGTATTGAATAAAAAAGAAAAATTCATGAATAGAATAAATATTCATGTTTTGAATAAAAATATAAATTCATGTGTTGAATATAATAAATATTCATGTGTTGAATAAAAATATAAATTCATATGTTGAATAAAATAAAAATTCATGTGTTGAATAAAATAAATATTCATGTGTTGAATAGAATAAATATGCATGTGTTGAATAAAATAAATATTCATTTGTTGAATAGAATAAAAATTCATGCGTTGAATAAAAGCCGTGTTGATTACGTATGCGCCATTTTGACACAAACGATATGTATATCGATTTTATTCATTTTTATAATGAATATAGAAAAGGAAGGGATTTCAAAATATAACGTTTTGAAAATATTATCATTTAGAGATTAGTGATATGGAATATTCAATTTTGATTAGAAATTGAATATGAAGTTGAAATCGTTTTGAAAACGAATTTAAAATGATTTATAAATTACGTTTTGAAAGGAAACTGATGAAATATATATATATATATATATATATATATATATATATATATATATATATATATATATATAATGGCCTGAATAGAACGCGCCGCGCAGCGGCAGTTCACGAATTTCGACCATTGATTTCGAATGGACATTACGGAAGATCCGACCGTCGGATTCTCCTAAGACCAGAACCATTGGGTTCGTATCGAAAAGAGCTTTCTAATGAATATTAGAGATTTGAAATCTAACGGTTGGATTTGGAATTATGTCCAAATCGAATTTGGAAAAGGTTGCTGTAAGTGCAGTTCGATGGCCGTTGATGGAAATCGATTGTACGGGCCTTGATAAAATTATTAAAAATAGTAATAATTTGTGTAAAATCATAAGAAATGATTTGGAAAGAATTGGGATGAAAAACACCATATTTGAAAAGATAAAAATAGATTTTTATCGAAATGAACTAGTTTTGAACTAGAATTATAATCCATTTATGTTTGAAATAAATAAATTGAATTTGAAAGGGTTTTAAAAGTAAACAGAATTTCCAATAATTGAATTGTAATGGATTTGAATTGAAATTGTCTTTGGATTATTTCGATGTTGGATTTCATGATTATACAGATATTGATATGGAGATTTGAAAGACATATTTTTTCGTTATTTCAAATATGATATTTGTTCGTCGTAGAATTTGATATTGAATATAAGCCGATATATTTTCTATTCAGAGCCGTGTATTTAATATCAAATGTGATTATGGGTTGTCGTGAATGGTATCTTTAATAGTACCGTTCTTAGGCCTAACGGAGTTAAGAAAATCAGAAACTAACTGGAGATTAGTTAAGTTGAATGGTTTCTTGGGTATTGATCTGATGTTGGTTTCGGCCTTCGGGGTCATTACTTAGGGAATTGTTCATTTGCTAATTTACGGTTAAAGGCTGATGGAATAGAATGTGATTTTGGGTTTATCATGAACCGTGCTTTAAATAACATTGGATCTTTAACCCAGTTAAAGATATGATATGATTTCCCAAATTAAATAATCATTAAAATTAATTTTTGGTAATATTAAAACCAAGTGGTGTTTTAATGAATCTTTAATTAGATTGAAATGATCGAGAATGGAGTATTACCAGTTTTGCTCCAGGCAATAGTTAAATCTTTAATTAGATTTGAACTTGAAATGGTAATTGAATTTACCGATAACACCGTGGTGTTAGATATGAAGTATTACCAGTTTTACTTCATGGGATGAATAGGTTGGGATTGGGAAATAAAATAAATGATTACTTCGATATGGTTCGCTAATCCCGACTAATTTGAATTGATATTCAAAAGATGATTAAAGAATAAATTTAAAGAATTTATCTTTGATAAAATTAATGGGAACCTTTCCCAAAGTATAAGGATATTTGAATAAAAGAATATTCTGAATTGGAATGAGGCGTATGTTGTGTTTGTGTAACACTTGTTTATTATATACGCGAGTTATTCAGAAAGACCGGTTTATCCCATTCTAAATAACTGATTCGACGATGTGTCAGGAGGAAGACGGTGGTTGAAGACCAGAGGTCTTCACATCATTTGGATAATTACTGATGATGTTGATTGGGTTGTATACCCAAGAGGAGGGAATCAGTTGGCGATTGTCTAGACATACTTGGAGATCGATGGATATGCGAGGTACGAGGTGCCTTCGGTTTCGTTCAGACCCAGAACGAACTTGTAAATGGACCGTATGTCTGACATTGGATTTCATTCTGTGTGATTGATTACTATTAAATATATATCTGTTTGGCGGCGGAGAATTTATTCTCTTACTTAACACCCTTCTCTGAGACGTACGAGCTCAGAGGTTATATATTGATCATCAATCGTATGGAGTGAATTGCATGTGTGGCATGCCTAAGTGGCAAATGATCAAGGCTTTTGTTGAAAAGCAGAGTCATTTGGTTGATGATCAAAGCATGGCCTGGGTGGCATAACTTTGTGTAGCGTTAATTCGTGAGCCTCACACCCCGGTTATGAACCAGAAACGGGAGAGGACCTCAGGGAGGGCATGTGTTTCCTTCTAGCTAGGGTGGTGTCAGTGACCTACCAGCCCTGACATTTATATTATTTTCACCTGTGTGGTTGTTGCTGTTGCGAGGCGCCTCGGATATATCTGTGACTATGTGGAGCCGATGGAGTAATTTGGCTCAGTGATGCCCTATAGGGCGGGGAAACGCAGTGTTCAAGATTATAATCCACATCGGTCGACCGGCCCTGACGATCCAAGGGGCAGTTGCGGCTGTTCCTGGGTGGCGGGCTAGAGCGTCTCGAATTCGGTAGAAGACGATCCCTTGCCTCGGTTCACAGATGGAAACCCAACTTCCAATACGTGACTTTGCGGTTTTGATTATAGAGCCTAGTATTGGCGACATGATATATGGTACCCGTGCCATATATGGTTGATACTTATGATTGAAATTGTTTTGACACTATAAACTTATAGTAATAATAAAGCATGAAATTTAGCGTATCAAGCATTCTTTGGCTATTATAAGGTAAAACCCTATCCTTCGGCTTGTGTTGCATTGTGTGATGGGATCTGGGTGTTATAATAGCTTCATTGTTCTTTATTTAGCATTGCGCTATTGTTTTATGCACTGGTATTCTTGGAAGGAAACTCGTTCCGTGTTATATGGCATGGTCCCTTGATTTACCTAACTTTAAAATAAAGATTAATAACTGTTTTAGTTCTCACACCAGTCATGTGACAGACCTGGAGTTTATTGTTTTAACCTAAACTCTGGGTGCCCTTATTTTCTACACGGGCAGCTAGTAGTTTTTGTTTTGCAGATTTATATTCACAGGAACCTGTTTTACAGCTAGAATGATATCCGGAAAGCTCTATATCCGTATATCTCTTCCAATTATGTTTTGTATTATTTTCTGCTGCAGTAATGTAATTAAATCTCTGATATTTCGCTGATGTATAATATTTTTCATACTCTGTATATTCTTGTATTCTGATGGAATTGTTGTAATAAACAATGAAATGTTCTTCTGTTTGCATTCCGATTTGTCGCGTTCTCAAAACAATCTGGGGTTTCGTACGGTCTTGGTCGTTTTAGCGATCGATTCGGATCGAGCGAAATTACTTATCGTTTCATGTACTCTGATATAAATTGTTTTAATAAGCAATGAAATGTTCTTCTGTTTGTGTTCTGATTTGTCGTTGTTTCAACGCAATCCGTTCTTTCTTTTCGCCTCGGAGACCGGGGAAGTTCGGGTCGTTATATTTGGTATTAAAGCTTTGGTTTACAGAACTCGAGAACAAGACACATTAGGACCAAACGAAAGAATTCATCAGAGATTGGAATAGTAATATCCAATAAGAATGGCTTGTCAGAGATGGGATCAGTAGTATCCTAAAATGAGTCCGAAGAGTGTTGTTTTTAAAATATTGTAACAACCCGAAAAAAGCAGAACCAATTTAAAATTTTTATCTTGGCTATTTTAATGAATTTTGAAATTTTAAAATGATTAATTTTAAACAATAACGACTAGAAATTTATTTTGAATTGAATTAGGATGTATAAATTTATTTAAATCGATGAAATATATATAATATATATATTATATATATTTAATGGCTTGAATAGAACGTGTCGTGCCGCGGTAGTGCGCGAATTTCGACCATTGCCTTTGAATGGACATTACAGGAGATCTGACCATCGGATTCTCCTAAAACTGGAACCGTTGGGTTCGTATTGAAAAGAGGTTTCCAATGAATATAAGAGATTTGAAATCTAATGGTTGGATTTGGAATTATGTCCAAATAACATTTGGAAAAGGTCGTTGTAAGTGCAGTTCGATGATTGTTTATGGAAATCGACTGTACAGGCCTTAATAAAATTATTAAAAATATTAATAATTTGTGTAAAATCATAAAATGATTTGGAAAGAATTGGGATCAAAAATTCCATATTTGAAAATATAAAAATATATTTTTATCGAAATGAACTAGTTACGAACTAGAATTATAATCCAATATTTTTAAATAAATAAATTGGATTTGACATAGTTTAAAAAATAACCAGAATTTCCAATATATTAAAATATGAATGGATTTGGAATGAAAATTATCCTTGGAATATTTCGATATTGGATTCCGTGATTACACGGATACTGTGGAGGAATTTGGAAGAGATATATATCGTTATTCCTAATACGATATTTGTTGATTTCAAATTTTGATATTTAATATAAGTCTATATAATTTCTATTCAGAGCCTTGTATTTAATATTGAATTGGATTTGGGTTTGTCGTGAATGGTGTCTTCATTAACACTATTCTTAAACACGGTTGAGAAAAGAATAAATCTTATTTATTAAGATTTATTGAAATTTTCCAGTTAATTAATATTTAATTGGAATTGAATAAAAGAATTGGATTTAGGGTTTGTCGTCAATGATGTCTTAAATAACACTGTTCTTAAACCCCGTGTGAAAATAATAAATCTTTTAATTAAGATTATTAGAGTTTCCAGTTAATTAACATTTAATTGGAATAAAATGGGACGTGAATTGGGTTTATTATGAACTATGTTTTTAACGACATTCGTTCTTTAACCCGATTTACAGTGAAATATGATTTGAAATTTATAAATCATTAAATTAAGATTTAAGGGAAATTTTCCAAAGAAAAGTTTTCCTGTTTAATATATTAAATTGGAATGGAATGGAATTCGATTTGGTAATAATCGAAGTGAACTTCTGTGGAGGAAGACTGTTACTATATATGGAATTTAAAAAGCTTTGCCGTTATTCCATTTATATTATCGATTGGATATGGAAGTTTATATCGATTATATATATTGATCTATTTTCCGTGAAGATTCCTTAAATAATGGAATGTGATTTGGGTTTATCGTGAACTGTGTTTTAAATGACATTAGTTCTTTAACCCGGTTAAAGATAAGATTAATTTCTTAACTTTGAATAATCATTAAGCAATGATTTTTGAGATTAAAACTGAATTAGAGATTTAATGGATCTTTAAATAGATCTGAATGTGAACGAGATAATTAAATATATCGAATTCATGAAATGATCAAGAATGGAGTATCACCGGTTTTGCTCCAAGTGATAGTTAAATCTTTAATTAGATTTGAACGTGAAATGGTAAATAATTTTACCAATAACACTGTGGTGTTAGATACGGAGTATTACCAGTTTTGCTCCATGGGATGAATAGGTTGGGATTGGGAAGTATAATAAACGATTACTTCGGTAAGGTTCGCTAAACCCGACTAGTTTGGATAAAACTTAATTTGGTTTGAATTGATATACAATGGAGGATTAAAGAATAAATTTAAAGAATTTATCTTTAATAAAATTATTGGGAACCTTTCCCAAAGGATATGAATATTTAAATAAAAGAATATTCAGAATTGGAATGAGGCATATATTGTGTTTTTATAGCAATTGTTTATTATATACGCGAGTTATTCGGAAAGGCTGGGTTTATATCCATTTTGAATAAATGATTCGACGATAAGTCGACGATGAAGACGGTAGTTGAAGACCGGAGGTCTTCACATCGTTTGGATTATTACTGATGTCTTGATTGGGTTGTACACCCAAGACGAGGTAATAAGTGGTGATTGTCTAGATGTACTTGAAGATCGACCGGATATGCGAGGACCTCTCTCTTGTATTGGACATATAGGACGAGTAATAGGGTGCCTCCAATTTCGTTCAGACCCAGAACGATAAATGGATGTGTGTCTGACATTGGATTTTATTCTGTGTTGATTGATTTCTATTAAATATATATCTGTTTGGTGGCGGATTATTCTTTTGCTTAACACCCTTCTCTGAGTTGTACAAACTCAGAGGTTATATATCGATAGACATTAGTCGCATGGCATGAATTGTCAGTGTGGCATGCTAAGATGCAAATGATCAAAGCTTCTATTGAAAAGTAGAATCTTGTGGTTGATGATCAAAGCACGGCTTTATATAGCATAGCTTTGTGTATAGCGTTAATTCGCGAGCCTCACACCCCGATGTGAACCTGAAATGGGAGAGGACTTCAGGGAAATGGACATATGCTAGTTTCTAGCTAAGGGTGGTGTCATAGTTTGGAGCCCAGACATTTTACTCATGTGGATGTTGCTTATTATTACTTGATGGATAGAGAGGCGTCTCGGATATATCGGTTACTACAAAGCCGATGAATATTGAGTCATCTGGCTCATTTATGCCCCATAGGGCAGGCTAGCATATAGTTTATGGTATTATTAACCCGCTAAGTGTGGGCCGACCCTGAAGATCCAAGGGTCACTTGCGCTTTGATCCTGAGGCTCGGGCTAGACAGTCTCGAAGCGGTAAGGATGATCCCTTGCCTTGGTTTACAGATGAAAATCCATCTTCCAATACGTGACTTTGCAGTTTTAATTGTAGAATTAGTATGGCGATATTGTGGGATGGGGCACTATGTCGTCTGTGATAGATACATATATATTTGAAGTGGTTTCCATACACTTTACACTATAATAGTATCAAAATGATTTATTTTAAACGTACCAAGCATGTTTGGCTATTATAAGGTAAAACTCTATCCTCCGGCTTGCGTTGCATTGTGTGATGGGACCTGAGTCTTGTAATAGCTCATTTTTCCAAAAAGCATTGCGCTGTTTGTTTCATGCACTGGTACTGTTGGAAGGAAACCTGTTCCGTGTTATATGGCGTGATCCCTTGATTTACTCCATTTTAAAGTAAAGTTTTAAATGACTGTTTTAGTTCTCACACAAAGTCACATGACTGACCTGGAGTTTATTGTTTTAACCTAAACTCTGGGTGCCCCTATTTCCATATGGGCAGACATAGTTTTGGTTTTGCAGATATTATATTCACAGGATCCTGGTTTACAGTTGGAGCTATATTCAAAATGCTCCGTATTCGTGTATTTCTTTCAGTTGTGTTTTGTATTATTTTCCGCTGCATTGTAATTTGTAAATCTCTGATATTTATCACATGTATAATATTTATTCATACTCTGTATATTCTTGTACTCTGATGTAAATTATTGTAATAAGCAATGAAATGTTCTTCTTTTTGTGTTTTGATTTGTCGTGTTCCCAACGCAGTCAGTTCTTTCTCTTCTCTTCGGAGACCGGGGAAGTTCGGGTCGTTATATTCGGTATCAGAGCTTTGGTTTACAAAGCTCGAAAACAAGATACATTAGGACCAAACGAAAGAATTCATCAAAATTTGGACTAGTAATATCCAATAAAAATGGCTCGTTGGAGATGGGATTAGTAGTATCCTAGAATGAGTCTGAAGAGTGTTGTTTTTAAAATATTGTAACGACCCAAAAAATCAGAACCAATTTAAAAATTTTATTTTGGCTATTTTAAAGAATTATGAATATTTAAAATGATTTATTTTAAATAATAACGACTAGAAATTTATTTTGAATAGAATTAGAACGTATAAATTTAATTAAATCAAAGAAATAAATATAATATATATTATAAATATTTAATGGCTTGAATAGAATGCGCCATGCCGTGGCAGTGTGCGAATTTCGACTGTTGACTTCGAATGGATATTACGGGAGATCCGACCAACAGATTCTCCTAAAACTGGAACTGTTAGGTTCGTATCGAAAAGAGTTTTCCAACGAATATAAGAGATTTGAAATCTAATGATTGGATTTGGAATTATGTCCAAAACAAATTTGGAAAAGGTCGCTATAAGTGTAGTTCAATGACCGTTTATGGAAATCGACTGTACAGGCCTTGATAAAATTATTAAAAATATTAATAATTTGTGTAATATCATAATAAATGATTTGGAAAGAGTTAGGATGAAAAATTCCATATTTGAAAAGATAAAAATATATTTTTATCGAAATGAACTAGTTATGAACTAGATTTATAATCCAATATTTTAAAATAAATAAATTGGATTTGAAATTGTTTTAAAAATAACCAGAATTTCCAATATATAAATTGAATGGATTTGGAAAGGAAATTATCTTCGGAATATTTCGATATTGGATTCCGTGATTATACGGATATTGTGGAGGAATTTGGAAGATATATATATCGTTATTCCCAATACGATATTTGTTGATTTCAAAATTTGATATTGAATATAAGCCTATATAATTTCTATTCAGAGCTTTGTATTTGATACTGAATTGGATTTTGGGTTTGTCGTGAATGGTGTCTTCGTTAACAATGTTCTTAAACCCAGTTGAGAAAAGAATAAATCTTATTTATTAAGATTTAGTGGATTTTCCAGTAAATTAATATTTAATTGGAATTGAATAAAAGAATTGGATTTAGGGTTTGTCGTAAATGGTGTCTTAAATAACACTTTTCTTAAACCCCGTGTGAAAAGAATAAGATTATTAGAGTTTCTAGTTGATTAACATTTAATTGGAATAAAATGGGATGTGAATTGGGTATATTGTGAACTGTGATTTTAACGACATTCGTTCTTTAACCCGATTTACAGTGAAATTTGATTTGGAATTTATAAATCTTTTAATTAAGATTTAAGGGAAATTTTCTGTAATGATTAGGATTTCGCCCGGACCTATTCGATCCCAAATTCGACTAAGACTATTCAAAAACCCGAATACACTAACTCTGGGCATACAACAATTTAGAACAAATAACTGAAAACTTTTATAAACATTACGACAATGTTACATCATAGTACAGAATATCAGAGTACATCGAATAAATAATAATACAGTAGAAAATAATTTACAATAAACTTAACACAATGCAGCGGCCACTCGACTGCTTGTGTGGAAAAGAGGGCATCCGAGTTTGCACAGTGAAACAAACTACGAGTCAGTCATGGGACTGGTATGAGAAATCTTGCTTAACCTATTTAATAATATAGTTAATCATAGGACCACGCCGCTAACGCGGAACGGGTTTACTCCATCGGGTTGCCAGTGCATAAATAAAGTAAATCATTAAACAACACAATGCTTTTTAGAAAAATGAAACCATTATAAGACTCAAGTCCCGTCACACAATGCAACGCAAACCGGAGGATAGAGTTTTACCTTATAATGGTAAAAATTACTTGATACCATAAAACGGATTTGATATTATTATTAGTGTATATATGTTTCAAAAACATTTCAATCACAATGTATCAATCATAGACGACATAGCTACCATATACTATGTCGCCATACTAGTTATACAATCAAAACCGTATGGTGTCGTATTGGAAGTTGGATTTCCATCATGAACCAAGGCAAGGGATCGTCCTTACCGAATTCGAGACAATCCAGCCCATGTCTTAGGATAAGTACTCAGTCAAGCCCTTAGGAGCGCCAGGGCAGGTCGACACATATGTTAGTGGATTAGTTATGCCTGAACAATACATCTCCCCGCCCTATGGGCGTAAAATAGAGCCATTAGGGACTCAAATAACTGAGGCGCCTCATAATCCATCATCCACATAAGTAAAAATGTCGAGCTTTGTAAAAACCCTGACATCACTTCTAGCTAGAAAGAAACGCATGTCCTCCCTGGGGTCCTTCTTCCGTTTCTGGGTTCATACCGGGGTGTGAGGCTTGCATAGTTACGCTACACAAAGCTATGCCTAAAATGGGATGTGCTTTGATCATTAACCACAAGGCTCTGCTTTTCAACAAAAGCCTTGATTAATTGCATCTTAGCATACCACATTGTCAATCCATACCATTTATTTCTTCCAATATATAACCTCTAAGCTTGTACATTTCAGAGAAGGGTGTTATGCAAGAGAATAAATTCTCCGCCACCAAACAGATATATATTTAGCAGAGATCAACGAATATAGCATAAAGGAATACAATGTCAGATATAACATCCATTTACAAGTCCGTTCTGGGTCTGAATGAAACCGGAGACACCTTATTCCTCATCCCATATGTTCAATATAGGAGAGAGGTGCTCGCATATCAGGCCTATCTCTAAGTACGTCTGGACGACCACCACTTATTACCTTGTCTTGGGATGCCTCCCAATCAAGACATCGGTAATCATCCAAACGATGTGCAGACCTCCGGTCTTCAACCACTGTCTTCATCTTCGAATTTTAATCATCGTAGAAATTATTCAGAGTGGGTTAAACCTGGTCTTTTCGAATAACTCGCGTATTTTATAGTCAATAATGAAATACTATAAAAGCACATCATACGCCTCATTCCAATTCAGAATATTCTTTGAATAAAATATTCACATTATTAGGGAAAGGTCCCCATTAATTTTATCAAAGATAAATTCTTGTAAATTTATTCTTTAATCTTATTTTTAGTGATTCATTAAAACTCCAATATGGTTTTAATCTCAAAAATCATGACTTAATGATTATTTAGATTTAAGAAATTAATCTTGTCTTCAACTGGGTTAAAGAACCAATGTCATTTAAAACACATTTCACGATAAACACAAAATAATCTTCCATTAAACATGGAATTTTCACGGAAATCAAATCAATATATAATAGATATGAATTTCCGTATCAGACTGATAATATAAATGGAATAACGGCAAAGCCTTTTAAATTCCATATATAATAACTGTCTTCTTTTACAGAAGCTCATCTCGGTTATTATTAAATCAAATTCCACTCAATTCCAATTTAATATATTAAATTGAAAAACTTCATTTTGGAAAATTTCCATTTAAATCTTAATAAAAAGTTTTATAAACTCCAAATTTATATTTTCGCTGTTAATTGGGTTAAAGAACAAATGTCGTTTAAAACACCGTTCACAATAAACCCAATTCACATTCCTTTTTATTCCAATTACTAAATATAATTGGAAATTCTAATAATCTTAATTAAAAGATTTATTCTTTTCATACGGGGTTTTAAGAACAATGTTGTTTAAGACACCATTCACAACAAACCCAAAAATCCAATTTATTTTATTTAATTCCAATTAAATATTAATTAATTGGAAAACTTCATTTAATCTTAATTTAAAAATTCATTCCAGTTAATAACTAGTTCATTTCGATAAAAAAAAATATTTTTATCTTTTCAAAAATGTAATTTTCATCCAGAATCTTTCTAAATCATTTACTATGAATTTATATAATTTTTGCCTATTTTTAATAATCTTATTAAGGCATTTACAGTCGATTTCCATAAACGGTCATCAAACTGCACTTACAATGACCCACTACAAGAAAAACCGAGAATAGCAACAGATTTTTAGCAGCGGAAAATTCCGTCGCTAATTAGCGACGAATTTTCATGGGCTTTGTAAGAGAAAATATTTTGGATTTTATATGTCACCTTATTATAAATTATTACCGTCGAATACTAATTCTGTCGCTAAATCAATGGAAATTGCAGCACTTTACCATCATAAAATATTTAACGCTAAATTCCGTTGCTAATAGAGTCGGATTACCATCGACATAATTTTGCAGCTATTTTTCCTGCAGTTTTCCAAGAGATTTGAAACGAACTTTATATTTATTATTTATAAAATGTTTTAAATTTGTGTTATTAGTAAGTAAATTTAAATTTTAAATAATAAATGTTAATAATACATTAGTAATTAATAATAAATAATAACTATTAGACGTAAATAAAATTCAATAGTTCATGCTGATGATTTTATTTTTTCGAAAATTAATGCTGATTAATTATTAATTATAGTACAAGAAAAACTGAGAATAGCGACAGATTTTTAGCAGTAGAAAATTCCGTCGCTAATTAGCGACAGATTTTCATGGGCTTTGTAAAAGAAAATATTTTGGATTTTATATGTCACCTTATTATAAATTACTACCGTCGAATACTAATTCTGTCGCTAAATCAATGGAAGTTGCAGCACTTTACCGTCATAAAATATTTAACGCTTAATTCCATTGCTAATAGAGTCGGATTACCATCGACATAATTTTGAAGCCATTTTTCCTATAGTTTTCCAAGAGATTTGGAACGAACTTTATATTTATTATTTATAAAATGTTTTAAATTTGTGTTATTACTTAGTAATTAATTAGAAAAATTAAATTTTAAATAATTAATGCTAATAATACATTAGTAATTAATAATAAATAATAACTATTAGACGTAAATAAAATTCAATAGTTAATGCTGATTAATTTTTTTTTTTGAAAATTAATGCTGATTACTTATTAATTACTATATTACATAAATAAGAGGTAATAGTAATTAATAAAATACATTGTTGTTCGATGTTTATTAAATTTGTTTTGTTAATCAATGATTATTTAATAGTCTTTGATATGATTAATTAAATTAATATCAAGAAATTATTAATACATATTTGCTTTTAACAAATCAATAAAATATATTTTATATTTATTGTTTATATTTTACATTTGTGTTTTTACTTAGTAATTAATAAGTAAATTTCACATGAATTCCAGAACTCACAATTATGACTAAAATTAATAATTAATTGTAAATAAGTAATAGTTAGTAGCTAATTTTCTCTTGTTAATTCCAATTTTTTCTTTGTTACATGCTAATTATAATTGTTAATTATAATTTTTTAAATTATAAAATTTGTTAAATTAAAATTTGAAAATTTATAAACCAAAATTTGAAACTTTCATAAAACCAAAAAAATAAAACTTTGGATAAATTTAAACTAAATATAATCTTCAAATTTAAGAAAACTCATAAATTTATAAATAGTAGTTTATAAATAATAATTATAAATGTCAACTTATATAGACGTTATTTGAAGTTTATAATAATTAATGATTATTGATAAATAATTTATAATTAGTAATTATTATCTACAATCAATATTTTTTATATTTAATAACTTTTTATAAAATATTTAAAATTTAAAAAATAAAAAATGACTTGTTATTATTGTACTAGTTGATAATTAATTACTATTAATAACCAATAATGTATATAACAACAAACATTTAATGATTTATATTCAATTACAATTAACAAGTAATTAGTAATAGCCAATAAATAATAGTTATGAAATTAGAAGTGGGCTAGTAAATTATAGTTAACAAACTATAACTTAAAAATTGTTTATGAACTAGAAATAAATAATATTTTATATGCAATACTTTATTACTATTGATTATTAATTATTATTAATTTTTTGTTTATATCTATTACATTTTTATTTTGTGTGTACAAGCACTCTTTCAATCTATAGTAGCAGAATTTTGGCTTTTAGTTGACGTTTTTTCCACCAAATTGTAAACCAGGTTCAAATTCAAAATTTACCGCAAAAGTAAAAGTTTTGCTGCTTCCTTCCACGAAATTTTGGCTTTAACTTCATTCGTTTCCTTCCATGAACAAACCATTATTATTTTTATTACCCTGTGGGTCCGCTCATTCCTATTCCCCAATTCCTTCATTCCATCGAATTAAAAAAAAGCAATAGCAGCTTCCTCTCCATCGAATTCCTCACGTTCCCCAATTCCAAGCTCCACCGAACCCTACCTCCACCAACATGCCCCTCGTCTTCCCATCCGATCCTAAGCCGCCTCTCCTCGTCAGTATCAGAGCCGACTCTTGGGCAAGGTCAGTCAAAGGCTCGCCTGGAGCAACCCCCCTTAGCTGAGCAACCCCCGCGATTAAAAAAAAGTAAAATTAAACTCCAGAAATCACGAATCACCGATTCGGCAACAGGTAAAAACGCGAGAAGAAGAAAGAGAATTTGGAAAACAACGCTTCTAAGAAGAAACGCGAGAAGAGGAACCTAATTTCATAATTAGGGATTGTAACGACCCGCAAATCTGAGCTATCTGAGTTGACTAAATACACCACACGTCTAACCCAAATAACACAGAAATATGAACCATTAATAGAAAGAAGTTAGAAGATGAGAAATAGGAAGAAAGAAACATTAGAATAGAAGAAAAACGAAGATCACAACTCACAGCGGAACGAATAAAATATATTATATAACATAACTTTTGAAATACAAATCAGTAACTTTATATACATACCATCATCAGAGCACAACAGTCATTTCTGGAACAGTTATAAACACCTGTTTCCAGATACAAACAAGGTCCACAGCGGAATATATGATAGCCTATAGCTAACCGGTGAAGCCTCCTGCTTCCAGCTCCTTCAAATGAATCTGTGAAATCCCGACTACTTGACTGCCCGTACAAATTTGGGCACCCAAGAGTTTAGGGAAAACAAAACAAAATAAACTATGGGTCAGTCATGGGACTGGTGTGAGTAAACTCCAACCACTTGTTTAACTTTAAAAATCCTTTCAAAAGAAAAGATAATAGTAAGACCAACCCACACATAAACATGGACGGTTTTTACCTTACTATAACCCAAAACACTTTGATACGAAAATCTAGTGATATTATAATAATGTCTACATCAAGTAAATAACCAAATAGCAGAACACTTGCATCTCACGCTCCACATACCTAGTATAAAATCAAAAACCCCATGGCGCTTATTGGAGATTGGATTTCCAACATGACAAGGTATGGAACCACCTTCCGCTAGTGTATCTCTAGAGAGGAATACACTGGGTTCAACAAGAACATGTTGCAACCCGGCCCACACATGACCGACCACTCATTTCGCTTGAGTGTATCGAATGTATATCACCAACGGTTGGGATCAGCAACCGTCTCCCGACTGGGACAACATCGAATAGAATAAGAAATTAAATGAACCTCTAGATAGGTGATTATACATCCTAATGGGTGCGACCCACATAGCCATGCTGCCTGCCCGATTTTTGTCCTTTCCCGGTTGTTGAGGCCTGAGGCTACGAATACTTACCATTCATTGATAGCACAATCACTTTGAATGCCACATTGTCAGATCCGTTAATCACTAGTTGAGTTTGCACAAATATTCTGGATATTATGCTAAGGGATAAATCCGTTGCAACCATATATTCATACAGACCAACCCATTTGATCATTGGAAATACTCTGTCAGACATTCGTCCATTTACGTTCGTTCTGGGACTGAACGAAACCGAAGGCACAATTTCTATAAATAGAAAAGCCCTTGCACTTTACTCCGTCTTCAATATATTCAGCATACTTGGTTCGCAACGCTTATGCCGATACGGAGTGGTTCTTCGGATAATAATCCAACCGGTCTCTCCATATTGACAACGATGGTCAAAAACTTCGATAGTCTGTGATTTAACTATCGAATAAAAACAAGTGTTCATCTAACATATCAAACAACTCACTGGGCCCTTTAATTAATATTTCATTAATTAAATCTCTTCTCCATTTCCTTATCAATATTTGTTACCCAAATATTTTCAATAACCATATTGTCCCTTTACGCTATTTGGAAAGCATTTCCCAATATCAACTCCTTTTATTTTCTATATATTAGAAAATATCTCTATTTGCAATTGGAAACAATTCCAATCACTTATCTTTATCCCGACTATTTTAATTATACTCAGGAAATATTTACTTGTTATGTTTCCAAAATTCCATCACTTGGGTTTAAAACGGATGTTGTGTAAAACATTGTTACAACAACCCAAAATATTTTATTCAACTAACTCTTTTTCAAACACTCCTCTTCGAGACTGGATCTTGCTATTTATCCATTAAAAATGAAATCAATCAAGTTGGGGTAAAATTACCTCTCAGACCTTAACTGGAAACATCCTCAACTTCAAAACGGCAAAACCACTAACCTCGAATAAACACACTATAAATCCCAATTATTCATTTCTAAAACATGTATATGGTTCGCTCTCTATTTCTAATTTATAGATTTCCCTTTTTGTTTACAATATTCGATTTTTATATTCACTTACCTATCGAATTCTATACGACGATACAATGATTTCTAAATATCAAAATATCTTAAAAATATTCTAACTCCTTAAATTTCCGGAAAATTTCGCCATAACCTCCCCTGTATCGGGAGCATCGGGAAATTTCAAATAGCTTCCCGGTAACTTCTCATCTCAAAAAGAAAAAGAAAAAAAGCCAAGCGGCTTGCCGATACGGCGCATAAAATCTCATATATGAATTAAACATGTACCTTTTTGTCGAGCACTCTATTCATATCTCTTCTATACTTTACTCCACTTTATTCCAAACCTGTTTAACATATGTCTATCCATTTTCAATTCACTACAAATTACTCTGATCATTTTTAACTCAGTTCTTTAACTAATTCGTTAATTGGTCCTATTGCTCATTTTATTTAAATGGTTGAACATAACATGTTCAAATTTGATTCCACTTGCTTATACAAATCAAATCCCCTTTTTCTCCATTTCTAGTTTCATATTCGGTTTGAATATGAAATCACAAGTTAATTTACTTATTCACATTTTGCTCGATTCAATCGTTTTAACTAATGCATTTGTCAGTTTGCAAATTAACTCTTCTGCCTATATCACTTTGATATTTGAATATAACCCATCCAAATATATTTCAACTTGATTATAAACTAATTGAATTTCATTTTCAATTCACGTTCTATATTCGATTTCAAATATATATTTACAAATTCACTTCACCTTTCAAAGTTCCTCTTCAAAATTCGATTAACTAATTTCTCTTTGTCTTAGTCAATTCTATTCAATAATCAAAATATGATTATTGATTTTAAAAACCATTTCTTTTACTTCTCTTGAGTTCGCATATATTTTATAACTCAAGTCCAGATTTTCTAATGAACATTTGGATATTTTTTTTTGCTTGAAAATCCTTATATTTTAACTAAATAAACCTTAATAGTTTTATAAAGGTTATAGCGCTGTTTTTCTAAAAATTTGATTTTGACATAACTCAAAATCTATTTGACGAAATCCAGATTTTTCTCTTCCATTAGAAAACCATTATCAAATTGGTCCTGACGTTTCTTGTTCCAAAGAATTCCGACTTCAATTGAGTTCTGTATATTCAATTGAAGTTCGAATCTCCAATTTACGAACTGCAGCGCCGCGGCGAGTTCGTTTTATTTATATTTTTATATATAAACTTTTAAACTTTCGTTAAAATGAATCTAACTCCATTTTAAATCCATTTGAATTTCTAATATTCAAACTCCATTTTCCTTTATTTGAATTTCTTGATTCAAATTCCAATCACTTTTGAATTCTATTTTCAAATCCCAATTCCTTTGATATTCAAATTCAGTACTTGAGTTTCTATTTCAAATCTCTATTCGAACTTCATATTCAATTCTATTTGAGTTATATATTCAAACTCTATTTCGATTATATTTGAAGTTTATATTCAATTCTTCTTTGAATTCTAAATTCAAATCCATATTCAATTCTCTTGAATCCGATATTTCAACTTTCATTACAATTCTACCTTGCAATTCTATATTCAAATTCATTTATTCAAATTCTATTTGAATTGCTATATTCAAATTCCATATTTGAATTCTATTTGAAATTCAAATATTCAAACTCCATTTAAATTCTATTTGAAATTCTAAATGTTTCAAATTCCATTTTCTCTTATTTGAAATTCTCAATATTTCAAATTACATTTCTTTTATTTGAAATTCCATTTTTTGAATTTCCTTTATTCCAATCCCATTTGAATTCCTTTGAATTCAAATTCTATTTCAATTCCCTTGAATTCAAATCCCATATTTAAATTCCTTTGAATTCAAATCCTATATTTAAATTCCTTTTGAATTTCTATAGTCAAATTCCCTTTCAATTATATTTGAATTCAAATTTCATTGCAATTCTATTTTTGAAATTCTATTTTCAAAGTCTATTTCAAATTCTCTTTTGAAAATTCTATTTTGAAATTCTATTTGAAATTCTATTTGGAAATTCTATTTCCAATTCTCTATATCCAAACTCCATTTGAAAGTTCTATATTCAAATCCACTTTGGATTTTCTATTTGAATTCTATTTTCAAGTCTCTATAGTTAACTCCATTTGAATTTTCTTTATTCAATTTCTTTAAACAAGTCTCGACTTCAATTCATTTTTGAAATCAATATCTCTATTTTCCTTTTGAAGATAGATTTCCCATTCCAATTTCACACTTGTATTTCTATTTCTGAATTATCAAATGGTAATTCTTTTCACTTCATTTATAACTTCGTTACAAAAGAACTATTTATAAACTTCGTTTATAAAGGAACTACTGGTTTTATTTTTCAAAACAAGTTTATATTTTTATTCCATTAAAAATTCAAATTCTATTTAAAAATAGAATTTTCCCTTTTAAATCTCAAATATCCTTCCATGATATTTTAAATAAATTAACACTTAGCCCAGTGATATTTAAAACAATCAAATCACCCAATTTTCAATCATTTTATTTTTAACACATCATATATGAATATACGAAATCAGCAAACAACAAACAGATAATATATTTTTGAGGAATCCAGTTGGATTCCTCCAACCTGTTTTCCTGCATCCACAGATGTTAGCACATAAATAATACCTATTCTGCTTCGTGGCAGAATATCGCGGTATAGAAGGTCATCCACTAATCATAGCGTGGGGCGTATAGGGTAATCATCCGCTATGGTACCGCGGGCATCCGCTAATGAGACTGCGGGAATCCAACCAATCAATCAACCCAATATATATATATATATAATAGCTTAAATAACTAATATATATAAAACAACTAGAAAGCATTCACACAAGCAACAAACAATTATTTTTAATGAAATAAAAATAATTCTAAAGGTGAGTGAGATTTACTCACCAGATATTTAATTCGTCGAGTACCCCATTTAAGCTTATCGTATAGATTTCACGACTCCTTTGTACCTCTGTTTTCAATGTAAACAATATAAATATATTTCAGTTTTTGAACTTCACTAATTTAATTTAAATTAATTACTCATATGTAAATTAAATTCCAATTTAATCCTTTACTACTTCGTTTACAGTTTTTATCCTTTACTAACTAATTCCTATATATTTAATCTATTTCCAATTAAATAAACTAATTTACTTTAAATAAATTTCCAAATTAATAGTAAACACCATTTCCTTTTCTCTCGACGATGTACGAATTCAGTTCTAACTAATATGCTAATTCCTACAAGTTATTCAAATTGATTAAATCAACTACTAATTTTTTATATCAATCTCAATATAAATTTAAATTAAGAATAAACTAAAAATATACCTTAAACTCTCTATTTAAATTTCCCTTTTTCTGGTCCCTGTTTCCCTTCCTGAACCCATCGATGACCCCTCTTCTCCATAACTGTAATCGAAATGGCTCATCATGCAATCTCACCTTCCCAGTTCACAGATGTTCCACTTCGCAGACCTCACCAGATCTCATCGTCGCGCCTTATTCGAGTAACCCTACCTCGACTTCTTCAATAGATAGCTCCGTCCTCCGCTGTAAACATGAGCGCCCCCTTCCATTTGAACGCTTCATCTTCGCGAACCAAAAAGCAACGCCAGAATCGATGATGCAACCCAGGCCGACGGTGACAAAAATTAAATTCCCAAATTGAACGCGACTTCCGCTGCTTCTAGAGTTGAACTCAGCAGCCTTGAAATGATTGAATTGCTCACCGTTTCGATTTTTAGAAGACTGAGTAAAAAGGGAAACTCGATTTTGAATTGGATTTCTGGAAATGAAAAGGAGTGGACCGCTCTGTAAAAGGAGGATTTCGATTTTCTACCGAGGACAGTGGCTTCGAAGGACATCGCGAGTGATATTATTTCGATTTCGATTTGTAAAATGAAGAGGGAGCCATTTTTTTTTTTATTTGAGCTTTGGTTTCAGTTTGCAAAAATGAATGGGTCTGTGTGTGTTTTTATACACGAGAAAGGAGCAAAAATTACAGCTCGAGGAAATGATAGGTCTGCGATATTGAAAGGTTAGGGTGGCGCCATTAATTCATGTTTACATAGCTGGAGGAGGAAACAAATTTTACTGCTCAAGGTAAAATAGGACGACGCATACAGTTTAGGTCGGCTCTCCTATATTTATTTACTTTTATATTCGATTTTATTTTAAATAAATAAAATATCTTGCGGTCCTTTAATTTAAAACCCCGAACCACACTTTCAGCAAAACAACTGATGTTCCCAACATTATTCACTATTCTGAATTCAACGAAACTGATTATACAATATAATTTGAATGTAATATAAAATAACCATTTTAAATTAATATAATTTAAATTCAAACAAATGAATTCTTCGATACTAAATTCTTATTTGTTATCGTTTAAATTCAAATAAGACTTCATATAAATCAATTTGACTCCATTTCAAATTTAATTACTTAAGATCCTCATATTACGATGGTTATATCGATAAATTCAATATAAAAATTGATTATATTATCAGCTCAATATTTAAAATAATATTAAATATTCAAAATAAATCGACCAGAAAAATCTGGGTCGTTACATTCTTCCCCCCTTAAAATAATTTCGTCCTCGAAATTGCTAAGGTAGGAAAAAGTGTTACAAACCCATTAACTTTCCAAAATTCACTTATGTTGAAACTCAACATTTTATATTTCTATAAATTTTAGTTCTACCAAAACTTTTGGTTTCCATTTATTTTGCATATCATATGTACTCACATTCATTTAATTTGAATGACTTTTGACTAATGTATTCACATCCAATTCATATTACATTCATATTGGTTCAACACCAATTTATCCAAATTGATTCTATTCAATTTATTCACTTCGACCCATTTAACATGCTTAAGTTAAATTTAAATTCCAGAATTCAAATCCCTGGATTTTATTTCAAATCCTTCTGAAGTCACATAAATAGATATACATATATTTATTTCTATTTTAAATTCAAAACATTTGAATTTTTTTCCATAACTTGTTTTCTTTCAAACAAATTTCCACCAAATACTTTTTCTAAGGTAGCAATTCATCACTTAGAACTCGAAAATGAACACTGATGAAGCTGCAGTCCTCATCAGAATTATCTTCCAGCCACTGAAGTGAGTTCAGTGCTTTATCTATTTCAAAATCCATTCAAATATGATTTCGATTCAAATCCTTTCAAATTAATGCTATATTACTTTAACATACTTTGAAAAATATTTCCAACCTTCCAGGATTTTAAAATTCCAAATTCTGGTTTGAATTTGATTCATCTCATTTGTATATTTTATTCACATACACATTCAATTTGGTTATATATAACCTTTTAATTCTTATAATCCAATTTGATTAAAATTTTAACATCCAACACATCCATATATCATAATAATTTCAGAAAATTATTCCTTTTCTATCAAAATAGAACTTTTGGGTAAAATTATTTCATTTACCCACTTTAAAACAATATTGTGTTCAATCTTCTGTCCAAGTATTTACAAACTCTTATCGACGTCGTGGCGTCCCACAATTCGATCAGAATTCATAAATAGCTCAACAGACTAGCCAACACAATATAAAACAGTTTTTATATCAATTTACAAATACGCGCTCTCGTATATATAGACACAACTCATTCTAGGGTACTACTGACCCTATCTCTAATGAGCTCATGCCACACAAGGCTAGGTATTCGCTCAACCTAAGCTCTGATACCAACTGTAACGACCCGCAAATCTGAGCTATCTGAGTTGACTAATACACCACACGTCCAACCTAAATAACACAGAAATACGAACCATTAATAGAAAGAAGTTAGAAGATGAGAAATAGGAAGAAAGAAACATTAGAATAGAAGAAAAACGAAGATCACAACTCACAGCGGAACGAATAAAATATATTATATAACATAACTTTTGAAATACAAATCAGTAACTTTATATACATACCATCATCAGAGCACAACAGTCATTTCTGGAACAGTTATAAACACCTGTTTCCAGATACAAACAAGGTCCATAGCGGAATATATGATAGCCTATAGCTAACCGGTGAAGCCTCCTGCTTCCAGCTCCTTCAAATGAATCTGTGAAATCCCGACTACTTGACTGCCCGTACAAATTTGGGCACCCAAGAGTTTAGGGAAAACAAAACAAAATAAACTCTGGGTCAGTCATGGGACTGGTGTGAGTAAACTCCAACCACTTGTTTAACTTTAAAAATCCTTTCAAAAGAAAAGATAATAGTAAGACCAGCCCACACATAAACATGGACGGTTTTTACCTTACTATAACCCAAAACACTTTGATACGAAAATCTAGTGATATTATAATAATGTCTACATCAAGTAAATAACCAAATAGCAGAACGCATGCATCTCACGCTCCACATACCTAGTATAAAATCAAAAACCCCATGGCGCTTATTGGAGATTGGATTTCCAACATGACAAGGTATGGAACCACCTTCCGCTAGTGTATCTCTAGAGAGGAATACACTGGGTTCAACGAGAACATCTTGCAACCCGGCCCACACATGACCGACCACTCATTTCGCTTGAGTGTATCGAATGTATATCACCAACGGTTGGGATCAGCAACCGTCTCCCGACTGGGACAGCATCGAATAGAATAAGAAATTAAATGAACCTCTAGATAGGTGATTATACATCCTAATGGGTGCGACCCACATAGCCATGCTGCCTGCCCGATTTTTGTCCTTTCCCGGTTGTTGAGGCCTGAGGCTACGAATACTTACCATTCATTGATAGCACAATCACTTTGAATGCCACATTGTCAGATCCGTTAATCACTAGTTGAGTTTGCACAAATATTCTGGATATTATGCTAAGGGATAAATCCGTTGCAACCATATATTCATACAGACCAACCCATTTGATCATTGGAAATACTCTGTCAGACATTCGTCCATTTACGTTCGTTCTGGGACTGAACGAAACCGAAGGCACAATTTCTATAAATAGAAAAGCCCTTGCACTTTACTCCGTCTTCAATATATTCAGCATACTTGGTTCGCAACGCTTATGCCGATACGGAGTGGTTCTTCGGATAATAATCCAACCGGTCTCTCCATATTGACAACGATGGTAAAAAACTTCAATAGTCTGTGATTTAACTATCGAATAAAAACAAGTGTTCATCTAACATATCAAACAACTCACTGGGCCCTTTAATTAATATTTCATTAATTAAATCTCTTCTCCATTTCCTTATCAATATTTGTTACCCAAATATTTTCAATAACCATATTGTCCCTTTACGCTATTTGGAAAGCATTTCCCAATATCAACTCCTTTTATTTTCTATATATTAGAAAATATCTCTATTTGCAATTGGAAACAATTCCAATCACTTATCTTTATCCCGACTATTTTAATTATACTCAGGAAATATTTACTTGTTATGTTTCCAAAATTCCATCACTTGGGTTTAAAACGAATGTTGTGTAAAACATTGTTACAACAACCCAAAATATTTTATTCAACTAACTCTTTTTCAAACACTCCTCTTCGAGACTGGATCTTGCTATTTATCCATTAAAAATGAAATCAATCAAGTTGGGGTAAAATTACCTCTCAGACCTTAACTGGAAACATCCTCAACTTCAAAACGGCAAAACCACTAACCTCGAATAAAGACACTATAAATCCCAATTATTCATTTCTAAAACATGTATATGGTTCGCTCTCTATTTCTAATTTATAGATTTCCCTTTTTGTTCACAATATTCGATTTTTATATTCACTTACCTATCGAATTCTATACGACGATATAATGATTTCTAACTATCAAAATATCTTAAAAATATTCTAACTCCTTAAATTTCCGGAAAATTTCGCCATAACCTCCCCTGTATCGGGAGCATCGGGAAATTTCAAATAGCTTCCCAATAACTTCTCATCTCAAAAAGAAAAAGAAAAAAAGCCAAGCGGCTTGCCGATACGGCGCATAAAATCTCATATATGAATTAAACATGTACCTTTTTGTCGAGCACACTATTCATATCTCTTCTATACTTTACTCCACTTTATTCCAAACCTGTTTAACATATGTCTATCCATTTTCAATTCACTACAAATTACTCTGATCAATTTTAACTCAGTTCTTTAACTAATTCGTTAATTGGTCCTATTGCTCATTTTATTTGAATGGTTGAACATAACATGTTCAAATTTGATTCCACTTGCTTATACAAATCAAATCCCCTTTTTCTCCATTTCTAGTTTCATATTCGGTTTGAATATGAAATCACAAGTTAATTTACTTATTCACAGTTTGCTCGATTCAATCGTTTTAACTAATGCATTTGTCAGTTTGCAAATTAACTCTTCTGCCTATATCCCTTTGATATTTGAATATAACCCATCCAAATATATTTCAACTTGATTATAAACTAATTGAATTTCATTTTCAATTCACGTTCTATATTCGATTTCAAATATATATTTACAAATTCACTTCACCTTTCAAAGTTCCTCTACAAAATTCGATTAACTAATTTCTCTTTGTCTTAGTCAATTCTATTCAATAATCAAAATATGATTATTGATTTTAAAAACCATTTCTTTTACTTCTCTTGAGTTCGCATATATTTTATAACTCAAGTCCAGATTTTCTAATGAACATTTGGATTTTTTTTTATTTGCTTGAAAATCCTTATATTTTAACTAAATAAACCTTAATAGTTTTATAAAGGTTATAGCGCTGTTTTTCTAAAAATTTGATTTTGACATAACTCAAAATCTATTTGACGAAATCCAGATTTTTCTCTTCCATTAGAAAACCATTATCAAATTGGTCCTGACATTTCTTGTTTCAAAGAATTCCGACTTCAATTGAGTTCTGTATATTCAATTGAAGTTGGAATCGCCAATTTACGAACTGCAGCGCCGCGGCGAGTTCGTTTTATTTATATTTTTGTATATAAACTTTTAAACTTTCGTTAAAATGAATCCAACTCCATTTTAACTCCATTTTCCTTTATTTGAATTTCTTGATTCAAATTCCAATCTCACTTTTGAATTCTATTTTCAAATCCCAATTCCTTTGATATTCAAATTCAGTACTTGAGTTTCTATTTCAAATCTCTATTCGAACTTCATATTCAATTCTATTTGAGTTATATATTCAAACTCTATTTCGATTATATTTGAAGTTTATATTCAATTCTTCTTTGAATTCTAAATTCAAATCCATATTCAATTCTCTTGAATCCGATATTTCAACTTTCATTACAATTCTACCTTGCAATTCTATATTCAAATTCATTTATTCAAATTCTATTTGAATTGCTATATTCAAATTCCATATTTGAATTCTATTTGAAATTCAAATATTCAAACTCCATTTAAATTCTATTTGAAATTCTAAATGTTTCAAATTCCATTTTCTCTTATTTGAAATTCTCAATATTTCAAATTACATTTCTTTTATTTGAAATTCCATTTTTTGAATTTCCTTTATTCCAATCCCATTTGAATTCCTTTGAATTCAAATTCTATTTCAATTCCCTTGAATTCAAATCCCATATTTAAATTCCTTTGAATTCAAATCCTATATTTAAATTCCTTTTGAATTTCTATAGTCAAATTCCCTTTCAATTATATTTGAATTCAAATTTCATTGCAATTCTATTTTTGAAATTCTATTTTCAAAGTCTATTTCAAATTCTCTTTTGAAAATTCTATTTTGAAATTCTATTTGAAATTCTATTTGGAAATTCTATTTCCAATTCTCTATATCCAAACTCCATTTGAAAGTTCTATATTCAAATCCACTTTGGATTTTCTATTTGAATTCTATTTTCAAGTCTCTATAGTTAACTCCATTTGAATTTTCTTTATTCAATTTCTTTAAACAAGTCTTGACTTCAATTCATTTTTGAAATCAATATCTCTATTTTCCTTTTGAAGATAGATTTCCCATTCCAATTTCACACTTGTATTTCTATTTCTGAATTATCAAATGGTAATTCTTTTCACTTCATTTATAACTTCGTTACAAAAGAACTATTTATAAACTTCGTTTATAAAGGAACTACTGGTTTTATTTTTCAAAACAAGTTTATATTTTTATTCCATTAAAAATTCAAATTCTATTTAAAAATAGAATTTTCCCTTTTAAATCTCAAATATCCTTCCATGATATTTTAAATAAATTAACACTTAGCCCAGTGATATTTAAAACAATCAAATCACCCAATTTTCAATCATTTTATTTTTAACACATCATATATGAATATACGAAATCAGCAAACAACAAACAGATAATATATTTTTGAGGAATCCAGTTGGATTCCTCCAACCTGTTTTCCTGCATCCACAGATGTTAGCACATAAATAATACCTATTCTGCTTCGTGGCAGAATATCGCGGTATAGAAGGTCATCCACTAATCATAGCGTGGGGCGTATAGGGTAATCATCCGCTATGGTACCGCGGGCATCCGCTAATGAGACTGCGGGAATCCAACCAATCAATCAACCCAATATATATATATATATATATAATAGCTTAAATAACTAATATATATAAAACAACTAGAAAGCATTCACACAAGCAACAAACAATTATTTTTAATGAAATAAAAATAATTCTAAAGGTGAGTGAGATTTACTCACCAAATATTTAATTCGTCGAGTACCCCATTTAAGCTTATCGTATAGATTTCACGACTCCTTTGTACCTCTGTTTTCAATGTAAACAATATAAATATATTTCAGTTTTTGAACTTCACTAATTTAATTTAAATTAATTACTCATATGTAAATTAAATTCCAATTTAATCCTTAACTACTTCGTTTACAGTTTTTATCCTTTACTAACTAATTCCTATATATTTAATCTATTTCCAATTAAATAAACTAATTTACTTTAAATAAATTTACAAATTAATAGTAAACACCATTTCCTTTTCTCTCGACGATGTACGAATTCAGTTCTAACTAATATGCTAATTCCTACAAGTTATTAAAATTGATTAAATCAACTACTAATTTTTTATATCAATCTCAATATAAATTTAAATTAAGAATAAACTAAAAATATACCTTAAACTCTCTATTTAAATTTCCCTTTTTCTGGTCCCTGTTTCCCTTCCTGAACCCATCGATGACCCCTCTTCTCCATAACTGTAATCGAAATGGCTCATCATCCAATCTCACCTTCCCAGTTCACAGATGTTCCACTTCGCAGACCTCACCAGATCTCATCGTCGTGCCTTATTTGAGTAACCCTACCTCGACTTCTTCAATAGACAGCTCCGTCCTCCGCTGTAAACACGAGCGCCCCCTTCCATTTGAACGCTTCATCTTCGCAAACCCAAAAGCAACGCCAGAATCGATGATGCAACCCAGGCCGACGGTGACAAAAATTAAATTCCCAAATTGAACGCGACTTCCGCTGCTTCTAGAGTTGAACTCAGCAGCCTTGAAATGATTGAATTGCTCACCGTTTCGATTTTTAGAAGACTGAGTAAAAAGGGAAACTCGATTTCGAATTGGATTTCTGGAAATGAAAAGGAGCGGACCGCTCTGTAAAAGGAGGATTTCGATTTTCTACCGAGGACAGTGGCTTCGAAGGACATCGCGAGTGATATTATTTTGATTTCGATTTGTAAAATGAAGAGGGAGCCATTTTTTTTTTTTTTTTTTTTTTTTTTGATTTGAGCTTTGGTTTCAGTTTGCAAAAATGAATGGGTCTGTGTGTGTTTTTATACACGAGAAAGGAGCAAAAATTACAGCTCGAGGAAATGATAGGTCTGCGATATTGAAAGGTTAGGGTGGCGCCATTAATTCATGTTTACATAGCTGGAGGAGGAAACAAATTTTACTGCTCAAGGTAAAATAGGACGACGCATACAGTTTAGGTCGGCTCTCCTATATTTATTTACTTTTATATTCGATTTTATTTTAAATAAATAAAATATCTTGCGGTCCTTTAATTTAAAACCCCGAACCACACTTTCAGCAAAACAACTGATGTTCCCAACATTATTCACTATTCTGAATTCAACGAAACTGATTATACAATATAATTTGAATGTAATATAAAATAACCATTTTAAATTAATATAATTTAAATTCAAACAAATGAATTCTTCGATACTAAATTCTTATTTGTTATCGTTTAAATTCAAATAAGACTTCATATAAATCAATTTGACTCCATTTCAAATTTAATTACTTAAGATCCTCATATTACGATGGTTATATCGATAAATTCAATATAAAAATTGATTATATTATCAGCTCAATATTTAAAATAATATTAAATATTCAAAATAAATCGACCAGAAAAATCTGGGTCGTTACAGGGATTCAGGCACAGGGTCGATTCCGGCATAGGGCAGATTCAGGCATAGGGCCGATTCCGGCATGGGGTAGATTCAGGCACAGGGTCGATTCCGGCATAGGGGAGATTCAGGCACAACATATCAAAGAAGTAACATAATTTCATAATCAGGTTTGTCGTTTGCACATCCAAGAACTTTAGTTAGCATAGTTTTTTATTTCATTTTTTGGTTGGATTTTCATTCGAATACTTTTTTTCTTTAATTCTTGGATGGTATTAGTATTACTTTCTGAATCCACTTAGATGCCTTAGCTGTAGTGTAATTAAGTGATTCTTCTTTAGAAAATTGTAGGTTAAGGGAAAAAGCAAAAGAGTGCATGCTTTTTAATCAACATGGCAGTTTTTTTGATTTTTTCTTTTGCGTGAACATGTAAGTTTTTTGTTTTTTTTTAACATGAATAAATCAATTAACTATGTTATTAAGTAAATCATTATGGATGAAATAAATTAGTGAATTAGCAGGAATTTATGAATTTATTAAGTAAATCGTTAAGGCAAATACCAACTTCATTAATCATGCAATTATGAAGTAATTAAACTTTAAATTCCTTGGTATCCAAACCTCTCTTTTACAGTAAATTTCAAAAGCTGATTCTTGCTTAGGCTGGAATAGATTGGATTTCAAAAGACAATGGAAGTTATGCATCTATCTTTCGTGGGTCTTACCATGCAATTACAGTGGAATCTTCTATATAGTTTGCACTGTGATTGCAATGTTGAGTGAGTTTGTATCATGCAAACTGAGTTTACAAAATTAATTACTACAACTGATTTTTATAGGTATGTAGTACTTATATCTGCGTATCAGTAATATTTATTGATAGTTTCTTTTTGAGTGATAATTTTCAGTGCTACAGTGCTTAGAAATGCTCAATGCAATCAGCTTTACAGCCATTTTGGTCTTTGCCTCTCGCTGGTTTGCTGTTGGAGTATTGATGAATGACTTTTGGGTGTTGCTGCAGTTGGGGTATCGATTTGTTTTGTTTTCGGTTGTTTATTGTTTATGGAGCTTGTGTAGGTGTTTCATTTGGGGTTCGGTCTTGCTTGTGCAGGGTCTTGAGGATAGTCATCTTAAGGTGTTTATTTGTAGCTTTGCATTAACACGGCGAAAGCTCTTAGCTTTGACGATGATGGGATTTTGTCTATAGATATTGCTGCCTTTTTGATCGTCCTCAGACCTCCATGGATGTGAATAGTGAATAGTGAAGTAGTAGATTTGTTTTGATGTATTGATGATATTGATTTTCTTGTAGTAACATATGTAAATTAACGACAGTAGAATAAGATTAGAAAATATTTTATTTGAAAAAAAAATGTAATGTTGAATATGTGATGAGTGATTAGTATAATACATTGATTATGAGATGTGTGTGTTCATATTAATTGTGTTGTATGTACATTAGGATTCTATATTGAATGAAACACAAATTATGTGTGTAATGATATATACATATATACATATATACATATGTGTGTGTATGTATGTATGTATATATATATATATATATATATATATATATATATATATATATATATATATATATAGACAGATCAGAAGGGGAATAGCAGCGGATTACCAACAAAAAGGGAGGTTAAGTTTACCTTAATTTAATTTTCGTCGCTAATTCCTTGGTAATTAGTAAGGATTTACCAATGTCTTTTATAAATAATATTTTATTATAATTAATTATCCGTCGGTAAATAGTCGGTATATAAATTAAAATAAAATTAATAAATAAAATTTTATTTTTATTATAAAATTAGTGAAATGACAGAAAAATGTCAGAAAACTCATGCTAAAATCCATCGCAAAATCTGACACAAATATCGTCATGGTTTTTACCGACCAAACAGTTATGTAGGAAATCCGTCGCTAATGCCTATTTAGCGATGGATTAGAAGCGGATTCTACCGGTTCTATTTGCTGTTTTTCTTGTAGTGACTTTTCTTAAAATTGATTTGGACAAAACTCCAAATCTTACTGCTAGATTTCAAAACTCTTATATTCATTGGAAAGCTCTTTTCTATACGAACCCAATGGTTTCGGTTTTAGGAGAATCCGACGGTCGGATCTCCCGTTACATCAATTTGAAGTTAATGGCCGAAATTCGCGAACGGTCGCTAAGCGACGCATTCTATTCAGACCATTGTATATATAATGTTTAAATCATCGATTTCCAATTAAAGCATATTTTCTAAAATATTTATAAATATGTTTTAAAATGATTTTAACTTTATTTCCAATTTTAAATCAAAATTGAAAATCCTATATCTTTCTCATATTAAAATGATAATATTTCCAAAATAATAAATTTTGAAATCACAACTTTTCAATATTCATAATAAATTGAATAAAATCGATCAATAAACCCGTTCGAGTCAAAAATGACATTTGCCACTTAAATTGGCTTCATGTTTTTATATTTTTGTGTACATCCAAAGGTGGACATAAAAATCAAAATTTTATTCTACACTGAATATGATTTCAAAATATTTGTTATTTTAAAATATTCTTTATTTAAAAGATATTCTAAATCGGAATGCGGCTCAATCAATTACCAAATAAATTTAGTTATATGGATTTCATATATTGCATATATTCAACGATAATGATAAACAATCATCAGATAATCCATTCACATCCAAAATGAAGTTTATAACTATGTGAGCATTAAAATAAATAAATAACGCTCATCACAGACTGTCAATCCATCGATTGACAATTAATTAAATATTGGGACTAGTGTATGTCAAATATCATCCCAATACCCGTGTGGGGTTTTCAAACAACAACAGTTTACATAAATAAATCATTGGTTAATAAATTTAACCAATTCTAATTCAATTTGAATTATTTTCTATTTTACCAATTTTCACTGATTAAATTATAAATAAATCTTTATAATTTAATTTCAACAAACATATATTTTAACAAGTAATTATTTAATGTCTAACATGATAAAGGTGGTATTTCGTCTAATGAAACATATAATTTAACAAAATGACATTTCCATTTTAACATAACATTTTCTAATGAAATGACATATTTGTTTACAAAATATGTCTTCTGATATCAAATAAAAAGGAGTTTTATTTGCATAACTTATTTACATGTTTCCTAATGTCAAATAAAAAGAATTTTTATTTATATACACTTTCTATTCTTCTAATGACAAAATTAAAAAGGCAATTTTGTCTATACACATGTTTTCTAATGTCTTGCGAAAAAATAAAAAAGACAATTTCATCTACGTGTATGTTTTTAATTCTAATGACCAAATAAAAATGACTATTCTTACTCGTACACAAATTCAATGTTTAACTCGACAAATAAAATGAATATCTTTATTTGTTTACAAATTAAATGTTTAATTTGACAAATAAAAATGACTACTTTAATTTGTCTACAAATTCAATGTTAAATTTGACAAATAAATATGAATACTTTAATTTGTCGACAAATCTAATTCAACATAACTAAATAAAATGATACTTTTGTTCGTCGACAATTCTAATTACACATAAAAATGATATTTTTATGTTGACGATTCTAACTCAACATAACAAATAAAAATGATAATTTTATGTTGATAATTTTTATTTTAACTTAACAAATAAAAATGATGATTTTATTTGTTTACAATTTCTATTTAATAAAAATGATATTTTTGTTTTTAACTATTTCATTTCAACAAAACATGATATTTTATTTTTACAAATCTAATATGACAAACATGATATTTTATTTTGACAAGTCTAATAGGACAAACATGATATTTTATTTCGACAAATCTATATGACAAACATGATATTTTATATTGACAAACCTAATATGACAAACATGATATTTTCTAAATGTAATGACATTTATAAATGAAAGACAATTTTATTATAAATAAAAATTTCTAACTAAAATGACGTTTTTACTTTAACATGATATTTCTAAAAAGTTATATTTTTAAGTAGCATAACATTTGTGTAACAACCCGGGTTTCGACAGACCAAATTTTTCAAAATCCAATCCATTGGACCCCGAGTTGGGTGCTCTGGTATCCTGCAGAAAAGACAGAGAGAAAGAAACATGTCAGAGTTCGAAAAGCAGCTCACAGTGGAAGGAATAAAATACAATTTATTAAAAAATAGCATTACCTTAATAATAATACTGCCAAGCCAGTAGTCAAGCAATACTATCTCTGTCATGAACCTAACTTGCGCATGTTGTGAGGAGGTGGTCAGAACATAAGTTCTGTGTGACTGGACTATAATAAACTCTTGTGTAACCCTACATATACCGTTCAATTATAATTTCTTATTTATTAGGTTATTCACAATATTAACACCCAAGGCCAAACCCATGTCATTCTCGTCCAATTACTAGTAGACTTAACCTAATACATCGTATATGTAATTTTTCCCCAACTCGTATAATCCTTTCCATGTATACGTCCAGTCCCTTACCGTATATCGTACGGGCTTTATCACGTAATTCTATACTACTTCAATGTAATACCACCATTCTTGAAATCGTTTGGACTGCCACCCTTGATCTGGCTAGGTTTCCGTATCATGAACTATCGAATGTTCAACTAGGATTTATGCCACCTAGGACCACTAGGGATTATGCTACCTATTGAACGTTTTCTAGATTCGATTAGGGTTTATGCCACCTAGGACTACTAGGGATTATGCTACCTTTCAAACAACGCCCTTTTCCCATGTATGTATCGCGAATCGTTTCCGATCTCTAGGTGCACATGTACACTATATGTGCGGCCCGAGTCCTGTGACAGGGCTAAATCAAGAAATACGAAACTCGGTCGGGAGCTTTAAGTTATCTGCCGATGCAGATGCTAAGGTCTGTTTTTCTACCAGTGGTTATGGTCCCACGTGACCCCTCCCTCAACTAATGAAAGGCAATCCAAGAAAATCAAGCACGAGAACTGTACTCCTGCCACCTATGCCCCACTTTCCTATTGGCAAGCCTCACCCGCAACTAGATAGCAAGTATATGGTCTGTTGGGAGTTCTCTTCCTTTCCGTATACGTACTACGATTGACTGAAGATGGTAGGTAGACGACGAGTGCTATCACAGAGCTAAACAAGATATCGTCGCCTCACGCTGGTCCATCCTAGTCTTTAGGTTGCCTTATATTGCAACCAAGGCATACTCTTGGTTCTCCTACCGCAGACCTTAACCTCTGTGAGCCCAGGCGGATCATCTGCAACCTCATAGAGGGATACCAAGAGTACCCTCACATTCCCTGAAGCTACGTGTTTCGTAACCCAGTCCGTTGGAGCCTTTCTCGAAATTAGATAAACGTTCGCTCCTCCTCGTGTGTTTGTTAAGCGATGATCTACCGTATCGGGTAATTCATCTATTTATGGACTGGCTCAGTTTCCTTGACTAAGAATTATTACTTAGTTGTTCTTAACTAAGGTTTTCAACTTAGTTTCCTTTCCCATTAATCTTGTTAACTAAGGTTTACCACTTAGTCCCCTTAACTAAGGATTACAACTTAGTTCCCGTTCTCGACCGTTTTCTTAACTAAGATTTACTGCTTAGTGCCTATTAACTAAGGCTTGTTACTTAGTTAGTATTCTTGTTGTTTTACTTAGTCAATTCTCGTTACCTTAGACATCAGACCACATATTCTCGCTTTATAATTCAACTTGTTGACTAAGGTTTTCCCATGAATTCAAGCATAACTTAAGTTCTCTTTTATTCGGCGATAGCGCATGGGTGTTTTCCCACAGTTCTTTCTTAGCTTACCCCATATTATAGGTTATCCCATCCTTCAGGTCTTACATTACATCTTAAGTCATAGTCTTTCTCTGTCCCTAGGACAGGTTTACCCCCTAATTAACCCTTCGACTATTTCAACTTCGATTTATAATAGGTAGTTAACATTCCCTATTTCCATTTTTGGTTAAGTTTTGTTCATATGTTCGTGTCGACTTAACCCCATCTCCTTATAACGGTCATTCACAAATTTGGTTAAGTGTTGTCTTTGAATTCATGACTTAACCCTACGAATCATGTGCCATTAATTATTAATGCACCACAACCTTTCACATTAGACTTGTTGTTGTGGTCACTAGTTATGCCGGGCGGTTCCGGGCAGAATTACACCACAACTCAGTCTAACCTCGGGTTTCAAGCGCGATATGACTAACTTCTCACATTAGGACTTACTGTTTGCTACCACTGGTTAGGCCGGGCGGTTCCAGGCAGGATTACATCGCAAACTCATCCTAACCTCGAGTTAGCCACGTTTCATGTTTGGTTCATGTCTATTCTAATTGGCATATGTCAACTTCATAATCATGTCAAAAAGTATTAAGTTCATGTTATGCCAATTACCCAACTTACAAGCATGTTCTTATAAATGTCAACTACCAATTCATGCCATGTTCGTCTTCGTTTTAGATGTCAAGTTCATAAGCATATTCTAAATGTCATATTTCAAGTTTCATAATCTTGTCCCTATTTACATTACACAAATTACTCAACCATATTCATGTTCAATGCATTTCAATAGTGCCAAAATTCGAGTATCAAGTTCAATCTAGAAGTCAAGTGTCAATTCCCCAAATCCAAGCTTTACCTTAAAAACCCCCAATTTATATTCATGCTTGTAACCCATTAACAGGTTACGTCTATCACCAAATTCATAATTCATATTCATGTCAATTTCATGTTCAAGTTCTGGATGTAAACTTCATGTAAAATTCCATATGTCAATTCATATCAAGTTTGTGTTCTTATCCAAATTCAAGTTATAATATAGATTTTATTCTAGAGACATGTGCCCATTAACAAATCCATAAGTCAATTTCATGCTTAAATCAATGATGTCAATTCTACGCCAAACCCCAAATCATGTTCATGCGTATAATTCTAAATTTGGTTTACGCATTCAGGTTTTGTCAATGTTATATTACGCCCAACCCTCTTTGTAATTTATAACCAAACCCTCCAGTTCATGTCATAGCCCAAAACCGAGTGTTTCCCTTTTTCGCTTGCAATAATCATTCAATCGTATTTATTTTATTATAGATCTAGGCTCGAGATAGGCTAGCTATTAAAAATCAAAAAGGGAAAGAATAAAAGGAGGCACATAATCGCAGGCATAATAATTAAAATCGAGCACATGATAATACTAAACATTATGGACTCAATAATTTCATTTCATGTTTACATAAGGAATGTTTGAACGATAAATAATAATTTTACACAAAAAGTGCATTATAACTCCACTCACAGTGTTTGTCATCTTCAAAATGTAGATCCTCGATTGCCCCTTTGATTTATGAATTGGATTAATCCTTGAACTGATTTCCCCCTTTCCCTTTTTGTTGCTTTTGATTCATCTTTGATAGATTTCTTGTCCAATTCAATTTATTTTTATTTCATATGCGGCGTAGGTTGCAGATCTGAATTCCTTCTCTTTACACAGTGATTTAGATCTAAGCCTCTTTTCTTTTTATTCATGGTTGTAGTAATTCTAGATCTCATTCTTTTTAATTTTAAGAATAGATGTTGTAGAGAAAAGAGAGAAGAATAGATCTAAGATTTATTTAGATCAATAGCTTGAGGAGGAAGAAGAAATCAAGTTAGAAGAGAGCCATGGCCTTGCCATGAATTGTTGTGGAGTTTACAATGAGCCTAGGATGTTTATATAGGTGTAAGTCCAACGTACCAGGCCCAAAAACTCATCCAAGTGCTCAAAAATGAACCTGGACAGCTTCTGGGGCGAATTTCCCGCTTCTGGACCAAAATTTCCGCTCCAGGTCGCTACAGGTCGACCTCCCCAAGGGGGGGTCGACACTATGGTTGACCTCCCACAAGGGGGGTAGTCGACACTATGGTCGACCTCCCCCCTGGAAGGTCGACCCTATGGTTGACCTGGGGGTCGAACTGGTCATTTTTTTTCTGTTCTAGACTGGGCTGTTTTCTGATTTTTCGCTGGAACTTTGGGAGGTCATAACTCCTTCATACAGACTCCGATTTTTGAAAACTCAGACTCTATTTCATATAAAATTTCGAGAGGAACGCAATGGTGATGTCCATTTTACTTAATTCCTGATATTTAAATTAAATATCCTTATTTTACTATCTTCTCCGTTACACACACTATTATCGAATAAATTTTTCTTCTCTTCCATGTATTAATTAATTCTCATTATACATCACCATTATTTAACTATATAAACATATTTTCATAAATTTTATTTCATTTTTGATTATATTAAAAATGCGAGGTGTTACATTTTGCTAAATAAATGGTATTTGTATCTTACATACATTGATTCTAACAGAATGTCATTTTTATCTTACATAACATATTCTAAAAAAATGCTATTTTTATTTACATAACATATTTCTGACAAGAATGTCATTTTTATTCTAATAAAACATTTCTAACAAGAGTGATGTTTCTATTCTAAATAAACATTTCTAACAAAAGTGATGTTTTTATTCTAAATAAACATTTTATACAACAAAAATGGCGTTTTTACAATGCTAACATTTTATACAATAAAAATGGTGTTTTTATAATGCTAACATTTTATACAACATAAATGGTGTTTTTATAATGTTAACATTTTATACAACAAAAATGGTTTTTTTTATAATGCTAACATTTTTAACTAAAATGTCAATTTTATTCTAATGTAACATTTCTAACTAAAATTTCATTTTATTTCTAATGCAACATTTTATAACAAAATGTGATCTTTATTTCTAGTATAGAATTTTTAACAAAAATGACATTTCTATTTACAACCTATGATTCTAACTAAATTTCATATTTTTTTTACAACTATGATTATACTTAGATGTCATATTTGATTTACAAAGTATGATTCTAACTAAATATCATGTTTTATTCACAACATATGATTATAACTAAATGCCACATTTGATTTACAAAATATATTTCTACTGTGATCATGTAACACCCTGTATTTTCTATGTTTATTGAAGTAACGAGTTAAAGAATACTTAATTTTAAGAGTAAGAACTGAGGGAAATGGGTTACGATATTGCGTTCTTTCGGAATTCTACTTGAGACATAGTCCGAGTCTGCGTGAATCAGACTCCGTATGAAGAAGTTATGGAGTTCAGAAGATTTCATCTTAAATCGGAATTAAATATAAATAATAACTAAATCGGAAGAGCAGTTCGAATTTCGAATTTAGGCAAAAGAGGCTAAGCGGAAAAATTCCCGCTCAGGGGGTCGACCCCCCCGAGGGAGTCGAAATAGGTGTCAACTGCCCTATATGGGAGTCGACATAGGTGTCGACCCCCCTTTAGTGGTCGACTCCTGTATTCTGATCCGAACAGTGACGATTTCTGACTCGCTGCTGAGTCACTAGGGCATAGGTGGCGGTTTCTGGATAGCTCTATCTGGTCTGGAAGGTTCTGATTGCTTCTAGATTGATCTTACGGCTCACATAAATCTAAACTTCTATATAAACAACCCCAACCCTCAACCCTAAACCACACAATTTCATTCCAAGGAACCGTCATGGTGTCCATGGTCAACCTAGCATAGTCACAATTCTTCTCCAACTAGAAAGCAAGTTAGAAGCTACGAATCAAATCCAAATAAAGAATCAATAGTCTACATCAAAGGATAGCTTTTCAGTTTAAGTAAACAGATCCCAGAATACAGATGCCAGAAAACAAGATTTTTCTTTTGTTTGTAAGTTTAGTTATTCTTTAGATGTGAACAAATAAAAGTCATGATTTGTAATAAAGCGAAACTAGAACTGTGCCTAGTTGAAAGAAAATGGTGATGTTGATTCATGTCTATTCTTGTGACAATTCTATCATATATGGCTATGAGACTATTATGGTTTATTGGACTTATCATGTTGTATGTTAAACCAATCATGTATTATATAAATTTGGTGACTCTTTCTATGTTACATGCAAGTTTATAGGCTAAGTCATGTTCATATATGCCTATAGGTTTAGATCTACATCCTTATATGTTTAGATCTATGTTAATTTGATCCAACTCAAATTCAAGTTCACATTTACATGCCTAACTGGATTTGTGTACTTCTATGTAAGTTCCTGTTCATATGCTTAAGATTCATGTTAATTAGATCTAAAATGCAAGTTCATTGTTCTATGCCAAATTTATATGTCACATGTTTAGTTAGATCCATATTTTTTTATGTTATTGGAATGGTACATGCTCTTTTCTTTTCCTTTTTGATTATGAGTTAGGCTAAGTTGCGAGCCTAACGTTCTATGTGAATTATGCGAACGTATAACGGGGGTAACGTTGGGAAAAACATTAAATTACATATTATTTGCATAGTTTGGCTCATAATCATGTAAATGATTAGTAGCATGAAATGGTATAATTTATATACCTAAAAATTATGAACATGATTTAGAGGGCAAAATGGGGCATGACTTGGATGACAAAAATTATGGATAATTTACATATAAATATGAAGGTTAAATATGTAAATTAAGTAAAAGACGAATATGCCTAACCTGAGGTTAGATTGAGTTACGGTGTAAGACTGCCCGGAACCGCCCGGCACCTCCAGCAACCGTAACAATATAGAACTAATGTGAGAGGTTACCGCATTATGCCCAAAAGAACCTGAGGTTAGATTGAACTGCGGTGTAAGACTGCCCAGAACTGAACGACACATATAGCAACCGCAACAATATAGATCTAATGTGAGAGGTTGGTGCTTTAATGAATGAATTAAAGCCAAGGAACAGACAGGCTAAGAAGGCAGGGTTAAGTTAATTAAGGCAACACTTAACCAATACAACATGTTAACTAAACTGATGGGTAGGGTAAGGTTAATTTGAGAACACTTAACCATTTTAACATGTTGATTAGGAAACCCAAGTAATGGTGACCCATTTCAGAAGTAACCCACATAGATGTATCATGGTACCCTGAACTAGGCAGGGTGGGGCATGATTACTGAGCTGATTATAAGCGGTCAAAACAATGGGGAGTGGTGCGTCAGTGTAGGTTCCGACGGAGTGCGAGGGTGCACGTACTCCGAAGTGGAAAAAGCAGGCAATGGGCATTAGTAGTTATACACTGTGCATCTTGAATTGTGTCGGGTTACCACCATAGGATTTGATACACCCTATGGTCTGACCAGCACAAGTATCTACAATCAGGGGTGGCGAATGACACAAGTAGTAAACGTATATGAGTAGGAGCCGATCGATAAACGGGATCACTTTGTTATGAACACGTAAGGCTGGTTGAAACAATAGTCAGTAGGTGCAAAGAAATAGAAATGAGTGCAATAGTATATTCAGTTTAACTTGCCTTATCTTGCCTTATGTTATCTTGTTATTCTGGTATTGTCCTATTTTCGGTTTATTCATGTCATTATCCTTTTTCTTGTTCTCATGCTGAAAAATCACTGGATTTACCATACTTATGTCTGACCCGTTTTTCTTTCGTCTTGTTTTCTACCTTTTTCCCCCTAGGTCCGCAGGGAGGGAATAATTCAGCTTAGTTCAGATCATTTCCAGCTTGAAGAGAGTAGATATATTGCTTGGATTTTCTTTTCTTGGGCTATGGCTTTGAATACACTCTTATTAGTTATTTATGCTGCCTTATTGTTATTTTATGCTTCTTTATGTTTTAATCAAGACATAGATTTTGTTGTAATAATTTGGAAGTTGGTTTGAGACAGTTGTTGTAATATTTTGACTGAACCACGTGCTTATGAAATAAATTTAGTTTTTCCGCTGTTTATATGTATGTCTTGTAAATTATCTGTATTTTTTTTTACCTAAAATGCTTCACTGAAGTTAAGGCATTCCCTTTGTGAGTGGCCTTAACAGAGGTGGGGTGTTTCACTTGGTATCAGAGCTGACAGTTTACCAGATCAGATAAAAGTTTTTGAAAACCATTTTTCAAAAAGAAGTTTAAAGAAGCATTTTCAAGAGAAGTGTTGTTTTATTTAAAAGGCATAACCCCCAAAGCCATATGCACTATCTTTCTATCCGTTGTTTTGAATATTTTCTTTTTCATTTCAGCATGTCTAGGGATCTTAATCTTCCAGAGGGCGTACCGGTACCTGGCTAGTTCAGAAGGTACCGAGAGGCTAGGGCGAATGATGCAGGCCCAGCAGTCGTTCCTCCTCCCCCAGCTGCAGCCATTACTCCTCCACCACGTGCAAATTCTTTCTCGAAGATATGTAGAGACTTTCGAGCCATGGGTGGAAATAACTTTAATGGAATTGAATCATTCGTGGAAGCAAGAAACTAGCTCATAGAAACCGAAAATTTGATTGTTATCTTCGAAGCGGACGACAGGCAGAAGATATAGTTGGCCGTATGGTTGCTTAAAGACGAAGCCTCTTATTGGTGGGAAGTTACTAATGCTGAGAGACCAGTTGAAACTTGAATGGATTTCAGAATGAGGTTTGAAATGAAATTCCTCTAACAAGCTGAACAAAGCTTACAGATGGAGAAGTTCTTAGCTCTCAAACAGGGAAGTATGTCGATCAAGGAATACATCAACCAATTCAACCAGCTGGTTAGATTCAGACTGGAGTTAGTGAACACTCAACATAAGAAGGCTCTCCGTTTTGTTAAAGGGTTTAATGAGCCACTGCACAGCCTAGCTATGTCCCATATACCTATGGGTGCGACTTATGAGCGACTGGTGGACATGGCACTGTTACAGGAGGAAGAAAAGGATGGCAAGAAAGAGGAAAAGATGGAAATACCTCAAGATAAGAAAGTGGAGGCATCACAGAATAAGAAGACGGATTCCAAGAAGGGCGGGAAGAATAACAAACCTCATGACAAGAGGAAGTGTAATTTTTGTGGCATTCTTGGACATCTGATTAAGGACTGCAGAAAGAAGAAGAGGAGGATGGGTGGTTGTTTTCAGTGCGGCGAGACATGACACATGACTAAGGACTGCCCAAGAAAGCAAGGGCAAGGGCAGAGGACTGGATCTACTTCTGGAGGGCAGGTTCACGCTCTCATAGCACCTCTGCAAGAATGAGGTAGAAATATTTCTGTTGAGAAATTAGTTTATCTTTTTGATCATCCTGTTCGTACACTCTTTAATTCTGGAGCATCGCACTCTTTTATATCTACTACTTTAGTTGAATCTCCGCACCTAGACACCAGTATAGTAGAGGATACCTTGGTTGTTTCAAATCCAATTGGGGGCTTGGCTTATTTATCAATGATTTGTTTGGATTTGGAAATTTCTATACTAAGCGTTGGGTTTAGTTGTAATGCCTATGTTTTGGGCATCACAGGCTATGGGTTGATTCTAGGCATGGATTGGTTATCCAGTAATGGTGCCATCCTCGATTGTGAAAAGAGAGTGGTTAAACTTATGACTCACCTCGGTAACACTCTCGAAATTTCTTGTAATCCCATGAATCCTGTTATGCTTAGCTACTTAGAATCTCTTGATGCGTCTGTTGAAAACTTGCAGTCTGTTAGAGTAGTCTGTGAATACTCGAATGTCTTTGAAGAGGTGACGGGCTTATCTCCGAAGCGGGGGATAGACTTCCGCATGTACCTTGTTGATAATGCAAAACCCATTGCTCTACCCGTTAGACACATGGCTCCAATGGAAAGGAAAGAGCTCAGCAAGCAAGTTAAAGAGTTTCTTGAAAAGGGGTTTATAAGGCAGAGTATTTCTGAATGGGGTGCTCCAGTGGTGTTTGCAACTAAAGAAGATGGTTCACTTTGCCTATGCGTTGACTATAGGGAGCCAAACAAGCTAACCAAGAAGAATAGGCACCCACTTCCAAGAATAGACGACTTGTTTGATCAACTTGTAGGTGCATCGGTTTTCTCCCAACTAGATCTGGCTACTGGGTTTCATCAGCTAAGAGTGGCTGAAGACAGCACTGATAAGACTGCGTTCAGAACCTTCAGATGGTTTCTTCGAATGGCTTGTCATGCCTTTCGGCTTGACAAACGCACTCGCTTATTTCGTTGACTTGATGAGAAGGGTGTTCAGGGAGTTCCTTAATAAGTTTGTAGTGGTCTTCGTGGACGACATTTTGATTTTCTCGAAGAGTGAGGAAGAGCATGCTTTGCATTTAAGGGAAGTCATGGATACTCTTCGTGCACATCAGCTGAAGGCAAAATTCTCCAAATGCCATTTCTGGAGAGAAGAAGTAAGATTTCTTGGACATGTGGTGTCCAAAGAGGGATATCTGTGGACCCCGCAAAAGTAGTTGCGGTGCATGATTGGAAGGTTCCGCAGAATGCAACCGAAGTCCGAAGCTCTCTCAAGCTACCGGGCTTTTACAGAAAGTCTATTAAAGACTTTGCGAAAATCTCAGCCCCACTTACAAGGTTGACGAAGAAGAACCTAACTTTCGCTTGGGATTTCGATTGCGATGTTGCTTTCCAACGTTTGAAAAGGGCTCTAACAACAGCCCCAGTATTGACATTGCCTGACGGGAGAAAATTGCTTACAGTATACACGAACGCATGCGGTACAGGATTAGGCACTGTCTTGATGCAAGAAGGCAAGGTAGTTTGTTACGGGGGAAGGCAATTGAAGGTACATGAGAAGAACTACCCAACTCATGATTTGGAGCTAGATGCCATTGTTTTCGCTCTTAAGTCATGGCGTCATTACCTTCTAGGAGAAAAGTTTGAAATGTTTACTAACCATAAATCATTAAAGTACATTTTCTCACAGAAAGATCTTAACTTAAGACAACAAAGGTGGATGGAGTTCCTTGCCTCATATGATTTTGAGATTTCCTATACCCCTGGCAAGGGAAATGTGGTAGCAGACGCCTTGAGTAGAAAGAAGATGACCTTAAGTCCTCTCTTTGTAGAAAGCCAAAGCTTGGAGTACATAAAAAACTTTGACTTTAGACCCTCCTCTGAATTTGTACCTGGTTTGTTAGCATCGCTAGAAGTGAGACCTACTATTTTGGACTCAATAGGAACCACGCAACATGAAGACCCTCAGCTAGTTGATGTAATGGATAATCTATTTAGGGGTGAGACTTCTAGCCACCTCAATAGATACTCCATCGATGATAAGGGTTGGTTGAGGCAGGTTTGAAGACTATGCGTCTCACAAGCAAGGGATTTGGTGAAGACGGTTCTCGAAGAAGCACACCATTCTAAGTTGACCATACACCCAGGTGGAGACAAGATGTATAAAGGCATAAAAAAGGTTTTCTTTTGGATTGGCATGAAGAGGGATGTAGCTGAGTTCATCGCTAAGTGCTTGATGCCAGCAAGTCAAGGTAGAGCAGAAGAAGCCTGGTGGTTTGCTTCATCCTCTAGAGGTCCCACAGTGGAAATGGGATAGCATTTCCATGTACTATATTGATGGACTGCCTAGGTCAAGAAGGGTCAATACCAGTATTTGGGTAATAGTGGACAGGCTCACAAAAAGCGCTCACTTTATACCGGTTAAGAGTAGGAGGACTGCCTCATCGTTAGCATCCATTTATCTTAAAGAAGTAGTTCGACTGCATGGGATACCCACTAGCATAGTGAATGATCGAGAACCTATCTTTACGAGCGAGTTTTGGAGGAGTTTGCAAGAGGCTATAGGCACACAGTTATGCTTAAGCATGGCCTATCACCCCCAAACCGATGGTATGATGGAAAGGGTGAATAGAGTATTAGAAGACCTCTTGAGATTATGCATTCTTGACTTTGGAGGAACATGGGGAGGATCATCTTCCTTTGGTGGAATTCGCTTACAACAATAGCTACCAAGCCACCATAGGCACGGCACCCTTTGAAGCTCTATATGGAAGACCATGCCGATCACCAACTTGTTGGTGGGAGTCTACAGACAAGCTCCTACTTGGGCCAGACATGATCAGAGAAACTTCAGAAAAGGTGGACTTGATACGTAGACAAATGCAAACTGCCTAAGATAGACAGAAGTCCTACACAGACAAAAGAAGGTCCGACCTAGAGTTTGAGGTTGGAGATAGGGTGTTCCTTAAAATATCTTCTTTGAGGAATGTCATTCGCTTTGGATCCGTAGGAAAGTTGGCACCAAGATTTGTAGGACCATTTCTATCATTGAAAGGATTAGGACGATGGCTTACAGAGTAGAGATACCCGAAAGACTGGCTGGAGTTCATAATGTTTTTCATGTTTCTCAACTACGAAAGTGCTTACATGAGTCTGCGGAAGTTGTGGAGCCAAGTATACTAGAGGAAGTAGAAGTGGAACAAGAAGCGACTGTGAGAAGAGTTCCGACTCGTATCTTGGGTACAGAAGTCAAAAAGCTACGCAACCGTGAAGTCAAGCTTGTTAAAGTTCAAGGGGGTAATGCTGAGGAAGACGCGAATCGGGAAACTGAGGAAAAGATACGTGCAGCCTACCGTTTTCTTTTTAAGGGTACATCCTTGATCTCTTTTTCCATAAGTTTATACATGCTTGTATCTACCTTTTTTAAGTATAGCTCCTCGGTCCTATTCATTATCCTTAGGTAGAAACCAATGGATGTAAACATGTATTTGAAACATGTTATGATTAATGGTTGCAAGCGGTTGCTAGTGGTTGCTCGTGGGTGCATATACACACACAATAGGTGTTAGATCGGCTCAGTCACTTTCATGTTGCATATGCATATATGTATTTGTATATGGATTGAAACTGGTATGTTATCATATAAACGTTGCATTCGTATGAATGATTGTGCACTCATGTTGAAAGTATGATTAGGAATAATTGCATACATAATGGACTCATGGCACTGACATAATTTGCATTAAGGAGGTCAACTGAATCAGTAGACCACCTGATTTTGCATTAGACAAGGACATATACACACACTATACATACATTCATGAAAGCATTAGAAATCCTTTTTAAGGACAATGGATGCCTATGTTTGATGGTTGAGTAGATGGGCGATTGGATGATAGGCTATACGTTCTTCTTGACTTAAAGATTTCGGGGACGAAATCCTTTAAGGAGGGGAGAATGTAACACCCTGTATTTTCTAAGTTTATTGAAGTAACGAGTGAAAGAATACTTAATTCTAAAAGTAAGAATTGAGGGAAACAGGTTACGTCATTGCGTTCGTCTCAGAATTCTACTTGAGATAGAGTCCAAGTTTGTGTGAATCGGACTCCGTATGAAGAAGTTATGGAGTTTAGAAGATTTCATGTTAAATCGGAATTAAATATAAATAATAATTAAATCAGAAGAGCAATCCGAATTTCAAATTTAGGAAAAAGAGGCTGAGCGGAAAAATTCCCGTTCAGGGGGTCGACCCCCTCTAGGGGGAGTCAACATAGGTGTCGACCCCCATGTCGACCCCCTATAAGGAAGTCGACATAGGTGTCGACCCCCTTGTAGGGGTCGACTCCTGTATTCTGATCCGAACAGTGACGATTTCTGACTCACTGCTGAGTCACTAGGACATAGGTGGTGGTTTCTGGATAGCTCTATCTGGTCAGGATGGTTCTGATTGCTTTTAGGTTGATCTGACGGCTCACATAAATCTAAACTTCTATATAAACAACCCTAACCCTTAACCCTAAACCACACAATTTCATTCCAAGGAACCGTCATACTGTCCATGGTCAATCTAGCATAGCCACCATTCTTCTCTAACTAGACAACAAGTTAGAAGCTAAGAATCAAATCCAAATTAAAAAACCAATAGTCTACATCAAAGGATAGCTTTTCAATTTCAGAAAACAGATCCCAGAAAACGAGAATTTTCTTTTGTTTGTAAGTTCAGTAATTCTTTAGATGTGAGCAAATAAAAGTCGTGATTTGTAATCAAGCAAAACTAGAATTGTGCCTAGTTGTAAGAAAATGGTGATGCTGATCCTGGTCTATTCTTGTGACAATTCAATCATATATGCCTATGAGACTATTGTGGTTTATTGGACTTATCATGTTGTACGTTAAACCAATCATATATTATATAAATTTGGTGACCCTTTCATGTTATGTTACATGCAAGTTTATAAGCTAAGTTATGTTCATATATGCATATAGGTTTACATCTACATCCTTATATGTTTAGATCTATGTTAATTTGATCCAACTCAAATGCAAGTTCACATTTACATGCCTAATTGGATTTGTGTAATTCTATGTAAGTTCCTGTTCATATGCTTAAGATTCATGTTAATTGGATCTAAAATGCAAGTACATTGTTCTATGCCAAATTTATATGTCACATGTTTAGTTAGATCCATATTTTTTTTATGTTTTTGGAATGGTACATGCTCCTTTCTTTCCCCTTTTGTTTATGAGTTAGGCTAAGTTGCAAGCCTAACGTTCTATGTGAATTATGCGAACGTATAACGGTGGTAACGTTGGGAAAAACATTAAATTACATATTATTTGCATAGTTTGGCTCATAATCATGTAAATGATTAGTAGCATGAAATGGTATATTTTATATACCTAAAAATTATGAACATGATTTAGAGGGTAAATGGGGCATTACTTGAATGACAAAAATTATGGATAATTTACATATAAATGTAAAGGGTAAATATGTAAATTAAGTAAAAGACGAATATACCTAACCCGAGGTTAGATTGAGTTACGGTGTAAGACTGCCCGGAACCGCCCGGTACCTCCAACAACCGTAACAATATAGATCTAATGTGAGAGGTTAGCGCATTAAGCCCAAGAGAACCCGAGGTTAGATTGAGTTGCGGTGTAAGACTGCCCGGAACCGACTGGCACATCCAGCAACCGCAACAATATAGATCTAATATGAGAGGTTGGTGGTTTAATGAATGAATTAAAGCTAAGGAACAGGCAGGCTAAGAAGGTAGGGTTAAGTTAATTAAGGCAACACTTAACCAATACAACATGTTAACTAAATTGATGGGTAGGGTTAGGTTAATTTTAGAACACTTAACCACTTTAACATGTTGATTAGGAAACCCTAGTAACGGGGACCCATTTCAGTAGTAACCTACATAGATGTATCATGGTACCCTGAATTGGGCAGGGTAGGGCATGATTACTAGGCTGATAATATGCGGTCAAAACAACGGCGGGTGGTGCGTCAGTGTAGGTTTCGACGAAGTGTGGGCGTGCACGTACTCCGGAGTGGAAAAAGCAGGCACTGGGCATCAGTAGTTATACACTGTGCATCTTGAATTGTGTCAGGTTGCCACCATAGGATTTGATACACCCCATGGTGGGACCAGCACAGGTACCTACAATCAAGGGGGGCCGAATGACACAAGTAGTAAACGTTTACGAGTAGGAGTCGATCGATAAGCGGGATCACTTTGTTATGAACACGTGAGGCTGGTTGAAACAATAGTCAGTCGGTGCAGAGAAATAGAAATGGGTGCGATAGTATATTCAGTTTAACTTCCCTTATCTTGCCTTATGTTATCTTGTTATTCTGGTATTGCCCAATTTTTGGTTTATTCATGTCATAAACCTTTTTCTTGTTCTCATGCTGAACAATCACTGGACTTACCAGACTTATGTCTTACCCGTTTTTCTTTCGTCTTCTTTTCTTCCGTTTCCCCCCAGGTCCGCAGGGAGGGAATACTTCAGCTTAGTTCAGACCATTTCCAGCTTGAAGAGAGTACATGTATTGCTTGGATTCTCTTTTCTTGGGCTATGGCTTTGGATACACTCTTATTGAGGATTTATGCTGCTTTATTGTTATTTTATGCTTCTTTATGGTTTAATCAAGACAGAGATTTTGTTGTAATAATTTGGAAGTTGGTTTGAGACAGTTGTTGAAATATTTTGACTGAGCCACGTGCTTATGAAATAAATTTAGTTTTTCTGCTGTTTATATGTTTGTCTTGTAAATTATCTTTATCTTTTACCTAAAACGCTCCACCGAAGTTAAGGTATTCCCTTTGTGAGTGACCTTAACAGAGGTGGGTTGTTTCAGATCATATTTCTAATGTAATCATTTTCTAAGGTAATCATATTTCTAATGAAATGATTTTTGTAATGTACAATAAAAATATGATTTTTATTATTTAAATAAATTTCTTAACAAAAAATAAATATTTTTCTAATTTACATGTACAATAAATAGGATTTTTATTGTCCAAATTTTAACACACATGAATATTTTTCTACATACGATAAAAATATGATTTTTATTGTCTACACGAATCTTATTGATTCATACTTAAAATAAAAATATGATTTTATTTGTCTAAACATGTTCTTACTAAACATGTACATTTTTCTGACATACACAATTCAAACCAGCCACTAATCACAATCACAAACAATCGATTCAAATTTTAGATAACACATAAATGGATTTCACATTGCAGTAAATATAAATAAATTTTATTTAAAAATTCAGAAATCTCACCATCATTTTAGTTCTGTACAGTTCAAATTTTGAATTCCCCAAATTCTAATTCGCTCCGTTTCAGATCTGGTTTGTTCCATCATCTAGATCTTGATTTTTTTGATTCCAACGTAACAGATTTCGTTCGATTCCGAAGTCGTATGATAAAGTTACGATATTATTTACATTTGATAACAAAATTGAAATAATTAGTCATTTAATTGAACTAATTACATCATTTATCCCCTAATCCTTCTTCCTCCTATCGTCTTCTTCCTCGTTCTACTGTAAAGGAGAACCCCAAATCGCAAGCTCAAACCACCCCCATCACACGCCCATTTAGACCCCTAGTCGCCGATCCAACACCGCATCCTCGAAGCCCAGAACCTTATCCACATCTGTCGATGACCACCTTGACACTCGCACCCTCCCAGCTCATGGAAAACATGACCAAATGCTCCCCCTTTGTGCTCTTTGATTTTGTCTTTATAATTTTAGAGAATTACTGTGTGGATTAAGGGAAACAATGGTTGGAATCCCTAAACGTTTCAACCATTGAACAATAAGATGGCGGCTGAGTTTGTTAGTGTTAGGGTTTTGATTTGTTTAAGGTTATTTATAATATTTTAATAATTTAATTCCTTGTTTTCCAGAAAAGCCCATTAACTTATACTAGCTCCAAATTCATCCCAAACAATATTGCCCCTACCCAAATACCCACCTTCCGGATGCAATGGAATAGGTCCTGTCAGCCCATTTGATTGTCTCAGCCCACTTTTCTTTATTTTAAAATATAAATCATTTTAATATTTAATTTGATCCTACATTTTAATTTACAAGGGCTACACACTAACTCTAAAAATTATAGAAAAATTATATCTACCTTTGTTTTGACGATACAGTCCTAACAAAATTAATGTCATTGAATTTGGAGACCGTTTGAAAAATGACCATTTTCCGGTCGATCCAAATTGACTGAAATTGACAAAATACGTTTTCTTTTTCCACGCTCACATATTAATTCCAAAAATTATGAAAATTGGAATCTAATAATAATTTGAAATTTCAGATCCAACAAAAGTGGTTTCATCAAAAACGGAGTTCGTTTGCAAAATGACTATTTTTAAGGGCTATATATTATATTAAATTCTACAACGACTATTCTGAATATTCAACTAGCCATAACTTTTGATTCCTGTTATGAAATTTCAATTTTTCGGATTCGTTGGAAAGATATTTTTAAATAGATTCTTATATTTTTGGTTTCACCAAAATCCGATTTATTTTGCATCTTGTACAGTCAGTCAAAGTTCAAATTCAAAATTTCAAACTACCTTGCTATTTCTAATTCCTTTTATAATCAAAATAAATATATACGTTCTAACTTCGATTTAAAATAAATTTTTAGTCAGTCTTATTTAAATTGAATTATTTAAATATTTAAAATCCATTCAAATTTCTAAACTAAAAATTTTAAATTGGTTCCAAATTTCCGGGTTGTTTCATTTTCCAAAGAAAAGTCTTCCAGTTTTAATATATTAAATTGGAATGGAATGGAATTCGATTTGGTAATAATCGAAGTGAACTTCTGTGGAGGAAAACTGTTACTATATATGGAATTTAAAAGGCTTTGTCGTTATTCCATTTATATTATCGGTTGAATATGGAAGTTTATATCAATTATATATATATATATATATATATATATATTGATCTGTTTTCCGTAAGATTCCATAAATAATGGAATGTGATTTGGATTTATCGTGAACTGTGTTTTAAATGACATTAGTTCTTTAACCTAGTTAAAGATAATATTAATTTTTTAACTTTGAATAATCATTAAGTAATGATTTTTGAGATTAAAACTGAATTAGAGTTTAATGAATCTTTAATTAGATTGGAATGTGAATGAGATAATTAAATTTATCGAATTCATGAAATGACCGAGAATGGAGTATAATTTTTTTTTCTCCAAGCGATAGTTAAATCTTTAATTAGATTTGAATGTGAAATTGTAACACCCCAAATTTTCTGTAAACTGTAAATTAACAAATTAAAGTATAATTAATTCTAAATGAAAGAATTAAGGGAAACGGGTTACGCCATTGCGTTCGTCTCAGAATTATGCTTGAGACAGAGTCTAAGTTTGCGGGAATCAGACTCCGTATGAAGGAATTATGACCTCCGGAAGTTTCAGAATTCATTTTTAAAGTTAAAACTGTTCAAAATTTAGTTCGAATATCGAATTCAGACCCAAAATGGGCTGGGCGGGAAAATTCCCGCCCACGCACCAGGTCGACCATAGGGTCGCCCTGGGGGTCGACCTGGGTGACCAGGTCGACCATAGGGTCGTCCTGGGGGTCGACCTGCCAAGTCGAGCTGGTTTGGCCCTAGTTGGCCTGGTCGGTTTCTGGTCGAATTTCTGAGCTTTGCTGTGTCACTAGGGCTGATTTGTCACATTCTGTTTGGCTCCTCTCGAAGTGAATGGTCTAGATTCATCTATGATCATCTGACGGCTCAAATCAATCTGAAATTCTATATAAACAACTTAAGACTCCAACCTAAATTCACATAAAAAAATTAGAGATTGAGCCGCCATGCTATCGGGAGAAAATTGAGAGGAGCCTCCACTTGTAGAAAAGCTTAGAGACAAGCCAAAATTAAAGTTAAAACAAGAATCAAATCAACGTTGTCTACCCAAAGGAAAGCAATTCAAATTCAGAATTCAGAAATCAGAAAACAAGACCGTCGTTTGTTGTAAGTATAGTGATTTTTCCGATGTGAATAAAAGTTAGGATTTGATTCGATGTAAAATGGAAATATAATTGTGTTATTGTGTAACAACGATGTTAATTCATACCTATGTATTGAAATGATTGTGGTATTGTGATGTTTGTGGTATAGTTGAATTGATATTAATCCTATTGTACATTTAGAATCACATGAAAGTTGTATAGTTCATGTTGTAATCGACACCTATATGTTTATCTGATTATACAGGTTGTATGTGATTAAGATTTCATGTATATATATGAATAACCTCTATGCCTAAGTTCATATACATGCTAATATGTTTATAAAAAAGTTGCAAAGTCAATAATTGGATCCATGCCAAGATCCGCTTTAATACATGTTTCATGTGTAGTTGGACATATGATTGGATCTAGTTCACTCATGCAATGAAATCATATATATACTTTATGAACATGTCATATTCTTATGCTAGTGATGTTCGATGTTATGCCTAGATCTAAACATGTTTAGGCTTATATTGTCTAAATCATATGTTAATTCATGTGACACCTATTTGGTTAGACCCCTATTTCAATCAAGTCCACATGTATGTAAATTTACTTAGCCTATGTTGCAAGTTCACACCTATGATATTCATATTGACTACTTTGCAAGTTCACACCTATGATGTTCATATTGATATGCCAAGAATGCCAAGTTTGCACCTATGTCATGTTTATGTTTATGAATTCCCTTATGCCAATTTTGTGTGAGCTAAATTAGGCTAAGTTTTTAGCCTAATATTATATGTTAAAAACCATGCGAACGACAATTAGGCTATGATTGTTAGCCTAATATATAGACGTGGTAACATTGGGAAAATTGGTAACCTGACATAAATTGGTAAAAATATATGAAATTAGCATGTTTGTCACATGAAAAAATTGGTGGCATTTAAATGGTATAAATCCTTATACCAAAAATGTTAAACTTGGAAAGTGGGCCACAATATTTAATTGTTGACAAATTTACATATAATAAGTAATAAAGACAAATTTGTAAATTTAGAAAATACAAGTATGCTTAACACGAGGTTGGATTGAGTTGTGATGTAAACCTGCCCGGACCCGCCCGGCTGTCCAGTAGTCACAACAATACCTATCCAATATGGATGGTTAAGCATTGAGCCCAATAAGGACCCGAGGTTAGACTGAGTTACGGTGTAAATCTGCCCGGAACCGACTGGCACATCTAGTAAACATAACAATACCTGTCTAATGTAAGTGGTCGGTGCTTTAAAATGCTAAGGACAGACAAGTCAGGATGGTAGGGTTATGTTAACTAAAACACTTAACCAATTCAACATGTTAATTAAACTGATGGGTAGGGTTCAGTAAATACAGACACTTAACCACTTAACATGTTTGACTAGAAAACCCTAGTAACAGGGACCCATTTCAGCGGTAACCCAATTAGGTATCATGGTACCCTGAAACTAGGCAGTGTGGGGCACGATTACTAGGCTGATTGTAAGCGGTCAAAAGCGACGGCGGTGGATGCAACAGTGTGGGTTCTAATGGAGTGCGGGCGTGCACAAACTTTAGAGCAGACAAACAAGGCACTAGGGCACTAGTAGTATAACCTATGCATTCTAGAGTTGTGTGGGGCCGCCACCATGGGACCTGATACACCCCATGGTGGGACCAGCATAGGTATCTACAATCTTTGGGAGCCGTAAGACACAGATGATTATGCGAGTAGGAGCGGATCTTTAGAAAGGGTGTAACGTCTCGCATTTTCATCGGTTTGTATTTGAATATTTAAATCAGTTTAAATACTGAAATCGTAATATAAGTGGATTTATATATTGATTAAAATGAAGTTGAACGTATAAAAATACATATATTTAACATAATCGAGCTCATAACGACGCTGCAGTTCGTAATTTAACATTTTGAACTTCAACTGAGTGTACATGACTCGTTACAAACCGGATTTCTTCGAAACAAGAAGCGTTGGAATCTGTTGAATTGTGTCTTCCTAACAGAAGTGAAAAATAAAGATTTCACGTTATAGATTTCGAGATATATCCAAATCAAATATTCAAATAGTCGATGTAGAATCGTTTATCGACCATAACGGTTTATTTGAAATAACTAGATATCGGTTCGAATCTGAACCAGGTTCTTTTGAGACGTAGTGATAATTTAATTTTTAGAATTTTTCTGTAATCTTTAATTAATTAAATATGCAACTTTTTATTTGGAGTATTTTGCACCATATATCAATATTTCAGGGTTTCACAATATGGGTTAAACTACCGATATTATTATATTTTTGGGATCGTGGCACCTCGCTGGACACGATTGTACTCTTACTGTTGTCTGTAGACATGAACGAAAATTTAAGTAACGAACACTGATATCATTTAAACCTTAACTAACAATTGTACATCATTTAAAACAACCAGAAAAGGGAGACTTTTCCCTTTCCTTCTGGACTGTTTTCTCGTCACCCTATTGCTATTCACAAGTCACAAAACCCAACCCTATTTAATGCTCTGTAATGATAAATCCTATCATTTGTTAAAGTCGAAATATCTTCCTACATATCCCCATGCTTTCAAATAAAAGAATGTTGCACTGAGCTACACACATGCCTGGTTTCATATAGCTTTAATCTATAATGTAAAATCAAGACAATCTATACCCAGTCATATCGGTAACCAAGAAAAAACATGCATATTGTGCACCAAAATTTGTCAACTCCTACATATTGTTGTTTAGCCCACCAGACTACCCTAAGCTAAGTAATGGTCCTTCCCGTATTATCAAATCACACACACAGACTACTATATACACAGGCATGCCTATCTAAAAGCAGACAAACCACATGACTACCCAAACATCACGAGACTGATCACGCAACAATGTATTTTCAAATCCTAGTTACCCTAATGCAGTACAACAACAGATCCCTGCTCACCCTACTTGCTTCATATCAAAGGAAAAGTACTCACCACATGCCTAAGAAGAAAATAAGCCCTATCCTATATACCTAATACTTGACGCCCAAGTATTGAAATCACTATATATACGAGCGTATCCTCCAGTTGCTAACTCCACCGAGAACTCTCGGCGAGGGCCCAATATTAAAATTAAAACGAGATACCACTCTAAAAAAAATACAAATCGAAACATGTGTGAAGGGGAAAGAGAGGGCAAGGCGTTAGTGTATGTGAGTGGGCACACTGTGTATATGTTGGAGTGCATGGAGTTTGATGGAGAAAAAGGCTTGCGGTCATTCTTGTTTGAAGGGGAGGGGCCGAATGCATGTACAGTACAGCTCATCCACAAAGATAAAAAAATGGAAGAAATAGAAGTGAGGACGTGTGAATATGAAGGAAGACTTGGTGATCCGTGTATGAAGACTGCAGGTGGGTCTTGGAGTTGGCTTGAGCACTGGAAGGTCGGTTTTTACATGGATTCGCTGAAGACAAAACATGAAAAGGGGGGACGTGAACAAAGAAGGGACGTGGGTGCATATGGAGTGTTGGATGGCAAAACAGTTGCTGCTTTCACGAAAAGGAGAGGGGAGTATTCTGTATGTATGGTACACACGTGGAGAGAGTTAGGGAGTTTGGGGAATATTGCTGAAGTAAAGGGATTCACTTGCGGAATCACATGAATGAATGGAAATGCGAAGATGCTAGTGTAGCACGGTGATGTACTGATGTAGAGTGAGGAGTGCACACAATGTTGAAGACTAGTGCTAGGAATGCACAAGGACGGTAAGGTGGGTTCGGACAAGTGTGTACGCACCGAAGAGAAGGGATTGAAAAGGCGAGTGACTGTAGGAGGAGATGCGTTGGCAAATAACTTTTGTTCATAAAGTAGAGATGAAGGCGCTCTTTGTTGTGAAGGCAGATGGTGGTTTTAACTTTTAACGGTGGAGTTGGCTTTGATTTAGTGAAGGAACTAAGGAGATGCAAATATTTTGAAGTGTTTTGTCGAGGATAAGGAAGAAAGGAGGGCAAACATGAGGCGACTGCATGGATGGGAACAGCCGTGTATATGAGGGAAGCTTGCTGACGGTGCGCGCGTGAATTAGCAGTAAGTGAAACAACATATGTATCAGTTCGTAAATGGAAGGAGATGCCACTGTGTAACATGGAGATTAGAGCGTTTCAGAGCACGTTGGATTTATGGCCAAATGGAATGCCGGGATTAATCGACTGACGCAAATCGTTATTTAACGGTTAACGCGCAAAGGTGAGTAAATTCACTAACTTTGATCTATTTTAAAATATTATAATTATATTTTAATATTGGTTGAATGTTGCGTGATGGTCGCTTCGGTAGATTACAATTAAATTGGTTGAATTATATATCGTTGCATATATACACATCATTGGTTGGACCGATTCCATCGATTATAATATTTCATAGTATGGAATCAGTGTTAATTGTTGACTAACATCGGTGGATGCAGGAAACCGGTTGGAGGAATCCAACCCGATTTCCTCAATATTTATATGTACTGTTTGTTTTATATAGATGCACTGTTTGAACCCAAATGACTTTTGAAACCTTGTGTTGATATTAGCGTTGAATGGAAATTCAAACGTTATTTTGATTTAATCAATAGATGATATCGATTAAGAAAGTGGCAACAACCAACCATAAATGTATCATTTGTTTTAACCGCTATTGTTTTACCAAAATCCCACCATGTGCGAAGCACATGTTTCACCATACTTACTAAATGATTTGGTAAAGTGGATTCTTATATTAATAAGATTAATAAGTAAGTAGGCGGAGATTAACTTGATGATTAATAACAAGAATTTATTATTTTAAGAACAATTAAATGAGATATTTACAAATAGATTATGGTTGATTTCATATTAAGTAAGATTAGTTAGAATCGATTATTGTTTATTTAATAGTAAATGAGATTATTTAGAAATAAATTATTATTTTTATAGTAATCGATACAAGTGAAATTATTTGGATTAATAAATGTTATTTATTCTAAATGAAAAGATTTGTTAGAATTGATTAGTGGGTTAATCATGGCTAAATATTTACCAAGCAAACTGTTTTGATCAATAATTGGTTATTTAATTAAATTAGATTGGGCTGATTAATCTAATGTAATAAATTAACGAATAGTTGATTTAGTTTAAATAAGATTTTAAAGTATAAGGGATTTGTCTAAAGAAGACAAAGCGAAGAGGAATGTTTAATAAGGGATTTGTTTAAGAAAGACGAAGCGGAGAGAAATGTTTAAAAATGGATTTGTATAAGCTAATGTAAATAACCGAGTTTTCAAAATAAGTATATGGCGTCATAAAACCATATTTAAAATATAGCAAGAAGCACGTTTACGGATTTTAAAGTATAAGGGGTAAGAGTTACGAACTTATATCTATTCTAAGATAAGAATGTTGTTGATCAAGGTCTGAGAGGTAATTAAAATACCCCAACTTGAACGATTTCACTATTATCGAAGGATGGTATTTGTTTGTAGCGGAAAGAGATGTCAAGATTTTTGGTAACGGAAAGAGATGTCAATATTTTTGTAACGAAAACAAATGTCAATATTTTTGTAACGGAAAGAGATGTTAAGATTTTTGTAACGGAAAGAGATGTCAAGATTTTTTGTAACGGAAAGAGATGTCAAGATTTTTGTAATGGTAAGAGATGTCAAGATTAGTATAAGGTGGAATATAGCAGCGTATTTCAAGTATTTGAACTACAGAGATAAAATAACGCTGTTGACTAGGCTTAAGCGTGACTGTTATGTCGAGATTTGTTATAAGGAGGAATATTATAGCGTATGACAAGTTTTGAACTATAATGTTAAATTAACGCTGTTGGCTAAGCTTAAGCTTGATTTTTATATATAGCACCACTCTCTAGGGAATGGAAACAGTTTGTTTGAAATCCACTTATTCTAAAGTAATAATTAACGACATTTGTCCAAAGAAATATAAGAACGAATGTTAAATAGAAAGTGGCCGTGGTTGTGGGATGTTTAGTTGTACATTTGAATGAATGTTGTTTTTACTTCAATAGTTAAATAACCGACTATCGAAGTGTTTTGACCATCGTTGTCAATACGGAGAGACCGGTAGGATATATTATGTAAAAACCACTCCGTATAGGCATAAGCGCTGTGAATTTAATTATGCTGAAGACAATTGAAGATGGAGTGAAATGTAAGGGTCATCATGCTCCAGAATGGTGCTTTATGTTTGTCCAGTCCCAGGACAACTTGTATGGACGAATGTCTGACAAAGTATTCCAAACGGATCACATAAGACGATCTTTTCAAGATGTTACGTCTGGTGGTGGACAAATTCGTTTCTCTTAGCTTTTATGCCCGTAATATCTTTGAGGAGATTAACTAGTGATTTGATGGGTTTGAAGATGTGGCATTCAAAGTGTATGGTGATCAGATGTTTTGAAAATAGACGTAGCCTCAAGCCTCACAACCGGGAAATGACAATAATCGAGCAGGTAGCATGGCTATGTGGGTCACTCCCATTAGGGTGTATAATCACCTGTCTAGAGAAATTCCTTTTACTTCTTTAATCTATGTCGATGCTGTCCCTTTTCGGGAAACGGTGGTTTGAGCCCAACCATCGGTGATATACATTCGATACACTCAAGCGAAATGAGTGGTCTGTCATGTGTGGGCCGGGTTGCAAGACGTTCTTGTTGAACCCAGTGTATTCGCCTCTAGAGATACACTATCGGCAGGTGGTCCCATACCTTGTCATAGTTGGAATCCAATCTCCAATAAGCGCCCTGCAGTTTTTGATTTTATACTACGTATGTAGTGTGTAAGATGCAAGCGTTCTACTATTTGGTTATTTACTTGATTAGACATTATGATAATATCACTGGATTTTGATACCAAAATATTTTGGGTTATAGTAAGGTAAAACACGTCCATGTTTATGTGTGGACTGGTCTTACTATTACACTTTTGTTTTCAAAAGGATTTTCAAAGTTAAACCGTATGGTTGGAATTACTCACACCAGTCCCATGACTGACCCAGAGTTTATTTTGTTTGTTTTTCCCTAAACTGTTGGGTGCCCAAATTTGTATGGGCAGTTAAGTGTTTCAGGATTTTACAGATTCACTTGGAGGAGACAAAAGCAGAAGGCTTCACCATTAGTGTTTAGATATTATTCCGCTGTGATATGATGTATTGTACTCTGATAATGGTATGTATATACAATACAGTTTTGTACCTCAAAGTTATGTTATATAATATATTTTATTCGTTTCGTTGTGAGATTCGTGTTTACTCTGATTCTGCTCAGTTGTGTTCTTCTTCTTCTTCTATTCTATTAGTACTATCTTATCTTTCTCATCCTCTAACTTCTTCCTATTAATGATCTGAATTTCCGTGCACTTTGAGTTGAATGTGTATGATATTATCAGCTCAAATTGGTACGGATTTTCGGGTCGTTACAGTTGGTATCAGAGCTGAAGGTTAAGTGATTACCTTGGCTCTGTGGCGTGACTCAGTAGAGATGGGGTTAGTAATACCCTAGATTGAGTTTGAGTGTATATATATATATGAGCACGTATTTGTAAATTGATATTAAAACTGTTTTATATTGTGTTGATTAGTTTGTCGAGTGGTTTAAGAATATTGGTCGATACGGTAATGCAAACCTTATCGATAGGTGTTTCTAAACTCTTGAACAGAGTAATTCGACACAGTATGTTTTGAAAAGAGGGTAAATGAAATAATTTTTCCCAAAATTCATTTGATAAAAAAAGAAGAAGTATATTCTTGAGATATTATAATATATTGGATGTGTTGATCGTTATTATAATCAAATAAGATTTATAATTGAGCTAGTTATATAAATAACCAAATTGAAATATTATATTGGAAAATCAGATGAACTAAATCTGAATTTAAAACTAGAATTGAAATTAAAATTTCTAGAAATTGGAGAAGTATTTGAATTGAATTTTATATGGGAATTTTAAAATCCTGAGTGAATTTGAAAATGTTTTCCAAGCATTTGAAAGGATATTTTGATATAATTTCAAAATAAAGTGTTTAAAATGGGTTTTTGAAAGTAATATAGTATTGAACTCACTTCGATGGCTGGAAAATAAATCCTGATAATGACGGCCGCATTATCAGTGTTCATTTTCGGGTTTCTAAGTGAGAGATTACTACCAAAGATTTTGTTTTGAAATAAGTTGTTCAGAAATTCAAATGTTTTGAATTGCTATGTTATGAATATATATATATATATATATATATGGTTTTAAACTGATTTGAAATGAAAACCCCAGGAACTTGAATTTTGAATTTTGAAATTTAGTTATGAAGTAAATAAACAAAGAATTGAAATAAGTCAAATAAAAGTGGAGTTGAACTGAAGCCAAGTAAGTGGAAATCGTACTAAAATAAGGATTTGACTTGGCAAAGTAGTTGAGTTGTGAATTAAGATTTGGAATGGAACCGAACCTGGGGGTGAAATTTGATTATTGAGTACAGATTGGGAATTTGGAATTGAAATTAGAGTTTGAAACGGAGTTGGCTTGGATGTAAGTGGATTATTGGTCAAGGATAAACAGACTGGAGATTAGTTGGAACTGCATTTGTGTATGCTGAATGGATTGTAAATGGAAGAGATAAAGTTGAATACCCGATAAAAAGGTACATGTTTAAATAATTTGAGTATGGGATTTCTGAGTCCTGTTGGCAACAAGCCTTTTGGCTATTTAATTTTCATTTGAATTGGAGAAAGCCCAGAGAGGCGAATTGTAGTTATACCGATTGAGCCATGCAGAGGAGATGCTGGTGAAATTCTCCGAAAATTTAAGCTGTTGGGAAATTTTTCAGAATTTCTGAAAGTATCCGTTAATAAGAAGGAGCTAATATTTTAATTATAATTTATCGTTTCCGTTGAAAACTGAATTTAAGGAATTTAATAAAAGATTTTAACCAGATTATAATATAAAATGTAGCATTTTCCCAACCTTAGCAATTTCGAGGACGAAATTATTTTAAGGGGGAAGGAATGTAACGTCCCGCATTTTCATTGGTTTGTATTTGAATATTTAAATCAGTTTAAATATTGAAATCGTAATATAAGTGGATTTATATATTAATTAAACCGAAGTTGAACGTATAAAAATATATATATTTAATATAATCAAGCTCATAACGACGCTGCAGTTCGTAATTTAACGTTTTTGAACTTCAACTGAGTGTACATGACTCGTTATAAACCGGATTTCTTCGAAACAAGAAGCGTTGGAATCTGTTGAACTGTGTCTTCCTAACAGAAGTGAAAAATCAAGATTTCACGTTATAGATTTCGAGATATATCCAAATCAAATATTCAAATAGTCGTTGTAGAATCATTTATCGACCATAACGGTTTATTTGAAATAACTAGATATCAGGTTCGAATCTGAACAATGTTCTTTTGAGACGTAGTGATAATTTATTTTTTAGAATTTTTCTGTAATCTTTAATTAATTAAATATGCAACTTTTTATTTGGAGTATTTTGCACCCTATATCAATATTTCAGGGTTTCACAATATGGGTTAAACTACCGATATTATTATATTTTTGGGATCGTGGCACCTCGCTGGACACGATTGTACTCTTACTTCTATCTGTAGACATGAACGAAAATTTAAGTAATGAACACCGAAATCATTTAAACCTTAACTAACAATTGTACATCATTTAAAACCACCAGAAAAGGGAGACTTTTCCCTTTCCTTCTGGACTGTTTTCTCGTCACCCTATTGCTTTTCACAAGTCACAAAACCCATCCCTATTTAATGCTCTATAATAATAAATCCTATCATTTGTTAAATTCGAAATATCTTCCTACATATCCCCATGCTTTCAAATAAATGAACGTTGCACTGAGCTACACACATGCCTGGTTTCCTATAGCTTTAATCTATAATGTAAAATCAAAACAGTCTATACCCAGTCATATCGGTAACCAAGAAAAAACATGCATACTGTGCACCAAAAATTTTCAACTCCTACATATTATTATTTAGCCTACTAGACTACCGTAAGATAAGTAATGGTTCTTCCCGTATTATCAAATCACACACACAGACTACTATATACACAGGCATGCCTATCTAAAAGGAGTCAAACCACATGATTACCCAAACATCACAAAACTGATCATGCAACAATGTATTTTCAAATCCTAGTTACCCTAAAGTAGTACAGCAATAGATCCCTGCTCACCCTACTTGCTTCATATCAAAGGAAAAGTACTCGCCACATGCCTAAGAAGAAAATAAGCCTTATCCTATATACCTAATACTTGACGCCCAAGTATTGAAATCACTATATATACGAGCGTATCCTCCAGTTGCTAACTCCACCGAGAGCTCCCAGTGAGGATCCAATATTAAAATTAAAACGAGATACCACTCTAAAAAAAAATACAAAACAAAACATGTGTGAAGGGGAAAGAGAGGGCAAGGCGTTAGGGTATGTGAGTGGGCACACTGTGTATATGTTGGAGTGCATGGAGTTTGATGGAGAAAAAGACTTACGTCCATTCTTGTTTGAAGGGGAGGGGCCGAATGCATGTACAGTACAGCTCATCGACAAAGATTAAAAAAAAAGGAAGAAATAGAAGTGAGGACGTGTGAATATGAAGGAAGTCTTGGTGATCCGTGTATGAAGACTGCAGGTGGGTCTTGGAGTTGGTTTGAGCACTGGAAGGTCGGTTTTTACATGGATTCGCTGAAGACAAAACATGAAAAGGGGGGACGTGAACCAAGAAGGGATGTGGGTGCATATGGAGTGTTGGATGGTGAAACAGTTGCTGCTTTCACGAAAAGGAGAGGGGAGTATTCTGTATGCATGGTACACACGTGGAGAGAGTTGGGGAGTTTGGGGAATATTGCTGAAGTAAAGGGATTCACTTGCGGAATCACATGAATGAATGGAAACGCGAAGATGCTAGTGTAGCACGGTGATGTACTGATGTAGAGTGAGGAGTGCACACACTGTTGAAGATTAGAAAATGCTAGGAATGCACAAGGACAGTGAGGTGGGTTCGGACAAGTGTGTACGCACCGAAGAGAAGGGATTGAAAAGTCGAGTGACTGTAGGAGGAGATGCGTTGGCAAGTAACTTTTGTTCATAAAGTAGAGATGAAGGCGCTCTTTGTTGTGAAGCCAGATGGTGGTTTTAACTTTTAACGGTGGAGTTGGATTTTGATTTAGTTAAGGATCTATGGAGATGCAAATATTTTGAAGTGTTTTGTCGGGGATAAGGAAGAAAGGAGGGCAAACGTGAGGCGGTTGCATGGATGGGAAGAACCGTGTATACGAGGGAAGCATGCTGACGGTGCGCGCGTGAATTAGTAGTAAGTGAAACAACGGATGTATCAGTTCGTAAATGGAAGGAGATGCCACTGTGTAACATGGAGATTGGAGCATTTCAGAGCACGTTGGATTTATAGCAGAATGGAATGCCGGGATTAATCGACTGACGCAAATCATTATTTAACGGTTAACGCGCAAAGGTGAGTATATTCACTAACTTTGATCTATTTTAAAATATTATAATTATATTTTAATATTGGTTGAATGGTGTGTGATGGTCGCTTCAGTAGATTACAATTAAATTGGTTGAATTATATATCGTTGCATATATACACATCATTGGTTGGACTGATTCCATCGATTATAATATTTCCTGGTATGGAATCAGTGTTAATTGTTGACTAACATCGGTGGATGCAGGAAACCGGTTGGAGGAATCCAACCGGATTTCCTCAATACTTATATGTACTGTTTGTTTTATATAGATGCACTGTTTGAACCCAAATGAGTTTTGAAACCTTGTGTTGATATTAGCGTTGAATGGAAATTCAAACGTTATTTTGATTTAATCAATAGATGATATCGATTAAGAAAGTGGCAACAACCAACCATAAATGTATCATTTGTTTTAACCGCTATTGTTTTACCAAAATCCCACCATGTGCGAAGAACATGTTTCACCGTACTTACTAAATGATTTGGTAAAGTGGATTCTTATATTAATAAGATTAATAAGTAAGTAGGCGGAGATTAACTTGATGATTAATAACAAGAATTTATTGTTTTAAGAACAATTAAATGAGATATTTACAAATAGATTATGGTTGATTTCATATTAAGTAAGATTAGTTAGAATCGATTATTGTTTATTTAATAGTAAATGAGAATATTTAGAAATAAATTATTATTTTTATAGTAATCGATACAAGTGAAATTATTTGGATTAATAAATTTTATTTATTCAAAATGAAAAGATTTGTTAGAATTGATTAGTGGGTTAATCATGGCTAAATATTTACCAAGCAAACTGTTTTGATCAATAATTGGTTATTTAATTAAATTAGATTGGGCTGATTAATCTAATGTAATAAATTAACGAATAGTTGATTTAGTTTAAATAAGATTTTAAAGTATAAGTGATTTGGCTAAAGAAGACAAAGCGAAGAGGAATGTTTAATAAGGGATTTGTCTAAGAAAGACGAAGCGGAGAGAAATGATTAAAAATGGATTTGTATAAGCTAATGTAATTAACCGAGTTTTCAAAATAAGGATATGGCGTCATAAAACCATATTTAAAATATAGCAAGAAGCACGTTTACGGATTTTAAAGTATAAGGGTTTAGAGTTACGAACTTATATCTATTCTAAGATAAGAATGTTGTTGATCAAGGTCTGAGTGGTAATTAAAATACCCCAACTTGAACGACTTCACTATTATTGAAGGATGGTATTTGTTTGTAACGGAAAGAGATGTCAAAAATTTTGGTAACGGAAAGAGATGTCAATATTTTTGTAATGAAAACAAATGTCAATATTTTTGTAGTGGAAAGAGATGTTAAGATTTTTGTAACAGAAAGAGATGTCAAGATTTTTTGTAACGGAAAGAGATGTCGAGATTTTTGTAACGGTAAGAGATGTCAAGATTAGTATAAGGTGGAATATAGCAGAGTATTTCAAATATTTGAACTACAGCAATAAAATAACGTTGTTGACTAGGCTTAAGCGTGACTGTTATGTCGAGATTTGTTATAAAGAGGAATATTACAGCGTATGACAAGTTTTGAACTATAACGTTAAATTAACGTTGTTGGCTAAGCTTAAGCGTGATTTTTATATACAGCACTACTCTCTAGGGAATGGAAACAGTTTGTTTGAAATCCACTTATTCTAAAGTAATAAGTAACGACGTTTGTCCAAAGAAATATAAGAACGAATGTTAAATAGAAAGTGGCCGTGGTTGTGGGATGTTTAGTTGTACATTTGAATGGATGTTGTTTTTACTTCAATAGTTAAATAACCGACTATCGAAGTGTTTTGACCATCGTTGTCAATACAGAGAGACTGGTTAGGTATATTATCTAAAAACCACTTCGTATAGGCATAAGCATTGCAAATTTGATTATGCTGAAGACAATTGAAGATGGAGTGAAATGCAAGAGTCGTCATGCTCCAGAATGGTGCTTTCTGTTTGTCCAGTCCCAGGACAACTTGTATGGACGAATGTCTGACAAAGTATTCCTAACGGATCACGTAAGACGATATTTTCAAGATGTTACGTCTGGTGGCGGAGAAATTCGTTTCTCTTAGCTTTTATGCCCGTAATATCTTTGAGGAGATTAACTAGTGATTTGATGGGTTTGACGATGTGGCATTCAAAGTGTATGGTGATCAGATGTTTTGAAAATAGACGTAGCCTCAAGCCTCACAACCGGGAAATGACAAAAATCGGGCAGGCAGCATGGCTATGTGGGTCGCTCCCATTAGGGTGTATAATCACCTATCTAGAGAAACTCCTTTTACTTCTTTAATCTATGTCGATGCTGTCCCTTTTCGAGAAACGGTGGTTTGAGCCCAACCGTTGGTGATATACATTCGATACACTCAAGCAAAATGAGTGGTCGGTCATGTGTGGGCCAGGTTGCAAGACGTTCTTGTTGAACCCAGTGTATTCGCCCCTAGAGATACACTATCGGTAGGTGGTACCATACCTTTTCATAGTTGGAATCCAATCTCCAATAAGCGCCCTGCGGTTTTTGATTTTATACTATGTATGTAGAGCGTGAGATGCAAGCATTCTACTATTTGGTTATTTACTTGATTAGACATTATGATAATATCACTGGATTTTGATATCAAAATATTTTGGGTTATAGTAAGGTAAAACCCGTCCATGTTTATGTGTGGACTGGTCTTACTATTACCCTTTTGTTTTCAAAATGATTTTCAAAGTTAAACCGTATGGTTGGAATTACTCACACCAGTCCCATGACTGACCCAAAGTTTATTTTGTTTGTTTTTCCCTAAACTGTTGGGTGCCCAAATTTGTATGGGCAGTCAAGTATTTCAGGATTTTACAGATTCACTTGGAGGAGACAAAAGCAGAAGGCTTCACCGTTAGTGTTTAGAGATTATTCCGCTGTGATATGATGTATTGTACTCTGATAATGGTATGTATATACATTACAGTTTCGTACCTCAAAGTTATGTTATATAATATATTTTATTCGTTCCGCTGTGAGATTCGTGTTTACTCTGATTATGCTCAGTTGTGTTCTTCTTCTTCTTCTTCTATTCTATTAGTTCAATCTTATCTTTCTCATCATCTAACTTCTTCCTATTAATGATCTGAATTTTCGTGCACTTTGAGTTGAATGTGTATGATATTATTAGCTCAAATTGGTACAGATTTTCGGGTCTTTACAAAGGGGATCACTATACCCTGATCATGGGGTGCCAGTTGAGACAATGCAAGTAGGTGTAGATATATAGTATGGGGTGCGATAGTATATTCGATTCAAACTGCCTTACCTTAGTTTATGATACTTTCCTATTTCCAGTTTATACTTATCATGTCCTTTTTCTTACTCTGAAGAGTCACTAGACTTACCAGGCTTTATGTCTGGCCCTATTTTCTTTCATCTTCTTTTCTTCCATCCCCCCCCCCCCCCACAGGTCCACAGGGAGAAAACAACCCAGCTTAGTTAGATTCTTTGCAAGCTTCAAGATAGCAGATGTACGGTTTGGACTCTCTTTCCTTGGATATGGCTGTTGGACACACTCTATGGGGATTATGCACTTTTAATTATGTTTTTATGCTTCTTTATTTAATAACCAAGACAGAAATGATGATGTATTGTTTTGGAAGTTATTATGTGACAGTTATGGAAAGGTTTTGTATGAACACATATTTATGAAATAAAAAGTCTGTTGTTTTCCGCTGCTTATGTATATGTTTTTATATATATTTGTCTTGTGTTTATCTGTGACTTTTACTTAAAAACCTCCACCAAAGCTAAGGCATTCCCTTTGTGAGTGACCTTAATGGATGGTGGGGTGTTTCAGAAATATTAAATAATTTTACCGATAACACCGTGGTGTTAGATATGGAGTATTACCAGTTTTGCTCCATGGGATGAATAGGTTGGGATTGGGAAGTATAATAAATTATTACTTCGGTAAGGTTCGCTAATCCAGACTAGTTTGGATAAACTTAATTTGGTTTGAATTGATATCCAATGGAAGATTAAAGAATAAATTTAAAGAATTTATCTTTGATAAAATTAATGAGAACCTTTCCCAAAGGATATGAATATTTAAATAAAAGAATATTCAGAATTGAAATGAGGCATATGTTGTGTTTATATAGCACTTGTTTATTATGTACGCGAGTTCTTCGGAAAGGCCGGGTTTATACCCATTCTGAACAAATAATTCGACGATAAGTCGACGATGAAGAAGATGGTTGAAGACCGGAAGTCTTCACATCGTTTGGATGATTACTGATGTCTTGATTGGGCTGTACACCCAAGACGAGGTAATATGTGGTGATCGTCCAGACGTACTTGGAGATCGACTAGATATGCGAGGACCTTTCTCATGTATTGGACATATGGGATGAGGAATAAGGTGCCTCCAATTTTGTTCAGACCCAGAGCGAACTTGTAAATGGATGTATGTCTGACATTGGATTTTATTCTATGTTGATTTATTTCTATTAAATATATATCTGTTTGGTGGCGGAGAATTTATTCTCTTGCTTAACACCCTTCCCTGAGAAGTACGAGCTCAAAGGTTATATATCGATATACATCAGTCGCACGACGCGAATTGTCAGTGTGGCATGCTAAGATGCAAGTGATCAAGGTTTCTATTGAAAAGTAGAGTCTTATGGTTGATGATCAAAGCACGGCTTTAAATAGCATAGCCTTGTGTATAGTGTTAATTGTTGAGCCTCACATGTAAAAACCCGCAACTTCCCCGGTGAGGAAAGCGCGGATAGTTCGAGGACAACACACAGAAGAACGCAGACGGAAGAACATTTCATTGTTTATTACAACAATTCCATCAGAATACAAGAATATACAGAGTATGAATAAATATTACACAGAAATATCAGAGATTTAAATTACATTTAAATACATCGCAGCAGAAATAATACAAAACACAACTTAAGGAGAAATACGGATACAAAGCTTTTCAGATATCATTCCAGCTGTAAACCAGGATCCTGTGAATATAAATCTGCAAAACCAAAACTACTAGCAGCCCGTGTCGAAAATAAGGGCACCCAGAGTTTAGGTTAAAACAATAAACTCCAGGTCAGTCATGGGACTGGTGTGAGAACTAAAACAGTTATTAATCTTTATTTTAAAGTTCGGTAAATCAAGGGACCACGCCGTATAACACGGAACAGGTTTCCTCCCAAGAATACCAGTGCATATAACAACAGCGCAATGCTAAATGAAGAAAAATGAAGCTATTATAAGACCCAGGTCCCATCACACAATGCAACGCAAGCCGAAGGATAGGGTTTTTACCTTATAATAGCCAAGAATGCTTTATACGTTTAAAACAAATCATTTGATACTATTATAAGTGCATAGTGTATAAAACAACTTCAAATCATAAGTACCAATCATAGGCGACATGAGCGTCCCATGCCACTACGTCTCCATATGTAGGTTTACAAATAAAACCGCAAAGTCACGTATTTGGAAATTGGATTTCCATCTATGAACCGAGGCAAAAGATAGTCCTCTACCGATTCGAGACGCTCTAGCCCGTCCCTCAGGAACAGCCGCAACTGCCCCTTGGATCGTCAGGGCCGGTCCATCAATGTGGATTATTATGCCTGAACACTGCGTTTCCCCACCCTTTGGGGTGTAAACGAGCCAACAAATGACTCCATCGGCTTCACATAGTCACCGGTATATCCGAGGTGCCTCGCAACAGCAACAACCACATAAGTCAAACTCGTCAGGGCGTGTAAAACCACTGACGCCACTTCTAGCTAGAAAGAAACACATGCCCTACCTGAGGTCCTCTCCCGTTTTTGGTTCATACCGGGTGTGAAACTCGCGAAGTAAACGTTACACAAAGCTACGCCACAAAGGGCGTGTTTCGATCATCAACCACAAGACTTTGCTTTTCAACAGAAGCCTTGATCATTTGCCACTTAGGCATGCCACACAGGCAATTCACTCCATGCGTTTGATATCCATCAATATATAACCCCTGAGCTCGTACGTCTCAGAGAAGGGCGCTACGCAAGAGAATAAATTCTCCGCCACCAAACAGATATATATTTAATAACAGACTAAAATCCAATGTCAGTCCATTTACAAGTCCGTTCTGGGTCTGAACGAAACTGGAGGCACCTAGTACCCCGCATATCCATCGATCTCCAAGTACGTCTGGACGATCACCAACTGTTTCCATCTTCTTGGGTGTACATCCCAATCAAGATCATCAGTAATCACCCAAACGACGTGAAGACCTCCGGTCATCGACCACCGTCTTCATCTTCGACTTATCGTCGTATCAGTTATTCAGAATGGGATAAATCCGGTCTTTCCGAATAACTCGCGTATATTATAAACAAGTGTTACACAAACACAACATACGCCTCATTCCAATTCCTCAGTCACTAACCGTAAATTAACAAGAGAATAATTCCCCAAATATTAACCCTAAAGGCCGAAACCAACATCAGATCAATACCTCAGAAACCATTCAACTTAACTAATCTCCAGTTAGTTTCTGATTTTCTTAACTCCTTTGGGTCTAAGAACAGAATTATTGAAGATACCGTTCACGACCACCCAAAATCACATTTCATTAATTATCGGGTTAAAGAACAAGTGTTATATAAAACACTATTCACGATAAACCCAATAATCAATTCGAATTCAATTCCAATTAAATATTATTTAATTGGTACACTTCATTAAATCTAACTAAAAAGATTTAATCATTTTCTCAACTGGGCTTAAGAACAGTGTTAATGAAGACACCATTCACGACAAACCCAAATCACATTTGATATTAAATACAAGGCTATGAATAGAAAATATATCGGCTTATATTCAATATCAAATTCTATGACCAACAAACATCGTATTGGAAATAACGATATAAATATATCTTTCAAATTTCCATAACAATATCTGTGTAATCACGAAATCCAACATCGAAATAATCCAAAGACAATTTCGATTCAAATCCATTCCAATTCAATTATTGGAAATTCTGGTTACTTTTAAAACCCTTTTCAAATTCAATTTATTTATTTAAAAATAAATAGAATTATAATTCTAGTTCAAAACTAGTTCATTTCGATAAAAATATATTTTTATCTTTTCAAATATGGAGTTTTTCATCCCAATTCTTCCCAAATCATTTCTTATGATTTTACACAAATTATTACAATTTTTAATAATTTTATCAAGGCCCGTGCAGTCGATTTCCATCAATGGCCATCGAACTGCACTTACAGCGACCTTTTCCAAATTTGATTTGGACATAACTCCAAATCCAACCGTTAGATTTCAAATTTCTAATATTTGTTAGAAAGATCTTTTCGATACGAACCCAACGGTTCCGGTTTTAGGAGAATCCGACGGTCGGATCTCCCGTAATATCCGTTCGAAGTCAATGGTCGAAATTCGCGAACTGCCGCGGCGCGACGCGTTCTATTCCGGCCATTATATTATATATATAATATATATAATGTATACTTCGTCGATTTCAATTCAAAACGTGCTTTATAAATCGTTTTAAATTCATTTTCAAAATGGTTTCAACTTCATATTCAATTTCAAATCAAAATTGAATATTCCAATATAAATTCGTTTTAAATTCATTTCAAATTGATTTCAATTCAAATCGATTTCTAATTCAATTTCAGTTTGTTTTCAATTCAACTCGATTTTAATTAGAATTCATTTCTATTCGATTTCAATTCGAATTCATTTTGATTCAGTTTCAGTTCGAATTTCAATTCTTTTCAAAATATCAGATTTTGAAATCACTTTCGATATTCATTATAAAATGAATAAAATCGATATAAACATCGTTCACGTCAAAATGGCGTCAATCTAATCAGCATGGCTTCATATATTTCTATTTTCAAATATTCTATTTCAAATATTTCTTTTTCAAATATTTCTATTTTAAAACTGGAATGAGGCCCAATCAATTACCATATAATGTTAATTATATGGATTTTCTACAACGCATGTATACAATAACAATGATGAATAATCAACCATCATCCAAAGTGCATTCTACACTGTATAAGCATCAAATATAAATATTTAACGCTTATAACAGTCTGTCAATCAATCGATCGACATACAACTAACTATTGGGACGTTATATATCATCACAATACCCGTGTGGGGTTTCAAATAATCAAACACAAATTTTATTTGTGCAGTTGGGCGATGTATAAAATTTATTGTCCCAATCAATATCAATCAAATCAGTGTATATAAACAAATCGTCCGATCTGTTTATATTGATTTATTTTATATACACGTTAAAAATTCTATTTTCAACTATAAAATATTTTTAACTATATAAATATTTTATTTCTTTTCACATCACATCACACAATCAACTACACATCAAAATCAAACAAACAAGCATACAAGCCGTCCATGGTCTGTGGACGACGGGTGTCGGGTGCTACTAAACACCGTCTGCATCCTAGTATATAGTTTAACTAGAAATAAAATTAAAAAGTGAGAAGTTCTCACAGAGGGTTCCACTCCGCCGTGGTTTGCTTTTCAACAACTGAACTGTCTGGATTCCTTTGAAATTCTTATGCAGTCCTTGTCCCGCTGCTCAAATAAATTTATATTTTTATTCTTCGTTCTAATAAATAAAAATCATATTTTATTTCTACTTCATATATTTTTACAACGCTTCATTCTATATAAAAATTATATTTTTATATTTCTATTTCTTATATAAAGGTTGAATTTTTATATCATCGCTATAAAAATCACATTTTTATTTCAACGCATATATAATAAAAATCATATCTCTATACTTTCTATAATATAAAAATTTTATTTTTATTCTTCTTCTACACTATAAAAGATTATATTTTTATCCTTTCAAAAATCACTTCCTTTTCTTTAGGAAAAATCAAAGCTTTATACTCCTAAAAATTAAATCTTTCTATGTTATTCATATCATAAAAAGTGAAAAGAAAATTAAAATAAAGGCTTACAGTTTTTTTTCAAGCAAGAGGAGGGTTTGCTTGCTGGCATCAGGTCAGGGTTGCTGTTCGTCGGACGGGGCATTGGAAGGTCGGCGTAGGTGGTTGCCTTGGTGGCGGGAGGCTGCGGCAGGAGGAGGGGAAGGCAGGGTGGCTGTCGCGCGGAGGAAAAACAAGGGGGTGGGGTTGCGTTGATCTTCGATCAGGGAAGGAGGGGCTTCACGGTTGGCCACCGCGAGGGGGGGGGGTGTTGATCTCCGGCGGCGCAGGTGGTGGGGGGGGGGGGGGGGGGCGGCGACCGATTAGAGATTTTTTTTTCTATTTTCAGATCGAAAAACTGATTTGGGGGAGGGAGGGTATAAACGAGAATATAGGGTGTAATTTATATTTAAATATTTAATTTATTTCCATTTAATTTTCAAAAGGGTTGACTTTTTATTTGAACACCAAACAAGGCCCAATGACTTTCGCCCCTAGTTAATTACCCTCATTCCGAACACACTGGGATATGTATCATAGGCTGATTCGATCGTTTCGATCATTTTTCGTCAAAATCAACATATAACTCTATATATTGAATTTGAACGCGCATTTCAATTTACTGGGGTAACATACTAACTCGAAAAATTCCCGAAAAATATTTTCTAGCTTCGTATTGACGATACGGTCCTAACAAAACCAATTTCGTTGAATTCCGAGACCGTTTGAAAAATGGCCATTTTCCAGTCGATTAAAATCAATTGAAACTGGTCAAACACGTTCTATTTTGCCACGCTCACATATTGATTCGAAAAATATGAAATTCGAAACTTAGCAATAACTAGACATCCCGGATCCAACAAAAGTGGTTTCGTCAAAATCCGAGGTCGTTTGCAAAATGGCTATTTTTAAGGGCCTGAATTCCATAGCGACTATTCTGAAAATTCATTTGGACATAACTTTTGATTCCCGCTATGAAATTTCAATTTTTCGGATTCGTTGGAAAGATATTCTCTATTAGATTCAAATATTTTTGGTTTCACTAAAATCCGGTTTATTTTGCACCCGGTACATTCATTTGAATAGTTGAAATCGAATTATCGAACTACCGCGCCATTTTCAATTCCTTTTATAATTATAAATAATTATTTATATTCTAACGTCGAGCTATATAAATATAAACGTTCTAATTCCACAAAAACCAAATTTTCCGTCGTTATTATTTAAAATAATTCATTTTAAATAATCAAAATTCGCTAAAGTTGCTAAAATAAAATTTTAAATTAGCCCAGATTTCCGGGTTATTACAATCCCCTCACTTAAAACTTTCTGTCCCCAAAAAGGAACAAAGCCGAAAGTTGTTTTAAATACCAACTCAACTTTCATTATTTTTATTATGGCTTAAGTTCTTCAACTTTTCAGTTTCTAAGAACTTTTCAAAAATTTCAAAAATTTGGCTAACACCCTAAATTTTCGAAAAATTTCGCCATAACCTCCCCTGCACCGGCAGCACCGGGAAAATCCCGAAATTGCCATACAGGCCTTTTGATCTCAAAAAGAAAAAGAAAAAGCCAAGCGGCTAGCTAATAGGCTCATAAAATCATCATCACCTAAACAAAACAGTAAATTATGGTAAACATGTACCTATTTGTCGGGCAAACAAATTTTATTCTCTGCTCTAGCCTCCTTGCTATGACCTGTTCAATGTAAGCACATGTATATGCAAGCAAATGTGACCAATTTTCAATACAATTCAATATTTGATTCAATTAGGCTAAATGGTTCAAAATTATCAAACAAATAAACAAACAACACAACTATCAATCAATTAGTGAATAAACGTTTCAAATTCATAATTTTGATACATATACAGAAAATCATGTTTTTGATGCCAATTCACAACAAATAATCCTATATAAGTTTTGGTTCTCACACCAGTCTAATGGAAATATATAGAAATCACACCTTCGAAGCTCGAATATGAATACTAATGATGATGCACCATCATCAGAATCATCCCCGGATGTCTAGAATGTGATTCTATATCTACCCAGTATATTAAAACTTCGAATATACGTTCATGACGCGTATACACGAAATCTTTATATATTGGATTGTCCAAATTCAAAATAAATAAATATTCAAATACGTTTAAAACGAATTAAATTTTCAAAACAAAATTTGTTTTCATTTGAAAAATATACTCTTCACACTCGTTCTAGGATACTACTGATCCTATCTCTAACGAGTCATTCTAATTTGATATTACTAATCCAATATCTGATGAATTCTTTCATTCAGTTCTAACGTGTCTTGTTCTCGAGCTCTATAAACCAAAGCTCTGATACCAACTGTAAAAATCCGCAAATTCCCCGGTGAGGAAAGCGTGGATAGTTCGAGAACAACACACAGAAGAACGCAGACGGAAGAACATTTCATTGTTTATTACAACAATTCCATCAGAATACAAGAATATACAGAGTATGAATAAATATTACACAGAAATATCAGAGATTTAAATTACACTTAAATACATCGCAGCGGAAATAATACAAAACACAACTGAAGGAGATATACGGATACAAAGCTTTCCGAATATCATTCAAGCTGTAACCAGGATCCTGTGAATATAAATCAGCAAAACCAAAACTACTAGCTGCCCATGTCGAAAATAAGGGCACTCAGAGTTTAGGTTAAAACAATAAACTCCAGGTCAGTCATGGGACTGGTGTGAGAACTAAAACAGTTATTAATCTTTATTTTAAAGTTCGGTAAATCAAGGGACCACGCCGTATAACACGGAACGGGTTTCCTCCCAAGAATACCAGTGCATATAACAATAGCGCAATGCTAAATGAAGAAAAATGAAGCTACTATAAGACCCAGGTCCCATCACACAATGCAACGCAAGCCGGAGGATAGGGTTTTTACCTTATAATAGCCAAGAATGCTTGATACGTTTGAAACAAATCATTTGATACTATTATAAGTGCATAGTGTATAAAATAACTTCAAATCATAAGTATCAATCATAGGCGACATGAGCGTCCCATGCCACTATGTCGCCATATGTAGGTTTACAAATAAAACCGCAAAGTCACGTATTTGGAAATTGGATTTCCATCTATGAACCGAGGCAAAAGATAGTCCTCTACGGATTCGAGACGCTCTAGCCCGCCCCTCAGGAATAGCCGCAACTGCCCCTTGGATCGTCAGGGCCGGTCCTCCGATGTGGATTATTATGCCTGAACACTGCGTTTCCCCACCCTTTGGGGTGTAAACGAGCTAACAAATGACTCCATCGGCTTCACATAGTCACCGGTATATCCGAAGCGCCTCGCAACAGCAACAACCACATAAGTCAAACTCGTCAGGGCGTGTAAAACCACTGACGCCACTTCTAGCTAGAAAGAAACGCATGCCCTCCCTGAGGTCCTCTCCCGTTTTTGGTTCATACCGGGTGTGAAACTCGCGAAGTAAACGTTACACAAAGGTACGCCACAAAGGGCGTGCTTCGATCATCAACCACAAGACTTTGCTTTTCAACAGAAGCCTTGATCATTTGCCACTTAGGCATGCCACATAGGCAATTCACTCCATGCGTTTGATATCCATCAATATATAACCCCTGAGCTCATACGTCTCAGAGAATGGCGTTAAGAAAGAGAATAAATTCTCCGCCGCCAAACAGATATATATTTAATAGAAATCAATCACACAGACTAAAATCCAACACACAGTCCATTTACAAGTCCGTTCTGGGTCTGAACGAAACTGGAGGCACTTAGTACCCCGTGTATCCATCGATCTCCAAGTACGTCTGGACGATCACCAACTGTTTCCATCTTCTTGGGTGTACATCCCAATCAAGATCATCAGTAATCAACCAAACGACGTGAAGACCTCCAGTCTTCAACCACCGTCTTCATCTTCGACTTATCGTCGTATCAGTTACTCAGAATGGGATAAACCCGGTCTTTCCGAATAACTTGCGTATATTATAAACAAGTGTTACACAAACACAACATACGCCTCATTCCAATTCCTCAGTCACTAACAGTAAATTAACAAGAGAATAATTCCCCAATTATTAACCCCGAAGGCCGAAACCAACATCAGATCAATACCTCAGAAACCATTCAACTTAACTAATCTCCAGTTAGTTTCTGATTTTCTTAACTCCTTTGGGTCTAAGAACAGTATTATTGAAGATACCGTTTACGACAACCCAAAATCACATTTCATTAATTATCGGGTTAAAGAACAAGTGTTATATAAAACACTTTTCACGATAAACCCAAGAATCAATTCGAATTCAATTCCAATTAAATATTATTTAATTGGTACAGTTTATTAAATCTAACTAAAAAGATTTAATCATTTTCTCAACTGGGCTTAAGAACAGTGTTAATGAAGACACCATTCACGACAAACCCAAATCACATTTGATATTAAATACAAGGCTATGAATAGAAAATATATCGGCTTATATTCAATATCAAATTCTACGACGAACAAATATCGTATTGGAAATAACGATATAAATATATCTTTCAAATTTCCATAACAATATTTGTGTAATCACGAAATCCAACATCGAAATAATCCAAAGACAATTTCGATTCAAATCCATTCCAATTCAATTATTGGAAATTCTAGTTACTTTTAAAACCCTTTTCAAATTCAATTAATTAATTTAAAAATAAATAGAATTATAATTCTAGTTCAAAACTAGTTCATTTCGATAAAAATCTATTTCTATCTTTTCAAATATGGAGTTTTTCATCCCAATTCTTCCCAAATCATTTCTTATGATTTTACACAAATTATTACTATTTTTAATAATTTTATCAAGGCCCGTACAGTCGATTTCCATCAATGGCCATCGAACTGCACTTACAACGACCTTTTCCAAATTTGATTTGGACATAACTCCAAATCCAACCATTAGATTTCAAATTACTAATATTCGTTAGAAAGCTCTTTTCGATACGAACCCAACGGTTCCGGTTTTAGGAGAATCCGACGGTCGGATCTCCCGTAATATCCGTTCGAAGTCAATGGTCGAAATTCGCGAACTGCCGCGGCGCGGCGCGTTCTGTTCAGGCCATTATATTATATATATAATATATACTTCGTCGATTTCAATTCAAAACGTGCTTTATAAATCATTTTAAATTCATTTTCAAAACTGTTTCAACTTCATATTCAATTTCAAATCAAAATTGAATATTCCAACATAAATTCGTTTTAAATTCATTTCAAATTGATTTCAATTCGAATCGATTTCTAATTCAATTTCAGTTTTTTTTCAATTCAATTCTATTTCAATTCGATTTCTATTCGAATTCATTTCTATTCAGTTTCAGTTCGAATTTCAATTCTTTTCAAAATATCAGATTTTGAAATCACATTCGATATTCATTATAAAATGAACAAAATCGATATAAACATCGTTCATGTCAAAATGGGGTCAATCTAATCAACACGGCTTCATATATTTCTATTTTCAAATATTCTATTTCAAATATTTCTTTTTCAAATATGTCTATTTTAAAACTGGAATGATGCCCAATCAATTACCATATAATGTTAATTATATGGATTTTCTACAACGCATGTATACAATAACAATGATGAATAATCAACCATCATCCAAAGTGCATTCTACACTGTATAAGCATCAAATATAAATATTTAATGCTTATAACAGTCTGTCAATCAATCGATCGACATACAACTAACTATTGGGATTAGTGTATGTCATATATCATCCCAATACCCGTGTGGGGTTTCAAACAATCAAACACAGATTTTATTTGTGCAGTTGGGCGATGTGTAAAATTTATCGTCCCAATCAATATCAATCAAATTAGTGTATCTAAACAAATCATCCGATCTGTTTATATTTATTTATTTATTTTATATATACGTTAAAAATTCTATTTTCAACTATAAAATATTTTTAACTATATAAATATTTTATTTCTTTTCACATCACATCACACAATCAACTACACATCAAAATCAAACAAACAAGCATACAAGCCGTCCATGGTCTGTGGACGACGAGTGTCGGGTGCTACTAAACACCGTCTGCATCCTAGTACATATTTTAACTAGAAATAAAATTAAAAAGTGAGAAGTTCTCACAGAGGGTTCCACTTCGCCGTGCTTTGCTTTTCAACAGCTGAACTGTCTGGATTCCTTTGAAATTCCTATGCAGTCCTTGTCCCGCTGCTCAAATAAATTTATATTTTTATTCTTCATTCTAATAAATAAAAATCATATTTTTATTACTACTTCATATATTTTTACAATGCTTCATTCTATATAAAAATTATATTTTTATATTTCTATTTCTTATATAAAGGTCGAATTTTTATATCATCGCTATAAAAATCACATTTTTATTTCAATGCATATATAATAAAAATCATATCTCTATACTTTCTGTAATATGAAAATTTTATTTTTATTCTTCTTCTACACTATAAAAGATTATATTTTTATCCTTTCAAAAATCACTTCCTTTTCTTTAGGAAAAGTCAAAGCTTTATACTCCTAAAAATTAAATCTTTCTATGTTATTCATATCATAAAAAGTGAAAAGAAAATTAAAATAAAGGCTTACAGTTTGTTTTCTAGCGAGAGGAGGGTTTGCTTGCTGGCATCAGGTCAGGGTTGCTGTTCGTCGGACGGGGCATTGGAAGGTCGGCGCAGGTGGTTGCCTTGGTGGTGGGAGGCTGCGGCAGGAGGAGGGGAAGGCAGGGTGGCTGTCGCGCGGAGGAAAAATAGGGGGGGGGGGTTGCGTCGATCTTTGATCAGGCAAGGGGGGGTTTCACGGTTGGCCACCGCGAGGGGGGGAGTGACGATCTCCGGTGGCGCAGGTGGGGAGGGGGGGGGGCGGCGACCGATTAGAGATTTTTTTTTATTTCGGTTTTCAGATCGAAGAACTGATTTGGGGGAGGGAGGGTATAAACGAGAATATAGGGTGTAATTTATATCTAAATATTTAATTTATTTCCATTTAATTTTCAAAAGGGTTGACTCTTTATTTGAACACCAAACGAGACCCAACGACTGTCTCCCCTAGCTAATTACCCTCATTCTGAACACAATGGAATATGTATCGTAGGCTGATTCGATCGTATCGATCAGTTTTCGTCAAAATCAACATATAATTCTATATATTGAATTTGAACGCGCATTTCAATTTACTGGGGTCACATACTAACTCGAAAACTTCCCGAAAAATATTTTCTAGCTTCGTATTGATGATACGGTCCTAACAAAACCAATTTCGTCGAATTCCGAGACCATTTGAAAAATGGCCATTTTCCAGTCGATTAAAATCAACTGAAACTGGTCAAACACGTTTTCCTTTGCCACACTCACATATTGATTCGAAAAATTATGAAATTTGAAACCTAGCAATAACTAGACATCCCAGATCCAACAAAAGTGGTCACTTGAGATCTGATCCTAAGGATCGGGCTAAACAGTCTCGAAACGGGAGAGGACTTCAGGGAAATGGACATATGCTAGTTTCTAACTAGGAGTGTTGTCATGGTATGGAGCCTAGACATTTTACTCATGTGGATGTTTCTTATTATCAATTGATGGATAGAGAGGCGCCTCGGATATATCGGTTACTACGGAGCCGATGGATATTGAGTCATCTGGCTCATTTATGCCCCATAGGGCAGGCTAGCATATAGTTTATGGTATTATTAACCCGCTAAGTGTAGGCAGGCCCGGACGATCTAAGGGTCACTTGAGCTCTGATCCTAAGGATCGGGCTAAACAGTCTCGAAGCGGTAAGGACGATCACTTGCCTTGGTTCACAGATGGAAATCCAACTTCCAATGTCTGACTTTGCGGTTTTAATTGTAGAACTAGTATGGTGACGTAATGGGATAGGGCACTATGCCGTCTATGATTGATACATTTATATTTGAAGTTGTTTTCATACACTTTACACTATAATAATATCAAAATGATTTGTTTTAAACGTACCAATCATGTTTGGCTATTATAAGGTAAAACTCTATCCTCCGGCTTGCGTTGCATTATGTGATGCGATCTGAGTCTTATAATAGCTTCATTTGTCCAAAAACCATTGCATTGTTTGTTTTATGCACTGGTATTCTTTGGAGGAAACCCGTTCCGTGTTATACGACGTGGTCCCTTGATTTACTCTATTTTAAAGTAAAGTTTTAAATAACTGTTTTAGTTCTCACATTAGTCACATGACTGACCTGGAGTTTATTGTTTTAACCTAAACTCTGGGTGCCCCTATTTTCCACGGAGCAGCTAGTAGTTTTGGTTTTGCAGATATTATGTTCACAGGATCCTGGTTTATAGTTGGAGCTATATTCGGAATGCTCTGTATCCGTGTATTTCTTTCAGTGGTGTTTTGTATTATTTTCCATTGCATTGTAATTTGTAAATCACTGATACTTATCAAATGTATAATATTTATTCATGCTCTGTATATTCTTGTACTCTGATGTAAATTGTTGTAATAAGCAATGAAATGTTCTTCTGTTTGTGTTCTGATTTGTCATGTTCTCAACGCAATCCATTCTTTCTCTTCTCTTCGGAGACTGGGGAAGTTCGTTATATATGAAATGCCAGTATTGATTTTTATCAGTTTTTACTTATCACATATGTTGTACGGTGCGTGCTAGATTAACTCCCTCGTCCACAGACCATGGACGATTTAATCTACTTTATTATATTGTGATTGTGATGTGTTGAATAAAATATATATATGCGATGTGAAAAATATGTATGCGATGTGAATAAAAAATATATATGCAATGTGGATAAAATATATATATATATATATATATATATGGGATGTCAATAAAATATATATGAGATGTGAGTAAAATATATATGCGATATGAAAATTATCGGAATGTTAAAAATATATTATTTACCATATATATGCGATATATAAAATGGTCATGATATGGAATAGATATTTGTTCGCTAAAAATATTATTTTTCGCTTATATATGAGATATAAAATGGTCATGTATTAAAATAAATATAGGTTGGCTAAAAATATGATTTTTAATATGCATATGAGATATATAAAATGGTCATATCTTGAAATAAATATTTGTTCGCTAAAAACATTATTTTTAGCTTATATAGGCGATGAATAAAATTATCATGTAATGGGAAAATTATTGGATTGTTAAAAATATTATTTTTAACATACATATGCACTATATAAAATTGTTATGTAATAGAATATTCAATTTTGATTTAAAATTGAAATGGAAGTTGGAATCATGTTTAAAACGAATTAATAAAATACATTTTAAATGGAATCGATGATATATATAAATATTATAAATTTAATGGCTTGAATAGAAAGCATCGCGCAGCGACCGTTCGCGAATTTCAACCATTAACTTCAAATTGATGTAACGGGAGATCTAACCGTCGGATTCTCCTAAAACTCAACATGTTGGGTTCGTATCAAAAAGATCTTTACAACAAATATAAGATATTTAAATTTGAATGGTTAGATCTTGAAATATATCCAAATCAATTTTAGAAAAGGTCATATGAATGCAGTTCGGTGGCCGTTATTGGAAACCGACTGTAAGGGCCATAATAAAATTATTATTAATAATAATAATTTGTGTAAAATCATAATAAATGATTTGGAAAGATTTTGGATGGAAAATTCCATATTTAAAAGGATAAAAATATATTTTTATCGAAATGAACTAGTTAATAACTAGAATAATAATTTAATTATTTTTAGAAATAAATAAATTGGATTTGAAAATGGATTTAAAACAACCAGAATTTTCTAATATAAAAATTGGAATGAATTTGAATAGAAATAATCTTCAGAATATTTCGATACTGGATTCCGTAATTATACAGATATTGTTGAGGAATTTGGAAGATATATATATATATATCGTTATTCCCAATTCGATATTTGTTGGTTTCAGAATTTGATATTGTATATAAGCCGATATTATTTTTATTTAGAGCCTTGTATTTAATATCTAATTAGATTTTGGGTTTGTCATGAATGATTTCTCTAATAATACTATTCTTAAACCCGGTTGAGAATAGAATAAATCTTTAATTAGGATTTAGAGGAGTTTACCAATTAATTTAATTGAAATTCAAATGGAAGTTGAATTTGAGTTCATTGTGAACAATGTTTTAAACAACATTAGTTTTAAACCCAATTAGCAGTGAGGTTAAGATTTGGAATTTATAATCTTTTAAATAAAAATTTGTGGAATTTTCGAAAGAAAAGTATTCCAACTTAATATATTATATTGGAATTGAATGGAATTTGATTTGGCAATAATCGAGATGAGCTTCTGTGAATGAAGACCGTTACAATATATGGAATTTAAAAGGGTTTGCCATTATTCCATTTATATTATCAGTCCGATACAAAAATTTATATCGATTATATACTATTATGATTTCCATGAAGATTCCATATTTAATGGGAGATGATTTTGGGTTTATCATGAATTGTGATTTGAATAACATTTGTTCTTTAACCCGAGTAAAGACATAATTAATTTCCTAGAAGGTGAATAATCATAAAGTAATGATGTGTGAGATTAAAACGAAGAAGAGTTTTAATAAATCTTGAATTAGATTGGAATGAATGAATGGTAATTAAATTTTCCAAAACATGAGATGTGATATAAACCAAATATACTTGGTTTTTGATATTGATTGCTAGGGATTGATTGATTTTTTGGATTATGCTCGACCAGTTTATGAGCAAAATATGCTTTTACATTTAGCATTGGGTTCGGTAGAAATATCTGTATGTTAACATCTTGTGAAACACTTCACGATTTGAATATGATATGTTTAGCGATGTTTTTGAGTTCATTTCAAATTTAAGGAATGATTTTGAAATGATAGTTTTCTTAAGTGAAAAGAAATGTATTCCCGATTTTGGATAGGGAATGTTTTATTAAACAGAAAGGATTTCGGGGCCTAAACCCGATATTGTCAAAATGATTTCGAAATGTATTATGTGTTTGACATTGTAGTTCATCACATAATCGATTAGTTGCTATTGATGATATATCTTTTTGGTGGCAGAGAATTTTTTCTCTTTCTTAATACCCTTCTTTGAGATGTACGAGCTCAAAGGTTATGTGATTAATAGTGACTGATCATATGTGTGAATTGCTAATGTAAAATACCATATTTTGGAAAGTACTTGTGATTATTATGCTGTGAAATGATTTTCCCTACTTTGGGATATAAAAATGATTTAGTATGTGGCTAAAGATTCTAGTAACCCGGACGACTAAAAGTATGGGTGATATGGCAGTGTAGTCCAAAAGGGCGTGGGATTGTGCATCGTCAGTGTAGCATGCTCCATAGTGCGAGGTACACACACACACACACATATATATATATATATCCAGTTGCTTAGGTGAGTACCCTTTGCCTTGTCTAAGGGGAGCCTGATATTTGGTGGCATAATTGTTTGTATGCATTGTGATGTTTTGGAATTCATATTTCCAAATATTTTGGTTTGAGATCCCGAAGTGAAATCTACTTTGATATAAAAGTTAGATGTGTATTTCAAATGATTTGAAATAAGAATTCGGGAATAAAGTCCAAAGGAATAATTTATGTAAAGTGAATTGGATTTTGAAAAATCTAAATTTTGGGTTAAGCCTAAATCGGTAGATTAGAAATTTGCATGCTGTATGATGCATTGTAGATCCATATGACTATTATTGGTTATTGTTTATGCATTGGTATTCATGGGGGTAAACTCGTTCCGTGACATGCGGCGTGGTCCCGTGATTTACCATATTTTAAAGTAAAGTTTAATAACTGTTTTGAGTTCTCACACCAGTCCCATGATTGACTCGGAGTTTATTGTTTCTACCTAAACTCTGGGTGCCCATATTTTCCACACGGGCAACTTGTAGTTTTGATTTTGCAGATTATCTTATTTAGAAGGATTCTGGATCAAAGCTTAAAGTTGTGTCCAGAGCATTGATAGTCTTCCGCTATGTTAGTTTATTTGTTTCCGCTGCATTCTATTACATTTATTTTAAATTTATTTTCCGCTATGTATTATTTTCGATACTCTGATATTCTTGTGCTCTGATGTAACATTATTATGATGTTTATAAAAGTCTTCTGTTGTTTGTTTTGATGTGTTGTGCGCCCAAAGTTAGTGTATCCATCTTTTTGGTTCAATTTAAGTCGTTTAACGGTCGATTTGGATCGACCAAGAGGGAGGGTCGTTACATATGGTATCAGAGCTTTGGTTAATTCAAATCTTTGGGGTGCTGGGGTGCAACTCATTAGAACAGAATAAAAGACTCATTAGAGATTCGATTAGTAATATCCTATGAAAGAAAACTCATTAGAGATAGGATCAGAAGTATCCTCGAATGAGAAACTCATTAAAGATGGGGTTGTAATGCCCCAGAATGAGTTGAGAGTTTTATGTTTATAAGTAACGTATTTATGATTATATATATAATCCAATTTTAGAAAATATTTTTTTTGTATATAAAAGTTATATATTTGAAATGCTAATTAACTAATTGATTGCTGGTTGTGATGTGTGATTATTATTTCAACTAGATAAAAATATTGGAATGTTAAAACCAATAAGGAAATAAAAGGTGAATTTAGCCAAATTGAATCAAATATTGAACTGAATTGAAAATTGATTAGAATTGCATATATTTACATGTATATGTATTGAATATGTCATAGCATGGAAGCTAAGGAGTGAAATAAAATTGTATGCCCGACAATTAGGTACATGTTTACTATATTCATTGGGTTTGATGATTTTAGGAGCCGCTTGGCTTTTTATTTTTATTTTTGATTGATGAGGGCCGTGTGAGGCAAGTTATGATTTTACTGATAGGGTTGTACAAAGGAGGTTATGGCGAAAAATTTCGAAAATTTTGGGTGTTAGCCAAATTTTTGAGAAATTAGAAAATTCTTAGAAACTGAAAAGTTGTAGAATGAAAGTTGAGTTAGTTAGTTAAACAATTTTCAGCTCCGTTCCTTTTCGAGGACGAAAAGATTTTAAGTGGGGGAGATTGTAACAACTCGGAAATTCTGAACCAATTTAAAAAATTTATTTTAGCTATTTTAATGGATTTTGAATATTTAAAATGATTTATTTTAAATAATAACGACTAAGAATTTATTTAAATCGATGTTTGAATGCATAAATTTATTTTAATTATAAAACGAACCCAAAATTCCATGGTAGTTTGAAAATTCGATTTTGAATTTCAATTGAATATACAAAATTCAAAATAAATCGGATTTCAGTAAAACCAGAAACATTAGAATCAGTTTAATTATATCTTTCTAATGAGTGTGAATGATTCACATTACATAATATAAATTAAAAGTTATGTCCAGTTTAAAATTTGAAATAGTCGCTATGAAATTTTTATATATTTTAATATAATATATAGCCCTTAAAAATAGACATTTTGCAAACAACCTCCATTTTCGATGAAACCACTTTTGTTGGATCCGGAATATCAAATTATTGTTATATTCGAAATTTCATATATTTTGGATTTAATATGTGAGCGTGGTAAATTTAAACGTAGTTTGAATATTCAGTTTGAATTTAATCAACTAGAAAATGGCCATTTTTCAAGCGGTCTCCAAAATCAATGAAATTAGTTTTGTTAAGACCATAGCGTTAAAACATAGCTAGATTTATTTTCCAGTAATTTTTGGAGTCAGTATGTGGCCCCGGTAAATTAAAATGTACGTTTAAATTCAATACATATTAATTTATATTTTAATTTGGAGAAAAACTAATCGAAACAGTCGAATTGTCTTACAAAACATGCCCTGTTGTGTTCGAAGTGACAGTGGTTGGGTTTGATTTGGAGTTCAAATGCGAAATTTCCCTTTTATGAAATAATTTGAATTAAATATTAAAATAAATCAATATAAATATCTCTAAAATGAAACCCTAATCTCAGAACCAGAAGTCGCCGCCCACTAAAATTAAACGGCCGATATTTTCCAAAACCAATTACCACTGATCTCTCAATCCTTTCAGTAATTTGTAGAGATTTCAAAACAAATGTTGGGGAGATTTGTGTGATCTTTCGTTCTACATGGGTTTGATGAACTGTAGTGGCATGGTCTACTCGTGTTTGGGGCTCGAAATCGTTGTCTTCGACGGTGTTTTTAGGGGCAACGGGAGGATCGGGTCGGGGTTGGTTCTCGGCGGTTGGAACTGACGCATAGGAGGATGTCGGGCGGCGTTTTGATGGGGGTTCGATGCCTTGGAGGGGGCGAGCCATTCGATTTTCAGTTGGGAGCGATGGATTCAACTACTTCGTGATATCAACAGAAAGAGGAACGATTAATTTGTGGGTTAAGTGATTTAATTAGAGTTAATTAGTTTATTTAATTATTAAATTAGGTAATTAACTTTGTAAACCAATGTCTATTTCATACGAGGTCCAAATCGGACGATTTCAGATCCATTGAAACCGCGTCGACGACCACTTCACAATGAAATCAACTGAAACAAATTTGGAGCTAGTAGTGATTTTTGACTAAATTAAACAAACAGTTTAATTTAGTGAAAACAATCGTTATATAAACGATTTCTGAAACAGGTGAATGTGAGAACTTCTCACTAAAATTCTTGTATAATTATTTATTTTATAACTGCATATATGAACTTCCAATATTGATTTTTATCAGTTTTTAATTATCAAAAATATTGTACGGTGCCTGTTAGCTCACCTTTCTCGTCCACAGACCATGGACGATTTAATTGACTGTATTGTGTTGTGATTGTGATGTGTTCAATAATATATATATATATATATATATATATGCGATGTGAGTAATATATATATATATATGCAATGTGGAAAAAGTATATATATGAGATGTGAATAAAATATATATATGAGATGTGAATAAAATATATATGCGCTGTGAAAATTATTGGATTGTCAAAAATATATTTTTTAACATATATATGCGATATATATAATGGTCATGATATTTGATAAATATTTGTTCGCTAAAATAATTATTTTTAGCTTATACATGAGATACATAAAATGGTCATGTATTGAAATAAATATAGGTTGGCTGGAAATATGATTTTTTTTAACATACATATGAGATATATAAAATGGCCATATCTTGAAATAAATATTTGTTCGCTAAAAATATTATTTTTAGCTTATATAGGCGATGAATAAAATTGTCATGTAATGGGAAAATTATTGGATTGTTAAAAATATAATTTTTAACATATATATGCACTGTATAAAATTGTCATGTAATAGAATATACAATTTTGATTTAAAATTGAAATGGAAGTTGGAATCGTTTTTAAAACGAATTTATAAAATACTTTTTAAATGGAAATCGATGATATATATATTACGTATATTTAGTGGCTTGCATAGAATGCGTCGCACAACGACCGTTCACGAATTTCAACCATTAACTTCAAATTGATGTAACGGGAGATCCGACCGTCGGATTCTCCTAAAACCGAACCCATTGGGTTCATATTGAAAAGATATTTCCAATGAATATAAGAGATTTAAATTTGAATGGTTAGATCTTGAAATATATCCAAATCAATTTCAGAAAAGGTACTATGAATGCAGTTCGGTAGCCGTTATTGGAAACCGACTGTAAGTGCCTTAATAAAATTAATAATAATAATTTGTGTAAAATCATAATAAATGATTTGGAAAGATTTTAGATGGAAAATTCCATATTTAAAAAGATAAAAATATATTTTTATCGAAATGAACTAGTTAATAACTAGAATAATAATCCAATTATTTTTAGAAATAAATAAATTGCATTTGAAAATGGTTTTAAAGTAACCAAAATTTTCCAATATAAAAATTGGAATGGATTTGAATAAAAATAATCTTCGAAATATTTCGATATTGGATTCCGTAATTATATGGATATTGTTGAGGAATTTGGAAGATATTTATATCGTTATTTCCAATACGATATTTGTTGGTTTCAGAATTTGATATTGTATATAAGCCGATATTATTTTTATTTAGAGCCTCGTATTTAATATCAAATTAGATTTTGGGTTTATCGTGAATGATATCTTTAATAACAATGTTCTTAAACCAAGTTGAGAATAGAATAAATCTTTTAATTAGGATTTAGAGGAGTTTACCAATTATTTTAATCGGAATTTAAATAGAAGTTGAATTTGGGTTGACTGTTAGGGAATTAGGAAATTTTTCCAAAACATGAGATGTGATATAAACCAAATAAACTTGGTTTTTGATATTGTTTGTTAGGGATTTATTGATTGTTCGGATTGTGCTCGACCAGTTTATGAGAAAAATATTCCTTTACATTTAGCATTGGGTTGGGTAGAAATATCTGTATGCTAACATCTTGTGAAACACTTCATGAGTTGACTATGAGATGTTTAGCGATGTTGTCGAGTTCATTTCAAATTTAATTAATGATTTTGAAATGATAGTTTTCTTAAATGAAAAGAAATGTATTACCGATTTTGGACAGGGAAAGTTTTATAAAGAAGTTTTATAAAACAGAAAGGATTTTGAGGCCTAAACCCGGTATTGTCGAAACGATTTCAAAATATATTATGTGTTTGACATAGTAGCTCACCACATAAACGATTTGTTGCTATTGATGATATATCTGTTTGGTGGCGGAGAATTTATTCTCTTGCTTAACACCCTTAAGACGTACGAGCTCAAAGGTTATGGGATTAATAGTGACCTATCATATATGGGAATTGCTAATGTAAAGTACTATATTTTGGAAAGTACTTGTGATTATTACGCTATGAAATGATTTTCCCCACATAGGGATATAAAAATGATTAAGTATGTGGCTAAAGATTCTGGTAACCCGGATGACTAAAAGTATGGGTATAACAACCCGGAAAATCTGAGCCAATTTAAAAATTTTATTTTGGCAGTTTTAGTGAATATTGATATTTAAAATGATTTATTTTAAAAAATAACGACGAGAAATTTATTCTGAATAGAACTAGAATTTATATACTTATTTGAATTAACGTTAGAATATAAATTTTTATTTTAATTATAAAAGGGATTGGAAAATGGCGCGGTAGTTTGAAAATTCGATTTTAAATTTCAAATGGAAGTAAAGTATTCAAAATAAATCATATTTTAGTGAAACCAAAAATATTAGAATCTGTTTGAAAATATCTTTCAACGAATCCGAAAAATTGAAATTTCATAGCGGGAATAAAAAGTTATGTCCAGTTAAAAATTCAGAATAGTTTCTATGAAAAAATATAGCCCTTAAAAATAGCCATCTTGCAAACGACCTCCGTTTTCGACAAAACCACTTTTGTTGGATCCGGAATGCCAAATTATTGCTAGATTCCAATTTTCACTATTTTTGGAATCAATATGTGAGTGTGGCAAAAGAAAATGTGTTTTGACGGTTTCAGTCAATTTGGATCAACCAGAAAATGGCCATTTTACAAACGGTCTTTAAATTTGATGAAAATAATTTTATTAGGACCGTATTGTCAATTCAAAGCTAGAAATAATTTTTCTGGAATTTTTGGGGTCCGTATATGACCTCAGTAAATTGAAATGTGCGTTCAAAAATCAATATAGAGATTTATATTTTGATTTTGACGGAAACTGATCGAAACAGCTGAGTTGGCTAGCGATACATATCCCATTGTGTTCGGAATGAGGGTAATTAGCTAGGGACAACAGTCGTTGGGTTCAGATTGGAGTTCATATCGGTAGGCATGTAATTTTGAAATTAAAATAATAAAATATTTATATAAATAACCCTAAAACCCTCACTATCGTACAAAGCCACCACTTCCGTTTAACGCACGAAATCGCTCCATTCTTTCACCTCAAAAATCTCCCAATCCCCTAAATAATTCCAGAAATTCTAGAGGGGAAATCGAAGAGCTCTCGAAGAGCTTCAAATCCATATAAGCTGATTTAATTTTTGTTCAGTATTTCGCTCGAATCTTCAACATGAAGCGATTGACTTTGGGATGGTTTTGGGGGCAACCTGCCCACCGGAGGTGGCGGCGACGGTATGGATAGGTGGAGGGTGGCGCAGCGCTTCGAGGGGGCCCAGCGATCTGAGTCCGGCGGCCTGGGGTGATCTGCGACGGCGGGATTTCTTGTCGGAGTTGGGTTCAGCAGTTTTACAGAGTAGGACGGGGGAGAAAGGGATTAAGGAGGGGTAAAGATGTAATTAATTAAATTAATTGTTATTTAATTGTCAAATAACGTAATCAATGTTTAAAGTATTGTAACTCTTCATACGAGGTCAAAACTAAATGATTTCATTTTGCGTTGCGATCATGGCAACAAACACTATGTAATGGAACTGACTAGAGCTGAAATAGAGCATGTTGGAATTTCAAGCCAAAAAAAATCAAAACCAAACTGAGCGGAAATTCAGTATTAAAACTGACAGAGTGGAAACCCGGTGTGAGAATTTCTGACTGTAATTATTTCTGTATAGTTATTTATTTTGTAATTGCATATATGAACTGCTCCCCATCATCCATAGACCATGGACGACTTGTTTGTTTGACTATGTTGTGAAAATTGTTTGTGATGTGAAATGGACTGTATAAAATATTAATGTGTTGAATAAAATATATGAATAATAAAAATATCATTTTTATTGAATTCATGAACCGTAAATAATATTCATGTGTTGAAATAAATATTTTATAGTTAAAAATATAATTTTTAACATGTATATGAACAAAATAAATATTTATAAATAAATCAGACGATTTCTTTATGTACACATATTTGACTGATATCAGTGGGGACGATAAATTTTACACATCACCCAACTGCACAAATAAATCTGTATTTGTTGTTTGAAACCCCACACGGGTATTGGGATGATATTGGAAATACACTAATCCCAATAGTTAGTTGTATGTAAATCGATTGGTTGACAGATTGTTATAAGCGTTAAATATTTATATTTAATGCTTATACAGTATAGAATGCACTCTGGATGATGGATGATTATATATCACTATTGTTATATACATGTATTGTATGAAATCCATATAATCAAATTATATGGTAATTGACTGTGTCCGATTCCAATTCCAATTCAGAAAGAATAAATATTTTAAAATAACGAATATTTTAAAATAACGAATGTTTTAAAATAATATTCAGTAAAAAGTCAAAATCTGATTTTGATGTCCGATTTGAGATGGACACGAAAATATATAATGACGTGTTGATTAGATTAACGCCATTTTGACATGAACGATATTTATATCAATTTTGTTCATTTTTTATAATGAGTATCGAAAAGGATTTGATTCGAAATTTAATATTTTAAAAATATTATCATTTATATATTAATGATATGGAATATTCAATTTCGATTTGAAATTGAATATGAAGTTGAAACTGTTTTGAAAATGAATTTAAAATGATTTATAAAATAAATTTTAAGTGGAAATCGACGAAATATATATATATATATATTATATAAATATATATAATGGCCTGAATAGAACGCGCCGTGCAGCGATAGTTCGCGAATTTCGACCATCGACTTCGAATGGATATTACAAGAGATCTGACTGTCGGATTCTCCTAAAACTAGAACCATTGGGTTCGTATCGAAAAGAGCTTTCTAAAAAATATGAGAGATTTGAAATCTAACAGTTGGATTTGGAATTATGTCCAAATCAAATTTGTAAAAGGTCGATATATGTGCAGTTCGATGACCGTTTATGGAAATCGATTGTACGGGCCTTGATAAAAATATTAAAAATATCAATAATTTGTGTAAAATCAGAACAAATGATTTGGAAAGAAATGGGATGAAAAATTCCATATTTGAAAAGATAAAAATATTTTTTGTCGAAATGAACAAGTTTTGACTAGAATTAAAAATCCAATATTTTTAAATAAATAAATTGGATTTGAAATGGTTTTAAAAATAACCGGAATTTCCAATATATAAATCAGAATGAATTTGAGTCAAAATTATCTTCAGAATATTTCGATATTGGATTCCATGATTATACGGATACTGTGGAGGAATTTTGAAGAAATATATAACATTATTCCAATACGGTATTTGTTGATTCCAGAATTTGATATTGAATATAAGCTGATATATTTTCTATTCAGAGCCTTGTATTTAATATTAAATGAGATTTTGGGTTTGTCGTGAATAGTGTCTTCATTAACACTGTTCTTGAACCCAGTTGAGAGAAGATTAAATCTTTTTATTTAGATTTAATGAAGTATACCAATTAATTAATATTTAATTGGAATTGAATTGAAATTGGTCTTTGTGTTTATCGTAAAAAGTGTTTTAAAATAATACTTTTTCTTTAACCCGATTAACAATGGAATGAGATTTTGGGTTGTCGTAAATGGTATCTTTAATAATACTGTTCTTAAACCCAATGAAGTTAAGAAAATCAGAAACTAACTGAGGATTAGTTAAGTGGAATGGTTTCCTGGGTATTGATCTGATGTTGGTTTCGGCCTTCGGGATTAATACTTAGAGAATTGTTCACTTGCTAATTTACGGTTAAACGCTGATGGAATGGAACGTGATTTTGGGTTTATCGTGAACCGTGTTTTAAAGGACATTGGTTCTTTAACCCAGTTAAAGACAGGACTACGATTTTGGGTTGTTGTGAATGGTATCTTTAATAATACTGTTCTTAGACCCAGTGGAGTTAAGAAAATCAGAAACTAACTGGAGATTACTTAAGTTGAATGGTTTCCTGGGTATTGATCTGATGTTGGTTTCGGGCTTCGGGGTTATTACTTAGGGAATTGTTCACTTGCTAATTTATGGTTAAAGGCTGATGGAGTGGAATGTGATTTTGGGTTTATCGTGAACCGTGTTTTAAATGACATTGGTTCTTTAACCCAGTTAAAGACAGGATATGATTTCCTAAGTTAAACAATCGTTAATATTGATTTTTGGGAAGATTAAAACCAAGTGGAGTTTTAGTGCCTCTTTAATTAGATTGAAATGATATCCAAAGGAAGATTAAAGAATAAATTTAAAGAATGTATCTTTGATAAAATTAATGGGAACCTTTCCCAAAGTATAAGAATATCAGAATAAAGGAATATTCTGGATTAGAATGAGGAATATGTTGTGTTTTTATAGCACTTGTTTATTATATACGCGAGTTATTCAGAAAGACCAGGTTTGTCCCATTCTGAATAACTTATTCGACGATGAGCCGAAGATGAATACGGTGGTTGAAGACCGGAGGTCTTCACATCGTTTGGATGATTACTGATGTCTTGATTTGGCTGTACACCCCAGACAAGGTAATAAGTGGTGATCAGCCAAACGTACTTGGAGATCGACCGGATATGCGAGGGCCTCTCCCCTGTATTGAACATATGGGGGAGGAATATGGTGCCTCCAGTTTCGTTCAGACCCAGAACGAACTTGTAAACGGATGTGTGTCTGACATCAGATTTCATTACGTAAGATCGATAGACATCGGTTGCATAGCGTGAATTGCCTGTGTGGCATGCTGAGATGCAAATTATCATGGCTTCTGTTGAAAAGCAAGGTATTGTGGTTGATGATCAAAGCGCGGCTTTAGTCTAGCATAGCTTTGTGTAGCGTTAATTCGCGAGCCTCACACCCCGGTGTGAACCAGAAATGGGAGAGAACATCAGGGATGGCAAGCGTTTCTTTCTAGCTAGGAGTGGTGTCAGCGTTTTACTAGCACTAGCATTTTACATATGTGGATGATGGATAGCGAGGCGCTTCGGTTATATCGGCCGTTCCGGGGCAGATGTTTTGGTCGGGATATGACCAGTTTACGCCCCATAGGGCGGGGGAACGCATGTTTAGGCATTTTAATCCACTCTGTGTGGACCAACCTTGACGATCCAAGGGCCCACCTAAGTCTGGGTCCTGAGGCTCGGGCTAGACAGTCTCAAAGCGGTAAGGATGATCCCTTGCCTTGGTTCACAGATGGAAATCCAACTTCCAATACGACATTTTGCAGTTTTGATTGCAGAGCCTAGTATTGGCGACATGATATATGGTACCCATGCCTTCTAGGATTGATACATTTATATTTGAAGTTGTTTTATACACTATGCACTTACAATAATATCAAATGATTTGTTTTAAACGTACCAAGCATGTTTGGCTATTTTAAGGGAAAACCCTATCCTCCGGCTTGCGTTGCATTGTGTGATGGGACCTGGGTCTTATAATAATTTCATTTTTTCCAAAAGCATTGCACTATTTTGTTATATGCACTGGTATTCTTGGGAGGAAACCCATTCCGTGTTATACAGCATGGTCCCTTGATATATCTGACTTAGAGTAAAGTTTTAAATAACTGTTTTAGTTCTCACACCAGTCACATGACTGACCTGAAGCTTATTGTTTTAACCTAAACTTTGGGTGCCTCTATTTTCAACACGGACAACTTGTAGTTTTCGTTTTGCAGATTTATATTCACAAGATCCTGGTTTGCAGCTGGAATGGTATTCAGAAAGCTCTGTATCCATATATTCTTTTCAGTTGCGTTTTGTATTATTTTCGCTGCATTGTAACTTGTAAATCTCCGATATTTAATAAATTTGTAATATTTATTCATACTTCGTATATTCTTGTATTCTGATGAAATTGTTGTAATAAGCAATTAAATGTTCTTCTGTTTGTGTTCTGATTCGTCTCTTCCTCAAAGCAATCCGTTCTTTCTCTTCTCTTCGGAGGCTGAGGAAGTTGGGGTCCTTACAGTGGTATCATAGCTTTGGTTTACAGAGCTCAAGAACAAGACACATTAGAACCAAACGAAAGAATTCATTAGAGATTGGATTAGTAATATCCAATGAGAATGACTCATTATAGATGGGATCAGTGGTATCCTAGAATGAGTTGGGAGGGTGTTGTTTTTCATATAAAGGTGAAAACAATTTTTGTTTTGAAATTTTAAAATCTGTTATATGTATTTGAATATTATTTTTATATTGATTTGAACAATCAAGTACATAGAGATTTTAATATACGTCTGATCCACGTGTATTTGAAGCCTCGAATATACTAGATAGATATAGAATCGCACTCTAGTCGCCCAGAGATAATCCTGATGATGATGCATCATCATCATCAGCATTCAAGTTCGAGTTTCGAAAGTGAGATAGCTATATGTTTCCATTAGACTGGTGTGAGAACCAAAACTAGATAAGGTCTATTGTTGTGATTTGGCATCAAAAACATGTTTTTTGAGTATATAAAAAAAAAATTGAATTTGAAACGTTAATCAACTAATTGATTGTTGATTTTGTTGTTTGATTGTTGTTTTGATTAATTAGAATTTGGAACCATTAAACCAAATTGTATTAAATGTTGAAATGAACTGAAAATTGATAGAAAATGCATGCATATACATGTATATACATTGAACAGGTCATAGCGGGGAAGCTAAGCAGAGGAATAAAATTGTTTGCCCGACAAATAGGTACGTGTTTATTGCATTTCTTGGGGTTTTTGATGATTTTATGAGCCGATTGGCTAACCGCTTGGCTGTTTCTTTTTCTTTTTGAGATGAGAAGGCCTGTGTGGGGGTTTGGGGATTTTCCTGATGTTCCCGTGCAAAGGAGGTTATAGCGAAATTTTTCAAAAATTTAGGGTGTTAGCCAAATTTTTGAAAAAATTGAAAAGTTCTTAGAAACTAAAAAGTTGAAGAACTTAAGCCATAATTAAAATAATGAAAGTTGAGTTGATTAGTTAAATAACTTTCAGCTTCGTTCCTTTTCGGAGAAGAAAAGATTTTAAGTGGGGCAGACTGTAACAACCCGGAAAATCTAAGCCAATTTAAAAATTTTATTTTGGCAATTTTAATGAATTTTGAATATTTAAAATGATTTATTTTAAATAATAATGACGAGAAATTTATTCTGAATAGAATTAGAACGTATATATTTATTTGAATCGACGTTAGAATATAAATACTTATTTTAACTATAAAAGGAATTGGAAAATGGCGTGGTAGTTTGAAAATTCGATTTCAAATTTCAAATGAATGTAAAGGATTCAAAATAAACCGGATTTTAGTGAAACCAAAAATATTGGAGTCTACTTGAAAATATCTTTCCAACGAATCCGAAAAATTGGAATTTCATAGCGGGAAAAAAGTTATGTCCAGTTGAAAATTCAAAATAGTCGCTATGGAAATATATATCCCTTTAAAATAGCCATTTTGAAAATGACCTCTGTTTTCGACGTAACTACTTTTGTTGGATCTGGAATGCCAAATTATTGCTAGATTCCAATTTTCACTATTTTTGGAATTAATATGTGAGCGTGGCAAAAGAAAACGTGTTTTGACAGTTTCAGTCAATTTGAATTGACCAGAAAATTGACATTTTACAAACAGTCTCCAAATTTGATGAAATTAGTTTTGTTAGGACCGTATCGTCAATTCAAAGCTAGCAATACTTTTTCTGGAATTTTTGAGGTCCGTATATGACCCCAGTAAATTGAATTATGCATTCAAAAATCAATATAGAGATTTATATTTTGATTTTGATGGAAACTGATCGAAATAGCTGAGTTGGCTTGCGATACATATCCCAGTGTGTTTGGAATCGGGGTAATTAGCTAGGGACGACAGTCGTTGGGTTCAGATTAGAGTCCATATCGGTAGGCAAGTAATTTTGAAATTAAAATAATAAAATATAATAAAATATTTATTTAAATAACCCTAAAACCCTCACTATCGTTCGGAGCCGCCACTTCCGTTTATTGCACGAAATCGCTCCATTCTTTCACCTCAAAAATCTCCCAATCCCCTAAATAATTCCAGAATTTCTAGAGGGTAAATCGAAGAGCTCTCCAAGAGCTTCAAATCCGTATAAGATGAATAAATTTTTGTTCAATATTTTGCTCGAATATTCAACATGAAGCGACCGACTTTGGGATGGTTTTGGGGGAGGCCAAGGGAGGTGGTGGAGATGGTATGGATAGGTGGAGGGTGGCGCGGCGCTTCGAGGGGGGCCAGCGATCGGAGTCCGGCGGCCTGGGGTGATCTGCGGTGGTGGGATTTCTTTTGGGAGTTGGGTTCGACAGTTTTACAGAGAAGGACGGGGAAGAAAGGGATTAAGGGCGGGGGTTAAAGATGTAATTAATTTAATTAATTAACATTTAATTGTCGAATAATGTAATCCATGTTTAAAGTATTGTAACTTCTTCATACGAGGTCGAAACTGAACGATTTCAATTGCGTTGCGATCGTGGCAACAAACACTATGCAATGGAACTGACTAGAGCTGAAACAGAGCACGTTGGAATTTCAAGCCAAAAAAATCTAAACCAAACTAAACGGAAGTTTAGAATTAAAACTGACAGAGTGGAAACCCAATGTGAGAATTTCTCACTAAAATTATTTCTATATTGTTATTTATTTTATAACTGCATATATGAACTACTCCCTGTCGTCCACAGACCATGGACAACTTGTTTGCTTGACTGTGTTGTGAAAATTGTTTGTGATGTGAAATGGACTGTATAAAATATTAATGTATTGAATAAAATATATGAATAATAAATATATATTTTTATTGAATTCATGAACTGTAAATAATATTCATGTGTTGAAATAAATATTTTATAGTTAAAAATTATAATTTTTAATATGTATATGAATAAAATAAATATTTTTAAACAAATCGGACGATTTGTATATGTACACACATTTGACTGATAACGATGGGGACGATAAATTTTACACATCGCCAACTGCACAAATAAATCTGTATTTGTTGTTTGAAACCCCACATGGGTATTGAGATAATATTAGACATACACTAATCCCAATAGTTAGTTGTTTGCCAATCGATTGGTTGACAGACTGTTATAAGCGTTAAATATTTATATTTAATGCTTATACAGTGTAGAATGCATTCCGGATGATGGATGATTATTTATCACTATTGTTATATACATGTATTGTATGAAATCCATATAATCAAATTATATGGTAATTGACTGTGTCTGATTCTAGTTTAGAAAGAATGAATATTTTAAAATAATGAATATTTTAAAATAATATGCAATAAAAAGTCAAAATCTGATTTTGATGTCCGATTTGGGATGGACATGAAAATATTTAAATATATAAAGCTGTGTTGATTAGATTAACGACATTTTGACATGAACGATATTTATATCAATTTTATTCATTTTTATAATGAGTATCGAAAAGGATTTGATTCGAAATATAATACTTTGAAAATATTATCATTTATATATTAATGATATGGAATATTCAATTTCGATTTGAAATTGAATATGAAGTTGAAACTGTTATGAAAACAAATTTAAAATGATTTATAAAATACGTTTTAAATGGAAATCGATGAAATATATATTATATATAATATAATGGCCTGAATAGAACGCGCCACGCAGCGTGAGTTTGCGAATTACGACCATTGACTTCGAATGGATATTACGAGAGTTCCGATTGTCGGATTCTCCCAAAACCATAACCGTTGGGTTCATATCGAAAAGAGTTTTCTAACAAAAATTAAAGATTTGAAAAATAACGGCTGGAGTTGGAATCATGTCCAAATCAAATTTGGAAAATTTCGCTGTAAGTGCAGTTCGATGACCGTTTATGGAAAACAACTGTACGGGCCTTGATAAAGATATTAAAAATATCAATAATTTGTGTAAAATTATAAAAAATGATTTGGAAAGAATTAGGATGAAAAATTCCATATCTGAAAAGATAAAAATATATTTTTGTCGAAATGAACTAGTTTTGAACTAGAATTAAAAATCCAATATTTTTAAATAAATAAATCAGATTCGAAATGGTTTTAAAAATAACCGAAATTTCCAATATACGAATCGGAATGGATTTGAATCAAAATTCTCTTCAGAATATGTGGATATCGGATTCCGTGATTATACGGATATTGTGGAGGAATTTGGAAGATATATATATCGTTATTCCAATATGGTATTTGTTGATTCCAGAATTTGATATTGAATATAAGCCAATATATTTTCTATTCAGAGCCTAGTATTTAATATTAAATGAGATTTTGGGTTTGTCGTAAATAGTGTCTTCATTAACACTATTCTTGAACCTAGTTGAGAAAAGATTAAATCTTTTTATTTAGATTTAATGAAGTATATCAATTAATTAATATTTAATTGGAATTGAATTGAAATTGGTCTTTGGGTTTATCGTGAACGGTGTTTTAAAATAACACTTGTTCTTTAACTGGATTTACAATGGGATGAGATTTTGGGTTGTCGTGAATTGTATCTTTAATAATACTACTCTTAGACCCAATGGAGTTAAGAAAATCAGAAACTATGTAACAACCCAGAAAATCTGAACCAATTTAAATTTTTTAATTTGGCTCTTGTAGTGGATTTTGAATATTTAAAATAAATTATTTTAAATAATAACGACCAAAAATTTGTTTTGATCGAAGTTATAGAGAATATAATTATTTTAATTATAAAACAGGGCCTAAAATGGCGTGGTAGTTTGAAAATTTGAATTCGAACTTTGACCGACTGTACGGGATGCAAAATAAAATGGATTTTAGTGAAACCAAAAATATTTAAATCTGTTTATGATTATCCTTCTAAAGAATCTGAAAAATCAAAATTTCGTAGCGGGAATCAAAAGTTATGGCCAAATGAATTTTCAGAAAGGACGCTATGGAGTTTATATAGCTCTTGAAAATAGCCATTTTGCAAACGACTCCGTTTTCGACGAAACCACTTTTGTTGGATCTGGGATGTCAAATTATTGCTAGATTTCAAATTCCATAATTTTTGAAGTTTATATGTGAGCGTGACAAAGGAAAATGTGTATGGTTGATTTCAGTCAAATTGGATCGACCAAAAAATGGCCATTTTTCAAACGGTCTCCAAATTCGACTAAATAAGTTTTGTTGGGACCGTATCGTCAAAACATAGCTAGATTTATTTTTCTGGAATTTTTGGGATCAGTATGTGGCTCTGGCAAATTAAAATGTACATTAAAATCAAATATTGAATGTATATATTTTAATTGGAAGAAAAACTGACTAAAACAGTCGAATGGGCCTACGAAACATATCCCATTGTGTCTGGAATGGGGGTATTTAGCTAGGGACGATGGTCGTTGGGTTTGAATTGGAGATCGTAAGGAGAAGAGGTATTTTTGGATTTTAAATATAAAATCATGGACTAATCATAATTGGCCATCTCAACTTTCTCTCTCCCGTTCTTTCTCTAGATGACGGCGGAAAAGCTTTCCCTGCTTCCTCCTCTGATTCCTCCTCCTACACACAAAATTAGACCTCCCTCCAGTTGGGAATTCTGCAGCCCTCTCCAAGATCTTCAAATCCATAAAAGGATTGTATTTTTTCATCGCGTGTTTGAAGAGGATCGACGTTCCAAAGTTCGGGAGTTTGAATCATCGCCGCTCGCAACTGCCACCACCGAAGTGGACCCCACCACCATGTGCGGAGGCACCTCTCCTCCCTCTTCGACATGGCGTTGGCTGATCCTCCAATAGCACACCAGATTGGAAGATAAATGCAAACCTAATTTCGAACCTCTTCTGAAAGGTAACGGCTGAAAATAAATTAATTGTATATAGCACTTTAAAGCGGTAGGATTTACGATTTTACAATAAAATCATATCTTTTTGCTATGTCGTCGAAATCCAGTGAAACAAGAGACATTGGACTCATGTGGACGTCTTCTACATTCTAGAAGAGACCGAATATTTTTCTGAGCCTTTTACAATTTTTGGAGGAGTGGAACCCAATGTGAGATTTCTGAATTATAAACGATATGGAATGACGATGTATAAATTATACGGTCGATGTATGAGTTATATAAGCGTTGTACACCTCATGTATAAGCGTTGTATAAGTTGTATGTGTGAATGGAATTGAAATGAAATTGAAATATATTTATATACGTATATCTATATATATATACTACTCCCCTCGTCCACAGACCATAGACGATATATATTGGTTGTGATTGTTTGGATTTGGTTGATGTGAAATTTGGTTGATAAATACGAATGGTTGAAATGATTGATTGTGGTTAAAATCCCAAAAGGATTAGTATATGGGAAAATTCATCTGCGTACGAATTATATTACTGAAATCCCCATTGTCAAAAGCTGCAAGGCTTTAAGGTAGAGCGAGGGGTCGTACTAGGGACGGTATCGGTTTTTAACTACCTTGCCGTTATGCTGCCGAATTTTTTTGAAATATTCCTGTGTTTGATTTATATTCATATATTGAAATATATTCATGTGTTGGAAAAATATTCATTTTTTAAATACAATGGTTTGAACGATAAATTTTTTTTTTATAGAATGTATGAAATAAAATGTTTTGAACGATAAAAATAACATTTATATAGAATGCATGAAATAAAAATGGTTTGAATGATAGAATAACTTTTCTATAGTATGTATGAAATAAAATAGTTTGAGCAATCTTCATTTTTGAAATAAATTGCTTTAACAATAAAAATCACATTTTTATCATCTATATGAAGTATATAAATTAATCGTGTTTGAGATAAATTATTTTGGCATTAAAATAACATTTTTACTATATATATGAACTGTTATAAATAGTCTTGTGTCGAAATAAATATCTGTTGGATAAAAATATTATTTTTATCACCTATATGAGTTGAAATGGTTTTTGAAATCAAGGAATGGATTATATTTATATATATATATATATAAATAATTAAAATAAATCGAATAATGAAGCTGTAGTTCGTATTTTGAAACCGTGATTTCAAATGATTGTACCGGGAGATCCGACCATCGGATTTTCCCAAAACCGAAACCTTTGGGCTCGCTTTGGAAATATCTTTCCAACGACACCAACTTTGCAAAGATCCAGCGATTTGATTGTCTTGAATATTTAATCAAAATCTGAATGAAAACAGCACCAGAATGGATCATGTATATATATATATATATATATATAATTAAAATAAATCGAATAACGACACTGCAGTTCGTATTTTGAAACCGTAACTTTACATGATTGTACCGGGAGATCCGACCATCGGATTTTCCCGAAACCGAAACCTTTGGGCTCGCTTTGGAAATATCTTTCCAACGACACCAACTTTGCAAAGATCCAGCGGTTTGATTGTCTGGAATATTTAATCCAAATCTGAATGAAAATAGCACTAGAATGGATCATATATATATATATATATATATAATTAAAATAAATCGAATAACGACGTTGTAGTTCGTATTTTGAAACCGTAACTTTAAATGATTGTACCGGGAGATCCGATCGTCGGATTTTCCCAAAACTAGAACCTTTGGCTCCGCTTTGAAAAGATCTTTCCAATGATGTAAAATTTGAAAAGATCCAATAGTTATATTTTCAGATATGTGAAAATCAAATCTGGAGAAAAACAACGCCATGGCCGCGTTATGGCCTGAAGCGTCATTTGAATAAATTAGCTATATTTAATTAAATAAAAATAGTGATAAATCGTGATAAAATATTATAAACGATATGAAATGGAAATAAACCGAATTTACCTGGTTTATTGGATATTTGATGGTTGAATGTGTTTGACATGAAATTTACATTAATAAACTGAATTATGGATGTCAGATAATTTAACCATTGAAATGAATTGATTTGAAACTCTAAATATACGTGAATTATTTGAAAAGGCTGAGTTAATTCTCATTTCAAATAATTGATCGACGGTTAGAAGTTGAAGATATGAAGATGGTGCAAGACCGAGGATCTACACATCGAATGGATGGCTACTGATGCCTTTGATGGGAGTTGCTGCCCTAAAGGGGTTATAGTGGTAGTCGTCCGGACGTACTTGTTGATCATTCAGATGTGTGAGGGCCTCTCTCCTGTATTGGACATACGGGAGAGGAATAAGTTGTCTCCGGTTTCGTTCAGACCCAGAACGGACTTGTAAATGGATGTGTGTTTGACGTTGTAGATTGACAACGTGACATGCAGAGATGCTGTGATCAAAACTTTTGTTGAAAAGCAGTGCTTTGTAGTTGTTGATCAAAGCAGGCTTTAAATATCTAGCTTTGTGTTTAGCGTTGATTTGTGAGCCTCACCCCGCGGTATGGACCAGAAACGGGAGAGGACTGTAGGGAGAACATGCGTTTCCTTCTAGCTAGGAGCGGTGTCAGTGTTTTTACACGGCCTGACATTTTACTTATGTGGATGATGGATAGCGAGGCGCCTCGGTTATATCGGTCGCTACTGGGCCGATGGTTTGGTTGTTGTATTACCAGTTTACGCCCCCATAGGGCGGGGAAACGCATTGTTCAGGCATTTTAATCCACTCCGTGTGGACCGGCCCTAAAGATCCAAGGGTCGATGCGTTCTGATCTTGAGACATGGGCTAGATTGTATCGAAGTGGTAAGGACTATCTTTTGCCTTGGTTCATGACAGAAATCCAATTTCCAAATACGACATCATGTGGTTTTGATTGTATACCTATATATGGCGACATAGTGGTATGGGGCATTAATGTCGTCTTTGATTGATATTTATGACTGAAATTGTTTTTGAAATATATAAACACTTGTAATAATATCAAATGCTTTGGTTTTATTCGTATCAAGCATATTTTGGCCATTATAAGGTAAAACTCTATCCTCCTGCTTGAGTTGCATTGTGTGATGGGAATTGAGTCTTATAATGGCTTCATTTTTATAAAAAAGCATTGCGTGTTTTAATGATTCACTTGTTTTTAGCACTGGCAATCCAAAGTAGTAAACCGGTTCCACGTTAGCGGCGTGGTCCTGTGATTGGCCTTATTGTAAAATAAGTTAAGTAATAGATTTCTCTATACTAGTCCCATGACTGACTCGTGGTTTGTTTCACTTGCAAACTCGGGTGCCCTATTTTCTACACGGACAGCCTTGTGTTTAAGTTTTAGCAGGCTCTTTCTGGATAGCTATGGAGCTGAAGCTGGATTATATCACTTCTTTCTTTTTATGCTGTTCAGCTCCTATTGTACATTATGTTTTGATTCCGCTATAGACATTTTATGTAAAGCTGAACTGTCTTTTGTACTAAGTATGATCCTGTATACTGTGTAACTTTGAGGATTATGTTTATCTAGTGTATTCTATTGTACATTATCTGGTGTATTTATATATTTCTGTTCTGCTGTTATCTGTTTATGTGTTATATTCCAAAGATTACCCTTGCCAGCATGGAACGGGGTTTGGGGTCGTCACAACATGGTATCAGAGCTTTGGTTAAGCTTAGTTCTGGAATATAACATATTAACGAACTCGTCAGAAATAGAACCGGTAGTGTTCTAAGATGGATCACTCATTTCAAATAGGATCAGTAATATCCTAGAATGAGTGAAGCAGAATGAGATACACCCCGATAGAAACATTTACATTTAAATATATGTCTCTATGCTTTAAAATACCGTTTCTGTTGACCTGACACTTTGTCTGCTATTTGCAAACATAGAAAATAAGTGGCAGAAGCAGAAGAAATAATCCTATGGTTCAACAACCAAATGAGCCAGTGGTGCTTCCACAGCCAGGATTAGATATAGAAACTCTATTAAAGAGACATCAAAATTAGGGCAGAGTACTGTTCTCGGGCTATGAATCCATCATTCAAACTCAAGCTTGGATGCGTTCTGCTGAAAGAATATTTAAAGGTTTCAAGCTGAGAGATGGTCAGAAAAGATTACTGGCATCTTGGGCGCTCAAACACGAAGCTTTGATGTGGTGGGAAACTATCATTAAAGATAATCCATAAAGTGATATGCCCTGGGATAGATTTAAAGAGATTTTCAGTGAAAGGTTTATTCCTCCAGAAGCAACTGAGCGGTTAAGTGATGAATTCTACTATTTAATTCAAGGGGATTTGACTATTCCAGAATATCATAAGAAATTCAATGAACTTTCTCGTTTTGTCGTGTATCTAATTCAAAATCCAAAGATGCAGAATCTGAGGTTTATTAACGGGCTTCAAAGAAAATACCAAAGTAGTGTAACTGCACATGTGCATCAATCTTTTTCTGAAATGATATACATGGCTTATCAGTATGAAGATCTAGATAAGAAAGGTCTTTTGGGCGATGAAGAGGAAGCCAGTGCTAGCAACAAAAGGAAATCCGAAACTGATAACCCAGAGACAAATACACAGCCTGAGGCAAGTACGAAGTCTGAGTTCAATAAGAAGCCTAGAGTCAAGAGGAAAAAGGTTAAGTCTGAGAAGGGACCAGTAACGATTGCCTTATGCAATAACTGCATGAAGGCATGGCATTTTCAAGGGAATTGCAAATCCTCGAAGAAGAAAAGAAATGTTGGGTCGAAATCCAATAACAAGTTTCAAGAGAATAGAAAATGCAGTCAATGCCACCATACTGGTCATCTTGAAATTGCCAGCGCTTAAAGAAATCTGAAAGGGTACATGTAAATGAAGTGGAAGAAACTTCAGCACCCTCATCCAGTCAGGTAAGACCAGATGTTTTAGATGGCACGCTTAATGTCAAAAACATTTCGGTGAAACTACTGTTTGATACGGGCGCGTCACGAAGTTTTATTTCGACTAAGGTGGTAAAGAAATTGGATTTGAAACTGAAAAAGCTTAAAGCACCCATGACTGTCCATAATCTGGTTGGGGGTTCCCTCGATCTTAGTTGGATTTGTGGGGTGCCTATTTCTTTTTCCTGTTATCCATTCCCTACTGTAATGTCCTGTATTTCGATCGCTTCTGTTTTGAATATTTAATTTTGTTTAAATATTGAAATGTTAATGTAAATGAATTTTTATATTAATTAGAACGGAGTTTAAAACATATAAATATATATTTATCGAATTTAATGTTAAATCATCAATTTAATTTAATGTCGTCTGTATATGGTCGAATTAGACTGTCGAAACTATTCTAGTGGGTTCAGAATGGTGGTAGAACCCTGGAAATGTCGTTCGTTCCGTTCAAATAGGGGTTCGATAGTGAAGGATGTTTTAATTAAAGACACCACATAAATAAATAAAAATATCTAACATAGGGGACGACCTAAACTCACAAGCACATGCTACTTTAAATTTTTTACAGCGTCTTCTCAAATCAAATTTCCCGTCCAAACTATTTCTTCTCCCCTTAGCTTTCAGACAAGGACGTTGCAAACCTATTCTAGCTACACCCTATTGAATTCGACATGGTTCTTATCTCTTAAATCCTTTTCCTATATAAGCCATTGCTTTCAGCTATTCCACCCATCCAAAAACCAACCGAAATGAATTCACGCCTTCCACTTTAGCTCTCGTTCTTTTCCTTTCTCAAATCGAAAACGTTCAGGCCCTTTCTATTCTTTTACCAAATCAAGAGAAAATAAAATTGAAACTGGTCCACTGATTAAAAAAAAGAAATTTAAGATCATAATACTGAAATAGGAAATCGTGATTTCCAGTTATGTGATTCTAAACCACGACAGTTTCTGAAGCTCGGTGTTAATAAAGGGACTCTCACGATTTAGGATGACTCGAATAAACCTGGTCCTAAGTATTGCGATGAGGTCCGTTTTCGTTTGGTAAGGTGGTCGATGCTGGGTATTAGATTTGGTGTATTGCAATAACTAATGGATGAACTAAGTCTGGTTGAGGGTGCGCAACATGTTGGTGAGAAAACTGGAATTCGATTTGTTTGGGTGTTGAACGCGATGATCGGAGTTTGGCAGGTGATGAACTGGGTATTGCGATGGACTGAAGATGAGCATGGTACAGGGAGTTCGAATTGGGTTTAATGGTGAGGTCCAATCCTTTGTTTTTGGAGATGGACTGGAGTTCAAAAATGGAGTAATTGGTAAGGTTCAGATTTATTTTTGGAGAGTTCCACAGTCTGTTTGGGGAGTTGGTATTGGTTGAGGAGGAACATGGGGTGTTCTAGGATGATACGTTGAAATGAGAAATGCAAATTGCTAATGATGAACTGAGATGGTTAGGGGAATGCAGGCATGGAACTAAAGGTTGTCGCCAGAAGTGAGTTCGATTGTTGATAATGGTTTGGATACTGAAGTGAGATTAGTAGTGGGAAACTAGAAGTTTAGATTGCTTTTTGGGATGGACTGAGTTGAATAGGAGTATGTGAGTTTGGGTTGAAATTCTGAAGGGGACAGAACTGTAATACAAATGATCTGGAGTGGAGTTTGCAAATGAACGTGATGACTGGATTTCAAACTAAGGTGAAAGATTAAATGTGGGTGATTAAGAAGACTAGAGAGCCATTGCTGTGATGTTGATGAAGATGATTTTCAGAATGAGTGTAGAAATTGGCAAGGCGATAAGGTATACCGTTTTTGCAAAAATTTATACGTACATAGAAAATTTATTTAATAGTTCATTTAAAATAATTAAATATTTAATCAATAAATACACAAAGGATAATTTATTTTAATAATTAGTTTATATTAATAATTGTTCAACCAATTAATAATATTCATAAATTGATCATAGGTGAGTTAAACTCACTCAGTGGATGGTGGCGAGACAATATGGAATTTTAAATGGATACTCAGCACGAGAAAATCGAGGTGAGTTAAACTCACTCAGTTAAATATTTGAACAGTTTTTAATAGTTCAAAATTTTGTTTTATTGCTTGGTTGGCTAATAATTGGTTGCTACAAAGTAATGATATTATATAATAATAATATATATAAATAATATTGGTGATTGGTGATTGGTGATTAGATAATACCGTAGTACCATTAGCGGATGATTTCCCTATACACACCAGAATATATATAGTGGATGACCTTTATACCGCGATGTCCTGCCTCGAAGCAGGATGGGTATTAATATTGTTGACTAACATCTGTGGATGCAGGAAAAACAGGTTGGAGGGATCCAACTGGATTCCTCACATTTAAATTATTTGTTCTTATATAATGATATGTGATGTGTTTATAACCTGTGATAGCTTATGATATGTTTGACTGTGTTATTGCCACAAATGGTTGATTTTGGATATTTTTAATATCATGAATAATAATATATCGATTTCAAAACAGAAACTATAATATAAAAAGAATTTTATAATATTTATTCCAAATGGAAGCGGTTAGTTAGAATATAATTTAAAAGCAAATAATTGTTCAAAAAAATATCGTGAAGAAGTGAATTTTTAAACATATTATAAGAAGTGGGAATTTTGAGAAAAATGTGAAGCATGTATGAATTTGGAAAAGAAATGGGAATCGTAAAATAAATCGTTATTTTAAAATAAATTGAAATTTGTCTTAGGGGAAATACCTATTTTTAAATAGAAACATTCATTTGAAATCCAAATTATAAATACGGTCTAAAGGAAAAGATTTGTTTAAACAAATGTATTAATGAGGTGATTTTATAAATAATGTTTATAAAGGAATGAACGATTACCGTTCGAGAATTTGGAAAATATGAATTTCAAAATAGAATTGAAATATAAAAAGAATTTAAAGTAAGTATTTATTTCCAAATAGAAATGTTTGTTTAGAAACCCAATTGAATAAAATTGAAAATTAAATGTTGTTTTAACAAATAAGATAAGAACTCGATTTTATAAGTGACATTTGCAAAAGTGAAAACCATATATTGGAAGTATTTTAAGAAAGTTATAATTTGAGGGTGGATTCGAAAAAGGAAGTGGAAATGTGGTTTGAAAACTAACATTTGAAATGGATAGAACTTTCCAATTACAAGGGGAAATATAAATGAGATATTATGAAATGAAAGTTAAATAGAATTTAAACTTGAATTGCAAATAAGAATTAAGGATGACTGAATAAGTCATGTATTGATAAGTATCATTCACGGGTGACGTGAAGAGGTGTTAAAGGAAATAAGTTGATTCGATAAGAAGGGTTTTGGAGTTATAAATTCTAATTGAATTTGTATTCAAATAATAATAATATAAGACTTTGGACAATAAACATCAATGGTAAGGAATTTACAATGACATTGATATACAAATATTTTATATATGGAATGTAGTTATTGGAATAAATTTGAATAAGTTGTAGTAAATCTATAAAGATGTTTTCTGAAATCAAGACTTTATTTTTACAAAGTAAAAATTAAAATTGAATTGACAATTGAATTATATCGTATAAAAAGTACTTTGTTTCAGTTTTAGAAATAAATAAATATTAGCAAGTGTTCTGCAAATCATATCTTAAAAATGAATATTCGATAATAGTTGTAGCAAACATTGGAAAATCATATTTGTAAGTAAAATATTTGAAAGATGATAAATTTGAGATTAATATCGAGTTTAAAATGATAATGAATAACTGGAAATTTTATTCGTTAGAAGAAGGAAAGGGAGTTAAGGAAATTAGAAAATGATTGGGAATTAGTGAGTTGAATGATCTTCTGAGTGTCGATCTGATGTTGGGTTTGCCCTTCGGGGTTGGCATTTAGGGGATTATTCTCTTACTAGGTTACAGTTAGAGAATAATGACCGAGTTGAGAAATACATGATAAAAAGGATTTTTTTAAATGAAAGAGCATTTGAATATGCAAATATAAGTAGAGAAATGAGTATTTCAATCATTGAAAAAATGGAGAAGTATTAAATTAACGAATGATTAATCTAAAGAGGGTAAAATGATAATGAATATCAAATCAGTGAATTCAATTTCCTTTTATGGATGAATGGTTGTTTTTATTTAATAGTTAAATAACCGACTATCAAATCTAGCCTATACGATTGTTGGTACAGAAAGACCGGGATCAAATATATTCGAAAACCATTCTGAATCAATTAATACTGAACGTGGAAGATACTGATCGAAGATGGTAGCAGTGAGGACCGTAGATCTTCATAAGCGAAAGGACTGCTAGTCGGATTCTCTAGAGTCACGCCCGGAGATATTTTGATGGTGATCATGTCGTGGTTGAAATCGACGGATGGCAAGGACTAATCGCTACTGATCCATAGGGTGATTCCTAGGATGCAGTAGGAGAGTGCCTTCGGTTTTTCCAGTACCAAGACAACTTGTATGGACGAATGTCTGACAGAGTATTTCCAAAGGGATTACGTACGTTGACTTCTCCAAACGGAAGTTGGTGGCAAAGAAGGGAAACTTCTTTAGCCTAACAATCTGAGTATTTTTAGGGAAATCAATTAGTGATTTTTCGACGGATCTGACGAAGTGGCATTCAAAGTGAATGGTGGCCAGATGATCTAGAAATAAAATTTTAAACCTCAAACCTCACAACTGGTAAATGACAAAAATCGGGCAGGCAGCATGGCTATGTGGGTCGCCCCCATTAGGGTGTATTGTCACCATCTAGAGAATATTCATATTTGTTACTTCTTTTCGCTACTGTATCTCCCGGGAACAGTTGTGTTGCTAGCAACTGAAGGTGACAATATATTCAATACACTCAAGATAAATGAGTGGTCGGTCATTGTGGGCCGGGTTGCAAGACATTCTTGTTGAACCCAGTGTATTCCCCTCTGGAGATACACAATCGGAAGGTGGTCCCATACCTTGTCATAGTTGGAAATCCAATCTCCAATAAGCGCCCGCAGTTTTGATTATATACTATATATGTAGAGCGTGAGATGCAAGCATTCTACTAGATTGATATTTATTTGTATTTAGACACTATTATAATATCAGAAACGATATTGATTTCAAAAATGTTTTGGGTTATCGTAAGGTAAAAACCATCCGTGTTTATGTCTAGATTGGTCTTACGATTACCTTTTTCTTTCGAAATGATTTTTAACTTTAAAATAAAGTTTGATGCTACCAATAATTTATGGGTTTTTCTCACGCTGGTTCACCAGACTGGCCTGTGGCGTTTGTAATGCTAGGGTCAGAACGAGTTGGGTCAGACCGAGTTTACAGGTTCAGGGTAAGATGATATGGACTTCAGGAGACAAAATGGTGGAGTTCAGACATATCATATGTATAGTATTCCGTTGTGTGTTGTAAATGAGGACAGACTGTTATAACTGTCCAGATGAATTAAATGGCCGCTGTACTCTGATGAATTGTAAGTATTATTTCAAGTTTCAATAAAGAGTTATTTCTGTATTATATTTTATTCCGCTACGATGTGAGTTGTTCCTTTTCTTTTTCTTCTATTCTAATCTTTCTTTCTTATCTTTTTCTCATCTTCTCACTCCTTTCTTTAACGTTGTCAATTTTCGGTACTCGAGTTTGGACACAGGATGTAATTATGTCAAAAATTCGAGCATCGAATTTTCTAGTTCGTTACAGTGGTATCAGAGCAATGGTTTAGGAATAACCTTGGCTCTGTGGCGTAACTTGATAGATATAGGGTTAGTAATACTATAAATTGAGTTGAGTGTATATATATATGAGAGCGTATTTGTAGATTTCATAAAATTGTTTTGTATTGGGACCAGTTCAAATTTGAACTATCGACTGATACAATATTATTTTGTAAAGAGAGTAAATGAAATAATTTACCCAAATTTATTTTTATATAAAAGAAATAGCTTTCTTAAATATTGTTGGTATTTGATTATTTGAGTAGAATGCAAATAGTATTATGGAATTGAACTGGTTAAATATAACCAGAAGATGAAATAAATGATGTTTGAAATAAAAACCAGAATTTGAAAAATAAATTGGAAGCTAAGAAACAAATTCCAATATAATGAATTGATTGGATTGAAACTTGGTTGAAAATTAAGTTAAGCAAATTTGGATTGAAATTGAACCATATTAACTTAAACAAATTATTGAATCAATATGAAATGAGAATGCTTGAATCCAAGTTGTAATACAAATTGATTGAATGTTGATACTCTCGACACATACAGTTTGAATGTATCGAGTAGAATAAGAAGTAAATTAAAATAAATCTAGTTTGAGTATAATTAATTGAATATGACTTAAAATAGTATTCAATTGGATTAGAATTTGAAATGGAATTTTGAAATGGAAATGAATGTATGCATGTATATAGTGAATTAACTCTGATGATATAAACTCGAGTTGAATAGAAAATGAATGAAGCACTAATCAATTAAAGTTTAATGGAACTTGAAACCCAAGAGTAAATTCAAATGGACTTATGAATTGGAAATAAGACCTAGAACTGGGGCTATAATTGAAACTTGACTCGTTATAAGCAAATGTATACACATTTGGACATGTTTGTTTCAAACTATCATAAGTGAAGCAAGAAAATCAATTTAAGGATAAATTGGCAAATTTGAAGTAAGAAGTAAAATGGATCGTGATCGAATAGGAATGGAGGTGTATATGACTATACAGGTTTATTGGATGGAAGCAAGTTTAAAGGATAAATATGTGATGCCCGACAAAAGGTACACGTTAAATTCAATATGAGCTTTTATGTGCCGAATCGGCAAGCCACTTGGCTTTTTGATTTTCTTTTTGAATGAGAAGGGCCTAGAGAGGCGAGTTGAGTTTTGAACTGTTGACCCGTACAAAGGAGGTGTTGGCAAAAAAATTCGAAAATTTAGAGAGTTGAATTTTTTTCAACAGTTTTGAAAATTTTTGTTAACAAAAAGTTAATCGGTGCTAAGGATTTTTACAATGAAATTGGAACTAGTGAGTTGGTCGAGTAGCAACGATGTTGAAGTGAGTGTTGAGTTGCATGAGTAGATTGGGAAAAGTGAATAAGGTATAGCTACATTTCCTACTTAGTAATTTCGGGGATGAAATTCTTTTAAGGGGGAAGAAATGTAACATCCCGTATTTCGATCGCTTCAGTTTTGAATATTTAATTTCGTTTAAATATTGAAATGTTAATGTAAATGATTTTTTATATTAATTAAAACAGAGTTTGAAACATATAAGTGTGTATTAATCGAATTTAATGTTGAATCATCAATTTAATTTAATATCGTCTGTATATGGTCGAATTAGACCGTCAAAACTGTTCTAGTGTGTTCAGAATGGTGGTAGAACCCTGGAAATGCCGTTCGTTCCATTCAAATAGGGGTTCGATAGCGCAGGATATTTTAATTAAAGTCACCACATAAATAAATAAAAATATCTAACATAGGGGACGACCTAAACTCACAAGCACATGCTACTCTGAAATTTTTACGTCTTCTTAAATCAAATTTCTCATCCAAACTATTTCTTCTCCCTTAAGCTTTCAGACAAGGACGCTGCAAACCTATTCTAGCTACACCCTGTTGAATTCGACATGGTTATTATCGCTTAAATCCTTTGCCTATATAAGCCATTGCTTTCAGCTATTCCACCCAACCAAAAACCAACTGAAATGCATTCACGCCTTCCACTTTTGCTCTTGTTCTTTTCCTTTCTCAAATCGAAATCGTTTAGGCCCTTTCTATTCTTTTCTTCTTTTACCAAATCAGGAAAAAACAAAATCGAAACTGGTCCACTGATTAAAAAAAAGAAATCAAAAATCATAATACTGAAATAGGAAATCATGATTTCCAGTAATGCGATTCGAAACCATGACAGTTTTTGAAGCTCAGCATCAATAAAGGGACTCTCGCGATTTAGGGTGACTCGAATAAACCTGGTCCTAAGTATTGCGATGGGGTCTGTTGTTGTTTGGGAAGGTGGTCGATGTTGGGTATAAGATTTGGTGGATTGCTATAACTAATGGATGAACTAAGTCTGGTTGAGGGTGTGCAACATGTTGGTGAGTGAACTGAGGTTCGATTTTTTTGGGTGTTGAACGCGATGACCGGAGTTTGGCAGGTGATGAACTGGGTACTGCGATGGACTGAAGATGAGCTTGGTACTGGGAGTTCGAATTGGGTTTAATGGAGAGGTCCAATTCTTTATTTTTGGTGATGGAATGTAGTTCGAAAATGGAGTAACTGGTGAGGTTCGGATTTATTTTTGGAGAGTTCCTCGGTCTGTTTGGGGAGTGCGGATTGGTTGAGGAGGAACATGGGGTGTTCTAGGATGATACGTTGAAATGAGAAATGCAATTTGCTAATGATGAACTGGGATGGTTAGGGGAATTCATGCATGGAACTAAAGGTTATCGCCAGAAGTGAGTTCGATTGTTGATAATGGTTTGGATACTGAAGTGGGATTAGTAGTGGGAAACTACAAGTTTAGATTTCTTTTTGGGATGGACTGAGTTGAATAGGAAGATGAGAGTTTGGGTTGAAATTCTGAAGGGGGCAGAACTGTAATATAAATGATCTGGAGTGGAGTTTGCAAATGAACGTGATGACTGGATTTCAAACTAAGTTGAAACATTAAATGTGGGTGATCAAGAAGACAAGGGAGGCTTCGCTGTGATGTTGTTGAAGATGATTTTCAAAAGGAGTGTAGAAATTGGCAAGGCGATAAGGTATACCGTTTTTGCGAAAATTTATATGTACATAGAAAATTTATTTAATAGTTCATTTAAAATAATTAAATACTAAATCAATAAATACACATAGGATAATTTATTTTAATAATTAGTTTATATTAATAATTTTTTAACCGATTAATAATATTCATAAATTGATCATAGGTGAAAAATAAATTAATTCGAGAGAGTGCAAGTAGATGGTGCCGAGACAATATGGAATTTTAAACGAATATTTAGCATGAGAAAATAGAGGTGAGTAAAACTCACTCAGTTTATTATTTGAACTATTTATAATAGTTCAAAATTTTGTTTTATTGCTTGGTTGGCTGATAATTGGTTGCTATAAAGTAATAATATTATATAATAATAATATATAAAAATAATATTGGTGATTGGTGATTGGATAATGCCCGTAGTACCATTAGCGGATGATTTCCCTATACGCCCCACAATATATTTAGTGGATTACCTTTATACCGCGATGTCCTGCCTCGAAGCAGGATGGGTATTAATATTGTTGACTAACATCTGTGGATGCAGGAAAAACAGGTTGGAGGGATCCAATTGGATTCCTCACATTTAAATTATTTGTTCTTATATAATGATATGTGATGTGTTTATAACCTGTGATAGCTTATGATATGTTTGACTGTGTTAGTGCCACAAATGGTTGATTTTGGATATTTGAAATATCTTGAATAATAATAATATATCGATTTCAAAATAGAAACTATAATATAAAAAGAATTTTATAATATTTATTCCGAATGGAAGCGGTTAGTTAGAATATAATTTAAAAGCAAATAATTGTTCAAAGAAATATCATGAAGAAGTGAATTTTTAAACATATTATAAGAAGTGGGAATTTTGAGAAAAATGTGAAGCGTGTATGAAGTTGGAAAAGAAATGGGAATCGTAAAATAAATCGTTATTTTAAAATAAATTGAAATTTGTCTTAGGGGAAATACCTATTTTTAAATAGAAACGTTCATTTGAAATCCAAATTATAAATACGGTCTAAAGGAAAAGATTTGTTTAAACAAATGTGTTAATGAGGTGATTTTATAAATAATGTTTATAAAGGAATGAACGATTACCATTTGAGAATTTGGAAAATATGGATTTCAAAATAGAATTGAAATATAAAAAGAACTTAAAAGGAAATATTTATTTCCAAATAGAAATGTTTATTTAGAAACCTAATTAAATAGAGTTGAAAATGAAATATTGTTTTAACAAATAAGATAAGAACTCGATTTTATAAGTGACATTTGCAAAAGTGAAAACCATATATTGGAAGTATTTTAAGAAAGTTATAATTTGAGGGTGGATTCGAAAAAGGAAGTGGAAATGTGGTTTGAAAACTAACATTTGAAATGGATAGAATTTTCCAATTACAAAGGGAAATATAAAGGAGATATTATGAAATGAAAGTTAAATAGAATTTAAACTTGAATTGCAAATAAGAATTAAGGATGACTGAATAAGTCATGTATAAGCTTGTGTTGATAAATATCATTCACGGGTGTCGTAAAGAGGTGTTAAAGGAAATAAGTTGATTCGATAAGAAGGGTTTTGGAGTTATAAATTCTAATTGAATTTAAATTCAAATAATAATAATATAAGACTTTGGACAATAAAAATCAATGGGAAGGAATTTACAATGACATTGATATACAAATATTTTATATATGGAATGTAGTTATTGGAATAAAGTTGGAATAAGTTGTAGTAAATCTATAAAGATGTTTTCTGAAATCAAGACTTTATTGTTATGATGTTTAAATTAAAATTGAATTGGTAAATGAATTATATCGTATAAAAAGTACTTTGTTTCAGTTTAAGAAATAAATAAATATTAGCAAGTGTTTTGCAAATCATATCTTAAAAATGAATATTCGATAATAGTTGTAGCAAACGTTGGAAAATCATATTTGTAAGTATAATATTTGAATGATGATAAATTTGAGATTAATATCGCGTTTAAAATGATAATGAATAACTGGAACTTTTATTCGTTAGAAGAAGGAAAGGGGGTTAAGGAAATTAGAAAATGACTAGGAATTAGTGGGTTGAATGATCTTCTAAGTGTCGATCTAATGTTGGTTTCGCCCTTCGGGGTTGGCATTTAGTGGATTATTCTCTTACTAGGTTACAGTTAGAGAATAATGACCGAGTTGAGAATTACATGCTAAAAATGATTTTTTTAAATGACAGAGCATTTGAATATGCAAATATAAGAAGAGAAATGAGTATTTCAATCATTGGAAAAATGGAAAAGTTTTGAATTAATGAATGATTAATCTAAAGAGGGTAAAATGATAATGAATATCAAATCAGTGAATTCAATTTTCTTTTATGGATGAATGGTTGTTTTCATTTGATAGTTGAATAACCGACTATCAAATCTGGCCTATACGATTGTTGGTACAGAAAGACAGGGATCGAATATATTCAAAAACCATTCTGAATCAACTAATACGTAAACGTGGAAGATACCGATCGAAGATGGAGCAGTGAGGACCGTAGATCTTCACAAGTGAAAGGACTATTGGTCAAATTCTCTGGAGTCGCGCCCGGAGATATTTTGATGGTGATCCTGTGGTGGTTGAAATCGACGGATGGCAAGGACTAATCGCTACTGATCCATAAATTGATTCCTAGGATGTAGTAGGAGAGTGCCTTCGGTTTGTCCAGTCCCAGGACAACTTGTATGGACGAATGTCTGACAGAGTATATCCAAAAGGATTACGTACGTTGACTTCTCCAAACATACGAAGTTGGTGGCAAAGAAGGGAAACTTCTTTTGCCTGACAATCTTAGTATTTTTGGGGAAATCAATTAGTGATTTTCTGATGGATCTGACGATATGGCATTCAATGTGAATGGTGGCCAGATAAACTAGAAATAAAATTCAAAACCTCAAGCCTCACAACCGGGAAATGACAAAAATTGGGCAGGAAGCATGGCTATGTGAGTCAGCCCCATTAGGGTGTATTGTCACCATCTTGAGAATATTCATATTTGTTACTTCTTTTCGCTTCTGTATCTCCCGGGAACGTTTATGTTGCTAGCAACCGTAGGTGACAATATATTCGATACACTCAAGAGAAATGAGTGGTCGGTCATGTGTGGGCCGTGTTGCAAGACGTTCTTGTTGAACCCAGTGTATTCCCCTCTAGAGATACACTATCGGAAAGGTGGTCCCATACCTTGTCATAGTTGGAAATCCAATCTCCAATAAGCGCCCGCTGTTTTGATTATATACTATATATGTAGAGCGTGAGATGCAATCGTTCTACTAGATTGATATTTTTTGTATTTAGACACTATTATAATATCAGAAAAGATATTGATTTCAAAAATGTTTTGGGTTATCGTAAAGTAAAAACCATCCGTATTTATGTGTGGATTGGTCTTACGATTACCTTTTTCTTTCGAAATGATTTTTAACTTTAAAATAAAGTTTGATGCTACCAATAATTTAGTGGGTTTTTCTCACGTCGGTTCACCAGACTGACCTGTGGCGTTTGTAATGCTCGGGTCAGACCGAGTTGGATCTGACCGAGTTTACAGGTTCATGGTAAGATGATATGGACTTCAGGAGACAAAATGGAGGAGTTCAGACATATCATATGTATAGTATTCCTCTGTGTGTTGTAAATGAGGATAGACTGTTATAACTGTCCAGATGAATTAAATAGCCGTTGTACTCTAATGAATTGTAAGTATTATTTCAAGTTTCAATAAAGAGTTATTTCTGTATTATATTTTATTCTGATGCGATGTGAGTTGTTCCTCTTCTTTTTCTTCTATTCTAATCTTTCTTTCTTATCTTTTTCTCATCCTCTAACTTCTTTCTTTAACGTTCTGGATTTTCGGTACTCGTGTTTGGGCACAGGATGTAGTTGTGTCGAAAATTCGAGCATCGAATTTTCTGGTTCGTTGCACCTACTATCTCGATCGTCATGAATTTCACAGAGTTTGATATTATTTTTGGATTGGATTGGTTAACCAAATATAAAGCGGGAGTTAACTATGCAGAAAGAATTGTTAAAGTTAAAACAAAGTATGGGTATATATCCATTCCATGTGAAGGCCCGAATTCTAATAGAAAAGATTTTTGGTTAGATCTGGATGTTTCTCCTGCTCAACTAGAACCTATTCCTGTCGTTACGGAGTTCCGGTCGACATAGAAAATATTCCAATCATCAAGAACTATGAGGATGTATTTAAAGAAGTTGTTAGCTTACCTCCGCGTATAGAAATAGATTTCAAGATTGCTTTAATTCTGAATGCAAGGCCAGTAGTTCACGCTACTCGAAGAATGACCTTGAAGGAAAAAGAAGAATTAGACAATCAGACTCGACCTCTAGTATGGAAGGGTTTTATCAGGCCTAGTTTCTCTGATTTGGGTGCAGTAGTGGTATTTGTCGCAAAGTCAGACGGTACTCTCAGACTATGTATGGATTATCATGACTTGAATAAGCAGACATTAAAGAACAATATCCATTGCCGCGAATTGATGATTTGGTGGATCAATTGAATAGCGCGCAAGTATTTTCATGAATGGACCTAGCTACAGGTTTCCGTCAACTTCATATTGCCGAAGAATGTGTTCCTTTGACAGCATTCAGAGGCCCAGACTTATTCTACGAGTGGTTAGTAATGTCGTTCGGCTTATGTAACGCTCCAGCTTATTTTGTCGATCTAACGAACCGGGTATTCAGAGAAGTATTGAATACATTTGTATTGGTTTCCATTGATGACATATTGATCTTCTCTAAGTCAGAAAGCGAGCATGAATAACATTTGGAACAAGTGTTAGAAATTCTCAGAAAGAATTTTTTAAAGGCAAAATTTTCCAAATGTATATTCTGGCAAGAAGAAGTCAAGTTTCTTGGCCACGTGGTATCCAAAGAAGGAATTTCCGTGGATCCCAATAAAATCACTGCCATTCAGAATTGGAAACAGCCAGCGGCTCCCACAGAAGTCCGTAGTTTTCTCGGATAGGCTAGTTATTATCAGAAGTTTGTCAAAGATTTTTCGAAGATATCTAGTTCCTTAACGAAGCTTACTAAGAAACATTCAAGGTTCAATTGGACTCTAGAATGCGAGGCGTCTTTCGAAAAGCTGAAGTTAAGGCTGACAACTGCTCCAGTGTTAACAATCATTGATGGCAATCAAGACTTGAAAGTCTGGCCAGATGCTTCTAAAGAAGGTCGTGGTGTAGTATTAATGCAAAGAGGCCAAGTAGTCGCTTATGCTAGCCATCAGTTGAAGCCACATGAGAAGAATTATGCAACTCACGATCTTGAATTGTTAGCCATCGTGTTTGCTATGAAAATCTGGAGGCATTATCTATTGGGTGAGAAGTTTGAATTATGTACCAATCATCAATCATTGAAGTATCTATTCACCCAAAAAGATCTGAATATGAGGCAGCAGCGTTGGTTAGAATTTCTCGTGGCATAGGATCTTGATATTTTATATACTCTGGGAAAAGCCAATGTTGTGGCTGATGCGCTCAGTAGAAAGAATGTGATCATCGCCAGTCTTATCATTACACCATCGTTGATTGATAAAATATCTATTCTTCAGAAAGACAATAGTTTTGTTAAAGAGATGATCAAAAGAATTAAAAAGGGCGAAGTCTCCATTTTCCAAGTGGATAGCACAAGAGTTCTAAGATAAAAAGGAAAAATTTGTGTTCTTGACATTCTGGAGCTCAAAAGAGAAGTATTGGACGAGTGTCATAAGTCCAAACTGAGCATCCGCCGAGGGGTTAGTAAAATGTATAATGACCACAAGCGAACCTTCTGGTTGAAGGCGATGAAAAGAGATATCTCTATATATGTTAGCCGGTGTTCCACTTGTCAACAAGTCAAAAGCGATCAACAGAAACTCGCCGGATTGTTGCAACCGTTGGAAATTCCAGGTTGGAAGTGGGAACAGATTTCTATGGATTTCATAGATGTTTTGCCCAGAATTAGGAAAGGAAACGACAATATTTGGGTGATCGTAGATCGTTTCACGAAGACCGCCCATTTCATATCTGTTAGATCGAATAGAACTGCTCAGAGTCTGGCGCAGATTTATTTTAAACAAATTGTTAAACTTCATGGGGTTCCCATGAGTATCGTTAGTGATCGTGGCCCGATTTTTGCTAGTAAATTCTGGGAAGCATTCCAAGCAGAATTGGGAACGAGACTGAACCTGAGCACCGCTTATCATCCACAAACAGATGGTCAAACTGAGAGGGTGAATCGTATACTAGAAGATTTATTGCGGGCTTGTGTTATTGATTTTGGCGGATCTTGGGAAGACCATTTGCATTTGGCCAAGTTCTCATACAACAACAGCTACTAAGCGAGCCTGAAAATGTCACCATTCGAAGCATTGTATGGTAGACCGTTCAGATCCCCTACTTGTTGGGTAGAACCTGGTAATAGACTTGTATTGGGGCCAGATATGATTCGCTAAGCAGCAGATAAAGTCAATTTCATTAAGAAACGATTACTAGCCCGCTCAAAGCCGAAAGAAGAGCTAGGTAAAACAGGGAAATTGGCACCCAAATTTATTGGTATGTTCCCTATTCTAGAACGGATTGGAATTCTTGCTTATAGGGTTCAATTACCAGATTGGTTGCCTGAAGTACATGATGTGTTTCATGCATCTCAACTTCAGAAGCATGTACATGATCCAGATTTAGTCATGGAAGAAGCTGCGCAATGGTTTTGGAAATTACTCCAGAATTGGCTGTGAGAAGAGAGCTAATAAAGATCATTGGCAAAGAAATAAAAGAGCCGAGGAACAAGAAGGTTCACTTAGTCAAAGTGCAATGGAGTGGAGATCCGCGAGATTGTACTTGGGAAACTGAGGAGAGCATTAAGAAAGCCTATCCCAAGTGCAGGGCGGATATCTCTGATTAACTCTGGTGCAAGGTACATTTACCATATTTTGCATTTCTGTTTTGTTCTCTACTTTGTTGTTGTTTTCTTTTCATGGATGTAAAAAATAATAATTATCCAGTCTAAATGATTTTCAAAAGAGTATATGAATTAAAGTCTATATATTTGAAAAGGTTAAAAATAAATTGATTGTTGTTTGTGTGGAGTGATTGTTAGTTTAAACTAAATCACATTGGAATAATAAAATCAATAAGAGCCTGAAGGGTTAATTTATGCAATTGAATCAAAGATTGAACTGGTTTAAAAATAGATAGAAATATATACATGTGCATTACATATGTTTGAATAGGTAAATGGATTTGCTGTTGAGTAAAGAATTTATTTGTGTGCCTGACAAATAGGTAAACCTTAATGAGTTGGATGCGCAATTTTATTATTATATTAACTCGTGTGAATGCCATTGAATGCGGAGTGTTGGTTGATCTATGTGTAATAATAAACGTCGCCATAGGATAGCAACAATTAATTTTGAACTACACTACATGGCACACTTCTTGAAGATAGCATACTTCATCATATACCATATAAGCATTTGGAGCTTGTGTGACGAGGTTGAAGGTTTACCATACGAGCGAGAGGCTTGTATGGCGATGATTATATATTACAGGTTGAACTGATGACTGACATGGACTATATAAAATGTAACGGTAAATGGTAAGATTAATAAAAAAACCACACGGGTCCGGAGATGACAATAAACATGTCTCTCTGGTCATTAAGGCACAAAAACCATTTACAGAGTGACGAGAATTTATTCTCTAGAGTTATGATCTATACACACTCCCCTGTGGACACCGGAATCTATCACTATAAATATGTGTATGCCTATTAGGATTTATTGGGTACCTAATACGGCCCAATAAATTTCCAAACCCCTCCCCGTACAAAGGAGGTTATGGCGAAATTTTTCGGAAATTTAGGGTGTTAGCCAAATTTTTGAAGAACTAGAAAATTCTTAGGAACTGAAAAGCTGAAGAATGAGACCCAAAATGAAAGTTAAGTTGGTTAATTAAACAACTTTCGGCTTCGTTCCTTTACGGGGACGAAAAGATTTTAAGTGGGGGAGATTGTAACAACCCGGAAAATCTGAACCAATTTAATTTTTTTTAATTTGGCTCTTTTAGTGGATTGAATATTTAAAATAATTTATTTTAAATAATAATGACCAAAAATTTGTTTTGATCGAAGTTATAGCGAATATATTTATTTTAATTATAATAAAAGGCCTGGAATGGCGCGGTAGTTTGAAAATTTGAATTCGAACTTTGAATGACTGTACCGGATGCAAAATAAAACGGATTTTAGTGAAACCAAAAATATTTAAATCTGTTTATGATTATCTTTCTAACGAATCTGAAAAATTGAAATTTCGTAGCGGGAATCAAAAGTTATGGCCAAATGAATTTTCAGAAAGGTTGCTATGGAGTTTATATAGCCCTTGAAAATAGCCATTTTGCAAACGACCTCCGTTTTTGACAAAACCACTTTTGTTGGATCCAGGATGTCAAATTATTTCTAGGTTTCAAATTCCATAATTTTTGGAGTTAATATGTGAGTGTGGCAAACGAAAATGTGTATGGTTGATTTCAATCAAATTGGATCGACTAGAAAATGGCCATTTTTCAAACGATCTCCAAATTTGATGAAACTACTTTTGTTGGGACCGTATTGTCAAAACATAGCTAGATTTATTTTTCTGGAATTTTTGGGATCAGTATATGGCCTCGGCAAATTAAAATGTACGTTAAAATCAAATATTGAATGTTTATATTTTAATTGGAAGGAAAAATAACTGAAATAGTCAAATGGGCCTATGAAACATATCCCATTGTGTCTGGAATGGGGGTATTTAGCTAAGAATGAAAGTCATTGGGTTTGAATTGGAGATCGTAAGGAGAAGGGGTATTTTTGGATTTTAAAAATAACTATAGAATCTTGGACCAATCATAATTGGCCATCTCAACTTTCTCTCTCCCCGATCTTTCTCCAGACGACGGCGGAAAAGCTTTCCCCGCTTCCTCCTCTGATTCCTCCTCCTACACGCAAAGTTAGACCTCCTCCAGTTGGGAATTCTGTAGCCCTCTCCAAGATCTTCAAATCCATATAAGGATTGTATTTTATTCATCGCGTGTTTGAAGAGGATCGACGCTCAAAAGTCCGGGAGTTTGAACCGCTGCTGCTCGCACCTTCCACCACCAAAGTGGATCCCACCACCACGCGCGGAGGCGTCTCTCCTCCCTCTACGACGTGGCATTGGTCGATCCTCCTATAGCGCATCGGATTGGAAGATAAATGCAAACCTAGTTTCGAACCTCTTCTGAAAGGTAACGGCTAAAAATAAATTAACTGTTTATAGCACTTTAAAGCGCTGCGATTTATGATTTTACAACAAAAATCATATCTTTTTTCTATGTTGTCGAAATCCAATGGGACGTCTTCTACATTCTAGAAGAGACCGGATATTTTTCTGAGCCTTCTACAATTTTTGGAGGAGTGGAACCCAATGTGAGATTTCTGAATTATAAACGATATGGAATGGCGATGTATAAATTATACGGTCGATGTATGAGTTATATAAGCGTTGTACACCTCATGTATAAGCGTTGTATAAGTTGTATGTGCGATGTATAAGTTATATATGCATTATAAAAATCATATATGTGTTGAATGGAATTGAAATGTAATTGAAATATTTATATATATATATATATATATATATATATATATATATATATCTATATATATACATTACTCCTATCGTCCACAGACCATGGACGATATATATTGGTGGTGATTGTTTGGATTTGGTTGATGTGAAATTTGGTTGATAAATACGAATGGTTGAAATGATTGATTGTGGTTAAAATCCCAATAGGATTAGTTTATGGGAAAATTTGTTTGCGTACGAACTAGATTATTGAAATCCCATTATCAAAAGCTGCGAGGCTTTAAGGTAGAGCGAGGAGCCGTACTAGGGACGGTGCCAGTTTTAACTACCTACCGTTATCCTGCCAAAATTTTCTGAAATATTCCTGTGTGTGATTTATATTCATGTGTTGGAAAAATATTCATTTTTGAAATAAAATGGTTTGAACGATAAAAATAACATTTTTATAGAATGTATGAAATAAAATGTTTTGAGCGATAAAAATAACATTTTTATAGAATGTATGAAATAAAAATGGTTTGAATGATAAAAATAACATTTTTATATAATGTATGAAATAAAATAGTTTGAGCGATAAAAATAACATTTTATTGTATGTACGAAGTATATAAAATAATCGTGTTTGAAATAAATTGTTTTGACAATAATAATCGCGTTTTTATAATGGATATGAATCGCTAAAAATCTTCATTTTTGAAATAAATTGCTTTAACAAAAAAAATCACATTTTTATCATCTATATGAAGTATATAAAATTAATCGTGTTTGAAATAAATTACTTTGTAAATAAAAATCACATTTTTACTGTATATATGAATTGTTATAAATAGCCATGTGTTGAAATAAATATCTGTTGGACAAAAATATCATTTTTATCACTTATATGAGTTGAAATGGTTTTTGAAATCGAGGAATGGATTATATTTATATATATATATGTATATATATATATATATAAATAAAATTAAAATAAATCGAATAACGAAGCTGCAGTTCATATTTTGAAACTGTGATTTCAAATGATTGTACCGGGAGAACCGACCATCGGATTTTCCCGAAACCAAAACCATTGGGCTTGCTTTGGAAATATCTTTCCAACGACACCAACTTTGCAAAGATCCAACGGTTAGATTGTCTGGAATGTTTAATTCAAATCTAAATGAAAAAGCGCCAGAATAGATTATATATATAATTAAAATAAATCGAATAACAACGCTGCAGTTTGTATTTTGAAACTGTAACTTTAAACGATTGTACCGGGAGATCCGACCGTCGGATTTTTCTCATAACTGGAATCGTTGGATCCGCTTTGAAAAGATCTTTCTAATGATGTAAAATTTGAAAAGATCCAACGGTTAGATTTTCAGATATGTGTAAATCAAATCTGGAGAAAAACAGTACCATGGCCGCATTATGGCCTGAAGCATCGTTTGAATAAGTTGGATATTTATAAACAAATAAAAATAGCAATAAATCGTGATAAAATATCATAAATTATATGGAATGGAAATAAACCGAATTTACCCGGTTTATTGGATATTTGATGGTTGAATGTGTTTGACGTGAAAATTACATTAATAAATTGAATTATGGATGTCAGATAATTTAACCATTGAAATGGATTGATTTGAAACTCTAAATTTATGTGAATTATTTGAAAAGGCCGAGACAATACTCATTTCGAATAATTGATCGACGGTTAGAAGTCGAAGATATGAAGACGGTGCAAGACGGAGGATCTTCACATTAAATGGATGGCTACTGATGCCTTTGATGGGAGTAGTTGCCCTGAAGGGGTTACAGTGGTAGTCGTCCGGATGTACTTGCTGATCGTTCGGATGTGCGAGGGCCTCTCTCCTGTATTGGACATACGGGAGAGGAATACGGTGCCTCCGGTTTCGTTCAGACCCAGAACGGACTTGTAAATAGATGTGTGTCTGGCGTTGTAGATTGACAATGTGGCATACAGAGATGCTGTGTTGTTGAAAAGCAGAGCTTTATGGTTGATGATCAAAGCAGGGCTTTAAATAGCTAGCTTTGTGTTTAGCGTTGATTCGCGAGCCTCACCCCCCCGGTATGGACCAGAAACGGGAGAGGACTACAGGGAGAACATGCATTTCCTTCTATCTAGGAGTGGTGTCAGTGTCTTACATGGCCTGACATTTTACTTATGTGGATGATGGATAGCGAGGTGCCTCGGTTATATCGGTTGCTACTGGGCCGATGGTTTGGTCATTATATGACCAGTTTACGCCCCATAGGGCGGGGAAACGCATTGTTCAGGCATTTTAATCCACTCCGTGTGGACCGGCCCTGAAGATCCAAGGGTCAATGCATTCTGATCCTGAGACATGGGCTAGATTGTCTCGAAGCGGTAAGGACTATCTTTTGCCTTGGTTCATGACGGAAATCCAATTTCCAAATACGACATCGTGCGGTTTTGATTGTATACCTATATATGGCGACATAGTGGTATGGGGCATTAATGTCGTCTATTATTGATACTTATGATTGAAATTGTTTTTGAAATATATAAACACTAGTAATAATATCAAATGCTTTTGTTTTATTCGTATTAAGCATATTTTAGCCATTATATGGTAAAACTCTGTCCTCCAGTTTGTGTTGCATTGTGTGATGGGAACTGAGTCTTACAATGGCTTCATTTTTATAAAAAAGCATTGCGATGTTTTAGTGATTCACTTGTTTTTAGAACTGGCAATCCAATGGAGTAAACCCGTTCAGCGTTAGCGGCGTGGTCCTGTGGTTGGCCTTATTGTAAAATAAATTAAGCAATAGATTTCTCATACCAGTCCCATTACTGACTCATAGTTTGTTTCACTTGCAAACTCGGGTGCCCTATTTTCTACACGGGCAGCCTTACGGTCAGGTTTTAGCAGGCTCTTTCTAGATATCTGTGGAGCTGAAGCTGGATTCTATCACTTCTTTCTTTTTATGTTGTTCAGCTCTTGTTGTACATGTTATGTTTTGATTCCGCTATAGACATTTTATGTAAAGCTGAACTGTGTTTTGTACTAAGTATGATCCTGTATACTGTGTAATTCTGAGGATTATGTTTATCCAGTGTATTCTATTGTACATTATCCGGTGTATTTATATATTCTTGTTCTGCTTTTATCTGTTTATGTGTTATATTCCAATGATTACCCTTGCCACCGTGGAACGGGGTTTAGGGTCGTCACAAACTAACTAGGGATTAGTTAAGTTGAATGGTTTCCTGGGTATTGATCTGATGTTGGTTTCGGCCTTCGGGGTTAATACTTAGGGAATTATTCACTTGCTAATTTATGGTTAAAGGCTGATTGAATGGAATGTGATTTTGGGTTTATCGTGAACCGTGTTTTAAAGGACATTGGTTCATTAACACAGTTAAAGACAGGAATAAGATTTTGGTTGTCATGAATGGTATCTTTAATAATACTATTCTTAGACCCAACGGATTTAAGAAAATCAGAAACTAACTGGAGATTAGTTAAGTTGAATGGTTTCCTAGGTATTTATCTGATGTTGGTTTCGGCCTTTGGGGTTAATATTTAGGGAATTGTTCACTTGCTAATTTACGGTCAAAGGCTGAAAGAATGGAATGTGATTTTGGGTTTATCGTGAATCATGTTTTAAAGGACATTGGTTCTTTAACCCAGTTAAAGATAGGAATAAGATTTTGGGTTGTCGTGAATGGTATCTTTAATAATACTGTTCTTAGACCCCAATGGAGTTAAGAAAATCAGAAACTAACTGGAGATTAGTTAAATTGAATGGTTTCCTGGGTATTGATCTGATGTTGGTTACGGCCTTCGGGGTTAATACTTAGGGAATTGTTCACTTGCTAATTTACAGTTAAAGGCTGATGGAATGGAATGTGATTTTGTGTTTATCGTGAACCGTGTTTTAAATGACATTGGTTCTTTAACCCAGTTAAAGACAGGATATGACTTCCCAAGTTAAACAATCATTAATATTGATTGTTTAAAACCAAGTGGAGTTTTAATGCATCTTTAATTAGATTGAAATGATATCCAAAGGAAGATTAAAGAATAAATTTAAAGAATGTATCTTTGATAAAATTAATGGGAACCTTTCCCAAAGTATAAGAATATTTGAATAAAGCAATATTCTGAATTGGAATGTGGCGTATGTTGTGTTTTTATAGCAATAGTTTATTATGTACGCGAATTATTCAGAAAGACCAGGTTTATCCCATTTGAATAACTGATTCGACGATAAGTCGAAGATGAAGACGTTGGTTGAAGACCGGAGGTCTTCACATCGTTTGGATGATTATTGATGTCTTGATTGGGCTGTACACCCAAGACAAGGTAATAAGTAGTGATCGTCCAAACTTACCTGGAGATCGACCGGATATGCGAGGGTCTCTCCCCTGTATTGGACATATGGGGGAGGAATAAGGTGCCTCCGGTTTCGTTCAGACCCAGAACGAACTTGTAAATGGATGTGTGTCTGACATCGGATTTCATTTTGTGTGATTGATAGACATCGGTTGCATATAGTGAATTGCCTGTGTGGCATGCTGAGATGCAAATGATCATGGCGTCTGTTGAAAAGCGAGGTCTTGTGGATGATGATCAAAGCACGGCTTTAATATAGCATAGCTTTGTGTAGTGTTAACTCGTGAGCCTCACACCCCGGTGTGAACCAGAAATGGGAGAGGACATCAGGGAGGGGATGCGTTTCTTTCTAGCTAGGAGTGGTGTCAGCGTTTTACTAGCCCTGGCATTTTACTTATGTGGATGATGGATAGCAAGGCGCCTCAAATATATCGGTCATTCCAGGGCCGATGGTTTGGTCGGGATATGACCGATTTACGCCCTCGTAAGGCGGGGAAATGCACGTTCAGGCATAATCCACTCCGTGTGGACCAGCCCTGATGGTCCAAGGGCCCACCTGAGTCTGGGTCCTGAGGCTCGGGCTAGACAGTTTCGAAATGGTAAGGATGATCCCTTGCCTTGGTTCACAGATGGAAATCCAACTTCCAATATGACATTTTGCAGTTTTGATTGTAGAGCCTAGTATTGGCGACATGATATATGGTACCCATGCCATCTAGGATTGATACATTTATATTTGAAGTTGTTTTATACACTATGCACTTATAATTGTGTAAAGACCCGCATTCTATGCATCAGAGGATCATAGATTTTTTTTCTTCTGGTAAGTCGTATGGTCATGTATTTTTGGGGAACGACTAGTGGGGTCATTTCCCATGTTTATGATTTTTGTCGATTTTTAAATGACCATTTTGCCCCTAGCTGATCTTGTTTCATTCATAACTTTTGATTGGTAAGGAGTTTTGACCTGAGACCACTTCCATTAGATCCGTTTGATGGTTTACCTTGCCGTAGAGTGGTCACATTAGTCAAACAGATTTACCGTTTGGTAGATATGGCTGAATTAAGGTTTATAGAGTGAAAAACAGCTTAATTGGGCTTAACCGGGTGATTAGCAGTTAGGCCCATTGGGGGATTTCGGGATTAGGAGTATATGAGGGCTGCTAGGGTTTAGAAAACATACTTTTTCAGTATTTTTCAGCCACGACTAACCTCCTTTGAACCCTAGCCATGGCCTCCACTTTCTAAATCTCTTCAAAACACCTCTAAATCACTTTCTTATCAAGGATTAAGCTAATCAACAACAAAACAAGCCAAAATAGCATCAAATCAGAGTTGATGCTGCAGCTAAGCATTGGGATTTGACCCAAAACAGAGGATATTTCAGATCTATAGTTTAATTTGGGGCAAAGGTTAGTGATTTGCATTGTTTTTCACTAATTATGGCTAATTAGGGTAATTAGCGAAGATTAGCGAAATTATAACTCAGAAAAATCTAGAAAAATTTGTGAAATTCCAAAATATTATTTTATGCCTATGATATGAATTTGGGTTAATTTGGACTAGTTGTGCTAATCCCATAATTTAGGGGATTAAGGGGTGATTAGTGATAATTAGCGAATTTTGTATCATAATAATCTGGAAAAATTTGTAAAATTCTAAAATATTATTTTAGGGCTCTGGTTGAAATTTGGGTTGATTTGGTTAAGTTTTACTAATCTTATCATTATTTGTTGTTAAACATGCTTCAAGGAAAAATAAGGGTTTTTGGGTATGTTTGATCCGTTTTGACATATCATATTGTTGTTTTGCTTTTTGTGAATGTTCATACATGTTGCTATGGCTGTATGGTATGCTTTGTGATTGTTTAGAACAGTTAGAATGGTCAAAAACGCCGTCATGTGGCATAAAAAAGTCGCAGAAAAGTTGCAGGAAAATATGCAGGAAACCGGATCGGATCGCCCCCCTATAAACAAACCGCTCGTGATGTACTTTGGACGATCCGAGACGTGATGAACCAGAAGCCTCGACCCGATCCGTTGAAGGGATCACGACCCGACCCAAACCGCCTGCATGAAACTCACGAGTTGATGCACCTGAAGCTCCAATCCGATGCACTTCGATCCGATGCACCACGAGCTGATCCGATATGATGACGCCGATCCGAACCAGGAGGCGAAGCCACGAGCGGATCTATGTGTCATGACCCGAACCCAATGGGTGTCCGCGATCTGAACCGGAGGAGTTGACATGGACGAACCGATCCAAAGCGAAGCGGAGTGAAGGGCCGAACCGATCCGAGGAAGACCAAAACCCGAGATTCGAAGGTAGTCCAAATGGGAAGTTTGTACTTAGGATCCAGTTGGGAACCAATGAGTTGACTTTACGATTGGACTTTGCTGCAGGACGTGTGCAAATGAGTTGTCGTTATTCATAACTTTGGTTCATCACTGAGAGACGGATAGTGGGCTTGTAGTGATAGTTGTACGGGGTTGGACTCCGTCAGGGCCCAAAGGATTAGGTGACCAAATAGTGGATATCGTATGCTTTACGCACCGAGTGAGAGATGTGAGGATGGTTGCTATGTTTGATTGTTTGCTATCACTATGACATGCACACCCCCTTCCCCTTATCTTTATACCTTTTGTTTAGTGGCACCTTAGAGTATTGTACAGTATGTAGTGCTAACTCTTTGGTTGCAGGTTCAGGTATGATTGGATTATACCTGTTATTGTTCTGTTTTGTTGCTTATCGCTCATACCAGACTTTTGTTTGACCCAGATTTCTATGTCTCTTCTTATTACTCTGGTTGCTCTTAAATGGGCAGACTAGAGACAGGTTAGGTGGTATGCACGAGTAGCTGTACCGGAGACGGGCTCTCCCACGTATGATATATATAGATATTCTCCCTGTGTTGTTGATGGTCACTGCTTGGGCATTAGTAGTGTACCTCCTTCTTTTGCTTTCTTTTGCTTTAGAGACAGTTTCCAAAAGTTGTAATAATGATGATGTGGAACATAAGCTATATTTGGATTTCCGCTGCTATGATGTTTAGTTTTAGTTTCAGCTTATGCACTGTCTCGCCTGTTTTATGTCAAGTATGTTGTTATTATATTTTATTCCTTGCGCGGTGAGACATTCTACAAGTTCTTGGTTAGTTCTTCACCTTCTTTCTTTTCTTCTAGCGACCGTCCCATGCTGGTTGGACATCGGTACAACGCATTTCGGAGGAAATGTCAGCTGATGCGGGGCGGGCCGTCACATTTGGTATTAGAGCTCTAGGTTGCGTAGTTAACCTTGGGAAGTCATCAACGAGAGATAGTACACGTATATGAGAGCAGGTATTTTTGATTATTTTGGTTTTCAAAAGCTATATATATATACTATTAGTATAACTAAGGATGAAGTCGCATTGCACTAGCACCACTATGGAGATGGTTAATCATTTTCTCGTTGCAGACTGAACGATGAGCCAATATACGAGGGTTACTCGTAGAGGAGCCAATAATGGGAATGCTGCTGAGATGAGGACGATGTTTACTGGCCTCATGAGAGAGATGCTTAGGGATGCTCGGGGAGCCGTTCCTAATGTAGCTAATGGTGGTGGTGCAGCGGTGCTGGCGCCTAGGGCCGATTTCGCCAAGTTATGCAAGGATTACACTAGTCTTGGTGGGAGTCTGTTCCACGGAACGGAGTCGGCAACAGAAGTCCAAGATTGGCTAGACAGTTGTGAGCGCATCGTCGAGGATTTGGGAATCGAGGACGCAATGAAGTGGAAGCTAGCATCACGTCAACTGCAAGGACGGGCTATGAATTGGTGGAATGCTATTAAGGCAGCTATCCCAGAGGATCAGATTACTTGGAATCAGTTTAACACTTGCTTTTGTGATAAGTTTAACCCAACTGCTCAGAAATCAGAATTGTTCAGGAAGTTCTTGGAACTTAAGCAGAATGGTAGAGCAGTCTCGGAGTATATCGCTTAATTCGACACTTTATCGAAATATGGATTGTCCCTTATCGATAAAGTCGAAAAGAAGAACGAAAAGTTCATAACTGGTTTAGATGGGTACTTAGAGGAAAGACTTATAAACCATATCGATGAGACGTTCGAGTCTATTGTAGGAAAGGAATTAAGGTCAGAGAGCCTTTTCCCTAAGTCAAAGACCGAAGTTGCTATTGCATCTACAAAGGAACCAAAGCCACAAGCAGGCGGTGAAGGCAAGAAGAATTCTCAGAACAAGTGGAAGAAGAACCCGACCAAAGATGGTTAGAATAAGAAGAATAAGAATGGTGGTGAGTGCTTTAGTTGTGGCCAGAAGGGCCACTATGCCAGAGATTGTCGAGAAAAGCCTGGGGAAAGGAAGTGCTTTAACTGCGGCCAGGCGGGACACCACAAGGATGATTGTCCACAACCTCTTAGGGAGAAGCAGATTGTGAAAGCGTATGCTATCAACGGTGTTCCTTCTTCGTCGAATGCCCCAACGGCGGCGCAGAAGGGAAAAGGCGTCGTTATCAAAGGTATGCTTTATATTTAAGATGTTTATGTTCGAGTATTGTTTGACAAACCCGAGATAGTCGATAGACCTTTAGTAGTGACAAACCCGGTTGGTGGTTCGACTAGCCTTAGTATTATTGGCTGTAACGTGGTCTTATCGAGTCATGGATGTATATTTATTTGTGATTGCTTTGTTTTGGGCTTTACTGGGTTTAGCATTACTTTAGGGAGTCGATTGTAATGACCCGCATTGGCAGAGGTATTATAATTAATTTATTTAATTATATTAATAGTGATATAGTGTATTAAATGGTCAAGGAAATTAAATAATGATGAATATTTAATTAAAATATTAAATTAAATAATATATTTAATTCTGAAATAATCAGAATTGGCTGAAATGGCGATATGGTGTGAACTGGATCATCTGTGATATTTAATTCAGCTTGGAATTTTATTTGAATAACGAATATATTATATAAACGATAGTTTGAACGTATAATTTTATTATAATTAAAATGGAGCTTGAAATGGCGTTGTAGTTCGTGAATTGGCGATTTGAACTTCAACTGAATATACAAAATTCGTTTTAAGCCGGATTTCTGTGAAACAAGAAACGTTAGGAGCTGGTGGAGTATATCTTTCTAGTGGAAGAGAAAAATCAGGATTTCGTCGTGTATATTTTGATATATGTCCAAATCAAATTTCAGAAAACTCGCTGTCGAATTCCTTTATAATTTATAAAGGAATTATTTATATTTTAAAAAGGAATTTCAATATAAATCGAATATCGGGTTGACCCAGAAGTGAAAATCAAGTTAGAAATTCATATAGGAATATCCTGAAGCTGTATGGTATTCCACTGTGAATATATACGATAATATAAATTTATTTGTATTTAATTTAATTATATTTAAATATATTTATATATTTAAATGGGTCATTCAGGGCTTTAAAAATAGCCACTTTTGCAAACGAAGTCGGAATTCGACGAAACTAATTTTGTTCGATCCGCAATGTCAAATAGTTGTTAGATTTCTAGTTTCGTGATTTTTAGAGTCACTGTGTGGCTGTACCGATTTTTATTGTGAGAAACAGTCTGTATTTTGACGGTTAAAAATACGCTATGTGGGCATACGGAGTCGGAATTCGACGAAACCAGTTTCATTGGGACCGTAATGTCGAACTGTAGCTGCATGTCCAGTTTCGTGATTTTTGGGTATCGTATGTGATCACAGAAATTTTAGAGGATAAATAAAAGCAGCAGTTGATTTAAAATAAATATAATATTCAAATATAAAATTATTTAAATCCTCCTATAAATAACCCTCAACACTTCTAACCCTAAACCTGTTTTTCCACTGGTCAAAAACGCGCCGCTCTTTTTTCTACATCTCAGGAAAAGAAAATCGTGGGTTTTAAAATCAAAATAAAATCCCACAAATTTCTATAAATCATAAAAGCTATATGTGTGAGTTCGTTTTGATCTAAGCTTCATGTTGATAATTGTTTTACTGGGTGCGATTTCAATTCGCGAGGGTCCAAATGGGAGCAGCGTTCTAGGGTTAAAGTTTGAAAGGAACATGGGCTTCAAGGCAAGGAATCGATGTTGTTTTTGGGTTGCTGAGATCGAATGGAGTGGTTTGGCCAAGTTTTGAAGGATTTGGTTTCGATTTCCGTCGATCGAAATATCTATGGCGCGAGAACCTGCTGTCGACGCGGTGTTCTTTTGGGAGTTCGAGTTCAATAATTGTGGTATGAGGATGGAGAGAGTTAGATGAGGAGATAAATGGTGGAGGTTTGATTCGATTTCGGTGAAGGAATGATGTCGTGGGATGCTTGAAGTAATCGGTTAATGTCTTTTGAAGTGTATGGAGTGAATCGCATTTTACAGAGAGGAGGAAGAAGCTCCACGCGGTTTTGGGCTTTAGGGGGGTAGACGGGCCTTGTAGAAATGGTAAAGCCCACTTATGCTATTAATTTAATTTCAATTCAAAAGAAATAAGTGTATTAACTTGTAAATTTCATATCTCGATCATACATTATCAGAATTTCGAACGGTTGGATCCGTTGGGATCGTATGGACGAGAGCTACCCAATGGGACTGACGGCAAGTGAATCGAAGCTCGTTACAATTTATTGCATAATAAATTGTCCAATCTGAATCAACGATAATTATCATTATTAACGATGATAGTCCAAAGTGAGTAAATCTCACTAACTCTGAACAGTTTATAATTTCATGTTGTATTTTTAAAACTGTTAAATATTGGTTGATTGACTGTGTGTTGACTGTTTGATTGAACTGCTAGACAGTTAGTTGAATTTCTATATTGATTCTGTTTAACATAATATATCATATGGAACTGAAAGTGATGTTATCTATATTGTTTAACATCTGTGATGTAGGGAAACAGGTTGGAGGAACCCAACGAGGTTCCTCAACATTTATTATACTGTTTTTCATATATTGTGATATATGATGTGATATATAATCTGTTGTCAATTATATGTGTTTGGACGATACTGATCATCGTGATTTGATATGTTGAATACCATAACATACTGAAATGTTGATAAGGGAATATTTTCAAAGTGATATTTGAAAATAAAAATAAATGGAATATTTATAAATAAGAAATAATTATAAATTGGGATATTTATAAATAGGAGATATTTAGAAAAAGGGAAAACGTTATAAAAAGGAAACTGTTATAAGAAGAAAATCATTTTAAAGTGGAGAACCGTTACTAAAAGTAAATCTTTAAAAATGAATAAACGTTGTTAAAAGGGAAATCTTTATAAATAGAATCAATTGAGTTAATCGAATATTAATATTTCGAATAAAGTAAAAGGAGTTATCGAATATTAGTTATTCGAAGAAGAGTTAAATAGGGTTATCGAATATTAGTTATTCGAATAGAGTAAAAGGGAGTTAAAGGAATAAATCGAATATAGTTTATTCGAATGGAATTAGAGGAGTTAATCAAATATAGTTTACTCGAATAGAGTTAGAGGAGTTATCGAATATAGTTTATTCGACAGGAGTTAAGTGAATAGAGTTAATCCAAAGGAGTTAAGTGAATAGAGTTAATCCAAAGGAGTTAATCGAATAGAGTTAAAATAAAAGAGTTATCGATTAGTTTAATCGAAGTGAGTAATCGAATATAGTTTATTCAAAAGGAATTATCGAATTTGGTTATTCGAAAGGAGTTATCGATTATTAGTTAATCGAAGGAGTTATCGATTATAGTTTAATCGAAAAGAGTTATCGATTAGTTTAATCGAAGTGAGTAATCGAATATAGTTTATTCGAAAGGAATTATCGAATTTGGTTATTCGAAGGAGTTATCGAATTTAGTTATTTGATGGAGTTAATCGATTAGAGTTAAAACATATGAGTTAAACGAATATAGTTTATTCGAATAGGAAGTAATATGGGTTAATCGAATATAGTTTATTCAAATAGGAAGTAATATGAGTTAATCCAATATAGTTTATTCGAATAGGAAGTAATAGGTTTTAATCGAATATAGTTTGTTCGAATAGAATCAATTGAGTTAATCGAATATTAGTATTTCGAATAAAGTAAAAGGAGTTATCGAATATTAGTTATTCGAAGAAGAGTTAAATAGGGTTATCGAATATTAGTTATTCGAATAGAGTAAAAGGGAGTTAAAGGAATAAATCGAATATAGTTTATTCGAATGGAATTAGAGGAGTTAATCGAATATAGTTTATTCGAATAGAGTTAGATGGGTTATCGAATATAGTTTATTCGACAGGGGTTAAGTGAATAGAGTTAATCCAAAGGAGTAAATCGAATAGAGTTAAAATAAAAGAGTTAATCGAATATAGTTACTCGAAAGAAAGGTTAAGTAAGGAAGTTAGTTAAAGAAAAATAAAGTGAACTTTGCCTATTTCAAAGTTAGAAATGTTGTTCAGTTAAGGTCTGAGAGGTAGTTCTACCCAACTTGATTGGCTTTGTTTTTAACTAAGGAATAGTTAAGGTTCGACAATAAAGGAAATGGTTTGAGTTGGCATCGCGATGGTTTGTTTAAACATCTGTCTAAGTCCATTGAAGAAGCTTTGGAAATGTTTTCCAAATAAGAACCAGAAATGTTTTCTAATAAAGAAAACAAGAAATGGAAATGTTTTCCATTGTTAATAACATATATTTTCCAAATTTAGAAAATAAGAAATATTAAATATAGGGAAACGGGAGATAAGTAAATTAATGAAATAAAGAGATAAATGTTGAATGATGTTTGATCGATATAAATTTCCATTTGGAAATAATATCGTTGTTTGTACACATGTTTTTCTTCGATAGTTAAATCACAAACTATCGAAGTTTTGACCATTTTAACGTTGTTAATACGGAGAGACCGATTGGATTATTATCCAAAGAACCACTCTGTATTGGCATAAGCGTTGCGAATCATATATGCCAAAGGAAATTGAAGACGGAGTTATGCAAGGGCTATCCTGTTTACGGAATAGTGCCTTCGGTTCATCCTGTTCCTGGATGACTTGTATGGATGAATGTCTGATAGAGTATTTCCAGACGATCACGTATATTGATTTCTTTAACCGTACCAAGAGTGGAAGCGGAGAAGGAAACTTCTTTTAGCTAACACATAATGTATGGTTGAGGACGTCAATCGGTGATTTGATGGATTTGACAATGTGGCATTCAAAGTGAATCTGGTGTGATGATAAAGCGTAGCTTCTAGCCTCATCAACCGATAAATGACAGAAATCGGGCAGGCAGCATGGCTAAGTCGGTCACACCGAAGTAGGGTGTATAATCACCTGATCTAGAGTTTCATTTACTTATAAAAGTCTATTGTTGATGCTGTCCCATTCGGGAACGGTTGCTGATCCCAACCATTGGTGATATACATTCGATACACTCAAGCAAAATGAGTGGTCGGTCATGCGTGGCCAGGTTGCAAGATGTTCTTGTTAAACCCAGTGTATTCCTCTCTAGAGGTACACGAGCGAAAAGTGGTTCCATACCTTGTCATAGTTGGAAATCTATTACCCAACACGTGCTTGTGGTTTTGATTGTATACTCTATATGTAGAACGTGAGATGAAAGTGTTCTGCTAGATGATTATTATACTGTGGTTGATAGACATTATTATAATATCAAAAGGTTTTTGATATAAAGATAATTTGGATTCTCATAAGGGAAAAACCCGTTCCGTTATACGGCGTGGTCTTATGAGATATCGTTTACTTGTTCAAACTGTTTTAAACTGTTTTACTCATACCACTCCCATGACTGACCTGGAGTTTATTTTGTTGTTTTCCCTAAACTCTTGGGTGCCCAATTTTGTACGGGCATTCAAGTAGTCAGGATTTACAGATATACTGGAAGAGCTTAGATGAAACGACCCGAACTTCCCCGGTCTCCGAAGAGAAGGGAAAGCACAGATTGTCTTGAGAACACGACAAAATAGAACCCATACAAAAGAATATTTCATTGTATATTACAACAATGCATCAGATTACAAGAATATATAGAGTATAAATGAATATTACATTCGATAAATATCAGAGATTACAATACATTACATAGCAGCGGAAAATAATACAATACACAACTAGAAGAGATATACAGATACAAAGCTTTCCGGATATCTTTCCAGCTGTAAACCAGGATCCTGTGAATATAAATCTGCAAAACCAAAACTACTAGCTGCCTGTGTCAAAATAAGGGCACCCAGAGTTTAGGTCAAAACAATAAACTCCAGGTCAGTCATGGGACTGGTGTGAGAACTAAAACAGTTGCTAATCTTTATTTTAAAGTTCGGTAAATCAAGGGACCACGCCGTATAACACGTAACGGGTTTCCTCCCAAGAATACCAGTGCATAAAACAAACAACGCAATGCTAAATAAAGAAAAATGAAGCTGTTATAAGACCCAGGTCCTATCACACAATGCAACGCAAGCCGGGGGATAGGGTTTTCCCTTATAACAGCCAAAGAATGCTTGATACGTTTAAAAACAAATCATTTGATACTATATTAAGTGTACAGTGTTTAAAACAATTTCAATCATAAATATCAATCATAGGCGACATGAGCGTCCCATGCCACTATGTCGCCCTTTATAGGTTCACAAATAAAACCACAAATGTCTCGTATTTGGAAATTGGATTTCCATCTATGAACCGAGGCAAAAGATAGTCCTCAACCGATTCGAGACTCTCTAGCCCGAGCCTCAGGATCAGAGCTCGAGTGACCCTTGGAGCGACAGGGACGGTCCACCGATGTGGATTAAAATGCCTGAACACTGCGTTTCCCCGCCCTTTGGGGCATAAATGAGCCAACGAATGGCTCCATCGGACCCGGATCGTCTGATCTAACCGAGACGCCTCGCAACAGCAACAACCACACAGGTGAAAAGTATATAAATGTCAGGGCTGGTAGGTCACTGACACCACCCTAGCTAGAAAGAAACGCATGCCCTCCCTGAGGTCCTTCTCCCGTTTTTGGTTCACAACCGGGGTGTGAGGCTCGCGAATTCACGTTACCCAAAGCTGTGCCACATAGACAATTCACTCCATGTGTTTGATATCCATCAATATATAACCCCTGAGCTCGTACGTCTCAGAGAAGGGCGTTAAGCAAGAGAATAAATTCTCCGCCGCCAAACAGATATATATATTTAATAGAGATCAATCACACGGACTAAAATCCAATGTCAGACACACAGTCCATTTACAAGTCCACTCTAGGTCTGAACGAAACCGGAGGCACCTAGTACCCCGCATATCCATCGATCTCCAAGTACGTCTGGACGATCACCAACTGTTTCCATCTTCTTGGGTGTACAGCCCAATCAAGATCATCAGTAATCACCCAAACGACGTGAAGACTTCCGGTCTTCGACCACCGTCTTCATCTTCGACTTATCGTCGTATCAGTTATTCAGAATGGGATAAACCCGGTCTTTCCGAATAACTCGCGTATATTTTAAATAAGTGTTACACAAACACAACATACGCCTCATTCCAATTCATCAGTCACTAACCGTAAATTAATCAAGAGAATAATTCCCCAAATATTAACCCCGAAGGCCGAAACCAACATCAGATCAATATCCAGAAAACCATTCTGCTTGGCTAACCGACAGTTAGTTTCTAAATTTCACATTCATAGGGAAAGGTTCCCATTAATTTTATCCAAAATAAATTCCTTGAATTTATTCTCTAATCTCCTTTTGAATTTCGATTCAACTAGTCGAAATTAACGAACCTTACCGAAGTAATCATTGGTTTTAATTTCCCAATCCCAACCTATTCATCCCATGAAGTAAAACGGGTCTTACTTCATATCTAACCCCACGGTGTTATCGGTAAATTCAATTACCATTTCACGTTTAAATCTAATTAAAGATTTAACTATCGCCTGGAGTAAAACTGGTGATACTCCATTCTCGATCTTTTCAATCTAATTAAAGATTCATTAAAACTCCACTTAGTTTTAATCGTTAACTGGGTTAAAGAATCAGTGTCATTTAAAACACGGTTCGCGATAAACCCAAAATCACATTCCATTAATTATCGGGTTAAAGAACGAGTGTTATTTAAAACACTGTCCACGATAAACCCAAAAATCAATATCAATTCAATTCCAATTAAATATTATTAAATTGGTACACTTCATTAAATCTAAATAAAAAGATTTAATCTTTTCTCAACTGGGTTCAAGAACAGTGTTAATGAAGACACCATTCACGACAAATCCAAATCACATTTGATATTAAATACAAGGCTCTGAATGAAAAATATATCGGCTTATATTCAATATCAAATTCTACGACTAACAAATGTCGTATTGGGAATAACGATATATATATATCTTTCAAATTCCCATCACAATATCTGTATCATCACGAAACCCAACATCGAGATATTCCGAAGGCAATTTCGATTCAAACCCATTCCAATGCAATCATTGGAAATTCTGGTTATTTTCAAAACCATTTCAAATCCAATTTATTTATTTAAAAATAAATAGAATTATTATTCTAGCTCAAAACTAGTTCATTTCGATAAAAAAATCTATTTTTATCTTTTCAAATATGGAGTTTTTCATCCCAATTCTTTCTAAATCATTTCTTATGATTTTACACAAATTATTACTATTTTTAATAATTTTATCAAGGCCCGTACAGTCGATTTCCTTCAACGGCCATCGAACTGCACTTACAACGACCTTTTCCAAATTTGATTTGGACGTATCTCCAAATACAACAGTTAGATTTCTAATTTCTTACATTCGTTAGAGAGCTCTTTTCGATACGAACCCAACGGTTCCGGTTTCAGGAGAATCGGACGGTCGGATCTCCCGCAATATCCGTTCGAAGTCAATGGTCGAAATTCGCGAACTGCCGCGGCGCGGCGCGTTCTATTCAGGACATTATATTATATATATATATAATATATATAATATATACTTCATCGATTTCAATTCAGAACGTGCTTTATAAATCGTTTTAAATTCATTTTCAAAACGGCTTCAACTTCATATTCAATTTCAAATCAAAATTGAGTATTCCAATATAAATTCGTTTTAAATTCATATCAAATTGATTTCAATTCAATTTCGATTTTAATTCAATTTCAGTTCATTTTCAATTCAATTCAATTTCAATTCGAATTCATTTATATTCAATTTCAATTCGAATTCATTTATATTCAATTTCAATTCGAATTCATTTATATTCAATTTCAATTCGAATTCGTTTTACATTCAATTCAATTCGAATTCGTTTTACATTTAATTCAATTCGAATTAGTTTTATATTCAATTCAATTCGAATTCATTTCTTTTCAAAATATCAGATTTTGAAATCATTTTCCATATTCATTATAAAATGAATGAAATCGATATAAATATCGTTCACGTCAAAATGGCGTCAATCTAATCAACACGGCTTCATATATCTCTATTTCAAATATTTCTATTCAAATGTTTCCTTTTCAAATATTTCTATTCAAATATTTCTTTTTTCAAAACTGGAATGAGGCCCAATCAATTACCATATAATGTTAATTATATGGTTTTCTACAACACAGGTATATATCAACAAAGATGAATAACCAACCATCATCCAAAGTGCATTCCACACTGTATAAGCATCAAATATAAATAATCAACGCTTACACAGCCTGTCGACCAATCGATCGACATACAACTGAACAATCGGGATTAGTCTACGTCAAATATCATCCCAATACCCGTGTGGGGTTTCAAACAATCAAACATAGATTTTATTTGTGCAGTTGGGCGGTGTGTAAAATTTATCGTCCCAATCAATATCAGTCAAATCAGTGTATATAAACAAATCGGCCGATTTGTTTATAAATATTTATTTATTCACATTCATGTTAAAAAAAATATTTTTAACGATAAAATATTTTTAACTATATAAGTATTTTATTTCCTTTCAACATAAGAATATTTTCTTATTGATTTCACATCAACATCACAAACAATTTTCACAACATATCAATCAAACAAACAAGCCATCAATGGTCTGTGGATGACGGGTGTCGGGTGCTACTAAACACCGTCTGCATCCTAGTATATATTTTAACTAGAAAATAAAATAAAAGGTGAGAAATTCTCACAAATAGTTCCACTCCTCCATAGAAATTTCTGAAATTCTGAACAGTCTGTATTTGCCCGTACCTCCAACGTAGTCTTCTCCACGCTGTTCATATTAAAATCACATTTTTAATATGATGTTCTATACATTAAAAATCATATTTTTAATACTCCACCAATATAAAAATCATACTTTTATAATCTCGACTATATAAAAATTATATTTTTATTCAACTAAAAATTTGATCTTTCTATTCTATAAAAATATATACTTTCAATTCCATAAAAATCATGCTTTCGATTCTATAAAAATCATGCTTTTGTTTCTATAAAAAACCATGCTTTTGTTTCTATAAAAATATAAGGTTTTGTTTCTATATAAATCTAAGCTTTTGTTTCTATAAAAATCTAAGTTTTTGTTCCTATAAAAATCAATGTTTTTGTTTCTATAAAAATCTATGTTTTTGTTCCGATAAAAATCCATGTTTTTGTTTCTATAAAAATCTATGTTTTTGTTTCTATATTTTTCTTTAAAACAAGGTCTTTATATTATTTTTTAAAACAAGGTCTTTATATTTTTATATATATATTTTTATCATATCTTTACACTATGCATTTTTTTTAAACTGATTTCATTTCAATGTTATTATATTTAAAACAATATTTATTTATAAAACTGAAAATCAATGAAACTGAAAACAATGTTATTATGCTTACTGTCTGTTTCTTCCTCCTGCGATTTCTTCAGACCTCGCTCATAAAAACCAGTCGCCGCCTAGGGTTGAATTTTTCTGCGCCAACCAAGACACCGGAGCTCGATCAGACTGCTCCACCTGGTGCGCCGCTGCAAGGGCTTTCTGCCACTGGCGGCGCGATGAGTTCGATCGCCATCTGTGGCGTAGGAATGGCAGTGGAGGCGTACACGCGAGGTCGACGGCAGGGGGAAAACAAAGGGGCTCGCGGTTCTCTAATTGGTCGGGGGGTTTCTCGAGTGGGGGAGAGAGGGAGCGGAGATAGAGAGGGAGGCTGGGTCTGCTCCGGCGAGGCGGCGCCGGAGGGGAGGAATCGCGAACGGCGATATTGAGGAGGCGGCGGGAAATTTTTAGGGCTACAGGGTTTTTATTTTTTAAAAGGGGAGGGGCTTTCGATCTGAATAAAATAGAAAGGGGGGGTGTTTTGTAAAGGAAGTTATATTTTATTATTATATATATTATTTTCTCTTCTTTAATTTTCTCCCTAATGTTGTCTTTCCGTTTGAACTCGAAATTAAACCCACCGACTGTCGCCCTTAGCTAATTACCCCCATTTCAAGCACAATAGGATATGTCACGTAGGCCAGTTTGGCTGTTTCGTTCAGTTTTCGTTAAATTCAAAATATAAATCTGTATATTCTCTTTTAACGTACTTTTCAAATTACCGGGGCCACATACTAACTCGAAAAATTCCAGAAAAATTATTTCTAGCTTTGTATTGACGATACGGTCCTAACAAAACTAATTTCGTCAAATTCTGAGACCGTTTGAAAAATGGTCCTTTTCTGGTCGACCCGAATTAACTAAAACTGTTCAAAACACGTTTAGCTTCGCCATGCTCACATATTGATTCGAAAAATTATGAAATTTGGAATCTAGCTATAACTTGACATCACGGATCCAACAAAAGTGGTTTCGTCGAAATCCGAGGTCGTTTGCAAAATTCCCATTTTTAAGGGCCTGAATTCCATAGCGACCATTCAGAATTTTCATCTGGACATATCTTTTGATTCCCGCTATGAAATTTCAATTTTTCGGATTCGTTGGAAAGATATTCTCAAATAGATCCCAATGTTTTTGGTTTCACTAAAATCTGGATTATTTTGCACCCGGTACATTCATTTGAAGTTTGAAATCGAATTATCGAACTACCGCGCCATTTTCAATTCCTTTTATAATTATATATAATTATTTATTTTCTAACGACGACGTATATAATATATACGTTCGAATTCTGTTCAAAATAAATTTCTCATCGATATTATTTAAAATACTTCATTTTAAATGTTCAAAATTCGGTAAAATTGCCAAAATAAAAATTTTAAACTGGCCCAGATTTTCGGGTTGTTATAATCTCCCCCACTTAAAACTTTTCGTCCCCGAAAAGGAACAAAGTCGAAAGTGGTTTGATTAATCAACTCTACGTTCGATCTGGCTTCCATTGTCTAACTTTTCAGTTTCTGAGAATTTTCAAATTCTTCAAAAATTTGGCTAACACCCTAAATTTTCTAAAAATTTCGCCATAACCTCCCCTGCACCGGGAGCCACGGAAAAATCCCGAAATTGCCATACAGGCCTTCTGATCTCAAAAAGAAAAAGCCAAGCGGCTAGCCAATAGGCTCATAAAATCATCATCACCCAAACAAAACAGTAAATTATGATAAACATGTACCTATTTGTCGGGCAAACAAATTTTATTCTCTGCTTTAGCCTCCTTGCTATGACCTGTTCAATGTAAGTACATGTATATGCAAGCAAATGCGACCAATTTCCAATACAAGTCAGTATTTGATCAAATTGGCTATATAATACAAATTTTAATTAATCAACCAATAATCAACAACACAACCATCAATCAATTAGTTGATTGGCTTTTCAAATTCATAACTTTGATACATAGTCAAAAATCAGATTTTTGATGCCAAATCACAACAATAAGCCCTATCTAATTTTGGTTCTCACACCAGTCAATAGGAAATATATAGAAAGTTCACTTTCATCACTCGAACATGAATTCTAATGATGGAGCTCCATCATCAAAATCATCTCCGGGCGATTCGAGTGTAATTCTATATCTATCCAGTATATTAAAGCTTCAAATACACGTTTGCAAGGCGTATATTCAAAATCTTTATATACTGGACTGCCCAAATCAATACAAATAAATAATCAAATACGAATAATTGATTTAAATTTTCAAAACAAAATTTGTTTTCATTTTAAAAATATACTCTTCACACTCGTACTAGGATACTACTGATCCCATCTCTAACGAGTCATTCCCGTTGGATATTACTAATCCAGTATCTGATGAATTCTTTCATATGGTTCTAATGTGCCTTGTTCTCGAGCTTTGTAAACCAAAGCTCTGATACCACGATGAAACGACCCGAACTTCCCCGGTCTCCGAAGAGAAGGGAAAGCGCGGATTGTCTTGAGAACACGACAAAATAGAACTCATACAAAAGAACATTTCATTGTATATTACAACAATGCATCAGATTACAAGAATATACAGAGTATAAATGATTATTACATTCGATAAATATCAGAGATTACAATACATTACATAGCAGCGGAAAATAATACAATACACAACTAGAAGAGATATACAGATACAAAGCTTTCCGGATATCTTTCCAGCTGTAAACTAGGATCCTGTGAATATAAATCTGCAAAACCAAAACTACTAGCTGCCCGTGTCAAAATAAGGGCACCCAGAGTTTAGGTCAAAACAATAAACTCCAGGTCAGTCATGGGACTGGTGTGAGAACTAAAACAGCTGTTAATCTTTATTTTAAAGTTCGGTAAATCAAGGGACCACGCCGTATAACACGGAACGGGTTTCCTCCCAAGAATACCAGTGCATAAAACAAACAACGCAATGCTAAATAAAGAAAAATGAAGCTGTTATAAGACCCAGGTCCTATCACACAATGCAACGCAAGCCGGGGGATAGGGTTTTCCCTTATAACAGCCAAAGAATGCTTGATACGTTTAAAAACAAATCATTTGATACTATAGTAAGTGTACAGTGTTTAAAACAATTTCAATCATAAATATCAATCATAGGCGACATGAGCGTCCCATGCCACTATGTCGCCCTATATAGGTTCACAAATAAAACCGCAAATGTCTCGTATTTGGAAATTGGATTTCCATCTATGAACCGAGGCAAAAGATAGTCCTCAACCGATTCGAGACTCTCTAGCCCGAGCCTCAGGATCAGAGCTCGAGTGACCCTTGGAGCGACAGGGCCGGTCCACCGATGTGGATTAAAATGCCTGAACACTGCGTTTCCCCGCCCTTTGGGGCGTAAATGAGCCAACGAATGGCTCCATCGCACCCGGATCATCCGATCTAACCGAGGCGCCTCGCAACAACAACAACCACACAGGTGAAAAGTATTTAAATGTCAGGGCTGGTAGGTCACTGACACCACCCTAGCTAGAAAGAAATGCATGCCCTCCCTAAGGTCCGTCTCCCGTTTTTGGTTCACAACTGGGGTGTGAGGCTCGCGAATTCACGTTACACAAAGCTGTGCCACATAGGCAATTCACTCCATGCGTTTGATATCCATCAATATATAACCCCTGAGCTCGTACGTCTCAGAGAAGGGCGTTAAGAAAGAGAATAAATTCACCGCCGCCAAAAAGATATATATATTTAATAGAGATCAATCACACGGACTAAAATCCAATGTCAGACACACAGTCCATTTACAAGTCCGCTCTGGGTCTGAACGAAACCGGAGGCACCTAGTACCCCGCATATCCATCGATCTCCAAGTACGTCTGGACGATCACCAACTGTTTCCATCTTCTTGGGTGTACAGCCCAATCAAGATCATCAGTAATCACCCAAACGACGTGAAGACTTCCGGTCTTCGACCACCGTCTTCATCTTCGACTTATCGTCGTATCAGTTATTCAGAATGGGATAAACCCGGTCTTTCCGAATAACTCACGTATATTTTAAATAAGTGTTACACAAACACAACATACGCCTCATTCCAATTCATCGGTCACTAACAGTAAATTAATCAAGAGAATAATTCCCCAAATATTCACCCCGAAGGCCGAAACCAACATCAGATCAATATCCAGAAAACCATTCTGCTTGGCTAACCGAACGTTAGTTTCTAAATTTCACATTCATAGGGAAAGGTTCCCATTAATTTTATCCAAGATAAATTCCTTGAATTTATTCTCTAATCTCCTTTTGAATTTCGATTCAACTAGTCGAGATTAACGAACCTTACCGAAGTAATCATTGGTTTTAATTTCCCAATCCCAACCTATTCATCTCATGAAGTAAAACGGGTCTTACTTCATATCTAACCCCACGGTGTTATCGGTAAATTCAATTACCATTTCACGTTTAAATCTAATTAAAGATTTAACTATCGCCTGGAGTAAAACTGGTGATACTCCATTCTCGATCTTTTCAAACTAATTAAAGATTCATTAAAACTCCACTTAGTTTTAATCGTTAACTGGGTTAAAGAATCAGTGTCATTTAAAACACGGTGTACGATAAACCCAAAATCACATTCCATTAATTATCGGGTTAAAGAACGAGTGTTATTTAAAACACTGTCCACGATAAACCCAAAAATCAATATCAATTCAATTCCAATTAAATATTATTTAATTGGTACACTTCATTAAATCTAAATAAAAAGATTTAATCTTTTCTCAACTGGGTTCAAGAATAGTGTTAATGAAGACACCATTCATGACAAACCCAAATCACATTTGATATTAAATACAAGGCTCTGAATAGAAAATATATCGGCTTATATTCAATATCAAATTCTACGACTAACAAATGTCATATTGGGAATAACGATATATATATATCTTTCAAATTCCCATCACAATATCTGTATCATTACGAAACCCAACATCGAGATATTCCGAAGACAATTTCGATTCAAACCCATTCCAATGCAATCATTGGAAATTCTGGTTATTTTCAAAATCATTTCAAATCCAATTTATTTATTTAAAAATAAATAGAATTATGATTCTAGCTCAAAACTAGTTCATTTCGATAAAAAATCTATTTTTACCTTTTCAAATATGGAGTTTTTCATCCCAATTCTTTCTAAATCATTTCTTATGATTTTACACAAATTATTACTACTTTTAATAATTTTATCAAGGCCCGTACAGTCGATTTCCATCAACGGCCATTGAACTGCACTTACAGCGACCTTTTCCAAATTTGATTTGGATGTATCTCCAAATCCAACCGTTAGATTTCTAATTTCTTACATTCGTTAGAGAGCTCTTTTCGATACGAACCCAACGTTTCCGGTTTCAAGAGAATCCGATGGTCGAATCTCCCGCAATATCCGTTCGAAGTCAATGGTCGAAATACGCGAACTACCGCGGCGCGGCGCGTTCTATTCAGGCCATTATATTATATAAATAATATATATAATATATACTTCGTCAATTTCAATTCAGAACATGCTTTATAAATCGTTTTAAATTCATTTTCAAAACGGTTTCAACTTCATATTCAATTTAAAATCAAAATTGAATATTCCAATATAAATTCGTTTTAAATTCATTTCAAATTGATTTCAATTCAATTTCGATTTTAATTCGATTTCAGTTCATTTTCAATTCAATTTCAATTCGAATTCATTTATATTCAATTTCAATTCGAATTCATTTATATTCAATTTCAATTCGAATTCGTTTTACATTCAATTCAATTCGAATTCGTTTTACATTTAATTCAATTCGAATTCGTTTTACATTCAATTCAATTCGAATTCATTTCTTTTCAAAATATCAGATTTTGAAATCATTTTCGATATTCATTATAAAATGAATGAAATCGATATAAATATCGTTCACGTCAAAATGGCGTCAATCTAATCAACACGGCTTCATATATCTCTATTTCAAATATTTCTATTCAAATGTTTCTTTTTCAAATATTTCTATTCAAATATTTCTTTTTTCAAAACTGGAATGAGGCCCAATCAATTACCATATAATATTAATTATATGGTTTTCTACAACACAGGTATATATCAACAAAGATGAATAACCAACCATCATCCAAAGTGCATTCCACACTGTATAAGCATCAAATATAAATAATCAACGCTTACACAGCCTGTCGACCAATCGATCGACATACAACTGAACAAACGAGATTAGTGTACGTAAAATATCATCCCAATACCCGTGTGGGGTTTCAAACAATCAAACACATATTTTATTTGTGCAGTTGGGCGGTGTGTAAAATTTATCGTCCCAATCAATATCAGTCAAATCAGTGTATATAAACAAATCGGCCGATTTGTTTATAAATATTTATTTATTCACATTCACGTTAAAAATTATATTTTTAACGATAAAATATTTTTAACTATATAAGTATTTTATTTCCTTTCAACATAAGAATATTTTCTTATTGATTTCACATCAACATCGCAAACAATTTTCACAACATATCAATCAAACAAACAAGCCATCCATGGTCTGTGGATGACGGGTGTCGGGTGCTACTAAACACCGTCTGCATCCTAGTATATATTTTAACTAGAAAATAAAATAAAAATGAGAAATTCTCACAAATAGTTCCACTCCTCCATAGAAATTTCTGAAATTCTGAACAGTCTGTATTTGCCCGTACCTCCAACGTAGTCTTCTCCACGCAGTTCATATTAAAATCACATTTTTAATATGATGTTCTATACATTAAAAATCATATTTTTAATACTCCACCAATATAAAAATCATATTTTTATAATCTCGACTATATAAAAATTATATTTTTATTCAACTAAAAATTAGATCTTTCTATTCTATAAAAATATACACTTTCAATTCCATAAAAATCATGCTTTTGATTCTATAAAAATCATGCTTTTGTTTCTATAAAAAACCATGCTTTTGTTTCTATAAAAATATAAGGTTTTGTTTCTATATAAATCTAAGCTTTTGTTTCTATAAAAATCTAAGTTTTTGTTCCTATAAAAATCCACGTTTTTGTTTCTATAAAAATCTATGTTTTTGTTCCTATAAAAATCCTTGTTTTTGTTTCAATAAAAATCTATGTTTTTGTTTCTATATTTTTCTTTAAAACAAGGTCTTTATAATTTTTTTTAAACAAGGTCTTTATATTTTTATATATATATTTTTATCCTATCTTTACACTATGCATTTATATTTTTTTAAACTGATTTCATTTCAATTTTATTATATTTAAAAACAATATTTATTTATAAAACTGAAAATCAATGAAACTGAAAACAATGTTATTATGCTTACTGTCTGTTTCTTCCTCCTGCGATTTCTTCAGACCTCGCTCACAAAAACCAGTCGTCGCCTAGGGTTGAATTTTTCTGCGCCAACCAAGACACCGGAGCTCGATCATACTGCTCCACCTGGTGCGCCGCTGCAAGGGCTTTCTGCCACTAGCGGCGCGATGAGTTCGATCGCCATCTATGGCATAGGAATGGCAGTGGAGGCATACGCGCGAGGTCGACGACAGGGGGAAAACAAAGGGGCTCGCGGTTCTCTAACTGGTCGGGGGGTTTCTCGAGTGGGGGAGAGAGGGAGCGGAGAGAGAGAGGGAGGTTGGGTCTGCTCCGGCGAGGCGGCGCCGGAGGGGAGGAATCGCGAACGACGATATTGAGGAGGCGGCGGGAAATTTTAGGGCTACAGGGTTTTTATTTTTTAAAAGGGGAGGGGCTTTCGATCTGAATAAAATAGAAGGGGGGGGGGGTGTTTTGTAAAGGAAGTTATATTTTATTATTATATTTTTTTTCTCTTCTTTAATTTTCTCCATAATGTTGTCTTTCCGTTTGAACTCGAAATCAAACCCACTGACTGTCGCCCTTAGCTAATTACCCCCATTTCGAACACAATGGGATATGTCACGTAGGCCAGTTTGGCTGTTTCATTCAGTTTTCGTTGAATTCAAAATATAAATCTGTATATTCTATTTTAACGTACTTTTCAAATTACCAGGGCCACATACTAACTCGAAAATTTCCAGAAAATTTATTTCTAGCTTCGTATTGACGATACGGTCCTAACAAAGCTAATTTCATCAAATTCTGAGACCGTTTGAAAAATGGTCCTTTTCTGGTCGACCCGAATTAACTAAAACTGTTCAAAACACATTTAGCTTCGCCACGCTCACATATTGATTCGAAAAATTATGAAATTTGGAATCTAGCTATAACTTGACATCACAGATCCAACAAAAGTGGTTTCGCCGAAATCCGAGGTCGTTTGCAAAATTCCCATTTTTAAGGGCCTGAATTCCATAGCAACCATTCAGAATTTTCATCTGGACATATCTTTTGATTCCCGCTATGAAATTTCAATTTTTCGGATTCGTTGGAAAGATATTCTCAAATAGATCCCAATGTTTTTGGTTTCACTAAAATCCGGATTATTTTGCACCCGGTACATTCATTTGAAGTTTGAAATCGAATTATCGAACTACCGCGCCATTTTCAATTCCTTTTATAATTATATATAATTATTTATATTCTAATGACGACGTATATAATATATACGTTCGAATTCTGTTCAAAATAAATTTCTCGTCGATATTATTTAAAATACTTCATTTTAAATGTTCAAAATTCGGTAATATTGCCAAAATAAAAATTTTAAACTGGCCCAGATTTTCGGGTTGTTACATTAGAGCAGGAGGCTTCAGGATCATATAGTTATAGTTATTTCCGCTGTGTTGTAAGTGCTGTACTTTGATAATTATATGTATATTCAAGTACAGATTTGTATTTCAAAGTTATGGTATGAAATATATTTATTCGTTCCGCTGTGAGATTCGTGTTACTCTGATATTGTGTTCTTCTTCTTCTTCTTCTATTCTAAGTTTCTGCTTATCTTTCATCACCCTCTAATTTCTTTCACTAATAACCGGTATTTTTCGATCCTTGGTTAGTCATCATTGAGTTTATGGTGATAACCAAAGTCGACAAAATCCCGGGTCATTACAGTTGGTATCAGAGCTTAAGGTTAAATGAATTACCTTGGCTCTGTGGCGTGACTTGGTAGAGATAGGGTTAGTAATACCCTAGATTGAGTTGAGTGTATATATACGAGTGAGCGTATTTTTTATTGATATAAAAATTATTTTCTATTGTGGAGATTCATTGGTTGAGTTGTTTATGAGTTCTGGTCGATCAGTTTGATCCACTATATCAGTAGGAGTTTATAAACACTCGAATACGATGGGTCGACACGATATGTTTTGGAAAGAGGGTAAATTAAAATAAGTTTACCCAAGATATCTTGATATAGAGAAGATATATATACATATATATATATATATATATCAAAATTATAGTATAATGGATATATTGGTTGTTATTATAATCGAGTAAGATTTTAAATTAAATGGTTATGTAAATAACCAATCAGAATTCATATAAGTGAAATACGTGAAATCAGATGAGTTGAATCTGAAATTTTAAGCTAGAAATTGAATTAAAATTCTGGAAAATTGGATAAGTGTTTGTAAATGAATTTGGATTAAAAGTAAGGAAAATTTAAGATCCTAGGAGAATTTAAATTGTTTTACAAGCAGTGTGAATTATATTTTGAATTGAATTTCAAAGTGGAAATGTTTAGAAATGGTTTTATAGTATTGAACTCACTTCGATCGCTGGAAAATAGATTCTGATGATGACAGCTGCATCACCAGTATTCATTTTCGAGTTGTAAGTGACGAATTACTACTAGAGATACTGTTTTGAATTTGTTTTAGGAAAGGCAAGTTGTGTTGAATTTCAAAATGGGATTTATAATATAGAATTTGAATAAAGAGAATTCAAATATAGAGTTTGAATACAGAAAATATAAAGGAATTTAAATATAGGATTTGAATATCGAAAGTGAAATGGAATTTGAATATAGAAATTCAAATGGAATTTGAATATAGAATTCAAATGGAATTTAAACTATAGAATTTGAGTAGAATTTTAATAATAGAATTTGATATATAGATTTGAATAATAGAAGTGATATAAAATTTGAATAGAAATTAAAAAAAATTAACTAAGTCGAAGAGGAATTAGTTAATCGAGTTTTGGATTTGAAGTTGAACTTTGAAAGGTGAATTGGATTTGTAAATGGATATTCGAAATCGAATATAGAACTTAAATTAGAAATTTTGATTCAAATTAGTTAATAAGCAAGTTAAAATATATTTGAACATGTCTTATTCAAATATAAAAGTGAAATAGACTAAAGAGTTAATTAACGAATTGAGTTAAAACGATTAGGTATAGTTAAAATAGATTGGGCAGGTATAAATATACATGAGATAGGTATGGATAAGGTATGAAGGTATATAAATAGAATGCTCGACGAAAAGGTATGTATTAAATTCATATATGAGATTTTATGCACCGTATCGGCTAGCCGCTTGGCTTTTTCTTTTTCTTTTGGATTGGTGAGGGCCATGGGAGGCTATTTGAAATATCCCGATGCTCCTAGTACAAAGGAGGTTATGGCGAATTTTTCCGGGAATTTAAGGAGTTAGAATATTTTTAAGATAATTTGATAGTTAGAAATCAACTTATCGATACATATATATATAGAAGTCGATAAGGAAACGAACTTAGAAATAGAATTGTAAAATCAAAAAGGAAGACTAAGAATAAAATCTAGTAAGAATAGAAAGAGGAAGCGTATACGTGTTTAAAAGTGAATAAGTAGTTGTATGGTATTGATTATTCGGGTAAGTAGTCATATCTGTTTTGATGTTATAAATGTTATTCAGTCAAGGTCTGAGAGGTAGTTATACCCCAACTTGATTGATTTCATTATTAACGAATAAATAGTAAGATTTCAGGCTCGAAGATCAATGTTTAATAAGAGTTAGTTGAATATAGTATTTGGGTTGTCGTAACGATGTTTTACACAACATCCTTTTTAACCCAAATAAGTCTAAGCTTGGAAATATAATAAAGAATATTTCCTAAGTATAGAAATAAACGAGATCGGAAAAGAGATAAGTAATTGGAATATTTTCCAATTATAAATAGCGAAGTGATTTAACTAATGGAATATTAATTAATTGCTCAGTGACATGTTCAAAAGGAAAATTTGATTTTTGAAAAGAGTAAACTGTTTGAAAACTCCTAGGGAAAGACTGTTTGAATTAAAAACAAATTTGATAGAAATTTGTGAAAGCAAATTTGAATTAAAGTAAAGCCAGTAAAGTGGTAACTGAGATTGAATTAGAATGATATCAAGACAAATTGGATTGTGAGATTCAAATTTGAAGTGTAATGTGATAATCAAGTTAAGAGTTGGGAATCGAGAAGAAACTCGAGTTGAAATGATATTTGGCTCGGATATAAGCGAATGGTTATGTTCTGGATAAAAGCAGATTGGAATTTGATTGGGATGACCCTTGTATCTTCTGAATTGATAACTTGTGGAAAGGATATAATGATATGCCGACAAAAAGGTACAAGTTTATATTTCTATTTGATATAAGATTTATGAGCCGAATTGGCAAGCCACTTGGCTGTTTGGTTTTCTTTTGGGATGGAGATGGCCCAGAGAGGCGAGTTAGAGTTTGACCTATTGACCAGTACAAAGGAGGCGCTGGCGAAATTTTTCGAAAAGTTAAGGTGTTAGAAAATTTCAGGATTTTTGAAAATTTTCGTTGATAAGAATTAATTAAATTTTTAATTGAAATTTAATTGGTTCAGTTGAAACTGAAGTTAAGAAGTGAACAAATATGTTCTAACTAGTCGATAGGGTCGTCCTATACCTTTTAGCAATTTCGAGGACGAAATTATTTTAAGTGGGGAAGATTGTAATGACCCGCATTGGCAGAGGTATTATAATTAATTTATTTAATTATATTAGTAGTGATATAGTGAATTAAATGGTCGTGGAAATTAAATAATGATGAATATTTAATTAAAATAATAAATTAAATAATATATTTAATTCTGAAATAATCAGAATTGGCTGAAATGGCGATATGGTGTGAACTGGATCATCTGTGATATTTAATTCAGCTTGGAATTTTATTTGAATAACGAATGTATTATATAAACGACAGTTTGAACGTATAATTTTATTATAATTAAAATGGAGCTCGAAATGGAACTACAGTTCGTAAATTGGCGATTTGAACTTCAACTGAATATACAGGATTCGTTTTAAGACGGATTTCTGTGAAACAAGAAACGTTAGGAGCTGGTGGAGTATATCTTTCTAGTGGAAGAGAAAAATCAGGATTTCGTTGTGTAGATTTTGATATATGGCCAAATCAAATTTCAGAAAAGTCGCTGTGGAATTCCTTTATAATTTAAAAAGGAATTATTTATATTTTAAAAAGGAATTTCAATATAAATCGAATATCGGGTTGACCCAGAAGTGAATATCAAGTTAGAAATTCATATAGGAATATCCTGAAGCTGTATGGTATTCCACTGTGAATATATACGATAATATAAATTTATTTGTATTTAATTTAATTATATTTAAATATATTTATATATTTAAATGGGTCATTCAGGGCTTTAAAAATAGCCACTTTTGCAAACGAAGTCGGAATTCGACGAAACTAATTTTGTTGGATCCGCAATGTCAAATAGTTGTTAGATTTCCAGTTTCGTAATTTTTAGACTCACTGTGTGGCCGTATCGATTTTTAATGTGAGAAATAATCAGTATTTTGACGGTTAAAAATACGCTGTGTGGGCATACGGAGTCGGAATTCGACGAAACCAGTTTCGTTGGGACCGTAATGTCGAACTGTAGCTGCATGTCCAGTTTCGTGATTTTTGGGTATCGTATGTGATCACAGGAATTTCAGAGAACAAATAAAAGCAGCAGTTGATTTAAAATAAATATAATATTCAAATATAAAATTATTTAAATCCTCCTATAAATAACCCTCAACACTTCTAACCCTAAACCTATTTTTCCACTGGTCAAAAACGCGCCGCTCTTTTTTCTACATCTCAGTAAAAGAAAATCATGGGTTTTAAAATCAAAATAAAATCCCACGAATTTCTATAAATCATAAAAGTTATATGTGTGTGTTCGTTTTGATCTAAGCTTCATGTTGATAATCGTTTTACTGGGTGCGATATCAATTCGCGAGGGTCCAAATGGGAGCAGCGTTCTAGGGTTAAAGTTCGAAAGGAACATGAGCTTCAATGCAAGGAATCGATGTTGTTTTTGGGTTGCTGAGATCAAATGGAGTGGTTTGGCCAAGTTTTGAAGGATTCGGTTTCGATTTCCGTCGATCAAAATATCTATGGCGCGAGAACCTGCTGTCGACGCGGTGTTCTTTTGGGAGTTCGAGTTCAGTAATTGTGGTATGAGGATGGAGAGAGTTAGATGAGGAGATAAATGGTGGAGGTTTGATTCGATTTCAGTGAAGGAATGATGTCGTGGGATGCTTGAAGTAGTAGGCTAATGTCTTTTGAAGTGTATGTAGTGAATCGCATTTTACAGAGAGGAGGAAGAAGCTCCACGCGGTTTTGGGCTTTAGGGGGGTAGATGGGCCTTGTAGAAATGGTAAAGCCCACTTATGCTATTAATTTAATTTCAATTCAAAAGAAATAAGTGTATTAACTTCTAAATGTCATATCTCGATCATACATTATCATAATTTCGAACGGTTGGATCCGTTGGGATCGTATGGACGAGAGCTACCCAATGGGACTGACGGCGAGTGAATCGAAGCTCGTTACAATTTATTGCATAATAAATTGTCCAATATGAATCAACGACAATTATCGTTATTAACGATGATAATCCAAAGTGAGTATATCTCACTAACTCTGAACAGTTTATAATTTCATGTTGTATTTTTAGAACTGTTAAATATTGGTAGATTGACTATGTGTTGACTGTTTGATTGAACTGCTAGACAGTTAGTTGAATTTCTATATTGATTCTGTTTAACAGAATATATCATATGGAACTGAAAGTGATGTTATCTATATTGTTTAACATCTGTGATGCAGGGAAACAGGTTGGAGGAACCCAACGGGGTTCCTCAACATTTATTTTACTGTTTTTCATATATTGTGATATATGATGTGATATATAATCTGTTGTCGATTATATGTGTTTGGATGATACTAATCATCGTGATTTGATATGTTGAATACCATAACATACCGAAATGTCGATAAAGGAATATTTTCAAAGTGATATTTGAAAATAAAATATTTATAAATGGAATATTTATAAATAAGAAATATTAATAAATTGGGATATTTATAAATAGGAGATATTTAGAAAAAGGAAAAACGTCATAAAAAGGAAACTGTTATAAGAAGAAAATCATTTTAAAGTGGAGAACCGTTACTAAAAGTAAATCTTTAAAAATGAATAAACGTTGTCAAAAGGGAAATCTTTATAAATAGAATCAATTGAGTTAATCAAATATTAGTATTTCGAATAAAGTAAAAGGAGTTATCGAATATTAGTTATTTGAAGAAGAGTTAAATAGGGTTATCGAATATTAGTTATTCGAATAGAGTAAAAGGGAGTTAAAGGAATAATTCGAATATAGTTTATTCAAATGGAATTAGAGGAGTTAATCGAATATAGTTTATTCGAATAGAGTTAGAGGAGTTATCGAATATAGTTTATTCGACAGGAGTTAAGTGAATACAGTTAATCCAAAGGAGTTACGTGAATAGAGTTAATCCAAAGGAGTTAATCGAATAGAGTTAAAATAAAAGAGTTATCGATTAGTTTAATCGAAGTGAGTAATCGAATATAGTTTATTCGAAAGGAATTATCGAATTTGGTTATTCGAAAGGAGTTATCGATTATTAGTTAATCGAAGGAATTATCGATTATAGTTTAATCGAAAAGAGTTGTCGATTAGTTTAATCGAAGTGAGTAATCGAATATAGTTTATTCGAAAGGAATTATCGAATTTGGTTATTCGAAGGAGTTATCGAATTTAGTTATTCGATGGAGTTAATCGGTTAGCGTTAAAACATATGAGTTAATCGAATATAGTTTATTCGAATAGGAAGTAATATGGGTTAATCGAATATAGTTTATTCGAATAGGAAGTAACATGAGTTAATCGAATATAGTTTATTCGAACAGGAAGTAATAGGTTTTAATCGAATATAGTTTGTTCGAATAGAATCAATTGAGTTAATCTAATATTAGTATTTCGAATAAAGTAAAAGGAGTTATCGAATATTAGTTATTCGAAGAAGAGTTAAATAGGGTTATCGAATATTAGTTATTCGAATAGAGTAAAAGGGAGTTAAAGGAATAAATCGAATATAGTTTATTCGAATGGAATTAGAGGAGTTAATCGAATATAGTTTATTCGAATAGAGTTAGAGGAGTTATCGAATATAGTTTATTCGACAGGAGTTAAGTGAATAGAGTTAATCCAAAGGAGTTAATCGAATAGAGTTAAAATAAAAGAGTTAATCGAATATAGTTACTCGAAAGAAAGGTTAAGTAAGGAAGTTAGTTAAAGAAAAATAAAGTGAACTTTGCCTATTTCAAAGTTAGAAATATTGTTCAGTTAAGGTCTGAGAGGTAGTTCTACCCCAACTTGATTGGCTTCGTTTTTAACTAAGGAATAGTTAAGGTTCGACATTAAAGGAAATGGTTTGAGTTGGCATCAGGATATTTTGTTTAAACATCTGTCTAAGTCTAATGAAGAAGCTTTAGAAATGTTTTCCAAATAAGAAACCAGAAATGTTTTCTAATAAAGAAAACAAGAAATGGAAATGATTTTCATTGTTAATAACGTATATTTTCCAAATTTAGAAAATAAGAAATATTGAATATAGGGAAACAGGAGATAAGTAAATTAATGAAATAAAGAGATAAATGTTGAATGATTTTTGATCGATATAAATTTCCATTTGGAAATAATATCGTTGTTTGTACACCTGTTTTTCTTCGATAGTTAAATCACAGATTATCGATGTTTTGACCATTTTAACGTTGTTAATATGGAGAGACCGGTTGGATTATTATCCAAAGAACCACTCTGTATTGGAATAAGCGTTGCGAATCATATATGCCAAAAGGAAATTGAAGACGGAGTTATGCAAGGGCTATCCTGTTTACAGAATAGTGCCTTCGGTTCCACCTGTTGCTGGATGACTTGTATGGATGAATGTCTGACAGAGTATTTCCAGACGATCTCGTATATTGATTTCTTCAACCGTACCAAGAGTGGAAGCGGAGAAGGAAACTTCTTTTAGCTAACACATAATGTATGGTTGAGGATGTCAATCGGTGATTTGATGGATTTGACGATGTGGCATTCAAAGTGAATCTGGTGTGATGATAAAGCGTAGCTTCTAGCCTCATCAACCGGTAAATGACAGAGATCGGGCAGGCAGCATGGCTAAGTCGGTCGCACCGAAGTAGGGTGTATAATCACCTGATCTAGAGTTTCATTTACTTCTAAAAATCTATTGTTGATGCTGTCCCATTCGGGAATGGTTGCTGATCCCAACCGTTGGTGATATACATTCGATACACTCAAGCGAAATGAGTGGTCGGTCATGTGTGGCCGAGTTGCAAGATTTTCTTGTTGAACCCACTGTATTCCTCTCTAGAGGTACACGAGCGAAAGGTGGTTCCATACCTTGTCATAGTTGGAAATCCATTACCCAATACGTGCTTGCGGTTTTGATTGTATACTATATATGTAGAACGTGAGATGAAAGCGTTCTGCTAGATGATTATTATACTGTGGTTGATAGACATTATTATAATATCAAAAGGTTTTTGATATAAAGATAATTTGGATTCTCATAAGGGAAAAACCCGTTCCGTTATACGGTATGGTCTTATGAGATATCATTTACTTGTTCAAACTATTTTAAATTGTTTTACTCATACCTGTCCCATGACTGACCCAGAGTTTATTTTGTTGTTTTCCCTAAACTCTTGGGTGCCCAATTTTGTACTGGCAGTCAAGTAGTCAGGATTTACAGATATACTGGAAGAGCTTGGAGCGGGAGGCTTCAGGATCATATAGTTATAGTTATTTCCGCTGTGTTGTAAGTGTTGTACTTTGATAATGATATGTATATTCAAGTACAGATTTGTATTTCAAATTTATGGTATGAAATATATATATTCGTTCTGCTGTGAGATTCGTGTTACTCTGATATTGTGTTATTCTTCTTCTTCTATTCTAAGTTTCTATCTTATCTTTCCTCACCCTCTAATTTCTTTCATTAATGACCGGTATTTTTCGATCCTTGGTTAGTCATCATTGAGTTTATGGCGATAACCAAAGTCGACAAAATCCCGGGTCATTACATCGATATACTCTAAAGGAATAGGGTGGTATTAGGTACCTACCTAGTGATGGAGATAGTAACTGGAGTTAAGGAAGCTGAGAGGTTATCATTGTAATAAGTTCTAGTTGTCTCTGGGAGGCAAATGAGTGCTCCAGTGCTTAGTTGTTTTGCTAGCATCACCTCGCGTGGATTATCCGAATTCGGAGGAGATGTTCCTTGGGTGCTTGTCTGATATTGGTTTAGGCCTTTGGGGCTTGTGCTTGGGGATTGTCGAGTTCGACTAGGATGGTTTGCGTGAGATATAAATAGTTTTTTCGATTCTTTATCTGATGATATCTTGGTTTACTCAAGGAGTGATGGGCAGCTGTGACATGATAAGACTGTTCAATGTTATAGACTGCTCCGAGTTAAACTCGATAGGGTTATGAGATGGCTCGACAGGGACTCGAGAAAGATGCAAAGTAATGGAATGTTTAGGACCCTATGTTGATGTTCTCTTTGGATAGTAGAACTTTGAAGGAATAGGATGTGTTCATTGATCATGGAAGATGCCATGAAGATTAGGACGATTCAAGTTGGACTTGAACTCGTAAAAGAAAATGGGTGTTCGTTGATCTTGGAGATGCAACGAATAGGGAGATGACTCACGTTGGACTAGAGTTTGTCGGTAATGGATACTCAAGACTGGGTCTGAGTTATAGATTGACTCGAGTTAGACTCGAGAAGGCTGCAAGGAATTGGGTTTGGCTCGAGTTGGACTCGAGAGGGCAGCAAGATAATGGATAGACTTGGGTTGGACTCAAGTATTTTAGGCGGACTTAAAGCAGGGGTATCTGGGGACGCCCGTTACCTTGGATCCGTTGGACGTGATCTAGTTATCCTTGGAGGATAAAATGTACTTTGGACGTACAGTAGTCCGTCTGGAGGCTGGGCTTCCATTAGTTCTTGATGTTGGTTGGACCAGACATTCAAGAATCGACATATTGGGATTGGTTAGACCAGTCATTTAGGTGTCGACGTGTTCATGGCTTTAGCAGGTGATAGGTAGGACTTCTTTGATGGATGTTATGGTTGCTATGTTTGTCCCTATCTTTATTCTCTTGAGTAGACTATCACCTGTAGGGTTCTAGCGATGGGGAACAAAGAGATGGTAGTATAGACGGACATTAGCCTACGTATCAGTGCAGTCATTACTCCATAGGGCAGAGTGATCGTAGCAAGGCAATGAGCTAGTGCAGTGAAGTTGTCATGACTTTATGGGGCAGAGTGAACTAGCAAAGGATTTAGGTGCGGTAACAGTTGCATTGAGTAGGAGGCATGCCAGTCTAGAGGTTATGTTTTTGGGTTGGAAGCAACTAGAGTATATCACAGGATATGATTTCAGACCCAAGAGTGAATTGGATTCAGAAACGCTAGTAAGCTTGACAATTAGATTAATTTTGATTGAGTGGATTGATTCCAGTTAGAAGGACGATCCTAACCTATTGGAAATCATCTCTAGGGTAGAGATGGGTATTGATGGAAAGAGAATGATCAAGCAAAGATTTGATCGAGAAGGATGGCTTCGAAAGAATGGGGGACTAGTTGTACCCAATGTAGACGGACTGAGACATGAAGTGCTTAGAGCATATCATCACTCTAAACTGACTATACATCCCGGTGGTAACAAAATGTATTGAGACATGGATCAGACCTACCACTGGGAAAGGATAAATAAGGACGTTGGGAAGTTTATGTCCAAATGCATGAATTGCCAGTTAGTTAAAGCTGAGCAAAAGAAGCCTAGTGGGTTGTTACAACCATTAGAAATTCCTAAATGGAAATGGGAACAAGTCTCAATGGATTATATTGATGGTTTACGAAGGACTAGGTCAGGTCATGATGGTATTTGAGTGAATCGTATGCTAGAGGATCTTTTTAAAAACTTATATATTGGATTTTGGAGGGTCATGGGATGGCCATTTGTATCTGGTTGAGTTATAGTTATTAGCCCAGTATTGGTATGGTTCCAATTGAAACTTCATACGGAAGACCGTGCAAGGCACCATCATGTTGGTTGGAGAATGGTGAGTAATTTGAGCTTAGACCAGGAATAATAAGAGGGACTTCAGGCAAGATCAAGGCTATCCAACAGAGAATGAAGACTACCTAAGATAGGCAGAAGACTTATGTCGATAAGAGACGAAGAGATTTGGAATTCTTCGTTAACGACTTGGTGTTCGTCAAGGTCTCTCCGTTGATGAATGTGATTCGTTTTGGTAGGAAAGGTAAGTTAGCACCAAGATTTGTTGGCCCATTTTCAGTTCTTGAGCAAGATGGGAATTTGGCATATAAAGTTGAGTTACCGGCAAGACGGCAGGAGTTCACAACGTATTTCATGTTTCCCAGTTAAGGAAGTTTGTGCAAGACCCTAATGTGGCTATTCCACCAGATCAGTTGGAAGATATCGAGGTTGAACCCGAGGAGGTTGGGAACCGCAAGCCTATGCGTATTGTTGAGAATGATATGAAGCAGCTTCGAAGGAAGGCGGTGAAACTAGTCAAAGTTTAATGGGGTGATGATGAGAAAGGCTGCACTTGGGAAACAGAGGAGGACATAAGGAAGAAGTATCAAGAATTCTTTGCCTGGTAAGGTTTTGGTAGTGATAGTTCTTCCCTTGTTAGTAAACCGCATGCTAGAATAGGCTTGTTATTTTGTTTTGTTTGTTTTATTGGTTGAAAATGATTGATAGGCATGCAGAATTCTTTGTATGTTTCGGTTAAGGAATTTCGGGGATGAAATTTCTTAAGGTAGGGAGAATGTAACGACCCGCATTCTATGCATCAGAGGATCATAGATTTTTTTTCTTTTCTGGTAAGTCATATGATCATGTACTTTTAGGGAACGACTAATGGGGTCATTTCCCATGTTTTTTATTTTTGTCGATTTTTAAATGACTGTTTTTCCCCTAGCTGATCTTGTTTCGTTCATAACTTTTGGTTGGTAAGGAGTTTTGACCTGAAACCACTTCCGTTAGATCCGTTTGATGGTTTAACTTTCCGTAGAGTGGTCACATTAGTCACACCGATTTACCGTTTGGAAGATATGGCTGAATTAATGGGGTGAAAAAGTGCTTAATTGGGCTACCCGGTGATTAGCAGCTAGGCCCATTGGGGGATTTCGGGATTAGGAGTATATGAGGGCTGTTAGGGCTTAGAAAACATTCTTTTTCAGTATTTTTCAACCGCGACTAACCTCCTTTGAACCCTAGCCATGGCCTCCACTTTCTAAATCACTTCAAAACACCTCTAAATCACTTCCTTATCAAGAATTAAGCTAATCAACATCAAACCAAGCCAAAATAGCATCAAATCAGAGTTGGGGCTGCTTCTAAGCATTGGGATTCGACCCAAAACAAAGGATATTTCAGATCTTAGTTTAATTTGTGGCAAAGGTGAGTGATTTGCATTGTTTTTCAATAATTATGGCTAATTAGGGTAATTAACAAAGATTAGATAAATTATAACTCAGAAAAATCTAGAAAAATTTGTAAAATTCCAGAATATTATTTTATGCCTCTGATATGAATTTGGGTTAATTTGGACTAATTTTGCTAATCCCGAAATTTAGGGGATTAAGGGGTGATTAGTGATAATTAGCGAATTTGGCATCATAAAAATCTGGAAAAATTTATAAAGTTCTGAAATATTATTTTAGGGCTCTGATTGAAATTTGGGTTGGTTTGGTTAAGTTTTACTAATCTTATCATTAGTTGTTGTTATACATGCTTAAGGAGAAAATAAGGGTTTTTGTGTATGTTTGATCCGTTTTGACAAATCGTATTGTTGTTTTGCTATTTGTGGATGTTTATACATGTTGCTATGGCTGTATGGTATGCTTTGTGATTGTTTAGAACAGTTAGAATGGTCGAAAATGCCGTCGTGTGGCGTAAAACAGTCGCTGGAAAGTTGCAGGAAAATATGCAGGAAACCGGATCGGATCGCCCCCCTTATGAACGAACCGCTCGTGATGTATTTTGGCCAATCCGAGACGTGATGAACCAGAAGCCTCGACCTGATCCAATGAAGGGATCACGACCCGACCCGAACCGCCTGCATGAAACTCACGAGCTGATGCACCTGAAGCTCTGATCTGATGCACTAAGATCTGATGCACCACGAGCCGACCCGTTATGATGACGCTGATCCGAACCAGGAGGAGGAGCCACGAGATGATCTATGTGTCACGACCCGAACCCAATGTGTGTCCACGATCCGAACCGGAGGAGTTGACATGGACAAACCGATCCGAAGCGAAGCGGAGTGAAGGGCCGAACCGATCCGAGGAAGACCAAAACCCGAGATTCGAAGGTAGTCCAAATGAGAAGTTTGTACTCAGGATCCAGTTGGGAACCAACGAGTTGACTTCACTATTGGACTATGCTGTGGGACATGTGCAAAGGGGTTGTCGGTACTCATAACTTTGGTTCACCACTGAGAGATGGATAGTGGGCTTGTAGTGATAGTTGTACGGGGTTGGACTCCGTCAGGGCCCAAAGAATTAGGTGACCAAATAGTGTATATCGTATGCTTTACGCACCAAGTGAGAGATGTGAGGATGGTTGCTATGTTTGATTGTTTGCTATCACTATGACATGCACACCCCCTCCCCCGTATCTTTATACCTTTTGTTTTGTGGAATCTTAGAGTATTGTACAGTATGTAGTGCTAACTCTTTGGTTGCAGGTCCAGGTTTAGGTATGATTGGATTATACTTGTTATTTTCTGTTTTGTTGCTTATCACTCATACCAGACTTTTGTCTGTCCCAGAGTTTTATGTCTCTTCTTATTACTCTGGGTGCTCTTAGATAGGCAGACTAGAGACAGGTTAGGTGGTATGCACGAGTAGCTGTACCGGAGACGGGCAGGAGGCTCCCGCGTATAATATATATAGATATTCTCCCTGTGTTGTTGATGGTCACTGCTTGGGCATTAGTAGTGTACCTCCTTCTTTTGCTTTCTTTTGCTTTCTTTTGCTTTAGAGATAGTTTCCAAAAGTTGTAATAATGATGATGTGGAACATAAGCTGTATTTGGATTTCCGCTGCTATGATGTTTAGTTTTAGTTTCAGCTTATGAACTGTCTCGCTATTTTATGTCAAGTATGTTGTTATTATATTTTATTCCTTGCGCTGTGAGGCATTTTACAGGTTCTTGATTAGTTCTTCACCTTCTTTCTTTTCTTCTGGCGACCGTCCCATGCTGGTTGGACATCGGTATAGTGCATTTTGGAGGAAATGTCAGCTGGTGAGGGGCGGGCCGTCACAAATAGTATCAAACGAATTGTTTTAAACGTACCAAGCATGTTTGGCTATTATAAGGGAAAACCCTATCCTCCGGCTTGCGTTGCATTGTGTGACGGGACCTGGGTCTTATAATAGTTTCATTTTTTCTAAAAGAATTGCGCTTTTTTGTTATATGCACTGGTATTCTTAGGAGAAAACCCGCTTCGTGTTATAAGGCGTGGTCCCTTCATATATCTGATTTAGAGTAAAGTTTTAAGTAACTGTTTTAGTTCTCACACCAGTCACATGACTGACCTGTAGTTTATTGTTTTAACCTTAACTCTGGGTGCCCCTATTTTCGACACGGGCAACTTGTAGTTTTGGTTTTGCAGATTTATATTCATAGGATCCTGGTTTGCAGCTGGAATGATATTCAGAAAGCTCTATATCCGTATATTCTTTTCAGTTGTGTTTTGTATTATTTTCCGCTGCATTGTAACTTGTAAATCTATGATATTTAATAAATGTGTAATATTTATTCATACTCTGTATATTCTTGTATTCTGATGAAATTGTTGTAATAAGAAATGAAATGTTCTTCTGTTTGTGTTCCGATTCGTCTTGTCCTCAAAGCAATGTGTTCTTTCTCTTCTCTTCGGAGGCTGGGAAAGTTGGGGTCCTTATAATGGGTGAGATGGCGGTGTAGTCCCGGAGGGCGTGGGATTATGCATCGTCAGTGTAGCCTGCTCCATAGTGGGAGGTGCACACATGTACATATATATGTTTACACACATATATACATATATATATACATATCATGTTGCTTAGGTGAGTACCCTTTGCCTTGTCTAAGGGGAGCCCAATATTTGGTGGCATACTTGTTTGTATGCATTGCGATGTTTTGGAATTCATATTTCCAAAGATTTTGGTTTGAGATCCCGAAGTGAAATATACTTTGATATAAAAATTAGATATGTATTTCAAATGATTTGAAATAAGAATTCGAGAATAAAGTCCAAAGGAATAATTTCTGTAAAGTGAATTGGATTTTGAAAAATCTAAATTTTGGGTTAAGCCTAAATGGGTAGATTGGAAATTTGCATGATGTGCGATGCGTTGTAGATCCATATGACTATTATTGTTATTGTTTATGCACTGGTATTCATTAGGGTAAACCTGTTCCGTGACATGCGGCGTGGTCCCGTGATTTACCATATTTTAAAGTAAAGTTTAATAACTGTTTTGAGTTCTCATAGCAGCCCCATGACTGACTCGGGGTTTATTTTTTCCACCTAAACTCTGTGTGCCTATATTTTCCACATGTGCAGCTTCTAGTTTTGTTTTTGCCGATTATCTCATTTAGCAGGATTCTGGATTGAAGCTTAAATCTATGTCCAGAGCATTAATAGTCTTCCGGTGTGTTAGTTTATTTGTTTCCACTACATCGTATTACATTTATTGTAAATTTATTTTCCGCTGTATATTATTTTCAATACTTTGATATTCTTGTACTCTGATGTTACATTATTATGATGTTTATAAAAGTCTTTTGTTGTTTATTCTAATGTGTTGTGCGCTAAAAGTTAGCGTATCCGTCTTTTCGGTTCGATTTAAGTTGGTTTAACGATCGATTTGGATCGACCGAGAAGGAGGGTCGTTACACCAGTGCACACTTACTTTAGTGGATTGGTTATTCCTGAACACACTTTTCTCGGTCCTATAGGACCTCTAAAATGGTCAGTACGTCGACCAATCATATCTGAGGTCCCTCGCAATCCATCATCCACATAAGTAAAAATATCTAGGCTCCATAACATGACACCACTTCTAGCTAGAAAGAAACGCATTCACTCCTTGGATCCCTTATCCCTTATCTCGTTTCTGTTCTTCTACAAAAGCCTTGATCATTTGCATCTCAGTATGCCACACTGACAATTCACGCCATAAAACTGATGTCTATCAATATATAACCTCTAAGCTCGTACGTCACAGAGAAGGGTGTTAAGCAAGAGAATAATTTCTCCGCCACTAAAAAGATATTTATTTAATAGAAATCAATCAACATAGAATGAAATCCAATGTCAGACACACATCCATTTACAAGTCCGTTCTGGGTCTAAACGAAACCAGAGGAACCTTATTCCACGTCCCATATGTCCAATACAGGAGAGAGGCCCTTGCATATCCGGTCGATCTCCAAGTACGCCTGGACGATCACCACTTATTACCTTTGTCTTGGGTGTACAACCCAATCAAGACATCAGTAGTCATCCAAACGATGTGAAGATCTACGGTCTTCAACAACTCTCTTCATCGTCGAATTTTACTCGTCATATTAATTATTCAGAATGGGTTAAACCCGGGCTTTCCAAATAATTCGTGTATCTTATAATCAAGTGCTATAAAAACACATCATACGGCTCGTTCCAATTCGGAATATTATTTTATTCAAATATTCACATCTTTAAGGAAAGGTTCCCATTAATTTTATCAAAGAGAAATTCCTTTAAATTTATTCTTTATTCTTACTTTGGATATCATTTCAAAAGATTTAATTTTTATCTTTTATCAATTCTAAACCAAATTAAGGTTTATTAGCTGGTTGGGATTAGCGAACCTTACCGAAGTAATCATTTATTTTATTATCCCAATCCCAACCTATTCATCCCATGGAGAAAAACTGGCAGTACTCCATATCTAACACCCACGGTGTTATCGGTAAATTTAATTACCATTTAACGTTCAAATCTAATTAAAGATTTAACTATCGCCTGGAGTTAAACTGGCGGTACTCCATTCTCGATCATTTCTCGAATTTGGTGAATTCAGTTACCTTATTCACATTCCAATCTAATTAAAAGATTTATTAAAACTCTAGTCCAGTTTTAATCTCAAAAATCATTACCTAATAATGATCCAAATTTTAGGAAATGGATCATGTCTTTAACAGGGTTAAAGAACCGATGTCAGTTAAAACACAGTTCACGATAAACGCAAATCATCTTCCATTAACTTTGGAATCTTTACAAAAAACAGATCAATATATAATCGTTATAAATTTCCGTATTAGACTAATAATACAAATGGAATAATGGCAAAGCGTTTTAAATTCCATATATAGTAACGGTCTTCATCAATAGAAACTCATTTCGATTATTATGAAATCGAATTCCATTCCATTCCAATTTCTTTAATTATATTGGAAAACTTTACTTTGGAAACTTTCCATTAAATATATAGAAAAAAGATTTATAAATTCCAAATCATATCTTCCCTGTTAATTCGGTTAAAGAACAAATGTCATTTAAATCACGGTTCACGATAAACCCACAATCAACTTTCATTTCAATTCCAATTAAATATTAATTAATTGGTAAACTTCTCCAAATCTTAATTAAAAGATTTATTCTTTTCTCAACTGGGTTTAAGAACAGTGTTGTTAAAGACACCGTTCATGACAAACCCAAAATCCAATTTGATATTAAATACAAGGCTCTGAATAGAAAATAATATCGGCTTATATTCAATATCAAATTATGAAACTAACGGATATCGTATTGGGAATAACAATATCTGTATCTTCCAAATTCCTCAACAATATCCATATAACAATGGAATCCAGCACTGAAACATTCCGAAGATTATTTCCATTCAGAACCATTCCAATTCATACGTTGGAAGATTTTGGTTATATCAAAACCATTTCAAATCCAATTTAATTAATTAAAAACATGGGATTATTATTTTAGTTAATAACTAGTTCATTTCGATAAAATATTTTTTTTATCATTTAAAAACTGGAAATTTTCATCCAAAATCCTTCAAAATCATTTAATATGATTTTACACAATTTTTCCATATTTTTAATAATTTTATTAAGGCCCGTACAATCGGTTTCCAATAACGGCCACCGAACTGCATCCACAGCGACCTTTTCCAAAATTGATTTGGTCATATTTTAAAATCCAACCGTTAGATTTAAATCTCTTAAATTCCTTGGAAAGTTCTTTTCAATACGGGCCCAACGGTTCTGGGTTTAGGAGAATTCGACGGTCAGATCTCCCATTACATCAATTGGAAGTTGATGATCGAAATTCGCAAACGGTCGCCGCGCGATGTGTTCTATTCATTCCATATATATATATAGTCTATTTCGTCGATTTCTATTTAATACATATTTTATTAATTGTTCATAAATTTATTTAAAACGATTCCAACTTCTGTTTCAATTTTAAATCAAAATTGATTATTCTATATCATTATAATATTAAAATGATAATATTTTCGAAATATCAAATTTTGAAATCCATTCTTTTTTGTATTCATTATAAAATGAATAGAATCGATTGATAAACCCGTTCGGGTTAAAACGGCTATATCTACTTAACACAGCTTCATATTTCAATATTTTCATATCCATCCAAAATTAGACATCAAAATCATATTTTGATTATTCAAAGAATACTATTTTAAAATATTCATTTTTAAAATATTCTTTATTTTGAATTATTCGTTAATTTTGAATCGGAATGCAACTCAATCAATTACTGTATAATTCAAGTTATATGGATTTCATACATCACATGTTGTAACAACCCGGAATTTTGGAACCAATTTAAAATTTCTATTTTAGGAATTTTAATGGATTTTGAATATTTAAAATGATTTATTTTAAATAATAACGATTAAAAATTTATTTAAATCGAAGTTAGAACGAATAATTTTATTTTAATCATATATCGAGCCTGAAATGGTGCAGTAGTTTGAAAATTCGATTTCAAATTTCAATTGAATGTACATGATTTGAAATAAATCGGATTTCAGTAAAACCAAAATTATTTAAATCTGTTTAAAAATATCTTTCTAAAGGATGTGAAAAATTGAAATTTCATAGCGGGAATAAAAAGTTATGGTCAGTTAAATATTCAGAATAGTTGCTATGGAATTTAATATAATATATAGCCCTTATAAATAGCCATTTTGCAAACGACCTCTGTTTTCGATGAAACCACTTCTGTTGGATCCGGAATGTCAAATTATTTCAAGATTCCAATTTTCATAGTTTTTCGAATCAATATATGAGCGTGGCAAAAGAAAACGTGTTTTTATCAATTTTAGTCAATTTGAATCGACTAGGAAACGACCATTTTTTAAACGTTCTCCAAATTCAACGAAAATAATTTTTTTAGGACCGCATCGTCAAAACAAAGATAGATATTATTTTTCTGAAATTTTTGGAGTCATTATGTGGCCCCTGTAAATTAAAATGTACGTTCAAATTTAATATATATTGATTTATATATTAATTTTAATGGAAACTGATCGAAACAGTCAAATTTGCTAACGGGGTATATCCCATTGTGTCCAGAATAGGGGTATTTTGCTAGGGGCGACACTCGTTGGGTTGGATTTGGAGTTCGGATGGTTTATCAAGTTATTTTTGAATTAAAATAAATAAATAATACAAAATATACTGTATAAATACGTTTGAAATACGCGTAACCCTAGGCACTCGTACACAGCCGCTGTCTCTTCTATTCAATGGCAGAAAACTATCGATGTTCTTCCTCCCCTAACTCCACATCCACGTAATATTCTTCACAAAATTAAAGAGGGCCGAGATATCTTAAGGATCAACAATTATGATTGAACAAAATCAATAGATGTGGTCTAAATCGAGGCGGAAAGTCATGGCGTTCGGGTTCGAATAAGTGGAGCTGGGATCCACCGAACATGGCATGGTGGTGGGCGTAGAAAGATGGAGGAGACGGCGTCATCGTGGTGATAACCAATTGAGGTCAAGCGCCTCGAATTTGGTGCGGTTTGGAACCCTACGATCAAAGAAAATGGGTTTTTTGGTTCAGGCATATACGAAGAAGAAGGAGCGGGTTTTAAGAAGGAAGAAACAACTACGCTTTATTTAATCATTATTTAAGGTTATTATTTAATTTAATTAATTAACTAATTTTCCAATGATTAAAATTAATATCTTCTTTGTATGAAATCGAAATTCAGAAATTTCAGTTGCATTGGAATCACAACGATGAGATCTATAATATGGAACTAACCAGAAGAATTTTGGAGCTAGTTGATATTTTGATCAAATTAGACATCTTTATTATGATTAAAAATATTCATTTTAATCAATTTCTGAAACCGATCAAGGTGAGATTTTTTTTAATAATTAAAATTAATTAATTATTATCGTGTTTAGAAATTTTGACACATACGCTGTTAAATTCAGTTTGTTGTTGTACGCGATTTGATTTGGACTGATTGATGCTGTTGTGGTGATCAGTTGATTTAATTGAATATAATTGGAAATAATATATTTGTAAACAAAATAAAATTATCATTTTTATTTATTATGTTCAAATTAGAATTGTAAACAAAATAAAAATATCATTTTTATTTGTTATGTTGAAATTAGAATTGTAAACAAAAAATATATATATATTCACTTTTATTGGTCGTGTAAAATATTCTTTTTATTTTGTCATTAGAAACATAGAATTTGTTATGAAAATAAAATATTCCTTTTTATTTGTCATTAGAAACATAAAATTTGTTATGCAAATAAAATATTCTTTTTATTTGTCATTAGAAACATAGAATTTGTTATGCAAATAAAGTATTCTTCTTATTTGTCATTAGAAACATAGAATTTGTTATGCAAATAAAATATTCCTTTTTATTTGTCATTAGAAACATAGAATTTGTTATGCAAATAAAATATCCTTTTTATTTGTCATTAGAAACATAGAATTTGTTATGCAAATAAAATATTCCTTTTTATTTGTCATTACAAACATTGGAATTGTTATGCATATAAAATATTCTTTTTATTTGTCATTAGAAACATAGAATTTGTTATGCAAATAAAACATTCCTTTTTATTTGTCATTAGAAACATAGAATTTGTTATGCAGATAAAACATTCCTTTTTATTTGTCATTAGAAACATAGAATTTGTTATGCAGATAAAATATTCCTTTTTATTTGTCATTAGAAACATAGAATTTGTTATGCAAATAAAATATTCTTTTTACTTGTCATTACAAACATAGATTTTGTTATGCAAATAAAATATTGTAACGACACGGAATTTGCCCGACCTTAATCGATCGCAAAATCGACCAAGACCGTTCAAATCCCGCGTACGTCAACTTTGGGAATACAACACATCAGAACAATAACAGCACACTTTTATTACATCATGATAATATAACACCAGAGTACAGAATATATCAGAGTACATCGAAAATAAAATACAGCGGAAGAAAATTACAATACATAAATACAATACACAGCGGAAGACTATAAATGCTCTGGACACAGCTTTAAGCTTCAATCCAGGATCCTGCTAAAAGAATAGATATCTGCAAAACAAGCTACTCGACTGCCCGTGTGGAAAAATATGGGCACCCGAGTTTGCCAGTGAAACAAACTACAGGTCAGTCATGGGACTGGTGTGAGAATTCTACTTAAACTTATCTAATTAATATGGCTAATCACAGGACCACGCCGCTATCGCGGAACGGGTTTACTCCATTGGATTGCCAGTGCATAAACAAACAATCAAAAATGCAACAATCAACATGTAGTTCCAATCTACCCATTTAGGATTAATCCCTAAATTAAGATTTCAAAATCCAATTCAATTTACAGAAATTATTTCTTTGGACTTTATTTCCCGATTTCTTTTATTTCAAATCGTTTGGAATATATATCTAGCTTTTGTAATATCAAAGTAGATTTCACTTCGGGATTTGAAAACAAAACATTTGGAAATATGAATTCCAAAACATAATAACGCATAAAAACAAATATGCAACCAAATATCGGGTTTCCCTTAGACAAGGCAAAGGGCACGCACCTAAGCAACTCGATATATATATGTGCACCTCTCACTATGGAGCAGGCTACACTAACCACTGACCAGTACAGTCGGTCAGGGTCATTCAACCAACCCATACTTTTAGTCGTTCGGGTCACCAGAATCTTTAGCCACATACTAAATCATTTTTATATCCCGAAATGGAAAAATCATTTCACAACATAATAATCACAAGTATAATCCAATCTATATAGGTTTCTGCTTTCAAATCATTTTGAAATTATTGGGTTTAGTCCTCGAAATTCTTTCTGTTTTATAAAACATTTTATAAAACATTCCCTGTCCAAAATCGGGAATAATTCTTCTTTTACTTAAGAAAATCACTTCTCAAAATCATTCATTAATTTTGAAATAAACAATCGCTAAACACCTTATAGTCAAATCGTGAAGTGTTTCACAAGGTGTTAACATACATATAATTCTACCCTTTTTAATGAATACTAATTACATAACAATGTAATTTTACATGTTAACAAATTCTAATCAAAGTGACATTTCTTTTTAATGAATACTAATTGCATAACAATGTAATTTTACATGTTAACAAATTCTAATCAAAGTGACATTCTTTTAATGAATACAATGAACAATAAAATTATGATCTTTTACGTTGCTCCTTTTTATCGAAAACAATATTACATTAAAAATGGAATTTTTAATGTTACATCTTTTATTGAAAACAAAGTGACAATAAAATATAAACTTTTAATCCATTCTTTTTAATGTAACAATTTTACACTAAAATATCTTCTTTTTAACGCACTATAAATGTGTTCTTTTTATTGCGTCAAAATTATGCTCTTTTATAACGTAAAAAATATGTACTTTTATTAACGTCAAAAATATGTACTTTTATTAAATTTGAGCAAAACGATATTAAAAAGTTGATCTTTTTAATATGAACAAACGGTATTAAAAAGTGGTTCTTTTTAATATGAACAAAATGATGTTACAATTTTCCACAACAACTTCAATAACCAATTGTGATAAATTTGGTGTAACTATATCCAACATATACGAATGCAAATTTTAAAACGCACACACCCTAAGGAACCATTCGTGTATATATATAAATATTCCCAACATATACAATTTCAAATTTCAAACACACAAATCCTAAGGAACCATTCAATGAGCAACATGTAGATTAATGTTAAGCATTCATGTCGACAAACAATAATGACAACATACAATATGGTATTAAATCTTCATGTCATCGCATATAATAACATCATAAGATGTAGTGTCGCATTTTTGTGTCAAGATCCCAACTTTGTTTTTTTCTAAGTAAAATAAGATTTTTTTTATATATATTATAAAAATCCTAACTTGATTTATAAATATAATTAAAAGATTTAAACTTTCTTTTATAATATAAAAATCCTATCTTTATAAATTTTAAATAAAGATCTAATCTTTATTCTTAACACATCATAAAATAAAAGATCAAATTTTTTATTCTCAAAACAACATAAAATACAAAATCTAATTTTTTTTATTGTCAAAACAACATAAAAAAAACAAGATCAAATCTTCTAAATTTACAAGTTAACATAAAAACGAGATTTTTCAATTCAAATCTTCATTATTATAATTGGAATGAAATCTTATCAATTTAAACTTTTTATTTCATCCTTTTTAAATGTGCAATCTTCTTAATTAAATCGTCCATTAATTCCATTAATTGAGTAAATAATGAAAATATTTCAAGTTCCTCAATAACGCTAATTATATATTCACTTTCATGTACAATGTCGTTACAAATATTCCTTTTTATTTGTCATTATGAAACATAGAATTTGTTATGCAAATAAAATATTCCTTTTTATTTGTCATTAGAAACATTGGAATTGTTATGCAAATAAAATATTCCTTTTTATTTGTCATTAGAAACATTGGAATTGTTATGCGAATAAAATATTCCTTTTTAGGTGTCATTAGAAACATTGGAATTGTTATGCAAATAAAATATTCTTTTTATTTGTCATTAGAAACATTGGAATTGTTATGCGAATAAAATTTTCTTTTTATTTGTCGTTAGAAACATAGAAATTGTTATACAAATAAAAAAAATTCTTTTTATTTGTCATGTTTTATTGTATGCATATGAAATATAAAAATGTATAGACAATAAAATATTCTTTTTTATTGTAACATGAAATGTAGAAAATGTGTAGACAACAAAGTACTCTTTTACTGTAACATGAAATGTGATTGAACCAAATATACTTGGTTATTAATATGGATTGTGATTGATTGATCATTTTGATTATGCTCGACCAGTTTATGAGCAAAATATGCTTTTACATTTAGCATTGGGTTGGGTAAATATATCTATGTGCTAACACCTTGTGAAACACTTCACGATTTGATTATAAGGTGTTTAGCGATGTTGTTTGTTTCATTTCAAAATTAATGAATGATTTTTGAAACGTGTTTTTCTTAAGCGAAAAGAAATGTTATTCCTGATTTTGGACAGGGAATGTTTTATAAAAATGTTTTATAAAACAGAAAGGATTTCGAGGACTAAACCCGATAATTCCGAAATGATTTAGAAAAGTATTATGTGTTTTACATTGTAGTTCATCGTGTAACCGATTATTTGTTATTGATGATATATCTATTTGGTGGTGGGAAATTTATTCTCTTGCTTAACACCCTTCTTTGAGACGTACGAGCTCAAAGGTTATGCGATTAATAATGACTGATCATATGTGTGAATTGCTAATGTGATGTACTATAGATTTGAAAGTACTTGTGATCATTATGTTATGAAATGATTTTCCATGCTTCGGGATATGAAATGGTTTAGTATGTGGCTAAAGATGCGGGTGACCGGATGACTAAAACACAGGGGATGGTGGTGGATGAGGGAGGTGTATGTCTTCCCCGATAGTGTGGGATGGTGCATCGTTAGTGTAGTCAGCTCCTAGATGGGAGGTGCATATATATATATATATATATATATATATATATATATATATATATATATATATATATATATATCGAGTTGGCGAGGTGAGTCATGTAGCCTTGTCTAAGGGAAGCCCGATATTTGGTTGCATATTTATTTTCATGCATTTGTTTTGGAATTCATATTTCCAAAGATTTTGTTTTGATATCCCGAAGTGAAATCTACTTTGATATAAAAGCTAGATATGTATTTCAAATGATTTGAAATATGAAATTGGGAAATAAAGTACAAACGAATAATTTCTGTAAAGAGACTTGGATTTTGTAATCTAAGTTTAGGGATTAAGCCTAAATGGGTAGATTGAAAAAAAAATTGCATGTTGTATGATGCATTGTAGATCCATAAGTTTATATATGATGGTTGTTAATGCACTGGCAATCCAATGGAGTAAACCGGTTCTGTGTTAGCGGCGTGGTCCTGTGATTAGCCTTATTGTTAGATAAGTTAAGAAAGATTTCTCATACCCTTCCCATGACTGACTCGTAGTTTGTTTCACTTGCAAATTCGGGTGCCTATATTTTTACACGGGCAGTTGAGTAGCTTGTTTTGTAGATATTTCTTATTTATTGAGTAGGATTCTGGATTGAAGCTTAAAGCTGTGTCTAGAGCATTGGTAGTCTTCCGCTATGTTGGTTCATTTGTTCTACTACACTGTATTACATTCATTGTAAATTAATCTCCCACTGTATTATATTTCGATGTACTCTGATATATTCTATACTCTGATGTAACATTATTATGATGTTTATAAAAGTCTTCTGTTATTTGTTCTGATGTGTTGTGTTCCCAAAGTTAACTTATGCGAAATTCGAATGGTCTTAGTCTATTTAGCGATCGAATAGGTCCGGGCGAAATCCATTTCATTGCATATGTATTCAACAATAATGATAAATAAACATTATATATTCAGTTCACATCCCGAATGAAATTTACAACTATATAAGCATTAAAATAAATAAATAACGCTCATTACAGCCTGTCAACTGATCGATTGACATACAGCTAAATATTGGGATTAGTGTATGTCAAATATCCACCCAATACTCGTGTGGTTTTTTCAAACAACAATAGTCAATTTAAATAAATCATTGGTTAATAAATTTAACCAATTCTAATTCGGCTTGAGTTATTTTTCTAATTAGCCAATTTTACTGTTTAAATTATAAATGGATATTTATAATTTAATTTCATTACCACATTAATATTAACATTATTTTTAATATGTTAATCATCACAATCACCACACAAATAACCAAATCATCCATAAAAATAAATACTCAACAACCCAATGCCATTTACGGTGCCATAAGTGACCATTCGCGGAGTATGAAATCTGATTGTCGGTAATATCCATACATAGCTTCCAAATTATGTGATTTGTGCGAATTCGAGTGTTGAACTCCATACAACAGATAAAAATCTATACTGGCAATTTCTATATATTTACAGTTACAAAATAAATTAAATAACCGTACAAAATTTCCATGAGAGAATTCTAACATTGGGTTTCACTCCATCATTCTTTATTTTTGAATTGTTCTGTTTTGATTTAAAATCGCCTCTAATTCTAATTTTCTCCAAATCACTTCTAGTCAGTTCCATTGCATAGATATCGTCATCATGGTTCCAATGGACTTAGTTTCACTGAATTTGGGTAAAGTATGAAAAAGTTATCCATTTTATACGTTTGAACAAATATATGATGTCATTAATGATTTAATAAAATAAACAGTTATATCTCACTAATCCACTTTTTAACCTCCTCGTCCACTGCTCACACGCCCATCTTCCTCTCAGGAAATTTCGACCGCCTACAATGGCCTTAACCGAAATGTTTAACCTGCAACCACTCCTTCTCCATTCTCCTAAAATTCAAACCAAAAATCCCATAATTCTTCTTTTTCCGTCATCTTTGATTGCGTCCCCTTCTTGTATAACTCGCACGTCAGCCCTGAGGTGCGCCCTCCAGTCCCGATTACACGGTGTACAGGGAGTCACCGTACTCAATCACCATGAAACTGCCCAAAAAAATCACAAGAGATGTTATTCAACCTCAGCAACTCAAAAATCAACTTCATTTCATCAATCTTTGCATATATCTTGAGATTATCTCAACCCTAGCTCGCGAGGTCTTCAGGGTGTGAACTAAAATGGTGTCGATCCAGAAGAAAATGGTACAGAAGCGAAGAGCTGTTCGATACAAGCTCATAAATAAAACTTTTATAAATTACAGGATCTTCTATGGATTCATTTTGATTTTTCAAATCCTCATTCTTGTTTTTACAGCATGAATTAAAGGCGGCAAAGAGATTTTGACCACGGTGGAATGAAGATGGGGTTTAACTTAGGGTTAGAGAATTTAGGGTGTTTATATTAGATTTAATTATTATTTTAATTCTCTTTAAAAGTAAAAATCGTCACTAACTCCAAATCAAACCCAACGACTATCATTCCTAGCTAAATACCCCCATTCCAGACACAATGGTATATGTTTCGTAAGCCAGTTCGACTATTTTAATCAGGTTTCATCAAAACTAAAATATAAATCAATATATATTAAATTTAAATGTACATTTTAATTTACCGGGGCCATAAACTGACCCTAAAAATTATAGAAAAATTAATCTAGCTATGTTTTGACAATACGGTCCTAACAAAACTATTTTTTCGAATTTGAAGACCGTTTTAAAACTAGCCATTTTTCCAGTCGATTAAATTCAAACTAAAATTACCAAACACATTTAAATTCACTGCACTCACATATTAATTCCAAAAGTTATGAAATTGGAAACCTAAAAATAATTTGACTTTCTGGATCCAACAAAAGTGGTTCCGTCGAAAACGGAGGTCGTTTGCAAAATGGCAATTTTTAAGGGCTATATATTATATTAAATATATATATAAATTATACCGCGACTATTTCAAATTTTAAACTGGTCATAACTAACAATTTATAAAGTGAAATCTCAGTTTCTTACCTTCGTTAGAAATATATTATTAAACAGATTTTAATATTTCTAGTTTTACTAAAATCTGATTTATATTGAATTCTATATATTCATTTAAAGTTAGAAATCGAATTTTCAAACTACCACGCCATTCCGATTTTGTTTTATAATTAAAATAAATTTATGCATTCTAACTTCGATATAAATAGATTTTTAGTCGTTATTATTTAAAATAAATCATTTTAAATATTGAAAATCCTATAAAATAGCTAAAATAAAAATATTAAATTGGTTTAGAAATTTTGGGTTGTTACACAGCCCATACAACTACCATCGTCCACTTTGGCATATCAACAAACAACTTACCTACAATCTTCATTCCCTTTTCCATCATGCCTACATCGATCATCCCCAAATCAATACAACCCAATCTCCCTAATCCGATCACTACATTACCTCAAAACCCTACTACTCTTACTGTTCAGACACACCTCCATTTGACAACCATTCAACTGTAGAACCCCTCAATCACCCAGTTCATCCCTAAAACTCCACAAAAACGCAGCAATGACCACGGCTATCCCCATTGATCACCATAATATTCCTTTGATCAATCCTACGATTTGCGACTTCGATCTTTACTTTGCATTCTACAATAGAAAGTCCAAACTTTCTTGCCACCGATCATAACAAAATTTCAGTTATACAATCTCCTCCCCGCCCAGATTCCAACGCTTATCCCTGCTTTACTTAGCTCTGTCTTTATCCCCATCGGAGCCCAGTCCTAGCTTGTGCCTCCATCTTGATGTCGAACTCGCGGTTGATTTTGATTGCAAATCGAAGAGGGAACTCGTTTGAGACAAAGATGGTAGTGGCCATTTTTAATTTAGGTTGAAGGTCTTGATTTTTGACTTGCAAAATAAACAAGGGGTAGTGTCCACTTCGAATTTGCTTGAAACATTGATTCGTTTGCAGAAAAAATTGAGGGAGAACTGCTATATTTATAAACGAAGAGGAGATAGAAATTTGTGCTCGAGAAAAACTTAGATCAGCGCGATTAAAATTTTAGTGTGGTTATCGTGTACTTTGGTCGGCTAACGTACACACACGATTTTATTTGATTTTGAACTAACATATTCAATTTTATAATCAAAATATCTCATGGTAACATACATCAATTGGGCGCAACGACTGATAATTTTAAGGTTTAACCACTATTCTGAACACATTGAATAGGTTCCGAAGCCTAATTCGATCATATGGGGAAGATAACAATTTAAATAAATGATTTGAACTAAATTCGATTTAATTATTACTAAGCGTTTTCTAACCGTACAATCAAATGATAAGTCCAAATGTTAACAAATTTGAAATCCGATAATAATACACTATTACAGATTTGATGGAACTGATTTCGTCAAATTCTAAGATCATTTGAAAATTCACGGTTTTCATTTGTTAAATTAAATCGATTTGAAATATAAAATAGTTTCAAACAATTAAATTCATCGACTATAAGTAATTATCATTGTTATAATTCAAATAGAACTTATATTGGTCGTTAGAATCATTTTGATAAAGTTTCAACTGTGAATTCAACTATTATCATTTCGTATTACGATAATTCAATATACTTGAAATTAAATCGTATATCGATTATTAAATTGATAAATTCAATATAAAAATCCATTTATATTTCCAATTCAACATTTAAAATAAATTCAAATGTACAATATTTAATTGAACAAAAATCCAGACTTTACGTTCCTTCCCTCATAAAAGAATTTCATCTTCGAAATTACTAAGGTATAAAGATGATTTAACTCTTCCAACTTCTCTCAACCCTCTTGGTTGAGATCTTACACTTCATATATCCAAAACTCAGTTCTCACACAAAACCTTTGAATCTCATGTTTATACTCAATTCCCATCATTTATCTGTATTGACTTATCCACCATTCTTGGACAATCCATCATCACATTCTTATCATCAATCCATATGCTCTCCCGCCTATTTCCACATATATACAAACCTAATTATCAAAATCTTTAGTTACTCTATTTAATTCATTTGCATCAAATTCATTCAGATTTATTTGCTTTTAATCAGTTTATTTACGTTGTTTATGATAACGAAATTTTCTTGTGTATATTTGATATTATTTGGTTAATAAAATAATCAATTATATTTCTTGTCAACTTCAATTGGTTCCAAATCAATTTATTTATTTCAATCCATTTAACTTGCTTAATTTAAATTCCAGAATTCAAATTCCCGGGTTTTTATTTCAAACCCTTTTGAAATCGTATATATATACATATATTTATTCCCATCTCAAATTCAAAACATTTGAACTTTCCAAAACAACTTGTTTTCTCAAATAATTTCCTTTGGAAATTTTACCGTGGCAGCAATCCATCACTTAGAAACTCGAAAATGAACACTGATGATGTCTATATCATCATTAGAATTATTTTTCAGCGACTGAAGTGATCTCAGTGCTTTATCACTTCCAAAATCCATTCAAAATGATTTTTATTCAAAAATCCATCCAAAACAAAACTATATTATTTTAATATATTTTGGAAAAATATTTTCCAACTTTTCCAATATTTAAATTCCAATTCTGTTTTTAATTCAATTTAATTTCAGTCATTTGTATATAAAAGTTCTATTTGGTTATATACGACAGTTTTAATTTTATAATCTAATTTGATTATAATCTCAACTAACACGTCCATATATTACAATAATTTTGGAAAATTTTCCTTTCATATATATAGTTTTGGGTAAAATTATTTCATTTACCTAGATTTCAAAACATACTATGTCGAATTACTTTGTTCAAGTGTTAAGAAAGGTCTATCGATACAGTTGTTCCTTCTATACCGACAAGAGTTCATAAACCACCCGACAAACTAACACGGTATAGAACAGTTTTTATATCAATTAACAAATACATTCTTCTATATAAACTCTTTCATACTCATCCTAGGGAGCGAATGACCTTATCTCTAATGAGTAAACCCAACAAAGCCTAGATGCTCGTCCAACCTAAGCTCTTATACCACTTGTAACGACCCGCAAATCCGTACTATCTGAGTTGACTAAATACCACACAGGTCTAACCCAAATTGCATAGAAACATGAGTCATTAGGGTTAAAGAAATAGAAATAGATAGAAGATAGAATAAAAGAAAACATCAGAATCTCACAACGGAACTGAACAAAATATAAATAATAATCTGTATTGTATATACATACCATTTCGAAGTACAACTCATATACATCACAGCGAAAATAACTATAGATAACTAACGGTAAAACATCTTGCTTCAAGCTCCTCCAAATATATTTGTAAAATCCTGAAACACTTGACTTCGCATACAAATTGGGGCACCTAAGAGTTTGAGGTAAAACAAACAAAATAAACTCTGGGTCAATCATGAGACTGGTGTGAGCGAACTCCAGCCAACTTATTTAACTTTGAAAAACTTTTTGAAAGAAAGGGTGATCATAAGACCGATCCACACATAAATACAAATGGTTTTTACCTTACGATAACTAAAACAATTTTGATATCAAAATGCGGTGATATTATAATAATGTCTAACCAAATAAATAACCATCTAGCAGAACGCTTGCTTCTCACACTCCACATACATAGTATAAAATCAAAACCCGTATGGCGCTTATTGGAAATTGGATTCCAACTATGACAAGGTATGCGACAACCTTCCAATTTGTAATGAACAAGAATTTTCAACCCTGAGAATCGACACCAAACACAATGTCGAATATTTAAGAATAGGAAATACCAGATCATTAACAGAAAGAAGTTAAAGGGTGAGAAATAGAAAGAAAGCTAGAATAGAAGAAGAAGAAGATCGCAATAGAATAAACACGAATCTCACAACGGAACGCATAAAATATATTATAACATAATTTTGAAATAGAAAACTATATTTGTACTTACATTCATCATCATCAAAGTACACAACATATATACCACAGTGGAAATAACTCTATATATAACTGATGCTGAAGCCTCATGTTCCAAGCTCCTCCAAGTGTATCTGTAAAATCCCGACTACTTGACTGCACATACAAATTTGGGCACCCAAGAGTTTAGGGTAAAACAAAACAAAATAACGCTGGGTCAGTCATAGGATTGGTGTGAGTAAACTCCAACCATTTCGTTTAACTTTTAAAAATCCTTTCCAAAGAGTGATAATTGTAAGACTAACCCACACATAAACACGGATAATTTTTACCTTACGATAATCCAAAACATTTTTAAAATCGATACTATTATGATATTATAAAAGTGTCTAATACAAGAAAATAGCAATCTAGCAGAAACACTTGAATCTCACGTTCCACACATATATAATATACAATCAAAAACACAAGGCTTTTATTAGGAAATGGATTTCCAACTATGAAAGGTATGGAGCCACCTTTCGATCAATTTACTCTAGAGAGGATACACTGTAATTCAACAAGATCATCTTGCAACTCAGCCACACATGACCGGCCATTCATTTCGCTTTAATGTACTGAATATATTGTCACCTTATGGTTGGTATACCAACATAACCGTTCCCGGGAAATACAGAAATGAAAAGAAATAACAAATATGAATATTCTCTAGATAGTGACAATATACCCTAATTGGGTGCGATCAACTTAGCCATGCTGCCTACCCAATTTTTGTCATTTCCTGGTTGATGAAGCTTGAGGTCATAACGTATCTTTTAATAAATCACACCTTTATTTACTATGAATGCCCCATTGTCATACCCACCAAATCACAAATTTATTTCCCCAAAAATACCACAGGTATAAAGATAAAAGAAACGAATCCTCCTCCACCAACGTGAATACGTTTGAAGAAATCATCTTACACAATAGATATACTCTGTCATACATACGTCCTTACAAGTTGCTGGGGCTCGACAAACTGAAGGCACTATTCTATAAATCTATCTTAGGCAATTTCTACCTAGGATTACCAGAACAGTCCTTGCATAAACTCCTTCAATTTTCTTCATCATATTTGATTCGCAACGCTACTGCCCATACGGAGTGGTTTTCAGATAATCTAATCCCGGTCTCTCCGTATTGACAACAAAAGATGGTTAAAAACCTTGATAGCCAGTTATTTAACTATCAAAGGAAAACATACATACAAAAAAACGGTCGTATTTCCAAATGGAAATCTTACTGATCAAACATCAATCAACACTGACCTCTTTTAAATAGATTTATCCCTAATCATTTCATTTCCCAGTTACCCTTAAATATCTTTACCCAAATGTTTTCCCAACTCGCTTAGCCTCTCACGATTTCTTAAAAAACGTTTCCATATATTCATAACTCCGTATTCCCCGTACTTGGGAAATATATGTTATTAACACTGGAAAACATTTCCATATCATATTCACGCATCACAAACCTTCCATATCCATTAGTCTCAATTCGTAAATTAATAAAAGAACAAATCCTCAAGTATCAACCCTGAAGGCCGAAACAACCATCAGATCGATACTTAGAAAGTCGTTCGACTTGACTAGTCTCCAGTCAGTTTCCAATTTTCTTAATTCCATTCTTAACTTCTTATTAACAAAGTCATTGTTAATGCAACTCTCGGATTCAGTTTACGAATCTACTTCTTTAACACGGATCATTTATTATAACGATGGCATTATAATCCTTGCTTCAAAATATTTAACTTCAAAATATAACTTTTATTCATTAGTTTGAATAAATAATCAATTAATTAATACAATAAATAAAAATTAATAAAAATCGAAAAGTAAATAGTAAAATTTCAACATATAACTCTCTTTCGAATAGACTTTATTCGATTAATGTTCCGAAATTTGGAATAAACTCATCGTTTAAGGTCAACCCAATTTCTAAATTCACTTTTGAATTTATCACTTCCAACATTTACCAATTTCCGTTTATCACCTTTCCAATTTGCAAAACGTTTTCTTTTAATCGATTGTTCCCTTTAAAAGGTGAATATTATTTCTTTATAAAAATCTGGACTCATTATATCAAATCAATTTGATTTAATAGTAAGTACCGTTATAGGTTCAAATCAGGTTTATCGAGTTATTTTATAAATTCATATTCATAATCCATTTCATAAATTCCATTTACACGTCAACTTCTAGTTAATTATATATTAAGTTTATAACTTAATCTCTATTACATATTCGAATATAAATTATTGATTTCAAACCAAATATTCACTATCTTGTTAATTTCTAAATTATAAAATATATAATTTAAAAAAAATTATTTTAATAAAATTCGACATCGTCAAATTCAAATTATAAATCCTTACGGATTTATTTAGTTCTATTTAGATTTCGAACATCGAAACATATGTCATCGCTTTCCTTTGAAAACGGTTTTCATTTCCCTTTTCTAATATTCATTCTTAAATTTACATTTCCAAATTATTTTATAATAATTATTTCAATCCATTTTTATATATCATTATTAAACAAAACTTCTTGTTTTAATATAATTAAAACAAATTATTTTATTCTAATTCATTCGCAATTCAAATTCTATTTTAAAATAGATTTTTCCTTTTTAAGAACCCTAAATTTCTTTTCTAATATATATTCGAGTATATTTGACAGTATTTAAATACCAATTATTTTAGGGTCAATGTTTAATTTTATTCCAACATCCCTAACACACAATAATCAACACCAGATTATTTGTCACATCATATAATGCAATATATGAAAATAAAACAATATAATTGCTGAGGATTGGATTCCTCCAACCTATTTCTCTACATCCACAGATGTTAATCAACATAAATAATACTAATATGCGATATTGAAATAAATGGTAATGATATTTAATCAACGTTTTCTATATATGATTCTATCTATAATTTCAACAAATTGATAAGAAATTCATCCAAATAACCATCACACAATATTCAATCATCACTAATCAATACTAAATAATGTTTATAATATTATAAAATTGGACAGAGTCAGTGAGTTACCCACTTTGGTTGTTAATCATTAAATACGGTTAACGTTCGGTAGATCCGGTCAGATGTTTTATTTTGCCTAAAATTCAAACGAGCTCAAAACAGTTCCAGACTAGCTTCATTGTGTAGCCTGTGTCAATACGTCCCAACAAATTAGACCGTTAGTGAAACTGACAACATACGAGTGAAATATTTCATTAACTAGTTTGTATATTATTTTAAATTAATAAATAAAATTTTAATTAAACTATTGGGCTCACCATTTTATTTAAAGAGCCGATTACCAATTCATGATGACCCAAATTCAACAGTCTGCTTCCCCGAATACATCTGTTGCCCCTTTATCTTGAACACGCCATTTCGAAAGTTGAATGCTTCATTCCTTTTTTATATAATACAATTATATAAATGTGGGCCTTGCCATTTCGTTTCTCAATTGTCCCAAGACTGCCTACCAGATCCGCACACAACAGTGCATTCTTCACCAAAATAATTTCCACCATCTTCAGTGAAAATTTTGCCATGCCATATCGCAAACTTTGTCCACCGTTCTCCCACGTTAAAACTCCCATCTCCATTCAACATGTTTTCCTCAACTGTTCTTCCCCATTCCGCAATTATTTCCAACTTAACCCATCGCCATGCTCCCTGTTTCGAGTTCTAACTCCTCCACCCTGTCACTATTACTAACAGCTCACCCTCCCCCCATTGCCAGTCGGGGCATTCGACGAAGAAGGAACAACATTGATAGCATATGATTTCACAATCTTCTTTTCTTTAGAGGGTTAAGGACACTTGTCCTTGTGATGTCCCACTTGGCCGCAGTTGAAACACTTCCTGTTCGCAGGCTTTGCTTGACATTCTTTAGCATAATGGCCCTTCTTGCCATATCTAAAGCACTCAACATCTTTCTTATTCTTCTTCTTCTATCCATCCTTGGTTTGATTCTACTTTCTCTTGTTCTGAGAACCATTCTTGCCGCCACCGCTTGCTTGCGGTTTTAGCTCCTCCGCAGATGCAACCTCAGTTTTTGACTTAGGGTATAGACTCTCTCAATCGATTCAAACGTCTCATTGATACGGTTTATAAGCCTTTCCCCCAAGTACCGATCTGAGCCTGTTATGAACTTCTCATTCTCCTTCTCGGGAGTGTCGATAAGAGATAATCCATACTTCGATAAAGTATCGAACTCAGCAATATACTCCGAGACTGCCCTACCATTCTGCTTAAGTTCCAAGAACTTCCTAAAAAATTCTAATTTTTGAGCAGTTGGGATAAACTTATCACTGAATCGGGCCTTAAATTGATCCCATGTAACATGATCCTCTGGGGTTGCTGCCTTAATAGCATTCCACCAATTAATCGCCCATCCTTGCAGCTGACGGGATGCTATCTTTCTCTTCGTTGCATCCACGATACCCAAATCTTCGAAGATGCGCTCACAGCTATCAAGCCAATCCTGAACTTCTGTAGACAGTTCCGTTTCATGGAACGGCTTCCCACCAAGACTAGTGTAATAATTGCATAGCTTGGCGAAATTGGCCCTAGGCGCCTACACCCCTGCACCACCACCATTTGCAGCATTGGGAACTGCTCCTTGCACATTTCTAAGCATCTCTCATGAAGTCAGTGAACATCGTCCTCATATCAGGAGCATTCCCATTATTAGCTCCTCTACAAGTACCCCTAGTATATCGTCTTATCGTTCAATATGTAAGGAGAAAACGATTAACCATCACTTCAGTGGTGCCAGTGCGGTGCGATTTCATCCTTAAATATACTAATAATATATATACGTATAACTTTTGAAAACCAAAATAGCACAAATATGCACTCTCATATACGTACTATCTCTCTCTCTGGTGTCTTCCCTAGGTTAACTACGCAACCTAGAGCTCTGATACCAAATGTAACGGCCCGCCCCGCCCCAACCGACATTTCAATGAAAGTGCGTTGTGCCAATGTCCAACCAGCACGGGACGGTCGCCAAAGAAAGGAAAGAAGGGAATTTGAACTAGCAAGGAACCTGTAGAATGTCTCACAGCACATGGAATAAAATATAATAATAACATACTTGACGTAAAACAGGCGAGACAGTGCATAAGCTGAAAACTAAACCATTATAGCAGCGGAAAATCCAAATACAGCTTATGTTCCACATCATCGTTATTACAACTTTTAAAAACTATATCTAAAGCAAAATAAGGAAGGTACACTACTAATGCCCAAACTAGTGACCGGCAGTGACACAAGGAGAATATCTATATATATCATACGTGAAAGCCTCCTGCTCGTCTCCGGCACAGCTACTCGTGCATAGTCACCTGACATGTCTCTAGTCTGCCCATTTAAGAGCACCCAGAGTAATAAGAAGAGACATAAAACTCTGGGTCAGACAAAAGTCTAGTATGAGCGATAAACAACAAAACAGAGCAATAACAGATATACTAAACCATACTGAACCTGGACCTACAACCAAAGAGTTAGCACAACAAGATGCACAATACTCTAAGGTGACACTAGCATATGGTGTAAAGATACAGGGGTAAGGGTGTTCATGTCATAGTGATGTCAAACAATCAAGCATAGCAACCATCCTCACATCTCTCATTTAGTGTGTAAAGCATACGATATCCACCGCTTTGATCACACGTATCCTTGCTATGATCACTATGCCCCATGGAGTCATGGCGACTCCACTGCACTGATCCATAGCCACTAGTCCTTGCTATGTCCACTATGCCCCCATGAAGTCATAACGACACTATTGCACTGGCTCATAGCCATGCTACAATCACTCTGCCTCATGGAGTAATAACTACCCCACTGCACTGATCCGTAGCCTAACAGTCGTCTCTTGGTGGTGAATCAAAGCTATGGACGTCGACAACTCTGTAGCACACATCCCACAGCAAAGCCCAACTCATGAAGTTAACTCGTTGGTTCCTAACTGGATCCTGAGTTCTACTTCCCATTTGGACTACCTTTGCATCTCAGGTTTTGGTCTCCTCCGGATCGGTTTGGCCCTTCACTTCACTTTGCTACGGATCGTAGTCACCTATCGGTTTGATCTCCACCTGGTTCGGTTCGGTTCGTGATGCATGGAGCGGCTCGTGGTGCTCCGGTTCAGATCGTGGATCTCCTGGTCACGAATGGCTGCGTTCGTGGTCATCCCATCGGGTCGGGTCGGGTCGTGGTCGTAGCATCGGATCGGTTCGTGGCACACTCCAAGTCGGATCAGGTATCGTGGCACTCCGGTTTGGTCCTCCTCTTCGTGCATTGGGTCGTGGCTTGCTTCCTCAGGCGGTTCGTGGGACCTTGTCCGGGTCGGGTCGGAAAGCTTCAGATACGAGCGGATCGGCTCGTGAGAGGGTGTCCCTATCGGGTTGGGCGATCTGGTCCGGTCCACTTTTCTACACTATTTCCTGCGACTTTTCCAGCAACTGTTTACTCCTCACGACGACATTTTCGACCAATCTAACTCCACTGGACAATCATAAAACATTCCAAACAGTAATATCGACAAGTATGATCAACCACAAACACTAAAACAACAATCTAATATGTCAAAACGGATCAAAAATACCCAAACCCATATTTTCCCCTTAAGCATGTTTAAGAAAATCTAATGAAAAGATTAGCAAAACTTAACCAAATTAATCCAAACTTCTAACATAGGTCTAAAACGGTGTTTAAGAATTTCTAAACATTTTTCTAGAATTTATTAATACATAAATTCGCTAATTAACACTAATTACCCCTAATTAACCATAATTAGTGTACAAACAATGCTAATCACTTACCTTGGCCACAAACAAACTATAGATCTGAAATATTATCCGATTTGGGTTGAATCTCTATGCAACACAGCAGCTATATTCCCAATTTAATGCTAATTTTCCTTGATTTGATGTAGCTTGGCTTAATCTTCAATTAGGAAGCGATTAGGAGCGATTTGGGATGAAATTAGAAGTTGGAGGCCATGGCTAGGGTTAGAGAAATATTTTGAGCGGCTGAAAAATGAAATAAAATTCTTTTTCCTGCTGTTCTCAGCCTCCCCATAACCCTAATCCCAAAATGGGTTATGGGCCTTCTTGCTAATCACCCTAATTAGGCCCGGTTAAGTTGTTTTTCACCTTCTAAACCTTGTTTCAGCCATATCTCCCAAACAGTGAGTCCGTTTGGCTAATGTGACCACTCTACGGAGAGGTAAACCATCATCCGGATCTAATGAAAGTGGTTTCAGATCAAAAATCCTTACCAATCAAAAGTTATGGCTGAAATAAGATCAGCTAAGGGCAAAATGGTCATTTAAAAATCGGCAAAAATAATGAACATGGGAAATGACCCCATTAGTCATCTCCCAAAGTTATATGGCTATAAGACTTCGCGTGATAAAGAAATAAATATTCTACGTTCCCCTGATGCGTAGAATGCAAGTCGTTACACTTTGGACAACCGGCTTTGGAAGAGATGGACGCTTTTGTTTCTTCCAACTATCTGATGTTGAAATTCCTAACCAAACAGGGATGGGGTACCATCAGGGAAGAACAGTTTAGCTCCCGTAAGTTGTATTTTGCAATGATTGACAAATGCAAAAAGGGAGTGTTCTTCGTACTTTGATTTTTCTACTGTTTTTATGCCTTCGAATAGGGGATTCTCAAATCCCTCATTCGAAGCTAAGGTAAAAATAAATAAGACTGACAAATGCACCAATGGTAGGTACGCTTCTCTGAAATAAAAGAGGAAAAGGTCCGGCAAAGTGAACTTGACTTTGGAAGGAGAAATCATCACAAATTTGGATTCTAGTGGAGACATTAAAAGGAGAAATCATCACAAATTTGGATTCTAGTGGAGACATTAAAAGAATAAAGTCAATAGAAGAAGTGGAAAAAGTAAATGTTTATTTGGAGGACAAATCGAAGGTTGTCAACATAGGAAAAAGACCGACAGAGCCCCTCAGAAACGACTTAATACAATTCCTACAACTCAATAAAGATGTTTTCGCTCGGACCCATTTAGACAAGATCGTTATCAGCCCTTCTATTATGAGCCATACCTTGAATATTGACCCTTTGGTCACCCCCGGTCCAGCCAAAGAAGAGACAATATAAGAAAGACCGGATAGAGGCCTTAAAAGAGGAAGTCAAAAGGTTCGAAACTAACGGGGTTATCCGAGAAGTCCTTTACCCGAAATGGTTAGTCAATCCCGTGCTAGTGAACAAATCCAATGGGAAGTGGGGGACGTGTGTTGATTACATGGATTTAAAAAAGTCTTGTCCGAAAGATTGTTATCCCCTTCTGCGGATTGACCAATTAGTTGATGCCACGAGTGGTCATAAGGTATTATCCCTTATGGATGCTTACTCGGGGTGCAACAAAATTCCGATGCATAAACCCGAGGAGGAGCATACAAGTTGTATCACTAACTGGGGAATGTTTTCCTATTAAGTGATGCCCTTCGGCTTGAAGGACGCGGGGGAAACATACCAGAGACAGGTAAACAGGATGTTTCAAGAGCAAATAAGGCACAATTTGGAAGTATATGTGGATGATATGCTGGTGAAGTCCACCAAAACAAAAAACCATCTAAAGGATCTGAAGGAACTGTTCGATGTCTTAAGAAGTTACCAAATGAAGCCTAACCCTCAAAAGTGTTCGTTTGGAGTTCAATCTGGGAAGTTTCTGGGTATGTGGTAAGCGAGCAAGGGATTGAAACTAGCCCTGACCAAATCCAAGCTATCAAAGATATGGAGGAACCTAAGACAAGCAAAGAAGTCATGAGCCTAAATGGGAATGTAGCAGCCATCAGTAGGTTCATTTCCAAGGTCACCAACAAATGTGTTCATTTCTTCGACGTTATAAAGAAAAGAAGAATTTCAAATGGAATGAAGAGTGTATAAAAGCATTCCAGGAATTAAAAATTTATATGGGGACGCCTTCGGTTTTATCTAGTCCTAAGAAGGGAGAAGCCTATACCTGTACATGGCGGTTTCAGAACATGCGGTAAGCTCAGTCCAGATAAGACCGAGTAATGGGATTCAGCACCCCATTTACTACGTTAGCCGAAGGCTAAAGGATGGAGAAATCTGATACCATGTTATAGAAAAGCTAGCGTATTGCCTAATCCTTACCGTGCGAAAGCTCAGAGGTTACTTTTAGGCTCATCCTATTAGTGTTTTAACCAGTTTTCCGCTCAAGCAAGTGCACAGCAAACTGGAAACCTCGTGGAGGCTAATCAAATGAGGTTTCAAACTTAGACTTAGCCAATACGAGATCGAGTTCCATCCTCAAGCAGCAATTAAAGGACAAGCTCTCGCAGATTTCGTGAACGATTGCATGAGCTTTATTTTAGAACAATCAGTTAAAGAAAACGACCTAAAGACTTCCAACAAGCAGGGAGCGGGGGCGGGTTATGTTGTAATTACCCCTGACGGACACCTCTTGCACTACGCTATGAAGTTAGGGTTCCCGGCAACTAACAACATGGACGAGTATGAACCAATGATAACTGGTTTGAACTTGGCACTAGAGTTGAAGATACCATGGATAGAAATCTTCAGTGATTCGCAATTAATGGTAAACCAAATAAAACAGACATATCAAACAAAGGATGAGCTGCTGGTCTTATATATGAAGAGGGTACTGAAGTTGTTTTCCCAATTTGAGGATTTCTCAGTTCATCAGATACCCCGCGTGGAGAATACCAAGCAGATTCACTGGCCAAGTTAGCCAGCTCTCGGGGCCCCCAAAACTCAAATAATCCCGGTGGGACATCAAGAAAGGCCTAGCATCGAGCGTGAGGAATTGGAAAAAGGGAAAGAGTTATTGGTCTTAACTAGATACAAAGCCTTGAGAAGGGAAGATGAAGGAAACCAAGAGGAAAAATCCAATCGGAGACCTCCCATATTGGAAATGAACAGCCAGCAAGAAATTACATGGATGACTCTCATAGTAGATTACCTTTTAAAAGGAACTTTACCCTCCAATAAGCAAAACGTGAAAAGGATAAAACACCGAGCTCCTATATTTGTGATTGTGAATAACATACTCTATAAAAAGGGGCATTCACTTCCTTATTTACGATGTGTAAGTTCTGAAGATGGACTTAGCTTGTTAAAAGAAGCTCATGATGGATGGTGTGGGGACCATTCTAGCAGAGTTAAGCTGGCCAAAAGGATCAGATGACAAGGTTATTATTGGCCGTGGATGGTTAGTCAAGTAGTTGAGTACGTCAAGAAATGTAATAATTGTCATAAGTACTCTAAGGTGCCTCGACTTCCTCCTAGCGGACTAACCACCATACCAATCCGCTGTCCATTCGATGTATGGGGAATAGATTTAATTGGTCCCTTACCACTCGCCAAGGGTGGAGCTAAGTATACTGTAGTAACTATCGCCTACTACACCAAGTGGGTGGAGGCAGAACGCCTTCCGACGATCACGTCCAAAAAGGTATTAAGATCCGTTATAAGAAATATCGCTTCTTTCTTCGGAATTCCTCACAAAACCATATCAGATAATGGAACACAATTCGAGAGCGAAGAATTCACCCGATTTTGTGAGAAAAATAGAATTATCAAAAGATTTTCCCCGGTAGCCCATCCGAAAGCTAACGGAGCTGTGGAAGCCGCCAACAAAACCATTAAGACAATCCTTAAAAAACGCCTAAACCAAGCCAAAGGAAATTGGGCTGAAGAGTTTCCTTTTGTGCTTTAGGCATACAGAACCTCTACCAAAACAGCCACGGGACACACCCCCTTCTCACTGACTTATGGATTCGAAGCTATGCTTCCGGTTTAGATCGATATCCCGTCACATAGAAGGATAGCATTTGCGTTTGACCCCAATCAAGAGTTGAGAAAGGAATCTGTAACAACCCGGAAAATCAGAACCAATTTAAAATTTTTATTTTGGCAATTTTATTGAATTTTGAAATTTAAAATGTTTTATTTTAAATAATAACAATGAGAAATTTATTTTGAATAGAATTAGAACATATAAATTTATTTAAATCGAAGTTAATGAATATTTATTTTAAATATAAATGGAATTGGAAATGGCGCGGTAGTTTGAAAATTAGATTTCAAATTTCAAATGAATATACAGGATTCAAAATAAACCGGATTTTGGTGAATCTAGAAATATTTGAATCTGCTTGGAAATATCGTTCCAAAAAATCTGAAAAATCCAGATTTCATAGCGGGAATAAAAAGTTATGTCCAGTTGAAAATTTAGAATAGTCGCTACGGAAATATAGCCCTTAAAAATAGCGATTTTGCAAACGACCTCCATTTTCGATGAAACCACTTTGGTTGGATCCGGAATGTCAAATTATTGCTGGATTCCAATTTTCATAATTTTTGGAATCAATATGTGAGCGTGGTAGGATTAAACGCGTTTGGCACTTCAGTTTGAATTTAATCGACTGGGATATGACCGTTTTTCAAACGGTCTCCAAATTTGACGAAATTAGTTTTGTTAGGACCGTATCATCAAAACATAGCCAGATATTTTTTTTTGGAATTTTAGGAGTCAGTATGTTAACCCGATAAATTAAAAAGTATGTTGAAATCATTTCTGAATGTAATATTAATTTATATTTTAATTTTAACGAAAACTGATCAAAACAGTCGAATTGTCTTACCAGACATATCCCATTGTGTTTAGAGTGGGGGTAATTAGCTCACGGCGATAGTCATTGGGTTTGGATTGGTGTTCAAACGAAAAAGTGACTTTATAGAAAATTAAATTAATTAAATATATATATATATATATAATATCCTTGCCCCTCTCTCTCTTCGTACCTTAGTCAACCCGTCGATTAAAAGAAAAAAAAACAAAAGAAAAACCCAAATCGCGATCATCGCCGCCATCCACCATCACCCCCTACCCCAACCAACGTGCGGCCCCGCTCCTCTCCCCTCCGACGATCGCCACTCCCAAACCAGCCGCAACCGTCCCCTCTTTCTCTCTCTTCTCGAAAAACCCCACACCCCTTTCCACCACTGAAAACCGCCGCCTACCCCACTGTTCCGACCACCAGGAGCGCACCCCCTTCCCCTTCTAGTCGATGGCAACAACAACCCCCCTCCTCAGAGAAAAATCGATTTTTACAATAAGTTTTTTTTTTCTGATTTTGTTTTTATATATAATAACATAGTTAAATCATTTTTTAATTTATATAAAGCATTATTTAAAACATAGTTTCATTTATAGAAAACATAGTATTAAAAATATTATTTTTAATATATATAACATTATATAAAAATGCAGTCTTTCTATGTTTATCAGTAGAATAAAAATTCGATCTTTATATAAATGAAGTTGTGGTATATAAATATGGTTTTAGAATAAAGATTTGTTTTTTTATGAATATGGTTTTATAATAAAAATATGATTTTTATAGGAATGTTTTAAATGAAAATTTAGATTTTTATTTATATAATAGCGTAATAAAAATATGATTTTTATTATATGTATAGCGATATAAAAATACAACTTTTATATGAATGATTTTGAAATAAAAGTATTATTTTTTTACGAATGGTATGAATATAAAAAGTCTGATCTTTATAGTGTAAACATTGAAATAAAAATATGGTTTTCACTATTTATAACAAAGGATAAAAATGTGATTTTTATTTATATAGTAGCGCTATAAAAATGTGATTTTATATAAATAAAAGCGATTTAAAAATGTGATTTTTAACATAAACATCATATTAAAAATGTGATTTTTATTATGAACAGCATGAAAAAGATTGCGTTGGAATTCTGGGGAAATCCAAACTGTTCGGAAATTCCGAAATAAAACTGGCGGAGTGGAAACCCAAGGTGAGAACTTCTCACTTTAATTTTATTTTCTAGTTAAAATATATACTAGGATGCAGACGGTGTTTAGCAGCACCCAACACCCATCGTCCACAGACCATGAATGACTTTTTCGATTTGATTATGCTGTGGAAATTGATTGTGATGTGTAATGGAAAATATTCATTTGTTTAAAAAAAATACTTTATAGTTAAAAATATAATATTTAACGAGTATATGAATAAAATAAATATTCATTTACAAATCAGACGATTTGTTTATGTATATACATTTGATGGAAATGGGTTGGGACGATATATTTTACACATCGCCCAACTGATAATAATCAGTGTTAGTTGTTTGAAAACCCCACACGGGTATTGGGATGAAATTGGATAAACACTAATCCCAATATTTAGTTGTATATCAATCGAATGGTTGACAGGCTGTTGTAAGCGTTAATTATTCATATTTAATGCTTATGCAGTTGTGTAATGCACTCTAGATGATGTTTGACTGCGTTTGATTATTGTTGTGTACATGCATGTATGAAATCCATATAAATAAAATTATATGGTAATTGGCGGTGTCTGATTCCAATTCAGAAAGAACGAATGTTTTAAATTGACGAATATAGAATATTTTAAAATAACGAGTATTTTAAAAAAAATATTCAGTAGTGGATCAGAATATGATTTTGATGTCTGATTTGGGAAGGACACGAAAATATTTAAATATATAAACCCGTGTTGATTAGATTAACGCCATTTTGACGTGAATGATATTTGTATCGATTTTATTCATTTTTATAATGAATATTTAAAAGGAAGTGATTTCAAAATCTAATGTTTTGAAAATATTATCATTTATATATTAATGATATGGAATTTTTAATTTTGATTTGAAATTGAATATGAAGTTGAAATCATTTTGAAAATGAATTTAAAACAATTTACAAAATACGTTCCAAATGAAAATCGACGAAATATGTGTAATACATATATTATATATATTTAATGACCTGAATAGAACGCGCCGCGCTGCGGTAGTTCGCGAATTTCGACCATTGAATTCTAATTGACATTACAGGAGATCCGACCGTCGGATTCTCCTAAAATTGGAACCGTTGGGTTCGTATCGAAAAGTGCTTTCCAAGGACATAAGGGATTTGTAATATAATGGTCGGATTTGGAATTATGTCCAAATCAAATTTGGAAAAGGTCGTTGTAAGTGCAGTTCGATGACCGTTTATGGAAATCGACTGTATGGGCCTTGATAAAATTATTAAAAATATCAATAATTTGTGTAAAATCATAATAAATGATTTGGAAAGAATTGAGATGAAAAATTCCCTATTTGAAAGGATAAAAATATATTTTTATCAAAATGAACTAGTTATGAACTAGAGTTATAAATCCAATATTTTTAAATAAATACATTGGATTTGATATGGTTTTAAAAATAACCAGGATTTCTAATATATGAATTGGAATGGATTTGAATCAAAATTATCTTCGGGATATTTCGATATTGGATTCCGTGATTATACGGATATTGTGGAGGAATTTGGAAGATATATATATCGTTATTCCCAATACGATATTTGTTGATTTCAGAATTTGATATTGAATATAAGCTGATATAATTTCTATTTAGAGCCTTGTATTTAATATTGAATTGGATTTTGGGTTTGTCGTGAACTGTGTTTTAAAAGACACCGTTCTTAAACCCAGTGTGAAAAGAATAAATCTTTTAATTAAGATTTAAAGAAGAATTACCAATTAATCAACATTAAATTGGAATTGAAAATGGAATGTGAATTGGGTTTATTGTGAACTGTGTTTTTAACGACATTCGTTCTTTAACCCGATTTACAGTGAAATGTGATTTTTAATTTATAAATCTTTTTATTAAGATTTAACGGGAAATTTCCAAAGTAAAGTTTTCCAATTTAATATATTAAATTGGAATTGAATGGAATTAGATTTGATAATAATCGAAGTGAACTTCTGTGGATGAAGACTGTTAATACATATGGAATTTAAAAGGCTTTGTCGTTATTCCTTATATTATTGGTCGGATATGGAAATTGATATCGATTATATATTGATTTTTTTTCCGTGAAGATTCCATTTTAATGGAAGAGGATTTGGGTTTATTGTGAACTGTGTTTTAAACGACATTAGTTCTTTAACCCAGTTAAAGACAGGATGTAATAACCCGGAAATCTGAGCCAATTTAAAAATTTTATTTTGGCAATTTTAGTGAATTTTGAATATTTAAAATGAATTATTTTAAATAATAGCGACGAGAAATTTATTTTGAATAGAATTAGAACGTATATATTTATATAGATCGTCGTTAGAATATAAATAATTATTTATAATTATAAAAGGAATTGAAAATGGCATGGTAGTTTGAAAATTCAATTTCAAAGTTCAAATGAATGTACAGGATTCAAAATAAACCAGATTTTGGCAAAACCAAAATTATTAGAATCTAACTGAGAATATCTTTCCAACGAATCCGAAAAATTGAAATTTCATAGCAAGAATCAAAAGTTATGCCCAGTTGAAGATTCGGAATAGTCGCTATGGAATTCTGGCCCTTAAAAATGTAAATTTTGCAAACGACCTCGGTTTTCGATGAAACCACTTTTGTTGGGTCCATGATGTCATGTTATTGCTATATTCCAAAATTCGTAATTTTCCGAATCAATATGTGAGCGTGGCGAAGTAAAACGTGTTTTGTCAATTTCGATCGACCAGAAAATGGTCATTTTTCAAACAGTCTCGGAATTTGACGAAATTAGTTTTGTTAGGACCGTATCGTCAATACGAAGCTAGAAATAATTTTTGGGGAAATTTTTAGAGTCCGTATGTGACCCCAGTAAAGTGAAATGTACGTTTAAAATTGAATATATAGATTTAAACTTTAATTTAAAAGGAAACTGTTTGAAACGATCGAATCAACTTACGATACATATCCCGTTGTGTTCGGAATGGGGCTAATTAGCTAGGGGCGACGGTCGGTGGGTTCGATTCAGGATTCGAATTAAAAGTCAACTTTATGGTATTTAAATAGAATTAAATATATAATTTAAATAACCCATTTTATTATCTTTAGCCCCCCTCCTATTATCTTCCCCTTTCAGAAGTCAAAAAAAATCCCTAGGAACTAAAAGCGCCATCGCGCCACCCAGGGAGGCCGCCGACGCCAGTCTCGCCACCCCCTTCCTCCCACTCCCTCTTCCTTCCTCTTCTCTCCACCGCCATGAACCACGAGACCCATTACCCCCCCTGAAACCCGACGTCGCTACCCCCCTTCATAACAGCGCTGCACCGCGCCCTCCGGCCCCGTCGCACCTCGTCGAAGCACCGCCCACCTCGTCTGAACGCCGCCTCCAGGCCGCAATGCCTCCTTCTCCCTCCTCTGCCCAGTCAGCGCCTCCCCCCCCCCCTCAAAAACCCGAGCCCAAAAACCTAATGCCCTAATCAGCCTCCCTTCCATCCCACTTTAAAAGTGAGTTTTATTCCTTTTAATTCTATTTATGTGAATAATGATTTGATTTTTATTTTTTTATTTTTAGCACATAAAAATTCGATTTCTTATTGATATATTCGACATAGAAAAGGTTTGGATTTTGTTTTAATAAAAAGAATAGATTTTTATAGTGTTTTCGTGAACAAAAAGAGTTGATTTTACTATTTGAATGGTTTCGAAAAAAGATTGGATTTTTGAAGTATGAAAGATTTCGTTTTTATTCACTTGAAAGATTTTAATTCTATTTACATGAAAGTTTATATTTTTATGACATGAAAGGTAGGACTTTTGATTTGAAAAAGATTGATTTTCAAAACAAGAAGAGAATTGAATCTTTATATTAGGAAAGTTCGAGTTTTTATATTAGAAAAGTTTGAATCTTTATATAGTTGAAATGGTGAAATAAAAATATGATTTTTATATAATGTAGAGAATAAAAATATGATTTTTATATTATTGAGATAATAAAAATATGATTTTAATATAAGTAGTGATTCAAAAATATATTTTTTATAAAGTGAGAAGAATAAAAATGTGATTTTTATAATATGTGTAGCGTATAAAAATAGAATTATTATCTATATAGTAGCAGTATAAAAATGTGATTTTTATATACATAGCAACAATATAAAAATGTGACTTTTATATATGTAGTGGCTACTAAATAAATGATACTTTGGGTATTTTTTTATGTGTTTTTACAGATTTCAAGCGTTGCCTCCTTCAATTCAAATCAAAGGCCAACTACAAGAAAGAGCTACTTCCTCACATCAAATTCATTTCAATTGCAAAAGAAGTAGTAGCTCACTGGTAAAGGCATAGGAATTGGTGCTGAGAGACCCGAGTTCGAACCCCGTCAAGCTCACTTTTTGCCAAAGAAACGGAGCGCGTTCACACTGGCCCTTTGCTTTGAGAAATATTTGGACTAGTGTTATGTTATATATATACATACACATATTCATGTATATGTATTTATGATGTGCACCAATTAACATTTCAGCAATAGCCATATTCTTATCATGGAATTAAATTCAAATCATTCAATTTCAATTAGAAGAATTTCTGATTGAATTGCTGCCAAGAAAAGATCCATTGTGAAGATTTTATCCTTTGTGCCTTGGGATTCTAATAAGCATCCTTGTTTGGAAGAATCAATTACATGCACCAATCAATTAGCCACATGAGAGAATTGAGAGATATGGAAAATATTTACCATAATATGCCAGATTTTTCTCCAATCAAGCTGAGTCAAGGAAGGTAAGAGATATTCATGAATGAGGAGGCCCATGTATTCATAGACCTAATTATGGTTTTCCCCTTTCTCATCTATAAATATGTGTTGTAACCATTGTAAAAAGAATCCAATTCTTCTGTACTCTCTTTTAGTTTTAATAAAGCTTTCTTTTCTTTAGTTTCTGCATTTTATTTTCATGGCAAATTGTGTTGTCTAGTCAATTAGATTTGCTAGAACACAATTTGCTATTGCTTCTATTTTTCTTACTAGTGATTGACCGTCTGATTAGATTCAGCGGTAATCCTAGTTTTTATTTTCAGTTGTTGATTTCTTTTCTGCAATTTTATTTCCAGTGTTCTATTTTATTTTAATCATTGAATTTATTACAGATCCGATTAGATTCGAATCTGTAGTGAATTTAATTGCATCTTTTATTCGTAGTTTCAGTTTTTATTTTGCTTTGCGAAAAAAAATCAACCTCTAAGCTTTGTCTACCTCGCCCAGGAGATTAGATAAATAATTGATTTAATTCACCTCCCTGCGTTCGACCTGTATGCTACACACCTGTATGCTTGCAGAATTTATTACAAATGTCGCGCTTTTCTAATTCATAGATTAGCGTCGATCAAGTTTTTGGCGCCGTTGCCGGGGAGGCAACAATTAAATTTTATTGTTTATTTAATTTCTGATTCGTGTTAGTTTTTATTTATTTATTTTAGTTTTCTTTTGTTTTCTTCTATATAAAAAAATAAAAATTCTTGCCATTATTTGCTTTTAATTTCTTTCCTTTCTTCTTATCTATTTTCTTCCTTTGTTTAGTCCCCTTCTTGTTTTCAATACATTTATTTATTTTCTCCAGTAAAAGGTTCTTGCCATTTTTGTGTATTTCTTTCCTTGTCTCGATTTTTGTTACAATTCTTCCCTCCTCTCAACAATTCTGGAAAAAAAAATTCCTTTCTGCCTTTCAGTTGATCCCTTACCATGACAACCTCCCCAACTTTCCAGAAACCACCGCCTACCATATAAAATCAACTTCATCACCCATACGCAGTACCTGAGACCTCACCATCATCTTCAAATAACTACAACAACAAAAAAAAAACCCAATCCCAAGTACCAACATCCACCTTACTGTCCATCAGATCACGGTCACTTCACAACGATCCCTGCAGAACATAACCCCAAGCCATCATACACTTGAACCCGTTCATATATCACCATACAACTCCATTATCACAGCTCTCTCCATTCATAAATCTCACACCCCACGTTCACATCCCCTAGCCACCAAATCAACGTAACCATCCTCCGCCGGTTATCATTCACCTTCACCCCACATGTGAAAGCCAACCCTGTTTTCAATACCATCCTCATTTGCCGTAACCACCACATCATCCCCTTGTCTAAACAATACCAGAAAAACCATCCACTGCTTCACCACATACCTCCCTCTTGAAACAAATCATCAACATCTGACCTTCATCATCCTTCACAAAATTCACCAAAGCCCACCTTCAGTTCATCACCGAACCTGAGAATCCCCATAGCCACGACAAACAACTTCAAACGCCCTCCATATATATATAAAAAAAACAACTTGTAGCATCGTCCCTGTTTCCCGAGCAAACCCTCTCCTGTTCACCAAAATATACAGCACCCCACATACACAAAACCGCAACCTCCTGCTTCTCATCTCCCTCATCACGCATTCCAAACCTCAACACAATCAAACCCAAAATCACCATCGATTATTCAGAGCCGACCCCAATTTGATTCGAGTCAGGATCCAATCAAAAATTAAAACACGAAAAAAAAGAGAGAAGAAGAAGAATAGGGGTACGAATTTGTTTCCGCAATTAAAAGGGGCGGCATTTGTTTAAATCAGGGGCGTGATTCCTTGGTTTGGTTCCTAAGTATAGTGTGTTTGTTTAAAACCGGGTTGCGTCTGAAATACTTAAGGTCTGGTAGCTTGTTTTGTGTTGAGTAGGGTCTTTGATTGATGTTAGTGTAGTTTTCTTTCTTTTGTTTCTATTATTTAGTTTAGTTTTATTTCTTTAGTTTGTGTTTTTCCTTTTCTTTTAAATTTCTTTTTAGTCTCTTGCGCTTGTATTGTTTCAAAAAAAAAAAAAAAAAAGGGAGAATTTTTCAAAAACAGGTACAGCTGAAATTTAAAAAAAAAATTCCGGGCTCCTAGCCCGAACCCGTGCCGCAGCGCAGTCAAGCAATTAATAGAAGGGGACAACAACAGAAAGCAGCGGACGATTCAGATGGGTTGGAGCGGTTGCACACCAAGTGGGGTGTGAACGCGCTAGCGCTACCCAGTTTCACTGGAGGACTGCCGATCAAGGTGAGAAATTTTTAAAACTCTACAGGTGCTCTGCTGCAAAAGAAAAAAATAAAAATATAGACAATTGTTGTAAAAATTTTCTGCAGGGGCAGCGGCTTTGAATGTACAATTTTTAATTTCTGCAATTATTTTGTGTGATTGCCGTTATTTCTGCATTCTATTAAGGGCGATACCCCAATTCACATAAGGTGAGGGATTTCATCACCCTTTCCTTAGCCCACAAATTACATTTCATCGTGGAATCTGACTAATAATAACGGTTAGACATTGGACTTAAGGGAGTCACGGGCTCATCTAGGGCTTAATTATATTGTGATAGTTGATTCATTTGGAACGAATTATTTCTGGGTGTCTAGACTGCGGCAGAGAAATAACCGTTTATAAATATTACGGTGATTCGTAAATATTATATCGGTTGTTACTCTGAAGTTACTTAAACCTTCGGCTGCATTGCTAGGGTGATTCCTGGTGCATTGATAACTCCTGTCCGTTAACTGGCTGAGAAATCTTTTGATCTAAGTAATCAAACGCATCAATTTATAATTTTGGGTTAAGAGCCAATAAGGACAGAAAACTTCATTATAGCTAATTTCTGTGCTTGCATTTAACAACAATGAGTGAAAAAAGTGTTAGCCAACAAAATTCTCCTAGGGGTTCTCGTATCAACCAAAATTTTCCAACCGAATTAGATCAAAATCGAGTAAATCAAAATTTTCCAAACTTCGGGGATCAAAATCAAATAAATCAAAATTTTCAAAATCTCAATATCCAAATGGATAGACCCTTGTCTCTTCGTGATCGATGTTATCCTACTAGGACCGTTCAACCATCTGTCATTGTATTCCCACCAGCTGAAGGAAACAATTTTGAGCTAAAACATTCTTTTATTCAAGGGGTACCAAAATTTACTGGATCTGAAAATGCATATGAATTTCTGAGTGAATTTGAATTGTATGCCTCCACAACAAAATTGCAACAATTATCTAACAAATCGATCAAGCTAAGGCTAATTCCATTTGCACTACTTGAAAGCGCTAAAAGATGGCTAAATTCTCTTCCATGACATTCCATAAGAAGTTGGGATGAATTTGTCACTGCATTCTTGAAAAAGTTTTTCCCTTTCCATAAAACTCTAAAAATCCGAACCGAGATAAATCAATTTTGTCAAAATGAGGGGGAAACTTTTTCAAAATACTTTGAGAGATTCAACCAGCTATTATATAGTTGCCCTCATCATGGAATTCTAAAAGATCACTTATGTCAAATTGCATATGAAGGGCTAAACTATTAGACTAGAACTCAACTAGAATCAATGTGTGGAGGAGACTTTATGTCTAAAACAGCCGATGAAGCTTGGCGGTTTTTAGAAGATTATTCTGAAAAGGACATACAGTGGGAATCGATTCGTGTTCCCATTCGTACTTCTACTAGAGGAGTGCATGTCGTGGACCCAAGTCAAATTCCCTTAGAAAATCAAACTCCTCAGGCCGGAGAAGGGTTACCCCACTATTACTCTCAAGACCAAGCCAATGCCATAGCTCAAAATAATCCTTACTCATCCACGTACAACCCTGGTTGGAGGAACCACCCAAATTTTTCCTGGTCGAACCCCAATAATTCGGCTAACCCATCTCACGTGCAACCCTTTATTCCCAATCCGAATTACCAAGGTCCACCCCCCAATTCTCAAACCTCTCAAGCTACACCTCAATCCAAACAACCTTATAGGCACCCCAATTTTTAATCATCAAACCAATCATCTCAATCTTCTCAACCATCACAAGATATTGGGCGTCTAGAAAAACAGATGAACTCTTACGAAGCTAAAATAAACTCGCAAGACGCTAAAATGGACAAGATGTTTAATATGATAAAGGAATTTATGAAAACTCATGAGAAGGGAAAATTGCCTAGTCAACCCGAGGTGAATCCAAAGTATAACCCTCGTGCTGTAAATTCTTGTGAGAACGAAAACCATAATCCAGTCAACGCTATTACAACCCTTCGATCTGGAAAGAGGATTGATAATAACGTGGACGACCCTGATGAACCTTCTAACTCGACCCCAATCCCTAATCTTGATGATCACCCATTGGCTTCGAATGCCAATTCTTCTAAACCTCCATTTTCCTCAAATGTTGGCAATCCCAACAGTTCTTCTCCCAGTGTCGGCAAACCCGACCCACCTTCGAAAAATAATGTTGGCAATACCAACATTCCATCTTCTACAACCTTACCACCTTCTCTACCCTTGGATAAACCTTCTTCTTCGAATGATGAAACTCATCACAGAGTCGAAAAACCAGTAGCTCCTTTTCCTCATAGACTCAATAATAAGAAGAAAGCAGCAAATTTCGATAAAATTTTGGAAATTTTCAAACAAGTCCGTGTGAACATTCCTCTTTTAGACACCATTGAACAAATCCCTCAATATGCCAAATGTCTTAAGGAATTGTGCACACAAAAACGTGCGACCAATGTCCCAAAAACCGCCTTTCTAACTGCAAATACAAGCTCTGTTCTTTCGAAACTTGCCCCAATCAAGTATAAAGACCCTGGCTACCCTACGATTGATTGTAAAATAGGAAACACTCACATCTCTCGTGCCCTACTCGACCTCGGTGCCAGTGTCAACCTTCTCCCTTATACTGTCTATCGTCAACTTGGACTAGGGGAGATTAAACCAACAAACATCACACTCCAACTAGCCGATCGATCTGTCAAAAAGCCATTGGGAATTATCGAAGACGTCTTGATACAAATCAAACAGTTTTACTTCCCTGTCGATTTTATAGTTCTAGAAAAAGAGCCTGTCTCAAATCCCAACGTTCAAATACCATTGATCTTAGGACGCCCCTTCTTAGCAACCTCTAATGCTGTCATTAATTGTAGAAATGGTCAGCTTCGACTTTCCTTCGGGCACCTGACCATTGAGCTAAACATCTTTAATCTCAACAAGCAACCTAGGGATTTTGAGATCGATGAAATTGACATGATTCAAACCACAGTTGATGAAACCTCTAATGACACTTCTGAAGCTTTGAAAATGTGTCTTGACCATTTTGACTCCGATTTCGATGAACTCGAATACATTTCTGAACTAAACAAAATTCTTGATTCCGACACTTCGTCACCTGACTATAACCAAGGAATGTTGACCAATGTTGATACACAAGAACTTCCTAAGTTAGACCTCAAACCCTTGCCACCAGACCTTAAGTATGCCCACCTAGACTCTTCAAAAACTTTTCCCGTAATCTTGGCCTCCGATCTTACCAAGGACCAAGAAGAAAAACTTTTGGATATCTTGCGGGAAAATAAAGACGCCTTGGGGTGGGAAATTAGCGATATAAAAGGAATTAGCCCATCAATTGTGGAACATCGCATACACTTAGTTGATGAGGCTAAACCCATCCGTGAGGTTCAAAGGCGATTAAACCCAAACATGAGAGAAGTGGTCAAGGAGGAGATAATCAAATGTCTAGATAATAACGTCATCTATCCCATCTCTGATAGTACATGGGTGAGTCCGGTACAAGTTGTACCAAAGAAGTCGGGAGTCACAGTGATCAAAAACGACAATAATGAACTCGTCCCAACAAAAATCAAAACCAAATGGCATGTGTGCATCGACTATCGAAAGCTTAACTCAGCCACACGAAAAGACCATTTTCCCTTACCTTTTATTGACCAAATGCTCGAACGCTTAGCGGGACATGAGTACTACTGTTTTCTCGATGGATACTCTGGCTATAACCAAATCCCTGTTGCTTTAGAGGATCAATATAAGACCACCTTTACTTGTCCCTTTGGAACCTTTGCTTATCGTCGCATGCCTTTCGGTCTTTGTAATGCCCCCGCGACTGTCCAAAGGTGTATGATGAGTATTTTCTCTGATATGGTGGAAGAATTTTTGGAAATATTCATGGACGATTTTTCAATATATGGATCATCTTTTTCCCAATGTCTCACTCATCTAGAACTCGTCCTTAAGCGTTGTAAGGAGAAATCACTCGTGCTTAATTGGGAGAAATGCCACTTTATGGTAAAAAGGGGGATAGTTCTAGGTCACGTCGTCTCCAAAGATGGCCTAGAAGTCGATAAATCCAAAATCGATTTGATTGCTAATTTACCTCCTCCTAAGTCTGTCAAAGATGTTCGTTCATTTCTTGGCCATGCAGGATTCTATAGAAGATTCATTAAGGATTTCTCAAAAATTTCAAAACCTCTCTCGAATTTACTTGCCAAAGACGTAAAGTTTGAATTTTCCAATGATTGCAGAACATCTTTTGAAACTCTTAAATCACTCTTGACCACAACTCCCATCATTCAACCTCCTGATTGGACTCAACCCTTTGAACTTATGTGTGACGCTTCTGACTTTGCAATTGGAGCCATCTTGGGTCAGCGAATTGATAAACTCCCTCGAGTCATTTACTACGCTAGCAAAACCTTAAACGAGGCCCAATTGAATTACTCAACTACTGAAAAGGATTTTTTGGCAGTTGTCTTCGCTCTTGAGAAATTCAGACCATATCTCATAGGATCCAAAGTCATAGTTTACACTGACCATGCTGCCCTACGATATTTGCTTTCTAAGAAGGATGCCAAGGCCCGCTTGATTCGTTGGATTCTTATTCTTCAAGAATTCGACATAGAAATACGAGATAAAAAGGGTTCTGAAAATGTCGTAGCTGATCATCTCTCTCGAATTGTGCATGAAAATGATAACAACACCCAAATCGATGACTATTTTCCTGACGAACAACTCCTTTCGATCTCTAACACCCCTTGGTACGCTGACATTGTGAATTATCTTGTCACACAACAAATGCCCGCTGAATGGTCGAAACAAGATAAACAAAAATTTCTCTCGAAACTTCTATTGGGACGACCCATATCTTTTCAAATACTGTCCAGACCAAATCATTCGAAGGTGTGTGCCCGATCATGAACACCAAAGTATTCTCTCCTTCTCACATGACCATGCTTGTGGCGGTCATTTTGGAGCAAGAAAAACTGCTGCAAAAGTTTTGCAAAGCGGTTTTTATTGGCCCACACTCTTCCGTGACGCTTTCGAATTTGCTCTAAATGTGAGCGATGTCAAAGAACGGGTCGAATCTCTAAGCGAAACATGATGCCTCTCAACCCCATTTTAGTGATTGAGTTATTCGATGTTTGGGGCATCGACTTCATGGGACCATTCCCCAATTCATTTGGGAATCTTTACATCTTGCTTGCGGTAGATTATGTCTCAAAATGGGTTGAAGCCATTCCGACCAAAACCAACGACAACAAGGTTGTTGTCAAATTCCTCAAAGAAAGCATCTTTTCACGCTTTGGCACACCTCGAGCTATCATTAGCGATAATGGCACTCACTTCTGTAATCGTGCTTTTGAGTCCTTGCTCAAGAAATACTCAATCACACACAAGCTGTCGACCCCCTACCATCCACAAACGAGTGGGCAAGTAGAAGTTTCCAATAGACAAATCAAACAAATTCTTGAGAAAACCGTGAATTCCAACAGAAAAGATTGGTACGTAAAACTGATTGATGCACTTTGGGCTTTTCGCACTGCTTATAAAACCAATCTAGGGATGTCACCATATCGATTAGTCTTTGGAAAGACCTGTCACTTACCTCTTGAATTAGAGCATCGTGCTCTTTGGGCCATAAAATTTTTGAACTTTGACTTAGAAAAAGCCGGCTCACACAGGAAGTTACAAATTTCTGAATTAGAGGAATTAAGAAATGAGGCATATGAAAATGCGAAAATCTACAAAGAAAGAACCAAAGCCCAACACGACAAAAACATACTTCGTAAGGAATTCAACGTAGGTCAAAAAGTTCTTTTATACGACTCTAGACTTCACTTGTTTCCAGGAAAACTCAGATCTCGATGGACTGGACCTTATGTCGTGAAAACAGTATACCCTCATAGAGGAGTTGAAATTGAAAATCCTAGGGATGGAAAAGTCTTCAAAGTAAACGGTCAACGACTGAAACCATTTTTGGCATTCGAGCAATATGATGAAGATGACTCTCTCGATCTGCATGATCATCCACCATGAAATCAGGTGGTAAACGTTCTTTTTCTTTTATTTTTCTTTTTCATTTTTTTAATTTTTCTTCCTTAGACAGTTGGGACACTGTCTCAATCAAGTGTGGGGGGGAGTCTGCATTTCATCCATTTTCATTTTTCTTTGTTTTTATTTCTTTTTATTTTCAGCCATTTAAGTAGGACCATCATACATTTTAGATTGTAGTAACATACCATAAATTTTTTTTTTAAATACGACTCATTTTCAATTGATACAACAAAATAAGTTTAAAATTTTTATCCAGTTGATAGTATTTTTCTCTCTCAACTTAGATCGAATAGGAAATATAATGAAAAGTTTAATTTTGAGGGATAATAGTGTAACCAGTACATAGGGAGATTCTTAGGTGATGGCCATGAAATCTATTCTATATTGTAGACTTTGTTTAAATAAGTGGAGGACTTAAAATACTTATATTGGCTTTTCAAATCTTTAAAACTAAGTTGTGTTAAGTTGAATTCGCGTAACTCTCTTTTGTGCTTATATTTTCGATAATAATAATAATAGTATTCCAAGGGTATCCAACATTGCTTGTATATCAAGCGTTGGTGTGCAAACCCGCCAAGCTCTATCCGACACGTTGTTGACAAAGTCAAAGTTGGAATATCTTGGTCTCATTTTATGAGATTGGACACCTAAGGATTACTGACACGTTGTTGACAAAGTCAAAGTCGGCCTGCACAATCCGCCAAGCTCTTTACCCACTCTCCGTTAGTCCGCGAGGCAGTGCATGGGTGGTAAACCTTGGTCTTTTTAGTTAGGTGTATGTACTTAATCATAAATCTTAAAATTTTATAGAATAAAGAATAAGCGATGATACCCAAACACTTCTTGACCTTATTGATTTGACTAGCCATACATGAGAAAATTAGAATACCACTTTGCAAACTGTGCCAAGCAAACTAAGAATTTATTTCATGGCTGCACTATGTTATCGACCGAACTAACTGGCCAAACTGGAATTTAACATTTAAAAACTTGATTTATATTGAAAATTTGTGACAAGTCGAGGTATCTAAAATAAAATCAACTGACTAGAAATTGTTAACTTAATTTGTTGTACCACTTTCCTGAAACAAGTCGTGTTTTCATTTTTCGTCTTTATTTGCATATGTCCATTGCATTCATGTAGTTTCATTAGAATCATACCATACTGCATTTGGATTTTGTGGGTAGTATCCGCTGAAAACCCTCACGAGACAACACTCGTCCTACTAGGGACACCTAGAGGTTTAACGGCTTGTTGCATACGCTCAATGCAATCGTGTTTCCTACGAAAGTGTGACCTATCTAGTTTAGTTTTTCATTTTTTTTGTTTTACTCGAGGACGAGTAAAAGATAAGTGTGGGGGTATTTGATTGACATTGAAAAATGTTTATTTTATGACTCTTATGCTTTATCTTTTGTAAATAAATAAATGATACTTTGGGTATTTTTTTATGTGTTTTTACAGATTTCAAGCGTTGCCTCCTTCAATTCAAATCAAAGGCCAACTACAAGAAAGAGCTACTTCCTCACATCAAATTCATTTCAATTGCAAAAGAAGTAGTAGCTCACTGGTAAAGGCATAGGAATTGGTGCTGAGAGACCCGAGTTCGAACCCCGTCAAGCTCACTTTTTGCCAAAGAAATGGAGCGCGTTCACACTGGCCCTTTGCTTTGAGAAATATTTGGACTAGTGTTATGTTATATATATACATACACATATTCATGTGTATGTATTTATGATGTGCACCAATTAACATTTCAGCAATAGCCATATTCTTATCATGGAATTAAATTCAAATCATTCAATTTCAATTAGAAGAATTTCTGATTGAATTGCTGCCAAGAAAAGATCCATTGTGAAGATTTTATCCTTTGTGCCTTGGGATTCTAATAAGCATCCTTGTTTGGAAGAATCAATTACATGCACCAATCAATTAGCCACATGAGAGAATTGAGAGATATGGAAAATATTTACCATAATATGCCAGATTTTTCTCCAATCAAGCTGAGTCAAGGAAGGCAAGAGATATTCATGAATGAGGAGGCCCATGTATTCATAGACCTAATTATGGTTTTCCCTTTTCTCATCTATAAATATGTGTTGTAACCATTGTAAAAAGAATCCAATTCTTCTGTACTCTCTTTTAGTTTTAATAAAGCTTTCTTTTCTTTAGTTTCTGCATTTTATTTTCATGGCAAATTGTGTTGTCTAGTCAATTAGATTTGCTAGAACACAATTTGCTATTGCTTCTATTTTTCTTACTAGTGATTGACCGTCTGATTAGATTCAGCGGTAATCCTAGTTTTTATTTTCAGTTGTTGATTTCTTTTCTGCAATTTTATTTCCAGTGTTCTATTTTATTTTAATCATTGAATTTATTACAGATCCGATTAGATTCGAATCTGTAGTGAATTTAATTGCATCTTTTATTCGTAGTTTCAGTTTTTATTTTGCTTTGCGAAAAAAAATCAACCTCTAAGCTTTGTCTAACTCGCCCAGGAGATTAGATAAATAATTGATTTAATTCACCTCCCTGTGTTCGACCTGTATGCTACACACATGTATGCTTGCAGAATTTATTACAAATGTCGCGCTTTTCTAATTCATAGATTAGCGTCGATCAGCTACGGACAATGAAAGTGACCAAAGGCGACTACAACGAGGTTTTCTACATATGAAGAGTCATGGCGTTTGGCTTAGCTAATCAGTGAGAACTCCTCACTTTTATTTATTTCTAATCTGAAATATATACTAGGATGCAGACGGTGCTTAGTAGCACCCGACACCCGTCGTCCACAGACCATGTATGACTTATTTGTTTGATTGCTGTGTTGTAAAATTTGATTGTGTGATGTGGAATGAAATAAAATATTTTATAGTGGAAAATATTTTATAGTTAAAAATATGATTTTTAACGTGTATATTAAATAAATACTTATAAACAAATCAGAGATTGGTTTATATGCACTGATTTGATTGATATTGATTGGGTCGATAAATTTTACACATCGCCCAACCTCACAAATAAAATATGTGTGTTGATTTGAAACCCCACATGGGTATTGAGATGATATTTGACATACACTAATCCCAATTGTTTAGTTGTATGTCAATCGATGGGTTGACAGACTGTGTAAGCGTTAGTTATTTATATTTAATGCTTATACAGTTGTGTGGTGCAATCTGGATGATGGTTGATTATTTATCGTTGCTATTATATACATGTATTGTAAAAAATCCATATAATTAACATTATATGGTAATTGATTGGGACTCATTCCAATATAGAAACTAAATTCATGTGTTGAATTGAAAATAAATTCATGTGTTGAATTGAAAATAAATTCATGTATTGAATAGAAAATAAATTCATGTGTTGAATTGAAAATAAATTCATGTGTTGAATTGCAAAATATTCATGTGTTGAATAAAAGCCGTGTTGATTAGATGGACGCCATTTTGACGTGAAAGATATTCATATCGATTTTATTCATTTTTAAAATGAATACAGAAAAGGAAGTGATTTCAAAATATAACGTTTTGAAAATATTATCATTTGTATACTGATGATGTGGAATATTCAATTTTGACTAGAAATTGAATAGGAAGTAGAAATCGGTTTGAAAACGAATTTAAAACAATTTATAAAATACGTTTTAAATGGAAATCGACGACTATAATATAATGGCCTGAATAGAACACGTCGCGCTGCGGCTGTGACGACCTGAAACACCCCACCTCCGTTAGGGTCACTCTCAAAGGGAATGCCCTAATTTTGGTGGAGGTTTATAAGTACAAGTCACAGATATACAAGACAGATATAAGAACACATATTTGTAAACAGCGGAAAAACAACAAACTTTTATTTCATAAAAGCAAATACGTGTTACAAAACATCACCATGATTGTCTTACATCTTTTTTTTCAAAAACATAACATAACACTTTCATAATCTGTCTTGAGTACATTATTTAAAGAAGCATAAATAAAGCATAGATAAACTGCAAAAGTCCCCATAGTGGATTGTCCAAAGCCATAGTTCAAAACAGGAAAGTCCAAGCAATACATTTCTCTTCTTCAGGCTGGATGTCAAGGCTGATCAAGCTGCTGTGTTCCCTCCCTGTGGACCGGGGGGGGGGGAACGGAAGAAAGAAGACGAAAGAAAAATAGAGTCAGACATAAAGCCTGAGTAAGTCTAGTACTACTTTGTCTATGAATAAAGAACTGGGTATGATAAGTATAAACAAGAAGTGGGCAAGCACAATAAACTTGGTTAAGTTGTCTAGGGTCGAATATACTATCGTACCCCATGTTAATCTCTGAACCCATATAAACTAGTTTCCAATTGGCACCCCATAATCAGGGTGATGTGATCCATTCAATGATGATCGGCTCCTACTCGCATAGTTACATGTGTATTACGGCCCCCGATGTCTGTAGTTACCTATGCTGGTCCCACCATGGGGTGTAACAAGTCCCATAGTGGCGACCCGACACAACCTTAGAGTGCACAGGTATGCTACTGGTGTCCAGTGCCTTATTTTTCTGCGTCGGAGTGTGTGCACGCCCGCACTCCGTTAGAACCTACACTGCTACACCACCACCGTCGCTTTGACCTCTTACAATCAGCCCAGTAATCGTGCCCCACCCTGCCTAGTTTCAGGGTATCCTGATACACCTTTTAGGGTTACTGCTGAAAAGGGTCCCCCGTTACTAGGTTTTCTATCTCTAGCCAGCATGCTAAGTTGGTTAAGTGTTTCCTACCTAACCCCCACCAGTCTGTTTAGTTTAGCATGTTCCATTTTGATTAAGTCTTTAGTTCACTTAATCCTAACAATCCTGACTCAGCCTTAATTGTCTTATTAAGGCCCTGACCTCTCACATTAGACAGGTATTGTTGTGGCTGCCTGTTGCCGGTTGGTTCCGGGAAGTCTTACGCCACAACTCAGTCTAACCTCGGGTCCTTGCTGGGCTCCATGTTTAACCTCCCACATTGGATAGGTATTGTTGTGACTACTGGATAGCCGGGCGGTTCCGGGCAGGTTTACATCACAACTCAATCCAACCTCGGGTTAAACACATCGTATGTTCTACATTTACATATTTTGTCATTCCTCTTTATTTCTTATATGTAAATATTTGCGGCCCATTATTAATGGTGTAAAGGTTACACCAATCATGGGCCCAACCCATACTTGAACTTGGGCCCTTCTATTTTATATTTTCATTCATTAATTAAATTTAACCCAGCGTTATTCTCCCCCGTTTTACACGTCCGTTTATATATATTGGGCTTAGCCTTTTAAAGCCCAATTTAGCCATGCGAAAAGGGGAGGCTTATGGCGTATACACAAAGAGGGGAAGGTGAGCGCATGAACTTGCAATACGACGTTGGAAATACAAAATAGAAATTGGTGTACTTGCATAGTGGCAACATAAGTGACATGAATCAAAGCATGTGAACTTGCATAGGTTTAACTACAACATGAACCTATATTCTTATTTAGGCATAATGTCAAACATAAGCATGTCATAAATATTCCTAGCATAAGCATAGCATAATGTCAAACATAAGCATGGCATAAACATAAACAAGTCATGTTCATAAGGTTTCTACATGTTTACAAAGGGGATACTTTGTTACCAACACAAAAGCATAGTTCAACTTAATCATGGTTTAAGTCTAATCACATAAGGATGGTATAAACATACTTATGCATAAATATTCCTAAACTTGGTGTTTGCTTTAAAGCTTGCCAAAAAGGGATTTTTGAGTCTAACCTAGCCATGTCTCACATATGTCATCATATAATTCTTTTAAACAAGATAGACTTAATCATAAATTTCAATTATGCCAAATATCATTCATAGCCTAGCCATATTCATAAGTTTTGCAAAAGCATGACTTAATACATGGATTATGATGTCAAAATTCCAACATAGTTTCTTATGAACTATAACAACCAAACTTGTTTCAATTACTTGCAAAATGATTTATGCACAAAAATATACATCATGATGGCATAATAACAAAGCCCCAAACAATCGACTACATACATGTAGCTTCAACATAGATTACATAATTTACGAAATATTCCAAACGCATACTTGCATAGAACTACCGCATGTAGTTCTTTATAATGAATAACATAATTCAAGAATATCCAAACGTATATAAATTGATAAGAACGCACAAATATGAATTACTTCCATTGCCACAATTCAAGCATACACATCAACACAGTTGTTTATTTATACCAAAGTAATACTCTACTTACAATGGTTGCGGCGAATTCTCTAATTAAGAGATATGATTCCTTTGTTGAATTGATTGGCTTTAGGTTGCTTGAATTGCTTTAGGCTTTAGAACTTTCTTCCTAATTCCCTCTCTAGTTGGCGGCTATTCTTAGTCGTTCCTCAGCAACATGGCGGCTATGTTCTTAATTTTGAATGAATAGATTAGGGTCTAGTCTAGGGTTGTTTATATAGAGGTTAGGAATTGATTAGGACCCTTGATGTTGCTAGGATTGATCATAGCCATTCATTAGATAGAGAGACCAATTAGAACCCGCCACCTAGCCCTAGTGACAAAGCAGACCACAGAAATTCGACCAAACACAGACCTGGCCAGCCAGGTTGACTGGGCTCGACCAGGTCGACACCCCTGTCGACAGGGCTGTCGACAGCCCTGTCGACATGGGTAGCCCAAGTCGACAGCCCAGTCGACCTGGGTGGCCTTGGCGGGCGTTTATCCGCCCTGGCCCATTGGGCCCGATTTTTAATTATTATATTCTGTTTGAATTTTTAAATTTAATTCAAAACTTCCGAAGGCCATATCTTCTTCATACGGACTCCGTTTTTCGAAAACTCGGACTCTATTTCGCGTATTTTTCCGAGACGAACGCAATGGCGTGTCCCGTTTCCCTTAGTTCTTTGATTTCAAATTAATTATACTTTAATTTGTTAATTTCACAGTTATAGAATTTTCGGGGTGTTACATTCTCCCCCACTTAAAAGGATTTCGTCCCCGAAATCTTCAAGTTAGGAGGAATGTATATCCTAACATCCAATCATCCATCTACTCATCCATCAAACACGAGCATCCATTGTCCTTAAAAGACTTCTAATGCTTCATGATCATATGCGAAGTGTGTGTGTATATGAACTTATCTAATGCAAAATCAGGCGGTCTACTGATTCAGTTGACCTCCTTAATGCGAAATATGTAAGTGCCATGAATCCATTATGTATGCAAATTTTCCTATTCATGATTCTACATGAGTGCACAATCATTCAATACAAATGCAGCATCCACATGACAACACATTAAAGTTCAGCCATATACGAATACAAACATATATGCATATGCAATATGAAGTGACTGAGCCGATCTAAAACCTAGATTGTGTGTGTATATGCAACCACGAGCAACCACTAGCAATCACTTGCAACCACTTGCAACCATCATCCATAACATGTTTCAACTACATGTTTCCATCCAAAAAGATTCTATCTAAAAGATACGGTCGAGGAAATATACCTAAAAAGATAGATAAAAGCGCAACTTAAGGAAAAGGAAAGATCAAGGATGTACCCTCGAACAGAAAAGGGTAGGCAGTACGGATTCTAGCTTCAGTTTCCCAAGTCGCGTCTCCCTCGGCGTCGCTCCACTGAACTTTGACGAGCTTGACTTCGCGGTTGCGTAACTTCTTCACTTCCGTTCCTAAGATGCGGGTTGGAACTTTTATTATGGTTGCTTCGCGTTCCACTTCGGCCTCTTCGAGTATATTTGGCTCTACCACTTCAGCAGACTCATGCAGACATTTTCGGAGGTGTGAAACGTGAAAAACGTTGTGGACTCCAGCCAACTTCTCGGGTAGCTCTAATCTATAGGACATTTTCCCAATTTTCTCGACGATTGGGAATGGCCCTACGAATCTTGGTGCTAGCTTTCCTGTGGTTCCAAAGCGAACAACGTTCCTTAGCGGTGATACCTTGAGAAAAACTCTGTCTCCAACTTTGAATTCAAGGTCGGTCCTCCTTTTGTCGGCGTAGGACTTTTGTCTGTCTTGGGCCGTCTTCATCCTTCTTCGTATTAAGTCTACTTTCTCTGAAGTCTCTCGGATCATGTCTGGTCCAAGTATGAGCTTATCCGTGGATTCCCACCAACAAGTGGGCGATCGGCACGGTCTTCCATATAAAGCTTCGAAGGGCGCCATTCCGATGGTTGCTTGATAGCTGTTGTTGTAGGCGAATTCCACCAAAGGAAGGTGGTCTTCCCATGTCCCTCCGAAGTCGAGGACGCATAGTCTTAAGAGGTCTTCCAAAACTCTGTTCACTCTCTCTGTTTGGCCGTCGGTTTGGGGATGATAGGCTGTGCTCAAGCATAACTGCGTTCCTACTGCTTCTTGCAGACTCCGCCAAAACTCGCTGGTGAAGATGGGGTCTCGGTCACTAACAATGCTAGATGGTATCCCATGGAGTCGAACGATTTCCTTAAGGTAAAGTGATGCTAGGGATGAGGCAGTTCTTTTACTTTTGATAGGTAAAAAGTGGGCGCTTTTAGTAAGCCTATCCACTATTACCCAAATGCTAGTGTTGCCTCTCCTAGACCTAGGCAGCCCATCAATGAAGTCCATTGAGATGCTATCCCACTTCCACTGCGGGACCTCCAGAGGATGTAGCAGTCCGCCAGGCTTTTTCTGTTCCGCCTTAACCTGTTGGCACACCATACACTTAGAAACAAATTCTGCCACGTCCTTTTTCATGCCATTCCAAAAGAAAGTCCTTTTTATGTCTTTGTACATTTTATCCCCGCCTGGGTGTATCGTCATCTTGGAATGATGTGCTTCCTCGAGAACCTTCTTTACTAAATCTTTTGTCTGTGGGACGCATAGTCTTCCGTCTCGCCTTAGCAAACCCTTATCGTCGATGGAGTATCTGTTGAGGTGACTTGAAGTCTCACCCCTAATTAGCCTATCAATTATTTCCACAAGTTGAGGGTCTTCGCGTTGTGCTGTCCCTACTGAATCCACTAAAGTTGGGCGCACTTCGAGAGATGCTAGCAAGCCCGGTACGAAATCGGAGGAAGGCCTAAAGTCGAAGCTGGCTATAAACTCTAGGCTTTGTCTTTCAACAAACAACGGACTTAGGGTCAATTTCTTTCGGCTCAACGCGTCTGCCACTACGTTGCCTTTGCCCGGAGTATAGGAGATTTCGAAATCGTACGAGGCAAGAAACTCCATCCATCTTTGTTGCCTCAAGTTAAGATCTTTCTGCGAGAAAAGATATTTCAACGATTTATGGTCAGTGTAAAGTTCAAACTTCTCACCTAGGAGATAGTGTCGCCAAGACTTGAGTGCAAAGACGATGGCGGCTAACTCAAGATCGTGTGTTGGGTAGTTCTTTTCGTGCACCTTCAACTGTCTCCCGCCATAAGCTACTACCCTTCCTTCTTGCATTAAGACGGCGCCTAGCCCTGTCCCACATGCATCCGTATAAACAGTGAACATCTTGCTCCCATCCGGCAGCGTCAAAACTGGGGCTGTTGTGAGAGCCCTTTTTAGTCGTTGGAAAGCAAACTCGCAATCCAAATCCCAATTAAACACTAGATTCTTCTTAGTCAATTTTGTGAGCGGAGCTGAGATTTTCGCAAAATCCCTTATAAACTTTCGATAGAAACCCGCTAGTCCTAGAAAGCTTCGGACCTCAGTTGCATTCCTTGGTGTCTTCCAATCCTGTACCGCCACTACCTTCGCAGGGTCCACTGCTAACCCTTGTTTGGATACTATGTGCCCAAGGAACCTCACCTCTTCTCTCCAAAAGTGGCATTTGGAGAACTTGGCTTTTAGTTGATGGACTCGCAAAGTTTCCATGATTGCCCTTAGGTGCTGAGCATGTTCCTCTTCACTCTTTGAGAAGATAAGGATATCATCTACGAAGACCACTACGAATTTGTTGAGGAAATCTCTAAATACCCTACTCATCAGGTCCACGAAGTAAGCAGGTGCATTTGTCAAGCCGAAAGGCATGACAAGCCATTCAAAGAAGCCGTCTGGGGTTCTGAACGCCGTTTTATCGATGCTATCTTCAGCCACCCTTAGCTGATGAAAACCGGTTGCTAAATCGAGTTGGGAGAAAACAGACGCTCCTACAAGCTGGTCAAATAAATCGTCAATTCTAGGGAGAGGGTGCCTATTCTTTTTCGTTAGCTTGTTGAGCTCCCTATAGTCAACACATAGACGGAGTGAACCATCCGCCTTCGTAGCGAACACCACTGGAGCGCCCCATTCTGAAATGCTCCTCCTAATAAACCCCTTTTCTAAAAGCTCTTTAATCTGTTTACTGTGCTCTTTCCTTTCTCGTGGAGCCATATGTCTAACGGGCAACGCAACGGGCTTTGCATTATCTACAAGATATATGCGGAAGTCTATTTCCCGCTTCGGAGGCAAGCCCTTCACCTCTTCAAAGACATCCGGATATTCCCGGACCACTCTAACTGATTGTAAATTTTCAACAGAGGCATCTAGCGATTCAAGATAACTAAGCATAACCGCATATGAGGGATTACAAGAAATTTCCAAAGTATTACCGAGCTGGGTTAGGAGCCTAACAACCCTTTTCTCACAATCAAGGATGGCCCCATTACGGGATAGCCAATCCATACCCAAAATCAAACCATACCCCGAAAAGCCCAAAACAAAGGCACTACATTGAAATTCAACACTTAGAATAGAAATTTTCAATCCCACACAGATCATAGACAAATGAGCTGGGCCCCCAATTGGGTTTGAAACAATTAAGGGGTCCTCTACCATACTAGTTTCTAGGTGCAGAGATTCTACTAAAGCAGACGAGATAAAGGAGTGTGATGCGCCAGAATCAAATAAAGTGCGAACGGGGTGATCATAAAGATAAACTACACTTTCTACAGAAGTATTTATACCTCACTGTTGCAGAGGTGGCGCTTCTAGCACATGAACCTGTGCCCCTGGGGTGGATCCAGCCCTCTGCCCCTGTCCTCGTTTCTTTGGGCAGTCCTTAGCCCTATGGCCTGTCTCACCGCAAGAAAAGCACCCACCATTCTCCTTGGCCTTCTTTTTCCGGCAGTCCTTTACTAAGTGCCCCACTTTGCCACAGAAATTGCACTTCCTCTTCTCTTTGTTGCCTTTCCCACCCTTCTTAAAGTCTGTCTTCTTGGGCTGTAAACCTTCTTTCTTCTTGCCCTTATCCTCTTCATTCAGCAATGCCATTTGCACCAATCTTTCATACGTGGCTCCCATGGGTATATGGGTCATGGCCAAACTGTGTAATGGCTCATTTAACCCTTTGACGAAACGGAGAGCCTTCTTGTGCGGGGTGTTGACTAGGTCAAGCCCAAACCTAGCTAGCTCATCAAACTGATTCACATACTCTCTGACTGTCTTGTCCCCTTGCTTAAGAAATAAGAATTTTTCCAACTGCAAACTTCTTTCCGCATCTGAGAGAAATTTGGTCTCAAACCTTGCCCTAAAGTCCTCCCATGTCTCCACTGGTCTTTCAGCATTAGTGACTTCCCACCAATAGGAAGCCTCACCCTTCAATAGCCACACTGCCAATTGTACTTTTTGCCTATCTTCTACCTCAAAGATGATGAATAGGTCCTCAGTTTCTTTCAGCCAATTTCTAGCTGCTACGAAGGACTCAGTTCCATGGAAATCCCTTCCTCCCATAGCTTTAAAATCTTTACATATCTTAGCAAAAGTATTTCCCCGAGGAGGAGGTGGAGGAAAAGGTGCTGCTGCAGCTGGATGATTTCCTTCAGCTGGGGGAGGAGGAACGGTAGGACCTGGCTGAGTGGCCCTTGCTTCTAAGAACCGTCTAAACCAACCAGGTATTGGCACTCCTTCTGGCAAGTTAAGTTCTTGGGACATGCTGAAACAAAAAGGATAGATTCAAAACGAAGGATAAGAGATAGTACCTATGGCTTTGGGGTGTGGACTTTGCCTTTTTAAAAATAAAATAATATTTTTCTTTTAAAAATGCTTCTTTAAATTTCCATTTTGAAAATAATTTTTCCAAAACTTTTTATCTTATCTGGAAAACCTATGCTCTGATACCAAGTGAAACACCCCACCTCCGTTAGGGTCACTCTCAAAGGGAATGCCCTAACTTTGGTGGAGGTTTATAAGTACAAGTCACAGATATACAAGACAGATATAAGAACACATATTTGTAAACAGCGGAAAAACAACAAACTTTTATTTCATAAAAGCAAATACGTGTTACAAAACATCACCATGATTGTCTTACATCTTTTTTTTCAAAAACATAACACTTTCATAATCTGTCTTGAGTACATTATTTAAAGAAGCATAAATAAAGCATAGATAAACTGCAAAAGTCCCCATAGTGGATTGTCCAAATCCATAGTTCAAAACAGGAAAGTCCAAGCAATACATTTCTCTTCTTCAGGCTGGATGTCAAGGCTGATCAAGCTGCTGTGTTCCCTCCCTGTGGACCTGGGGGGGGGGGGGGAACGGAAGAAAGAAGACGAAAGAAAAATAGAGTCAGACATAAAGCCTGAGTAAGTCTAGTACTACTTTGTCTATGAATAAAGAACTGGGTATGATAAGTATAAACAAGAAGTGGGCAAGCACAATAAACTTGGTTAAGTTGTCTAGGGTCGAATATACTATCGTACCCCATGTTAATCTCTAAACCCATATAAACTAGTTTCCAATTGGCACCCCATAATCAGGGTGATGTGATCCATTCAATGATGATCGGCTCCTACTCGCATAGTTACATGTGTCTTACGGCCCCCGATGTCTGTAGTTACCTATGCTGGTCCCAACATGGGGTGTATCAAGTCCCATAGTGGCGACCCGACACAACATTAGAGTGCACAGGTATGCTACTGGTGTCCAGTGCCTTATTTTTCTGCGCCGGAGTGTGTGCACGCCCGCACTCCGTTAGAACCTACACTGCTACACCACCGCCGTTGCTTTGACCTCTTACAATCAGCCCAGTAATCGTGCCCCACCCTGCCTAGTTTCAGGGTATCCTGATACACCTTTTAGGGTTACTGCTGAAAAGGGTCCCCCGTTACTAGGTTTTCTATCTCTAGCCAACATGCTAAGTTGGTTAAGTGTTTCCTACCTAACCCCCACCAGTCTGTTTAGTTTAGCATGTTCCATTTTGATTAAGTCTTTAGTTCACTTAATCCTAACAATCCTGACTCAGCCTTAATTGTCTTATTAAGGCCCTGACCTCTCACATTAGACAGGTATTGTTGTGGCTGCCTGTTGCCGGTTGGTTCCGGGCAGTCTTACGCCACAACTCAGTCTAACCTCGGGTCCTTGCTGGGCTCCATGTTTAACCTCCCACATTGGATAGGTATTGTTGTGACTACTGGACAGCCGGGCGGTTCCGGGCAGGTTTACATCACAACTCAATCCAACCTCGGGTTAAACACATCGTATGTTCTACATTTACATATTTTGTCATTCCTCTTTATTTCTTATATGTAAATATTTGCGGCCCATTATTAATGGTGTAAAGGTTACACCAATCACGGGCCCAACCCATACTTGAACTTGGACCCTTCTATTTTATATTTTCATTCATTAATTAAATTTAACCCAACGTTATTCTCCCCCGTTTTACACGTCCGTTTATATATATTGGGCTTAGCCTTTTAAAGCCCAATTTAGCCATATGAAAAGGGGAGGCTTATGGCGTATACACAAAGAGGGGAAGGTGAGCGCATGAACTTGCAATACGACGTTGGAAATACAAAATAGAAATTGGTGTACTTGCATAGTGGCAACATAAGTGACATGAATCAAAGCATGTGAACTTGCATAGGTTTAACTACAACATGAACCTATATTCTTATTTAGGCATAATGTCAAACATAAGCATGTCATAAATATTCCTAGCATAAGCATAGCATAATGTCAAACATAAGCATGGCATAAACATAAACAAGTCATGTTCATAAGGTTTCTACATGTTTACAAAGGGGATACTTTGTTACCAACACAAAAGCATAGTTCAACTTAATCATGGTTTAAGTATAATCACATAACGATGGTATAAACATACTTATGCATAAATATTCCTAAACTTGGTGTTTGCTTTAAAGCTTGCCAAAAAGGGAATTTTGAGTCTAACCTAGCCATGTCTCACATATGTCATCATATAATTCTTTTAAACAAGATAGACTTAATCATAGATTTCAATTATGCCAAATATCATTCATAGCCTAGCCATATTCATAAGTTTTGCAAAAGCATGACTTAATACATGGATTATGATGTCAAAATTCCAACATAGTTTCTTATGAACTATAACAACCAAACTTGTTTCAATTACTTGCAAAATGATTTATGCACAAAAATATACATCATGATGGCATAATAACAAAGCCCCAAACAATCGACTACATACATGTAGCTTCAACATAGATTACATAATTTACGAAATATTCCAAACGCATACTTGCATAGAACTACCGCATGTAGTTCTTTATAATGAATAACATAATTCAAGAATATCCAAACGTATATAAATTGATAAGAACGCTCAAATATGAATTACTTCCATTGCCACAATTCAAGCATACACATCAACACAGTTGTTTATTTATACCAAAGTAATACTCTACTTACAATGGTTGCGGCGAATTCTCTAATTAAGAGACATGATTCCTTTGTTGAATTGATTGGCTTTAGGTTGCTTGAATTGCTTTAGGCTTTAGAACTTTCTTCCTAATTCCCTCTCTAGTTGGCGGCTATTCTTAGTCGTTCCTCAGCAACATGGCGGCTATGTTCTTAATTTTGAATGAATAGATTAGGGTTTAGTCTAGGGTTGTTTATATAGAGGTTAGGAATTGATTAGGACCCTTGATGTTGCTAGGATTGATCATAGCCATTCATTAGATAGAGAGACCAATTAGAACCCGCCACCTAGCCCTAGTGACAAAGCAGACCACAGAAATTCGACCAAACACAGACCTGGCCAGCCAGGTTGACTGGGCTCGACCAGGTCGACACCCCTGTCGACAGGGCTGTCGACAGCCCTGTCGACATGGGTAGCCCAGGTCGACAGCCCAGTCGACCTGGGTGGCCTTGGCGGGCGTTTATCCGCCCTGACCCATTGGGCCCGATTTTTAATTATTATATTCTGTTTGAATTTTTAAATTTAATTCAAAACTTCCGAAGGCCATATCTTCTTCATACGGACTCCTTTTTCGAAAACTCGGACTCTATTTCGCGTATTTTTCCGAGACGAACGCAATGGCGTATCCCGTTTCCCTTAGTTCTTTGATTTCAAATTAATTATACTTTAATTTGTTAATTTCACAGTTATAGAATTTTCGGGGTGTTACACGACCCAAAACTTCCCAGTAAAGGAAAGGCTAGATTGCTTTGAGAACAACCCACATCAGAACACAAACTGAAGAACATTTTATTACTGATTACAATAATTACATCAGAGTACAAGAATATAACAGAGTATGAATACTTATTACACAATTGAAATACAATAATATCAGAGATTTAAATTACATCTAAATAGCAACAGAAAAATAATACAAATATACAACTGAAAGGAATATATGAATACAGAGCTTTCTGAATACCGCTTCAGCTGTAGGCCAGGATCATGTAAATATATCTGCAAAAATCTACTCGACTACCCGTGTGGAAAAGAGGGCACCTGAGTTTGCAAAAGTGGAAACAAACAACGGGTCAGTCATGGGACTGGTATGAGAAATCTTAACTTAACCTATCTAATAATAAGGCTAATCACAGGACCAAGCCGCTAACGCGGAACAGGTTTACTCCATTGGATTGCCAGTGCCTAAATTAAAGTAAATCATTAAACAACGCAATGCTTTTAAGAAAAAATGAAACCGTTATAAGACTAAAGTCCCATCACACAATGCAACGCAAAACGGAGGATAGAGTTTTACCTTATAATGGTCAAAAGATGCTTGATACGATAAAATGGATTTAATATTAGTGCGAGTATGTTTTAAATAAAAACATTTCAATCATAATGTATCAATCATAGACGGCATAGTACCCCATCCTACTATGTCGTCGTACTAGTTCTACATTCAAAACCGCAAGATCGTATTGGAAATTGGATTTCCATCATGAGTCGAGGCTAGGGGCAAGCTCCTCAGGGTGTTAAGCGGAGAATAAATTCTCCAACACCAATAAAATATACATTTATAAAAATCAATTTAATTCACATGGAACGAAATCCAATGTCAGATACGCATCCATTTACAAGTTCGTTCTGAGTCTGAACGAAACCGGAGACACCTGGGAGGTCCTCGCATATCAGAAACAATCAACAATAGTCTAGACGGCTACCACTGAAGCCCCTACAAGGTAGTTACTCCCATTATGGGTCTCAGTAGCAACACATCCATTCGATGTGAAGATCGTCGGTCTTCAATCACCGCCTTCATCTTCGACTCTTCATCGTCGTAATAATTATTCAGAATGGGTTAAACCCGGTCTTTCCGAATAACTTGCATATTTAAAAAAATCAAGTACTATAAAAGCACATCCAACGTCTCATTCCAATTCAGAGTATTCTGTAAAAACCCTTAACTTCCCCGCAAAGGAAAGCGTCGGATAGTTCGAGAACAAACCACAATCAGAACGCATATAGAAGAACCTTTCATTGTATATTACAACAATGCATCAGATTACAAGAACATACAGAGTATAAATGAATATTACACAGAAATATCAGAGATTTAAATTACATTTAAATACATAGCAGCGGAAAATAATACAATACACAACTAGAATGAGATATACGGATACAAAGCTTTCCGGATATCGTTCCAGCTGTAAACCAGGATCCTGTGAATATAAATCTGCAAAACCAAAACTACTAGCTGCCCGTGTCAAAATAAGGGCACCCAGAGTTTAGGTTAAAACAATAAACTCCAGGTCAGTCATGTGACTGATGTGAGAACTAAAACAGTTAATCTTTATTTTAAAGTTAGGTAAATCAAGGGACCACGCCGTATAATACGGAACGGGTTTCCTCCCAAGAATACCAGTGCATAAAACAAACAGCGCAATGCTAAATAAAGAAAAATGAAGCTGTTATAAGACCCAAGTCCTATCACACAATGCAACGCAAGCCGAGGGATAGGGTTTTCCCTTATAACAGCCAAAGAATGCTTGATACGTTTAAAACAAATCATTTGATACTATTGATATACACGTAAATGTGTATATTTTATCCGCATATTTATCTTATTTTATCTTTTAAATAATTGATATTGTGTATTTATAGCTGTGTTTTCAGATTGTTGACAAGAATCATGGTTTAGAGCATTTGATGAATAAAGCATGAAGAATTTGCTGAAAAAGAGTGAAGTTAAAATTACTAAAGCTTGAAGAGTTTAAAGCTTGAAGAACGGTTGCAAATAGAGTTCAGTTGGGTAGATTTGGCTCATTAAAGACTCATATTGTGTTCACATTGGCTCAATTGCAGACCATTTCACTCATGTAGCGTTCACATTAGCTCCTTTGCAAGGCTTCTCATTCATGCACTGCACGCGTTCACACTGGCTCACTTACAAGGCCTCTTACTCTACAACCCTGTTCACACTGGCTTATGTATTATGTGGGATAAATCTTTAGTCCCACATTGTGTAACTAGCCTAGTTGTCTTTGTCATATCAGCTATAAATACCTTGTATCTCATTCATTGTAAAACACATTCAGTTTTATTCTGTAATCCTTTTCTTGGAATAAAACTCTTCTTTCTCTCTTCTATTTAGTTTTTATTGCATTTTATTTATGTCGTTTATTTTCTTTTCTTTTAGCTATGTCTAGCTAATCCCCTTTGATTAGGGGGTGATGACGCTAATAGTTATGATTCAATATGAATCACATAGCCAAAAGATTAGAACTTCATGTATGTAGATCGAGATTTGAACTAAGGGTTAGATCTGAACCTTCATATCCTGTGTCGTTTAAGAGCTATGCTCCTTCACAGGGTATATTCGTGTTCGGTCTAACAATTATCAGATTTAGATCTAATTTTAGGGTTTTAGAAATTAATTAGTGAATCTGTCCTGATAGTCTATGGTTGTAGAGCTGAGCTCCTGCATAGGATATGCTTGTCGTTATTTACATATTTGTTTCTAAAAACCTATTATCGTTGATTCATGTTTGTGACAGAAACATGTATTAGATCTGGTTAATCTTTTGGCTATTGATGATTATGAATCTAATCTATGTCATTATCCCCTAATTGCTTTCACTTATTGTTAAAACTCTCTTTTATTTAATTTCTGCTATTTTCTTTGTTTTCAACCAATCAAAAGTTAGGGATAACTTGATTGGATTTATTAATTAAAATATTTTTGGTCCCAGAGTTCGACACCCTTTACAACAATCCTTGTTGTTTAGGAAAGACGAACGAATTTTACAGTTGTTCACAATTGTATAATTTGTTCGCAAACAAATTTTGGCGCCGTTGCCGGGGACCAAAATAATTTTTGTTTTTAAATCCTTCGGGTTATAATTTTCTTTTTCTTAATATAAAAAAAACACAAAAAAATATTTTTATTTTATTTTGTTCCCTTTTGTTTTCTAGCATAGATAAAAAAAATCTTGTTGGTTGATTTGGTATTTGATTTGTGATACCATATATCTACCAAATAAGAGAAAAAAAATTCTTGCCTTTTGTTTTGTTTCCTTTCTTTGTTGCTTTCCTTCTTTCTTGACATCTCTCCATAATTTTTTTTTCCTTTTTACAATTTTTATAAATTGAAAAAAAAACAAATCTTTTTGTGATTTTCTTTCCTTCTCTTCCATTTCTCTTCCTCCTTGCAATTGTTTCACAAATTGATTTCTTTCCAAGTTTCTAAAAAATAAAATTTTGCCAATTTTTCTAATTAATGTCCATTCAATTTCTTTCCATCTATTTCTATCCTAATCTTTCATTTACTTCTTTCCAATTTTTCTTCTACACAATCTCTTCTCTCTCTTCTATTTTGACAACAATAAAAAAATAATTGCATTTTTTTATTTATTTCTTTCCACTTTTGTTTGTGTCTTGCTTCCTCCTTTCAACATTTGCATATAAAAAAAATTCAACTTTTTTTAACAATTCCTTTCTTTTAATTCTTTTCTTTTTCTTTCAAATTTCTTTCCACCTTTCCACACCTCTACTTTTACAACAATTCTAATTTTAAAAAAAAAAACTTGAAAATTTAGTTTGATCTCTTTCCTTTTCTACTTTCTTTTCTATTCATTACCATTCTTTCTTCATTTATTTCTTTCCCTTTCTTTCATTAATTTTGTTCCAACTTTTTCCAATTTCTTTCCCCTCTTTTCCATTATTTCTTTCCAAATTTCTCTACTATCTCTTTCTATTTTTCAGCAATTCTCTAAAAAAGAAAAAAAAATTCTTTTATTACAATTCCTTTCCTTTCTTTTCTTTAATTTCTTTCCCTTCTCTACTTTCCAATATTCCTTGTATAAATACATTCCTTTTCCCAAAATAAAAATAAAAAAAAATCATTTTTCAATTCTTTCCAATTTTCAATTCTTTCAAATACCCCATCCTCTTCCTTTGTTTTTTCTTTTTCTCATAGTTTATAGTTCTCCCTGTGCCCTTAAAAAAAAATCCTTTTCTCTTCTTTGAATTTTGTAAGTTGGTTCTAGCTTTCTTTTCCCAAATCCTTTTTTTTTTAAAAAAAATTGTTTTCTTTGTTTGTTATATATTTTCTTGTGTTTCTTAAAAAAAAAAGGAAGAAAGAGATTTCATCTCTTTGTTTAATTTTTATTAGCCTTAGTTTTCTTTTGTTTTTGTTTTAGTGCCATTTTAGTTTTCCTCTCAAAAAACAAAAAGGGTCAAAAAAGAGAAAGAGAGAACTCAAACAAAGGCCAAAGCAGAAAGAATTCAAGGCTCAAGCAAACAAATCAAGGAATCGAAGTCAAGCAAAGAAATCAATTCAAAGGCCAACGAGAAGTGAAGAGTTCAGCCAAGTGATTTGCAAACAGATTTGATTGGAGCGGTTGCACACCAAGTGGGGTGTGAACGCGCTAGCGCGACTCAACTACACTGGACGGACTGCCGATCAAGGTGAGTATTTTTTATCTCTACAGGGACCGTTGCTGCAAATAAAAAATATATATAGACATTGCTTGTAAAAATCTTCTACAGGGCATCGGCTTGCTTGTAATTTTTTTTTTTTTTTGCAGTTATTATTCTGTGACTGTCTGTGATGGATTATTTTGCATGTTGATGTGTGGTTGGAAATTTTAAAACAAACGTGGAAGACATTATTTTTGAAATCAAACCGAGGATTCCCCAAAAGCTCATAGGACAAAATATTCGTTAAATTGACAATTAGGATTGATACTCTCTGAGGTGTCTAAGGAACGGTAGAGTCTCGAACTCAAACAGGTTCTTAAACCTTCAGTTGTGTTTCTACGGTGATTCGTGGCACACTGATAACCCCTGTCCGGACCTGGCCTAGACTTGTATTCATATAATCCGAAGTTGTTAATTTTAACATATTTTTTAAAAGAGCTTTCTTGAAAATGTCCCAATTCCCTTTTTCCAACGAATTTTACGATAGTTGTGAAAATCAATATAATCCATATAATTTTACACCAAATTCATATGGATATTTTAATAACAACTTTTGTACAAACAATTTGGATTTTATGCCACCGACTTTTCAAAATTTTCAAAATACTCCTGATTGTACACCACCAAATTTTCAAAATAATGATCAACCCTCAACTCTTGAAACACGTATTGAATCTTTACTTGAATTGAGCATACAACAAAATCAAGAAATAAATGAATGGTGTAATTCATACATGTGCAACAATTCAAGTGAAAGTTTTCGAAATAATCAAAATCCGATTTCACCTTCAAATTCCAAAGATTTTGATTATAACCCTTGTCAATTCAGTTTTGAACTCCAAAATGAATTTCAAATTCAAAATGGAAATGTAAATCATTTTTCAAATGATTTTGGCAATGGGAATAATTTCAATTGTGGTGCTAGTGAAAACTTTTGCTCTCAACAATTTCAACTTGAAAATTCTAGTGTAAATAACTATAAATTTGATTTTGTTGAGCAAACAAATGAAATTGACGACTACTTGAAGTTTTGTGAGAAACAAAATCAAATCCAAATGTGTGACAAATCGAACGATAATCCACCTTTGCCCACAATTAATGATTTTCAACTGACAACTTTTGAAATCGATGAAAATCTCAATGAAGTTGTTGAAAGCTCTGTGATTGATTTGAATTTAAATTCTTTTGAAAACAAAGACATCAATCTTCTATTCGATCTTCCTCTTTCAAATTCTGAAAATTTTGAAAATTTAACAATTTTAGATTGTCAACTTGAACGAAATGACGAAGTTGGTAACAACTGTTTGAGTGAGGACGACATTGATGAGCGAAAACTTCTTGAATTAATTGACGATGATGTTGATGGTTCTAAAACTGAAAATGAAACTTTTGAAAACTTTGAAATTCTTGATGTTGAAAACAACGACATTGCTGAATGTGATCTTAAACACATTGACGATTTTTTTAAAATTGTTGAAAATCCTTGCGACTTGATCATTTCAACTGAACCACACCGTGATCACTCGTTTTTCACTGATAAATTTCTACAGTATATGAACTCCTTTTGGAATAACACTGTTTTTGAGAAAACACGATTTCGAAATTTACTGAAAATTCATTTGTTTGGTTTAAACTTTAGGTCTACGAATGAACCTTTAGTTAACAAAATTTCAAGTATCAAAGCAAAACTGAACAATATTTCTCAAAACAAGTGTGGGGGTGGGAGTGATGTGCACGTCTCTCAATTTATACATCATCTGAACAAATCGAATTTTGTTTTTGAAACTTTTACTGAACCCCAGCTCAATGACCTCTCTTTAGCTGCTACAGAAATTCAATTTGATTTTAGGATCAATTGTAAGCTCAAAATTTTAAAATTAGCAACTCAAACTTCTGAAAAAACAAGATTTGTTTTTCCAAATCTGACACGTAATATAAAATCCTTTATGATTTGGTTTTCTGTGCTTCAGCTGTGTCTCATAATCTTGATGAGGCTGACCCATTGGTCCATTGTGGACCGGTTCATCTATTCGATGACTGCGTATTTTCTTCACGTGTACCCGGTAAGCCGTGCTGACCCTCTTATTTTATTTCCCTTTCACTAAGATATGTCTGATTAACGACTGTGAGGACACAGTCACACTCAAGTGTGGGGGGGAATTTACATTACATCAGCAATCAAATTTTATGAAGTAGGTCATTCATTGAACAAGGATTAACTTAAATTCATAAATAACACCTTGGTTCTTGTTTGATAAGTTGAATTGTTGGGTGATGGGAATGAACATTATTTATTCATTGAATCGTAATGTGTCTTTTTAAGATGCTAGCTTGAGACTGTGCAGACGTTAGTCGTGTTCTGGAGTAAGTGTGTCAACCCTTGTTATACGTGTTAGAATGTGCAAGTAAAAATAATCAAAAAAAAAGAAATCAAGAAATAAAAATGATTTGGCACCTACAATTGTTGGATTTTCTGAGTTCGTTTTCATGCATAATATTTTCTTTTCCACTCAAATTTTCAAAATCGTAAGTTCTAAAATCCACTTGGCCCAATTAAGGAGAAATGACTCATTGTAGCGTTCTTCTTCGATACCCCACATTATTCAAACCCAAGTTTTAGTCGATTTACATCCATGTTTCGACAAGTTTATCTTATATTGGTATACTCAAGAACCTTTGTTTAAAGGTCAAAAACGTCACTTTTTATACCAATATTACACTACCCACTCCGTACTTGTTTTAAGATAGGATAACCATATACCACATCTTATTTTATATGGGTTATCTATCTTACGAAACTTTGTTTATCATTCCTTTCAGCTTTTTGTATAACATCAATCCAGACTTGTGTGTTGAATTAAGGTTATAGAAGTAGAGTAACTAGGGCACAAAACTTTCCTTACATGAAGTGTTGGTAGTAGAGGAGGAATCAAATGAAATCATGTACGTCATCATTCCATCTCCATTCATCATGCAAAAGAAAAAAAAAGAAAAAAAAAAGAAAAAGAAGAAGAAAAAAAAGAATAGAAAAAAAAAAGGAAAAGAAAAAAAATTGGAATAAAGAGAGAGTCTCTCTGAATAAAATAGTCTTCACCATTCGTGACTATGAAGCATTCAATTCCATTCCATCCACATCCATTCTACCGTACTTGGAAGTAAGGATTGTAGTAGAGGAGATGAAAGGAAATAAAAACGTTCATATGTGCCTTAGTATTACTTTATCTTTTGTAATTTGAAGTTCAACTATTACACTTGCCCTCTTATCTAGAATCTTTTTAGAACTTACAAATTTTCCTTCATCTATGCATAACTCATATCCAATACATTACAGTTACATTGGTGCAAAATCATTCAAAAAAAAAATTAGTGAATAAAGAAATGATTGGGTGCACATTGTCGATGTTTAGAACTTTGGTTGACACCACGCTCTTAACCTTCAAGACAATTACAGTGTTATCAAGGAATTACGATTCAGCTTGAAAAATTTTGTTCATTTTTGCACTAATTATGGGATGGACAATTTGGGGCTAAACCGTTATTATTGAAGTTAGGTGAAATCCTTGGAATGTGAAAGACTTTAAATATATTGTTTGATTAATCTGCGTACATAAGACGCTTTGGATTTTGTGGGTAGTATCCGCTGAAAACCCTCACGAGACAACACTCGTCCTACTGGGGATACCCAGAGGTTTAACGGCTTGTTGCATACGCTAAATGCAATCGTGTTTCCTACGAAGGTGTGACATATCTTAGTTTATTTTATTCGAGGACGAATAAAAAGATAAGTGTGGGGGTATTTGATATACACGTAAATGTGTATATTTTATCCGCATATTTATCTTATTTTATCTTTTAAATAATTGATATTGTGTATTTATAGCTGTGTTTTCAGATTGTTGACAAGAATCATGGTTTAGAGCATTTGATGAATAAAGCATGAAGAATTTGCTGAAAAAGAGTGAAGTTAAAATTACTAAAGCTTGAAGAGTTTAAAGCTTGAAGAACGGTTGCAAATAGAGTTCAGTTGGGTAGATTTGGCTCATTAAAGACTCATATTGTGTTCACATTGGCTCAATTGCAGACCATTTCACTCATGTAGCGTTCACATTAGCTCCTTTGCAAGGCTTCTCATTCATGCACTGCACGCGTTCACACTGGCTCACTTACAAGGCCTCTTACTCTACAACCCTGTTCACACTGGCTTATGTATTATTTGGGCTAAATCTTTAGTCCCACATTGTGTAACTAGCCTAGTTGTCTTTGTCATATCAGCTATAAATACCTTGTATCTCATTCATTGTAAAACACATTCAGTTTTATTCTGTAATCCTTTTCTTGGAATAAAACTCTTCTTTCTCTCTTCTATTTAGTTTTTATTGCATTTTATTTATGTCGTTTATTTTCTTTTCTTTTAGCTATGTCTAGCTAATCCCCTTTGATTAGGGGGTGATGACGCTAATAGATATGATTCAATATGAATCACATAGCCAAAAGATTAGAACTTCATGTATGTAGATCGAGATTTGAACTAAGGGTTAGATCTGAACCTTCATATCCTGTGTCGTTTAAGAGCTATGCTCCTTCACAGGGTATATTCGTGTTCGGTCTAACAATTATCAGATTTAGATCTAATTTTAGGGTTTTAGAAATTAATTAGTGAATCTGTCCTGATAGTCTATGGTTGTAGAGCTGAGCTCCTGCATAGGCTATGCTTGTCGTTATTTACATATTTGTTTCTAAAAACCTATTATCGTTGATTCATGTTTGTGACAGAAACATGTATTAGATCTGGTTAATCTTTTGGCTATTGATGATTATGAATCTAATCTATGTCATTATCCCCTAATTGCTTTCACTTATTGTTAAAACTCACTTTTATTTAATTTCTGCTATTTTCTTTGTTTTCAACCAATCAAAAGTTAGGGATAACTTGATTGGATTTATTAATTAAAATATTTTTGGTCCTAGAGTTCGACACCCTCTACAACAATCCTTGTTGTTTAGGAAAGCCGAACGAATTAAACAATTGTTTACCGTTGTTAATTTGTTCGCAAACAACTATTATAAGTGCATAGTGTATAAAACACTTCAAATCATAAGTATCAATCATAGGCGGCATGAACGGCCCATAACACTATGTCGCCATATATAGGTTTACAATCAAAACCGCAAATGTCGTATTGGAAGTTGGGTTATCATTTATGGTATGAACCAAGGCTAGGGGCAAGATCCTCAATGATTCGAGACTGCCTAGCCCGAGTCTCAGGCAAGCGCGCAGGCAAGCCTTGGAGCGACAGGGCCGGTCCACCGATGTGGATTATTATACCTGAGCACTACGTTTCGCCGCCCTTTGGGGCGTAAGCGAGCCAACTAAATGACTCCATCGGTTCGAGAACGACCGATCAATCCGAGGCGCCTTGCAACAGCAACAACAACATAAGTCAAACTCGTCAGGGCGTGTAAAACCACTGACGCCACTTTTAGCTAGGAGGAAACGTAGGCCCTCCCTGAGGTCCGTCTCCCGTTTTTGATTCATACCGGGTGTGATACTCGCGAATCAACGTTACACAAAGCTACGCCACAAAGGCCGTGCTTCGATCATCAACCACAAGACTTTGCTTTTCAACAGAAGCCTTGATCATTTACCACTTAGGCATGCCACACAGGCAATTCACTCCATGCGATTGATATCCATCAATATATAACCCCTGAGCTCGTACGTCTCAGAGAAGGGCGTTAAGCAAGAGAATTAATTCTCCGCCGCCAAACAGATGTATATTTAATAGAGATCAATCGCACGGACTAAAATCCAATGTCAGACACACAGTCCATTTACAAGTCCGTTCTGGGTCTGAACGAAACCGGAGGCACCTAGTACCCCGCATATCCATCGATCTCCAAGTACGTCTGGACGATCACTAACTGTTTCCATCTTCTTGGGTGTACAGCCCAATCAAGATCATCAGTAATTACCCAAACGACGTGAAGACCTCCGGTCTTCGACCATCGTCTTCATCTTCGACTTATCGTCGTATCAGTTATTCAGAATGGGATAAACCCGGTCTTCCCGAATAACTCGCGTATATTTTAAATAAGTGTTACACAAACACAACATACGCCTCATTCCAATCCATCAGTCACTAACCGTAAATTAATCAAGAGAATAATTCCCCAAATATTAACCCCGAAGGCCGAAACCAACATCAGATCAATATCCAGAAAACCATTCTACTTAGCTAACCGACAGTTAGTTTCTAATTTCACATTCATAGGGAATGGTTCCCATTAATCTTATCAAAGATAAATTCTTGAATTTATTCTTTAATCTACTTTTGAATTTCGATTCAACTAGCCGGGATTAGCGAAACTTACCGAAGTAATCATTTGTTTTAATTTCCCAATCCCAACCTATTCATCCCATGAAGTAAAACTGGTAGTACTTCATATCTAACACCACGGTGTTATCGGTAAATTCAATTACCATTTCACGTTCAAATCTAATTAAAGATTTAACTATCGCCTGGAGCAAAACTGGTGATACTCCATTCTCGATTATTTCAATCTAATTAAAGAATCATTAAAACTCCACTTAGTTTTAATCGTTAACTGAGTTAAAGAATCAGTGTCATTTAAAGCACGGTTCACGATAAACCTAAAGTCACATTCATTAATTATCGGGTTAAAGAACGAGTGTTATTTAAAACACTGTTCACGATAAAACCAAAAATCAATATCCATTCAATTCCAATTAAATATTATTTAATTGGTACACTTCATTAAATCTAAATAAAAAGATTTAACCTTTTCTCAACTGGGTTCAAGAACAGTGTTAGTGAAGACACCACTCACGACAAACCCAAATCACATTCGATATTCAATACAAGGCTCTGAATAGAAAATATATCGGCTTATATTCAATATCGAATTTTACGACTAACAAATGTCGTATTGGAAATAACGATATAAATATATATCTTTCAAATTTCCATAACAACATCTGTATAATCACGAATTCCAACATCGAAATATTCCGAAGACAATTTCGATTCAAATCCACTCCAATGCAATCATTGGATATTCTGGTTATTTTTAAAACCCTTTTTAAATTCAATTTATTTATTTAAAAATAAATAGAATTATAATTCTAGTTCAAAACCAGTTCATTTCGATAAAAATCTATTTTTATCTTTTCAAACATGAAGTTTTTCATCCCAAATCTTCACAAATCATTTCTTATGATTTTACACAAATTATTACTATTTTTAATAATTTTATCAAGGCCCGTACAGTCGATTTCCATCAACGGTCATCGAACTACACTTACAACGACCTTTTTCGAATTTGATTTGGACATAATTCCAAATCCAACCGTTAGATTTCTAATTTCTAATATTCGTTAGAAAGCTCTTTTCGATACGAACCCAACGGTTCCGGTTTTAGGAGAATCCGACGGTCGGATCTCCCGCAATGTCCGTTTGAAATAAATGGTCGAAATTCACGAACTGCCGCGGCGCGGCGCATTCTATTCAGGCCATTATATTATATATAATATATATATATATAATATATTTCGTCGATTTCTATTTGAAAAGAATTATATAAATAGTTTTAAATTCGATTCAAAAGCAATTTCAACTTCCGTTTCAATTCAAATCAAAATTGACTTCTTCTCTATAAATTCGTTTTAAAATTCATTTCTATTCAACTCAAATTTCAATTCAATTTGAATTCGTTTCAATTTGCTTTCAATACAATTTGAATTCGTTTTCAATTCAATTCACTTCGAATTCGTTTTCAATTCAATTCATTTCGAAATCGTTTTCAATTCAATTCATTTCGAAATCGTTTTTCAATTCAATTCATTTCGAAATCGTTTTCAATTCAATTCATTTCGAAATCGTTTTCAATTCAATTCATTTCGAAATCGTTTTCAATTCAATTCATTTCGAAATCGTTTTCAATTCAATTCATTTCGAAATCGTTTTCAATTCAATTCATTTCGAAATCGTTTTCAATTCAATTCATTTCGAAATCGTTTTCAATTCAATTCATTTCGAAATCGTTTTCAATTCAATTCATTTCGAAATCGTTTTCAATTCAATTCATTTCGAAATCGTTTTCAATTCAATTCATTTCGAAATCGTTTTCAATTCAATTCATTTCGAAATCGTTTTCAATTCAATTCATTTCGAAATCGTTTTCAATTCAATTCATTTCGAAATCGTTTTCAATTCAATTCATTTCGAAATCGTTTTCAATTCAATTCATTTCGAAATCGTTTTCAATTCAATTCATTTCGAAATCGTTTTCAATTCAATTCATTTCGAAATCGTTTTCAATTCAATTCATTTCGAAATCATTTTCAAATCGATATAAATATCGTTCACGTCAAAATGGTGTCAATCTAATCAACACGGCTTCATAAATTTCTATTTTCAAATATTCTATTTCAAATGTTTCTTTATTCAAAATAGTTGCTATTTTCAAAATATTTCGTTCAACACATGACCAATCTCAATGAATGAGTACTGTCAACACATGAACTTTTATATTATAATATTAAAGGTGTAAATTTTATTACTAAAATATTTCGTTCAACACATGACCAATCTCAATGAATGAGTACTGTCAACACATGAACTTTTATTTTATAATATTCTTTATTTTTCAAATTGGAATGAGGCACAATCAATCATCATATAATGTTAATTATATGGATTTTCAGACATTACACACATATAATAGCATTGAAAATAATCAACCATCAACCAAAGTGCACTACACTGTATAAGCATCAAATATAGATATCTAACGCTTATAACAGCCTGTCAATCAATCGATCGACATATTTAATCAATCAGGATGAGTGGACTTCATATTTCATCCCAACACCCGTGTGGGGTTTCAAACAATCAAATACATATTTTATTTGTGCTGTTGGGCGATGTGTGAAATTTATCGTCCCAATCCATATCAGTCAAATGGGTGTACATCAACAAATCGTTTTGATTTGTAAATGAATATGTTATTTTATTCATTTCTAATAAAAATGATGTTTTTATTTTTCTAACATATTTTAGAAAATTTCGGCGGCATAACGACGCTATGCTAGAAACGGGATAAGGCCTAGCCTTGTCCCCGGTCTAATAATGGCCACCGCCATACCCATATCAATCAAATCACTTTCGTTATGCAAACCACAAAATTTGGAGTAAGAGTCTAACCTAGCCTTACTCCTTCGCCTTATAACGGCGCACGTCTAATCCTAGCCAATTTATCGATTCGATTTTTCACACCACAAACCACATTCAAACCAATATCGCAATCAATCACCAAACAGTCAAACAAACAAGTCCATGGTCTGTGGACGATTGTGTCGGGTGCTACTAAGCACCGTCTGCATCCTAGTATATATATATAACTAGAAAAATTAAATTGAAAGGTGAGAAATTCTCACCGATAGCTATCCAAGCATCTTGACTTTTCTTTTATAGAAATCTTCTTCGTTCCCGCCTTTTTGTTACCTTCGTTGTCCGTTTTCACTACCTATGTAAAAATCGAATTTTTACTTCGCTATTCAATATATAAAAATCCTATTTTTCTATCGAAGTTCAATATATAAAAATCCTATTTTTCTATCGAAGTTCAATATATAAAAATTCTATTTTTCTATCGAAGTTCTATATATAAAAATTCTATTTTTATATCGAAGTTCTATATATAAAAATTCTATTTTTCTATCGAAGTTCAATATATAAAAATTCTATTTTTCTATCGAAGTTCAATATATAAAAATCCTATTTTTCTATCGAAGTTCAATATATAAAAATTCTATTTTTCTATCGAAGTTCTATATATAAAAATTCTATTTTTCTATCGAAGTTCTATATATAAAAATTCTATTTTTCTATCGAAGTTCTATATATAAAAATTCTATTTTTCTATCGAAGTTCTATATATAAAAATTCTATTTTTCTATCGAAGTTCAATATATAAAAATTCTATTTTTCTATTGAAGTTCAATATATAAAAATTCTATTTTTCTTTTCAAAACAACTGCTATTTTATTTTATAAAAATTCATGTTTTTTTTCTATTTTAAAATAAATGCTATTTTCTATTTTAAAATCAATGCTATTTTCAAAAACAAAGCTATTTTTATTTTTAAACATTCATGTTTTTTTCTATTTTATTTTATAAAACATTTCAGATTTTATAAAAAGATAAAGTCAAACTTTTCTTTACCTAAACACCTTTCTGTAATTGGTCAAGATTGCTTCAGGAAATTAGGCCGTCGTCTTCTGTTTCTCCTTCGATGTCTTCAGATCGCCCAAACCCATACGCTCAACTCCTAGGGTTTAGAACCACCACCTCATCGCTGCCCTACGGTCCGATCAGACACCACCAATTTGTCGCCGACGATCACCTCTTCCACCGCCGTCAGTGGCGCCTAGCTCGAAGCGCCAAGGAACCCGCAATCTCTGACCAAACGAAGGAGCTTCATGTGAGGAAATCGACTAATTCATTCCACCAGATTTGACCGCACTCGTACAGGATTAAAGAGCTCTCGTAGCTTTCGAATTTTGCTTTGAGAAGTTATGAAAATAACTGGCGAATTGGGAGCGACGGAGGAGGGAAGAACCGAAGTTTCTGATCGTCAAAACGAGGAGAGGCGGCTTTGAAATTTGACCAGAAAATGAGTTGACCTAGGGTTTTATAAATATATAGTAATATTTTAATAATTTTTTCATTCTAAATTCACTTGTTTAAGGCCACGAACTCCGAACGAGACCCAACGAAGGTCGCCCCTAGCTAAATACCTCCGTTATGAACACAATGGGATATGTTACGCAAGCCAGTTCGGCTGTTACGAACAGTTTTCGTTAGATTTAACATTTAAATCACTATATTGAGTTTTAAACGTACATTTCAAATTACCGGGGTCGCATACTAACTCTAAAAATTCAATAAAAATCTTTTCTAGCTTCGTATTGACGATACGGTCCTAACAAAACTAATTTCGTCGAATTCTGAGACCGTTGGAAAAATGGCCAATTTCCAGTCGATTAAAATCAACTGAAACTGGTCAAACGCGTTTTCCTTTGCCACGCTCACATATTGATTCGAAAAATTATGAAACTTGGAATCTAGCAATAACTTAACATCACGGACCCAACAAAACTGGTTTCGTCGAAATCCGAGGTCATTTGCAAAATGTCCATTTTTAAGGGCCTGAATTCCATAGCGACTATTCAGAATTTTCAACTGGACATATCTTTGGATTCCTGCCATGAAATTTCGATTTTTCGGATTCGTTGGAAAGATATTATCAAATAGATCCTATCATTTTTGGTTTCACTAAAATCCGGATTGTTTTGCACCCGGTACATTCAATTGAAGTTTGAAATCGAATTATCAAACTACCGCGCCATTTTCAATTCTATTTATAATTATTTATAAATATTTATATTCCAACGACGACGCGTATAAATATATACGTTCTATTTATTTTCAAAATAAATTTCTCGTCGATATTATTTAAAATAATTCATTTTAAATAATAAAAACTCGCTAAAATTGCCAAAATAAAATTTTTAAACTGGCCCAGATTTTCGGGTTGTTACAATCTCCCCTACTTAAAACTTTTCGTCCCCGAAAAGGAACAAAGTCGAAAGTGGTTTGATTAATTAACTCCACGCTCGATCTGGCTTCCATTCTCCAACTCTTTAGTTTCTGAGAATTTTCAAAATTTCAAAAATTTGGCTAACACCCTAAATTTTCGAAAAATTTCGCCATAACCTCCCCTGCACCGGGAGCATCGGGGAATTTCAAATAGCTTCCCCGGTCCTTCAGATCTCAAAAAGAAAAAGAAAAAGCCAAGCGGCTAGCCAATAGGCTCACAAAATCATCATCACCCAAACAAAACAGGAAATTATGTAGTAAACATGTACCTATTTGTCGGGCAAACAAATTTTATTCTTCGGCTCTAGCCTCCTTGCTATGACCTGTTCAATGATATATAGGTATATGCAAGCAAACGCGACCAATTTTCAATATAACTCAATATTTGATGCTATTAGGCATAATGGTTCAAAATTAGCAAACAAATGAACAAACAACACAAACATCAATCAATTAGTGAATTAGAGTTTCAAATTCATAATTTTGATGCATAGTCAAAAATCAGATTTTTGATGCCAAATCACAACAATAGGCCCTATCTAATTTTGGTTCTCACACCAATCAATAGGAAGTATATAGAAATCTCACTTTCGTCGCTCGAATATAAACACTGATGATGATGCCTCATCATCTGAATCATCTCCGGGCGACTAGAGTGTGATTCTATATCTATCCAGTATATTAAAATTTCGAATACACGCGGATCAGACGTATACGCAAAATCTATATATACTGGATTGTCCACATCAATATAAATAGATAATCAAATACGAATAATTGATTTAGATTTTCAAAACAAAAATTGTTTTCATTTTTTTAAAAATATACTCTTCACACTCGTCCTAGGATACTACTGATCCCATCTCTAACGAGTCATTCTCATTGGATATAGCTAATCCAATATCTGATGAATTCTTTCGTATGGTTCTAATGTGCCTTGTTCTCTGAGCTTTGTAAACCAAAGCTCTGATACCACGTGTAAAAACCCTTAACTTCCCCGCAAAGGAAAGCGTCGGATAGTTCGAGAACAAACCACAATCAGAACGCATATAGAAGAACCTTTCATTGTATATTACAACAATGCATCAGATTACAAGAATATACAGAGTATAAATGAATATTACACAGAAATATCAGAGATTTAAATTACATTTAAATACATAGCAGCGGAAAATAATACAATACACAACTAGAATGAGATATACGGATACAAAGCTTTCCGGATATCGTTCCAGCTGTAAACCAGGATCCTGTGAATATAAATCTGCAAAACCAAAACTACTAGCTGCCCGTGTCAAAATAAGGGCACCCAGAGTTTAGGTTAAAACAATAAACTCCAGGTCAGTCATGTGACTGGTGTGAGAACTAAAACAGTTAATCTTTATTTTAAAGTTAGGTAAATCAAGGGACCACGCCGTATAATACGGAACGGGTTTCCTCCCAAGAATACCAGTGCATAAAACAAACAGCGCAATGCTAAATAATGAAAAATGAAGCTGTTATAAGACCCAGGTCCTATCACACAATGCAACGCAAGCCGGGGGATAGGGTTTTCCCTTATAACAGCCAAAGAATGCTTGATACGTTTAAAACAAATCATTTGATACTATTATAAGTGCATAGTGTATAAAACACTTCAAATCATAAGTATCAATCATAGGCGGCATGAACGGCCCATAACACTATGTCGCCATATATAGGTTTACAATCAAAACCGAAAATGTCGTATTGGAAGTTGGGTTATCATTTATGGTATGAACCGAGGCTAGGGGCAAGATCCTCAATGATTCGAGACTGCCTAGCCCGAGTCTCAGGCAAGCGCGCAGGCAAGCCTTGGAGCGACAGGGCCGGTCCACCGATGTGGATTATTATACCTGAGCACTACGTTTCGCCGCCCTTTGGGGCGTAAGCGAGCCAACTAAATGACTCCATCGGATCGAGAACGACCGATCAATCCGAGGCGCCTCGCAACAGCAACAACAACATAAGTCAAACTCGTCAGGGCGTGTAAAACCACTGACACCACTTTTAGCTAGGAGGAAACGTAGGCCCTCCCTGAGGTCCGTCTCCCGTTTTTGATTCATACCGGGTGTGATACTCGCGAATCAACGTTACACAAAGCTACGCCACAAAGGCCGTGCTTCGATCATCAACCACAAGACTTTGCTTTTCAACAGAAGCCTTGATCATTTGCCACTTAGGCATGCCACACAGGCAATTCACTCCATGCGATTGATATCCATCAATATATAACCCCTGAGCTCGTACGTCTCAGAGAAGGGCGTTAAGCAAGAGAATTAATTCTCCGCCGCCAAACAGATGTATATTTAATAGAGATCAATCGCACGGACTAAAATCCAATGTCAGACACACAGTCCATTTACAAGTCCGTTCTGGGTCTGAACGAAACCGGAGGCACCTAGTACCCCGCATATCCATCGATCTCCAAGTACGTCTGGACGATCACTAACTGTTTCCATCTTCTTGGGTGTACAGCCCAATCAAGATCATCAGTAATTACTCAAACGACGTGAAGACCTCCGGTCTTCGACCATCGTCTTCATCTTCGACTTATCGTCGTATCAGTTATTCAGAATGGGATAAACCCGGTCTTCCCGAATAACTCGCGTATATTTTAAATAAGTGTTACACAAACACAACATACGCCTCATTCCAATCCATCAGTCACTAACCGTAAACTAATCAAGAGAATAATTCCCCAAATATTAACCCCGAAGGCCGAAACCAACATCAGATCAATATCCAGAAAACCATTCTACTTAGCTAACCGACAGTTAGTTTCTAATTTCACATTCATAGGGAATGGTTCCCATTAATCTTATCAAAGATAAATTCTTGAATTTATTCTTTAATCTACTTTTGAATTTCGATTCAACTAGCCGGGATTAGCTAAACTTACCGAAGTAATCATTTGTTTTAATTTCCCAATCCCAACCTATTCATCCCATGAAGTAAAACTGGTAGTACTTCATATCTAACACCACGGTGTTATCGGTAAATTCAATTACCATTTCACGTTCAAATCTAATTAAAGATTTAACTATCGCCTGGAGCAAAACTGGTGATACTCCATTCTCGATTATTTCAATCTAATTAAAGATTCATTAAAACTCCACTTAGTTTTAATCGTTAACTGGGTTAAAGAATCAGTGTCATTTAAAGCACGGTTCACGATAAACCTAAAGTCACATTCATTAATTATCGGGTTAAAGAACGAGTGTTATTTAAAACAGTGTTCACGATAAAACCAAAAATCAATATCCATTCAATTCCAATTAAATATTATTTAATTGGTACACTTCATTAAATCTAAATAAAAAGATTTAACCTTTTCTCAACTGGGTTCAAGAACAGTGTTAGTGAAGACACCACTCACGACAAACCCAAATCACATTCGATATTCAATACAAGGCTCTGAATAGAAAATATATCGGCTTATATTCAATATCGAATTTTACGACTAACAAATGTCGTATTGGAAATAACGATATAAATATATATCTTTCAAATTTCCATAACAACATCTGTATAATCACGAATTCCAACATCGAAATATTCCGAAGACAATTTCGATTCAAATCCACTCCAATGCAATCATTGGATATTCTGGTTATTTTTAAAACGCTTTTTAAATTCAATTTATTTATTTAAAAATAAATAGAATTATAATTCTAGTTCAAAACCAGTTCATTTCGATAAAAATCTATTTTTATCTTTTCAAACATGAAGTTTTTCATCCCAAATCTTCACAAATCATTTCTTATGATTTTACACAAATTATTACTATTTTTAATAATTTTATCAAGGCCCGTACAGTCGATTTCCATCAACGGTCATCGAACTGCACTTACAGCGACCTTTTTCGAATTTGATTTGGACATAATTCCAAATCCAACCGTTAGATTTCTAATTTCTAATATTCGTTAGAAAGCTCTTTTCGATACGAACCCAACGGTTCCGGTTTTAGGAGAATCCGACGGTCGGATCTCCCGCAATGTCCGTTTGAAATAAATGGTCGAAATTCACGAACTGCCGCGGCGCGGCGCGTTCTATTCAGGCCATTATATTATATATAATATATATATAATATATTTCGTCGATTTCTATTTGAAACGAATTATATAAATAGTTTTAAATTCGATTCAAAAGCAATTTCAACTTCCGTTTCAATTCAAATCAAAATTGACTTCTTCTATATAAATTCGTTTTAAAATTCATTTCTATTCAACTCAAATTTCAATTCAATTTGAATTCGTTTCAATTTGCTTTCAATTCAATTTGAATTCGTTTTCAATTCAATTCACTTCGAATTCGTTTTCAATTCAATTCATTTCGAAATCGTTTTCAATTCAATTCATTTCGAAATCGTTTTTCAATTCAATTCATTTCGAAATCGTTTTCAATTCATTTCGAAATCGTTTTCAATTCAATTCATTTCGAAATCGTTTTCAATTCAATTCATTTCGAAATCGTTTTCAATTCAATTCATTTCGAAATCGTTTTCAATTCAATTCATTTCGAAATCGTTTTCAATTCAATTCATTTCGAAATCGTTTTCAATTCAATTCATTTCGAAATCGTTTTCAATTCAATTCATTTCGAAATCGTTTTCAATTCAATTCATTTCGAAATCGTTTTCAATTCAATTCATTTCGAAATCGTTTTCAATTCAATTCATTTCGAAATCGTTTTCAATTCAATTCATTTCGTAATCGTTTTCAATTCAATTCATTTCGAAATCGTTTTCAATTCAATTCATTTCGAAATCGTTTTCAATTCAATTCATTTCGAAATCGTTTTCAATTCAATTCATTTCGAAATCGTTTTCAATTCAATTCATTTCGAAATCGTTTTCAATTCAATTCATTTCGAAATCGTTTTCAATTCAATTCATTTCGAAATCGTTTTCAAATCGACATAAATATCGTTCACGTCAAAATGGCGTCAATCTAATCAACACGGCTTCATAAATTTCTATTTTCAAATATTCTATTTCAAATGTTTCTTTATTCAAAATAGTTGTTATTTTCAAAATATTTCGTTCAACACATGACCAATCTCAATGAATGAGTACTGTCAACACATGAACTTTTATTTTATAATATTAAAGGTGTAAATTTTATTACTAAAATATTTCGTTCAACACATGACCAATCTCAATGAATGAGTACTGTCAACACATGAACTTTTATTTTATAATATTCTTTATTTTTCAAATTGGAATGAGGCCCAATCAATCATCATATAATGTTAATTATATGGATTTTCATACATTACACACATATAATAGCATTGAAAATAATCAACCATCAACCAAAGTGCACTACACTGTATAAGCATCAAATATAGATATCTAACGCTTATAACAGCCTGTCAATCAATCGATCGACATATTTAATCAATCAGGATGAGTGGACTTCATATTTCATCCCAACACCCGTGTGGGGTTTCAAACAATCAAACACATATTTTATTTGTGCTGTTGGGCGATGTGTGAAATTTATCGTCCCAATCCATATCAGTCAAATGGGTGTACATCAACAAATCGTTTTGATTTGTAAATGAATATGTTATTTTATTCATTTCTAATAAAAACGATGTTTTTATTTTTCTAACATATTTTAGAAAATTTCGGCGGCATAACGGCGCTATGCTAGAAACGGGATAAGGCCTAGCCTTGTCCCCGGTCTAATAATGGCCACCGCCATACCCATATCAATCAAATCACTTTCGTTATGCAAACCACAAAATTTGGAGTAAGAGTCTAACCTAGCCTTACTCCTTCGCCTTATAACGGCGCACGTCTAATCCTAGCCAATTTATCGATTCGATTTTTCACACCACAAACCACATTCAAACCGATATCGCAATCAATCACCTAACAGTCAAACAAACAAGTCCATGGTCTGTGGACGATTGTGTCGGGTGCTACTAAGCACCGTCTGCATCCTAGTATATATATATAACTAGAAAAATTAAATTGAAAGGTGAGAAATTCTCACCGATAGCTATCCAAGCATCTTGACTTTTCTTTTATAGAAATCTTCTTCGTTCCCGCCTTTTTGTTACCTTCGTTGTCCGCTTTCACTACCTATGTAAAAATCGAATTTTTACTTCGCTATTCAATATATAAAAATCCTATTTTTCTATCGAAGTTCAATATATAAAAATCCTATTTTTCTATCAAAGTTCAATATATAAAAATTCTATTTTTCTATCGAAGTTCAATATATAAAAATTCTATTTTTCTATCGAAGTTCTATATATAAAAATTCTATTTTTCTATCGAAGTTCTATATATAAAAATTCTATTTTTCTATCGAAGTTCAATATATAAAAATTCTATTTTTCTATCGAAGTTCAATATATAAAAATCCTATTTTTCTATCGAAGTTCAATATATAAAAATCCTATTTTTCTAGCGAAGTTCTATATATAAAAATTCTATTTTTCTATCGAAGTTCTATATATAAAAATTCTATTTTTCTATCGAAGTTCTATATATAAAAATTCTATTTTTCTATCGAAGTTCTATATATAAAAATTCTATTTTTCTATCGAAGTTCAATATATAAAAATTCTATTTTTCTATTGAAGTTCAATATATAAAAATTCTATTTTTCTTTTCAAAACAACTGCTATTTTATTTTATAAAAATTCATGTTTTTTTTCTATTTTAAAATCAATGCTATTTTCTATTTTAAAATCAATGCTATTTTCAAAAACAAAGCTATTTTTATTTTTAAACATTCATGTTTTTTTTTCTATTTTATTTTATAAAACATTTCAGATTTTATAAAAAGATAAAGTCAAACTTTTCTTTACCTAAACACCTTTCTGTAATTGGTCAAGATTGCTTCAGGAAATTAGGCCGTCGTCTTCTGTTTCTCCTTCGATGTCTTCAGATCGCCCAAACCCATACGCTCAACTCCTAGGGTTTAGAACCACCACCTCATCGCTGCCCTACGGTCCGATCAGACACCACCAATTTGTCGCCGACCATCACCTCTTCCACCGCCGTCAGTGGCGCCTAGCTCGAAGCGCCATGGAACCCGCAATCTCTGACCAAACGGAGGAGCTTCATGTAAGGAAATCGACTAATTCATTCCACCAGATTTGACCGCACTCGTACAGGATTAAAGAGCTCTCGTAGCTTTCGAATTTTGCTTTGAGAAGTTATGAAAATAACTGGCGAATTGGGAGCGACGGAGGAGGGAAGAACCGAAGTTTCTGATCGTCAAAACGAGGAGAGGCGGCTTTGAAATTTGACCAGAAAATGAGTTGACCTAGGGTTTTATAAATATAGAGTAATATTTTAATAATTTTTTCATTCTAAATTCACTTGTTTAAGGCCACGAACTCCGAACAAGACCCAACGAAGGTCGCCCCTAGCTAAATACCTCCGTTATGAACACAATGGGATATGTTACGCAAGCCAGTTCGGCTGTTACGAACAGTTTTCGTTAGATTTAACATTTAAATCACTATATTGAGTTTTAAACGTACATTTCAAATTACCGGGGTCGCATACTAACTCTAAAAATTCAATAAAAATCTTTTCTAGCTTCATATTGACGATACGGTCCTATCAAAACTAATTTCGTCGAATTCTGAGACCGTTGGAAAAATGGCCAATTTCCAGTCGATTAAAATCAACTGAAACTGGTCAAACGCGTTTTCCTTTGCCACGCTCACATATTGATTCGAAAAATTATGAAACTTGGAATCTAGCAATAACTTAACATCACGGACCCAACAAAACTGGTTTCGTCGAAATCCGAGGTCATTTGCAAAATGTCCAGTTTTAAGGGCCTGAATTCCATAGCGACTATTCAGAATTTTCAACTGGACATATCTTTGGATTCCTGCCATGAAATTTCGATTTTTCGGATTCGTTGGAAAGATATTATCAAATAGATCCTATCATTTTTGGTTTCACTAAAATCCGGATTGTTTTGCACCCGGTACATTCAATTGAAGTTTGAAATCGAATTATCGAACTACCGCGCCATTTTCAATTCTATTTATAATTATTTATAAATATTTATATTCCAACGACGACGCGTATAAATATATACGTTCTATTTATTTTCAAAATAAATTTCTCGTCGATATTATTTAAAATAATTCATTTTAAATAATAAAAACTCGCTAAAATTGCCAAAATAAAAATTTTAAACTGGCCCAGATTTTCGGGTTGTTACATATTCTTTTAAATAAAATATTCACATTATCTTATCAAAGATAAATTCTTCATATTTATTCTTAAATCTTTCTTTTAAAGATTTATTAAAACCCCAATTTGGATTTAAATATCAAAAATCATTATTCAATGATTATTTAAATTTAAGAAATTAGTCTTATCTTTAACTGGGTTAAAGAACTAATGTCATTTAAAACATAGTTCACGGTAAACCCAAAATCATCTTCCATAAAATATGGAATCCTCACAGAAATCATATCAATATATAATCGTTATGAATTTCTGTATCCGGCCAATAATATAAATGGAATAACGACAAAGCCTTTTAAATTCCATATGTAGTATCGGTCTTCTTTTACAGAAGCTTATCTCTGTTATAATTAATTCCAATTCTATTCAATTCCAATTTAATATATTAAATTGGAAAACTTGGCTTTTGAAAAAATAATCCCCTTTAAATCTTAATAAAAGATTTATAAATTCCAAATCATATTTTTACTGTCAGTTGGGTTAAAGAACAAATGTCGCACAAAAACATAGTTCACAATAAACCCAACTCACATTTCATCTTATTTCAATCACTAAATATAATTGAAACTTTTAATAATCTAAATCAAAAGATTATTCTTTTCATACGGGGTTAAGAACAGTGTTATTTAAGAAACTATTCACGACAAACCCAAAATCCAATTTATATAATTTAATTTCAATTAAATATTAACTAATTGGAAAACTTTATTAAATCTAAATTTAATGATTTACTATAGTTAATAACTAGTCCATTTAAATAAAAATGTATTTTCTAAAATATGTTCCTTTTTCTAAAATATTTTCTAAAATATACTTTTTCTAGAATATTCTTTATTGGGATGTGACTCAATCAACAGCCATATATTGCATGTAATCGATAATCATGATAAATAATTGTCAAGCATCCAAATAACACCCAAAGTGGATTCTACACTAAATATTGGGACTAGTGTAGATCAAATATCATCCCAACACCCGTGTGGGGTTTCAGCCTACAACAGTACATATAAATAAATGATCGGTTAATAAATTTAACCAATTTCAATTTCGCTAACATGTTGACGATAATGAACAACATGTCATTATATTCCTAATGCCGAATAAAATATATTTTACTCGTATAATTTCTCTATACATTTTAATGTCTAGTAAACTGTAATTTATTTATATGCATTATTGTTGATTGACAAATGAGAAAATTTTCATTTTCTTTATTTGTATGCAGAAATTCTTAGCTTTAAATTTTAACAAATAAAATGTCACTTGAATATACATACAATTCTAATGCATGTATTAACCAGTAATATGATTCTTATATTTGCCTATAAATTCTAATGTATGTTATGCAGATAAAAATGATTTTTATATTTGCGTATAAATTATATTTCAACAAAATGTATAAAAAGTGATACATCCATTTTGTCGACAATTTCATTTTATCAAAGTGGACATTTGTTATAACTCAAATCTAGTTAATAAAAATGCCATGTGTGTTTAATTCTTTTATTTAACAAAATGTCCTTTTTATTTTCAACCATCTTAATTTGACAAAATGTACGTTTTTGCTTCAACTAATATATTTGCCAAAGTAAATGTTTTGTTTTCAACTAGTGTAATTTTGACAAAAGTGAATAATTGGTTTCAACTAATGTAAATTGACAAAAGTGAATAATTTATTCTTCAATTCTAATATAACATAAAAGTGTTATATTTTTGTTTCATTCTTTCAATTTAGACAAAAATGAGTATTTTTGTCTGCTTCTACTTCAATGATAAAAATGAATGTTTAGTTATTCATTCTTTTACCATGGCAAAAATTAACATTTTCAATTCATTCCTTTAAAGTGACAAAATGAATGTTTTTATTTTAATAACTTTATTTTGACAGAAATCATATTTTAATGTAAACAATAAAATGAATATTTTATTTTTCTAAATTTTTTTACCAAAAAACCAGGTTTTAATGTAAACAATAAAAATGAACTTTTTATTGTAATCTAAATTTTTGACACAACAATTCACAACTAGTTGGCAAATAGATTTGACGTACATTTTGCTATGTATTCTAATGACAAATAGAAGAATATTTTATTTGTTTACATTTTTCTATGGACTCTAATAATATATAAAGAGAAAATTTTATTTGCTTACAAATTTCAAGTTTCTAATCCAATCTTAACAAGTAAAAATGGTATTTTCACTTGTTTACTAATCCTAATGACAAAACGACATTTTTGCATTGACAATTCTAACTCAATATAAATGATATGCTTATTTTGACAATTTTTGATTAAACATAAAAGCCATGATTTATATTGTCAATTTTTATACAACAAAATTGACAATTTATTTCTAACATAACATGGTTTTAAAATGAGTGACATTTCTGACACAAATGAAAACTTTTATTTCAATCTACCATTTTTGACAAAAATGTTATATTTATTTCAATACTCATGTTTTGACAAAAGCTTTATTTTTATTTCAACTAACAAGTTTGACAGAATGGCTTGTTTTTACTTCAGTAAACAAGTTTGACAAAATGACTTGTTTTTATTTCAATAAACAAGTTTAACAAAATGACTTGTTTTTATTTCAATAAACAAGTTTAACAAAATGACTTGTTTTCATTTCAATAAACAAGTTTAACAAAATGACTTGTCTTTATTTGAATAAACAAGTTTAACAAAATGACTTGTTTTTATTTCAATAAACAAGTTTAACTTGTTTTTATTAAAAATGTAATTTTTATTTCCAATTAACATGTTTTGACAAAATTTATGTTTTCATCTCAACTAGACTATATTAACAAAAGTGAATATATTTCTTGTAAATCTAAATTTAACCAATGATGTCCCTTTCTTTCACTAATCAAGTTTTAATCAAAAAGGTGATTTTCTATCCAATCCTTATAAATATACAAAAATGTAAATTTTTGTCTAATACTTTTAAATATACAAAAATGTATATCTTTACCTCATCCTTTACAATTACCAAAAATGTATAGTTTGGTCTTATCATCTTTAATATAACAAAAATGAATACTTTTAATTCATTCTTTTAAAATGACCAAAACTGGTAATCTTGACTAATTCTTTTGATGTAAACCAAAAATGATGATCTTGTCTAATTTTTTTTATTTAAACAAAATATGATGATTTTGTCTTCATTCTTTTAGAATAAACAAAAATGCTATTTTATCACTAATCATTCTTTTGACAAAAATGTTATTCTTATTTCAAAAATCATGTTTTGACCAAAATGTATATTTTTATTTCAATAATCATTCCTTTGAATCTAATCTTTTATTGTATCCATTTGATAATAAAAATTATTCTTTTTGTATTCAAAAAGAATATGACACCAAATATGCTCTTTTTATTTAAAAAAAAGAATGACAATAAAAATTATTCTTTTTTAAAAAAAATTAAAGCCATTACATTTTCATTGAATCAAAATAGAGGAACTTTATAATCTATATCGACATTTATAGATCTAAAATAAAAATATGATTTTTATTTCAGATCTAAATCTAACCGAACACATACCACAACAATCATCATCATCAGCAAACAACAAATACCATATCATACATCACAGAATTGAATTTAATTAACATACATATATGTAATTGAAATAACGAAAGATAATCAAATTTTAATTATTTTTAAACAAAGAAATCTCACCGATAGCTTTTGCTTCTGAACAACTCAGATCTGGATTTTGACCAAAATCTAATATGCTCTGTTTTAACTCTAGTCTGCTCCATAAGGTAGTGTTTTCTGATACGAATCCAACGCGACTGATTTCGCGAAATTCCGACGCTGTTTGGAAAAGTTACATCATTTTAAAGGTTAATAACTAATTAAACAATTTATTTAAATTAATTATATTTTAATAACACTTAGACTAACGTTGCCTTTTCCATCTTCTTCTTCGTTACAGTCCCTTGACCGAACCCAACTCTAAGCTTAGGGTTCCACCATACTTCCTCCACCACCCCTTTGACCAAGATCCGTCGATGTCACCCCGAAGCTCGCAGCATCCTCTACTGTCGCCCCTCCTATGGTGCAACTCGCATCAGTATTGCCTCCACATGGCGACCCTGAATCGCCGCACTTCCTAGCCAGAAATCCTCCTCCCTGTTGACCGAGATATCATCACCGCCATATAGATCTATAGAGTAGGAGATGCTCTATGATTTGCATTTGAGAATTTCTGAAATTAGTTACAGGATTTGGAGAAAGAGAGAAAAGAAATCGAGGATGGTTCGACCATTGATTTGAAGAGGGAGGAGGCTAAGAAGAATACGACGTATAGGGTTATGGTATACCGTATTATATATGTGTATTTCTTATTTTAATTTTATTTATTTAATCCATTTAAATCCAAAAATATTCTTTAGCTCATACGAACTCCAATTCAAACCCAATGAGTGTCGCCCCCAGCTAATAACCCACGTCCCGAAAACAATGGAATATGTTTCATAACCCAGTTCGGCTGTTACAGTATGTTTTTCTTTAAATTAAATTATAAATCATTTATATATTAAATTTAAAAGTACATTTTAAATTATCGGGGCCACATACGGACTCTGAAAATTACAGAAAAATTATTTCTAGTTATGTTTTGACGATACGGTTCTATCAAGACTAATTTCATCGAATTCTGAGACCGTTTGAAAAATGGCCATTTTCAAATCGATTAAATTTGACCGAAACTGACAAAACACGTTTTCCTTTGCCGCGCTCACATATTAGTTCGAAAAATTCTGGAAAATTAAACTTAACAATAATTTGACATTTCGGTTCCAACAAAAGTGGTTTCGTCGAAAACAGAGGTCGTTTGAGAAATGGCTATTTTTAAGGCCAATATATTATATTAAAATATATATAAATTCTACAGCAACTTTTCTAAATTTTAAACTGGACATATCTTTCTATTTTCAAGGTCAAATTTCATTTTCTCAGATTTGTTAGAAAGATATGGTTAAACGGATTTAAATATTTTTGGTTTTACTGAAATCCGATTTGTTTTGAATCCTATACAGTCAGTCAAAGTTCAAATTCAAATTTTCAAACTGCAACGCTGTTTTAAACTCCTTTTATAATTAAATTGAATTTATTCGTTTTAAAATAAATTTTTAGTCATTATTATTTTAAATAGATTATTTTAAATACTAAAATCCATTAAAATTTCTGAAATAAAATTTCAAATTGGCCCCAAAATTCCGGGTTGTTACAATCACCCCCACTTAAAATCTTTTCGTCCTCGAAAAGGAACGTAGCTAAAAGTAGTTTAATTAACTAACTTAACTAAATTTTTTTATTTATTGTTTTCAATAATTATCATTCTAATATTTTAATTAGTAAAACTAATTATCAAACATCACAACCAACAATCAATTAGGTGGTTAACTTTTCAAATGTATATAACTTTTATATATAGTCAAAATCATATTTTTAGTGCAAATCACAACAATATATCCTATCTAAGTTTTGGTTTGCATACCAGTCAATGGAAATATATAGATATACCACTTTCGAGACTCGAACATAAATACTGATGATGTGGCCGCATCATCAGAATTATCCCCGGGCGTCTAGAGTGTGATTCTATATCTATCCAGTATATTAAAACTTTGAATATCCATTAATTACTCGTATATTCGAAATCTTTATATACCTGATTGTCCACATTAAAATATAATATACTCGAATACGTATATTAAGATAAAATTTTCAAAACTAAATTTGTTTTTTATTCTTATTTTAAAGAAAATAATACTCTTCACACTAGTTCTAGGATGCTACTGATCCCATCTCTAACGAGTTAATCTCATTGGATTTTACTAATCCAATCTCTGATGAATTCTTTCGTTCGGTTCTAATGTGTCTTGTTCTCGAGCTCTGTAGACCAAAGCTCTGATACCAAATGTGATGACCCAAAACTTCCCAGTAAAGGAAAGCCTAGATTGCTTTGAGAACAACACACATCAGAACACAAAATGAAGAACATTTTATTGCTGATTACAACAATTACATCAGAGTACAAGAATATAACAGAGTATGAATACTTATTACACAATTGAAATACAATAATATCATAGATTTAAATTACATCTAAATAGCCGCAGAAAAATAATACAAATATACAACTGAAAGGAATATACAGATACAGAGATTTCCGAATACCGCTTCAGCTGTAGGCCAGGATCCTGTAAATATATTTGCAAAAAGCTACTCGACTGCCCGTGTGGAAAAGAGGGCACCCGAGTTTGCAAAAGTGGAAACAAACAACGGGTCAGTCATGGGACTGGTATGAGAAATCTTAACTTAACCTATCTAATAATAAGGCTAATCGCAGGACCACGCCGCTAACGCGGAACGGGTTTACTCCATTGGATTGCCAGTGCCTAAATTAAAGTAAATCGTTAAACAACGCAATGCTTTTTAGAAAAAATGAAACCATTATAAGACTCAAGTCCCATCACACAATGCAACGCAAACCGGAGGATAGAGTTTTACCTTATAATGGCCAAAAGATGCTTGATACAATAAAACTGATTTAATATTAGTGTGAGTATGTTTTAAATAAAAACATTTCAATCATAATGTATCGATAATAGATGGCATATTACCCCATCCTACTATGTCGCCATACTAGTTCTACATTCGAAACCGCAAGATCGTATTGGAAATTGGATTTCCATCATGAGTCAAGGCTAGGGGCAAGCTCCTCTCTGATTCGAGACACTCTAGCAAATGCCTCAGGATCACACCTATGGGCAACCCTTGGATCTTCAGGGTCGGTCCCTACCTAAGGGTAGTGGATTAATTATGCCTGAACACACGCTTCCCGGTCCCTTTGGACCTATAGTATGACCACTAACGGCCTATAAAAATCCGAGACGCCTCAAAATCCATCATCCACATAAGTAAAATACCAGCCAGTTTAAGAACCGGCACTACTCCTAGCTAGAAAGAAACGTGTGCACTCCCTACAGTCCTACTCCTGTTTTTGACTCATACCGGCGTGTGAGGCTCGCGAAGTCACGCTATACACAAAGCTATGTCGTAATAGCCTAAACTTTGATCATCCCACAAGGCCCTGCTTTTCAACAAAAGCCTTGATCAATTGCATCTTGGCGTGCCACATTGACAATTCACGCCATGCGATCAATCACTATTAATATATATCAGGGTGTTAAGCAGAGAATAAATTCTCCACCACCAATCTGATATACATTTATAAAAATCAATTTAATTCACATGGAACGAAATCCAATGTCAGATACGCATCCATTTACAAGTTCGTTCTGGGTCTGAACGAAACCGGAGACACCTGGGAGGTCCTCGCAGATCCGAAACAATCAGCAATAGTCTGGATGGCTACCACTGAAGCCTTTTCAAGGTAGCTACTCCCATCATGGGTCTCAGTAGCAACACATCCATTCGATGTGAAGATCGTCGGTCTTCAATCACCGCCTTCATCTTCGACTCTTCATCGTCGTAATAATTATTCAGAATGGGTTAAACCCGGTCTTTCCGAATAACTTGCGTATTTAAAAAAATCAAGTAGTATAAAAGCACATCCAATGTCTCAATCCAATTCAGAGTATTCTTTTAAATAAAATATTCACGTTATCTTATCAAAGATAAATTCTTCATATTTATTCTTAAATCTTTCTTTTGAAGATTTATTAAAACCTCAATTTGGATTTAAATATCAAAAATCATTATTCAATGATTATTTAAATTTAAGAAATTAGTCTTATCTTTAACTGGGTTAAAGAACTATTGTCATTTAAAACATAGTTAACGGTAAACCCAAAATCATCTTCCATAAAATATGGAATCCTCACAGAAATCTATCAATATATAATCGTTATGAATTTCTGTATCCGACCAATAATATAAATGGAATAACGGCAAAGCCTTTTAAATTCCATATGTAGTATCGGTCTTCTTTTACAGAAGCTTATCTCGGTTATAATTAATTCAAATTCTATTCAATTCCAATTTAATATATTAAATTGGAAAACTTGGCTTTTGAAAAAAAAATCCCCTTTAAATCTTAATAAAAGATTTATAAATTCCAAATCATATTTTTACTGTTAGTTGGGTTAAAGAACGAATGTCGCTCAAAAACATAGTTCACAATAAACCCAACTCACATTTCATCTTATTTCAATCACTAAATATAATTGAAACTTTTAATAATCTAAATTAAAAGATTATTCTTTTCATACGGGGTTAAGAACAGTGTTATTTAAGAAACTATTCACGACAAACCCAAAATCCAATTTATTTAATTTAATTTCAATTAAATATAAACTAATTGGAAAACTTTATTAAATCTAAATTTAATGATTTACTGTAGTTAATAACTAGTTCATTTAAATAAAAATGTATTTTCTAAAATATGTTCCTTTTTCTAAAATATTTTCTAAAATATACTTTTCTAGAATATTCTTTATTGGGATGTGACTCAATCAACAGCCATATATTGCATGTAATCGATAATCATGATAAATAATTGTCAAGCATCCAAATAACACCCAAAGTGGATTCTACACTAAATAATGGGACTAATGTAGATCAAATATTATCTCAACACCCGTGTGGGGTTTCAGCCAACAACAGTACATATAAATAAATGATTGGTTAATAAATTTAACCAATTTCAATTCCTCTAACATGTTGACGATAATGAACAACATGTCATTGTATTCCTAATGCCGAATAAAATATATTTTACTCGTATAAATTTTCTATACATTTTAATGTCTAATAAACTGTAATTTATTTATATGCATTATTGTTGATTGACAAATGAGAAAATTTTCATTTTCTTTATTTGTATGCAGATATTCTTAGCTTTAAATTTTAACAAATAAAATGTCACTTAAATATACATACAATTCTAATGCATGTATTGACCAGTAATATGATTCTTATATTTGCCTATAAGTTCTAATGTATGTTATGCAGATAAAAATGATTTTTATATTTCCGTATAAATTATATTTCAACAAAATGTATAAAAAGTGATACATCCATTTTGTCGACAATTTCATTTTATCAAAGTGGACATTTGTTATAACTCAAATCTAGTTAATAAAAATGCTATGTGTGTTTAATTCTTTTATTTAACAAAATGTCATTTTTATTTTCAACCATCTTAATTTGACAAAATGTACGTTTTTGCTTCAACTAATATATTTGCCAAAGTAAATGTTTTGTTTTCAACTAGTGTAATTTTGACAAAAGTGAATAATTGGTTTCAACTAATGTAAATTAACAAAAGTGAATAATTTATTCTTCAATTCTAATATAACATAAAAGTGTTATATTTTTGTTTCATTCTTTCAATTTACACAAAAATGAGTATTTTTGTCTACTTCTACTTCAATGATAAAAATGAATATTTAGTTATTCATTCTTTAACCATGGCAAAAATGAACATTTTCAATTCATTCCTTTAAAGTGACAAAATGAATGTTTTTATTTTAATAACTTTATTTTGATAGAAACCATGTTTTAATGTAAACAATAAAATGAATATTTTATTTTTCTAAATTTTTTTTACCAAAAAACCAAGTTTTAATGTAAACAATAAAAATGAACTTTTTATTGTAATCTAAATTTTTGACACAACAATTCATAACTAGTTGGCAAATAGATTTGACGTACGTTTTGCTATGTATTCTAATGACAAATAAAATAATATTTTATTTGTTTACATTTTTCTATGGACTCTAATAATATAGAAAGAGCAAATTTTATTTGCTTACAAATTTCAACTTTCTAATCCAATCTTTACAAGTAAAAATGGTATTTTCACTTGTTTACAAATCCTAATGACAAAACGACAATTTTGCATTGACAATTCTAACTCAATATAAATGATATGCTTATTTTGACAATTTTTGATTAAACATAAAAGCCATGATTTATATTGTCAATTTTTATACAACAAAATTGACAATTTATTTCTAACATAACATGGTTTTCAAATGAGTGACATTTCTGACACAAATGAGAACTTTTATTTCAATCTACCAGTTTTGACAAAAATGTTATATTTATTTCAATACTCATGTTTTGACAAAAGCGTTATTTTTATTTCAACTAACAAGTTTGACAGAATGGCTTGTTTTTACTTAAGTAAACAAGTTTGACAAAATGACTTGTTTTTATTTCAATAAACAAGTTTAACAAAATGACTTGTTTTTATTTCAATAAATAAGTTTAACAAAATGACTTGTTTTTATTTCAATAAACAAGTTTAACAAAATGACTTGTCTTTATTTGAATAAACAAGTTTAACAAAATGACTTGTTTTTATTTGAATAAACAAGTTTAACAAAATGACTTGTTTTTATTTCAATAAACAAGTTTAACAAAATGACTTGTTTTTATTAAAAATGTAATTTTTATTTCCAATTAATATGTTTTGACAAAATTTATATTTTCATCTCAACTAGACTATATTAACAAAAGTGAATATGTTTCTTGTTAATCTAAATTTAACCAATGATGTCCCTTTCTTTCACTAATCAAGTTTTAATCAAAAAGGTGATTTTCTATCCAATCCTTATAAATATACAAAAATGTAAATTTTTGTCTAATACTTTTAAATATACAAAAATGTATATCTTTACCTCATTCTTTATAATTACCAAAAATGTATAGTTTGGTCTTATTTAATATAACAAAGATGAATACTTTTAATTCATTCTTTTAAAATGACCAAAACTGGTAATCTTGACTAATTCTTTTGATGTAAACCAAAAATGATGATCTTGTCCAATTCTTTTTTTGTAAACAAAATATGATGATTTTGTCTTCATTCTTTTAGAATAAACAAAATGATATTTTATCACTAATCATTCTTTTGACAAAAATGTTATTCTTATTTCAAAAATCATGTTTTGACCAAAATGTACATTTTTATTTCAATAATCATTCCTTTGAATCTAATCTTTTATTGTATCCATTTGACAATAAAAATTATTCTTTTTGTATTCAAAAAGAATATGACACCAAATATGTTCTTTTTATTTAAAAAAAAAAGAATGACAATAAAAATTATTCTTTTAAAAAAATAAAATAAAGCCATTACATTTTCATTGAATCAAAATAGAGGAGCTTTATAATCTATATCAACATTTATAGATCTAAAATAAAAATATGATTTTTATTTCAGATCCAAATCTAACCAAACACATACCACAACAATCATCATCAGCAGCAAACAACAAATACCGTATCATACATCACAGAATTGAATTTAATTAACATACATATATGTAATTGAAATAACGAAAGATAATTAAATTTTAATTATTTTTGAACAAAGAAATCTCACCGATAGCTTTTACTTCTGAACAACTCAGATCTGGATTTTGACCAAAATCTAATATGCTCTGTTTCAACTCTAGTCTGCTCCATAAGGTAGTGTTTTCTGATACGAATCCTACGCGACTGATTTTGCGAAATTCTGACGTTGTTTGAAAAAGTTACATCATTTTAAATATTAATAACTAATTAAACAATTTGTTTAAGTTAATTATATTTTAATAACACTTAGACTAACGTTGCCTTTGCCATCTTCTTCTTCGTTACAGTCCCTTGACCGAACCCAACTCCAAGCTTAGGGTTCCACCATACTTCCTCCACCACCCCTATGACAAAGATCCGTCGATGTCACCCCAAAGCTCGCGGCATCCTCTACTGTCGACCCTCATATGGTGCAACTCGCACCAATATTGGCTCCACACGGCGACCCTGAAACGCCGCACTTCCAGTACAGAAATCCTCCTCCCTGTTGACCGAGATATCATCACCGCCTTATAGATCTATAGAGTAGGAGATGCTCTATGATTTGCATTTGAGAATTTCTAAAATTAGTTTCAGGATTTGGAGAAAGAGAGAAAAGAAATCGAGGATGGTTCGGCCTTTGATTTGAAGAGGGAGGCGGCTAAGAAGAATACGACGTATAGGGTTATGGTATACCATATTATATATGTGTATTTCTTATTTTAATTTTATTTATTTAATCCATTTAAATCCAAAAATATTCTTTAGGTCGTACGAACTCCAATTCAAACCCAACGAGTGTCGCTCCCAGCTAATAACCCCCTTCCCGGACACAATGGAATATGTTTCATAACCCAGTTCGGCTGTTACGGTATGTTTTTCTTTAAATTAAATTATAAATCATTTATATATTAAATTTAAAAGTACATTTTAAATTACCAGGGCCACATACGGACTCTGAAAATTTCAGAAAAATTATTTCTAGTTATGTTTTGACGATACGGTTCTAACAAGACTAATTTCGTCAAATTCTGAGACCGTTTGAAAAATGGCCATTTTCAAGTCGATTAAATTTGCCGAAACTGACAAAACACGTTTTCCTTGGCCACACTCACATATTAGCTCGAAAATTTCTGGAAAATTATACTTAACAATAATTTGATATTCCGGTTCCAACGAAAGTGGTTTCGTCGAAAACAGAGGTCGTTTGAGAAATGACTATTTTTAAGGCCAATATATTATATTAAAATATATATAAATTCTACAGCAACTTTTCTAAATTTAAAACTGGACATATCTTTCTATTTTCAAGGTGAAATTTCAGTTTCTCAGATTCATTAGAAAGATATGGTTAAACAGATTTAAATATTTTTGGTTTTACTGAAACCCGATTTGTTTTGAATCCTGTACAGTCAGTCAAAGTTCAAATTCAAATTTTCAAACTGCAGCGCTGTTTTAAACTCCTTTTATAATTAAATTGAATTTATTCATTTTAAACTAAATTTTTAGTCGTTATTATTTTAAATATTAAAATCCATTAAAATTTCTAGAATGAAATTTTAAATTAGCCCCAAAATTCCGGGTTGTTACAGCGGCAATTCGCGAATTTCGACCATTTACTTCGAATTGACATTGCGGGAGATCAGACCGTCGGATTCTCCTAAAACCGAAACCGTTGGGTTTGTATCGAAAAGAGCTTTCTAATGGATATTAGAAATTTGAAATCTAAGGGTTGGATTTGGAATTATGTCCAAATCAAATTTGGAAAAGGTCGTAAGTGCAGTTCGATGGTCGTTGATGGAAATCGACTGTACGAGCCTTGATAAAATTATTAAAAATAGTAATAATTTGTGTAAAATCATAATAAATGATTTGTGAAGAATTGGGATGAAAATTTCCATATTTGGAAAGATAAAAATAGTTTTTTATCGAAATGAACTAGAATTATAATTCCATTTATTTTTAAAATAAATAAAGCAGATTTGAAATGGTTTTGAAAGTAACCAGAATTTTCAATAATTGAATTGGAATGGATTTGAATCGAAATTGTCTTTGGAATAATTCGATGTTGGATTTCGTGATGATACAGATATTGTTATGGAAATTTGAAAGATATATCTATATCGTTATTTCCAATACGATATTTGTTGGTCGTAGAATTTGATATTGAATATAAGCCGATATATTTTCTATTCAGAGCCTTGTATTTAATATCAAATGTGATTTGGGTTTGTCGTGAATGGGGTCTTCATTAACACTGTTATTAAGCCCAGTTGAGAAAAGAGGAATATTTTTATTTAGATTTAATGAAGTGTACCAATTAAATAATATTTAATTGGAATTGAATTGGGATTGATTTTTGGGTTCATTGTAAACGGTGTTTTAAATAACACTGGTTCTTTAACCCGATATTTAATGGAATGTGATTTTGGGTTTATCATGAACCGTGTTTTAAATGACATTGGTTCTTTAACCCAGTTAAAGACAGGATGTGATTTCCCAAGTTAAATAATCATTGATATTGATTTTTGGGAAGATTAAAACCAAGTGGAGTTTTAATGAATCTTTAATTTGATTGAAGTGATCGAGAATGGGGTATCACCAGTTTTGCTCCAGGCGATAGTTAAATCTTTAATTAGATTTGAACGTGAAATGGTAATTGAATTTACTAATAACACCGTGGTGTTAGATATGAAGTATGACCAGTTTTACTTCATGGGATGAATAGGTGGGGATTGGGAATTAAAATAAGTGATTACTTCGATAAGGTTCGTTAATCCCGACTAGTTTGAATTGATATTCAAAAGAAGATTAAAGAATAAATTTAAAAAATTTATCTTCGATAAAATTAATCGGAACCTTTCCCAAAGTATAAGAATATTCGTATAGGAGAATATTCTGAATTGGAATGAGGCGTATGTTGTGTTTGTGTAACACTTGTTTATTATATACACGAGTTATTCACAAAGACTGGGTTTATCCGATTCTGAATAACTGATTCAACGTGGTGTCGAGAATGAAGACGGTGGTTGAAGACCAGAGGTCTTCACATCGTTTGGGTGATTATTGATGATCTTGATTGGGCTGTACACCCAAGAGGAGGGAATCAGTTGGTGATCATCCAGACGTACTTGGAGATTGATGGATATGCGAGGTACAAGGTGCCTCCGGTTTCGTTCAGACCCAGAACGGACTTGTAAATGGACTGTGTGTCTGACATTGGATTTTATTCTGTGTTATTGATTTCTATTAAATATATATCTGTTTGGCGGTGGAGAATTTATTCTCTTGCTTAACGCCCTTCTCGGAGATGTACGAGCTCAGAGGTTATATATTGATACCAAACGCATGGAGTGAATTGCATGTGTGACATGCCTAAGTGGAAATATGATCAAGGCTTCTGTTGAAAAGCAGATTCTTGTGGTTGATGATCAAAGCACCGCCTGTGTGGCATAGCTTTGGGTAGCGTTGATTCGCGAGCCTCACACCCCAGTTGTGAACCAGAAAAGGGAGGGGACCTCAGGGAGGGCATGCGTTTCCTTCTAGTGGCGTCAGTGGTTTTACACGCCCTGACAAGTTTGACTTATGTGGTTGTTGTTGTTGCGAGGCGCCTCGGATATATATCGGTGACTGTGTGGAGCCGATGGAGTCATTTGGCTCATTGACACCCCATAGGGTAGGGAAACACAGTGTTCAGGCATTTTAATCCACATCGGTGGACCGGCCCTGACGATCCAAGTGGCAGTTGCACCTGTTCCTGAGACACGGGCTAGAGCGTCTCGAATTCGGTGGAGGACGATCCCTTACCTCGGTTCACCGATGGAAATCCAACTTCCAATACGTGACTTTGCGGTTTTGATTGTAGAGCCTAGTATGGCAACATAGTGGGATGAGGCACTTATGCCGTCTACGATTGATACTCATGATTGAAATTGTTTTGACACTATACACTTATAGTAATAATAAAAGATGAAATTTGTTGTATCAAGCATTCTTTGGCTATTATAATGTAAAACCCTATCCTCCATTTTGTGTTGCATTGTGTGATGGGACCTGGGTCTTATAATAGCTTCATTGTTCTTTATTTAGCATTGCGCTGTTGTTTTATGCACTGGTATTCTTGGGAGGAAACCCGTTCCGCGTTAGAGGCCTCGTCCCTTGATTTACCTAACTTTAAAATAAAGATTAATAACTGTTTTAGTTCTCACACCAGTCACATGACTGACCTGGAGTTTATTGTTTTAACCTAAACTCTGGGTTCCCTTATTTTGACACGGGCAGCTAGTAGTTTTGGTTTTGCTGATTTATATTCACAGGATCCTGATTTACAGTTGGTACGATACTCGGAAAGCTCTGTATCCGTGTATTACCTCTAGTTGTGTTTTGTATTATTTTCCGCTGCGATGTATTTATATGTAATTTAAATCTCTGATATTTTATATGTAATATTTATTCATACTCTATATATTCTTCTATTCTGATGGAATTGTTCTCTGCGTTCCAATTTGTCGTGTTCTCAAAACAACCAGGAGCTTCGAACGGTCTTGGTCGGTTTAGCGATCGATTTGGATCGAGTGAAATTCCTTTTCGTTACTTTTGGTATCAAAGCTTTGGTTTACAAAGCTCAGAGAACAAGACACGTTAGAACCAAACAAAGGAATTCATCAGAGATTGGATTAGTAATTTCCAACGAGAATGACTCGTTAGAGATAGGATTAGTAGTATCCTAGAACGAGTGTGAAGGGTAGTATTTTTGAAATAAAAGTGAAAACAAATTTTGTTTTGAAAATTTAAATCAACTATTCGTATTTGATTATTTATTTTATATTGAATTTGGACAATGCGGTATATAAAGATTTTGCGTATATGTATGTTCCGCGTGTATTAGAAGTTTTAATATATAGGATAGATATAGAATCACACTCTAGTCGCTCGGAGATGGTACTGATGATAGCACGTGCATCATCAGTGTTTATATTCGAGTTTTGAAAGTTTGATGTCTATATATTTCCATTATACTGGTGTGAGAACCAAAATTAGATAGGGCTTACTGTTGTGATTTGGCATCAAAAATCTGATTTTTGGACTATGTATCAAAATTATGTGATTGAAATGATAATCATCTAATTGATTGCTGATTGTGTTGTTTGATTATTGTTTGATTAATTGAATGTTGAACCTATAAACAAATTGAATCAAATAGTGAGTTGTATTGAAAATTTATCGCATATGCATGCATGTACGTGTACTTACATTGAACAGGTCATAGCAAGGAGGCTATAGAAGAGGAATAAAATTGTTTGCCCGACAAATAGGTACATGTTTACAAATTTATTGGGTTTTTGATGATTTTATTAGCCGATTGGCTAGCTGCTTGGCTGTTTCTTTTTCTTTTCGGATTGGTGAGGGCCATGGAAGGCTATTTGAAATAACCCGAAGTCCCCGGTGCAGGGGAGGTTATGGCGAAATTTTTCGGAAATTTAGGGTGTTAGCCAATTTTTTTTGAAAAATTTGAAAAGTCCTTAGAAACTGAAAAGTTGAACAACTTAAGCCATAATGAAAATAATGAAAGTTGAGTTGATTAGTTAAACAACCTTCGGCTTCGTTCCTTTTCGGGGACGAGAAGTTTTAAGTGGAGGAGATTGTAATAACCCGGAAATCTGAGCCAATTTAAAATTTTTATTTTGGCAATTTTAGTGAATTTTGAATATTTAAAATAATTTATTTTAAATAATAGCGACGAGAAATTTATTTTGAATAGAATTAGAACGTATATATTTATATAGATCGTCATTAGAATATAAATAATTATTTATAATTATAAAAGGAATTGAAAATGGTGCGGTAGTTTGAAAATTCGATTTCAAAGTTCAAATGAGTGTACAGGATTCAAAATAAACCAGATTTTGGCAAAACCAAAAATATTAGAATCTAATTGAGAATATCTTTCCAACGAATCCGAAAAATAGCGGGAATCAAAAGTTATGCCCAGTTGAAGATTCAGAATAGTTGCTATGGAATTCTGGCCCTTAAAAATGGAAATTTTGCAAACGACCTCGGTTTTCGACGAAACCACTTTTGTTGGGTCTGTTATGTCAAGTTATTGCTAGATTCCGAAATTCGTAATTTTCTGAATCAATATGTGAGCGTGGTGAAGTAAAACGTGTTTTGTCAATTTCGATCGACCAGAAAATGGCCATTTTTCAAACGGCCTCGGAATTTGACGAAATTAGTTTTGTTAGGACCGTATCGTCAATACAAAGCTAGAAATGTTTTTTCGGGAATTTTTAGAGTCCGTATGTGAACCAGTAAAGTGAAATGTACGTTTTAAATTGAATATATAGATTTAAACTTTAATTTAAACGGAAACTGATCGAAACAATCGAATCATCTTATGATACATATCCCGTTGTGTTCGAAATGGGGGTAATTAGCTAGGGGTGACAGTCAGTGGGTTCGATTCAGGATTTGAATTAAAAGTCAACTTTATGGTATTTAAATAGAATTAAATATATATTTTTAATTTTTCCCTTTATTCTCTTTAGCCTCCCCCCTTCCCGTTATCTTCCCCTTTCAGAAGTCAAAAAAAAACCCCTAGGAACTAAACGCGCCATCGTGCCACCAAGGGAGGCCGCCGACGCCAGTCTCGCCACCCCCTTCCTCCCGCTCCCACTTCCTTCCTCTTCTCTCCACCGCTACGAACCACGAGACCCATTACCCCCCCCCTCAAAACCCGACGTCGCTACCCCCCTTCACCACAGCGCTGCACCACGCCCTCCAGCCCCATCGCACCTCGTCGAAGCACCGCCCTCCTCGTCTGAACGCCGCCTCCAGGCCGCGATGCCTCCTCCTCCCTCCTCTGCCCAGTCAGCCCCCTCCCCTCCCACCCCCCCTCCCCCCGCAAAAGCCCGAGCCCAAAAACCTAATGCCCCAATCAGCCTCCCATCCATCCCACTTTAAAAGTGAGTTTTATTCCTTTTAATTCTATTTATTTATGTGAATAATGATTTGATTTTTATTTTTATATTTTTAGCACATAAAAATTCGATTTCTTATTTATATATTCGACATAGAAAAGGTTTGAATTTTGTTTAATAAAAAGAATAGATTTTTATAGTGTTTTCCTAAACAAAAAGATTTGATTTTACTGTTTGAATGGTTACAAAAAAAGATTGGATTTTTGAAGTATGAAAGATTTCGTTTTTATTCACCTGAAAGATTTTAATTCTATTTACGTGAAAGTTTATATTTTTATGACATGAAAGGTTGGACTTTTGATTTGAAAAAGTTTGATTTTCAAAATAAGAAGAGAATTGAATCTTTATATTAGGAAATTTGAATTTTTATGTTAGAAAAGTTTGAATCTTTATATAGTTGAAATGGTGAAATAAAAATATGATTTTTATATAATGTAGAGAATAAAAATATGATTTTTATATTATAGAGATAATAAAATATGATTTTTACATAAGTAGTGAATCAAAAATATAATTTTTATATAGTGAGAAGAATAAAAATGTGATCTTTAGAATAAAAATGTGATTTTTATAATACGTGTAGCGTATAAAAATATAATTTTTATCTATGTAGTAGCAGTATAAAAATGTGATTTTAATATACATAGCAACAATATAAAAATGTGATTTTTATATAAGTAGTGGCTACGGACAATGAAAGTGACCAAAGGCGACTACAGCGAGGTTTTCTACATATGAAGAGTTGTGGCATTAGGTTTAGCTAATCGGTGAGAACTCCTCACTTTTATTTATTTCTAGTTTGAAATATATAATAGGATGTAGATGGTGCTTAGTAGCACCCGACACCCGTCGTCCACAGACCATGGATGACTTGTTTGTTTGATTGTTGTGTTGTGAAATTTGTTTGTATGATGTGGAATGAAATAAAATATTTTATAGTGGAAAATATTTTATAATTAAAAATATGATTTTTAACGTGTATATGAAATAAATATTTATAAACAAATCGGAGATTTGTTTATATACACTGATTTGATTAATATTGATTGGGACGATAAATTTTACACATCGCCCAACCTCACAAATAAAATATGTGTTTGTTGATTTGAAACCCCACACGGGTATTGGGATGATATTTGATGTACACTAATCCCGATTGTTTAGTTGTATGTCAATCGAAGGGTTGACAGACTGTGTAAGCGTTAATTATTTATATTTAATGCTTATGCAGTTGTGTGGTGCACTCTGGATAATGGATGATTATTTATCGTTGCTATTATATACATGTGTTGTAGAAAATCCATATAATTAACATTATATGGTAATTGATTGGGTCTCATTCCAATATAGAAAATAAATTCATGTGTTTAATTGAAAATAAATTCATGTGTTGAATTGAAAATAAATTCATGTGTTGAATAGAAAATAAATTCATGTGTTGAATTGAAAATAAATTCATGTGTTGAATTGTAAAATATTCACGTATTGAATAAAAGCCATTTTGAATAGATGGACGCCATTTTGACGTAAACGATATTTATATCGATTTTGTTCATTTTTATAATGAATATAGAAAAGGAAGTGATTTCAAAATATAACGTTTTGAAAATATTATCATTTATATATCGATAATGTGGAACATTCAATTTTGATTAGAAATTGAATAGGAAGTTGAAATCGTTTAGAAAACGAATTTAAAACGATTTATAAAATACATTTTAATAGGAAATCGATGAAATATATATTATATATATAATATAATGGCCTGAATAGAACGCCGCGCGGTGGCAGTTCGCGAATTTCGACCATTTACTTCGAATTGACGTTGCGGGAGATCCGACCGTCAGATTCTCCTAAAACCAGAATCGTTGGGTTCGTATCGAAAAGAGCTTTCTAACGGATATTAGAAATTTGAAATCTAACGGTTGGATTTGGAATTATGTCCAAATCAAATTTGGAAAAGGTCGTTGTAAGTGCAGTTCGATGGCCGTTGATGGAAATCGACTGTACGAGCCTTGATAAAATTATTAAAAATAGTAATAATTTGTGTAAAATCATAAGAAATGATTTATGAAGAATTGGGATGAAAATTTCCATATTTGGAAAGTTAAAAATAGATTTTTATCGAAATGAACTAGATTTGAACTAGAATTACAATTCCAGTTATTTTTAAAATAAATAAAGCGGATTTGAAATGGTTTTGAAAGTAACCAGAATTTCCAGTAATTGATTTGGAGTGGATTTGAATCGAAATTGCCTTTGGAATATTTCGATGTTGGATTTCGTGATTATACAGATATTGTTATGAAAATTTGAAAGATATATCTATATCGTTATTTCCAATACGATATTCGTTGGTCGTAGAATTTGATATTGAATATAAGCCGATATATTTTCTATTCAGAGCCTTGTATTTAATATCAAATGTGATTTGGGTTTGTTGTGAATGGTGTCTTCATTAACACTGTTGTTAAGCCCAGTTGAGAAAAGCTTGGATCTTTTTATTTATATTTAGTGAAGTGTACCAATTAAATAATATTTAATTGGAATTGAATTGGGATTGATTTTTGGGTTCATCATAAACGGTTTTTTAAATAACACTGGTTCTTTAACCCGATAATTAATGGAATGTGATTTTAGGTTTATCGTGAACCGTGTTTTAAATGACATTGGTTCTTTAACCCAGTTAAAGACAGGATGTGATTTCCCAAGTTAAATAATCATTGATATTGATTTTTGGGAAGATTAAAACCAAGTGGAGTTTTAATGAATCTTTAATTTGATTGAAGTGATCGAGAATGGGGTATCACCAGTTTTGCTCCAGGCGATAGTTAAATCTTTAATTAGATTCGAACGTGAAATGGTAATCGAATTTACCGATAACACCGTGGTGTTAGATATGAAGTATGACTAGTTTTACTTGTGGGATGAATTGGTTGGGATTGGGAATTAAAATAAGTGATTACTTCGGTAGGGTTCGTTAATCCCGACTAGTTTGAATTGATATCCAAAAGAAGATTAAAGAATAAATTTAAAGAATTTATCTTTGGTAAAATTAATGGGAACCTTTCCTTAAGTATAAGAATATTCGAATAGGGGAATATTCTGAATTGGAATGAGGCGTCTGTTGTGTTTGTGTAACACTTGTTTATTATATACGCGAGTTATTCAGAAAGATCGGGTTTATCCCATTCTGAATAACTGATTCGACATGGTGTCGAGAATGAAGACGGTGGTTGAAGACCGAAGGTCTTCATATCGTTTGGGTGATTACTGACGATCTTGATTGGGTTGTACACCCAAGAGGAGGGAATCAGTTGGTGATCGTCCAGATGTACTTGGAGATCGATGGATATGCAAGGTACAAGGTGCCTCCGGTTTCGTTTAGACCCAGAACGGACTTGTAAATGGACTGTGTGTCTGACATTGGATTTTATTCTTTGTGTTTGATTTCTATTAAATATATATCTGTTTGGCGGTGGGGAATTTATTCTCTTGCTTAACTCCCTTCTCTGAGACGTACGAGCTCAGGGGTTATATATTGATGGATATCAAACGCATGGAGTGAATTGCCTATGTGGCAATATGATCAAGGCTTCTGTTGAAAAGCAGAGTTTGTGGTTGATGATCAAAGCACCGCCTGTGTGACATAGCTTTGGGTAGCGTTGATTTGTGAGCCTCACACCCCGGTTGTGAACCAGAAACGTGAGGGGACCTCAAGGAGGGCATGCGTTTCCTTCTAGCTAGAAGTGGCGTCAGTGGTTTTACACGCCCTGACGAGTTTGACTTTTGTGGTTGTTGCTGTTGTCAGGCGCCTTGGATATATATTGGTGACTGTGTGGAGACGATGGAGTCGTTTGGCTTATTGACACCCATAGGGTGGGGAAACGCAGTGTTCAGGCATTTTAATCCACATCGGTGGACCGGCCCTGACGATCCAAGGGGCAGTTGCGGCTGTTCCTAAGACACGGGCTAGAGCGTCTCGAATTTGGTGGAGGACGATCCCTTGCCTCAGTTCACAGATGGAAATCCAACTTCTAATACGTGACTTTGCGGTTTTGATTGTAGAGCATAGTATGGCGACATAGTGGGATGGGGCACTTATGCCGTCTATGATTGATACTTATGACTGAAATTGTTTTGACACTATACACTTATAGTAATAATAAAAGATGAAATTTAGCGTATCAAGCATTCTTTGGCTATTATAAGGTAAAACCTTATTCTCCAGTTTGTGTTGCATTGTGTGATGGGACCTGGGCCTTATAATAGCTTCATTGTTCTTTATTTAGCATTGCGCTGTTGTTTTATGCACTGGTATTCTTGGGGGGAAACCCGTTCCACGTTAGTGGCGTGGTCCCTTGATTTACCTAACTTTAAAATAAAGATTAATAACTGTTTTAGTTCTCACACCAGTCACATGACTGACCTGGAGTTTATTGTTTTAACCTATACTGTGGGTGCCCTTATTTTAACACGGGTAGCTAGTAGTTTTGGTTTTGCAGATTTATATTCACAGGATCCTGATTTACAGCTGGAACGATACTCGGAAAGCTCTGTATCCGTGTATTCCTTCTAGTTGTGTTTTGTATTATTTTCCGCTGCGATGTATTTAAATGTAATTTAAATCTCTGATATTTTCTGTGTAATATTTATTTGTACTCTGTATATTCTTGTATTCTAATGGAATTGTTGTAATATACAATGAAACGTTCTTCTGTCTGCGTTCCAATTTGTCGTGTTCTCAGAACAATCAGGGGCTTCGAACGGCCTTGGTCGGTTTAGCGATCGATTCGGATCGAGCGAAATTCCTTTTCGTTACTCAGGATTACATGTGTATTTCGAACTGTATGGTTGATCTCTATTAAATATATATCTATTTGGTGGTAGAGAGTTTATTCTCTTTCTTAACACCCTTCTCTAAGATGTACGAGCTTAGAGATTATGTATCGGTAGAAATCAATTGTATGGTGTAGATTGTCGATGCGACATGTTTGTGTTTCCAAAGTTAAATAACCATTAATATTGATTTTTGGGAAGATTAAAACTAAGTGGAGTTTTAATGAATCTTTAATTAGATTGAAATGTGAATTGATAATTTAAATTATCAAATTTGGGAAATGATCGAGAATGGAGTATCACCAGTTTTACTCCTAGCGATAGTTAAATCTTTAATTAGATTTGAACGTGAAATGGTAATTAAATTGACCGAAAACCCCATGGTGCTAGATATAGAGTATGGCTAGTTTTGCTCCATGGGATGAGTAGGTTAGGATTGGGAAATTAAACAAATGATTACTTCGGTAAGGTGCACTAATCCCGACTAGTTTGGATAAACCTTTATTTGGTTTGAATTGATATCCAAAGGAAGATCAAAGAATAAATTTTAAAGAATTTATCTTTGATAAAATAATGGGAAACTTTCCCAAAGGATAAGAATATTTAAATAAAAGAATATTCAGAATTGGAATGAGGCATATGTTGTGTTTCTATAACACTTGCTTATTATATACGCGAGTTATTCGGAAAGGCCAGGTTTATACCCATTCTGAATAACTGATTCGACGATAAGTCGACGATGAAGACGGTGGTTGAAGACCAGAGGTCTTCACATCGTTTGGATGATTACTGATGTCTTGATTGCGCTGTACACCCAAGATAAGGTAATAAGTGGTGATCGTCCACGGATATGTGAGGACCTCTCTTCCATATTGGACATATGGAACGAGGAATAAGGTGCCTCCGGTTTCGTTCAGACCTAGAATAAACTTGTAAATGGTCTATGTGTCTGACATTGGAATTTATTCTGTGTTGATTGATCTCTATTAAATATATATCTGTTTGGCGATGGAGAATTTATTCTATTGCTTAACGCCCTTCTCTGAGAAGTATCAGCTCAGAGGTTATATATCGATAGACATCAGTCGCATGTTGTGATTTTCCTGTGTGGCATGCCTGAGTGGCAAATGATCAAGGCTTCTGTTGAAAAGCAGAGTCTTGTGGTTGATGATCAAAGCACAGCCTTAAATGGCATAGCTTTGTGTATAGCGTTAATTCGCGAGCCTCACACCTCGGTATGAGTTAAAAATGGGATAAGGGACCCAAGGAGAACATGGCGTTTATTTCTATCTATGGGTGGTGTCAGGGTTTTGCAAGCCCAGACATTTATATTATTTTTACCTTTGTGGTTGTTGGAATGCGAGGCGCCTCGATTATATCGGTCTCTACGGAGCTAATGGATAGGTCCAATAGAACTGGAAAACGTGTGTTTAGGAATACTAATCCACTAACATAAGTGTGAACCAGCCTTGGACGATCCAGGGGTTTCCCAGAGTGTGCAGCCCCGAGACATTTGCTAGAGTGTCTCAAAGCGGAAAGGAGTACATCCCTTGCCTAGACTCATGACGGAAATCCAATTTTCAATATGTGACATTTTGGTTTTGATTGTAGAGCCTAGTATTGGCGACATAGTAGCATGGGATACTATGCCATCTTTGATTGATTCATTTATATTTGAAGTTGTTTTCATACACTTTACATTGTAATAGTATCAAAATGAGTGGTTTTAAACGTACCAAGCATGTTTGGCTATTATAAGAGAAAACCTTATCCTTCGGCTTGCGTTGCATTATGTGATGGGACCTAGGTCTTATAATAACTTCATTTTTCCAAAAAGCATTGCGCTGTTTGTTTTATATACTGGTATTCTTGGGAGGAAACATGTTCCCTGTTATACGGCGTGGTCCCTTGATTCACTGTATTTTAAAGTAAAGTTTTAAATAACTGTTTTAGTTCTCACACCAGTCACATGACTGACCTGGAGTTTATTGTTTTAACCTAAACTCTGGGTGCCCCTATTTTCCACACTTGCAGCCAGTAGTTTGGTTTGTAGATTTATATTCATAGGATCCTGGTTTACAGCTGGAACGATATTCGGAAAGCTCTGTATCCGTTTATCTCTTTCAGTTGTGTTTTTGTGTTATTTTCCACTGCATTGTAATTTGTAAATCTCTGTCATTTACCAAACGTATATTATTTTTTCATACTCTGTATATTCTTGTACTGTGATGTAAAATGTTGTAATAGCAATGAAATGTTCTTCCTTTCGTGTTCTGATTTGTCATGTTCTCAGAAAATCCGTTCTTTCTCTTCTCATCGGAGACCGGGGAAGTTTGGGTCGTTACACGTGGTATTAGAGCTTTGGTTTACAGAGCTCGAGAACAAGGCATGTTATAACCAATGAAAGAATTCATCAGAGATTGGATTAGTAATATCCAGTGAGAATGACTCGTTAGGGATAGGATCAGTAGTATCCTAGAACGAGTGTGAAGAGTAGTGTTTTTAAAATAAAAATGAAAACAAATTTGGTTTTGAAATTTTAAATCATATTATACGTATTGGAATATTTATTTTATATTGAATTTGGACAATAGAGTATATAAAGATTTTGCATATACGCCTTGCATACGTATATTCAAAGTTTTAATATACTGGATAGATATAGAAGCGCATTCTAGTTGCCCGGGGATAATTCTGATGATGATGCATCATCATTAGTATTTGTGTTCGAGTTTCGAAAGTGGGATATCTATATATTTCCAATTGACCGGTGTGAGAAACAAAACTAGATAGGGTCTATTGTTGTGACTTGGCATCAAAAATGGATTTTTATACATATAGAAAAATTATGAATCTGAAAAGATAATAAACTAATTGGTTGCTGGTTGTGTTATTTGATTATTGGTTTGATTAATTAAAATTTTGAACCATTAAGCAAAATTGAATCAAATATTGTACTGAGTTGGAAATTGTTTAGGAATGCATACATGTATATATGCACAATGTTGAACAGGTTGTGGATAAACTGCTAAGAAGAGAAATAAAATTCTATGCTCGAAAAATAGGTATGTGTTTACTAGTTTTCTTCTTCTTTTAAAGATTTATGAGCCTAAGGCTGGCCGTTTGGCATTTTTCTTCTTCTTTTAAAGATTTATGAGCCTAAGGCTGGCCGCTTGGCATTTTTCTTCTTCTATTAAAGATTTATGAGCCTAAGGTTGGCCGCTTGGTACTTTTCTTCTTATTTTAAAAATTTATGAGCTTAAGGCTGGTCGCTTGGCATTTTTCTTCTTCTTTTAAAGATTTATGAGCCTAAGGCTGGACGCTTGGCATTTTCCTTTTTTTTTTAAGATTTTGTGAGCCTAAGGCTGGCTGTTTGGCATTCTCTTTTTCTTTTGGATGAATGAGGGCCCTGTGAGACAAGTTGGGTTTTAAATGTCTCCCCGTACAAAGAAGGTTACGGTGAAATTTTTCAAAATTTTAGGGTGTTAGCCAAATTTTTGAAGAATTTGAAAATTCTTAGAAACTGAAAAGTTGAAGAATGAAAGCCAAACTGAAATTTGAGTTGATTAGTTAAACAACTTTTAGCTCTGTTCCTTTTCGAGGACAAAAAGATTTTAAGTGGGGGAGATTGTAACAACCCATAAAATCAGAACTAATTTAAAATTTTTATTTTGGCAATTTTATTGAATTTTGAATATTTAAAATGACTTATTTTAAATAATAATGATAAGAAATCTATTTTGAATAGAATTAGATTATATAAATTTATTTAAATCGAAGTTAGAATATGAATATTTATTTTAAATATAAATGGAATTGGAAATGGCGCAATAGTTTGAAAATTCGATTTCAAATTTCAAATAAATGTACAGGATTCAAAATAAACTGGATTTTGGTGAAAACAGAAATATTTGTGTAACGACCGGGAATTTCGCTCGATCTGAATCAGTCGCTAAACCGATCAAGACCGTTCGAAACGCCTGATTGTTTTGAGAACACGACAAAATAGAACGCAGGTAGAAGAACATTTCATTATATATTACAACAATTCCATCAGAATACAAGAATATACAGAGTAAGGATAAATATTACACAGAAAAATAAAAGAGATTTAAGTTACATTACATAGCAGTGGAAAATAATACAATACACAACTAGAAGTAATACACGGATACAGAGCTTTCCGTGTATCGTTCCAGTTGTAAACCAGGATCCTGTGAATATAAATCTGCAAAACCAAAACTACTAGCTGCCCGTGTCGAAAGTAAGGGCACCCAGAGATTAGGTTAAACCAATAAACTCTAGGTCAGTCATGTGATTGGTGTGAGAACTAAAACAGTTATCAATCTTTATATTAAAGTTAGATAAATCAAGGGACCACGCCGTATAACACGGAATGGGTTTCCTCCCAAGAATACCAGTGCATAAAACAACATCGCAATGCTAAATAAAGAAAAATGAAGCCATTATAAGACCCAGGTCCCATCACACAATGCAACACAAACCAGAGGATAGGGTTTTCCGTTATAATAGCCAAAACATGCTTGATACGTTTAAAACAAATCATTTGATACTATAGTAGGTGTATAGTGTCAAAAGAACTTCAAATATAAATGTATCAATCCTAGACGACATGGGTACCATATATCATGTTGCCATACTAGGCTCTACAATCAAAACCGCAAAGTCATGTATTAGGAAATTGGATTTCCGTCTGTGAACCGAGGCCAGGGATTGTCCTCACCGTTTCGAGACAATCTAGCCTACCATGTCTTAGGAACATCCGCAACTGCACCTTGGATCGTCAGGGCCGGTCCATCGATGTGGATTAAAATGACTGAACACTACGTTTCCCCACCCTATGGGGCGCAAATGAGCCAACGAATGACTCCATCGGCTTCACATAGTCACCGATAAATCCGAGGCGCCTCGCAACAGCAACAACCACATAAGTCAAACTCATCAGGGCGTGTAAAACCACTAACGCCACTTCTAGCTAGAAAGAAACGCATGTCCTCCCTGAAGTCCTCTCCCATTTCTGGTTCACAACCGGGGTGTGAGGCTCGCGAATTAACGCTACGCAAAGCTATGCCACACAAGTTGTGCTTTGATCATTAACCACAAGACTCTGCTTTTCAACAGAAGCCTTGATCAATTACATCTTAGCATGCCACACAGGCAGACCACTCTATGCAACCGATATCAGTCACACAGAATGAAATCCAATGTCAGACACACAGTCCATCTACAAGTCCGTTCTGGGTCTGAACGAAACCGGAGGCACCTAGTGCCCCGCATATCCATCGATCTCCAAGTATGTCTAGACGACCAATAACTGATTCCCTCCTCTTGGGTGTACGGCCCAATCAAGATCATCAGTAACCACCCAAACGATGTGAAGACCTCCGCTGTTGAACTTCTGCGTTGACTGCTAAGGGAGAAAGGGGGAAGAGAGTATAGGGGTTTTATAATATTTTATATATTTTATTATATTTAACTTTCAAAAAGCAACTTTCTATTTTGAACTCGAAATCGAACTCATCGACTATCGTCCCTAGCGTATACTCTGAACACAATAGGGTACATTACATAGGCCAATTCGATCGTTACGATCAGTTTTCGTTAGATTTAAAGTATTAATCCATATATATTCAGTTTAAACGCACATTTCAATTTACCGGGGCCACATACGAACTCTAAAAATTCCACAAAAATTATTTCTAGCTTCGTATTGACGATATGGTCCTAACAAAACTAGTTTCGTCGAATTCTGAGACCATTTGAAAAATAGCCATTTTCCAGTCGATTAAAATCAATTGAAACCAGTCAAACGCGTTTTCCTTTGCCACGCTCACATATTGATTTGAAAAATTACGAATTTTGAAACCTAGCAATAATTTGACACTGCGGATCCAACAAAAGTGGTTTCATCGAAAACCGAGGTCGTTTGCAAAATGACTATTTTCAAGGGCCTGAATTCCATAGCGACTATTCTGAATTTTCAACTGGACGTATATTTTGATTACCTTATGAAATTTTGATTTCCCAGATTCGTTGGAAAGATATTCTCAATTAGATTCTAATATTTTTGGTTTCACTAAAATCCGGTTTATTTTGCACCCGGTACATTAATTTGAAATTTGAAATTGAATTGTCGAACTACCGCGCCATTTTCAATTCCTTTTATATTTATAAATAAATATTTATATTCTAACGACGACGTATATAAATATATACGTTCTATTTCTATTCAAAAAAAATTCTCGTCGTTATTATTTAAAATAATCTATTTTAAATATTCAAAATTGCCAAAATAAAATTTTTAAATTGGCTCGGATTTCCGGGTTATTACAATCTCCCCCACTTAAAACTTTTCGTCCTCGGAAAGGAACGAAGCCGAAAGTTGTTTAACTAATCAACTCAACTTACATAATTTTCATTACGGTTTAAGTTCTTCAACTTTTCAGTTTGTAAGAACTTTTCAAATTTTTTAAAAATTTGGCTATCACCTTAAATTTTCGAAAAATTTCGCCATAACCTCCCCTGCACCAGGGACTTCGGGATATTTCATATAGCCTCCCATGGCCTTCTTCAATCCAAAAGAAAAAGAAAAAGTCAATCGTCTCATAAAATCATCATCACCCAAACAAAACAGTAAATTATGGTAAACATGTATCTATTTGTTGGGCAAACAATTTTATTCTTTTGCTCTAGCCTCCTTGCTATGACCTATTCAATGTAAGTACATGTACATGCATGCAAATGCGACTAATTTTCAATACAATTCACTATTTGATACAATTTGGCTATAGGGTACAAATTTTAATTAATCAACCAATAATCAACAACACAACCATCAATCAATTAGTTGATTAGCTTTTCAAATTCATAACTTTGATACATAGTCAAAAAATCAGATTTTTGATGCCAAATCACAGCAATAAGCCCTATCTAGTTTCGGTTCTCACACCAGTAAATTGGAAATATATAGAAATCTCACTTTCGAAACTCGAAAATAGATACTGGCGATGGTGCCCCGTCACCAGAATTATCCCCGGGCAACTAGAGTATGATTCTATAACTATCCAGTACATTAAAACTTCGTATACACGCTAGCTAGGCGCATATGCAAAATCTTTATATATATCGGATGGTCCAAATCAATTTAAAATAAATTTTCAAATACGTATAGAACGATTTAAATTTTCAAAACATAATTTGTTTTCATTTTTATTTCAAAAACACTACTCTTCACACTCGTTCTAGGATACTACTGATCCCATCTCTAACGAGTCATTCTCATTGGATATTACTAATCCAATTTCTGATGAATTCTTTCGTATGGTTCTAATGTGCCTTGTTCTCCGAGCTCTGTAGACCAAAGCTCTGATACCACGATGTAACGATCGGGAATTTCGCTCGATCCGAATCAGTCGCTAAACCGATCAAGACCGTTCGAAACGCCTGATTGTTTTGAGAACACGACAAAATAGAACGCAGACAGAAGAACATTTCATTGTATATTACAACAATTCCATCAGAATACAAGAATATACAGAGTAAGGATAAATATTATGCAGAAAAATATCAGAGATTTAAGTTACATTACATAGCAGCGGAAAATAATACAATACACAACTAGAAGTAATACACGGATACAGAGCTTTCCGAGTATCGTTCCAGCTGTAAACTAGGATCCTATAAATATAAATATGCAAAACCAAAACTACTAGCTGCCCGTGTCGAAAATAAGGTCACCCAGAGGTTAGGTTAAAACAATAAACTCCAGGTCAGTCATGTGACTGGTGTGAGAATTAAAACAGTTATCAATCTTTATTTTAAAGTTAGATAAATCAAGGGACCACGCCGTATAACACGGAACGGGTTTCCTCCCAAGAATACCAGTGCATAAAACAACAGCACAATGCTAAATAAAGAAAAATGAAGCTATTATAAGACTCAGGTCCCATCACACAATGCAACACAAACCAGAGGATAGGGTTTTCCCTTATAATAGCCAAAACATGCTTGATACGTTCAAAACAAATCATTTGATACTATAATAGGTGTATAGTGTCAAAACAACTTCAAATATAAATGTATCAATCCTATACGGCACGGGTACCATATATCATGTCGCCATACTAGGCTCTATAATCAAAACCGCAAAGTCACGTATTTGGAAATTGGATTTCCGTCTGTGAACCGAGGCCAGGGATCGTCCTCACCGTTTCGAGACAATCTAGCCTACCATGTCTCAGGAACAACTGCAACTGCACCTTGGATCGTCAGGGCCGGTCCACCGATGTGGATTAAAATGCCTGAACACTACGTTTCCCCACCCTATGGGGGCGCAAATGAGCCAACGAATGACTCCATCGGCTTTATATAGTCACCGATAAATCTGCGGCGCCTCGCAACAGCAACAACCACATAAGTCAAACTCGTCAGGGCGTGTAAAACCACTGACGCCACTTCTAGCTAGAAAGAAACGCATGTCCTCCCTGAAGTCCTCTCCCGTTTCTGGTTCACAACCGGGGTGTGAGGCTCGCGAATCAATGCTACACAAAGCTATGCCACACAGGACGTGCTTTGATCATCAACCATAAGACTCTGCTTTTCAACAGAAGCCTTGATCATTTGCATCTTAGCATGCCACATAGGCAGACCACTCAATGCAACCGATATCAGTCACACAGAATGAAATCCAATGTCAGACACACAATCCATCTACAAGTCGGTTCTGGGTCTGAACGAAACCGGAGGCACCTAGTGCCCCGCATATCCATCGATCTCCAAGTACGTCTGGACGACCACTAACTGATTCCCTCCTCTTGGGTGTACGGCCCAATCAAGATCATCAGTAACCACCCAAATGACGTGAAGACCTCCGGTCTTCGACCACCATCTTCATCTTCGACTTATCGTCGTATCAGTTATTCAGGATGGGATAAACCTGGTCTTTCTGAATAACTCGCGTATATAATAAACAAGTGTTACACAAACACAGCATACGCCTCATTCCAATTCATCAGTCACTAACCGTAAATTAGTAAGAGAACAATTCCCCAAATATTAACCCCGAAGGCCGAAACCAACATCAGATCAATACCCAGGAAACCATTCTTCTTAGCCAACCTACAGTTAGTTTCTAAATTTCAAATTCTTAGGGTGGTTCCCATTAATTTTATCAAATATAAATTCTTTTAAATTTATTCTTTAATCTTCCTTTGAATATCACTTCAAACTAGTCGGGATTAGCGAACCACACCGAAGTAATTATTTATTTTATTTCCCAATCCCAACCTATATATATCCCATGAAGTAAAACTGGTCATACTTCATATCTAACACCACGGTGTTATCGGTAAATTCAATTACCATTTCACATTCAAATCTAGTTGAAGATTTAACTACCGCCTGGAGTAAAACTGGTGATACTTTATTCTCTTCCTTTTCAATCTAATTAAAGATTCATTAAAACTCCACTTAGTTTTAATCTTTAACTGGGTTAAAGAATCAGTGTCATTTAAAACACGGTTCACGATAAACCCCAAAATCACATCACATTTCAATCAGTCCCTAACCGTAAATTAGCAAGTGAGCAATTCCCTAAGTATTAACCCCGAAGGCCGAAACCAACATTAGATCAATACCCTAGAAACCATTCAACTTAACTAATCTCCAGTTTGGTTTCTGATTTTCTTAAATCTTTTGGGTCTAAGAACAGTATTATTGAAGATACCGTTCACGACAACCCAAAATGACAATTCCATTGATTATCGGGTTAAAGAACAAGTGTTATTTAAAACACCATTCACGATAAACCCAAATCACATTTGATATTAAATAGAAGGCTATGAAGAGAAAATATATCGGCTTATATTCAATATCAAATTCTACGACCAACAAATATCGTATTGGAAATAACGTTATAAATATATATTTCAAATTTCCAGAACAATATCTGTATAATCATGAAATCCAACATCGAAATAATCCAAAGACAATTTCAATTCAAATCCATTCCAATTCAATTATTGGAAATCCTGGTCGCTTTTAAAACCATTTCAAATTCAATTTATTTATTTCGAAACCAAATTGATTTTAACTCTAGTTCAAAACTAGTTCATTTTGACAAAAACCCATTTTTATCTTTTCAAATATGGAGTTTTCACCCCAATTCTTCACAAATCATTTCTTATGATTTTACACAAATTATTACTATTTTTAATAATTTTATCAAGGCCCGTACAGTCGATTTCCATCAACAGCCATCGAACTGCACTTATAGCGACCTTTTCCAAATTTGATTCGGACATAATTCCAAATCCAACCGTTAGATTTCTAATTTCATACATTCATTACAAAGCACTTTTTGATACGAACCCAACGGTTCCGGTTTTAGGAGAATCTGACGGTCGGATCTCCCGTAATATCCATTCGAAGTCAAACGTCGAAATTCATGAACTGCCGCAGCGCGGCGCGTTCTATTCAGGCCATTATATATATATATATATATATATAATATATATTATATATATTTCATCGATTTCCTTTTAAAACGTATTTTATAAATCGTTTCAAATTCGTTTTTGAAACGATTTCAGCATCTTATTCGATTTCAAATCAAAATTGAATTTTCCTTTATAAATTCCTTTTTACATTCATTTCTATTTGATTTCAATTCAATTTCAATTCGATTTCAATTCGATTCAATTCAATTTCAATTCGTTTTGAAATCTATTCAATTCAATTCCAATTCGATTTCAATTCGATTCAATTCAATTTCAATTCGATTTGAATTCATTTTCTATTCAATTTAATTCGAATTCATTTTATATTCAATTCAATTCGAATTCTATTCTATTCAATTTCAATTCGAATTCATTTCTAAATATTCGATTTTGAAATCACTTTCAATATTCATTATAAAATCGACAAAATTCCCATTCGTGTTAAAATGGCGTGTGACTACTTAACACGGCTTCGCATTTCTATTTTCAAATATTCTATTTCAAATATTTCTTTTTCAAATATTTCTGTTCAAATATTTCTTTTCGAAATATTTCTATTCAAATATTCCTTTTTCAAATATTCTATTCAAATATTTCTTTTTCAAAACTGGAATGAGGCCCAATCAGTTACCATATAATGTTAATTATATGGATTTTCTACAACACACGTATATAACAGCAACAATAAATCATCAACCATCATCCAAAGTGCGTTCTACACTATAAGCATCAAATATAAATATTTAACGCTTATAACAGTCTGTCAATCAATCGATCGACATACAACTAATTATTGGGATTAGTGTATGTCATATATCATCCCAATATCCGTGTGGGGTTTCAATCAATCAAACACAGATTTTATTTATGCAGTTGGGCGATGTGTAAAATTTATCGTCCCAATCAATATCAGTCAAATCAGTGTATATAAACAAATCGTCCGATTCGTTTATAAATACTTATTTTATATACATGTTAAAAATTATATTTTTAAATATAAAAATATTTTTATTTCAATCCATATCACACAACCAACTACACATCAAAATCAAACAAACAAACAAACAAGCCATCCATGGTCTGTGGACGACGGGTGTCGGGTGCTACTAAACACCATCTGCATCCTAGTATATATTTCAACTAGAAAAATAAATAAAAGGTGAGGAGTTCTCACAGAGGGTTCCACTCCGTCGTGCATTACTGTTGAACTTCTGGACCCTTTGGACCTGTCTGAAATTCCAATGCAATCTTTGTCCCGCTGTTCATAATAAAAATTATATTTTTATTACTTCTTTTCAATAAATAAAAATCATATTTTTTTCTACTTCATATGTATTTACAACGCTTCTTTCAATAAAAAAATTATATTTTTACATTTCTACTTCATATATAAAGATCGAATTTTTATATTGTTCCATGCACATAAAAGAATATATTTTATATCGCTATCATATATAAAAATCTATACTTTCTCTATATATAAAAATATAACCTTTTCATATTTAAAAATATAACCTTTATGATATTAAAAATCATAACTTTAAAGCATTAAAAATCTAAACTTTTCACATCGTTAAAAAAAATCATTTCTTTATGCCATGAAAGATCATATCTATATACGAATAAAAACTATAACATTAAACAAATAAAAATTCAGATTATTCCATTAAATTAACATCAAAAACTCACTGTAGAAGGGCGCCAGAGGTCTGCAGTGGTCGCCGGAGGTGGATCACTGACCAGTGGCGACTCTGGAAAGGGCAGCGGTGGTTCCCATTCGTGTTTGGGTGGCACGGGTTTCTTGGACGAGGAAGGGGAGAGAAACGAGGGCGGAGGGGTTATGTCAGGCGGAGGTGGATCCTTGCCGGGGGGCGGCGGCTACAGGGGTTGGGTTGCGGCGACATATTTGGTGTTGCGGTGGGGTTTGAGGGCTCGTCGATCGCAGGGGGTGGGCTGATTGGGGAGGCCGATGGTGAGGAGGAGGAGGGTGGCGCAGCGCCTGAGGGGGGTGCGGTGGTGGTGAGGGGCGGCTGTCGATCGATTTGGTTGTCCCCCCCTTTTTTTATTTTACTTCTGCGTTGACTGTTAAGGGAGAAAGGGGGAAGAGAGTATAGGGGTTTTATGGTATTTTATATATTTTATTATATTTAACTTTAAAAAAGTAACTTTCTATTTCGAACTCGAAATCAAACTCACCGACTGTCGTCCCTTGCGTATTACCCCCACTACGAACACAATAGGATATGTTACATAGGCCAATTCGATCGTTACGATCAGTTTTCGTAAGATTTAAAGTATTAATCCACATATATTCAGTTTAAATGCACATTTCAATTTACCGAGGCCACATACGAACTCTAAATATTCCAGAAAAATTATTTCTAGCTTCGTATTGACGATACGGTCCTAACTGAACTAGTTTCGTCGAATTCTGAGACCATTTGAAAAATAGCCATTTTCCCGTCGATTAAAATTAACTGAAACCGGTCAAATGCGTTTTCCTTTGCCACGCTCACATATTGATTCGAAAAATTACGAATTTTGAAACCTAGCAATAATTTGACACTGCGGATCCAACAAAAGTGGTTTCGTGGAAAACCGAGGTCGTTTGCAAAATGACTATTTTCAATGGCCTGAATTCCATAGCGACTATTCTGAATTTTCAACTGGACGTATCTTTTGATTCCCGCTATGAAATTTTGATTTCCCGGATTCGTTGGAATGGTATTCTCAATTAGATTCTAATATTTTTGGTTTCACTAAAATCCGGTTTATTTTGCACCCGGTACATTCATTTGAAATTTGAAATTGAATTATCGAACTACCGCGCCATTTTCAATTCCTTTTATATTTATAAATAAATATTTATATTCTAATGACGACGTACATACACGTTCTAATTCTATTCAAAAAAAAATTCTCGTCGTTTTTATTTAAAATAATCTATTTAAAATAATTAAAATTCATCAAAATTGCCAAAATAAAAATTTTAAATTGGCTCGGATTTCCGGGTTATTACAATTTGAATCTGTTCGGAAATATATTTCCAACGAATCCGAAAAATTCAGATTCCATAGCGGGAATAAAAAGTTATGTCCCGCTGAAAATTCAGAATAGTCGCTATGGAAATATAGCCCTTAAAAATAGCGATTTTGCCAATGACCTCCGTTTTCGACGAAACCACTTTGGCTGAATCCGAAATGTCAAATTATTGCTAGATTCCAATTTTCATAATTTTTGGAATCAATATGTGAGCGTGGTGGGATTAAACACGTTTGGCACTTTCAATTTGAATTTAATCGACTGGTAAATGACCGTTTTTCAAACAATCTCCAAATTTGACGAAATTAGTTTTGTTAGGACCATAACGTCAATACATACCCAAATTTATTTTTCTGAAATTTTAGGAGTCAATATGTGGCCCCGGTAAATTAAAATGTATGTTGAAATCAATTTTGAACGTTATATTAACTTATATTTTAATTTTAACGAAAACTGATCAGAACTGTCGAATTGGCTTACTGGACATATCTCATTGTGTTCAGAATGGGGGTAATTAGCCAAGGGTGACAGTCGTTGGGTTTGAATTGGGGTTTCGAATGAAAAAGTGACTTTATAGAAAATTAAATTAATTATATATATATATATGTATATTATATCCTTGCCTCTCTCTCTCTCTCTTCATACCATAGTCAACCCGTCGATTAAAAGAAATAAAAACAAAACAAAAACCCAAATCGCGATCTGCGCCGCCATCCACCGTCGGCCCCCGCCCCCCTCTCCACCAAAGTGCGCCCCCGCTCCGCTCCCTTCCAACGATCCCCCTCCCCAAACCAGCCGCCACCGTCCTTTCTTTCTCTCTCTTCTCAAAAAACCCCACACCCCTTTCCACCACTGAAAACAACCGCCTACCCCACTGTTCCGGCCAGCAGGCGCGCACCCCCTTCCCCTTCCAATCGACGGCAACAGCAGCCCCCTCCCACCTCAGAGAAAAATCAATTTTTACAGTAATTTTTTTATGAATAATAACATAGTTAAATTTGTTTTTAATTTATATAAAACATTATTTAAAAATTAGTTTTATTTGTAGAAAACATATTATTAAAATTTTGATTTTAAATATATATAACATTGTCTAAAAATGCGATCTTTATATGTTTATCAATGGAATAAAAAATCGATCTTTATATTTATGAAGTTGCGGTATATAAATATGGTTTTAGAACAAAGATTTAATTTTTTATAAATATGGTTTTAGATTAAAAATATGACTTTTAGGAATGTTTTAAATGAAAATTTTGTTTTTTATTTATATAATAGCGTAATAAAAATATGATTTTTATTATATGTGTAGTGATATAAAAATACGATTTTTGTATGAATGATTTTAAAATAAAATTATGGTTTTTATACAAATGGTATGAATATAAAAAAATCTGATCTTTATAGTGTAAACATCGAAATAAAAATATGGTTTTAACTATTATAACATAGGATAAAAATGTGATTTTTATCTATATAGTAGCGCTATAAAAATGTGATTTTATATATATGAAAGCGATTTAAAAATGTGAACTTTAACATAAACATCATATTAAAAATGTGATTTTTACTATGAACAGCGTGAAAAAGACAGCGTTGGAATTTCCAGCAAATCCAAACTGTTCGGAAATTTAGAAATAAAACTGGCGGAGTGGAAACCCAAGGTGAGAACATCTCACTTTAATTTTATCTTCTAGTTAAAACATATACTAGGATACAGAAGGTGCTTAGCAGCACCCAACACCTGTCGTCCACAGACGATGGACGACTTGTTTGATTTGATTGTTCTGTGGAAATTGATTGTGATGTGTAATGGAAAATATTCATGTGTTGAAATAAAATATTTTATAGTTAAAAATATAATTTTTAACAAGTATATGAATAAAATATAAATTCATTTACAAATCAAACGATTTGTTTATGTACGCACATTTGACTGAAATGGATTGGGACGATATATTTTACACATCGCCCAACTACACAAATAATAATCAGTTTTAGTTGTTTGAAAACCCCACACGGGTATTGGGATGAAATTGGACATACACTAATCCTAATATTTAGTTGTATGTTAATCGAATGGTTGACAGGCTGTTGTAAGCATTAATTATTCATATTTAATGCTTATGCAGTTGTGTAATGCACTCTAGATGATGCTTGACTTGTGTTTGATTACTGTTGTGTACATGAGTGTATGAAATCCATATAAATAAAATTATATGGTAATTGGTTGTGTTTGATTCCAATTCAGAAAGAACGAATGTTTTAAATTGACGAATGTAGAACATTTTAAAATTACAAATATTTTAAAATAATATTCAGTAATGGATCAGAATATGATTTTGATGTCTGATTTGGGATGGACATGAAAATATTTAAATATATAAAGCCGTGTTGATTAGATTAACGCCATTTTTGATGTGAACGATATTTATATCTATTTTATTCATTTTTAAAATGAATATTTAAAAGGAAGTGATTTCAAAATCTAATGTTTTGAAAATATTATCATTTATATATTAAGGATATGGAATATTCAATTTTGATTTGAAATTGAATTTGTAGTTGAAATCATTTTGGAAACGAATTTAAAACGATTTATAAAAAAGGTTTTAAATGGAAATCAACAAAATATATATAATATATATATTTAATGGCCTGAATAGAATGCGCCGCGCTGCAGTAGTTCACGAATTTCGAGCATTGACTTCGAATTGACATTATGGGAGATCCGACCGTCGGATTCTCCTAAAACCAGAACCGTTGGGTTCGTATCGAAAAGAGCTTTCAACCTGATATAAGGAATTTGAAATCTAACAATTGGATTTGGAATTATGTTCAAATCAAATTTGGAAAAGGTCGATGTAAGTGCAGTTCGATCAACGTTTATGGAAATCGACTGTACGAGCCTTGATAAAATTATTAAAAATATCAGTAATTTGTGTAAAATCATAGTAAATGATTTGGAAAGAATTGGGATGAAAAATTCCCTATTTGAAAAAATAAAAATATATTTTTATCGAAATGAACTAGTTATGAACTAGAATTATAAATCCAATATTTTTAATTAAATAAATTGAATTTGAAATGGTTTGAAAAATAACCAGGATTTCCAATATATGAATTGGAGTGGATTTGAATCAAAATTATCTTCGGGATATTTTGATATTGGATTCCGTGATTATACAGATATTGTGGAGGAATTTTGAAGATATATATATATATCGTTATTCCCAATATGATATTTGTTGATTTCAGAATTTGATATTGAATATAAGCCGATATAATTTCTATTCAGAGCCTTGTATTTAATATTGAATTGGATTTTGGGTTTGTCATGAACTGTATTTTAAATGACACCGTTCTTAAACCCAGTGTGAAAATAATAAATCTTTTAATTAAGATTTAAAGAAGAATTACTAATTAATTAACATTAAATTGGAATTGAAAATGGAATGTGAATTGAGTTTATTGTGAACTGTGTTTTTAACGACATTCGTTCTTTAACCCGATTTACAGTGAAATGTGATTTGAAATTTATAAATCTTTTTATTAAGATTTAACGGGAATTTTCCAAAGTAATGTTTTCCAATTTAATATATTAAATTGGAATTGAATGGAATTCGATTTGATAATAATCGAAGTGAACTTCTGTAGAGGAAGACTGTTAATACATATGGAATTTAAAAGACTTTGTTTTTATTCCATTTATATTATTGGTCAGATATGGAAATTGATATCGATTATATATTGATTTGTTTTCCCATGAAGATTCCATTTTTATGGAAGAGGATTTGGGTTTATCGTGAACTGTGTTTTAAATGACATTAGTTCTTTTACCCAGTTAAAGACAGGATTACATGTCTAACATTGCATTTTGAACTGTATGGTTGATCTCGATTAAATATATATCTGTTTGGTAGTGGACAATTTATTCTCTTTCTTAACACCCTTCTCTAAGACGTACGAGCTTAGAGGTTATATATTGGTAGAAATCAATAGTACGGTGTAGATTGTCGATGCGACATGTTTGTATTTCCAAAGTTAAATAATAATTAATATTGATTTTTAGGAAGATTAAAACTAATTGGAGCTTTAATGAATCTTTAATTAGATTGGAATGCGAACTGATAATTTAAATTATCAAATTTGGGGAATGATCGAGAATGGAGTATCACTAGTTTTTTTCCTAGCAATAGTTAAATCTTTAATTAGATTTGAACGTGAAATGGTAATTAAAATTACCAAAAACACTGTGATGATAGATATGGAGTATGGCCAGTTTTGCTCCATGGGATGAGTATGTTGGGATTGGGAAATTTAACAATTGATTACTTCGGTAAGGTGCGCTAATCCCGACTAGTTAAGATAAACCTTAATTTGGTTTGAGTTGATATCCAAAGGAAGATCAAAGAATAAATTTTAAAGAATTTTCTTTGATAAAATTAATAGGAACCTTTCCCAAAGGATATGAATATTTAACTAAAAGAATATTCGAATTGGAATGAGGCGTATGTTGTGTTATTATAGCACTTGTTTATTACATACGCAAGTTATTCGGAATGGCCGGGTTTAAACCCATTCTAAATAACCGATTCGACGATAAGTCGACGATAAAGATGGTGGTTGAAGACCGGAGGTCTTCACATCGTTTGGATGATTACTGATGTTTGAATGGGTTGTACACCCAAGACAAGGTAATAAGTGGTGATCATCCAGACGTACTTAGAGATAAACCGGATATGCGAGGACCTCTCTTCCACATTAAACATATGAAACGAGGAATAAGGTGCCTCCGGTTTCATTCAGACCCAGACCGAATTTGTAAATGGACTGTGTATCAGACATTGGATTTTATTATGTGTTAATTAATCTCTATTAAATATATATCTGTTTGGTGGCGGAAAATTTATTCTCTTACTTAACGCCCTTCTCTGAGACGTACGAGCTCAGAGGTTATATATCGATAGACATCAGTCGCACGGCGTGAATTGCCTGTGTGGCATGCTTGAGTGGAAAATGATGAAGGCTTTTGTTGAAAAGCAGAGTCTTGTGGTTGATGATCAAAGCACGACCTTAAATGACATAACTTTGTGTATAGCGTTAACTCGCGAGCCTCACACATCGGTATGAGTTAAAAACGGGATAAGGGACCCAAGGAGTAACGACCCGTATTTTCACCATTATATAATTAATTTATTTTATTATTTAAATAGTGAAAATGTTGTTTAATTAAATTATATTGAATATTTAATTAATATAAATAATAGAATAATATATTTAATTTCTGAAATAATCAAAAATAGTGAATTGACAATATAATGTGAACTGGACAATTCAAAGTATTTAATTCAGCGTAGAATTGAATTAGAATGACGAATATGTTATTTAAACGAAGTTTGAATGTATAATTATATTATAACTAAAATCGAGCTCGAAATGGCGTGGCAGTTCGCTATTTGGCGATTTGAACTTCAACTGAATATACAGAGTCCGTTTTAAATCGGATTTCTGTGAAACAAGAAACGTCGGAGCTGGTGAAGTATATTTTTCTAATGGAAGAGAAAAATCGGGATTTCGTTGTGTAGATTTTGATTTATGTCCAAATCAATTTTTAGAAAAGTCGCTATGGAATTCCTTTATAATTTATAACGATATATATAAGGAATTTCAATATAAATTTGAATATCGATTCAACCGGAATTTTAATAACGAGTTGTAAATCCCACTGGAGCCATATGATATTTGATTGTGAATATATACGATAATATTTATTTTTAAATATTAAATTTAATTATTTTTAAATATATTTATATATTTAAATGGGTTATTTAGAGCTTTAAAAATAGCTAGTTTTGCAAACGACCTCTATTTTCGACGAAACTAATTTTGTTGGATCCGCAATATTAAATTATTGCTAGATTTCAATTTCCGTGATTTTTGAAGTCAGTATGGGGCCGTACGGATTTTTATTGTGAAAAACAGTCAGTATTTCGACGGTTAAAAATGCGCTGTATGAGCAAACGGAGTTGTAATTCGACGAAATGAGTTTCGTTGGGTCCGTAATGTCGAGCTCTAGTTGTATGTCCAGATTCGTGATTTTTGGGTAACGTATGTGATGACAGGAATTTTAGAGGGCGGATAAAAATAGCATTTGCTTATAATTTAATATAATATTCAATATAAAAATATTTTAAAAAATCCTATAAATATATCTTCAACTTTTCTAAACCTAAAAAATCCATTTTCCACGGTCAAAGAAAAATCCGCCGTCACATTTCCTTCTCAAACCATTTCAGGGATATTCAAAAATTCCAAACAATTCAAATAAAATTTTATAAAATCCAAAACAAGTGTTGTTGGACTTCTGAAATACCGCACTTCGATGCAGTGTATTTTTTTTCTAGTTCAAACATAGTTCGAGACGCTGGATTTGGTATAGCGTTAGTTAGGGTTGCGTACTTTGGTGAAATGATGAATCGTTGGTGATTTTCGATGTTAGAATTTGGTTTAGGAGATCAAATCGCATACATATTCAATTTTTGGGGGATTTTAGGATCAAAAATTGTCGTCCTATTTTCTGAAGCCGTGAGTTGTGGCTGAGGTTAGGAGTTGGGAGAAAATGGTGCGAGTTACACCATTATTATATGGAGCGAAGGAGATTTGGACGGAGGAGAGGATAGTGTGATTGGATTTTTTTTCAATTGATGATTGGAGGAGGAGAGAGATGTGGGAGAAGTCATTGAAATGGTGAAGAGGATTTGGAGGAGCCACGTTCAAGGTTTCCTGAGGATAATGAAATGGGTGACGCTGGGTTTGTAAATGGTGTTGGGCTGAATAGAAGGTAAGCCCGTTTGAAAATAATTCAAGTTATTTTAAAATTAAATTGGTATACAAGTTGTATTATCAATATCTTTGTCATACGTGGTCGAAATTCAGCAAAACAAGATCTGTTGGGATCGTATGGACGAGGGCTCCACAATGGAACTGACTGGGAGTGGATTTGGAGCTCGTTTGAATTTATAGCGAAATAATTTTTTTAATTCGAATCAAACAACAGTTTATCGTTCTTCAACGATGAACTGCCAAAGTGAGTAAAACTCACCAACTCTGAACAGTTATATTTTTACAACATATTTTTAGAACTGATAATTATCTGCTGATTGTTATGTGTTAACTGTTTGGTTGAATTGTTTGTGTATTGGTTGAAATTATAGATAACGATATATTTATATATATATAATCGTTAATCAAATATTGATTTTGTTTAGCATAATATTTCATATTGAAATGAAATCGATGTTAATTATATTGTTTAACATTTGTGATGCAGGGAAACAGGTTGGAGGGATCCAACTGGATTCCTCAATATTTATAATACTGTTCTGTTCATATATTGTGATCTATGATGTAACAAACTGGGCTTTTCGACTCCGAAAATCAACACAAAAACAAACATGTTGACTATTCAGACATCGGAAATACCTGATCATTAATAGAAAGAAATTAGAGGGTGAGAATAGATAAGATAGAAAAATTAGAATAGAAGAAGAAGAAGATCACCACTGCACAGAATCAGAGTTATACAAATCTCACAGTGGAACAAATAAAATATAATATATGACATAACATTACAATAAAACAGTATACATATAATAACATTATTAGAGTACAACACTTACACACAGCGGAGATAACAATAGCTATATAATCTTGATGCCTAGTTCCTCCAAATATATCTGTAAAGACCTGAACTACTTGACTGCCCGTACGAATTTGGGAACCCAAGAGTTTAGGGAAAACAAAACAAAATAAACTCTAGGTCAGTCATGGGACTGGTGTGAGTAAACTCAAATCGTTGGTTTAACTTTTCAAAATCCTTTTAAAAAGAAAAGATAATCGTAAGACCGATCCATACATAAACACGGATGGTTTTTACCATACGATAACCAAAACATTTGGAAATCAATACTATTCTGATATTATAATAATGTCTAATCACAAGTAAATAACAATATAGCAGAACGCTTGCATCTCACGGTCCACATATATAGTATACAAACAAAACTGCGGGCGCTTATTGGAGATTGGATTCCAACTATAACAAGGTATGGGACCACCTGCCGATAGTGTATCTCTAGAGGCGAATACACTGGGTTCATCAAGAACGTCTTGCAACCCGTCCCACACATGACCGACCATGTAACACCCCACCTCCGTTAAGAACACTCACAAAGGGAATGCCTTAACTTTGGTGGAGCGTTTTAGTAGACAGAACAAAAATTTACAAGACAGATAAACAATACTTGAGAAATTATAACTTTATTACAGGGTAAACAGAAATCAGTTTGGTTACATCTTTACCAAAAACTCAAGTACATAAATATGAGTCTTGTTCAGAAAATCATCAAAGTACAAAACTTTAAAGTCATAATCCCCACAGAAACTGCCACGAAGATTCAAGCCATACTTTAAGCACTCTAAGTACTTCAAGCAGAAGAAATCCGGATCAAGCTAAAGTATTCCCTCCTTGGAAAACCTTGGGGGGGGGGGGACAGAAGAAAAGGGGCGAAAACAAGCAAGGTAAGACATAAAGTCTGGTAAGTCCAGTGACTTTCAGCATATGAACAGATAATAATAATCATGGCATGCAAATAAAACTGGATGAGAGATAACAGTAACAGGAGCAGTAGATGTACTTAGGTTAAACAGAATAATATTACTTTTCATTTCTCTGCACTAATACTAGTATAAAAGAATTAGGTGTCACCCTAATGTCTAGACTGAAGCAGAAACAGGCACAGAATAATTTCCACAGAAACAGAACGCTAATAATGGGCCTTTAACACCCGAACAGAAATAGACAGAAGCAGAATGCTGATAATGGGCCTTTACCACCCGAAGAGAAACAAACAGAAACAGAGTGTTAATAATGGGCTTTTACCACCCGAACAGAAACAGATAGAAACAGAAAAAGATTAATCCCTATGGAAACAGAATGTAGAATTAGGTGTACACTAGTAAATGGGCCTTTACCACCCGAACAGACAGTACCACGCAGACAGGTGTTGCCACCCAATAGAAACAGACGGTACCAACAGAAACAGACATAACTAAGTGTACCCTAAAACCCTACCCCAAGCGATCGGCTCCCTAATACATAAATACCCTGTGTCGGCTCCACAATAGGGTGTATCACTCCGTAAAGTGACAACCAATTGGCACATACCTATTTTCAGATGTCAAGGCGTCTTACATCCTCAGAGGCAGACCGGGATCCATGCATGCACATGACCCGGTTAGAACGCACCATCAACACCCCCTCGCCATTATCAGAATGAACCACTTATAATTAGTTCAGTAAGCGTGCCCGGACCCTAACTATGGTTGTGTCAAAGTTTGATACCAGAAAGGGTTGCTGACTAATATGGGTCCCAAACAACAGATGACACAAGTAATTTCCCTCCTAACCTTGTGTCCCCAGACTAACAGATTTCAGATTAACTTGTTTACAAGTTCAGGCATACAGAGTTTAGATCAACTAGTTCACAGATCAGATAGGTTATCAGACTAACGGATCAGATATACGGATTTAACAGATTTACAGATTTGTCTAACTTTGTAATTGGGCCTACAGATTCACGAAACGGGTTTGTTAAATTCATTAGTCCAATTGGTTCAACCCTATTCACCCAACTCGTTTTAGACATCATATTTATCCCAGATTTGCATTAATTAAATATTAATGCATAGACCTCTTACATTAGGTCGGTAGCTTGTGGCCACTGGATATGCCGGGCGGCTCCAGGTAGACTTCTGCCACAAGCCAGACCTAACCTCGTGTCTAAGCATATTTTAGTTATGCCTACGACCTCTCACATTAGACTGACAGTTTGCGGTCGCTGGTTAAGACGGTTGGTTCCGGGCATGCTTCTACCGCAAACAGAGTCTAACCTCATGTCATAGCCAATTCATTCTAATACAGATATCAGACTAATTCTGTTTATTTAACAGATTAAACTTCTGTACAAATTACAGCAGATTATTCGAGATTCTATTAACAAGTTTTGCTCAATTTTAAGTCAAGCTTATACTTCAAATTTCAGCTTTTCAGTTCCAACAGATTACATCATTCAACAGATTAAATAGATATCAGATCTTGCAGATTAGGCTATTTAGCAGATTTAGCACATAAGGTAATTTAACATAATTAGCAGATTAGGCAATTCAATCTAATTAGCAGTTTAGGCAACAGAACTAGCAGATTAGGCAATATAACAGAACTAGCAGATTAGGCAATATAACAGATTTAGCAGATTATATATATATATATATATATATATATATATATATATATATATATATATATATATATCATATCTTGCCTAACCATAAATTTAGCCTAAACTCACTTGCCACATATTCTCCTAATTAAACATTGCACAGTACAGAATATTCTCCATAAATCACGATAAAAAATATGAATTATGCCAAATTATAGCCTATGATGCCAGATATCCAAAAACCCTTATTTAGGCGCATTCACATTAATAGTTATCCTATTTTTGTATGGGACTTTACGCCTAAGTCACATATCCCTTTTTATCAAGTCATGAGTTTTTACATAAAAGAATATGTCCCAAAAATCTAGATTTTATAACATGTAGTATGTCCTCAACATGCATTATCAATCATGCATAACATGTTGTAAATTATCTTTAAACTCTAACATCAGACCTTGATTTAAAACATGCATTATACCTCCCAAGTTTCAAGTTGTCTTATATTTCCCCTTCTCCCAAATCACAGATTATCATACCTAGTATGAACAGATCTAGATCTAACATATGTTTGTTTCTCAAATTAACTACAGATCTAGATTACAACATGTACTATGCATCTAAATTAGTTTCATGTTTACGGTTAAATCTACGCCCGAATCTCAAGTCATAAGTCCAATATATTTTATGCCTCAATCTCAAGTCATATGTTATTATATGCCTCAGATTTTATGTCATGTCCTCGAATCAGTCCTGTCCAATTATGCATCATTCAATATTTGTCCCAAACATTTTAGCGTTCGTGCGTTAATCTCTTATGAGATTTGGCTCAGGCTCGTGGTAGCCTGACTATAGAACAAAAAGAAGAAAGAGATACAGAATAAGATAGATCTAAACAGAACAGAACAGACATAACCTCAAATTCAGATTTACAATTCATGTCACAATCATAATTAACATTTATAGCGGAAAATAACTGTACTTGCCTTTCGTGGTTTAAGAAAGGAAATAAACTGTTGTTGATGCAGAAATGCTGAATTATTCCTCTTTAATTGTTGTAGCTCTAAACTTGGATTTGAGATTTGATTTAGCTTTTAATTCTATTCAGGTTGGAGGAAGATTCATCGGTCCAAGTCTTGATTCCAGCAGGATAGCGACGCCATTTTTATTTTTAATTAGAACAGAGGCAGAATATAGACAGAATGAAATGGTGTGGAGAGAGTGAGGCTAGGGGTGAGTTTATATAGGACTAGGCGGACGAATCTAGACAGAAAACGAGTCTAAATACATCAGAATGCATCAGGTTCAGAAAGTGGGTTTTGGGAGCAGGTCGACGCCCAGGTCGACACTATGGTCGACCTGGTCCCCTCAGGTCGACGCTGTGGTCGACCTGGCCCTGGGAGGTCAACACTATGGTCGACCCCCAGGTCGACCTGGTCCATGGGCGGGAATTTTCTCGCCTAGCCTATTCTAGGATTTTGAATTCGAATTCAAATTTTCGAGCTGTTTTCGATTCTGAAATTCTTTGAAACTTCGGATGGTCATATCTCCCTCATACGGACTCCGTTTCTCGAAAACTCGGACTCGTTTCCAAGCAGAATTTCGAGACGAAAACAATGGCACAACCCATTTCCCTTGTTTCTTATTTTATAATTTAATTATTCTCTGATTTGTTACTTATACGATCACAGAAAATACGGGGTGTTACATTCTCCCCTCCTTAAAGGATTTCGTCCCCGAAATCTTCAAGTAGAATAATGTGTCCTACTATCCAGTCATCCATCTACTCAACCATCATCCACAAGCATCCATTGTCCTCAGAAAACTTCTAATGTTGTATGAACATATGCAAAAGTGTGTGTATATGTTCCTTATCTAATGCAAAGTTCAGGCGGTCCACTGATTCAGTTGACCTCCTTAATGCGAATTATGTTAGTGCCATGAGTCCAACATGTATGCAATTATCCTATTTGATACATATCATTCTTATATGAGTGACAACCATCCATTCATATGTAACATCCATGTGATGAGTCAATCATTTTGCATCCACAGAAATTGAAAATGCTCACACATCCATATGCAGTATGAGAGTGTTTTCGAGCCGATCTAGTACCTAGTGTGTATATATGCATCCACGAGCAACCACTAGCAACCACTTGCATCCACTTGCAACCATCAAACATAACATGTCTCAAACACATGTTTACACCCATTAGTTTCTACCTAAAGTTCGAAGATTCGATCGATAGGATAGTCGAATGATGGAAGCGAGTACAGATAAAACAAAAACTTGGTTTCCATTAAACCTTGGTTGAGAGACAAATTCCCCTAAGTATCAAACCGGAGACCGAAATCAACATCAGATTGATACCCAGAGGATTACCCTCTTTACATAATGTTAAAACCGAACCTTATCAGAAATATTCAGATATTTACAGATTACCGGTACAGAGCAGATTACTAAATAATTCTTAGGAAACTAAGCATGATAAAAACCCAGAATGGATGCGTCATAGTCAACTTAACGCTCAACACAGATACACAACTTACCATGCTTAGATGAGTCATAACCCTTATGTGTCTGAGTCTACAGCGGAATCAGAAACAATACTAGTATTCAAGTGCAGAGCATCAATTACAGAATCGAAATGCCAGAATCAAGAAAGAGTTTTAACTCAAAAATCAGATAAAGAAATTAAACCTCCTACAGAAAGTTTTCCTACTTCTATCCTATCCACTAGCCTCGAGAGTGTTCGCCTGCCTTCCAGAAGTCGGTCCTACCCTCTGCCCTTGCCCTCGTTTCTTCGGACAGTCCCTAGTGAAGTGTACCATCTCACCACAGTTGAAGCAAGTGCCCTTTCTTTTTCTGCAATCCTTGTTCAGATGAGTCGAGCTTCCACAAGTAAAGCACTTTTTCTCCTTCTTATCTTCAGACTTTTCACCCTTCTTTTGTGTTTCCTTTTTGGGCCATGCTTTCTTGTTCTATGGTTCTTCCTTCTTTGCCTCTTCTTTCTTGCCGTTGTCTTCCTCGTGCAGTAGTGCCATATCCACCAATCTCTCGTAAGTCGCTCCCATGGGTACATGGGTCATGGCTAGGCTGTGCAGTGGCTCATTCAATCCTTTAACAAAGCAGAGAGCCTTTTTATGCTGGGTGTTGTAACAACCCGAAAATCTGGGCCAGTTTAAAATTTTTATTTTGGCAATTTTAGCGAATTTTTATTATTTAAAATGAATTATTTTAAATAATATCGACGAGAAATTTATTTTGAATATAATTCGAACGTATATATTATATACGTTGTCGTTAGAATATAAATATTTATTTATATATATAAAAGGAATTGAAAATGGCGCGGTAGTTCGATAATTCGATTTCAAACTTCAATTGAATGTACCGGGTGCAAAATAATCCGGATTTTAGTGAAACCAAAAACATTAGGATCTATTTGTGAATATCTTTCCAACGAATCCGAAAAATCAAAATTTCATAGTAGGAATCAAAAGATATGTACAGTTGAAAATTCTGAATAGTTGCTATGGAATTCAGGCCCTTAAAAATGGAAATTTTGCAAACGACCTCGGATTTTGACGAAACCACTTTTGTTGGATCCGCAGTGTTAAATTATTGCTAGATTCCAAATTTCATAATTTTTCGAATCAATGTGTGAGCGTGTCAGAAGAAAACGCGTTTGACCAGTTTTAGTTGATTTTAATCGACTGGAAAATGGCCATTTTTCAAACGGTCTCAGAATTCAACGAAACTAGTTTTGTAAGGACCGTATCGTCAATACAAAGCCAGAAAATATTTTTCGGGAATTTTTCGAGTTCGTATGTTACCCCAGTAAATTGAAATGTGCGTTCAAATTCAATATATAGAGTTATATGTTGATTTTAACGGAAACTGATCGAAATGGTCGAATCAGCTTATGGTACATATCCCATTGTGTTCGGAATGGGGGTAATTAGCTATGGGCGACAGGCGGTGGGTTCGATTTCGTGTTCGAAAATAAAAGCTGCTTTTTGAAAATAAATAAACTAAATAAATTAAAAAAAAAACTCTTGCTCTATACCCTTAGGCCCTCCCCCTCCTTTTCATTTTTCCCGATTGAACTAAGAAAAGAAAAAAAAAACAAAAGCCCACCCGTTGACCCCGATACCCAGACCCATCCCCAAATCAATTTTCTCCATCGCCGCCTCTTGGCGATCACCCACCTCCGCGCCAACCTCGGAACCCCCTCCAAACCTTGTCACGCCCCCCCAGCCAACGACGCTCCCCCTGACCCGTTCTCCTCCCCGTCCTCTACTAGATCGAGCCAAACCCCAACCCGCTCCATCACTGCACCCTCCTGAACCCCCGGCGACGCCAACCGACGAGACCCAGATGCCACAGCGACCTCCTACCACCATTCGAGGCCAGGTCAGCCCCTGACAGCTCCAAGGGGGGCGCGCTAGTAAACCCTAACTGTTGAAAGGGTACGAACTCGCCCAGGCAATGGCAAGTGAAATGGTAAGGATTTTAAACTCAGTTCTAATAAGTAAAGCAGTGTTTTTAAATTTCAGATTTTAATAATTATACTAGGTTTGAAAATATAAATATCCTTGCTTTTAAAATAAAATAAACTTTGTTTTTCAAAATAAAATTTGAATATAGAAAAAATATATAATCCTGGTTTTGGAAAAAAATGAATTTGCTTTGAAAACAAAATCTGAATTAGCTTTGAAAACAAAGTTTGCATTCTTTTTGAAAATGAATTTTGCATTGATTTTGAAAATAAAATTAACATTGTTTTTAAAATAGAAATAACGAAGTAAAAATTTGATTTTTATATGTTAAATAGCGTAGTAAAAATTCGATTTTTATATATTGAATAACGAAGTAAAATTTTGATTTTTATATATTGAATAACGAAGTAAAAATTTGATTTTTATATATTGAATAGCGAAGTAAAAATTTGATTTTTATATATTGAATAGCGTAGTAAAAATTCGATTTTTATATATTGAATAGCGAAGTAAAAATTTGATTTTTATATATTGAATAGCGTAGTAAAAATTCAATTTTTATATATTGAATAATGAAGTAAAAATTTGATTTTTATATATTGAATAGCAAAGTAAAAAAATTCAATTTTTACATATGTAGTGGCTACGGGCGAAGAAAGTGATAAGAGACGAGAACAGTGAAGATTTCCTGCATTAGAAGTGCCGTGGAGTTAGGATAGCTATTGGTGAGAATTCCTCACTCTTCAATTTCTTTTCTAGTTATATATATACTAGGATGCAGACGGTGTTTAGTAGCACCCGACACTCGTCATCCACAGACCATGGATGGCTTGTTTGTTTAATTGTTCGGTTGTGTAGTTGGTTAGATTATTTGGTTTGAATTGAATTGTTTGGTGAAATGGAATGGATTGATTGATGTGTGAATGGCGTGGGCCTTCACCAGACCGGGGATAAGGCTAGGCCTCGTCCCATTTCTAGTATCGTGTCGTTATGCCGCCGAAATTTTATAAAATGAGTTAGAAAAATAAAAATATCATTTTATTGTATAAATGAATAATAGAAATTCATGTGTTGGAATAAAATGTTTTATCGTTAAAAATATAATTTTTAACGTGAATGTGAATAAATGAATATTTATAAACAAATCGGCCGATTTGTTTATATACACTAATTTGACTGATATTGATTGGGTCGATAAATTTTACACATCGCCCAACTGCACAAATAAAATATGCATTTGATTGTTTGAAACCCCACACGGGTGTTGGGATGAAATTTGAAGTTCACTCATCCTGATTGATTAAATATGTCGATCGATTGATTGACAGGCTGTTATAAGCGTTAGATATCTATATTTGGTGCTTATACAGTGTAGTGCTCTTTGGTTGATGGTTGATTATTTTTCAATGCTATTATATACATGTGTTGTATGAAAATCCATATAATTAATTTTATATGGTGATTAATTGGGCCTCATTCCAATTTAGAAGATAAAGAATATTATAAAATAAAGATTCATGTGTTGACTGTACTCATCCGTTGAGATTAGTCATGTGTTGAACGAAATATTTGATAATAACAACTATTTTGATAATAGGAAATATTTGAAATAGAATATTTGAAAATAGAAATATATGAAGCCGTGTTGATTAGATTGACGCCATTTTGACGTGAACGATATTTGTATCGATTTTAGTCATTTTGAAATGAATATTGAAAAAAAAACGATTTCGAAATGAATTGAATAGAAAATGAATTAAATAGAAAACGATTTCGAAATGAATTGAATAGAAAACGATTTCGAAATGAATTGAATAGAAAACGATTTCGAAATGAATTGAATAGAAAATGAATTGAATAGAAAACGATTTCGAAATGAATTGAATAGAAAACGATTTCGAAATGAATTGAATAGAAAACGATTTCGAAATGAATTGAATAGAAAACGATTTCGAAATGAATTGAATAGAAAACGATTTCGAAATGAATTGAATATAAAACGATTTCGAAATGAATTGAATAGAAAACGATTTCGAAATGAATTGAATAGAAAACGATTTCGAAATGAATTGAATAGAAAAAGATTTCGAAATGAATTGAATAGAAAACGATTTCGAAATGAATTGAATAGAAAATGAATTGAATAGAAAACGATTTCGAAATGAATTGAATAGAAAATGAATTGAATAGAAAACGATTTCGAAATGAATTGAATAGAAAACGATTTCGAAATGAATTGAATAGAAAACGATTTCGAAATGAATTGCATAGAAAACGATTTCGAAATGAATTGAATAGAAAACGATTTCGAAATGAATTGAATAGAAAACGATTTCGAAATGAATTGAATAGAAAATGAATTGAATAGAAAACGATTTTGAAATGAATTGAATAGAAAACGATTTCGAAATGAATTGAATAGAAAACGATTTTGAAATGAATTGAATAGAAAACGATTTCGAAATGAATTGAATAGAAAACGATTTCGAAATGAATTGAATAGAAAACGATTTCGAAATGAATTGAATAGAAAACGATTTCGAAATGAATTGAATAGAAAACGATTTCGAAATGAATTGAATAGAAAACGATTTCGAAATGAATTGAATAGAAAACGATTTCGAAATGAATTGAATAGAAAACGATTTCGAAATGAATCGAATAGAAAATCAATTGAATTTGAATCGAATTGAAAAGAAAACGAATTCGAATTGAATATATAACGAATTTGATTTGATTAGAAAACCAATTGAATTTGATTTGATTAGAAAATGAATTGAATTTGATTTGATTAAAAAATGAATTGAATTTGATTTGATTAGAAAACCAATTGAATTTGATTTGATTAGAAAATGAATTGAATTTGATTTGATTAGAAAATGAATTGAATTTGAATTGAATAGAGAATGAATTGAATTTGAATTGAATAGGAAAACGAATTCGAATTGAATTGAATTGAAAAGAAAATGAATTTGAATCGAATTAAAATCGATTTGAATTGAAATCAAATAGAAATGAAGGTAAAAAGGATTTATAATAGAAAATTCAATTTCGATTTGAATTTGAAATAAAGGTTGAAATCGTTTTTGAAACAAATTCAAAACTATTTATAAAATTCGTTTTAAATAGTAATCGACGAAATATATATTATATATATAATATAATGGCCTGAATAGAACGCGCCGCGGTAGTTCGCGAATTTCGACCATTAACTTCGAACGAATATTACGGGAGATCCGAGCGTCGGATTCTCCTAAAACTGGAACCGTTGGGTTCGTATCGAAAAGAGCTTTCTAACGAATATTAGAAATTTGAAATCTAACGGTTGGATTTGGAATTATGTCCAAATCAAATTTGAAAAAGGTCGCTGTAAGTGCAGTTCGATGACCGTTGATGGAAATCGACTGTACGGGCCTTGATAAAATTATTAAAAATAGTAATAATTTGTGTAAAATCATAAGAAAAGATTTAGAAAGAATTGGGATGAAAAACTCCATACTTGAAAAGATAAACTTGAAAAGATAAAAATAGATTTTTATCGAAATAAACTAGTTTTGAACTAGAATTATAATTCTATTTATTTTTAAGTAAATAAATTGAATTTGAAAAGGGTTTTAAAAATAACCAGAATTTCCAATGGTTGCATTGGAGTGGATTTGAATCGAAATTGTCTTCGGAATATTTCGATGTTGGAATTCGTGATTATACGGATGTTGTTATGGAAATTTGAAAGATATATATTTATATCTTTATTTCCAATATGACATTTGTTAATCGTAGAATTTGATATTGAATATAAGCCGATATACTTTCTATTCAGAGCATTGTATTGAATATCAAATGTGATTTGGGTTTGTCGTGAATGGTGTCTTCATTAACACTGTTCTTGAACCCAGTTGAGAAAAGATTAAATCTTTTTATTTAGATCTAATGAAGTGTACCAATTAAATAATATTTAATTGGAATTGAATTGATATTGATTTTTGGGTTTATCGTGGACAGTGTTTTAAATAACACTCGTTCTTTAACCCGATAATTAATGGAATGTGACTTTGGGTTTATCGTGAACCGTGTTTTTAAATGACACTGATTCTTTAACCCGGTTAACGATTAAAACTAAGTGGAGTTTTAATGAATCTTTAATTAGATTGAAAAGATCGAGAATGGAGTATCACCAGTTTTTCTCCAGGCGTTAGTTAAATCTTTAATTAGATTTGAACGTGAAATGGTAATTGAATTTACCGATAACACCGTGGTGTTAGATATGAAGTATTACCAGTTTTACTTCATGGTATGAATAGGTTGGGATTGGGAAATTAAAACAAATGATTACTTCGGTAAGGTTCGTTAATCCCGACTAGTTGAATTGATATTCAAAAGTAGATTAAAGAATAAATTCAAGGAATTTATCTTGGATAAAATTAATGGGAACCTTTCCCTATGAATGTAAAATTTAGAAACTAACTGTCGGTTAGCCAAGCAGAATGGTTTTCTGGATATTGATCTGATGTTGGTTTCGGCCTTCGGGGTTAATATTTGGGGAATTACTCTCTTGATTAATGTACGGTTAGTGACTGATGAATTGGAATGAGGCGTATGTTGTGTTTGTGTAACACTTATTTAAAATATACGCAAGTTATTGGGAAAGACCGGGTTTATCCCATTCTGAATAACTGATACGACGATAAGTCGAAGATGAAGACGATGGTCGAAGATCGGAGGTCTTCACGTCGTTTGGATAATTACTGATGATCTTGATTGGGCTGTACACCCAAGAAGATGGAAACAGTTGGTGATCGTCCAGACGTACTTGGAGATCGATGGATATGCGGGGTACTAGGTGCCTCCGGTTTCGTTCAGACCCAGAACGGACTTGTAAATGGACTGTGTGTCTGACATTGGATTTTAGTCCGTGTGATTGATCTCTATTAAATATATATCTGTTTGGCGGCGGAGAATTTATTCTCTTGCTTAACGCCCTTCTCTGAGACGTACGAGCTTAGGGTTTATATATTGATGGATATCAAACACATGGAGTGAATTGCCTGTGTGGCATGACTAAGTGGCAATTGATCGAGTATTCTGTTGAAAAGCAAAGTCTTGTGGTGATGATCAAAGCACGACCTTTGTGGCGTAGCTTTGTGTAACGTTTACTTCGCGAGTTTCACACCCGGTTTGAACCAAAAACGGGATACGAACTTCAGGGAGGGCATGCGTTTCTTTCTAGCTAGAAGTGGCGTCAGTGGTTTTACACGCCCTGACGAGTTTGACTTATGTGGTTGTTGCTGTTGCGAGGCGCCTCGGTTTGATCGGGCGATCCGGGTCTGATGGAGTCATTTGTTGGCTCATTTACGCCCCAAAGGGCAGATAAACGTAGTGTTCAGGCATAATAATCCACATCGGTGGACCGGCCCTGACGATCCAAGGCTTGTCTGCGCGCTTGCCTGAGACTCGGGCTAGACAGTCTCGAATCGGTAGAGGACTATCTTTTGCCTCGGTTCATAGATGGAAACCCAATTTCCAAATACGTGACTTTGCGATTTTGATTGTATATCCTATATATGGCGACATGATATATGGTACCCATGCCGCCTATGATTGATACTTATGATTTGAAGTTGTTTTATACACTATGCACTTATAATAGTATCAAATGTTTTGTTTTAAAACGTACCAAGCATTCTTTGGCTGTTATAAGGGAAAACCTTATCCCCCGGCTTGCGTTGCATTGTGTGATAGGACCTGGGTCTTATAACAGCTTCATTTTTTTTTATTTAGCATTGCGCTGTTTGTTTTATGCACTGGTATCCTTGGGAGGAAACCCGTTCCGTGTTATACGGCGTGGCCCCTTGATTTACCTAACTTTAAATTAAAGATTAATAACTGTTTTAGTTCTCACACCAGTCACATGACTGACCTGGAGTTTATTGTTTTAACCTAAACTCTGGGTGCCCCTATTTTCGACACGGGCAGCTAGTAGTTTTGGTTTTGCAGATTTATATTCACAGGATCCTGGTTTACAGCTGGAATGATATCCGGAAAGCTTTGTATCCGTATATCTCTTCTAGTTGTGTATTGTATTATTTTCCGCTGCTATGTAATTTATTGTAATCTCTGATATTTCTATGTAATATTTATTTGTTTATACTCTGTATATTCTTGTATTCTGATGCATTGTTGTAATATACCATGAAATGTTCTTCCGTGTGCGTTCTGATTTGTCGTGTTCTCGAACGATAGGGCGTTTCGAACGGTCTGGGTCGGTTTAGCGACTGGTTCGGACCGAGCGAAATTCCTTTTCGTCACAGTTGGTATCAGAGCTTTGGTTTACAGAGCTCGAGAACAAGACACATTAGAACCATACGAAAGAATTCATCAGATATTGGATTAGTAATATCCAATTAGAATGGCTCGTTAGAGATAGGATCAGTAGTATCCTAGAACGAGTGTGAAGAGTATATTTTTCAAATGAAAACAATTTTGTTTTGAAAATTTAAATCAATTCTACGTATTTGAATACTTATTTATTTTGAATATGGACAATCGAGTATATAAAGATTTTGCATATACGCGTCATGAACGTATATTCGAAGTTTTAATATATTGGATAGATATAGAGTCACATTCTAGACACCCGGGGATAATTCTGGTAATGTGGCCACATCATCAGTATTTATATTCGTGTTTCGAAGGTGTGATATCTATATATTTCCATTAGACTGGTGTGAGAACCAAAACTAATATAGCTAGAACACATTGTTGTGAATTGGCATCAAAAACATGATTTTTGTATATATATCAAATTTATGAATTTGAAACTCTAATCCACTAATTGATTGATGTTTGTGTTGTTTGTTTATTTGATTGATAATTTTGAACCATTTATGCCTAATTGCATCAAATATTGAATTGTATTGAAAATTGGTCGCGTTTGCTTGCATATACATATATTACATTGAACAGGTCATAGCAAGGAGGCTAGAGCCGAAGAATAAAATTTGTTTGCCCGACAAATAGGTACATGTTTACTACATAATTTACTGTTTTGTTTGGGTGATGATGATTTTATGAGCCTATTGGCTAGCCGCTTGGCCTTTTCTTTTTCTTTTTCTTTTTGAGATCAGAAGGCCCATATGGCAATTTTGGGATTTTCCCGTGGCTCCCGGTGCAGGGGAGGTTATGGCGAAATTTTTCGAAAATTTAGGGTGTTAGCCAAATTTTTGAAGAATTTAAAAATTCTCAGAAACTGAAAAGTTAGAGAATAGAAGCCAGATCGAACGTAGAATTGATTGATCAAACCACTTTCGACTTTGTTCCTTTTCGGGGACGAAAAGTTTTAAGTGGGGGAGATTGTAACAACCCGAAAATCTGGGCCAGTTTAAAATTTTTATTTTGGCAATTTTAGCGAATTTTTATTATTTAAAATGAATTATTTTAAATAATATCGACGAGAAATTTATTTTGAATATAATTCGAACGTATATATTATATACATCGTCATTAGAATATAAATATTTATTTATATATATATAAAAGGAATTGAAAATGGCGCGGTAGTTCGATAATTCGATTTCAAACTTCAATTGAATGTACCGGGTGCAAAATAATCCGTATTTTAGTGAAACCAAAAACATTAGGATCTATTTGTGAATATCTTTCCAACGAATCCGAAAAATCAAAATTTCATAGCGGGAATCAAAAGATATGTACAGTTGAAAATTCTGAATAGTCGCTATGGAATTCAGGCCCTTAAAAATGGAAATTTTGCAAACGACCTCGGATTTTGACGAAACCACCTTTGTTGGATCCACAGTGTTAAATTATTTCTAGATTCCAAATTTCATAATTTTTCGAATCAATGTGTGAGCGTGTCAGAAGAAAACGCGTTTGACCAGTTTTAGTTGATTTTAATCGACTGGAAAATGGCCATTTTTCAAACGGTCTCAGAATTCGACGAAACTTGTTTTGTAAGGACCGTATCGTCAATACGAAGCCAGAAAATATTTTTCGGGAATTTTTCGAGTTCGTATGTGACCCCGGTAAATTGAAATGTGCGTTCAAATTCAATATATAGAGTTATATGTTGATTTTAACGGAAACTGATCGAAATGGTCGAATCAGCTTATGGTACATATCCCATTGTGTTCGGAATGGGGGTAATTAGCTATGGGCGACAGGCGGTGGGTTCGATTTCGTGTTCGAAAATAAAAGCTGCTTTTTGAAACTAAATAATCTAAATAAATTAAAAAAAAACCTCTTGCTCTATACCCTCAGGCCCCCCCCTCCTTTTCATTTTTCCCGATTGAACTAAGAAAAGAAAAAAAAACAAAAGCCTACCCATTGACCCCGATACCCAGACCCATCCCCAAATCAATTTTCTCCATCGCCGCCTCCTGGCGATCACCCACCTCCGCGCCAACCTCCGAAGCCCCTCCAAACCTTGTCACGCCCCCCAGCCAACGACGCTCCCCCTGACCCCGTTCTCCTCCCCGTCCTCTACTAGATCGAGCCAAACCCCAACCCGCTCCATCACCACACCCTCCTGAACCCCCGGCGACGCCAACCGACGAGACCCAGATGCCACAGCGACCTCCTACCACCATTCGAAGCCAGGTCAGCCCCTGACAGCTCCAAGGGGGGGGGGCGCTAGTAAACCCTAACTGTTGAAAGGGTACGTACTCGCCCAGGCAATGGCAAGTGAAATGGTAAGGATTTTAAACTCAGTTCTAATAAGTAAAGCAGTGTTTTTAAATTTCAAATTTTAAAAATTATACTAGGTTTGAAAATATAAATATCCTTGCTTTTAAAATAAAATATACTTTTTTTTTCAAAATAAAATTTGAATATAGAAAAAATATATAATCTTGGTTTTGGAAAAAAATGAATTTGCTTTGAAAACAAAATCTGAATTAGCTTTGAAAACAAAGTTTGCATTCTTTTTGAAAATGAATTTTGCATTGATTTTGAAAATAAAATTAACTTTGTTTTTAAAATAGAAATAACAAAGTAAAAATTTGATTTTTATATATTAAATAGCATAGTAAAAATTCAATTTTTATATATTGAATAACGAAGTAAAAATTTGATTTTCATATATTGAATAACGAAGTAAAAATTTGATTTTTATATATTGAATAGCGAAGTAAAAATTTGATTTTTATATATTGAATAGCGAAGTAAAATTTTGATTTTTATATATTGAATAGCGTAGTAAAAATTCGATTTTTATATATTGAATAGCGAAGTAAAAATTTGATTTTTATATATTGAATAGCGTAGTAAAAATTCGATTTTTATACATTGAATAACGAAGTAAAAAATTTGATTTTTATATATTGAATAGCAAAGTAAAAATTCGATTTTTACATATGTAGTGGCTACGGGCGAAGAAAGTGATAAGAGACGAGAACAGTGAAGATTTCCTGCATTAGAAGTGCCGTGGAGTTAGGATAGCTATTGGTGAGAATTCCTCACTCTTCAATTTCTTTTCTAGTTATATATATACTAGGATGCAGACGGTGTTTAGTAGCATCCGACACCCGTCATCCACAGACCATGGATGGCTTGTTTGTTTAATTGTTCGGTTGTGTAGTTGGTTAGATTATTTGGTTTGAATTGAATTGTTTGGTGAAATGGAATGTATTGATTGATGTGTGAATGGCGTGGGCCTTCACCAGACCGGGGATAAGTCTAGGCCTCGTCCCGTTTCTAGTATCGTGTCGTTATGCTGCCAAAAATTTCTAAAATGAGTTAGAAAAATAAAAATATCATTTTATTGTATAAATGAATAATAGAAATTCATGTGTTGGAATAAAATGTTATATCGTTAAAAATATAATTTTTAACGTGAATGTGAGTAAATGAATATTTATAAACAAATCGGCCGATTTGTTTATATACACTAATTTGACTGATATTGATTGGGTCGATAAATTTTACACATCGCCCAACTGCACAAATAAAATATGCGTTTGATTGTTTGAAACCCCACACGGGTGTTGGGATGAAATTTGAAGTTCACTCATCCTGATTGATTAAATATGTAGATCGATTGATTGACAGGCTGTTATAAGCGTTAGATATCTATATTTGGTGCTTATACATTGTAGTGCACTTTGGTTAATGGTTGATTATTTTTCAGTGCTATTATATACATGTGTTGTATGAAAATCCATATAATTAATTTTATATGGTGATTGATTGGACCTCATTCCAATTTAGAAGGTAAAGAATATTATAAAATAAAGATTCATGTGTTGACTGTACTCATCCGTTGAGATTAGTCATGTGTTGAACGAAATATTTAATAATAACAACTATTTTGATAATAGGAAATATTTGAAATAGAATATTTGAAAATAGAAATATATGAAGCCGTGTTGATTAGATTGACGCCATTTTGACGTGAACGATATTTGTATCGATTTTAGTCATTTTGAAATGAATATTGAAAAAAAAAACGATTTCGAAATGAATTGAATAGAAAATGAATTGAATAGAAAACGATTTCGAAATGAATTGAATAGAAAACGATTTCGAAATGAATTGAATAGAAAACGATTTCGAAATGAATTGAATAGAAAACGAATTCGAAATGAATTGAATAGAAAATGATTTCGAAATGAATTGAATAGAAAACGATTTCGAAATGAATTGAATAGAAAATGAATTGAATAGAAAACGATTTCGAAATGAATTGAATAGAAAACGATTTCGAAATGAATTGAATAGAAAACGATTTCAAAATGAATTGAATAGAAAACGATTTAGAAATGAATTGAATAGAAAACGATTTCGAAATGAATTGAATAGAAAACGATTTCGAAATGAATTGAATAGAAAACGATTTCGAAATGAATTGAATAGAAAACGATTTCGAAATGAATTGAATAGTAAACGATTTCGAAATGAATTGAATAGAAAACAATTTCGAAATGAATTGAATAGAAAACGATTTCGAAATGAATTGAATATAAAACGATTTCGAAATGAAATGAATAGAAAACGATTTCGAAATGGATTGAATAGAAAATGAATTGAATAGAAAACGATTTCGAAATGAATTGAATAGAAAATGAATTAAATAGAAAACGATTTCGAAATGAATTGAATAGAAAACGATTTCGAAATGAATTGAATAGAAAACGATTTCGAAATGAATTGAATAGAAAACGATTTCGAAATGAATTGAATAGAAAACGATTTCAAAATGAATTGAATAGAAAACGATTTCGAAATGAATTGAATAGAAAATGAATTGAATAGAAAACGATTTCGAAATGAATTGAATAGAAAACGATTTCGAAATGAATTGAATAGAAAATGAATTGAATAGAAAACGATTTCGAAATGAATTGAATAGAAAACGATTTCGAAATGAATTGAATAGAAAATGAATTGAATAGAAAACGATTTCGAACTGAATTGAATAGAAAACGATTTCGAAATGAATTGAATAGAAAACGATTTCGAAATGAATTGAATAGAAAATGATTTCGAAATGAATTAAATAGAAAACGATTTCGAAATGAACAGAATAGAAAACGATTTCGAAATGAATTGAATAAGAAACGATTTCGAAATGAATTGAATAGAAAATGATTTCGAAATGAATTGAATAGAAAACGAAATGAATTGAATAGAAAACGATTTCGAAATGAATTGAATAGAAAACAATTTCGAAATGAATTGAATAGAAAAAGATTTCGAAATGAATTGAATAGAAAATGATTTCGAAATGAATCGAATAGAAAATCAATTGAATTTGAATCGAATTGAAAAGAAAACGAATTCGAATTGAATACTTAACGAATTTGATTTGATTAGAAAACCAATTGAATTTGATTTGATTAGAAAATGAATTGAATTTGATTTGATTAGAAAATGAATTGAATTTGATTTGATTAGAAAACCAATTGAATTTGATTTGATTAGAAAATGAATTGAATTTGATTTGATTAGAAAATGAATTGAATTTGAATTGAATAGAGAATGAATTGAATTTGAATTGAATAGGAAAACGAATTCGAATTGAATTGAATTGAAAAGAAAATGAATTCAAATCGAATTAAAATCGATTTGAATTGAAATCAAATAGAAATGAAGGTAAAATGGATTTATAATAGAAAATTCAATTTCGATTTGAATTTGAAATAAAGGTTGAAATCGTTTTTGAAACAAATTTAAAACTATTTATAAAATTCGTTTTAAATAGTAATCGATGAAATATATATTATATACATAATATAATGGCCTGAATAGAACGCGCCGCGCCGCGGCAGTTCGCAAATTTCGACCATTAACTTCGAACGAATATTACGGGAGATCCGACCGTCGGATTCTCCTGAAACTGGAACTGTTGGGTTCGTATCGAAAAGAGCTTTCTAACGAATATTAGAAATTTGAAATCTAACGGTTGGATTTGGAATTATGTCCAAATCAAATTTTAAAAAGGTCGCTGTAAGTGCAGTTCGATGACCGTTGATGGAAATCGACTGTACGGGCCTTGATAAAATTATTAAAAATAGTAATAATTTGTGTAAAATCATAAGAAAAGATTTAGAAAGAATTGGGATGAAAAACTCCATACTTGAAAAGATAAACTTGAAAAGATAAAAATAGATTTTTATCGAAATAAACTAGTTTTGAACTAGAATTATAATTCTATTTATTTTTAAGTAAATAAATTGAATTTGAAAAGGGTTTTAAAAATAACCAGAATTTCCAATGATTGCATTGGAGTGGATTTGAATCGAAATTGTCTTCGGAATATTTCGATGTTGGAATTCGTGATTATACGGATGTTGTTATGGAAATTTGAAAGATATATATTTATATCGTTATTTCCAATACGACATTTGTTAATCGTAGAATTTGATATTGAATATAAGTCGATATACTTTCTATTCAGAGCCTTGTATTGAATATCAAATGTGATTTGGGTTTGTCGTGAATGGTGTCTTCATTAACACTGTTCTTGAACCCAGTTGAGAAAAGATTAAATCTTTTTATTTAGATCTAATGAAGTGTACCAATTAAATAATATTTAATTGGAATTGAATTGATATTGATTTTTGGGTTTATCGTGGACAGTGTTTTAAATAACACTCGTTCTTTAACCCGATAATTAATGGAATGTGACTTTGGGTTTATCGTGAACCGTGTTTTTAAATGACACTGATTCTTTAACCCGGTTAACGATTAAAACTAAGTGGAGTTTTAATGAATCTTTAATTAGATTGAAAAGATCGAGAATGGAGTATCACCAGTTTTGCTCCAGGCGTTAGTTAAATCTTTAATTAGATTTGAACGTGAAATGGTAATTGAATTTACCGATAACACCGTGGTGTTAGATATGAAGTATTACCAGTTTTACTTCATGGTATGAATAGGTTGGGATTGGGAAATTAAAACAAATGATTACTTCGGTAAGGTTCGTTAATCCCGACTAGTTGAATTGATATTCAAAAGTAGATTAAAGAATAAATTCAAGTAATTTATCTTGGATAAAATTAATGGGAACCTTTCCCTATGAATGTAAAATTTAGAAACTAACTGTCAGTTAGCCAAGCAGAATGGTTTTCTGGATATTGATCTGATGTTGGTTTCGGCCTTCGGGGTTAATATTTGGGGAATTACTCTCTTGATTAATGTACGGTTAGTGACTGATGAATTGGAATGAGGCGTATGTTGTGTTTGTGTAACACTTATTTAAAATATACGCGAATTATTGGGAAAGACCGAGTTTATCCCATTCTGAATAACTGATACGACGATAAGTCGAAGATGAAGACGATGGTCGAAGACCGGAGGTCTTCACGTCGTTTGGATAATTACTGATGATCTTGATTGGGCTGTACACCCAAGAAGATGGAAACAGTTGGTGATCGTCCAGACGTACTTGGAGATCGATGGATATGCGGGGTACTAGGTGCCTCCGGTTTCGTTCAGACCCAGAACGGACTTGTAAATGGACTGTGTGTCTGACATTGGATTTTAGTCCGTGTGATTGATCTCTATTAAATTAAAACTGTTTGGCGGCGGAGAATTTATTCTCTTGCTTAATGCCCTTCTCTGAGACGTACGAGCTCAGGGGTTATATATTGATGGATATCAAACGCATGGAGTGAATTGCCTGTGTGGCATGCTTAAGTGGCAATTGATCGAGGCTTCTGTTGAAAAGCAAAGTCTTGTGGTGATGATCAAAGCACGGCCTTTGTGGCGTAGCTTTGTGTAACGTTTACTTCACGAGTTTCACACCCGGTATGAACCAAAAACGGGGGATGGACCTCAGGGAGGGTATGCGTTTCTTTCTAGTTAGAAGTGGCGTCAGTGGTTTTACACGCCCTGACGAGTTTGACTTATGTGGTTGTTGCAGTTGCGAGGCGCTTCGGTTTGATCGGATGATCCGGGTCCGATGGAGTCATTCGTTGGCTCATTTACGCCCCAAAGGGCGGAGAAACGTAGTGTTCAGGCATAATAATCCACATCGGTGGACCGGCCCTGACGATCCAAGGCTTGTCTGCGCGCTTGCCTGAGACTCGGGCTAGACAGTCTCGAATCGGTAGAGGACTATCTTTTGCCTCGGTTCATAGATGGAAACCCAATTTCCAAATACGTGACTTTGCGATTTTGATTGTATATCCTATATATGGCGACATGATATATGGTACCCATGCCGCCTATGATTGATACTTATGATTTGAAGTTGTTTTATACACTATGCACTTATAATAGTATCAAATGATTTGTTTTAAAACGTACCAAGCATTCTTTGGCTGTTATAAGGGAAAACCCTATCCCCCGGCTTGCGTTGCATTGTGTGATAGGACCTGGGTCTTATAACAGCTTCATTTTTTTTTATTCAGCATTGCGCTGTTTGTTTTATGCACTGGTATCCTTGGGAGGAAACCCGTTCCGTGTTATACGGCGTGGTCCCTTGATTTACCTAACTTTAAATTAAAGATTAATAACTGTTTTAGTTCTCACACCAGTCACATGACTGACCTGGAGTTTATTGTTTTAACCTAAACTCTGGGTGCCCTTATTTTCGACACGGGCAGCTAGTAGTTTTGGTTTTGCAGATTTATATTCACAGGATCCTGGTTTACAGTTGGAATGTTATCCGGAAAGCTTTGTATCCGTATATCTCTTCTAGTTGTGTATTGTATTATTTTCCGCTGCTATGTAATTTATTGTAATCTCTGATATTTCTGTGTAATATTTATTTGTTTATACTCTGTATATTCTTGTATTCTGATGCATTGTTGTAATATACCATGAAATGTTCTTCCGTGTGCGTTCTGATTTGTCGTGTTCTCGAACGATAGGGCGTTTCGAACGGTCTGGGTCGGTTTAGCTACTGGTTCGGACCGAGCGAAATTCCTTTTCGTCACAGGTGTTGACTAAATCTAATCCGAACCTAGCCAGTTGGTTGAACTAACTGACGTATTCCCTGACCATCATACTTCCTTGCTTAAGAGATAAGAACTTTTCCAGTTGTAGACTTCGTTCAGCTTGCGAGAGGAATTTCGTCTCAAACCTTGTTCTGAAATCCATCCATGTTTCAACCGGCCTCTCGGCGTTAGTGATTTCCCATCAGTAGGAAGCTTCATCCTTGAGCAACCATACCGCCAATTATACCTTCTGCCTATCGTCCACCTCGAAGATAACGAACAGATCCTCAGTTTCCTTAAGCCAGTTCCTCGCTTCTACGAATGATTCAGTTCCCTTGAAATCCTTTCCACCCATGGCCCTAAAATCTTTACAGATCTTTGAAAAAGCAATTGCATGAGGAGGGGGCGAAGGAGGAGGAATCGCTGCAGCTGGAGGAGGAATATCTGCTGGGCCTGCATCGTTGGCCCTAGCCTCTAAGTACCTCTTGAAACAGCCAGGTATTGGCATGCCCTCTGGAAAGTTAAGATTCCCAGACATGCTGGAATGAAAGAAAAAGATTTAAAATGGAGAATGGAAAAGATAGATATATGGCTTTTTGGGGATTATGTTTTTCAAAACAAACTTTATTTTTGAAAATACTTCCTTTTAAAAACTTTTTGAAAATAGTTTTCAAAAACTTTACCCAATCTGGTAACCTTCAGCTCTGATACCAAGTGTAACACCCCACCTCCGTTAAGGACACTCACAAAGGGAATGCCTTAACTTTGGTGGAGCGTTTTAGTAGACAGAACAGAAATTTACAAGACAGATAAACAATACTTGAGAAATTATAACTTTATTACAGCGGAAAACAGAAATCAGTTTGGTTACATCTTTACCCAAAACTCAAGTACATAAATATCAGTCTTGTTCAGAAAATCATCAGAGTACAAAACCTTAAAGTCATAATCCCCACAGAAGCTGCCACAAAGAGTTAAGCCATAATTTAAGCACTCTAAGTACTTCAAGCAGAAGAAACCTAGATCAAGCTAAAGTATTCCCTCCTTGGAAAACCTGGCGAGGGGAACGGAAGAAAAGGGGCGAAAACAAGCAAGGTCAGACATAAAGTCTGGCAAGTCCAGTGACTTTCAGCATATGAACAGATAATAATAATCATGGCATGCAAATAAAACTGGATGAGAGATAACAATAATAGGAGCAGCAGATGTACTTAGGTTAAACAGAAGAAACAGAATAATATTACTTTTCATTTCTCTACACTAATAATAGTATAACAGAATTAGGTGTCACCCTAATGTCTAGACTGAAGCAGAAACAGGCACAGAATAATTTCCATAGAAACAGAACGCTAATAATGGGCCTTTACCACCCGAACAGAAAAAGACAGAAGCAGAATGTTGATAATGGGCCTTTACCACCCGAACAGAAACAAACAGAAACAGAGTGTTAATAATGGGCTTTTACCACCCGAACAGAAACAGATTAATCCCTAAGGAAACAGAATGTAGAATTAGATGTACACTAGTAAATGGGCTTTTACTACCCAAACAGACAGTACCACGCAGACAGGTGTTGCCACCCAACAGAAACAGACGGTACCAACAGAAAGAGACAAAACTAAGTGTACCCTAAAACCCTACCCCAAGCGATCGGCTCCCTAATACATAAATACCCTGTGTCGGCTCCACAATAGGATGTATCACTCCCTAAAGTGACAACCAATTGGCACAAACCTATTTACAGATGTCACGGCGTCTTACATCCTCAGAGGCAGACCGGGATCCATGCACGCACATGACCCAGTTGGAACGCACCATCAACACCCCTCGCCATTATCAGAATGAACCACTTATAATTAGTTCAGTAAGCGTGCCCGGACCCAACCTACGGTTGGATAAAAGTTTGATACCAGAAAGGATTGCTTACTAATATGGGTCCCAAACAATAGATGACACGAGTAATTTCCCTCCTAACCTTGGGGCCCCAAACTAACAGATTTTAGATTAACTTGTTTACAAGTTCAGGCATACAGAGTTCGGATCAACTAGTTCACAGATCAGACAGGTTATCAGACTAACGGATCAGATATACAGATTTAACAGATTTACAGACTTGTCTAACTTTGTAATTGGGCCTATAGATTCACGAAACGGGTTTGTTAAATTCATTAGTCCAATTGGTTCAACCCTATCCACCCAACTCGTTTTAGACATCATATTTATCCCAGATTTGCATTAATTAAATATTAATGCACAGACCTTTCACATTAGGTCGGTAGCTTGTGGCCGCTGGATATGTCGGGCGGCTCCGGGTAGACTTCTGCCACAAGCCAGACCTAACCTCGTGTCTAAGCATATTTTAGTTATGCCTACGACCTCTCACATTAGACTGATAGTTTGTGGTCGCTGATTAAGCTGGTTGGTTCCGGGCAGGCTTCTACCGCAAATAGAGTCTAACCTCGTGTCATAGCCAATTCATTCTAATACAGATTTTTCAGATATCAGACTAATTCTGTTTATTTAACAGATAAAACTTCTGTACAAATTACAGCAGATTGTTCGAGGTTCTAGTAACAAGTTTTGCTCAATTTTAAGTCGATCCTATACTTCAAATTTCAGCATTTCAGTTCCAATAGATTACATCATTCAACGGATTAAACAGATAACAGATCTTGCAGATTAGGCTATTTAGCAGATTTAGCAGATAAGGTAATTTAACATAATTAGCAGATTAGGCAATTCAATCTAATTAGCAGTTTAGGCAACAGAACTAGCAGATTAGGCAATATAACAGAACTAGCAGATTAGGCAATATAACAGATTTAGCAGATTATATATATATATATATATATATATATATATCATATCTTGCCTAACCATAAATTTAGCCTAAACTCACTTGCCACATGTGCTCCTAATTAAACATTGCACAGTACAGAATATTCTCCATAAACCACGATAAAAAATATGAATTATGCCAAATAATAGCCTATAATGCCAGATATCGAAAAACCCTTATTTAGGCGCATTCACATTAATAGTTATCCTATTTTTGTATGGGTCTTTACGCCTAAGTCACATATCCCTTTTTATCAAGTCATGAGTTTTTACATAAAAGAATATGTCCCAAAAATCTAGATTTTATAACATGTAGTATGTCCTCAACAGGCATTATCATTCATGCATAACATGTTGTAAATTATCTTTAAACTCTAACATCAGACCTTGATTTAAAATATGCATTATACCTCCCAAGTTTCAAGTTGTCCTATATTTCCCCTTCTCCCAAATCACAGATTACCATACCTAGTATGAACATATCTAGATCTAACATATGTTTATTTCTCAAATTAACTACAGATCTAGATTACAACATGTACTATGCATCTAAATTAGTTTCATGTTTACGGTTAAATCTACGCCCGAATCTCAAGTCATAAGTCCAATATATTTTATGCCTCAATCTCAAGTCATATGTTATTATATGCCTTAGATTTTATGTCATGTCCTCGAATCAGTCCTGTCCAATTATGCATCATTCATTATTTGTCCCAAACATTTTAGCGTTCGTGCGTTAATCTCTTATGAGATTTGGCTCAGGCTCGTGGTAGCCTGGCTATAGAACAGAAAGAAGAAAGAGAAACAGAATAAGATAGATCTAAACAGAACATAACAGACATAACCTCAAATTCAGATTTACAATTCATGTCACAATCATAATTAACGTTTATAGCGGAAAATAACTGTACTTGCCTTTCGTGGTTTAAGAAAGGAAATAAACTGTTGTTGATGCAGAAATGCTGAATTATTCCTCTTTAATTGTCGTAGCTCTAAACTTGGATTTGAGATTTGATTTAGCTTTTAATTCTATTCAGGTTGGAGGAAGATTCATCAGTCCAAGTCTTGATTCCAGCAGGGTAGCGACGCCATTTTTATTTTTAATTAGAACAGAGGTAGAATATAGACAGAATGAAATGGTGTGGAGAGAGTGAGGCTAGGGGTGAGTTTATATAGGATTAGGCGGACGAATCTAGATAGAAAATGAGTCTAAATACATCAGAATGCATCAGGTTCAGAAAGTGGGTTTCGGGAGCAGGTCGACGCCCAGGTCGACACTATGGTCGACCTGGTCCCCCCAGGTCGACGCTGTGGTCGACCTGGCCCTGGGAGGTCGACACTATGGTCGACCCCCAGGTCGACCTGGTCCATGGGCGGGAATTTTCCCGCCCAGCCTGTTCTAGGATTTTGATTTCGAATTCGAATTTTCGAGCTGTTTTCGATTCTAAAATTCTCTGAAACTTCGGAGGGCCATATGTTCCTCATACGGACTCCGTTTCTCGAAAACTCGGACTCGTTTCCAAGCAGAATTTCGAGACGAACGCAATGGCGCAACCCATTTCCCTTGCTTTTTATTTTATAATTTAATTATTCTCTGATTTGTTACTTATACGATCATAGAAAATACGGGGTGTTATAGACCACTCATTTCGCTTGAGTGTATCGAATGTATATCACCAACGGCTGGGAGCTACCCATTGTTTCCCGAAAAGGGACAGCATCAAAAATAGATAAAAGAATGAAATGGATTTTCCCTAGATAGGTGATATACACCCTAATGGGAGTGACCCACTTAGCCATGCTGCCTGCCCGATTTTTGTCATTTCCCGATTGATGAGGCTTGAGGTCATAAAGTATCATTTAAAACATCTGACCACCATTCACTTTGAATGCCACATCGTCATACCCGCCAAATCACAAATTGATTTCCCCTAAAATACCACGGGTATGAAGCTAAGAGAAACGAATTCCTCCGCCACCAAACGTAAGTACGTTTGAAGCGATCAACTTACGCGATCGTTAAATATACTTTGTCAGACATTCGTTCATTCACGTTTGTCCTGGGACCGGACAAACCGAAGGCACTATTCTGTAAACAGGATAGCCCTTGCATAACTCCGTCTTCAATTATCTTCATCATACTTGATAGCAACGCTAACGTCCATACAGAGTGGTTTTCAGATAATGAATCTGATCCCGGTCTCTCCGTATTGACGACGGAAAAATGGTCAAAAACTTCGACAGTCGGTGATTTAACCATCAAAGAAAAATACATGTGCAAACAACGATATTATTTCCAGATGGAAATTATATCGATCAATCATCATTTAACGTTTATCTCTTTAGTTCACTAATTTGTTTATTTCCTGTTTCCATATATTCAACATTTCATATTTTCTAAATTTAGAAAATACATGTTATTAATTATGGGAAAACATTCCCGTCTCTTTTCACGTATCACTGTCATCCCAGTATTCTTTTCATTAAACCTTTCATTTTCTATGATTAGAAAATATATCTGATTATATTTGGAAAATGTTTCCAAATCTCACTCATCAAATTTTAAATAGATGTTAAAATAAAACATTGTTATGCCACTCAAACTGTTACCCTGATTAACTAATTTCACATAACCAACCTTCTCTATCGAACCTTAACCATTTCATAGTTAAAGGTGAAGCCAATCAAGTTGGGGTATAACTACCTCTCAGACCTTAACTGAACAACATTTCTAACTTCAAAATAGACAAGGTTCACCTTTTTAATCATTAATAAACATCCTTGCGAAACTCTCGGATCTAATTTACGAATCGACTTCTTATTTGAAAACATTTATTTTAACTATAGCGTTATAATTCCTTTCTTCTTAAGTATCCCACTTCAAAATATAACTTTTATTCCTTAATTTAACTAAATAACTAAACCAATAATCTATAAATGAATAGGTACATCTTGATTAAACCGGAAAGCAAATATTACTTTCTCGAATTCGATATAATCGAATTCAGTGTATAATTCTCTTTTTCGAATAATCTCTGTTCGATAGCTCCTTTTCGAATAAACTATATTCGATAACTCTTTCTTCGAATAACTATATCTGATAATCTCTCTTCGAATGATTTACGTTCGATTGACTTTCTACGAATGATTTACAGTCGATTAGTCTCCTTTCGAATAAACTATATTCGATCAACTCCCTTAATTTTATTCGAATAAACTATTTCGAATAACTCCTTTGGATTAACTCATTTGGATTAGCTCGGTTTGATTAACTCATCTTGACTAACTCAACTCAATTAACTCCACTTGATTAACTTACTTGATTAACTCAACTTATTTAACTCCTATCTAATAACTAATATTCGATTAATTTATATTTGAATAACTATGTCCGTATTAACTTTATTTCGAATGGCTAATATTCAATTTAACTCCATTCGCTTGACTCTAGATCGCAACAATCACAATGGTTACGCCTGATTCCCTCAGGAAACATCCGACGGGCGTAGGCTATCTGCAGCCCTGCGAATTATGCTATCCGTCGTACGAAGTGGCAACTCATCCTGAATAACTATGTTTGACTAACTCTATCTCAAATAACTATATTCGATCAACTCAAATTAAATAACTAATATTCAGTTTATCCTAATTCGATTAACTACGTTCAATTAACTCTATCTGGTTAACTCTAACTGATTAACTCTAAATAATTAACTCTAACTAGTTACCTCTAACTGATTAACTCCTTTGATTAACTCTATGTTTATTCAGTTTCAAATATCGATGTTGAAATCGATTCTTACTTCTCTATATAAGTCCTGACTTATATATTCTATTTATACAATGATAAATATTTTATTTAATTTATAAAATATTATTTATAAATTTATCTTCTCAATCTATCGGTCAGAATAGATTCTATTTAAAATCTTTGCTTTAAATCCATAGCATGTTATACCCGTGTGCGAAGCACGGGTCTAACCCTTTCAAATATAAAATCCTTTTTTATACTATTCTATACACTTTTCAAGTATTTATTTTTTATAATCTATTTATTTACCAACTAAATATCCCTTTTCAATTCTATTTGTAAATAGATTACAAATATTTCTTTTTCAATTCTATCTGTAAATGTTTTACAAATATTTCCCTTTAATTTTTTCTATTTGATTAACAAATAAATATTCCTTTTTAATCTATTTATTTTCTAAATAAATATTTTCTTTTTATAAAATATTTTAATTTTATAAATATTTCTTTTTTAATATAACATTCAAAATTTCCTTTTTAACATTCCAGTATTCCTTATGGTATTTAACATACCATATAACAATGATTGGCATCATTCAACCATACAAAATCAACAATAGATTTCACATCACATCATATAACATAATATATGAAAATAGTGAAATAAATGTTGAAGAACCTAGTTGGGTCCCTCCGACCTGTTTCCCTGCATCCACAGATGTTAAACAATAAATTCAACATCAATTTCATTTTACTATGAAATATTCTGCTAAACATAATCAATATTTGATTAACGATTTATATCTATATCGTTATCTATATTTTCAACCAATTAATTAGCAGTTCAACCAAACAGCCAACACACAGCAGACAACAATCATTTATAGATTCTAAAAAAAATACGTTATAAAAATATAAACTAATCAGAGTTAGTGAGTTTACTCACATTGGACGGTTATCGCTAAATAACAATAATTGGTCATTGATTTGATTCAGACGTTTAATTTCACCATAAATCCAGACGAGCTTCAATTCGCTCCTCGTCGGTTCCATGTTGTAGTCGTCGTCCATACAATCCCATCGGATCTTGTTCCGCTCAATTCTGATTAAGTATGACCGAGATATTTAATTTACAAGTTTAGACACTAATATAAATAAAACTTAAACTAAAAAGAAAGTTCAATGGGCCTTTATCCTTTCCTTTACCACGGCCCAAACCATTTTAAAACCCCACCCGTAATCCTTCTTCCCCGTTCACCATCTCTCCACGTATCCAAGCCATTGCCACAATTTCAACCTCCCACCGATCCCCCATCTTTCAACCGAAACCCAAACAATCACCACCATTATACTCCTCTTCCATCCCTCTTCCATCCCGACACCACCAAAACCAACTCGACATCCCTATTTTGATTCCGTCGCACGGTAATTTCCCGCGCCCCAAAGACTTCGATCGACATAAAAGTGACAAAAACCCTCCAAGTTAAGTACACAAGTGCGGTTTCACACACTAAACTCCAATACGACACTTACTTCTCGATTTGAAGCTTCTACCTCTATCGAAACTCAACCCTAGCCGATGTCGGGTTTAGAACAGCGAACAAAACCATAGCCGAGTCTCTCAAAATTTACATCAGGTTAAAGAGAAACATGCGACGATCTCAAATATACCAGTATTTTGATTTTTAGGATTTTCTTTGAATTACCATTGATTTCTGAACTTTGATTTTAACTGTTGGAATTTTATCTTGATGGAGGCGCGATATTTTTACTGTGGAAAAATTAGGTTAGGGTTAGAAAAATTGAGGGTTATTTATAGGAGGACTATATTATTTTTTTATTCGATTATTTTATTTTATTTTAAGAAATTACTGTTTGTATTCGTCCTCTAAAATTCCTGTGATCACATACGATACCCAAAAAACACAAAACTGGACATGCAGCTACAGTTCGACATTGTGGACCCAACGAAACTGGTTTCGTCGAATTCCGACTTCGTTTGCTCACAGAGCGTATTTTTTTACCATCATAATACTGACTGTTTTTCACATTAAAATCCCATACGACCTCATACTGACTTCAAAAATCACGAAAACTGAAAGCTAGCAATAATTTAATATTGTGGATCCAACAAAATTAGTTTTGTCGAATTCTGAGGTCATTTGCAAAACTGGCTATTTTTAAAGCTCTAAATAACCCATTTAAATATATAAATATATTTAAAATTAATTAATTAAATATTTATAAATAAATACTATTGCAAATATTCACAATAGAATATCATACAGCTCCATTGGGATTTATAGCTCGATATTTCAAATCCAGTGTTACATCGATATTCGATTTATATTTAAAAATCCATTTTAAAATATAAATAAATCGGTATAAATTATAAAGGAATTCCATAGCGACTTTTCTAAATTTTGTTTTGGACAACTCCAAATCTATACAATGAAATCCCGATTTTTCTCTTCCACTAGAAAAATATACTTCGCCAGCTCCTAACGTTTCTTGTTTTACAGAAATTCGATTTAAAACGAATCATGCACATTCAGTTGAAGTTCAAATCGCCAAATTATGAACTACAGCGCCATTTCGAGCTCGATTTTAATTATATTATAATTTATACATTCAACTATCGTTTATATAATATATTCGTTATTCTAATTCAATTCTAAACTGAATTAAATATCACAGATGATCCAATTCACACCATATTGTGAATTCCACTATTTCTAACTATTCCAGAAATAAAATATGTTATTATATTATTTATTTTAATTAAATATTCGATATTATTTAATTCTGGTCATTTTAAATAACTAAACCATTATTTAAATAATTAAATATATTATTTATATACCGTAAAAATACGGGTCGTTACATTCTTTCCCCCTTAAAATAATTTCGTCCTCGAAATTGCTAAGGTAGAGAACAAACCCTGTTGACTAGTACAAATTTATTTGTTTACTTATTATATTTAAATTCAACCGAACCAATTTAATTTCAATCAAAATATTAATTAGTTCTTATCAACGATAATTTTCTAAAATCCTGAAAATTTTCTAACACTCTAAATTTTCGAAAAAAATCGCCAGCACCTCCTTTGTACCGGTCAGTAGTTCAAACCCCAACTCGCCTCTCTAGGCCCTTCTTCAACCCAAAAGAAAATCAAATAGCCAAGAGGCCTGCCAATTTGGCTCATAAATCACATATGGAAATTTAAACATGTACCTTTTTGTCGGGCATATCATTATATCCTTTCCATCTGCTACCCCGTCAGCATATACAAATGTTTTCCCAAACGAAATTCCAATTTTATTCTCAAAACCAAATCATTCACGTATCCAAGCTAATTTCATTTCAAATCAAAGTTTCATTCTCGATTCCAACCTCCTAACTCATCAATTCAATACCATTTCAGATCCATGTCTCACAATTCAAAATCTGATTCTATTTATTATATTATATTCCAGTTAAATTTCCAGTTTGGTTTCAATTCAATGCATATTTGCTTTCACAAATCCCTTTAAATTAGTTTTTAACTCAGACAATTTTCCTAGGAATTTTTAAACAGCTTAGCTCTTTCAAAAATCAAATATCCCTTTTCAGGATTCAAAACAACCACCTTTTTCTCAAAACAATTCAAAAACAATCTCTCTGGTAGTAATCCGTCACTTACAACTCGAAAATGAACGCTGATGATGTGGCCAGTATCATCATAGTTATTTCCCAGCTATCGAAGTGAGTTCAATACTATATCACTTATCAAAACCATATTTAAACACTTTCATTTTGAAATCTTTTTCAAAATATCATTCACGATACTTGTAAACAATTTAAAGTCTCCTAGGATTTTAAAATACACATATATTTGATCCAAATTCATTTACAAGCAATTTTCCATATTTCAGGAACTTCAGTTCCAATTCTGATTTGGTTAATCTGCTTTTATATTATACGAACCTAAATTGGTTATTTACATAACCATTTCCATTATAATCAACCAACACATCCAACATACTATAATAATTCAAATATAAATATTTTCTTTATATCGAAATATACTTTGTGTAAAATTATCTCATTTACCCTCTTTCAAAACATACTGTGTCGGTTTATCGTACTCAAGTGTTTGGTAGCCCCTATCGATACAGTGGATCAAACTGATCGACAAGAATACACAAACTACTCAACCAATAAATCTCCACAATATAAAATAATTTTTACTCAATCTACAAATACGTTCACTTGTATATATACACTCAAACTCAATCTAGGGTATTGCTAACCCCATCTCTACTGAGTCACACCACAGAGCCAAGGTAATCACTTGACCTTCAGCTTTGATACCTCTGTAACGAACGGGGTTTTTCGACTCTGAAAATCAACACAAAAACTAACATGTTGACTATTCAGACATCGGAAATACCTGATCATTAATAGAAAGAAATTAGAGGGTGAGAATAGATAAGATAGAAAAATTAGAATAGAATAAGAAGTAGATCACCACAGCACAAAATCAGAGTAATATGAATCTCACAGCGGAACGAATAAAATATAATACATGACATAACTTTACAATTAAACAGTATATATATAATAACATTATCAAAGTACAACACTTACATACAGCGAAGATAACCGTAGCTACATAATCCTGAAGCCTCCTGCTTCAAGCTCCTCAAAATATATCTGTAAATACCTGAACTACTTGATTGCCCGTACAAATTTGGGCACCCAAGAATTTAGGGAAAACAAAACAAAATAAACTCTGGGTCAGTCATGGGACTGGTGTGACTAAACTCAAATCATTTGGTTTAACTTTTCAAAATCCTTTTCAAAAGAAAAGATAATCGTAAGACCGATCTATACATAAACACAGATGGTTTTTACCTTACGATAACCAAAACATTTGGAAATCGATACTATTTTGATATTATAATAATGTCTAATCACAAGTAAATAACAATCTAACAGAACGCTTGCATCTCGCGTTCTATATATATAATAGACAAACAAAACCGTGGGCGCTTATTGGAGATTGGATTCCAACTATGATAAGGTATGGGACCACCTGCCGATAGTGTATCTCTAGAGGCGAATACACTGGGTTCAACAAGAATGTCTTGCAACCTGGCCCACACATGACCGACCACTCATTTCGCTTGAGTATATCGAATGTATGTCACCAACGGTTGGGAGCTACCCATCGTTTCTCGGAAAGGGACAGCATCGAACATAGATAAAAGAATGAAATGGATTTTCTCTAGATAGGTGATATACACCCTAATGGGAGCGACCCACTTAGCCATGTTGCTTGCTCGATTTCTATTATTTCCCGATTGATGAGGCTTGAGGTCATAACGTATCATTTAAAACACCTGACCGCCATTCACTTTGAATGCCACATCGTCATACCCGCCAAATCACAAATTGATTTCCCCAAAAATACCACAGGTATAAAGCTAAGAGAAACGAATTCCTCCACCACCAAACGTAAGTACGTTTGAAGAGATCAACTTACGCGATCCGTTAGATATACTTTGTTAGACATTCGTCCATTCACGTTTGTCCTGGGACTGGACAAACCGAAGTCACTATTCTATAAACAGGATAGCCCTTGCATAACTTCGTCTTCAATTATCTTCATCATACTTGATAGCAATGCTAGCGTCTATACAGAGTGGTTTTCAGATAATGAATCTGATCTCGGTCTCTCCGTATTGACGACGGAAAAATGATCTAAAACTTCGATAATCGGTGATTTAACTATCAAAGAAAAACACATGTGCAAACAACGATATTATTTCCAGATTAACTAATTTCACTCAAACCGTTACCCTGATTAACTAATTTCACTTAACCAATCTTCTCTATCGAATCTTAACCATTTCTTAGTTAAAGACGAAGCCAATCAAGTTGGGGTATAACTACCTCTTAGACCTTAACTGAACAACATTTCTAACTTCGAAATAGACAAGGTTCACCTTTTTAATCTTTAACAAACTTCCTTGCGAAACTCTCGGATTTTATTTACGAATCCACTTTTTATTTGAAAACATTTATTTTAACTATAGCGTTTTAATTCCTTTCTTCTTAAATATCTCACTTCAAAATGTAACTTTTATTCCTTAATTTAACTAAATAACTGAACCACTAATCTATAAATGAATAAGTAAATCTTGATTAACCGGAAAGCAAATATTACTTTCCCGAATTAGATATAATCGAATTCAGTGTATAATTCTCTTTTTCAAATAATCTCTATTCGATAGCTCCTTTTCGAATAAACTATATTCGATAACTCTTTCTTTAAATAACTATATTCGATAATCTCTCTTCGAATGATTTACATTCAATTGGCTTTCTACGAATGATTTACATTCGATTAATCTCCTTTCGAATAAACTATATTCGATCAACTCCCTTAATTTTATTCGAATAAACTATTTTGAATAACTCCTTTGGATTAACTCATTTGGATTAACTCGGTTTGATTAACTCATCTTGACTAACTCAACTCAATTAACTCCACTTGATTAACTTACTTGATTAACTCAACTTAATTAACTCCTATCTAATAACTAATATTCGATTAATTTATATTCGAATAACTATGTCTGTTTTAACTTTATTTCGAATGGCTAATATTCAGTTTAACTCCATTCGCTTGACTCTAGATCGCAACAATCACAATGGTTATGCCTGATTCCCTCAGGAAACATCCGACCGGCGTAGGCTATCTGCAGCCCTGCGAATTACGCTATCAGTCGTACGAAGTGACAACTCATCCTGAATAACTATGTTTGACTAACTCTATCTCAAATAACTATATTCGATCAACTCAAATTGAATAACTAATATTCAATTTATCTTAATTCGATTAACTATGTTCAATTAACTCAATCTGGTTAACTCAAACTGATTAACTCAAACTGGTTACCTCTAACTGATTAACTCTATGTTTATTCAGTTTCAAATATCGATGTTGAAATCGATTATTACTTCTCTATATAGGACCTGACTTATGTATTCTATTTATACAATGATAAACATTTTATTTTATTTATAAAATATTATCTATAAATTATCTTCTCAATATATCGGTCAAAATAGATTCTATTTAAAATCTTTGCTTTAAATCCATAGCATGTTATACCCGTGTGCGAAGCACGGGTCTAACCCTTTCATATATAAAATCCTCTTTTATATTATTCTATTCACTTCTCAAGTATTTCTTTTTTATAATCTATTTATTTACCAACTAAATATCCCTTTTCAATTCTATTTGTAAACAGTTTACAAATATTTCTTTTTCGATTCTATCTGTATATGTTTTGCAAATATTTCCCTTCAATTTTTTTCTATTTGATTAACAAATAAATATTCCTTTTTAATCTATTTATTTTCTAAATAAATATTTTCTTTTTCTAAAATCTTTTAATTTTATAACTATTTCTTTTTAAATATAACATTGAAAATTTTCTTTTTAACATTCCAGTATTCCTTATGGTATTTAACATACCATATAACAATGATCGGCATCATTCAACCATACAAAATCAACAACATATTTCATATCGCATCATATAAAATAATATATGAAAAACAGTAAACTAAATTTTGAGGAACCCAGTTGGGTCCCTCCGACCTGTTTCCCTGCATCCACAGATGTTAAACAATAAAATTAACATCAATTTCATTTTACTATGAAATATTCTGCTAAATAGAATCAATATTTGATTAACGATTTATATCTATATCGTTATCTATATTTTCAACCAACTCATAAAATAGCCTGGGATATTTTATGTACTCCTAAATTAGAGGGGGGTGTCGGGCTTCGAAACTTTAAAGACATTAAGACAGCGGCTGCTCTTAAATTACTGTGGCATTTTATTAATGGAGACAGCTTGTGGAAAAAATGGATGGCAAGTAAATATTGTAACGGGGAGCATTTTTGGGTTATGAAATGCGATTCTAATAGTTCTGGTACATGGAAAACAATTCTTAGACACAGAAATTTGGGGCTTCAAGGCATTAATCGATGTATAGTCAATGGGCTTGATACTACACTATGGTTCGATCCATGGATTAACAACGATATCTTAGTTAAATTGCTGGGATGGGATTGTTTAAGCATTTGTGGGGGTGATAATTTAATGGTTAGTAGTGTAATTCAAAATGGTTTGATCAACACTAATAACTTGTTAGCGACTAGAATGGTTACAGAAAAGATTAGAATGGTCAAAATTCATCAGTCATATGACAAGGATTTTTGGAGCTGGAATGACTTACCTAATGGTTTCTCCTATCATTCTTCTTGGGACATTTCTAGGGAACATCTACCTGAACTGGATTGGTGTAAAGTTACGTGGCATTACATTAATAGCCCTAAATGTCTCTTTGCACATACAAAGCTATACTTAATCGTTTAAGTACTAAAGATAAAATGACTTCGTGGGGTTATGATGTGAATCCTAACTGTGTATTATGCTCAGAAAGCTTGGAGAACAGAGATCACCTGTATTTTCAGTGTCCATATACGTCCTATTTATGGATCCGATGCAGAATCAATCTGGGTGTTCCGCCTACGACTGCTGACCCGTTGACGATGGAGAGCGAACTCCAACTCCTCAAATCTACGTTTCGGCTCAGAGGCCTTATTCAAGACGTCGCCTTTTGCAGTTTAGTTACCACTGTGTATCATATCTGGAAGGAAAGGAATGAAAGAATTCATTCAAATCAGCGACGAGATAAGTTTCGGAGATGGGATTTATTGAATCTGGATATAAATTACTTACTCAGAAAGTCTAAGAGGGGCATCCAGAAGCAAGAAGACATGAGGATCCTGGAGAAGTGGGGTATCGAACTCAAAGATGGAGGCTAATTCTCCTTTTTCCTGGACGATAGATAATGGCGGCTAATTATTAGGTTTTCTAATTTCCAATTTGGGAAAGTGTGGTTGAACTGAAGCCTGGTTACCTGCTATGGGGTTTTTGCTTGATGACGTGTCCGGTCTTGGGGAGCACGTGAACCCTTGCGGTTTTGTTTATTCATTGGACCGAGAAGTTTTGTTGTGGATCCTTTGATCTTTGTTTTTTGGGTTGGCCTATAGTTTATTTTATGTTTGGCCTTTGTAATTTGGATTTTGTACATTTTTATTGATTCGCTGTCAATAAAACGCCGCACTCTTTTTTCCTATCTAGTGCTTACTCCGAGTACTAGTTTAGGTTTTTAACGAGGCGGTTTACCCATTTTCAAAAAAAAAAAATCTATATTTTCAACCAATTAATTAGCAGTTCAACCAAACAGCCAACACACAACAAACAACCATCATTTATAAATTCTAAAAAAAATACGTTATAAAATATAAAGTGATTAGAGTTAATGAGTTTACTCACATTAGACGATTATCGTTAAATAACAATAATTGGTTATTGATTTAATTCAGACGTTTAATTTCACCATGACGAGCTTCAATTCGCTCCTCGTCGGTTCCAGGTTGTAGTCGTCGTCCATACGATCCCATCGGATTTTATTCTGCTCAATTCTGATTAAGTATGACCAAGATATTTAATTTACAAGTTTAGACACTAATATAAATAAAACTTAAACTAAAAAGAAAGTTCAATGGGCCTTTACCCTTTCCTTTACGATGGCCCAAACCATTTTAAAACCCCACCAATAATCCTTCTTCCCTGTTCACCATCTCTCCACGTATCCTAGCCATTGCCACAATTTCAACCTCCCACCGATCCCCATTCTTTCAACCGAAACCCAAACAATCACCACCATCGTACTCTTCTTCGATCCCTCTTCCATCCCGACACCACCAAAAGTAACTCGACGTCCCCATTTTGATTCCGTCGCACAGCAATTTCCCGTGCCCCAAAGACTTTGATCGATAGAAAAAGTGACAAAACCCCTCCAAGTTCAGTACACAAGTGCGATTTCATACGCTAAACTCCAATATGACACTTACTTCTCGATTTGAAGCTTCTATCTCTGTCGAAACTCAAACCTATCCGACGCCGGGTTTAGAACAACGAACAAAACCATAGCCGAGTCTCTCAAAATTTACATCAGGTTAAAGAGAAGCATGCGACGATCTCAAACATACCAGTATTTTGATTTTTAGGATTTTCTTTGAATTACCATTGATTTCTGAACTTGGATTTTAACTGTTGGAATTTTATCCTTATGGCAGCGCGATATTTTGACTGTGGAAAAATTAGGTTAGGGTTAGAAAAATTGAGGGTTATTTATAGGAGGATTATATTATTATTTTTTATTCGATTATTTTATATTATTTTAAGCAATCGCTGTTTGTATTCGTCCTCTAAAATTCCTATGATCACATACGAAACCCAAAAATCACAAAACTGGACATGCAGCTACAGTTCGACATTGTGGACCTAACAAAACTGGTTTCGTCAAATTCCAACTTCGTTTGCTCACATAGCGTATTTTTTTACCATCATAATACTGACTGTTTTTCACATTAAAATCCCGTATGACCTCATACTGACTTCAAAAATCATGAAAACTGAAAGCTAGCAATAATTTAATATTGTGGATCCAACAAAATTAGTTTTGTCGAATTCTGAGGTCATTTACGAAACTAGCTATTTTTAAAGCTCTAAATAACCCATTTAAATATATAAATATATTTAAAAATAATTAAATTAAATATTTATAAATAAATATTATCGTATATATTCACAATAGAATATCATACAGCTCTACTGGGATTTATAACTCAATATTTCAAATCAAGTGTTACATCGATATTCGATTTATATTTAAAAATCCATTTTAAAATATATATAAATCGATATAAATTATAAAGGAATTCCATAGCGACTTTTCTAAATTTTGTTTTGGACATAACTCAAAACATCCCGATTTTTCTCTTCCACTAGAAAAATATACTTCACCAGCTCCTAACGTTTCTTGTTTTCATAGAAATCCGATTTAAAACGAATCTTGTACATTCAGTTGAAGTTTAAATCGCCAAATTATGAACTGCAGTGCAATTTCGAGCTCGATTTTAATTCTATTATAATTTATACGTTCAACTGTCATTTATATAATATATTCGTTATTCTAATTCAATTCTAAGAACATTTCAAATTTTTCAAAAATTTGGCTAACACCTTAAATTTTTGAAAAATTTCGCCATAACCTCCCCTGCACCGGGGACTTCGGGATATTTCATATAGCCTCCCATGGCCTTCTTCAATCCAAAAGAAAAAGAAAAGGCCAATCGTCTCATAAAATCATCATCACCCAAACAAAACAGTAAATTATGGTAAACATGTATCTATTTGTTGGGCAAACAATTTTATTCTTCTGCTCTAGCCTCCTTGCTATGACCTGTTCAATGTAAGTACATGTACATGCATGCAAATGCGACTAATTTTCAATACAATTCACTATTTGATACAATTTGGCTATACGGTACAAATTTTAATTAATCAACCAATAATCAACAACACAACCATCTATCAATTAGTTGATTAGCTTTTCAAATTCATAACTTTGATACATAGTCAAAAAATCAGATTTTTGATGCCAAATCACAGCAATAAGCCCTATCTAGTTTCGGTTCTCACACCAGTAAATTGGAAATATATAGAAATCTCACTTTCGAAACTCGAAAATAGATACTGGCGATGGTGCCCCATCACCAGAATTATCCCCGGGCAACTAGAGTATGATTCTATAACTATCCAGTACATTAAAACTTCGTATACACGCTAACTAGGCGCATATGCAAAATCTTTATAAATATCGGATGGTCCAAATCAATTTAAAATAAATTTTCAAATACGTATTGAACGATTTAAATTTTCAAAACATAATTTGTTTTCACTTTTATTTCAAAAACACTACTCTTCACACTCGTTTTAGGATACTACTGATCCCATCTCTAACGAGTCATTCTCATTGGATATTACTAATCCAATTTCTGATGAATTCTTTCGTATGGTTCTAATGTGCCTTGTTCTCCGAGCTCTGTAGACCAAAGCTCTGATACCACGATGTAACGATAGGGAATTTCGCTCGATCCGAATCAGTCGCTAAACCGATCAAGACCGTTCGAAACGCCTGATTGTTTTGAGAACACGGCAAAATAGAACGCAGAAAGAAGAACATTTCATTGTATATTACAACAATTCCATCAGAATACAAGAATATACAGAGTAAGGATAAATATTACGCAGAAAAATATCAGAGATTTAAGTTATATTACATAGCAGCGAAAAATAATACAATACACAACTAGAAGTAATACACGGATACAGAGCTTTCCGAGTATCGTTCCAGCTGTAAACCAGGATCCTATGAATATAAATATGCAAAACCAAAACTACTAGCTGCCCGTGTCGAAAATAAGGTCACCCAGAGGTTAGGTTAAAACAATAAACTCCAGGTCAGTCATGTTACTGTGTGAGAACTAAAACAGTTATCAATCTTTATTTTAAAGTTAGATAAATCAAGGGACCACGCCGTATAACACGGAACGGGTTTCCTCCCAAGAATACCAGTGCATAAAACAATAGCACAATGCTAAATAAAGAAAAATGAAGCTATTATAAGACCCATGTCCCATCACACAATGCAACACAAACCATAGGATAGAGTTTTCACTTATAATAGCCAAAACATACTTGATACGTTCAAAACAAATCATTTGATACTATAATAGGTGTATAGTGTCAAAACAACTTCAAATATAAATGTATCAATCCTAGACGGCACGGGTACCATATATCATGTCGCCATACTAGGCTCTACAATCAAAACCGCAAAGTCATGTATTTGGAAATTGGATTTCCGTCTATGAACCGAGGCCAGGGATCGTCCTCACCATTTCGAGACAATCTAGCCTATCATGTCTCAGGAACAACTGCAACTTGGATCGTCAGGCCGGTCCACCGATGTGGATTAAAATGCCTGAACACTACGTTTCCCCACCCTATGGGGGTGCAAATGAGCCAACGAATGACTCCATCGGCTTCATATAGTCACCGATAAATCCGAGGCGCCTCGCAACAGCAACAACCACATAAGTCAAACTCGTCAGGGCGTGTAAAACCACTGACGCCACTTCTAGCTAGAAAGAAACGCATGTCCTCCCTGAAGTCCTCTCCCGTTTCTGGATCACAACTAGGGTGTGAGGCTCACGAATCAACGCTACACAAAGCTATGCCACACAGGCCGTGCTTTGTTCATCAACCACAAGACTCTGCTTTTCAACAGAGGCCTTGATCATTTGCATCTTAGTATGCCACACAGGCAGATCACTCTATGCAACCGATATCAGTCACACAGAATGAAATCCAATGTCAGACACACAGTCCATCTACAAGTCCGTTTTGGGTCTGAACGAAACCGGAGGCACCTAGTGCCCCGCATATCCATCTATCTCCAAGTACGTCCGGACGACCACTAACTGATTCCCTCCTCTTGGGTGTACGGCCCAATCAAGATCATCGGTAACCACCCAAATAACGTGAAGACCTCCGGTCTTCGACCACCATCTTCATCTTTGACTTATCGTCGTATCAGTTATTCAGGATGGGATAAACCTGGTCTTTTTGAATAACTCGCGTATATAATAAACAAGTGTTACACAAACACAGCATACACCTCATTCCAATTCATCAGTCACTAACCCTAAATTAGTAAGAGAACAATTCCCCAAATATTAACCCCGAAGGCCGAAACCAACATCAGATCAGTACCCAGGAAACCATTCTTCTTAGCCAACCTACAGTTAGTTTCTAAATTTCAAATTCTTAGGGTGGTTCCCATTAATTTTATCAAATATAAATTCTTTTAAATTTATTCTTTAATCTTCCTTTGAATATCACTTCAAACTAGTCGGGATTAGCGAACCACACCGAAGTAATTATTTATTTTATTTCCCATTCCCAACCTATATATCCCATGAAGTAAAACTGGTCATACTTCATATCTAACACCACAGTGTTATCGGTAAATTCAATTACCATTTCACGATCAAATCTAATTGAAGATTTAACTACCGCCTGGAGTAAAACTGGTGAAACTTTATTCTCTTTCTTTTCAATCTAATTAAAGATTCATTAAAACTCCACTTAGTTTTAATCTTTAACTGGGTTAAAGAATAAGTGTCATTTAAAACACGGTTCACGATAAACCCCAAAATCACATCACATTTCAATCAGTCCCTAACTGTAAATTAGCAAGTGAGCAATTCCCTAAGTATTAACCCCGAAGGGCGAAGGCCGAAACCAACATCAGATCAATATCCCAGAAACCATTCGACTGAACTAATCTCCAGTTAGTTTCTGATTTTCTTAACTCTTTTGGGTCTAAGAACAGTATTATTGAAGATACCGTTCACGACAACCCAAAATCACAATTCCATTAATTATCGGGTTAAAGAACAAGTGTTATTTAAAACACCATTCACGATAAACCCAAATCACATTTGATATTAAATAGAAGGCTCTGAAGAGAAAATATATCCGCTTATATTCAATATCAAATTCTACGACCAACAAATATCGTATTGGAAATAATGTTATAAATATATCTTTCAAATTTCCAGAACAATATCTGTATAATCATGAAATCCAACATCGAAATATTCCAAAGACAATTTTAATTCAGATCCATTCCAATTCAATTATTGGAAATCCTGGTCGCTTTTAAAACCATTTCAAATTCAATTTATTTATTTCGAAACCAAATTGATTTTTACTCTAGTTCAAAACTAGTTCATTTCGACAAAAACCCATTTTTATCTTTTCAAATATGGAGTTTTCACCCCAATTCTTCATAAATCATTTCTTATGATTTTACACAAATTATTACTATTTTTAATAATTTTATCAAGGCCCGTACAGTCGATTTCCATCAACGGCCATCGAACTGCACTTATAGCGACCTTTTCCAAATTTGATTCGGACATAATTCCAAATCCAACCGTTAGATTTCTAATTTCATACATTCATTACAAAGCACTTTTTGATACGAACCCAACGGTTCTGGTTTTAGGAGAATCCGACGGTCGGATCTCCCGTAATATCCATTCGAAGTCAAACGTCGAAATTCACGAACTGCCGCAGCGCGGCGCGTTCTATTCAGGCCATTATATATATAATATATATATTATATATATTTCATCGATTTCCTTTTAAAACGTATTTTATAAATCGTTTCAAATTCGTTTTTGAAACGATTTCAGCATCTTATTCGATTTCAAATCAAAATTGAATTTTCCTTTATAAATTCCTTTTTACATTCATTTCTATTTGATTTCAATTCAATTTCAATTTGATTTCAATTCAATTCAATTTCCATTCGATTTGAATTCAATTCAATTCAATTCCAATTCGATTTCAATTCGATTCGATTCAATTCAATTCAATTTCAATTCGATTTGAATTCATTTTCTATTCAATTTAATTCGAATTCATTTTCTATTCAATTCAATTCGAATTCTATTCTATTCAATTTCAATTCGAATTCATTTCTAAATATTCGATTTTGAAATCACTTTCAATATTCATTATAAAATCGACAAAATTCCCATTCATGTTAAAATGGCGTGTGACTACTTAACACGGCTTCGCATTTCTATTTTTAAATATTCTATTTCAAATATTTCTTTTTCAAATATTTCTGTTCAAATATTTCTTTTCGAAATATTTCTATTCAAATATTCCTTTTTCAAATATTCTATTCAAATAGTTCTTTTTCAAAACTGGAATGAGGCCCAATCAGTTACCATATAATGTTAATTATATGGATTTTCTACAACACACTTATATAACATCAACGATAAATCATCAACCATCATCCAAAGTGCGTTCTACACTATATAAGCATCAAATATAAATATTTAACGCTTATAACAGTCTGTCAATCAATCGATCGACATACAACTAATTATTGGGATTAGTGTATGTCATATATCATCCCAATACCCGTGTGGGGTTTCAATCAATCAAACACAGATTTTATTTATGCAGTTGGGCGATGTGTAAAATTTATCGTCCCAATCAATATCAGTCAAATCAGTGTATATAAACAAATCGTCCGATTCGTTTATAAATACTTATTTTATATACACGTTAAAAATTATATTTTTAACTATAAAAATATTTTTATTTCAATCCACATCACACAATCAACTACACATCAAAATTAAACAAACAAACAAACAAACAAGCCATCCATGGTCTGTGGACGACGGGTGTCGGGTGCTACTAAACACCGTCTGCATCCTAGTATATATTTCAACTAGAAAAATAAATAAAAGGTGAGGAGTTCTCATAGAGGGTTCCACTCCGTCGTGCTTTACTGTTGAACTTCTGGACCCTTTGGACCTGTCTGAAATTCCAATGCAATCTTTGTCCCGCTGTTCATAATAAAAATTATATTTTTATTACTTCTTTTCAATAAATAAAAATCATATTTTTTTTCTACTTCATATGTATTTACAACGCTTCTTTCAATATAAAAATTATATTTTTACATTTCTACTTCATATATAAAGATCGAATTTTTATATTGTTCCATGCACATAAAAGATTATATTTTATATCGCTATCATATATAAAAATCTATACTTTCTCTATATATAAAAATATAACCTTTTCATATTTAAAAATATAACCTTTATGATATTAAAAATCATAACTTTAAAGCATTAAAAATCTAATCTTTTCACATCGTTAAAAAAAATCATTTCTTTATGCCATGAAAGATCATAACTATATACGAATCAAAACTATAACATTAAACAAATAAAAATTCAGATTATTCCATTAAACTAAAATAAAAAAACTCACTGTAAAAGGGCTGAAGGGCGCCAGAGGTCTGCAGTGGTCGCCGGAGGTGGATCACTGACCAGTGGCGACTCTGGAAAGGGCAGCGGTGGTTCCCATTCGTGTTTGGGTGGCGCGGGTTTCTTGGACGAGGAAGGGGAGAGAGAAACGAGGGCGGAGGGGTTATGTCAGGCGGAGGTAGGTCCTTGCCGGGGGGCGGCGGCTACAGGGGTTGGGTTGCGGCGGCAGATTTGATGCTGCGATGGGGTTTGAGGGCTCGTCGATCGCAGGGGGTGGGTTGACTGGGGAGGCCAATGGTGAGGAGGAGGAGGGTGGCGCAGCGCCGGAGGGGGTGTGGTGGTGGTGAGGGGCGGCTGTCGATCGATTTGGTTGTCCCCCCCTTTTTTTAATTTTACTTATGCGTTGACTATTAATGGAGAAAGTGGGAAGAGAGTATAGGGGTTTTATGGTATTTTATATATTTTATTATATTTAACTTTAAAAAAGTAACTTTCTATTTCGAACTCGAAATCGAACTCACCGACTGCCGTCCCTTGCGTATTACCCCCACTACGAACACAATGGGATATGTTACATAGGCCAATTCGATCATTACGATCAGTTTTCGTAAGGTTTAAAGTATTAATCCACATATATTCAGTTTAAATGCACATTTCAATTTACCGGGGCCACATACGAACTCTAAATATTCCAGAAAAATTATTTCTAGCTTCGTATTGACGATACGGTCCTAACTAAACTAGTTTCGTCGAATTCTGAGACCATTTGAAAAATAGCCATTTTCCAGTCGATTAAAATTAACTAAAACCGGTCAAATGCATTTTCCTTTGCCACACTCACATATTGATTCGAAAAATTACGAATTTTGATACCTAGCAATAATTTGACACTGCGGATCCAACAAAAGTGGTTTCGTAGAAAATCGAGGTCGTTTGCAAAATGACTATTTTCAATGGCCTGAATTCCATAGCGACTATTCTGAATTTTCAACTGGACGTATCTTTTGATTCCAGCTATGAAATTTTGATTTCCCGAATTCGTTGGAAAGGTATTCTCAATTAGATTCTAATATTTTTGATTTCACTAAAATCCAGTTTATTTTGCACCCGGTACATTCATTTGAAATTTGAAATTGGATTATCGAACTACCGCGCCATTTTCAATTCCTTTTATATTTATAAATAAATATTTATATTCTAACGACGACGTATATAAATATACACGTTCTAATTCTATTCAAAAAAAAATTCTCGTCGTTATTATTTAAAATAATCTATTTAAAATATTTAAAATTCATCAAAATTGCCAAAATAAAAATTTTAAATTGGCTTGGATTTCCGGGTTATTACAATTTGAATCTGTTTGGAAATATATTTCCAACGAATCTGAAAAATACAGATTTCATAGCGGGAATAAAAAGTTATGTCCAGCTAAAAATTCAGAATAGTCGCTATGGAAATATAACCCTTAAAAATAGCAATTTTGCCAACGACCTCCGTTTTCGTCAAAACCACTTTGGTTGAATCCGAAATGTCAAATTATTGCTAGATTCCAATTTTCATAATTTTTGGAATCAATATGTGAGCGTGGTGGGATTAAACACGTTTGGCACTTTCAATTTGAATTTAATCGACTGGAAAATGACCGTTTTTCAAACAATCTCCAAATTTGACGAAATTAGTTTTGTTAGGACCATAACATCAATACATAGCCAGATTTATTTTTCTGAAATTTTAGGAGTTAGTATGTGGCCCCGGTAAATTAAAATGTATGTTGAAATCAATTTTGAACGTTATATTAACTTAAATTTTAATTTTAACGAAAAATGATCAGAACTGTCGAATTGGCTTACTGGACATATCTCATTGTGTTCAGAATGGGGGTAATTAGCCAAGGGTGACAGTCGTTGGGTTTGAATTGGAGTTTCGAATGAAAAAGTGACTTTATAGAAATTAAATTAATTATATATATATATATGTATATTATATCCTTGCCTCTCTCTCTCTCTCTCTTCATACCATAGTCAACCCGTCGATTAAAAGAAATAAAAACAAAACAAAAACCCAAATCGCGATCTGCGCCGCCATCCACCGTCGCCCCCCGCCCCCCTCTCCACCAACGTGCGCCCCTGCTCCGCTCCTTTCCGACGATCCCCCTCCCCAAACCAGCCGCCACCGTCCCTTCTTTCTCTCTCTTCTCAAAAAACCCCACACCTCTTTCCACCACTGAAAACAACCGCCTACCCCACTGTTCCGGCCAGCAGGCGCGCACCCCCTTCCCCTTCCAATCGACGGCAACAACAGCCCCCTCCCCCCTCAGAGAAAAATCAATTTTTACAGCAATTTTTTTCTGATTTTTTTATAAATAATAACATAGTTAAATTAGTTTTTAATTTATATAAAACATTATTTAAAAATTAGTTTTATTTGTAGAAAACATATTATTAAAATTTTGATTTTAAATATATATATAGCATTGTCTAAAAATGCGATCTTTGTATGTTTATCAATGGAATAAAAATTCGATCTTTATATTTATGAAGTTGCGGTATATAAATATGGTTTTAGAACAAAGATTTAGTTTTGTATAAATATGGTTTTAGAATAAAAATATGACTTTTAGGAATCTTTTAAATGAAAATTTTGATTTTTATTTATACAATAACGTAATAAAAATATGATTTTTATTATATGTGTATTGATATAAAAATACGATTTTTGTATGAATGATTTTAAAATAAAATTATGATTTTTATACGAATGGTATGAATATAAAAAATCTGATCTTTATATTGTAAACATCGAAATAAAAATATGGTTTTTACTATTTATAACATAGGATAAAATTGTGATTTTTATCTATATAGTTGCGCTATAAAAATGTGATTTTATATATATGAAAGCGATTTAAAAATGTGAACTTTAACATAAACATCATATTAAAAATGTGATTTTTACAATGAACAGCGTGAAAAAGACAGCGTTGGAATTTCCAGCAAATCCAAACTGTTCCGAAATTTAGAAATAAAACTGGTGGTGTGGAAACCCAAGTGAGAACATCTCACTTTAATTTTATCTTCTAGTTAAAACATATAATAGGATACAGAAGGTGCTTAGCAGCACCCAACACCCGTCGTCCACAGACGATGGACGACTTGTTTGATTTGATTGTTCTGTGGAAATTGATTGTGATGTGTAATGGAAAATATTCATGTGTTGAAATAAAATATTTTATAGTTAAAAATATAATTTTTAACAAGTATATGAATAAAATATAAATTCATTTACAAATCAAATGATTTGTTTATGTACGCACATTTGACTGAAATGGATTGGGACGATATATTTTACACATCGCCCAACTACACAAATAATAATCAGTTTTAGTTGTTTGAAAACCCCACACGGGTATTGGGATGAAATTGGACATACACTAATCCTAATATTTAGTTGAATGTCAATCGAATGGTTGACAGGCTGTTGTAAGCATTAATTATTCATATTTAATGCTTATGCAGTTGTGTAATGCACTCTAGATGATGCTTGACTTGTGTTTGATTACTGTTGTGTACATGAGTGTATGAAATCCATATAAATAAAATTATATGGTAATTGGTTGTGTCTGATTCCAATTCAGAAAGAACGAATGTTTTAAATTGACGAATGTAGAACATTTTAAAATGACAAATATTTTAAAATAATATTCAGTAATGGACCAGAATATGATTTTGATGTCCGATTTGGGATGGACATGAAAATATTTAAATATATAAAGCCGTGTTGATTAGATTAACGCCATTTTTGATGTGAACGATATTTATATCTATTTTATTCATTTTTAAAATGAATATTTAAAAGGAAGTGATTTCAAAATCTAATGTTTTGAAAATATTATCATTTATATATTAATGATATGAAATATTCAATTTTGATTTGAAATTGAATTTGTAGTTGAAATCATTTTGGAAATGAATTTAAAACGATTTATAAAAAAGGTTTTAAATGGAAATCAACAAAATATATATAATATATATATTTAATGGCCTGAATAGAATGCGCTGCGCTGCGGTAGTTCATGAATTTCGACCATTGACTTCGAATTGACATTATGGGAGATCCGACCGTCGGATTCTCCAAAAACCAGAACCGTTGGGTTCGTATCGAAAAGAGCTTTCAACCTGATATAAGGAATTTGAAATCTAACAATTGGATTTGGAATTATGTTCAAATCAAATTTGGAAAAGGTCGATGTAAGTGCAGTTCGATCAACGTTTATGGAAATCGACTGTACGAGCCTTGATAAAATTATTAAAAATATCAGTAATTTGTGTAAAATCATAGTAAATGATTTGGAAAGAATTGGGATGAAAAATTCCCTATTTGAAAGGATAAAAATATATTTTTATCGAAATGAACTAGTTATGAACTAGAATTATAAATCCAATATTTTTAATTAAATAAATTGGATTTGAAATGGTTTGAAAAATAACCAGGATTTCCAATATATGAATTGGAGTGGATTTGAATCAAAATTATCTTCGGGATATTTTGATATTGGATTCCGTGATTATACAGATATTATGGAGGAATTTGGAAGATATATATATATCGTTATTCCCAATATGATATTTGTTGATTTCAGAATTTGATATTGAATATAAGCCGATATAATTTCTATTCAGAGCCTTGTATTTAATATTGAATTGGATTTTGGGTTTGTCGTGAACTGTATTTTAAATGACATCGTTCTTAAACCCAGTGTGAAAATAATAAATCTTTTAATTAAGATTTAAAAAAGAATTACTAATTAATTAACATTAAATTGGAATTGAAAATGGAATGTGAATTGGGTTTATTGTGAACTGTGTTTTTAACGACATTCGTTCTTTAACCCGATTTACAGTGAAATGTGATTTGAAATTTATAAATCTTTTTATTAAGATTTAACGGGAATTTTCCAAAGTAAAGTTTTCCAATTTAATGTATTAAATTGGAATTGAATGGAATTCGATTTGATAATAATCGAAGTGAACTTCTGTAGAGGAAGACTGTTAATACATATGGAATTTAAAAGACTTTGTTTTTATTCCATTTATATTATTGGTCAGATATGGAAATTGATATCGATTATATATTGATTTGTTTTCCCGTGAAGATTCCATTTTTATGGAAGTGGATTTGGGTTTATCGTGAACTGTGTTTTAAATGACATTAGTTCTTTTACCCAGTTAAAGACAGGATTACATGTCTAACATTGCACTTCGAACTGTATGGTTGATCTTGATTAAATATATATCTGTTTGGTAGTGGAAAATTTATTCTCTTTCTTAACACCCTTCTCTAAGACGTACGAGCTTAGAGGTTATATATTGGTAGAAATCAATAGTACGGTGTAGATTGTCGATGCGACATGTTTGTATTTCCAAAGTTAAATAATAATTAATATTGATTTTTAGGAAGATTAAAACTAATTGGAGCTTTAATGAATCTTTAATTAGATTGCAGTGCGAACTGATAATTTAAATTATCAAATTTGGGGAATGATCGAGAATGGAGTATCACCAGTTTTGCTCCTAGCGATAGTTAAATTTTTAATTAGATTTGAACATGAAATGGTTATTAAAATTACCAAAAACACTGTGATGATAGATATGGATTATGGCCAGTTTTGCTCCATGGGATGAGTATGTTGGGATTGGGAAAATTAACAATTGATTACTTCGGTAAGGTGCGCTAATCCCGACTAGTTCGGATAAACCTTAATTTGGTTTGAGTTGATATCCAAAGGAAGATCAAAGAATACATTTTAAAGAATTTTCTTTGATAAAATTAATGGGAATCTTTCCCAAAGGATATGAATATTTAACTAAAAGAATATTCGGATTGGAATGAGGCGTATGTTGTGTTAATATAGCACTTGTTTATTATATACGCAAGTTATTCGGAATGGCCAGGTTTAAACCCATTCTGAATAACCGATTCGACGATAAGTCGACGATAAAGATGGTGGTTGAAGACCGGAGGTCTTTACATCGTTTGGATGATTACTGATGTTTGAATGGGTTGTACACCCAAGACAAGGTAATAAGTGGTGATCATCCAGACGTACTTGGAGATAAACCGGATATGCGAGGACCTCTCTTCCATATTGGACATATGGAACGAGGAATAAGGTGCCTCCGGTTTCATTCAGACCCAGAACAAATTTGTAAATGGACTGTGTATCAGACATTGGATTTTATTCTGTGTTAATTAATCTATATTAAATATATATCTGTTTGGCGGCGGAGAATTTATTCTCTTACTTAACGCTCTTCTCTGAGACGTACGAGCTCAGAGGTTATATATCGATAGACATCAGTCGCACGGCGTGAATTTCCTGTGTGGCATGCTTGAGTGGAAAATGATCAAGGCTTTTGTTGAAAAGCAGAGTCTTGTGGTTGATGATCAAAGCACGACCTTAAATGACATAACTTTTTGTATAGCGTTAACTCGCGAGCCTCACACATCGGTATGAGTTTAAAACGGGATAAGGGACCCAAGGAGTAACGACCCGTATTTTCACCATTATATAATTAATTTATTTAATTATTTAAATAATGAAAATGTTGTTTAATTAAATTATATTGAATATTTAATTAATATAAATAATAGAATAATATATTTAATTTCTGAAATAATCAAAAATAGTGAATTGACAATATAATGTGAACTGGACAATTCAAAGTATTTAATTCAGCGTAGAATTGAATTAGAATGACGAATATGTTATTTAAACGAAGTTTGAACGTATAATTATATTATAACTAAAATCGAGCTCGAAATGGCGTGGCAATTCGCTATTTGGCGATTTGAACTTCAACTGAATATACAGAGTCCGTTTTAAATCGGATTTCTGTGAAACAAGAAACGTCGGAGCTGGTGAAGTATATTTTTCTAATGGAAGAGAAAAACCGGGATTTCAATGTGTAGATTTTGATTTATGTCCAAATCAATTTTTAGAAAAGTCGCTATGGAATTCCTTTATAATTTATAACGATATATATAAGGAATTTCAATATAAAATTGAATATCGATTCAACCGGAATTTGAATATCGAGTTGTAAATCCCACTGGAGCCATATGATATTTGATTGTGAATATATACGATAATATTTATTTTTAAATATTAAATTTAATTATTTTTAAATATATTTATATATTTAAATGGGTTATTTAGAGCTTTAAAAATAGCCAGTTTTGCAAACGACCTCTATTTTCGACGAAACTAATTTTGTTGGATCCGCAATATTAAATTATTGCTAGATTTCAGTTTCCGTGATTTTTGAAGTCAGTATGCGGTCGTACGGATTTTTATTGTGAAAAACAGTCAGTATTTCGACGGTTAAAAATGCGTTGTATGAGCAAACGGAGTTGTAATTCGACGAAACGAGTTTCGTTGGGTCCGTAATGTCGAGCTCTAGTTGTATGTCCAGATTCGTGATTTTTGGGTAACGTATGTGATGACAGGAATTTTAGAGGGCGGATAAAAATAGCATTTGCTTATAATTTAATATAATATTCAATATAAAAATATTTTAAAAAATCCTATAAATATATCTTCAACTTTTCTAAACCTAAAAAATCCATTTTCCACGGTCAAAGAAAAATCCACCGTCACATTTCCTTCTCAAACCATTTCAGGGATCATCAAAAATTCCAAACAATTCAAATAAAATTTTATAAAATCCAAAACAAGTGTTGTTGGACTTCTGAAATACCGCACTTCGATGCAGTGTATTTTTCTTCTAGTTCAAACATAGTTCGAGACGCTAGATTTGGTATAGCATTAGTTTGGGTTGCGTACTTTGGTGAAATGATGAATCGTTAGTGATTTTCGATGTTAGATTTTGGTTTAGGAGATCAAATCGCATACATATTCAATTTTTGGGGTATTTTAGGATTAAAAATTATCGTCCTATTTTCTGAAGCCGTGAGTTGTGGCTGAGGTTAGGAGTTGGGAGAAAATGGTGCGAGTTACACAATTATTATATGGAGCGAAGGAGATTTGGACGAGGGAGAGGATGGTGTGATTGGATTTTTTTCAATTGATGATTAGAGGAGGAGAGAGACGTGGGAGAAGTCGTTGAAATGGTAAAGAGGATTTGGAGGAGCCACGTTCAAGGTTTCCTGAGGATGATGAAATGGGTGACGCTGGGTTTGTAAATGGTGTTGGGCTGAATAGAAGGTAAGCCCGTTTGAAAATAATTCAAGTTATTTTAAAATTAAATTGGTATACAACTTGTATTATCAATAACTTTGTCATACGTGGTCGAAATTCAGCAAAACAAGATCTGTTGGGATTGTATGGACGAGAGATCCACAATGGAACTGACTGGGAGTGGATTTGGAGCTCGTTTGAATTTATAGCGAAATAAATTTTTTGATTCGAATCAAACAACAGTTTATCGTTCTTTAACGATGAACTGCCAAAGTGAGTAAAACTCACCAACTCTGAACAGTTATATTTTTACAACATATTTTTAGAACTGATAATTATCTGCTGATTGTTATGTTTTAACTGTTTGGTTGAATTGTTTATGTATTGGTTGAAATTATAGATAACGATATATATATATATATATATATATATATATATATATATATATATATGTATGTATGTATAAATCGCTAATCAAATATTGATTTTGTTTAGCAGAATATTTCATATTGAAATGAAATCGATGTTAATTATATTGTTTAACATCTGTGATGCAGGGAAACAGGTTGGAGGGATCCAACTGGATTCCTCAATATTTATAATACTGTTTTGTTCATATATTGTGATCTATGATGTAACAAACTGGGCTTTTCGACTCCGAAAATCAACACAAAAACAAACATGTTGACTATTCAGACATCGGAAATACCTGATCATTAATAGAAAGAAATTAGAGGGTAAGAATAGATAAGATAGAAAAATTAGAATAGAAGAAGAAGAAGATCACCACTGCACAGAATTAGAGTTATATGAATCTCACAGCGGAACGAATAAAATATAATATATGACATAACTTTACAATAAAACAGTATACATATAATAACATTATCAGAGTACAACACTTACACACAGCGGAGATAACAATAGCTATATAATCCTGAAGCCTCCTACTTCAAGCTCCTCCAAATATATCTGTAAAGACCTGAACTACTTGACTGCCCGTACAAATTTGGGCACCTAAGAGTTTAGGGAAAACAAAACAAAATAAACTCTGGGTCAGTCATGGGACTGGTGTGAGTAAACTCAAATCGTTTGGTTTAACTTTTCAAAATCCTTTTAAAAAGAAAAGATAATCGTAAGACCGATCCATACATAAACACGGATGGTTTTTACCTTACGATAACCAAAACATTTGGAAATCAATACTATTCTGATATTATAATAATGTCTAATCACAAGTAAATAACAATATAGCAGAACGTTTGCATCTCACGGTCCACATATATAGTATACAAATAAAACCGCGGGCGCTTATTGGAGATTGGATTCCAACTATAACAAGGTATGGGACCGCCTACCGATAGTGTATCTCTAGAGGCGAATACACTGGGTTCATCAAGAACATCTTGCAACCCGTCCCACACATGACCGACCATGTAACACCCCACCTCCGTTAAGGACACTCACAAAGGGAATGCCTTAACTTTGGTGGAGCGTTTTAGTAGACAGAACAAAAATTTACAAGACAGATAAACAATACTTGAGAAATTATAACTTTATTACAGGGAAAACAGAATCAGTTTGGTTACATCTTTACCAAAAACTCAAGTACATAAATATGAGTCTTGTTCAGAAAATCATCAGAGTACAAAACTTTAAAGTCATGATCCCCACAGAAGCTGCCACGAAGAGTCAAGCCATACTTTAAGCACTCTAAGTACTTCAAGCAGAAGAAATCCGGATCAAGCTAAAGTATTCCCTCCTTGGAAAACCTGGGGGGGGGGGGGACAGAAGAAAAGGGGCGAAAACAAGCAAGGTAAGACATAAAGTCTGGTAAGTCCAGTGACTTTCAGCATATGAACAGATAATAATAATCATGGCATGCAAATAAAACTGGATGAGAGATAACAGTAACAGGAGCAGTAGATGTACTTAGGTTAAACAGAATAATGTTACTTTTCATTTCTCTGCACTAATACTAGTATAACAGAATTAGGTGTCACCCTAATGTCTAGACTGAAGCATAAACAGGCACAGAATAATTTCCACAGGAACATAACGCTAATAATGGGCCTTTACCACTCGAAAGAAATAGATAGAAGCAGAATGCTGATAATGGGCCTTTACCACCCGAACAGAAACAAACAGAAACAGAGTGTTAATAATGGGCTTTTACCACCCGAACAGAAACAGACAGAAACAGAAAAAGATTAATCCCTACGGAAACAGAATGTAGAATTAGGTGTACACTAGTAAATGGGCCTTTACCACCCGAACAGACAGTACCACGCAGACAGGTGTTGCCACCCAACAGAAACAGACGGTACCAACAGAAACAGACAGAACTAAGTGTACCCTAAAACCCTACCCCAAGCGATCGACTCCCTAATACATAAATACCCTGTGTCAGCTCCACAATAGGGTGTATCACTCCCTAAAGTGACAACCAATTGGCACAGACCTATTTACAGATGTCACGGCGTCTTACATCCTTAGAGGCAGACCGGGATCCATGCATGCACATGACCCGGTTAGAACGCACCATCAACACCCCCTCGCCATTATCAGAATGAACCACTTATAATTAGTTCAGTAAGCGTGCCCGGAACCTACCTACGGTTGTGTCAAAGTTTGATACCAGAAAGGGTTGCTGACTAATATGGGTCCCAAACAACAAATGACACAAGTAATTTCCCTCCTAACCTTGTGTCCCCAGACTAACAGATTTCAGATTAACTTGTTTACAAGTTCAGGCATACAGAGTTCAGATCAAGTAGTTCACAGATCAAACAGGTTATCAGACTAACGGATCAGATATACGGATTTAACAGATTTACAGATTTGTCTAACTTTGTAATTGGGCCTACAGATTCACGAAACGGGTTTGTTAAATTCATTAGTCCAATTGGTTCAACCCTATTCACCCAACTCGTTTATAACATCATATTTATCCCAAATTTGCATTAATTAAATATTAATGCATAGACCTCTCACATTAGGTCGGTAGCTTGTGGCCACTGGATATGCCGGGCGGCTCCGGGTAGACTTCTGCCACAAGCCAGACCTAACCTCGTGTCTAAGCATATTTTAGTTATGCCTACGACCTCTCACATTAGACTGACAGTTTGCTATCGCTGGTTAAGCCGGTTGGTTCCGGGCAGGCTTCTACCGCAAACAGAGTCTAACCTCGTGTCATAGCCAATTCATTCTAATGCAGATTTTTCAGATATCAGACTAATTCTGTTTATTTAACAGATTAAACTTCTATACAAATTACAGCAGATTATTCGAGGTTCTATTAACAAGTTTTGCTCAATTTTAAGTCAAGCCTATACTTCAAATTTCAGCATTTCAGTTCCAACATATTACATCATTCAACAGATTAAATAGAAAACAGATCTTGCAGATTAGGCTATTTAGCAGATTTAGCAGATAAGGTAATTTAACATAATTAGCAGATTAGGCAATTCAATCTAATTAGCAGTTTAGGCAACAGAACTAGCAGATTAGGCAATTCAATCTAATTAGCAGTTTAGGCAACAGAACTAGCAGATTAGGCAATATAACAGAACTAGCAGATTAGGCAATATAACAGATTTAGCAGATTATATATATATATATATATATCATATCTTGCCTAACCATAAATTTAGCCTAAACTCACTTGCCACATATGCTCCTAATTAAACATTGCACAGTAAAAAATATTCTCCATAAATCACGATAAAAAATATGAATTATGCCAAATTATAGCCTATGATGCCAGATATCCAAAAACCCTTATTTAGGCGCATTCACATTAATAGTTATCCTATTTTTGTATGGGACTTTACACCTAAGTCACATATCCCTTTTTATCAAGTCATGAGTTTTTACATAAAAGAATATGTCCCAAAAATCTAGATTTTATAACATGTAGTATGTCCTCAACATGCATTATCATTCATGCATAACATGTTGTAAATTATCTTTAAACTCTAACATCAGACATTGATTTAAAACATGCATTATACCTCCCAAGATTCAAGTTGTCCTATATTTCCCCTTCTCCCAAATCACAGATTATCATACCTAGTATGAACAGATCTAGATCTAACATATGTTTGTTTCTCAAATTAACTACAGATCTAGATTACAACATGTACTATGCATCTAAATTAGTTTCATGTTTACGGTTCAATCTACGCCTGAATCTCAAGTCATAAGTCCAATATATTTTATGCCTCAATCTCAAGTCATATGTTATTATATGCCTCAGATTTTATGTCATGTCCTCGAATCAGTCCTGTCCAATTATGCATCATTCAATATTTGTCCCAAACATTTTAGCGTTCGTGCGTTAATCTCTTATGAGATTTGGCTCAGGCTCGTGGTAGCCTGGCTATAGAACAGAAAGAAGAAAGAGATACAGAATAAGATAGATCTAAACTGAACAGAACAGACATAACCTCAAATTCAGATTTACAATTCATGTCACAATCATAATTAACGTTTATAGCGGAAAATAACTGTACTTGCCTTAAGTGGTTTAAGAAAGGAAATAAACTGTTGTTGATGCAGAAATGCTGAATTATTCCTCTTTAATTATCGTAGCTCTAAACTTGGATTTGTGATTTGATTTAGCTTTTAATTCTATTCAGGTTGGAGGAAGATTCATCAGTCCAAGTCTTGATTCCAGCAGGGTAGCGACGCCATTTTTATTTTTAATTAGAACAGAGGCAGAATATAGACAGAATGAAATGGTGTGGAGAGAGTGAGGCTAGGGGTGAGTTTATATAGTATTAGGCGGACGAATCTAGACAGAAAACGAGTCTAAATACATCAGAATGCATCAGGTTCAGAAAGTGGGTTTTGGGAGCAGGTCGACGCCCAGGTCGACACTATGGTCGACCTGGTCCCCCCAGGTCGACGCTGTGGTCGACCTGGCCCTGGGAGGTCGACACTATGGTCGACCCCCAGGTCAACCTGGTCAATGGGCGGGAATTTTCCCGCCCAGCCTGTTCTAGGATTTTGAATTCGAATTCGAATTTTTGAGCTGTTTTCGATTCTGAAATTCTCTGAAACTTCGGAGGGTCATATCTCCCTCATACGGACTCCGTTTCTCAAAAACTCAGACTCGTTTCCAAGCAGAATTTCAAGACGAACACAATGGCGCAACCCATTTCCCTTGATTCTTATTTTATAATTTAATTATTCTCTGTTTTGTTACTTATACGATCACAGAAAATACGGGGTGTTACATTCTCCCCTCCTTAAAGGATTTCGTCCCCGAAATCTTCAAGTTGAGAAGAATGTGTCCTACTCTCCAGTCATCCATCTGCTCAACAATCATCCACAAGCATCCATTGTCCTCATAAAACTTCTAATGTTGTATGAACATATGCAAAAGTGTGTGTATATGTTCCTTATCTAATGAAAAGTTCAGGCGGTCCACTGATTCAGTTGACCTCCTTAATGCGAATTATGTTAGTGCCATGAGTCCAACATGTATGCAATTATCCTATTTGATATATATCATTCTTATATGAGTGACAACCATTCATTCATATGCAACATCCATATGATGAGTCAATCATTTTGCATCCACAGAAATTGAAAATGCTCACACATCCATATGCAGTATGAGAGTGTTTTCGAGCCGATCTAGTGCCTAGTGTGTGTATATGCATCCACGAGCAACCACTTGCATCCACTTGCAACCATCAAACATAACATGTCTCAAACACATGTTTACACCCATTAGTTTCTACCTAAAGTTCGAAGATTCGATCGATAGGATTGTCGAATGATGGAAGCGAGTACAGATAAAACAAAAACTTGGTTTCCATTAAACCTTGGTTGAGAGACAAATTCCCCTAAGTATCAACCCGGAGACCGAAATCAACATCAGATTGATACCCAGAGGATTACCCTCTTTAGACAATGTTAAAACTGGAAATCTCAACCTTATCAGAAATATTCATATATTTACAAATTACCGATACAGAGCAGATTACTAAATAATTCTTAGGAAACCAAGCATGATAAAAACCCAGAATGGATGCGTCATAGTCAACTTAACGCTCAACACATATACCCAACTTACCAGGCTTAGATGAGTCATAACCCTTATGGGTCTGAGTCTACAGCGGAATCAGAAACAATACTAGTATTCAAGTGCAGAGCATCAATTACAGAATCGAAATGCCAGAATCAGGAAAGAGTTTTAACTCAAAAATTAGATAAAGAAATTAAACCTTCTACAGAAAGTTTTCCTAGTTCTATCCTATCCACTAGCCTCGAGAGTGTTCGCCTGCCTTCCAGAAGTCGGTCCTACCCTCTGCCCTTGCCCTCGTTTCTTCGGACAGTCCCTAGTGAAGTGTGCCATCTCACCACAGTTGAAGCAAGTGCCCTTTCTTTTTCTGCAATCCTTGTTCAGATGAGTCGAGCTTCCACAAGTAAAGCACTTTTTCTCCTTCTTATCTTCAGACTTTTCACCCTTCTTTTGTGTTTCCTTTTTGGGCCATGCTTTCTTGTTCTATGGTTCTTCCTTCTTTGCCTCTTCTTTGCCTCTTCTTTGTTGCTGTTGTCTTCCTCGTGCAGTAGTGCCATATCCACCAATCTCTCGTAAGTCGCTCCCATGGGTACATGGGTCATGGCTAGGCTGTGCAGTGGCTCGTTCAATCCTTTAACAAAGCGGAGAGCCTTTTTATGCTGGGTGTTGACTAAATCTAATCCGAACCTAGCCAGTTGGTTGAACTGATTGACGTATTCCCTGACCGTCATACTTCCTTGCTTAAGAGATAAGAACTTTTCCAGTTGTAGACTTCGTTCAGCTTGCGAGAGGAATTTCGTCTCAAACCTTGTTCTGAAATCCATCCATGTTTCAACCGGCCTCTCGGCGTTAGTGATTTCCCATCAGTAGGAAGCTTCATCCTTGAGCAACCATACCGCCAATTGTACCTTCTGCCTATCGTCCACCTCGAAGATAACGAACAGATCATCAGTTTCCTTAAGCCAGTTCCTCGCTTCTACGAATGATTCAGTTCCCTTGAAATCCTTTCAACCCATGGCCCTAGAATCTTTACAGATCTTTGAAAAAGCAATTGCATGAGGAGGGGTCGGAGGAGGAGGAATCGCTGCAGCTGGAGGAGGAATATCTGCTGGGCCTGCATCGTTGGCCCTAGCCTCTAAGTACCTCCTGAACCAGCCAGGTATTGGCACGGCCTCTGGAAAGTTAAGATTCCTAGACATGCTGGAATGAAAGAAAAAGATTTAAAACGGAGAACAGAAAAGATAGATATATGGCTTTTTGGGGATTATGTTTTTCAAAACAAAATTTATTTTTGAAAATACTTCCTTTTAAAACCTTTTTGAAAATAGTTTTCAAAAACTTTACCCAATCTGGTAACCTTCAGCTCTGATACCAAGTGTAACACCCCACCTCCGTTAAGGACACTCACAAAGGGAATGCCTTAACTTTGGTGGAGCGTTTTAGTAGACAGAACAGAAATTTACAAGACATATAAACAATACTTGAGAAATTATAACTTTATTACAACGGAAAACAGAAATCAGTTTGGTTACATCTTTACCCAAAACTCAAGTACATAAATATCAGTCTTGTTCAGAAAATCATCAGAGTACAAAACCTTAAAGTCATAATCCTCACAGAAGCTGCCACAAAGAGTTAAGCCATACTTTAAGCACTCTAAGTGCTTCAAGCAGAAGAAATCCAGATCAAGCTAAAGTATTCCCTCGTTGGAAAACCTGGCGGGGGGAACAGAAGAAAAGGGGCGAAAACAAGCAAGGTCAGACATAAAGTCTGGCAAGTCCAGTGACTTTCAGCATATGAACAGATAATAATAATCATGGCATGCAAATAAAACTGGATGAGAGATAACAGTAATAGGAGCAGCAGATGTACTTAGGTTAAACAGAAGAAACAGAATAATATTACTTTTCATTTCTCTGCATTAATAAGAGTATAACAGAATTAGGTGTCACCCTAATGTCTAGGCTGAAGCAGAAACAGGCACAGAATAATTTCCATAGAAACAGAACGCTAATAATGGTCCTTTACCACCCGAACAGAAATAGACAGAAGCAGAATGCTGATAATGGTCCTTTACCACCCGAACAGAAACAAACAGAAACAGAGTGTTAATAATGGGCTTTTACCACCCGAACAGAAACAGACAGGAACAAAAACAGATTAATCCCTACGGAAACAGAATGTAGAATTAGGTGTACAATAGTAAATGGGCCTTTACCACCCAAACAGACAGTACCACGCAGACAGGTGTTGCCACCCAACAGAAACAGACGGTACCAACAGAAACAGACAAAACTAATTGTAACCTAAAACCCTACCCCAAGCGATCGGCTCCCTAATACATAAATACCCTGTGTCGGCTCCACAATAGGGTGTATCACTCCCTAAAGTGACAACCAATTGGCACAGACCTATTTACACATGTCACGGCATCTTACATCCTCAGAGGCAGACCGGGATCCATGCACGCACATGACCAAGTTGGAACGCACCATCAACACCCCTCGCCATTATCAGAATAAACCACTTATAATTAGTTCAGTAAGCGTGCCCAGACCCTACCTACGGTTGGGTCAAAGTTTGATACCAGAAAGGATTGCTGACTAATATGGGTCCCAAACAACAGATGACACAAGTAATTTCCCTCCTAACCTTGTGGCCCCAAACTAACAGATTTCAGATTAACTTGTTTACAAGTTCAGGCATATAGAGTTCAGATCAACTAGTTCACAGATCAGACAGGTTATCAGACTAACAGATCAGATATACAGATTTAACAGATTTACAAACTTGTCTAACTTTGTAATTGGGCCTATAGATTCACGAAACGGGTTTGTTAAATTCATTAGTCCAATTGGTTCAACCCTATCCACCCAAATCGTTTTAGACATCATATTTATCCCAGATTTGCATTAATTAAATATTAATGCACAGACCTTTCACATTAGGTCAGTAGCTTGTGGCCGCTGGATATGCCGGGCGGCTCCGGGTAGACTTCTGCCACAAGCCAGACCTAACCTCGTGTCTAAGCATATTTTAGTTATGCCTACGACCTCTCACATTAGACTGATAGTTTGCGGTCGCTGGTTAAGCCGGTTGGTTCCGGGCAGGCTTCTACCGCAAACAGAGTCTAACTTCGTGTCATAGCCAATTCATTCTAATACAGATTTTTTCAGATATCAGACTAATTCCGTTTATTTAACAGATTAAACTTCTGTACAAATTACAGCAGATTATTCGAGGTTCTATTAACAAGTTTTGCTCAATTTTAAGTCGATCCTATATTTCAAATTTCAGCATTTCAGTTCCAACAGATTACATCATTCAACGGATTAAACAGATCTTGCAGATTATGCTATTTAGCAGATTTAGCATATAAGGTAATTTAACATAATTAGCAGATTAGGCAATTCAATCTAATTAGCAGTTTAGGCAACAGAACTAGCAAATTAGGCAATATAACAGAACTAGCAGATTAGGCAATATAACAGATTTAGCAGATTATATATATATATATATCATATCTTGCCTAACCATAAATTTAGCCTAAACTCACTTGCCACATATGCTCCTAATTAAACATTGCACAGTACAGAATATTCTCCATAAATCACGATAAAAAATATGAATTATGCCAAATAATAACCTATAATGCCAGATATCCAAAAACCCTTATTTAGGCGCATTCACATTAATAGTTATCCTATTTTTGTATGGGTCTTTACGCCTAAGTCACATATCCCTTTTTTTCAAGTCATGAGTTTTTACATAAAAGAATATGTCCCAAAAATCTAGATTTTATAACATGTAGTATGTCCTAAACATGCATTATCATTCATGCATAACATGTTGTAAATTATCTTTAAACTCTAACATCAGACCTTGATTTTAAACATGCATTATACCTCCCAAGTTTCAAGTTGTCCTATATTTCCCCTTCTCCCAAATCACAGATTACCATACCTAGTATGAACAGATCTAGATCTAACATATGTTTATTTCTCAAATTAACTAAAGATCTAGATTACAACATGTACTATGCATCTAAATTAGTTTCATGTTTACGGTTAAATCTATGCCCGAATCTCAAGTCATAAGTCCAATATATTTTATGCCTCAATCTCAAGTCATATGTTATGATATGCCTCAGATTTTATGTCATGTCCTCGAATCAGTCTTGTCCAATTATGCATCATTCATTATTTGTCCCAAACATTTTAGCATTCGTGCGTTAATCTCTTATGAGATTTGGCTCAGGCTCGTGGTAGCCTGGCTATAGAACAGAAAGAAGAAAGAGATACAGAATAAGAAAGATCTAAACTGAACAGAACAGACATAACCTCAAATTCAGATTTACAATTCATGTCACAATCATAATTAACGTTTATAGCGGAAAATAACTGTACTTGCCTTTCGTGGTTTAAGAAAGGAAATAAACTGTTGTTGATGCAGAAATGCTGAATTATTCCTCTTTAATTGTTGTAGCTCTAAACTTGGATTTGAGATTTGATTTAGCTTTTAATTCTATTCAGGTTGGTGGAAGATTCATCAGTCCAAGTCTTGATTCCAACAGGGTAGCGACGCCATTTTTATTTTTAATTAGAACAGAGGCAGAATATAGACAGAATGAAATGGTGTGGAGAGAGTGAGGCTAGGGGTGAGTTTATATAGGATTAGGCGGACGAATCTAGACAGAAAACGAGTCTAAATACATCAGAATGCATCAGGTTCAGAAAGTGGGTTTCGGGAGCAGTTCAACGTCCAGGTCGACACTATGGTCGACCTGGTCCCCCCAGGTCGACGCTGTGGTCGACCTGGCCCTGGGAGGTCGACACTATGGTCGACCCCCAGGTCGACCTGGTCTATGGGCGGGAATTTTCCCGCCCAGCCTGTTCCAGGATTTTGAATTCGAATTCGAATTTTTGAGCTGTTTTCGATTCTAAAATTCTCTGAAACTTCGGTGGGCCATATCTCCCTCATACGGACTCCGTTTCTCGAAAACTCGGACTTGTTTCCAAGCAGAATTTCGAGACGAACTCAATGGCGCAACCTATTTCCCTTGATTCTTATTTTATAATTTAATTATTCTCTGATTTGTTACTTATACGATCACAAAAAATACGGGGTGTTACAGACCACTCATTTCGCTTGAGTGTATCGAATGTATATCACCAACGGCTGGGAGCTACCCACTATTTCCCGAAAAGGGACAGCATCAAACATAGATAAAAGAATGAAATAGATTTTCTCTACATAGGTGATATACACCCTAATGGGAGTGACCCACTTAGCCATGCTGCCTGCCCGATTTTTGTCATTTCCCGATTGATGAGGCTTGAGGTCATAAAGTATCATTTAAAACACCTGACCACCATTCACTTTGAATGCCACATCGTCATACCCGCCAAATCACAAATTGATTTCCCCAAAAATACCACGGGTATGAAGCTAAGAGAAACAAATTCCTCCGCCACCAAACGTAAGTACGTTTGAAGCGATCAAATTACGCGATCGTTAGATATACTTTTTCAGACATTCGTCCATTCACGTTTGTCCTGGGACCGGACAAACCGAAGGCACTATTCTGTAAACAGGATAGCCCTTGCATAACTCCGTCTTCAATTATCTTCATCATACTTGATAGCAATGCTAACGTCCATGCAGAGTGGTTTTCAGATAATGAATCCGATCCCGGTCTCTTCGTATTGACGACGGAAAAATGGTCAAAAACTTCGAAAGTCGGTGATTTAACCATCAAAGAAAAATACATGTGCAAACAACGATATTATTTCCAGATGGAAATTATATCGATCAATCATCATTTAACGTTTATCTCTTTAGTTCACTAATTTGTTTATTTCCTGTTTCCATATATTCAACATTTCATATTTTCTAAATTTAGAAAATACATGTTATTAACTATGGGAAAACATTCCCGTCTCTTTTCACGTATCACTGTCATCCCAGTATTCTTTTCATTAAACCTTTCATTTTCTATGATTAGAAAATATATCTGATTATATTTGGAAAATGTTTCCAAATCTCACTCATCAAATTTTAAATAGATGTTAAAATAAAACATCGCTATGCCACTCAAACCGTTACCCTGATTAACTAATTTCACATAACCAACCTTCTCTATCGAACCTTAAACATTTCATAGTTAAAGGTGAAGCCAATCAAGTTGGGGTATAACTACCTCTCAGACCTTAACTGAACAACATTTCTAACTTCGAAATAGACAAGGTTCACCTTTTTAATCTTTAACAAACTTCCTTGCGAAACTCTCGGATCTAATTTACGAATCCACTTCTTATTTGAAAACATTTATTTTAACTATAGCGTTATAATTCCTTTCTTCTTAAGTATCCCACTTCAAAATATAACTTTTATTCCTTAATTTAACTAAATAACTAAACCAATAATCTATAAATGAATAAGTACATCTTGATTAAACCGGAAAGCAAATATTACTTTCTCGAATTCTATATAATCGAATTCAGTGTATAATTCTCTTTTTCGAATAATCTCTATTCGATAGCTCCTTTTCGAATAAACTATATTCGATAACTCTTTCTTCGAATAACTATATCTGATAATCTCTCTTCGAATGATTTACATTCGATTGACATTCTACGAATGATTTACAGTCGATTAATCTCCTTTCGAATAAACTATATTCGATCAACTCCCTTAATTTTATTCGAATAAACTATTTCGAATAACTCCTTTGGATTAACTCATTTGGATTAGCTCGGTTTGATTAACTCATCTTGAGTAACTCAACTCAATTAACTCCACTTGATTAACTTACTTGATTAACTCAACTTATTTAACTCCTATCTAATAACTAATATTCGATTAATTTATATTTGAATAACTATGTCCGTATTAACTTTATTTCGAATGGCTAATATTCAATTTAACTCCATTCGCTTGACTCTAGATCGCAACAATCACAATGGTTACGCCTGATTCCCTCAGGAAACATCCGACCGGCGTAGGCTATCTGCAGCCCTGCGAATTATGCTATTCGTCGTACGAAGTGGCAACTCATCCTGAATAACTATGTTTGACTAACTCTATCTCAAATAACTATATTCGATCAACTCAAATTAAATAACTAATATTCAGTTTATCCTAATTCGATTAACTATGTTCAATTAACTCTATCTGGTTAACTCTAACTGATTAACTCTAAATAATTAACTCTAACTAGTTACCTCTAACTGATTAACTCCTTTGATTAACTCTATGTTTATTTAGTTTCAAATATCGATGTTGAAATCGATTATTACTTCTATATATAAGTCCTAACTTATATATTCTATTTATACAATGATAAATATTTTATTTAATTTATAAAATATTATTTATAAATTTATCTTCTCAATCTATCGGTCAGAATAAATTCTATTTAAAATATTTGCTTTAAATCCATAGCATGTTATACCCGTGTGCGAAGCACGGGTCTAACCCTTTCAAATATAAAATCCTCTTTTATACTATTCTATTCACTTTTCAAGTATTAATTTTTTATAATCTATTTATTTACCAACTAAATATCCCTTTTCAATTCTATTTGTAAATAGTTTACAAATATTTCTTTTTCAATTCTATTTGTAAATGTTTTACAAATATTTCCCTTCAATTTTTTTTATTTGATTAACAAATAAATATTCCCTTTTAATTTATTTATTTTCAAAATAATTATTTTCTTTTTATAAAATATTTTAATTTTATAAATATTTCTTTTTTAATATAACATTCAAAATTTCCTTTTTAACATTCCAGTATTCCTTATGGTATTTAACATACCATATAACAATGATTGGCATCATTCAACCATACAAAATCAACAATAGATTTCACATCACATCATATAACATAATATATGAAAATAGTAAAATAAATGTTGAGGAACCCAGTTGGATCCCTCCGACCTGTTTCCCTGCATCCACAGATGTTAAACAATAAATTTAACATCAATTTCATTTTACTATGAAATATTCTGCTAAACAGAATCAATATTTGATTAACGATTTATATCTATATCGTTATATATATTTTCAACTAATTAATTAGCAGTTCAACCAAACAGCCAACACACAGCAGACAACAATCATTTATAGATTCTAAAAAAAATACGTGATAAAAATATAAACTGATCAGAGTTAGTGAGTTTACTCACATTGGACGGTTATCGCTAAATAACGATAATTGGTCATTGATTTGATTCAGACGTTTAATTTCACCATAAATCCAGACGAGCTTCAATTCGCTCCTCGTCGGTCCCATGTTGTAGTCGTCGTCCATACGATCCCATTGGATCTTGTTCCGCTCAATTCTGATTAAGTATGACCGAGATATTTAATTTACAAGTTTAGACACTAATATAAATAAAACTTAAACTAAAAAGAAAGTTCAATGGGCCTTTATCCTTTCCTTTACCACGGCCCAAACCATTTTAAAACCCCACCCGTAATCCTTCTTCCCCGTTCACCATCTCTCTATGTATCCAAGCCATTGCCACAATTTCAACCTCCCACCGATCCACCATCTTTCAACCTAAACCCAAACAATCACCACCATTATACTCCTCTTCGATCCCTCTTCCATCCCGACACCACCAAAACCAACTTGACATCCCCATTTTGATTCCGTCGCACAGCAATTTCCTGCGCCCCAAAGACTTCGATCGACAGAAAAGTGACAAAAACCCTCCAAGTTAAGTACACAAGTGCGGTTTCACACACTAAACTCCAATACGACACTTACTTCTCGATTTGAAGCTTCTACCTCTGTCGAAACTCAACCCTAGCCGATGTCGGATTTAGAACAACGAACAAAACCATAGCCGAGTCTCTCAAAATTTACACCAGGTTAAAGAGAAACATGCGACGATCTCAAATATACCAGTATTTTGATTTTTAGGTTTTTCTTTGAATTACCATTGATTTCTGAACTTTGATTTTAACTGTTGGAATTTTATCCTGATGGAGGCGCGATATTTTTACTGTGGAAAAATTAGGTTAGGGTTAGAAAAATTGAGGGTTATTTATAGGAGGACTAGATTATTTTTTTATTCGATTATTTTATTTTATTTTAAGCAATTACTGTTTGTATTCGTCCTCTAAAATTCCTGTGATCACATACGATACCCAAAAAACACAAAACTGGACATGCAGCTACAGTTCGACATTGTGGACCCAACGAAACTGGTTTCGTCGAATTCCGACTTCGTTTGCTCACAGAGCGTATTTTTTTACCATCATAATACTGACTGTTTTTCACATTAAAATCCCATACGACCTCATACTGACTTCAAAAATCACGAAAACTGAAAGCTAGCAATAATTTAATATTGTGGATCCAACAAAATTAGTTTTGTCGAATTCTGAGGTCATTTGCAAAACTGGCTATTTTTAAAGCTCTAAATAACCCGTTTAGATATATAAATATATTTAAAATTAATTAAATTAAATATTTATAAATAAATATTATTGTATATATTCACAATAGAATATCATACAGCTCCATTGGGATTTATAGCTCGATATTTCAAATCCAGTGTTACATCGATATTCGATTTATATTTAAAAATCCATTTTAAAATATAAATAAATCGATATAAATTATAAAGGAATTCCATAGCGACTTTTCTAAATTTTGTTTTGGACAACTCAAAATCTATACAATGAAATCCCGATTTTTCTCTTCCACTAGAAAAATATACTTCGCAAGCTCCTAACGTTTCTTGTTTCACAGAAATTCGATTTAAAACGAATCATGCACATTCAGTTGAAGTTCAAATCGCCAAATTATGAACTACAGCGCCATTTCGAGCTCGATTTTAATTATATTATAATTTATACATTCAACTATCGTTTATATAATATATTCGTTATTCTAATTCAATTCTAAACATAATTAAATATCACAGATGATCCAATTCACACCATATTGTTAATTCCACTATTTCTGACTATTCCAGAAATAAAATATATTATTATATTATTTATTTTAATTAAATATTCAATATTATTTAATTCTGGTCATTTTAAATAACTAAACCATTATTTAAATAATTAAATAAATTATTTATATACCGTAAAAATACGGGTCGTTACATTCTTTCCCCCTTAAAATAATTTCGTCCTCGAAATTGCTAAGGTAGAGAACAAACCCTGTTGACTAGTACAAATTTATTTGTTTACTTATTAACTTTAAATTCAACCAAACCAATTTAATTTCAATCAAAATATTAATTAGTTCTTATCAACGATAATTTTCTAAAATCCTGAAAATTTTCTAACACTCTAAATTTCCGAAAAAATTCGCCAGCACCTCCTTTGTACCGGTCAGTAGTTCAAACCCCAACTCGCCTCTCTAGGCCCTTCTTCAACCCAAAATAAAATCAAATAGCCAAGCGGCCTGCCAATTCGACTCATAAATCACATATGGAAATTTAAACATGTACCTTTTTGTCGGGCATATCATTGTATCCTTTCCATCTGCTACCCCGTCAGCATATACAAATGTTTTCCCAAACGAAATTCCAATTTTATTCTCAAAACCAAATCATTCACGTATCCAAGCTAAATTTCATTTCAAATCAAAGTTTCATTCTAGATTCCAACCTCCTAACTCATCAATTCAATACCATTTCAGATCCATGTCTCACAATTCAAAATCTGATTCTATTTATTATATTATATTCCAGATAAATTTCCGGTTTGGTTTCAATTCAATGCATATTTGCTTTCACAAATCCCTTTAAATTAGTTTTTAACTCAGACAATTTTCCTAGGAATTTTTAAACAGCTTAGCTCTTTCAAAAATTAAATATCCCTTTTCAGGATTCAAAACAACCTCCTTTTTCTCAAAACAATTCAAAAACAATCTCTCTGGTAGTAATCCGTCACTTACAACTCGAAAATGAACGCTGATGATGTGGCCAGTATCATCATAGTTATTTCCCAGCTATCGAAGTGAGTTCAATACTATATCACTTATCAAAACCATATTTAAACACTTTCATTTTGAAATCTTTTTCAAAATATCATTCACGATACTTGTAAACAATTTAAAGTCTCCCAGGATTTTAAAATTCTCATATATTTGATCCAAATTCATTTACAAGCAATTTTCCATATTTCAGGAACTTTAGTTCCAATTCTGATTTAGTTAATCTGCTTTTATATTATACGAACTTAAATTGGTTATTTACATAACCATTTCCATTATAATCAACCAACACATCCAACATACTATAATAATTCCAATATAAATATTTTCTTTATATCGAAATATACTTTGGGTAAAATTATCTCATTTACCCTCTTTCAAAACATACTGTGTCGGTTTATCGTACTCAAGTGTTTGGTAGCCCCCATCGATACAGTGGATCAAACTGATCGACAAGAATACACAAACTACTCAACCAATAAATCTCCACAATATAAAATAATTTTTATTCAATCTACAAATACGTTCACTTGTATATATACACTCAAACTCAATCTAGGGTATTGCTAACCCCATCTCTACTGAGTCACACCACAGAGCCAAGGTAATCACTTGACCTTCAGCTTTGATACCACTGTAACGAACTGGGTTTTTCGACTCTGAAAATCAACACAAAAACTAACATGTTGACTATTCAGACATCAGAAATACCTGATCATTAATAGAAAGAAATTAGAGGGTGAGAATAGATAAGATAGAAAAATTAGAATAGAAGAAGAAGTAGATCACCACAGCACAGAATCAGAGTAATATGAATTTCAAAGCGGAACGAATAAAATATAATACATGACATAACTTTACAATAAAACAGTATATATATAATAACATTATCAAAGTACAACACTTACATACAACGAAGATAACAGTAGCTACATAATCCTGAAGCCTCCTGCTTCAAGCTCCTCAAAATATATCTGTAAAGACCTGAACTACTTGACTGCCCGTACAAATTTGGGCACCCAAGAATTTAGGGAAAACAAAACAAAATAAACTCTGGGTCAGTCATAAGACTGGTGTGAGTAAACTCAAATCATTTGACTGCCCGTACAACACTTACATACAACGAAGATAACAGTAGCTACATAATCCTGAAGCCTCCTGCTTCAAGCTCCTCAAAATATATCTGTAAAGACCTGAACTACTTGACTGCCCGTACAAATTTGGGCACCCAAGAATTTAGGGAAAACAAAACAAAATAAACTCTGGGTCAGTCATAAGACTGGTGTGAGTAAACTCAAATCATTTGGTTTAACTTTTCAAAATCCTTTTCAAAAGAAAAAATAATCGTAAGACTGATCTATACATAAACACAGATGGTTTTTACCTTACGATAACCAAAACATTTGGAAGTCGATACTATTTTGATATTATAATAATGTCTAATCACAAGTAAATAACAATCTAACAGAACGCTTGCATCTCACGTTCTATATATATAATAGACAAACAAAACCGTGGGCGCTTATTGGAGATTGGATTCCAACTATGACAAGGTATGGGACCACCTGCCGATAGTGTATCTCTAGAGACGAATACACTGGGTTCAACAAGAACGTCTTGCAACCTGGCCCACACATGACCGACCACTCATTTCGCTTGAGTGTATCGAATGTATGTCACCAACGGTTGGGAGCTACCCACCGTTTCTCGAAAAGGGACAGCATCGAACATAGATAAAAGAATGAAATGGATTTTCTCTAGATAGGTGATATACACCCTAATGGGAGCGACCCACTTAGCCATGTTGCCTGCTCGATTTCTTTCATTTCCCGATTGATGAGGCTTGAGGTCATAACGTATCACTTAAAACACCTGACCACCATTCACTTTGAATGCCACATCGTCATACCCGCCAAATCACAAATTGATTTCCCAAAAAATACCACAGGTATAAAGCTAAGAGAAACGAATTCCTCCGCCACCAAACGTAAGTACGTTTGAAGAGATCAACTTACGCGATCCGTTAGATATACTTTGTTAGACATTCGTCCATTCACGTTTGTCCTGGGACTGGACAAACCGAAGGCACTATTCTATAAACAGGATAGCCCTTGAATAACTTCATCTTCAATTATCTTCATCATACTTGATAGCAATGCTAGCGTCTATACAGAGTGGTTTTCAGATAATGAATCTGATCTTGGTCTCTCCGTATTGACGACGGAAAAATGATCTAAAACTTCGATAATCGGTGATTTAACTATCAAAGAAAAACACATGTGCAAACAACGATATTATTTCCAAATGGAAATTATATCAATCAATCATCATTTAACGTTTATCTCTTCAGTTCATTAATTTGTTTATTTCCTGTTTCCATATATTCAACATTTCTTATTTTCTAAATTTAGAAAATATACGTTATTAATTATTGGAAAACATTCCCGTCTCTTTTCACGTATCACTACCATCCCAGTATTCTTTTCATCAAACCTTTCATTTTCTATGATTAGAAAATATATCTGATTATACTTGGAAAACGTTTCCAAATCTCACTCATCGAATTTTAAACAGATGTTTAAATAAAACATCGCTATGCCACTCAAACCGTTACCCTGATTAACTAATTTCACTTAACCAATCTTCTCTATCGAATCTTAACCATTTCTTAGTTAAAGACGAAGCCAATCAAGTTGGGGTATAACTACCTCTCAGACCTTAACTGAACAACATTTCTAACTTCGAAATAGACAAGGTTCACCTTTTTAATCTTTAACAAACTTCTTTGCGAAACTCTCGGATTTTATTTACGAATCCACTTTTTATTTGAAAACATTTATTTTAACTATAGCGTTATAATTCCATTCTTCTTAAATATCTCACTTCAAAATGTAACTTTTATTCCTTAATTTAACTAAATAACTGAACCACTAATCTATAAATGAATAAGTAAATCTTGATTAACCGGAAAGCAAATATTACTTTCCCGAATTAGATATAATCGAATTCAGTGTATAATTCTCTTTTTCGAATAATCTCTATTCGATAACTCCTTTTCGAATAAACTATATTCGATAACTCTTTCTTTAAATAACTATATCCGATAATCTCTCTTCGAAAGATTTACATTCAATTGGCTTTCTACGAATGATTTACATTCGATTAATCTCCTTTCGAATAAACTATATTCGATCAACTCCCTTAATTTTATTCGAATAAACTATTTTGAATAACTCCTTTGGATTAACTCATTTGGATTAACTCGGTTTGATTAACTCATCTTGACTAACTCAACTCAATTAACTCCACTTGATTAACTTACTTGATTAACTCAACTTATTTAACTCCTATCTAATAACTAATATTCGATTAATTTATATTCGAATAACTATGTCAGTTTTAACTTTATTTCGAATGGCTAATATTCAGTTTAACTCCATTCGCTTGACTCTAGATCGCAACAATCACAATGGTTACGCCTGATTCCCTCAGGAAACATCAGACCGGCGTAGGCTATCTGCAGCCCTGCGAATTACGCTATCAGTCGTACGAAGTGACAACTCATCCTAAATAACTATGTTTGACTAACTCTATCTCAAATAACTATATTCGATCAACTCAAATTGAATAACTAATATTCAATTTATCTTAATTCGATTAACTATGTTCAATTAACTCAATCTGGTTAACTCAATCTGGTTAACTCAAACTGATTACCTCTAACTGATTAACTCCTTTGATTAACTCTATGTTTATTCAGTTTCAAATATCGATGTTGAAATCGATTCTTACTTCTCTATATAGGACCTGACTTATGTATTTTATTTATACAATGATAAACAATTTATTTAATTTATAAAATATTATTTATAAATTATCTTCTCAATCTATCGGTCAAAATAGATTCTATTTAAAATCTTTGCTTTAAATCCATAGCATGTTATACCCATGTGCGAAGCACAGGTCTAACCCTTTCATATATAAAATCCTCTTTTATATTATTCTATTCACTTCTCAAGTATTTATTTTTTATAATCTATTTATTTACCAACTAAATATCCCTTTTCAATTCTATTTGTAAATAGTTTACAAATATTTCTTTTTCAATTGTATCTGTATATGTTTTGCAAATATTTCCCTTCAATTTTTTCTATTTGATTAACAAATAAATATTCCTTTTTAATATATTTATTTTATAAATAAATATTTTCTTTTTCTAAAATCTTTTAATTTTATAAGTATTTCTTTTTCAATATAACATTGAAAATTTTCTTTTTAACATTCCAATATTCCTTATGGTATTTGACATACCATATAACAAAGATCGGCATCATTCAACCATACAAAATCAACAACAGATTTCATATCATATCATATAAAATAATATATGAAAAACAGTAAACTAAATTTTGAGGAACCCAGTTGGGTCCCTCCGACCTGTTTCCCTGCATCCACAGATGTTAAACAATAAAATTAACATCAATTTCATTTTACTATGAAATATTCTGCTAAATAGAATCAATATTTGATTAACGATTTATATCTATATCGTTATCTATATTTTCAACCAATTAATTAGCAGTTCAACAAAACAGCCAACACACAGCAAACAACCATCATTTATAAATTCTAAAAAAAATACGTTATAAAATATAAAGTGATCAGAGTTAATGAGTTTACTCACATTAGACGGTTATCGTTAAATAAAGATAATTGGTTATTGATTTGATTCAGACGTTTAATTTCACCATAAATCCAGACGAGCTTCAATTCGCCTCTCGTCGGTTCCAGGTTGTAGTCGTCGTCCATACGATCCCATCGGATTTTATTCCGCTCAATTCTGATTAAGTATGACCGAGATATTTAATTTACAAGTTTAGACACTAATATAAATAAAACTTAAACTAAAAAGAAAGTTCAATGGGCCTTTACCCTTTCCTTTACCATGGCCCAAACCATTTTAAAACCCCACCCATATTCCTTCTTCCCCGTTCACCATCTCTCCACGTATCCAAGCCATTGCCACAATTTCAACCTCCCACCGATCCCCATTCTTTCAACCGAAACCCAAACAATCACCACCATCGTACTCTTCTTCGATCCCTCTTCCATCCCGACACCACCAAAACTAACTCGACGTCCCCATTTTTATTCCGTCGCACAGCAATTTCCCGTGCCCCAAAGACTTTGATCGACAGAAAAAGTGACAAAACCCCTCCAAGTTCAGTACACAAGTGCGATTTCACACACTAAACTCCAATACGACACTTACTTCTCGATTTGAAGCTTCTATCTCTGTCGAAACTCAACCCTATCCGACGCCGGGTTTAGAACAACGAACAAAACCATAGTCGAGTCTCTCAAAATTTACATCAGGTCAAAGAGAAGCATGCGACGATCTCAAACATACCAGTATTTTGATTTTTAGGATTTTCTTTGAATTACCATTGATTTCTGAACTTGGATTTTAACTGTTGGAATTTTATCCTGATGGCAGCGCGATATTTTGACTGTGGAAAAATTAGGTTAGGGTTAGAAAAATTGAGGGTTATTTATAGGAGGATTATATTATTATTTTTTATTCGATTATTTTATTTTATTTTAAGCAATCGCTGTTTAGATTCGTCCTCTAAAATTCCTATGATCACATACGATACTCAAAAATCACAAAACTGGACATGCAGCTACAGTTCGACTTTGTGGACCTAACAAAACTGGTTTCGTCAAATTCCGACTTCGTTTGCTCACATAGCGTATTTTTTTACCATCATAGTACTGACTGTTTTTCACGTTAAAATCCCGTACGACCTCTTACTGACTTCAAAAATCATGAAAACTGAAAGCTAGCAATAATTTAATATTGCGGATCCAACAAAATTAGTTTTGTCGAATTTTGAGGTCATTTGCAAAACTAGCTATTTTTAAAGCTCTAAATAACCCATTTAAATATATAAATATATTTAAAAATAATTAAATTAAATATTTATAAATAAATATTATCGTATATATTCACAATAGAATATCATACAGCTCCACTGGGATTTATAACTCAATATTTCAAATCTAGTGTTACATCGATATTCGATTTATATTTCAAAATCCATTTTAAAATATAAATAAATCGATATAAATTATAAAGGAATTCCATAGCGACTTTTCTAAATTTTGTTTTGGACATAACTCAAAACATCCCAATTTTTCTCTTCCACTAGAAAAATATACTTCACCAGCTCCTAACGTTTCTTGTTTTCACAGAAATCCGATTTAAAACGAATCTTGTACATTCAGTTGAAGTTTAAATCGCCAAATTATGAACTGCAGTGCAATTTCGAGCTCGATTTTAATTATATTATAAATTATACGTTCAACTGTCGTTTATATAATATTTTCGTTATTCTAATTCAATTCTAAGGTGAATTAAATATCACAGATGATCCAATTCACACCATATTGTGAATTCCACTATTTCTGACTATTCCAGAAATAAAATATATTATTATATTATTTATTTTAATTAAATATTCAATATTATTTAATTCTGGTCATTTTAAATAACTAAACCATTATTTAAATAATTAAATAAATTATTTATATACCGTAAAAATACGGGTCGTTACATATGATATGATATATAATCTGTTGTTGATTATGTGTGTTTAAATGATATTGATCACTACTGTTTGGTACTTTAAATACCGTAAGAAATACTAGGATGTAAAAAGGGGATTTTCAAAGTATATTTTGAAAATGAATTATTTATATAAAATCAATGGATTTTATATATAAAAGGAAAAGAATTTTATAAAAGAAAAATATAAAATCAAAGAAAAATTGAAAAGGACATTATTTGTAAAAAAAATATAAGGGAGATTATTTGTAAAACAAATATAAAGGAAAATATTTGTAAAAGAAATATATGGAAAATATTTGTACAAGAATTATAAAGGGAATACTTGAAAAGTGTATAGAATAGTATAAAAGAGAATTTTATAATTGAAAGGTTTAGACCCGTGCTTCGCTCACGGATACCACAGAATATGAATTTAAATTAGATTTTAAATAGAAATCTATTTTACCGGATAAGTGGAGAAGATTAATTTATAAATAATATTTTATAAATTAAATAAATTGTTTATCATTGGATAAATAGAATATATAAGTTAGGACCTATATAGAGAAGTAAGAATCGATTTCAACATCGATATTTGAAACTGAATATGGTCGAAGAGTTAATCAAAGGAATTAATTGAATTATAGTTAATCGATTAGAGTTAGAGTTAATCGATTAGAGTTAGAGTTAACCAGTTAGAGTTAACCAGTTAGAGTTAATCAGTTGGAGTTAACTAGTTAGAGTTAATCAATTAGAATTAAACAGTTAAAGTTAACCAATTATAGTTAATCAAATAAAGGTAATCGATTAGAGAGTAGAGTCAATTGATTAGAGTAGAGTTAATCGAATTAGAGTTAATCGATTAGAGTTAGAGTTAATCGATTAGAGTAATCGAATAGAGTTAATATTCGAAAGGGGTTAATCAAATATAGTTTATTCGAATAGAGAAAGGAGTAAATCGAATATAGTTTATCCGAAAGGGGTTAATCAAATATAGTTTATTCGAATAGAGAAAGGAGTAAATCGAATATAGTTTATTCGAAAGAGGTTAATCGAATATAGTTTATTCGAATAGAGAAAGGAGTAAATCCAATATAATTTATTCGAAAGGGGTTAATCAAATATAGTTTATTCGAAAGGAGTAAATTGATAGGAGTTAATTGATAAGAGTTAATCGATTAGGGTTAATAAAAAAGAGTTAATTCAATGGGTTAATTAAATAGAGTAAATCAAAAAGAGTTAATAGAATAGAGTTAATCAAATAGAGCTAACTAATAAGAGTAAATCGATTGGAGATAATCAAATAGTGTTGATTGAATAGAGTTAATCGAATATGGCTATTCGAAGAGTGATTATCGAATATAGTTTATTCGAAGGAAAGAGTTATCGAATAGAGTTTATTTGAGAGAGAGTTATACGTTGAAATTCGATTATATCGAATGTTGGAAAGTACTATTTACTTTCCAGTTTTTAAATCAAGATTTGTTTGTCTAATAAATTGGTTATTTATTTATTTAAATTAAAGAATAAAAGTTATACTTAAGTTAATATAGTTCTGAAGCATGGGATTATAACGTTAATGTTATTTTCAAATAATTTCTACAAAAGAGGTGGATTCGTAAATAGAAATCAGAGAGTTACGTAAGGAAGTTGGTTAAAGATTTAAAAGATAAACTTTGACTATTTCAAAGTTAAAACGTTGTTCAGTTAAGGTCTGAGAGGTAATTATACCCCAACTTGATTGACCTCCTTCTTAACTATGGAATGGTAAGGTTTGATAGTGAAGGTTGGTTAAGTGAATATAGTTAAGGAAGGTAATGGTTTGTATTGGCATAGCGATGCTTATTTAAACATCAGTTTAAATCAAATGAAGGAGTTTTGGAAATGTTTTCCAAATAAGAATCGGTAATGTTTTCTGATAATAGAAAATTAGAAATGGGAAAAAATATGGAAACGTTTTCCAGTGATTAATAATGTATATTTTATAAGTTTAGACAATAAGGATTTACGAACATATGAAAACGGGAAATAAGGAAATGAATAAATTAATGATAAATTAATTTAAAGGGACAAATGTTGAATGTTGATTGATCAATAAAATTTCCATTTGGAAATAATATCGTTGTTTGCACATGAGTTTTCTTTTGATAGTTAAATCACAGACTATCAAAGTTTTGACCATTTTTCCGTCGTCAATACGGTGTGACCGGTTGGGTTATTATCCGAGAACCACTCTGTATGCGCGTTAGCGTCTCGAATCAAATAGATCAAAGACAAGTTTAAAGATGGAGTTATGCAAGGGCTATCCTGTTTATAGAATAGTGCCTTCGGTTTGTCCAGTCCCAGGACAACCTGTATGGAAGAATGTTTGATAGAGTATATCTGGTGGATCACGTGAGTTGATCGTTTCAAACGTATTTACGTTGGTGGCGGAGGAATTCGTTTCCCTTAGCTTATACCCATGGTATTTTTGGGGAATCAATTTGTGGTTTGACGGGTATGACGATGTGGCATTCAAAGTAAATGAATGAGTAATCAGTTGAAAGATATGTTATGACCTCTAGCCACATCAACTAGGAAATGACAGAAATCGGGCAGGTGGCATGGCTAAGTGGTTCGCAACCAAGTAGGGTATATTGTCACCATCTAGAGAATATTCATATTTGTTACTTCTTTCAATTCTGTATCTCCCGGGAATCGTTATGTTGGTTACCAACTGTAAGGTGATAATATATTTGGTACTCTCAAGCGAAATGAGGGGCCAGTCATGTGTGGCTGAGTTATAAGATGTTCTTGTTGAACTCCAGTGTATCACTTCTAGAGTACACTGAGCGGAAGGTTGATCCATACCTTGTCATAGTTGGAATCCATTCCCCAAATAAGAGCCCACGGTTTTGATTGTATATTATATATGTAGAACGTTAGATGCAAGTGTTTCTACTAGATTGCTAAGTACTTGTATTTAGACATTATTGTAATATCAGAAGAGACTTGATATAAAGAATGATTTGGGTTATCGTAAGGTAAAAACTATCCATGTTTATGTGTGGATCGGTCTTACGATTATTCTTTCTTTTGAAAGGATTTTTAAAGTTAAACAAATGATTTGAGTTTACTCACACCAGTCACATGACTGCCCCGGAGTTTATTTTGTTTTGTTTTCCCTAAACTCTTGGGTGCCCAATTTTGTACGAGCAGTCAAGTTGTCGGGATTTACAGATACTTGAAGAGCTAGAGCAGGAGGCTTCAGAATTATATAGCTATGGTTATTTCCCTTGTGTTGTAAGTGCTGTACTTTAGAAATGATATGTATATTCAAGTACAGATTTATATTTCAAAGTTATGTTATATATTATATGTTATTCGTTCCGCTGTGAGGTTCATGTTACTCTGATATTGTATTGTTCTTCTTCTTCTATTCTAAGTTTCTATCTTATCTATTCTCACCCTCTGTTTTCTTTCTATTAGTTTTTCTGGTTTTCCAGTGTAATATGGGTTGGACTTGTGTTATTTGGTCAGCTCAAATTGGACCGGAATTTCGGAACACTACAGTTGGTATTAGAGCTTAAGGTTAAGTAATTACCTTGGCTATGTGACGTGACTCAGTAGAGATGGGGTTAGCAATACCCTAGATTGAGTTGAGTATATATATACGAGTGAATGTATTTGTCATTGATATAAAAATCATTTTATATTGTGAAGATTTATTGATTGAGTCGTTTATGGGTTCTGGTCGATCAGTTTGATCCATTATATTGGTAGGAGTTTATAAACATTCAAATACGATGAACCGACGCTGTATGTTTTAAAAAGACGGTAAATGATACAATTTTTCCGAAAATATATTTTTGATATAAACAGATGATTTATATTGGTATTATAATTAAATGTGTCAGTTGTAATTATAATCGAATAAGATTATAATTGGAATGGTTATGTAATTAGCCAATCAGAATTCATATAAGCATAACATAAGAAATAAGATGAATTAAGTCTGAATTTAAATAATAATTGAAATTACAACCCTGAAAAAGTTAGAGAAGTGTTGTAAATGGATTTGGATTAAATATAAGAGAATTTTAAAATCCTGGGAGATTTTAAATTGTTTTACAAGCATTGAAAAGGATATTTTGAAATGGATTTCAAAATGAAAGTGTTTAGAAATGGTTTTGAAAGTGATATAGTATTGAACTCACTTCGATCGCTGGAAATTAAATTCTGATGATAACAGCTGCATCATTAGTGTTCATTTTCGAGTTGTAAGTGACGGGTTACTACCACAGATATTGATTTCGAATTGTTTTGGCAAAACAAGTTGATTTGAAATCCTGAAAAGGAAAGTTTGACTTTTGAGAAAAGCAAAGCTGCTTAAAAACTCTCAGAATAGATTATTTGAATTAAAACAAATTTGAATAAAAATTTGTGAAATCGAGCTAGAACTGATTGGAATCAGTTAAGTGGGAATTGAATTTGATTAGAATGATATTGAGAAGACTGGATTTGTGATATAGGGATTTGAAACGATATTGTGTTGGTGAGTTAAGATTTGGGATCAAGAATGAAACTTGAGCGAGAATGAAATTTGGTTTGGATATAAGAGAATAGCTGTGTTGAACAGATATTGATGGAAAATTGGTTGAAATGTGTTGGTATTTGCAGAATTGATAACAGATGCAAAGGATATAGTGATATGCCGACAAAAAGGTACCAGTTTATATTATATATGGGTTTGAGATTTTGATGAGCCGAATTGGCAAGCCGTTTGGCTATTTGATTTTCTTTTGGGTTGGAGATGGCCCAGAGAGACGAGTTGTAGTGGTACCGATTGACTAGTACAAAGGAGGTGCTGGCGAAATTTCTCGAAAAATTAAAGTGTTAGAAAATTTTTAGGATTTTTGAAAATTTTCATTAATAAGAATGAATTAATATTTTAAATTGAATTTTATTTGTTTAGTTGAAACTGAAGTTGATAAGTAAACAAATAATTTTAAACCCAGTTAATAGAGTTGTTTCTACCTTAGCAGTTTCGAGGACGAAATTATTTTAAGGGGGAAAGAATGTAACGACCCGTATTTTCAGCGTTATATAATTATTATTTTTAATTATTTAAATAGTGAAAATGGTTGTTTAATTAAATTATATTGAATATTTAGTTAATATTAATAATAGAATAATATATTTAATTTCTGAAATAATCACAAATAGTGAATTGACAATATAATGTGAACTGGACAATTCAAAGTATTTAATTCAGCTTAGAATTGAATTAGAATGACGAATATATTATTTAAACAAAGTTTGAACGCATAATTATATTATAATTAAAATCGAGCTCGAAATGGCACGGCAGTTCGCTATTTGGCGATTTGAACTTCAACTGAATATACAGGGTCCGTTTTAAATCGGATTTCTATGAAACAAGACAAGTACGGAGTTGATGAAGTATATTTTTCTAATGGAAGAGAAAAATCGAGTTTTCATTGTGTAGATTTTGATTTATATCCAAATCAATTTTTGTAAATATCGCTATGGAATTCCTTTATAATTTATAACAATATATAGAATTTCAATATAAATTTGAATATCGATTCAACCGGAATTTGAATATCGAGTTGTAAATCCTAGTGGAGCTGTATGATATTCTATTGTGAATATATATGATAATATTTATTTTTAAATATTAAATTTAATTATTTTTAAATATATTTATATATTTAACTGGGTTATTTAGAGCTTTAAAAATAGCCAGTTTTGCAAACGACCTCTATTTTCGACGAAACTAATTTTGTTAGATCTGCAATATTAAATTATTGCTTGATTTCAATTTCCGTGATTTTTGAAGTTAGTATGTGGCCGTACGGATTTTTATTGTGAAAAACAATCAATATTTCGCCGGTTAAAAATGCGCTGTGTGAGGAAACGGAGTCGGAATTCGATGAAACCAGTTTTGTTGGGTCCGTAATGTCGAACTCTAGTTGTGTGTCCAGTTTCATGATTTTTAGGTATCGTATGTGATGACAGGAATTTTATAGGACGGATAAAAATAGCATTTGCTTATAATTTAATATAATATTCAATATAAAAATATTTTAAAAAATCTTACAAATTTTTTTCAACTTTTCTAAACCTAAAAAATCCATTTTCCATGGTCAAAGAAAAATTCGCCGTCGCATTTCCTTCTCAAACCATTTCAGGAATCTTCAAAAATTCCAAACAATTCAAATAAAATTTTATAAAATCCAAAATAAGTGTTGTTGGACTTCTGAAATACTGCTCTTCGATGTAGTGTATGCTGTATTTGGTATAGTGTTAGTTAGGGTTGTGTACTTTGGTGAAATGATGAATCGTTGGCGATTTTCGATGTTAGATTTTGGTTTAGGAGATCAAATCGCATACGTATTTAATTTTTGGGGGATTTTAGGGTCAAAAATTGTCGGCCTACTTGTTGTAGCCGTGAGTTGTGGCTGAGGTCAGGAGTTGGGAGAAAATGGTGCGAGTTACACCATTATTATATGGAGCGAAGGAGATTTGGACGAGAGAGAGGATGGTTTGATTGGATTTTTCAATTGATGATTGGAGGAGGAGAGAGACGTGGGAGAAGTCGTTGAAATGGTGAAGAGGATTTGGAGGAGCCATGTTCAAGGTCTCCAGAGGATGATGAAATGTGTGCGGTTGGGTTTATAAGTGGTGTTGGGCTGAATAGAAGGTGAAGCCCATTTGAAAATAATTCAAATTATTTTAAAATTAAATTGGTATATAGCTTGTATTATCAATATCTTTGTCATACGTGGTCGAAATTCATCAAAACAAGATCCGTTGGGATCGTATGGACGAGAGCTCCATAATGAAATTGACTGGGAGTGAATTGGAGCTCGCTTGAATTTATGGCGAAATAAATTGTTCGATTCGAATCAAACAACAGTTTATCGTTCTTTAACGATGAACTGCCAAAGTGAGTAAAACTCACCAACTCTGAACAGTTATATTTTTACAACATATTTTTAGACCTGATAATTATCTGCTGATTGCTGTGTGTTAACTGTTTGGTTGAATTGTTTATGTATTGGTTGAAATTATAGGTAACGATATAAATATATATAAATCGTTAATCAAATATTGATTTTGTTTAGCAGAATATTTCATATTTAAATGAAATTGATGTTAATTATATTGTTTAACATTTGTGATGCAGGGAAACAGGTTGGAGGGATCCAACTGGATTCCTCAATATTTATAATACTGTCATGTTCATATATTTTGATATATGATGTGATATATAATCTGTTGTTGATTATGTGTGTTTGATTGATATCGATCACTGTTGTTTAGTATTTTAAATACCATAAGAAATACTGGGATGTAAAAAGGGGATTTTCAAAGTATATTTTGAAAATGAATTATTTATATAAAATCGATGGATTTTATATATAAAAAGAAAAGAATTTTATAACAGAAGAATTGAAAAGGACATTATTTGTAAAACAAATATAAAGGAGAATATTTGTAAAACAAATATAAAGGAAAATATTTGTAAAACAAATATAAGGAAAATATTTGTAATAGAATTATAAAGGAAATACTTGAAAAGTGAATAGAATAGTATAAAAGAGAATTTTATAATTGAAAGGTTTAGACCCATGCTTCGCACACGGGTACAATAGAATATGAATTTAAAGTAGATTTTAAATAGAAATCTATTTTAACAGATAAGTGGAGAAGATAAATTCATAAATAATATTTTATAAATTAAATAAATTGTTTATCATTGGATAAATAGAATATATAAGTCAGGACTTATATAGAGAACTAAGAATCAATTTCAACATCGATATTTGAAACTGAATATGGTCGAAGAGTAAATCAAAGGAGTTAATCAAAGGAATTAATCGAATTATAGTTAATCGATTAGAGTTAGAGTTAATCGATTAGAGTTAGAGTTAACCAGTTAGAGTTAACCAGTTAGAGTTAACCAGTTAGAGTTAATCAGTTAGAGTTAATCAATTAGAGTTAACTAGTTAGAGTTAATCAATTAGAATTAACTAGTTAGAGTTAACCAGTTAGAGTTAATCAAATAGAGTTAATCGATTAGAGAGTAGAGTTAATCGATTAGAGTAGAGTTAATCGAATTAGAGTTAATCGATTAGAGTTAGAGTTAATCGATTAGAGTAATCGAATAGAGTTAATATTCGAAATGGGTTAATCAAATATAGTTTATTCAAATAGAGAAAGGAGTAAATCGAAGATAGCTTATTCGAAAGGAGTTAATCAAATATAGTTTATTCGAATAGAGAAAGGAGTAAATCGAATATAGTTTATCCGAAAGGGGTTAATCGAATATAGTTTATTCGAATAAAGAAAGGAATCAATCGAATATAGTTTATTCGAAAGGAACTAATCAAATATAGTTTATTCGAAAGGAGTAAATTGATAGGAGTTGATTGATAAGAGTTAATCGATTAGGGTTAATCAAAAAGAGTTAATCCATTAGGGTTAATCAAATAGATTTAATCAAATAAAGTTAATAGAATACCGATTAGGCTTTATCAAAAAGAGTTAATCCATTAGGGTTAATCAAATAGAGTTAATCAAATAGAGCTAACTGATAAGAGTAAATCGATTAGAGTTAATCAAATAGTGTTAATTGAATAGAGTTAATCGAATATGGCTATTCGAAGAGTGATTATCGAATATAGTTTATTCGAAGGAAAGAGTTATCGAATAGAGTTTATTCGAGAGAGAGTTATATGTTGAAATTCGATTATATCGAATGTTGGAAAGTACTATTTACTTTCCGGTTTTTAAATCAAGATTTGTTTATCTAAAAAATCGGTTATTTATTTAAATTAAGGAATAAAAGTTATACTTAAGTTCATATAGTTCGGAAGCATGGGATTATAACATTAATGTATTTATCAAATAATTTATGTAAAAGAGGTGGATTCGTAAATAGAAATCCGAGAGTTACATAAGGAAGTTGGTTAAAGATTTAAAAGATAAACTTTGACTATTTCGAAGTTAAAACGTAGTTCAGTTAAGGTTTGAGAGTTAATTATACCCCAACTTGATTAACTTCCTTCTTAACTAAGGAATGGTAAGGTTTGATAGTGAAGGTATGTGACGGCAAGGAATTTCGCTCGGTCCGAACCAGTCGCTAAACCGATCCAGGCCGTTCGAAATGCCCTATCGTTTGAGAACACGACAAATCAGAACGCATATAAAAGAACATTTCATTGTATATTACAACAATGCATCAGATTACAAGAATATACAGAGTATCAATGAATATAACACAGGAATATCAGAGATTTAAACTACATTTAAATACATAGCAGCGGAAAATAATACAATACACAACTAGAAGAAGATATACGGATACAAAGCTTTCCGGATATCGTTCCAGCTGTAAACCAGGATCCTGTGAATATAAATCTGCAAAACCAAAACTACTAGCTGCCCGTGTCAAAATAAGGGCACCCAGAGTTTAGGTTAAAACAATAAACTCCAGGTCAGTCATGTGACTGGTGTGAGAACTAAAACAGTTAATCTTTATTTTAAATCATTAGGTAATGTCAAGGGACCACGCCGTATAACACGGAACGGGTTTCCTCCCAAGAATACCAGTGCATAAAACAAACAGCGCAATGCTAAATAAAGAAAAATGAAGCTGTTATAAGACCCAGGTCCCATCACACAATGCAACGCAGCCGAGGATAGGGTTTTCCCTTATAACAGCCAAAGAATGCTTGATACGATTAAAACAAATCGTTTGATACTATTATAAGTGCATAGTGTATAAAACACTTCAAATCATAAGTATCAATCATAGGCGGCATGAATGCCCCATACCACTATGTCGCCATATATATGTTATACAATCAAAATCGCAAAGTCACGTATTTGGAAATTGGGTTTCCATCTATGAACCGAGGCAAAAGATAGTCCTCAACCGATTCGAGACGCTCTAGTCCGCCCCTCAGGATCAGAGCTCGAGTGACCCTTGGAGCGACAGGGCCGGTCCACCGATGTGGATTAAACTTAAACCCTGAACATGCATTTCCCCGCCCTATGGGGCGTAAACGAGCCAACTAAATGACTCCATCGGTTCGAGAACGACCGATCAATCCGAGGCGCCTCGCAACAGCAACAACCACATAAGTCAAACTCGTCAGGGCGTGTAAAACCACTGACGCCACTTCTAACTAGAAAGAAACGCACGCCCTCCCTGAGGTCCGTCTCCCGTTTTTGGTTCATACCGGGTGTGAAACACGCGAGGTAAACGTTACACAAAGCTACGCCACAAAGGCTTTGCTTTGATCATCACCACAAGACTTTGCTTTTCAACAGAAGCCTTGATCAATTGCCACTTAGGCATGCCACACAGGCAATTCACTCCATGCGTTTGATATCCATCAATATATAACCCCTGAGCTTGTACGTCTCAGAGAAGGGCGTTAAGCAAGAGAATAAATTCTCCGCCGCCAAGCAGATATATATTTAATAGAGATCAATCACACAGACTGAAATCCAATGTCAGACACACAGTCCATTTACAAGTCCGTTCTGGGTCTGAACGAAACCGGAGGCACCTAGTACCCCGCATATCCATCGATCTCCAAGTACGTCTGGACGATCACCAACTGTTTCCATCTTCTTGGGTGTACAGCCCAATCAAGATCATCAGTTATCACCCAAACGACGTGAAGACCTCCGGTCTTCGACCATCGTCTTCATCTTCGACTTATCGTCGTATCAGTTATTCAGAATGGGATAAACCCGGTCTTTCCGAATAACTCGCGTATATTTTAAATAAGTGTTACACAAACACAACATACGCCTCATTCCAATTCATTAGTCACTAACCGTAAATTAATCAAGAGAATAATTCCTCAAATATTAACCCCGAAGGCCGAAACCAACATCAGATCAATATCCAGAAAACCATTCTGCTTGGCTAACCGACAGTTAGTTTCTAAATTTCACATTCATAGGGAAAGATTCCCATTAATTTTATCAAAGATAAATTCCTTGAATTTATTCTTTAATCTACTTTTGAATATCAATTCAAAATTAGTCGGGATTTAACGAACCTTACCGAAGTAATCGTTTGTTTTAATTTCCCAATCCCAACCTATCCATCCCATGAAGTAAAACTGGTCATACTTCATATCTAACACCACGGTGTTATCGGTAAATTCAATTACCATTTCACGTTCAAATCTAATTAAAGATTTAACTATCGCCTGGAGCAAAACTGGTGATACTCCATTTTCGATCATTTCAATCTAATTAAAGATTCATTAAAACTCCACTTAGTTTTAATCTTCGACTGGGTTAAAGAATCAGTGTCATTTTAAAACACGGTTCACGATAAACCCAAAATCACGTTCATTAATTATTGGGTTAAAGAACGAGTGTTATTTAAAAACACTGTTCACGATAAACCCAAAAATCAATATCGATTCAATTCCAATTAAATATTATTTAATTGGTACACTTCATTAAATCTAAATAAAAAGATTTAATCTTTTCTCCACTGGGTTCAAGAACAGTGTTAATGAAGACACCTTTCACGACAAACCCAAATCACATTTGATATTAAACACAAGGCTCTGAATAGAAAATATACCGGCTTATATTCAATATCAAATTCTACGACTAACAAATATCGTATGGGAAATAATGATATATATATATATATCTTTCAAATTTCCATAACAACATTTGTATAATCACGAAATCCAACATCGAAATATTCCGAAGACAATTTCGATTCAAGTCCATTCCAATGCAATCATTGGAAATTTTGGTTATTTTCAAAACCATTTCAAATTCAATTTATTTATTTAAAAATAAATAGAATTATAATTCTAGTTCAAAACTAGTTCATTTCGATAAAAATCTATTTTTATCTTTTCAAATATGGAGTTTTTCATCCCAATTCTTTCTAAATCATTTCTTATGATTTTACACAAATTATTACTATTTTTAATAATTTTATCAAGGCCCGTACAGTCGATTTCCATCAATGGCCATCGAACTGCACTTACAACGACCTTTTTCGAATTTGATTTGGACGTATCTCCAAATCCAACCGTTAGATTTCAAATTTCTAACATTCGTTAGAAAGCTCTTTTCGATACGAACCCAACGGTTCCGGTTTTAGGAGAATCCGACGGTCGGATCTCCCGCAATGTCCGTTTGAAATAAATGGTCGAAATTCACGAACTGCCGCGGCGCGGCGCGTTCTATTCAGGCCATTATATTATATATATAATATATATAATATGTATTTCGTCGATTTCTATTTAAAACGAATTATATAAATAGTTTTGAATTCGTTTCAAAAACATTTTCAACTTCCATTTCAATTCAAATCAAAATTGAATTTTTCTTTATAAATTCGTTTTAAAATCCATTTCTATTCAATTCAAATTTCAATTCAATTTGAATTCATTTCACTTCGCTTTCAATTCAATTTGAATTCGTTTTCAATTCAATTCATTTCGAAATCGTTTTCAATTCAATTCATTTCGAAATCGTTTTCAATTCAATTCATTTCGAAATCACTTTCAATTCAATTCATTTCGAAATCGTTTTCAATTCAATTCATTTCGAAATCACTTTCAATTCAATTCATTTCGAAATCGTTTTCAATTCAATTCATTTCGAAATCGTTTTCAATTTAATTCATTTCGAAATCGTTTTCAATTCAATTCATTTCAAAATATTCGATTTCGAAATCACTTTCAATTCAATTCATTTCGAAATCGTTTTCAATTCAATTCATTTCAAAATATTCGATTTCGAAATCACTTTTCAATATTCATTTTAAAATGAATAAAATCGATATAAATATCGTTCACGTCAAAATGGCGTCAATCTAATCAACACGGCTTCATATATTGATATTTTCAAATATTCCATTTCGAATATTTCTATTTCAAATATTTCTATTTTAAAACTGGAATGAGGCCCCAACAATTACCATATAAAGTTAATTATATGGATTTTCATACAACACATGTATAATAGCATTGAAAAATAATCAACCATCAACCAAAGTGCACTACACTGTATAAGCATCAAATATAGATATCTAACGCTTATAACAGCCTGTCAATCAATCGATCGACATATTTAATCAATCAGGATGAGTGAACTTCAAATTTCATCCCAACACCCGTGTGGGGTTTCAAACAATCAAACACAGATTTTTATTCGTGCAGTTGGGTGATGTGTAAAATTTATCGACCCAATCATTGTCCTTCAAATAGGTGTACATAAACAAACCGTCTGGTTTGTAAATGAATATTTATTTATTCACATCCACGTTAAAAATTATATTTTTAACGATAAAACATTTTATTCCAACATATGAATTTCGATTAAGTTCATTCTTTAAATAAAATGATATTTTTATTTTTCTAACACATTTTAGAAAATTTCGGCGGCATAACGGCACGATACTAGAAACGGGACAAGGCCTAGCCTTATCCCCGGTCTAGTGAAGGCCCACGCCATTCACACATCAATCAAATCAATTTCGTTATGCAAACCACAAAATGTGGAGTAAGAGTCTAACCTAGCCTTACTCCTTCGCCTTATAACGGCGCACGTCTAATCCTAACCAATTTATCGATTCGATTTTTCACACCACAAACCACATTCAAACCAATCTCGCAAACAATAACCAAACAGCCAAACAAACAAGTCCATGGTCTGTGGACGATTGTGTCGGGTGCTACTAAGCACCGTCTGCATCCTAGTATATATATATAACTAGAAAAATAAATTGAAAGGTGAGAAATTCTCACTTATAGCTATCCTAGCTCCACGGCTCTTCTTTTGCAGAAGTCTTCGTCGTTTCGCCTTTTTGTCACCTTCGTTGCTGCTTTCACTACATATGTAAAAATCGAATTTTTACATCGCTATTCAATATATAAAAATCATATTTTTAGTTCGAAGTTCAATATATAAAAATCATATTTTTCTATCGAAGTTCAATATATAAAAATTCTATTTTTACATCGTTATTCCATATATAAAGATTGCATTTTGACTTCGCTATTAAATATAAAGATTATATTATTCTTTCAAAACTGCTTTTATAATCCCTTTTTTTTAAAACTGTTTTTAGTTTCCATCAAAACAGTTTTTGCCTTTTAGAAAAATCAGTTTTTCTTTCTTTAAAAATACAGTTTATATATTTCAAAAAAAAAAAACAGTTTTTGCCTTTTTAAATCAGTTTTATTACTTCATAAAAATCAGTTTTTAAAATCAGTTTTCCTTTCTTTTTTTTCTAAAAATTCAGTTTTAACTCTTTTAAAAACAAAACAGTTTTTATCTTTTAAAAGATTCAGTTTTTATTTTTCTTTTCAAAAATTCTGTTTTTTAAAACTCTTTTATAAAAATGCAGTTTTTTATTCTTTTTTTTTAAAATGCAGTTTTTTTTATTCTTTCAAAAATGCAGTTTTTTTTCTTAAAACTAAAAATCAGTTTTTATTTTCTTTTCAAAAAAAACAGTTTCTCATTTATTAAAATGCAGTTTTTTTATTCCTAAAAAAAAGACAGTTTTCAAACTTTATAAAAAAAACAGTTTTTATAACTTAAATTAAAAATTCAGTTTTATAACTTTTTAAAAACAAAACAGTTTTTAAATTATTATAAAAGAAACCGTTTTTAAATTATATAAAAGAAACAGTTTTTAAATTATATATAAAAAAAACAGTTTTCAATCCACTGTTAAAACAAAAATAAAAACAAAACAAAATAACTTAAACACTCACCGAGGTTTCGAATGGGAGGAGGAGGAGTCGGCGGTGGTCCAGTGGTGCTCGCGATGAGGCGTTCGTGGAGGTTCGCGGCAGGGGTTCGAGGGTTGCTTCGATTCGATGTCGGTTGGCGTCTGGAGGGAGGAAGTCTGGCGGTGGGGGCTTCGGCGAAGGGCTCGTCGGCGGGTTGAGGGTCAGGCGGCGCGATTCGATGAACTTAGGGTTTTCTATTTTTTTTTTATTTCGTTCTGGTATAATGAAACGGGGGGGGCCAAACAGAAGAGAAAAGGAGGGATTCTTTTTTTTTTATTTTATTTTATTATTTAATTATTAAATTTTTGCCAAAGGGTTGACTTTTACTTATGACCTCGAAACGAGGTCCACCGCCTGTCGTCCATAGCGTTTTACCCCCATTCCGAACACAAGGGATATGTATCGTAAGCTGATTTGATCATTACAATTAGTTTCCGTTGAAATTTACAATTTAAATCCTTATATTGAATTTTAAACGTACATTTCAAATTACCGGGGTCACATACTAACTAGAAAAATTCCAGAAAAATATTTTCTAGCTTCGTATTGACGATACGGTCCTAACAAAACTAGTTTCGTCGAATTCTGAGATCGTTTGAAAAATGGCCAATTTCCTGTCGATTAAGTTCAACAGAAACTGGTCAAACGCGTTTTCTTTTGCCACGCTCACATATTGATTCTAAAAATTATGAAATTTGAAATCTAACAATAGTTTGACATCCCGGACCCAACAAAAGTGGTTTCGTCGAATTCCGAGGCCATATGCAAAATTGCTATTTTTAAGGGCCTTATATATATAAAAATATATATAAATTCCACAGCGACTATTTCTAATTTTAAACTGGACATATCTTATCATTTCTAAGATGAAATCTCAGTTTGTTAACTTCGTTACAAAGACATAGTTATACAGATTCAAATATTTCTTGTTTCGTTCAATTCTGACTTATATTGAATTCTGTATATTCATTTGAAATTAGAAATCGAATTTTCGAACTACCGCGCCATTTTCAATTCTATTTATAATTATATATAATTATTATATATTCTAACGACGACGTATATAAATATATTCGTTCGAATTCTATTCAAAATAAATTTTTCGACGATATTATTTAAAATAATTCATTTTAAATAATCAAAATTCGCTAAAATTGCCAAAATAAAAATTTTAAACTGGCCCAGAATTTCCGGGTTGTTACAAGGTAGGTTAAGTGAATATAGTTAATGAAGGTAATGGTTTGTGTTGGCATAGCGATGTTTATTTAAACATCAGTTTAAATCAAATGAAGGAGTTTTGGAAATGTTTACCAAATAAGAAACAGAAATGTTTTCTAATAATAGAAAATAAGAAATGGGAATATATATGGAAATGTTTTCCAGTGATTAATAACGTATATTTTCTAAGTTTAGAAAATAAGGATTTACGAACATATGAAAACGAGAAATAAGGAAATGAATAAATTAATGATAAATTAATTTAAAGGGATAAATGTTGAATGTTGATCGATCGATAAAATTTACATTTGGAAATAATATCGTTGTTTGCACACGAGTTTACTTTTGATAGTTAAATCACAGACTATCAAAGTTTTGACCATTTTTCCATCGTCAATACGGAGAGGCCGGTTGGATTATTATCCGAGAACCACTTTGTATGGGCGTTAGCATCTCAAATCAAATAGATCGAAGACAAATTGAAGACGGAGTTATGCAAGGTCTATCTTGTTTATAGAATAGTGCCTTCAGTTTGTCTAGTCCCAGGACAACCTGTATGGAAGAATGTTTGACAGAGTATATCTGGTGGATCACGTGAGTTGATCGTTTCAAACGTATTTACGTTGGTGGCGGAGGAATTCGTTTCTCTTAGCTTATACCCGTGGTATTTTTGGGGAAATCAATTTGTGGTTTGACGGGTATGACGATGTGGCATTCAGAGTAAATGAATGAGTAATCTATTGAAAGATACGTTATGACCTCCAGCCTCATCAACTGGGAAATGACAGAAATCGGGCAGGCGGCATGGCTAAGTGGTTTGCAGCTAAGTAGGGTATATTGTCACCATCTAGAGAATATTCATATTTGTTACTTCTTTTAATTCTGTATCTCCCGGGAATGGTTATTTTGGTTTACCAACTATAAGGTGACAATATATTCGATACTCTCAAGCGAAATGAGGGGTCGGTCATGTGTGGCTGAGTTACAAGATGTTCTTGTCGAACTCCAGTGTATCGCTTCTAGAGTACACTGAGCGGAAGGTGGATCCATACCTTGTCATAGTTGGATTCCATTTCCCAAATAAGAGCCCGCGGTTTTGATTGTATATTATATATGTAGAACGTTAGATGCAAGCGTTTCTACTAGATTACTAAGTACATGTATTTAGACATTATTGTAATATCAGAAGAGACTTGATATAAAGAATGATTTGGGTTATCGTAAGGTAAAAACTATCCGTGTTTATGTGTGGATCGGTCTTATGATTATTCTTTCTTTTGAAAGGATTTTTAAAGTTAAACAAACGATTTGATTTTACTCATACCAGTCACATGACAACCCTGGAGTTTATTGTGTTTTGTTTTCCCTAAACTCTTGGGTGCCCAATTTTGTACGGGCAGTCAAGTAGTCGGGATTTATAGATACTTGAAGAGATGGAGTAGGAGGCTTCAGAATTATATAGCTATGGTTATTTTCGCTATGTTGTAAGTGCTATACTTTGGAAATGATATGTATATTCAAGTACAGATTTATATTTCAAAGTTATGTTATATATTGTATGTTATTCTTTCCGCTGTGAGGTTCGTGTTACTATGTTATTGTGTTGTTCTTCTTCTTATATTCTAAGTTTCTATCTTATCTATTCTCACCCTCTATTTTCTTTCTATTAGTTTTTCTGGTTTTCCAGTGTAATATGGGTTGGAATTGTGTTATTTGGTCAGCTCAAATTGGACCGGAATTTCGGGGCACTACACAAGGAGAACATGACATTTCTTTCTAGCTATGGGTGGTGTCGGGGTTTTGCAAGCCCAGACATTTATATTATTTTTACCTTTGTGGTTGTTGAAATGCGAGGCCCTCGGTTAGATCGGTCTCTACGGAGCCGATGGATAGGTCTGATAGGACTGGGAAACGTGTGTTCATGAATATAATCCACTAATGTAAGTGTGACCGGCCTTGGAGGATCCATGGGTTGCCCAGAGTGTGCAGTCCCGAGACATTTGCTAGAGTGTATCGAAGCGGAAAGGAGTACATCCCTTGCCTAGACTCATGACGGAAATCCAATTTCCAATACGTGACATTTCGGTTTTGATTGTAGAGCCTAGTATTGGCAACATAGTAGCATGGGATACTATGCCATCAATGATTGATACATTTATACTTGAAATTGTTTTCATACACTTTACACTATAATAGTATCAAAATGATTTGTTTTAAACGTACCAAGCATGTTTGGCTATTATAAGGGAAAACCCTATCCTCCGGCTTGCGTTGCATTGTGTGATGGGACCTAGGTCTTATATTAGCTTCATTTTTCCAAAAACCATTGCGCTGTTTGTTTTATGCACTGGTATTCTTGGGACGAAACCTGTTCTGTGTTATACGGCATGGTCCCTTGATTTACTCTATTTTAAAGTAAAGTTTTAAATAACTGTTTAGTCTCACACCAGTCACATGACTGACCTGGAGTTTATTGTTTTAACTTAAACTCTGGGTGCCCCTATTTTCCACACGGGCATCTAATTGTTTTGGTTTTGCAGATTTATATTCACAGGATCCTGGTTTATAGCTGGAACGATATTCAGAATGCTCTATATCCGTTTATCTCTTTCAGTTGTGTTATGTATTATTTTACACTGCATTGTAATTTGTAAATCTCTGTCATTTATCAAATGTGTATTATTTGTTCATACTCTGTATATTCTTGTATCTGATGTAAAATGTTGTAATAGAAATGAAATGTTCTTCTGTTTGTGTTTTGATTTGTCGTGTTCTCAGACAATCCGTTCTTCCTCTTCTCTTCGGAGACCGGGGAAATTCGGGTCGTTACAGAATCTCTAGACTTAATACAAGTACTAAGAGATGAGGCTGCAATCAGAACCACCGAATATCAAAGGAGGATTACGAAATACTACAACTCAGAGGTCAAATCTAGAACCTTTGCAAAAAGTGAATTAGTGTTACGAAGAGTGATGGATAACACTAAGAACCTAGCGGATGGCTCTCTCGGTCCAAATTGGAACGACCTCTGATCATCCATTAAGAAGTTATGCCCGGAACATACAGGCTATGCAGATCCAACGGTGATCTTGTTCCAAGAACATGGAACTCGGAACATTTAAGAACATATTTCTCATCAGTGAAGGAATAAGTAAAAAGTTTTCGTCCAAAGATAATTACATAGTTAAGGGCCCGGAAACCCTTCCAGTAGCTCAAGAGAGACCCAAAAGGGGTCGAGCAGAAAAAAGGATCAAATCCCTCCTCATCGCCAAATTGGTCAGCGCGAGGCATCCCTCGGAGGGGTATGGTGTGTTAGTCTTTCTCCATGCCCAAATCAGAGGGGGCAAGGTTAAAGCATCAAAAGCATGAGCCTCCGTTTCACACCAGAAATGGTCGTGGCGGTGCATCTAAAATTAGCACGCCCTGCCTCTGCTCGTGGAAGAGTATTCCCTGCCTCTGCTAGAACTAAGCACGCCCTACCTCTGCTCGCAGAAGAGCACGTTCTACCTCTGCTTATGTTCCGCGTTACCCCCAAAAGGGAACGCAAACCCCTATAATCACCTACAATGGTCAGGATAGGGCACCCCATAGAGGGGTGGCGTATAAGCCTCTATCAGAGCTTACGATGGTCAGTGTAGAGCGTCAAAAGAGAAAATCTTAGTTTTGCGCCTACGATGTCCCCATCTAAGTTTCTAAGACTTTATCATCGCCTACAATGGTCAGGATAAGGCACCTCCTAGAGGGAGGTCGGGTAAGTCCTTGGGCCCTGCTTATGGATAAGCTAGCCGAGCGCACTGGATGCACAGGTCCAGTGAGTGGCCAACAAGGCACGTACACCCTCTGCTTTGACATCAAAAGCCCAAGGAGTGGATCAAGGATCACGTACAACCTCTGCTTCACAAATCAAAACCGAAAGGGAAACAGCAAATACCGGAAGAGGGTTTTGGTCTTCTATCTATATTAATACCCGAATCTGGGTCGATTCAGCTCTTCACAAGCGCTGGAAGGGGTTTCCGGTCTTCTGTCCATATTAACACCCGAGTCTGGGTCGATTTGGCTCTTTACAAATGCCGTAGGGGGTTTTCAGTCTTCTATCTATATTAATACCCGAATCTGGGTCAATCAGCTCTTCACAAATGCCGGAAGGGATTTCCAGTCTTTTATCTATATTATTACCAGAATTGGGGCCGATTCAACTCTTAACAAATGCCGAAAGGGGTTTCTAGTCTTTTATCTATGTTAATACCCGAATCTGGGTCGATTCTGCTCTTCACCAATGCCGGAAGGGGTTTCTGGTCTTCTATCTATATTAATACCCAAATCTGGGTCGATTCGGCTCTTCACAAATGCTGAAAGGGGTTTCCGATCTTCTATCTATATTAGTACCCGAATCTGGGTCGATTCGGCTCTGTACAAATACCGAAAGGGGTTTCCGGTCTTCTATCTATATTAATACCTGATTCTGGGTCGATTCGGCTCTTCACAAATGTCGGAGGGGGTTTCCAGTCTTTTATCTATATTAATACTCGAAGCTGGGTCGATTCTGCTCTTCACAAATGCCGGAAGGGGTTTCCGGTCCTCTATCTACATTAACGCCCGAATTTGGGTTGATTCAGTTCTTCACAAATACCAGAGGGGGGTTTCTGGTCTTCAAGTTTAACAATATCTGAGTAAAGCGTTAGGAGATAGCTCACAAATGAATGGAAAAGAGCTTGGAAAGAAAAGTTTGACTTGGAAAGTCGAAAACACACCTTCACAAGGGGGAGGAGGATGTTACAACCAAAAATAAACCCCTAGCATAGGCCGATAGTGTAGGGGTATGGGAGGAACACAAACACAGAAGGACCTTCCAAAGAAGCAAATGGGGATGACCGAAAGCTATCTACAAATGATAGCGAAGTTTATCTAATCGAACCTATCCGATAGGGTCTATCTGACGAGAGAGTCCTGAAGCGAAAGGTGTCAAGTCAGAGGATTATCCAGATTCAGCTTTCGAAGTAGCTACTTCATGAACGAAGAAAGGTCACATCGATAGACAATAGAGACATCATCGAAAGTTATATTTTGGAGAGTCAGATTGTCCCAAAAGCTGCATCGGAAGGCTAACGGGAACTCTAACAGAGATACAGGCTATTGGTATTGATTTACTGAGTACAGAAACCAATAACGGTTTCAAACCGGCAGCTATCTACATATGTCACGAGGGTAAGCCCCTATAAGTATTCAAGAGAAAGCCGAAAGCCTACATCTAAAAGCTTGCATCGGGGAGCCTTCACCTAGGAGCCGCTACCGGGAGTTCAGATGCTATCCAAAAAACCACCATGGATACAAGCCCATGTCAATCTCGGAAAAGCCCCAGTTGACCAGGACCCTCACTCTGAAGGACATAATTAGCACATCAAAAATAGCAGAAAGCCAAACGCCCAAGACCAAGGAAAAAAGCGGTTGGCCAAGGCCCATGCAGGCCCAATAGCCCAACAGTGGAAGGGACCCCGAACTCTCTATAAATAAGACCCCAGGAGGCATGCAAAGAGGGACGAACTTTTTATTTCTTAGTATAAGTCTTTTCTTCTAAAGGAGCAAATCCTCAACTCTTGTAATACATTTACAATTTATGAATGGAGGGTTCCGGGTCTTAAACATCTTGCGATGTGATAATCTTATTGTGCCATAACGATAAAATAGGGAGTTAACACTAACCTTTCTTATGAGAAAATCAATCGTGGCACCTTAGCAATGGAGGTGGGGCTGTGTAGAAATACGAAGTCTCCTTCTCTCTGCCTTGAGGGTCTTCCATGTCGATCGACACTCTTATAATTAGCCTAATGCTTTCTGGCCTCAGTGAAAGGGGGTTATCAATGAGTTCGTAACTCAATTTCTGACGCGATCCGGACCCCTTTTGGTGTTGTTCTGGCACAGATTGATTGTTTGAGTTAATGAACATCATGATGCCTTCTTTCCCAGTTAGGGGAACACGTTAACCTGTTTTCTTCGTATCATAGTACATAGTATCCCCTTTATGATTTAGAGAGCAATTGATTTCATAAGCTCTAACAATATTAAGCTAAATAACCTTATTAAGGTCATTTTGGAACACGGTTGCATAGCATGTGTGGCATCCATCCCTTGGGGGAGAGATAATTAATCGTAGTGCTAAAATTCCAGTGCCTAACGGAAGGTAGCTTAGCTTAAATTCATAGGTTTTGGAATGACCTCCATTAACTCTAAGTCATGACAGTGTCAAATCCCATGAACGCGTGTTCTAAATAACTTAATCCGGGTGTTCACGGAAAATATCGTCAATAAGCTTTACCTCAACGACCTCGATATATCCAATACATGGGACAATGATTATATGGCTAATGAGGGACATAGAGATTCAATACCTAAGAAGACGCCTTCTCCAAAGAATTAATGTTCTTTATTTATTTTGATCAATGTACCAACAACAATTTTTGTATTAATAATATAATCATTTTGAATTCAAAAGATATAAAATATAATAATAATGACAAAAATAATAATATACACTTATATATATAAATATAATTCGAAAATTTTGAAGGCAAGGCAGAAAAAATCCAGGAAACAGACGTCTATTTCAAGTAAAACAGACGTCTAAACGTTGAGTTAGAAATATTTTTCATTGAAGATTCAGAAATCTGAATCACTAAAAACAGATGAATATGGGTCAAAATGAACTATTTCGGTGCTATTTCAAAATTTAACAAATTCAAACGTTGACTTAGTTTTTCAGACATCTGTTTTACTACTGGCACATTTTTAAAAGGCACGAACCTTTTTATCTACCCATCTATTGATCATCACACTTCATTTTTTGCACTTTCCCCTTTTACTTTACTAAACGCCCTAGCCTCCATTTTCCTATAAAATTCAGAATTCAAACTTTTTCTCATCCAAATCTAATGGCTAATAGACCGAAATGTGCAAGGATTTAAGAATCTGAGCCTCCATCCGACGATCAAGTCTAAAAATGGCTATGGAATGACATTGTAAAGGAAAGGTACAAAGCTATGAAAAATTCAAAAAAATTTGAAGCTACCTTTGTTAAGTTTGATTTTTTTCACTACCAACTTCTCCAATACTCTAGACACTTCAATTTCGAGTCTTGGTTGATTATAATGTTAACAATGTCAAATTTTACCTTTTGCTTTAAAAATTGTCTTGGCTAATTTGAATTTGGACCACCAAGAAATACAACTGATTGTGTGTGGTTTATGGTTTGCGGTAAACGTATTCTCCTTCCTATTCAATGATTGGAACAAATTTTACATTATGCTTGGAAAGGAGTTTACATAGATACTATTGAAGTTAATACGAGTGAGAGAGATAAAGAGTCACAGAAGTTTATATCCGACAATTTAGTTAACAAGAAAGACCTTACTTCTACTCATCTCTGTCCTCAAGCACGTCTTTTGAATCGCACTTTAGTCCGAACTATCCAACCAAGAGAAGGAAGTTATGAAAAAGTGTATAAACGTGATTTTCAAACTTTATATATGCTTTACTCTAATAAGAAAATTAATTCGGCTAAAATCATATTTGACGAATGGATGGATATCACGTATAAGCGGAAATATAAGACAATTCATAACGGAGCCTATATTATATGTATTATTCTTGAGTGTCAAGTTGAAATACCAAACACTCTTAGCTTAATTATCAAAGAGATTGGACCAAAAACCTTGAAGCTTATGGATATTGACCCCAACCCATCGACATTAAAATATATGCCCTTTCAAGCTTGGCAAGAACACATCGCATCACAACTAGAAACTATAATAGCCGAGTCATCTTCTCGTCGCCGTCACCGATTTGTAGAAGAATGAGAGGGTATTCAAATTATCACTCCCGATCTTCCGCCTAAGCAATCATTGGTTATGCTTTCTTGCAATCAATCATAAATTCACAAGGATTTCAAGCATTTTGATTATAAGACCAATAAAAAGTTTGACTCGTTGAAAGGCTTTCTTAACAAGATTTGGGATAAAATTTCTTGCATCAAACCTCAATCTTCTCAAGCACATGATCTGGCTCCATTTACTAGGTCTTCTAGCTCCAATAATGAAGAATCCCGGAATTCTAGCTTCGGAGATGATGCTCCTAAAGATGATGGTATGAGTGTTGATCCTAGCTTAACGGCTACGGAAAGTTGGTAAGCTTGGTATGGTTTTTATGGTACTTTTTGCATCAAACTCTTTTATTCGTATGGTTTATAATATTTTTTGATACTTTGGTCTATTTGGCACAAAACTCTATTATGTGCTTGCTATTGCATGTGGATATCTATGCTTATGTTATGTATGTCATTTATGTAGTGTTTCTGTGTTTATGCATACTCGTGTGTATTATTTACATAAGTATCTTCTTTTTATCAATGACAAAAGGGGAGAAATATATGATATGCATATTGACAGGGGGAGTTACATATATATAGTTGTCATTATCAAAAAGGCGGAGAATGTTGGATCTCGCTTTATAGCGTTTTGATTACGACAACTGTATATGTATATATATATATATATATATATATTATCGACTAACTCTCTGTTTTGCAGGAAGAAACTCAATAACAGATTCAAGAGATCAAATTGAAGATTATATAAGTTTAGAGTCCATTAGTCAGGGTATATGATTGTTAAAATCTTCCTTGGTGATACACACACATGCACGTTTTTAATATATATATATATATATATATATATATATAAGATTGTATATATGACATGCACAAGGCATAGGTCTTTTATAGCAAATAGACGTCTGGATTCCTTAATTCAGACGTCTGTCTACAAAAACAAAATTAGGTTTAACATAATATTTAGACGTCTGAGCCAAAAGTTTCAACCGTCTGTTTGTACCCTAAAATGGCCTATTTCCCTGTTGATTGAATATTTATTTAAAACCAGACTTCTAAATGTTTAATTCATACATTTGAGTACGAATGGATGCAAATATTCAGTGAAAAGTTACAATATATCTACTCAATGAATCTCTTCATGAATAGTTGTAACCATTTGTACATTATTAATAGAACTTCAATCAAATGTTTTCTTCACAGATTTTCATTCTAATTTTTTCTATCTAATCTATCATAATCATACTTGCAAGCACACTCTATTTCTACATTTTTGTGATTACAAATCATTCTTAATCTTCTATATTCTTTCACAAACTACACTATCATCATCAAGGAAAGACCATAGGAAGGGTGTATATTAATTTGACATATCTAAGTTATCACGAACACAAATAATCAACAAATTTATTGTATTATCGAAGACCTCTTCAGCAGTTGAGGCAAGAAATCTCGTTCAGTTGTTTGAGTAGTCGTAGTTACTATAAACCTATTCCTCTGGGTGAAGTGAGGGTTGTTAGTAGTGAAATTCCAGAAGGGAGTCTGGGAATGGACGTAGAATGAAGGTTCGAACCAGTATAAATCTTGGTGTCATTTTTACTTACTACACATTATCCTATTCATATTCCATATTATACGATCCTACCACTGCATAGACTATTTCACTAACCTTATTAGCTATATTGGCTTAAACCAGAGACAGGAGACATGGCCATTAGGGTTGACACACCTATGGCATGTAGCCGTCTCTCTTTATCGTGGCAACTATGATTTTTGTGCATACTGGGGCAACATACTCGGTCTTGACAAGGCCTGTTATATTTTTTTTCCTGTAGTACCCTAGCTAGACACGTATAATCTTGGGAATGATTAAATTTGATCCTTGTGCAAGAGGATCATTCATAAAGAACCAATGGCACCACCATGAAATTCTACAGATACTTAGTACCATTAATATATACACTCACAAGCATCTTAGCTACTACATAATTTATATTTTCAACCTTAGACATTATTATAATACCATTGGATTTCTGGTATAAATTTAAAATATTTTGTTTATTGTAAATTAAAAAGCTCATTTGTGTTTATGTGCATCATGATCTTATGATACTTTTTATTTAAAGGATTTTTTATAACGTTAAGATCCATTTGAATTGTGTTTTCTCACATTAGTTTAGAACATTAATTTAGCAATTATTTTAGTATAATCCTCGATTCAGATTAAGTGTATTTATAGGTTTAACATTGGGTAATGTGGAGCTGAAAGGCGAGCAGGATACTCATGACGTATTACCGTACGTCTATTATTTTTTAGCTACATTTTTTATCTTGTATTTATCAACAACTGTAAGGGCATGTTGTTTTAACTGTCCACATTGATTTATAATTAATTACTCTGATTGTTGTATGTATGTGTGTGTGTGTGCATGTATTCCTTTGTAAATATCATGTTCTGCATTATAGATTATCTGTTCTGCTACGAGATTATATTCCATCCTTTCTTGCTTCTTTCCCCGCTAATATCTCTTTGCAACACTTGAATGTTTAACATGTGAATACCGATGATGTATTATTATCATTTTTTAGGATCGAAAAGGCAGATCATTATAGATAGTACTGTATTATTTAAAGTAATCGTTGATAGAAATTACTTATGGAAAATATTTGATAGTAGATATTTCTCATTCTTAACTGTTCATCTTATTGGGTACTACCATTTCAAGCTGTCATCAACTGAAATTATACATGTCAAATACTAGTTCTCTTTAAATCAAAAAACTAAAGTAAAGACATAATTTTAATACATAAATACTCAGTACAAAATAAAAACAGATTGTATGACAAAAATTAAACCACAAAATAGTGATTATTCCGGTTTTGTTATATGAGATTAAACAATATTTCCTCTTCCTAAGTAAGTGAGAATAAGAATGAAATAAATTTAAATAATTACTTTATATCTAATGAAGCTTTTTCTAATATATGTTATTTTCTGCAACAACCTCACTATAACTTTTGGTATCTTCGCCAATGTAGAATTGTTGGGTTTTTTAGTTGTGCAAATATCATCAACCACACTTCCTGCTAAATATTTGTCTGTATCAGGTTTTACAATAAAAGTAAAAATTTGTTATCTTTTCAACCTTGTATTCAGGTTTTTCTTTTTGGATCGTTTAGCGCTCGTAGGCGACACTGGTTGCTAATTTGAACATTGAACTCCTGTAAATCTGCAAATAATTTTCATTTTTATTTGAGAATTAGGTTTTTTGGTTAAGTAGTTAATGATTTTTCTTCGATTAGTACTGGAAAGAGATAACTGGTAGCAAGTTCTTTAATGGTTAGCTTTTAATGAAGAGCTTTTAATTTTTTATAAATTTAAAATAATATACTGATTTGTTGCGGTTGTTAAGAGATTTTGTATAGAAAGCCAGCTGTTAAGAGGGTATAGTGGTAATGTATGCTCAGTTTCTTAAAATTATGGATTTATTTTATATAGAAATTTTGTTTAGACACAAATTGGATAACACAAAACCTTAACCATTGAATTGCCCTCTGATTTCCATTCATCATATAAGAATAAATTGATATAATGGTTGATAGTTTGTGTCCCCAAATTATGTTAAATTTTTATGTCTAAATAGCTGCCCACTATTTTATAAGTTCTTATTTGGAGGAACTTAGTCCTAATTGTTTTTAACTGTAAGGATCTGGACCAAAATTATCCATAAAATAAGGAAATGCATTTTTATTATCCATCAATATGAAATGAGAAGATTCAAAGCTTTTTCATTCATTTTGCTTAATAAAATATAAGTTGTGTTGTACGTCTACAAAATTATATCTAACTTAATCATGCTTTATAAACGTGTAATAATAATTGTAACATATTTGATGTAACATTTTCAGTGTCATCATGACCTATGAAAAATGCCTCTAAAACCAAACTTTAAAATATGATCGAATAAATAAATTCTTTTTACAAATTTGAACGTCTGTTTATAAATATTATCAAATCTTAATATCGCTTGAAAATGTGATCTAACAAAAAACGTTCTTTTAAAAATTCAAAGCATTTGTATAATCAAATCTTAATAGCCATTAAAAATATATCTTAGAAATAAATTATAAATTAATAATACAAACAAAAATTCTAGTTTAAAAAAAACTTTTCAACGCTAATAACAAATAATTTCAACGCAAAAAGATGGTCAAATATTTCAAAAAATTATTTTCTCTTAAGTGTGCTGATGTATACAATTTGCAGTAGAAAAAAATTACGCGAAGCGTATTACAATCAAAACTGTAGAATCTTTCACCTTGCTTTCCGTTTGAACAAAAATTTCAATCTGTTAACTAGAAAACATAACAGTGGCAAATTGAAACCTAATGTTTGAATAGACCAGTGCAGCGATTCCTAGTTTACTTCCAGCTATTCATTTATTTAGTGTGCTGCTAAAAGCACCCTGAAATGTGCTTCCTAACACCATAACTAAACACCACCATCCTTCGTACACACATATGCTTCTGGCCACCATCAAATAAACAATAGGCACCCAACCCTAAATTATTCCTGCTGTTAATTCATTCAACGCTTCGAACTCCTTAACGCCACTCTCGTTATCTTCATCGCTCTGTTAACCAAATGATTGATATAGTTTACTTACATCGGACGGTTCAATCTCTACATCGTCAATCTTCACATCATCAAATTTTGTATACCCCATAAATTCATTCAGAAAATCTTGCAAATGGAACAATTTTATGAATCCACGATATAAAGATAAAAATTCAAATATGTAAACAACCATTATATACATCATTCACATCATTGGAATATTCTTTTGGATTATGGTTGTTTGAGTTCAACATACTCAATGTATCCTATTACTCACAACAACAAAATAAACCCATAACAATAATTTTAATTTTTAAAAATCAGAAGAAAAAAAGACGACATTAGAAAACGATACAATTTTTTGAAGATAATTGACTTCGTCTTCTTCAATAGAGAATTGGCTATTCGCGAGATCATCGTTCGTGTATATGTTCTCTCCCTTCATTGCTAAGCAATCCAATAGTTTCAATTACTATTTCAAGTATTTCTCCAATCACAATAAAATTGGAAATTATGGTTTAAGAGCAATCAATTTGGGAAGAAGTAGATGGCGGATTATTTCAGGAACCAGATCTGGTCGACGTTTAAATTTGATCGATCATGAAAAAATGATAAAGAGAATTAGGGTTTAAGTTTGAACTAATGGATGGAGAGGAATACGTTCGGTGATTAGAGAATGTGTGGAGGAATAAAACTGGTGTTAGGAAGTAGGTTAAATAAATTAAGTATGATTAAATTAAGCATGGTGTTAGGAAGAACGTTTCAGGGTTCTTTTAGCATCACACTTTATTTATATTTTGATACTAGATTCAAACTGATTACATATACACATGCATGCACTCATCCACACACTCACATATATGTGTGTATATGAATGTGTGTGTGTATATATATATATATATATATATATATATAGGGTTTCAGTTAAGGTAACTAACCAAAAAAAAGTGAAGGTTCCCTAGTTTTAGCTATTTGAAATCTCAGTTATTTTTATGGATGCATGCATGGAGATATATGCACTATTTGTATATAAATTTTGGCATATTATCATTTGAGTGGTCGACAGGCTGTGTAACCACTAATTATTTATATTTAATGCTTATGCAGTTGTGTGGTGCACGTTCGATGATGGTTGATTATTTATCGTTGCTATTTATATACATGTGTTGTATGGAAACCATATAATTAACATTATATGGTGATTGATTGGGCCTCATTCCAATCGGGAAAATAAAGAATACAATAGAATATATTCATGTGTTGAATAGAATAAATGCTCATGTGTTGAGAATATTTATGTGTTGAAACTATTCATGTGTTGAGTAAAATATTTTAATAATAAAATTTACATCTTTATCATATTTAAGGTTAGAACCACTTTACAGTTGGAGTCTGATTAAAAATCAAACGATAGATACCATAATTTTATAAAATATAGTACATAACAAAAATAGTCATGTGGACAGTACTCATGTGTTGAGATTAGTCATGTGTTGATAGAATAAATATTCCTTTGTTGAATAGAATAACGAATTTATTGAAATATATAAAGCCGTGTTGATTAGAGTGGCGCTATTTTGACGTGAACGATATTTATATCGATTATATTCGTTTTTATAGGGATTATAGAAAAAGAAGTGATTTCAAAATATAACGTTTTGAAAATATTATCATTTATATAGTAATGATATGAAATATTCAATTTTGATTTGAAATTGAATATAGAGTTGAAATGGTTTTGAAAACGAATTTAAAACGATTTATAAAGTACGTTTTAAAAGGAAATCGACAAAATATATAATATATATATATATATATATTATAATGGCCTGAATAGAACGCGCTGCGCTGCGGCAGTTCATGAATTTCGACCATTGACTTCGAATTGACGTTGCGGGAGATCCGACCGTCGGATTCTCCTAAAACCGGAACCGTTGGGTTCGTATCGAAAAGAGCTTTCCAATGAATATTAGAAATTTGAAATCTTATGGTTGGATTTGGAATTATGTCCAAATCAAATTTGGAAAAGGTCGCTGTAAGTGCAGTTCGATGGCCGTTGATGGAAATCGACTGTACGGGCCTTGATAAAATTATTAAAAATATTAATAATTTGTGTAAAATCATAGTATATGAATTAGAAAGAACTGGGATGAAAAATTCCACATTTGAAAGGATAGAAATAGATTTTTATCGAAATGAACTAGTTTTGAACTAAAATTAAAATCACTTTATTTTTGAAATAAATAAATTGAATTTGAATTGGTTTTGAAAATAACCAGAATTTCCAATATATATAAAGTGGAAGTGGATTTGAATCGAAATTGTCTTTGGAATGTTTCAATGTTGGATTCCGGGATTATACAGATATTGTTATGGGAATTTGAAAGATATATTTATATCGTTATTTCCAATACGATATTTGTTGGTTTCAGAATTCGATATTGAATATAAGCCGGTATATTTTCTATTCAGAGCCTTGTATTTAACATCAAAAGTGATTTTGGATTTATTGTGAATCGAGTTTTAGATGACATTGGTTCTTTAACCCAGTTAAAGATTAAAACTAATTGGAGTTTTAATGAATCTGTAATTAGATTGAAATGTGAATTGATAATTTAAATTATCAAATTTGGAAAGTGATCGAGAATGGAGTATCGCCAGTTTTGCTCCAAAGCGATAGTAAAATCTTTAATTAGATTTGAACGTGAAATGGTAATTAATTTTACCGATAACACTGTGGTGTTAGATATGGAGTATTACCAGTTTTCTCCATGGGATGAATAGGTTGGGATTGGGAAATAAAATAAATATTTACTTCGGTGTGGTTCGTTAATCCCGACTAGTTTGGAAAACCATAATATGGTTTGAAATGATATCCAAAGGAAGATTAAAGAATAAATTCAGAAGAATTTATCTTTGATAAAATTAATGGGAACCTTTCCCTAAGAATGTGATTTTGTGAATAAAAGAATATTCTGAATTGGAATGAGAAATTTGCTAGAGTGTCTCGAACGGAGATGAGCTTGCCCCTTGCCTCGACTCATGACGGAAATCCAATTTCCAATACGTGATATTGCGGTTTTATTTGTAGAACCTAGTATGGCGACATAGTGGTATGGGTCATTCATGCCGCCTATGATTGATATTTATGATTGAAATTGTTTTGACACTATACATTTATAACGGTAAGGAATTTCGCTCGATCTGAATCGATCGTTAAACCGACTAAGACCGTTCGAAACCCTGATCGTTTTGAGAACAGGACAAATTGGAACGCGAACAGAAGAACATTTCATTATATTTTACAACAATTCCATCAGATACACGAATATACAGAGTATGAATAAATATACATTCGACAAATATCAGAGATTACGATAAATTAAATAGCAGCGGAAAAACAATACAAAACACAACTGAAGGTGATACACGGATACAGAGCTTTCCGAATATCATTCCAGCTGTAAACCAGGATCCTGTGAATATAAATCTGCAAAACCAAAACTACTAGCTGCCCATGTAGAAAATAGGGGCACCCAGAGTTTAGGTTAAAACAATAAACTCCAGGTCAGTCATGTGACTGGTGTGAAAACTAAAACAGTTATTAATCTTTATTTTAAAGTTCGGTAAATCAAGGGACCACGCCGTATAACACGGAACGGGTTTCCTCCCAAGAATACCAGTGCATAAAACAAACAACGCAATGCTAAATAAAGAAAAATGAAGCTATTATAAGACCCAGGTCCCATCACACAATGCAACGCAAGCCGGAGGATAGGGTTTTTACCTTATAATAGCCAAAGCATGCTTGATATGTTAAAAACACATTATTTGATATTATAATAAATGTATAGTGTCAAAACAATTTCAATCATAAATATCAATCATAGATGGCATTAATGACCCATACCACTATGTCGCCATACTAGGTTCTACAAATAAAACCGAAATATCACGTATTGGAAATTGGATTTCCGTCATGAGTTGAGGCAAGGGGCAAGCTCCTCTCCGTTCGAGACACTCTAGCAAATGTCTCAGAACCCCACTTTGATCCTTGGAATCGGTTGGGCCGGTCCTCACCTAACTTTGGAGGATTGGCAATTCTTGAACACACGTTTCCCGGTCCTAACAGACCTATATCCGAGGCGCCTCGCATTCCAACAACCACACAGGTGAAAAGTATATATAAATGTCAGGGCTGGTAGGTCACTGACATCACCCATAGCTAGAAAGAAACGTCGTGTTCTCCCAACGGTCTGTATCCCGTTTTTGACTCATACCGAGGTGTGAGGCTCGCAAATTCACGTTATACACAAAGCTGCGCCACACAGGCCGTGCTTTGATCATCAACCACAAGACTTTGCTTTTCAACAGAAGCCTTGATCATTTGCCACTTAGGCGTGCCACACAGGCAATTCACTTCATGTGACTGATGTCCATCGATATACAACCTCTGAGCTCGTACGTCTCAGAGAAGGGCGTTAAGCAAGAGAATAAATTCTCCGCCGCCAAATAGATGTATATTTAATAGAGATCAATCAACAGAGAATAAAATCTAATGTCAGACACACAGTTCATTTACAAGTTCGTTCTGGGTCTGAACGAAACCGGGGGCACTTTCCTAGCATATCCATCCATCTCCAGGTACGTCTGGACGATCACCAACTGATTCCCTCATCTTGGGTGTACAGCCCAATCAAGATCATCAGTAACCACCCAAACGATGTGGAGACTTCTGGTCTTCAACCACCGTCTTCATCTTCGACTTATCGCCGAATCGGTTATTCAGAATGGGTATAACCCGGCGTTTCTGAATAACCCACGTATATAATAACAAATGTTACACAAACACAACAAAATGCCTCATTCCAATTCAGGATATTCTTTTATTCAAAAATTCACATTCTTAGGGAAAGCTTCCCAATAATTTTATCAAAGATAAATTCTTCTAAATTTATTCTTTAATCCTCCTTTGGATATCATTTCAAACCGTTTTATGGTTTTCCAAACTAGTCGGGATTAGCGAACCACACCGAAATAATTATTTAATTTATTTCCCGATCCCAACCTATTCATCCCATGGAGAAAAACTGGTAATACTCCATATCTAACACCACGGTGTTATCGGTAAAATTAATTACCATTTCACGTTCAAATCTAATTAAAGGTTTAACTATCGCCTTGGAGCAAAACTAGTGGTACTCTAATCTCGATCAACCTTCAGATTTGATAATTTAAATTATCAATTCACTTTCAATCTAATTAAAGATTCATTAAAACTCCACTTAGTTTTAATCTTTCCAAAAATCGATATCCTGTCTTTGACTGGGTTAAAGAACCAATGTCATCTAAAACACGATTCACGATAAACCCAAATCACATTTGATATTAAATACAAGGCTCTGAATAGAAAATATATCGGCTTATATTCAATATCAAATTCTGAAACCAACAAATATCGCATTGGAAATAACGATATAAATATATCTTTCAAATCCCCATAACCATATCTGTATAATCACAAAATCCAACATTGAAATATTCCGAAGATAATTTCTATTCAAATCCACCTCCACTTTATATATATAGGAAATTCTAGTTATTCTCAAAACCAATTTAAATTCAATTTACTTATTTCAAAAATAAATTGATTTTAATTCTAGTTCAAAACTAGTTCATTTCGATAAAAATCTATTTTTATCTTTTCAAATATGGGATTTTTCATCCCAGTTCTTCACAAATCATTTCTTATGATTTTACACAAATTATTGATATTTTTAATAATTTTATCAAAGCCCGTACAGTCGATTTCCATCAACGGCCATCGAACTGCACTTGCAGCGACCTTTTCCAAATTTGATTTGGACATAATTCCAAATCCAACCGTTAGATTTCAAATTTCTAATATTCATTGGAAAGCACTTTTCGATACAAACCCAAGGTTTCGGTTTTAGGAGAACCCGACGGTCGAATCTCCCGTAACGTCCATTCGAAGTCAATGGTCGAAATTCACGAACTGCCGCGCCGCGGCGCGTTCTATTCAGGCCATTATATAATATATATATATGTATATGTATATATATATGTATATATATATATATGTATATATATGTATATGTATATATATATCGTTGATTTCCTTTTAAAACGTATTTTATAAATCGTTTTAAATTCGTTTTCAAAACCATTTCAACACTATATTCAATTTCTAATCAAAATTGGATATTTCATATCATTACTATATAAATGATAATATTTTCAAAACGTTATATTTTGAAATCACTACCTTTTCTATATTCATTATAAAAACGAATATAATCGATATAAATATCGTTCACGTCAAAATAGCGCATCTCTATTCAACACGGCTTTATATATTTCACTAAATTCGTTATTCTATTCAACAAATGAATATTTATTCTATTCAACACATGAATACATATTTCCTTCAACACATGACTAATCTCAACACACGACTATTTTTGTTATGTAATGAAACGACCCGCAAATCCGTGCTATCTGAATTGACTAAACACACCACACGTCCAACCCAAATAACACAGAAATACGACTCATTATTAGAAAGAAGTCAGAGGATGAGAATAGATAAGATAGAAAACTTAGAATAGAAGAAAACGAAGATCACAAACTCACAGCGGAACGAAAAAAATATATTATATAACATAAGCTTTGAAATACAATCTGTTTTGTACATATATACATACCATCATCAGAGCACAACAGTCATTTTCTGGAACAGTTATAAACATCTGTTTCCAGATACAAACAAGGTCCACAGCGGAATATATGATAGCCTATAGCTAACCGGTGAAGCCTCCTGCTTCCAGCTCCTTCGAATGCATCTGTGAAATCCCGACTACTTGACTGCCCGTACAAATTTGGGAACCCAAGAGTTAGGGAAACAAAACAAAATAAACTCTGGGTCAGTCATGGGACTGGTGTGAGTAAACTCCAACCACTTGTTTAACTTTCAAAACTCTTTTCGAAAGAAAAGATAATAGTAAGACCAGCCCACACATAAACATGGACGGTTTTTACCTTACTATAACCCAAAACACTTTGATATCAAATCCAATGATATTATAATAATGTCTACATCAAATAAATAACCAATTAGCAGAACGCTTGCATCTCACGCTCTACATATATAGTATAAAATCAAAAAAACGCAGGGCGCTTATTGGAGATTGGATTTCCAACATGACAAGGTATGGAACCACCTTCCGACTGTGTATCTCTAGAGAGGAATACACTGGGTTCAACAAGAACATCTTGCAACCCGGCCCACACATGACCGACCACTCATTTCGCTTGAGTGTATCGAATGTATATCACCAACGGTTGGACTCAAACCACCGTTTCCCGAATGGGCAGAATCGATAGATTTAGAAACAAAAGGAATTTCTCTAGATAGGTGATTATACACCCTAATGGGTGCGACCCACATAGCCATGCTGCCTGCCCGATTTTTGTCCTTTCCTGGTTGTTGAGGCCTGAGGCTACGATTACTTACCATTCCTTGATAACACAATCACTTTGAATGCCACATTTTCAGATCCGTTAATCACTAGTTGAGTTTGCACAAATATTCTGGATATTATGCTAAGGGATAAATCCGTTGCAACCATATATATTCATACAGACCAACCCATTTGATCATTGGAAATACTCTGTCAGACATTCGTCCATTTACGTTCGTTCTGGGACTGAACGAAACCGAAGGCACTATTTCTATTAATAGAAAAAGCCCTTGCACTTTACTCCGTCTTCAATATATTCAGCATACTAGGTTCGCAACGCTTATGCCGATACGGAGTGGTTTTTCGGATAATAATCCAACCGGTCTCTCCATATTGACAACGATGGTCAAAAAAAACTTCGATAGTCTGTGATTTAACTATCGAATAAAAACAAGTGTTCATCCAAACATATCAAACAAATCACTGGGCCCTTTAATTAATATTTCATTAATTAAACCACTTCTCTATTTTCTCTATCAATATTTGTTAACCAAATATTTTCAATAATCATCTCGGCCTCTATGCCATTTGGAAAACGTTTCCAAATATTAACTTCTTTTATTTTCTATATATTAGAAAAATCTCTATTTGAAATTTGAAACAATTCCAATCACTTGTCTCTATCCCCTTTTGTTTGCAATATTCGATTTTTATATTCACTTTACTATCGAATTCAATACGTCGCTACAATGATTTCAAATTTATCAAAATATCTTAAAAATATTCTAACTCCTTAAATTTCCGGAAAATTTCGCCATAACCTCCCCTGTATCGGGAGCATCGGGAAATTTCAAATAGCTTCCCGGTATCTTCCAATCTCAAAAAGAAAAAGAAAAAGCCAAGCGGCTTGCCGATACGGCGCATAAAACTCGTATATGAATTTAAACATGTACCTTTTTGTCGAGCACATTATTTATATACCTGCATTATCCTTGTCCCATACCTGTCTCCTGTATGTCTATACCTGTCCAATTTATTTCAACTTCATACACTCGTTTGACTCAATTCGTTAAAGTAATTCTTTAACTAACTCTCTGCCTATCTCGCTTGTATATTTGAATATAACACGTTTTCAAATATATTTCCACTTACTTATCAATCAATTGAATTCAAATTCCAAATTTAGTTCTATATTCGATTTCGAATATATATTTACAATCCCAAATTTCACTTTTCAAAGTTCGATTTTAGTTCAAACTCAATTAACTAATTCTTCTTTAGTTAATTCTATTCAATAATCAAAAATATGATTATTGTTTCAAAAATCATCTTCTTTACTTCACTTAAGTCCATATTTATTTTCTAACTCAAGTCTAGATTTTTAATTGGAAATCCGGATTTTTATTCGCTTAAAAATCCCAATATTTATAAAAAAAATCCATTATGGTTTATAATGGTTTCTGGCGCTGCATTTTTGAAATTTTGATTTTGACATAACTCAAAATCTATACGACGAAATTCAGATTTTTCTCCTTTATTAGAAAACTATTATCGAATCGGTCCTGACGTTTCTTGTTTCGAAGAATTTCGACTTCAATTGCGTTCTGTATACTCATTTGAAGTTCGAATCGCTATTTTACGAACTGCAGCGCTGCGGCGAGTTCGTTTTAATTATATATATATATATAAACTTTTAAACTTCTTTAAAATGAATTCAACTCCATTTAACTCTATTTGAATTTCTTGATTCAAATTCCAATCTCACTTTATTTGAATTCTATATTCAAATTCCAATCTCTTTTCTATTGGATATTCAAATTCAATACTTGAATTTCCATTTCAAATCCCTATTCAAATTTCATATTTGAATTCCATTTGAAATCTCTATTCATTTCCTATTTCAATTCCCTTTGAATAATATATTCAACTCTATTTCGAATATATTTGAAGTTTATATTCAATTCCATTTCGATTATATTTGAAGTTTATATCCAATTCTTCTTTACAATTCTAAATTCAAAACCATATTCAATTCTCTTGAATTCAATATTTCAAATTTCATTACAATTCTACCTTGCAATTCTATATTCAAATTCATTTATTCAAATTCTATTTGAATTGCTATATTCAAATCCCATATTTAAATTCTATTTGAAATTCAAATATTCAAACTCCAGTTAAATTCTATTTGAAATTCTAAATGCTTCAAATTCCATTTTCTCTTATTTGAAATTCCCAAAATTTCAAATTACATTCTTCTCTTATTTGAAATTCCATTTTTGAATTTCCTTTATTCCAATCCCATTTGAATTCCTTCACTCAAATCCATTTGAATTCCCTTGGATTCAAATTCCATTTCAAAACCATTTGGATTTCCTATTTTGAAATCCTATTTGAAATTCTATTTCCGATTCTACTTTGAAAATCCTATTTCCAAAGTTTATTTCAAATTCTATTTTGAAATTTCTTATTCAAATTTCTACTTGAATTTCTATATTCAATTCCATGTTCAAATTCAACATTCGAATTTCTATTTCAAACCTCAAATCAAATTTCATTTTTAAATTCCATTCAATCTCTATTCAAATTTCACATTTGAATTCTTCCTTGAAATACTATATTTCAAATTTCTATTTTGAAATTCTACATTGAAATCTCTATTTGAGTTTCTTTATTCGAATTCCTTTGAATTCAAATTTTATTTTAATTCCTTGAATTCAAATTCTATTTTTCATTCTAATTTCGTCTATTCAAATTCAATTTGAACTTCTTATTTGAATTTCTAATATTCAATCCCCTTTTAAAATTCAAATATTTAACTCCCTTTTAAAATTCAAATGTTATACTCAAATTTCATTTGAGTTATATAATTTAAAAAATTCCATTTCACGTCCTATTTTGAAATTTCATTTCAAATTCCAATTCCACGCTTGTACTTCTATTTCTGAATTATCAAATGATAATTCTTTTTACTTCATTTATAACTTCGTTATAAAGAACTATTTATAAACTTCGTTTATAAAGAAACTACTCGTTTTATTTTTCAAAAACAAGTTTATATTTTTATTCCATTTAAAATTCAAATTCTATTTAAAAATAGAATTTCCCCTTTCTAAATCTCAATATCCTTTCACGATATTTTTATAAATCAATATTCAAGCCCAGTGATAATTTAAACAACCAAATCAATCAATTTCCAATTATTTGATTTTAACACATCATATATGCATATATATGAAATCAAACAAACAGCAAATAGATAATATATTTTTGAGGAATCCAGTTGGATTCCTCCAACCTGTTTTCCTGCATCCACAGATGTTAGCACATAAATAATATCCATTCTGCTTCGTGGCAGAATATCGTGGTATAGAAGGTCATCCACTAATCATAGCGTGGGGCGTATAGGGTAATCATCCGCTATGAAACTGCGGGCATCCGCTAATGAGACTGCGGGAATCCAACCAATCAATCAACCCAATATATATATATATAGCCTAAATAACTAATATATATAAAACAAGCAGAAAAATCCAAACAAGCAACAACAATTATTTTTAACGAAATAAAAATAATTAAATTAAAAGGTGAGTGAGATTTACTCACCGTGATTTTCATTTCTGAATATCCAATTAATCTCCATATTGCTGCGACTATGAATCGTCTTCAACCAAAGCTAGTCGCCCCTATGATAATTTAAGTTTGTTATCGATTAACCATTTTTTTAAATTTATATAAATTGCTAAAATAGAATAACTATCCTATGATTATTTAATTAAATGATTAAATGGTTTATAATTTAAACTAATCCTAACAATTTAAACAAATAAATTTTATGAAATTTAAAACTAAATAAAACGTATACCTTAAAACTACTCCAACCATTCGACTAATCCACAGAGCAATCCTCGAACATCTCCAAAACTGCATCAGCCCCAAAACTGCAATCTGCCTCATTACGGCATTTCATCAAACAGCTTGCTGTCGTCTCTTCCCTGTTCAAGAAATCAGACCGCGCTTCCACCCTTTTACCCAAAGTCGAACTGCTTGAACTCCACAAACTTTTCACTGTCGAACTCCTCAAATCCCAATACCGAACTCCAGTTTGTCACTATAAGGATCGAACTCCTTCACTGAACATCCGTTCGAACTCCAGTCCTCCACTACCAATTCAGATAACCCCTCAACGAACTCGACATCACATTTCAAACTCCAACAACCATCGTGAAATCCCAAACTCGCAGCTTAACAGCGCGCATCCCAAAATCGCAAGTAGATATGGGTTCGATCGAACTCTGGTCGCTCCTCCGAACAACAAACCCTACGACAACCTCGTTTCCCAAATCGCAGGAGTGCTTAGAATGATGTTGAGTTTCAGAAGACCTGTTACTCGCGATTTCCTATTTTCCAATTTTTTTTTTCTTAATTGCGGAGGATTCAATTTTGACTGGGAGGAAAACTAGAGAGGGAAATGGTTTTCGTGAAATTGTGAATGGTAGAGATTCAACAAAGTTCAATATATAGATGTGATAGCAGACAATCGGGTACAAAGGCCATTAAAATCCTGTTTGCCTGATCGTGAAGCTTAGAGACAAAGTTGGTTGCTCGAGATGAAATATAGGGTGTGCGACTTCATTTAGGTCTGCGTTAAACACTTCTTAGGTCGGCTCAGATTTTTCTTTTATTATTTAGATTGATTTTATTTTTAATTAAATAATTAAAACATCTCGCGGCCCTTAACTAGTGAACCACTATTCAACTGTGACGACCGACGATACCAGATTATAACGCTATTCTGGTTTAAATGGAGCAGTATCTAGAATTTTATTTTACTGTCTGCAGGAGATATTTAATTTAAATTAATGGTTTAAACTAAATTTGGTTTAAAAATATAATTAAATTCCAAATAGTTAATTTTATTGAAAATAAATTATTATCGTTCTAATTCAATATCTAAATCCATATTAAATATTTAAAATAAATCGACGAAAAATCTGGGTCGTTACATTCTTTCCCCCTTAAAATAATTTCGTCCTCGAAATTGCTAAGGTAAGAAAAAGGGTACAAATCCATTACTTTTCACAACTTGTTTATATTGAAACTCAACTCCTCATATTTCAATAAATTAACTCCAACCAAAACTTTTGGCCTTCACACATTTAATTCGAATGATCTACGATCAATCCATTTATATCCAATCTATATTCCATTAAACCTATTCAAATTGATTCTAGTTAATTGATTCACTTCAATCCATTTAACTAGTCTACGTTAAATTCCAATTCCAGAATCCAAATCCCAGGATTTTCATTTCAAATCCTTTTGAAATCACTTAAATATATACATATATATTTATTTCCATTTCAAATTCAAAACATTTGAATTTTTAAACCACTTGTTTTCTTTCAAACAAATTTCCATCAAAACTTCTCTAAGGTAGCAATCCATCACTTAGAAACTCGGAAATGAACACTGATGATGTTACAATCATCATCAGAATTATTTCCCAGCCACTGAAGTGAGTTCAGTGCTTTATTATTTCAAAATCCATGATTTTCTTTCAAATCTTTTTAAAAAAAACCTATATTATTTTAATATACTTTGAAAAATATTTTTCAACTTCCCAGGATTTTGAATTCTTAACTCTGGTTTGAATTTAATTCTAATTCATCTCATTTGTATATTTAATTCCTATACAAATTCCATTTTGGATATAAATAACCATTCTAATTTTATAATCTCATTTGATTATAAAATCAACATCCAACACATCCATATAATAATAATTCTAGAAAATTATTCTTTCTATATCAAAAATAGAAATTTTGGGTAAAATTATTTCATTTACCCTCTTTAAAACAATATCATGTCGTATTTTCTGTTCAAGTGTTTAGAAATCCCTATCGACTTCGTGGCGTCCCACGATTCGACCAGAATTCGTAAATCACTCAACAGACTAGCCAACACAATATAAAACAACTTTTATATCAATTTACAAATACGCTCTCTCGTATATACACTCAACTCATTCTAGGGCACTGCTGACCCTATCTCAAATGAGCACATGCCACACAAGCCTAGGTGTTCGCTCAACCTAAGCTCTGATACCACCTGAAACGACCCGCAAATCCGTGCTATCTGAATTGACTAAACACACCACACGTCCAACCCAAATAACACAGAAATACGACTCATTATTAGAAAGAAGTCAGAGGATGAGAATAGATAAGATAGAAAACTTCGAATAGAAGAAAACGAAGATCACAAACTCACAGCGGAACGAAAAAAATATATTATATAACATAAGCTTTGAAATACAATCTGTTTTGTACATATATACATACCATCATCAGAGCACAACAGTCATTTTCTGGAACAGTTATAAACATCTGTTTCCAGATACAAACAAGGTCCACAGCGGAATATATGATAGCCTATAGCTAACCGGTGAAGCCTCCTGCTTCCAGCTCCTTCGAATGCATCTGTGAAATCCCGACTACTTGACTGCCCGTACAAATTTGGGCACCCAAGAGTTAGGGAAACAAAACAAAATAAACTCTGGGTCAGTCATGGGACTGGTGTGAGTAAACTCCAACCACTTGTTTAACTTTCAAAACTCTTTTCGAAAGAAAAGATAATAGTAAGACCAGCCCACACATAAACATGGACGGTTTTTACCTTACTATAACCCAAAACACTTTGATATCAAATCCAATGATATTATAATAATGTCTACATCAAATAAATAACCAATTAGCAGAACGCTTGCATCTCACGCTCTACATATATAGTATAAAATCAAAAAAACGCAGGGCGCTTATTGGAGATTGGATTTCCAACATGACAAGGTATGGAACCACCTTCCGACTGTGTATCTCTAGAGAGGAATACACTGGGTTCAACAAGAACATCTTGCAACCCGGCCCACACATGACCGACCACTCATTTCGCTTGAGTGTATCGAATGTATATCACCAACGGTTGGACTCAAACCACCATTTCCCGAATGGGCAGAATCGATAGATTTAGAAACAAAAGGAATTTCTCTAGATAGGTGATTATACACCCTAATGGGTGCGACCCACATAGCCATGCTGCCTGCCCGATTTTTGTCCTTTCCTGGTTGTTGAGGCCTGAGGCTACGATTACTTACCATTCCTTGATAACACAATCACTTTGAATGCCACATTTTCAGATCCGTTAATCACTAGTTGAGTTTGCACAAATATTCTGGATATTATGCTAAGGGATAAATCCGTTGCAACCATATATATTCATACAGACCAACCCATTTGATCATTGGAAATACTCTGTCAGACATTCGTCCATTTACGTTCGTTCTGGGACTGAACGAAACCGAAGGCACTATTTCTATTAATAGAAAAAGCCCTTGCACTTTACTCCGTCTTCAATATATTCAGCATACTAGGTTCGCAACGCTTATGCCGATACGGAGTGGTTTTTCGGATAATAATCCAACCGGTCTCTCCATATTGACAACGATGGTCAAAAAAAACTTCGATAGTCTGTGATTTAACTATCGAATAAAAACAAGTGTTCATCCAAACATATCAAACAAATCACTGGGCCCTTTAATTAATATTTCATTAATTAAACCACTTCTCTATTTTCTCTATCAATATTTGTTAACCAAATATTTTCAATAATCATCTCGGCCTCTATGCCATTTGGAAAACGTTTCCAAATATTAACTTCTTTTATTTTCTATATATTAGAAAAATCTCTATTTGAAATTTGAAACAATTCCAATCACTTGTCTCTATCCCCTTTTGTTTGCAATATTCGATTTTTATATTCACTTTACTATCGAATTCAATACGTCGCTACAATGATTTCAAATTTATCAAAATATCTTAAAAATATTCTAACTCCTTAAATTTCCGGAAAATTTCGCCATAACCTCCCCTGTATCGGGAGCATCGGGAAATTTCAAATAGCTTCCCGGTATCTTCCAATCTCAAAAAGAAAAAGAAAAAGCCAAGCGGCTTGCCGATACGGCGCATAAAACTCGTATATGAATTTAAACATGTACCTTTTTGTCGAGCACATTATTTATATACCTGCATTATCCTTGTCCCATACCTGTCTCCTGTATGTCTATACCTGTCCAATTTATTTCAACTTCATACACTCGTTTGACTCAATTCTTTAAAGTAATTCTTTAACTAACTCTCTGCCTATCTCGCTTGTATATTTGAATAAACACGTTTTCAAATATATTTCCACTTACTTATCAATCAATTGAATTCAAATTCCAAATTTAGTTCTATATTCGATTTCGAATATATATTTACAATCCCAAATTTCACTTTTCAAAGTTCGATTTTAGTTCAAACTCAATTAACTAATTCTTCTTTAGTTAATTCTATTCAATAATCAAAAATATGATTATTGTTTCAAAAATCATCTTCTTTACTTCACTTGAGTCCATATTTATTTTCTAACTCAAGTCTAGATTTTTAAATGGAAATCCGGATTTTTATTCGCTTAAAAATCCCAATATTTATAAAAAAAATCCATTATGGTTTATAATGGTTTCTGGCGCTGCATTTTTGAAATTTTGATTTTGACATAACTCAAAATCTATACGACGAAATTCAGATTTTTCTCCTTCATTAGAAAACTATTATCGAATCGGTCCTGACGTTTCTTGTTTCGAAGAATTTCGACTTCAATTGCGTTCTGTATACTCAATTGAAGTTCGAATCGCTATTTTACGAACTGCAGCGCTACGGCGAGTTCGTTTTAATTATATATATATATATATAAAAACTTTTAAACTTCTTTAAAATGAATTCAACTCCATTTAACTCTATTTGAATTTCTTGATTCAAATTCCAATCTCACTTTATTTGAATTCTATATTCAAATTCCAATCTCTTTTCTATTGGATATTCAAATTCAATACTTGAATTTCCATTTCAAATCCCTATTCAAATTTCATATTTGAATTCCATTTGAAATCTCTATTCATTTCCTATTTCAATTCCCTTTGAATAATATATTCAACTCTATTTCGAATATATTTGAAGTTTATATTCAATTCCATTTCGATTATATTTGAAGTTTATATCCAATTCTTCTTTACAATTCTAAATTCAAAACCATATTCAATTCTCTTGAATTCAATATTTCAAATTTCATTACAATTCTATCTTGCAATTCTATATTCAAATTCATTTATTCAAATTCTATTTGAATTGCTATATTCAAATCCCATATTTAAATTCTATTTGAAATTCAAATATTCAAACTCCAGTTAAATTCTATTTGAAATTCTAAATGTTTCAAATTCCATTTTCTCTTATTTGAAATTCCCAAAATTTCAAATTACATTCTTCTCTTATTTGAAATTCCATTTTTGAATTTCCTTTATTCCAATCCCATTTGAATTCCTTCACTCAAATCCATTTGAATTCCCTTGGATTCAAATTCCATTTCAAAACCATTTGGATTTCCTATTTTGAAATCCTATTTGAAATTCTATTTCCGATTCTACTTTGAAAATCCTATTTCCAAAGTTTATTTCAAATTCTATTTTGAAATTTCTTATTCAAATTTCTACTTGAATTTCTATATTCAATTCCATGTTCAAATTCAACATTCGAATTTCTATTTCAAACCTCAATTCAAATTTCATTTTTAAATTCCATTCAATCTCTATTCAAATTTCACATTTGAATTCTTCCTTGAAATACTATATTTCAAATTTCTATTTTGAAATTCTACATTGAAATCTCTATTTGAGTTTCTTTATTCGAATTCCTTTGAATTCAAATTTTATTTTAATTCCTTGAATTCAAATTCTATTTTTCATTCTAATTTCGTCTATTCAAATTCAATTTGAACTTCTTATTTGAATTTCTAATATTCAATCCCCTTTTAAAATTCAAATATTTAACTCCCTTTTAAAATTCAAATGTTATACTCAAATTTCATTTGAGTTGTATAATTTAAAAAATTCCATTTCACGTCCTATTTTGAAATTTCATTTCAAATTCCAATTCCACGCTTGTACTTCTATTTCTGAATTATCAAATGATAATTCTTTTTACTTCATTTATAACTTCGTTATAAAGAACTATTTATAAACTTCGTTTATAAAGAAACTACTCGTTTTATTTTTCAAAAACAAGTTTATATTTTTATTCCATTTAAAATTCAAATTCTATTTAAAAATAGAATTTCCCCTTTCTAAATCTCAATATCCTTTCACGATATTTTTATAAATCAATATTCAAGCCCAGTGATAATTTAAACAACCAAATCAATCAATTTCCAATTATTTGATTTTAACACATCATATATGCATATATATGAAATCAAACAAACAGCAAATAGATAATATATTTTTGAGGAATCCAGTTGGATTCCTCCAACCTGTTTTCCTGCATCCACAGATGTTAGCACATAAATAATATCCATTCTGCTTCGTGGTAGAATATCGTGGTATAGAAGGTCATCCACTAATCATAGCGTGGGGCGTATAGGGTAATCATCCGCTATGAAACTGCGGGCATCCGCTAATGAGACTGCGGGAATCCAACCAATCAATCAACACAATATATATATATAGCCTAAATAACTAATATATATAAAACAAGCAGAAAAATCCAAACAAGCAACAACAATTATTTTTAACGAAATAAAAATAATTAAATTAAAAGGTGAGTGAGATTTACTCACCGTGATTTTCATTTCTGAATATCCAATTAATCTCCATATTGCTGCGACTATGAATCGTCTTCAACCAAAGCTAGTCGCCCCTATGATAATTTAAGTTTGTTATCGATTAACCATTTTTTTAAATTTATATAAATTGCTAAAATAGAATAACTATCCTATGATTATTTAATTAAATGATTAAATGGTTTATAATTTAAACTAATCCTAACAATTTAAACAAATAAATTTTATGAAATTTAAAACTAAATAAAACGTATACCTTAAAACTACTCCAACCATTCGACTAATCCACAGAGCAATCCTCGAACATCTCCAAAACTGCATCAGCCCCAAAACTGCAATCTGCCTCATTACGGCATTTCATCAAACAGCTTGCTGTCGTCTCTTCCCTGTTCAAGAAATCAGACCGCGCTTCCACCCTTTTACCCAAAGTCGAACTGCTTGAACTCCACAAACTTTTCACTGTCGAACTCCTCAAATCCCAATACCGAACTCCAGTTTGTCACTAGAAGGATCGAACTCCTTCACTGAACATCCGTTCGAACTCCAGTCCTCCACTACCAATTCAGATAACCCCTCAACGAACTCGACATCACATTTCGAACTCCAACAACCATCGTGAAATCCCAAACTCGCAGCTTAACAGCGCGCATCCCAAAATCGCAAGTAGATATGGGTTCGATCGAACTCTGGTCGCTCCTCCGAACAACAAACCCTACGACAACCTCGTTTCCCAAATCGCAGGAGTGCTTAGAATGATGTTGAGTTTCAGAAGACCTGTTACTCGCGATTTCCTATTTTCCAATTTTTTTTTCTTAATTGCGGAGGATTCAATTTTGACTGGGAGGAAAACTAGAGAGGGAAATGGTTTTCGTGAAATTGTGAATGGTAGAGATTCAACAAAGTTCAATATATAGATGCGATAGCAGACAATCGGGTACAAAGGCCATTAAAATCCTGTTTGCCTGATCGTGAAGCTTAGAGACAAAGTTGGTTGCTCGAGATGAAATATAGGGTGTGCGACTTCATTTAGGTCTGCGTTAAACACTTCTTAGGTCGGCTCAGATTTTTCTTTTATTATTTAGATTGATTTTATTTTTAATTAAATAATTAAAACATCTCGCGGCCCTTAACTAGTGAACCACTATTCAACTGTGACGACCGACGATACCAGATTATAACGCTATTCTGGTTTAAATGGAGCAGTATCTAGAATTTTATTTTACTGTCTGCAGGAGATATTTAATTTAAATTAATGGTTTAAACTAAATTTGGTTTAAAAATATAATTAAATTCCAAATAGTTAATTTTATTGAAAATAAATTATTATCGTTCTAATTCAATATCTAAATCCATATTAAATATTTAAAATAAATCGACGAAAAATCTGGGTCGTTACATGTAATATATTTTATAAAATTATGGTATCTATCGTTTGATTTTAATCAGACTCCACCGTGAAGTAGATTCTAATTTTAAATATGATAAAGATGTAAATTTTATTGTTAAAATATTTTACTCAACACATAAATAGTTTCAACACATGAATATCGTCAACACATGACTATTCATGAATTTTCTTTTATAATATTCATTATTTTCCCGATTGGAATGAGGCCCAATCAATCACCATATAATGTTAATTATATGGATTCCATACAACACATGTATATAAATAGCAACGATAAATAATCAACAATCATCCAAAGTGCACCACACAACTGCATAAGCATCAAATATAAATAATCAACGCTTACACAGTCTGTCGACCAATCGATCGACATACAATTAAATAATTGTGATTAGTGTACGCCAAATATCATCCCAACACCCGTGTGGGGTTTCAAATCAACAAACACAGAATTTTATTTGTGCAGTTGGGCGATGTGTAAAATTTATCATCCCAGTCAATATCAGTCAAATCAGTGTATATAAACAAATCGGCCGATTTGTTTATAAATATCCATTTATTCATATTCACGTTAAAAATTATATTTTCAACGATAATTAATTTATTTCAACACATTAATATATTTCATTATCTATTTCACATCAACATCACAAACAATTTTCACAACACATCAATCAAACAAACAAGTCGTCCATGGTCTGTGGACGACGGGTGTCGGGTGCTACTAAACACCGTATGCATACTAGTATATATTATAACTAGAAAAAGGAAATTTAAAGTGAGAAGTTCTCACAGAGGGTTCCACTCCGCCGTGCTTTGCTTTTGAACTGCTGAACCGTCTGGATCTGCTTGAAATTCCAATGCAGTTCTTTTCACGCTGTTCAAATTAAAAAAAAAAAAAAAATTATCGCTTCATTCAATAAATAAAAATCATATTTTTATTTCTACTTTATATATTTTTACAACGCTTCTTCTATATAAAAATTATATTTCTTCTTCATATGCAAACATCGAATTTTTATATCATCACTATAAAAATCACATTTTTATTTCAACATTTATATAATAAAAATCAGATTTTTATTTCGTTACCTATATAAAGATAAGATTTTTATATACTCTATTATATAAAAATCATATTTCTAATACTTCTACTTTATAAAAATTATATTTTTATATTTCACATATGATAAAAATCATATTTTTATTCTTGTAATGTTCATACAAAAATCGCATTTTTATTCTCTATGTTATATAAAAAATTTATTTTTTAACTCGCTACTTCATATATGAAGATTTCATTTTTCTATTGCTAACCAATATATAAAGATTTCATTTTTCTTATGAAAAATCATTTTTTTCCTTCTATTAAAAATCGTTTCTTTTGCTATGAAAAATCATTTCTTTTTATTTGTAAAAATCCAACTCTTTATATTTAAAGATCCAACCTTTTTATTTATAAAAATCCAACCTTTTTATTTATAAAAACCCAACCTTTATGTCAAAATCATATATATAACAATCCACTTTTTCTTCGCTATATGAATATTTAAAAATCGAATTTTTCTTTCAAATACAAATCTAATTTTCCTTCAACACGTTGGCTGCGTCGAATGTCACAACAGAGCTAGCTCACCAATTGGTCCGTTCAGCTCGCTGGAGCAAATCGATCCGTTGGCATTAGAAACATCCAACGCATCGAAAACGTTCGTCTATAAATAATTTAATAATATTAGGTCCAGTTAAATTTAATTTTTAATAACTTTCTAAAATTATAAATTGTGCAATTTAGGTTCGTTTGAGATGCGATTTCTTTGCGTTGTCTTCGTATCTAAGTGCTATATGTATACATGATGAAATATTTTATATATTTGTTAGCCATGGCTATTTGAAATGAACATACATCATTTGATCTCAATTGTTATCTCTTTTTTACTTAAATTCAAATTCAAACAATAAGCGAGATACACTGTTTTCGGACAGGACGTTACTTTGAACCACGTCACGAGTCCTGGACCTCAACGTCCTGATCGATCAGGTCGATCGACGTTAGCAGGAAGTGAGGGGGGTATTAAATCTTTTCCTCTTCTTTGTATTAACCATTTTGAAAAGTTGCATTTTTGTTGCATTATCCATACATGTCATTATTGTAATTTTAAAATAATTAGTTTGCATGTATTTAAATTTATGTACTGTTATTATATTTAATTAATTGAATGTTACACAATAAAATAAATAGTAACGATAAAATAATTAAATTGAAATTAACTAGTATTACCGCACAACGGTAGGGAAACCAAACGTTAAAGTATTAAATATGAATGATAAAATTATTTGTTAAAACTTATTTCAAATCAGATTTTTATTAAAAAAAATTATAGTGTAGTCTAAGAGAAAACTAAAGTATTGAAAAGATAAAAATCCAACTAAATTTAACTTTACATTGATTTCAACTTAAGATTAAGAATATACTATCATTGGATAATTTGAACCAATCATTTCTGCAAATACTAATTATGCTGGACATCAAGTATTTTACGCTTTCTTAAGATAGGTTTCCAGTGCAAGATCCTTATTCTCTTTTGAAAATACAATTATGCCAATGCTCTTAAATGAAACGAATCTTTGACTCCCTCATAATTAACATCTAGCTAAATTAATCCCAATAGTCTATGCTTACATGTCTAGGAAACAATATACTTCAATGATTCACCAGTTAACACAAAATTTCACTGCTCTAATAACCATATCCTGATATGTCCATAGGATTTCTAGCAGGAATAGCCACTTGGCTCTTTGATATCATCTACCACAACATCAGACATCAAGAAAGTTTTAGCAACTGATGCTGCATGCTCCGAGCAACATCTCACAATCTTTGTAGGTCAATATTTCTTGCTGACATTAGATCCTCATAATCTCATTTTGCTGCATTATACCCAAATCTTGGAATAACATCTTTTTTTTAATGCAAAATCGATCTTGCACTTCCTACATATCTTGATGATATAGATGCTAAAGGAGAAAGCCACGACAATTTATGGGAAGAAAGATTGCTCTTCTTGTCAGCAGCAATGCTTTTGGAAGCAGCCAAAGGGCCGACCACATACATGGAAGCTGAAGCCATATCCTTGAAATGAGTTAGATAAAATCTATTGCTAAATAAACAAAAGGACGCCGTGAGCTCTAGTCTGGATACATTCCATTTATTTCCTTTATATTTTATACATCGCTAACATGAAAATGAATTAAGATCTGTTCACATTGTATGATTTCTTAGGAATGATAGTCCAAGATTCATCATCTCCTTGCTTGTGCAATTTTTCCTTCTTGTTTTTCCTGGGTATTTGCAATGTAAATTTTTCCATAATTGTAAGGGGAAGCTACAATGTCTCCAAGTAACTGTAAATTAGAAGAGCGATTAAAAAATACAACCTAAGAAAAAGTGGGAGAGCATCAGTCCATAGTCCCAACTTACCTTAATACTGTTAACTTTACATGCCAAGTACATATGGTTATTAGTTTCTGTTTATCGAACTAGTTAACATGCAGAAATTCGAGCACTGCAGAAAAGCAGAAAATGCATAACACTTTCAAGTTAACATGGTCTAAATGTTCCCATGCTGCTTTAACTAGGTAACCAAGGACATAATCCAGCTTACAGATGTTAGTTTTGATAACGGCCAAGGCGTATAAAACTCAAAAAGGATTTAGGAACCTAGAAAACTAAATAAGATAACAAGATCAGAAAAATGATTTTTTGAAAAACATAAATGCGAGCAAAATTTCCACATCAAAAAGTAATCCATATGTTACTGGGTAAGCTTGAATTTCATGTAATTCTTTGTTTTATTTATAGCAGCTTGTACTAACTGGCTATGGACACCATTAAACAGTAATCATAAGGAGGCATAGGATATAAACTCCCTCCCAATTAGATATGTTCCAGAGCAATGTCTGTGTACTCATAGACACATATATTTTCTGAACGCGCGCTCTCTCTCTCTCTCTCTCTTTCTCTCTCCCTCTCTACGTCCCTCTCCCTCCCTCTCTCTCTCTCTCACACACACACGCACACGCACGCGCGCGCGCGCGCGCGCGCGCGCACACACACATATATATATATATATATATATATATATATGTGTGTGTGTGTGTGCGCGCGCGCGCGCATGTAAAAATATTTGTGTGCACGTGTATCATGTATAATATTTCGTATATTATATATGTTCTATATTGTTGATGGACATGTTCATGTTTCTTTTATAGGTTTCGCCTACTATTTATTACTATTTCACATGTTTCATTGTTATTGTTATTTATTTCTAGGGATTTAAATACTTTACAAAATTAGTGTATCTTGCTCACGTTCATGGATGCATCAGTTAATATGCATCTTTATTAGTTTAATTGCAAGCAAGTTAAGATTATTCTTGGCAATTGCATAAAATGTTACCATTATTGAGATTCCACAAGCATTCGCATTGGTTCTTACTTGGCAATTGCGTTCATGGATGCATAAAAGATATGCTTCTTTATTAGTTTAATTGCAAACTGGTTGAGATTATTCTTAGTAAAATGACAAGAAAAATTCCTAACTGCATCAGTTTGAGAAAAAATATTATCAGCTAAAAGTCAGAGAATTTGAGCAAATTGTGCATTGAACCAATTAAAAAAAATCGTTTCTGTTCTAAATCTTTTGGCTTCCATTCTAAATCCACTGCCAACATAAATTAAATCTTCGAAATAAGAAAGAAAAAAATAATGATAATATAGAATAATTCCAGGATTCAACGATCTAAATTAAATGACTGAAATAGGAATATGAAAGATTAAAATGGCTGATAAATCGAACGATAGCTGAAATTCAACATATATCTTTATACTGTGTTGACTAATCAAAGAAAAGCGTTAACAAACATAAAATTAGAGCGTGCAAAACTGTACTCAAACGTCATCTACTAAACATACCAAATTGATGCAATTTACTACGTTTATAATTATGAAAAGCATGCATTATAAAAGTAAATATATGCATATACCATACATTTTTATCAAACCCAATTATAAACTTCATAGTTAGAAATTTTACCCATTTAGGAGATACCTAAATTTAAGATTCAAACGATTTTTTGCACAATGAACTCTGATATTTCTATCAAATTGATTTGCCATCTATACATAGCAAATTTCAATTTCACAGGAGTAAAACTTATTGTGAAAAATTATTGAAGTGGAAGAAACAAAAAACTTGCATGAATAGGCGCTTATGTGCTACAGGAACATGAGCAAAATAAAATATATTTCAGGTGTAGTTTAATTTTTGTACAGAATTATTTAGTGTTTTCAAAAGTTTTAGAATAGAGTATCCCTATAATATACAGATATATGTATATAGTGTAGTGCAAAATCAGAGATTTGGGCAGCGGAATATGAATAAACCCAATGATCTAGTCTGTCAACACTTTCAACAACGCCAAAAATAAAAACAAGTGGCACAAATTATAGAGAGATCAAAATTAGAAAATAGAGGAAAGAGCACACCAATTTTTAACATGGTTCGGCTTTGCCTACGTCCACGGAGACCCAACAACTTTTATTTCTCAATGAAGAAATGAGTACAAAAGATTACAAAAGAGAGAAGACTAATGGTGGATTGCCTACTTCATACAATAACATGACCCCTATTTATATAGAGGGATTTCTTGGGGATAAAGAAGAGAAGTTTCATGAAGAAAAATAAATATAATATCTTCCTTGATTTGATTGGAGCATAAATGGATGGAGCAATTATGGTCTCAATCTCTTTCCCTAGGAATTGATTCTTCATTAATTAATTGATTGATTGGCCTTTTATTTTTCTTCCAAAAAGAAAACTTTCTTCTATCTCTTTCCATGTACGAGCCAATTAATTGATTGACAATCAATCAATTTCTTTCCTTCTCTACAAATATTTGAATCATTAATTTCAACACTCCACCTTGATTCAAATATGACAATATTTCTTCATCATCTCATCTTCAACAATCAACATAGAAGTTGTTAGGCCTAGCGCCCCATGGCGCTTAAGTAACAGGAAGCAAACTGATCAAGTTTGAGCAATGCTCAAACTTGTCATTTAGAAGTGACTTGGTCATCATATCTGAAGGATTATCCGAAGTACCCACCTTCAATAATTTGATCTTACTTCGTTCTTCCTCAAGCATAAGAAAGAAGCCTCTAACATCAATGTGCTTCGTCCGTGAACTATAAGCCTGATTCTCAACAAGATGAATCGCACTCTGACTGTCTGAAAATAGCTCCACTGTCTGCTGTGCCATTGAAAGATCATCCAACAACTGAAGTAAGTACAATCCTTCCTTTGTTGCTTCCACAATCGACATTAACTCTGCTTCGGTAGTCGACAAAGCTACGATAGACTGCAACTTTGATCTCCACGAAATCGGGCCTATGCCAAGTGTAAAAACATAGCCCAACACCGACTTCCGTCCATCTCTATCCCCAGCGTAATCTGAATCACAGTATCCTCTAAGAGAGATGTCTCCATCTACTCCACCATATAACAAGCCAAATGAAGAAGTGCCATGAAGATATCTGAGTATCCACTTCACTGCTTGCCAATGCTCTTTACCTGGGTTAGACATATATCGACTAACAACACCAACAGCATGGGCCAAATCTGGTCTCGTGCATACCATTGCATACATGAGACTACGAACAGCACTAGAATAAGGTATATTAGCCATATACCTTTTATCTTCTTCCGATGTGGGACACATATCTTTGGATAGCTTGAATTGAGAGCCTAATGGAGTAGCCACCGGTTTAGCATTCTCCATACCGAATCGAGATAGGACTTTCTCGATGTATTGAGTTTGAGTGAGCCTCAAAACTCTTTGCTTTCTATTTCTCTGAATCTCCATCCCCAAAATTCTCTGTGCGTTTCCCAAATCTTTCATCTCAAATTCTTTACTGAGCTCCATCTTCAACTCCGAGATTTTATACATGCTCTTAGAAGCTATCAACATATCATCAATATAAAGTAACAAATAGATGATGTCATCATTACATTTTTTAAAATAGACACATTGGTCCTTAAAGCTTCTAGAGTAACCATGTGAGATCATAAACTTATCAAATTTCTTATACCACTGTCTAGGAGACTGTTTTAAGCCATAAAGAGATTTGTTAAGTTTACAAACATGACCTGGCCTGCTGCTATCAATGAACCCCTCTGGCTGTTGTAGGTAAATGTCCTCCTCAATATCACCATGCAAGAATGCTGTCTTGACATCTAGTTGTTCCAACTCCATGTTGAAGTGAGAAACTAATGCCAATAGAATGCGAATGGAAGTGTGTCTAACAACTGGAGAAAAAATATCATGAAACTCCACATCTTTCTTCTGAACATAACCCTTCGCCACTAATCTTGCTTTGTACCTCAAGTCACCATTGCCGCCATCTTTCACCTTATAGAACCATTTACATCCAATTGCTCTCTTGTCGGAAGGAAGTGGCACTAAATCCCAAGTGTGATTTTTGTGTAAAGATTCAATCTCCTCCTCAATTGCTACTAGCCAACTAGAGCTATCGACTGAACTAATGGCATCTTTGTAGTCTCTTGGTTCATCGTGAAATATGCTTAATGCATAAGCTGCCATGTCATCAAAGTCAATATCTTCAATGCTTAATCCCACAAAATCATCGAGCCATGTAGGTCTTTTCTTCTCTCTCGTTGGTCGAGTCTGAATTTGAGCTCCACCTTGAGGTTGATCTTTTGTCTCTTCCCTATCAACCACAGTGTCATCGGAATCACCATTTTTACTCGTATGGAAGTCTGATGATCTGCCTTGTGTTTGGTATTCTAAATTTGTCCTCTCAACATCATCATTAACTGAAGAAGAAGGCTCCACCTTCAACATAGCCTTCTCATCAAATGTAACATGCCTGCTAGTAACAATCTTCTGGGTAGTAGGACACCACATCCTATACCCCTTAATTCCTTTCTTATATCCAAGAAAAATACACTTGCGCGATCTTGGATCCAACTTCCCTTTGCTCTCATGCACATAAGCTGGACAACCAAACACTCTGAGAAAGGAATATGATACAGGCCCTCCCTTCCATACTTCTTCAGGAATCTTCTTATCTATGGCGGTAGAAGGTGTGCGGTTGATAAGGAAAACCACCGTAGATAATGCTTCTGCCCAAAATCTCTTATTTAATCTCGCAGTCAGCCGTAAGCAACGAGTTCTTTCCAACAAAGTCTAATTCATTCTCTCTGCAACCCCATTTGACTGAGGGTCTCCTGGTGTGGTGTAATGTCTTTTAATTCCCTCGGACTCACAAAATTTGATGAATTTTTGAGAAGTGAATTCACCACCATTATCTGAACGAAGAACCTTCACTTTCTTTCCAGACTACTTCTCAACAAGAGATTTCCAACTTTGAAACCTATCAAAAGTTTCATCTTTGGACTTCATAAAGTAAACCCATACTTTTCTAGAAAAATCATCAACAAATGAAACGAAATACCTGGCTACTCCATAAGATAGGCATGGTGCGGGGCCCCAAACATCAGTATGAACATACTCTAAAACATCTTTAGACTTATGCTCTGCAATGCCAAAAGAAACCTTGGTCTGCTTTCCAAGTACACATCCTTCACAAAAGCCAAGTTTTGAATGATGAACATTGTCAATCAAGCCTCGCTTTCTTAATACTTCTAAACTGCGCTCTCCAATGTGGCCCATACGAAAATGCCACAATCTAGTAGAGTCGGAATCAACTGAATCAATAACTGAAGCAGACTCCGCAACAACAGTTGTACCCTTCAGCAAATATAGATTTCCAGCTTTTACCCCTTTCATTACTATCAATGAGCCATTTGTAATTTTTAATGAATCTTTCTCTATCACACACTTTAAGCCAAAATTGCACAATGCTCCAATAGAGATCAAACTACGCCTTAAATCAGGTACATGCCTGACATCACATAAAGTGCGAACAATGCCATCAAACATCCTGATTTTTACTATTCCGATACCAATCATGCGACAAGAAGCATTATTTCCCATGAGAACCTCTCCTCCATCAAGTTGACGATAAGTGGAAAAAGAGTGCCTAACAGGTGTCATGTGATAGGATGCTCCCGAGTCAATAATCCACATTGTACTCTTCATAGGAGAGGCGGAAGCTGTAAAAATGCCAGGATCATTATCTGAATCTGATGTCTCCGCTGTAGATGCTGAAGCCTTCTGGGGAACAGCTTTGTTTTTATTCTCCAACTTGGGGCAATTTACAATATAATGTCCAGGTTTTCTGTAATAATGACAAACTCCATTCCGGGCTCCTCTTGATTGAGATCTGGACTTTGCTCTATCTCCACCATAATTGGGTCTACTTTTACTTCTTCCTCTCTGTGCAACAAGACTTTCAGAATCGTTCTCCATGCTCATGCTTGCTAACTTTCCTCTCAACATTTCGTTATGCAAATTTGTCTTCACATCCTCCAAGCAAATAGACGAACGTCCATAGATCATAGAGTTAACAAAAGTGTTATACTCTGCAGGTAAAGAACATAAAAGAATAACAGCTTGCACCTCATCCTCAATCTTTACATCAGCTGCTCGAAGATTCATGACAAGTATGTTGAGGGCATCTATATGAGCAAATACATCTGTTCTAGGCCTCATTTTGAAAGAATAAAGTTGTTGCTGCAAGATGATGCGGTTGGTGAGAGACTTGTCGTAGAACTTTCTCTGAAGAGCATCCCACAATTCCTTAGTAGTTTTCACATGAGAAAACTCTCTAAGTACTTCATCAGAAAGGCTAAGTTGGATGGTAGTGAGAGCATCCTCTTCCAATTCTTCAGGTGCTAATTTCTTCAATTTCTCTGGATCTGAGACAACCTTAAATGTCCTCTCTTTCTTCAACATCGCTTCCATCTTCATCTTCCATGTGCCAAAATCCCCCTTTCCATCAAATCTAGCGACTCCATAATTTGTAGCGCTTCTACCACCGTTATTCTTTGCGGAATTTGACATGGTTGAAAAAGTCTTTGAACACGACAACTAGCTCTGATACCAATCTGTAGTGCAAAATCAGAGATTTGGGCAGCGGAATATGAATAAATCCAATGATCTAGTCTATCAACAATTTCAACAACGCCAAAAATAAAAACAAGTGGCACAAATTATAGAGAGAACAAAATTAGAAAATAGAGGAAAGAGCACACCAATTTTTAACGTGGTTTGGCTTTGCCTAGTCCATGGAGACCCAACAACTTTTATTTCTCAATGAAGAAATGAGTACAAAAGATTACAAAAGAGAGAAGACTAATGGTGGATTGCCTACTTCATACAATAACATGACCCCTATTTATATAGAGGGATTTCTTGGGGATAAAGAAGAGAAGTTTCATGAAGAAAAATAAATATAATATCTTCCTTGATTTGATTGGAGCATAAATGGATGGAGCAATTATGGTCTCAATCTCTTTCCCTAGGAATTGATTCTTCATTAATTAATTGATTGATTGGCCTTTTATTTTTCTTCCAAAAAGAAAACTTTCTTCTATCTCTTTCCATGTACGAGCCAATTAATTGATTGACAATCAATCAATTTCTTTTCTTCTCTACAAATATTTGAATCATTAATTTCAACATATAGTTTACATGTTTTGATGCTTGAATAATAGAGGCTCTTTTTGATCCTTATTATTTAAGGTATTAATGAAAATATTCCCGTTATTCATGTATGAAGAACAAATTATGTTTTTGATCTCGTTATTTTACTGAGAATACTTGATTTGTTTAAAAATTTATGATAATAGAAGGAGTAAGTTGATAAAATAATAACAAAGAAGAAAAAAAGAGGTGAACATAGCGTTTTCCTGACGTTGCTTGCAAAGCCATTCCAGTGCAACATTAGTGAAGGCTAGCATCTCTTTTGTTGTAGAAGAAATCATAAATATGGGGACCTAAGATACATGAGAACAAACAAACCTTTAAACACAAAAATAACAGACGTAAAGTGAAAGAACATTGACCATGTGTAAACTAGCTTGATGAGGAAACATACACATTGCCAAACTTCGTTCATGCCTAGGAAAAGCTTACTAGTAAATAAGAAGAAACAGCAGTGTGATTCTTTTCAAGTAGGTAAATGACACAAATAGAAAATGAACATCCTATTCCTTTTATTGGAAGTGTGCAAAATGTGGCAATAGTAACAGGAACAGGTAAATTAAATAGGTAGCCATAATATCATGTTTACATGCAAGAGTACGTTATATAGGCTGCCATAATTCGGTCAAAATTCAAGTGTTTATTTGCCCTTTTGCACTAACATTAGGAACAATTAACATGTACAAAAAGGTTTCTCATTCAACCATCTATTACTCGTAATTATATAAATGCTAGCAACCCTCAACACGTTATGCCTACTGTTTCCATTGTTAAAATTTTGGAAAAAGAAGTTCATTCTATCCATAAGAACAAGCATGTTAGATTTACAAACTAATTGAATCATAAAGCATACTACAATTGCAAACTGTGAAAGATATTTAATAGTGTTAACGAAAAAAGTTACCTTCAAATTTCGTGCTTCATGTGACTGTGATATTTGTTCCAACAAGATTAAACCAAGCCCAAGTCAACCAATAGGAATCATGACCAAGATACATAGCCCTACTAAAACTCCGCTTACACTTTGGATCTCATTAATCCCGCATAACCACTTCATCGCAAATAGCATCACACTTTAGAGTCATACATTTTATGTGTCGAACTTAAACAATAAAGTTGTCTTATTTCTAGTTCAATTTTGCATATCAGAAACCCATAAGTGTTTGGTAACACTCGTCGAACTTAAATAATGGAATTATGCAAGATGCATGGAGCAACTAAATAAATATATTGAGAAAAATGATATATTTTTACATTTTCTTTTCATAATAGGCATTTCTAATGAACATGATGCAACATTGAAATTCAATAAATGAAAGCACTATTTTTTTATTAATATTAAGTTTTTTGGTTGTTCGCAAGGTTACTTTGCTCATATCTAAAACAAGAGAAATGCTAGACGAATCGAAGAAATCGCGGTCAAATAAACTGAACGCTGAAGTGTACGGCAGGTATGGGACAAAATTCATGGGTACACAACAAATCCAACGGTCCCTGCAGCAGCCGTATATTTTGACTTACACGCTGTCGGTTTGCACAACATTTCTCCTAAAACAATAATCTTTACAATAATCTGAAGAACTGTTCACATTATATTTTATATAGTTAGACTTATTCACTTAACACCTGATCATACTAAAATAACTCAACACACTTCTCCACTAAGAAAATTACTCATTTGCATACTGGATCCTACCATCATGTTCTTTGTTACTGTAAATGCATTTTGGCACGTGTGCACGCAATACCTTACAATTGATAAACAATCTCTATTCAGATATGTAACTTCATTTAGGAGATGCATCCTATGATTTTGCACTAACATATATCCCTAGCAACATAAAGACAGAGCCTTCCACTCGTTATGCATATAAAATCAATGAACAAAGCTAGATCATTTTTGCACTGAACTCGGTTGAAAAATAAGTTTAGCTGGGATCATTTTTTTTAAACAAAATTAATATCAAATCATCAGTTTTAGATGATAACAGTGAACTCTACATCATAATGCTGGTCTATCTTACATAATAAAATATTATGTATACATTTGTGAACTCTGCGTGTGTGTGTGTGTATATCTTACATAATAAAATATTATGTATACATTTGTGAACTCTCTATGTGTGTGTATACACACACTAAACCAATATATGCCTAATTTGAATAAATATTTGCTAGTAAATTTCCTAACAGTTTTTCATTACATATGAAACAAAAAAACATCTTCTTATGATTGGTAGTTGTTCAAATAGTTAGGTGTTCTTATTTTGCAGCATGAACAAAAATTCAACTTCGTCAAATCTTAGTAACTTACAAAATGTTATGCCCAAAGCAAAGATAAACCAAGGATGAAAGTTGGTTAAAGTCAAAAGCATGGACAATGACTATGTAATATATTACTCAATGAACAAATAAACCTGATGGCTTAATCATTTGGTATCAAATTTTTTCCAAAAGAATAACATTTAGAACCAATCATCTGAAGTCTAACTATGATATTACTTTTGTAAATTGGGCTTTCGGTGGAAATCTGAAAAGGAAAAAAAAATAAAATGGATGGCCAATAACTGTTAACGATCAACCAGATCTCATTGATATAAGCAAAAAATTTAAACCTAGAAAAATGTTCGTGAACCTAATGAAATGACGATTAACGATTAAGGATTATTATTTTTAACGAGCGATGGCGGGAAGCTGTAGCAGTGGATTGACGATTAAGTCGACAAAGTAAAGTTGTATTCAGAGGAGATATTAGATCTGAGAAGAAATACAAAGAAGAAATGAGGAGAAACAGAAATATGGAGAAGTGATAGGGATCCGAATAGGAAACAACGATGAAAATTGGTTTCGAGAAGAAAATATCACATGGAGAAGAAATAGGGTCACGGGAGGAAAAACTCAAGGAAGCTGCACTGTTTTTTTTTTTTTTTTTTGACTCCAGAGAAACTGATTTTGGGCAACTCACAGTAAGCAAACCTCACTAACGGTCGATTTGACTAAATAAATATCTCGCTCAAGGGCGGACTGAGCACTAGGCTCAGCTGGACTGTAGCCCAGTCTGAAAATGCAACCCTGAATAAAAAAAAAATTTGCTCCTTAATAAATCAGCCCAGCCCAAAATAGAAAGGCGGAAGGGAAAAAGGCGAAGGACAAAAACGTTCGTAGCCGTGTTATTTCTTCCTCCAGGCTTCCAGCTCTCGTTCTCTCCTACGCACGAAAGACAGAAAAAAAACAAGACTCGCCTTCTGCAATTCTCAAATCTTCAATTCAATGTGCCGATAGATTAATCAATTCTGGTGATTTTCATTCTCTTTCAAATTATTAAATTAGAAATTGATTAGTCGAAAGAAAAACCCTAAATTTTCCCCCGTTTGTGATTTTAGGGATTACTGAATTGTTCTCCTAATTGCGTCTCAGCGGTGAGCTCGATAGATTAATCAATTCAGGTAGTCTTTGTCTAAAGTAGTTTAAAAAAAACTGTGAACGAATTGACAGTCCATAATTATGTTTCATTTGTTAATGTACTTTGATTTAAGTTTGATTTTTATGGGACTAAAGTTTGATTAATCAATTTAAGTTTGATCTGTTTAAATTCAGCAGTCCGTAATTATGTTTCATTTGTCATTCCCGGTTGTTCAAATTGATTAAACAAACCAAACTTTAGTTTGTTTAAATCAATTTAAGTTCGTCGTTCACGGTTGTTCAAATGCACTTTGATTTGTTTAAAAAAACACTAAAGTTTGATTTGTCTAAAGTAGTTTAGAAAAAAAAATCTGAAATGATTGATACTATTCAAAGAGGAAAATCAATTACCTTGTTGTGTTCATTCGTCTAATTGTCTTTAAATAAAAATATTATATTAGTTTGTTTGTTTGTTATTCTATTAGATCTGATAATGTCAAACTTTGCTAATTACTTCATATAACGTTTAATAGGTCATTAGGTTGTATTAAAATGTCAAACAAACAACCAAGCAAGAAACCAAAAACTCTTCTATCTTTTTTTAAAAAGAGCAATGATGATGGACCTTCAAATGAGCATTCAATACTGGAAGCTGATACACCTCAATTCAACTCTCAATCTTATGTTCAACCTCATTCAGTCACCATCGCTCAATCCAATTCAACAACACTTGAACGGGATCCAGCATCACGATCGCCGAATTGTGAAATTGGATCTCTTACTAAAAGAGATGAGGTTCGACGAGCTTATATTAATTTAGGACCATATCAGCCTAAATTGCCTGAATACCCTAAAACGCTTGTTGGAAAGCAACATCGTCGATTTCAAGCTATGTGGTTCCAACAATTTCCTTGGTTGGAGTATTCTTCTACTAATGATAGAGCATATTGTTTTCCTTGCTATATTTTGGAGAGAAAAGTAGATCATCTGGGGTACAATCCGCCCTAACTTTATATGGATTTAACTCATGGAAGAGGGTTAATGATGGAGCAAAATGCGCATTTCTACAACATGTTGGTCTTACCACTTCGTCACATAGCAAATGTGAGGAGTGCGTAAGAAATTTAAAAAACACTCCCCAACATATCGATAGAGTAATTAATTCTCAATCAAGGGAGGAAATTTTAAACAACCAAATGCGGCTTAAAACAAGCATTCAAGCTGTTCACTATCTTGCTCTTCAGGCTGTTGGTTTTAGGGGACATGATGAAAGCCCAAGTTCATTAAACCGTGGAAATTTCATTGAATTATTAAAGTTTAAAGTGGAAGGAAATGATAGCCTTGCAAGAAATATATTGGATAATGCGTCTTGCAAGAGTGGACATCAAACAATGAGAGGTCAAGCTTTCGGTATATTCAAAACGTTAAGAAGCTTTGATTTTCTATTTATTTTGCACTTGATGGATAAAATAATGGGCATCACTGATGGACTTTGCCAAGCATTACAACAAAAATCTCAAGATATTTTGAATGCGATGAAATTAGTTTCAACAACAAAAATTCTTCTTCAAAAGTTAAGATTGGAGCAATGGGATACATTTTTAAAGACTTTGTTAACTTTTTGTCATCGTCATGACATTGTAGTTCCTAATATGAGTTCTCCATATAAAGAGGGTACAAGTCGTAGTTGTCAACAACGGGATGCCATCACGGTTAAACATCATTATCATTATGACATTTTTAACTCTACTATTGATTTCCAACTAATGGAGTTAGAAAATAGATTCAATGGTGCGGTGGTTGAACTTCTTACTCTTAGTTCAGCACTAGATCCTAGTGATGCATTTAAGTCTTTTAATGCAGAAAATATATGCAAGCTTGCCGAAAAATTTTACTTCATGGATTTTAGCGGACAAGACATTCATGCTTTGCAATGTCAATTGATGCATTATGAGCTAGATGTTAAAAGTGATCCTCGATTTGAAAATCTAACTACACTTGCTGGTTTATGTCAATCACTATTTGTGACGAGAAAGTTTGAAAACTATTATAAGATTGATAAGTTGATCCGTCTTGTGCTAACACTTCCTGTCACTACCGCAACTACTGAAAGAAAATTTTCAGGTATGAAACATGTGAAAACAGCGATCCGCAATGCTATGGAGGATGAATTTCTTGTTGATTGCATTTCTCTTTATTTGGAGCGTGATTTTGCTTGGAAGATTGATTTGGATTCTGTAGTTAAGGAATTTGACTCTGCGAAGACCCGTCGTGCCCAATTAAGCTAAATGTTATGTATTAAAAGTGAATATGAATCTACTTCTTATTATTTTGAATCTTTTCTTGTGATCGTTGTTTTATTGTAGTAATTGAAATTGCGTTATAATTTTAAAAAATGGTTGCTTTAAATTTAGCCCACCCTAGTGGTAATTCCTGGGTCCGCCCTTGATCTCGCTCGCTAGTAATAAATACATGTCGCATTCAACAGCATACCACGTTCAGTACCTCGTTCAATGCCATGTCGGTGCTCCTGCAGTGTACCCATGGTATAATCGAGATTATTATTGTTTTTTTATTATATGGTTACACTAATATTATCTTCGTACATTTGCCCGAGGAAAAGTTGGTGGATCCTACTAAAGGTTGGTTTAGAAAGTAGCATGGACAAAGTCGCAAAGCAAAGAAAAGAAAACGAAAACTTCATTATCATACCATGTAAGCATCTAGCCCATATCCATTGATTTCCACCGTGTAAATAGCAATATCTGAGGGTTAGCAAAAAGAACCCTCTCAACTTCACTATCTACACAAAATGAAAAATGAAAAATGAAAACAAAACAAATATTTACATTTTGCACTCTACATCTTATCCAAAATTTTCCCTACACCGCATCCACTGCCCCCACGTCACCGCTTTCAGTTACCCTCCGACTCCTACCGAACAGTAGTCTCTTGATCGAATCAAACAACCTGCTACTGTTATTTCCTCCCGAATTTGAATTAGTTTCAGGAGACTCGCCGTCTTCAATCTCAATACTGACCTGATCGTCTCCGTCGCTAGCGTCTAGATCCGACATCGACGAACCACCTTCACCCTCCGTGCACAGATGATCGATTCCCTCCTTTCCCGTCGCCACGTCACCGACCGCGGTACGGCAAAGCGGGCAGGATCCGTGAAACCCGAACCACATGTCGATGCATCCGACGTGAAAGCAGTGCTCGCATCTCGGTAGCACCCTCACCTTCTCTCCTTCTGCGAACTCGCACAAGCACACCGCGCATTCTGTTTCCGATGACACGTCATCAGCGTCGAAAATCAGGACCGGGAGGGAGCTGAGGATGGCCGGATCGAGGCTGCGGGGGGGAGCGGCGGAGGTGGACGAAGAGAAGAGGAGGTTGCGGCGTCGGCGGGAATTGGCGCGGCGGTAGATGAAGTAGCGGACGTAAAGGTGGACGGCGAGGATGAGGAGGACAATGGAGAAGAGGATGATGATGGCGGAGAGCATGATTTTACTGTTTAGGAGATAGCTGTTGTGGGTTTCGGGTGCGGGAGAGTTTGAATCCATTTCCAGTGATATTGAGTTATTGACTTTGATTTTGCTGATTTGGGGATTGTTTTCTAAATATGGAGATGTTGGTAGAAAATGAATCAGGAGGGAGGTATTTATAATGGTGGTTTGGAAGATGATAATTCCGTAACTCTATTCTTAGGCAGTAAGGTATACTTTTCAATTATTTGTCCATAAAGATCTTAACTAATAAAGTTGGAAAGAATCTGCCTTTGCTTTTATGAGTATTAATGAAATTCATTTTACATTTTGAAACGGAGTGCTCTTTTTACATTTGATACGATCAGATTCGTAGCGTTTTCTGGAATTGCATGGTTCGTGCCATCAACGTTATTATTATTTGTTTGCTCTTAAATCTCAAACTTTTGAAAATTAATATTGTTGTTTAACGTCTGTACTTAAGTATGTCATAAAAATTAACTAAAACCGTTCGCACATTATTTAATCTCGTTGTTCCAAGTTGCTATAGATATTAAGATTTTGAAGTATGACAATAAAACAGTTGAAGTTGGTGTGTGATCGAATCGTACTGTAACTTAAGCAACTGACCACATGCGTAATTTTTGTAGTACGCCTTAAAGATACTAGGAAACGATTATGTTAACTTATTTAATGTTGACCATTAAAGATATTATAAGGTGAATTGTTGGTAAAGATCATGGAGGTAAATCTAATATAATGAAAGAAAAACTCTTCGGTTGGACATGATATGCAATGCATATTTTGCTCTTGCACGCACTCGAACATTATTATTGCTCATTTTTCTAGTAATCTATAATTGGATATGGCACACCTAGAGCCTTACAACAATACACACTTAGCAAAGTGTCGATTAAGGTCTCACATGGATCAGTTGTCTGTTTGTCCACTTATCCTCATTCTTTAGGCTTGTCCATCTCATCATCCCTAGGCAAAAATAACGGTCATCCTGAAATCTTATCGAACATCATCTCTTAACAATCATATGAATTCCCCACGAGTTGTTTTCTACCATATTAGTCATCCAAACACAACCAAATTCCACCTTTTATAGGGTCGTTACGCTTTAGACTTGGATACATCGATCACTCAACCATCAAGGTGGATTACCCAAAGAGATGGTCGAATCGCTCGGGAATCGAGTATGGGCACAAATATGAAGCTACAAATTGTTGGATTCGCATGGATTGCACTTTGGAATTAGCTGGCTCCGAAGCCTGAATTTGGCTAAGTACGAGATTGTTATGAACACGGAGCATAGAAAGTCAAAACCCATAATTTGGCTAAGTCGGAGATCGATGTAAATTCGGATCACAGAAGCAGAACCCAAGATTTAGCTAAGTCAGGGATCCATATGAATCTGAAGCACAGAAGCAAAACTCAAAATTTGGCTAAGGCGGGAATAGGTATGAATTTAGAGCATGAAGACAAAAGAAAAAATTTAGCAAAGTCAGGAGTTGGTACAACTCCGAGATATAAAATTTTAGATATTAAAACTCACTTAAGAGCACATCAACAACCCAAAATCTGGAGGGAAAATCATAAAATCAAGCACATATGAACGAAGACAAGGCAATGGGTCATCCGCCCTCGTGGTCATCATAAGGTGCAATCCCCAAGGGGTCGGTATTGAACCCTCATAAATGGGGTGACCCGGGGCCCCCATCCCTTGGAATGGGTCGTCCTCTCTTGGAGGGCCTCCCTGCATCTTTCTGTACCAATCCAACCTCAACTCTTCACTAAAAATAGACCACTAAGGCATCAAAAAACAGATCTTCACTTCTCTTCTCCATTAGAAGCTCTTATATTCTTTGGAGATAACAATACCTTCTTTTCACTACCGTAATAAAAAATCAACTTTCTTGTAATCAATACTATAAACTAAGATTACTTTATGTGAACGTAAGCTAGAGTTTCTCAAACCACTGTAAAGATCTTATTTTCTTTATTGTTTTCATTACTTTTTCTACTATTCTATTACTACTCTATTGTTATGACTGTTGATTATATTCTGAGAACTGAAAAATTGGGTTGTTAGGTTCGATTGACCATAATCTAGTTTACCATTTTTGATGCGGAAGGTAGGGGCACTACTTGACTTAAGGAAACATCTCTTTTCTACGTAGGAAACAATGGATAAGAAAATGAAAATAGATGCTCATCCTAGATGAATCAGATTGAAAGGAAGTCATGAGGCTTCCTTTGAACGAAATCCTTTCTTATACCTAATAAGAAAGGATACTGATCAAGCAATGAACTAGTCTAACTCGACTATAGGATAGGCTGGTTAGATAAAAGGATATGCTCCAATGATAGAAATAAATGATGGATAACTTCTTCCATATGATGAAAAAAGCAAATTTTGCAAAAAATCAAAACTTAAGCATTAGGAACACCTCTGAACATCAACGGACAGAAACTCAATAACAGGGACCAGCACGTAGAGACTAGAATGGGGTCGATGTTCACCCCACTACAGGAATCGATCAGTAATCCCTCTTTGACCGATGGCATGACCCCAGCATAACCTCATGCAACTTCTCTATACATAAATTGGAATTCGATATTTTGGAATTAGGATTGTTAAGAAAAGGATTAATAGCAACATGAATTGACCCAGGGAAAATCCTCCATAGGAGAATCAAGTTGGACTTGGTTCCCTAAACCTTAAGAGCATTCCCTAGGTCAAGCTAATATTGGCATAATTTGACCAACAACTTCTCTAGACGTTCAAACTAGAGTTCACAATGCAGACTGGTGAATATTTCTGAACGACAATGACATTTTTGCTGATGTTACTCGTTGGGAGATGAGAGGCGAGCTAATGAATATGGATGATCACTACGTACATCAGAGCTCAATCACTCTGAGCATTCGAACTCGAGGAATCATCGAACTTCAAATTATCAATGTTAGAATTTTAAGATAGAAGGAACGATCAGACATTCTATTTGATGAGTTACATTCAACAAATGGAAATGCTAGGGGTATTAGATAAAGTGATGTTGAAATGCTTCACTTTATTTCTATTGAATATAGCTACCATGTGGTTTAGGTAGTTGGACAATGACTTTATCAGAAGGTGGGTTAAGTTGATTACGAAATTCATGAGTTAATTCCGATTTCAAATAACTTGACCCAAAAATGCGATGACACTTACTACTATTAAGAAGTGGACAGAAGAGACTTTATGAAAATTTCTCAATATATTCAATGTAGTAGTCGCTTTGATGGATAGGTCGGCTTCATCAATGGTTCTTGTAATGACCCGCATTCTACGCATCGGGGGGATCGTAGAATATTTATTTCCTTCTCATATGAAGTTGTATGGTCATGTAATTTTGGGAAACATCTATTAGAGTCATTTCCCATGTTCATGATTTTTGTCGATTTTTAAATGACCATTTTGCCCCTAGTTGGTACTGTTTTGGCCATAACTTTTGATTGGAAAGGAATTTTGACCTGAAACCACTTCCATTTGATTTGTTTGATGGTTTACCTTTCCGTAGAGTGGTCATAATAGCCAAACGGACTTACCGTTTGGGAGATATGGCTGAAACAAGGTTTGGAGGGTGAAAAACTGCTTAACCGGGCCAAATCGGGTGATTAGTGAGTAGGCCCATAACCCATTTCGGGATTAGGGTTATGGGAGGGCTGAAATGAGATGGAGAATCATTCCATTTCAGTTTTCTAGCCTCCACTTATCACCAAGGATCCCTAAAAATGGCCTCCAACCTCTAAATCACCTCCAAATCATCTTTTGGTTAAGGATTAAGCTTAGCAACCCCTAATCAAGGAAGATCTTCACCAAATCAACATAGGAGCTGATGTTTGGTATTGAAATTCGCATAAATCAGAGAATTATTTCAGATCTTAGTTTATTTGTGGCTAAGGTGAGTGATTTGCATAGTTTTACACTAATTATGGCTAATTAGGGGTGATTAGTGCTAATTAGCGAATTTAAGCATGATAAAAATTTGGGAAAAATGTTCATAAATTCCTAAATGATGTTTTAGACCTCTGATATGAATTTGGGTTAATTTGGTTAAGTTTTGCTAATCCTATCATTAGTTTCACCTAAACATGCTTAAGGGGAAATATGGGATTTTGGGTATGTTTGATCCATTTTAACCTGTGATATTGATGTGAATGATGTTTGTGGTTGATTATGCATGTTGCTATGACTGTATGAAATGCTTTGTGATTGATTTCAATAGTTAGAATGGTCGAAAACGTCGTCGAATGGCGTAAACACTTGCTGGAACAGTTTCAGAAAACAGTGTAGGGTTCGGATCGGATCGGATAAGGGGGCTCAGATCGGATATGTTGAACTGAGCAAAGAATATGATCGGATCGGAACCCAACACTTGGGAAAAGTGGAAAAAAGGAAGGCCACGCTAGCTGAACTGGGATCGGATCGGATAGAGGAAGATGGATCGGATCGAAGAGGACGGATCGGATCGGAAACACGAAAGCGAATCAGAGCAGGAGCACGAAAGCGGATCGGATAGGAGCATATGAAGGGAGCATGGAGACGGATCGAAAACGCGAACCAAGAAGGGACACCCGACCCGACCCGAAGGGAAGCACCCGACCTGACCCGAAGAGAAGACCCGACCCGAACCCAGAAGGAATACCCGACCCGAACCGCACTAGGAGAAGACCCGACCTGAACCAATGGATGATACCCGACCCGAACCGATGGCTTGATGAGGAATCCGACCCGACCCAGTATTGACCAATAACCCGAGATGCAAAGGTAGTCCAATAGGGGAAGTTAAAGCTCAGAATCCCGGAACCAGTTGGGAACCAATGCTTTCACTTCATGGTTGGACTTTGCTGCGGGACGTGTGCTAAGGAGTTGTCGACGTTCATAACTTCGATTCACCACTAAAAGGAATGATGGGCTACTTATCAGTGCAGTAGGGTCATTATGACATGAGGGGCAAAGTGATGGTAGCAAGACTACGTTATCAGTGCAGTAGGGTCATTATGACCCGAGGGGCAAGGTGATGCGTAGTAAGACTATGAGCCAGTGCAGTGGGGTTCTTGTGACTCCATGGGGCAGAGTGGACATAGTAAAGATTAGTAAGGCTATGAGCTAGTGCAGTGGGGTTCTTGTGACTCCATGGGGCAAAGTGGACATAGCGAAGGATTTGTGGCTACGTTATCAGTGCAGTGAAGCCAGTTATGACTTCATGGGGCAGAGTGATCGTAACAAGGGATGTTGGGTGATCGAAGTGGTGAATATCGTATGCTTTACGCACCGAGTGAGAGATGTGAGGATGGATGCTATGCTTGACTGTTTGCCATCATTATGACATGCACACCTCCCCCACCTCCGTATCTTTACACTGTTTGATATGGTACCTTAGAGTGTTGTACAGTATGTAGTGTTAACTCTTTGGTTGCAGGTCCAGGTTCAGGTATGTTTTAGTCTACCTGTTATTGTTCACTTTAGATGCTTATCGCTCATACTAGGCTTTATGTCTGACCCAGAGTTTTATGTCTCCTCTTATTACTCTGGGTGCTCACACGAGCAGACTAGAGACATGTTAGATGGTGATGCGCGAGTAGCTGATTCGGAGGCGGGCAGAAGGCTTCCACGTAATATATATATACACACATTCTCCCTGTGTCGTTGGTGGTCGCTACTCGGGCATTAGTAGTGTACCTCATTTATCTTACTTTGCTTTGAGACAGTTTGAAAAGTTGTAATAAGCTGTATTTTGGATTTCCGCTGCTATGATGTTTAGTTCTGATTTTCAGCTTATGCACTGTCTCTCCTGTTTTATGTCAAGTATGTTATTATTATATTTTGTTCAATGCACTGTGAGACATTCTACAGGTTCTTTGTATGTTCATTTCCTTCTTCCTTTTTCCTTCTGACGACCCGTTTCGTGCTAACTGGACATGTGTACGGCGCACTTTTGGAGTAAGTGTCAGTTGGTGCGGGGCGGGCCGTCACACTTCTTATGGCGGCTATATCAGGATTCCTGGATAATTTTGATTTTAAAATATCTCTAGAAAAGTATCCACTAAAAGATCTTGGCGAATTATATCACGAAGACGATATGTTCCTCAAATAAAAGGATATGATGATTAATCGCGAAGACCTCGAGGTTAATACTGTTTAGGATGGAGGATCGTCCAGTTCTAGAACAGAAAAAGGAAATATCAAAGTTTTGGGCAATCAGGGCCGAGGAAATAAAATGAATAGAGGATCAAAATATGACTTGTATGTAAGACTGAATGCAAGTCTGGAATGAATATATACGAATGCTAAAGACTACCTTTCGACAAGAAGACTTTTTGGAAGGGAGCGCATAGTGCGAGAGATATCTCTCGGAAAATTCTGTTCGTTTCATGAAATTGTTGGACATGACACAAACGAATGCAAACACTAACGAGACATAATCGAGGAGCAAATTAGGAAGGGAATAATACAGCAAGATGTCCTAGATAGGGTTTCGGTAACGAAACAAGTGCAACCATCAATTGCACGGGAAAGGATAAATCCAGCTCGCGTAGTAGCATTGTCATTAGCTAATAATTAAAATCATACAATAATAGCGGCAAAGTATCCAAACCATATATGGGATCCAAAAAGATACTTAAGCATGCTTATAGATGATGATAAACCATCAATTTTACTTTTGTTTTAATCAACTTGTAATAAATGACTAAACCACTTAATCTTGTAGTGGAACTAGCGAGATCCCTAGACAAGCTCCGAGAAATGAAACTCTTAGTTTTTTTTTTTTTTTTTACCAAAATTTATGCTTACTTACTTTAAAAAATTATTTGGGGAGTACTACTGATGCTTGTTGTATGAAATTTACAATCGAAATTTAAACTCTAACAACTTATTGGATCGTCGTGTGTAGCAGACACACGACAAGGGATAGTTGTTCCAAGAACATTGTGAAGCTGCCTTCTCAGGATCGTCATGGTCGATGCTTGAAAGGGGATGGGCATGTTCAAACATGAATCCATTCAGTTAGGATCGTCGGGTGTGGCTGATGCTCGATAAGAGCCTGATGAGGCTATTGATCGTCAAGTATGGTGGAAACATGGCAATGGTTGAGTGGGTTTAGGTATGGACATGTTCTATTAGGAACATGAAGTATGGTTAATGCTCAGCAAGAGCTCGATGAATATATGGATTACCAAGTATGGTTGGATCTTGGTAAGAACCCAACAAGGTTACGAATCAATGAGTATGAATGATGCTTGAAAAAAATCCCGGCTAAGCTGGGACTGCCAATTATGGATCATGCTTAGTGCAAGAAGACTTGGATCATTAAGTACGATAATGCTTGGTAATGAGGCAAGGATCTCTAAGTGTGGATGGCGCTTGGCATGGGAATGCAATGGCCGTTAGGCATAAAATATGCTCAGGAAGGGTCCATAGTGACCAAATATAGATTCGATGAGGTCACAGATATTAAACTAATAAACAGTCCATCGAGATTGTGGACTTCACTAACGGCTCACAAAATATACGGAAAACATGAATAGTGCATAAAAATTGCAAACATTAAACTTATAAAAACCCATATTCCATCGAAAGATATGTTTTAGGAGGTATGCATTAACCCTCCTTTTACAAGGTGAAAATACGAGCAGGATCGAGTAACACAGAAATGAGTGTAATATACTAAATGTAGAAGTTTTAATGATGATATACTAACTTTAATATATGCAGTTATATATTTGTTGAGATAATTATCTAGGAATGATATCACAGATAAGTAGTATAAAAGCTGTAAATAAAAGTAAAGAACTTCAGGAACTTTTATACTGGTTCAGAGCACCGTCCCACATCCAATCCCTAGGATACTCTTAGGCCTTTAACTATAAAACCCTCTCTTAACCCGGAGGAATAAGTCTCTACTGCCATTATAGGACTTCTTACCACCTAGTCTATACCAACTAGGATTTTTCTGCCTGGACTTGTTTACAGGACTTCTAACCACTTGAATTACCTACAGGATTTTCCATCGCCTTTGCAAGACTTGTTACAAGGGAATAATTGACTTGTTTGTGTTCGAGTACAACACGAGTTGTCACGATGGAAGTACAATATCCTATAATTTTCCCCGCGAGTTTATAGCATAAGAAATGTAAGTAAGTGGAGATAGAATAGGATTTTGATCTCTTTTTAATTCAAATGAAGTTTGAATTATAACCATAATCCAAAGAGATCTTGCAAGAAAGAATTAAGCGATTTGAAATGAGTATGAACTTGATTTCAATAAAATAGAAAAGAATGAGATTGATTGAATTATTTGAGATGTTATTCCTGCATGTATATATAGTGATTCAAGAGTTAAAACTGCTGGTGAAAGTTTATGGTTGACATATAAGAGATACAACCATTAGAGATCAAGAAAACTCTTGAAAAGGAGTCATGCCTCTTTAAAATTTGACAGTTGGAACTCTGTTCAGTTGGCTGAATATTCTTAGTCAGTCGGCTAAACTACAAATCATATAAAAGTATATATTCAGTCAGATTCAGTTAACTGAATAGGAGTATTTAATCGACTGAATCTGGAACATGCACACAATTTTTATGTGCACACATATTCAGTCGAATAAACTAGTACATTCGATCGACTAAATTGTGCAAATTCTAGATTCCCATAAAGGCAAAGTTTTATCATGGAATATTGAAAATAAAAACTAAAGGAGAGATTTTAACACCATAATCTAAAACTAGACCCTATTAATATAAAATAATTAGTATACTTCTAAAGTCTTGACGTGTTTGCGAGACATCTTGTTTGTGATATGTTGACTTGATCTTTCACCTTGTCATTGATCAAAATTTCGTGATTCAACATTCTCCTCTTTTTTTGATTGATGACAACACTTGAACAAGATGTGAGCAAACGATGATAATGTTCCCCTGTATTTATGTTTTCTCCCCCTGAATCTTTGTTATATTCTTCATTCATTTTGTTAGTTCACTTTCAATTTCTCCCTCTTTGTCATCGACAAAAAAGAGATACTTATGATATAAATTTAATATGTATATATATAGCATGTACACACCATATATTCAATATATATCAAATTGTGCATTTGTGTTATAGTTGGGTAATCATAGTAGTGCACATATATTTAAAGCAAAGATATAAACATAGCGTAACATTCACACAACTTAAGTACAAACCCATTTTACCACCCATAAAAGAATATTTGCATACACATTGTTTTAAACCAAATTACTAATTAAAGAGTTTCAAGTCTTAAAAACCAAAATATTTTGACAGTAGAATGAAATCATTCTATTGGATCACCCCCGCCATCTTTATCTGTATCATCCCCTTCCTTAGAAAGCCCATTTCTTGTCCTTATTGTCATCATCCTCATCTTTGTCTAAATGGTCGGATCCCTAATCTATGCCATGGGAGGGATCAAAATTTATTATTGCAGTTGACTTAGTGGAGGATAAAAGGCAACAGATTATATCATTAAGCTTTGAATTAACTTTTTCTTGTTTGATATCCGAAATGACCATTTTTTCTTCAATCATGGACAAGCGTTGATTACACATTGAAGCTATGGCCTTTGATTTTTCATAAGAGAAGTGAGAATTTATTTAGTTGGACCGTCAAGATCTATCTCTTCATATCCAAGAATTGGTGGGAAATGAATTTCTGGTTGAGCTTGTTGACTTGAGGAAGGACCTTGAGGAGTTGTAGATTGGTAGTTTGAGTAGTTGTTGGTTGAGTAGGATGAGTTCTATAAAGAAATGGAGGTTGTGGCACATTATCTTCCTTATGTTTCGTCCATTGTTCAAATGATTGAATACGTTGAAGTATTGTCTACTCTTTAGGAAGACACATTTGGCTTAAAGTTTTAGAACTCAATGATCCTATGGTGAGGTTCTTGGATTCAGGAGCTGGAATATGTAGATGAGTAAGGATGTGAGAGATGTAAGCTCCATAGTACATAGTCAAGATTGATAAAGCAAAGGAATTCTTCCATTATATGTTGTCTCCAGTTTATCTTTTTATTTCCCCATATTGCATATAATGCTTGAAAATCCTTATGATATACTTGATCATAGCTTCTAGTAGGGATTAATTGTATGGGTTAAAGCATGATGAATCCGACGAGCCTTCGGTCGTAGTTTAATAGCTTTAAGTTTGGTCGTATGGTTAATAGCTTTAAGTTCGGTTAATTTATCAGTCTTGATCCTTTCGGGCCTCTTCTTTAATGCCGACATAACTTTGTTATCGTCTTTCTAATGACAGTAGATGCTAATGCCTAGTTGCAACCTAAACCTTCTTGTTGTTGGTATCGATTTTCCAGCCGTTTGCTCTCGGTGTCAGCATAAGTGTCACTAAGGCTTTTTCTCTTATGCTTTCGGGTCTCGGTTCCACAGCTTACAGACCTTGCTATCAGTATCTCCTTAGCTTCCTTCAAGGCTTTCTCTACTTGGTTCCGGTTTCACTACCCTAAGCCCTTTGCTCTTCTGATTTTGGAGTTTCTACTTCTTTATATTTGACCAATGCAAATTTTGGTGTTAACAGTTAGCCCCCCTCCCCAGTATAAAGAGGCTTAGTTTCTACTTCTTTATATTTGACCAATGCAAATTTTGACCAATGCAAAATTTGACCAATGCAAATTTTGGTGTTAACAGTTATAATTAATATTAAAACGTCAAAGATAGAGCCTTAGCATTAGGGCTTTTGGAGTCTCATGAATAAATGGGCATGCTGCGCTGGAACGGCTGTGTCCGTAACTTTGAAAAGATTCGGTCGTTTGCCTCTAGAGCAAACGACCTAGATGCACGTGTGCAGCTGCAACATTGGTGGTCGCAACCTTTCCAAGGGTCACGACCATCTGAATAGGCTCTCCTCTTCCAGCCTGTAATTAAGACAGAATCATTCAATTCTTCTCGTGTTTTCCTTCTTCATCTTGCAGTCTCTGCTCTTGATTATATAATCAACTTCAACTCGTCGTTGCTCCATTTGCGTGCATTACGCTGCGGAGCTGGTCCGTTTCATCCTGAGAAACTAATTGCTAACAAGCTAATCAGTGCATATGGAGACAATATTGTTTCAAGGTAATAGTTTACACTGTACTCGGACAACACAACTTGATAAAACATCCATGTATTTTATATTTGGTAAATTGCACAGTGATATTTGTCACGATCTTTTGACACTTTTGTGACGGTTTGTTGTTACTGTAAGTAACAATATATTTACAACTGTAATTTAACGCTTTAAGGCGTTTCTAATTACTGTGACAAATGTGCAGCGGTTTCTATAACAGTTTGCTAAGTTTCTACTAAAAATTGAAATGCTCTCTTAACAATTTTCATTACATCCTGTTTATTTCTTTATTATTCTTCTTTAGCGTGGATTATCGAATTATATATGTAAATGGGTTTTATGAAAGCACATAGATTTTCGTCAAGATCTTGGTGAAATTGACATTATAGGCATTTGTCCTTAACATTTCATGTCCAACTCAGCTTGGGTTTAGAAACGCAATTTCCTTGACAGTGGACCACTTTTAACAAAGTTTGTGTCGGTCTTTGGTATTATGGGGTTGAGAAACAAGTTGGATATTGTTTTTGAGATAAATCAGTGATGTTTGCTTATAACTAAACGCTGACAAGTTTGCATATCCTTCTATCTTATCCAGATATAAGTGTTTTAATCAACAAGTGTTGACTTGTGCCAGTGAGCAAAACACAGTTTCGTGCCTCGATAAAGTTCGTTTTCTACACGGAATTTCTGCGCTTTGTTGCTTTCTTGTATATATATTCAATTTAGTAACGATGTGGTTGAAGAAAATCCAGTCACATCATCGTAAAAAACTGAAGGCCGACTTAATCTTAAATTTTAAATCAACCATTTTTAGGTCACAGCATACATGAAGAAATTTTCATGTGGCCATTTCCAGTACTTCATCCACTTTTATTTCTTTATATGCCAAATCTTCTCGATCTTCCCCATATATGTAGGCAACCGTTGTCTATTCACTGGTTTCATCAAGTAGTTTAATCAACTTTCTAAATATCATTTTACTGAACACTAACTATTGTAGTATGCCAAGAAAATAATTTACGTTAGCACTGTATTGATTAATTATATATTAAAAGCTATATGTAGTATGCCAAAAAAAAAAAAAAAAAAAAAAAAAAAAAAAAAAAAAAAAATCTGCCTTAAGAAAATAATTTATGTAATGGATAAGTTGCCTAAATCTAAATACTCGTGCTTATATCTTTTACTTCATTTAGAAAGAAAACTTATCAATTAATTATCAAGGCTTACATATACACATTGTGGCTTCAGATATTAAAATAGTGTAGCTACAATATTATGTTATAAATATCAACAAAATACCATTATCCAAAATTCAGACCATTTTATAAGTTATGACTAAGCAGCTTAACTTAGACAAGGGCGGATGAATTCCTGATTGGCTATGAATCTGTCAATTGAATATTATAAATCCAGAAGAATGTACGTGAACATAGAACAATGAGATTGGGTGGGAAACACGGATCTGCAAAGTCAAATGCCTTGTTCATAGTATATACGGCTATGGCTTGGGTTCAACGTGGGAATCCATTGAAAACCATGCATTATGTGCTCGAATTGCTTTTCCACTAACTATTGTTATGGGTTCTATTAGGTACTTATTAAGACTACATACAGACACATCATAGGCAATAATAAAATAACAGGAAAAGAAAGGAGGAACCAATTGAAATGTGGACGTTGACTACGACAGAAGTGGTAAGTGAACTGGATACATACATATATATGTCTACATAGTCTAAACTTGATTAACTTCATTCATCTGTAGTACCAAGGCAAGCAGAGAGGTGGGATGTCATTGATTTCAACTCATGAAGACTAGAAGTTGAAATATATATGGAGTAGTTAGGTTGATTCAGTAAAATGATTTAAATACAAAGTGTAGATTAATGATGGAGACATGGAGTGGGATCCGAGTCATGTTAAGGGAACTTCACCATTAACTTTCGGTGTTAATCAAGCGTACACTCAACCTAAATCATTATGGTGATTCTGTTATATACAGCATCTGTTTTCATCCCGTAAGATAATATCGTTACCATGATTTTCACTCCACGTCTATTTACTTTTCTTTTTGGACTGAACGGCAGTGAAGACCCAGATCCCAAGGTATGGTATCTGTGGGTATCTGTGTTTATAACTGATTGAGCAATATGTATCAGACATCACGTAACGTACACAAATCTTTTGAATATGGGATCACGTAGGAATTAGAGACGTATGTTTCAAATGGATGATTCTAATACCAACAGATGCACCGAAATATCATATGTTTGTAATGGTGACTTTTTAGTTTTTACCAAAAAGTAGGGAGAGGTATTCCAAGTAATGGCTGTGAGAATTTGGTAGATAGAAACTTGATATGATTTAAAGAGGTGAATATAAGGTAAATGGCAGAGACTTTACACTTATCTCGCGAGAATAAGCAAGGTTTAATAAAAACTACTCTAACCATATAAAGTGGTTGTAAAGACAGTACACTTATCTTGATTTATGAATTCCGGAGTAATTTTGAATCCAGTTTTGTGGGGTTTATATGGACTCCGTAGTAACTCTGGATTCAACTGAGTTCTGATGACTAAACAATCCAAACCATGGCTTAAGGTAACGTGTAATTCTCTTGTATACTCTTTAATGAAAGTGGCATGACATTGCAGATAGGGCTGTTATGGTAATGGTTGCTGTTACCGTTTAGCAAATATCGTTACCGTACCGTTTTTACTGGTAAGCCAGAATTGCTTACCGTTACCATTACCAATCGACTGGTATACCAATGATTGATATACCGATAATCTGGTAACCGTTACACTGGTAATGATAAATTACCGTTTAACCATTAAAGTTTATATCTTAACATACTTTTTGTATACAGTGCGTCTTTATTATACTATATATAGTGTTAGTTTAAAAAAATAAATGAAAAAGAAAACAAGTGTATCTGGAATTATTTCATCTGATGATTGAACCAAATATAATCATTCATTTGGTTATACGTGCTTGTAATAAAGCATATCAGATGAGTATACCTATGTTTTGAATTAACTGGTAAATTTACCATTACCGCTGGTACTCAAGAAACGTTACCGATAATTTACCGTTAAAAATGGTAAATTTACCGTTATCATACCGTTTTAACTGGTATACCGATTTTAATCAAAAATGTTTACCGATCGACTAGTAATGGTATGGTAATGGTAAATTTACCGTTACCGTAACAGCTCTAATTGCAGATACAAGATATATAAACTTCGGGTATTATGTATTTGGATGCGGACGGCTTTCACAGTAGATAAATTCTGGGCCGCAAAGCATTCCCGCCCACTTTCGTTTATTCGATTATTGCTTGTTTTGTACATGTCTGTATAGCCTATAACTTGCATTGTAACATAACTTTAGCCCATTTAGTTTGCAATTGAAATAAAATTCAATCTTCTCAAAACACTTTTATGCTATCAAACCAGTAGAGAAACTACATTTTTTTTTCTCCATAACATCAATTTCTGACCTGATTGTTATCTCCAACTAGATTAAGTGTTCGAGGGTAGTCTTTTCTCCTCAGAATAACATCACTCAAACATCAATCACCGGAGAGTTTATCATTCTCATCGATCAAGAAATTCTACCTTGATTGTTGGAAATTAATTAAATTGCAATTAATGTTGCCTTAATTGTAGGTTTTTATTTGGTATAAAATTATCCTTATCTGGAACATTCTTGTGAAGAGTATAAGGATAAGGATGGATAATTAGAGAAAGTTCTAGAAGATAATATCCACCTTAGATTATTGCTATGTTGACAAAATCTTATTTATTGATTGGATGATGTTATTTGTAATAAATAGGATTGAAAGATTTGCATTAGCATGTAGAAGCATTTTTTGTAATGTCAAGCAAATCAAGCAATTAAGCAAAAAAAAAAAAAAAAAAAAAAAAAAAAAAAAAAAATTGTCTTCCCCAAAACTTCTTCGTGTCTTACTCTCTAATTAATTTTCTACAATTCCTCTCCAGTTAATTTTCTACAAACTGGTATCAGAGCGTCAGGTTAAAACTATGATAATTTTATTTCTTTCGTCATTTGTTCTCACAAAAGAAAACTTCGAAGAGTGGAGTAACGAAAAGAGAGAAGAATTGATCTCTAAAGGATTATGAGAGAATGTTGAGTGTGGCTACGAGTGGCCAAAAGATGTTAAAAATATGACGAAGAAAGAGAGTAGGGCATTTACAAGGTCGAGATGGAAAGACCATCAAGCCCGTGTTGTCATGTGTGAGAACGTTGATGAAGAAGCTTTCAACCATATTATTGGAGAAAATTCCGCAAAAGATTCGTGAAATTTATTGAAAGAGGTATATGCAATGGATAACACAAAAGCAGAAGAAGATGATGAAGAGGAGGTCTAAGAGGTCGAAGAAGAGGACGAAGAAGAGGATGAAAACAAAGGAGTTGAAAATGAAGATATTGAGAGTGAAGAAATTAAGGATGAAGACATTGAAAATGAAAATGCAAAGAATGAAGACATTGAAAATGAAAATGCAAAGAATGAAGAAATTGAATACGAAGATGAGGAAAATCAAGAAGTTACTGCAGATTTTAATAACAAATCTGATGAAAAAGAACATGAAGAAGACAAAGTTGAAGAGAATAAAAAAGCAGAAGAGGCTATGACTAACGTTACTACTGAAGAAATGGAAAACAAAGAAGAAATAGTGCAAAAGAACAACCCAGTGTTGATCGGAGAGCCTGGAGTTGAAAAGACAAAAAGTTTAACTAAGATAAAAGAAGACGTAAAATTGAAACCAAAACAAGATATTGGGTTTGCGAGCAAGGTTCATGAAGCCGAGGAACTGTCAAGTGAACTGGTCGTTGCTTCCATTGCTCAAATCGAGGTAGCAAAAGAATCCGAGCTGAAAACTTTAGAAAAATTGGAAGATGCTCATAAGGAGTTGGATGAGAAGAGAGAACCTTTGAGAATAACAATGGGGAAGTCTGGAAAATCTCAACAAGGGAAGTTAGAGGAAGAACAAGATTTAAGAAAGAGAAGAGCTAGCAATGCTGCAAAAAGAGGCAATAGTAATATTCATCCTAAAAATTCTGCTGGAAGCTTTGAAGAACCGAAAAGTTTCGTAAATGAAAATACTGAAAATTCAGGGCCTAACGCGAAGATGTACGTAGAATGTAAAGAGGGTAATGTGAATGAGGTGAAGGCACAGAAGAAGACCACAATTAAGAAAGTCTGTATAATATCATTCTTTTTCGTGCCAAAGCACGTAAGGTATAAAGGAACCAAAATCGAGATATTGCGAACAAGTGATCAGATGACTGATATTTTGACAAAGGCACGAAGCGGACAAGTCTTCAGAAGAAGTGCAAAGAATTTGGGAATAAGAAGCAATTTTAATTTAGGGGAGACATTGTAGGAAATAAATTAAATTGTAATTAATGTTGCCTTAATTGTAGGTTTTTATTTGATATAAAATTATCCTTATCTAGAATATTCTTGTGAAGAGCATAAGGATAAGGATGGATAATTAGATAAAGTTCTAGAAGATTATATCCACCTTAAATTATTGTTGTGTTGGCAAAATCTTATCTATTGATTGGATGATGTTATTTGTAATAAATAGGATTGAAAGATTTGCATTAGCATGTAGAAGCATCTTTTGTAATGTCAAGCAAATCAAGCAAATAAGCCAAAAAAAAAAATGTCTTCCCCAAAACTTCTTCATCTCTTCCTCTCCAATTAATTTTCTATAATTCCTCTCCAATTAATTTTCTACAATCAGTTCTAGATATTTTTGTGCCTCACCTAGCGGAATTCATAGTTTTCTCATCATAATTCTTTTGGCTACGTCGATTCTTTTTTTAATTATCGGAGTTTTCACTTTTCATCTAATCATTTATCCCACTGTTGGTCATTCTGGCTGCAAATCAATTGGAGTTACTATGTTATTGTTATTTTCCATCACTGTTTTGATCAAGAATGAGTTTCAGTAACGCTGCTTCATTGGGTTTTAATAAGAAATGGCAGGAGATGATGATATAACCTTAGTAACACCAAGAAATGACGGTAATGAGCATGCCACCACATCCAACACCGTAATCAAACCCAAGAGCCAAATTATCACCATCGCACTTGATGAAGACAACTATATTTTGTGGAAATACCAGATTGAAAACTACACTCAAAGGATGCAGTCTCCAAGACTATATAATGGGTGCGTTTGACTAAGGTCCCTAATACGTTTCAGAATACAAAAATACTCCCCGTCTAAAACCTTATAATTAGTTCTCTGTTTTTTGAAAATCATCAAAAAATCAACAAAAATCCAAAATTAAATTCAACACATAATCATCATCATATTCATGCATTAAAACTACAAAAAATATGATTCAAAAAAAAATACACGTTTCGGTATATTTTAGCAATTAATGCAACTATTTGCGATTGTTGTTGATATTTCAACAACTGTTCCAATTATTTGCATCACCTATTAAACAATTGTTGATATATCATCAAAAAACAATATTTGTAGATTTTGCTGTAATCTTCCATCCGTCTTTTATTCATTCAGTTTTACTTCTAACATAAAATAGTTGCTAATATACCAACAATTAATTCCACCGACCACTTGAATGTCACTCATTATGCAAGTTCTATAATACTTAACCACACACGATTACTCTAAGAAACTTAATGAAGAATTCTTTCGAAATGAACTCAACCTTGCTTCGATACCACTTGGTGAAGAACACAACATGTGAAAATGTAATTATTTTATTATTTCAAAAGCAGTACACCAAGACTAAGAAACAATACTTGATCACGATACACACTAAACTCTCTCTAACTTCGATACCCACTTTTGGGATACACATTTGAAACACTTTTTTTTTTGATACGCAACTTGAGGATCCAAGGTTCATATTTATACTACTCGATAAGATATAACATTCTAGAAAATTCAAACTAATTACCTTGTCAAAATAATCTTAAATCTTTCGCAAAACTTAATCATTGCTTATTGGGGTTTTAACTATGTTAGCCTTGTATGTTAATTGTATAACATTAACAACCTTATTTGAAAATTAATTACAGGAATAGATTTGTTTTGAAATAACGAAGACGAGTTTTCAAAAATTGCACGAATGCGAGTTTTCAAAGTTCGCTTGTATACATGGTATTAAATTCCATAGCGACTTTCTTAAAATTTTATTTGGACATAACTCAATATCTATAATATGAAATCTCCATTTTACTATTCCAGTATTAAAATATAGTTCTATAGATTCGAACATTTTGTGTTTCAATAAAATCCAATGTACAACGATTCCTATATATTCGAATGAAGTTCAAAACGTTAAACTACGAACTACCACGACATCTAAATAGCATATATAGCTTAACCAAACAACATAAAACAAATACCAAATTATAATATTCAAATATAAGAGAGATACAAAGTCCGACTAAGGACAGTTAAGTTCAAAACATAAGAAATACAGATACACGAAATGCAACACACTAACATCCAGTCAACAAACATATGTCTCCATTTTAGGCTGCTGAAGTACATCGCTTTCTGTTATGGCCCTGCGATCCACATTTTATGCACCTGTTTGTTTTGAGTGTTTGATGCTCTCCCATAACATTTTTGAATCTCGTTGATTTTGGTCGTCCGACTTGTCTTCTTACAGGTGGAGCCAATATTCGTGGATCGTTGTACAGGACCCAGTATTTCTTATCGCATATAGGATGAAACACTGGCTCATAGCTGGCTCTATAACTTTGGACGGAGTACCATTCAAAAGCAAAACCGTGATGTTCTCTATTACTACCAAAATCTTGTGCTGAACAAGTCGCCATCACATGACCACACGGTATCTTCCGTAGAAGTGAGATGTTGCATGTATAGGTACAATGAGAACCTTCGATCACAACATCATATTCATCTTTGTAATAGTGAATCACTTGCCATTTATATCAGCCAAATCGAACAAGCCTACAACCACTACCCCATATCAGCGAATTTGGCACACAAGTATGCGGGATACAATTCGGCTAATAGCTGCACCAAATTTGATAATGCTCAGATCCGTAACAAACAATAGTTTGCGGTTCGCAGCACCCCAAGCACCCCAAATCTGACCATCCATCGCGAATGCTCCGAATCGGTTAATTTGATTCGATTGTCGGCCGTTTCAAATTTGTGCCTTTTTTGTGTAAAACTTTTGGCCAAAAAAGCATACCCATCCCTCCAAATTTTTAATCCTTTCAGGTTCTCTACCTCCCTTTTTTTATTTCCCTCGTCTAATATTGTATCCCATTCCCTATTACCATTTCCGAAAATCGCTCCCAAAAAATTATAGAAATCCGATAGTTGTCTGCTCAAATCTGCTTCTTTGTCATTGTTTGCAAATCGTAGCGTCTCTATTACTGGTAAAATTTTAGTTTGATTTGGTTTCTAGTATTCGATATTTTTTGCCTAATGTTTCAATTCATGCTCAACATGTTGTAGACCGGAGAGCTATTTATTGGTTTCTACCTAAGGGCGTACAAAGCAAGGTTGAACATTGAAGAAAGTTAGGTTTTCGTTGTTGGTCATATTACACCATGGTTAGTGCACACGTTATTTGATCTATCTCCTTGTATTAGCTAGTCATACTGGATATGTAGAATATGGACCTTGAATTTTGTTTGTTAAACTGCCATATTCCAGTGAATAACTTGCCAATGAAAAAAAAACCAACTTGCCAATGATCTAGTGATAGATGAAAAATAAAACCAACTTGCCAATGAAAACATCCAGTGATTGATGCAATTTGTAAGTTGTAACAATTTTTGAACTTATAGGCGGGCAACATGTCACTCAGTGTAGACAAAAAGTGAATTATTGAATCTAATCAAAGATCTTCATACTATATTGATGGGGTGAACATGTTTATTTGTTTTATTAAAGAAAATGCTGGTAAGAAAGGAGTGTATTTATTCCCTTGCCATCGGCGCCAAAATATGAAGACGTTCAAATTAAATGAAATTCATTTTCATTTGCTTAGATGGGGTTTTATCCAATCATATAGCGTGTGGTATTTTCATAGGGAAAAAAGGTGGAGAGCGGAAAACAACAACCAATTAGTAATGCCACAAGTACTGACGAGGCTGAACATATTGTGATGGAAGATCTAGTCAATGATGCAAATAGATTTCATGATTTTCAACCTGAAAATCCGTTGTTTGATCATGCTAATGTTGAAGAGCAGTGTACGGATGATGGCAATTAGCAGTTCAATGAAAGTAAGAAGTATACATCACTTTATGAAAACGCAAAAGAGCCACTGTATCCTTCATGTCCAAAAGGGATAACGAAGCTGTATGCCGTTGTGAAACTAAATAGCTTGAAGACCCAATACAACTTCTCAGATAATGGTGTAACTACACTACTCGAACTAATGAAGGAGTTACTCCCCGAAGGTAACACGCTACCGACAAAATACCACAACGTGAAGAAGTTCATTAAGCAAGTTGAGATGAATTACAAAACTTATGACGCATGCATCAATGATTGCATGTTGTACTGGAAAGATGATGCGGATTGAATTTCTTGTACAAATTGCAATGAACCAAGATATAGGACATCATTTAACGACGAGAGAAAAGGAACCAAAGTAGCTCGAAAGACATTAAGACATTTTCCTAATTTCTAGATTGAAGAGATTGTATACTGTACCACGAATAGCAGATGCAATGACCTGGCAGGTCGTGCCAAGTCTGATCCAAATGTAATACGTCATCTATGTGACACTTTTTAATGGAAAACCGTGGATTCTTTTGACAAAACATTCACAGTCGAGCCACGAAATGTCACACTTAGAATAACAACAGATAGTTTCTGTCGGAATGTTTCTCTTACTAACCCTTACAGTTGTTGGCCGGTAATTGTAGTACCGTATAATCTTCCTTCATCTATTGGCATGAAACGGGAGTTTTCAATGTTAACACTCTTGATTTCTGGGCCAAAACAACCGGGAAAGGATATTGATGTTCATTTAGAGCCGTTGTTAGACGGGTTAAAACAGTTATGCGAAGGAGTTGTTACATATGATTCATAAAATAAATCTGAGTTTACAAAGAGAGCTAGGGTGTTATAGGCGATCCATGATCACCCAGCTCTTGGGATTTTATCGAGATGTACAACTCACGGTTACTTTGCATGTCCCGTTTGTGGGGAAAACACTTGTTCATATCATCTTCCTGAAAGTAAGAAGATGTGTTTTATGGGACGTCGAATGTATCTTCCTACCGGACATATGTTTCGATACGACAAGACAAATTTCAATAATGAACAAGAACTTTGTTATCCTAAAAGGTCATTGAATGGTTTTGAAGTTGAAAAGAGAGTAGCAAATCTCAAAATGAAAATCGGTAAACACAAAGAAGAAGTTGGTCGAAAAAGGAAAAAGTCGGCCGCTGAAGAAGGTGATAATCTTTCTGCTTGGTATATAAGGCCTATCTTTTTTGATTTACCATATTGGAAAGTAAATATGATTTGACATAATATTAATGTTAGAGCATCTCATCAGCACCATTATGGACCATAAAGAGAAGTCAAAAGATGACATCAATGCATGCAAGGATATGAAAACCATTGCTATAAAACAAAAGTTGTGGGTGATGGTAGATCCCGAAATAAAAAAACCCATCATACCAAAGGCAACTTTCACCTTGAGCAAAAAAGAAAAGATAAGATTTTGCACCGTATTGAAATATTTGGAAGTACCTAACAAATTCTTCTCTAACTTTCGCAACAACATGAGCATCAATCCTCCGGAACTAAGAAATATGAAGTCACATGATTACCACATTGTAATGCTACATCTGCTTCCGGTATTGCTTCAACATACTTATACATAACATAAGGATCTATGAAATGTTATTCATCGTATTAGTCTATTCTTTAACATTTTGTGCTCAAATGTGATCAATAGGGAACACCTTATAAAAGCAAAGGCTATGTTGGTGGAAGCAATGTGTGCTTTTGAAAAACATTTTCCACTTGCATTTTTTGATATCAGTATCCATGTTATGGTTCATTTGGCTAATCAAGCATTGGTTAGTGACCCTGTCAGATAAGATGAGTGTATCCTTTTGAACGGTAGATAACTAATTTCAGTTACGTACTTTATTATTTGGCATAAATGGCTATCGTGTGCAAGTTATAATTGATCACAATCATAGGTTGATGAAAACATATAAAGGGTATGTGTGCAACAAAAGATATATTGAAGGGTATATTGCAGAAGGATATATCATACAAGAAGCTATCCTTTATTGCATGGAATATATTCCAAACGGAGGTTATGACAACCATAAACATTCCCGCGAAGCATTTTAGACGAGGATGATGGGTTTGTTGGTGAGATACCTTTGGATAATGGTAAAGATATAACGTTAACCCAAATGCAATTCGAACAAGTGCGTATATGGGTCCCAAATAAGTATTATAGATTGGATCCATGGAAGAAGTAAGTTCATGAAGTAGGTTTCGAATTTCCTATTTTTAAATCAATTTATATATTCATTTCGATATGTGTTATCTACGTATAGAAGGTACAACTCCTATGTGAAAAGCACTAAATTTCAACCACGAGGCAGAGGTACAACTATCAAAGTCGTTAAACCTTTTACTATATGATTACGTAATGAGGTATTACATCATCTAAAGTATTTCAAATGTTTGTAAGTTTGCAATACACCTTCGTGAGCATGCTTGATTTTTCTTCTTGTGTTTTATGTAGTGTTGAATTGCAGCGATGTACACCTAACTCTTTGGCGGCTAATACAGGGCCGAAGTTCATGGCGCTTGGGTATACAAAGTACCAAGTGAATGAGTTTTTATTTTCCACGAAAAAGTACGAAGACCATATGGTAACACATGATAGTGGTGTATGTATGAGAGCAATTACAAAATTTAGAGCGAGTGGTAAAGATAAAAATTATAAGGAAGTAAAAACAATGTATTACGGAGTCATTCAGCAGATACTACAGTTGGATGACATTGATTTCAAACAAACAATTTTTTATTGTGATTGGGTAAAATTCGAGGATAGGATCAATGGTTGCAAAATAGATCCCGCTTCAAAGCTGATCATGGATAATTTAGGAAAATTAAAGAACAAAGACAACGTGAATGATGAGCCATTTATTCTTGAATCAGAAGTGAGTCAAGTGTTCTACTCTAAAGATTTAAAAAATGAGGTTGGTCTGTGGTTTTGCATACATTAAAACGATTGACTACAAATGTGGATGATATTGAGTCTCCTATCGTCTATCAATCAACTTTTGAAGACAATGAAAAACTAAAAGATCTAACCATACTCATGTGTTAACCTATAAATTGTTGAATGCTTTTTTTACTAGGGAATCATATGTATTTGGAATGTCACGACTTACACTTTCTGTTCGCAATCCATTCTGCTTTTATTATTTTTTTCACTATTTCAAAGTGAGTAAGACTTATGAATTGTTGAGTGAAAATGTAATAGAGAACACGGTCAATAAATATGAATAATATTCTAATTCATGGTGTTTGTCCTAATTCTTAATTTTGCTTCTATTTCACAGGAAAATACATCGCAAGATCCCACATCATCACATGCATCATGTTCGAAAGATCAACAAGTTGAACAAAACTTACTTTGTATTCCAGTCTCATAAAACGCTACAAAAATCGCTTTTACGCTTGGTAAACTAGTACAATCTAATGTGCCGATCTTTTACATAGGTTGGGATAAAGTACCCAAAACATAGAAGGACGGCCTTTGGAACCAGTTGGTTATAAATTTTTGAAAAATAGCATATAAATGTTACAGTTTATTTTTACAGTCTCTGACTTTTAATTTTTGCAGAAAATGTATATGCTTGAGCCGCTTCCAAAGGAAATGTTTTCAAAAAGAATGGCCGAGGCTTTTAGGAGACACAAGAAAAACTTGAGAGCAACTTATTATGACACTTTCGACAATGATGAAAAACGAATGAAAAATTGTCCACTTACAATTACTCAAGATGATTGGAACGAGTTCATAAAGAATGAAGCAACGTCTGAAGCGAATGGAAGAAGGGAGGCAGGAAAAAAAATAGATTCAGTCTAAGTTATGCCCACCATGCAGGACGTAAAAGTCACGCTAGAGTAGAACACGAATTGGTAAATTATTTGATCATTTTCTTTCAACAGTAGTAAAAAAACACTATTAAGGGAGAGAATATACATGAAATGGAATATATTGCAGATCGTTGCAAGTCCATCTGCAAGTATCAACCGTCGTCAAGTAAGGGAGAAGACACACAGGAAAAAAGATGGTAGCATATCAGATGCCACGTCAGGGTACTTCATAGGTTTTGACTTGTATTATGGTTATTATTGTTAACATTGATCAGTCTATTGTTTGGACTTTCATTTCAGACTTTCAGGCTTTCCATAATTGTGATTAATTAGTTTCTTATTACATTTTCTTCATTATGTGTTTTTATTGTTATGGTGCTATTGTTTGGATTGAATTTATTCAGTTAGGAGTAACATACTATAGTTACAAGCTGTTACAAGTAAATGTTGGTGTGAACGCACTTAACTTTTATCCCAAGTTCAAATTGCCAAACTGGAGGAAAAGGACACCGATAGTGATGAAGAAAAAATGATTGTTGATGAAGATATTTTACCACAAGTGTTGGGTAAGGATACAAGGGGTAGGAGCCGCGCTGTTGGGAGCATCATACCAAGATGCATGTTAAGGCTTATGTCATTGTACAAAAATGATTCAAACATGTTCGTGAAGACAATGATGAGTTGAAAATGAGGGTGTGAAGCTTGGAGGGTATGATGATTGATATAAAAGGTACAGTGGGAAATTTGTCTGGAAAAATGGAGGAAATGATCAACATGGTAGGAACTTTGTCTGATCTAGGAATTCACGCACCGTTAACTACGTCGGATGGACGACGCAGCAATACACAAATCAGTGCATCAAAGGGTGTTGCTTCTTCGATCCAGGATACAACCAATGTGGTGAACAATCAACGATGTGAAATTCTCAACTCTAATCTAGACATAGTAGCAACAGATATTTATTAACGGGAAGAAATCAAACTTCCCTTCAAATTTCAATCTAATGCGTAATATATAGTTAGCTTATGTATTTACGGATGGATGTTGCAGTGCCGGCTCTAGTTTATACATAAATTAAAAAGTGTTTGATTGCATCTGGTTGCATAGAACTTGTTTGCATGAATTTTCTGGATATGCACGATCGGTTGGTTTCGTTTTCTTTGACCTTATTGCTAATAATTTTAAAGCGATTGCTTAAAGTCTAATGGATACGTACTCCAATCTTCCTTCAAATTAAGCACATTTTATTAATACCGTCCTTTGAAATTCTCAACTTTGTTGCAACAGGTACTGTCTGTCGAGATCCTACGTCATCCAGATGTTATGGGATTGTTGTACCACCTACACATGAAAAGTGGGTTTGGATGGTATACTGCTACCAGATGAGAAAACCGCCAAATTGAATCGTCACTTTGCAGAGACCTTTGATGAAGTCGGTGTGTGTGGGTTTGTGTGTCATCTGATGTCCCTGATTCGATATCTTTAGACGTTGGAGCAGGTATATATTATTTTACACTTGACTCTTGGTTTACTTATGAAATAAGAATTCCATGACACTTGTGTTTGCGTTAGTTTCATGAACTTTCTTTGGTGGCATACACATGCATATGTGAGACATGATATGAACACACGAACACATAGCCATGATACTGACCTGACCAGACCTTAACTGCCATGAAGTAAGAAATAATACGTCGGGGTGTTCACTCCGAATATCGTGGCTTTGTGTTCCGTTTTTGTTACTATGAAAATACTCTGAATATTATTTGTTAATGTTCTACAAATTGATTGATCCACTGATAATTCATGTGTGTACATCGGCAGTTCATGAGGAATTGTTTCGTGTTGTTTGCCTTGATCATGTTGCCCTTGATTATTTATTCATGTATTTGTTACAACATCAAACAAGCGACAACAAACTGTCCTTTGTTGGGCATATGGAAGGTCACAATACCAAACAAGAGACAACACGAAACATTTTCATAGACAACAAATACTTAGGCAGATAGGTCAGCATGATGTATGTATTTGATCATGCTAACCTATTTTCCCATGTATTTGTTGTATATGGAATTGTTTTGTGTTGTTGCTTGTTTGGTGTTGTGACCTTTCATATGCCTATTTCTACTTCCTGAACCTGAATCTTGTTGTGACCTTCCATGTAGTCGATCGAACGTCGGTGGATACCCTGAAAGTCGCAATATATTTGTCAACTATAGTCTACGACTTATCGGTCGACTGACTGGACATCTATCGACTCGATTACTGCCATAATAATGATTATGCCCTTAAACTTGCACATGTATATGCCTATTTGTCCATGTATCTTTGGCGCCATTACTGACCTCTATGATGCAATGCCTATTTGCCTGCATGCCATGTATTTGTTACACTTAAACTCTGCACATGATTCGTGCATGCACACATCAACATTTAGCATCTAGCTTATGCTTATCAATACATGCTTTGAAACATATAAATTTTGTACATTCAATATCGGTATCTTCTCATCACTGCTTTAATTTACATCAATGTGGACTACACAACATGATCAGCACGCTCAATCTTACCAGTCTGATCCTAACGTTTTATCACATATGTATTTTCTTTAATTAAATTTGCTACTTTCAATAACCAACTCAGTTTTATCAGACTTCGTAATTAGATGAAAAATCTGTGTCAGCTTCCATTTAATAATTGTACGACACTCTATAAATTGTGTTATGGAAATTTTTGTTATGCTTTGTGTATAATTTGTGCTATGCTTTGTACAAATTGTGATATGGTATGTGGTATGGAAAATATGTATTGTAGTTTCTATTTATATATATAATATGTATATATATATACACATATGTACATAAATATAAATATATATATATATATATATATATATATATATATATAACAAGATACGGTTTAAGACCGTGTCTGTCTGACATCATAAATACTGTCAAAAACTGTTTCTAAAATATAGTAAGCATCATCCGTTGTAAATTAGCTATGCTTTATATTCGTATCCAGTTGCGTTGTACAATAAGCCATTTCTTTTTTAATTTTTGATACGGCTATGTGAGCATGTCAAATTTTCAGTTGGACACGGCCTATAGCCGTATCTAATAATTAGACACGCCTTTTTCTGATACGGCTTACAGGCATGCCAAATCGTTGTAGATACAACCACTAGCACAGTCTAATTAGCATATATGGTGTAGTGAACGTCGTGCTTCAATAGCACGAGCTTCAATTTTAGCTTCCCATTTTGGAGTTAGTTTTGAATTCAGACCCTCCCATTTTTCCCGCCTCTTATAGAAATGCTCAACTGATCTGAAGAACGTTCTTGCAACCAATGCCTTTATAGACAAGGATTTGACCCCTTTTAGTACACCATTAAAACTTTCAAATGCATTGGTTGTCATAATATGGAAGCGGTCACCGTCATCTCTGCAAAGAGCCCAGTTTTCTTCTGAATTCCCTAGGCTTCGTTTAATCATGTTATGTGCCTGCGGCTTAGTTGCCTTGATTTCTTCTCTAAGTTTAATGTACTCAACCACTTCTGAATCACATACAGCAGCGTAAAATAAACCTATAAGTCACTTGTCTCGATGACCTGCAGCTTGAAAATTTGCTTTAAGATGTCTTGCACAAAACCTATGTTTGTGCGGTTCTTGCCATCTATTGTGCAAAGTGCTTGGAATCCCTTTCACTCTGTCAGATATAAATGCAATGTGTCGATTTCATACACTATAAATGAATTCAAGCATGCATGAAAAGAACCAGGACCAACTATCATATGATTCAGATTCGACCACCCCATAAGCTAATGGGAAAAGACAGTCATCGGCATCTACAGCGGTAGTAACTAGCAGCGTTCCTTTGTACTTACCGGACAAATGTGTCGCATTAATAGAAAGCACTGGACGATAATGTACAAAAACTGCAATGGAAGGACTAAATGCCCAAAAAGCACGTTCAAATCACCCAACATCATCGTGTGTTATATGTCCCACTGAACCTGAATTGCTTCTTTTTATTTCCGCAAAATACTAAGGCAAATACGAATATGATTCGGCCCAGTCACCGTATATTTTTTCCAACGCTTTATTGAACATTCGCTAAACTTTCATGTAACTGATTTTGATGAAGAGTTGCTCGTCGATAAGCACTTGCACCATCCCACCTGAGATATCCAAATTGGCCTTCACAAAAGACATGATTTTGGATACAGAAACACAGAAGTGGCTTGCTTTGTGGTTGGAATTAATCGTAAGGTTGACACAGTTATGTTCATGTGGCAACTTTCTGATTTTCCACCATACAGTTTGTGATTTCTTCGACGCTATAGCATGTATTCACCATGGACAAGTATCATGAACATTACATACAGCAGTATATATTGTTTTATTTGACTTGATTAGCTCGTACGAAACACCGTGCAGAATAGACCATTCCGTAAGTTGGTGGAGAAACTGTTCTTTGCTTTGGAATACCATCCCTACAGCAAAACCATTTTGTACGCACGTAGCCGAGAATTTTTCATCAGAAAGCTCTAGATTAGCCGCAACGGATCTAGCCATCATTTGCACCATGCAGAGATTATCGTCCATTGTACGATCCATTTGAACCTCATCACCATCTTCTTTGGGATCTTCTGTGTTGGGAAAGTCATAGTTTAGTGGTTCATTGTTGACTTCCATCCAACATGTATCATCAACGGTTATTGTGGCAACCACCATGCTATCAATATGTTCGGCCTGTTGTTGAGGTCCTGCCCCTCAGTCTTCTTGAGGTTCTTTAGTCAGTCTGATAATAATTGCATTTCAGTTACATCTTACATTTCAACGAGTAGTTAGAAAACTAAATTAATGTGTTACACAAGCCTTTGGCTCATCTATTGTCCGAATTCTTCTAACTGATCAGTTTTTTGTTCTTGCTGATGTTGCTCGTCCACATTCAGTGTAAAATAGGGATTTGTGTATAAAAGAGAACTAAAGATGAGTGAAGGATCATGAGTTTGCAATATTTCTGTGAATTAACCTAAACCGCTACTCACGATAGGAAGTGTGATTATTTCTTCCACGACAACTTCCACGATTTTTGTTGTTGTTTTTCTTGAAGTTATTGGAAAATAGAATTGAAGTAATTCTGCAATAAGAAATAATGTGCTGAAGAGCTATGAAACAGGGAAGCCATCTAAGCAACGTCATTGTCAAATCAACTTTAATCAACTCAATACGGTGTTGTCAAGTCAGAATTATCAGTGCTTTAATCATTTCATCGTTTTCAAAATAAAGTAGAATCAATTGTCCTATGCTCGTCCTATCACAAAAAACAAGCCTTGAGTCAGAATTGGCAGAGCTTTAATCATGTCATCAATTTTGAAATAAAGCATTATACAGTGGTTTTATCACAATGGACAAACACTGGGTCAGATTTTGCAGATGTTTGTCAACTCAACTATTTCGAAATATTGGACCAACTTTATCCATGTTTAGTCAAATCATCTGATTTGTGGCAGATTGTACTGTACAGAAACAAACTGACCCAACTTTAATTTATAACAGTTAGTTGTCAATTCATTTTTATTTCATAATGTGTACTGTACGAACTAGCAAACATACAAAACTTTAATTCAAACTTTAAAAACCTAAAATAATTTATTATAAAACACAAACATACAATACTTCATATTAATCGTCCAAGTACTACAAACGCACAAACAATAATTCAAACTAAACTTCATCAATTTACAACGACCATGGATAATAGAATAACTCGCACTAAACTTCAGAAACCAACAACGACAACGGATAATAGAAACACTAGTGGTTACAGTTAAATTGCAAGCCCTCTAGGAGTTTTTTAAGACGTCTAATTTCTTGCTCCAGCTATTTCGCATGTGCTATGCCTGTTGGACAAAGCTGTTCGTCAATCCATTCTGAAAAATTACATCCGTAGAGATAATTGAAACAAAGAAGATTTTGACGACCAATGTTATCGCCATCAATTGAGACAACAATTTCAGCCATATATCTACAGTGACAACATACTGGGTACGGGTTAACATCTTGCTCCACGGTTGTTTGAGAAGTCATTTTGAAAATATATAGAGTTGAGAATATGTGTTTGAGTATAAATTAGAATTTTGAGAGAATTAGTGGGTACATATAAAAGTTGGGAATGTACCAAAATGCACAGACGAGTTTTCAAAAATTGCACATTAACGAGTTTTCAAGATGCGTCAATATGCCTTTCCGAACAAAACAAACCTATATTTATTATTATTTCTGAAACATGGCCAAACAAGTAATATTCTTTCTAAACAGGCCTATATATGTGAATTTTCCTTTCTTATTACAATGGCTTGGCTCAAAATGATAGTTTTATTTAGTTAAACTTTGGAGAGTTGGTGGTGCTTCTTCCAGATCTCGGAGAAATTGACATTATAGGCATTTGTCCTTAACATTTCATGTCCAACTCAGCTTGGGTTTAGAAACGCAATTTCCTTGCAGTGGACCGCAATGTATTGATTTTGTGTTTACAGCGCGTCCATGCTATTATGGGGTTGAGAAACGAGTTTGGATATTGTTTTTGAGATAAATCAGTGATGTTTACTTATAACTAAACGCTGACAAATTTGCAGCATATCCTTCTATCTTATCCAGATATAAGTGTTTTAATCAACAGGTGTTGACTTGTGTTAGTGAGCAAAACACAGTTTCGTGTGTCGATGAAACTCGTTTTCTACACGGAATTTCTGTGCTTTGTTGCTCTGTTATTTAGCAACGATGTGGTTGAATAAAATCCAGCCACATCATCATAAACAATTGAAGGTCGATTTAATCATAAATATTAATCAACCGTTTTTAGGTCACAGAATGCATGGACAAATTTTCATGTGTGGCTATTTCCGGTGCTTCATCCACTTTTATTTCTTTATATGCCAAATCTTCTCAATCTTCCCCATATATGTAGGCAACCGTTGTCTATTCACTGGTTTCATCAAGTAGTTTAATCAACTTCCAAAATATCACTTTACTGAACAGTCCTTACTTGAAAAAAGCGAGAGATACACTGAATCCATTGTCAACATTAACATTGTATTGATTATTAAAAGCTATACATATGCAGTGATGTGCCATTCTGCCTTAAGAAACCAATTAAAGTAATCGATAAGTTGCCTAAATCTAAATACATTATAATACACATGTGCTTACAACTTTTACTTCATTTAGAAAGAAGACTTAACCAATTATCAAGGCTTACATATGCAGATACACATTGTAGCTTCAGATATTAAACTGGTGTAGATATACAAGATTATGTTATAATTAAATGTTAACTAAATACCATTATCCAAAATTCAGATCATTTATAAGTTATAACTAGTGTTTTAATGACCCAACCCAACCTTGGTTCGACCACGGTTAATCTCCGACCTTGGAGTGTCACGACTGTGAAAATGAAATAACCTTGTGTGTTCACAGATCCGCGGTTTAACCTCAAAACCCTATAAAAACCTCTAGTCCGACCTCTTTAAAGCTCACGGTTCTTCAAATTTATGAAAAAAAAAAATTAATTCACTTTTTAATTTTTATTTTAATAAATTTAACAAATAATTTCATAGCCATTATCATTAAGTTTTGAATGATATAATTCATTTTTATGTACATTTTACGATCTATAATTGCACTAATCCCTTTTCACTATAAAAAATTAGTAAATTTACAATTTTGTTATGATAAGTTATTACATAATTATTTTAATTAGGTGGTTTGGACACGATTGTTTGTCATAATTGGTTAAATTTTACTTTATTTAAAATAACTTTACGTTTAAATCAAAAAAATAGGCATAAACTATCAGCGCGGTTCTCACGGTCTGACCGGTTGAACCACAAAAACCTTGGACTTTTCACTATCACGGTTTGACGTACGGTTCGATCTTCACAACTATGGTTATAACTAAACAACTAGCTTAGCTTAGACAAGGGTGAAATATCATTTAAATATCATAAATCCAGAAGTTACGTGAATAAAACAACAAGATTAATGGGTGTGGGGAACACGGATCTGCAAAGTCAAAATGCCTTCTTTCATAGCATGGCTATAGCATGGATTCAACGTAGGAATCCATTGAAAACCATGCATGTGCTCAAATCGCATTTCCACTAACTATATATTGTTATTATGGGTTCTATTAATTAGGTACTTATTAAGACTACACATGCACATCATAGGGAATACTAAAAAGTCTAAAATAAAAGGGAAAGAGAGAAGGAACCAATTAAAATGTGGACGTTGACTACCACACAAGTGGTAAGTGAGTTGGATACATATGTATGTGTCCACATAATCTAAACTCGATTAACTTCATTCATCACCAAGGGCACATCCCATGCGACACCCCACTGTTCATTTGAACTGATGCTTCTTTTAACAAGAAACCCACTTTCTAAACATTTGGACGTTCTTCATGTCCCTACAAAGTACAAACCACAATCTCTAGAACCTGCTATGGTTTTTGTACAAATTGATTTTTTGATTAATGATAAGAAAATAATATCACAAATAATGATAAATATATTAAATAATAACATGTCAACGAACTGTATCTCATTTACAGTCTGACACTGGAACGTAGGATTTGCCAACTTAATTTAAATGCTAAAAACAAGATTATAATGTATTTTGTTGTTATAAAAGACTAAATTCGTAGGAAGAAGTAATAAAAACAGGGAGAGGGGAAAAAAAATGCAAAGCAGAGAGCTGGCATGTCATTGATGTCAACCCATGAAGATCTAGAAGTTGAAATAATGTACTAGTTGATTCAGTAAGATGATAATCAATCATGGAGAATCCATCATTTAAATACGTGTAAATTAATGATGGGGACATGGAGTGGGATCCGGATCATGTTAAGGAAACTTCATCATTAACTTTCGGTGTTAATCGAGTGTGCACTCAACCTAAATCATTATGGTGATTCTGTTATATACAGCATTTGTTTTCATCCCGTAAGATAATATCGTTACAATGATTTCCACTCCACGTCTATTTACTTTTCTTTTTGGACTGAACGCCAGTGAAGACCCAGATCCCAAGGTATGGTATCTGTGTTTATAACTGATTGAGCAAAATGTATCAGGCATCACGTAACGTACACAAATCTCTTGAATATGGGATCACGTAGGAATTAGAGAAGTAGGTTTCAAATAGATGATTCTAATACCAACAAATGCACCGAAATATCATATATTTGTTCCTCTGACTTTTACCTAAAAGTGGGGAGGTATTCCTAAGTAATGGCTGTGAGAATTGGTAGAAACTTGATATGATTTAAAGAGGTGATGAATATAATGAGATCTAACAGATATCCTGGGTAAATGGCACGAGTCTTCACACGAGAATAAGGTAAGGTTTTAAAAAAACTACTCTAACCATATAAAGTGGTTTTAAACACACTTATCTTGATTTATGAATTCCGGGATAATTTTGAATCCAGTTTTGTGGGGTTTATATGGATTCTGCAGTAACTCTGGATTCACCTGAGTTCTGATGACTAAACAATCCAAACCATGGCTTAAGGTAATGTGTAATTCTCATGTATACTCTTTAATGAAAGTGGCACCACAAACAGTGAGCACCACTTTAGCGTTCCACCTTTCCACCATTTATTTTCCACTAACTGTGCTTCTCTCACTTTCCACTAACTCCCTCACTTTCTTTAACATAAATAAAAGATGGAAATCAAGGAGTCTTTGGAGTGCTCCATTTCTAGGGTGCAACGGAATGCTTATATATATATAAGTACATGAACCACTGACGAGTAAATGCATGTTGTAGGGAGCTGAAGCATGAAATAAGTACATGAACCACTTACGAGTCTATGGATTGACTAGACCTTGATTTATTATCAGAAAATAATTTCTTCAATCCAAGTAAATCAATCATTTATAAAATCTCAAATTTATATTCTTCTGTTAATCCAATCAAAATGGTATGGTCATTTATGTATTTGCTTTAGAAATATTAAAGGAATACCCTCCTTTCAAAGTAGATGTATGTCATCTTGTCAAAAGCGAAACAAATATAATTCTTTGTATTTTATTTTACTTTTTGTTTATTTCTTCATTATCGGTCTTGAGCATGGATTATTGAATTAAATTAAATTATTCTTTTTTGGGTTTTATCTTATGGCTAGCTGAAAGCACACGGATTTCCGTTAAGATCTTCGATAAATTGACGTCATAGGCATTTGTCCTCAAACATTTCATGTCAACTCAGCTAGGGTTTAGAAACGCAAGTTATCGATTGTGTCTACAGCGCGTCCTAGCTATTCTGCGGTTGACAAACAAGTTTCGATGCTATTTTCGAGTTAAATCAGTGAGGTTTACTTATAACTAAAAGGTGACAATGTTGCATAGTATCTTTTTATCTTATCCAGATTTGTTGTTTTAATCAACAAGTTTTGACTTGTGTCAGTAAACAAAACACAGTTTCTTGTCTCCATAAAGTTCGTTTTCTACACGGAATTTCTGTGATTTGTTGCTCAGTGGGATATTCAATTTAGTAACGATGTGGTAGAAGAAAATCCAGCTACATCATCATAAACAATTCAAGGTCGATTTAATCGTAAATTTTAACCAACCGTTTTTAGGTCACAGCATGCATGGACAAATTTTCAATGTGTGGCCATTTCCAATACTTCATTCAGATGTATTTCTTTATATGCCAAATTAATCTTCTCAACCTTCCCTATATAGGCAACCATTGTCTGTTCATAGATTCAACCAAGTAATTTAGTCAACTTTCAATTATCTCTTTACTGAACAGTGTTAATTTGTAATGAGCGAGCCTAAATACACTGGATCCTTTCCTAACATTAACACTGTATTGATTATTAATTAAAAGCTATATATAGTAATATACTGTTGGAAAACAATGGCTGAATCGCGGACTAGGTCGCTTTCTTGAAGACGATTCGACGATCTGGTCGGTGGTGCAAACCAGTTCGTACTTGTCGCCGCCGCCGCCTCTGGGATAAAACAGCCTTCTGAGAAAAAATAATTGATTTGCTTGCACAACAAACCAATTCAAATATGCACTTTCGATTTAAATTTAACTGTTCGTTCTGATTTTGTTTTTGAAGAACTTTTAATGGTGGAGGAAGAAGAAGAGAGAGATAAGAATAAAAAAAATTGTATTTTTTTTAGTTGTTCGGCAAAAAATAAACGTGGTAATACTTTTAGAGGAAGTCGGTTCAGATCTAATAAAATGGATCTCAATTTTTTACCAAGTCAAATAAAAAAAAAACTAATTTTTTTTTCTTAGTCTCATGGTGTGAGACTATTCATATACGAGTCACCTCACACTTATCCAATTTTTTTAAATAATTCATCTTTATAAAAAATGAATCATTTTTCCAACAATCCCCCACTTGAATTTTTTTTTTTTTTAAAAAAAAAAATTATTTCGAGCAATTTCTAGAAACATAAGATTGTGCATAAAAAAAGGTGTCATCCGACTTGAACCTTTGCATAGGTGTCATCCGACTTGAACCTTTGCATAGTGAATAAGATTCAGTTTTTACTAGAGTGACACGTAGTCTTGAACTCTATTCCTGACATCAGACCACACATAACCTATTCTATAGTGCAATCAAATAAGCCCGTGCATTAATGGCCATGCACATCTATCCCAGTTTAGTGAACGCTCTAGGAATCTTGCCCAAAACTCCATAGGAAACGGCCACATTTCCACATTCACATAGGTGAGTCAATCAAGAGTACTCCTGAAGGTAGGTACTCCACTCCAATCAGAGTATAGATCTCATTAAGAGTTTCTATCAACTCATCCTCTAATCACTTCAGGAATACACGCTTCTTAATACAAAAATTTAGCATGTTCACCTACTATCACTACACAACCTAACTCTTGGGATCTCCAGTCATTTAGGTCGGGTTACCATCGTGCGTGATTCCACAATCTTTGGGCAATAGTCTCATTCTTTTAGAATCGTTAGGGACTTTCTTTCTGGTCGACCCTTTAGTCAAAGGATCTGCCAAATTGTCATCACTTCATATGTGATGTTCTCTAACAACAACACTGTGCATACAACTGTCATTTATTACCGTTGTAATATCGGTTCTGTCCTTCTTTCAATAGTCATCAAATTTTCATCACTATGTATGTGATTTTCTCTTACAGTATTGTACTTACGACGTCGTCTTTTACCGTTGTAATAACGGTTCTATACTTTTTGCAATAGCCGCGGTACTATCGCAATCGATTACACCACTAGCGTCGTTTTTTCCCTTATGGGGATCTCAAATAGCAGATTTCTTTAGTTCTCTGCTTCTTAACAAGCGGTGGCTAGTGCTATTATCTCAGTCTCTATAGTAGACTGAGTCAAAATAGTCTGTTTCTTGGTTTTCCAAGAGACAGCTTCTTTAGCGATGCTAAATATATAGCCACTGGTCCTTTAGAATCATCAGATAAAGTATTTCAGCCTGTATCAGAATATCCTTCAATTACAACTGAAAACTTTTCATAATGTAATCCAATGTTCATAGTTTATTATAGGTATCTCATAACCCTCTCATTAGCATGTTAATGCTCTATACTAGGTCTACTGAAAAACATGCATAATAATCTCACGACATAGGTAATGTCGGGTCTAGTACAATCAATGACATCCGAAAGCTGCCAATGATGCTCGCTTAAACATACTATCTTATACATTCACCAGTCACTACAAGAAAAACAGCATTTAGCAACGGAAAAATCTGCTTCTAATCGGTCGCTAAATTGGAATTAGCGACGGATTTCCTGCATGACACAGTGGTCGGTAAAAACCATGACGGTAATTATGTCAGATTTTGCGACGGAATTCAGCATGAGTTTTCCGACAGTTTTCCGTCATTCTACTGATTATATAATAAAAATAAAATTTTATTTATTATTTTAATTTTAATTTATTTACCGACTATTTACCGACGGATAAGTAATATATAATAAATTATTATTTATAAAAAGCGTTGGTAAACCCTTGCTAATTGCCAAGGAATTAGCGACGGAAATTAAATTGAAATAAACTTAACCTCACTTTTTTGTTGGTAATCCGTCGCTATTCCTCCTCTGATCTACCGATATATATATATATAGACACACACACACATATACACAATTATCGAACTAATATCAATCAACTATGAATATAGAAATAAATTGCATATCCAAAATAAACAAAGATAAGTTTGCAATTATGATTTATTTCTTCACTCGATACATTCAACTTCGATAACTACATATTGTCTTGAACTTTTTAATACATCCAAGCATACACTGATAATATACATTTAAGCAAAAGTAGTTTGATCGCTAATCACCTAACATTGCACTTAACATTACAAGAAACTGCTCTATTACCATTCAAAGAAGTTGTTCTTTAACTCGGGGTCATGCTTCTAAAAAAACAACAAGTGTAACAGCTCTTTCATTTTGTGCTTTTGTACCCCTATCATCATGTAAATATCCCAAGTCCTTGATGCATTTGTTTTATATCACCTATAAATAGGCAATATCATGTCAACTAAAGCTAAATTCACAATGAATTCACATAGCTGAATTCAGAATATATATAGTACACGTAAAAACCAGACCATGCATTCCTGCTTCATCTTTATTGTTTGACATGACTAAAAGAAAATACATACTCCTTAAATTTGTTCAATTCACACTTTAGTGGTAGCTCTATGCCATAAGCATGGTTTAAGCATATGCTTTCCCTACCTCATGTTTTTTTCTCAGACTATACAAGGTTCAACAGTGTAGCCATCGTTATAACTTCAATGGATTGCATCTTTACTGAAATGGTATGTAAAAGCTTATGTTTGACACTAACATATCCAAACAGGCATGTTTCACACAATGGTTCAGATGTCAGCCCCCTTTTTAGGTATTATATGCATGTATGTAAATTCGTAAATAAATACATATAGGATAAGGATCGGCTACACTATTTGCATTATAGATCACTATATTTTTTTAGTTATATGGTCGAAAGTATAAACAAATTCTGTATATATGTTCCTTATACTGTTCAAGATCACCCTTGCAAATTGAGATCATTTCAAAGTTTCTAATATATTTAAAATGCCAAATTAATTAATACTTACTGAATGTAACCATCAATTCGAAATGTAATTAAGAAAATCATGGGAATATTCAAACAAAATATTATTTCGGATGCAAAAATTACTTCACGACCTAGAAATAGCGGCGACAGCAACATCCCGCTCTTCTCCTATCTCCTCCACCTTCGCCTCCGATGCCTTCCCACCTCTTCCATCTCGCGCTCCTCCAAAACCCCCCGACCCACCACCTCCTTCCTCAGTAAATCCCTCCACTTCCTCAGCAAATCCCGCAAATCCTTTCTCCTCGTCAGATCCCGATCTGAGTGATTCGAATCTCCCATCTGCTAAGGCTGATTATGCAACCCTCTTCAATTCTCCACCTAGGAACGCAGATTTATACAAACCAATTGATTTCAACATACCGAGGAATGGTAAGAAGCAATTGGTTCCTGATCTCGTTAAACAGAAGGGCCTAAACTACTGGAATGATTTTTTGATTGGTTTCTTCCTTGATGGTACGCTATCTTATCACGCTGTTTCAAATTATTTGCGAACGCGTTGGAAGCTTATTGGGGATGTTGATATCAAAACCGATGGGTTTCATTTTTATTTTAAATTCTCCAATTCCTCTGATAGGGAGAAAATCCTTAGATCAGACCCAGTCTTCATACGTGGTAGGATGTTTATAATCTCAGTTTGGGATCCATCCATTGGTTGTGCCCAGTCTCAGGTTAAAAAGGTCCCTGTTTGGATCCAATTATACAATATTCCCATGGTGTTGTGGACCTTAATAGGCATCAATTGGCTTGTTAACCATATAGGGAGACTAATTTGTTATGATCTCAGTACTGAAAGACTTGATCGGTTCAGATATGCGAAGGCTTTGGTTGAAGTTTCAGCCGAATACGAGTTACCTAATATTATTGAGTTTGACGGTTTGGGAGAAAATTGTCCAAGTGTTAAGGTTAGGTATGACTGGAAACCAAGGATATGTGTACACTGTAAAGTATTTGGACATGATTCAATCAATTGTGAGTTGCATGCTAATAAAAATATGGATACTGTAGTTGATAAGAATTTAAGGCCTCAGCATTCAGAGGAGCACATTCACAGGCCTCACACTAATGCCCGAATAAATGCAAATCAGGACCAGTGGAATAATGTCTTCAATAAGTGGAAGAAGAATTGGAAAATGAAAGAAGTGCGAAATAATAAGGAAGGCGATAAAGATTCTGAGGTGCCAATGGTTAATGTTAATCCTTTTAGTGTACTAGAAACTGGTTTGCAGAGTAATGGCAATGAAGAGGGATCAAATACTCAAGAGCAGATTAATAGTGGAACACTTGACAGTGATGTTCGCAAGGAAGCGCAAGCTGATTTGCAAAGCTTTGGCAACGATGGGGGATCCAGCGCTCAAACGCAAACTAATAGTGGAGCACTTGATAGTGCTGTTGACATCCAAGAGCAAGTGATAGGAAACACAGGAGAAACACAAAATATTAAAGTTAATAATGGAGTGCAATTTGATGATGATGCACTGTTTGGCAGTCTCTTTGAAAGTGATACAAATATGACAAGTCATTCAGGTATGTCTTCACCTGACTTATCAAGCCCAAACATCTCTAGACCTTGTCCACTGTCTGTTGGACTTTCTACTCCTTCCTCTGCTGTTGAAAATAATAACCCCATGACACGCTCCGCAATGGCAACCTCCCGTTATGCACACTTGAAGCCTCCTCGGAATTTTATTCTTCCACCTCCAGTCTCTGGCTGTGGATTGACTTTTCCACGTGTAAGCATCCCTGCTAGTTCGCTACCGTCGTCTAAATCCAAGAAGCTTAAAGGAAAGTTCTGGGATGATACTGATTTAGATGATGGCATCGACTACAATCCAGAAGATGTGCTACCTCGCAACACGATGAAATCCTCTAAAAGACATACTAGGAAAAATCCTGGTCCTATGTTCGATCCTTGTCTACACTAACCTGTCGTTGTCAAAGTGAACTACTATTGGGAAATTGTCTCCTGATTTTGGTGGCAAGCTATTTGGTCTTTAAGCTAGGTAGAAGAACTTTTGTGTTCTCATCTAGACAAGTATAAAGTCAGAAATTTTTACTATTTTCTTTTAGTAAGTACAAGGCTAAAAATGTCAAGAGTCTGTATTGCATTAGTATGTCTATTGTTATTTTGTAACTCTTGAAGTGGTGAATAAAAACTTTCACTTGCCTTTCAAAAAAAAAATTTATTTTCAAGACGATCTCCAATACTATAAGAGCATGTCTACAGAGTTTGGTACTTTTTTGAGTTGTATAACTTTGAAAATGATTGAAATATAGCATATGTGTGTAGATGATCCATCCACACACAATCAGTGTGTATAAGCTTCTCAAAGTTAATGCGGAAATATAATATAGAAAACTGTTACATAGGTAGATAAGTTTCTCAAAGTTAACTGGTAAAATGTAATATTAATATTGTCATGTCTATGCATACAAATTCAGTTTTAGTACAACAAGCATGCAAGAATAATTGTTTATATGAAAGGGAAAAGAGATTGCTTTTGACTTTTTGTAACCATTTACTAAATAGTGGCTATGATATTAATTTGGAGAACGCTCAAAAGGGAATGAAACTTACGATCATTAACATCAACTGGCATTGCAATCTTATCCAAAACTGCAATTGCATCTTCAAGAGCTTTATTATATGCTACAAGGAAAATAAATACATATCATTTGGCAATACTTTGAAAAGAAAAAAGTGCTAAATTGCTGCTACGGTGACTGAATTACCTCGGCAAATAACTGTTGGGTGATAGTTCTTGTCAATGAAAGCTTCTGCAATATGAAGCATCTCTCCAGCTTAAAAGAAAAATTACTCAACACGTCAGTATTAGACAAATTGTTTTAATAACCGGTCTTAACAATATAAACCACTCAAATCATTAAACAACAGAAAAACAAAACAAGTGCTGAAAATATGTGCTCAAACATTGTTCACCCATATAAACCTGAAGTCAATCAAAACTTCGCAACAAATCATCCATGAGCAAGTCAAGCATTCAAACACTGTTCACCCATTAATTTGGTGCATCCGTTACACTCAACATACATTAAAGGTAGCAAACTCACCCTTCAATTTCTTAGCACTGAAAATATGTGTCCAGACAAATGTATAATGGATGACTGGGTCAAGCATCTATTCATTTAAACTAGCATGCTATTCATATTTATGTGTATTTTACTCAGAAATACTTTACTATTTTTTTAACAATAGTATTTAAGTATTTTATCACTGTGTAAGTATGATTAGAGATAAGTATAGACATAAGTATGTATCTACTTTCCCACACTGCCTATACTCACTCTTCCAACCCTATTTACACAGCAAATAGTGCCTAAATCTGTTTAACACTTTAATTCTAAACTGTATACCAAACAAACAGCCAAACAAACATACAAAATCACTCAACAAACATGTATACTTGTTTATAACAATCCTACAATAAACATATAAGTAAATCGGCTGCCTGTAAAAGGGCTTATTGCCAAATAAGAACAGTACACTCACATATGGTTTAATCTCGATTTCTATTTCTCAGATCTCGATTTCAGGGTTCGGGTTTCTCCTAGACTCGTTGCTCTCTCTCAATTCCGTCTTCATCTCGAATCCCTGCTTTATCTTTGAATCGAGACGCCGTATCTTGATTTTCCCCCAATTCGTTTTCCTAGTGTTCGGCCATTCTTAGTTCTATTTTGTGAACGAGAGAAAATGAATGAAACTGACGGCTTAGTTGTCTTTTTACTACATTATACCAGGGTACGACTAGGGTTTCAAATGCTAATTCCCTTTCTGCCCTTAGGGTTTTTATGTGGACCTTATTCAACACTTTGGCCTATTTGTATTAACACTTGAACCAATTTCAAGTTAACCAATATACAAACAAACATTTATATGTTCATATAAATTTTTATACATCAAATTTATCCATATACAAAGAATTATAATCTATTTATTCTTCATATAAATGAAGTTACTGATAAAATAGGGTTATTATAATTATCAAATCAATTCAAGATTATGTCAAATTTCGAAATATAAAAAATAATTATCAACTATAATTGTAAAATATAAGTATCAATTATAATTATCAACTGCAATTATTAAATACAATTATTTAAAATTAATTACTGAATACTAAATATAATTTCATAAGTATTAAATTATAATATTAATTATTAAATAATTATTATAATAAACTAATATTTTCATTATTTAGGGGAATAATTATAAAAGAACAATTTAAAATTTTGGGATTTAGCATAAAATATACTGGCATAATGACTGAGATTTGTGATGAAAGCAGTGGACTTAATTAAGAATTTAGTAATTAAATTGGTTATGAGCAAAGATTATTTTGTTAATTTTAAATAAGCAATGATTATAAGTTATTTATTATAGAACATAAATTAATATTTATTATTACTTATAAATCATTAATTAGAACAAATTAATTATTAATTATTGAACATGTTAATAATTATTAAAAAATAACATTAAAGTATATCTTAGAAAAATAATATAAACATCTCCTGCAAATTTGTTGGAATTCTGCTGCAAAATAGCTTCGACAAATATTCGTCGGTATTCTGCCTGAATTTGCAGCGGAAAATAGCGGCAGAAATTTTTTGTCAGTAATTTGATGCTGTTTGCAACGGCTTAGTGAGGGATGGCAGAAAACGACGGTAATAAATAAAAGAAAAAAAGTTGAAAATTTTAGAAACTATCCCTTGCAGATTACATGGAAATCCGCCGCTAATTAGCGACGGAATTTTCCACTACTAAAAATTTGTCGCTAATCTTGGTTTTTCTTGTAGTGAGTGTTCTTAAGTAACTTTACACTGGGGTCATATGGTGTACATGCAAGTTTACAGTCAAAGTAATCGTATTTCTTTAAAGTCTTCTCAATTTAATGAGATTGATCCAAAGAAAATCCCACTTTTTGCCTAGTAATTTTAATATCAGGGATTACACTCGCTTTACCTAGATCTTTCATATCAAAAATGGTACTTAATAAGGATTTGACTGAGTTTATGGCATGAATATTTGACCCAACGATGAGAAGGTCATCTACATAAAGACATATAATAGTGCAAATGTCATTCTCAGATTTGTAAAATGCATTTGTCACTTTCATTAACTTTAAAACTATAAGAAATGATTAAATTATCAAAAAAAAAAAATCATGCCATTGTTTAGGTGCTTGTTTTAAACCATATAATGATTTATCTAATTTGCATACTTTATGTTCTTGACCATGTACTACAAATCCTTCAAGCTGGTCCATATAAATTTCTTCTTCTAATTCACCGTTTAAAAATGTGGTTTTAACATCCATTTGGTGTATTAATAAATAACAAATAGAAGCAAGTGATATTAGTACCCGAATGAATGTAATTCTAGTTACAAGTAAAAAAAAATGTCGAAGAAATCTATATTTTCTCTCTGCTTAAAACCTTTAGCTACTAATTGTGCTTTATATTTATCAATAGTGCTATCAGGTTTTAATTTCTTTTTAAGCACCCATTTACAACCTATAGATTTACAACTAGAGAATAAATCTACCAAATGCCAAGTCTTATTGGATTCCAGAGAATCCATCTCATCATTTATATCCTCTTGCCAAAAAATCGGCATCTAAAGAAGATAAGGCCTGTTGGAGGTTTAAGGGATCCTCCTCTATGGTAAAAGCACAAAAATCCGAACCAAAATCTTTTACGGTTCTTGCTCTTTTACTTCTTCTAGGTTCAATTTCAGAACTTTTATTAAGTTCTATTCTGATAGGCATACTTGATGTGGCCCCACTATTCCTTAATTTAAAAGTAAATTTTGTTTCATAAAAATCGGCATCATTTGATTCAATTATATTATGTGCATTTAGGTCATAAAATCTGTATGCTTTGCTATTAATAGCATAGCCCATAAATACACATTCATATGCTCTACTTACCGATTTTATTCTCTTAGGGTCTGGAGTGCGAACATATGCTAAACAACGCCTAGTTCTAAAGTATGACACATTGGATTTATAATTCTTTAAAATTTCATAAGGTGAAATTTTATTCTTAGAATAGGAGATTCTATTCAAAATATAGCATGCAATCATTAAAATATCCCTCCACCAATGTTTTGCTGCACCAAAATTTAATAAAATGACAATTACTAATTCGGTAAAGGTCCTATTTTTTTTAGCTTTACCATTCATTTCAAGTGAATATGGTGCAGTTCTCTCATGTACTATACCATGTAATTTATAAAAAAAATCAGAGTAAACTAGATTCATATTCTGTTCCTCTATCACTATGAATTCTCTTAATTTTCTTATTACTCAATTTCAGTTTTTAATATTTCAAACATGTCAATTGCATCACAACTTTAAGAAACACCGTCTTTCTAATTGTAAGCTTTATTTTCACATTACCAGTCTCTACAGTTTTAGTGGTGTGGGGATCTCCCAACAACACTTTCTGATCATCAGCAGCCGTGTTTATTGTGAATATATCACGATCATAGCAGACATAGCGAGAAATACCAGTGTCTACCCACCAACCCACTGATCCACCATCAAAGTGAATCTCAGTAGTCGCAGCCGTTAAAGGCTTCTCAGTCAGGTTTGGCTGCGGTGCAGTGCTTAGCCTGTTCCGACATTGTCGTGCCATATGACCTGGTTTTCCATAGTTGTAATATAAAAACAACGGTCCAGTATCATTCTTTTTGGTTGGTTACTGCTATCCTTTATGGTTTCCTTGTGGATTCCCATTCTATTCTCAACTGACCGGCTATGGAGACTTACTATTGCTTGAGATGTTAATATGTTTGAAAATTTATATTTTTCTTATAGAAAAATATACGTAAACTCATAGACTAGCAAACATAGAATTCTATATAATTAGTGATAGGAACAAGTGTTATGCAAATAATACATATCATTTCATATGTATTGACCAATTATTTATGTTGGCCACTTCTTATCTTCCCCTAAAATATATTTGAATAAATCAAGAGATTTACGCATCATAATACAGTCTGAACAACGCAACTCATGCATTTCTACTTGCTCAACCTCGTGGTCATCACCTGAGTGTGTAATTACGTTTAACCATGTATTTGTGCTTCAGCATTCACAACCATTTTAATCAGGATCAACAAATCACATTACTGTATAAATTATCATACTTCAAAAGGCACATGGAGCAAAAGGAACGATAAATATTAAAACCATACCAGGCATTAAGTTGCAAGTAGGAAACAAGTTCTGAAGCTTTACTTCTCTTTTAATGATAAATCCTTGGGGCGTGAGTTTATCAGCAATCCCAGACTCCTCCACAAAAATATTTCCACTTTCTATCGCTTTCCTTCCCGTCATTTTTGCCTTCAAAGGCCAATCGAATGTTTTCCCAAATCTTCCCAAAATCTTTTCCTGCTTGAGTTTGTAAAATTGAGAAGAGGAATGATTTTATAAGAGGAAGAATACTTCTTTAATTCTCTTTATTTCAACTTCAATCTTCCTTTGCAATATTTTTCTTGCCTCACTTTTTCCTCTCTTACATTCTTAACCAAATGACAATAGGCTTTATATAGATAGCCTTACATGACCCTTCAACTTAAGAGACACACCAATTCACAATAGACACCACATTAAACTAAGAGACACATACTTATTTAATAGACACACTAACTTTCATAAGACTCTTAACATAAAGACACTTAGACTTACGAACCAACACTTAATACTAGACACATTGACTCATAAAAAGACATACCTCTTTATTTTTTTCTCATTCCCAATAGCAATTAAAGTTTACCCAACAAAACTCCCGCGTAAACTTAATTCCTTTATTCCTCCTAGGGTGTTTGTATACGTCACCGACGAAATCAGCATACGGAGGCGTCTCCTCCTTAGCAACATCTTTTTCAACATACTCCATGTACTCTTCCAATGTACTTACACCAATGCACATCAGCTGCCCTCTAGCTAACATTGGTTTGAACAAATTGGCAGCATCCCATTTTTCTCCTTGTCTCATATTATTTATTTTCCTTCTTATTTTCTCCATCTTGCTTTTCACAATACCGGAAACTTCAGTAATCTTTTGTTTGTTGTTTTCTTTTTACCTCCTCAATGACTTTTCCAACTTTGTTCTTCTCTTGGTCTACAACGCTCTCATCTGATTTTGCCTTTGGAGATTGGACCATCACCGAGTCCGCTATCTCAGATAATCGATGTTTTGCTTCCTCGTTAAGGCTCCCTTCTTCTTCATTTTCCATTAGTGCCTCCTCAACATTGCATGTAGCATTCTTGATTCCAGCCTCTTTCTTTTTTTCAGCAATTACTTCTTCTTAGTTGTTTCCCATTGTTAGCTCTTCAACACGATCTGTTTCTTTTGCTAGTACGCTCTCTTTGTCAGAATCATGTTCTTGAACTTTATTTTCTTCCCGTCCATTTTCATCAACACTATCATCTCCTTTCTCTTCTTCGACCTCCTCAAAATTTTCTTCCACTTCTTCCATTTCTTTAACCATCTCTTTCTCTACTTTTTCTTCCTTCTCTTCTACATCAGGTTCTTTGTCTTTAGCAGTTTTCTTTCCCATCAGCTCCGCTTTGAATCTTTCGATCGCTTCCTCATCATCTTCATCAACTTCCTCTTCATCTTCTCCTTTGTAATCCTTTGCATACACCTCTTTCAGTAAATTCCACGAATCTTTTGCTGTTTTTTCTCCATTAATATGACACCATGCTTCTTTGTCGACGTTCTCACTCAGCACCATAAGAGCTTGAAGATCTTTCCTTCTCAAGCTTGTAAAAGTTTCTCTCTCTTTCATCATCATGTTTTTTACATCTTTTGGCCACTCATAGCCACTCTCAACAATCTCTCATAGTCCATTAGAGATTAACTCGTCTTTCTTTCTACTACTCCACTTTTCAAAGTTTTCTTTTGTGAGAACGAACGATGAGAAGAATAAAAATACCATAGTTTCAACCAGGCTCTGATACCAATTTGTTTAATCGAAGAAGAGGAGAAAACAATATTAAATTTTTTCTTTGCTGGATTTCTTTCTTTCTTTATTGCTTTCACTTTCTCTACTTTTCACTTATCTTTTCCTCTTCTTTTTTTCTCTTTCTCTCTTTCCTCGCTCCCTCTCTTACAATACTCACTCTCACTTTTTCTCACTCATTCCCTCTTTTCTTTCTTTTTTTCACTTTCTCTCTTACATTCTTAGCCAAATGACAATAGGATTTATATAGATAGTCCTACATGACCCTTCAACTTAAGAGACACACCAATTCACAATAGACACCACATTAAACTAAGACACACATACTTATTTAATAGACACACTAACTTCCATAGGACTCTTAATATAAAGACACTTAGAATTACAAACCAACACTTACTTAATACTAGACACATTGACTCATAAAAAGACATGACTCTTTATTTTTTTCTCATTCCCAATAGCAATTAAAGTATACCCAACAGAGTCATCGATCAGATGTTTTTCAAATTCTAGTTGTTTCAATACCAACCGTATGCTATCCAAACGAAAATCACCAATATCTTTTCGGCGTAGACCTGGACTGGAAATGATCGGCCTTAGCAAGAATTTTGGTCAGAGGGACGCGGTTTTTAAGTCTGTAGGGAAAGGCCGAGCACTGATCGACAAAAACAACCCATGTAGCAATGAACAGCGTAACTCGCGAAGCCCTCAGGTTTCGGGTTGGTGACTGTCGTTCGGGACGCGCGACCTAGATTTGAGGAGGCACTTTTCCGATTTGCGCAGGGGAGCGAGCTTCTGGAGGTCGGAGGCAATCTTGTGACTTTGGTGATCGATGGAAGGCCTCGCTACTTTTTTTTTCGTCGATTTCGTGAAAATCAAATGAAGAAGTCGATGTTGCGCGATTCAGTAGGATTATCAAACTTGGTTACCAATGTTTCAGTCGTGAGAATAGGAGGCGAGCATCATCTTGTGGTTGAAGCCATTATTTCGAATATCGTCTTCAAATTGTTGGGAAACAATGGTTGAATCACGGACTTGGTCGCTCTCTTGAAGACGATTCGGCGATTTAGTCGGTGGTGCAAACCAGTTCGTACTTGTCGCCGCCGCCTCTGGGATAAAACAACCTTCTAAGAAAAAAAATTGATTTGCTTATATAACAAACCAGTTCAGTTATGCACTTTCGATTTAAATTTAACTGCTCGTTCTGATTTTGTTTTTGAAGAACTTTTAATGGTGGAGGAAGAAGAAGAGAGAGAAAGAATTAAAAAATTGTTTTTTTTTTGAGTAGTTCGGCAAAAAATAAACGTGGTAATACTTGGAGAAGAAGTCGGTTCAGATCTAAAAAAATGGATCTCAATTTTTTACCAAGTCAAATAAAAAAACTATTTTTTTTCTTTTTTCCATTTTCATATAGTGTAACGACCCAAACTTCCCAGTAAAGGAAAGCCCGGATTGTTTTGAGAACAACACACATCAGAACACAAAGAGAAGAACATTTTGTTGCTGTTACAATAATTACATCAGAGTACAAGAATATTCCAGAGTATGAATGAATAGTGCACATTTGATAAATACAATATCAGAGATTTAAATTACATTTAAATAGCAGCGGAAAAATAATACAAAATACAACTGAAAGAAATACACGGATACAGAGCCTTCCGAATATCGCTTCAGCTGTAGAACAGGATCCTGTGAATATAATATATGCAAAACCAAAACTACTAGTTGCCCGCGTGGAAAATAGGGGCACCCAGAGTTTAGGTTAAAAGAATAAACTCCAGGTCAGTCGTGGGACTGGTATGAGAACTCAAAAACAGTTATTTGGTATTGGTATTGGTTTTCCAAGAGACAGCTTCTTCATCGATGCTAAATATATAGCCACTGGTTCTTTAGAATCATCAGATAAAGTATTTCAGTCTGTATCAGAATATCCTTCAAGTATAACTGAAAACTTTTCATAATGTAATCAAAGGTTCATAGTTTATTATACGTATCTCATAACCCTCTCATTAGCATGTTAATGCTCTATACTAGGTCTACTGAAAAACATGCATGATAATCCCACATAGGATTTTATCTTATGGATTGTTGAAAGCACATAGATTTCCGTTAAGATCTTGAAGAAATTGGCATTATTGGTATTAACGGATTGGAATCCTCTGGAGCCATTTTTGGTTGGCTTCTTGTAACCAACCAATCAGAACTTTTGATTTTAATTTTTTGCATTTAAACCCTTAAACATATTTAAGTTTAAGTGCGAAAACTTTGAAATCGGAGGGCTAATTGATTAGGTCTAGGGGACCAACCAAAAAGGAGTCTAGGTGATTTCATCATATCCTTAACATTTCATGACTAAATCTCATGCACCCAGATTTGCATGGTCTCATGAGCCAAACAATTCTGATTTCTTAATTTTGATGTGACCCACCTAAAATTAGAGGACAAAATGTGTTTGGTCCACTGAACCATGCAAATCTAGGTGCTCAGGTCGGCTTTAGAAACGCAATTTCCTTGGCAGTGGGCCACAATGTATTAGTTCTGTGTTTACAGCGCGTCCTTGCTATTCTGGGGTTGAGAAACAAGTTTGGATATTGCATTTGAGATAAATTAGTGATGTTTGCTTATATCTAACGGGGACCGTGACATGGTTGCATATCTACCTGTCTTATCCAGATTCATTGTCTTAATGAACAATCGTTGACTCGTGTCAGTAAGCGAAACACAGTTTCGTGTGTCGATAAAAGTCTTTTCTACACGGAATTTTTTGTTGGAAAATGAATGAGCAACGAAAGAGAAAAGTGGGAAGAAGAAGAGATAGGGGTAGCAACATTTAAAGTCCCACATCATAGAAATATTAGCACAATCTCTCCTTATATATTAGAAGCCAAATAGGCTTATGTAAAATAAAAAAGAGAGGGATGATAAAAGGATGTGGACTTGGCCATATTAAATATATTAAAAAGTCAAAGATAAGGGCCTTGGGCCTTGGGGCTCTTGGGGTCTCCTGATTGGATATGGCCGACGTTGCTGATTGGGCTAGTGCACTGACATGAGAATATTTTTTCCTCAGAATTTTAAAAGGTGTGTCTGTTCAGTCCAGAATTCGAAAGGAATGTCTGTTAACTGAACGAATACAACCATTTGAATTCTCAGCATATGCATATTAATAACAGAGCGGTTAAAGGGTCGCAACCTTTCCTATTCTGACGGTTACTGATGCATGCGAACAGGCACTCCTCCTTGCCTATATATACACTGCCCAAAACAAAGACAGAATTTACTTTTTTCTGCTGCATTATTCCTTCTTCTTCAACGTAATTCTCTGATCTTGTTTCTATAACCAACTTCAGTTCGTCCGAGCTCCGTTTGCTGGCACTAAGCTACGGAGTTGGTCCGTTTTATCCTGGGAAACAAATTGCAACTACGTCGATTGGTGTATACGACGACAATATTGTTTCAAGGAAACAGAAAAGTTCTGGACTCGGACATTATTTAAACAGAATACTTTCTGTTTATCTTTGATTTTATGCACAAATCGGTTACGCTTTCTATGATTATTGTAAACATAGTTTGACGTGACAATTGTGACATAATTGATTAACAGTGATTGTTGTTGCTGTCTGTTTGTAATACAATTGTGTAATTGCAAAAGTTCTAACATTTTTGTGATTTGCCTCACTTTTGTCATTTCAATTTAGCAACGATGTGGTTGAAGAAAATCCAGCCACATCATCATAAACGATTGAAGGTCGATTTAATCATAAATTTAAATCAACCGTTTTTAGGTCACAGAATGCATGGACAAATTTTCATGTGTGGCTATTTCCGGTGCTTCATCCACTTTTATTTCTTTATATGACAAATCTTCTCAAGGCAACCGTTGCCTTTCATTGATTTCCCCAAGTAATTTAATCAAACTTTCCAGATATCACTTTACTGAAGAGTGCTTACTTGTAAAGAGCGGGCCTAAATACGCTGGATCATGTGTTATTTAAAAGTTGCTAACATTAACAGTACTGTATAGAATACTAAAAGCCATATATAGTCTTGTACCATAGAAACAAAATTCAACTAAAGAAAATAATTAAAGGAATCGATATAAGATGTCCCAAATACATGATAATACATGCGTTTATGTGTTTTCTTTCCTTTTGAAAGAAAAGTTATTGATTATCAAAGCTTACGTAGACTCTGTAGAAGGTATGATACTTCAGATCCAATTGGTGTATGTTATAATTTTAAACTGAATGCCATCATCCAAAATTCAAATCATTTATAGACTGTGATCACTGATCAGGACAGCTTAGTTTAGACATGGGCGATCAATGAATTCATGGTTAGCTATATATGGATCTATCATCGAAATTTATTATAAATTCAGAAGGTACGTGAATAAAACAATAAGAATGGGTGGGGAACACAAATCCGATAAGTCAAATGCTTTCTTCATAGCCTGACTTGGATTCAACGTGAGAATACATTGAAAACCATACATGTGCTCAAATTAATCGCGTTTCCACTAGCTGTTGTTATGGGTTCTGTTAGGTACTTATTAAGACTGCATATATACACATCATAGGGAATAATAAAAGGTTATAAAAATAGTGAGAAAGTGGCAAGAGGTAGCATGTCATTGATGCCAACCCTTGAAGATCTATAGAAGTTGAAATATAGTAGATTCGGTGAAATGACGATTAATCATAGAATCCATCATTTAAATACAAGTGCAAACTAATGATGGGGATATAAAGTGGAATCTGAGTCATGTTAACCAAACTTTGTCATTAACTTTCGGTGTTATAGTGTACACTCAACCTTAATCATCATGGTGATTTTGTAGAGTATTTCTTTTCATGATAATATCGTTATCAATGTTTTTCACTCCACGTCTTTTTTTTTTTTTTTTTCTTTTTTTTTTTTTTTTTTTTTTTTTTTTTTTAGTCTGAACGGTTTAGCAGTGTGAAGATCCAATGCTCAATTCATAGTATATGCGTTTCAGGCCTTGTTTTTGGACTAGGCGAGCTAGGCCGCCGAATAGGGCAACCCCAAGGGCATCAGCGAGGAGGAGCTGCAGACAAATAATTATATACTTTAAAAATATTAACGCTAACAGCTAATGAAAGAAGTTGCAGCTCAGTTGGTTCTGATCTTGTTTAATTATAAGGTATCAGTTTTGATTCCAGGAAGAGCAATGGAATTTTCCCCTGATTTTTTAGCCATGCACTGCTGATCTTTCTCCATTTTCTTACCTGCATGCCTAGGCCAACCCACGGCTAAAGCCGGCCCTGATGCGTTTATAACCGGTTCAGCAATGCATCAGACTGACATCAAGTATAACTTACAAAAGTCGTTTGAATATTAGACCGTGTAGGAATTAGAAACGTAGGGTTCAAAAAGATGGTTCAGATACCAACAAATGCACCAAAATATCTTATGTTTATAATGGTGATTTTTACCTAAAAATGGAGAGGTATTCCACGGGATCAATTCTTTAATATCCAATTCGGATGTTCCCGTGTGTCCGACAAATCACAACCACATATATTATTAATAATATAATGAACGGGTCCTACAATCCACTTAAAACCATTAGATTTTGTGCAAATTAGTGGCTAAGATTGTTCCGACACATGAGAACACCCAATTTGAATATAGAACAATTCATCCCGTAAATTAAATTTTGAATAGAATTGTATAATTCTTGAACTGTTGTATGAAACTGTAATGAAGAGTTTGTAAAAAATTTATTGAATGAATTAAGAGTACAGGCACACCAAATATATATGTGCGGTGCAAGGATTCAACAGAAAGAGTAAAAATAATTTGCGGCTGGACTTTTGTAGGCCCATTTATGTAACGGCCCATACATGAAACGTTGTAAGCTTGATAGGTTGAGATAACCTCTGCATTTCTCTCAGCCGACTTTATATTTTCAATACCCCCTCTCAAATCTAGGGTTAGGGTACCGATGCGACGATTTGCTCTGGAGAAGATAAAGTCGGTGATTTTGGGCTTGTTCCATCGATAGCTAGTCTTCTTCTTGCTACATGCTGCGAGATTGAACTGGTTCGCTTCTGATTGTCGTCCAGTAGTTTTTGGGTTTGTGAGCTGTTCGAATTGGAGTTTCGCCGTTTAGATCCGGAGCTTGACTCTTTGATTAGTGATGGATTTGACCGATTTGAAGTGCTAGCTGGAACTTGGTGGACGATTGACTTCTGGACCTTCGGTTCATCACGTAATCGAGTGTAGTTCTTCGCCGACAGTGCATTGGTGAGGATATCGGCCTTCTGATGATAAGACGGTATGAAATTAACCTGTAGTTTTCCATCTCTTACGTATTCTCTTACGAAATAAATATCTATTTCGATATGTTTGGTTCTGACATGCTGAATTGGGTTAGATGACATGTAAATAGAGCTTTGATTGTCGTACCATATAATTGCTTTGGCATTATTTAGGACATTTAGCTCCTTAAGTATATATTGTAGCCAAACTATTTTAGCAGTGGCACTTGCGATGCTTCTGTATTCAGCTTCAGCGCTTGATTTTGACATGGTAGATTGCTTTTTTAAACTCCATGAAATAGGGTTTTCTCCCACAAAAATGCAGTATTCAGTGATTGATTTTCTGTCATCTGGGTCTATGGCCCAATCTGAGTCTATGTACCTTGTAATGTCTAGCTGTTTCCCCCTCTGAATGTAAGCCCATAGTCTACAGTTCCTTTTAGATATCGTAATATCCTCTTCACTGCTTTCCAATGCTCTTTCTTTGGTTCCTATAGAAATTGAGAAACCTTATTAACACTAAACGCAATGTCTGGATGTTTTATGGTTGCATACTAAAGTGCTCCCACAACACTTCTGTACTATTTAACATTATTCATGGCTTCTCCCCTGTTTTTGGAGTAGTGCTGATTTGTGATCATTGGGGTTGGTTGAGCTTTAGCCTCCATCATATTAGTTTTAATCAGTAATTCTGTTATATACTTCTTCTGGCATAAAATCATCTCTGTTTTAGTTCTTCTAAGCACATTTATTCCCAAAAAATATGTTACTTCACCAAGGTCTTTGATGGAAAATTCCTTGTTTAAATATTGAGTTAATAACTTTACTTCAGCCATGTCATTTCTTGTTATAATAAGGTCGTCAACATATACCAGAACATATATGGTAATATTATTGTAAATTTTAAAGAAGAGAGAGTTGACTGATTTGGCATATTGATAATCCAAATTGGCTAGTGCAGACTTTAGTCTTTCAAACCAAACCCTTGGGGACTGCTTTAAACCATATATTGACTTTTTGAGCTTGCATACGTGTCCTGGTTCTTTGATATATCCCTGTGGTTGCATCATGTAAATTTCCTCCTGTAACACTCCATTTAAAAAAGCATTATTCACATCGAGATGAATTATATTCCAATGATTATTTAATGCAATAGTAAATATTAATCTAATTGTTGCTGGTTTGATCACTGGTGAAAAAGTTTCATTGTAATCAGACCCATATTCTTGAGTATAACCTTTAGCAACTAGCCTTGTTTTATGTCTGTTTACAGTGTCATCAGGATTCCTTTTAATTCTATATGTCCATTTGCAACCGATCAGGTTTTTATCTTGTAGCTTCTTGACTAATTCCCATGTTTTATTGTTGATGAGTGCATTGTACTCATCATCCATTGCAGTTTTCCACTGTTTGGACTTGACTGCTTGTTCAAAGGTGCATGGCTCATCATCACTGGCTGTTGCGAAGTAGATCTTTGGCTTGAATATTCCACTCTTGGACCTAGTTATCATTGGATGTCCAGCTACTCCAGGTGGATCGGGTGATTGTTGATCATGATTGTTCCCTTCTTCAGGTGTTATGTTGTTTGATTCTTCAGCTCTGGTTGTATTATCCTGGTTGCTTTCATTTTGATCATAACTGTCTTCATTTTCTTCTTGTACAGGACTGGCGAGGCTGGATGGTTCATCATTGTTGGTATTATGTTGATTATCAGTCATATTATCAGTAATACGAGCATCAACAGCCGCCTATTTGTAAGGGAAGTTACAGTTTCCACATATTTGGAATTTCAGGTATATCTGTTTTATCACTATAGACTTTGTTTGTTGTTTTGATGCTACTGTTGCTATAAGGAAAGACGTTTTCATTAAATATCACGTGTCTGCTGATGAAAATCCTTCCCTTTTCATCAATGCATCTGTAGCCTTTTTGTCTAACAGCATAACCTAAGAAGGTACAAGCTCTAGACCTGAATTGTAACTTGTTTGAGTTGTATGGTCTAGTATAGGGAAAGCATAAGCACCCAAAAGTTTTTAGACTAGAGTAGTCTGGTTTAACCTTGTATAAAATTTCTAATGGGCTGATGTCATTCAACACTCTTGTTGGCATTCTATTGATCAAATAAACTGCAGTGTTGAATGACTCTGACCAAAACTTAATTGGTATAGAGGCATGTGCAAGTAAAGTTTAGCCAGTTTTGACTGTATGTTTATGCTTTCTTTCAACTAAACCATTCTGCTTTGAAGTGTGGGGACAAGTAATCCTATGAATAATTCGTTTGTCCTTGAAGTAATCATCTAAAGTTTTGAATTCAGACCCACCATCTGACTGTATGACTTTAACCTTAGTATTAAATTGATTTTCAATCATATTCATAAATCTGATGGTGGTGTCATGAGTATCAGACTTTTGATTTCAAAAAATATATCCATGTGTATCTTGTGTGTGCATCTACAAATGATATGTAATATTTGTAGCCACAATCAGTACTTATTGGGGCATGTCCCCACAAATCACATGCCACAAGGTCAAATGGATTAGAGTACTTAGTTAATGAGTCATTAAATGGTAGCTTATGATTTTTACCCAATTGTCAATATGTACAAAAATAAGGCATAGAAACGTCATTACAAACAATATTGTTCCTACTGAATATACTTTTCATTACTTTTACACTAGGATGACCTAATTTAAGGTGCCATATATAAAATGCAGTTGTGTTATTACAACTGTCTTGCATCACAGAATTGTAACATGAGTTCTGAACTGCAGGATTTTCTATTGTGTTAATTATGAACTTGTATAATCAATTTATGGAATCACCCTACAGTAAAATTTCATTAGTCAGAATGACCCTAACGAGACAGTGTTTAGGAAAAAATGTAACAACCCGGAAAATCAGGACCAATTTAAAAATTTTATTTTAACAAATTTTAATGAAAAATGCGTCAGAATTTAAAATTTTCAATTTTTTTATTAAACTATTGAATGACTTTGTATATAAATTTTATGATTAATAAATGATTTCAAATTTGTTTCTAATAAACAATTATTTGTAATTAGATATGAAATTCTTCTATAATTGTGAAATAAGAAATGTGCGCTGCTTTGTTCACATTAATATAATTTATTTCATTATATTAGAATTTAAAACGAACAACGTTGCTTATACGCGGTACGCGTTCGTTAAAATATAAAAAGGAAGAATTCTAGTAATACTACAGGCATCAATAGAAATATTTTCAAATGACAAAAGTGAGACAACGTTAACGCTAAAAGTTCATTTATTATATTTTCTTACAGAATTGGAAACGTTAGCTAAATGTATGTCTAAAATCTCTAAGCGCTTAACTGATTATTTCAACATCAAATGAAATACTTTGAATTCCATTTATGCATTAAGTATTAAATCATCACTTCCATATCAGAAACATAAGAACAACAATAATAATACATGTTGCATGCGTTTTTTTTTTCATGCCCTTTTGTTTCTTTTGATATCTCTCTTTTGCAAACGATTATAAAAAAAAATGTTTTAATATGAAGCTTGCGAGGATTAGGGAAGGACAAAAATTAGAAAGAAATTTTGAGAGAATAATCAACTGTGAATATACGTGAGAATAAAAGATGAAGGGAAACGTTAGGTAAATTAAACAGATTGTTATAAATGGATACAAGTCTTATATGGTAAACACTAATGGCCTAAATGAAAATTGGGCAAAAGAAAAGAATGGTTTAAATTTAGAAAATAATGAACATGTAAGGGAAACATTAATATTAAGAAAGTACGTTGAGCATAAAAAGGTAATCAATGTTTGCACCAACAAAATCAATCGCATGAATTAAGATTATCTTTCCAGAATAAAATAAATATGCCATATTTTATCCTTTTTTTAAAATACAAGAAAGAAAAGATAAGATAAACACCCATTAAATTAAATATTATTTAATATATATATAACCTAAGGTATATATATACGGTATAGAATACGAAACCCTAAACACCTTCTTCCAGCCGCCTTCCTTATGAATCAATGGCCGAACTCCTTCGAACTTAATCCCTTATTTTTTTCCTTAAATGTCTTGAATTAAAACAAATCTCTAACCACAAATTGAAGAACACTTCGAGATCTTGCTAACCAACGGTGATGATCGACGATGGGGGTTTCTGGTGGCCGGAATTGGGTGGAAAGGCGGCGCATTGGGGGCGGATTTCTGGGCGGTGGTGAGGTGCGAGCTGGGGGTCCTTCTGGGCGATGGATGGTGGCTCGATGGTGGTCAGTGTGGTGGTCTCGGATCAAGGTCTGATGCCTCGTACGACGTGCGCAAGTGAGGAGTTGGCGGTCGATATGGGTTTCAATGTACAACAGAAAGGAACGAAGAAGAAAGGGGTTAACTCCCTTAACCAATGCAATTAATCCTTAATTAATTATTTAATTATTTCATCTTTTGAAATCAAAGGTTTATAATGCAATAACTTCTTCAAACAGAAACGAAATCGAACAAAACAAAGTTCGTTGACCTCGTAAGGGCTTCGCTATGAAACAATCCAGAACTGAAATGGAGCAAATCATGATTTGAGGGAAATTCCAATCTGAACTGATCTGAATGGAAAGCTATTTGTGAGATTTCTATTTTATGATTCAAATTAATTATTTACTGAAATGTAAAATTTATATTTATTTCATAAAGTTCATGTGATATTGTATATCTTTATTGAAATGTTGGTTGTGTTGTGATGTGGCTAGAATTGAAATTTTGGTATGTTTGACTTTGGTTATAATAATGAAAATGAATTGTGATTGTGGTGGAAATATATTTTAGTATTATGAATATTTTTTTTTATGTTTTAAAATGTAAAACATGAATACATTGGAAACTACATTTAAATGTAAAGTATGTTAATAAAATAGTTCGTGTTAGAAAACTTGTTTTACATTAAAATTATATTTTAATGTATTGAATATACATAAACATTTGTTCGTGTTTAGATAATAAGTTTTTACATTAAAATTATAATGTAATGTATTGAATATACATAAACAGTTGTTCGTGTTTAGAAAATAAGTTTTTACATTAAAATTATAATTTAATGTATTGAATATACATAAACATTTGTTCGTGTTTAGAAAATAAGTTTTACATCAAAATTATATTTTAATGTATTGAATGTACATAAATATTTGTTCGCATTTAGAAAACAAGTTTCACGTTAAATTATATTTTAATGTTAAGAATGTACATAAGAATTTGTTCATATTAGGAAAACACGTTTCACATTAAATTCACATTTTAATGATTATGAAGATAAACAAATTTTGTCATAGGAAACATCATTACAAAAACTTTATTTTCAGTGTAATGAATAGATTTACAAAATTGTACATGTTATGAGATGAAACATGTTTTTACATTAAACTTTATTTTTAATCAAATGCAACATTTTAAAATAAAATTGTGACTTTTCTATGTACTCTTACATTACATTTAAAATGTGAAATTTTAAATGTAAACATGTTTTTATTTAAAACATGACTTTTTCTATATTCTGTTCATGATATTTAAAATATGATTTTTAAATGAAAACATGTTTTTACATAACATGTTTTTATTTAAATGACATGTTAATTATAACCTTAAACAAATGACTAGTTTACTTCTAGATAAACACTTTTAACGAAAGCGATGTTTTAATTCTAACTAAGCATTTTGACGAAAGTGTTCTTTTATTCTAATACTAACGTTTATGAAAAAAAAATGTTCTTTTCATATGTTGCATTAAACTAGAGTTTTTAATGTTACTATGTTTTACATTTTAAAACATGAACAAATTTTGTTAAACCATTCATTATATTAAATATACGTTTTAATGTAAACATGTTTTATAAATTTAAAACATGGAGAATTTATATTATTCTACTCTTTTTGTTAAATGACACATTGAAACCTAGTCTCTTTATTTCATTTTTTTTATTTTAAAACAAGTGGCGACAAAAAGACATTCTTTTTGTTTTAATCTATTTTATGGTAACAAATGACAATAAAAATACATGTTTTATAATGATCCTTTTACGTTGAAATATGAATTCCAATGTGAAAATAATTTAACATGACAATGATTCTTTTTAATGTCTTATTAACATTAAAAATGTAAAGTTAATGTGTGTACATTTTTATTTAGAAATGATCATCTTATTAAAAATGAAGTTTAATGTAAAAACATGTTTCATCTCATAACATGTACAGTTTTGTAAATCTATCGATTACACTGAAAATAAAGTTTTTGTAATGATGTTTCCTATGACAAAATTTGTTTACCTTCATAATCATTAAAATGTGAATAATGTGAAACGTGTTTTCCTAATATGAACAAATTCTTATGTACATTCTTAACATTAAAATATAATTTAACGTGAAACTTGTTTTCTAAATGCGAACAAATATTTTTGTACATTCAAGACATTAAAATATAATTTTAATGTAAAACTTATTTTCTAAACATGAACAAATGTTTATGTATATTCAATACATTAAATTATAATTTTAATGTAAAAACTTATTTTCTAAACATGAACAAATGTTTATGTATATTCAATACATTAAATTATAATTTTAATGTAAAAACTTATTTTCTAAACACGAACAAATGTTTATGTATATTCAATACATTAAAATATAATTTTAATGTAAAACAAGTTTTCTAAAATGAACTATTTTATAAACATACTTTACATTTAAATGTGGTTTTCAATGTATTCATGTTTTACATATTAAAACATAAACAAATTTATTCATAACACTAAAATATATTTCCACCACAATCACAATTCATTTTCATTATTATAACCAAAGTCAAACATACCAAAATTTCAATTCAAGCCACATCACAACACAACCAAGATTTCAATAAAGATATACAACATCACATGAACTTTATGAAATAAATATAAATTTCACATTTTAGTAAATAATTAATTTGAATCGTAAAATAGATATCTCCCAAATAGCTTTCCATTCAGATCAGTTCATATTGGAATTTCCCTCAAATCATGATTTGCTCCATTTCAGTTATGGACTATTTCATAGGAAGCCCTTGTCCATACGAGTTCAACGAACTTTGTTTCGTTCGATTTCGTTTCTGTTTGAAGAAGTTATTGTATTATAAACATTTGATTTCAAAAAATGAAATAATTAAATAATTAATTAAGGATTAATTTCATTGGTTAAGGGACTTAACCCCTTTCTTCTTCGTTCCTTTCTGTTGTACATTGAAACCCATATCGACCGCCAACTCCTCACTTGCGCACGCCGTACGAGGCATCAGACCTCGATCCGAGACCACCATACTGACCACCATCGAGCCACCATCCATCGCCCAGAAGGACCCCAAGCTCGCACCTCACCACCGCCCAGAAATCCGCCCCCAATGCGCCGCCTTTCCACCCAATTCCGGCCACCAGCAACCCCCATCGTCGATCATCACCGTTGGTTAGCAAGATCTCGAAGTGTTCTTCAATTTGTGGTTAGAGATTTGTTTTAATTCAAGACATTTAGGGAAAAAAAATAAGGGATTAAGTTCGAAGGAGTTCGGCCATTGATTCATAAGGAAGGCGGCTGGAAGAAGGTGTTTAGGGTTTCGTATTCTATACCGTATATATATACCTTAGGTTATATATATATATATATTAAATAATATTTAATTTAATGGGTGTTTATCTTATCTTTTCTTTCTTGTATTTAAAAAAAAGGATAAAATATGGCATATTTATTTTATTCTGCAAAGATAGTCTTAATTCATGCGATCGATTTTTTTGGTGCAAACATTGATTACCTTTTTATGTTCAACGTACCTTTCTTAATATTAATGTTTCCCTTACATGTTCATTATTTTATAAATTTAAACCATTCTTTTCTTTTGCCCAATATTCATTTAGGCCATTAGTGTTTACCATATAAGATTTGTATCCATTTATAACAATCTGTTTAATTTACCTAACGTTTCCATTCATCTTTTATTCTCACGTATATTCACAGTTGATTATTCTCTCAAAATTTCTTTCTAATTTTTGTCCTTCCCTAATCCTCGCAAGCTTCATATTAAAACATGTTTTTTGTAATCGTTTGCAAAAGAGAGATATCAAAAGAAACAAAAGGACATGAAAAAAAAAACGCATGCAACATGTATTATCATTGTTGTCCTTATGTTTCTGATATGGAAGTGATGATTCAATACTTAATGCATAAATGGAATTCAAAGTATTTCATTTGATGTTGAAATAGGTCAGTTAAGTGCTTAGAGATTTTAGACATACATTTAGCTAACGTTTCCAATTATATAAGAAAATATAATAAATGAACTTTTAGCGTTAATGTTGTCCCACTTTTGTCATTTGAAAATATTTCTGTTGATGCCTGTAGTATTACTAGAATTCTTCCTTTTTATATTTTAACGAACGCGTACTGCGTATAAGCAACGTTGTTCGTTTTAAATTCTAATATTATGAAATAAATTATATTAATGTGAACAAAGCAGCGCACGTTTCTTATTTCACAATTATAGAAGAATTTCATATCTAATTACAAATAATTGTTTATTAGAAACAAATTTGAAATCATTCATTAATCATAAAATTTATATACAAAGTCATTCAATAGTTTAATAAAAAAATGAAAATTTTAAATTCTGACGCATTTTTCATTAAAATTTGTTAAAATAAAAATTTTAATTGGTCCTGATTTTCCGGGTTGTTACAATCTCCCCCACTTTAAAATATTTTCGTCCTCGAAAAGGAACGAAGCTAAAAGTTGTTTAATTAGCTAACTTAATTAAAAATTTATTTATTGGTTTCAATAATTTTATTAGTTAATCCAATAATCAAACATCACAACCAGCAATCAATTAGATGATTAACTTTTCGAATATATATAACTTTTACATATATAGTCAAAAATCATATTTTTAGTGCAAATCACAACAATGTGTTCTAACTAAGTTTTGGTTCTCATACCAGTCGATTGGAAATATATAGACCTCTCACTCCGAACTCGAACATAAACACTGATGATGATGCCTCATCATCAGAATCATCTCCGGGCTATTAGAGTGTGACTCTATATCTATCTAATATATTGGAGCTTCTTATACACGCTTGCAAGGCGTATATTAAATACTCTATATACTCGATTGTCCAAATCTAAAATATAATAATATCTCAAATACGTATTTTAAGATAAATTTTCAGAACTAAATTTATTACCGCTTTTATTTATTTTTAAAAACAACACTCTTCGGAGTCATTCTAGGATAATACTGATCCCATCTCTAATGAGTATTCTTATTGGATATTACTAATCCAATCTCTGATGAGTCTTTGTTCAGTTCTAACGAGTTGTACCCCAAAGATTTGAGCTAACCTGAGCTCGGATACCAATTGTATTAAAATGTCATTTAGTTAAGAATAGTTAATTAGAATAAAAATATCATTTATGTTAGCATTCAAAGAACGACATTTATGTTAGAATTAAAAGAACATTTATGTTAGAAATAAACATTTATGTTGGAATTCAAAAATATGTTACACTGCCATTAACAAGTTTCCTGACTTGTTTATGTTGATTGGGACGATAATTTTTACACATCGCCCAAGTGCACAAATAATTTATTTAATTATTTGTTATATGTTATGTATTGGTTGAAAACCCCACATGGGTCTTGGGATGATATTCACGCATCTCCCTTATGATTAGTTTTAAGCGTTATTTATTTGACGCTTATACAGTATTAATATTCACTTTGGATGTTATTAATGATTTTTATCATTAGTGTAGAATACATTGCGGTGTTTGAAATCCATATAATTAAATTATATGGTAATTGTTGGGTCCCATTCCAATTTTGAATTAAAAGAATATTTTAATATAATATTCAGTTAAAAGAAATCAAATAATGGTTTTGATCTTTTAAAGTTCAAAAGATTTTATTATATGGGTTAAAAAGTCACAATGAAAAGGGTTGAGTTAAAAATACGAAACGGGTCATGACACGAGGTTAAGCCCAACTTATGGGATAAGTCTGCCCAGAACCAACCGACATATCCAGCATCCATAAGTCACAGGCTTAATGTGGGAGGTCTGGCCTAGTATAAAATACAAATGAATAAGAAATTGAATTGGCCTATTTAATCTGTTTTAAATAGAAACGCCGTTTTAAACCAAACGTGTTTACCGATTTAATGTATTCATTTTAAAATGAATATTAAAAAGAAGTGATTTGTAAACTTAATATTTTAGAAATATTAATACTTTTAAATATGATAAGAAAATAAAACATACAATTTAGACTTTAAATTGAAATAAATTAAAACTGTTTTAAGGCGAATTTATAAATATTTTATAAAGTACGTTTTAAATAGAAATCGACGATATAATATATATTAAATATATATATATATATTTATTTAATGGCCTGAATAGAACGCACCGCGCAGCGACCGTTCGTGAATTTTGACCATTAACTTTAAATGGATGTAACGGGAGATCCGACCGTCAGATTCTCCTAAAACTGGAACTGTTGGGTTCGTATCGAAAAGAGCTTTTCAATGAATATAAGAGTTTTAAAATCTAATAGTTGGATTTGGAATTATGTCCAAATAAAATTTAGAAAAGGTCGCTTTGGATGCAGTTCGGTGGACGTTATTGGAAACCGACTGTACGAGCGAAAATAAAATTATTAAAAATACGGATATATTTTGTAAAATCATAATAAATTATTAAAGGGAATTTAGATGAAAATTTCCAATAGTGAAGAGATAAAAATATATTTTATCGATATGAACTAGTTATTAACTAGAACAAATCTAATAATTAAGATTTAATAAAGTTTTCCAATAAGCTAATATTTACTTGGAATTAAATAGAATAAATTGGATTTTTGGGTTGTCGTGAATGGTGTCTTGAATAACACTGTTCTTAACCCCAGTTGAGAAAAGAATAAATCTTTTAATTAAGATTTTTAGAGTTTCAATCAAATTTGATAATTGGAATAAAATGAAATGTAAATTGGATTTATCGTGAACAGTGTTTTAAACGACACTTGTTCTTTAACCCAGTTTGCAGTGGAATATAATTTGGGATTTATGAATCTTTTATTAAGATTTAAAATGGAATATTTTCCAAGAGTAAAGTTTTCCAATTTAATATATTAAATTGGGATTGAATGGAATTTGATTTAATAATATTCGAGATGAGGTTCTGTAAAAGAAGGCCGTTAATATATATGGAATTTAAAAGGCTTTTCCGTTATTCCATTTATATTAATAGCCCGATACAGAAATTCATATCGATTATACATTGGTCTGATTTCTATGAAAATCCCCTATTTAATGGAGATGAATTTGAGTTTATCGTGAACAATGTTTTAAATGACATTAGTTCTTTAACTCAAATAAGGATAAGATTAATTTCTTAAAATTAAATAATCATTAAATAATGATTTTGATATTTAAAACCAAATTGGAGTTTTTAATAAATCTTTAAAAGAAAAGATTTAAGAATAAAATTAAAGGATTTATCTTTGATAGAATAATACGAATATTTTATTAGAAGAATATTCTGAATTGGAATGTGGCTTTGGATGTGTTTTTATAGTACTTGATTTTTATAATAAAATACGTGAGTTATTCGGGAAGACAGGGTTTAACCCATTCCGAATAATTACTACGACGATGACCCAGAGCATAAGCTAGTAAATGGATGCGGGTCTGGCATTGGATTTCGTTCCATGTGAATTAAATCGATTTTTGTTAATCTATGTCTGTTTGGTGGTAGAGGATTTATTCTCCACTTAACACCCTGGTATATATTAATAGTGATTGATCGCATGGCGTGAATTGTCAATGTGGCTCGCCAAGATGCAAATGATCAAGGCTTTTGTTGAAAAGCAGGGCCTTGTGAGATGATCAAAGCATAGCCTATTACGGCATAGCTTTGTGTATATCGTGACTTCGCGAGCCTCACACCCCGTATGAGTCAAAAACGGGATATGGACCGTAGGTAGTGCACATGTTTCTTTCTAGCTAGTGGTAGTGTCAGTGCTTTAACACGGCCCGGCATTTTACTTATGTAGATGATGGATTTTGAGGCGCCTCGGGTTTTTATAGGCCGATACTGGTCATATTATAGGTTCAAAGGAACCGGGAAACGTGTGTTCAGGCATAACCAATCCACTGCCGATAGGCGGGGACCGGCCATACCGCATCCAAGGGTTCACTGCGGGGGATCCTGAGGCATTTGCTAGAGTGTCTCGAATCGGAGAGGAGCTTGCCCCTAGCCTCGACTCATGATGGAAATCCAATTTCCAATACGACCTTGCGGTTTTGATTGTAGAACTAGTATGGCGACATAGTAGGATGGGGTACTATGTCGTCTATGATTAATACATTATGATTGAAATATATATACCCATAGATATACACACTAATATTAAATCCGTTTTATCGTATCAAGCATCTTTTGACCATTATAAGGTAAAACCCTCTCCTCCGGTTTGCGTTGCATTATGTGATGGGACTTGGGTCTTATAATGGTGTCATTTTTCTAAAAAACATAGCGTTATTTGAACGATTTACTTTACTTATGCACTGGCAATCCAATGGAGTAAACCCGTTCCGCGTTAGCGGCGTGGTCCTGTGATTAGCCTTATCATTAGATTAGTTTAGTTAAGATTTCTCATACCAGTCCCATGACTGACCTGTAGTTTGTTTCACTGGCAAACTCGGGTGCCCATACTTTTCCACACGGGCAGTCGAGTAGCTTGTTTTGAGATATCTATTCTTTAGCAGGATCCTGGAATGAAGCTTAAAGCTGTGTCCAGAGCATTTATAGTCTCCGGTTGTGTATTAATTCATTGTAATCTATCTTCCGCTGTATTTTATTTCGATGTACTCTGATATTTTGTACTATGATGTAACATTATTATGTTTATAAAAGTCTGTTGTTATTGTTCTGATGTATTGTATTCCCAAAGTTAACGTATGCGAGATTTCAACGGTCTTGGTCGATTTTGCGATCGATTAGGTCTGGGCAAAATTCGCGTCGTTACAAAAAAAACTAAAAAAGACATTGTTTTCAGTAGCAAATTGTGATACGCTAATTAAATTCTTTTTGGTCTTTGGCACCCTAAGTAGGTTATGCAGGAATAATTATCTTAATTATACTATTGCCAATATGAGAAATGTTGATACACTTACCATTACCCATGCTTATAGACTGTTTACCTCTATACTTCTTGTTTCCTTGATTGAGATTGTCAAGATGGTTTGTCATATGATTAGTAGCCCCTGAGTCAGGATACCAATGATCATCTTGAATACTATCAATTCTTGTGCTTTCATTCTGACTATTGCTTTTGCTGTTGTCTGATGAACTTGATGCATCACCTTGAGTATGTGCTATATTAGCATTAGGGTTTGTGTTTCTTTGATTATTGTCATTTTGGTTTGGCACAAAATTTGAGTTGTACCTAAAGTAACACTTAAAAGCTGTGTGTCCCACTTTCTCACAGATTTGGCATTTTGGCTTGTTATTATTATTATTATTCCTCTTGCCACCTCTTCCTCTGTTAGGATAGGCATCTCTCTGATTAGTGTTGTTACCTCTGTAGGATTGTCCTCTTCCCCTATTACTTACTGCCCAATTTAGTGAATAATCAGACTCATTTGTGTTCTTTATGTCGATTCTGGCCTCATGTGAGAGAAGTATAGAGTGAACATTGTCAAGAGGTGGTGTGGTCTTTAGTGATGTTATTACTGCAATAACAGCTACATATTCATTGCCTAAACCATTTAATAATGACAATATGTGTTTAGATTCATCGATCTTGCTTCCTAAAGCATGGAGCATATCACATATGTTTTTAACCTTGGCTATGTATTCCCTCATACTAAAGTTCTCCTTTCTGCAATTCCGTAATTTCCTTCTATAGAACAGGGACTTGGCTGATGACCGAGCATTGAAATTCTTGTCAATAGTGACCCAAATTTCGTTAGCAGATTTACACCCAATCACTTGGGATAAAAGATTTGGGCTAATTGAAGATAGTAGCCATGCACTAATCAGTCTTCCTTGTCTATGAAATTGATTATAGTCTTCATTACTGATTATCTTGTTGTCTTTGTCAGTTATGAACTGAAGAGGAGTGGCCAATGTTCCATAGATGTAGCCTTCAAGACCATAGCCCTGAATGGCGGTTTCGATTTGAAGCTTCCACAGAAGGAAGTTATTTTCATCAAGTTTGACTGTAATCAATTGGCTCTGAGAGTTTACGACAGTTTTAACAAGTTGCACAGCGGTTTGTGATGGTGGGTTGACTCGTGAACTGGATGTTTCACCTCCATCTGATGTTGTTGGATCAACCATGATGACGCGGTAGTTCCAGGAAACAGGTATGAACCAAAGTTCTGCAATTTAGTATTGAGGAGATCAAGAACGTTGGACCGTCTTGAAAATTCTTGATGATGATGAAGAAATTTGAGGACAAGATAAGAACATGTACGAAAACTGAGAGAATTTTCTTGACTGTAGGATGTATTTTGGTCTTCTTGATCGATTGCAGAGTGGAGGATATCAACTATACCAGATTTGCAGTCGATTTTTGATGCAGCCACCACTGTATTAGGCACGGCACAGAAATTGACTGTAAATCTTGAACTCAAATGATGAGAGCTTTCTCTGATGAGTTCTGATATCTAAATGATGAAGATTATACTGATGGATATCCCCAATTCGCACCAATAGAGAGGATTAGTTGGCAATTCAATAATTGCTGTTAAGCAAGATTTGCTTCGATATCAAATTAAATTTTGAGTAGAATTGTATAATTCTTGAACTAGTGTATGAAACTGTAATGAAAATGTAATGAAGAGTTTGTAAAATTTTTATTGAATGAATTAAGAGTACATGCACACCAAATATATATGAGCGGTGCAAGGATACAACAGAAAGAGTAAAAATAATTTGCAGCTAGGGCTTTGTAGGCCCATTTATGTAACAGCCCGTACATGAAACGTTGTAAGCTTGACAGGTTGAGATAACCTCTTCATTTGTCTCGGCCGACTTTATATTTTCAATATGGCTTGATATGACGTAATTAGAGAGATAAATATATAACCCGGGTAAATGGCATGAATCTTTACACGAAAACAAGCAAGATTAGTAATATCTACTTTTTCCAATAACCAGATTTAATATGAATTCCCTAATGATTTTGGATTCAGTTTTTGTGGGTTTACAAGGATTCCAATTTAGATGTTTCTATGTGTTCACTGCATGTTATCCATTGATTTGTCTTTGATGGTGACTTCAACGTCATGGAAACATGGACAAAGGAGAGGAGTAAACTAACTAAACAATCAAAAAAACCAGCTTAAGGTAATTTGTATAACTCTTTTGTATGTTGTTTCCTTCATTTTCTTCTATATTTGTTATCCAAATCTTTCATTTGTGTTATTTCACTACAAAAAAATAAAATGCTAATCAACTTCAAAGAACATTTACCCGTTACATTGATCTACTTGATGTAATACAGGGCCACTTCCTCTATTTGCAAAGTTTACATGTCATCCATTCCCAATGATATATTACAGTTAATCATGAGTTTGATTTCTATTATTTAATATTTTATTCATCTACTCAATGATTATGATTAGTTTAACCCATGGAAACACACAATTTGAGAACAAAATAATTTAGATCGTGTAATATTGCATACTTCTTATTGACCCGCTTTTCAGTCAAAGCAGTCACATGTCAAGATTATGTTAGTGGTGTGTTTGAATCTCGAGAACATCGTCAGATAGCACAAAAAAATTCACTACAAGAAAGACTCAATTTGGTTACGGATGGTAGCGAAGGCTGGTGATGGTTAAAAAAAGCGGTCGTCGCTAACAGTCACCCAAAAACATTTACCCCGCGAGCCTATGGGGAAAATCGATCATTTCTCTGTTGCCCCCAAAACTATCACTGTGATAAAAAAAAAAAACTAGCCTTTGATCGCCAGCTTCGCCATCCTACGCCCTCATTTCCGACGTCGTTCGACGCCGACCGTCGCCTGCTTTTCCTCCCCTTCTCCAGCCGTCACTTCCACTTCTTCTAGGTATGATTTCTACCCTAATTTCTTAAGTTAATTAATTAATAGTTATTTAAATGTATATGTTCTGTGATTATATTATGATTGTTGAATTATTGTTAATTTAGTAATGATTGAAAACCATAAAATGTTAATTTAGTTGTTTATTGGTGAATATTATATGTTAGTTGATTTTGTGCATATGTATGTGTTAATGAGCCCTTACTTTATAGATTATAATCAATTATTGATATTAAATTTATAATATAGGAAATTAGATTTTAAATTTAAAAGTTATTTAGGTGATTATCGATTAGAAATGGATTAATAAATTTTTGGAATTTAGTTGATTGGTATACACGTTGTTGTTTTTGGTTTTGTAATTGTTGGATACGATACGATAGATATAGGAAAATATTGTGAAGGACAAAATTAACAAGAAAATTATCCATTAGGACAAGAGCTAAAATTTTAAACATAAGAACAAATTTTATTGTAAAGTATGAAATGATAATGGTCCACTGAATTTCTCCCTTTGAACTAAAATTTGTCTTTATGGTTAAACTTTTAGTCTGTTGTCCTTGTGGATAATTTTTTTGTTAATTTTTTCCTTGTGCCTGAAAACCCCTGTTGGATATGGGATTGATATACATATTGTTGGATATAGCTATTTAAAAATCATAGGTTTGTAATGCTGGATATGGGATTGATATACGTGTTATGAAAATGAATTTTATTGTGGAAATTATGGAAATGAAATTGTTGTAAGGTTGCAAGGCCTAGGTTAGAAGCGGGGCAATGCTCAGACACTGTGCCAGTGCCACAACACCCTGCCGTTGTAATGTCAAAATTTTCTGAAATGAACTATATAAAATACTTGTTGCGTTGAATAAATTCTTTGAATCATTTTTATTGTATGTATGAGCCACTTTATATTCATGCGTTGAATAAATTGTTTGAACAATAAAAATAACATTTTTATCGTATGTATGAACCACTAAAAATATTCATGCGTTGAATAAATTTTTTGAACAATAAACACATCATTTTTATTATATGTGTGAACCATTAAAAATATTCATGCATTCAATAAATTCTTTGAACAATAAAAATAACATTTTTATTGTATGTATAAACCACTAAAAATATTCATGCATTGAATAAATTGTTTGAACAATAAAAATATATGTATGTGTTATCGAAATCACTGATATATATTTCTGAATCAGGAAAAACGTTCGATTATTACATTGACTGTAGTTGGATGTATGAAGTTAGAATTGTACTGAAATGGTCAGTGAAAGAACATTTCTATAATGGTGTAAATGAATTTGTTAGATTTGCAGTATCTAATAACCGAAATTACGAGGAGCTTCGTTGTCCGTGTAGTAAGTGTAAACTGATGAGGTTTCATAAAGCAGACATCGTTAAGGTACATTTGTATAAATCAAGTTTTGTGCCAAATTATTATTTATGGGATCGTCGTGGAGAACTTGTTGCGCCTACAGTAAATCCTGTAGCATTGGAGGTTGAATTAGTTATGACGAATCCAATATAAGATATGGTGGAAGATGCAACAATGTTCCCTACCAGTCAGGTTGATGACGATGACATCAATATTGAAGAAGAACCGAACACGAAAGCCAAAAAAAAATATGATTTATTGGCTTCAGCTAAGCGGCCATTATGGAATGGTTATGAAGTGAAACTGAATTTTCGGTAACCGCCGAGTATATCACCATGGAATCAAAATTTAACCTTATAGAAGATGCATTTACACTGGTTGTACAAGCTGCAGAAAGACATATGCCACCCAATAACCTGATGCGTGATAGTCATTACAAAGTGAAAACACTAATATCGGCTTTCGGTTTTTCGTACCAAAAAATAGATACTTGTGTTAAAGATTGCATGTTGTACTAGAAAGATGATATTAATCTTAGAAACTATACAAAATGTGGCGGGGAAAGGTATAAACCTGGGAAAAAGAGAGGTAAGGAAGTTCCGTATACGAGAATGCATTATTTACCAATCATCCCTAGACTACAACGGTTATATGCATCTTCAATCATTGCATGTCATATTCGATGGCATAGTGTGCGAACACAAGTAGATGGAACTTTGACACATCCATCGGATGGAGAAGCATGAAAACATTTTGATAGGACGTATCCTACATTTTCCGCAGAGAGCCGTAATGTCGGACTTGGTTTATGTATAGATGGGTTTTCACCATTTTCTCAGTCTGGTAGTAAATATTCATCTTGGCCTATTATCGTTACTCCTTATAATTTACCTCCGTGAATGCGTATGAAAACTCCATATATGTTTCTCTCTGTTGTCATTCCTGGTCCTAATGATCCAAAATAAGGCATCAATGTTTATCTACAACCATTAATCGAAGAGTTGAAAAAACAATGGGATGAAGGAGTTGAAACATACGACATTTCAGAAAGAAACAAAAGAATTTTTGTTTGTTCGCTTCTTTGTTATGGACAATTAGTGATTTTTCTGCATATGGGATGCTTTCAGGTTGGAGTACGGCCGATCGTCTATCTTATCCTTTATGCATGAAAGAAATACAAGCATTTTTCTTACGGTATGGAAGGAAGCATTCGTGGTTTGATCGTAACCGTTGTTTTCTGCATACCAATCATACTTTTACAAGAGATTAAAAAAAACTTTAAAGCTAATAGCACGATGACTGTGCAAGCACCAAAATTTTGGACAAGTGAAGAAATATACGATATTGTAAAGGATTATCCCAAGGTCCATGAGACTAGAGAACAAACATGAATTTCGGGTAAATCTGACATTCATAATTGGTGTTAACATAGCATATTTTGGGAGCTACATTATTGGAAAGATCTCAAACTTCGACATAATATCGATGTTTTGCACAATGAAAAAAATGTATTTGATAACGTGTTTAATACTGATTTGAATGTCAACGGAAAAACAGAGGATGATATATATTCGAGACGTGACATAGAAGAATATTGTAAACGTCCAGAACTTCATATGAAGCCCAATGACAATAAAAAACACAAAGTGTGCTATGAACTAGACAATAAATAAATAAATAAAATTTGTACTGAAATGGTTTAAGGGACTGAAATGTCCGGATGAGATTTCTTCTAATCTTCGTATATATGTTGACTATAAAAACAATAAATTGAGTGGGATGAAAAGTCATGATTCTCATATCATGATGGAATATTTATTACAAGTGGTGTTCAAAGAATTATTGTCTGTAAAAGTGTGGGGTTGTTTTTTAATAGAGTTATGCTTATTCTATAAACAGCTTTGTTCGGCAACAATAAAAGTTGATCGCCTCTGTAAACTTGAAGTAGAAATTCCGATATTGATTTGAAAATTGGAGAAAATCTTCCCTCCAGGATTTTTTAATGTAATGGAGCATTTACCTATTCATCTTCCATCCGAAGCAATTCTTTGAGGTCCAGTTCAATATGGATGGATGTATCCTTTTGAAAGGTAAAATTTATACTTACAATTCAAAGTGACATTAGTGCATTCAAATTGAATTAATTTTATTTTAGGTATTTGAATCATCTGAAGAAAAAAGTACGACAAAAAGTATGAGTTGAAGGTTCGATTTGCAAAACTTATCTTGAAGAAGAAGCTTCGTTCTTTTTTCTTATTACTTCAATGATCATATGAACCTATCATTTTTAAGTGGCCCTCGTAATGATGAAACAGTGGAACCCAATTTTGTCTGACAATGTTATCTGTTTTAAGACAACATGGACGATCTTCTGGAAAATGTGCAGAAATATGGTTAAATGATACAGATATCCATGTAGCACACACATATGTTCTCTAAATTGTGTTGAAGTTGCACCATTTGTTAGGTACTAAATTGTTAACTTTATTGCAGTTATGTGTACATCAATTTTTTTCTAGTAATACAATCATTTATATTTGCAGTATTTATGAATCAGAAAATTCAAATGGCGACCTCAATAAAGATTTTGCTAAATGATTCTTGAAATACGTTTACGATCCAATAAACTGCGTCAATGACGAGGGTTTGCAAAATCTTGTGCTTGGACCAAAAAGAAATGTTAAGACTTATCCAATATTCTTCATCAATGGATTTAAATTCAACACCAAAGACCATGGTACTGACAGATTAACATATAACAGTGGTGCATTTGTCAAAGGTAGTGACGATCCCGAAGAGCATATAAAAGACTTTTATGGCATCTTGACACAGATTTTAGAGTTGACATATTATGACGTATAACCATTGAAAAAGTTGTTCTATTCAAGTGCAATTGGTTCAGCAATGTTCCTGGTACTGGAATCAATGTGCATAAATATTATAAGCTTATAGAAATAAAGCACACATCACACTACTATAAGTATGATCCTTTTGTATTGGCAAAACAAGCATTACAAGCTTACTTTTCTCCATATCCGTCCTTAAAAAGAGATAAAGCAGATTGGTCTGCTATAATTAAAACAAAGGCAAGATTTACATTTAATGGTATTGCTATTCCAGACGATGCAGCGTATCAAACGGATGCAAATTAAAACGATGAAATAATAATTGCTAATGATGTTAATTTAGGGTCTTTGAACGATGAATCAAATGTTAATAGAAGCATTTGAGAGTACAGAGGACAACGATATAGAGTATGAGACCGATACTGAATCAGAAAATGAAGAAGAATAATATTACTTGTATCGTTAGTTGTTTACATGCGATGTACAATGATATATTTTGTACGATGTGTTATGTTGTGAGCTATGACATACAATGATATGTTTTAATGATGTGCTATGTTGTGAACTTATATGATGTGCTACGGTTATTTATTATCTGGTTCTTCTTCTTTTATGTAAATGGGTCTTGTAGTTGCATTTGATATTATATGTTGTATGAGTTTATTTGATAATGGATGAGCATAATGATATATGAGTTACTATTAAACGAAATAATATGCTTGTGACAGATATGCCTCCTAGACGCCAACCTACCCACAGTTCAGAGGTAGGTGCGAGCGGTACATCACCGGATTTACGTCCGGTCGTAGAGCTTGTGCCCAAGTCCGCAGGGTAAGTGTAACAATCCATAAAATCAGAACCAATTTAAAATTTTATTTTAAGGAAATTTTGTTAGAAAAGGCATCAAAATTTAAAAATTCCATTATTAAATTAAATTATTAAATAGAAAAAAAATTAAAATTATGAAGGTATTTATGAATGATTTCAAATTTACTTCTAATAAACAATTATTTGTAATTAGATAAACAGTGATTTATTACAATTGAAACTAGTATCAAATTGTATGTATATTTATTTATTTTATTTATTCTTGCATAAGCATTGAACAAGTTGATTTAAAATAATGTGTAGATTCCAAATAAATTATGATAACATGTCATTTTGTTATAATATGTAGTGTTAGATAAACATGTCATTATGTTATTTAACATCATGTGTTTTGAAATTTAAAAAGTCACATAACTTTCTTATAGTCATTATTAAACAATAAGTTATGCATTCATTACTTTCCGTTATTCTCTTTCCTTATGTAATTTTCTTTTGAATTTTGAATAAGACATAAATGCTGATTAGATTGACATGTCATGTCAACGAATTTATTTCATTCGTAACCTACCACATATGTAGAGACACAAGTGAGGAACAAAGTAAAATATATAACCAAATAAAGAGAAAAAAGATAATAGAAATAAATGTAATAAAAGGGTTCTAGAAAGAGAAACGTATGGTTATATGAGAAGAAATATAAAATAGAAATGAGTGATTATGGAATTAACATAATATTACTAATGTTTGAGTCAATTATGATATTAATGTTATTTGCTTCGATAATATTTGTTAACTATGTAACAATTGATTATTTAAATAAATTCCTAATAATTTAGTTGATGATATTGATTTGAATTTTATAGTGTTATTAAACGGGTTGTTGACTAAGTTATGATGAGAATATTCTAATCAAATAAATGGTTAGAGTAGTATTTAGGGAAATTTGTAAATTTGATTTAATAGACAGGTTGATTTTGAAAAGAAGAAAGAAAAAAAACGTAAATAATTAAATAGAATAAAACATAAGGGGTTAAAATGAGATTTTCCCCTCAATATTATATCCTGAACTCTCTCATACCACTCAACAAAACCCTAATCCATCTTCTCATTCTTTAGTCGCCGCCTCATTCTTCTTCTTTCTTCTTCAATGGCTTAAACCCCTCAAAACTTCCTCCACCAATTTCTCTCCATCAGTAAAGAATTAGACCTCCATCCTTTAGAATATTTTGAAGATCTTTCTTCCTCTTGTGCATCCAATCTCGCGTAATCTGGATCAGAAGTTTTGAACAATTTGTTGAAACATAAGGTATATATAAAATAAAAGAATTGCAAAACTTTAAATCCGTTGTTAATTTAAAAAATTGTAAAAAAATTGTATCTTTTTTCGTATGTTGAACAAATCCAGTGGAAACAAAAGACGTGGGAGCGGTGACATCAAATTCTATGACATAGAGAAGGTTGGAACGTATTCTAAACCCGTTAGAAATTTAGATCTGATTTAAACCAAGGTGAGATATCTATTTTTAATAATTAATTAAAATTTAATTATTTTATCGCTATTTAAATCGATATATGTATGCAATGAAATCTGACTTGTGATGTTGAGATTAAAATTGGTTGTTTGTGTTGATTGTGATGTTCATATTGTTTGATCTAGATCTAAAATTAAAAGTTCTTTCTCTTATCTGAATCTCTAGTTTATGTTTAGATATAGACCTGAAATGTAACGAACCGGGGTTTTCGACTCCGAAAATCAACATCAAACTACCATGTTGACCATTCAGACATCGAACATTCCAGATCATTAATAGAAGAAGTTAGAGGGTGAGAATAGATAAGGTAGAAATATTGAATAGAAGAAGAAGAAGAAGAACACCACAACACAGAGTCTCACATCGCAGCGGAACAAAATATAATACAGAAATAATCTTTATTGAAAGCTTTGAAAATACTTACAGTATCAGAGTACATCATACCATGGAACAGTTATAGTAGCCTGTTCCCATATACAACACACAGCGGAATAGTAGTAATATCATACGTCTGGACTCTTCCAGCTCGTTTCTTCATAGCAGTCGATAACCTGAACCTGTACAACCCGGCCTAACCCGAGCATTTACAAAACACCGGGTCAGTCTGGTGAACCAGAGTGAGATAAACTCGCACAGTAATAAGGGTGAATCATCCAATCATGATTTTAAAGTTCAAAATCTTTTCAAAAGAAAAGGATAATCGTAAGACCAAATCCACACATAAACACGGACGGTTTTTACCTTACGATAACCCAAAACAGTTTTGAAACCAATATCTTTTCTGATATTATAATAATGTCTAGATACAAATAAATATCAATCTAGTGGAACGCTTGCATCTCACGCTCCACATATATAGAATACAATCAAAACCGCAGGCGCTTATTGGAGATTGGATTCCAAACTTGACAAGGTATGGGACCACCTTCCGCACGTGTATCTCTAGAGGCGAATACACTGGGTTCAACAAGAACGTCTTGCAACCCGGCCCTCACATGACCGACCACTCATTCCGCTTGAGTGTATCGAATGTATATCACCAACGGTTGGACTCAAACCACCGTTCCCGAATGGGCAGAATCGATAGAATAAGAAACAAAAGGAATTTCTCTAGATAGGTGATTATACACCCTAATGGGAGCGACCCACATAGCCATGCTGCCTGCCCGATTTTTGTCCTTCCCCGGTTGATGAGGCTTGAGGCAAGAATTCATCTCTTCGAACATCTGGCCATCATTCACTTTGAATGCCACATCGTCAGATCCGTCAAATCACTAATTGACGTCCACAAATATACTCTGGTATTGAAGAAGTGCCCCTCTTTGCCACCAACTCGGTATATTTGTAAAAATCAACGTATGTGGTTCTAAGGAAATACTCTGTCAGACATTCGTCCATACAAGTCATCCAGGAACAGGATGAACCGAAGGCACTCTCCTACTGCATCTCATATAGGAATCACCCCATGGATCAGTAGCGAGAAGTCCTTGCGACCCGTGGATTCCAACCACGATAGAATCACAGTGTATCTCGGGCCGCTAAACTAGAGATTATAAGTAATCCTTCCGCTTATGAAGATCCACGGTCTTCAATGCTCCATGTCGACCGTCTTCTGATATCTTCACGTATTTGTTGGTCGGAATGGTTTTTGAATATAAATTCGATCCCGGTCTTTCCGTACCAACAATCGTATGGGTCCGATTTGATAGTCGGTGATTTAACTATCAAAATAATCAGTGTTTCAATCACGACAATCCAATGAGTTCACTGGCTCAGTATTCAGCACCATTTGGCCTTTAACAACTGATTTACTTTTGTTAAACCAAAACTTCTAGCTCTTTTAACATTCAAAATACGATATTTGAATAACTCTAATTCGATTAAATTCCAATCGATTAACTCTAATTGATTAACTTTAACTGGTTAATTCTAACTGATTAACTCTACTTGTTGAACTTCTATCGATTAACTAATACTCGACTTACATCCATTCGCTTGACTCTAGATCACAGCGATCACAATGGTTACGCCTGATTCCCTCAGGAAACATCCGACCCCCGTAGGCTATCAGCAGCCCTGCGAATTACGCTAGCAGTCGTACGAAATGGCAACTCGTCCTGCATAATTATGTTTGACCAACTCTAACTTAAGTCGCTATATTCTTATATACTAATGACCTCAGAACCATTATGTTATAGTACTTAGTAAAATACTTTATAACCATATACCATTTCCACTCCATTCCCCTTTCAAAACATTCGTTGTATTATCATGAACCTCTTTTACGATCGCCAACTAATATCAGCTTCAGATAATCCCGATGTTGTTCAAGTTGGGGTATTTTAATTACCTCTCAGACCTTGATCAAGCAACGTTCTTATCCTCAAATGAATATCAGTTGTAATCACAAAATCAATATTCCCATTTCCATGTCGAAATACATTCCATTATAACTGGGGTTTAGTTATACAACCCTATAACTCACTCCTTTAACCAGATTCATTTATTTCCAATCTTCTTTCAAATCTGTTCGACCATTCCCACTCTTGAAATCTTATTTCAAATTTCCCTTTTTACTTGATCTCATTTCAAATAACGTTAATTCAATAATAATGATTTACATCTTGAAAACTTATCTATATATTCTGGTTTATCTTAAACCCTTTTTTTTAAAACCTTATCTAAATTTAAACGATATTTAATCCAAAAACACATAAATTTGATAATCAATTCAAATTCAAAATGGTTGATTTAATTCCCTCAAATTTGATTATCTCGTTAGCCGATTCCAAATAAATTCTCACTTTAAATCAATTAATTATATAATTAATTTAAATAATTCCATAAATTTCTTCTTCACCAAAAACAATTACCAAGCTGTAACTATGCGACCTTATTTCTCATCTTATATTTTCAAATCAATCTAATATCAGCATTTATTCTATAAGATAAATTTCTAACAAATCAAAAATCTTAAATAAATAAAATATTCATTTATTTCCCTTTTATAACTTTTATTCAAAATAATATATTCAAAAACCAACTCCAGTTATAAAAATAAATTTTATAACTTCATCTTTCCGGTTCACCTGACTGTGAATCAATATTCATGACACGATTGATTTTATAGGCCATACGCTGCCAAATACCCAACCAATATCACCCATTGGTTTAAACCAAACAGATGTTGAATATCAAATCCAACAATACAACAGGGCAGTTCATATATGAGAATATGAAAATAAATAATATATTTGAGGAATCCGGTTGGATCCCTCCAACCTGTTCTTCCCTGTATACAGAATGGTTATCTCAAATTAGACTGTTCAGTTTTGTTTAACTGATAAACTAAATAACGACCATTTAACATCAACTATAAGCAATTCAAACAATGCAACCATTTAAACACGTTTATAAATAAACGTGACCAACAAGGTAAGTTACCTTTATTGGAACCAATCGTTAGAATAACGATTTAGTATTTCACTGAAATTAAACGACGGTTTAATTTCATCAGTTAAATCAACAAGCAAACAGTTAACCATTGGCAAGCAGAGCACACAAAATAAAAACCCAATTTATATAAAAATATAAATAGGAAAAACTGAGTGAGTTTAACTCACTTGATTCCATTTGACGTTGAAACAATTCGCTGAAATAACTGTCAACTGCGACCAATTTTGTCCAAACCAGCTTCATCTGTTGTGCTCATCGATATGGATCCGACGTTGCTTGTTTCGTCCTACTCCGTGACTGTATGTCACAATAATTTTCATTTTAATATGGTATCACTTTAATAAACTAATATTTAAATAATAAATTTATTTCTTTAAATCCTTAACGTTTTCCACCGCGGTAATTAGGCACTTGTTTAAAGTGATGAGTCACATTCAAAAGCCCCTGACATGTTCCAATGGCTTAACGTTATATGCTATTAACGTTAAAAGTGTAACTATTTAATACCGTATAAACTATCTAATCAAACTTAACTTAATTAGCATGAGATTGGCTATTTGGGTTAGACGCCACAGTACCTCTTTCTTTTTCTTTTCTTGATACAGTTTGTTTCGAACCATGAATTAGGCTACAGTATTTACTATATAATTCGAGGCACGTTAAGATTGTGCCCTGGACTACCATATATTTGCATACTACAGCTTTATTAAATTTTAACTAAGACTTAACTTAATTTACACAAACAAATAACCTAGGATTAGGCACATTCATAATTTCTCTTACTAGTACTGGCTTTTCTTCTTCACGCGAGATTTCTGAAACAAAAGCACCCACGCACTCTCCTCATCACCGTCACGTGCTTCGCCTTCCAGTACCATGCGCGAATCCACTTGCCTTCACACGGATCACCGCACCGACCCCCTGCAAACTGCAAAGACAACAGACGCTGCGCCCCTTTTGAACCAACACGGCATCCCATACGTACTCAAATGTCTCCTCCTCCTCCACTGCTTCTTGTTTTCTTACAGTGCTATTCTGATTTCATGAGTGGGTTACTGTTTTCTTTTTACATTTCGCTGTGGAGTATTTTGTTTGTTTCAAATATTGAGTTGCGACATTTTTTTTTTTTTTTTTTTTTTTTACATAATGCAGACGGATGGGAAAGAACAAGCGAAGTATGGTATTTATATAGTTAGAATACTTGGCAGGCACGGTGTGTAGCCGACTATAGGGCATAGGGTAGCTGGAATATGAGGACTGTATTTACGAGTTTTCCTTTCCAAATGTCCAATGTTTTCAATGAACAGGGAGACCAATCTGCGAAAGTATCAGTCTGCGTATGGAAAAAAGGAGACATGCAGAAGAGGACGCTATGATAAGGCTCTACAAAGGATACCGGTTAGCCGTTGACATGAGTTTATAGGTTAGCATGCAATGGTTTTTTTTTTTTTTTTTGTCATTGAAAGATTGAAATGAAAGGATAGGGTACGTAAATGTAAACAGGCTGCTCATTCTAGGCTAGAACCAAGGTAGGGAAGGTTCTCAGCTAAAAGTAGGGTGTATGCAGTTGAAAAGATTGAAAGGAAAAACTATTCATAAGCTATGTATTAGGTCAAAATTATAATTAAATATTATTACGAGACTTCACGGTGAAGTAATTGATTAGAACCACTACAAACGATTTCTGTCTACTGATAAAAAAACTAATCTTAATATAAAAAGGTATTCCGGACCCAATGGAACAAGTTTCGTCGAAATCCGAGGTCGTATGAAAAAATTTCCTTTATGAAACCGGAAATGAACACGCATTTTAATTTTCCACGGTCACCAGATAAATCCTGATCAACTTGAAACTGCGAACTCTGACAATAACTTTTCGATACAAACCCAACGGCACTAGTTTCGTCGCATTCTGAGACTGTTGCTCCGGTAGGCTATTTTTACGCGCACCGCAATGCCCTTTTGAACACCAAATTTCCCGGTCTCTAAAAATAACAAACTATATAGCTATTTTGACTCTAATCGACGATACGAACTCAACGGAATTGGTTTCGCGGCCTAATTCGATCATCTGTTCAAGTTATACCCAAATAACTCTTTATTGAATTAATAACGCGCTATATAAATTGGACGGACGTTTACAACTACCGTGGTCACATATGACACCTGTTTGCCACGCCATTCAACATCGTACAATAATTTAATGATACAGTTCCAATGAAACTGATTTCGTCGAAATCTGAGTCCGTTTGCAAAATGGCTATTTTAAAGGCCTTTATTTTAATAACGATTTTTCACAGCGACTATTTCAAAATTTGATTTGGCCATACCTAACAATCTATAACACGGAATCTGGATTTTCTCTTTCATATGAAAACTATCGTCACTACGGTTCCAACGTTTCTCGTTTCACAGAAATCCGACTTATATCGGACTCTGTATATCCATTTGAAGTTCAAAACTCCAAATTACGAACTGCACGCCATTTTCAAGCTCATTTTATAGTTATATATCGTTTAAACTTCGTTTAAATAGCGATTTAAATATAAAAATCCATTTATATTCCAATTAAAATATTTAAAACCAATTTAAATATTCAGATTCAAATGGTCGAAAAACACGGGTCGTTACATGAAATAAAAAACATATTTTTATTTTTATATTGATAATAAAGATCTTCTTCTAGTTTGGTCCATGAACATAGATTTGTTCTTCCTCTATTTAGATCTATGTACTTATAATGAGATTCATGTTCTTTAATTTAGATCTATATACAAAGTTTTGTTTTTAGAACACAGATTTCATTTTTATTTAGACCCATGAATCTTGATTTGTTTATATTATAAAAAAAATCATCTTTATTGAATACATGGACGTTGAAGATGGATTAACAATAAAAAAATATCAATACTATTGTTTACATGAACATGAATTTTTATCGAATTAAGATTTGTAATAAAAATCTCATTGTCATGATTTACATGGAAAATGAATTTTTATCAAATTTAATTTTGAAATGAAAACTCCATTTTCATTGTTTACATAAAAATATTATTTTTATTGATTTCATAAAATATGGTTTTTGCTTAAAATTGTGTTTTGACAAAAAGGACATATATTTGGTGTCATTTTGTTGTAAATAAAAATAACATATTTTTACTGACAATTTGATTAAAATAAAAAGAACACATTTTTATTGTTATTTATTATACATGAAATGTTTATGATAAAAAGATTTTATCCTTATTGTAATATTGTTTTCATCGAAATGGTTGAAATAAAGAGGCTACATTTCTAATATAATATTGTTTTCATTGAAAGGTTGGTAAAGAAAAAAATTAGATTTTATGAAAAGTTGAAATAGAAAAAATTACTTTTTTAATGTAATATTGTTTTCATTGAAAATTTTAGATTAGAAAGATTACCCCTTTAATGTTGTATCCATTAATGAAATTTGTCAACATTTGTTTTTAATTAAAATATTCGTTTTATTAGAAACATAGGAAATGTTACAAGTCAATTTACAAGAAAATTTACCTGTTATTGTGAATATAATATGTGAATCACAAGTTCATCATGTTGTAGGAAAATTGGATAAAGTTAAAAAGAACACTTTTACACTTAAGAATAACTTATAAAAAAAAGTTTCATTTTAAATATTTATACATGTTAGAATGGAAGTTGTCATTTGAAAATATTTCACTTAAAGTGTTATGTAGATTAGAAAGAATGACGCTTATAAAAGAAAAAAGAGATTGTCATTAGAAACATTTGAATTTGTATGCAAATAAAAAAAATTACTTTTTATTTGACATTAGAAACATGTAGAAAAGATTATGTGAATAAAATTCTTCTTTTATTTGACATCAGAAACATTAAAATCATATTTAGGAAAATATGTTGAAACACTAAAACTACATTTTTAATGTAAGATATGATTTATGTAAAATATACATTGTATCCATTAGAAAGAATAAAAAGAAGACATTTTTATTTTGTTTTCAATAAAAAGATTACATTTTTATTGTCACGTTGTTTCATTAAAAAGATTAAACTAAAAAGTATCATTTTTATTGCATTAAAATGATTGAAATATTTTTAATATTTATTTCATGGATGAATTGTTGTGTTGTTTTGTTTGTTATATTGTGGCATGATTGAGATTTGGGACATTAAACATGTTAAAATAATGTTATTATAATTACACTTCCATGTAAAAGTTATCCGACTTGTTCATGTGATTGGGACGATATTTTTTTTTACACATCGCCCAAGTGCACAAATAATTTATTATTTATTTGTTGGATGAAACCCCACACGGGTCTTGGGATGATATTCTAATCACACATCTCCCTTGTGATTAGTTATAGAATGCACTCTGGTTGTTATTTGGATATTTACTGATTATTTACCATTCATATGCAATGTATGAAAACCACATAAATGAACTTATATGGTAATTGGTTGAGTCGCATTCCAATTCAGAAATAAAGAATATTTGGTAACAAGAATATTATAAAATAAATAACAATCCAGTATAAAGGACATTTTAGAATTAAGGATATTTTAAATTAAGAATATTTTAAAATAAAGATATTTTAAATAAAGAATATTTTAAAATAATGAATATTTTTTAGTGAAATAATTACAGTTATAAATTATAATTGCACTTTTGACATGAGGTTAGGTTGCATTTGTGGTGGAAGTCTGTCAGGACCCGACCGGCATATCCAGCAGCCACTAATGTTGAACCTAATGTGAGACGTCTAAGTGTGCAAATACGAAGCGGGCTATGACACGAGGTTAGGCCCAACTTGTGGGATAAGTCTGCCCAAATCCGACCGGCATGTCCAGCATCCGCAGGTTGTAGGCCTAATGTGGGAGGTCTAGCCCATTATAAACGATAAATGGGCATGGTAATGAATTGGACTATTTAGCCCATTATAAGTTGAAATGCCATTTTAACTCAAATGGGTTTATCGATCGTTTTTATTCATTTTATAATGAATATAATAAAAAGTAGTAATTTACAAAATCTAATATTTTGAAAACATTATTTTAAAGGAACAGAATAATTCTTTAATCAAGATTTAATGAAGTTTTCCAATGTATTAGCATTTAATTGGAACTAAATAAATAAATTGGATTTGGGTTTGTCGTGAATGGTGTTTTAAATAACACTGTTCTTAAACCCCGTCTGAAAAGGAAAAATCTTTTAATTTAGATTTAGAGAAGTTTACTAATTAATTAATGTTTTAATTAAGCATTAAGATGAAAGTTGATTGAGGGTTTATCGTGAAATATGTTTTAAACGACATTTGTTCTTTAATCCCAATTAACAACGAAATTATAATTTTGAATTTATAAATCTTTTATTAAGATTCAAATGGAATTTATAAATCATTTATTAAGATGAAACGGTAATTTTCCAATGTGAAGTTTTCCAATTTAATATATTAAATTGGAACTGAATGGAATTCGATTTAATAATAATCAAGATAAGCTTATGTAAAAGAAGACCGTTACTATATATGGAATTTAAAAGGCTTTGCCGTTACTCCATTTATATTATTGGTCTGATACAGAAATTAACATCGATTATATATTGATTTAATTTCTGTGAAAATTCCATACTTAATGGAAGATGATTTTGGGTTTATCGTGAATTGTGTTTTAAATGACATTGGTTCTTTAAACCAGTTAAGGATAAGATTTATTTCTTAAATTTGAATAATCATTAACTAATGATTTATGATATTAAAACTAACTTGGAGTTTTTAATAAATCTTTAAAAAGAAAGATTTAAGAATAAATTTAAGAATTTATCTTTGATAGAATAATGTGAATATTTTATTAAAAGAATATTCTGAATTGGAATGAGGCGTTTGATGTGTTTTTATAACACTTGATTTTTGATTATAAAATACGCAAGTTATTCGGGAAGAGCCGGTTTAACCATTTTGAATAATTACTGCGACGATTAAAAGTCGAAGATGAAGACGGTGGTTGAAGACCGCCGATCTTCACATCGAATGGATGACTACTGATGCCTTTGATAGGAGTTGCAACCTTGAAAGGGTTACAGTGGTAGTTGTCCAGATGTACTTGTTGATTTTCCAGGCAAGCGAGCACCTCTCTTCCATATTGGACATACGGGACGAGGAATAAGGTGACTCTGGTTTCGTTTAGACCCAGAACGGACTTGTAAATGGATGTTTGTCTGATATTGGATTTCATTCCATGTAAATTAATTTGATTTCTATTTAATATATATCTGTGGTGGTGGACAATTTATTCTCTTGCTTAACACCCTTCTCTGAGATGTACGAGCTAAGAGGTTATATATTGATAGTTATCGATCGCATGGCGTGGATTGTCAATATGGCATACCAAGATGCAAATGATCAAGGCTTTTGTTGAAAAGCAGGGCCTTGTAGTTTATGATCAAAGCATAGCCTATTTCGGCATAGCTTTGTGTATAGCGTTGCTTCGCAAGCCTCACACCCCGGTAGGGGTCAAAAACGGGACAAGGGAACGCAGGGAGTGCGCACGTTTCTTTCTAGCTATAGGTGGTGTCAGCGTTTTACAAGCCCTGACATTTTTATATTTTTACCTATGTGGATGATGGATTATGAGGCGCCTCGGATTTATTGGTCGATAGTGATTTTATAGGTTCAATAGGACCGGGAAGCATGTGTTCAGGAATTGCCAATCCACTAAAGTATTTGTGGACCGTCCCGGCAGGATCTAAGGGTTCGCCAGCGTCTGAATCCTGAGACATTGCTAGAGTGTCTCGAATCGGTAAGGAGATCGTCCCTAGCCTTGACTCATGATGGAAACCCAATTTTCAATATGACATTTCGGTTTCGATTGTAAACCTACATATAGTGACATAGTAGGATGGGGTATTATGCCGTCTAGGATTGATACATTTAGCTTGAAGTATTTTAAACTAATTATGGACTAATAATAATATTAAAATACTATTTTCTACGTATCAAGCATGTTTGATCATTATAAGGTAAAACTCTATCCTACGGTTTGCGTTGCATTATGTGATGGGACTTGAGTCTTATAAGGATTTCATGTAACGACCCTGAAAATATGAACCAATTTAAAAAAATTTAAATTGGCTAAAATAGTGGATTTTAAATATTTCAAATAAATATTTTAAATATTGGCAATGAAAAGTGAGTTTGAATCGACGTTTGAAAACGAATATAATTAATTATAATTATAAACAAGGCCTGAAAAGGCGCTGTAGTTTCAAAAATTGAATCCAAACTTTGTCGGACTGTACCGGGTGCAAAACAAAACGGATTTGAGTGAAACCAAAAATATTTAAATATGTTAGTGAATACCTTTCTAACGAATCTGAAAAATCGAATTTTCATAGCGGAAAGCAAAAGTTATGGCCAAATGAATTTTCAGAAAGGTCGCTATGGAATTTATATAGCCCGTGAAATTGGCCATTTTGCATACGACCTCAGAATTCGACGAAACCACTTTTGTTGGATCCGGGATGTGAAGTTATTGTTAGGTTTCAAATGTCATAAATTTTGAAGCTAGTATGTGGGCGTGGCAAAGGAAAACGTGTTTTGGTCAATTACAGTTAAATTGGATCGACCAGAAATGGGCCTTTTTGCAAACGGTCTCAGAATTTGACGAAACTAGTTTTGTTGGGACCGTATCGTCAAAATATAGCCAGATTTATTTTTCTGTAATTTTTCGAATCAGTTTGTGGCCCTGGCAAATTGAAATGTACGTTCAAATTAAATATTAAATGTTATATATTTTAAATTGAATGAAAACTGAATGAAACAGTCGAATGGGTCTACGAAACAAAACCCATTGTGTTCGGAATGGGGGTAAAACGCTAGGGACGACAGTCGTTGGGTTTGGATTGTGGTCAGATACTTTTCTCTCTCCCCGATAATTAAAATCGCGAACGACGGAAATTGCTCCAAGCTTCCCCCTCATTTTCCGATCAATCCACGCACCATTGGACCTCGACCCAGTTGTGGATTTTGTAGCCCTCGTCGAGCTCTTCAAATCCATACCTGGAGCATCCCCTATCGGTGCGCCATCGTCGAGTTTCGAGCCCAGGAAGTGGCCCACTTTCGAGCGCCGCTGTGACTGGTGTGGACTCGTGTGGACGTCTTCTACCTTCTAGAAGAGACCACATATTTTTCTGAGCCTTCTGCTATTTTTGGTGGAGTGGAACCCAAAGTGAGATTTCTAATTTATAAACGATATGGAAAACGAAGATGTATAAATTATATAGTCGATGTATGAGTTATATAAGCGTTGTACACCTCTTGTATAAGCGTTGTATAAGTTGTACGTTCGATGTATAAGTTATATATGCGTTGTAAAAATTATATATATGTTGAAATAGAAGTGAATTGCTATATAATATATATATATATATATATATATATATATATATACGCCCCTCGTCCACAAACCATGGACGATATTTATTGCTTGTGGTTGGTGTGAAAATTGATTGATAGCGAGTGGTTGATTGAAATTGTTTGTGGTTAATATTGATTGATTGTGGTTGAAAAATACCCATTTGCGGTTGAGAAATATTTGGTTGAAACCACATAGGATTAGTTTGTGGAAATGAAATAAATATATACATGCCGCCTGCGTGCGAACTAGATGCATGATCCCCATTGTCAAAAACCGCGAGGTTTTAAGGTAGAGCGAGGAGCCGTACTAGGGACGGTCCCGGTTTTAACTACCCTGCCGTTATACTGCCGAAATTTTGAATAATATTCATGTGTTTGAATTATTTTCATCTGCTGAAACTATATTTATTCGTTGAATAAAAAACCTTCATGTGTTGAATCGATATTCATTCGTTGATTAGAAATTCATGTGTTGAATGGTGTTCGTGTTTTAAATATAAAAATCACATTTTTATCTATATATAGAAACTATAAAAAAAAACCTTCATGTGTTGAATCGATATTCATTCGTTGATTAGAAATTCATGTGTTGAAGGGTATTCGTGTTTTAAATATAAAAATCACATTTTTATCTATATATAGAAACTATAGAAAACCTTCATGTGTTGAATCGATATTCATTCGTTGAAATGAAATTCATGTGTTGAATGGTATTCATATTTTGAAATAAATTGTTTTATAATAAAAATCACCTCTTTATCATCTATATGAACTATGTAAAATGACCTTGTTTTAAAAGAAATGTTTTATAATAAAAATCCTATTTTTATTACCTATATAAACTATATAAAATAATAGTGTTTTGAAAAGAAATGTTTTACAATAAAAATCACATTTTTATTATATACATGAATTGCTAAATATAGTGAAGTGTTGAAATAGAAGACTGTTAGATAAAAATATCATTTTTATCAAATGTATGAAAAGAATATATCTTTGAAATCGAAGAATCGATATATATATATATATATATATATATATAGAATTAAAATATATCGAATAACGACGCTACAGTTCGTATTTTGAAACCGTGATTTTAAACGATTTTACCGGGAGATCCGACCATCGGATTTTCCTGAAATTGCAACCGTTGGGTTCGCTTTGGAAAAATCTTTCCAACAGCACCAACTTTGTAAAAATCCAACGGTTGGATTGTCTAGAATGTTTAATTCAAATCTGAAGAAAAACAGCGCCAGAATCGATTATATATATATAATTATATTTAATCGAATAACGACGCTGCAGTTCGTATTTTGAAATAGAAACTTCAAACGATTATACCGGGAGATCCCACCGTCGGATTTTTCCCGAAGCTGGAACCATTGGATTCATTTTGAAAAGATCTTTCTAATGATGTAAATTTTGTGAAGATCCAACGGTTAGATTTTCAGACATGTGTAAATCAAATCTGAAGAAAAACAGCGTCACGGTCGCGTTATGGCCCGAAGCGTCGTTTTGAATAAATTGGCTATTTTAAAATAAATAAAAATAGTGATAAATCGTTGTAAAATATTATAAACGATATGGATGTGATTTAAAAATTAACTGAAGGTTGGCTAAGTCGAATGGTTTCCTGGGTGTTGATCTGATGTTGGTTTTGGTCTTCGGTGTTAATATTTGGGAAATCGTTCTCTTACTGATTGACGGTTAGTGACTAATGAATTGAAATGATGCGTGTATATGTTAGTGTTGCACTTGTTTATTATATACGCGAGTTGCTCAGAAAGACCGGGTTTATCCCATTTTGAATAACTGGATCGACGATAAGAAATCGAAGATGAAGACGATGGTCGAAGACCGGAGATCTTCACCTCGTTTGGATGGTAACCGAGGTCCTGATTGGGAGGCATCCCGAAATATGGATAATAAGTGGTGATCGTCCAGACGTACGTGGTGATCGATGTGTTTGCGAGGTATTTAGTGCCTCCGATTTCGTTCAGACCCAGAACGGACTTGTAAATGGACTGTGTGTCTGACATTGGATTTTATTCTGTGTTGATTGATCTTTATTAAATATACATCTGTTTGGCGGCGGGGAATTTATTATTTTGCTTAACGCCCTTCTCTGAAACACACGAGCTCAGAGGTTGTGTATCGATGGAAATTAGTCGCATGGCATGAATTGCTAGTGTGGCATGCCTAAGTGGCAAATGATCAGGGCTTCTGTTGAAAAGCAAAGTCTTGTAGTGATGATCAAAGCCCCGCCTATGTGGCATAGCTTTGTGTATAACGTAAATTCGCGAGCCTCACACCCCGGTATGAACCAGAAACGGGAGAGGACATCAGGGAGGGCCTGCGTTTCTTCCTAGCTAGAAGTGGCGTCAGTGGTTTTACATGCCCTGACGAGTTTGACTTATGTGGTTGTTGCTGTTGCGAGGCGCCTTGGTTAGATCGGACGATCCGGGTCCGATGGAGTCATTCGTTGGCTCGTTTACGCCCCAAAGGGCGGGGAAACGCAGTGTCCAGGAATTTTAATCCACATCGGTGGACCGACCCTGACGATCCAAGGGTCACTCGAGCTCTGATCCTGAGACTCGGGCTAGGCAGTCTCGAATTCGATAAGGACTATCTTTTGCCTTGGTTCATGACGGAAATCCAATTTCCAAATACGACATCATGTGATTTTTATTGTGTGTATATATATATATATATATATATATATATATATAGCGACATGATATATGGTACCCATGCCGTCTATGATTGATAGTTATGATTGAAATTGTTTTTGAAACATATAAACACTAGTAATAATATCAAATGCTTTTGTTTTATTCGTATCAATCATATTTTGGCCATTATAAGGTAAAACTCTATCCTCCGGTTTGCGTTGCATTGTGTGATGGGAACTGAGTCTTATAATGGCTTCATTTTTATAAAAAGCATTGCGATGTTCAAAAGAAAGATTTGTTTTTAGAGTACTGGCAATCCAATGGAGTAAACCCGTTCCACGAAAGTGGCGTGGTCCTGTGATTAGCCATATTATAAATGTGTTGAGTAGATTTCTCATACCAGTCCCATGACTGACTCATTGTTTGTTTCACTTTCAAACTCGGGTGCCCCTTTTTCTACACGAGCAGCCTTGTATTCAGGTTTAGCTGAACTGAAGATGGATTCTATTATTTATCTCTTTTTATGCTGTTCAGCTCCTATTGAACATATTTTGTTTATTTCCGCTGTAGACATTTATGTATAGCTGAACTGTACTTGTACTAAGTATGATCCTCTATATTGTGTAACTCTGATGATTACGTTTATCCAGTATATTCTATTGTTCATTATCTGGTGTATTTATTTAATTCTGTTCTTCTATTATCTGTTTCTGTGTTATATTCCAAAGATTACCCTTGTCTCCGTCTGTACGGGATTTGGGGTCGTCACATTTCATTTTTTTTTAAAAAGCATTGTGTTGTTTGTGAAATTTATTAAACTTATGCACTGGAAATCCAATGGAGCAAACCGTTTTGCGTTAGCGGCGTGGTCCTGTGATTAGCCATATTGTTAGTTAAGAAAGATTTCTCATACCTGTCTTATGACTGACTCGTAGTTTGTTTCACTTTGCAAACTCGGGTGCCCTCTTTCCACACGGGAATTCGAGTAGCATATTTTTTTACAGATATATTGAGCAGGATTCTGGATCGAAGCTTAAAGCTGTGTCCAGAGCATTCATAGACTTCCGCCGTATCAGATTATTGTTCCGCTGCACATTGTATTATATTCATTGTAAATTATCATTCGCTGTATTGTTTATTTCGATGTACTCTGATATTCTGTACTCTGATGTAACATTAATGTAATGTTTATAAAAGTCTTCTGTTGTTTGTTCTAATGTGTTGTATACCCAAAGATAGCGTATTCGGGTTTTTTGAACGGTCTTAGTCGATTTTTCGATTGATAGGTCCGGGCGAAATCCGAATCATTACAGTTGGTATAAGAGCTTTGGTTAGCTCAAATCTTTGGGGTACAACTTAGAACTGAGTAAAAGACTTATCAGAGGTAGGATTATAATATCCTATATAAGAATACTCATTAGAGATAGGATCGGTAGCATCCTAGAATGAGAATACTCATTAGCGATGGGGTTAGAAATGCCCTAGAATGAGTTGAAAGTTATAAGTCTATAATTAACGTATTTTGGATTATATATATAATCCGATCTGAGAGAATATGTTTTTTGAATATAAAAGTTATATATATTTGAAAAGCTAATCAACTAATAAAATTATTGAAATCAATAAAAGAATGAAATTTGAGTCGATTATTAAACAACTTCCAGCTCCATTCCTTTTCGAGGACGTAAAGATTTTAAGTGAGGGAGATTGTAACAACCCATAAAATTAGAACCAATTTAAAATTTTATTTTAAGGAAATTTTGTTAGAAAATGCATCAGAATTTAGAAATTCCATTAATAAATTAAATTATTATATTGAAAAAAATTAAAATTATGATGTTATTTATGAATGATTTCAAATTTATTTCTAATAAACAATTATTTGTAATTAGATAAATAGTGATTTATTACAATTGAAATTAGTATCAAATTTTATGTATATTTATTTATTTTATTTATTCTCGCATAAGAATTGAATATGTTGATTTAAAATAATGTGTAGATTCTAAATAAATTATGACAACATGTCATTATGTTATAATATGTAGTGTTAGATAAACATGTCATTATATTATTTAATATTATGTGTTTTGAAGTTTAAAAAGTCACATTACTTTCTTATAGTCATCATTATGCATTCATTACTTTCCGTTATTCTCTTTCCTTATGTAATTTCTTTTGAATTTTGAATAAGACGTAAATGCTGATTAGATTGACATGTCATGTCAATGAATTTATTTCTTTGTAACTACCACATATGTAGAGACACAAGTGAGGAATAAAGTAAAATATATAACCAAATAAAGGGAAAAAAGATAATAGAAATAAATGTAATAAAAGGGTTTTAGAAAGAGAAACGAATGGTTATATGAGAAGAAATATAAAATAGAAATGAGTGATAATGGAATTAACGTAATATTACTAATGTTAGAGTCAACTATGATATTAATGTTCTTTGCTTCGATAATATTTGTTAAATGTAACATTTGATTATCTAAATAAATTCCTAATATTTTGGTTGATGATATTGATTTGAATTATATGGTGTTATTAAACAGTTTGTTGACTAAGTTATGGTGAGAATTTTCTAATCAAATAAATGGTTAGATTAGTATTTAGGGAAATTTGTAAATTTGATTTAATAGATAAGTTAATTTTGAAAAGAAGAAAGGAAAAAAAGTAGATAATTAAATAGAATAAAACGTAAGGGATTAAAATGAGATTTTTTGCTCTATATAATATCCTGAACTCTCTCATACCACTCAACAAAACCCTAATCCATCTTCTCATTCTTTAGCCGCTGCCTCATTCTTCTTCTTTCTTCTTCAATGGCCTAAACCCTTCAAAACTTCCTCCTCCAATTTCTCTCCATCCGTAAAGAATTATACCTCCATCCTTTAGAATATTTTGAAGATCTTTCTTCCTCTTGTGCAACCAATCTCACGCAATCTAGATCAGAAGTTTTGAACAATTTGCTGAAACATAAGGTATATATAAAATAAAAGAATTGCAAAACTATAAATCCGTTGTTAATCTATTTTAAATTGTAAAAAAATTGTATCTTTTTTCGTATGTTGAACAAATCCAGTGGAAAAAAAAGACGTGAGAGAGGTGACATCGAATTCTACGACATAGAGAAGGTTGGAACATGTTCTGAACCCGTTAGAAATTTAGATCTAATTTAGACCAAGGTGGGATATCTATTTTTAATAATTAATTAAAATTTAATTATTTTATCGCTATTTAAATCGATGTATGTATGTAATGAAATCAGACCTGTGATGTTGAGATTGAAATTCGTTGTTTGTGTTGATTGTGATGTTCATATTGTTAGATCCAGATCTAAAATTAAAAGTTCTTTCTCTTATCTGAATCTCTAGTTTATGTTTAAATAAGACCTGCAATAAAAACCATATTTTTATTTTTATATTGATAATAAATATCTTCTTCTAGTTTGGTCCATGAACATAGATTTGTTCTTCCACTATCTAGATCTATGTTCTTATAATGAGATTCATGTTCTTTAATTTAAATTTATATATAAAGTTTTGTTTTTAGAATAAAGATTTCATTTTTATTTAGACCCATGAATCTTGATTTGTTTATATTATAAAAAAATCGTTTTTATTGAATATATGGACTTTGAATATAGATTAACAATAAAAAAAATATCACAATTATTGTTTACATGAACATGAATTTTTATCGAATTAAGATTTGTAATAAAAATCTCATTGTCAAGATTTATATGGAACATGAATTTTTACCAAATTTAAATTTGAAATGCAAACTCCATTTTCATTGTTTACATAAAAATATTATTTTTATTGATTTCATAAAATATGGTTTTTGCTTAAAATTTTGGCTCAACAAAAAGGACATATATTTGGCGTCATTTTGTTGTAACTAAAAATAACATATTTTTAGTGACAATTTTATTAAAATAAAGAGAACACATTTTTATTGTTATTTAGTATACATGAAATGTTTATGATAGAACGATTTTATCCTTATTGTAATATTGTTTTCATTGAAATGGTTGAAATAAAGAGGCTACATTTCTATTATAATATTGTTTTCATTGAAAGGTTGGAAAAGAAAAAAATTACATTTTATGAAAAGTTGAAATAGAAAAATTACATTTTTATTGTAATATTGTTTTCATTGAAAATGTTAGATTAGAAAGATCACCCATTTAATGTTGTATCCATTAATGAAATTTGTCAACATTTGTTTTTAATTAAAATATTCATTTTATTAGAAACTTAGGAAATGCTACAAATTAATTTTCAAGAAAATTAACTTGTTATTTTGAATATAATGAGTGAATCACAAGTTTATCATGTTGTAGGAAAATTGGATAAAGTTAAAAGGAACATTTTTACACTTAAGAATAATTTATAAAAAAAATGTTTCATTTTAGATATTTATACATGTTAGAATGGAAGGTGTCATTTGAAAATATTTCACTTAAAGTGTTATGTAGATTAGAAAGAATGACACTTATTTAGAAAAAATGAGACTATCATTAGAAACATTTGAATTTGTATGCAAATAAAAAAAAATCACTTTTTATTTGGCATTAGAAACATATAGAAAAGACTATGCGAATAAAATTCTTCTTTTATTTGACATCAGAAACATTAAAATCATATTTAGGAAAATATGTTGAAACATTAAAATTACATTTTTAATGTAAGATATGATTTATGTAAAATATGCATTGTTTCCATTAAAAAGAATAAAAAGAATAGAATAAAAAGAAGACATTTTTACTTTGTTTTCAATAAAAAGATTACATTTTTATTGTTACGCTGTTTCATTAACAAGATTGAAATGAAAAGTGTCATTTTTATTGCATTAAAATGATTGAAATATTTGTTATATCTATTTCATGGATGAATCGTTGTGTTGTTATGTATGTTATATTGTGGCATGATTGAGATTTGGGAAATTAAACATGTTAAAATAATGTTATTATAATTACACTTCCATTTACAAGTTATCCGACTTGTTCATGTGATTGGGACGAAATTTTTTTTACACATCGCCTATGTGTACAAATAATTTATTATTTATTTGTTGGATGAAACCCCACAAGGGTCTTGGGATGATATTCTAGTCACACATCTCCCTTGTGATAAGTTGTAGAATGCACTCTGGTCGTTATTTGGATGTTTACTGATTATTTATCATTCATTTGCAATGTATGAAAACCATATAAATGAACTTATATGGTAATTGGTTGAGTCGCATTCTGATTCAGAAATAAAGAATATTTGGTAACTAGAATATTATAAAATAAATAACAATTTAGTATAAAGGACATTTTGGAATAAAGGATGTTTTAAATTAAGAATATTTTAGAATAAATATATTTTAAATAAAAAATAGTTTAAAATAATAAATATTTTTCAGTGAAATAATTACAATTACAGATTATAATTGCACTTTTGACACGAGGTTAGGTTGCATTTGTGGTGGAAGTCTGCCCGAACCCGACCGACATATCCAGCAGCCACTAATGTTGAACCTAATGTGAGAGGTCTAAGTGTGCAAATACGAAGCGGGCTGTGACACGAGGTTAAGCCCAACTTGTGGGATAAGTCTGCCCGGATCCGACTGGCATGTCGAGCATCCGCAAGTTGTAGGCTTAATGTGGGATGTCTAGCCCATTATAAACCATAAATGGACGTGGTAATGAATTGGAATATTTAGCCCAATAAAAGTTGAAACGCCATTTTAACCCGAACAGGTTTATCGATCGTTTTTACTCATTTTATAATGAATAGAATAAAAAGTAGTAATTTCCAAAATCTAATATTTTGAAAACATTATTTTAAAGGAATAGAATAAATCTTTAATCAAGATTTAATGAAGTTTTCCAATGTATTATATTTAATTGGAATTAAATAAATAAATTGGATTTTGGGTTTGTCATGAATGGTGTTTTAAATAACACTGTTCTTAAACCCCGTATGAAAAGAATATATCTTTTAATTTAGATTTAGAGAAGTTTATTAATTAATTAATGTTTTAATTAAGCACTAAGATGAAAGTTGATTGAGGGTTTATCGTGAGCTATGTTTTAAACGACATTTGTTCTTTAATCCTAATTAATAGTGAAATTATAATTTTGAATTTATAAATCTTTTATTAAGATTTAAATGGAATTTATAAATCTTTTATTAAGATGAAACGTTAATTTTCCAGTAAATCTTTTATTAAAATGAAACTGTAATTTTCCAATAAATATTTTAGTAAGATGGAACGGTAATTTTCCAATAAGATTTAAATGGGATTAATGTTTTAATAAATCTTTTGTTAAGATGAAATGGTAATTTAACAATATATTAAATTGGAATTTAATGGAATTCAATTTAATAATAATCGATATAAGCTTGTGTAAAAGAAGACCATAACTATATATGGAATTTAAAAGGCTTTGCCGTTATTCCATTTATATTATTGGTCTGATACAGAAATTTATATCGATTATATATTGATTTGATTTATGTAGAAGTTCCATATTTAATGGAAGATGATTTTGGGTTTATCGTGAACTGTGTTTTAAATGACATTGGTTCTTTAACCCAGTCAATGATAAGATTTATTTCTTAAATTTGAATAATCATTAAATAATGATTTCTAATATTAAACCTAAATTGGAGTTTTTAATAAATCTTAAAAATAAAGATTTAAGAATAAATTTAAAGAATTTATCTTCGATAGAATATTGTGAATATTTTATTAAAAGAATATTCTGAGTTGGAATGAGGCGTTTGATGTGTTTTTATAATACTTGGTCTTTGATTATAAAATAAGCGAGTTATTCGGGAAAACCGGGTTTAACCCATTCTGAATAATTACTGCGATGATTAAAAGCCGGAGATGAAGACGGTGGTTGAAGACCGACGTTGTTCTCATCGAATGGATGACTGCTGATGCCTTTGATAGGAGTGGCTGCCTTAAAAGGGTTATAGTGGTAGTTGTCCAGATGTACAATTTGATTGTCCGGATAAGCGAGCACTTCTTGTAACAACCCGCATTTTACGCATCGGAGGATCGTAGAATATTTATTTCTTTCCCATATGAAGTCGTATGGTCATGTAACTTTGGGAAACAACCATTTGAGTCATTTTCCATGTTCATGATTTTTGCCGATTTTTAAATGACCGTTTTGCCCCTAGCTGATTTTGTTTCGGCCATAACTTTTGATTGGAAAGGAATTTTGACCTGAAACCACTTCCCTTAGATTCGTTTGATGGTTTACGTTTCCGTAGAGTGGTTACATGTGCGAAACGGACATACCGTTTGGGAGATATGGCTGAAATAAGGTTTGGAAGGTGAAAAACTGCTTAACCGGGCCAAATAAGGTGATTAGCAATGGGGCCCATAACCCATTTCGGGATTAGGGTTATGGGGAGGCTGAAATGAGTTAGGGTTTAATTTCGTTTCAGTTTTCTAGCCTCCACTTACCTCTTAGAAACCCTAAAAATGGCCTCCAACCACTAAATCACCTCCAAATCACTTTCTACTTGAAGATTGGGCTTAGCAACATCTAATCAAGAGAGATCAACACCAAATCAACATTAGAGCTGTTGTTTAGCATTGGGATTCGCACCAAATCAGAGATTTATTTCAGATCTAAGTCTTATTTGTGGCTAAGGTGAGTGATTTGCATAGTTAATCACTAATTATGGTCAATTAAGGGTAATTAGTGTTAATTAGTGAATTCAAACATGATAAAATTATGGAAAAATATTTATAAATTCTTAAATGATGTTTTAGACCTCTGATATGAACTTGGGTTAATTTGGTTAAGTTTTGCTGATCCTATCATTAATTATGCTTGAACATGTTTAAGGGAAAATATGGGATTTTGGTTATGTTTGATCCATTTTAACCTATCATATTGTTGTTTTGGTGTTTGTGGTTGATTATACTTGTATCTATGACTGTATGGTATGCTTTGTAATTGATTAGAATAGTTGGAATGGTCGAAAACGCCGTCGAGAGGCGTATAAACAGTCGCTGGAAAGTTGTAGGAAAATGCAGGCAGGGATCGGATCAGACCTCCCTTACCCGACCCGAACCGTTCGTGGGTACTTGCCACGATCCGAACCAAATGCCACGATCTGATGGGGAAAGGAGCTCGAACCTGAACCGCGTCACTGATGGGGAAAGGAGCTCGAACCCGAACCGCATCACATGCTGGTGCACCCAATCCGCCCTTGAAGGGTGAGCACGATCCGTTGTACTTGACCTGGAGAAGTGCTTTCCGACCCGAGCCGCTCGGAGGACCCCGACCTGAACCAGTGATGGTGACTAGACTTGGGGAACCGACCCGATCCGCTGGGGTGATGACGATCTAAACCATGTTGACGATGGAAAGCTGGACTCCGAACCGAATCGCTACGATATGAAGGCGACGATCCGAACTGATCTGGGGAAAGAAGGCCAATAATCCGAGATGCAAAGGTAGTCCAAGTTGGAAGTTAGAGCTCAGGATCCAGTTGGGAACCAATGAGTTCACTTCATGGTTGGGCTTTGCTGCGGGACGTGTGCTAAGGAGTTGTCGACGTTCATAACTTCGATTCACCACTGAAAGGAATGATGGGCTACGTTATCAGTGCAGTAGAGTCACTATGACTCGAGGGGCAAAGTGATCGTAGCAAGACTATGAGCCAGTGCAGTGGGGTCATTGTGACTCCATGTGGCAGAGTGGACATTGTAAAGGATTAGTAAGGCTATGAGCCAGTGCAGTGGGGTCATTGCAACTCCATGGGGCAAAGTGGACATAGCAAAGGATTAGCGGCTATAGATCAGTGCAGTGAAGTCATTGTGACTTCATGGGGCAAAGTGATCATATCAAAGTATATTGGGGGATCGAAGTGGTGAATATCATATGCTTTACGCATTTAGTGAGAGATGTGAGGATGGTTGCTATGCTTGATTGTTTGCCATCACTATGACATGCACACCCCCACCCCCGTATATGTACACCACATGTTAGTGGCACCTTGGAGTATTGTACAGTATGTAGTGCTAACTCTTTGGTTGCAAGTCCAGGTTCAGGTATGGTTTAGTATACTTGGTATAGTTCTGTTTAGATGCTTATCGCTCATACCAGACTTTTGCCTGACCCAGAGTTTATGTCTTTTCTTATTACTCTGGGTTCTCACTTGAGCAGACTAGAGACAGGTTAGCTGGTGATGCGCGAGTAGCTGATTCGGAGGAGAGCAGGAGGCTTCCACGTATGATATATAGATATTCTCCCTGTGTCGTTGGTGGTCGCTACTTGGGCATTAGTAGTGTACCTCCCTTATCTTGCTTTTGCTTTTTGAGATAGTTTGAAAAGTTGTAATAATGTTGGCTTTGGATCATAAGTTGTACTTGGATTTTCCGTTGCTATGTTAGTTTGTTTTCAGCTTATGCACTGTCTCACCTGTTTTATGTCAAGTATGTTGTTATTATATTTTGTTCCATGCGTTGTGAGACATTCTACAGGTTCCTTGTTTGTTCATTTTCTTCTTTCCTTTCCTTCTGACGACCGTCCCGTGCTAACTGGACATGTGTACAGCGCACTTTTGGGGTAAATGTCGATTGGTGCGGGGCGGATTGTCACATTTGGTATCAGAGCTCTAGGTTGCGTAGTTAACCTAGGGAAAGACACTAGGGAGAGATAGTACATATATGAGAGAGCGTATTTGTGATTACTTTGGTTTTCAAAAGCTATATATATGTACTATTAGTAGTATAAGAATGAAGTCGTACTGCACTAGCACCACTATGGGGTCGTTAATCGTTCCCTCTTTACAGATTGAACGATGAGCCAATACGCAAGAGGTGCTGGTAGAGGGACCAATAATGGGGATGCTCCTGACATGAGGACGATGTTCACTAACTTCATGAGGGAGATGCTCAGGGATGTTCAAGGGGCAGTTCCAAATCCCGGTAATGGTGATGTTCCAGTAGTGCAGGCGCCTAGGGCCGATTTCGCCAAGTTGTGCAAGGATTACACTCACCTTGGTGGGAAGCCGTTTCATGGAACGGAGTCGGCCACAGATGTTCAGGATTGGTTGGATAGCTGTGATCGTATCTTCGACGACTTGGGTATCGAGGATGTGATGAAGAGAAGGCTAGCGTCTCGTCAGCTGCAAGGGCGAGCGATGAATTGGTGGAATGCTATCAGGACATCTACTCCAGAGGATCGGGTTACTTGGGATCAGTTCAAGGCTCGCTTTAGCGAGAAGTTCATTCCAGCTGCCCAGAAGTCAGTGTTGTTTAAGAGATTCTTGGAACTCAAGCAGAATGGTATGGAAGTCTCTGACTATATTGCTGAATTCGACACTTTGTCGAAGTATGGATTATCCCTTATCGATACTCCTGAGAAGAAGAATGAGAAGTTCATTACTGGGTTGGATGGATACTTGAGGGAAAGGTTTATCAACCACATCGATGAGACTTTTGAAGGGATAGCTTTGAGATCAGAGAGTCTTTACCAAAGTCAAAGACTGAGGTTGAATCTGCAGAAGGGCCAAAACTGCAAGCAAGCGGTGGAGGCAAGAACAACTCTCAGAACAAGAGAAAGTAGAACCAATCTAAGGATGGCCAGAAAAAGAGTAAGAAAAATGTTGAGTGCTTCAGCTGTGGTAAGAAGGGCCATTATGCTAAAGAATGTCGGGCCAAACCAGCGGATAGGAAGTGCTACAACTGTGGCCAAGTGGGACATCATAAGGATAAGTGTCCACAACCTCTTAAAGGGAAGCAGACTGTGAAAGCATATGCTATTGATGATGTTCCTTCTTCGTCGAATGCTCCAACTACGGTGGAGAAAGGAAAGAATGTCGTCATTCAAGGTATGATTTCTATTTATGATGTACCAGTTCGAGTTTTGTTTGGTACTTGGGCTTCCCGTTCCTTCATATCTAGTGACCTGGTAGATAGGTTGGGACTGGAACCCGAGATAGTCGATAGACTGTTGGTTGTGACGAACTCGATTGGTGGTTCGACTAACCTTAGTATGATTTGCCGAAATTTGGTCTTATCAAGTCATGGATGTATGTTTGTTTGTGATTGCTTTGTTTTGGGCTTTACTGGGTATGGCATTATATTGGGAGTCGATTGGCTCCAGAGATACGGGGTGGTGGTAGAATGTGAGGGCTTTTTGGTGACAGTTAGGGCGGATGATGGGCGGAGGGTAGTGTTTGGTAGTTTACCTAGTGATGGGGTAATGGCTAGTTTTATAAATTCCCTCGACATCCCGCATGATGAGTTGTCAGATGTGCCCGTGGTTGGCCAGTATCCGGACGTCTTCGAGGAAGTGACCGGACTTCCACCACACCGAGAGATTGAGTTCTGTATTAATTTAGTGAAAGATGCCAGACCTATAGTAATGCCACTTCGTCGTATGGAACCAAGGGAGCAGCGAGAGCTCGGGGTGAAAGTAAGCGATCTTTTGAAGAAGGGGTTAATTAGAAGAAGTGTCTCTGAGTGGGGAGCACCAGTTGTGTTTTCCCCTAAGGCAGATGGTTCCCTTCGCTTGTGTGTGGACTATCGCGAGTTGAATAAGGCGACGAGGAAGAATAAGTATCCTCTACCGCGGATAGATGATTTGTTTGATCAACTGGAAGGAGAAAGAGTGTTCTCCCAGTTGGACCTCGCGACAGGCTTTTATCAGCTTCGAGTAGCGGATAAGAGTGTTCCGAAAACGGCATTTAGTACGCCGTCTGGATTTTATGAGTGGTTGGTCATGCCATTTGGGTTGACCAATGCACTAGCATACTTCGTGGATCTTATGAATCGAGTATTCAGGGATAAATTGAATAAGTTTGTTCTTCTGTTCGTAGATGACATCCTTGTTTACTCGAGGACAGAGGAAGAACACAAGAGACATTTGAGGATAGTGATGGAGGTGTTGAGAAAACACCAATTGAAAGCGAAGTTTTCTAAGTGCCACTTCTGGAGGAGGGAAGTGAGATTCTTGGGCCATGTTGTTTTAGAGAATGGTATTTTCGTGGACCCTGCGAAGGTGGCTACAGTACATGATTGTCCTATGCCCAAGAATGCAACAAATGTAAGAAGTTTCTTGGGGTTAGCTGGATATTATCGTAAGTTTATCCAGGACTTCTCCAAGACAGCGGCACCGTTGACTCAGTTGACTAAGAAGAATCAGGCCTTCGCGTGGGACGGAGTGTGTGAGAATGCATTCAAGTGTCTAAAGGAAAAGTTGACGTGTGCGCCAGTGCTAGTCATTCCTAAAGGGAATGAAGAGATGACGGTATACACGAATGCTTGTGGTACAGGACTAGGTGCTGTATTGATGCGAGGATGTAGGGTTGTAGCTTATACTAGTCGGCAATTAAAGCCGCATGAGAAAAGGTATCCTACCCATGATTTGTAATTGGAAGCGATCGTGTTTGCTTTAAAGATGTGGAGATATTATCTCTTAGGAGAGAGATTTGAGTTGCTTACCGATCATAGATCGTTAAAGTATCTCTTCTCCCAGAAGGATCTGAATCTCCGTCAGCAGAGATGGTTAGAGTTCTTGGCTTCGTATGATTTTGATATCGCATATACACCTGGGAAAGGCAATGCGGTAGCCGATTCCTTGAGTAGGAGACATACCAGTTTAGGGGCTATGTTTCTAGAATGGAAGCAACTAGAGTATATCGCAGGGTATGATTTCAGACCAAAGTGGGAATTGGATCCAGAGACATTAGCAAGTTTGATGATCAGACACACTTTGATTGAGCGGACTGGTTCCAGTCAGAGGGACGATCCTATTCTATTGGAAATCATCTCCAAGTTAGAAATGAATATTGACGGTGAGGAGATGAATTTGTATGGGCTTGATCGAGATTGATGGCTTAGAAAGAACGGAAGACTAGTTGTACCCAACGTGAATGGTTTGAGAGATGAAGTGCTTAGGGAATGTCATCACTCAAAACTGACTATACATCCCGGTGGCGATAAGATGTATCGAGACATGAAGCAGACTTACTACTGGGAAGGAATGAAAAGAGACGTTGGGAAGTTTATATCAAAGTGCATGAATTGCCAGCTAGTTAAAGCCGAGCAAAAGGAGCCTAGTGGTTTGTTGCAACCATTAGAAATTCCTGAATGGAAATGGGAGCAAGTCTCAATGGATTTCATTGATGGTTTACCAAGGACTAGATCGGGACATGATCGCATTTGGGTAATTGTGGATCGATTGACTAAGAGTGCAAGATTTATACCAGTTAAATCGACCAGAACGGCAGCTAAATTAGCAGAATTGTATATGAAATGGGTAGTGAGATTTCATGGAGTACCTATAAGCATTGTGAGTGAACGAGACCCGTTGTTTACTAGTGGGTTTTGAAAGAGCTTACAAGAGGCTCTAGGGTCAGAATTACATCTTAGTACCGCATATCATCCTCAGACCGACGGTCAGACGGAGATGGTGAATCGTATATTGGAAGATTTCTTAAGAGCTTGTATATTGGATTTTGGTGGATCATGGGATGACCATTTGCATCTAGTAGAGTTTGCATATAATAATAGCTACCAATCCAGTATCAGTGTGGCTCCATATGAAGCTTTGTACGGAAGACCGTGCAACTCACCATCATGTTGGATAGAGACTGGCGAGAAGTTTATGTTGGACCAGATGTGGTGAGGGAAACTTCAAATAAGATTAAGATCATTCAGCAATGAATGAAGGCTGCCCAGGATAGGCAAAAGAGTTATGCTGACAAGAGGAGAAAAGACATAAAATTCTCCGTTGGTGACTTGGTGTTTGTCATGGTTTCTCCATTAAAGAGCGTGATACAATTTGGCAGGAGAGGCAAGTTGACACCAAGGTTTGTTGGCCCATTCCTAGTTCTTGAACAAGTTGGGAATTTAGCATATAAAGTTGACTTACCAGAGAAGATGGCTGGAGTTCACAACGTATTTCATGTTTCCCAGTTAAGGAAGTTCATGCAGGACTCAGATATGACTATTTCACTTGATCAGTTAGAGGACTTTGTAGTGGAACCCGAAGCGGTTGGGAACCGCAAGCCGATTCGTATTGTCGAGCATGATACGAAGCGACTTCGAAGGAAGGCGGTGAAGCTAGTCAAGCTTCAGTGGGCCGAGAACGAGAATGACTATACTTGGGAGACAGAGGAGAGCATTAGGAAGACGTATCCAGAACTCTTTGTCTGGTAAGATTTACTTTGTAATTTAGTTATTCCGCATGCTAGGATAGACTTGTTTTGCATGTTTGATTGTTGTTTTATGACTGATAGGCATGCGGGACCCTTTGTGTTTTTTGGTTAGGGAATTTCGGGGGCGAAATTTCTTAAGGGGGGAAGAATGTAACAACCCGCATTCTACGCATCGGAGGATCGTAAAATATTTATTTCTTTCCTATATGAAGTCGTATGGTCATGTAACTTTGGGAAACAACCATTAGAGTCATTTCCCATGTTCATGATTTTTGCCGATTTTTAAATGACCGTTTTGCCTCTAGCTGATCTTGTTTCGGCCATAACTTTTGATTGGAAAGGAATCTTGACCTAAAACCACTTCCATTAGATTCGTTTGATGGTTTACCTTTCCGTAAAATGGTTACATGTGAGAAACGGACTTACCGTTTGGGAGATATTGCTGAAATAGGGTTTGGAAGGTGAAAAACTGCTTAACCGGGCCAAATAAGGTGATTAGCAATTGGGCCCATAACCCATTTCGGGATTAGGGTTATGGGGAGGCTGAAATGAGTTAGGGTTTCATTTCATTTCAGTTTTCTAGCCTCCATTTACCTCTTAGAAACCCTAAAAATGGCATCCAACCTCTAAATCACCTCCAAATCACTTTCTACTTGAAGATTGGGCTTAGCAACATCAAATCAAGAGAGATCAACACCAAATCAACATTAGAGCTGTTGTTCAGCATTGGGATTCACACCAAATCAGAGATTTATTTCAGATCTAAGTCTTATTTGTGGCTAAGGTGAGTGATTTGCGTAGTTCCTCACTAATTATGGTCAATTAAGGGTAATTAGTGTTAATTAGCGAATTTAAACATGATAAAATTCTAGAAAAATAATTATAAATTCTTAAATGATGTTTTAGACCTCTAATATGAACTTGGGTTAATTTGGTTAAGTTTTGCTGATCCTATCATTAATTATGCTTGAACATGTTTAAGGGAAAATATGGGGTTTTGGCTATGTTTGATCCGTTTTAACCTATCATATTGTTGTTTTGGTGTTTGTGGTTGATTATACTTGTTGCTATGACTGTATGGTATGCTTTGTGATTGACTAGAATAGTTGGAATGGTCGAAAACGCCGTCGAGAGGCGTATAAACAGTCGCTGGAAAGTTGCAAGAAAATGTAGGCAGGGATCGAATTGGACCTCCCTTACCCGACCCGAACCGTTCGTGGGTACTGGCCACGATCCGAACCAAATACCACGATCTGATGGCGAAAGGAGTTCGAACCCGAACCGCGTCACTGATGGAGAAAGGAGCTCGAACCCGTACCGCGTCACATGCTGGAGCACCCGATCCGCCCTTGAAGGGTGAGCACGATCCGTTGTACTTGACATGGAGAAGTGCTTTCCGACCCGAGCCGCTCGGAGGACCCCGACCCAAACAGGTGATGGCGACTGGACTTGGAGAACCGAGCCGATCCGCTGGGGTGATGACGATCCAAACCATGTTGATGATGGAAAGCTGGACTCCGAACCGAATCGCTACGACATGAAGGCGACGATCCGAACCGATCTGGGGAAAGAAGGTCAATAACCCGAGATGCAAAGGTAGTCCAAGTTGGAAGTTAGAGCTCAGGATCCAGTTGGGAACCAATGAGTTCACTTCATGGTTGGGCTTTGCTGCGGGACGTGTGCTAAGGAGTTGTCGACGTTCATAACTTCGATTCACCACTGAAAGGAATGATGGGCTACGTTATCAGTGCAGTAGAGTCACTATGACTCGAGGGGCAAAGTGATCGTAGCAAGACTATGAGCCAGTGCAGTAGGGTCATTGCGACTCCATGGGCCAGAGTGGACATAGTAAAGGATTAGTAAGGCTATGAGCCAGTGCAGTGGGGTCATTGCGACTCCATGGGGCAAAGTGGACATAGCGAAGGATTAGTGGCCATGGATCAGTGCAGTGAAGTCATTATGACTTCATGGGGCAAAGTGATCATAGAAAATATATTGGGTGATCGAAGTGGTGAATATTTTATGCTTTACGCACTGAGTGAGAGATGTGAGGATGGTTGCTATGCTTGATTGTTTGCCATCACCATGACATGCACACCCCCACCCCCGTATATGTACACCACATGTTAGTGGCACCTTGGAGTATTGTACAGTATGTAGTGCTAACTCTTTGGTTGCAGGTCCAGGTTCAGGTATGGTTTAGTGTACCTGTTATTGTTCTGTTTAGATGCTTATCGCTCATACCAGACTTTTGTCTGACCCAAAGTTTTATGTCTCTTCTTATTACTCTAGGTGCTCACACGAGCAGACTAGAGACAGGTTACCTGGTAATGCGCGAGTAGCTGATTCGGTGGCGAGCAGGAGGCTTCCACGTATGATATATAGATATTCTCCCTGTGTCGTTGGTGGTCGCTACTTGGGCATTAGTAGTGTACCTCCCTTATCTTGCTTTTGCTTTTTGAGACAGTTTGGAAAGTTGTAATAATGTTGGCTTTGGATCATAAGCTGTACTTGGATTTTCCGCTACTATGTTAGTTTGTTTTCAGCTTATGCACTGTCTCACCTTTTTATGTCAAGTATGTTGTTATTATATTTTGTTCCATGCACTGTGAGACATTCTACAGGTTCCTTGTTAGTTCTTTTTCTTCTTTCCTTTCCTTCTGACGACCGTCCCGTGCTAACTGGACATGTGTACAACGCACTTTTGGGGTAAATATCGGTTGGTGCGGGGCGGGTTGTCACACCTCTCTTCCATATTGGACATACGGGACGAGGAATAAGAGAACTCCGGTTTCGTTCAAACCCAGAACGGACTTGTAAATGGATGTGTGTCTGACATTGGATTTCATTTCATGTAAATTAAATTGATTTCTATTTAATATATATCTGTGGTGGCAGAGAATTTATTTTCTTGCTTAACAGCCTTCTTTGAGACATACGAGCTTAGAGGTTATATTGGTAGTTATCGATAGCATGACGTGGATTGTCAATGTAGCATTCCAGGATGCAAATGATCAAGGCTTTTGTTGAAAAGCAGGGCCTTGTGGTTGATGATCAAAGCATAGCCTATTTCAGCATAGCTTTGTTTATACTGTTACTTTGCGAGCCTCACACACCGGTAGGAGTCAAAAACGGGACAAGGCAAAGTAGGGAGTGCACACGTTTCTTTCTAGCTATGGGCGGTGTCAGTGTTTTACAAGCCCTGGTATTTTTATATTTTTACTTATATGGATGATGGATTATGAGGCGCCTTGGATTTATTGGTCGATAGTGACCGTTTTATAGGTTCAATAGGACCGGGAAGCGTGTGTTCAGGAATTGCCAATCCACTAAAGTATCCGTGGACCACCCTTGCAGGTTCCAAGGGTTTGCCAGCGTCTGAATCCTGAGACATTGCTAGAGCGTCTCGAATCAGTAAGGAGATCATCCCTAGCCTTGACTCATGATGGGAACCCAATTTCCGATACGACATTTCGGTTTCGATTTTAAACCTTTATATGGCAACATAGTAGGATGGGGTACTATGCCGTCTAGGATTGATACATTTACCCTGAAGTATTTTAAACTAATTAGACACTAATAATAATATTAAAATATTATTTTCTACGTATCAAGCATGTTTGACATTATAAGGTAAAACTCTATCCTCCGGTTTGCGTTGCATTATGTGATGGGACTTGAGTCTTATATTGATTTCATTTTTATAAAAAGCATTGCATTATTTTTGAAATTTATTAAACTTATGCACTGGAAATCCAATGGAGTAAACCCATTCCGCGTTAGCTTCATGGTCCTGTGATTAGCCATATTATTAATTAAGAAAGATTTCTCATACCAGTCCCATGACTGACTCGTAGTTTGTTTCACTTTGCAAACTCGGGTGCCCTATTTCCATATGGGAAGTCGAGTAGCTTATTTAGCAGATATATTGAGCAGGATTCCGGATCAAAGCTTAAAGCTGTGTCTAGAGCATTGATAGACTTCCGCTGTATCAGATTATTGTTCCACTGTGCATTGTTTTATATTCATTATAAATTATCTTCCGCTGCATTATTTATTTCGATGTACTCTGATATTATGTACTCTGATGTAACACTTATGTAATGTTTATAAAAGTCTTCTGTTATTTGTTCTAATGTGTTGTATGCCCAAAGTTAGCATATTCGGGTTTTTTGAACGGTCTTAGTCGATTTGCGATCGATTAGCTCCGAGTGAAATCCGAATTGTTACAGTAAGTTTTTAATTTCGTAAATGTTTAGCATTCAAAAGTTATTAAATGCTAATATCGTACTTTCTGCAGGGGTTTTGAGATTATTCCAGGCGATGTTATTTTAAGTGTGTCTAGAAATGCATATGTCGCTAGGTGGATATAGGTGTGGCCTCACTAGGACGATATTCTTATGCATATTAGGAATGCCATCCTTGTGGAGGTTCTTTTAAGTATAAATTTATTTCTCATTTGCAAAATTATATAAAATATGTAATACAATTTGTTTGTTAGTTCATAGGTTGTTGTACGGGTCCAGAAAGAAATATGGATGTTTTCCTCACCGCATGGAACCAGAAGATGAGGAAAAATTATTCAGGCAATGTATACAAGGCAAAAGCAGCTAGAAAGAGGCCTCAATGGATGAGCGAGGAGGTCTACGCCGATTTCCAGAAATTGTGGCCCACGGAAGCTACGAGGGTAAATTAATTAAGCTTATTTTAAATTTTATTTTGTATACCCATCAATTAATCATTTAATTAAATATACAGGAGTTTTCAGAGCGAAACCAAGCAAACAGGCTCAAAAATCCTGCTTTGCATCATGGTGGGTCTAAGTCCTCCCAGCATCGTCATGAATTGGTACGAACGATGAATCACATTTACAGATTGTTCTAAATTTTTTAAATCGTATTGATAAAATCCAAATATATATTGTATCATTTCAGATGCTGACTCTTCAACGGGAGCCTACACTTGCTGAAGTGTTTATACAGACTCATGTTGTCGAGCGGACAGATGAGGAGGCTAACACCTCATATACCTAAATGGTCACTAAGTCCCGTGGAGTGATCATTAGCATTCGTAATAACTGGTATTTCACTTTTTGAAATTGAATACTTAATACATTCCATAATTGTCCGCTATCGCAGGAAAAATACACGGCGGCGTTAAATGCTCGAGCAGCTTAGTTAGTTCAGAAGTAGGACGTGGAGGAGTGCAATCGCATTTGGAACAAAATCATCGACCCGCCTACCAGGAGTAGATGCTACGGCTTTGGAATCATAGAGGTAAAGAGTTTTATTAAAGTATTTAAACACATCCAAATGCTATTAAAGGTTCAAAGTGTTGACATATTTAAACATATTCAATATTATTATATATACTCAAATTCATACTGGCATGTTTAATTATAATCACTACTAATTCATGTCCTTAGGTACTCAATCCATGTAAACAAGTATCACTCTCTATAAAATATTAATTTATCTCATATTGGCATGAATAATTACTTTAAATTTATGACATACCATTGAAATATCAATTTATCTCATACATGCTTATAATATAATAATTACACATAGCGGGGACTCAGGCCTCTTATACGAGGCGTCGGGAGGAGGAGGAGATCATTATGCTTCGACAGCAGGTTGCAGCTCTAGAGGATTTTTAGAAGAACAAGCTTGAGATTGTGCTGGATGCGCGGATTGCTGCATATCTTCAGGAGCATGGGGTGATGCCGCTGAGTGAGGCTGCTACCGTGGAGGATGACAAGGAGGACGAGGATGACAAGGACGATGAGGATGAGTAGGTACTTGTCCTTTTTTTATTTTGGACTTGGTTTGTAAATATAAACTAGTTGTTGATCATGAATTTGAGATGTTTGTGGTGTTTTGTGGAAACAATGATGGTTTGTTTATTTGATGTGGACGTGTTGATGGTTTTTGGACTGTTTATTGTTTATATTTATCGTTTAATAGTTATTTACTTGTGTATGAGTAGATTTATAGCATTTATGCGGTGATTGAATGTGAATTTGAGGTGATGGAATGTGAAACTGATTGTATATGAGTTGCGGATACGTTGGGTTTGATGGCTTGTTATGTGCTAGAAAACAAAAAAAAAATATTACAGTTTTATGACGGCTAGTGATGGATTTCTGGTCACGCAGGGTAACGGTTGGCGACGGCTTGTGAGGGCTTTTTATATAGATAGCGGCGGCTTGTGACGTCTCTTTTGCAATGTTTTGTTACGATTTGTGACGGCTTGTGATGGTTATATAGCGACGGTTGGTGACAGCTTCTAACGACTACAGAAAATATAACCGTTTGTCCACGTGGCATGCTTTTCGTCGCTAACCATTGCTATATTGGTGTCCACAGCCGTCACTAAGGTCGACTCTATTTGCTTAGCGTCCGCATATTTTGTGACGACTGTTAGCGATGGCTGGTGATGGCCGTCGACGGTTTTTGCCGTCGCTAACTGAGTTAATTCTTGTAATGATTTGGTCGAAGTCGTGAAGTGTTTGGAAAAGATTGAAAATATCACCGATTCTCGAAAACATCGTTATCGGATTGAAAAAGTCGTTATAAACTTGGAAAATCCGACATGGTAAAAATACGTGATCAATTCGATCCGATTTGCTCAAAATCCCTGAGCACCTCGGTCCGATCACGTGGCGAAACTCGTCGAGACAAAATATTTGGATTTTGGTAAATCCTAGTTTCGATCACCCAGAAACTGTTGATCGAAACAACGCAATCAAGGAAAATCAACTATAAAACTTAAATGAGCAAGAATCTATCATTTGCACAACTATTGGTTCGACACTTCAAAACAAGCTGATCAGCATGGAATGATCACCGGTTTTCCTTGCTCCACACTAGCCCCGGGTACTCTTCAAATTTGGTGCGACATCGAGTTTTTCGTATGCACTAGGGATATGAATACACGGGATACGAAAACCGTATTTCGTATCCTCAGGGATATGAAGTCATATCCACCTAGGGATATGAGTTTGTATCCCATATAATGTGCAGGGTTTTCAGCATAACAAGATAGCTCGAGCACTCCGGTGTGATCAGGTGTTTCCTTTGGTTTTAATTGAAGGAATCGAGATTCGAACTTGGAATGGATCAAGGATGCGAACTCATAAGCTGGATTTTGGCAAACAAGGATTCACATGTAGATCACCGCTTTTAGCTTGCACGACTTGGGTCGGCCTTCATTTTCCGGATACGAAGTACAATGGTCGGAGGCGATACGATTTTTGGTTTGGCAAAGTGCAAGACTGCCTGGCATGAGTGGATCAGTTATTTTGACATGATCACCTCGTGGTGATTACTTTTTTTTTACAAAATTTTGAGGGAATACACTTGTTTTTTGGCTAAGTCTCGAGGGTACGAATTTCGCACCCTCAGGATACGAAATTTCTTCTATGGCCTATAAACCTCACTTATAAATATCCCCTTGGTTGCCATTCAAAGGATTTGGAACTTTTGGACTTTGGCTATCATTTGAGTTGCATGATTGCACACTTTGAAGCTCATTAATGGTTTCCATGGTGATTCTCATGGCTTTGGACTTCATTTTGGACTTGTAAGCTCCACATAGAAGTTTGCCTACAACATTTTGGCATTCACTTGGACATCCATAGAATATTTGGACATTTTTGGATATTCTTGGACATTGAAGCTTTTCATTTTCCATTGTTGTTCATTCTAACATACTTTGGCTCAACAAAGTATGACATTTTAGTCAAAATTTATAATTAACGAGATATTTGTTATTCTACTGTACAATTTTGTACATTCAAATTGTCCAAACTTGGATAAACGTTGTAATTGACAAAACTATGATGAATGATTACTACAAATTGGACAGAGGCATTAGTACTGAACCACTATAAAATTAGTGCGTTCCTTTACATTTCTCGTACTTTGGATATTTTGATTGCGGATTTAATATAAAAATTACATCTTGTGGTTGATGTGCGAAAGTTACCACTTTTCCATGTTAAGACTTTGGTGCACCAAGTAGGGGGCACAACAACTTCGACTTCGTCTTCAGTCTCGGTTCTCGACCTTAGTTCTCGATTTTGGTTCTCGGACTTAGTTCTCGAATTTAGTCTTTGTATTTTGACTTCGACTTCGTTTTGGAAACAGATCTCGCTCACTTCTCACCATGGTTAAACGGAAACAGATAAGCTTAGCTTGCTCTAAAGAAGCACGTATTGAGGAAAGTCATTAAATTAACTCGACCGACATCTGTCAAATCACGTTACTTGGGACGACATCGACGGAGTCGTCAAAGATTTAACTAAGGATTTTACTTCCCGCTTGGAACAACAAGAAGAACATTTCCATCGATAGGATGCTACTATAAACACTCTTCTCGCTTGACTTGAAAGAATCTCAAGACCGTTAGGCCAAAGTAACATGATCGGAACAAACACTAGTGTTCCACAAGGATTAGCCTGGGACTTGGAGAGCAATTCCCAAAGAACAACCCCGTGTCGACACCAACCCGCAGATAGCTACCGGATCAGCTAGGTTCAAGGGGGCACCACACCCAATCCCATACAAGGTTCAACCCTGGTTATGGTTAATCAAGTTTTAGATTCAGGCGTTGGTAATATCGCTTAAGTGCCGATGTGCATAGCTTTGGATACAGGAACTCACGTAGTTTCGAATGTTGGATTCGTGCCAATCGATGCACCTTAATTCAGTATTGTGCTCGGTGGTCCAATTGGGTATGAATAATTCGCTAACTTTGGAATTAGCGTTGGGGGCACCTGTGTCGTTTTAAATGATTAAAGGCGGTTATTCGGTACAGGAAGTGAAAGTCAAGTCATCGATGTTATGCGATGATTTACCCGAGGCGGGGTACCTCACGTGTGCTTGGATTGTGTTACTCGCGGTCCTTTCTCTCAGGACATTAGGAATTCTCAGAACCCACCGAACTTCAAATTGCCAGTGTTAGAAGCTTTATATTGTAGAAATGATCCTATAGTTCATCTGATGCGCTACGTGCGCCATATGGAAGTGCTTTCGGCTTTGGATAGTGTTATGGCTAAGTGCTTCCCATTTTATCTCGTAGACATTGCTGCCTTGTAGTTCAGGCAGTTGGAACCCGAGTCCATCAATAGTTGGAACATCTTGGTTGGAAAGTTTGTAGAGCAGCTCTTGGTCCATATCTCCCAGTCCAAGAATGTCATGAATCTAACAAAAGTTAATCAAATAACAGGCTAGAGCTTACGCAAGTTTCTTAAAAGGTTCAACGCGGTGGTGGCCTCTATCGACAGACCAGATCTGTTCGTGGTTCTAATGACTACCATCTTCGGTATTCTTGATAAAATAGGCCTTGAAATCTCATTGCAACTGGATCTGCGGAGGGATCTCGCTGAGTTCTACTACGAAGCAGAAAGATTTCTAAGGGAGGAGACTCCTATCACGAAAAATCAGCTCATCAGGTTAACTCGACAATGGGTAGAGAGTCTTCCGCACTCAAAAGAGGAAAGGGTAAATCTTGGGGTGATCGGTGCACATGGCCTCGCATCGAGCCAAAGTTTCTAGTATGCGTTGAACTCATTCATGGTTTGAAAAGGATTTATCTCGACATTCATGGCACGACCCCTTTCCAAAATCCTCCCAAGTGGGACCCGACTGAAAGACAAGCAAGCTCTGATAAGTACCGTATGTTCATGAATTGCTCGGACATGACACTGACCATTGCGAGCATCTTTGTGATCAGATCGAGGCACGAATTTGGCGTGCAAGCTACCGCAATATGTCAAGAATCCAACAACAGAAGCACCACAATCCCTGCCCTCCGCAACATCCCAAGATAGGGGTATGTTAGGACATGATCGCAATAAAATCATAATTAACTGATCTGGCCCTTTGGATCCTTTCGACTTTCCGAACTCCGGTCCATTACCTATGTTTGTTTTTGTTGGTAGCAACTTTTCGCTTTTTGATTTACCCTACTTGTAATCAAAGCGGATGCGTCACCTCACACGCGCACGTAACCGACCTATGGTCTCCAGACGTGCTCGGAGTTAGACTATTGACCATTGTACTTCTTCAGTGTTATTAAAAGACTGCTTTAGAGCTACGGTCCCCACTTGGTCCGCCAAGTATAAAATTAGGAATTATGTCCCACACATTGTCCACCAAGTATAAAATTAGGACTCCGGTCCCCATTTTGTTCGCCAAGTATGAAATTAGGACTCATGTCCCACAATTGGTCCGCCAAGTATAAAATTAGGACTCCAGTCTCGCACTTGGTTTGACAAGTAAATAGATAGGACTGCGGTTCCCCACTGGTCTGACAAGTATAAAATTAGGATTTTGTTCCCCACTTGGTCCGCCAAGTATAAAATTAGGACTCCGGTCCCCACTTGATCAGCTAAGTATAAAATTAGGACCCCGGTGCCCCGCTTGGTCCGCCAAACCCTGCTTGGTCCTCCATGTATAAAATTAAGACTCCGGTCCCCACTAGGTCCGCTAAGTATAAAATTAGGACTTCGGTCCCTCACCTGGTCCGCTAAGTATAAAATTAGGACTCTGGTCCCCCACTTGGTTCGCCACGTACAAAATTAGGACTTTAGTCCCCACTTAGTCCACTAAGTATAAAATTAGGACTCCGTTCACCACCTGGTATGACAAGTATAGACTTAGGACCATTTGACTAGTCAAGTATAAATTTTAGACTCTGGTCCCATACTTGATCAGTCAAGTATAAAATTCGAACTCCAGTTCACTACTTTGAACTCAGGTCCTCGGACTTAGTTTCGCAAAGCTCTTGGATTTAGGTCCACCGACTCCGGTCCGCGACTTTTAAGAACTTGGGCTACCAGGTGTTAAGATTCCCCGGTTGGGTTCGCCAAGCATAAGAAATTCATGACTTAGTCCGCCAAGTATGGAAGTTCGTTATCTTAACCCTCCTAGCATGGGAATCTTAAAAAAATGGCTCGTCAAGTACATGACACCTCATGACTTGGTCCGCCAAGTATGAATCCCTTTTTACAGGTACGTACTTGCTTCGACAAGATCCGATAAGCCCATGGCTTCTGATTTTCTAATCCCATGCATCTCAGACTCAACAGTCTGCCGGAACACGATCTCAACTATCGTCGGATTTCAATTCTAATACGGTCTTAGTGATAGTCAGATTGCTATTCTACTACGATATCAGTGGTCGTTAAATTTATGTTCTATTGCGATCTTAGCGACTGTCGGACTTCTTTCAAATCTTGGCTCACCGGTTTACATAATTCTGGACTACACACAAAACACATCTTTCTTTAATCAAGAAAGACCTGTTTGGAGGGCAAAGTGTTGATCTGCGTTCACACATCAAGATTATGGTTGGCGACGCACTCAAATCTCGAGAATGTCATTGGAAAAAACAAAGCGATTTGGTTGAAGTCGCGAACTGTTCAGAAAAGGTTGAAAATTTCTCTGATTTTCTAAATCATCGTTATTGGATTGGAAAAGTTGATATAAACTTGGAATATCCGACATGGTAAAAATATGTGATCAACTCGATCCGATCGGCTTAAAATTCCTGAGCACCTCGGTCCAATTGTGTGGTAAAACTTGTCGAAGCAAAAAATTTGGATTTTGCTGAATTTAGATTTCTATCACCTAGAAATTTTTTATCGACACAGCATGATCAAGGAAATTGTACTGCATAACTTCAATAGGAAAGGATCTGGCATTTGTGCAATTCTTGGTCCGACACTTCAAAACAAGCTGATCGACATGGTGCGATCACCGGTTTTCCCTTGCTCCACACTAGCTCAGGCTACTCTTCAAATTTGGCACAACATCGAGTTATTTGTAGTCCATAGGGTTATGAATATACGATTTGTGTATCCCATATGAGATACGAAAATCTTGTTTCGTATCCCTAGTGATACAAAGTTGTATCACCCTACGGATATTATTTCGTATCCCATCGGAGGATACGATGTACATGGTTTTTGGCGTCTCAAGATAGCTTGAGCACTCTGATGTGATCAGGAATTTCCTTTGGTTTTACTTGGCAGATCGGGAATTTTAAGTTGACATGGATCTGGGATGCGAAATCACATGCTAGACTTTGGCAAATAGGGATACACATGCGGGTCACTGTTTTTAGCTTGCGCGACTCGGTTTGGCCTTCATTTTTCGGGATGCAAAGTACACTGGTGGGAGGCGATATGATTTATGGTTTAGAAAAGTGGCAAGGATGGCTAGGACGAGCGAATCAACTATTTTGACGTGATTACCTCGTGGTGATCAATGTTTTTTGACAACATATTTGGGATATAAAATTTTGAGGAAATGCACTTGTTTTTTGGCTAAGTCTCGAGGGTACGAATTTCGCATCCCCCCGGGGATACGAAAGTTCTGTTATAGCATACAAACCTCACCTATAAATTCCCCCTTGTTTGACAATCAAAAGGGTTGGCAGTTTTGGACTTTGGTTATCATTTAAGCTATGGGATTGTTCTCTTTGGAGCTTAATAATGGCTTTCACGGTGATTCTCATGGCTTTGGACTTAATCTTGGACTTGTATGCTTCACGTAGAAGTTTTCCTATAATTTTTTGGCATTCACTAGACATTTTTTGATATTCTTGTACATTGAAGTATTTCATTGGCCATTGTTGTTCACTCTAATACACTTAGGCTAGAAGAAGAAGAAGGGCATTTTAGTCAAAGTTTGGAATTAACGAGATATTTGTTATTCTATTTCCCAACTTTGTACATTCCAATTGTCCAAATTTGGATAAACGTTGTTATCGACAAAACTATGATGAATGATTACTAAAAAGTGGACATAAGGCTTTGGTGCCAAACCACTATAAAAGTTGTGCGTCCCTTTACACTTCTCGTACTTTGAATATTTTTTATTACGGAGTTACTATTAAACTTACATCTGTGGGTTGGCGTGTGAGAGTTGCCACATTTCCATGTCAACACTTCTTAAATTTTTGTTTAGAATAAACAGGTTGACCTTCTAAATCAGAGGACAACACCTAATTCATTATTTACAAAATATAAAAGTTATTAATAATGGAATCAAAAATTATTATACAAATTCATTTATGTATTTTCTTCCAAACTTATAACCAGGCCCGACCCAAATGGGAGTCAAGCCTATGGCAACACCATCAAACATGCCAGAGAGCAACAAAATTTCTAACTAGTTTATATCAAAATTGGGTTACTAATGAATGAGGACAACAAAGAGTTACAAATATATTCTTTTGGTTTATGCGACTATCTTTACTTCAATAATGCAGATTCAAATCATGCAATTTACCATTTGATAGCTGTAACACCCCGTATTTTCTATGAACATAAAAGTAATAAAACAAAGTATAATTAATTTTTAAGAGAAGAATTATGGGAAACCGGTTACGCCATTGCGTTCGTCTCGGAATTCTCCTTGAGATAGAGTCCAAGTTTGCGTAAATCGAACTTCGTATGAAGAAGTTATGGCACTTAAAAGTTTCAGCAATTTAAAATAAAAACCAGCCCGTATTCAAATTTAAAGTTTCAAAATTCAAATCACACACCCGGGCTGGGCGGGAAAATTCCCGCCTAGGACCCAGGTCGACCAGGGGGTTGACCTGGGTAGAATAGGTCGACCATGGGGTCGATCTGGGGTCGACCTGGGGGTCACCTGGGTAGAACAGGTCGACCATGGGGTCGATCTGGGGGTCGACCTGGGTAGAACAGGTCGACCATGGGGTCGATCTGGGGGTCGACCTCCCCCCTTTTTCCAGATCCATGGGCAGATTTGTTTTTCTGCATTTAGACACCCGTTCTGACCAGATTCGTTGCTCCTAAGCTATTTAAACACCACCAAACCTCACTTTCTCTCCACACAATTTCATTTCGCCTATACTCTTCCCTAATTCATATTAAAATAAATCTATGGCGTCGTTACTCTGCTGAAACCTAAGCTAGAACAAGTGCTTCTTCTTCTTCCAATCTGAATAGGATTAAAAGAGAACAACTACAACCCTTTTTCTTTTAGGATCCAACCAAGGTGAGTACAGTTATTTTCAGATATGAAATTTAATTATGATATTGACATGGTTATAAATCTGAATTGGAGATTATGCATATTTTTGATTACCAGATATGTTTCCCGGTGTTGATCTATCTTATTCCTGTTTATCAGATCTGTTTTTCTGTGTAGATCTATCTTATTTTTGTAACTATTCTGTAACTCTTCCTTCTGTTCTATAGCCAGGCTACCACGAGCCTGAGCCAAATCTCATAAGAGATTGACGCACGAATGTTAAATTTGGGGAAAATAATGAATAATGCATAATTGGACATGACTGATTTGTGACTGATTTAAAAAAAGAGTATATGTTATAATTTAAGATCTAGATCTAGGCATACTATATATGACTGTTTATGATTTAGAAGAAGGAGAATTATTGTATGACAACATAAGACTTATAATTTGGGAACATAATGCATGTTATAATTCAAGATCTAATTTTGAGGACACAATACATGTTGTAATTTAAGATCTAGATTTCGGGGCATGTTTTATATGACGATCTATGACTTGGAAGAAAAAGGATATATGATTTAGGCGTAAAAGATCTATATTAAAATAGGATAACTATAAATTGTGAATACGCCTAAATGGGGATTTTGGATATTTAACATACGCAGAAATCAAAGGCAATAATTTGGCATAATTCATATTGTATATCATGATTTGGGGGTTTTTGGAGAATATTCTGTACTATGTAAATTTAACTAGAAATTTGGGGCATATGTCATATTGTGAATTATGACCATAATTTGAGCATGTAAAATTAGGCTTAATTTCATGATTAAGCGAGGTATGTCAATGGAATTTTAAGGGATGATTAACTCTGTTAAATCTGTTGAAACCGAATACGATAATTTGGGGTATGAAAATCTGTAGACTCGATCTAAAATTGAGAAAAACATGTTAATAGAACTTTGGATAATCTGCTGTAGCTTGTAAAGAAGTTAATTGTTGAGTTGGCTTAATTAGTCTTATATTGGCATAATCTGTGAATGAATACTTTAGCTAAAATAAGAATGCTGAGACACGAGGTTAGACTCTGTTTGCGGTAGAAGCCTTCCCGGACCCAACTGGCTTAGCCAACAACTGCAAACTGTCAGTCTAATGTAAGAGGTTGTAGGCATAAAGATGCTTAGACACGAGGTTAGGTTTGGCTTGTGGCAGACGTCTGCCCGGAACTGCCCGGCACATCCAGCGGCCACTAGCTACCGACCTAATGTGAGAGGTCTGTGCATTAATATTTAATTAATGCAAATCTTAGATAAATATGATGCCTAAAACGTATTGGGTAGGTAAGGTTAAATCAACTGGACTGATGAATCTAATAAACCCATTTGAAAATCTGTAGGCCCAATACAAGGTTAGGTGAAACAATCAGTAAGTCTGTTAATCTGTATATCTGATCTATTAGTCTGAAAACTTGTTAATCTGTATATCTGATCTGTTAGTCTGAAAACATGTTGACTTGTATCTCTGATCTAAGAAATAGTTAATCTGAACTTTGTACATCTGAAATCTGTAAGCAAGTTAATCTGAAATCTGTTAGTCTGGGGACACAAGGTTAGGAGGGGTAATTACTTGTGTCATCTGTTGTTTGGGACCCATATTAGTCAGTAACCCTTTCTGGTATCAAAACTATGACCCAACACTAGGTAGGGGTCCAGGGCACGCTTACTGAACTAATTGTAAGAGGTTCACTCTGATAATGGCGAGGGGTGTTGATGGCGCATTCCAACCGGGTCATGTGCGTGCATGGATCCGGTCTGCTCTGAGGATGTAAGACACCGTGACATCTGTAAATAGGTCTATGTCTATAGGTTGCCACTTTTGGGAGTGATACATCCTTCTGTGGGGTCGGCACAGGGTATTTATGTATTAGGGAGCCAATCGCTTGGGGTAGAATTTAGGGTACACTTAGTTCTGTTTGTTTCTATTGGGGTACCGTCTATTTCTGTTGGGGGTGGTTACACCTGTCTGTTTCTGTGTGGTACTAACTGTTGGGGTGGTAAAGGCCCATTACTAGTGTACACCTAATTCTAACATTTTGTTTCCGTAGGGAATATTCTGTTTCCGTCTCTGATTTCGTTTCTGCTTCTGTTTCTATACCGTCTGTCTCTATTCGGGTGGTAAAGGCCCATTACTTGCATTCTGTTTCTGTAACCGTCTGTCTCTGTTAGGGTGGTAATGGTCTGTTACTAGCATCGTGTTTTCTGAAGAGATCGTTCTGTTTTCTGTTTAGATATTAGGACAACACCTAATTCCATTATACTATTATTAGCGCAGAGAAGTGAAAACCAAGTAAGATGCTTAGTTTAGCCTATATCATTTTGTCTCTTCTGTTAACTTGCTACTCCTGTTATGATTATCTCTCATCCAGTTTTATTTCCATGTCCTGATACTGTTATTTGTTTATATGCTGAAAGTCACTGGACTCACCAGACTTATGTATGACCTGGTTTGTTTCGCCTCTTTTCTTCAGTTTCCTCCCCAGGTTCTCAGGGTGGAAACATAGGAGCTTGATTCAGGTTCCATCTGCTTGAGGTGCTAGAAGTGCTTGAAATATTACTTGGCTTTGATTCTACCTATTTATGGCATTCTCTGTTGGGGATTATGGCTTTAAAATTATGCATTCTAAAGGATTTTGTATAAGACTGATATTTGTGTACTTGGGTTTAGGTATTGTGATGTAACCAATCTTATTCCTGCTGTAATAAAGTTATAAATTTTTCAAGCACTACTTTACATATATGTCTTGTAAATTTCTGTTCTGTTTACTTATAACGTTCCACTAAGTTAAGGCATTCCCTTTGTGAGTGACCTTAACGGAAGTAGGGTGTTACAATAGCTTTGCTTCTTCTTCCCTTCGTCTCTTCCATATTTTCCCTAGGGAAACATAGATGGCTGGACAGACACTGCATATAACTACGAAAATATACATGAGATATTACTAAATATTAAGCTCACTATTAGCAAAGTGTATATTCCACTGAAATATATCACTAATGCGGACCAACACTGTGTATAGCTACGGAAAAAATACTTGAGATGTTAATAAATATTAAAATCACTATTAGCAAAGTATTTATATTCCACTTGAATATATGACTGATGCGGACCGGCACTGTGTATAACTATGAAAAAATCATGAGATGTTACTAAATATTAAGCTCATTATTAGTGAAATAGTTATATTCCACTGAATTATATCATTGATGCGGACTAACGTTGCATGTATCTACAAAAAAAAAATACATGGGATGTTACTAAAAATTAAGCTCACTGTTAGTGATGTATTTATATTCCACTGGAATATACCATTGATGTGTTGTCAACAGGACGTCAACATTTAGTAAATCATAGTAAAGTTTTTGATAATTAATTGTAGGAAACTGCCACGAACTATGCATTGCACCAACATTCATGTCATGAATTATCCCAAATTTTCTACATAGCAACGTATTTGTACGATATGTATAATCTCACATCAAAATTTATGCCATAAGTTATAAAAAATTCCCCATTATCTTTACGATGAAAATGATCATTTTAGCATTTATTGTATTAAGTTTGTATTATGAAATATTATTATTACTCTTATATAATAGGAAAGGATTGTTTACACCTTATTTTTGCAACTCATAAAATCCTACTTGATCTCAATTGCATATTCCAAATTAAATAATAGAGTAAAGTGACAAGAGAGATAAAATGTATTTGACTAGCACGATTGTCCCAGTGGTTAGGCACTTCGATTTTGGTGTAAGATGTTGTAGACTTGAAACTTGTGTAGCATGGTTGGGATGTACATTTGATTGTAGTATGTTACATACCACCTAAGACTTGTATATAAGTTCCAATTTCAGAAAAAAAAAGTATAATTATCTATCAAAAGATGTTTGTCAAATAAAAGGGGTTTAATGTAACACCCTACATTTTTTACTTTAGTAATTTTAATTAGTTGGTTAGGTTACAAAAATGTTATTTGTGCTAATAGGGGAATTTAACCACGGAACTAATATCATTGCGTTAGTGATGACATCTAAGCAAATTTTATATTGGAATTTTCAAGATCGAAATTCATACGAAGAAGTTACAAATGAAAAACGAATTTGGAATGAAAATAAATAAAATATAACAAACTAATCAACATGCAATTAATTAAATTCTACGGGCCCGCATGTGACTCTTTAACGGAATGCAATCAGCCCATATGTTGGTGTGGGCAATGCATCTTAGGGGAAAAGCATTGACTGGTTTTGGCCAGATAGCCTACATTTCATATAAATCAATCTAACTGATGTGATTAAATTTTGCATCTATATAACCCAAACTTTTAATTCACTTTCCATTTTTTTAGGAGTTTAGAGCGAAGATCTACAATTTTTTCCACCTACACTTTCTTCCCAAATCATAATTATTTTGGTATGTCGATATACCAACAAAGTGGAGAAGGATAAGAAATTAAATACAAGAGTATCTCTAGGTCATTAGTGACTCGTCCAGATTGCTTTGGTTTTTGGGTTCCCCTATCCCTTATTGGCACCCCCGTGATGCCTTGACTTCATGGGATGGGTGGCCTCCCTTACGTAGGGGTATAGTGGACACAACGGTGGTTCACTATACGGTTTACTGGGGAGGTGTCCTCTCAGGCTTGTCTTGGTTTTCGTTGGGTTGTTCATGTCCTGCCTCTCGATCTTTACCATCAGCACTGGTCTATCATTTTCATGATAGATCAACCTTGGTAAAGCTCACATAGCAACTGCGGTTGTCTCAGTTGAGCTCATCCCCACAATCATTGTCTTTTGTTGTTGTAGTGCCTTTGCGGGCCTCCCCCTCCGAGTCTTCTGGTTTCCCTGCATTGTCTTCATCTTCTGCTTCTGCTTCGTCCCTGTTTTTTAGTAAGGCCGAAATAACGATCATTAATGATTGCATATCTAGGCTCACTAAGAACTCTTGTCCTTCTCGCACTCGGCTGCATTCCCCGACTCGACGCCTACTCCCCGCCCCTTATCATCAGGCTCACATCGTCGTAGCCGACGTGATGCCCCTCGTACCCCCCGCACGATTAGTACACGCTCTATAGCGGCTTCCGAGTAGATCGTTAGATCTACTCGACATACCCTTTACCATATTTGAGTTAGACATCGCAATCTCTCTGTTTGCTTTCTTCTTCTTTATAGTAGTCACTATAGCGAATTTTTTGTTCTAGAATGTGCGGGGTATTGGGAATGATGCGTCGGTTGCTCGACTTAAACGCATCATTAAAAAGCACTCTATCTGTTTGATTGCGCACCTGGAACCTATTACGGGTCCAGATGTTATCACATCTAACTTTTTATCCTTGGGCTTTGGTGCCGCTCTGGATAATGTGTCCGACAAGATTTGGATCTTGTGGTCCAAAGAAGTTGTAGTCCAGCCTATCTTCGATTCGAGCCAGCTTTTATAAGTGGCTTGTTCGTTCCCCTCATTCTCTTCTTCCTTTTTGTTCTATACGATCTACACTAAGTGCGATCGGATAGAGAGACAAGACCTATGGACCAATATTCTTTCTCTATCTGAGTTGGGATTTTCTGTTTCTGTGCTGTGTGGCGACTTTAATGTTGTCGCTAGCCAGGAAGAAAAGCAGGGAGGAAATTCTGTTAACCGTTTGGCGGTTGCAGGCTTCAACTCTTTCATTGTCAGCTCGGGACTTTCTGAAGTGTCGTTCGTCGGATCGGCCCTCACTTGGAGTAACAACCAAGAAGGCCCTAACTGGATTTTATCTAGGCTTGATCGTTTGTTCGCTTTTGAAGGTTAGTTTAGTCTACCCTTTTCCTTCTCCTTCTCCCACCTTCATCGTACTTTTTCCAACCATGCTCCCTTGGTTCTTAGCTGTTCCCCGCTTTCCCTTTCTGGACCGTCCTCCTTTAGGTTCCAGAGCATGTGGAGGTCGCACCACACTTTCCACTCTGTAGTTGAAGAATCTTTGTGATCTCCTTTAACTAGTCCCCCTTGTGTGCTTTTCTTTCGCAAGATGAAGCGCTTAAAGACTTGTCTAAATGCGTGAAATCTGTTTTTCTTCAAGAATATCTTCGATCAAGTTAGAAGGCGGAAGAGACTCTTATCCTAGCTGAAGCTTCTTTTGATGATGTCCCTAATGCTTCAAACAAGGAGGCATAGGCTTTGGCCTAGCTTGCATTCTCGTTTGAACTTCGTATCAAACATGAACATCTATGATAGAAATCTAGGATCAAGTGGGTTGTAGATGGTGATATGAACTCCAGGTTTTTTTCACTCATCTATCCGTAAAAAGAATAATTTCCTCACCATTCGCCAGATCCGTAGATCTGATCTTTCTTTAGCTTCGACTCCGGTTGAAGTCAAAGAAACTATTATTTCCCATTTCCAGTCCTTCCTAAGCTATCCTTCGGTTCCTGCTTCTGCATCCGTGTTAGCCTTCATCCCTAGTCTGATCCTTCCGTCTGATAGCTGCGACCTCGCCGCACCTCCTTCTTCGGAAGAAATTTGTGCCTGCGTCTTTTTGCATAGTAAAGACAGTGCGTGTTGGCCGGATGGATTCAACGGATTCTTTTGCAGGAGTGTGTGGCCTATTATTCAAGAGGATTTTTGTCTTGCTATTCAGTCCTTTTTCTCTGGTGCTGATCTCCCAATGGGATGGACCTCGACCAATCTGGTTCTTATCCCTGAATGCGATTAGTCTAGCACTTGTAGGGACTTCAGACCAGTCAGTTTGTGTAATTTCTCTAACAAGGTCATATCTAAGGTCCTAATCTACAGGCTAGCACCGTTTCTCGAGTGCCTTATTTCGTCTTCGCAGGCCGGGTTTGTTAAAGGATGTTTGATCACTGATAATGTTCTTCTAGCCCAGGACTGATCTCACAAATTGATAACAAGGTTCGTGGCTCAAATGTGGTCATGAAGCTCGATATAGCCAAAGCTTACAATCGCATGTCATGGTTCTCCATCATCAAGGTGCTGAGGGCTTTTTGGTTTCCTGAACCCCTTATCGATGTTGTATGGAGGCTCATCACCAACTATTGATTCTCCGTTCTCATCAACTGATCAACCATGGGCTATTTCAAATCCGGGAGAGGCCTTCGGCAGGGAGACCCCCTGTCCCCCTCCCTTTTTGTCATTGCCACTGAGGCTTTCGTTCGAGGTCTTCATGCTCTAACGATAGCTGGTCAGACTCACAGGTTCGACATCCCTAGGGGTTGTCCGCTTATCTCTTCCTTGTCTTTTGCGGACGACATCATCATTTTCTCAAATAGCTCTCGTCATTCTATCCGGTCCTTTCTGGCCTTTATTAGGCGGTATGAGAGTTGCTCAGGGCAACTCGTGAACGCTTCTAAAAGCTGCTTCGTGCCCGCAAAAGATCTGTCTACGATTAGGTCCTCTTGGATCGAGTCTACCACTGGATTTAAAGCGGCTCCCCTCCCTCTTCCTTACCTGGGCATGGTTCTTTACCGAGGTAGGAAGCTCAATGCCATCCTCGATCCCCTAACTGACAATGTCGGGGGAAAGATTATTCGGTGGAATGCTTCCCTTATTTCGCAGGCTGGTAAACTTGTCCTCATCAAGTCTATCCTGGATTCGCTGGTATCCCATGTTTTTGCTACTATGACTCCCACTGCTTCTTTCTTTCGTTCCTTCCAATCCTTGGTTTCATCTTTTTTCTGGGGAATCAAGGACAATTCGTTGCGCCGTCACTGGATTTCTTGGAACATCATTTGTCATCCCAAATGTGAAGGAGGCCTTGGTCTCCGAAACCCTAGGACATTTGTTTGGCCTTTGCTTGCAAGCTATGGGCGCAGTTTGGAGCGGAAAACTCCCTTTGGGCATCATTCCTCCATGCCAAGTACCGTAGGTTTGCTAATGCGAATTACACTAGTACCCGTCCTATGTTAGTGAGACGTAGAAATGGACGCAATCCGTAAAAGGCTTAACGGATGCTCATGGGGGTGGAATCATTTAGGACGACAACCCGTTCTCGCTGAAGGCGGCACGCAATTCGATTAGGACTCCCAATCCACGTCTCTGGGTTTTCAGTTTCGTTTGGAATGTTCGTATTCTGCCAAAGGTTTCTCTTTCTATGTGGAAAACCTTGCATGACAGTTTGTTGATAGATGAGAATCTTCAGCGGATTGGCGTCCCTCTTGTGTCAAGGTGCAGATGCTGCATTTCTGGTCGTTCCGAATCTTCTTTTCATCTGTTAATGTCAGGTTCTTGTACCCGGGCTGTCTGGAATTACTTCGAGAATATGATGGGTTGTCGAGGTAATGCCACCTCAACGGAAGATTAGCTAAGGCTTTGGTGGTTCGGCACTTCTTGCAAATCTTTTCGTTCTATTCTTCTGCGGCTAATTCCTTGTCTTATATCCTGGCACATTTGGTGTGCCAGGAATAAGGCAATCTTTGACGAAGTGAAAATGGACCCTCCTACCATTATCCAAAAAGTTAGGAACGATGTGTCCCTTGCTTTCCGTGGGAGGCCGTTCAGGGGTGTCATTGGTACCCGCTCTAGGAGGTTGGCTGTTTCATTTGACGTTTCATCGATTGCGGCCTCTCCTAAGGCAGGCATTGGCTGATTGTTTGTTTCATTGTTTTCTTGCTTTCTGCTTTTCTTTTTTATTTCTACTTCTTACTATTTCTTTACTTCTTCTCCCCTCCCTCCCAAGACTAATGTTGTTTGCTTAGTTTGCAGATTGCATTTGTTAGGTATTGGATTTGATTTTTCCGCGGATTCTTGGCAATCCTGTGGCTAGCCACTGGAGCAGATTCCTTGTTCACGCGTCCCTCTTAGTCTTCTCGTAGATTTAGGAGATGGAGTTCTCGTTGTTTCGGGGAAGTCTTCTAGTTCACGAGATCGCTGGCTATTGGATTCATTGAATCTGGGTTAGCTTTCTAGCATGCGGAGCTTTAGGACGGGCTGGTCTCTGGTTTACTGGTTTTCTGTCTCGCTGGTCTTAAGGACTGGTTTTCCTGTTGTGCTTCTCATCCGTTTAGCCATTTTGTTCTATGTATTGCTCTGTTTTTGTTGTATTTTTTTTATTTTATTTTTGTAGAGACTATTGTGTTGTGTAGGAGTAGGATTACTTCATTTTCGGGTGGTTGCTTTGCCGGAACTCGATTGTGAAGTAAGATGGGTCGTGGTTTATCCGGAGCTCATCTACCTTTCTCTCTACACATACATGTAGTCATTTACCGACTAGTTCCTTGTTGGTTACCTGCCAGGCAAGTTGGCAGTTTTTGTGGACATTTTGGTTCATTATATATATACACTCCTTTAAAAAATACAAGAATAGAGTAAATTAAACTTTGTGCTTTTACGGTAACATTTCTTAGATCTAGATCTATTTTGTTTCTCTGTCAATCCAAAATTTCTTCTCAAATTTATAATTCTAATTTGTGTATATTTTGTATTTTTCATATTACTTGGATTTAAAAGGGAATGAAGTTGAATCAAGGATGGTGATACATCTGAAGTTTGGTAGAACTTCTTCAGTATGAGTGGGAAATTACTTTTGCTTTATAATATTAAACTTAGAGACAATATGACCAAGGTAATATGCTACCAAGTAATATGCAAAACATCATTATTGAAAACCATATGTAGAGTATCTCTCTCTTTTTCGAAAATCATAAAAAAATTAAAAAATAGCGTAAAAGCCTTTTAAACTTCAAAGTCAAAATAAGCCACACATCCCTAAAATGTTTGGAATTGTAAACAAAATCCTCTCCAAAGTTTTCATGCAAAGCGGGTCCCTATTTTTGGCCCTTGCGTGTTTTTCAAAAAAAAATGGCGCTGCACCAAAATTATTTTTCAAAAAATAGCAAATGTTCGCAGAAACATGCTGGATAAAACATAAAAAAATTCAGCAAAGTATGCAGTTATAAGCAATAACTGCATACATATATGCAGTTATTCATCCTGAGTTTACATTGAAAACCTCGAAGAATAACTTGCATATTCCTGCTGATATGTATGCATATAAAGTTGAATATTTTGTATGGCTTGCGAGTGATCGCAGAAATATATGCATTTATACTGTTTAACTGCTGAAATGTATGCAGTAATGTTAAAAAAGATGAAGACTTATGAATGTGCGCTGACATGTATGCATTAATTACTTATAAATGCTGAAATATAAGCAACAATGCTTAAAAATGTTGTATGGTTGATAAAACATTCAAAGTTTGAATTATTGCAATAAACGATGCATTTATTGCTGTATAACTACATACATTTCTGCAGTAATACTGCAGTTTGATGCATACGTGCAATTGTTGCTGAAATGTATGTAACTATTGTAAATAACTGCATCGTTTGATGTTGTATACTGGTGATACGCTGTTTTTTTTTTTTTTTGCAGTTTGCTGCATGAATTTGATAAAGATTAGTTGTTGTATTTAATTATGAATTTACGTGAACTTTTTTTTATGATTTTATGAAAAATAGGGACCTAATTTATAAAATTTCAAGGGAGGGATGTGAGCTGAATTTCGAAACCTTTTAGGGACCTCAAACAAACTTACCTCATTTAAATTTATATTTATCTTCATATTTATGCAAAAATAAATAAAAAAGTGTGTAAAAATGAAAATAGAATGCTTCAAGAGAACTTGTAGAAATACATGTAAATATTCAGAATATTATCGATATAGAGATTTTTTTATGAGCCAGTATACAAGAAATTATACTCAATAATTTTATGCAATTTTTACGAATGTTTCAAAATTTTTGACTTTATTTCAAATTATATTCAACATCGTAATTATGGCAAGATATCATGGAAAATAAAATGTAAAACAACTGCAAAAAAAAAAAAAAAAAAAAAAAAAAAAACAGACCACTTTAAAGAAAATTGTAGACAAGTTTGCAATTTATTGAATAATTATTGACATTCCTGCAATTTTTGATTTAGTTCAAGTATTAGCTTTTCAATGAGTATTTGTAGATAAGCCTATAATTACTATGTCAACATTTGCAGATATATCTGTACTATTTCTCAATGAATGCAGAAATTTCTACATTTTTTAAATATTTATAGGTTTATTTTTTTCTAAGTAATGGAACAAAAAAATACAAAAACAAGATTTCCACAGTAAACTAATTATAGAGATCCCCTTTAGAATTGATTTTGAACATGGACTTGCCTTTTATTAACTTTCTTTCTATTAATATTCATTTAAATTTATCCCATTGGCATATATTTCATTCTTATACATAAATCTATTATTTGGCCAAATTATAGGATTGTTTATATTTATTGAAACACCTCACCTCCGTTAAGGTCACTCATAGAGGGAATGCCTTAACTTCGGTGGAGCATTATAGGTAAAAGATGCAGATAAATTACAAGACAGACAAATAAAGCAGTGGAAAATAAAGTCATTTTATAAACAATTTAATTTAGTCAAGCTTTTACAATAATTTCCTCAATCATACTTAAATGTAATACATAGAATTTCTGTCTTGATTTATAAACTTCCAAGAATAAAAGAAGTATAAAAACAATGATATCCCCCGATAAAGCATGAACCAGTCATAACAGTGGAAGAGAGAGAGAGGGAGAGTCCAAAGAGATACACCACTAATCTTCAAGCTTGGAAAGAGAAGAGGTCCAAGTTAGGCTGAGCTATTCCCTCCCTGACTAACTAGGGGGGGGGGACAGAAGAAAAGAGGCGAAAAACAAACTAGGTTAGACATATGTCTGGTAAGTCCAGTGATCTTTCAGCATGCAAACAAGATAAACGATCATGACATGAATAAACCAAAAATAGGACAATACCATAAAAACAAGGTAACTAAAGACAAGATAAGTGCAAGGTGAACTGAATGCGATTCTACTTTTTCTCTGCTTCGCTACTACTCTGTTAATCTGATTTCTATATTTATCTCTGCACCACCTAACTAGTGTCCCAACTAGTAATCTGTATAAAATGATAATCGTGATCCCAAACCACGTAATTGTGGTAGCCTTCAGGTGTACATCTATCATGAGGATTCCACCTCAATCAACCTAATTTCCATGAACATGTTAGATGTACCCTTACTACCCTATCGATCGGCTCCCTACTTGTATTCATGCTCCATGTGTCTGTGTCAATTGGCCCTCCCTTGCGTGTAGATACCCTGTGTTGGTCCCGCCATAAGGTGTATCAATCCTTATGATAGTGACCCGACATGATTCAAGATGCACAGTGTATAACTACTGGTACCCAGTGAATGCTTTTCCCACTCCGGAGTACGTGCACGCCCGTAAACCGTCGGAGCTTACACTGACGTACCCCCTACCGCTGCTTTGACTGCTTATAATCAGCCCAGTAATCGTGCCCCACCCTGCCTAGTTCAGGGTACCGTGATACATCCATGTTGGTTACTGCTGAAATGGGTCCCCATTACTAGGGTTTCCTATTGGTTAAGTTTGTGGGCCTATATTTACTAATATTACCCACCAACCCGATATGTACTTAACCTTCCCATCGATTCAAGCATTTTTAATAAACGGTTTTGTGGGCCTATATGTACTAATATTACCCATCTACACGAGACGTACTTAATGCTCCCATCGATTCAAGCATGTTTATTTAATAGTTAAGTTTTGTGGGCCTATATTTACTAATATTACCCACCAACCCGATATGTACTTAACCCTTCCACTGATTCAAGCATGTTTTAATAAACGGTTAGGTTTTGTGGGCCTATATTACTAATATTACCCACCTACACGAGATGTACTTAACCCTCCCATCAGTTCAAGCATGTTTATTTAGTAGTTAAATTTTGTGGGCCTATATTTACTAATATTACCCACCAACCCGATATGTACTTAACCCTTCCACTGATTCAAGCATGTTTATTTAATGGTTAAGTTTTATGGGCCTATATTTACTAATATTACCCACCAACCCGATATGTACTTAACCCACCCGCACATTACGCCATATTAGTTAAGCGTTGTCTACTCATGTTAACTTAACCCACTCATTCATCATGTCATGTTGGTTAAGCATTTCTTATTAACTTGACCCTCCTTACTTATCATGTTGGATCGGTTAAGTGTTTCCTATTAACTTAACTCCGTTCCTTCATCAAGTTATATTGGTCAAGTGTTTCTTGTTAACTTAACTCCACGTATTCATCTTGTTGTATTGGTTAAGTGTCATCAATCAATTCAATTTAACTTAACCCACCTATGTGTCATGTTACTTTGGTTAAGTGTTGCCTTCTTGTGTTAACTTAACCTTACTATAAATCAAGTTATATTGGTTAAGTGTTTCTAAATTTACTTAACCTCACCCACTTGTCTAATTAACATGCTATAATGGTTAAGTGCTCTAAATTTACTTAACCTCACCCACTTGTCTAATTAACATGTTATAACGGTTAAGTGCTCTAAATTTACTTGACCTCACCCAGTTGTCTAATTAACATGTTATAATGGTTAAGTGTTCTAAATTTACTTAACCTCACCCACTTGTCTAATTAACATGTTATAACGGTTAAGTGTTCTAAATTTACTTAACCTCACCCACTTGTCTAATTAACATGTTATAAGGGTTAAGTGTTCTAAATTTACTTAATCTCACCCACTTGTCTAATTAACATTTTATAACGGTTAAGTGTTCTAAATTTACTTAACCTCACCCACTTGTCTAATTAACATGTTATAACGGTTAAGTGTTCTAAATTTACTTAACCTCACCCATCAGTTTAGTTAACATGTTGAACTGATTAAGTGTTTCCTTAATTGACTTAACCCTACCAATCTTGACTTAGCTTTATTAAAGCACCAACCACTCACATTAGACAGGTATTATTGTGGTCACTGGATGTGTCGGTCGGTTCTGGGCAGTTTTACACCACAACTCAGTCTAACCTCAGGTCCTTTTTGGGCTCAATGCACTAACCACCCACATTAGACAGGTACTGATGTGGTTAATGGATGTGTCGGTCGGTTCCGGGCAGTTTTACACCACAACTCGGTCTAACCTCGGGTTAGGCATATTCGTCTTTTCTAAATTTACATATTTCTTATTTATGACAAATTCCATATGTAAATTATTCCCAATTTAATTATGTCATAATTATCCTTTTAATTATGCTCACAATTAATGGTATACTAAATATACCATTTCATGAACCAATCTATGCCATGTAATTTTTCATGTTTATCCTACATATTTACATGTAAACTATAAATCAATTATTGTCATGGCCCACTTTCCTTCTAAATCACATTCAAAATTTTAGGTATATAGATTATACTATTTTCATGCCACTTATCATGCTTATGTGTCAAACATGCCAATTACATGTAATTTCATGTTTTCCCCAAAGTTACCCCCGTTGTACGTTCGTAAAATTACATAGAATGTTAGGCTCGATATTTAAGCCTAACTTATAAAACAAAAAGGCGAAAAGAGGAACTTTGCAACATTCCAACATCATACAAAAGTATGGATCTAACTACACATATGTCACATGGATTTGGCATAGAACAATATACTTTTAACTGTGAACTTGCAAATTTGATCTATGCCACATGAACCACAAGCATATGAATTTACATAGAACTATTCAAGTTAAACTTGGCATGTAGTGGTGAACTTGCAAATTAGATCTATCATAAAGGCATATGGATCTAACATATGAAGTTGTAGATCTAAACATATAAGGTCGTAGATCTAAACATGTATGCATAATGGCTCTAAACAATTAGGCATAAACGACATGACTTAGCCTAAAACTTGTATGTATCATAATATCACCAAACTTACATATGATAATTTCATTCCCAAATTCGTAGGAAACATCATAGGTTTACTCAACAATTTCCACATAACATGATAGGTTCAATAGACCACAATAGTTCATAGGCCTATATGATAGAATAGACATGAATAAACATGAATCAGCATCACATACAACTTGATACAATTCTATTTTACAATTCATTACAAATCATGTCTTTAATTTATTCACATCTGAAAGATAACTACACTTACATTCAAAAGGAAAAACTTAATTTCAGGGATCTGTATTCTGAAACTGAATTGTTTGCCTTTGATGTAGATCGTTGAATTCTCTTAGTTGAATTAGATTAGTTTTGATTTGATTTTGATGTAGCTTCTATCTTGCCTTTGAGTTGAAAGAGATGGCGGCAATTGTAGGTTCACCATTGACGGCATGACGGCTCTAGGAATATTTTTGTGTGGCTTAGGGTTTAGATTTAGGTTGCTTATATAGAAGTTTGATTTAATAGGAACAGTCAGATTAACCTAGAGCAAATCAAAGCCATTCAGACAAGATAGAATAGCCACATCAGCCCTAATGACTCAGCAAGGAGTCCATCAGAACCAATCAGATGTCACATCTTCCTTAGAGCGAATTGCCCACGGGTTGACAGCCAAACACCCTGAATCAACACCTAGTCGACCCAGCGGGCTCGGGTCGACCTCAAAAATGGGCCGGTTCGGTAATTCCCCCTCCCGATTCGCTATCTTGAACTTTTTTGCATATTTATCTATTTAATTTATATATATATATATATATATATATATTTCTCATATGCATACAAACTTCAAGGCTTAATAACTTCTTCATAAGGTATCCGTTTTATGCAAACCAAATGTCTATCTTGACCAAAATTTTGAGATGAACGCAATAGCGCAACCCATTTCACTTAATTATTCTTCTAAAAATTAAGTGTTCTTGAATTTGTTAATTTTAATATTCTCAGAAAATTCGGGATGTTACATTTATGCATAATTTTTCATCCACATATTCGTTTGTTAGATTTAATTTAAAATTATTTTTCATCGGGATCTGAAAATCAGTCCCAAAGGATTCAAAATTTAAATAATTTGTTCTTTCGTTTCAAAACTGTAATTTAGGTGATAGGATATTAGTCTTATTATGGATCTTGTCCTAATTTCGTTATATTTTGGAATTTGCCATAGTTTAGTATGTGAGAAGAATGTCCATTGGTTTTTGTAAATTAATTTATGTTTTCTGCTTTGCCTTAAAAAGAAAACATTTGGTTTTAATAAGGGATACACAAACAATACGAAAAAAATGTATGAAGTATGTGTTTCTTTGTATTTTTCACTATGTACTCCAATCAAAAATGTAAATTCATTTGTTATAATTTCAAATGAAGTCAATGCTTTGTAATCATTTGTTTTAAAATGAATTTATGGAAATCTTGTAGAAATTCTTCTGAGCAAAATTTGTTTTAGAAAATAGAATATGGTTGCATATTCTAATAGTTTGATATGACTAAATTTATTATTTTTTGAAACTTTAGGATTTTACGCGTAGTTATTATGTTATAAACAAAAAACATCTATAAATGCGCAATGCTCGTTTTTGGAATAAATTAATCGTTAGAAATCAAAAAGATATAAATGCCTATTAATTAACAATAAATTAGGGATTGTCGAATAATTAATAGGAAATGAAAGATTTCAAATATAATTACGCAACTAGTTAATATTAAATAAAATTTTGTAACCCCAATTACGGGAAATAAATAGGAGATTGGGTAGGTAATTAATATAATTTTGAATTGCATTAAATAAGCAATTAAATAAGAAATGAAGGTAATTTGCAATTTTGAATAAATAATCAATATGATTTTGGAATTATAGTAAATAAGGATAATTGGATTTGTAAGACCAATTAAACTTGGAATAGCAATAAAGATTACTAACTATAAAAATAGTAATTTTCATAAATGTTTTAGGCAATGTCCATTAGGTTTACTGAGGGTAAATCGACACTAAGGCATGAAATTAATTGGGATCAATGATTAAGTACATATATGAGGTAAACTTTTTACCTTAAATTAAATAATTTATGGCTAAGTCCGGTATTAAGCCAAAATAGTAACTCAGACTTGGAATAATTAATCGAACCTAATAGATTAGTGGTGCGAGGTCAAAAGAGTTATTCGATAGGGGTCTGCACTTCAGCTTGAGGCAACCAATAGTAGGGTGTACTTTACTATTGATGCGAGATATCACTAATCATAAACTTCTGACTATGTGAGCGTTAAGATCTACATTTACTAAGGTATTAAATGATTCAAAAAGCGGTGAGGAATATCTCCAAAAAGTCTACTTCAAGTGTTCAGGCATTAAGCGTCTGTAGGATCTGCCTTCCTACCAAAAAAAAGAAACCTTGAAAAGTTTAATAATTAAGTCATAGGAATATCAACTATGATAAGTAACATGTTAGATATCATGATGTTATAGGTCATAATGAGACAAAAGAGCATGCTTTAGGGAATGGTATACTAAGCGATTAGATCCATCTTATGGTTTTAGGTAGTCCATGGGTCTATCATGATTATTAAGTCACCACTAGGCTACTTTTCCCTAATTTGAAGTATTAAATGACCTAACATATTCGGATAGTGGTGTCTTTGGATGTATCTGCTTCTTATTAGGTATTAATTGATCAGGTTAGAGCCCACCTCGGGAGGAGGTCTTAAATGATCAATGGGTCTACTTATGCTAAGTGAACTAATAAATGGTTAGGGATTACCATATAACACCAGCTAGATAGCGGCATAGGATCCATTGGGGGAATGCCTTAAATGGCGAGGTGTCATATACCTATCCTATAGGTAATAAGAGGTTGCATATCATCTCTCGCATTATTCGATATATTTTTTTTGTGGGTTTTGGGGCATGATAAGTTTCAATAGCAAAGCTAGAAACCTTAGCTAGTTGTTAGAGGTCCCTATAGATAGTGCCTCCATCAATAATGTTATTCGAAAAATATCATGGTAGGTCTTAAATGGCTGATGGGTCTTCCTATCTTAAATTAGCGACTATAGTTAGGTTTTAAATGGATGATAGGTCTACCTTTCTTTAAATGATACTAAGTTTCTAATGAATAAAAGAAGGAGCCCACATATGTTTTTGCAGTGGTTGTGCCTTTCTTACCACAATAGATGACATTTAATACATCCTCAGTATTCTTGTGTTGATCATTTAGTCATTCGGAAGATGGTTTATTTGGGGGAAAAGAAAGAATATACGGAATAGAATCTCACAGCGGAATGAAAATTTGTAATATAAAAGTGATCTTTACACAAATAAATATTTTAAATTTAATACATCAAAGAATATCAGTCTGGACAGTTATAACAACCCATCCTTACAATGATGAAGAATTCAACAAAAATACACAGTGAAAAAAAGAAGAAATATACGAGAATATGCCTTGGGCTTTTAGCTCCTCTCCTTAAATCTTCAAAGAAAAACATATCTAATCTAACTTGAAAATATAATCTGTCTGACCCAAATATTATAATGAAATAACAACCGGATTTGTCTGGTAAACCAGCTGAGAAAACTCAAATCGCTAGTACCTTATTCTTTAATTTATAAACCCTTGAAAACAAAAGCTATCTGATAAGACCACGTCGCTCATAAACACAGAGAGATATTTATCTTACGATAACCAAAGTGTTTTTTTATAAATCCAGTGATATTATAGTAATGTCTAGAATCTACAAATAGATATTAAAATAGTCGTATTGCTTGCATCTCACATTTCGAACATAGTAGCATACAATCAAGTTCGAAGGTTCTTATTGGAGAATGGATACCAACTATGAAAGCGTAAGGGGTTACCCACCGAATCCGTATATCTCTAGATAAAATGTACTAGTGGCTGCATTAATTTTCACCTCAGTTACTCAGGGTCTGCTCCGTTCTTAAAATGAGAAGCACTGAATATGATCACCCAGGTTAATAAACAACCATATAGAGGTCGTGAAGCATACACGGATAATTTACTATAGATATGGAATGATCATATCCTAATGGGAGCGACCCACATTCCCCTGCCACATGTACATGCTTTAGTCATTTACCGGGTGATGAGGCTAAAAGTTATGTATACCTTATAAATAGAAAATTATCTTGGAATGTTAACATTGCATTCCAAGGAGATATGCAATGCTAGAATTCATTCATACAAGCTTGTTCTGGGTCTGAACAGAGCCGAATAACCCCATCTTCAAAAATCTTCATAATATTTCTTATTGGAAATGTTTTAAACAGATCAAAGTGATTTCAACCAATTAGGTCCGAACTCGATCTCTTTGAAGTAACAGTCAAACTTTGCACTCAAGTTTGATAGTCAGGCATTAACTATCAAGCATATAAACAACAATCGTCTAAGGATTTGATTATCCATAATAATCCCCAAGCCTCTTTAAAATGTATCTTTCATTTATAAGTTCTTATTTTAGAATATATATATATATATTTAAATTATTCGTATACTTATCTCAAGACCTAAGTATATTAGCAAAACATTATATTTTCAATACTCAGAAAATATATTCCTAAATTATATTGTAAATAAGTACATTTAAAAAGCATTCTATTTTTCCATATCACATTTAAAGGACTAAATAAAGTGATTTAGAAAGAAATGGATAAATAAAACCAAACATGAATCCTTTGGTATCTAGTGTGGAATAAATGTCTACACCACCATATTTGAGAAGACCAAATTTGGAAGAATCAGTCCTTCAATCTGTTTATAATTCTCTTCGATAAATCCCTTTATAAAATATTTTATTAAAATGATATTCCTATTTTGTAAAAACCTATTTAAATAAATTCTTTATATAAAAGTTAATATTAAAAAATACTTTACTTGAATGATTTATCGCTCTCAGTATATATAAATAAGAAATGTTTACTTAAAAACAATGTCAAAAGAATAACTATTGTTATTAGATAATGAAAGTTCTTTTTAAAACTTATAAAGAAATTATTTCTCATTTTAAACTAATATTGGTAAATAAATTACTTTGTTTCAAAATATCCTTAATGGATGATTAGAAATCTTCAAACTCTTACATTTAAACCAATAAATAAATAGGCGTTATTTTTGAATAATGATACTAATATAAATTGTTAGTTTAATAATCATTTTTTAGCAAGACCAGCCGTTTTTTATAGCGTTCTGTAACACTTCTTATTATAACAAATAATAAAGACAATTACATATAGGAGTTAGGTAGATTTCCTAACTACTGCATCTGGTTTTTAGAGTGGACTATCCACTGCAACTAATATAGTTTATATACTCGAGCTAGGTCGTCTACCTAGACTACCAAAGAACTCCAATCTCCACATAGGGAGCACACATTACATTAGATACATAAATAGACCTGATATGCTTTCATACGCCTACAGGTCTGAATATCTTAAACATATATGGCACTAACACACTCTAGCATATTCCACTGTGTTATACAAAATATCAAAAGCTTACTACAACTAAAAAGCATAGCTCTACATTTCATAGAATCACAAGGACATCCTGAATCATTATCCATAATTGCAAAAGAAAATGGCATGCATAATTATAGCAGGCACTTCACCATAGCATTACATGGAACAACACAACACCAACATCACTGACTACACCGGACCATCGAAAACATTTGTAATCTGACTTGCGCACAGCAAAAAATAATGCAACATGTTGTTTTTTTAATATGAACATAAATATAACAAAAAGGAGAATCAAGCCATTCTCCAATGGCTCACAAAAACAGATCCAAAAAACATGATCTGTACATATAATAAATGCCAAATAGAATAGCACTAGAAGAGTCTAATAAGTGCAAAAATAAGTGGAGACGAAAGAAAACCAGCAGATCCAAAGCCAAAAGATAACTATCCAAGTGCAGACCACTGCAAGGGGAAAACTGGCCCGCAAGGTAAAGAGAATGTGTACGATGATAGCCAGCTAATCAATAAGACATGGAAACCCAAAAGAGGACGATCAATGCACAAATCATATGAGGGTGGTGACTTAGGCGGGAAGAAATTTCCAAAGCCAAATAGCAATTCCACATCCACAGCAGCCAAAATCCAGCAACCCAATAAACCTGAATATCCAGACCCAAAAGTACAAGCAAACGATATTAGTTGAAAAATGGGGGGAGGGGGGAGGGGGGAGTGTGGAGTAGAGGGCAGGACAAATCCCACTAACCAAAGAGCAAAAGGTTCACCGAATCCCCACTCGGGAAGTTGTTATAACCGATGAAACATCAAAGGTTCTAACAAATCGCAGCGATCGGGAACCAAAGGAGCCTCTAAACAGTCATGCACGAAAAGCAAGGAACATGTCATTCCTTACATTTTGGATGATATAAGAGGGGACCATAGGCTCCTCTTCAAAAACTGCCTTATTCCGCGAGCACCAGATATGCTAGTAGATAAGACAAGGTATGAGCCGATAAAGAATAAAACGCAAGGATATACTAGATATTTCAGTCCACCAGTTTCTCAGAATATGTGCAAGGGAAAACGCATTACCTCAAGACCCACCAAATTTTCGAAGTAACTCCAAACCGAAAAGGCAGAAAAGCCAAAGAAAAACATGTGTGTTATGAATTTTGTATCCCAGATCCAGAGCACCAGCAACGAGACACTAAAGGATGCTAATCCTTTGAAGGTTCTCATCTATCGGTAGCCCCTCGTGTAGGATCTTCCACATAAGCAGAGAAACCTTCAAGGGGATGCAGACATCCCAGATGAAAGAGAAGAGGGGGACATGTCGACCTCGCCGAACTCCATGCTACACTAATCGAAAAGGGATTGCCATTCCATCCGGAGCCACCACAATATGAATCCGAAAACGCCTTCACTGACTACATCTGTTTCCACGTCTACTAGAGTATGATGGGACACCGGAATAATTTAGGGCCAGAAGCCTACGGTACTTAGCATGAAGGAATGTCGCCATAAGGAGTCATTCGCTTCAAACCTAGCCCATAGTTTGCAAGTGAACGCAATACAGGTATCCTTTGGATTTCTGAGACCTAAGCCACCTTTGCTTTTGGGACGACAAACCATGTCCCAACAAATCCAATGGTGGCGATTGAAGTTGTCCTTTTTACGCTTGAGAAAGGACGAAGCCAAAGACCGAAAAGATATGAATAAAGAAGACGTAGGAGTCATAGCAGCAAAGACGTGCGATCTTATAGAGTCAAGCACAAACTTTATGAGAACCATCCTTCCTACTTGGGAGAGATGCGCTGCATCCACCTTATGATATTCTCCCTGGCTTTGTCGGTTAGGGGGTCAAAAATGGCATTAAGTTTACGACCTCTTTAAAGGACAGTACCGAGATATGGTAAGGGAAGGGAAGCCGCCTTGAAGCCAGTGATGGTTTCGATCCAAGACGATCTAACCTTAGGCATATCTCTCACCAGGACAAAACAACTTTTTGGCAATATTAACGAGTTGGCCAGAACACATCTCATACTGCTGAAGGAGGTTGATAAAACGACGGACTAAATGACAACTACCATTCATGAAAATGGTAACGTCATCGGCGAAGGATAAGGAAGAAATGATAGGACAACCCGTAGGGATTCCAAAACGATGAATCTGATGTGCTATCATTAGTGAATGCAATCCACGAACGAAAGCTTTATAAGCGATATGAAGAGAAAAAGGATCTCCCTACGGAGCCCTTTTCTGGCCTTGAAATACTCGTTGATCGATCTATTGATGAGAACGGAGAACCAACAGTCAGAAATGAGCCTCCAAATAATATCGATAAGGTTCTCAGGAAACCCAAAAGCCCTAAGAACCTTAATGATGAAAAACCAAGACATATGGTCGTAAGCTTTTTCCATATCTAGCTTGACAACCACATTCGATCCCCTGACTTTTCTATCAATCTGACGCAAGTTCCTGGGATAAAAAGATGTAATCCGTAATCAATCGTCCTTTTATAAACCCAGCTTGAGAAGCAGAAACAATAAGCTGGAGAAACAGAACTAGCCTAGAAGCCAGGACCTTAGATTTAACCTTATTAGAAAAGTTACGCAAGCTGATAAGGCGAAAATATGCACACGTACGAGGCTTTTCTCACTTGGGGATAAGGACCAAGTTAGTGGAAGTCCAACACTGAGGCAGGTCTCCACCCGAGAAGAAGAACAGAATCGCTAGGTAGAAATCCGACTGGATGATCGACCAAACACTCCGGAAGAAAACCCCGTTGTAGCCATCAGGCCCTCTAGCATTATCATTGCAAAGGGAGAAGATAAAGGCGCGTATCTCTTTTGAAGAAGGAGGTATGACAAGGTCAACAATCTCCGAAGGAAGAAACATCGTGGGTATGAAAGCAAGGAGAGACGGATCAGAAACCAAAACGGAGGGAAAACTTAGGAAGGTTTGAAAATGAGAAAGGACGGTCTCTTTGACATCCACACGAGTGGAAGCCACATAGAGATCAGAGCGTGGATCTGGAGGATCGTAAGAAGTCTGTTCTTCTCACAAATAGATGAGTGGAAGAACTTAAAGTTTGAATCTCCACCGACAACCCACTTGATCCTCGCCTCTTGGCGAAGATAGTCATTCTCGATACGAAGCTCCGATGAAAAGGCTAACTGGGCAAGGGCTCACTTATCCTTGTTAGCTGTAGAGGGGTCTTCATCGAAAGTAGCCTATGCGAGGATAAGAGTCTCTTCGGCCACTCTGACATGATCAAAAATATTCTTGAAAACTTGAACATTCCAAGTCTTGAGGGAAATATTGAGACGCTTAAGATGACGAGAAAAGGTGACAGCAGGCGAGCCAAAAACATGGGAGTTCCAGGAGTCTTCCACGGCTTGGTGGACTGGATGATGATATCTCCACATGCTCTGGAATCTGAAGGACGGAGGACCAGAATGGGTATCGGGAGAGCAACATAGAAGCATAGGAGCATGGTCCGAGAAGGTCCTATGCAGATGAGAGACAGAGTACATGAACGGAAGGTAGAACCGACTATCTGAACCAAATACTTTGTCAAGCCGGGAAAGAATTCAATTAGGACCTTCTTGGTTGTTACACCAAGTGAAAGCTGAACTGACGAAGCCCCGAGCTGACAAAGAAGACACTAAAATCAGCCACAGTTGCACGACTAATATATTCCTACCCTTTTTTTCAGCTTGGCTAGCGACAACATTAGAGTTGCCTCCCGGCACCAAAACTAGAAAACCAAAGTCAAAAAGGCCAACAACATCAGACTATAGAGCCAACCGTTTGATCCTGTCGCACTTAGCATAGACGGCAGAGAACAGAAAAGAGGAGGAGAAGTAAGGAAACGAACAGGCTACCGAAAGTATGTTTTCTGAGTTGAAGATAAGGTGGGCGACTATGTCTTTGGACCAAAGGATCCAACTCTTGCCTGAAATATTGGCTAGGCAACAACCAAAGGCAAAAGATAGGACGATTACGGTGATTTCATCCGGACCTAACATAGGTTCCAAGAGCACCACCAAAAAGATAGAATGTTTCTTAACAATGCATTAGTCTAGCCACTGACGCATCGTTGCTAATTCCATGAATGTTCTAAAAAAGAAAACTCGCCATCGAAACCGAAAACCACACAGAAAACCAAAACAAGAAAACAAAACCAGAATCAGAAACAGACCCCACCCAGCTCAGATAAGATATAATGTGTGTCGAGTAGATCTAACGATCTGCTCAGATGCCGCTATAGTGCATGTGTGGATGGTGCGAGGAGTGCTATGCGCAGCACTACAGCTACTATGGGACGAAAGAGAAGAAGAACGAATGCTCCACTGGAAATAGAAAACCCCAAAGATCTCCCACGAATCTGACGAGTAGGAGATGCGCCAGAACGACTAGACCTACTGGGGCATGAGTTCTTAGTAAGATAAGATAGATGATCATAATTTCCTACTTACTAAGAAGAGAAGAATAGGGACAAACGGAGGCCACAGGGTGAGACGGAGAAGCAGGAGGAAGCACCAATGCAACGAAAATATAACAAGCAGACACAACAGGGAAAAAAGCACGAACAGAAATGAATATGGGATTACCTGTATGAGGCAACACCAGTTTCTGTGTGAGCTTTACCAAAGTCAAGCTGTCATCAGATTGACAGCCCCGCCTGATAGGTAAAGATCGATAGAACGGACACCAGGAGCCTATAGAGGGAGAAAGTAGAATAAGGAGGCCATCTCCCTAGTAAACCGTATAGTGGGCCGACGAAGGCACTGTTATACGCCAATAAATGGGGACTACCCATCCCACTCACACAACACACTGCTAAGCTGCCAAAACCCACAGGACTCCGTAAGCAAAAACCAAACGAACTGAGTCACTAACGACACTAAAGAGGCCTCAGAATAACTCATGAAGACGTCTCGGTCAATAAACCAAAACGATTCCCCACAAACAAACTGAAACAGTGTCCAGTCTAAGCAGAATAGCGCCGAAGAACCAAATCAAGATCAATAAACAAAGCTGCCAGGCCCACTAAAGGCCCAAAAGGCCACCCAAATCGAACCCAGATCAATAGCAAAACCACAATACCAAACAAACCAGCCAATATAGTTCCTATTGACTGCCACGCAATGACAAACCAAAGAAATCACCTGATCCGTAAGAAGAGGATTAGCGGACACACCCGCATACAACAACACACAGACATGACCCATCTTGCTCACATCCGAAGATGGCTCAACAAAGGTAGGGAGCACACACAAAAGTGTGTCAATGCTCAAAATAACCCACAAAACACCATCCAGTCAACAAAACCGCAAGAAACAGCAAGGAAAAGCAATTGAACAAGATAAAAATCCAACTCAAAAATGTCGAGAAAAAAAGGATCAATAGAGCTTGCAATATCTACCCCACAAATACAAGCATGATCATAAACACTAACCAAACTCGAAATAGAGCAGAAAACTAAAGGTACAGGAACTTACACATAAAAATCAATAGCCGACAAGGGAACAAGGGAAAAAACCATAGCTCTCCCTAGCAATGATATCATCAAGATTGTTGCTAATATTACCAAATATAACCGATCAGGACCAAAAGCCATACCTACCAAAGAGCCTGCATCCACTACCACTGAAAACTCCAAACCATTGGATTGATAAACATTCTCTGTATGCACATAAAGATCAGTACAACCAGGCCTTCGACCGAGAACAACACTACGTAACCCTCGTGGGTTACACATCTCGACATCAGGCATATAATAGCCTGCCGCCTCAGTAGCATCCAGAAGATCATCTCCCCCTAAAACAGAGAAGGAACTGGAAAGATCGAATGCGAGGGGAGCTTGTGAACCTACCATTGAAGATAACATAGAAGACTAAGCCCATAAAGTCGAGCAACTCAATCCAGCAACAAGAGATGTAGTGCAATGACTCCTCGAGCGACGAGACTTATGGCTGCGACGTCGAAAGTCAACCTACTGCTCTGCATCACCAGCGGACTAAGGGTCCATGAAACTTGCAGACCGATTGATTATGGGTGGGGTGATCAAATCCCCAACACCACATGCATCGGTAGAAACTACATTGCCAAAACAAGTCCCAAAGACACCTCCACAGATCAAAGATCCAACATAAAAGTGATGAACAACCATAATAGGGGAAGCCTCAGTGACCCTGAAACTCAACGAGACTGAAAAGGGGTGATTAAATCCCTCTTTACTTTACTGATTTCAAGGCTACGGAGAGAGCTAAACTCCCCACAAATCATTGAACTATGTAAAATTCCACGTGGGGGAAGTTTAAACACAAACTCCGATAAGTAGAGTGGGGATAGCTCCAGAAAACAGTCCGTAATTACTAAGAAACGGTGTCGCAGAATTCCGACTAATGATTTCAATGAGAAAAGCCTAATCTTGATTAAGAATTCACCAATAAACACAACTAAGAACGGGTCATCTGTTACTGACAAAAGTGGGCTCACTATTACTTCGAAGCTAGGGCAAGGCCATAGAAACGAGCCTCTCACCACAAACTCTTCGGCAACAGAGGTCAGAACCATGCCAAAAATTAGGCTTTTCCGAAACAAGGAACCACGAGAGCCTCCGCACAAACAACAAATGGAACAACAGTAGAGAGACGAGCGATAAAAGAGAAACAAGAGATTTTCAGGAGAAGAGATGTAGAATTAGAATACGATCGCCATTACTTGACAGTTGGTAGCTTTTAGGAAGTGAATAAATTGTTTTAAAGTGCAGCATGTTGACCTGGAATTAAGTATCTAAGAGGATATAACACAGCGTAATACATAACACCAAAGTCTGGTAGTGGAGAGGACAATGAGGACTTGAGAAGCAGCGCTACCAAAAATAAAATTAGTCACCATTGTTGCGAGGCAATCCATAGTGAACCCAGACATAGCATTGGCAGCAACTACAAACCAAAAACCACATGAAGAGGCAAAGAGCACTACCAGACTAAGACATAACCAGGGCAATTTTGACAGAGGGGAAGCAGAGCAAAGGCTTGACATTAACTCAAATCACACCCCTATTTTCCAATGTAGCTGCACTATCACCACAGAGAGAGGAAGTGGCGGAGGAGTTAAACCAACGAACAGTGAATAACCACAACGTTAAACCCAATCCACCATGACCTGTTGATGTCAAAAGTTGGTCACTAGTGACAGTCAACCCCCAATCGTGTAAGAGAACACGATCAACAATCACAAAAATGCAATAAATTAAAGAAAATAGGGAATATGCAAGACTTTTTATAGTGGTTCGGCTAAAATGGTGCCTACGTCCACTTTATATATATTTATTTGCTTTTGATTATAAGTATAATGCTTTTTCTACTTGAGAAAAAGAAGAAGAGTTGGCTATTTTGAGAGTTAGCCGTGTAGAGCTTAGAATCGGAAGTCTTAAGTGGAGATAAGAGTGTCCAAAAAGGTCCCTTTTCTCTTTGAGCTTGGAGGCATTTATAAATGAAGAAGTGGGCTGAGCGGGCCGCCACGTGGATTGCCTATTTTGTGGAGCTCGGACACGCGGAGCTCGATCAATGGAAGTAGTTGTGGCGGGGGGACCTAGTCCACTGTTGATTAATAGTATCCTCGAAAATGGTGGCTTATGTGGTACTTGAGATGAGGCGTATCAAAAGTAGAGCTTTCCCCGGAGGTGATTGACTGCCTTTAATGCCTTGAGAGTCGGGCCGAGTATTGAATGGCTTAGCTGAATTTTTCCATGTAGATATGGAGATATCTGGTCGATCCGTATTTTAAGGGAGCGCTAGACTCGGTCGGTCTAGTAGAGCGATTGTGTCGGGGTATGAGATGCCACTGATCGAAGGATATTAACTCGAGCCAAATCATTTCTCGGCTTTCTGAAGTTTAGGTTGTTCTATCGTTCGACCGACCGATGCTGAAAAGTGTGCTTCTTGACATTGGGCTTCGACTCGTTGAATCCCGGCAGCTTTTGCTAAAAAGTTGGTCAACATAACCCAAAATACAAAACTCAGAAAAATGACATCTCCAAATACTATGGGAGACACAAAATACTGGATTTTAAAACTCATATATAAACCCAAACCAGTTAGTTTACTACAAATCCAGTAAGATACCATCGAGTTCTACGCCAGTTGTAACTATTCTCAAATAATGGAGTGATTGATGGAGCATACGGTAGAGTAGTAGTACAAATAATTCCAGGCAACTGTGCAAGATCCGGTCGCTTGTGGTTCATCAGAGCCATATAAAGCAGACGATAGAAGTGAATAAAAAAATAGATCTGTGGAAATCGGGTTTGTGTGGATTGCAAACATACAAAACTCAGGCACAGAGAAAGCTAGGTCAAAATTGGGGGAAAGCGCAGATGGGATGAGAGCCAAGAGGAATGAGGAGATAAAGGAGAAAAGAGAGACTGTGATGGCCCGCCCCGCACCAACCGACATTTACTCCAAAAGTGCGCTGTACACATGTCTAGTTAGCATGGAACGGGTCGCCAGAAGGAAAAAGGAAGAAGGAAATGAACATTCAAAGAACCTGTAGAATGTCTCACAGCGCATAGAATAAAATATAATAATAACATACTTGACATAGAACAGGAGAGACAGTGCATAAGCTGAAAATCAGAACTAAACATCATAGCAGCGGAAATTCTAAATACAGCTTATTACAACTTTCAAACTGTCTCAAAACAAAAGCAAGATAAAGGAGGTACACTACTAATGCCCAAGTAGCGACCACCAACGACACAGGGAGAATGTGTGTATATATATATATATATATCATACGTGGAAGCCTCCTGCCCGCCTCCGAATCAGCTACTTGCACATCACCAGCTAACCTGTCTCTAGTCTGCTCGTGTGAGCACCCAGAGTAATAAGAAGAGACATAAAACTTTGGGTCAGACATAAAGCCTGGTATGAGCGATAAGCATCTAAAGTGAAAAATAACAGGTAGACTAAAACATACCTGAACCTGGGCCTGCAACCAAAGAGTTAGCACTACATACTGTACGACACTCTAAGGTATCATATCAAACAGTGTAAAGATACGGAGGTGGGGGGAGGTGTGCATGTCATAATGATGGCAAACAATCAAGCATAGCATCCATCCTCACATCTCTCACTCAGTGCGTAAAGCATACGATATTCACCACTTCGATCACCCAACAAACCTTGCTACGATCACTTTGCCCCATGAAGTCATAAATGGCTTCACTGCACTAATAACGTAGCCACAAATCCTTTTCTATGTCCATTTTGCCCCATGGAGTCACGAGAACCCCATTGCACTGGCTCATAGCCTTACTAATCCTTACTATGTCCACTCTGCCCCATGGAGTCAGAAGAACCCCACTGCACTGGCTCATAGTCTTACTACGCATCACCTTGCCCCTCGGGTCGTAATGACCCTACTGCACTGATAACGTAGTCTTGCTACCATCACTTTGCCCCTCAGGTCATAATGACCCTACTGCACTGATAAGTAGCCCATCATTCCCTTTTAGTGGTGAATCGAAGTTATGGACGTCGACAACTCCTTAGCACACGTCCCACAGCAAAGTCCAACCATGAAGTGAACTCATTGGTTCCCAACTGGTTCCGGGATCCTGAGCTCTAGCTTCCATTTGGACTACCTTTGCATCTCGGGTTATTGGTCATCACCATCGGATTGAATCGGATCAGCCTTCACATTCTTTATCGGATCGGATCGGCCTTAGGCATTCGGATCGGGTCGCGCCTCCTACATCGGATCAGGTCGTGATCCTCCAGGTGATCGGATCGCCCTCCTCCATTGTCTCGTGAATCCAGTCTCCATCGGATCGGGTCTCCTCTTCTGGTCGGATCGTGAACTCTCTGCGGATTGCGTTCCAACGGGTCGGATCGTGCTACATGGATCGGGTCGTGACTTCCCATCAGTTCGTGAGGCTGGTCAGTTCGTGAAAGATAGGAGCGGATCGGGTCACCTCTTCGTGAAGCAACACGGGTCGTCTTGCGAAATCTTGATCGGATCGACACCATCGGTTCGTGGACGTGGCATGCGATCCGATCCGGATCCCTGCATAGTTCCTGCAGCTGTTCCAGCGACTGTTTACGCCCCTCGACGGCGTTTTCGACCATTCCAACTATTCTAACCAATAACAAAGCATTTCATACAGTCGTAGCAACATGCATAATCAACCACAAACATCAAAACATCAATATGATAGGTTAAAATGGATCAAACATACCCAAAATCCCATATTTTCCCTTAAGCATATTTAGGTGAAACTAATGATAGGATTAGCAAAACTTAACCAAATTAACCCAAATTCATATCAGAGGTCTAAAACATCATTTAGAAATTTATGAACATTTTTCCCGAATTTTATCATGCTTAAATTCGCTAATTAGCACTAATCACCCTTAATTAGCCATAGCTAGTGTAAAACTATGCAAATCACTCACCTTAGCCACAAAATAAACTAAGATCTGAAATGATTCTCTGATTTGATGTGAATCTCTATGCTAAACAGCAGCTCCAATGTTGATTTGGTGTAGATCTTCCTTGATTAGGGGTTGCTAATCCAAATCCTTGGCCAAAAGATGATTTGGGGGTGATTTAGAGGTTGGAGGCCATTTTTAGGGATCCTTGGTGATAAGTGGAGGCTAGAAAACTGAAATGGAATGATTCTCCATCTCATTTCATCCCTCCCATAACCCTAATCCCGAAACGGGTTATGGGCCTACTCACTAATCACCCGATTTGGCCCGGTTAAGCAGTTTTTCACCCTCCAAACCTTGTTTCAGCAATATCTCCCAAACGGTAAGTCCGTTTGGCTAATGTAACCACTCTACGGAAAGGTAAACTAGCAACGAATCAAATGGAAGTGGTTTCAGGTCAAAATTCCTTTCCAATCAAAAGTTAACAGTACAAACTAGGGGCAAAATGGTCATTTAAAAATTGACAAAAATCATGAACATGGGAAATGACTCTAATAGATGTTTCCCAAAGTTACATGACCATACAACCTCATACGGGAAGCAATAAATATTTTACGATCCTATGGTGTGTAGAATACGGGTCATTACACTCTCCCCCCCCTTAAGAAATTTCGCCCCCGAAATTCCCTAATCCAAATACACACACAAAGGTCCCGCATGCCTATCAACCATAAAACAACCACCAAACATGCAAAACAAGTAAAAATAAGTCTATCCTAGCATGCGGAATAACTAAATCGCAAGGTAAATCTTTCCAGGTAAAGAGTTCTGGGTGCATCTTCCTAATACTCTCCTCTGTCTCCCAAGTACAATCATTCTCGTCCTCGCCCCACTGAACCTTGACTAGCTTCACCGCCTTCCTTCGAAGTTGCTTCGTATCGTGCCCCACAATACGAATCGGCTTGCGGTTCCCAACCGCTTCAGGTTCTACTTCGAAGTCCTCTAACTGATCAGGTGAAATAGTCACATCTGAGTTGTGAACGAAATTCCTTAGTTGGGAAACATGAAATACATTGTGAACTCCCGCCATCTTCTCTGGTAAGCCAACTCTATATGCCAAATTCCCGACTAATTCAAGAACAGGGAATGGGCCAACAATTCTTGATGCCAACTTGCCTCTCCTGCCAAGTCGTATCACGCTCTTCAACGGAGAGATCTTGACAAATGCCAAGTCACCAACGAAGAATTTTAAGTCTCTTCTCCTCTTATCAGCATAACTCTTCTGTCTATCTTGGGCAGCTTTCATTCGTTGCTGAATGATCTTGATCTTATCGGAAGTTTCTCTCACCACATCTGGTCCAAGCACAAACTTCTCGCCAGTCTCTATCCAACATGATGGTGAGTTGCACGGTCTTCCGTACAAAGCTTCATATGGAGCCATACCGATACTGGATTGGTAGCTATTATTATATGCAAACTCTACTAGATGCAAATGGTCGTCCCATGATCCACCAAAATCCAATATACACGCTCTCAAGAGATCTTACAATATACGATTCACCCTCTCCGTCTGACCGTCGGTCTGAGGATGATATGCGGTACTGAGATGTAATCCTGACCCTAGAGCCTCTTGTAAGCTCTTCCAAAACCCACTAGTGAACAACGGGTCTCGGTCACTCACAATGCTTTTGGGTACTCCATGAAATCTCACTACCCACTTCATATACAATTCTGCTAACTTGGCTGCCGTCCTGGTCGATTTGACTGGTATAAATCTTGCGCTCTTAGTCAATCGATCCACAATTACCCAAATGCTATCATATCCCGATCTAGTCCTTGGTAAGCCATCGATGAAATCCATCGAGACTTGCTCCCATTTCCATTCGGGAATTTCTAATGGTTGCAACAACCCACTAGGCTTCTTTTGCTCGGCTTTAACTAGTTGGCAATTCATGCATTTGGATATAAACTTCCCAACGTCTCTTTTCATCCCTTCCCAGTAGTAAGTCTGTCTCATGTCTCGATACATCTTATTACCACCGGGATGTATAGTTAGTTTTGAGTGATGACATTCTCTAAGCACCTCATCTCTCAAATCATTCACGTTGGGCACAACTAGTCTTCCATTCTTCCGAAGCCATCCACCTCGATCAAGCCCATACACATTCATCTCCTCACCGTCGATGTTCATCTCTAACTTGGAGATGATTTCCAATAGATTAGAATCGTCCCTCTGACTGGAACCAATCCTCTCTATCAAAGTGGATCTGATCGTCAAACTAGCTAGCATAACTGGATCTAATTCGCACCTTGGTCGGAAATCAAACCCCGCGATATACTCTAGTTGCTTCTATTCAAGAAACATTGCCCCTAAGCTGGCATGTCTCCTACTCAAGGCATCGGCTACCGCATTACCTTTCCCAGGTGTGTATGCGATATCAAAATCATACGAAGCCAAGAACTCTAACCATCTCTGCTGACGGAGATTCAGATCTTTCTGGGAGAAGAGATACTTTAACGATTTATGATCGGTAAACAACTCGAATCTTTCTCCCAAGAGGTAATGTCTCCACATCTTCAGCGCAAACACAATCGCTGCTAATTCCAAATCATGGGTAGGATACTTCTTCTCATGCGGCTTTAGCTGTCGACTAGCATAAGCTACAACCCTACCTCCTTGCATCAATACAGCACCTAGTTCGGTACCACAAGCATCCGTGTATACCGTCATCTCTTCATTCCCTTTAGGAATGACTAACACTGGCGCACGCGTCAACCTCTCCTTTAGACTCTTAAAGGCATCCTCACACACTCCGTCCCAGACGAAGGACTGATTCTTCTTAGTCAACTGAGTCAACGGTGCTGCAATCTTGGAGAAGTCCTGGATAAACTTACGATAATATCCAACTAATCCCAAGAAACTTCTTACATCTGTTGCACTCTTGGGCGTAGGCCAATCCTGTACCGTAGCCACCTTCGCAGGGTCCACGGTAATACCACTCTCGGAAACAACATGACCTAAGAATCTCACTTCCCTTCTCCAAAAATGACACTTAGAGAATTTCGCTTTCAATTGGTGTTTCCTCAACACCTCCATCACTATCCTCAAGTGTCCCTTGTGTTCCTCCTCTGTCCTTGAGTAAACAAGGATATCATCCACGAACACAAGAACAAACTTATTCAACTGATCTCTGAATACTCGATTCATAAGATCCACAAAATAGGCTGGTGCATTAGTCAACCCAAATGGCATGACCAACCACTCATAAAATCCAGACGGCGTCCTAAATGCCGTTTTTGGAACACTCTCTTCTGCTACTCAAAGCTGATGAAATCCTGTCGCGAGGTCCAAATGGGAGAACACTCTAGCTCCTTCCAGTTGATCAAACAAATCATCTATCCGCGGTAGAGGATACTTATTCTTCCTCGTCACCTTATTCAACTCGCTATAGTCCACACACAAACGAAGGGAACCATCTGCCTTAGTGGCAAACACAACTGGTGCTCCCCACTCAGAGACACTCCTTCTAATAAATCCCTTCTTCAAAAGATTGCTGACTTGCACCCCGAGCTCTCGCTGCTCCCTTGGTGCCATACGACGAAGTGGCATCACTATAGGTCTGGCATCTTTCACTAAATCAATACAGAACTCAATCTCTCAGTGTGGTGGAAGCCTGGTCACCTCCTCGAAGACGTCCGGATACTGGCCAACCACGGGCACATCTGACAACTCATCCTGCGGGATGTCGAGGGAATTTACAAAACTAGACATAACCCCATCACTAGGTAGACTACCAAACACTACCCTCCGCCCATCATCCGCCCTCACTGTCACCAAAAAGCCCTCACTGTCTACCACCACCCCGTATCTTTGGTGTCAATCGACTCCCAATATAATGCCATACCCAGTAAAGCCCAAAACAAAGCAATCACAAACAAACATACATCCATGACTCGATAAGACCAAATTCCTGCAAATCATACTAAGGCTAGTCGAGCCACCAATCGGGTTCGTCACAACCAATGGTCTATCGACTATCTCGGGTTTCAGTCCCAACCTATCTACCAGGTCACTAGATATGAAGGAACGGGAAGCCCCAGTATCAAACAAAACTCGAACTGGCATATCATAAATAGAAAGCATGCCTTGAATAACAACATTCTTTCCTTTCTCCGCCGCAGTTGGGGCATTCGAAGAAGAAGGAACAACATCTATAGCATATGCTTTCACAATTTGCTTCTCCTTAAGAGGTTGCAGACACTTATCTTTCTGATGTCCCACTTGACCACAGTTGTAGCACTTCCTTTTCGCTGGCTTGGCCCGACATTCTTTAGCATAATGGCCCTTCTTACCACAGCTGAAGCACTCAACATCCTTCTTGTTCTTTTTCTGGCCACCTTTCGATTGGTCCTGCTTCCTCTTATTCTGAGAGTTATTCTTGCCTCCACCGCCTGCTTGCGGCTTTGGCCCTTCTGCAGATGCAGCCTCAGTCTTTGACTTAGGGTAAAGACTTTCTGATCTCAAAGCTTTCCCCACGATCGATTCAAAAGTCTCATCGATGTGGTTGATAAGCCTTTCCCCCAAGTATCCATCCAAGCCAGTAATGAACTTCTCATTCTTCTTTTCAGGAGTATCAATGAGAGACAGTCCATACTTCGACAAAGTGTCGAACTCAGCAATATAATCAGAAAATGCCCTTCCGCTCTACTTGAGTTCCAAGAACCTCTTAAACAACACTGACTTCTGGGCAGCTGGAATAAACTTCTCGCTAAAGCGAGCCTTGAACTGATCCTAAGTAACTTGATCCTCTGGAGTAGCTGTTCTAATGGCATTCCACCAATTCATCGCTCGCCCTTGCAGCTGACGAGACGCTAGCCTTCTCTTCATCGCTTCCTCAAGACCCAAGTCATCAAAGATACAGTCACAGCTATCCATCCAATCCTGAAAATCCGTGGCCGACTCCGTTCCGTGGAACGGCTTCCCACCAAGATTAGTGTAATCCTTGCGCAACTTGGCGAAATCGACCCTAGGTGCCTGCACTACTGGGCCAACACCAACTCCGGGATTGGGAATTGCCCCTTGCACTTCTCTAAGCATGTCCCTCATGAGGTTAGTAAACAGTGCCCTCATGTCAGCGGCATTCCCTTGGTTGATCCCTCTACCAGCACCTCTCGTGTCTCGGCTTATCGTCAATCTGAAAAAGGGAAACGATTAACGACCCCATAATGGTGCTAGTGCAGTGCGACTTCATTCTTATACTACTAATAGTATATATATATATACATAGCTTTTGAAAACCAAAGTAATCACAAATACGCGCTCTCTTATACGTACTATCTCTCCCTAGTGTCTTTCCCTAGGTTAACTACGCAACCTAGAGCTCTGATACCAAGTGTGACGGCCCGCCCCGCACCAACCGACATTTACTCCAAAAGTGCGCTGTACACATGTCCAGTTAGCATGGAACGGGTCGCCAGAAGGAAAAAGGAAGAAGGAAATGAACATTCAAAGAACCTGTAGAATGTCTCACAGCGCATAGAATAAAATATAATAATAACATACTTGACATAGAACAGGAGAGACAGTGCATAAGCTGAAAATCAGAAATAAACATCATAGCAGCGGAAATTCTAAATACAGCTTATTACAACTTTCAAACTGTCTCAAAACAAAAGCAAGATAAAGGAGGTACACTACTAATGCCCAAGTAGCGACCACCAACGACACAGGGAGAATGTGTATATATATATCATACGTGGAAGCCTCATGCCCGCCTCCGAATCAGCTCCTCGCACATCACCAGCTAACCTGTCTCTAGTCTTCTCGTGTGAGCACCCAGAGTAATAAGAAGAGACATAAAACTCTGGGTCAGATATAAAGCCTGGTATGAGCGATAAGCATCTAAAGTGAACAATAACAGGTAGACTAAAACAAACCTGGACCTACAACCAAAGAGTTAGCACTACATACTGTACGACACTCTAAGGTATCATATCAAACAGTGTAAAGATACGGAGGTGGGGGGAGGTGTGCATGTCATAATGATGGCAAACAATCAAGCATAACATCCATCCTCACATCTCTCACTCAGTGCGTAAAGCATACGATATTCACCACTTCGATCACCCAACATACCTTGCTACGATCACTTTGCCCCATGAAGTCATAAATGGCTTCACTGCACTGATAACGTAGCCACAAATCCTTTGCTATGTCCACTTTCCCCATGGAGTCACGAGAACCCCACTGCACTGGCTCATAGCCTTACTAATCCTTACTATGTCCACTCTGCCCCATGGAGTCAGAAGAACCCCACTGCACTGGCTCATAGTCTTACTACGCATCACCTTGCCCCTCGGGTCGTAATGACCCTACTGCACTGATAACGTAGTCTTGCTACCATCACTTTGCCCCTCAGGTCATAATGACCCTACTGCACTGATAAGTAGCCCATCATTCCCTTTTAGCGGTGAATCGAAGTTATGAACGTCGACAACTCCTTAGCACACGTCCCGCAGCAAAGTCCAACCATGAAGTGAACTCATTGGTTCCCAACTAGTTCCGGGATCCTGAGCTCTAGCTTCCATTTGGACTACCTTTGCATCTTGGGTTATTGGTCATCACCATCGGATCGGATCGGATCAGCCTTCACATTCTTCATCGGATCGGATCGGCCTTAGGCATTCGGATCGGGTCGCGCCTCCTGCATCGGATCGGGTCGTGATCCTCCAGGTGATCGGATCGCCCTCCTCCATTGTCTCGTGAATCCAGTCTCCATCGGATCGGGTCTCCTCTTCTGGTCGGATCGTGAACTCCCTGCGGATTGCGTTCCAACGGGTCGGATCGTGCTACATGGATCGGGTCATGACTTCCCATCAGTTCGTGAGGCTGGTCAGTTCGTGGAAGATAGGAGCGGATCAGGTCACCTCTTCGTGAAGCAACACGGGTCGTCTCGCGAATTCTTGATCGGATCGGATCGACACCATCGGTTCGTGGACGTGGCATGCGATCCGATCCGGATCCCTGCATAGTTCCTGCAGCTGTTCCAGCGACTGCTTACGCCCCTCGACAGCGTTTTCGACCATTCCAACTATTCTAACCAATCACAAAGCATTTCATACAGTCATAGCAACATGCATAATCAACCACAAACATCAAAACATCAATATGATAGGTTAAAATGGATCAAACATACCCAAAATCCCATATTTCCCCTTAAGCATATTTAGGTGAAACTAATGATAGGATTAGCAAAACTTAACCAAATTAACCCAAATTCATATCAGAGGTCTAAAACATCATTTAGAAATTTATGAACATTTTTCCCGAATTTTATCATGCTTAAATTCGCTAATTAGCACTAATCACCCCTAATTAGCCATAATTAGTGTAAAACTATGCAAATCACTCACCTTAGCCACAAAATAAACTAAGATCTGAAATGATTCTCTGATTTGATGTGAATCTCTATGCTAAACAGCAGCTCCAATGTTGATTTGGTGTAGATCTTCCTTGATTAGGGGTTGCTAATCCAAATCCTTGACCAAAAGTTGATTTGGGGGTGATTTAGAGGTTGGAGGCCATTTTTAGGGATCCTTGGTGATAAGTGGAGGCTAGAAAACTGAAATGGAATGATTCTCCATCTCATTTCAGCCCTCCCATAACCCTAATCCCGAAATGAGTTATGGGCCTACTCACTAATCACCCGATTTGGCCCGGTTAAGCAGTTTTTCACCCTACAAACCTTGTTTCAGCCATATCTCCCAAACGGTAAGTCCGTTTGGCTAATGTAACCACTCTACGGAAAGGTAAACCATCAAACGAATCAAATGGAAGTGGTTTCATGTCAAAATTCCTTTCCAATAAAAAGTTATGGCCAAAACAGTACCAACTAGGGGCAAAATGGTCATTTAAAAATTGACAAAAATCATGAACATGGGAAATGACTCTAATAGATGTTTCCCAAAGTTACATGACCATACAACCTCATACGGGAAAGAAATAAATATTCTACGATCCTATGATGTGTAGAATACGGGTCATTACAGAGACAGTGGATTTTAACATAGTAGCCATTCATTATTAATAAACAAGTATTATACTTTAATTATTGTTAGTAAGATATTAATTTAACTTCAAATTTTGTTAACAAAAAAATGTTAAATAGATAGTTATTAACGATTAGGTCTTCATTTAAATAAAAATTTATTAACTTTAACTTTATTATTAAATAATTCAAAACACTTTTAAATAAGTAATTATTAACTTTAACATGATTAATAAATGATTTTATTTTTAAACATTATTAAGTAATGATTCTTCTTTTTAAGACATTATGAAATATGAATGAATAATGATTTAAAAGCATTTTCTTTCAAATAAATAAAATGACTGCAGTAACGCGATGGTTATGTCTCTATCTCAAAGAAACTATAAGCAATTGTAGCCCAAAACCATAAATTTAGAACAATTATTCAAATTGGGATTGGCGATCACAATGGTACTTAAATAAACTACCATATATTCAATTTACCTTATAATAAAATACATAAACAAACATGTAAAATAATTGAATAATTAGTGGTTAACACATAATATAATACTCGTTAAATATAAAATAATTAGCATAAATAGAATGTCCAGATTAATATAATAGCAGAACATGGGTTTGTTTTGTTAATAGATGTCGAATAAAATAAGTTCATTAAATTTACAAAATGGTTTTATTTGGCTAAGTAGATAACATCTGGCATATGATTATAACTCTAATATGTTGTAATTAAATCATGTAACCAAATAAATTTTATTCAACCATTCAACAAAATCAAATACTTGCAATTAATTTTGAATGCAAAATAAACTCAAAAATGTCTAATAGCAATTCGATATGCTATATTGTGACCCTAAATTAGATTCAAACAAACTAATAGCATTTCAATATGTTATATTGTGATCCTAAACTTAATTCAAACAATTGGCCAATTTCAATCAATTTAAACAAACAATTGATAATATGCTAACATAAAATTTAATCCACTATAAAATTTTACTAAAAATTAGAAAGGTAGTTTTACTTACCATTAATCCTGTTGTCGTTTATTCACAGTTTGGTACCGCTGAGTTCTGCATGGCATTCAAAATTTGTTAAAATTCTAATGAGCTCCAAATGCAACCAATTTATTTCAATAGTGTAGATTTCGTCATTGTGAATCTAAGGCAACTGGCCGCATTAGATTCAAACCTCGTATGGATGAGATATACTAGTTATAAGTTAACGATTTTAAAATATAATAATTACATTTTCATTTCCATAATTACCATTATTCATGCAAATGCCCTCTTCCTCAAGTAAAAACTCCCTCTCCACATTGTGCACTAGAAATCCACACTATAGTTGAAACTTCACATGCACTTAGCTCCACCCATAGGCCGAGTACCTCTATTCTCCTTCTCTTCGATTCCTCTATCCTCTCAACACAATTACAACGAGTTTGATACCATCTACTGGAACATGACCTTGAAGTAATTGTGATGACTGTAACAGTGTCATGCGACAAAATTTAACACCGAAATCCTCTAGGAATCGACTACTTAAACGGCTCGATGTCATGAATCCAAATCCATTCTCCATTTCGCAAATAATTGAGAATAATTCCCTAAACATCTAACCCTAGTCCAAAAAGCTCACGATTCCACAATTGACATCGAGACTTGATGTCGTACATTTCCACAACCACTCTAGATCGAAGAAGTTACATTACTAACTCAAGGATATAAGTTTTGTAATTTCTAGATGAGGTAATTAGGGAGAAGGACAAACTTAGCAAAAAAAATTAGGCTGAAGAACACAAAGTTTCATCTTTAGTTTGAAGGACGAACTTTGAACTAACATTAAGCTGAAGGACAATGCTAAATGTAACTAATAGATTCAGTTTTTTACACTATACGAAAATACTAGTTGTAACTTGCATTATTCAGTTTTACACTGCACAAAATGCTAGTTATATTTAGAATTTTTCTTTAGTCTAATTTTTTAAGTGAATATTAGTGTCACATCCCTACTTAAGTTTGAAATTAAAGCCACGTCCCTCCCAATGTTTACATATAAACCCGGTCCCTAAAATTAAGCTGCCACTCTTTTTTTTTGGCACTTCCGCATTTTACATGTTGTGACCCAAAAAAATTCACTACTCACTAAAAAAAAATTCAAAAAATCAGAAATATTCCAGCTAGAAGCATTCGAAAAAAAAAGTTGCATACATCTGTGCAACTATTACCAATAGTAGCATGCATACATGCATATATTCATATAGTGTTTTCTGTTGAAAATCTAGACCAATATATGCATACATATATGCAATTATTACCTGCATACAAAGTTGAACTGAGATTCATGTGATACGAAAAGTTGCATACATGAATGCAACTATTCTGTATATATGGATGCATGTGTGCAACAAATTTAAATGGGGCGACGATTTCTGAATATGCGCATGAATGCATGCATGTATTCTGCACAAGAGCATAAACATGTGCAACAATATCTGTAAATGGCGAATGCTTGAAAAAATAGGTCAAATTTGAATATATGTGTAAAAGAATGCATATAATGTTATTTAGCTGCATACATGCATGCAATTATACTGCAGTTTGGCAAAATGCTGAAATATAAGCATAAATGTATGCAACTATTTAGGAATAGGTGCATCTTTTGATAAAAAACCTGTTATTTCGTTGTTTTTGTGTTATTTTGGATTTTGATGTGGTTTTTGATTGTTTTTACGCATGAATTTTTTGGCGTGTACGTTTTTTATTTAGCAATGAACTTTCATGATTTTTTTTTACTTATTTCGAAAAATAGGAACCTAATTTACATGAAAAGTTGGACCGGATGTGAGCCTAATTTTGAAACTTTACAGGGATGTGTGCCAAACAGGCCCTTTTTTAAAGTTTGTCCTTCAGCCTAAAAATATAACTTGGTATCCTTCAGGCTAAATTTTTTATAAATTTTTCCTTGTGCCTATTTTCCACTTTTCTAGATTTCTATTGGATTTTATTCTTAATTTTAAAGGGAGGATCTTTATTTTGTTTATAAAAACCTGGCAGCTCTCTTTTTTGTTTCACAAAATAGAAATGAGGAAGATAGGGATTAGGTTTAGGTTAGGGATTATTTATATGATAGGATTTAATACACTATATTCACATGTTTTTTACGATGAACGTTTTACGCATGCATGACCACACAGATCATCCTATCATTATGAAATTTCAATACTTACAATAGTACATTATTTCAAACCCGATGAAACTGGTTTTGTTGAGATTCGAGATCGTTTACAAAATAGCTATTTTCAAGGGTTAACGAAAATCAATAAGTAATAGATCGATTTCAAAACATTCTAAATCATTGATAATATATTATTATCATTTAAATTCAAATAGAATTTTACATAGCTTATAAATTAATCTAACTTGATTTTAAATTCAGGATTTACAGTTTCAAGTTAATTCTACATTCCAATTCTCATTTTAAATTTATCTTAGGTCATTAAATTCAAATTAATAATTTTAATATTTAAAATTAAATAAGTATCCATGTACTAAAAATCCGGGTTGTTACACTTTTCCCCTATTAAAAAAATTCATTCTCGAAATTTGCAAAGTATGAAGATCCTTTCAAACCCACTAACTTTCGTAATTAGTTAAAAAAATTCTAAGTCTAAGATTAAAGAAAAAGTTCGATAGCACCTCCTCTATGCAACTTAATCCAAAAAAATTCAAATGTTATACAGTGCCTCAAATAATCAAAAAGAAAATCAAATGCCAAGTGGTTGCCTATATCTTAGACATAAGATCATCCAAAACAATCAAAACGTAAATGTGTACCTATTTGCCAAGCAACTAAACTATTATTTATGAAATCAAAAGTAATAGTGACTTTTGCTTCCATGAACCTGTACTTATACAGTAATAAGAGAGTTATACATGGATATCAATAGTATGAAGTTATATCTGACATACAATATGAAACTAATCAGTTTGTTTCATATATTGAAATCAACGTATATAAACACATTATATTTAGTTTATGTAACTTATATTTTACAAGTTGGAAGCATATAATTTTGTTTAAAGATGTATGATGTACACACACCATTCTTATGCAATATCAATTAGATTGCCCGCTCGATCACACAACTTACTTCTGAATAAGTATTGCTCATTCGTTCACTCTAGTGCGTATTTAAATCCGGTTTCTTGAATAGAAACTATCATTCTCCTTGCATAGCTGTATACAATGATAGAGAACCCCAGAATAAGATCAAAAATCCATATCCAATATTCGTTGTCGAGAATCAAGTTAAAAATCCTTATTCAAAACAATGTATAAAACATCTCAAAATTGTTCACTTACATCTGGATCAAAACCGGTTATTTAAATTGAATGACTTACGTACAATTAACACACTAATTTCAAAATTGTTAATTTTTATATTAATTCCTTTCATTCACATCCATTCTCAAATTTAATATATTTTCTTTGATACTCAATTTATTTATGAACTATTCTATAAAACAACTTCTTAAGTTGACAGCTTATATAAACTCAATCATTTCCGAAAACTCAAATTAAATTTGAATCCTATTTAATAATATTGCAATTCAATTCACTTTAATCCAAGTCAAACTCAAGTAAATTTGAACTTTATTTTTAAAATCAAGCAGATAATTCTTAAAACTCATGTTTGGATTACTCCTTCTCAAGAGTAAAATCATCTCAAAACTTAAGTCAAAACCTTTATTTCATCACTCAAGTTTAAATACACATTCAAAATTTTAATTTTTATACTTATATATCACTTCGATGCTTAAGTTTTATTTGAAACTTTCATGCAACATATTTATCTTAATTATTCATGCTAAACTTGAGTTTATTCGCAAATGTCCCTTATATTTACTAGGACTTTTAATCAAATTTTAATTTTTTTTACTTAACCAAACTATTAACAAATATTAAATTTGATTCCAACATATACTTCTCAATCTAACAAGTTCTAGCATACTTTCTTAAGTTCTTACTATACTTTGCTTAATTTGTAAAATTTCCATTCCATACATTTTAGATAGGTTCACGAACTACAAAATTGTGATTTTTCTATATAAAAAAAATGATTTTTCAAAATCTTAAAATCTACAAGATGAAATCTTGATTTTTCTTTTTTATTAAAAAATTATATTTCAATAGATATGGAAGATCCTTTTTTCAAAGAATTTCCAACTTATATTGGATTATATATACTAATTTGAACTTCTAATCCAAAAACTACGAACTACCACTATGCAACAAGCTCAATTTAAATAAATTTAATTAATACGTTTAAACTTCATTAAGTTTATAAATTATAAACATGTCTTCTTATGTTTTCATAGAAACTTAGTTTCATTTTCTAAATCGTGTTTGGAAATCCCGACCGCCCAAAATCATCGAAAACTCCATTTAATTTTAGTATGAAACTACCAAACAACATAACACATGAGATGTGAAACTATCTTACTTTAATATTTATGCTACATGCACTCATTGTACTTAAATGGAAAACTTCTGAATTCAACACCCGGATTATTATTTCAAAATATTTCGGATAATAATAATAATATATTCTTTTATACATTAAATAGTATTCCTAAAAATATTTTTTTATTTAAACAGTTTCAAATGAATTCCACATGATTCACGTGGTAGTCCTCACTTAGAAACTCAAAAATGAACATCGATGATGTCACGATGTAACATCTCGAATTTTTGATCTTTTAAATATTGAATATTTGAATTTATTTTTAATGTTGAATTGTAAATATAAATGGATTTTATATTGAATTTATCTATTTAATAATTGATATACGATTTAATTTCAAGTATATTGGATTATCGTAATGTGAAACAATAATAGTTAAATCGCAGTTAAAACTTAATTGAAACGATTCTAACGACTAATATAAATCCTATTTGAATTAAAACAATGATAATTATTTATTATCGATGAATTTAATTGTTTGAAACTGATTTTTATTTTAAATTGATTTAATTTAACGTACAAAAATCAGTGATTTTTCAAACGTTCTTAGAATTTAATGAAATCAGTTCCATCGGATCCGTAATAGTGTATTATTATCGGATTTCAAATTTGGTAACATTTGGATATATCATTCGATCGTATGGTTAGAAACTCTTTGTAATAATTAAATCAAGTTTCAATTTAAATCATTGATTTAGATTGTTAACTTCTTCATACGATCGAATTAGGCTTCAGAACCTTTTCCAATGTGTTCAAAATAGTGGTTACACCCTAGAAGTGTTAGTCGTTGCGCACCAACTGATGTTTTTTACCACGAGATATTTTGATTATAAAATCAAATCAAATTGAAATCGTGTGTGTACGTTAGTTAACCAAAGTACACGACAGCCACCCTAAGATTTTAATCGCGCAGACCTAAGTTTTTCTCGAGCACAAATTTCTGTCTCCTCTTCATTTATAAATATGAAAGTCCTCCCTCATTTTTTTATGCAAATGAATCAAAGTTTCAAGCAAATTCGAAATGCCTGCTACCCCTTTCCTTTTTTTGTTTTCTTTCCTCTTGTTCATTTCGTCTGAACAATTGAAACTGCATCCCTTCCTTATTTTACAAATTAAAAATCAAGAACTTCAACCTAAATTAAAATTGGCTACTACCTTCTCTATGTCAACCGAGTTCCTTCTTCAATTTTCAATCAAAATCAACTGCGAGTTTGACAGCAGGATGGAGGCGCTCGCGATTCAGGCGCATGCTAGGGCTGAGCTCCGATAGGGATAAAGGCGAAGCTAAGTGAAACAGGGATGAGCGTTGGAGTCTGGGTGTGGAGGAGATTGCATAGCTGAAAATTTATGATGAAAGGTGGCAAGAAATTTCGAACTTCCTATTGTAGATTACACAGTAAATCCCAAAGTCATGAGTTGTAGGATTAATCTAAGGATTATTATGATGATAACCTGGAATAACCAAGGAAGTTGTTATGTTTTTGTGGAGTTTGAGGGATGAACTGGGTGACTAAGGGGTTCGGCAGCAAATGACTGTCACATGGAGGAGTATCTAGACAGTAAGGGCAATGGGGTTTTGAGGCAATGTGGCAATCGGATTGGGGAGGCCGGGCTGTGTTTATTCGTGGAAGATCGATGCAGGCATGATGGAAAAGGGAACGAAGATTATAGGTAAGTTGTTTATTGAAATGCCAAAGTGGAAGATGGTAGTTGTCGGGGATGACTGTAGTATTTTTGGGTTGTTTGCAATGGGTTTAAGTTTAATGATCGCTGAGTCGCTTCATAGTTTGTTTAGCAATAAGGTACACTTTATTTCAAAAATTAAGATATACATACTTCTTCATTTTTTAAGTTTATTTAATAAATAGTTGTAATCGTTAAATAAAATCGAATAATCATAGGTGCAAGATAAATCAATTTGAGTAGATTGGTAAAGAACCCGATATGGAATTTTAATTGGATATTGGACAATCAAAAATCAAGGTGAGTAAACTCACTCTCTGGATTCATTTAAAATTTATTATAAACGAATATTTTTTTTAATATAACGTTATATATTGTTTGTTGGTTGTTTGGATGCGTTGAAATATTATTGTGACTATTATATATTAGTTATATTTAGGCTTAGTGGTTGAATATGCATGTACACACACACACACACACATATATATATATATAATTGGTGATTGGATATTTCCCGTAGTACCAGTAGTGGACGATTTCCTTATGCGCCTCGCAATATACATAGTGGATGACCCTTATACCGCGATATCCTGCCTTGAAGCAGGATGGGTATTATTTATGTTGTCTAACATCTTTGGATGTAGGAAAACAGGTTGGAGGGATCCAACTAGATTCCCCAAAATTTATTATTATTCTTTACATATATATGTGTGTGTGATGTGTTGTATTGAATTGATGGTTTGTGTATTTGGATGTTGAATATCACTGGCCTTGGATATTGATATTTAAAATATAATAAAAAGGGATTTTTAGATCTAAAAAGGAAAAAATTATTTCCTGAAATAGAAATTGAATTTTGAATGAATTAGAAAATTTTAACTTGTTTTTGGTAATAAAAAAAGTAATTAAATTTATAAACGATGTTTATAATTGGAAAGAAAAAATTATCATTTGATAATATTAAATTTTGAATTCAAGTATGAAATTGAAAAGGAAAATTTATTTTCCCAAAATGGAAATTGGATTTCAAATGGAATTTGAAATAGTAACTTGTTTTATATTTAAAACAAGAAATAAAATTTATAAATGACGTTTGTAAATGTAAATTAATAATTATCATGGGATAATTTGATTATTCAAATTCAAGTTTTAAAAAGGGAACTGGGAATTTTATAAAAAGGGGTGAAATTTATTTTGATGTTCGGAATATAAATTGAATTGTAATAAATCCATACGGGTTTTTAATAGGAATTTGATTTTGTCGAATTTCATCAAATAATTTATTCCAAAGAAAAATGGGAATTTATTATAGTAAAGTTAGTTCTAAAAATAAATTCATAATTGAGTTATGAATTTTGGTTGAAAAGTAGATAAATATAGAAAATCTGAGTTTTTAAATTTAGCTTTGGAAAGTTGGGTTAGTTATATTTAAATACTGAAGAAGTAGAGTATAAATTTATTTATAACGAAGTTTAAACGTTTATAGTTTAATTTAAGTAAAAACGAATTCGCCATGGTGTGGTAGTTCATAATTTAACGGTTCAAACTTCAATTGAGTTTATAGAATACAATTTAAGTCAAAATTCGATGAAACAAGAAACGTTTGGACTTATTGAATGATAGTTTTTTAATGGAAGAGAAAAACCTAGATTTCGCCTTATAGATTTTAAGTTATATCAAAATCAATTTTTTGAAAAGTTGATGTAGAATTATTTATAAACCATAACGGTTAATTAAATAAAATAAAAGTGTTTTGAGTGAATAAAATCTAAATTTCAATTAGAAAAATCCCGATTTAAGTTATAGATAAATACGAACTAAAGTGGAGTGAATGAAGTGATTTATTATATAATAATCAGATCTTGCATTATGAAATGAAGTTGAGTAATGTGAAAGGCAAGGATCAAATTCAACTTTGGTTAAAGAAATTGAATTTGTAAAATGGAATTGGAAATTTGAATATAAAACTTGAAATCAAACATAGAATTTGATTTCGACTTGTGTATTAGCGAATTAAAAATATATTTGATTACGATATGTTCAAATTAAAATTGTATTAGGCAAAAGAGTCAATTAAAGAAGTGGTTTGTGAATTTTGTTAAAAATGATTGGATTGATTGAGATAAATTGGAAATGGACATATATATGTTGAAGAGGTATGAAATGAAGAGAATGGATATTATAATTTGAGTGCCCGACAAAATGGTACATTTTTGAATTCCATATGAGATTTTATAAGCCTACTGGGCAAGCCGCTTGGCTTTTTGATTTTCTTTTTGAATGGAAAGGGCCTAGAGAGGCGAGTTTTAGTAGTGTCGATTGATCCGTGCAAAGGAGATGCTAGAGAAATTTTCCAAAAATTTAAGGAGTCAGTAAATTTTCAGGGAAACTTGATAATTAGAAATCAATATATTGATATATATAAAACTCGATAAGGAAACGAACTTAAAATAAAATATTATAAAAAAAACGAAATTTATAAATTTAAATCTGATAAGAATAGGAACAGAAAGAAACATGTCCATGTTTTAAAAATAAATTGTTTTACATGATGTTGATTACTCGAGATAAGTAGTCTAGTCTGTTTTGAAATTAAGAATGTTATTCAATCAAGGTCTTGAGGTAATTGTACCCCAACCTTATTTATTTCATTATTAACCAATAAATAGAAAGATTTGGTCCTGAAGATCAATATTTAAATATGATTTAGTTGAACTCAATATTCTGGGTTGTCGTAATGATGTTTTACACAACAGTCGTTTTTAACCCACGTAAGTGGAATTTTGGAAATATAATAGTAATAAATATTTCCTAAGTACAGAAATGATTGGTCGTGAAAGGAATAAGTAATTGGAAATGTATTCCAATCATAAATTGAAGATATTTTCTTAATATAAAAATATAAAAGAAGATGGGATATGAAACGTTTTCCGAATATTGCAAGAGGCTAAACGTTTTTGAAACATTGGAGTAAAGGCATCGAAAGGAATTTGGGAAGTGGTTTAATGAATGAAATATAAAAACGAACAATGATTATTTAATGCTTAGTCAATAATATTTCCAATTGGAAATTTGGATGGATGTTTTTTTTTTTTTGATAGTTAAATAACAGACTATCAAATTTTTTGACCATCGTTGTCAATACGGAAAGACTAGCTGGATTTATTATCTGAAACCACTCCATATAATCATAGCCGTTTCGAATTAGATTATGCTAAAGATAATTGAAGATGGAGTAAAGTGCAAGGGTTGTTCTGTTTATAGGATATTTCCTTCGGTTTTTCCAGTCCCAAGACAACTTGTATATATGAATGTCTGATAAAGTATGCCTAACAGACCACATAAGATGATCTTTTCAAAATATTACATTTGGTGGCAGAGGAATTCGTTCTATTATCTTTTTATATTCGTAATATTTTTAGGAAAATCAACAAGTTATTTGACGGTTTTGACGGTGTAGCATTCAAAGTAAATGGTGGCTTGATGTTCTAAAAAATTAAACATAGACTCAAGCCTCACAAACGGGAAATGACAAAAATCGGGCAGGTAGAATGACTAGTTGAGTCGCACCCAAACAAGGTGTATTATCACAATCTAGAGAAAAATAGTTTGTTTTTCTTTCGATACTGTACCTTACGGATTATGGTTGGACGACCGACAACCGTGGGTGATAATACATTCGGGCCACTCAAGCAAAATGAGTGACTGGTCATATGTGGTCGGGTTGCAAGATGTTCTTGTTGAACCCCGGTATATCCCCTCTAGAGTAAATTGATTGTGTAACATCCAGGATTTTTAGTGATTTCAAATTTATTAATTTAATTATTTGAATAGTTATTTAGCAGTTTAAATGACTGGAATTAAATTATCTTAAATATTTAATTAATATAAATAATGGGATAACAAATTTTATTTTCGAAATAATCGGAAATAGTTGAATTTGCAATTCTGTGTGAATTGGATAAGTTAATAGATTTAATCGAGTTTATATTCGAGTTAGAGTAACGAATATATTTATATAAATGACCAGTAAACGTATTAATATAATTATAATCGAGCTTGTAACATTATGGTTGTTATAATATTGAATTTTGAACTTCAACTGAGTGTACAGGATTTGTTTTAAGTTGGATTTCTTCGAAACAAGAAACGTTCAAATCTAATTGGTTATATTTTTCTAATAGAAGTGAAAAATCAAGACTTCGTCTTATACATGGTAAGTTGTGTCCAAATCAAATTTTCAATTATTCACTATGAAATCGTTTATAAACCATACTAATTATTTAATAAATATTGGTTTCGAATTTGGATAAGATTTTTAAGATGTAGTTTTAATTTAATCTATAGAATTTTTTTGTAATTTTTATTTTGAAAAATAAGCTACTTTTTATTTAACGTATTTTGCACCCTATATCAGTATTTTTTGGAATTTCACAAGATAAGTTATCTTGTCTATTTTATTATAGTTTTGGAATCGTGGTGCCTTGCTTGACACGACTAAAATTTTATTTTTGTCGTTAGCAGTCCAGATGTGAACAGAATTTTATATAGCGAGGTACCCAAAACGTTATAATTTAAAATATACATAACTTAACGCTGAAGTATTATATACATACATATATATATAGCCACGTAGACTATAAAAGGGAAATGCAGACTTATACTACTGTGCAAATAATTTGTCAACCCCTATATTTCACGCAGACAACTATGCTTTGCACATGCCGAGCTAAATCCTATGTAATATAATATCAACTTATTATTATTTTGTAAAGCTATGTCCACAGTAAAACCTAAAGGCCACCTTAATCTTGAAACATGGGAAAAACAAAGTGAAACTATAGCTGGAAACGAGAAATCGTACTCAAAACAGTAATCAATATGATCAAAATTTTGGTTTTTATTAATCATAACATGTGCCTTCCAATAAGCCTATTCTAGTTATAAAAAACGCAGGCTAACATATGATGGGAAAACTTAATACGTAGTAGCAGTTATGCTATATTGCTATGCACCTAAAAATTGCATGCCAAATTGTGCAATACTATAAATACATAGACAAATTTTGTTTTTTCTTCTTCAACTTCTTAGAAACTGAACCTTCTCATGATTTTAAAATCAAAATGAGATTTAATACTCCCTAAATAAAACCCGAAATATATGTATATATATATATGAATGCACATGAAGAATGTGAAGAGGAAGATATGGAATAGGTCTCCGGTCCTCAGTGCTAGCAGATGAAGTATAGGGCTGCGAGGAAGGAGCAAGTGACAGGGTAGATGGGAGAAGTCACGGGAGTAGTAGTGCGTGTGGTGTGAATATACAGGTGCACGTGGAAGGCAAGTTTATTTAGAAAGAACTCATTTGGGTAACGTGAGCCATGATGCATGTCGCAGGGAAGTTAGGACATGGGGCAAGTGTGTGTTCACAGTTTGGACACGAGCAGATTTTTTTAAAGAAAGAAAAGAAGAAGAAAAACAAATAAGATAGAAGCAAGGGCGGAGAAAGGAAAGAATGTCATCATTCAAGGTATGCTTTCTGTTTATGATGTTCCTGTTCGAGTATTGTTTGATACAGGAGCTTCCCGTTCCTTCATATCTAGTGAACTGGTAAATAGGTTGGGATTGGAACCTGAGATAGTCGATAAACCTTTAGCGGTGATGAACCCGATTGGTGGTTCAACTAGCCTTAGCATGATTTGGCGTAATGTGGTCTTATCGAGTCATGAATGCATGTTTGTTTGTGATTGCTTTGTTTTGTCTTTACTGGGTTTGGCATTATTTTGGGAGTCGATTGGCTCCAAAGGTATGGGGTGGTGGTAGATTGTGAGGGCTTTTTGGTGACAGTTAGAGCGGATGATGGGCGGAGGGTAGTGTTTGGTGATCTACCTAGTGATGGATTAATGACTAGTTTTCTAAATTCCCTCGACATCCCACATGATGAGTTGTCAGATGTGCCCCTGGCTGGCCAGTATCCGGATGTCTTCGAGGAAGTGACCAGACTTCCACCACACAGAGAGATTGAGTTCCGTATTGATTTAGTGAAAGATGCCAGACCTATAGTGATGCCACTTCTTCGTATGGCACCAAGGGAGCAGCGAGAGCTCGGGGTGTAAGTAAGTGATCTGTTGAAGAAGGGATTTATCAGAAGAAGTGTTTCTGAGTGGGGAGCACCAGTTGTGTTTGCTACCAAGGTAGATGGTTCCCTTCGATTTTGTGTGGACTACCACAAGTTGAATAAGGTGACGAGGATGAATAAGTATCCTCTACCGCAGATAGATGATTTGTTTGATCAGTTGTGTAATGACCCAAGGATTTTCGGCCACGAAAATCGACATAAATACATTTGCCGTACCTCATGACGACCTTCCAAACACCGAAAACACTTGAATGTCATTAGAAAGAAATTAGAGGGTGAGACAAGAAAGAAAGAAATACTAGAATAGAAGAAGAAGAAGAAGAAGAAGGGGAACCAACACAACACAGAGTCTCACACCGCAGCGGAACAAAATATAATATAGAAATAAATCTTTATTGAGAGCTTTTTAAAGATACTTACAATATCAGTGTACATCACATATCTGGATAGATACAATAACTTGTCCTCAGACGCATTACACAACAGAATAAATACTAGATACAATACGTCTGAACAACTCCAGCTTGTCTCTGGCCTTTGCAGCATCCGATAACCTAGACCTATACATCCCGGTTTAACCCGAGCATTTACAAAGAACCTGGTCAGTCTAGTGAACCACAGTGAGAAAAAAAACACACAAAGCTTAAGGGTATCACACAACCTGATTTTAAAGTTAAAATCTTTCCAAAAGAAAAGGATAATCGTAAGACCAAATCCACACATAAATAAGGACGGTTTTTACCTTACGATAACCCAAAACATTTTTGAAATCAATATCTTTTCTGATATTATAATAGTGTCTAAATACAAGTAAATATAATCTAGCGGAACGCTTGCATCTCGCGCTCCACATATATAGTATACAATCAAAACCGCGAGCGCTTATTGGAGCCTGGATTCCGACTATAACAAGGTATGGAACCACCAACCGATAGTGTATCTCTAGAAAGGAATACACCGGGTTCAACAAGAACGTCTTGCAACCCGGCCCATACATGACCGATCACTCATTTCACGTGAGTGTATCAAATGTAAATCACCAACGGTTGGGCTCAAACCACTGTTTCCCGAAAAGGGACAGCATCGAAATAGATTAAAGAAGAAAAAAGAATTTCTCTAGATAGGTGATTATACACCCTAATGGGAGCAGCCCATATAGCCATGCTGCCTGCCCGATTTTTGTCATTCCCCGGTTGATGAAGCTTGAGGTTTGGATTCCCTTTTGGAACATCTGATCACCATCCACTTTGAATGTTACATCGTCAGATCCGCCGGATATCACTAATTGACGTCCACAAAAATACTCTAGTTATTTAGCTAGAGAAAACCATTTCTCCGCCATCGACTATAGAATGTCTGAAGAAATCAACGTACGCGATGCCTTTGGAAATACTCTGTCAGACATCCGTCCATACAAGTCATCTAGGAATAGGATGAACTACAGGTACTCTCCTACCACATCCAATATAGGAATCACCCCATGGATCAGTAGCAAGTAGTCCTTGCAATCCGTAGATTCCAACCACGACAGAACCACGGTATCTTTTTGGCTGTAGACCGGAGATTTATTAGCAGTTCTTCCATTTATAAAAATCTACGGGCTTCAATGCTCCATCTCGATCATCTCCTGATATCTTCACGTATTTGTTGTCGGAATGGTTTTCGAATATAAATTCGATTCCGGTCTTTCCATACCAACAATCGCATCGGACAGATTTGGTAGTCGGTTATTTAACTATCAAAATAAACAGTGATTCAATCATGAAGATCCAATGAGTCCACTGCTTCAATATTCAGCATCAATTGGCCTTTTAATTAAAACAAATATAAATTTAAAACTCTTAAATATCTCGATATTACGAATATAGTTTTTCGCTTCTTAATTAACATACGATTATTCTTTTAACAAATTTATTTTCACACTTAGGTAAATTCTGTATCATATCCAGTTTACTATTTACTTTCAAGATATTATCCACATTATTATCTAATATTCGAAATTAATTCAATATACTATTCGTAAAACAACGTTACAAAATATCTTTTATTACATTACTAAAAACCAATAATCCATGCCTATTCTTATAGAATAGAACTCGACCTTACGTTTCCTTTCTAATTCGAAAATATCGTGATATTTTCGGCAACCTCTTTTTATTTCCCTTTCACTTTGGAACTCTCGTTATATATATTCCCAATTTCCACTAAATGTTTATCTATTATTTCTTTAATGAAAATAAATAAATTATTACTAACCTCTTTTACCATTACAACAAATATCATCCTCGGATAATCCTTATGTTGTTCAACTTGGGGTATTTTAGTTACCTCTCAGACCTTGATCAACAACATTCTTATCTTCAGATAGATAAGAGTTGTATCCCAATAATTCATTCCAATATCCACACAAATTCTATTTAACTGTTTTATTCAAATACGGTTTCATAAAACTTTCCTACTTTTGAAAATCTCTTTCTGGGATATAACCATCATTCCTTAATTCCATAATTAAGTAATTTCTTATAAAATACCTCCTTTTAACCCTACCTCATAAAACAAATTCATTTTTATAGCTCGGATTTGGTTATACAGCCCCATGACCCACTTCTTTACCAAATTCCCTTTTACCAACCCTTTTTGAATCCATTCGATCATCACCCGCTTGAAATTCTTATTTTAATTCCCCAATTTTACTTAACCTCATTATTCAGTAACATTAATTTAAAATTAACAATATACTCCTTAAAACCCTTTAAGTAATACTGCTTTACCTTAAACCCCTTTTAAATAATCCTGCTTTATCTTGAACCCCTTTTTCCTTAATTTTATTTTCTTAATTTTAATATTTAAGTAACATCCATATTAAGCTATGGTATTGTCTTATAATTCCCTTTGTAACTTCGTCATGAAAATTCAGGTTTTGAATAAAAAACATGTTCATAACACTTTTCACCATTCACTAGATTTTGTCTCCACTTTGATTACTTTCTAATTGAATTTCAATTAAAAATAATTTTCCAAATTACTATTAACCAGAATAATATTTTACTTAATCATTAGCTACTGTAAAAGTATTTGATTCCTTTATTAACTAAAATAAATAGTAAAATTCTTTTATAAACCCTATTAATGTTAAATAAATATTCTCTAAACTATTATATTAGATTATTTCAAAACAAACGAATTTAATAATTAATTCCAGTTAAAATGGTTAATTTAGTCAACTCTAAACACGGTTACCTCGTTAACCATCCAATTAGTTCTCATTTTAAATTAATTAATAATATAATTAATTTAAACAATTCCATTTAATTGTTCTAAACAAACTAATTATCCAAATTAACTATTAGATTAATTTCTCTTTACTTGTTTATAAATATGATTAACATCAGAATTTACTTTATAAAATCAATTAATAATTAATTCTAAATTAATTAAATAAAGAGTAAATATTTATTTCTTGTTTATGAACTTTTATTCAAAGTAATATATTTCAAAATATATTTCCAGTTATAAAATAATTTTATGACTTCAATTCTATCAATTCACCAGACGGTAAACCAATATAACCAAAACAATTGATTCTTAGGCCATTTACTGCCAATTACCCAACTAATATTGCCCATTAGTTAAAACAAACACAGGTTGAAATTTTAGTCAATGATCACTAATCAAATCAATCACCCAATCATGACAGTTCATATATGATAATATGAAAATAATATATTTGAGGAATGCCGTTGGATCCCTCTAACCTGTTCTTCCCTATATTCGAATCGGTTAGCTCAAATCAGATCATTCAATTCCATTTAATTGATAATTTCTATAACGGTAAATAATGGTTATTCGACATCAACCAATTAGCAAAACAATTCAAACAATTCAACATGTTTATTTTATAAACGTGACCAACAAGGTAAGTGACCATCATTGGATCTAATCGCGAAAATAATGATTTGGTATTTCACTGAAATTAAACAACGGTTTAATTTCATCAGTTAAATCAACAAATAAATATATAACTAGTGAACAATCAACCATTAGCAATCAGAGCACACAAAATAAAAACACAAATTATATAAAATATAAATGGGGAGAACTTAGTGAGTTTAACTCGCCTTTGAATTGATTCCGCTATTAAATTAGCTCATTTCAGTTAAATTAAATGGCTTTTAATTTAATTGAAAAATCTAGCTGCTTCCAGTTCTATCTGTTCTCTTCCACTGTGTAGTACTCATCGTCACGGTTCTGATGCTTTTTGTTTTACTGGATTCTGATCACGTATGCATTCGGTATTAGCATTTCAAGTTTATACGGACATTTAGATGAAATAAATTTCTATTTAATTAGTCATGGGCCTCACCCTTTTTCATTCATCCCATCTCATGATAAACAAGCTCGCACCCATTCCTCCCTATATCAAAACTATCGGATCCCACAAACCATCAGATCCCTTGTTTCCACAAAAATCATCCGCCGCCTCCAAAATCCATCCATGCTTCTTGATGAAACCGCACTATACTTCGTTCCTTCCAAGAAGAAACACAGCACGCACGCTACCGCTCAAAACACTGCGCCCTTCAGACCAACGACGCGCCGAAGTCTGACCACCAGGCCTCATCGGCGGCTACCCAAACACTCGCCAGAACCTCCTCTTCGATCACTCACAGTTCCGAGACTCCAAGTGTCATCATCTCTGTTCAATCTTAAAAACCTAATCAACGGACTACACCTCGAATACTCCACCTGTCGCACAAACCCTAATAGCCCCTTCACTGACCTATCGTGTCACCCGAAGCATCCCTGATCGACCAGAGATGAAGTAGCTTCCCACTCACATCCACTGTACACCTTAGAAAATCCAATACGAGGCTCTAGTTTCACAATCCCCGAACCCTAGGCCTTCGGCTTCAACAAATACCTCACGAAATTCATCAAAACATTCTAAGATGAAGAGGGTGGATTCGTGAATCAGATAAGTCTTTTAATTGATTTTGAATTGCTGTATTATTTTGTTTTGATTTTTCTAGTGTTTCGAATTGTTTCTCCTATGTTGTTGTGTTCTAAAATACGATGCATGGTTATGTATTTATACTTGGGGTTTGATCTAGATCAGAACAGTGTCAAAACAAATTGTAAAATCATAGGTTTATCTTAGCTGAACTTAAGATCTTAGGAGTGATATTTTCATCTCATTACAGCTATTTTTGTGGACATGATCGAGCTGTATTGTACTGGTGATGGAAACTTTTGATGGTTGCGTGATGATTTGGCTGAGATTTTATTGAATATAGTACTAGATTTTCAATACAATTTCTGTTCAAAAAGACACAGTTATCGACTTGTATTGATTTGGTTAGGTTGAGTTGTTTCTTTGATACAGATATTTGAACTGTATATTGATTTAGTATTCAAGCAACAATATGTATGAATTTTACACGAAATCCACTTCATGTATGAATATATCCAGCTGTTCATTGTACTGCATAGATTAATATATACATACATTTGATTTTTCTTGCTATTCATTGTCTTGTTTCGATTTGATATATGAGAAGATCTATTTCTTTAGCTATGCATTGTACTGTTTCTAGATGTTCATCTTATTGTTTCTATGGAGATATGACTTATGAATATATTCAGCCATTTAATTTTTTTCTTTTCTATGAGATATGTTCAACTGAGATTTGCATACAATAATAATAGATTTGCAAGTCTGGGTATGTGTAGTTTACTTCACTAGGTCAGCAATTCATGTAGAGTAGCATGTGTGATGTAGATGATGAAGACGTTTTATACTTTTAAATTTGGTTGTGTAGATTTTAAACATTATAATGTCGTATGTGTTCATATTCATGTATGGGAGATTGTGTCTTATATCTTTATATGTTGAACTAGGATCTCTGCATGATTCCATAGGCCCTGCATGATTATACAGGAAAATTCATAGAATCTAATATGTATAGGTTTCCTAGGGTGGCCATAAACAGTAGTTGCATTGTCAATCTTTCTCATGTTGGTTGTTGTAATATGACCGTATTCGATTACTTATTTATTTTTTATTTATTTTATTTCTACTTTTATTTCTTTTACTGTTGCTTGATAAAAAACAAGGACTTGATGTAATTGAATTTTAGAATGAATTGTTTTAGTCCTTTAGTTTTGAAATCCTACGGACAAGATTATGTATTGTTTACTAATATTTGTATTGACCATTTCCATTATATGTTTAAGTTTTCATATTCATGTAGCAAGCTTTTATTTGCTGGACAAGAATGACGAAAATATACAATTGGGTTTCATTTGATTTATCGAACCAAGTAAAAATGCTGATGGGTATATTGTACGCAAACTTTGGGTTGGGTTACTTATAAATCTTATATAATGCCGGTACAATATAAATTAAATTTCAAAGCAGTTGAATTAAATGATAATAAACTAATATTGTCGAATATAATCAAAAGAAATACTGTATAACTCCAAATAAGACTAAGATGGATTCCAAACTCAACATTCAGAAAAATTGGTTTACACAATATCCAAATAAATATAAAACTGCTAATAATTTATTTAATAACGCTATCATTTGTTAACGATCTCCATAGCGACTATTTTAAAATTTGAATTTGACATAACTAACAATCTATAGCACGAAATCTCGATTTTTTCTCTTACATACGAAAATTATCATCAATATGGTTCCAACGTTTCTTGTTTCACAGAAATCTGACTTATATCGGATTCTGTATATTCAATTGAATTTCAAAACTCCATATTACGAAGTGCTGCGCCATTTCGAGCTTGATTTATAATTATATAAATATATAGCGTTCAAACTTCGTTTTATTAACGAATTAAATATTAAAATTCATTTATATTCCAAATAAAATATTTTAAAATAATAAATTAAATTAAATATTTGATGGCCAAAAATACGGGTCGTTACATTCTTCCCCCCTTAAAATAATTTCGTCCCCGAGATTGCTAAGTTAAGAAAAATGCTATAAATCCTATAAATTTCCAAATCCAATTTATTTTAGATCGAAAACCAATTCAGTATCATAAATAAATATTTTTCAAAAATATTGAAAATTTTCTAACACATTAAATTCTCGGAAAAATTCAGCAGAGTCTCCCCTGCAAGGAGGGACATCTACGATATCGCAGGAACACATAATATACATACATCGACCCACACAGTCGGAAAAAAATCAAAACCCAAAATTTATATTTTTGCATAGGCGTACCTTTTTCAAGCGTTATTGAGCATAGTTGCTCAATGTATATGCGATTACTCACCCAATATTAATCTGCCTAGCCATAGACACTTGTACTTAACATATAAGTGATAAATATCTGAAATTCTGAGACAATATTTCACTAATCAACTGGTATAACTAAACCAATTTCAAAATCAAACACACGGCATCAATTCATCATCAAATACCGGGTTAAATTATAAATTCCAATTCATATGTAGTTTCATTCCCGTTTAATTATACCGGAAATTATTCTTTGGCTCGTAATTCATTTTGCTTCATTTAATTGTTGATTATTCTATTCAAACAAACTATCATCCAATAACAGCCAATTCATAATCAACAACTAATACACAACCAAATCACCAAATAGATTGAATTTACATTCAATATTAATATTTTACTTTGTTTTCACATAATTGAACATCAATCGATTAATATCCGATTGATTTATATTTGAGTATTATTATTCAAATTTCCAATTCCCAATATATTTTATTTGATTTTAATATTATTCTCAATTTAGTTACACTTAACAAGGTTAAGTTTCAATTCAAATCTTCAATCCAATTTGAATCTCATTCAAATCAATCAAATATAATATTCCAATAATTTGATAAAAAAAAATTTCCTTTCTATACAAAAATATAATTTTGGGTAAAATTATTTCATTTACCCTCTTTAAAAAATAATATTGTATCTACTGTCAGTTCAATGCTTCTCAACACTTGAACTGATCAAACAATACAAAACAATTGTATATAAAATTTACAAATACGCTCTCGTATATATACACTCAATCTCGATCTAGTGTATTACTAACCCGATCTCTAAGCCAAGGTTATTATTAAATCAATAGCTCTGATACCATTGTAACGACCTAAGGATTTTCGGCCCCGAAAATCGACATAAATACATTTTCCGTACCTCATCATGACCTTCCAAACATCGAAAACACTTGAATGTCATTAGAAAGAAATTAGAGGGTGAGACAAGAAAGAAAGAAATACTAGAATAGAAGAAGAAGAAGGGGAACCAATACAACACAGAGTCTCACATCGCAGCGGAACAAAATATAATATAGAAATAAATCTTTATTGAGATCTTTTTAAAGATACTTACAATTTCAGAGTACATCACACATCTGGACAATTATAATAACCTATCCTCATATACATCACACAGCGGAATAAATACTAGATACAATACGTCTGAACAACTCCCCTTCGTCTCTGGCCTTTGTAGCATCCGATAACCTGGACCTGTACATCCCAGTCTAACCCGAGAATTTACAAAACACCGGGTCAGTTTGGTGAACCAAAGTGAGAAAAAAACACACAAAGCTTAAGGGTATCACACAAGCTAATTTTAAAGTTAAATTCTTTCCGAATGAAAAGGATAATCATAAGACCAAATCCACATATAAATACAGACGGTTTTTACCTTATGATAACCCAAAACATTTTTGAAATCAATATTCTGATATTACAATAGTGTCTAAATACAAGTAAATATAATCTAGCGGAACTCTTGCATCTCACGCTCCACATATATAGTATACAATCAAAACCGCGAGCGCTTATTGGAGCTTGGATTCCGACTATGACAAGGTATGGGACCACCTGCCGATAGTGTATCTCTAAAGAGGAATACACTTGGTTCAACAAGAACATCTTGCAACCCAGCCCACACATGACCGACCACTCATTTCGCTTGAGTGTATCGAATGTATATCATCAACGGTTGGGCTAAAACCACCATTTCGCGAAAAGGGACAGCATCGAAATAGATTAAAGAAGCAAAAAGAATTTCTCTAGATAGGTGATTACACAACCTAATGGGAGCGACCCACAGAGCCATGCTGCCTGCCCGATTTTTGTCATTCCCCGGTTGATGAAGCTTGAGGTTTGAATTCCCTTTTGGAACATTTGATCACCATCCACTTTGAATGTTAAGTCATCAGATCCGCCGGATATCACTAATTGAGGTCCACAAAAATACTCTAGTTATTTAGCTAGAGAAAACCATTTCTTCGCCATCGACTATGGTACGTTTGAAGAAATCAACGTAGGCAATCCCTTTGGAAATACTCTGTCAGACATCTGTCTATACAACTCATCCAAGAACAGGATGAACCGAAGTACTCTCCTACCACATCCAATATAGGAATCACCCCATTGATCAGTAGCGAGTAGTCCTTGCAATTCGTAGATACCAACGACGAAATAACCACAGTATCTCTTTATCTACAGACCGGAGATTTATCAGCAGTTTCTCCGTTTATAAAAATCTATGGTAGGCTTTTCAACCATCCCTCAACCCCTAAGGCAGAGGGCTAACCTCCCCCTGTGGCTTACACTGGTCCCCCACCAACTCATTTTACGGCCAGCCTTTCGACTTCACAACCAACCCTCCCTTACTTTCGAGAGACATGTAGAGGTAAGAGTCTCCCATCCGCCACCTAACGCGAAGCGAGAACCCTCTATCACGCGTACCCAGCTCACACAGCCAGGAACGAGTTGGGGTATTTTAGTTACCTCTCCGACCTTAATAAACAATGTTCTTATCTTTAGACAGATAAGAGTTATATCCCAATAATTCATTCCAATATACACACAAATTCTATTTAACTGTTTTATTCAAATACGGTTTCATAAAACCTTCCTACTTTTGGAAATCTCTTTCTGGGATATAATCATCATTCCTTAATTCCATAATTAAGTCATTTCTTATAAAATACCTACTTTTAACCCTACCTCATAAAAAAATTCATTTTAATAGTTCAGATTTGGTTATACAACCCCATGACCCACTTCTTTACCAAATTCCCTTTTACCAACCCTTTTCGAATCCATTCAATCATTACCCGCTTGAAATTCTTATTTTAATTCCCCAATTTTACTTAACCCCATTATTCAGTAACGTTAATTTAAAATTAACGATATACACCTCAAACCCCTTTAAATAATCCTTCTTTATCTTAAACCCCTGTTAAATAATCCTGCTTTATCTTAAACCCCTTTTTCCTTAATTTTCTTTTCTTAATTCCAACATTTAAGTAACATCCATATTAAGCTATGGTATTCTCTTAAAATTCCCTTTATAACTTCGTCGTGAAAATTCAGGTTTTGAATATAAAACATGTTCATAACACTTTTCACCATTCACTAGATTTTGTTTCCACTTCGATTACTTTCTAATTGAATTTCAATTAAAAGTTAATTTTCCAAATTACTATTAAGCAGAATAATATTTTACTTTAATCATTAACTACTGTAAAAGTAGCTGATTCCTTCATTAACTAAATTAAATAGTAAAATTCTTTTATGAACACTATTAAATCAAATAAATATTCTCTAAGCTATTATATTAGATTAATTCAAAACAAACTAATTTAATAATTAATTCCAGTTAAAAATGGTCAATTTAGTCAAATCTAAACACGGTTACCTCGTTAACCGATTCCAATTAGTTCTCATTTTAAATTAATTAATAATATAATTAATTTAAACAATTCCATTTAGTTTATCTAAACAAACTTATTATCCAAATTAACTGTTAGATTAATTTCTCTTTACTTGTTTATAAATCTGATTAACATCAGAATTTACTTTATAAAATAAATTAATAATTAATTCTAAATTAATTAAATAAATAATAAATATTTATTTCTTATTTATAAACTTTTATTCAAAATAATATATTTCAAAATCTATTTCCAGTTATAAAATAATTTTATAACTTTGATTCTATCAATTCACCTGACGGTAAATCAATATAACTAAAACAATTGATTCTTAGGATATTTACTGCCAATTACCCAACTAATATTGCCTATTGGTTACAACAAACACAGGTTGAAATTTCAGTCAATGATCACTAATCAAATCAATCACCCAATCATGATAGTTCATATATGATAATATGAAAATAATATATTTGAGGAATCCCGTTGGATCCCTCCAACCTGTTCTTCCCTGTATTCAAATCGGTTAGCTCAAATCAGATCACTCAATTCCATTTAACTGATAATTTCTATAACAGTAAATAATGGCTATTTAACATCAACCAATTAGCAAAACAATTCAAACAATTCAACACGTTTATTTTATAAATGTGACCAACAAGGTAAGTGACCTTCATTGGATCTAATCGTTAAAATTACGATTTGGTATTTCAATGAAATTAAACAACGGTTTAATTTCTTTAGTTAAATCAACAAATAAATATATAACTAGTGAACAGTCAACCACTAGCAATCAAAGCATACAAAATAAAAACCCAAATTATATAAAATATAAATGTGGAGAACTGAGTGAGTTTAACTCACCTTTGAATTGATTCCGCTGTTAAATCAGCTCGTTTTAGTTAAATTAAATAGCGTTTAATTTAACTGAAAAATCCAGCTGCTTCCAGTTCTGTCTGTTCTCTTCCACTGCGTAGTACTCGTCATCACGGTTCCGTTGCTTTTTGTTTTATTGGATTCTGATCACGTACGCATTCGGTATTAGCATTTCAAGTTTATAAGGACATTTAAATGAAATAAATTTCAATTTAATTAGTCATGGGCCTCACCCTTTTTCATTTAGCCCATCTCATGATAAACAAGCCCACACCCATTCCTCCCTATATCAAAACTATCGGATCCCACAAACCATCAGATCCCTTGTTTACGCAAAAATCATCCGCCACCTCCAAAATCCTTCCATGCTTCTGGATGAAACCACACTATACATTGTTCCTCCTAAGAGGAAACACATCACGCACGCTACCATCGCCCTTCAGGCCAACGACATGCCTAGTCTGACCAACTGGCCTCATCGGCGGCCACCGAAACACTAGCTAGAACCTCCTTTCCGATCACTCCCAATTCCGAGACTCCTAGTGTCATCATCTCTATTCAATCTTAAGAACCCAAACCACGGACTACACCTCGAATACTCCACCTATCACACAAACCCTAACAGCCCCTTCATTAAACTATCATGTCACCCGAAGCTTCCCTGATCAACTAGAGATGAAGTAGCTTCCCACTCACATCCACTATACACCTTAGAAAATCCAATACAAGGCTTTAGTTTCACAATCCCCGAACCCTATGCCTTCGGCTTCAACAAATAGCTCACGAAATTCATCAAAACATTCCGAGATGAAGAGGGTGGATTCATGAATCAGATAAGTCTTTTAATTGATTTTGAATTGCAGTATTATTCTGTTTTGATTTTTCTAGTGGTTCGAATTGTTTCTCCTATGCTGCTGTGTTTTGAAATATGATGCGTGGTTATATATTTATACTTGGGGTTTGATATAGATCAGAACAGTTTCAAAACAAATTTTAAAATCATAGGTTTATCTTAGCTGAACTTAGGATCTTAGATGTGATATTTTCCTCTCATTACAGCTATTTTTGTGGACATGATCGAGCTGTATCGTACTGGTGATGGAAACTTTTGATGGCTGCGTGATGGTTTGGCTGAGATTTTGTTGAATATAGTACTAGATTTTCAATACAGTTTCTATTCAAAAAGACATAGTGATCGACTTGTATAGATTTGGTTAGGTTGAGTTGTTTATTTGATAGAGATATTTGAACTGTATATTGATTAGTATTCAGGCTACAATATGTATGAATTGTGCACGAAATCCACTTCATATATGAATATGTCTAGCTGTTCATTGTACTGTATAGATTAATATACACATACATTTGATTTTTCTAGCTATTCATTGTCTTGTTTCGATTTGATATATGAAAAGAACTATTTCTTCAACCATGCATTGTATTGTTTCTAGATGTTCATCTTATTGTTTCTATGGAGATATGACTTATGAATATATTCAGCCTTTTTTTTCTTTTTTTTCTGTGAGATATGTTCAGTTGAGATTTGCGTACAAGAATGATAGATTTGCAAGTCTGGGTATGTGTAGTTTACTTCTCTAGGTCGGCAATTCATGTATAGTAGCATGTGTGATGTACTTGAGATGATGAAGACGTTTTATAATTTTAAATTTGGCTGTGTATATTTTAAACATTATAATGTCATATGTATTCATATTCATGTGTGGGAGATTGTGTCTTATACCTTTATTTGTTGAACCAGGATCTCTGCATGATTCCATAAGCCTTGCGTGATTATACAGGAAAATTCATAGAATCTAATATGTACAGGTTTCTAGAGTGGCCATAAAGTAGTTGCATTGTCAGTCTTTCTCATGTTGGTTGTTGTAATATGACTGTATTCGATTACTTATTTATTTATTTATTTTATTTCTACTTTTATTTCTTTTACTGTTGCTTGATAAAAAACAAGGGCTTGCTATAATTGAATTTTAGAATGAATTGTTTTAGTCCTTTAGTTTTGGAATCCGACGGACAAGAGTATATATTGTTTTTTTGTATTTGTATTGACCATTTCCATTATATGTTCTACTTTTCATATTCATGTAGCAAGCTTTTATTTGTTAGAAAAATATGGTGGAAATATACAATTGGGTTTCATTTGATTTGCCGAACCAAGTAAAAACGCTGATGGGTATATTGTACGCAAACTTTGTGTTGGGTTACTTATAAATCTTATATAATGTTGGTACAATATAAATTAAATTTCAAAGCAGTTGAATTAAATGATAATAAACTAATATTATTGAATATATCCAAATGAAATACCTTATAACTCCAAATAAGACTAATATGTATTCCAAACTCAACATTCAGAAAAATCAGTTTACACAATATCCAAATATATATATATATATTTATATATGTATAACTGCTAATAATTTATTTAATAACGCTATCATTTATTAATGATTTCCATAGCGACTATTTTAAAATTTGAATTTTACATAATTAACAATCTATAGTACGAAATCTAGATTTTTTTTTCTCTTTTATATGAAATTTATCATCAATATGGTTCCAACGTTTCTTGTTCCACAGAAATCCGACTTATATCGGATCCTATATATTCAATTGAAGTTCAAAACTCTGTATTACGAACTGTCGTGCCATTTCGAGATTGATTTATAGTTATACAAATATATAGCGTTCAAACATCATTTTAATAACGAATTAGATATTAAAATTCATTAATATTCCAAATAAAATATTTTAAAATAATAAATAAAATAAAATATTTGACGGCCAAAAATACGGGTCGTTACAAGTTGAGTGGCGAAGAGTGTTCTCCCAGTTGGATCTTACAACAGGTTGTCATCAGCTTTGGATGGAAGCAGAAAGTATAGGTAAAACGGCCTTTCGGACGTTCTATGAGTGGTTGGTCATGTCATTCAGGTTAACCAATGCACCAGCATATTTTGTGGATCTTATGAATGAGGTATTCAGAGATCAACTGAATAAGTTTGTTCTTTTGTTCGTAGACGACATCTTGTTTTATTCAAGGACAGAGGAAGAACACAAGGAACATTTGAGGATAGTGATGGAGGTGTTAAGAAAAACACCAATTGAAAGCAAAGTTTTCTAATTGTCACTTCTGGAGGAGGGAAGTGAGATTCTTGGGCCATGTTGATTCAGAGAATGGTATTGTCGTGCATCGTGCGAAGGTGGCTACGGTACAAGATTGGTCTACGCCCAAGAGTGTAACAGACGTAAGAAGTTTCTTGGGATTGGTTGGATATTATCGTAAGTTTATCCAAGACTTCTTCAAGATAGCGGCATCATTGACTCGGTTGACCAAGAATAATCAAGCTTTCGTTTGGGACGAAATGTGCGAGAACGCATTCAAGAGTCTAAAGGAAAAGTTGACATGTGCACCATTGTTGGTCATTCCTAAGGGGAATGAAGAGATGACAGTATATACAGATGCATGTGGTACCGGACTAGGTGCTGTTTTGATGCAAGGAGGTAGGGTTGTAGCTTATGCGAGTTGGCAACTGAAACCGCACGAGAAAAGATATCCTACACATGATTTGGAACTGGCAGCGATCGTGTTCGCATTGAAGATGTGGATACATTATCTCTTGGGAGAAAGATTCGAGTTGTTTACCGATCATAAATCGTTATAGTATCTTTTCTCCTAGAAGGATCTGAATCTCCGACAGCAAAGATGGTTAGAATTTTTAGCTTCCTACGATTTCAATATCGCATATACACCAGGAAACGGCAATGCAGTACCTGATGCATTGAGTAGAAGACATGCCAGTTTAGGGGCTATGTTTCTAGAGTGGAACCAACTGGAATACATTGCTGGGTATGATTTTAGACCAAAGTGCGAATTGGATCCAGAAGCATTAGCAAGTTTGACGATCAGACCCACTTTGATTGAGCGGATTGGTCCCAGTCAGAGCGACGATCCTAACTTATCAGAAATCATCTCCAAGTTAGAGATGGGTATCGATAGGGAGATGGACAAGTATTGGCTTGATCGAGATGGATGGCTTAGGAAGAATGGAAGACTAGTTGTGCCCAATGTCAATGGATTGTGAGATGAAGTGCTTAGAGAATGTCATCACTCGAAACTGACCATACATCCCGGTGGTAACAAAATGTATCGAGATATGAAGCAGACCTACTACAGGGAAGGGATGAAAAGACTTTTTGGGAAGTTTATATCCAAATGCATGAACTGCCAGCTGGTTAAAGCCGAGCAAAAGAAGCCTAGTGGTTTGTTACAAACATTAGAAATCCCAGAATGGAAATGGGAACAAGTCTCAATTGATTTTGTTGATGGGTTACCAAGGACTAGATCGGGCCATGATAGCATTTGGGTGATTGTGGACCGATTGACCAAGAGTGCAAGGTTTATACCTATCAAGTCGAATAGAACAACAGCTAAGTTAGCGGAAATATATATGAAGTGGGTAGTGAGATTTCATGGAGTACCTAAAAGCATTGTGAGTGACCGAGACTCGTTGTTTACTAGTGGGTTTTGGAAGTGCTTACAAGAGGCTTTAGGGTCAGAATTATATCTCAGTACCGCGTACCATCCTCAAACCAACGGTCGGACAGAGAGGGTGACTCGAGTATTAGAAGATCTCTTGAGAGCTTGCATATTGGATTTTGGTGGATCATGGGATGACCATTTGCATTTAGTAGAGTTTTCATATAATAATAGTTATCAGTCCCGTATTGGTATGGCTCCATTTGAAGCTTTATACGGAAGACCGTGCAAATCACCGTCATGTTGGTTAGAAACTGGTGAAAAATTTGTGCTTGGGCCAGATGAGATAAGAGAAACCTCAGATAAGATCAAGGTTATCCGACAACGAATGAAGGCTGCCCATGATAGGCAAAAGAGTTAGGCTGGTAAGAGGAGAAGAGATTTAAAATTCTCCATTCGTGACATAGTATTTGTCAAGATCTCTCCATTGAAGAATGTTATTGATTTGGAAGGAGAGGAAAGCTGGCGCCAAGATTTGTAGGTCCACTCTCAATCCTCAAGCAAGCTGGGAATTTGGCATATAAAGTTGAATTACCAGAGAAGATGGAAGGGGTTCATAACATATTTCATGTTTCGAAGTTAAGGAAATTCGTGCACGACCCCGATATGACTATTTCACCTAATCAGTTAGATGATATCGAAGTAGAACCCGAGGCAGTTGGGAACCGCAAGCCAATTCGTATTGTCGAGCACTGTACGAAGCAACTTAGAAGGAAAGCGGTGAATCTAGTCAAAGTTCAGTGGGGCGAGAATGAAAATGACTGTAGTTGGGAGACAGAGGAGAGCATTAGGAAGACGTATCCAGAACTCTTTTCCTGGTAAGATTTTTATTGCAACTTAGTTCTCCACATGCTAGGATAGACTTGTTTGTTTGTTTTTGTATGTTTGATTGTTATGAATGGTTGGTAGGCATGTGGGAAAATTTGCTTGTTTCTTAGTTAAGGAATTTTGAGGGTGAACTTTCTTAGGGGGGAGAATGTAACGACCCGCATTCTACGCATCAGGGGATTGTAGAATATTTATTTCTTTATCACGCGAAGTCATATAGCCATGTAACTTTGGGAGATGGCTATTGGGGTCACTTCCCATGTTCATGATTTTAGCTGATTTTTAAATGACCGTTTTGCCCCTAGTTGATCTTATTTCGGCCATAACTTTTGATTGGTAAGGAGTTTTGACATGAAATCACTTTCATTAGATCCGGATGATGGTTTACCTTTCCGTAGAGTAGTCACATTACCCAAATGGACTAACCGTTTAGGAGATATGCTGAAACAAGGTTTAGAAGGTGAAAAACAGCTTAACCGGGACTAATTAGGGTGATTAGCAAGAGGGCCCATAACCCATTTAGAGATTAGGGTTGTGGGGAGGCTGAGACAGTAGGAAAATGAATTTTATTTCATTTTTCAGCCACCTGAAACATTTCTCTAACCCTAGCCATGGCCTCCACCTTCTAATTCCATCCCAAATCGCTCCTAATCGCTTCCTAATTGAAGATTAAGCCAAGCTACATCAAATCAAGGCAAATTAGCATCAAATTAGGAATAGAGCTACTGTATTGCATAGAGATCCAACCCAAATCAGATAATATTTCAGATCTACAGTTTGTTTGTGGCCAAGGTGAGTGATTAACATTGTTTTTACACTAATTATGGTTAAGTAAGGGTAATTAGTGTTAATTAGCGAATTTATGTATTAATAAATTCTGGAAAAATGTTTAGAAATTCTTAAACACCGTTTTAGACCTCTATTAGAATTTTGGGTTAATTTAGTTAAATTTTGCTAATCCTATCATTAGATTTGCTTAAACATGCTTAAGGGGAAAATATGGGTTTTGGGTATGTTTGATCTGTTTTGACATATTAGATTGTTTAGTGTTTGTGGTTGATCATACATGTTGCTATTACTGTTTGGAATGTTTTATGATTGTCTATCGGAGTTAAATTGGTCAAAAACGCTGTCGTGAGGTGTAAACAGTTGCTAGAAAAGTCGCAGGAAACAGTGTAGAAAAGTGGACCGGATCAGATCGCCCGACCCGATAGTGACACCCCTTCACGAGCTGATCCACTCGTATCTGAAGCTCTCCGACCCGACCTATACAAGGTCCCATGAACCGCCTGAGGAAGCGAGCCACGACCCGATGCATGAAGAGGAGGACCAAACCGGAGTGCCACGATACCCGATCCGACTTAGAGTGTGCCACGAACCGATCCGATGCTGCGGCCACGACCCGACCCGATGGGATAACCACGAACGAAGCCATTTGTAACACCCCGAATTTCAGTTAATATTAACATTCACAAATTAAAGAATAACTAATCCTAGATGTGGGAATTAGGGGAAACGGGTTACGCCATTGCATTCATCTCGGAAAAATACGCGAAATAGAGTCCGAGTTTTTGTAGATCGGAGTCTGTATGACCTTGTTATGGCCCAACAAAGTTTTCAGAAAAATTCATGTTCAAAAACTAGAGCAAAAATTCGAAATTCAACACACAGGGGCCAAGGCGGGAAAATTCCTGCGCAGGCCAAGTCGACAGGGGTGTCGACTGCCCAGTCGACACGGGTGTCGACCTGGGTACTCGACCAGGTTGGCCTGGGTGCAGTCTGAAGGGGTTTGGGCTGTGTTTTGGGGCTTGTGACGAGATCTGATGGCTCTAAACTAATCTAGGGTTAATCTAAGGGCCTAAACTACATCCTAAATCTATAAATACAACCTAAGACTACCCTAATCCATACTAAAAATAGATACAACGTCATCATGCCGTCAAAATGCAACTTAGAAGGAGCTTCCACAAATTAGAAAGGAAGATAGCTTCTCAAATCAACTTCTAATCAACTCTAGCAACTAAATCTTCTTCATAGGAGTGCTAATCAACAAGTTGTGAGTTTCTATGCCTTTAGCAAGCAATTGCTAAACTAATTATGATAGGATGTAATCAGGTTATGGTTATGAATGTGGATCAATGCAAGTTATGTTATCATATGCTATGTGCTCATGATGTTAGTTATGCAAGTTTTATGCTATATGTCCATGATGCTAGTTATGCAAGTTTTATGCTATATGTTCATGATGTTAGTTATGCAAATCACTATGATAAACATTGATCCATTATGACACCATGTTATACAAGTTTGGTGTTTGATTATATGCAAGTTCATTTATGACATGTTATGCAAGTTTGGTGTTTGATTATATGCAAGTTCATATATGACATGTTATGCAAGTTTGGTGTTTGATTATATGCAAGTAACATGTGCAAGTTTACACCTTTGTATGATATGCATACATATGCAAGTTTACCCCTTTGTATGTCATGCATATATATGCATGTTTACCCTTTTTTATGATATGAGTAACATATGCAAGTTCATCCCTTTTTAGACCTATGACATGTATGCAAGTTTATCCCTTTATGATAGGTCTATGACATGAACATCTATGCAAGTTACCCTCTTTATGACATATGTGATTCATGCAAGTTTGGGCTGATTATTTATGCTAGTTGGGTTTGATGCTATGGTCATATATGCAAGTTGACACCTTTAAAACCCATGTTGATGCTAATGTTATGCTAAGTTGAACCCATTGTAATTGTGATGAATCTTCCCTTTTAAGTATGTCATGTTAGCGTATTACGTGGGGAACGATGGGGTTAATATTCATGTTAACAAAATTGTGGTGAAATTGGTATGATGTTGCATACCATAAGTGGATGGACATAATTGAGTCAATTATGTACATCATTAAATTGGAATTAATTAGGGAAAATTAATTCAAAATATGGGGGTTATTAATTAGGTGTAATTAATCGACTAAGACACGAGGTTGGATCCTTTTGTAGCATAAGACTGCCCGGACCCGACCGGCAAATCCAGCGGCTACAAATGATTGGCCCAATGTGAGAGGTCTTAGGCATAAACTAAATACGTGACAAGTGTAAAGACACGAGGTTAGACTATGTTATGGCGTAAGGCTGCCCGGACCCGACCGGCAAATCCAGCTGCCATAAAAGACAGTCTAATGTGAGAGGTCTTTACAAAGGTTACGGTCTTAATCAATTAAGAAACACTTAACCAGATAAGCATGTAGTGGGGCATGAGGGGTCAAGTGGGTGCCTTGGGTGGCATGTGGAAATCTAGTGGTTGCCTTGGGTGGCAATAGAAAATACGATTAGAATACTTAACCAAAGTGGAAACATGTAATTAAACATGATTAAAGGGTTAAGTGGGATACATTAGAGGGAGCAAGCTTAGGTGGGTAGCTTGTGGGGGCCCATTTCAACCAGTAACCCATATGTATCTTTGTGGGCTCGACCCATGTCGAGGACGGGACACGCGTATTGGGCTTGACTATAAGAGGCCAAAACGGGTTAGCGGTGGCAACGCAAGTCCAACGGGTTTCATATGTGTGTGTGGACCCGGGCTGGTAGGTAAGACGTTGTTGCATCGTGTAGGTATAAGTCGTGCATCAGTGTTGGTATCGGGTTGCCACTTTGGGGAATGATACACCCCACTGTGGGACCAGCACAAATATCTACGTTAGGGAGCCGATCGCTTGGGGAGTAGTGGGTACACCTAGTGGAGATAGGGGCAGACGGCACCTATGTGATCAGCTAGGGGTACACGAAACTACTAGTTAAATTTTCTAATTCCTTGGGTGGGATCAACCTTTAAGTTAGGAATGACTGGTGTGGTGCGGTGTAGTAATTATCCTTGGGTGGGTAGATACGTCTTTACCCTTATCTTCGTTCTTCCTATGCCTAGTTGGATGCTTAGTGTAGTCATTCATCCCCAGTCGTTACCGTACCGAGTTTATATCATACCCTAATTACTTTAATGATTGTATTGTTAAAGTTATAGGACTCGCTCAGACTTATGTCTGACCCCGTTGTTTTTTTTATCTTTTTCCCAACCCTCAGGTTCTCAGAGTGGGCCTAGCACTAGTGGGCTTTGATCAGATTGCTTTATCTATCTTTTTGAGCTTGGACCGTTGATGTAAAGCTCAGCTTATCTTTTCTATTATGGCTATTAGTTATGTAGTGGGATTATGTACTTATGTTTTATCAGGATGGATATTTAGTACTTGACTCTTGTTTTATGGTTTTGTTTTTGTAACCAAACATGTTTACCTTCTGCTGCAATGAAATGATGTTTTAGTTAACAAGTATTATTTATGTCTGTCTTGTTGTAATTTTTCTGTTCTATATTCACTTAAAATACTCCACTGAAGTTAAGGCATTCCCTTAGTGAGTGACCTTAGCGGGTGTGGGGTGTTACACGTGGTATCAGAGCTAAAGGTTACCAGAACAGATAAAAAAAATTTGGAAAAAATATTTTTCTAAAAACATTTTTGACGGAGTATTTTCAAAAAAACATGTCTTTTAAGAGAAAAGTTTTTGAAAGAAAAGCATAATCCCCAATAGCCATATCTTTATCTTTCGAATTCTCTGTTTTGTGTCTTTCCTTTTTCGTTTCAGAATGGCTGAAGATCTTAACTTTCCGGAGGGTGTAGCGATACTAGTATGGTATAGGAGATTGATGGAGGCTAGGGCCGCCGCAGAGGGTCCAGCAAATGTTCCTCCACCACCAGTTGCGCCCGATCTTCCTCCCCCTCCTCCTCCTCGCGCGGATACTTCTGCTAAGACTTGCAAGGAATTTAAGGCTATGGGAGGGAAACCTTTTCAAGGATCAGAAACTTTTGTGGAAGCTAGGAATTGGCTTAAGGAAATGGAAGAGTTGATAGACATCTTTGAGATGGAAGAAGGAAAGAAAGTCAAGTCGGCTGCTTGGTTAATGAAGGGAGAGGCCTCGTTCTGGTGGGAGGTCACTAATGGGGAACGCCTAGTTGACTCTTGGGCGGATTTCAGGCAAAGGTTTGAGGCGAAGTTTCTTTCACGTGCGGAAGAAAATCTGTATATGGAAAGGTTCTTAACACTAAAGCAAGGAAACTTATCAGTGAAGGAATATGTCAACAAGTTTAATCAGCTAGCAAGGTTTGGCTTGGACATGGTGAATACAACGGAGAAGAAGGCTCTGAGGTTCGTTAAAGGCTTGAATGAACCGATGCACAGATTGGCTATGACTCACATCCCTATGGGGGCCACCTTTGAGAAGCTAGTAGATATGGAACTCATGCATGAGGAAGAGAAGGGTCCCAATGCTAATAAGGCACCCGAGAAGAAAGGAGATCAGAAGAGACCTCAACAGCAACAGCAAAACAAGGGTGGGAAAGGCAACGGTGGCAAGGGAAAGAAGAAGTGCTTCAACTGTGGAACACCAGGCCACCTCAGCAAAGATTGTCGGAAGAAGAAGAAGACTGGCTGCTTCCACTGTGGCGAAGCAGGGCATCTAGTGAAGGAATGCCCTAAGATGGGGCAGAGGACGGAATCTACCTCAGGAGGACAGGTGCAAGCTCTTATGGCACCAGGTCAGGAAAGGGGGCAAGTTCAGGCTCTCGCGGTTCCACCGATTCAGGAAAGAGGTAGAACTATTTCCGTTGAAAGTCTGGTTTTTCTGTTTGATCATCCTGTCTGTACTTTTTTCGACTCTGGCGCATCGCATTCGTTTATCTCATCATCATTAGTTGAGTCACTGCACTAATGAGATGATCCCTTGGTTGTTTCAAACCCAATTGGGGGCTCCACTTACTTGTCCATGATATGTTTGGGTTTGAAGATTTCCATACTTAGCGTTGAGTTTAGATGTGATGCTTTTGTTTTGGGATTCACGGGCTATGGGTTGATTTTGGGCATGGACTGGTTATCCAGTAATGGAACCGTTCTTGATTGTGAAAGGAGATTTGTTAGGCTCATGACCCGCTTGAGGAACACTCTCGAGATCTCTTGTAATCCCATGAATTCTGTTATGCTAAGTTATCTTGAATCGCTTGACGCTTCGGTCGAGAGTTTGCGATCTGTTAGAGTGGTCCGGGAATACTCGGATGTGTTTGAGGAGGTGAAGGGCTTACCTCCGAAGCGGGAGATAGACTTCCGAATATATCTGGTGGATAATGCTAAGCCAGTATCTTTGCCAGTGCGCCACATGGCTCCTCGTGAGAGGAGGGAACTCCATAAGCAAGTAGGGGAGTTGCTTGAGAAGGGGTTCATAAGACGAAGTATATCGGAGTGGGGTGCTCCAGTAGTTTTTGCGACGAAAGCGGATGGGTCCCTCAGACTTTGTGTAGACTATAGAGAACTCAACAAACTTACAAAGAAGAATAGACACCCATTGCCGAGGATTGATGATCTTTTTGATCAGTTGGTTGGCGCCTCAGTGTTTTCGCAGTTGGACTTTGCCACGGGGTTTCATCAGTTGAGAGTGGCTGAGGATAGTATAGAAAAGACTGCCTTTAGGACTCCGAATGGTTTCTATGAGTGGCTGGTGATGCCCTTTGGTTTGACGAATGACTCTGCATACTTTGTTGATTTGATGAGTAGGGTGTTCAGGGAGTACCTTAATAAGTTCGTGGTGGTCTTTGTGGATGACATCTTGGTCTTTTCTAAGAGTGAAGAAGAGCATGCCCTACATCTTAGGGAAGTGTTAGAGACTCTTCGAGCGCATAGCCTTAAGGCTAAATTCTCTAAATGTCACTTTTGGAGGAAGGAAGTGCGGTTCTTAGGGCATGTGGTCTCCAAAGAACGGATAGCTGTGGATCCCGCGAAGGTAGTGTCCATCCAAGATTGGAAGGTTCCGAAGAATGCTACCGAGGTGAGGAGTTTCTTGGGGTTAGCTGGCTACTATAGGAAGTTTATCAAGGACTTCGCGAAGATATCACCCCCATTAACTCGCTTGACAAAGAAGAATCTAGTCTTCACATGGGACGTAGATTGTGATGATGCGTTCCAACGGTTAAAGAGAGCTTTAACCACAGCTCCAGTCTTAGTGTTGCCAGATGGGAGTAAGACATTTGTTGTTTATACCGATGCTTGCGGGACAGGATTAGGCGCAGTCTTAATGCAAGAGGGAAGGGTAATAGCCTATGGGGGAAGGCAGTTGAGAGCGCATGAGAAAAATTACCCTACACATGATCTAGAGTTGGTCGCTATTGTTTTTGCGCTTAAGTCTTGGCGCCATTATCTTCTTGGCGAGAGGTTCGAATTGTTCACTGACCACAAATCATTGAAGTACTTGTTTTCTCAAAAGGATTTGAACTTAAGGCAACAAAGGTGGATGGAGTTCTTAGCATCCTATGATTTTGAGATAGCATATACCCCTGGTAAGGGTAATGTGGTGGCAGACGCCTTAAGCAGAAAAAGGTTGTCTTTGAGTCCATTGTTCGTGGAACGATGAAGCTTGGAATTTATCTCGATGTTTGACTTCAGACCTTCCATTGACTTTATACTCGGTTTGCTAGCATCCTTAGAGGTCAGACCTACTCTTTTGGGATGGATTGGTGAGGCACAGCGGGACAACCCACAGTTGGTTGAGTTAGTAGAGAAGCTCATAAGGGGGGAGTCGTCTAGCCATTTGAGTAGGTACACCCTAGATGATAAGGGGTGGTTGCGTAGAGACGGTAGACTTTGTGTACCGCAAGACGAGGGTTTGAAGAAGGCTGTTCTTGATGATGCACATCGTTCGAAGATGACCATTCATCCCGGTGGGGGCAAGATGTACCAAGACATGAAGCGAGTTTTCTTTTGGGCCGGTATGAAGAAGGATGTGGCCGAGTATGTCGCTAGATGTTTGGTGTGCCAACAAGTGAAAGCGGAGCAAAAGAAACCCGGTGGGTTGCTTCACCCATTGGAGGTTCCACAATGGAAGTGGGATAGCGTCTCGATGGATTTTATTGATGGATTACCGAGATCGAGGAAGGGTAATACGGGAATCTGGGTTGTGGTAGACAGACTTACTAAGAGCGCCCATTTTATACCCGTGAAGAGTAAGAGGACTGCTCCATGGCTAGCTTCAGTGTACCTTCGAGAGATAGTTCGGTTGCATGGTGTACCTTCTAGCATAGTGAGCGATCGAGATCCTATCTTCACTAGCGAGTTTTGGAAGAGTTTGCAAGAGGCAGTAGGGACTCAGTTGTGTTTGAGCACCGCATATCATCCTCAGACGGACGGCCAGACCGAGAGGGTGAATCGTGTTCTAGAAGACCTTTTGAGGCTATGTATCTTAGATTTTGGAGGTACATGGGAAGAGCATCTTCCATTGGTGGAGTTCGCATATAATAACAGCTTTCAGTCTAGTATTGGCATGGCTCCTTTCGCAGCTCTTTATGGAAGGCCTTGTCGGTCACCTACATGTTGGTAGGAATCTACGAATAAGATCTTGCTTGGGCCCGATATGGTTAGGGAGACTTCGGAAAAGATTGATTTGATTTGAAGAAGGATGAAAGCGGCGCAAGACAGACATAAATCTTATGCGGATAAGAGGAGAACAGATATTGAGTTTGATGTTGGGGACATGGTCTTTGTTAAAGTATCTCCATTACGGAATGTTGTTCGCTTTGGGTCCGTTGGAAAGTTAGCACCAAGGTTTGTAGGACTGTTTCCTATTAAGGAAAGGATTGGACAGATGGCATATAGAGTGGATTTGCCCGAGAGACTTAGTGGTGTACATGACGTATTCCATGTGTCACATTTGAGGAAGTGCCTACATGAGACCGCAGAGGTGGTAGAGCCGAGCTCGCTTAGAGAAGTGGAGGTAGAGCGTGATGCGACGATTCGACGAGCTCCTACTCGCATCCTTGGTTCAGAGACTAGGAAGTTGAGAAACAGAGAGGTTCAACTAGTCAAAGTGCAATGGGGAGATGATGAGAGCAATGCTACTTGGGAGATAGAAGTGAAGATGCGTTCATTGTACCCTTTCCTTTTCGAGGGTATGTCTTTTAACTTCTCCTTTATCGCTTATCTTGTACTTATCTTATCTTTAGTATGTCCTCTCGTTAGTACTTTTGACATTTAGACAGGGTAAACCTATGGTTGAAACATGTGTTTGAGACATGTTATGTATGATGGATACATGTGGATGCAAGTGTTTGCAAGTGGTTGCTCGTGGATGCATATACACACACTTTAGGCACTAGATCGGCTCAGTCACTTCATATTGCATATTGCATATAAATTGTGTGTATGTAGCTAGTTGATGGGTGTATAATGCTTGCGTTATCATATGGATGATGCATTTTTATTGTGAATGATTGTGCACTCATGTAGATATAGTATGTGTCGATAGGGTTCTTTCGCATACATATTGGATGCATGGCACTATCATGGTTCGCATTGAGGAGGTCAACTGAATCAGTAGACCGCCTGATTTTGCATTAGGCAGGGAACATATACACACACTTTTTGCATATGTTCATACAACATTAGAAACTTTAAGGACAATGGATGCCAGTGTTTGATGGTTTAGTAGATGGTTGTTTGGATGGTAGGATACGTTCTTCTGGACTTAGAGATTTCGGGGACGAAATCCTTTAAGTAGGGGAGAATGTAACACCCCAAATTTTAGTTAATATTAACATTCACAAATTAAAGAATAACTAATCCCAGATGTGGGAATTAGGGGAAACGGGTTGCGCCATTGGGTTCGTCTCGGAAAAATACGCGAAATAGAGTCCGAGTTTTTGTAAATCGGAGTCCGTATGACCCAGTTATGGCTCAACAAAGTTTTCAGAAAAATTCAAGTTCAAAAACTAGAGCAAAAATTCGAAATTCAACACACAGGGGCCAAGGCGGGAAAATTCCCGCGCAGGCCAAGTCGACAGGGGTGTCGACTGCCCAGTCGACACCGCCCCAACCCATGTCGACTGCCCAGTCGACACGGGTATCGACCTGGGTACTCGACCAGGTTGGCCTGGGTGCAGTCTGAAGGGGTTTGGGCTGTGTTTTGGAATTTGTGACGAGATCTGATGGCTCTAAACTAATCTAGGGTTAATCTAAGGGCCTAAACTACATCCTAAATCTATAAATACACCCTAAGACTACCCTAATTCATACTAAAAATAGATACAACGTCATCATTCCATCAAAATGCAACTTAGAAGGAGCTTCCACAAATTAGAAAGGAAGATAGCTTCTCAAATCAACTTCTAATCAACTCTAGCAACTAAATCTTCTTCATAGGAGTGCTAATCAACAAGTTGTGAGTTTCTATGCCTTTAGCAAGCAATTGCTAAACTAATTATGATAGGATGTAATGAGGTTATGGTTATGAATGTGGATCAATGCAAGTTATGTTATCATATGCTATGTGCTAATGATGTTAGTTATACAAGTTTTATGCTATATGTCCATGATGCTAGTTATGCAAGTTTTATGCTATATGTTCATGATGCTAGTTATGCAAATCACTATGATAAACATTGATCCATTATGACACCATGTTATACAAGTTTGGTGTTTGATTATATGCAAGTTCATATATGACATGTTATGCAAGTTTGGTGTTTGATTATATGCAAGTTCATATATGACATGTTATGCAAGTTTGGTGTTTGATTATATGCAAGTAACATGTGCAAGTTTACACCTTTGTATGATATGCATACATATGCAAGTTTACCCCTTTGTATGTCATGCATATATATGCATGTTTACCCCTTTTTATGATATGAGTAACATATGCAAGGTCATCCCTTTTTAGACCTATGACATGTATGCAAGTTTATCCCTTTATGATAGGTCTATGACATGAACATCTATGCAAGTTACCCTCTTTATGACATATGTGATTCATGCAAGTTTGGGTTGATTATTTATGCTAGTTGGGTTTGATGCTATGGTCAGATATGAAAGTTGACACCTTTAAAACCCATGTTGATGCTAATATTATGCTAAGTTGACCCCCATTGTATTTGTGATGAATCTTCCCTTTTAAGTATGTCATGTTAGCGTATTACGTGGGGAACGATGGGGTTAATATTCATGTTAACAAAATTGTGGTGAAATTGGTATGATGTTGCATACCATAAGTGGATGGACATAATTGAGTCAATTATGTACATCATTAAATTGGAATTAATTAGGGAAAATTAATTCAAAATATGGGGGTGATTAATTAGGTGTAATTAATCGACTAAGACACGAGGTTGGACCCTTTTGTAGCATAAGACTGCCCGGACCCGACCGGCAAATCCAGCGGCTACAAATGATTGGCCCAATGTGAGAGGTCTTAGGCATAAACTAAATACGTGACAAGTGTAAAGACACGAGGTTAGACTCTGTTATGGCGTAAGGCTGTCCGGACCCGACTGGCAAATCCAGCTGCCATAAAAGACAGTCTAATGTGAGAGGTCTTTACAAAGGTTACGGTCTTAATCAATTAAGAAACACTTAACCAGATAAGCATGTAGTAGGGCATGAGGGGTTAACTGGGTACCTTGGGTGGCATGTGGAAATCTAGTGGTTGCCTTGGGTGGCAATAGAAAATACGATTAGAATACTTAACCAAAGTGGAAACATGTAATTAAACATGATTAAAGGGTTAAGTGGGATACACTAAAGGAAGCAAGCTTAGGTGGGTAGCTTATGGGGGCCCATTTCAACCAGTAACCCATATGTATCTTTGTTGGCTCGACCCATGTCGAGGACGGGACACGCGTACTGGGCTTGACTATAAGAGGCCAAAACGGGTTAGCGGTGGCAACGCAAGTCCAACCGGTTTCATATGCGTGTGTGGACCCGGGATGGTAGGTAAGACGTTGTTGCATCGTGTAGGTATAAGTCGTGCATCAGTGTTGGTATCGGGTTGCCACTTTGGGGAATGATACACCCCACTGTGGGACCAGCACAGATATCTACGTTAGGGAGCCGATCGCTTGGGGAGTAGTGGGTACACCTAATGGAGATAGGGGCAGACGGCACCTATGTGGTCAGGTAGGGGTACATGAAACTACTAGTTAAATTTTCTAAGTCCTTGGGTAGGATCAACCTTTAAGTTGGGAATGACTGGTGTGGTGCAGTGTAGTAATTATCCTTGGGTGGGTAGATACGTCTTTACCCTTATCTTCGTTCTTCCTATGCCTAGTTGGCTGCTTAGTGTAGTCATTTATCCCCGTCGTTACCGTACCAAGTTTATATCATACCCTAATTTCTTTAATGATTGTATTGTTAAAGTTATAGGACTCGCTCAGACTTATGTCTGACCACGGGTTTTTTTTTATCTTTTTCCCAACCCTCAGGTTCTCAGAATGGGCCTAGCACTAGTGGGCTTTGATCAGATTGCTTTATCTATCTTTTGGAGCTTGGACCGTTGATGTAAAGCTCAGCTTATCTTTTCTATTATGGCTATTAGTTATGTAGTGGGATTATGTACTTATGTTTTATCAGGATGGATATTTAGTACTTGACACTTGTTTTATGGTTTTGTTATTGTAACCAAACATGTTTACCTTCTGCTACAATGAAATGATGTTTTAGTTAACAAGTATTATTTATGTCTGTCTTGTTGTAATTTTTCTTTTCTATGTTCACTTAAAATACTCCACCGAAGTTAAGGCATTCCCTTAGTGAGTGACCTTAACAGGTGTGGGGTGTTACACCATTCGTGACTAGGAGATCCACGATCCGAACTGGAGTACCACGAGCCGCTCCATGCATCACGAACCGACCCGAACGAAATGGAGATCAAACCGATGGGTGACTATGTTCCAAAACAAAGTGAAGTGAAGGGCCAAACCGATCCGGAGGAGACCAAAACTCGAGATGCAAAGGTAGTCCAAATGGGAAGTAGAACTTAGGATCCAGTTGAGAACCAACGAGTTAACTTCATGAGTTGGGCTTTATTACGGGACGTGTGCTAAGGAGTTTCCGATGTCCATAGCTTTAATTCACCACCGAGAGACGATTTTTAGGCTACGGATTAGTGTAGTGGGGTAGTTATTACTCCATGGGGCAGAGTGATTGTAGCATGGATATGAGCCAGTGCAATGGAGTCGTTATGACTTCATGGGGCAGAGTGGACATAGCAAGGACTAGTGGTTATGGATTAGTGAAGTGGATTCGCCACGACTCCATGGGGGCAGAGTTATCATAGCAAGGATATGGGTGATCAAAGCGGTGGATATCGTATGCTTTACGCATTGAGTGAGAGATGTGAGGGTTGTTACTATGCTTGATTGTTTGACATCACTATGACATGCACACCCCCACCCTCGTATCTTTACACCATATGCTAGTGTCACCTTAGAGTATTGTGTATCTTGTTGTGCTAACTCTTTGGTTACAGATCCAGGTTCAGGTATGGTTTAGTATACCTGTTATTGTTCTGTTTTGCTGCTTATCGCTCATACCAGACTTTTGTCTGACCCAGAGTTTTATGTCTCGTCTTATTACTCTGGGTGCTCTTAAACGGGTAGACTAGAGACAGGTCAGGTGACTATGCACAAGTAGCTGTGCCGGAGACGAGCAGGAGGCCTCCACGTATGATATATATAGATATTCTCCCTGTGACGCTGCTGGTCACCACTTTGTGCATTAGTAGTGTACCTTCCTTATTTTTCTTTAGAGACAGTTTTTAAAAGTTGTAATAATGATGATGTGGAACATAAGCCGTTTTTGGATTTTCTGCTGCTATGATGGTTTAGTTTTCAGTTTATGCACTGTCTCGCCTGTTTTATGTCAAGTATGTTATTATTATATTTTATTCCATGCACTGTGAGACATTCTACATGTTCCTTTCTAGTTCAAATTCCCTTCTTTCCTTTCTTTGGTGACCGTCCTATGCTGGTTGGACATTGGCACAACGCAGTTTCATTGAAATGTCGGCTGGTGCGGGGCAGGCCGTCACACAAAGAAGGCATTGTAATAGGATGGTTGATCGATCACAATAGAGAGAGTCTCAAAGGTTCTATGGAGTAGGGGCAACCCAACTTGAACCAGAAGGTTGCTCTGCCCCCACCGGAGTTGACCCCTTATTGTTGAAGCCAAAGATTGGTTTGTTGCTTGGGTCTAACTTTTTCTCTAAATCTCTATCTGATCGAAAGCATGCTGAAAGATGAAATTGATGGCACTTCCTGTATCTACCAGAATCTTTGAAACAACTGATATCCCTATTTGTGTTGTTATCATATGAGAATCATTATGAGGGTGGCGGACCCCTTTCTTCATTTCTTCCGGAGGAAAGACTAGGTTGTGCATCTTTAGAGCATAATGCGCGTTCTTCAACTATGGATCTTCTTGAATAGAGAAAATCCCCTCCATGGCTTCTTTCATGTACTAGTTCCTAGCTTTCGGATAACTTCCGGCAGGGTGTGGCCCTCCATGGATTACATTGATTCAATTTATGGGTGGCCCCAAATCTAGGTTGCTCTCCTCCATAACAACTCCTATCGCATTCACCGAAACCTTCTGTTGTCCACTTGCATGTTGAGCTGATGTTGTATTTTTTAAAAAAAAATTCCTTCAGATGTCCCTCTCGGATCAGCTTCTAGATAATCTCGTCCAATACCTTGCACTCGTTAGTCTTGTGTCCGTTGGTGTTGTGGAACTCGCAATATTTACCAACGGAATGAGGTTCAAGGCAATTTTTGGCTTTGAACGAGACGAGAAAGTTATTAACCCTTTCTCTTGCGACATTATACACATACGAGATGGGTTTATTCTGGGCGATCGAGTTGGTATTAGAATCTTCCCACCTTGACCTCTTTTGATCTCCTTCAGGGAGCTTTCATCCAAAGTTCGGCCTTCCTCCTTCCCCACGAGGTATGAACTTCCTCTTCGTGAAGTAATACAATTTATCCATGTGAATAAACTTGTCAGGTTGGAAATGAAAGTCTTGCAAGTCTATACAACCGTGAGTATATAACTCCTTCCGAAAGGGGGTGTTTTCGATTAACCCTAAGTGTATGGCGATCAGCTTATCACGGTCGTTCATATCCTTGGCCTTTACGGCCTCGATGTTAAATCTTTTCAGATAATCTCTGAGAGACTCCCCTTGCCTCTGTTTGACGTTAACAATGTCGGTGTAGTTAACGCTCGGATCTTTTCAGATGTAGAACTGCGCGCAAAATTCGTAGGAGAATTGTTTCCATGAGTAAATGGTGTTTTCCCTATACTGGCGATACCATTTCGCTACTGCCCCTTGAAATGTAACCAGGAAAAGGTGGCATCTGACGGTTCCCGAAGCATTATAGAGATCCATCTGGCTATTGAAAGCCATCAGGTGATCGTCAAGGTCAGTTGTCCCAAGATACTTCATGGTTGGAACCTTCACTCTCGACGGTATTATGGTGTTCATAATTTCATCGATGAACGGAGCTACTCTTTCATTGTCATTAACCCTGTCATCTTGGGTCCTCTTCCCCTTACTTCCCAACAAGTCCTTGACAGTCTTCTGGGTGAGGTCTTTGATGTAAGCTTCTATGTTTTCAAAGATCACTCTCTTGGGATCATAACCTTTGGAGGTGAAGCTCCCGAACTGTTCCTGCTCGCATTGATTCTCTTGATGGTCTATCCCCATCAGATGGGATTTCTTCTTCTTGGAAGGATTCGCCTTAAGCTTCTCCTTCATTTCTGAATGTTGAATTAGAGCCTTTCTTTTTGGAGATTCGTTCATCTCTGTTTGACTGGATCTGGTGAGCCTTGAGGACTTTTGTGGCTGGGCAACGTTGACCTAAACCTGCATATCTTGGGGTTGCTTCTCCAAGACCAAGATTCTTGCGACATTATCCTTCATGGCGTTTGGGTTTGGTGGTTGTTGTGGATCAGATGTGGCCCCTCTTTCGTTATTGTTTGGGTTGGGCGTTGGATCCACATTTCTTTCAAGAGTTGCATTAGGATCCAATTCCTTGTTTCGTTCCTCCAATCTTTTCGATTTCATCTTTCCTGCCATGGAACGATAATTCATTGAATTAATTTTGACAAATAACCATAAGGACGGAGGTTCAGGCCCTCCTTTTAGCACCAAAATGTTGACGATATTTTTCGCCAACACTCGGATTAAGTTACTTAGGACATACGCTCATGGTACTTGAAACCGTCATGATTCAGAGTTAACGGAGTTCATTCTGAAACCTGTGAATTTAAGCTAATCTACCTTCCCTTAGGCACTGGAATTTTGGCACCACTATTAATTATCTCCCCCCCCCCAAGGGATGGATGCCACACATGCTATGCAGTGGTATTCCGAAATGACCTTAAGAAGGTTATTTAGCTTAATATTTTTAGGGCTTATGAAATCAATTGCTCTCTAAATTATGAAGGTGATATTATGTACTGTTATAAGAAGAAAACAGGCTAACGCGTTCCCCTAAATGGGAAAGAAGACATCGCGAAGTTCGTTAACTCAGACAATCAATCTGTGCGGACTAGCACAAAAAGGAGTCCGAATCGCGTTAGAAATTGAGTTACGAACTCATAGACAACCCCTTTTCACTGAGGTCAGAAAGCGTTAGGCTAATCAATAGAGCGTCGATCAACATGGCAGGCCCTCAAGGCAGGGAGAAGGAGACTTCGTATTTCTACACAGCCCCACCTCCATTGCTAAGGTGTCACGATTTTTTTTTCTCATAAGAAAATTTAGTGTTAACTCCCTGCTTCATCGTTACGGCACAACAAAATTATCAAATCGCAAGACGTTTAAGACCCGGAATTCTCCACTCATAAGTTGTAGATGTATTACAAGAGTTGAGGATTTGCTCCTATAGAAGAAAAGACTTAGACTGAGAAATAAAAAGTTCGTCCCTCTTTGCGTGGCTCCTGGGGTTTTATTTATAATGAGTTCAGGGTCTCTTCCACTGCTGGGCTATTGGGCCTGCATGGGTCTTAGCCAGCCGCTTTTTTCATTGTTCTCGGGCGTTTGGCTTTGGGCTATTTTTCGGTGCTAATTATAGCCTTCAGAGTGAGGGTCCCGGTCAACTGGGGCTTTTCCGAGACTGACATGGGCTTGTAACCGTGGTGGTTTTTTGGATAGCATCTGATCTCCCGATAGCGGCTCCCAGATGCAACCTTTTGGATGTAGACTTACGACTTTCTCTTGAATACTTAGAGGGGCTTGCCCTCGTGACGTATGTAGATAACTGCTGGTTTGAAACCATTATTGGTTCCTGTACTAAGTAAATCAATACCGATAGCCTGTATCTCTGCTAGAATTCCTGTTAGCCTTTCGATGGAGCTTTTGGGACAATCTGACTCTCAGGAATATAGCTTTCGGTGATGTCCCTATTGTCTATCGATGTGACCTTCCTTCCTTCATGAAGTAGCTACTTCGGAAGCTGAATCTGGATAATCCTTTGACTTGACACCATTCGCTTCAGGACTCTCTCGTCGAGTAGACCCTATCGGATAGGCTCGATCAGATAAATTTCGCTATCATTTGTAGATAGCTTTCGGTCATATCCATTAGCTCCTTTATTTGCTTCTTTCTAAGGTCCTTCTGTGTTTGCATTCCTCCGATACCCCTTCACTGTCGGCCTATGCTAGGGGTTTATTTTTGGTAGTAACAAAGCCCAAGGATTAATTGGATCGCTTGGTGTACGATATGAGGAAGAAGGTTCCAAAGGACCAACCGGTCGTGGTAACGGTTCAGTTACATCCTTTTACTTTGAGCTAAAAAAATTAAACCTATATGTTTAAGGAAACTCACACATCTAGTTATAACCTTCTATTTAAAGTATGACTCTCGCTGAAGGTCTATTTGCTGCTATTGATAGTGATGAATTTCATCGATCTTTTCCTTCGTGTCAGGAGAGATAAACAACGCATGTTTGGCCTTCTTGGAATCTGGTGTATTCCCGGTTCGATAATTATCCCACTTATAAACAGGTTCGTGTTTTGGTATTGGCATAGGAAGGTGTCGTGATGCAGGTGAGCTATCAGTATATAAAGTTATATTGAAGGATGAAGACAATTTGTTTTGAGGCATTTTCTAATGAGTTCAAATTTCTTTGAAAAGATTTGTTTTTTTTTTTTGAGTTTTTGATTTTAATAGTATATTTATAGGATGAAATTATAAAAAATTTGTGGTGTAGAAATAGTGGAATTTTAGAGCCAGAGGATGAATTACCGATTAACAATTGATTTCTAAATAAATGTCTTGGAAAGATGTTCAGTTTATGTAATATTATGTAGCCAATTCAAGTGCATAGCTCAAGTGGTTAAGTTATCAAACTCATAAACAAGTGACCCAAGTTCAAGTATTACCTTTGTCATGATGATTAAAACATTTTGATTTATGAAAATTTTGTATTTTATTTTTATGTACTTCATTATTTGTTGAAATATCTTTAACTGACATTATGCATAATTCTCGTCTTAGTTTGACAAATGAATTTTCTAATAAAGGTTTAGTAAATATATCAGCTATTTGATTTTCAGCAGAAATATGTTCTAAATTAATAATTTCTTTTTCGATATTGTCTCGTAAGAAATGATGACGAATATCTATATGTTTTGTATGCGAGTGATTTACTGGACTTTTAGACAAATTAACTACACTAGTATTATCACAGTCAATGGGTAATTTAAATAAATTTATTACGAAATCTCTAAGTGTTTATTGCGTATAATTAACCTGAGCACTTGCTAAAGCTGTAGATATATATTATGCTTCGCATCTTGAGAGTGAAACACAATTCTGTTTCTTGCTAAACCAAGAGACAAGTGATTTCCAATAATATGGAATGTACCACTTATACTTTTCCTGTCTGTTTGAGATCCACCGAAATCAGCATCACTAAATGATACTAATTCAAATGGACATTCCTTCGGGTAGAAAAGACCGAAGTCCTTAGTATTATTAAGATATCGTAGAATTGGTTTTTCTACTCTTAAATGTGATTCTTTAGGATTTTCTTGGAATTTAGTGCATAAACATACACTAATCATGATACCAGGACGACTCACAGTTAAGTAAAGAAAAGATCATATCACGCTTCTATATAGTTTTTGTCAACACTTTTACCATTGTCATCCTGATCGAGATAAGATGGAGTACTCATTGGGGTTGGTTTTCCAGAAGTGTTTTCCTATCCAAATCGTTTAATTAAATCTTTATAATTTTTTTCTTGGTTAATAGAAATTCCATTTGACAATTATTTAATTTGTAATCCTAGAAAATAAGATAGTTCTCCGATATGAAACAACTCAAATTCTCTAGTCATGATGTCAATAGATTTTTTTACATAACTTTTCATTTGTTAAAGCAAAGATTGTATCGTCAACATATATTTGAAAATATATCTTTATTAGAGTGTTTAATAAAAAGAGCTTGATCTACTTTTCCTATTTGAAATCTTGAATTAAGAAAGTAGCTCTTAAGTCATTCATTCCAAGCAGGGGGTGATTGTTTGAGACCATATAAAGCTTTCTTTAGTTTGTATACGTGATTAGGATATTTTTCATGAACAAATAATGGGGGTTGTTCGATGTATACATTTCCTTTTATAAAACCATTAAAAAAAACACTTTTTACATCCATTTGGTAAAGTGTAAAATTGTGAAAACAAGCGTATGCTAATGAAATTTGTATAGCTTCTAATCTTGCAACAGGAGAAAATGTTTCTTCGCAGTCGATTCCTTCCTCTTGGTTATAGCCTTATGCTACTAATTTAGCTTTATTTCGAGTAGTATTTCCTAGTTTGTCTGCTTTGTATTTATAGACCCATTTGGTTCTAATAACTGATTGGTCAGCATGACGAGGAACTAATTCCCAAACATCGTTTGTTCAAACCGATTTAACTCCACTTGATGCAATGATCAAATAATCATCTATTGATACCTTTTAGGCTCAATAGTCGAAAGAATAGCAACATGTACCATTTGGTCTAGTTGACTTCTCGTTCGAACATAAGAGTCAATTTCTCCAATTATAGTTTGTGCAGGATGATCTTGTAAAATTTTAGGTGGAAATCTTAATTCATTGTTATTGTTATGAATATTATTTTTGTGATTCTCTAAATTTGAAATTTCTGTATTTACTATAAATTCTTCATCATCTTTGATAATTGTCTTTTCATTAAATTTTTCATCAAATGATACATATATTGTTTCTTCTATAATATTTGTTCTTTTAATAAAAACATGATAAGCTTTACTTCATTTAGAGTAAATATTCCATGATCGGCTTTTGGATCAAATTTTCTAAGTTGATATTTTGAATTTAGTATAAAACATTTTGATCCATAAAATTTAAAATATGAAATATTAGGTTTTCTTCCGTTAAATAATTCATATGAAGATTTTTTAGGTAGAGGTCGTATGGAAATATGTTTTAGTGCATAATAAGCAGTTGCTACAGCTTCTACCTAGAAATGCTTTGGTAAAGTACTTCCATTTAATAAAGTTCTCGTGCATTCTTGTAATGTTCTATTTTTTCCTTTCTACAAATCCATTTTGTTGTGGGGTTCTAGGAAATGAAAATTTATGATTTATTCCTTTCTTTTTACAAAATAATTCAAATGATTCATTTTCAAACTCCCCTCCATGAACACTTCGAATGTTTTTTATTTTCAAATTTTTAATATTCTGAATTCATTTTACAAAAATTTTGAAATGTTCAAAAGTATCTATAACAACCCGAATTCCGACAAAACATTTTTTTTTCAAACTTCCAATCTATCGAAACTCAGATTGGTTTGCTTTGGTATCCTGAAGAAAAGATAGAGACATAAAACATGTCAGAGCTCAGAAAATATCTCACGGCGGAATGGATAAAATATTATATAATAAGAGTATAGCCTTACTATATTAATAATACTGCCTAACCAGTATCCACAGCTATAATCTCCCTGCCACAAGTCTAACCTGCGAGTATGTTGTGAGGAGGGGGTCAGAACACATATTCTGGTGACTAGATTTAAATTATACAATTTGCATAATCCTGCATATATTGTTCAATCATATTCTCTTATTTATTAGGTTACCTGGGTTAACAACACTCAAGGCTTACACACACGTCGTACCCATTTACTTTCCAATGGAACCTAATATAGTATATATGTAGCTACCCCCAATATTAAGGTACACCCCATGGTAACCTACTCACACGGCCTCCACCGTAACACCATCGAAATATACGCAGTCCCTCATCCTACGCCGTAGTGACGTATAGTTACGTTCCATATATATATCATTATTATGCTACGTAAGCGTACGGATTGCCACCTTCGATCAAATCAGATTCCATACTAGAGTAATGCCCTCAAGCCTACGATACACCACCCAGAGCCGACATGCATTTATCTAGACTGTCCACATATGTATCATCAATTGTACCTCGATGCCATAACCGCACGTTCTCTAGTGTGCACCAAGTTCCGTGGCAGGGAGATACAAGAAACACGGAACTCGGTCGGGAGCTTTTCCATATATGTACAGGCCCATCCTTAAGAGCCTCTCTATACAGATATTCCTAGGGTCTATTTTCACGGTGGATATGGCCCCACCTTGGCCCCTCCCTCAACTAGTAAAGACTACAAGAGCTGAATGGTTGCCCCTAAAGAAAACAATCTAAACATCCACTTGGCGTCTTCCCTCAACCACTGTACCCCGATAGTGAAAGGTAAATGGTCTATTGGTTGTAGCTCTAGTCTTTTCGCATCCCACTGGCTGCCGATGACGGGTATTCGACGATCTACTATCCTTGTTGGTCGTGACCCTTCGCCTCTCTGTTGAGGCAACCACTGAATCATCCTAGTGTCACCGCGTCACAGCATTCTGACTGCATAACTACTTTTGTAGTCAAGGCCCACCCACCTAGTAGTTACGTGCAGACCCAACCCCTGTGAGCACAGCCTAAGCATCTGCCACCGCATAGAGACTACTAGGAGCACCTTACGTATCTCAAGAAGCCGTGTGTTTCCCCTTCCAGTCCTTCGGAGCCGTTAGAACAATCAGACGAATGTGCGCTACCCTCGTGTCTTATAATACCATGATGATATACCCCGTTGGGTTATTCACCCTCAAACGTGCGGACTGGTCCAAGCGCCTCCCTTTAATATGTTGTTAGAACCTATGTCTAAAAATTCTTTTACGCGCTTGCCTTACCTCATCAGGTTTCCATTTAACTTGGTTATTCCCATTCACATTGATTTCTTAATCAAGTAACCAAGTTCCTCTTGCTTATTAATTCTAGTTATATAACTTAACACATTAAGTTTACTAATAAGCCCACAACATGTTATTATGTAGATTGTGGCCCAAGGTTTGTAATCCATAATCTCTTTTATATTCTTGCTTGATTTCAAGGTTACAATAACATGTTCTACTTAATATGTTACTAAGTATAACTCAATTCACATGTTTTCTAATTAACATGTCACTTAACATTTATGATTAAATATAACTTATTTCATTTTATAAGTTTTTCTTAACCTTTCTCATTTAACCATAATCCCATTTTACATCGTTACTACAACTTATTGTTGTTTACTTATTAACTTAGTTCTCTTAACTAAGGCCCATTAATAAGTTTCTTTACCCATTTATTATAACCTTATGTTATAATTTCCTCTTATTCATAAGACAAGTCCAAACATGTTATCCTTATCAGCGGGTTTCTGACTTTGAAGTTTATAGATTACTTAATTTATAATTAAGTACAACTTCTTATATTTCATAAATTTTCCTCGTTTTCTCAACAGGTTTCAGGCTCTCCCCATTTACTTGATTACTTAATTTACAATTAAGTGTCCTTTATCTCATTTTGCCAGCTATCCCATTTCCTTACTAATTTATTATAATCTAAGTTATAATCTTCACTTGTCCCTAGGACAAGTCTACTTATTATGCAGCATTTTCATTAATGTTAATTATTTATAATAGGTGATTATCATTCCCTACTTAAACCATTTTCTTTTACTGTTGTATTCCAGTATTCTTCATTCACTGCAGTACATGCTCCTTATTTTAATTAAGGAAAAAAACTTCATGCACTTTATCAGTTTGATGTATAGAAGGAATCATTAATTTATTTTCATAACGTATTCCCATCTAAATTCGTGGTGGCAGGTAATTTCTTTCCTTTTTCTTTCTTTATTGGTTGTGGCTTACTTGCAACACGTTCTCAGAAATAGGTCATTTAGGGAAATACATCACTTTTCCTTCACATCACCCTAACTCAGTCCATTACATCCCTTCCTTTCTTATTTTCTGAGTTGGTCATTTAATTACCATCATTGCCATTTATTCATATCTGGTTATATACATATATCTTTATATATATAAATAAATATATTTATGCACCAGACCTTTCACATTAAGTTTATACTTGTGGATTGGATTTGCCAGGCGATTCCGGGCAGACTTCTACCACAAGTTGACATAATCTCGTGTCTTAGTACCATTGCATGTTTTAATTATGCACTGAGACCCCTCTCATTAGATTTACAACTTGTGAATGCTGGATATACTAGGCTGTTCCGGGCAGACTTCCATCACAAGTGCAATCTAACCTCGTGTCTAAGAGCGTTACAGTGTCAAATTATTGTGAATCTAGGCATGTTCGTTCTTTTATAATTATTCTTATTTCATGTAAATTTTAGGCATATTATCCTTTTTACTGTAATCTAGTTTACAATAATCTAATTTACATGTCATCCAATTATGCCTATATTTTGTCGTATATACTTTTTAACATATGTTTAATTCTATTTTGACATGTAAACATTCAATCAGGTAATTATTCAAATCCAACAAGTTAAACATGACGTTTACTCAATAATATGCCACAAGTGAATCATATAATTATAACAACAGTAGTCATTGCCCATATTCTAACAAGTTTATTCAACATGTAATTATTCTAACACTTTAACTAATTCAATGTATGAATTATTCATATTAACATTCCAACTTCTTATAACCATAATTTGTAATTAATCTGGCAATTTCACAATTAATAAAAAGGGGCTAAACGATAACATATTATTATCTAAAGGCTATAGCTTAAACCCACTCACCTCGTAAGTTTTCCGAATCCTGAATCTGGTCAAGATCTATCATTCCATGGTTTTTCCCCTAATTTGACTCAGAACCTAACAACCATTGATTCATAACTTTTTACTTGAAGAAAGAAAGAAAAAGAAGAAAGAGAAGAGAATTGAAAATAAACCAGATCTAGGAATTAGCTCACTTCGTTAAGAGATCTGAACACCCATTTACAAGCATATGTTACTCTCCTCCAGATTTAGATTCTGGTTATTACCTAAACTAATAACCTGAATTTTCTGAATAGATTAAGGGAGGAAGATGGAAAACAACAGAGCTTCGGCATAGCCTCAAAACTATGAGGTTTAGGTTTAGCTTTAGGGTCTCATTTATAGGTGTATCAGAGAAGCCAGGACCCTTAGATTTAAATCTAAAACATCAAAACCGACCAAGTCAGAAAAGAATGTTTCAGATCCGCGGATGGGTCGACCCCTAGGTCAACCCCTAACGATCTAATTTCCCTCCAAATTTTACCGCTCGTGAATTTTGATCTTTGATCCGATTTTCAAATTTTATGTTATATTTATTTAATACATATGTGTGTGTGTGTGTGTCTATATATATATATATATATATATATATATATATATATATATATATATACACACATATAAGCTCCGTATATGTATACAAACTTCTAACGCTCATAACTTCTTCATACGGTGTCCGATTTACGCAAACCAGTTGTCTATTTTGACCAGAATTTCGAGACGGACGCAACGGTGTATTCCGTTTTACTTAATTATGAATATATAATTAAGTTATTCTTATTTTATTATCTTAAGTTAAAAATGCTAGGTGTTACATTCCCCCACCCTTAGGAAATTTCGTCCCCGAAATTTCATAAGGGTAAAATCAATTAACCCCTCGCGTAATATACATCCATCATGTGTGCATCCAATTTTGCAAACATTGCGAAGTTGTGCAAGGTGAAATACAACATAATAATGCATGTATGCTTGTGCGGTACCTCCTACGTGTATGCAAATCTTTCAAAAACCCTTTATAAAATATGATGCTCACATCCTAAATATACTGGCAGTTCTACATGAATGCAATATTCTAAAAATTGAAATACTTTTTCATCCAAATTTTCGTACACTCTTACTGAATAAGAGCATAGTTCATCCAATTGTTGCTTCCATAATCCTACCAACCAACTTTATTTTTCGAAGTTCAAAAAACCTAATTTTCTAAATTTGATTTTTATGTTACAAAAAGGTGGAAAATGGAAAATTTCGCATCTTCCGTTTTTCTTTTTCAACCTTTTTCTAACTGTACTTGGATTTTATGTAATTATTCATAAAGATTCCCTTATTTTTCCTATCCAAGCACAGCCCACATAAGAAAATTTTCTTTGTTACTGATTTTCTTTTCATCTTATCTTGGAAATCTTTATCTTTAGCTATCTTTTCTTATAACTTATCATGTTTGTTGCTTTTACTGAATTTGTTGTTTCCTGTTTAGTTGTACCTTTTCTCTTTTCTTAGCTTATTCAATCATCTGATCTTAGTTTAAATTTAAATAAACTTCTGGTCTTTCAACTAAAATAGGAGAACAAACACCCTACGCAGCTACTACTAAGGGCCAAGAATCTCGGGACTATGTCCCCCTCAGACAGAAAAGTCCAAACCATGGGATCCACGACAGGTTTAGGTATTACCCTAACTATCCAAGAAGAACAAAGTAATGGAACGATCCCAACAGAAATGTAGTATCGGGTTTTACCCCTAACATGGAAATTAGCAACAGGATCTAAACACATACTTGCCCTTTACTATCTAGTAGTCACTACTAATTCTGGCTTTGTACTAACAATTATTCCAAGCAACACCCTAGGCTTTTTACTGCTTATGCATTCTACGGGAATTTACCAATTTTTTTCCAAGATTATTCTCGCTATTTACTTCATAGCCTCAAAACTTTTCCCGTCTTCCCTAGGCATTATTCCTCACCTACTCCATACTTTTTAAAACATGGTTTGGCCCTTTTTATTTAAACTTTCTTCCAAAAATTTATATGTGCCAAAAATTTATTTTTCTCATGAAAACTTTCTCTTGCCAAACCATAAAAACATGTCATCTTAAAAAAATGTAAATCAATTTTTTTTTTCAATTCACAAAAACTGGAGTAGATAAGGACAACTATTTCTTAATCGGGTTTACGGATCCTTACCTATAAGGTCAGTTGAGTCTCCTACTACAAGGTGCAACCATCTACTCTATTCTTAATTTCTACAACTTATTTTGTCCACCCAACAAAATTATTTTGTCAAAATAATTTATCCAAAAAGGTTTGTCATAAGAATAGAGACTTCAAATCTTTCTTTATTAAAAACCCTTGTATGAAATATAACAAGAAAACTAGCGAGCTATACATGCTCTATAATATGCACCTTTTACCGAGATAATTTTACTTTAGACAAAGTTTTTGTAAGAAATCGCTGTTTACAAAATATACCATATTTTACTTTAAAACTCAATATGTGTACTTTACATATATTAAAACTATAACTTTTAAGATTAAAACTTGAAAACACCATAAACCATTTTCCTAAAACTTTTACAATTTCAAGTTCTTTAAAGTTAACAATGGGGTTAGACTCAAAGCGGGTTTCCAATTTTTCTAGGGTTTCCTAGACACTCCCACAACGTCAATTCTCTGAATTATAATTATTCCATTTTTTCTCTTTTTAACGTTTTCCAATTTATAAGGTTTTACCACCAAGCCCACTAATCTGAAATATTAACATATGGGATCCTCCATTCTCTATTTCAGAATATATTCTACACTTTCCATCCAAATTTCCGAAGGGTCTCAGGTTTCCCATATTCATTCCTTTAGTGTACAAACAAACATCCCATTTGTTTCCATATTATACTCTTTCTATTTAGTAGGTTCCTCTATGGATCAAGGTATATATATAATATATTTATATTTTTAAAAATACAAATACTTTCACTCGCTATTTATACGGGAATCCTAAACCTATGCTCTGATACCAGATGTAACAACCCAAATTCCGACAGACCGATTATTTTTTCAAAATTACAATCTATCGAAACTCGGTTTAGTTTGCTTTAGTATTCTGCAGTAAAGACAGAGACATCAAACATGTCAGATCTTAGAAAATATCTCACAGTAGAATGACTAAAATATAATATAATCAAAGTATGGCCTTACTGTATTAGTAATACTGACTAACCAGTATCCACAACTATAATGTCTCTGCCACAAATCTAACCTGCGAGTATGTTGTGAGGAGGGGGTCAGAACACAAGTTCTGGTGATTGAATTTAAATTATACCCTTTGGATAATCCTTCATATATCGTTCGATCATATTCTCTTATTTATTAGGTTACTTAGGTTAACAACACTCAAGGCTTACACAAAAGTCGTACCCATTTACTTTCCAATGGATTAACCTAATAAAGTATATATGTAGCTACTCCCAATATTAAAATACAACCCAGGGTACCCCACTCGCACGGTCTCCACCGTAACACCGTCGAAATATACGCAATCCCTCATCCTACGCCATAGTGATGTACGAATCTCTATATAACAATGTTACGTTCCGCATATATCTATCATTATTATGCTACGTAAGCGTACGGACTACCACCTTCGATCAAATCAGATTCCATACGAGTAATCCCTCAAGTCTACGATACACCACCCATAGCCGACATGCATGTATCTAGACTGTCCATAAACGTATTGTCAATTGTAGCTCGATGCCATAACCGCACGTCCTCTAATGTGCATCGAGTTCCGTGGCAGGGCGATACAAGAAACACGGTACTCGGTCGGGAGCTTTTCCATATCTGTACAGGCCCGTCCTTAAGAGCCTCTGTATACAAATATTCCTAGGGTTTGTTTTCAAGGTGGCTATGGCCACACCTCGGCCCCTCCCTCAACTAGTAAAGACTACAAGAGCTAAACGACTGCTCATAAAGAAAATAATTTAAACATCCATTTGGCGTCTTCCCTCAACCACCGTACCTCGATAGTGAAAGGTGAATGGTCTATTGGTTTTAGCTCTAGTCTTTTCGCATCCCACTGGCTGCCGATGACGGGTATTCGACGATCTACTATCCTTGTTAGTTGTGACCCTTTGCCTCCCCATTGAGGCAACCGCCGAATCACCCTAGAGTCACCGCGTCATAGCATTCTGACTGCATAGCTACTCTTGCAGTCAAGGCCCACCCACCTAGTAGTTACGCGCAAACCCAACCCCTGCGAGCACAGCCTAAGCATCTGCCACTGCAAAGAGGACTACTAGGAGCAACTTACATATCTCAGGAAGCTGCGTGCTCCCCTTCCAGTCCTTCAGAGCCGTCGGAACAATCAGATGAATATGCTCTCCCCTCATGCCTTATAACACCACGATGATCTACCCCATTGGGTTATTCACCCTCACACGTGCGGACTGGTCCGAGCTCCTCCCTTTAATATATTGTTTGACCCTATGTCTAAACATTCTTTTAAACGCTTGCCCTACATCACCAGGTTTCCAATTAACTTGGTTATTCCCATTCACATTGAATTCTTAATCAAGTTACCAAGTTCCTCTTACTTATTAATTCCAGTTATGTAATTTAACCCATTAAGTTTGCTAATAAGCCCATAACATGTTATTATCTAGATTGTGTCCCAAGGTCTATAATCCACAATCTCTTTTATATTCTTTCTTGAATTCAAGCTTATAATAACATGTTCTAATTAATATGTTATTAAGTATACCTCAATTCACATGTTTTCTAATTAAAATGTCACTTTCCATTTATGGTTAAATATAACTTATTTTATTTTATAAGTTTTTCTCATCCTTTTCATTTAATCATAACCCCATTTTTCGTTGTTACTACAACTTATCGTTGTTTACTTATTAACATGGTTCTCTTAACTAAGACCTATTAATAAGTTTCTCTACCCATTTATTATAACCTTATGTTATAATTTCCTCTTGTCCCTTGGACAAGTCCAAACATGTTATTCTTATAAGCAGGTTTCAAACTTCCATGTTTACAAATTACTTAATTTATAATTAAGTACAATTCCTTATATTTCAAAAAAAAATCCCCCTTTTCTCAACCGGTTTCAGGCTTTCCCATTTACTTGATTACTTAATTTACAATTAAGTGTCCCTTATCTCATTTCGCCAGTTATCCCATTTCCTTATGAGTTTATTATAACCTAAGTTACCTAATATACAACATTTTCATTAATTTTAATTATTTATAATAGGTGATTATCATTCCCCATTTAAACCATTTTCTTTTACTGTTGTATTCCAGTATTCTTCATTCACTGTAATATATGCTCCTTATTTTAATTAAGGAAAATACTTCATGCACCTTAGCAGTTTGATGTATAGAAGGAATCAGTAATTTATTTTCATAACGTATTCCCATCTAAATTCGTGGTGGCAAGTAATTTCTTTCCTTTTTCTTACTTCATTTGTTGTGGCTTACTTGCAACCATGTTCTCAAAAATAGGTCATTTAGGGAAATACATCACTTTTCCTTCGCATCACCCTAACTCAGTCCATTACATCCCTTCCTTTCTTATTTTATGAGTTGGTTATTTAATTACCATCATTTCCATTTTTTCATATCTGGTTATATACATATATATATATATATATATATATATATATATATATATGCACAATACCTCTCACACTAAGTCTATACTTGTGGATAATGGATTTGTCGGGCGCGTCCGGGCGGACTTCTACCACAAGCTGACTTAACCTCGTGTCTTAGTACCATTGCATGATTTAATTATGCACTTAGACCCCTCACGTTAGATTTACCACTTGCAAATTCTGGATATGTCGGGGAGGTTCTGGGCAGACTTCTATCACAAGTGCAATCTAACCTCGTGTCTAAGAGCATTACAGTGTCAAATTACTGTGAATCTAGGCATGTTCGTTCTTTTACAATTATTCCTATTTCATGTAAATTTTAGGCATATTATCCTTTTTACTATAATCTTGTTTATAGTAATCTAATTTACATGTCGTACAATTATACATATATTTTGTCGCATGTCCTTTTTAACATATGTTTAATTCTATTTTGACATGTAAACATTCAGTCGGGTAATTATTCAAATCCAACAAGTTAAACATGTCGTTTACTCAATAGTATGCCACAAGTGAATCATATAATTAAAACAACAGTAGTCATTGCCCATATTCTAACAAGTTTATTCAACATGTAATCATTCCAACACTTTAATTGATTCAACGTATGAATTATTCATATTAACATCCCAACTTGTTATAACCATATTTATAATTAATCTGCTAATTTCACAATTAATAAAAAGGGGAAATGCTAAATGATGACATATTATTATCTGAAGGCTATAGCTTAAACCCACTCACCTCGTAAGCTTTCCAAATCCTAGATCTGGTCCAGATCTATCATTCCATGGTTTTTCCCCCTAATTTGATTCAGAACCTAACAACCATGGATTCATAACTTTTTACTAAAAGAAAGAAAGAAAAAGAAGAAAGAGAAGAGAATTGAAAACAGACCAGATCTCTTGGAATTACCTCACTTCATTAAGAGATCTGAACACCCATTTACAAGCATATGTTCCTCTCCTCCATATTTAGATTCAGAATTTTACCTAGACTAATAACCTAAATTTTCTGAATAGATTAGGGGAGGAAGATGGAAAACAGCGGAGCAGCAGCGTAACCTCAGAAATATGAGGTTTAGGGTTATCTCTATGGTCTTATTTATAGGTGTATCAGAGAAGCTAGGACCCTTAGATTTAAATCTAAAACATCAAAACCGACCACGTCAGAAAAGAATGTTCCAGATCTGCGGGTGGGTCGACCCCCAACGGTCTAATTTCCCTCCAGATTTTCCCGCTCATGAATTTTGATTTTTGAAATGATTTTCGAATTATCTGGATTTATTTATTTAATATATATACATATAAGCTCCTTATATGTACACAAACTTCTAACGCTCATAACTTCTTCATACGTTGTCCGATTTATGCAAATCAGGTGTCTATTTTGACCAGAATTTCGAGACGGATGCAATGGCATAGTCCATTTTACTTAATTCTGAATATATAATTAAGTAATTATTATTTTATTATCATAAGTTAAAAATGCGGGGTGTTACAGTATCACTTCTGTTTTTCATAAAAATTGTCCATGTATATCTAGAGAAGTCATCAATTATTATAATACATATCGATCATGATTAATGGATTGAACCTGTGTCGGTCTGAATAGATCCATATGTAATAATTCTAATGGTTGCAAGTTTGAAATGACTTTCTTAGATTGAAAAGATGATTTGGTTAACTTTCCTCATTGAAAATCTTCACAAAGATTATTTATTTTAAAAAATATCTTTGGTAATCCTTTTACTAATACATTTTTCAAAAGTCTTCGAATGGATTTAAAATTGATATGACAAAATCCTTTGTGTCATAACCAAGGATAATTATTTTTGGCTATTAAACACTTATTATGATTAATTTTCATATTTAAAATTTAAATATTTCTTTCTCTATTTCCTCCAAAATTAGATTTTGATTTTGATCAAAGATACTACATTTATCTTTTGAAAAAGTAATTTTAAAAACTTTGTCGCATAGTTAATAGACGCTTAATAAATTACGCTTTAAATTAATGAAACATTTGTAATAAGGGGCAGGTTTGATGTACGGTAGTGGCACACATCTCCTTTGCCAATAATACAACCTTTTGAGTTATCTTGGAAGGTAACAAAGCCACCATCAAAGTATGTAATGTTTGTAAGCATATCTTTGTCTCCACTCATGTGTTTTTAAGCAACCACTGCCCAATATAAATTTTCTATTTTTTACTGGGACCTGCAAAAAATATTTTATACATACAGTGGTACCCACTTTTTAATTGGGTCCTAAGAGTTAGATCTTTGGAAACCAAACCCAATTGGGTTCAATACCCTCTTATAAATATAGTTTTTATTGTTATGAACAATTTTCATATATAATTTGATATGTTAACCTAGTCAAACTATTGTTTGGAACCCGTATTTTGATTTGTACTCTTCGTTTAGTCTGTTTTGGTATACTTAGTGATACCTTATTATGTTTTGAAACATTATTCATCTTAGCATTAGCATTTTTCTTTTGAGGAATTTTCGGGTCTTTCTTGAAACCTAATCCATTTTTATTGGAAAAAGACTGAGAATTTTCTATAGTTTTAGATAAATTCTATCTTCCTTTATTAAAGTTAGAAATATCTTTAGAAATACTATCTAATTTGGTTTAAAGACTAGTATTTTCTAATTCTACTTACTTAATTTTAGTTTTTAAATCGTTATTTTCAGAAATAATGATATCATTCTTTGACTTCTAAGTTTTGATTTCTTTACTCAAGTTGCATATCTGAGTTAGAGAGAGATTCTTGAACCTTTTCAAGTTCTTCTTCCAAAATTTTCTTCTCGTCTTTCAGCATATCCCTTTCAAATTCAGCTTTATTTTGATTTTCTCGTATTTCCTTAAGTTTCATTTTGAGAATTTTTATACTATTTAAAAATTCAGTATTTACTTCTACTAAATCATCATAAGATAAATCACTAACACCGGATTCTTAAGCCATGAATTGCACATTTGCTTGTTCGTTGTCAATGTCATTATCACCGTCTGATGACTCTGAATCGTCTCATGTTACAAAAAAAGCCTTCTTTTTGAATTTATATAACTTATTCTTGTTGTTGAAGGTTTTCTGATTTTCTTTCTTTTGTTCTGGATAGTTTTTGTGCATGTGTCCTTTCTTGTGACAATTGAAGCACTCTATACTTGAGGATGAAGATTTATTTGAGAAATTCTTTTTGAAGCTATTTTTATTTCCTTTTTTATATTTCAAGAATTTCTAAAAAAAATTGGCAATAAAGGCTAGATCCTCATATTCTGATTCCGATTTTTCTTTTTCAGCATGAAACTCTTCTTTTTCTAATGCCTGGTCCTTTTTGTCTTAGAGATTTACTTCATAAGACATGAGGTTACCTATTAGTTCTTCTCGTTTCATTGTTGATAGATCGTTGGCTTCTTCAATAGCTAAAACCTTTCTTTCCTATTCATCGATTAAGGAGTTTAGTGCCTTTGATACAATATCAAAGTCACTATATTATTCTCCTAGACCCATTAAGGAATGAAGAATGTCTTGAAATTTTGAGTACATGTTGATGGTTTCACTCTGTCTCATCCTAAAATTTTGGAATTGATTCTTCAGTATTAAGATTTTTGTTTGTTTGACCTTGTTTTTACCCTCATGTATGATTTTGAGTGTTTCCCATATCTGATGTGCAGTAGTGCAGATGCTAACATGATTGAATTCATTTCTGTCCAAAGCACAGAATAACATATTCATATCTTTGGCATTTGCGCTTGCTTCATTTTTCTGATTTGTTGTCCATTCAGAGTACTCAGTTGTGGGTGCTGCGAATTGAGTTTGAGTTACATTCCAAGCGTCATAGCTAGTTTCTTGCATATATATTCCCATTTTTTTAGCCAAGTAATTGTAGTTTAATCCATTGAACTGTGGTGATCTTTGAGTAGATTGTCCTTCGACACATGTAGAGGTAGTGGTTGTGCTGGTACTTGCGTTATTTTCCATATTATCAAAATTTTGAATAACGATGTTACAATTATAGGATGTCCTCGCTCTGATACCAATTGAAAGAGTATATGCATATGTAGGATTGTATAATATAGAATATGAAAAGGATAGTAAGCAGTAAGTAAAAATGACACCAAGATTTTTACTGGTTCGAACCTTCGTTTTACGTCCAGTCCCTGACTCCCTTCTGGAATTTCACTACTAACAACCCTCACTTCACCTGAGGAATAGATTTACAACAACCGTGATTACCCGAACAACCGTACAGATTTCTTGCCTCAATTGCTGAAGAGGTCTTCGACAATACAATAAATTTGTTGACTGTTTGTGTTGTTGATAACATATATCTGTCAAATTAATATACACCCTTCCTATACCCATTCTTTGATGATGATAGTGTAGTTCATGAAAGAATATGAAAGATAAAGAATGATTTGTAATCAAAAAAAATGTAGAAATAGAGTGTGCTTGCAAGTATGATTGCAATAGATCAGAGAAAGAATTAGAATGAAAGTCCGGCGAAGAAAACATTTGATTGAAGTTCTATTTACAATGTACAAATGATTACAACTATTCATGAAGAGATTCATTGAGTGTATATGAATTAAAGTTATAACTCTTCATTGAATAGTTACATCCATTCGTATTTAGATGTCTGAATTAAAAATTTAGAAGTATGATTTCAAATAAATATTCAATCAGCAAGGAAATAGAATTTTTCAAGGTATAAACAGATGTATGAAATTTTTGGCTCAAACGTCTGAATATTATGTGAAACTTAATTTTATTTTAGTAGACAGACGTCTGATTTAAGGGATTCAGACGTTTGTTAGCTGTAATAAACCTATGCCTTGTGCATGTCATATATACAATCTTATATATATATTAAAAACGTGCATGTGTGTGTATCACCAAGGAAGATTTTAACAATTATATACTATCACTAACGGACTCTAAACTGGTATAATCTTAAATTTGAGCTCTTGAATCTATTGTTGAGTTTCTTCCTACAAAACAGAGTTAATCGATCATATATATATATATATATATATATATACATATATATACACACACACATGTGTATGTTTGCACATGTATAGTTATCATAATCAAAACGCTATAAAGCGAGATCCAACAGTTACGTATGGAATTCTAACTCATGAATCCTATCCAAAAGAAAGATAACATAATCTAACATGGATTCCCAGATCTTAATAGGAATTTGAATCACATATGGACTCGGGACATCCCAAAATAGATGTTGGAACCACATAAAGATTCTCATGCCTCAATGGGTCTCAGAATCATATGTGAGTTCTAAGATCCAAAATAAATATGGGTTCTCCATTATAAAACACATATATGCCTTTTAAAGTGGTTACAGTTTAAGTCATCTCTTATGGGTATGCTCCCTTTCTATTTAGCGCTCAAAAAACCAAATGTTCAATTTTTCGATGAACCCAACTTCGATTTCAGTTTTTGGAAATAATCTAATAATACACAAGAGTGGGGATCATCTCTGATCATTTAAGTAAACCGATCTCCTTATCATTTACCTAGAATAGCAAAATGAGTTTAAGAGAGGGGGTCATATGCTCTTTTTGGTGGGAGCACATTTGTTTGAGTGATGACTGCTGGAAATTGATCCAGTATTTGTTGTATATTTGGATGAACCTGAGGAGTACCTGATGAAGAGGTGGATGTAGACAGCAACTTGAATTGTAACCTAGTTGAATTGAATTCCTTTGTTGCTTTTTTTGCCATCAAATGGTTTAAAATCATCTTGCAACAGACCTTGCCATTTATAATGCTTCCCTTTATAAGAAAATCTAACTTGCAATATTTTAAAATTAAAGCAAATTTCATCAAGTTCCTTCATCCGTTGTGATTCCATAATAATTTGACATGACTCTATAGGCAATACTAATAAATCAAGTGGCATTTTACAACATTGACAATGCAGTTTGGCACTGGTGCATGTTTCGGACCCTTCTAATTTATGATCATTAGCTACTTGAACTTCACAGGGATTAACTTGTGATTTATTTAGCTTTAATTTCTGTGCTAATGCTGTGTCAATGGAACTGTGTGTCGAGCCTGAATCTATCAAAAATATCGCTGCTGTGTTATTTATAATTCCTTTGATTTTGATTGTGTAAACGGTGGGAATTCCAAGCAGTTTGTTTAGTGATATAGCATGAAGTGTATTTTGTGTTTCCTCCTCATTGTTTGAGTTTTCTAGTTGAATATTTTCATCACCAGATTCTATAATTTCATGATCATACATGCCATCAAGATTGATTACACCTTTCATAATAAATTCTGTTTGATTTTACATTTATGTCTAGAGTGATATTTTCGATGCAACCAAAACATATGTTATTTTTCTTCTTTCCAAGTAATTCCTCAGGTACTTTGAATTCTTTTCAGAATTACCAGAAGCAGTTTTTTGTGTACTTGTGCTTGAAATTTTTTTGATATTTTTCTTGGCAATATAAGATTTCTTTTTATTATTTGAAAGCCATTTATTTTCAAAATTCTTAGCTAGGCTAATTGCATGGTCGAAATCAATAGGGTTATTGGCAATCACATGGTACTTAATTTCTACTTTTAACCCTCCTAGAAATTTTTGTAAAATATGGACTAAGTAACATGCTCAATCATTCCCTGAAGCCTTTCAAATTGGTTAACATACTACATGACTGAAGTAGATTGTTTGAGGGAGGAAAAAGTATTATACGGTCTTTCTAAATCATTAGAATTAAAGTGTACCTGGATGGCCTTGATAAAAACTAACCAGTTTTCCTGATCACTTGTGTTTCTTGAGTACCTATGTAACCATTGTAGGGTTTTTTTTCTAACGTTATGAGAACATAGGTGTATCCAATCTCGTGGATCTGTCTCATTGTATTTGAAGAAGTTTTCTACTTGCCTTAATCGGTCAATTACTTTGTCATCACCAGTTTTGTAGGGAAATCTATTTTGGTATTAATCTTTGATGAATCCCTTGATGTAGTAATCATATTATCATTAGTTCTCGTAGGAGTAATTGCCATTCTTGAATTTGTTTCAACATTTCTTGGAAAAATTTCATTGAATCGGGAGTTTAATTCACTATTTCTGTTCTGTGAATTATCAGGCATTGATTGATCAAGTTTGGCCAGAAGAGGTTGCCTATCATTAGGAGGCACATATGCTGTAACAAACTGGGATTTTCGACTCCGAAAATCAACACAACACTACCATGTTGACTATTCAGACATCGGAAATTCCTAATCATTAATAGAAAGAAGTTAGAGGGTGAGAATAGATAAGATAAAAAATTAGAATAGAATAAGAAGAAGAAGAACAAAATCAGAGTAAACACGAATCTCACAGCGGATCAAATAAAATATAATATATAACATAACTTTGCAAATAAACGGTATGTATATACAATAACCTTTTCAGAGTACAACACTTACACACAACAGAAATATCAATAGCTATATAATCCTGAAGCCTCCTGCTTCAAGCTCCTCCAAGTATATCTGTAAAGACCTGAACTAATTGACTGCCTGTACAAATTTGGCACCCAAGAGTTTAGGGAAAACAAAACAAAATAAACTCTGGGTCAGTCATGGGACTGGTGTGAGTAAACTCAAATCATTTGGTTTAACTTTCCAAAGTCCTTTTCAAAATAAAAGGTAATCGTAAGACCAATCCACACATAAACACAGATGGTTTTTACCTTACGATAACCAAAACACTTTTGGCAATCAATACTTCTCTGATATTATAACAATGTCTAATCACAAGTAATTAACAATCTAGCATAACGCTTGCATCTCACGTTCCATATATATAGTATACAAACAAAACCGCGGGCCCTTATTGGAGATTGGATTCCAACTATGACAAGGTATGGGACCACCTGCCGATAGTGTATCTCTAGAGGCGAATGCATTGGGTTCAACAAGAACATCTTGCAACCCAGCCCACACATGACTGACCACTCATTTCGCTTGAGTGTATCGAATGCATATCACCAACGGTTGGGAGCTACCCACCGTTTCCCGAAAAGGGACAGCACCGATAATAGATAATATAATGAAATGGATTTTCTCTATGTAGGTGATATATACCCAAATGGGAACGACCCACTTAGCCAAGCTGCCTGCCCGATTTCTGTCATTTCCCGGTTGATGAAGCTTGAGGTCATAACGTATCATTTAAAACACATGACCACCATTCACTTTGAATGCCACATCATCATACACGTCAAATCACAAGTTGATTTCCTCAAAAATACCATGGTTATAAAGCTAAGAGAAACAAATTCCTCCGCAAACAAATGTAAGTACGTTTGAAGAGATCAACTTACGCGATCTGTTAGATATACTTTGTCAGACATTCGTCCATTTACGTTGCTCTGGGACTGGACAAACCAAAGGCACTATTCTGTAAATAGTATAGCGCTTGCATAACTCCGTCTTCACTTATTTCCATCATATTTGATCGCAATGCTAACGTCCATACAGAGTGGTTTTCAGATAATGAATCTGATCCCAATCTCTCCGTATTGACGACGGAAAAATGGTCAAAAACTTCGATAGTCGGTGATTTAGCTATCAAAGAAAACAGATGTGCAAACAACGATATTATTTCCAGATGGAAATTCTATCGATCAATCATCAATCAACACTTATCTCTTTTAATTAAATTAATCATTTATTTATTCATTTCCCATTCCTATATACTCGTAAATTCTTATTTTCTAAATTTAGAAAATATACGTCATCAATCATTGGAAAACATTTCCATCTCTGTATCACGTATCACTGTCATTCCAGTATTCTTTCTCATCAACTTTTCATTTTCTATGATTAGAAAATATCTTTGATTAAATTTGGAAAATGTTTCCAAAATTTATTCAATTTATTTAAACATATGTTTAAATAAAACATCACTAAGCCAATTTAACCCATTACACTCATTAACTAAATTCACTTAATCAACCTTCACTATCGAACCTTAACCATTCCTTAGTTAAAAACGAAGTCAATCAAGTTGGGGTATAAATACCTTTCAGACCTTAACTAAACGACATTTCTAACTTCAAAATAGACAAGGTTCACCTTTCAAATCTTTAACAAACTTCCTTATGCAACTCTCGGATTCTATTTACGAATCCACTACTTTTACCAAAATCACTTGATTATAACATAGTGACATAATCTCATACTTTCGAAATGTAATTACTTAAATATAACTTTTATTTCTAAATTTGAATAAATAAAAAACAACTAACTTATTATTAAATTAGTAAAACTTGATTTGAAACAGGAAGTAAATATTACTTTCCTTAATTCGATATGATCGATTCTGACGTATAGCTCTCTTTCGAAAAATCTATATTCGATAACTCCTTTTCGAATAAACTATATTCGATAACTCTTTCTTCGAATAACTATATTCGATAATCTCTCTTCAAATGATTCACATTCGATTAATTCTCTTCGAATGATTTACATTCAATTAATTCTCTTCGAATGATTTACATTCGATTAATCTCTTTTTGAATAAACTATATTCGATTAACTCCCTTAATTCTATTTGAATAAACTATTTCGAATAACTCCTTTGGATTAACTCATTTGGATTAACTCAGTTTGATTAACTCATCTTGACTAACTCAACTCGATTAACTCAACTTGATTAACTTACTTGGTTAACTCAACTTATTTAACTTACTTGATTAATTCAACTTATTTAACTTACTTGATTAACTCAACTTACTTAACTCCTATCTAATAACAAATATTCGATTAATTTATATTTGAATAACTATGTATGTTTTAACTTTATTTCAAATGGCTAATATTCAGTTTAACTCCATTCGCTTGACTCTAGATCGCAGAGATCAAAATGGTTACGCCTGATTCCCTTAGGAAACATCCGACCGTCGTAGGCTATCCGCAGCCCTGCGAATTACGTTAGTAGTCGTACGAAATGGCAACACATCCTCGATAACTATGTTTAACTAACTCTCTCTCAAATAACTACTTCGATCAACTCTAATTGAATAACTAATATTCAATAAATCCTAATTCGATTAACTATGTTCAGTTTACTCTAATTCAATCTCTAATCGATTTACTCTAACTGATTAACTCTAACTGATTAACTCCACGTCCCTATTCAGTTTCAACTGTCGATATTGAAATCGATTCTTACTTCTCTATATAAGTCCCGACTAATATATTCTATTTAACCAACGATAAACATTTTATTTTATTTATAAAATATTATTTATAAATTTATCTTCTCAATCTATCTGTTAGAATGGATTCTATTTAAAATCTTTGCTTTAAACCCATATCATGTTATACCCATGTGCGAAGCACGGGTTTAAACCTTTCAAATAGAAAATTCTCTTTTATACTATTCTTGTCACTTTTCAAGTATTTCCTTTTATAATCTATTTATTTACAAAATAAATCCCTTTTTGATAATTCTATTTATTTTATAGAATATTTTCTTTTTATAAAATCTATTGTTTTTATAGGTAATTCCTTTGGTAATCAAAGTATTCCCATTTCTTTTTGTTTTACAAATATTTCCTCTTTCTATTCTACTTATTTTTCAAACAAATATCCCTTTTCAATTCTATTTGTAAATGGTTTACAAATATTTCTTTTTCAATTCTATTAGTAAATGTTTTTCCAAATATTTCCCTTCAATCCTATCTATTTGATTAACAAATAAATATTCTGTGACGACCCCAAACCCCGTACTGACGGCGGCAAGGGTAATCTTTAGAATATAACACATAAAAAGATAATGGCAGAACAGAATTAAATAAATACACTAGATAATGTACAATTAATACACTGGATAAACGTAAACATCAGAGTTACACAGTATACAGGATCATACTTAGTACAAATACAGTTCAGCTATACATAAATGTCTACAGCGGAAAATAAACAAAATATGTACAATAGGAGCTGAACAGCATAAAAAGAGATAAATGATTGAATCCATCTTCAGCTCCAGCTATCCAGAAAAGCCTGCTAAACCTAAACACAAGGCTGCCTGTGTAGAAAAAGGGGCACCCAAGTTTGAAAGTGAAACAAACTACGAGTCAATCACGGGACTGGTATGAGAAATCTACTTAACACATTTAAAATATGGCTAATCACAGGACCACGCCACTTTCGTGGAACGGGTTTACTCCATCGGATTGCCAGTGCTTTAAAACAAATAATTCATTTAAACATCGCAATGCTTTTTATAAAAAATGAAGTCATTATAAGACTCAGTTCCCATCACACAATGCAACGCAAACCGGAGGATAGAGTTTTTACCTTATAATGACCAAGATATGCTTGATACGAATAAAACAAAAGCATTTGATATTACTACTAGTGTTTATATGTTTCAAAAACAATTTCAAATCATAAGTATCAATCATAGATGGCATTAATGCCCCATACCACTATGTCGCCATATATAGGTATACAATCAAAACCGCACAGTCACGTATTTGGAAATTGGTTTTCCGTCATGAACTAAGGCAAAAGATAGTCCTTACCGACTTCGAGACAATCTAGCCCATGTCTCAGGGTCAGAGCTCGAGTGACCCTTGGATCGTCAGGGTCGGTCCACTGATGTGGATTAAAATTCCTGAACATTACGTTTCCCCACCCTATGGGGCGTAAATGAGCCAACGAATGACTCTATCGGACCCGGATCGTCTGATCTAACCGAGGAGTCTCACAACAGTAACAACCACATAAGTCAAACTCGTCAGGGCGTGTAAAACCACTGACGCCACTTCTAGCTAGAAGGAAACGCATGTCCCCCCTGAGGTCCTCTCCCGTTTCTAGTTCATACCGGGGTGTGAGGCTTGTGAATTCACGCTATACACAAAGCTACGCCACACAGGCGGTGCTTTGATCATCACCACAAGACTTTGCTTTTCAACAGAAGCCTTGATCACTGCATCTTATCATGCCACACAGGCAATTCACACCATGCAACTGATGGCTATCAATCACACTGAATAAATTCCAATGTCAGACACACAATCCATTTACAAGTCCGTTCTGGGTCTGAACGAAACCAGAGGCACTATGTACCTCGCAAACCCTTCGATCTCCACGTACGTCTGGACGATCACCACTCATTATCCATATTTTGGGATGCCTCCCAATCAGGACATCAGTTACCATCCAAACGAGGTGAAGGTCTCCGGTCTTCGACCACCGTCTTCATCTTTGATTTCTTATCGTTGATTCAGTTATTCAGAATGGGATAAACCCGGTCTTTCTGAGCAACTCACGTATATAATAAACAAGTGCAACACAAACACACATACGCATCATTCCAATTCATTAGTCGCTAACCGTAAATCAGTAAGAGAACGATTTCCCAAATATTAACCCCGAAGGCCGAAACCAACATCAGATCAAAACCCAGGATACCATTCGACTTAGCCAACCTTCAGTTAGTTTCTAAATTTTGCATCCATATCGTTTATAATATTTTATAACGATTTATCACTATTTCAATTTATTTTAAAATAGCCAATTTATTCAAACGACGCTTCGGGCCATAACGCGGCCGTGGCGCTGTTTTTCTTCAGATTTGATTTACACATATCTGAAAATCTAACCGTTGGATCTTCACAAAATTTACATCATTAGAAAGATCTTTTCAAAACGAGTCCAACGGTTCCAGTTTTGGGAAAATCCGACGGTCGGATCTCCCGGTATAATTGTTTGAAGTTTCGATTTCAAAATACGAACTACAGCCTCGTTATTCGATTTAATATAATTATATTTATATATATATAAATATAATCGATTCTGGCGCTGTTTTTCTTCAGATTTGAATTAAACATTCCAGACAATTCAACCATTGGATTTTCACAAAGTTGGTGTCGTTGGAAAGGTATTTCCAAAGCGAACCCAACGGTTTCGGGTTCGGGAAAATCCGATGGTCGGATCTCCCGCACTAATCGTTTGAAATCACAATTTCAAAACACGAACTGTAGCTTCGTTATTCGATATATTTCAATTTTATTTATATATATATATATATATATCGATTCTTCGATTTCAAAACTATATTCTTTTCATACACTTGATAAAAATGATATTTTTATCCAACCGACAATTATTTCAACACTTCGCTATTTTCAACTATTCGTGTATATAGAAAAAAATGTGATTTTTATTGTAAAACAATTCATTTCAAAACACGATTATTTTATATAGTTCATATAGGTAATAAAAATATGATTTTTATTATAAAACAATTTATTTCAAAACAAGAATATTTTATATAGTTCATATTGATGATAAAAATAGGATTCTTATTATAAAACAATTTCTTTCGAAATACGAATACCATTTAACACATGAATTTCAATTCAACGAATGAATTTCGATTCAACACATGAAGGTTTTCTATAGTTTGTATATATAGTGTAAAAATGTGATTTTTATTGTTAAAACAATTTATTTAAAACACGAATGCCATTCAACACATGAATATGATTCAACGAATGAATTTCCATTCAACACATGAAGGTTTTCTATTCAACAGACGAATATAGTTTCAACACAGGAAAATAATTCTAACACATGAATATTATTCAAAATTTCGGCAACATAACGGCAGGGTAGTTAAAACCGGGACCGTCCCTAGTACGGCTCCTCGCTCTACCTTAAAGCCTCGCAGCTTTTGACAATGGGGATTCATGCATCTAGTTCGCACGCAGGCGGCATCTATATTTTTTTCATTTCCACAAACTAATCCTATGTGGTTTTAACCAAATAATTCTCACCACAAATGGGTATTTTTCAACCACAATCAATCAATTTCAACCACAAACAATTCTAATCAACCATTCGTAATCAACCAATTTTCACACCAATCACAACCAATAAATATCGTTCATGGTTTGTGGACGAGGGGCGTATATATATATATATATATATATGTATGTATGTATATATATATGTATATAAGCATTTCACTTCTATTCAACACATATAAATTTTTTACAATGCATATATAACTTATATATCGAACGTACAACTTATACAACGCTTATACAAGAGGTGTACAACGCTTATAAAACTCATACATCGACTATATAATTTATACATCGTCGTTTTCCATATCGTTTATAATTTAGAAATCTCACATTGGGTTCCACTCCACCAAAAATAGCAGAAGACTCAGAAAAATATGCGGTCTCATCTAGAATGTAGAAGGCGTCCACACGAGTCCACTGTCTCTTGTTTCACTGAATTTCGTTAACAAACGAAAAAGATATGATTTTTACAGTGAAATCAAAAATCGTAGCGCTTTAAACTGATATTAAATAGTTTAAAATAAAACAGTCGTATAGTTTCAAACCTGTTCAAAACTAGGTTGGTAGTTTTCGCGAAAACCGAGCGGCCTGGAGACGATCGGAGGGTACCACGGCCTAGAGATACGAGAGGGCTTCCTGACGATGGGGGTCTCGTGCAGTTCGTCGGCGTCTCTGAGGCACGGCGGCGCGAGAAAGATCCGAACTTTGAGGGCTCGATTCAGGCGATACGGTGGACGAGGAGGTGTGAGGGTTGGTCGGATTTGAAGAGAGGAGGAAGGACTTTCGATTGCAGGTGGTGGCGGAGGCTGGTTCGTCGTGGCGGCGCTGGAAAATGGCCAAGAAGCTTCGATCGCGTTTCCGTTGAGAGGAGAGAGGGAGCGGGGAGAGAGTGATGAGTTGGACGATTGAATTTTTTATTTATTTATATATTTTTAAATTTCGAAAATACCCTCTTTCACCCACGAACACCAATCCAAACCCAACAACTGTCGTCCCTAGCGTTCTACCCCCATTCCGAACACAATGGGATATGTTTCGTAGGCCCATTCGACTATTTCAGTCAGTTTTCCTTCAATTTAAAATATATAACATTCAATATTCGATTTGAACGTACATTTCAATTTGCCAGGGCCACAAACTGATTCTAAAAATTCCGACAAAATAAACCTAGCTATGTTTTGACGATACGGTCCCAACAAAACTAGTTTCGTCGAATTCTGAGACCGTTTGAAAAATGGCCCATTTCTGGTCGATCCAATTTAACTCTAATTGACTAAAACACGTTTTCCTTTTCCACGCTCACATACTAGCTTCAAAAATTACGAGATTTGAAACCAAGCAATATATTGACATCCCGGATCCAACAAAAGTGGTTTCGTCGAATTCCGAGGTCGTTTGCAAAATGGTCATTTTCACGGGCTATATAAACTCCATAGCGACCTTTCAGAAAATTCATTTGGCTATAACTTTTGCTTCCCGCTATGAAACTTCGATTTTTTAGATTCGTTAGAAAGGTATTCACTAACAGATTTAAATATTTTTGGTTTCACTCAAATCCATTTTGTTTTGCACCCGGTACAGTCATTCGAAGTTTGAATTCAAATTTTGAAACTACCACGCCATTTCAGGCCTTGTTTATAATTCAAAGTAATTATATTTATTTTCAACTCCGATTCAAACTTACTTTTCATCATTATTATTTAAAATATTTATTTCAAATATTTATAATCCACTATTTTTGCCAATTTAAAAATTTTAAATTGGTTCAGATTTTCCGGGTCGTTACAATCTCACCCATTTAAAACTTTTCGTCCCCGAAAAGGAACAAAGTCGAAAGTGGTTTGATTAATCAACTCTACGTTCGATCTGGCTTCCATTCTCCAACTTTTCAGTTTCTGAGAATTTTCAAATTCTTCAAAAATTTGGCTAACACCCGGAATTTTCGAAAAATTTCATCATAACCTCCTTTGTACGGGGAGAGGTTTGGAAATTTATTGGGCTGTATTAGGTACCCAATAAATCCTATAAAGCATACACATATTTATAGTGATATAATCTGGTGTTTACAGGGGAGCGTGTATAGATAATAACTCCAGAGAATAAATTCTCATCACCTTGTCAAAGCCTGAGGGAGTGTGTATTTTTAATTGCTCCAAAGGATAAATCCTTGTCACCTCGTTCCGTGTGGGAAATAAATAATCCATGTGCCATATCTAATGACTAGAGAGACATGATTATTGCCAACTCCAGACCCGTGTGGGGTTTTCATTAATCTGGCAATTTATCGTTACAATTTTATTTGGTCATATCAGTCATCAGTTCAACCTGTAATATATAGTCATCACCATACAAGCCTCTCGCTTGTATGGTAAATCTTCCACCTCGTCACACAAGCTCCAAATGCTTATGTGGTTTATGATGAAGTATGCCTATCTTCAAGAAGTATGCCACGTAGTGTAGTTCAAAATTAATTGTTACTATCCTATGGCGACATTAATTATTATTTTTTCACATAGAATTACCAGCACTCCGCATCCAATGGCATTCACAGGAGTTGATATAATAATATTTCGCATCCAACTCATTAAGGTTTACCTATTTGCCGGGCACACAAATAAAATCTTTACTCAACAACTATCCAATTACCTGTTCAAACATATATAATGCACATGTATATATTTCTATCTATTTTTAAATCATTTCAATGTGTGCGTTAACCGAATCAATCCTACAATTCATTCTCTTATTAATTAAATTAACTATCGTTTCCATAATTTAATTAATCCAATTTACTATCACACAATGCAAACAACAAGCAATTTGTTTTTTAACTCTTCAAAAACATACTAATCAATTTCTATATTCTTTTAAAATCATTCAGACTATAGAATTAAAAGTGCACATCCATGGAAAGAAAATAACAACAGAGTAGAGAACTAATTGGTAATGCAAAGTATGGTAAATATACCTTGCACCGGAGTCAATCAGAGATATCTACTCGACACTTAGGATAAGATTTCTGAATGCTCTCCTCCGTTTCCCAAGTACAATCTCACGGATTCCCACTCCATTGCACTTTGACTAAGTGAACCTTCTTGTTCCTCAGCTCTTTGGTTTCTTTGCCGATGATCTTTAGCGGCTCTCTCCTCATAGCTAATTCTGGAGTAATATCAATATCCTGTTGAGCTGCTTCTTCCACGATCAAGTCTGGATCATGAACGTGCTTTCGAAGTTGAGATATGTGAAATACATCATGAACTCCAGGCAACCAATTAGGCAATTTAACTCTATAAGCGAGGGTTCCAATCCGTTCAAGAATAGGGAATGGACCAATAAATCTAGGCGCCAACTTTCTAGTTTTGCCAAATCGAATTACTCCCCTCATCAGAGAAACCTTTATATACACATAATCACCAACAGAAAAAGCCAAATCCCTTCTTCTAGAATCAGCATAGCTCTTCTATCGGCTTTGAGTGGCGAGTAATCGTTTCTTAACGAAATCGACTTTGTCGGCAGCCTCACGGATCATATCCGGTCCCAATACAAGTCTATTATCGGGTTCGACCCAACAAACAGGAGATCGGCACGGTCTACCATACAATGCTTCGAATGGTGACATTGTCAGGCTCGCCTGGTAGTTGTTGTTATATGAGAATTCAGTCAAATGTAAATGGTCTTCCCATGATCCACCGAAATCTAGAACACAAGCCTGCAATAGATCTTCTAAAATACGATTCACCCTCTCAATCTGACCATCTGTCTGAGGATGACAAGCGGTTCTCAAGTTCAGCTTCGTTCCCAGCTCTACTTGAAATGCCTCCCAGAATTTGCTAGTGAATATTGGATCTCTATCACTAACTATACTGAACGGCACTCCGTGTAGTCTAACAATTTCCTTGAAATATATCTGCGCCAGACCTTGAGAAGTTCTGTTTGATCTGACAGGTATGAAATGGGCGGTCTTCGTGAAGCGATCTACGATCGCCCAAATACTGTCATTCCCTTTTCTGGTTCTGGGAAAACCATCAATGAAGTCCATGGAAATATGTTCCCACTTCCAACCAGGAACGTCCAGCGGTTGCAACAGTCCAGCAAGTTTCTGTTGGTCGCTTTTGACTAGCTGGCAAGTAGGGCATCGGCTAACATATATTGGAACGTCTCTTTTCATAGCCTTCCACCAGAACGTTCGATTGAGATCGTTGTACATTTTGGCCACACTAGGATTGTAACGACCCAACTGTTTTCGGCCTCGAAAATCGACATAAATACCTTACCATATCTCATGTCGACCCTCCGAACACCGAGAACACCGGATTGTTAATGAAAGAAAATAGAGGGTGAGATAAGGGAGAAAGAAATATAAGAATAGAAGAAGAAGAACACAACACAGAGTCTCACATCGCAGCGGAACAAAATATAATATAGAAATAAACCTTTATTGAGAATTTTAAAACTTACAATCATCAGAGTATATCAACACACCTGGACAGTTATAATAATCTGCCCTCATACAACACAGCGGAATACACTAAATCTGTCTGGACTTCTCCCGCACGCCTTTCGTAGTGTTCGATAACCTGAACCTGCAAACCCGGGCTAACCCGAGCATTTACAAAATATCGGGTCAGTCTGGTGAACCAGAGTGAGATAAACTCGCACAGTATTAGGGTGAATCATCCAACATGATTTTAAAGTTTTAAATCTTTTCAAAGAAAAGGATAATCGTAAGACCGAATCCACACATAAACACGGACGGTTTTTACCTTACAATAACCCAAAACAGTTTTTGAAATCATAACTTGAGCTGATATTATGATAATGTCTAAATACAAATATAATAACAATCTAGAGGAACGCTTGCATCTCACGCTCCCCATATATAGTATATAACCAAAATCGCAGGCGCTTATTGGATATTGGATTCCAACTTGACAAGGTATGGGACCACCTTCCGCACGTGTATCTCTAGAGGCAAATACACTGGGTTCAACAAGAACGTCTTGCAACCCGGCCCTCACATGACCGACCACTCATTTCGCTTGAGTGTATCGAATGTATATCACCGACGGTTGGGATCAGCAACCGCCTGCCCGAAAAGGGACAGCATCGAACATAGATTAAAGAAGCAAATGGAATTTCTCTAGATAGGTGATCATACACCCTAATGGGAGCGACCCACATAGCCATGTTGCCTGCCCGATTTTTGTCCTCTCCCGGTTGATGAGGCTTGAAACTAGAATTCCTTTCCGAACATTTGGCACCATTCACTTTGAATGCCACATCGTCAGATCCTCTGGATATCACTAATTGACGTCCACAAAAATACTCTAGTTATTTGGCTAGAGAAAACCATTTCTCCGCCATCAACCATGGTACGTTTGAAGAAATCAACGTACGTAATTTCCTTTGGAAATACTCTGTCAGACACTCGTCCATACAAGTCACCCAGAAACAGGATGAACCGAAGGCACTCTCCTACTGCATCTCATATAGGAATCACCCCATGGATCAGTAACGAGAAGTCCTTACAACCCGTGGATCCCAATCACGACAGAATCAGAGTTTATCTCTGCTTGCAAGACAGAGAATCTTAATGGTTCTTCCATTTATGAAGATCCACGGTCTTCAATGCTCCATCTCGACCGTCTTCAAATATCTTCACGTATTTGTTGGTTGGAATGGGTTTCGAATATAAATTCGATCCCGGTCTTTCCATACCAACAAGCGTATTGGACAGATTTGATAGTCTGTGATTTAACTATCAAAATAAACAGTGTTTCAACCATGACACACCAATGAGTTTACTGGTTCAGTATTCAGCATCACATGGCCTTTAAATTGAACAAACTGATACACTTCTGTTTAATAAACTTCTACTCTTTTAATATTTAAAATACGATAATCAAATTCTTATCACTAACCTCTTTTACGATTTCCAACTAATATCATCTTCAGACAATCCTGATGTCGTTCAAGTTGGGGTATTTTAATTACCTCTCAGACCTTGATCAACAACGTTCATATCTTTCGATAAATATAAGTTGTAATCAACCCAACATTTTATTCCAGTCTCCTTTCAAATTCTATTCGACCATTTCCACTTTGGAAATCTTATTTCCATTTCCCTTTTTCTTAATTCCATTTCAAAATAACATTAATTTGGAATTAACGATATAAATCCTTATCGCCTCTTTACAAACCTTGTTTCAACTACATTCTGGTTTAGTCTAAACCCTTTTTCCATATCACTTTCTCCTTTTATCTTAATTCAAAAGTTAAAGTCAACATGATTTAAGCCATCGTATTCGCCTAAATTCCCTTGATACTTAGTTGTAAAACTTCGGGTTTTGAATATAAAATCCGTTCATAACTTCTTTCATTGTCCAACTATATTCCTTCCCGTCTTTGATTACTTTTCATGAAGTCAATTAACTTCCCAAAATTTCTATTACTCAGAATAATAACTCACTTTATCACTAGCTACTTTAAAAGTAGTAAATTCCTTTATTAACTAAATAAAATTGTAAATTCCTCGTTTAAACTTCGTTAAAAGAAACCAAATATCCTTTAAAACTGTTTGGTAAGATTAACTCAAAACAACTCCATATAATAGTCGATTCCAGTCAAAATAGTCGGTTTAGTCCACTTGAACCCCAGGTTACCTCTTTAACCCATTCTGATTCGTCCCCCCCTTAAATTAATTAGAAAATTAATTTAAATGATCTCATTAATTGTTTCTTACCAAACCATTATTCCAATTTTTAAGTCATTGGATTAATTTCTCTTCACTTGTAGGTCAATCTGATTAAATCAGAATTTCCTTACAAATAAATCAATTAAATAATAAAGGAAAGAAATGTCTAATTCCTTTTAAACAAACTCTATTTTAATATAATTTAATTCAAATTCTATATCCCGTTATAGAGTAAATTTGATAACTTCTTTTCTGATGGTAAATCGTCGTTTATAAACAATTTGATCTCTTAGGCCATATACTGCCGACAAATACCCCACCAATATCACCCATTGGTTCAAATTAAACAGATGTTGCAATTTTCAGCCAATAACCAGAAATCAAGTCAATCACATTAAACTGATCATAAATAACGACCATTTTACTCCAACCAAATAACATAACAATTCAAACAATTAATCACGTTTATAAATAAACGTGACCAACAGGGTGGATTACCTCCGTTGGATCCAATCGTTAAATAACGATTTGGAAATTCACTGAAATTAAACACAGTTTAATTTCATCAGTTAAATCAACAATCAATGGATATACTAGCAAACAGCCAACATCAGTAATCAGAGCACACAAAATAAAAACCCAATTTATATAAAATATAAATAGGGAAACTGAGTGAGTTTAACTCACCTTGAACTGATCCATTTATTCTGGACTGGTCTGGTTACAGTTAAACAGTCGTTTAACCTAACCGTGATCCTCACCATCTCCAGCTCCGTCTAGATTTGTTCCATAACATTCTTCTTGTTTCTACGATTGTAACACAAGTTGATTTGTTCGACTCTGCCCATATATGAATTGAACATAAACGATTTAAATTGAATTCGCTAAATCCTTAACTAGATTAATTAAATTAAATCCCATTTTATTAACTAATTACTCCATTATATATACCCTACCCTATTCTTAACTCCTTATTGTTTTAAACGGTTACTTTGTTTAGGGTTTATGTAATTTAAATAAAAAATCCTTAATTACTTCAATTAACAATTTTATTATATCAACAAATGATTAATAAGGTTTCGTAAATAATACCATTAACGATTAACAGTATAAAAAGGGTTTTAAATTTTATTAAACAGCTTTACTTTTGTTAAACACTTAAGTAAATTAGTTTAGAAAATTCTTTTAGAATTTAAACAAATCTTAGTGTATAATAAATAAAGTTGGGCCATACCGTGCTTGTTCAGCCCACTCGAATTTACCCAGGCCCGCCTCCCTTCTTATAACCCTACCCATCGGATCCCTCCTCATTCATTTCATTCCTCATTAGTTCGCCGCCACAAAAAAATTAGGGTAACGAAAACCCTAAAACTCCTCCTCCTTAATCGATCTGAGCACCGCAACCAATCGCCGTCCCACACCGCGTCGACAAACCCCTCGAGGCTTCCCTTCAGTTGCTCCGCCGCCTTCCCTTCCACTGATTCAACCCAGATCGAAGTCCCTCTCCCCAAAAGCTAAGTTTTCTGTTTCTCACTAAATTTCGGTTTTTGATTTCCTTTAGCCTCGAGTTTTTGTTCATATCGAACTGAATTGATTCCGTTTGTTGTTGAACTTACCGTGTATTTATACTAGAAGTATTTGCGGTGATCCATGAATTGTCATGTCCTAGTTGAACTTTACAGTGCCTAGTTCTAGGTGATTTGGTTCTGCCATGATCTTCGTGATGGCTTGCGTATGATGGTTTTGCGTGTGATGTTTAATAGGCAGTATAGGATCTGTGATAGATCAAACTGTTCATATTTAGATTAGGTACAACCATCTGTATTGTCTATTCGCAGAAAATATTGGTCGAATTGCCAGTGGTTTGTCATTATAATTTCTGAGATATTGAACTGTATTTATAAATCTTCTGTCCCCTTTAAACATACATGACAACCGCCCTGTGATGTATCCGTATGCATTCACTGTATTCATATACAATTGTTTGGTTTGCTTACCCTAGATGTGATGTTATAAGATATACACATATTTGTTTTCTCCTTTTCTTCTTTTTGCTGTGCCATCGATTTGTTCGTACTAGTTGTTGGATTTTGATATTTAACAAGGGAACAGTACAGATTTTACTTAGATTTCCATGTGCAAAAATCTTGCATAGATACAACCACACTGTTCTCCCTATAGTGTAGGCAAAGACTATAAATTATTCATTTGTATTGTATGGCCTGTTTGTACTGCATATTGTATTGTCACTTCATGTTGTATTTTCTGTTTCATACATTAAGCTATTGATTTTTTCCCTCTCTTCTTTCCTTTCAACTGGAAATATTTTTACCTAAACATCCTTTTGTAGCCGCTCATAGCCGTGTACCCTATTGATTTACTTGAGTTGCTAAATCAATGCTTCATACTTGTTACTGTTAATTCACTGTCTTTATTTTATTTTCTTCTTTACAGCTTGAAATCTATTTTCCTACTAGCTACTCATAGCTATTTCTTTTTTCTTCCAGGTTAATCACATGGTGATGAAGCATGATGCTAGGAGGAGATTTTGTTACAGATTTCCTTTTTGTTTTCATGTATGGAACAGTGGCCATACATGATATTATTATTTATTTATTTTTTCCTGCTGTTCGAACTTGTGCATTTAATGATGTATAATTTTTACTGTTTCTTTACTGTTCATATATTCTTTTATCAAAATTGCTTCTCTTTCCAATTTCAGATTTGTACTGTGAGGTTGTAGGTATAGCAGAATAGTTGTACATGAGTTTTACTAATTATATGAAAAAATATTCGGCTGTTCTTTCACTGTTTAAATGAGGACAATTTTGTACAGTTCTAAGGAGACATTTGCGCCAGTGATGTACTTGAATTCAAAAAGTGTTATCTTTGATTTTTCCCTAGTACAGATATGAATGTATGTTGTTCCTTTGCATTGAAAATATAATTAGTGTGTGTTGTTCATAACTTTAGGTTTTGTTTGAAATTTTAAATCTCATATTATGTCAATATAAATTAAAATTCAAGCATCTAAATTAAATGATACTAAATTAATACCGTCATATTTAGTAAAATAAACAGTTTTCAATTGCCATGACAAATTTGGACGTTCTAAAATATGTAATGAAAGTAGCCAATTTGATTTTGTATTCTAAGATTTTAATTCAAAATAATAACTTGATATTATCGAATATATATATACTATATAGATCTACATGGAAATCCTTGTTTAAATAAATAAAATAATTCGTGTAAATGGTCAGAAAATACGGGCCATTACATTCTTTCCCCCTTAAAATAATTTCGTCCTCGAAATTGCTATGATAAGAAAATGTGGTAAATCCTATAAATTTTAAAATATATCTAAATAACACTATATTTTTATTTTTATTTTTATTTTCCAAGGTTTCGGTTTATTTAATTCTTTATTAAACTATGGATGAATTATATTCAACCAATCTGACAAATGGTCAACGATAAATCAGCAACCAAGGCACATCAAATTCCATCAAATCAACTGAATCCATATTCAATATTACTATTTAGTTCAACATATTTGAATATCTGCCGATCACTATTCGATTGATTTTTATTTAATTATTGTTCATTAAATTTCTAAATTTAAATCAATTTTATTTAATTCCAACATTATTTCTTAATTTAAATATCAATATCATTATTAATTATTAATTCGATTTCACTTAACCCAGTTAAGCTCCAATTCAAATTTTTAACCAAATTTTGAATTCCATTCAAATTAATCAACACACAATATTTCAATAATTCCATAAAATTATTTCTTTTCTATACAAAAATATATTTCGGGTAAAATTATTTCATTTACCCCCTTACAAAATAATATTGTGTCCATTACCAGTTCAACGCTTTTCAACACTTGAACCGATTGAACAACCCAATACAAAACATTTGTATATAAAATTTACAAATACGTTCTCATATATATATACGCTCAAACTCAATCTAGGGTGTTACTAACCCCATCTCTATTGAGTTACGCCACAGAGCCAAGGTTATCACTAAACCAATAGCTCTGATACCACTGTAACGACCCAACTGTTTTCGGCCTCGAAAATCGACATAAATACCTTACCATATCTCATGTCGACCCTCCGAACACCGAGAACACCGGATTGTTAATGAAAGAAAATAGAGGGTGAGATAAGGGAGAAAGAAATATAAGAATAGAAGAAGAAGAACACAACACAGAGTCTCACATCGCAGCGGAACAAAATATAATATAGAAATAAACCTTTATTGAGAATTTTAAAACTTACAATCATCAGAGTATATCAACACACCTGGACAGTTATAATAATCTGCCCTCATACAACACAGCGGAATACACTAAATCTGTCTGGACTTCTCCCGCACGCCTTTCGTAGTGTTCGATAACCTGAACCTGCAAACCCGGGCTAACCCGAGCATTTACAAAATATCGGGTCAGTCTGGTGAACCAGAGTGAGATAAACTCGCACAGTATTAGGGTGAATCATCCAACATGATTTTAAAGTTTTAAATCTTTTCAAAGAAAAGGATAATCGTAAGACCGAATCCACACATAAACACGGACGGTTTTTACCTTACAATAACCCAAAACAGTTTTTGAAATCATAACTTGAGCTGATATTATGATAATGTCTAAATACAAATATAATAACAATCTAGAGGAACGCTTGCATCTCACGCTCCCCATATATAGTATATAACCAAAATCGCAGGCGCTTATTGGATATTGGATTCCAACTTGACAAGGTATGGGACCACCTTCCGCACGTGTATCTCTAGAGGCAAATACACTGGGTTCAACAAGAACGTCTTGCAACCCGGCCCTCACATGACCGACCACTCATTTCGCTTGAGTGTATCGAATGTATATCACCGACGGTTGGGATCAGCAACCGCCTGCCCGAAAAGGGACAGCATCGAACATAGATTAAAGAAGCAAATGGAATTTCTCTAGATAGGTGATCATACACCCTAATGGGAGCGACCCACATAACCATGCTGCCTGCCCGATTTTTGTCCTCTCCCGGTTGATGAGGCTTGAAACTAGAATTCCTTTCCGAACATTTGGCACCATTCACTTTGAATGCCACATCGTCAGATCCTCTGGATATCACTAATTGACGTCCACAAAAATACTCTAGTTATTTGGCTAGAGAAAACCATTTCTCCGCCATCAACCATGGTACGTTTGAAGAAATCAACGTACGTAATTTCCTTTGGAAATACTCTGTCAGACACTCGTCCATACAAGTCACCCAGGAACAGGATGAACCGAAGGCACTCTCCTACTGCATCTCATATAGGAATCACCCCATGGATCAGTAACGAGAAGTCCTTACAACCCGTGGATCCCAATCACGACAGAATCAGAGTTTATCTCTGCTTGCAAGACAGAGAATCTTAATGGTTCTTCCATTTATGAAGATCCACGGTCTTCAATGCTCCATCTCGACCGTCTTCAAATATCTTCACGTATTTGTTGGTTGGAATGGGTTTCGAATATAAATTCGATCCCGGTCTTTCCATACCAACAAGCGTATTGGACAGATTTGATAGTCTGTGATTTAACTATCAAAATAAACAGTGTTTCAACCATGACACACCAATGAGTTTACTGGTTCAGTATTCAGCATCACATGGCCTTTAAATTGAACAAACTGATACACTTCTGTTTAATAAACTTCTACTCTTTTAATATTTAAAATACGATAATCAAATTCTTATCACTAACCTCTTTTACGATTTCCAACTAATATCATCTTCAGACAATCCTGATGTCGTTCAAGTTGGGGTATTTTAATTACCTCTCAGACCTTGATCAACAACGTTCATATCTTTCGATAAATATAAGTTGTAATCAACCCAACATTTTATTCCAGTCTCCTTTCAAATTCTATTCGACCATTTCCACTTTGGAAATCTTATTTCCATTTCCCTTTTTCTTAATTCCATTTCAAAATAACATTAATTTGGAATTAACGATATAAATCCTTATCGCCTCTTTACAAACCTTGTTTCAACTACATTCTGGTTTAGTCTAAACCCTTTTTCCATATCACTTTCTCCTTTTATCTTAATTCAAAAGTTAAAGTCAACATGATTTAAGCCATCGTATTCGCCTAAATTCCCTTGATACTTAGTTGTAAAACTTCGGGTTTTGAATATAAAATCCGTTCATAACTTCTTTCATTGTCCAACTATATTCCTTCCCGTCTTTGATTACTTTTCATGAAGTCAATTAACTTCCCAAAATTTCTATTACTCAGAATAATAACTCACTTTATCACTAGCTACTTTAAAAGTAGTAAATTCCTTTATTAACTAAATAAAATTGTAAATTCCTCGTTTAAACTTCGTTAAAAGAAACCAAATATCCTTTAAAACTGTTTGGTAAGATTAACTCAAAACAACTCCATATAATAGTCGATTCCAGTCAAAATAGTCGGTTTAGTCCACTTGAACCCCAGGTTACCTCTTTAACCCATTCTGATTCGTCCCCCCCTTAAATTAATTAGAAAATTAATTTAAATGATCTCATTAATTGTTTCTTACCAAACCATTATTCCAATTTTTAAGTCATTGGATTAATTTCTCTTCACTTGTAGGTCAATCTGATTAAATCAGAATTTCCTTACAAATAAATCAATTAAATAATAAAGGAAAGAAATGTCTAATTCCTTTTAAACAAACTCTATTTTAATATAATTTAATTCAAATTCTATATCCCGTTATAGAGTAAATTTGATAACTTCTTTTCTGATGGTAAATCGTCGTTTATAAACAATTTGATCTCTTAGGCCATATACTGCCGACAAATACCCCACCAATATCACCCATTGGTTCAAATTAAACAGATGTTGCAATTTTCAGCCAATAACCAGAAATCAAGTCAATCACATTAAACTGATCATAAATAACGACCATTTTACTCCAACCAAATAACATAACAATTCAAACAATTAATCACGTTTATAAATAAACGTGACCAACAGGGTGGATTACCTCCGTTGGATCCAATCGTTAAATAACGATTTGGAAATTCACTGAAATTAAACACAGTTTAATTTCATCAATTAAATCAACAATCAATGGATATACTAGCAAACAGCCAACATCAGTAATCAGAGCACACAAAATAAAAACCCAATTTATATAAAATATAAATAGGGAAACTGAGTGAGTTTAACTCACCTTGAACTGATCCATTTATTCTGGACTGGTCTGGTTACAGTTAAACAGTCGTTTAACCTAACCGTGATCCTCACCATCTCCAGCTCCGTCTAGATTTGTTCCATAACATTCTTCTTGTTTCTACGATTGTAACACAAGTTGATTTGTTCGACTCTGCCCATATATGAATTGAACATAAACGATTTAAATTGAATTCGCTAAATCCTTAACTAGATTAATTAAATTAAATCCCATTTTGTTAACTAATTACTCCATTATATATACCCTACCCTATTCTTAACTCCTTATTGTTTTAAACGGTTACTTTGTTTAGGGTTTATGTAATTTAAATAAAAAATCCTTAATTACTTCAATTAACAATTTTATTATATCAACAAATGATTAATAAGGTTTCGTAAATAATACCATTAACGATTAACAGTATAAAAAGGGTTTTAAATTTTATTAAACAGCTTTACTTTTGTTAAACACTTAAGTAAATTAGTTTAGAAAATTCTTTTAGAATTTAAACAAATCTTAGTGTATAATAAATAAAGTTGGGCCATACCGTGCTTGTTCAGCCCACTCGAATTTACCCAGGCCCGCCTCCCTTCTTATAACCCTACCCATCGGATCCCTCCTCATTCATTTCATTCCTCATTAGTTCGCCGCCACAAAAAAATTAGGGTAACGAAAACCCTAAAACTCCTCCTCCTTAATCGATCTGAGCACCGCAACCAATCGCCGTCCCACACCGCGTCGACAAACCCCTCGAGGCTTCCCTTCAGTTGCTCCGCCGCCTTCCCTTCCACTGATTCAACCCAGATCGAAGTCCCTCTCCCCAAAAGCTAAGTTTTCTGTTTCTCACTAAATTTCGGTTTTTGATTTCCTTTAGCCTCGAGTTTTTGTTCATATCGAACTGAATTGATTCCGTTTGTTGTTGAACTTACCGTGTATTTATACTAGAAGTATTTGCGGTGATCCATGAATTGTCATGTCCTAGTTGAACTTTACAGTGCCTAGTTCTAGGTGATTTGGTTCTGCCATGATCTTCGTGATGGCTTGCGTATGATGGTTTTGCGTGTGATGTTTAATAGGCAGTATAGGATCTGTGATAGATCAAACTGTTCATATTTAGATTAGGTACAACCATCTGTATTGTCTATTCGCAGAAAATATTGGTCGAATTGCCAGTGGTTTGTCATTATAATTTCTGAGATATTGAACTGTATTTATAAATCTTCTGTCCCCTTTAAACATACATGACAACCGCCCTGTGATGTATCCGTATGCATTCACTGTATTCATATACAATTGTTTGGTTTGCTTACCCTAGATGTGATGTTATAAGATATACACATATTTGTTTTCTCCTTTTCTTCTTTTTGCTGTGCCATCGATTTGTTCGTACTAGTTGTTGGATTTTGATATTTAACAAGGGAACAGTACAGATTTTACTTAGATTTCCATGTGCAAAAATCTTGCATAGATACAACCACACTGTTCTCCCTATAGTGTAGGCAAAGACTATAAATTATTCATTTGTATTGTATGGCCTGTTTGTACTGCATATTGTATTGTCACTTCATGTTGTATTTTCTGTTTCATACATTAAGCTATTGATTTTTTCCCTCTCTTCTTTCCTTTCAACTGGAAATATTTTTACCTAAACATCCTTTTGTAGCCGCTCATAGCCGTGTACCCTATTGATTTACTTGAGTTGCTAAATCAATGCTTCATACTTGTTACTGTTAATTCACTGTCTTTATTTTATTTTCTTCTTTACAGCTTGAAATCTATTTTCCTACTAGCTACTCATAGCTATTTCTTTTTTCTTCCAGGTTAATCACATGGTGATGAAGCATGATGCTAGGAGGAGATTTTGTTACAGATTTCCTTTTTGTTTTCATGTATGGAACAGTGGCCATACATGATATTATTATTTATTTATTTTTTCCTGCTGTTCGAACTTGTGCATTTAATGATGTATAATTTTTACTGTTTCTTTACTGTTCATATATTCTTTTATCAAAATTGCTTCTCTTTCCAATTTCAGATTTGTACTGTGAGGTTGTAGGTATAGCAGAATAGTTGTACATGAGTTTTACTAATTATATGAAAAAATATTCGGCTGTTCTTTCACTGTTTAAATGAGGACAATTTTGTACAGTTCTAAGGAGACATTTGCGCCAGTGATGTACTTGAATTCAAAAAGTGTTATCTTTGATTTTTCCCTAGTACAGATATGAATGTATGTTGTTCCTTTGCATTGAAAATATAATTAGTGTGTGTTGTTCATAACTTTAGGTTTTGTTTGAAATTTTAAATCTCATATTATGTCAATATAAATTAAAATTCAAGCATCTAAATTAAATGATACTAAATTAATACCGTCATATTTAGTAAAATAAACAGTTTTCAATTGCCATGACAAATTTGGACGTTCTAAAATATGTAATGAAAGTAGCCAATTTGATTTTGTATTCTAAGATTTTAATTCAAAATAATAACTTGATATTATCGAATATATATATACTATATAGATCTACATGGAAATCCTTGTTTAAATAAATAAAATAATTCGTGTAAATGGTCAGAAAATACGGGCCATTACAAGGATGGATACTCAGCTTGGATTTGTGACACTCGTCTAACACTTCCCTTTTTAACTCTGGGATGTCGGGAACACAAATCCTTCCTTTCAATCTCAGGGTCCCATCGTCATCTATTTGAAAAAACGAGGGTTTGCCTTTCTGAATCCTTTTGATCATATCCTTAATAAAGTTATCATCCTTCTGAAGAATAGATATTTTGTCAATCAAGGAAGTCGTAAATATAAAGCTGGCGATCATTACATTCTTTCGGCTTAACGCATCGGCCACGACATTGGCTTTCCCTGGAGTGTATAGAATCTCAAAATCATATGCTGCAAGGAATTCTAGCCAACGTTGCTGCCTCAGATTCAAGTCTTTCTGAGTGAACAAATACTTCAATGACTGATGGTCTGTATACAGTTCGAATTTCTCACCCAGAAGATAGTGTCTCCAGATTTTCAAAGAGAATACGATAGCCAATAACTCTAGATCATGAGTTACATAGTTTTTCTCGTGTGGCTTCAGCTAGCGGCTAGCATACGCAATCACTTGACCTATTTGCATTAACACTGCTCCAAGGCCTTCTCTAGAGGCATCTGTCCAGACTTTTAAATCCTGATTGCCGTCGATAATGGTTAACACTGGAGCAGTCGTTAATCTTAACTTTAGCTCTTCAAAAGCCTCCTCACATTCTGTAGTCCATTTGAATTTTGAGTGCTTCTTTGTAAGCTTCGTTAAGTGACCAGATATCTTCGAAAAGTTTTTAACGAACTTCCAGTAATAACTAGCCAATCCAAGAAAACTGCGAACCTCTGTAGGAGTACTAGGCTACTTCCAGTTTTGAATAGCCATGATTTTACTTGGATCCACAGCGATTCCTTCTTTCGATACGACGTTGCCAAGAAATTTCACTTCATCTTACCAGAATATACATTTGGATAGTTTAGCTTTCAATACATGCCTTCTCAGAATTTCTAGAACCTATTCCAAATGCTTTTCATGTTCGGCTTTTAATTTAGAGAAGATTAGAATATCATCGATAAAAACCAGAACAAATTTATTCAGGACTCCTTTGAACACTCTATTCATCAAATCGACGAAGTAAGCTGGAGTGTTACATAAGCCGAACGACATTACTAACCACTCATAGAATAAGTCTGGACCTCTGAATGCTGTCATAGGAACACACTCTTCGGCAATTCGAAGTTGATGGAAGCCTGTAGCTAGGTCCATCCTTGAAAATACTTGTGCTCCATTCAGACAATCCAATAAATCATCGATTCGCGGCAATGGATATTTATTCGTTATTGTTTGCTTGTTCAAATCACGATAATCCACACATAGCCGTAGAGTACCGTCAGATTTTGGGACAAACACCACTGCTGCTCCCCAATCAGAGAAACTAGGCCTGATCAGACCCTTCCATACAAGCTGTCTTGTTTGATTGTCTAATTCCTCTTTCTCTTTCAAGGACATTCTTCGAATAGCGTGAACTACCGGCCTTGCATTCGGAATTAAAGCAATTTTGAAATCAATTTCTCTCTGCGGAGGTAAGCGAACAACTTCTTCGAACACATCCGCATAGTTCTTGACGACAAGAATGTCTTTGATGAGGTCAGGAATATTCTCTGTGACTTCAGGGATATTTTCTATTTGAACAGGAGAAACATCCAAAGCTGCCCAGAAGTCTTTTCTATTAGCATTCTGATCTTCACAGGGAATGGTTATATAATCACCTGATTTTATATTTGCCTTAACGACTCTGTCGGCGCATTTAACCTCAGCTTCATACTTGGTCAACCAGTCTAACCCCAAGATAAGATCAAACTCTGTAAAATTCATGACGACCGCGATGATAGGGAACCGATAACGAGAAAAAGAAACCGGCACTCCACAAACCCAACTGAGATCGATAGAACCCCCGACCGGATTTTGGACAGTCATTGGTTCTTTGAGCTTCTTCAAATTCAAATCTAGTTTCTTAACTGCATTCTTGGCAATGAAGCTTTGTGACACGCTTGTATCAAACAGTACTTTAACAGGAATATCTTTGACAGTTAGCGTGTCTTCTAAAACATCTGGCCTTTCCTGAGCAGACAAAGATGCAGGCACTTCTGCCACTTCATTTACATGTATTGTTTCAGGTTTTCTGAATAGCGGGCAGGCCTTTAGAAGATGACCTGTCTGATGACATCCACCACATTTTCTATTCTCTTGAAACTTCTCCTTGGATTTAGATCCACTCTTTATTTGCTTTTTCGAGGGTTTGCAATTCCTCTTAAAATTCCCTGGCTTATGGCAGTTGTTGCATATGGCAGTCGTTGCTGGTTCTTTTTCAGATCTGGCCCTTTTCTGATTTACTTTGGGCTTCCTACTCACCTCAGACACCGTACTGGTCTTAGGACGATCAGTTTCAGACTCGCCTTTATTACTAGAACTGACTTCCTCTTCGTCGCGCAACATACCTTTCTTATGGAGATCTTCATACTGATAAGCCATATAAATCATTTCTGAAAAAGGAAGCTTCACATTCCTCATTACACTATTCTGATATTTTCTTTGCAGGCCATGAATAAATCTCAGATTCTTCCTCTTTGGATCTTGAATCAGATGAGGAGCAAAGTGAGAAAGTTCGTTGAATTTCTTATGATATTCTGGAATGGTCATATCTCCTTGTATCAGATAAGAGAATTCTTCACATAATCGCTCCGTCACTTCAGGAGGAGTAAATATTTCTAGGAAAATCTCCTTGAATCTATCCGAGGTGATATCACCTTCTGGATTATCTTTGATGATTGTTTCCCACCAAATTAAACCTTCTTCTTTGAGCGGCCAAGATGCTAATAATCTTTTCTGCTCATCTCTCAACTGGATACGTTCAAAAATTCTTTCGATAGAACTCATCCAAGCTTGAGTCTGCATTATAGATTCATTGCCCGAGAACTGTGCTCCATTCAGATTTCAATATCTCTTTAATAGAGCCTCTAGATCGGGTTCTGCATTTCTTCTATTTTTGACACTCATTTTTCTAGTACTTCTGCAAATGGCAGATCAAGTGTCAGGTCACAGAAAAGGTATTTTAAAACATAGAAACATATACTTAAAATGTAAATGTGTCTATCGGGGTGTAATTTCATTCGGCTTTACTCATACTAGGATACTGTTGATCCTATCTGTACTGAGTTACCCGTCCTAGAACACTACTGGTTCTATTTCTGATGTGTTCGTTAATATGTTATATTCCAGCACTAAGCTTAACCAAAGCTCCGATACCACGTTGTGACAACCCCAAACCCCGTACTGACGGCGGCAAGGGTAATCTTTGGAATATAACACATAAACAGATAATGGCAGAACAGTATTAAATAAATACACCAGATAATGTACAATTAATACACTGGATAAACGTAAACATCAGAGTTACACAGTATACAGGATCATACTTAGTACAAATACAGTTCAGCTATACATAAATGTCTACAGCGGAAAACAAACAAAATATGTACAATAGGAGCTGAACAGAATAAAAAGAGATAAATGATTGAATCCATCTTCAGCTCCAGCTATCTAGAAAAGCCTGCTAAACCTGAACACAAGGCTGCCCGTGTAGAAAAAGGGGCACCCTAGTTTGAAAGTGAAACAAACTACGAGTCAGTCACGGGACTGGTACGAGAAATCTATTTAACACATTTAAAATATGGCTAATCACAAGACCACGCCACTTTCGTGGAACGGGTTTACTCCATCGGATTGCCAGTGCTTTAAAACAAATAATTCTTTTAAACATCGCAATGCTTTTTATAAAAATGAAGCCATTATAAGACTCAGTTCCCATCACACAATGCAACGCAAACCGAAGGATAGAGTTTTTACCTTATAATGGCCAAGATATGCTTGATACGAATAAAACAAAAGAATTTGATATTACTACTAGTGTTTATATGTTTCAAAAACAATTTCAAATCATAAGTATCAATCATAGACGGCATTAATGCCCCATACCACTATGTCGCCATATATAGGTATACAATCAAAACCGCACAGTCACGTATTTGGAAATGGGTTTTCCATCATGAACCAAGGCAAAAGATAGTCCTTACCGACTTCGAGACAATCCAGCCAATGTCTCAGGGTTAGAGCTCGAGTGACCCTTGGATCGCCAGGGCCGGTCCACCGATGTGGATTAAAATTCCTGAACACTACGTTTCCCCGCCCTATGGGGCGTAAATGAGCCAACAAATGACTCCATTGGACCCGGATCGTCTGATCTAACCGAGGCGCCTCACAATAGTAACAACCACATAAGTCAAACTCGTCAGGCCGTGTAAAACCACTGACGCCACTTCTAGCTAGAAGGAAACGCATGTCCTCCTTGAGGTCCTCTCCCGTTTCTGGTTCATACCGGGGTTTGAGGCTCGCGAATTCACGTTATACACAAAGCTACGCCACACAGGCGTTGCTTTGATCATCACCACAAGACTTTGCTTTTCAACAGAAGCCTTGATTATTGCATCTTAGCATGCCACACAGGCAATTCACATCATGCAACTGATGGCTATCAATCACACAGAATAAATTCCAATGTCAGACACACAATCCATTTACAAGTCCGTTCTGGGTCTGAACGAAACCGGAGGCACTATATACCTCGCAAACCGTTCGATCTCCACGTACGTCTGGACGATCACCACTCATTATCCATATTTTGGGATGCCTCCCAATCAGGACATCAGTTACCATCCAAACGAGGTGTAGGTCTCCGGTCTTCGATCACCGTCTTCATCTTCGATTTCTTATCGTCGATTCAGTTATTCAGAATGGGATATACCCAGTCGTTCTGAGCAACTCGCGTACATAATAAACAAGTGCAACACAAACACACATACACATCATTTCAATTCATTAGTCGCCAACCATAAATCAGTAAGAGAACGATTTCCCAAATATTAACCCAGAAGGCCGAAACCAACATCAGATCAAAACCCAGGAAACCATTCGACTTAGCCAACCTTCAGTTAGTTTCTAAACTTCACATCCATATTGTTTATAATATTTTATAATGATTTATCGCTATTTTTATTTATTTTAAAATAGCCAATTTATTCAAACGACGCTTCGGGCCATAACGCGGTCGTGGCGCTGTTTTTCTTCAGATTTGATTTACACATATCTGAAAATTTAACAATTGGATCTTCACAAAATTTACATTATTAGAAAGATCTTTTCAAAACGAATCCAAAGGTTCCAGTTTCGGGATAATCCGGCGGTCGGATCTCCCGGTATAATCGTTTGAAGTTTCGATTTCAAAATACGAACTGCAACGTCGTTATTCGATTTAATATAATTATATTTATATATATAAAAATATAATCGATTCTGGCGTTTTTTTTATTCAGATTTGAATTAAACAATCCAGACAATCCAACCGTTGGATTTTTCACAAAGTTGGTGTCGTTGGAAAGGTATTTCCAAAGCGAACCCAACAGTTTCGGTTTCGGGAAAATCTGATGGTCGGATCTCCCGCACTAATCGTTTGAAATCACGGTTTCAAAACACAAACTGCAGCTTTGTTATTTGATATATTTCAATTCTATATATATATATATATATATATATATCGATTCTTCGATTTCAAAACTATATTCTTTTCATACATTTGATAAAAATGATATTTTTATCCAACCGACAATTATTTCAACACTTCGCTATTTTCAACTTTTCGTGTATATAGAAAAAATGTGATTTTTATTGTAAAACAATTCATTTCAAAACACGATTATTTATATAGTTCATTTAGGTAATAAAAATATGATTTTTAGTATAAATCAATTTATTTCAAAACAAGATTATTTTATATAGTTCATATTGATGATAAAAGTAGGATTTTTATTATAAAACAATTTCTTTCGAAATACGAATACCATTCAACACATGAATTTCAATTCAACGAATGAATTTCGATTCAACACATGAAGGTTTTCTATAGTTTGTATATATAGTGTAAAAATGTGATTTTAATTGTTAAAACAATTTATTTAAAACACGAATGCCATTCAACACATGAATATGATTCAACGAATGAATTTCCATTCAACACATGAAGGTTTTCTATTCAACAGACGAATATAGTTTCAACACAGGAAAATAATTCTAACACATGAATATTATTCAAAATTTCGGAAACATAACGGCAGGGTAGTTAAAACCGGGACCGTCCCTAGTACGGCTCCTCGCTCTACCTTAAAGCCTCGCAGCTTTTGACAATGGAGATTCATGCATCTAGTTCGCACGCAGGCGGCATCTATATTTTTTTCATTTCCACAAACTAATCCTATGTGGTTTCAACCAAATAATTCTCAACCACAAATTGGTATTTTCCAACCACAATCAATCAATTTAAACCACAATCAATTCTAGTCAACCATTCGTAATCAACCAATTTTCACACCAATCACAACCAATAAATATCGTCCATGGTTTGTGGACGAGGGGCATACATATATATATATATATATATATATATATATAAGCATTTCACTTCTATTCAACACATATAATTTTTTTACAATGCATATATAACTTATATATCGAATGTACAACTTATACAACCCTTATACAAGAGGTGTACAATGCTTATATAACTAATACATCGACTATATAATTTATACATCGTCGTTTTCCATATCGTTTATAATTTAGAAATCTCACATTGGGTTCCACTCCACCAAAAATAGCAGAAGGCTCAGAAAAATATGCGGTCTCTTCTAAAATGTAGAAGGCGTCCACACGAGTCCACTGTCTCTTGTTTCACTGAATTTCGTCAACAAACGAAAAAGATATGATTTTTATAGTGAAATCAAAAACCGTAGCGCTTTAAACCGCTATTAAATAGTTTAAAATAAAAACAGTCGTATAGTTTCAAAACTTTTCAAAACTAGGTTTGTAGTTTTCGCGAAAACCGAGCAGCGTGGAGACGATCGGAGGGTACCATGGCCTAGAGCTACGAGAGGGCTTCCTGGCGATGGGGGTCTCGTGCAATTCGTCGGCGTCTCTGAGACACGGCGGCGCGAGAAAGATACGAACTTTGAGGGCTCGATTCAGGCGATACGGTGGATGAGGAGGTGTGAGGGTTGCTCGGATTTGAAGAGAGGAGGAAGGACTATCGATTGCAGGTGGTGGCGGAGGCTGGTTCGTCGTGGCGGCACCGGAAAATGGCCAGGAAATTTCGATCGCGTTTCTGTTGAGAGGAGAGAGGGAGCGGGGAGAGAGAGTGCTGAGTTGGACGAATGATTTTTTATTTATTTATATATTTTTAAATTTCGAAAATACCCTCTTTCACCCACGAACACCAATCCAAACCCAACAACTGTCGTCCCTAGCGTTTCACCACTATTCCGAACACAATGGGATATGTTTCGTAGGCCCATTCTACTATTTCAGTCAGTTTTCCTTCAATTTAAAATATATAACATTCAATATTCGATTTGAACGTACATTTCAATTTGCCAGGGCCACAAACTGATTCTAAAAATTCCGAAAAAATAAATCTAGCTATGTTTTGACGATACGGTCCCAACAAAACTAGTTTCGTCGAATTCTGAGACAGTTTGAAAAATGGCCCATTTCTGGTCGATCCAATTTAACTGTAATTGACCAAAACACGTTTTCCTTTGCCACACTCACATACTAGCTTCAAAAATTATGAAATTTGAAACCTAGCAATAATTTGACATCCCGGATCCAACAAAAGTGGTTTCGTCGAATTCCGAGGTCGTTTGCAAAATGGTCATTTTCACGGGTTATATAAACTCCATAGCGACCTTTCAGAAAATTCATTTGCCATAACTTTTGCTTCCCGTTATGAAACTTCGATTTTTCAGATTCATTAGAAAGGTATTCACTAACAGATTTAAATATTTTTGGTTTCACTCAAATCCGTTTTTTTTACACCTGGTACAATCAGTCGAAGTTTGAATTGAAATTTTGAAACTACCGCGCCATTCAGGCCTTGTTTATAATTCAAAGTAATTATATTTATTTTCAACTTCGATTCAAACTTACTTTTCATCATTATTATTTAAAATATTTATTTTAAATATTTAAAATCCAGTATTTTAGCCAATTTAAAAAATTTAAATTGGTTCAGATTTTCCGGGTCGTTACATATTCTTTTTAAATCTATTTATTTTATAAATAAATATTTTCTTTTTATAAAATCTTTTGATTTTATAAATATTTCCTTTTCAATATAACATTGAAAATTTTCTTTTTACTACCAGTATTCCTTATGGTATTTAACATACCATATAACAATGATCGGTATCATTCAACCATACAAAATCAACAACAGATTTCATATCACATCATGTAACACAATATATGAAAAACAGTAAAATAAATGTTGAGGAACCAAGTTGGGTCCCTCCGACCTGTTTCCCTGCATCAACAGATGTTAAACAATAATATTAACATCAATTTCATTTCACTATGAAATATTCTGCTAAACAGAATCAATATTTGATTAACGATTTATATTTATATCATTAACTACATTTTCAATCAACTGACTAGCAGTTTAACCAAACAGTCAACACACAACAAACAACCATTATTTATAAATTCTAAAAATACTTTAGGAAAATACAAATTGAGCAGAGTTAGTGAGATTTACTCACATTGGACGGTTATCGTTAAATAACGATAATTGGTCATTGATTTGATTCAGGCGTTTAATTCCACCATAAATCCAAACGAGCTCTAATTCACTCCTGGTCAGTTTCATTGTGAAGCGCTCGTCCCTACGATCCCAATGGATCTTGTTTCATTGCATTTCGTTCACGCATGAAATAGTTATCGAATTTACAAATTTTTAACTATTTAAATTAAATTTAAACTCAACTAAATTCGGGCTTAACCTTTAATCTATGGCCCACTTCAAATCCCAAAGCCTACTGACCTGTTTACCCCTTCTTCCTTTCTTCCCCGAACCAGAAAACATGCTCAAATATGATCTCAGACATTTTCGCATCCTTAAATCCGCCATACCACCTTCGTTCTTCAACAGGAACCCAAACCACTCACCTCCATCTCTTTCTCTTCGCGAGCCCTTCCCCTTCATCACTATACGGTTAAGCTCGAGCTCGGGCTCTCGAAGGGAAACACGCTGACAACACAGCAGCTCAACAAAAAGGATCGACATTTATATGCCTAGAAAGCCCCAATATTTTGCACGTAAGTGTTGAAAGCTTCGCGGAGCCCTAAAATGTACTTCGTTCTTCGCATTGATGCATGACTTGTCCCAAAACTGGAACCCAAACTCCACTAGCTAGTTTTCCAGTGAACGTACCCATAACCGAGCTCAACAAAAACCACAAGGGTGTGAAGCTCCTACCAAAAGGAGATGAACGAAATAGGTTTTAGGATTAATGACATTTTGTCTAATTTGATTTGATTTTTAAAAGAAGGGGCTCTCACGTTGATATGAGAATTTGGTGGCGGTGGATTTTTCTTTGACTGTAGGAAGAAAATGTGTTAGGTTTAGACGGTGTTGGTTACTTATAGGACGGTTTTAATATTTTTTAATTTTAATCAATCGCTGTGTATATTTATCATTTAAAAATTCCTATGATCAGCCATGATATCCAAAAATCACGAAAATGGACATGCAACAACAGTTCAACATTACATACCCAACGAAACTGGTTTCGACGAATTCTGACTGCGTTTGCTCACACAGCGTATTTTTAACCATCGAAATACTGACTGTTTTTCACATTTAAAATCCATACGGCCACATAGTGACCCCAAAAATCACGAAACTTGAAATCTAACAATAATTTAATATTGTGGATCCAACAAAATTAGTTTCGTCGAAAACGGAGGTCATTTGCAAAACTGACTATTTTTAAAGCTATAAACAACCCATTTAAATATATAAATATATTTAAAAACAAATAATTAAATATTTAAAAATAAATATTATCGTATATATTCACACTAGAATATCATACAGCTCCACTGGGATTTACAATTCGATATTTCAAGATTCCCAGTTGAATCGATATTCATTTATATTGAAAAAATCCTTTTATAATATAAATATATATTTATAAATTTCAAGGGAATTCCATAGCGACTTTTCTAAATTTTGTTTTGGACATAAATCAAAATCTACACGATGAAATCCTGATTTTTCTCTTTCATTAGAAAAATATACTTCACCAGCTCCTAACGTTTCTTGTTTCACAAAAATCCGATTTAAAACGAATCATGTACATTCGGTTGAAGTTCAAATCGCCAAATAGCGAACTACCGCGCCATTTCGAGCTCGATTATAACTATATTATAATTCTACATTCAAACTGCCGTTCAAATAATATATTCGTTATTCTAATTCAATTTCAAACTGAATTAAATATCAAATATAATCCAATTCACACCATTTTGTGAATTAAACTATTTCTGACTATTTCAGAAATTAAATATATTATTATATTATTTATTTTAATTAAATATTCAATATTATTTAATTTTGGTAATTTTAAATAACTAAACCATTATTTAAATAATTAAATAAATTATTTATATACCATAAAAATACGGGTCGTTACATTCTTCCCCCCTTAAAATAATTTCGTCCTCGAAATTGCTAAGTCAGATAATAAACCCTATTGACTAGTACAGATTTATTTGTTTACTTACTAACCATATTTTCAACTGAATCAATTTAATTTCAATTAAAATATTAGGTAATTCTTATCAACGATAATTTTCTAAAATCCTGAAAATTTTCTAACACTCTTAATTTTCAGAAAATTACGCCAGCACATCCTTTGTACCGGTCAATAGATCAAACTCCAACTCGCCTCTCTAGGCCTTCCCCAATCCAAAAGAAAACTAAACAGCCAAGTGACTTGCCAAATCGGCCCATAAATCACCAAATTCATAAAGATAGACGTGTACCTTTTTGTCGGGCATATCATTAAATCCTTGCACTTGCTTCTACTCAATACCTGTTGATCATATATCCATCTGTACCAATTGATTTCCAATCAATTTCAATCAATCAAATCTCAACACAACTATTCGCTTATATCCAAGCCAAATTCCATTTCAAGCCAAAGTTCATTTTTGATTCCAACTCCTAACTCATCAATCCAATAACATTTCAGATTCCCTATCTCACAATTCAAAATCTGATTTTACTTGATATTCTATATTCCAATTAAATTTCCAGTTAATTGGTTTCAATTCAATGCATATTTGCTTTCACAAATCCCTTTAAATTAGTTTTTAATTCATATAATTTTCCTAGGAATTTTTAAACAGCTTAGCTCTTTCAAAAATCGAATATCCCTTTTCAGGATTCAAAACAACCTCCTTTTTCTCAAAACAATTCAAAAACAATCTCTTTGGTAGTAATCCGTTACTTACAACTCGAAAATGAACACTGATGATGTGGCCAGCATCATCAAATTTATTTCCAGAAATCGAAATGAGTTCAATACTATATCACTTATCAATACCATATTTAAACACTTTCATTTTGAAATCTTTTTCAAAATATCATTCACGATACTTGTAAACAATTTAAAATCTCCCAGGATTTTAAAATTCTCATATATTTGATGCAAATTCATTTACAAGCAATTTTCCATATTTCAGGAACTTTAGTTCCAATTCTGATTTAGTTAATCTGCTTTTATATTATACGAACTTAAATTGGTTATTTATATAACTGTTTCCATTATAATCAACCAACACATCCAATATACTATAATAATTCGAATATAGATATTTTCTTTATATCGAAATATACTTTGGGTAAAATTATCTCATTTACCCTTTTTCAAAACATACTGTGTCGGTTTATCGTACTCAAGTGTTTAGAAACTCCTATCGATACGGTGGATCAAACTGATCCACCAAAATTCATTAACAACTCAACCAATAAATCTCCACAATATAAAATAATTTTATATCAAATCTACAATTACGTTAACTCGTATATTTACACTCAAACTCAATCTAGGATATTACTAACCCCATCTCTATTGAGTCACGCCACAGAGCCAAGGTAATCACTTAACCTTCAGCTCTGATACCACTGTAACGAACTGGGATTTTCGTGTGACGGCCCGCCTCGCACCAACCAACATTTACTCCAAAAGTGCGCTGTACACATGTCCAGTTAGCACAGGACGGGTCGTGAGAAGGAAAAGGAAGAAGGGAATGAACTAAACGAGGAACCTGTAGAATGTCTCACAGTGCATGGGATAAAATATAATAATAACATACTTGACATAAAACAGGCGAGACAGTGCATAAGCTGATAACTAATAATCAATATCAACATCAGAGCAGCGGAAATCCAAATACAGCTTATTACAACTTTCCAAATTTACTGTCTCTAACAAAAGAAAGCTAAAGTAGAAGATACACCACCAATGCCCAAGCAGTGATCTTCAACAATACAGGGAGAATATTATGTATATATTTTACGTGGAAGCCTCCTGCTCGTCTCCGGATCATCTACCCGTGCATCACCAGCTAACCTGTCTCTAGTCTGCTCGTGTGAGCACCCAGAGTAATAAGAGGAGACATAAAACTCTGGGTCAGACATAAAGCCTGGTATGAGCGATAAGCATCTAAACAGAGTAATAATAGGTATACTAAACCATACCTGAACCTGGACCTGCAACCAAAGAGTTAGTACCACATACCGTACAATGCTCTAAGGTGCCATAATGAATAGTGTAAGAATACGTGGGTGGGGTGTGTATGTCAAACAATCAAGCATAACAACCATCCTCACGTCTCTCACTCAGTGCGTAAAGTATACGATATCTACCACTTTGGAACACTAGACAAAATGAGGTAACGACGAATCCCGACTTGTAGAAACCCCGCTGTGACCAAGCCAAACACTTGGAGTCATGACCAAACATTTCAATGACCCACTTCATTGGTCGTAGCCCTTGGTTCTACCGATGCCATAATGGCCCTGAATCCGCCTTCGTACCTCCTACCATAGTGGTCCAAAGCTATAGACGTCGATAACTCCTTGGCACGCGCCCCGCAGCAAAGCCCAACCATGAAGCGAACTCATTGATTCCCATCTAAATCTTGAGCTCTAACTTCTCATCTGGACTTCCTTTGCATCTCGGGTTTTGATCGAATTGGAGTGGGTCTTCAGAAAAGTTGACGTGCAGTAACAGTCCTAGAACTCGGTTCGGTTCGGTAGCGTCGGTTCGGGTCGGTCCTCCATCCTTGTCATTTTCCATTCGATTCGGGTCGGGTGCTTCACTCCGGGTCGGGTCGGTGTCCTCCTCCGGGTCGGGTCGGGGTGCTGTCCTCCTCCAGCTCATGCTCCTTCTCCAATCAGCTCCCTCGTTTCCATCTACTCCGATCCGATCCAATCACTTCGCCTTACTCTAGTCGTAGCCTTCCATTCTTGAGCCGATCCGATCTGGCTTCCATTACCCTTCCGATCCGATCCCCTTGTCCACTCCAACTCTAAGGAAACGGCCTTCCTTTTTGCCAAGTCTTCTATGTGACAAGTCCCAATCTAGTTCGGATTCCCTTGGTCAGTTCACTAGCCCGATCCGACCCCTGCTCCGATCCGAACCAGTTCGGGACCTGCACATTTCTGCAACCTTCCAGCGAGCTTTCTACGCCATTCGACGACGTTTTCGACCAATTTACTATTCTAATCAATCATAAAACATACCATAGAGTCATAGCAACATGTAATAGCAACCACAAACAGCAAACAACAATTCAAATGAATCAAAAGGGATCAAAAGTGACTAAAACTTCATATTTTCCCATAGTCCCTCTTAATCATGTTTAAGTACATACTTAGTAAAACTTAACCAAATCGTCTAAATTTTATAACAGAGGCATGAAATATTATTTAAGAATTTCTAAACATTTTTCCAGAATTTATTAGTGTATAAATTCGCTAATCTTCACTAATTACCCTTAATTAACTGTAATTAGTGTCAAAACGATGCTATCACTCACCTTGGCCACAACTAAAACCCCAAAACTGAAATATTCTCTGATTTGGCGCTGTTCCCAATCTTACACAGCAGCTCTACCTCGGTTCTCGTGCTAATACTCCTTGATTTGATGTTTGCTAAGCCTAATCTTCAATTAGAAAGTGATTTTTGGGTGTTTTAGAGAGATTTAGAGAGTGGAGGCCATGGCTAGGTCAAGAGGAATGAAAGTGGCGGCTGGAAAATGTCTAAAGAAATGTTTTCTAACCCTAATCAGCCCCTATATACCCCTAAACCCGAAATTCCCCTTGGGCCTAGCTGCTAATTACCCGCTTAAGCCCAATTAAGCTGTTTTTCACCATCTGAAACTTGTTTCAGCCATATCTCCCAAACGGTGAGTCCGTTTGGCTAATGTGACCACTCTATGGAAAGAGAAACCATCATCCGGAGCCAATGGAAGTGGTTTCAGGTCAAAATTCCTTTCCAGTCAAAAGTTAAGGCCAAAACAGTGATAACTAGGGGTAAAATGGTCATTTAAAAATCGGGAAAAATCATGAACATGGGAAATGACCACAATAGTCGTCCCCCAAAGTTACATGACCATACGACTTCGTATGTGAAAGAAATAAATATTCTATGATCCTATGATGCGTAGAATACAGGTCGTTACACTCTCCCCCCCTTAAGAAATTTCGTCCCCGAAATTCCTTAACACAAAACATACAAGGGATCCCGCATGCCTAACAATCATATACACCAATCAAATATGCAAAACAAGCAAACAAGCCTATCCTAGCATGCGGAAAACTAAATCGAAGTCAAAATCTTACCAGGCAAAGAGTTCTGGATACTTCTTCCTTATGTCCTCCTCTGTTTCCCAAGTACAATCATTCTCGTCCTCGCTCCACTGTACCTTGACTAGCTTCACCGCCTTCCTTCGAAGTTGCTTCATGTCGTGTGCGACAATACGGGCCGGCTTACGGTTCCCAACCGCCTCGGGTTCTACTTCGAAGTCCTCTAACTGATCAGGTGAAATAGTCATATTTGAGTCGTGAACGAACTTCCTTAGTTGGGAAACATGAAATACGTCGTGAACTCCCGCCATCTTCCCCGATAAGTCAATTCTGTATGCCAAATTCCCGACTAGCTCAAGAACAGGGAATGGGCCAGCAAATCTTGGTGCCAACTTGCCTCTCCTGCCAAATCGTATTACGCTCTTCAACGGAGAAATCTTGACAAACACCAAGTCGCCAACGGAGAATTTTAGGTCTCTTCTCCTCTTATCAGCATAACTCTTCTGCCTATCTTGGGCAGCCTTCATTCGTTGTTGAATGATCTTAATCTTATCTGAAGTTTCCCTCACCACATCTGGTCTAAGCATAAACTTCTCGCCAGTCTCTATCCAACATGATGGTGAGTTGCACGGTCTTCCGTACAAAGCTTCATATGGAGCCATACCGATACTGGATTGGTAGCTATTATTATATGCAAACTCTACTAGGTGCAAATGGTCATCCCTTGATCCACCAAAATCCAATATACATGCTCTCAAGAGATCTTCCAAAATACGGTTCACCCTCTCCGTCTGACCGTCGGTCTGAGGATGATATGCAGTACTGAGATGTAACTCTGACCCTAGAGCCTCTTGTAAGCTCTTCCAAAACCCACTAGTGAACAACGGGTCTCGGTCGCTCACAATGCTTTTAGGTACTCCATGAAATCTCACTACCCACTTCATATACAATTCTGCTAACTTAGCTGCCGTTCTGGTTGATTTGACTGGTATAAACCTTGCGCTTTTAGTCAATCGATCCACAATCACCCAAATGCTATCATGTCCCGATCTAGTCCTTGGTAAACCATCGATGAAATCCATCGAGACTTGCTCCCATTTCCATTCGGGAATCTCTAAGGGCTGTAACAACCCACTAGGCTTCTTTTGCTCGGCTTTAACTAGCTGGCAATTCATGCACTTGGATATAAACTTCCCAACGTCTCTTTTCATCCCTTTCCAGTAGTAAGTCTGCTTCATATCTCGATACATCTTGTTACCACCGGGGTGTATAGTCAGCTTTGAGTGATGACATTCTCTAAGCACTTCATCCCTCAATCTATTTACATTGGGTACAACAAGCTTTCCATTCTTTCTAAGCCATCTATCTCGATCAAGCCCATACTTTTTCATCTCCTCATCGATACCCATCTCTAACTTGGAGATGATTTCCGATAGGTTAGGATCGTCCCTCTGACTAGAGCCGATCCGCTCAATCAAAGTGGGTCTGATCGTCAAACTTGCTAACATTTCTGGATCCAATTTGCACTTTGGTCTGAAATCAAACCCCGCGATAAACTCCAGTTGCTTCCATTCAAGGAACATAGCCCCTAAGCTGACATGTCTTCTACTCAATGCATCAGCCACCGCATTGCCCTTTCCTGGTGTGTATGCGATGTCAAAATCATAGGAAGCTAAGAACTCTAACCATCTCTGCTGACGGAGATTCAGATCTTTCTGAGAGAAGAGATACTTTAACGACTTATGATCTGTAAATAGCTCAAATCTTTCTCCCAAGAGATAGTGTCTCCACATCTTTAACGCGAACACGATTGCTGCCAACTCTAAATCATGGGTAGGGTATCTTCTCTCGTGCGGTTTCAATTGCCGACTTGCGTAAGCTACAACCCTACCGCCTTGCATCAATACAGCACCCAGTCCGGTACCACAGGCATCCGTGTATACCGTCATCTCTTCATCCCCCTTAGGAATGACTAACACTGGTGCGCTTGTCAACTTGTCCTTGAGACTCTTGAATGCATTCTCGCACCTTTCATCCCAGACAAAAGCTTGATTCTTCTTGGTCAATTGGGTCAATGGTGCTGCTAACTTGGAGAAACCTTGGATAAACTTACGATAATATCCCGCTAACCCCAAGAAACTTCTTACATCTGTTGCATTCTTGGGCGTAGGCCAATCCTGTACCGTAGCCACCTTTGCCGGGTCCACGGCAATACCATTCTCTGATACAACATGGCCCAAGAACCTCACTTCCCTCTTCCAGAAGTGACACTTCGAAAACTTTGCTTTCAATTGATGTTTTCTCAACACCTCCATCACTATTCTTAAATGTCCCTTGTGTTCTTCCTCTATCCTTGAGTAGACCAAAATATCATCAACGAACACAAGGACAAACTTATTCAACTGATCTCTGAATACCCTATTCATAAGATCCACAAAATATGCTGGGGCATTGGTCAGCCCGAATGGCATGACCAACCACTCATAAAATCCAGACGGCGTTCGAAATGTCGTTTTAGCTATACTCTCAGCTTCCACTCTAAGCTGATGAAAACCTGTCGCGAGATCCAACTGAGAAAATACTCTCGCGCCACTCAACTGATCGAACAAATCATCTATCCGCGGTAGAGGATACTTGTTCTTCCTCGTCACTTTATTGAACTCGCGGTAGTCTACACACAAACGAAGGGAACCATCCGCCTTGGTAGCAAACACAACTGGTGCTCCCCATTCAGAAACACTCCTTCTGATAAATCCCTTCTTCAAAAGATCGCTGACTTGCACCTCGAGCTCTCGCTGCTCTCTTGGTGCCATACGACGAAGTGGCATCACTATAGGCCTGGCATCTTTTACCAAATCAATACGGAACTCAATCTCTCGGTGTGGTGGAAGTCCGGTCACTTCTTCGAAAACATCCGGATACTGGCTAACCACGGGCAAACCTGACAACTCACTATGCGGAATATCGAGGGAGTTTAGAAAACTAGCCAATACCCCCTTACTGGGTAGACCACCAAACACTATCCTCCGCCCATCATCCGCTCTAGCTGTCACCAACAAGCCCTCACAGTCTACCACCACCCCATACCTTCGGAGCCAATCTACTCCCAAAATAATGCCAAACCCAGTAAAGCCCAAAACAAAGCAATCACAAACAAACATGCATCCATGACTCGATAAGACCACATTACGACAAATCATGCTAAGTCTAGTCGAACCACCAATCGGGTTCGTCACTACTAAAGGTCTATCGACAATCTCGGGCTCCAATCCCAACCTATCTACCAGGTCACTAGATATGAAAGAACTGGAAGCTCCGGTATCAAACAAAACTCTAACAGGAACATCATAAACAGAAAGCATACCTTGAATGACGACATTCTTTCCCTTCTCCGCCGCTGTTGGGGCATTCGACGAAGAAGGAATAGCATTAAGAGCGTAGGCTTTCACCATTTGCTTTTCCTTAGGGGGCTGTGGACACTTGTCCTTGTGATGTCCCATTTGGCCACAGTTGAAGCACTTCCTATCCGCTGGCTTGGCCCGACAATTACTAGCATAATGGCCCTTCTTACCACAGCTGAAGCACTCCACATCTTGTTTATTCTTTTTCTTCTGGCCATCCTTAGCTTGGTTCTGCTTTCTCTTATTCTGGGAACCACCCTTGCCTCCACCACTTGCTTGTGGTTTTGGCTCTTCTGCAGATGCAACCTCAGTCTTCGACTTAGGGTAGAGACTTTCTGATCTTAATGCTTTCCCCACAATCAACTCAAACGTCTCATCGATGTGGTTAATAAGCTTTTCCCCTAAGTACTGATCCAAACCAGTTATGAATTTCTCATTCTTCTTCTCGGCAGTATCAATAAGAGATAACCCATACTTCGACAAAGTGTCGAATTCAGCAATGTACTCCGAGACAGCTCTGCCATTCTGCTTGAGCTCCAAGAATTTCTTAAACAGCATTGACTTCTGAGCAGCCGGAATGAACTTCTCACTAAAACGAGACTTAAACTGTTCCCAAGTAATCTGCTCTTCGGGAGTAGCTGCCTTTATAGCATTCCACCAATTCATTGCCCGCCCTTGCAGCTGACGGGACGCTAGCTTTCTTTTCATCGCATCCTCGATACCCAAATCCTCGAAGATACGTTCGCAACTATCCAACCAATCTTGAACGTCCGTGGCCGACTCCATTTCGTGAAACGGCTTCCCACCAAGACTAGTATAATCCTTATTCAGCTTGGCGAAGTCGACTCTTGGCGCCTGCACTATTGGACCACCACCATTTCCACCATTGGGAGCTGCCCTCTGCACATCTCTAAGCATCTCTCTCATGAGGTCAGTAAACATCGTCCTCATGTCAGCAGCATTCCCATTATTGGCTCCCCTACCGGTACCTCTAACATATCGGCTCATCGTCAATCTGAAAAAGGAAATGATTAACGACTCCATAGTGGTGCTAGTGCAGTACGACTTCATCCTTACACTACTAATAGTATATATATATATAGCCTTTAAAAACCAAAGTAATCACAAATACGCTCTCTTGTATACGTATATTATCTCTCCCTGATAACTTCCCTAGGTTAACTACGCAACCTAGAGCTCTGATACCAAGTGTGACGGCCCGCCCCGCACCAACCAACATTTACTCCAAAAGTGCGATGTACACATGTCCAGTTAGCACAGGACGGGTCGTGAGAAGGAAAAGGAAGAAGGGAATGAACTAAACGAGGAACCTGTAGAATGTCTCATAGCGCATGGGATAAAATATAATAATAACATACTTGACATAAAACAGGCGAGACAGTGCATAAGCTGATAACTAATAATCAATGTCAACATCAGAGCAGCGGAAATCCAAATACAGCTTATTACAACTTTCCAAATTTACTGTCTCTAACAAAAGAAAGGTAAAGTAGAAGATACACCACCAATGCCCAAGCAGTGATCTTCAACAATACAGGGAGAATATTATGTATATATTTTACGTGGAAGCCTCCTGCTCGTCTCCGGATCATCTACCCGTGCATCACCAGCTAACCTGTCTCTAGTCTGCTCGTGTGAGCACCCAGAGTAATAAGAGGAGACATAAAACTCTGGGTCAGACATAAAGCCTGGTATGAGCGATAAGCATCTAAACAGAGTAATAACAGGTATACTAAACCATACCTGAACCTGGACCTGCAACCAAAGAGTAAGTACCACATACCGTACAATGCTCTAAGGTGCCATAATGAATAGTGTAAGAATACGGGGGTGGGGTGTGTATGTCAAACAATCAAGCATAGCAACCATCCTCACGTCTCTCACTCAGTGCGTAAAGTATACGATATCTACCACTTTGGAACACTAGACAAAATGAGGTAACGACGAATCCCGACTTGTAGAAACCCCGCTGTGACCAAGCCAAACACTTGGAGTCATGACCAAACATTTCAATGACCCACTTCATTGGTCGTAGCCCTTGGTTCTACCGATGCCATAATGGCCCTGAATCCGCCTTCGTACCTCCTACCATAGTGGTCCAAAGCTATAGACGTCGATAACTCCTTGGCACGCGCCCCGCAGCAAAGCCCAACCATGAAGCGAACTCATTGATTCCCATCTAAATCTTGAGCTCTAACTTCTCATCTGGACTTCCTTTGCATCTCGGGTTTTGATCGAATTGGAGTGGGTCTTCAGAAAAGTTGACGTGCAGTAACAGTCCTAGAACTCGGTTCGGTTCGGTAGCGTCGGTTCGGGTCGGTCCTCCATCCTTGTCATCTTCCATTCGATTCGGGTCGGGTGCTTCACTCCAGGTCGGGTCGGTGTCCTCCTCCGGGTCGGGTCGGGGTGCTGTCCTCCTCCAGCTCATGCTCCTTCTCCAATCAGCTCCCTCGTTTCCATCTACTCCGATCCGATCCGATCACTTCGCCTTACTCTAGTCGTAGCCTTCCATTCTTGAGCCGATCCGATCTGGCTTCCATTACCCTTCCGATCCGATCCCCTTGTCCACTCCAACTCTAAGGAAACGGCCTTCCTTTTTGCCAAGTCTTCTATGTGACAAGTCCCAATCCAGTTCGGATTCCCTTGGTCAGTTCACTAGCCCGATCCGACCCCTGCTCCGATCCGAACCGGTTCGGGACCTGCACATTTCTGCAACCTTCCAGCGAGCTTTCTATGCCATTCGATGACGTTTTCGACCAATTTACTATTCTAATCAATCATAAAACATACCATAGAGTCATAGCAACATGTAATAGCAACCACAAACAGCAAACAACAATTCAAATGAATCAAAAGGGATCAAAAGTGACTAAAACTTCACATTTTCCCATAGTCCCTCTTAATCATGTTTAAGTACATACTTAGTAAAACTTAACCAAATCGTCTAAATTTTATAACAGAGGCATGAAATATTATTTAAGAATTTCTAAACATTTTTCCAGAATTTATTAGTGTATAAATTCGCTAATCTTCACTAATTACCCTTAATTAACTGTAATTAGTGTCAAAACGATGCTATCACTCACCTTGGCCACAACTAAAACCCCAAAACTGAAATATTCTCTGATTTGGCGCTGTTCCCAATCTTACACAGCAGCTCTACCTCGGTTCTCGTGCTAATACTCCTTGATTTGATGTTTGCTAAGCCTAATCTTCAATTAGAAAGTGATTTTTGGGTGTTTTAGAGAGTGGATGCCATGGCTAGGTCAAGAGGAATGAAAGTGGCGGCTGGAAAATGTCTAAAGAAATGTTTTCTAACCCTAATCAGCCCCTATATACCCCTAAACCCGAAATTCCCCTTGGGCCTAGCTGCTAATCACCCGCTTAAGCCCAATTAAGCTGTTTTTCACCATCTGAAACTTGTTTCAGCCATATCTCCCAAACGGTGAGTCCGTTTGGCTAATGTGACCACTCTATGGAAAGAGAAACCATCATCCGGAGCCAATGGAAGTGGTTTCAGGTCAAAATTCCTTTCCAATCAAAAGTTATGGCCAAAACAGTGATAACTAGGGGTAAAATGGTCATTTAAAAATCGGGAAAAATCATGAACATGGGAAATGACCCCAATAGTCGTCCCCCAAAGTGACATGACCATACGACTTCGTATGTGAAAGAAATAAATATTCTACGATCCTATGATGCGTAGAATACGGGTCGTTACATTTCGACTCCGAAAATCAACACAAAACTACCATGTTGACTATTCAGACATCGGAAATTCATGATCATTAATAGAAATAAGTTAGAGGGTGAGAATAGATAAGATAGAAAATTAGAATAGAAGAAGAAGAACAACGACAAAATCAGAGTAAACACGAATCTCACAGCGGAACGAATAAAATATAGTATATAACATAACTTTGCAAATAAACAGTATGTAAATACAATAACCTTTTCAGAGTACAACACTTACATACAGCGGAAATATCAGTAACTATATAATCCTGAAGCCTCCTGCTTCAAGCTCCTCCAAGTATATCTGTAAAGATCTGAACTACTTGACTGCCCATACAAATTTGGGCACCCAAGAGTTTAGGGAAAACAAAACAAAATAAACTCTGGGTCAGTCATGGGACTGGTGTGAGTAAACACAAATCATTTGGTTTAACTTTTCAAAATCCTTTTCAAAAGAAAAGGTAATCGTAAGACCAATCCACACATAAACATGGATGGTTTTTACCTTACGATAACCAAAACACTTTTGGAGATCAATACTTCTCTGATATTATAACAATGTCTAATCACAAGTAATTAACAATCTAGCAGAACGCTTTCATCTCGCGTTCCACATATATAGTATACAAACAAAAATGTGGGCGCTTATTGGAGATTGGATTCCAACTATGACAAGGTATGGGACCACCTGTCGATAGTGTATCTCTAGAGGCGAATACACTGGGTTCAATAAGAACATCTTGCAACCCGGCCTACACATGACCGACCACTCATTTCGCTTAAGTGTATCGAATGTATATCACCAACGGTTGGGAGCTACCCACCGTTTCCCAAAAAGGGACTGCATCGATAATAGATAAAAGAATGAAATGGATTTTCTCTAGATAGGTGATATACACCCTAATGGGAGCGACCCACTTGGCCATGCTGCCTGCCCGATTTCTGTCTTTCCCGATTGATGAAGCTTGAGGTCATAACGTATCATTTAAAACACCTGACCACCATTCACTTTGAATGCCACATCATCATACCCGTCAAATCACAAATTGATTTCCTCAAAAATAACACGGGTATAAAGCTAAGAGAAACAAATTCCTCCGCCACCAAACGTAAGTACGTTTGAAGAGATCAACTTACGCGATCTATTAGATGTACTTTGTCAGACATTCGTCCATTTACGTTGCCCTGGGACTGGACAAACCGAAGGCACTATCATGTAAACAGGACAGCCCTTGCATAACTCCGTCTTCACTTATTTCCATCATATTTGATCGCAACACTAACGTCCATACAAAGTGGTTTTCAGATAATGAATTTGATCCCGGTCTCTACGTATTGACGATGGAAAAATGGTCAAAAACTTCGATAGTCGGTGATTTAACTATCAAAGAAAACAGGTGTGTAAACAACGATATTATTTCCAAATGGAAATTCTATCGATCAATCATCAATCAACACTTATTCTTTTAATTAAATTAATCATTTATTTATTCATTTCCTATTTCTATATACTCGTAAATTCTTATTTTCTAAATTTAGAAAATATACGTCATCAATCATTGGAAAACATTTCCATCTCTGTTTCACGTATCACTGTCATTCCAGTATTCTTTCTCATCAACTTTTCATTTTCTATGATTAGAAAGTATCTCTGATTATATTTGGAAAAATGTTTCCAAAATTTATTCATTTGATTTAAACAGATATTTAAATAAAACATCACTAAGCCAATTTAAACCATTACACTCATTAACTAAATTCACTTAATCAACCTTCACTATCGAACCTTAACCATTCCTTAGTTAAAAACGAAGTCAATCAAGTTAAGGTATAACTACCTCTCAGACCTTAACTGAACAACATTTCTAACTTCGAAATAGACAAGGTTCACCTTTCAAATCTTTAACAAACTTCCTTACGTAACTCTCGGATTATATTTACGAATCCACTTCTTTTACCAAAATCACTTGATTATAACATAGTGATATAATCTCATACTTTCGAAATATAATAACTTAAATATAACTTTTCTTTCTAAATTTGAATAAATAAACAACAACTAACTTATTATTAAATTAATAAAACTTGATTTGAAACGGGAAGTAAATATTACTTTCCTTAATTCAATATAATCGATTTTGACGTATAGCTCTCTTTCGAAAAATCTCTATTCGATAACTCCTTTTCTAATAAACTATATTCGTTAACTCTTTCTTCGAATAACTATATCCGATAATCTCTCTTCGAATTATTTACATTTGATTAATTCTCTTCGAATGATTTACATTCAATTAATTCTCTTTGAATAATTCACATTCGATTAATCTCTTTTCGAATAAACTATATTCGATTAACTCCCTTAATTCTATTTGAATAAACTATTTCGAATAACTCCTTTGGATTAACTCATTTGGATTAACTCGGTTTGATTAACTCATCTTAACTAACTCAACTCGATTAACTCAACTTGATTAACTTACTTGGTTAACTTAACTTATTTAACTTACTTGATTAACTCAACTTATTTAACTTACTTGATTAACTCAACTTATTTAACTCCTATCTAATAACTAATATTCGATTAGTTTATATTTTAATAACTATGTCTGTTTTAACTTTATTTCGAATGGCTAATATTCAATTTAACTCCATTCGCTTGACTCTAGATCGCAGCGATCACAATGGTTACGCATGATTCCCTCAAGAAACATCTGACCGTCGTAGGCTATCTGCAGCCCCGCGAATTATGCTAGCAGTCGTACGAAATGGCAACACATCCTCAATAACTATGTTTGACTAACTCTCTCTCAAATAACTATTAGGATCAACTCTAATTGAATAAATAATATTCAATAGATCCTAATTCGATTAACTATGTTCAGTTAACTCTAATTCGATCTCTAGTCGATTTACTCTAATTGATTAACTCTAACTGATTAACTCTACGTCCCTATTCAGTTTCAATTGTCGATGTTGAAATAGATCCTTACTTCTCTATATAAGCCTCGACTTATATATTCTATTTCAATGATAAACATTTTATTTAATTTATAAAATATTATTTATAAATTTATCTTCTCAATCTATCTATTAGAATATATTCTATTTAAAATCTTTGCTTTAAACCCATATCATGTTATACCCGTGTGCGAAGCACGAGTCTAAACCTTTCAAATATAAAATTCTCTTTTATACTATTCTAGTCACTTTTCAAGTATTTCCTTTTATAATCTATTTATTTACCAAATAAATCCCTTTTTGATAATTCTATTTATTTTATAGAATATTTCTTTTTATAAAATATATTGATTTTATAAGTAATTCCTTTGATAATCTAACTATTCCCTTTTCTATTTGTTTTACAAATATTTCCTCTTTCTATTCTACTTATTTTTCAAATAAATATCCCTTTTCTATTTGTAAATGGTTTACAAATATTTCTTTTTCAATTCTATTTGTAAATGTTTTTCCAAATATTTCCCTTCAATCCTATCTATTTGATTAACAAATAAATATTCCTTTTTAATCTATTTATTTTACAAATAAATATTTTCTTTTTATAAAATCTTTTGATTTTATAAATATTTCCTTTTCAATATAACAATGAAAATTTCCTTTTTAACATACCAGTATTCCTTATGGTATTTAACATACCATATAACAATGATAGGTATCATTCAACCATACAAAATCAACAACAAATTTCATATCACATCATAAAACACAATATATGAAAAACAGTAAAATAAATGTTGAGGAACCCAGTTGGGTCCCTCCGACCTGTTTCCCTGCATCCACAGATGTTAAACAATAATATTAACATCAATTTCATTTCACTATGAAATATTCTGATAAATAGAATCAATATTTGATTAACGATTTATATTTATATCGTTATCTATATTTTCAATCAATTGACTAGCAGTTCAACCAAACAGTCAACACACAACAAACAACCATTATTTATAAATTCTAAAAATACTTTATGAAAATATAAATTGAGCAGAGTTAGTGAGATTTACTCACATTAGACGGTTATCGTTAAATAAAGATAATTGGTCATTGATTTGATTCAGGCGTTTAATTCCACCACAAATCCAAACGAGCTCTAATTCACTTTCGGTCAGTTTCATTGTGAAGCGTTCGTCCCTACGATCCCAACGGATCTTGTTTCACTGCATTTCGTTCACGTATGAAATAGTTATCGAATTTACAAGTTTTAAACTATTTAAATTAAATTTAAACTCAACTAAATTCGGGCTTAACCTTTTAATTTACGGCCCACTTCAAATCCCAAAGCCCACTGACCCGTTTACCCCCTCTTCCTTTCTTCCCCGAATCAGAAAACACGCTCAAATATGATCTCAGACATTTTCGCATCCTTAAATCCACCATACCACCTTCGTTCTTCAGCCGAAACCCAAACCACTCACCTCCATCTCTTTTTCTTCGCGATCCCTTCCCCTTCATCACTATACGGTTAATCTCGAGCTCGGGCCCTCGAAGGGAAACACGCCGACAACACAGCAGCTCAACAAAAAGGATCGACATTTATATGCCCAGAAAGCCCCAATATTTTGCACGCAGGTGTTGAAAGCTTCGCTGAGCCCTAAAATGTACTTCATTCTTCGTATTGATGCACGACTTGTCCCAAAATTGGAACCCTAACTCCACTGGCCAGTTTTCCAGCGAACGTACCCATAACCGAGCTCAGCAAAAACCACAAGTGTGAAGATCCTACCAAAAGGAGATGAACGAAATAGGTTTTAGGATTTATGACATTATGTCTAATTTGATTTGATTTTTAAAAGAAGGGGTTCTCACATTGATATGAGAATTTGGTGGCGGCGGATTTTTCTTTGACTGTAGGAAGAAAATTTGTTAGGTTTAGAGGGTGTTAGGTTATTTATAGGACGGTTTTAATATTTTTTTAATTTTAATCAATCGCTGTGTATATTTATCATTTAAAAATTCCTATGATCAGCCATGATATCCAAAAATCACGAAAATGGACATGCAGCTACAGTTCGACATTATGGACCCAACGGAACTGGTTTCGACGAATTCTGACTCCGTTTGCTCACACAGCGTATTTTTAACCATCAAAATACTGACTGTTTTTCACATTAAAAATCCATACGGCCACACAGTGATCCCAAAAATCACGAAACTTGAAATCTAGCAATAATTAAATATTGCGGATCAACAAAATTAGTTTCGTCGAAAACGGAGGTCATTTGCAAAACTGACTATTTTTAAAGCTCTAAATAACCCATTTAAATTTATAAATATATTTAAAAACAATTAAATTAAATATTTAAAAATAAATATTATCATATATATTCATACTAGAATGTCATACAGCTCCACTGGGATTTACAATTCGATATTTCAAGAATCCCAGTTGAGTCGATATTCAATTTATATTGAAAAAATCCTTTTATAATATAAATATATATTTATAAATTTCAAAGGAATTCCATAGCGACTTTTCTAAATTTTGTTTTGGACATAAATCAAAATCTACACGACGAAATCCTGATTTTTCTCTTTCATTAGAAAAATATACTTTACCAGCTCCTAATGTTTCTTGTTTCACAGAAATCCGATTTAAAACGAATCCTGTACACTGAGTTAAAGTTCAAATTGCCAAATAGCGAACAGCCGCGCCATTTCGAGCTCGATTATAATTATATTATAATTCTACGTTCAAACTGCCGTTCAAATAATATATTCGTTATTCTAATTCAATTCCAAACTGAATTAAATATCACAGATGATCCAATTCACACCATTTTGTGAATTCAATTATTTCTGACTATTTCAGAAATTAAATATATTATTATTTTATTTATTTTATTTAAATATTCAATATTATTTAATTCTGGTCATTTTAAATAAATAAACCATTATTTAAATAATTAAATAAATTATTTATATACCGTAAAAATACGGGTCGTTACATATGCAGTGGATCTGGAAGTTTGATTGCAATTCACCTGCCTTTGTATGTCAACTCGAGGTAGAGTATCATTCGTTCTTGAATTTCTATTTTCTTTTAGATTCAGAATTTTTTTTGTCAAGGATTCTTGCATACTATCCATTTTAATGTTGAGATCACCCATTCTTTCCTTGATATCTTGGTTTTGCATTGACAAGTCTCGAGTCTGTAAAGATAAGCCTTAGCTGATCTCCTCTAATTTCCTCAAGCTGTTTTCATTTGGATGGTTAACTATGCTTTGTCTATCCCAAAGCTCTTGTTGTGACAATTTGTCTGAATCAGTGTTTTCTGGGGAAGATGATGCATCAGTATTTGCTGCAAGAATTGATGGATCTTGAAGGTGAGGGTCGATGTTAATCTCACTGGTAGGCTCCGATACCAAAGTGCTTGCACTGTCTTGTTTGCCGGCTTGAGATCCGGTCTCTTGCATGGTGGATGTGGTAATGATTGGTGTAAAGGAAGTAGAGATGGATCCTGGAATGAAGGGATGGGAAAAATGGGTTGAGAGAAATAGAGATCACAACTGTGTAATGACAAGAAAAATAAGTATCAACACGATGCAGATAGAAATAAGTAAAAGGGAAAGGGTTAATTAGTGCAGAATTGGCACCCAGGAAAATAGGGATCACCCCGAATAGATCTTCGGAAAATGCTTGATTGACTCGTGTTTAAGCAGAGAACATTTCGGAGCATAACAAAAGAAACAGTACACAAGAAATAGGCTAAGTGAGATTTATTTTTAGTGTGGTGCTAAGGGCACCCCAATATGTTCTTCCTAATACCGCAATTAAAAAAATAAAATTCATTAAATTTTATATGCTTCCTAGTACCACATTACCTCTCCGTTATAATCTCTCACTCAACCATTATTTGCCGAACAAATCACGTATTAAGCTAATCTAAATACCCTAATCTCTCGTAATCGATGTCTTCTTCACATCTCTCGCGGGAAAATTCAAATTCGTACAGTAATCTCTCAATTTTTTGGTGATTTGAAAACCCTAATCTCTCACTTCCTCTTCTAGTTTGCTTAATTCAAACCTTATTCATGACTTTTGTAAATTATGATGTCGAATTCGCTGATCGGTTATAGATCTAGGGTTAACGAATATCGAGCGAAACAGAAATAGGGTAAAACAGTGTGGTAGCCCTATTTTTTAAGTGTGTGGTATTAAGAAGAATGTAATATTAATTCTTGTGGTATTTTTTTAGCCGCGGTGTTAGGAAGAGCATATTAGAGTGCCTTAGCACCACACTATTTTTGTTATTGGAATTCGCATATATGTTACAAGCATCCGAGTGTTATTTATATAGGCTAATAGCAGGGCTTAATCACCATTAATTACAGTTTAGCCATTAGAGCTTAATTACATTACATTAGAACTGTGCACGTGCATACTGTTCACCATTAATCTAGATCATTTTAAAATGTAATTTGATGCTAGAAACTGCTAAAATACGATCATCTATGCTTTGTTATAAATCAAATTTACTTTACTTCGTTGTATTGTTTTTGCCTTGCTTGATTTTCGAACTTCCCAATGTGTTTGTCGAAATGTCTCTGCCGCCGGTTTCACGCCTATTAGTTGTTTGTTGAAATGTTTCATCATGACAGGTGTCTACAATTTTGAGCAGTTTGCCGGATATTTACAGGACATCTACGTGACCTGCGTTAATATCAAATTTATATGAGGGATGCAAGGTGGTCCGAAATTTTGAGGCTTGAAGCTTGCAAATTCGAACTGGAGAGTGGATTTATCAGTAGGGGAATACCTATTTAACCAACTTGATTTATGCCTCACAAAATTCAGGCTTTATACCTGGGCCTTATAGAATTACGGAATTTATGTTTATTGATTGGGATTTGGGTTGAGAGGGTTTGGGCTACACGGCTAAATAGCTTTATTGGGGTTTCTACTACAATATTTACATGTTAAAATGACATTAATTATGCTGAAGGGGCTTTATGATGTAAATGTTATATAAACTGCAAAATTGCTGCAATTAATAAGGCACTTCTATGGATAAAAATAAAACCAAATTCGAAACCTTATGTATGCAAAGCCGAAACTGGACGTTTAAGCCCTGGTCCGGAGAGGCCCTTGACTGTTCAATTCTTTTGAACAAAATTTTGTTGTAATGGTCGGAATTTACTTTACATTTCTGCACATCAATTTCAGAATCAGCTTCCTTTTAACCCTAATTGCTAGTGTTATATAAAAAATTGTACTTTCATTTAAACTGGCTGTAGTTTTTCAACATATTGAAAGCACACGGTATTAAGATGCACTTAACCTAGCATAACTAACCATTTTAAAAAATAAATGTTAATTTGATAAATTAGTTTCCCTTACATTTCAACCTGTATTACGTTGAAATGAAAACAGTAAATTTTTTTAAGGCTAATAATGAGTATAACCAATTATCTGAAAGTCAACGTAAAAACTTAGAAGTATTATTCGAAGTTATAACATCAATAAACTATATCAAAGGACTGATGATTAATACATTACTCGTTTTCTTCAAACCTTTCATCATTCCAGTTTTACATAAAACCGTCTCTTAGGAAACAGCTAGAAAGTTAACTAACATTTCAAAGGAATTCCAATCCAACACATTTTCAGATCCAAGACAGTAGAAAACAATCATAAACATATATAGATGCAACATATGTAGAATCAGTTCCTGTTGGAAGTATAACTTATGGAACATTTTCCGGCAAACGCTCGAACTTCAAATGCATTTTTGCAGCTTTTCTCAATATCCTTAATGGCCACGTCAATGCAAGCGGTGCACCCATTCTCAGAGAGCTGTTTGGAACATTTGGCATTTCCAGTGACAAAGGGCGCGTCTAGCGTTCTGGTCACTGTGCTTCCTCTGGCGAATGGAGCTTGGAAGCGAACTAAACTGATGATTGATTTCACGTTGGCTCCAAGTTGCTTATCTTTGAATCTCCTCCCATTGCATATTGCTTTGCTCTCCACGTTCGTTATTGCAACTGAAGTTAGTAGCAGTATTATCAATGTGACAACCAATTTTGTTGATGCTCTGTTCATCGTATGCATGCAATGGATCAGGTTTATGCTTGTTATTCAATGATATGTTTGTGGCATATATATATATGCAGAGTTAAGTGAACAACTTTGGTTGGGCCGTAGATTCTCACGTCTGTTGTAAAGTAATTTTGCCGGCCTTGGCCAGAAACTGCATTATTGTTTTTAGATTAAAGGATTGTTTAACTTGATCATATGGATTTTTGTCTACACAAACGTTAACTGATCGGCAGAGTGTTGTAGTTTTGGAGTTTCTGGCTGCACCAAGTGTAAGCGTGACTATATATTGTACATTTCAACCTCCAACCGTATTTCCATTTCTAATTTAATAGGAAATACATCTGATCTATTCTTAAAGAAATTAATCTGCAGTTAGTTGGTTGCACTCTTCCAGTCTTATACCACATTTTATAGTGTATAATTAAGCTATTTTCAAGAAAATCCAATTTAGATTATAAAAAATAAAAAAAAATAAAAAAATAAAAAACTGCAACTTCACTCTGGTTAGGTGTCATCGTTAATTACTTTCCATTTTCAAATAATCGCCAGCGTTTTGCTCTTTTACTTATCTTTTTCATTCCTCCATGGGAAAACCGCTTTCATTACATTTCAGCCCTGCGTTCCCCTTTCAAATTTAACGAAAAATATTACAGATCTTTTCTCTTCGTTCCCAGTGATTGACAAAGAAAGTCACCAACCATCAACTTTTCATCCCTCGTCAAAGTTCAATATGGAAATTATTACTAGTACTCCAAAAATAGTTAAAAGGTGACACAAGTGAAATTCGATAAGGTTTTGCCGTATTTGTTCACGGAATTCGACGAGAATGTAAATGAGTTTCACCTTTAAATTCGATAAAGGGTCGTCGAAAATGAAAAAACAAAAAAATGAGAAAAATGATGGGTGCATACCAAATTTTGTATTTAAACGTGTTTTCCTTTATTCATTTTTTGAGAGTCAACATCCTTCAATAATTCCAACTATTATATTCTGATCCTACAAAATCTTTGTTATCTCTTCCTCCGATCGCGCTCTCGTCTGACCAACGCTAGACTCCTGACTGTAATCTAACTGCACGGGAGGTAGGTTTTGCAAGTACTATTGTTTATACAAGGCCAATATTTGATTAGTTAGACTATGTATACAAGTTATATATCCTTTTTTGAGATTAGATTGTTACTCTTTTTAAGACAGTAATCGTTTATATTTGCAGATTAAAGTTGCAAAAATGATAGTTTGAAGATATTCAGTCAAAAGTCCTAACACAACATAAATATATCGACTCTGCTGCTAAAAAAGTATGCATTCAAAGAAACAAGCAATTTTTTTTTTTTTTTTTTGAAAAGGAGAAAAAACAGGCCCATGGCCCAATCATAAATCCAATACATAACCCTAGCCGCCTCATTCATTACATAGAATGAAACCCTAGGAATAAAGCACAAAAATGGCAGACCATGCTGCCAAAAAATACTCCTCCTTCACAGCGGCTTCCAAACTTTATCCTCGTTCATCTCCTTTCTCTTCTCACTTGAATCAAGCTTCAAGCTCACTTCGTAATTTCTCAGATGATGGATTTGGCTTCTCAAGTGTTTTCCCTCGAGCTCGACATTCGTGGTGGAGTTCGTTTCTGATGGATCTGAGCTTCTCATGTTATCAAAGCTTCTCTTTTGTCTAGTTGGGCCTCTGTTGTCATCAGAAGTTCTTCTATTGCTGCTCTCACCATCAGACCAAACAGATAAGTGATAAATCTGTTTATTCAGCTCGCTTTTGTAGAGATTACTCCCAATTCTGTGCAAAGTACTAAACTTTCCTTCTAATTTCCTCTTTTCCAGGTGATTAGATCTATCTGAGACCCTTCTGTAAGCTCCATCCTCTGGGTCAGGTAAAAGCAAATGATTACTGTTTGAATTATAACTTAAATCACGCACATAATGATTAGAATTATGTCTACTTCCCTCACTAGGATTTGTTATGAAATCAGAAGTGATGAGAGCCTCAGGATGTTCAGCAGATCTGTTCACGGCACCCAAAGAGCATCCAATGCGAGATTTGAGATGGTGATCTGCATCAGGTAAAATAAAAGCATTATTATTCTTATTTGAATGGTTAGGGACATTAGGAATAATAATGTTTTGATAACTCCCTTTGCAGAGAAGAGAATTGGTTGCAAAGCTGGACAAGCTATCTCCAAAGAAGTAACCTGAGGACTTTTTATTGGGAATTAGCTTGCCATTCAGTAAGAACTCTTCAATTTGATTATCACAGTCAGCATTTTTCTGAATGTTATGATTATGCAAGTTCTCCTGCTTGAATCTGTTGGCTTTTTTCATAACAATATTGCTATCATTAAGAATAATGTTCCAAGTCTGAAAACAACTATTTTCTTTACCAGTGTGAAGCCTTTGATTTCTTTCCCTCCAAATATAGTAAATAGATGCAGTAAGCAGAACACAAGCTCTAGTAAATTTTAAGGTCTTAGGCTTAAAAAACTTTAAAATGTACTTAATACTATCTCTAATATCCAAAGCAGCATAGGATTGACTGAATCCCAGAGAACATTTGGCATTATACCAAATGTACTGGGAGTATACACAGTCAAAAAATAAATGATTGGAGCTCTCATTCTCTTTTTTACAAAGCAAGCAGATGCTATCAGAGTCCTTTTTCCATTTGTTACAAATCTCTTTAGTTGGCAGTTTATTTTCCATTTTGGGGCAGTTTGATTTACACCATATTATTTTGTGCCAATCAACATCTACCTCTTTACCTAGCAAGTATTCCCAAACTTTTTTAAAGGAGAATTTGTCTTTTGAGCATAACTTCCAAGACCAATGATCTCTGAGGCTATTTTGCTCAATTTGTATTTCACTGATAGCATTTTTGAAAATATGGGCAGCAGGATTGTTATGAAAGCTCCAACAATTATTGTTAATGATGCTCTGAACTTTGTCTTTAGCCCCTCCTAAAATATGTAAATTGTTCCACCCTAAAAGGTTGATTAGTGAATTTCCACTAATCCATGAGTCAAACCATAAACTAGTTTGAGTATCATCTTTTAGCTTTCTTTGAATCAGATTTTTGCCAATTTCCCTGCAATCTAAGATACTTTTCCAAACATATGAGTGATGCACCTCTTTTCTAGCAAGCCAGAAGTTTTTATTTTTTAAATATTTAGCACACATCCATCTAGCCCAAAGCGATTTTCCATCCAGAAATTTCCAAAATAATTTAAATTTGCTAACATCAGCTATGTCTTTAATATTTCTAAGCCCAAGACCTCCAAATTTTTTAGGTTTACACACAGTATCCCAAGCAACCTTATGATATTTGCCTCTCCAAATAAAATTAGAGCACATTCTATCAATCTTATGTATATCATTTGTGGGGATATTATGAGACTGCACCCAGTACATAACCATAGCAGATATGACTGTGTGGGTGAGCTCCATTCTGCCTGCTAGAGAAAGTAATTTACCAGACTACCCCTCAATCTTACTTTGAATCAGATCAAGTAGTCTAGAACAATCTTTTTCACTGATCTGATTTATGCTTAGGGGGAGGCCTAAATATTTAACAGGGAGATTACCCTCTTTAAATTTCAAGAGGTGTAAGATCTCATCTTTAATAAGAACATCTTTACTAAAATAGATTTTTCTTTTATTTAAATTGACAGCTAAACCAACATAGTTCTCCATATTTTTTAAGATCTTGTGAACAGCAATAGCACTTCCTTTATCTGCTTTCAAAAATAAGAGCATATCATATGCATATAAAAGGTGTGTAATGTGTGGTTTAACTCTATTTATAGGTTTAATGTTTCCCTTAAGCACTTCCAATTCCATTTGCATAGAAAAATATTCCATAACAATAGAGAAAAGGTATGGTGACAGTGGGTCCCCTTGCCTAATTCCTCTATTGTTATTAATGAAGCCTTTGGTAGAACCATTTATCATGATAGAGTAAGACACATTACATATGCACTCTTTAATTAAAGCACAGAATGTATTGTCAAATCCCATCTTCTGCATAATGTGTATGATAAAATTTCTATTGATTTTATCAAATGCTTTATGCAGATCAATTTTAATGCACATAAGATTTTTATTCCTCATGTTAAAATTCCTAATTAACTCATGAGCAAGCAAAGTGTTTCAGAGATTAACCTACCTGGAATAAAGGCAGTTTGATTCTCTGATATAGTGAACTATAGAAAACATTTTAATCTATTGCAAAGGAGAGAAGCAATAATTTTATAAACAAAGTTACAACAGGCAATAGGTCTGTAATCATCTAGACTAGTAGGGCTTTCCACTTTGGGAATAAGGGTGATGTATGTGTGATTAGTGCTTTTCAGAAGTTTACCTGAATTGAAAAATTCTGAAATTGAGTCACACAAACCATTCTGCATCTCACCCCAATGCGTTTTGTAAAATTTGGCACCAAATCCATCTGGACCTGGGCTTTTATCATTATTAGCAAAAAATATGACATTTTTGATCTCTTCCTGCCTAATAGGGGCAAGCAATACATCAGTACTATTAGAATTAGCTAGATATTTAAACTCAATATCAGGGAAATTATTGGTGAGGTTATTAGAATTGTACAGATTACAGAAATAGCTAATAGCCTCCGCCTCAATGTTATTAGCATCATTTGTTATCCTGCCATCTGTATCAATTAATTTACCTATATAATTTCTATTTTTCCTATTTGACATTCTAGAATAGAAAATTTTGCTAGCTTCATCTCCTGCTGTTAACCACTCAACTTTTGCTTTCTGCCTAAGGTTAACAGAGCTGATGTGTAAAGCATTAACCAACTTAGCTTGGGCATTAAAAGAGTTCTCAGCCTTACTCTTGTCTGAGCAGTTAATGTCTAGTTCATTTTGTAACCTGTCACATTCATCTCTAATGATTTTGATGTCATTTCTATTTCTAGAACTGTTCCAGGATTTTAAATTAGACTTGACAAGATGCAAGGTTTTATGGAACTTAAATTGAGCAGTACCAAAAAAATTATTAGTGAAACAACTAGAGACAACATCCTTGTAGTCCTTCTCATGAACCCAGCCATTCACAAATCTAAAGGGGGGGTTGCCACTGTTTTTATTCTCAGAATTAATAGAAACTAAAATAGGGGTATGATCACTAGTCTTTTGAGGCAAGGTGCTACAATTAACACTAGGAAATAGATTAATGAAGTGTTGATTGAATAGAACCCTATCTAATTTGCAATGAATATTCCTGAATTCACCTGATTTCCAAGTGAATTTGTTGCCAACTATGGGGGGTTCTATTAAGCCAGATTTCAACATAAAACAGGCAATTTTCTCTAACTTAGAAAAAGGAATGGGGTTCCCTCCTCTTTTTTCATGGTTATGAAAAACAGTGTTGAAATCTCCAATTAACAACCAAGGAGTATGAATGACTTTGCTGAATTGAACAATACTATCCATAGCATAATTCTGTCATTTTTAGATTGGAAGCATAAATAAAGGTAATTTTTAAATGTAAACCACCTTTATTTTTAAATGTGCAATGAATGTATTGCATATCAATAAAATGACTGATGAGAGTCCAAATGGTAGGGTTATGGAGAACCATGATCCTGCCATTCCCTCCCATCAAGTTATTGTTGATAATATTCCAACTTGAAAATAACCTATTATGCAGCTCTTCTATTTTTAGGTCACTGAGTTTATGTTCAACCAAACCCATAATGTTGGGTTTGTAGTTAACTAAGAAATTAACTAAATCTAATTGCCTTTCTGGGGAATTTAATCCCCTGATATTCCAAGTGATAATATCCATTAAAGAAGATATAGAAGGAAAGATAAAGGATACACATCACCTAAGATGGGCCACTGTGCTTTTTGCTGTCCACCTTTACCCCCAACTGCTTGCCACTTTTCTTGTAACTACTTTTGTCAGTAGGCTTTAACTGTTTTTCCCTTTTAGCATTTTTGCTAATATATTTCTTTCTGAAGTCATGATCCTTTTCATCTTCAGTTTCCACCACAGTTACAATGTCTGTTAGGCTTTTGGTCCTGCCTTTTTCTTTTTTAATGTAGGTGAGACAGGTCTTGAAGTCTTTGCTGCTGCTATGGTTTGGTTAACAACATCCTGAATATTTTCAAGAGTAATGGCTGATTTAGATGGAGCTAGGCCACTTGCAAGCAGTGATGCATTAGTATAAATGGGATCAACAACAAGGAGATCTTCACAGAATTTTCCTATTTTTATTGCTGAATTATTTGTAGAGTTTGTAATAATGCTTGGGTCCTTCGAGGGGGGAAGGGCTCAATGACCTGTTTAGTGTAGGATCCCTCTTTTGTGATGTTACTGTTTTCTTTTAGAATAATGGGCTCCTTTGTATTTGTGGGAACCCCTGGTGGAGTTTCCACAGTCTCAGCCGGGGCGTAATGAGTCTGCAGATTCTCTTTAGGACCAGCAGTACTCTGAGAGCCTTGTGGAGTTTGAGATTGAGCTTTCTTGCCTGAATCTGAATGTAGGTTGAATGCATCTATGTTCATATCTTCTATATTTGTTTCCATGTAAGATTGCTCTGAATTGGGGCAGTTGTCTTCAGGAACTGCTGAGTTGATTCCAGATTTGTCTGCTCCGATGTTATTGTTTTCTGCATGAACGTCATCTTTGTTAGCATCGGAGCTGTTATCAGAATTTGCAACGTGTTTTGGCTATTCTCCCTGATTCTCGTTGCTCAAGCATGCTTCAGTGGAATGACCAAAGCACTTGCAGAATTTGCATCTGTCTGGAATTAACTCATACGTGATCTGTTGAGAAATAATCTCCCCATCATGTGTGTAGATGGATACTTCATTAGGTAGCTCAGTATCCGCTTTAATTTCAACAAGCAAGCGAGCGTAACTCAATTGCGTTACCTTCGCTGTTTGTTCATCCATCTTTAATGGATTGCCAACAAGACTTCCTATGGCACTGAAGATTTCCTTGTCCCATAGTCGAAGGTTCAGTTCTGGAAGTCGAATCCATATGGGCATGGTGTTTAAGATATCCCGGTCAAGAACTGTTTTCTTGGACCAATTCTTTAATATAATCAGTTTCCCATTAATGAAATAGGGTCCCCCTTTTAGAAGTTTCTCTTTATCTTCAGCATTCGAAAACCTGATTATGAAGAAACCATTTTCTCTTGTAAAAATTTTGAAAGAGCCACTAGGGTTCCAAGTACGCACCACATAATTTCTGAAATAGTGATAGGCAGGTCTTTTCCCAAAGACATACGCCACAACAGAAAGACACCATTTACCCTCTGTGCGATTGCATGCCTCTTCGGAGGCCACAACTATCTTCTTATCTCCAAGTGTTGCAACCGGAGGGATGAAGCTCAAATCAAAACCTGAATCTTGATTGCTTTTCTTAATCAAATCTGCCCACGATGAAGCCTTCTGATTTATGCCCGTAGAGATGTTAGGCATCTGCACGGGTTCTTTTGTCAGAGGGATTGGGTTTCTTGGTGGATCTTGCACAGGTCTGTTCTGGTTTTGATTTCTTGATTGGAAACGCCCTCCATTTGAGGATGGGTAAGGCTTTTGCTGCGCTTTAGGTGGGTACTCGTTGGAGGAGCCAGCCGCCGTTCTGAAATGCGCAGAAGATTTAGAATTCAAGAAGGGTTTAGGTCCTTTTTTGCGATTAAAGACCTTAGTAAACCCGTCCTCATCCAATTTAGGGTCAGGGGGAGGATGAGGAGGGTTGGGAAGTCGATTAGAAGGAGGAGGGGAGGAAGAAGAACCCTCTTTAGGGGGAGGGTTGTTGTCGAAGATCGGGTTATTATGAGAACACAAGGCAGCCATGGCCGCAAGCTTTTGGAAGAACTAGAACAACCTGCAATTTTTTTATTAACCGAGTGATACATTTTAGTACCTACGCTTACAATTCAAAAGGGAGTTTGTTCGCATATGTATTCTGTATATTGATATATAGTTTAATTATTGTTCACCTTAATTTTAGCACAAATAAAACAAGGTCATTTTGCAAAATGCAGACTTTTGCATTTTTCAAAAAATCATTAATATAATATACGTGTCATTTTTATATGAATAACTTTTAACATATGTTTGTAATATGACGTCCAATTAACCAAATGATATAAATAAATATTTATCTTTCAATAATTTTTATCAATATCCTAATATTCAAGGCTTTTTAGAATCATCAACTAAACACTGATATGCCTCTCTCATTTTAAAGATAAAGAATAATATCTCTAACCCGCTATATGTTCCACCGTTTGCTAATTTCATAATTTTACTGATGGTATTTAGCTATTTTTAGATTTGCGTTGCAACTTCCAACTGTAATCTAATTCCACAAAGCCAGGGTCTGCAAGTACTGTTGTTTATATAAGGCCAATATTTGAATAGTTAGACTGTCTACGCATGTTATATTTCCACCTTCTGTTTTTACTGTTGGACTAAGGATCTCCATGTACTATGGAAATTCAAAATGATTACAATGAATCTAAAATTTTGATAAAATTTGTGAAGTTTTCTGTTTTTATGACTAAGTTCAGTTTCCTTTAAACAGTACGTAGTAGTCCAGCAGACGTAATATTTACCACTTTTGTAAAAATAATAATTTGCTATCAAATTCCCTTTTTCGGTCAATAATTCGCAAACTGTCCTTACTAACTCTTTTTTAATTTCACCGCTTCAGTTGTTGACTGATATTTTAAAAACATAGTTAGCAATGTTGTGGAAATTAACACTTTGCGGAAAGAGTGCACTAGGATCTTACTCAACCAAATCACAAAGAGATAACTTGAATTGAAACAGAAATGCAATCAAAACACAAACACGAGATATTCGACCCAACCACCTTCTTTATTGAATCACCAATTTTTGTTTATTGAACCAATTTTTGTTTATAGTTATTGGAACAAGCCAAAAACAAATAAATTACAATTGAATCAATAACCTAATTGAATAGAAGAAATAAAATATCTAAATGATTAATATTATTGGAGAAAAAGAAGAAAAATGATGACAAAAATTAAATAATTAACATCGAAATAAAAACTCTCGAATATAATGGCTGCCGTGCTCCAGACCCTTTCTTCTTGCGCCGCCACTCCCTAAACACCTCCTTTCTTCCGCGCTTCTTGCACCCACCTAATGGCCAGGAAAAACAAATCTAAACAGTCTCTCCCCTCATCTGTAATTACCCGTTCTGGGAGCAGAGCCAATTCAGTGTTATCTCAATCTGACAGTGATGTAGAGCGAGAAGACGATGCAACACCACCTGCAAAATCTGTTTTTACGCTGCCGGATAATCATCCTTTGAATAAGCTAATCTCCGATATCAATGCTGCAGGGCCTTCTACGCCTTTAAATCTTGGTAAGTTGTCTCTTTTTGTGGATCTGGGTTCTGTATTGGGAGAGGCTGCGTCTCCTCCCATGAGACAGTCTGTGGTCGTTGTTAACGATGTGTTGAATTCTAATGTTGAAAATGAACATGAGCTGTTAGTCAGTAATGGTTTGACTGGACTTCCCTCCTCCAACAATGATTCAATTCAACCGCTCCAATGCCCTCTACCTGTTCGACAAAATACCCCTTTCAACTAGAATAATATATCAGCTACCCGCCTACATCTATACTCCCCGCACTCCCTGACGCATAACCCCTCTGGCCAACTTCCATCTGTTTCTGTTGCTCCTGTTCATGTGGCAACTACGGCGAACTCAATTCCAACCGCTCCCAAGAAATTGACTTCTTTATTTGATTCTCTTCCTCATGTTATGGGCGAATTCTTGCTGGTGGATTTTGAAATTCTACATGCTGAGTTTGGTTCCATGCCTCCTCTAGAAATTCATGTAGAAGCATCAAATTTATGGAATGAACATATTGTAGGATTTTTTTTGGATACCAAACCTACTTCGGTGGGGTATGAGAACAACATGCCGTAATTTTTGGCAAATGCGTGAATCCATGAAAATGACGTTAGTCGATGGACTTTACTATTTCAAGTTCTCCTCTTCTGCTGAGAGGATACGTGTATTAGAAGCTGCGCCTTCCATTGTTGAAGGTAGACCCTTCATTGTAACACCATTGAGTGCTTCGATCGATAGAGTTCGTGAGCGGGTCCTCCCTATTCCTGTCTGGGCGCAGTTCACCCACATTCCCTCTGTGCTGCAACCATAATTGGCTGGCATGTCATATAGGTAAACTCAAATGCTTTGATGCAAATACTGTCTCGAGAAGAAACTTAGTATACGCTAGGGCTGTAACGACCCGCACTTTTCAGGAGATAATTAATTTATTTAACTATTTAAATAGTGAATTAGAGAATTTAAATGGTCGGTTAATTAAATAATATTGAATATTTAATTAAAATAAATAATATACTTAATTCAGAAATAATAAAAAATAGTGAAATTCACAATATTGTGTGAACTGGATTATTTAAAGTATATAATTCAGTTTAGAGTTGAATTATATTCACGAATATATTATATAAACGAAGTTTGAACGTATAATTATATTATAATTATAATCGAGCTCGTAATGGCGCGGCAGTTCGCTATTTGGCGATTTGAACTTCAACTGAATGTACATGGTTCGTTTTAAATCGGATTTCTGTGAAACAAGAAACGTTAGGAGCTGGTGAAGTATATTTTTCTAATGGAAGAGAGAAATCAGGATTTCATCGTGTAGATTTTGAGTTATGTCCAAATCAAATTTTAGAAAAGTCGTTGTGGAATTCCTTTATAATTTATAACGATTTATTTATATTTATAAAAGGAATTTCATTATAAATCGAATATCGATTTATATCAGGATTTGAAATATCGAGTTAGAAATTCATATAGGAATATTCTAGAGCTGTATTATATTCTGTCTGAATATATACGATAATATTTATTTATAAATATTAGATTAAATTATTTTTAAATATATTTAATACTTAAAACGGGTTATTTAGAGCTTTAAAAATAGTCAGTTTTGCAAATGATCTCAGAATTCGACGAAACTAATTTTGTTGGATCCGCAACATTAAATTATTGATAGATTCCAAGTTTCATGATTTTTAGAGTCAGTATGTGGCCATAATGATTTTTAGAGTGAAATACAGTCGATATTTTGATGGTTAAAAATACACTGTGTGAGCAAACCGAGTCGGAATTCGATGAAACCAGTTTCGTTGGGACCGTAATGTCCAACTCTAGTCGTATGTGTAGTTTCGTGATTTTTGGGTATCATATGTGATCATAGGAAAGACGAATAAAATCAGCGTTTGCTTAAAAATTAATATAATAATCGATTTAAAAATTATTATAAATATCCTATAAGTACCTAACTTCATCCTAAACCTAATCTCCACAACAAGAAAATGCGCCGTCAATCTCTTCCTTCCAGGAACCCAAAACGCGATGTTCAAAAATCCAAATGAATTCAAATAAAAATTTATAAACCCTTAGATAAATATATTTGGATTCACTACAAGCTGGTCTTCGATCTAGTATAACTTTTGGTTAGTTCGACACTCAGTTTGGAGTTCGATATAGAGCGTAGGGAACCAGGGTTTTCTACGGTTGGAAACTTAGTCATCGATTCGAGAAATCAAGGGCAGGTTTGTGTTTGGGGTGGAGAGTGGAAGCTGCGATGATATTTTGGGTGATTTCGGTGCAAATAACGTTTAGTGGTTTCCTGTTGTGGTCGCGACGAAGTCGAAGTCGAGTTCTGATTCTGGCGCTCGAGTTGAATAATGAGGGTGCGGGGAGGATGAGCTCGGCAAGAGAGCGATGTTGGTGGTTTCAGTTGGTTGAATCACGGAGTGTAAGGGGAGGGAGAGCTGATCGAAAATCATGGTGAGGGACTGTTGAACGATACTGGAGCCGTGGTAGAGATTGGGGAAGGAAGAGTAAATGGGCGGGTCTGGTTTTCTAGAAGAAGGTGGGCCATTTAAAATCAAGTGAGGCCCAATTATAAAAAGAAAACCAAGTTTTATTTTAATTCAAATTAGTATATAAACTTGTTAACACCATATCTCTCTCATACATCATCGGTTTTACAAACCGTTTGTCGTGTTAGGATCGTATGGACGATGGCTCTCCAATGGAACTGACTGGGAGTGGAGTGGAGCTCGTTTGAATTTATGGTGAAATAAATTGTTTGATTCAAATCAAACAAACAGTTTATCATTCTTTAACGATGAACTGCCAAAGTGAGTAAAACTCACCAACTCTTAACAGTTATATTTTTATAACGTATTTTTAGAACTGTTAATCATCTGTTGATTGTTGTGTGTTAACTGTTTGGTTGAATTGCTTGTGTATTGGTTGAAATTATAGATAGCGATATATATATATATATATATATATATATATATATATATAAATCGTTAATCAAGTATTGATTCTGTTTAACAGAATATTTCATATTGAAATGAAATCAATGTTAATTATGTTGTTTAACATCTGTGATGCAGAGAGATGGGTTGGAGGAATCCAACTGGATTCCTCAACATCATTTATTTTACTGTTATTTATATATTGTGATATATGATGTGATATATAATCTGCTGTTGATTATGTGCGTTTGGACGATATCTATCATTGTTATATGGTATGTTAAATACCATAAGAAATACCAGAATGATAAAAGGGGATTTTCAAAGTATATTTTGAAAATAATTTATTTATATAAAATCAATGTATTTTATATATAAAAGAAAAAGGGATTTTATAAAGGAAATAATTATAAAATCAAAAGTGTTAAAAAGGAGATATATTTGTCAAACAAATATAAAGGAAAAATATTTGTGAAATCAGATATAAAGGAAAATATTTGTGAAAACAAATATAATTGAATTGAAAATATTTGTGAAAACAAATATAAAGGAAATATATATGTAAAACAAATATAAAGGAATATATTTGTAAAACAAATATAAAGGAGATATATTTGCAAAACAAATACAAAGGAAGATATTTGCAAAACAAATAGAAAGAGAAATATTTGTAAAACATTTACAAATAGAATTTAAAAGGAATTATTTGTAAAACATTTACAAATAGATCAAATGGAAATATTTATTGATAGGAAATAAATAGAATGTTATAAAGGAAATATTTATTTGTTAAATAAATAGGAAAGATAAAAGAAATATTTATTTGTTAAATAAATAGAATTGAAAAGGGAATAGTTATTTGTTAAGTAAACAAATATAAAAGGAATAAATCAAAGGAGTTAATTCAAAAGAGTTAATCGAAATGAGTTAATCGAATATTAGTTATTTGGTTAAAGTTAACCGAATAGAGTAAATTAAATGGAGTTAATCAGTTAGAGTTAATCAGTTAGAGTTAATCAGTTAGAGTTAATCAGTTAGAATTAATTAGTTAGAGTTAATCAGTTAGAGTTAATCAGTTAGAGTTAAACAGTTAGAATTAATCAGTTAGAGTTAATCAGTTAGAATTACTCAGTTAGAATTAATTAGTTTGAATTAATCAGTTAGAGTTAACCAGTTAGAGTTAGAGTTAACCAGTTAGAGTTAGAATTAACCAGTTAGAGTTAACCAGTTAGAGTTAGAATTAACCAGTTAGAGTTAACCAGTTAGAGTTATTCAACTGGAGTAAATCGAGTAGAGTTATCGAATATCGCTCATTCGAGAAGAGTTATCAAATATAATTTATTTGAAGAGAAGAGTTATCGAATATAGTTTATTCGAGAAGAGTAATTGAATATAGCTCATTCGAGAAGAGTTATCGAATATAATTTATTCGAAGAGAAGAGTTATCGAATATAGTTTATTCGAGAAGAGTAATCGAATATAGTTCATTCGAGAAGAGTTATCGAATATAATTTATTCGAAGAGGAGTTATCGAATATTGGTTATTCGAAGTGAGTTAATCGAATATTGGTTATTCAAAAGGAGTTATCGAATCCAGTTATTCGAAAGGAGTAAATCGAATATAGTTTATTCGAATAGAATTACGGGAGTAAATCGAATATAGTTTATTCGAATAGAATTAAAGGAGTTAATCGGATATAGATTATTCGAATAGAATTAAAGGAGTTAATTGAATATAGTTTACTCGAATAGAATTAAAGGAGTTAATCGAATATAGTTTATTCGAATAGAATTAAAGGAGTTAATCGAATATAGTTTATTCGAATAGAATTAAAAGAGTAAATCAAATATAGTTTATTCGAATAGAATTAAAGGAGTAAATCGAATATAGTTTATTCGAATAAAATTAAAGGAGTTATCGAATATAGTTTATTCGAAAGGAGTTAAGTGAAAAGAGTTAACCAGTTAGAGTTAATCAAAAAGAGTTAATCAATTAGGGTTAAATCAAAAAGAGTTAATCCAATAGAGTTAATTGATAAGAGTTATTTGAATAGAGTTAATCGAATATAGTTTATTCGAAGAAAGGTTTTCGAATCTAGCTATTCGTAAGAGAGATTATCGAATATAGTTATTCGAAGGGAGGAGTTATCGAATAGAGATTATTCGCAAGAGAGTTACGTAAGGAAGTTTGTTAAAGGTAAAAGATAAACTTTGCCTATTCCAAAGTTAAAACGTTGTTCAGTTAAGGTCTGAGAGGTAATTATACCCCAACTTGATTGACTTCCTTCTTAACTAAGGAAAGAGCTAAGGTTTGATAGTAAAGGATGGTTAAGTAAATTTAGTTAATAAGTGTAATGGTTTGAGTTGGCATAGTGACGGTTTGTTTAAACATCTGTTTAAATCCAATGAAGGAACTTTGGAAATGTTTTCCAAATAAGAAATAAGAAATCAGAAATGTTTTCTAACACAGAAAATTTGAAATGGAAATATTTTCCATTGTTAATAACGCATATTTTCTAAAATTAGGAAATTAGAAATGTTGAATATATGGAAATAGGAGATAAGTAAATTAATGAACTAAAGAGATAAATGTTAAATGATGATTGATCGATATAATTTCCATCTGGAAATGATATCTTTGTTTGCATACGTGTTTTTCTTTGATAGTTAACTCACCGACTACCGAAGTTTTTGACCATTTTAACGTTGTTAATATGGAGAAACCGTTTGGATTATTATCCGAAGAACCACTCCGTATTGGCATAAGCATTGCGAATCATATATGCCAAAGATAATTGAGGACGGAGTAAAGTGCAAGGGCTGTTGTATAAATCTTAGGTAAAGATTGCCTAAGATGGATGTACTAAATAGTGCCTTCGGTTTGTCTAGTCCCAGGATGACCTGTATGGAAGAATGTCTGACAGAGTATATTTAATAGATCGCGTAAGTTGATCTCTTCAAACGTATTTACGTTTGGTGGTGGAGGAATTCATTTCTCTTAGCTGTATACCCGTGGTATTTTTGGGGAAATCTATTTGTGATTTGGCAGGTATGACGATGTGACATTCAAAGTGAATAAATATGTGATCTGTCAGAGATAAGCGTGGCCTCTAGCCTCACAACCGGGAAATGACAAAAATCGGGCAGGCAGCATGGCTATGTAGGTCGCACCTATTAGGGTGTATAATCACCTGATCTAGAGTTTCATTTACTTCTAAAAATCTTTTGTCGATGCTGTCCCATTCAGGAAACGGTTGCTGACCCCAACCGTTGGTGATATACATTCGATACACTCAAGCGAAATGAGTGATCGGTCAGGTGTGGCCGGGTTGCAAGATGTTCTTGTTGAACCCAGTGTTTTCCTCTCTAGAGGTACACTAGCAAAAGGTGGTTCCATACCTTGTCATAGTTGGAAATCCATTACCCAATACGTGCTAGCGGTTTTGATTGTATACTATATATGTAGAACATGAGATGAAAGCGTTTCTGCTATATGATTATTATATTGTGGTTGATAGACACTATTATAATATCAATGAGTTTTGATATAAAGTTTATTTTGGATTCTCATAAGGGAAAAACCTGTTCCATTATACGGCGTGGTCTTATGAGATACCGTTTAATGGCTCAAACTGTTTTAAACTGTTTTACTCGTACCGGTCCCATGACTGACCCGGAGTTTATTTTGTTTTGTTTCCCTAAATTCTTGGGTGCCCAATTTTGTACGGGCACTCAAGTAGTCGGGATTTTACAGATATACTTGAAGAGCTGGAGCAGGAGGCTTCAGGATCATATAGCTATTGTTTATTTCCGCTGTGTTGTAATTGTTGTACTTTGGAAATGATATGTATATTCAAGTACAGATTTATATTTCAAAGTTATGATATATTATATGTTATTCGTTCCGCTGGGAGGTTCGTGTTACTCTGATGTTGTGTTCTTCTTCTTCTATTCTAAGTTTATATCTTATCTTTCCTCACCCTCTAACTTCTTTCTATTAACTTTATAGTATTTTTCGATGATTGGTTAGTCATCATTGAGTTTATGGCAATAACCAAAGTCGCTAAAAAAATCGGGTCGTTACAGTTGGTATCAGAGCTTAAGGTTAAGTAATTACCTTGGATCTGTGGCGTGACTCAGTACAGATGGGGGTATAACACCCTAGATTGAGTTGAGTGTATATATACGAGTGAACGTATTTGTTATTTGATATAAAAATTTGTTTTATATTGAGTAGATTTATTTGTTGAGTTGTTTATGGAATCTGGTCGATGGTAGGGCACCACAATATCGATAGGGGTTTCTAAAACACTCGAATACGATGGGTCGACACGATATGTTTTGAAAAGAGGGTAAAAGAAATAATTTTACCCAAATTATATTTTTGATATAAAGGAATTATATTGAAATGATTATAATATATTGGATATATTGGTTGTTATTATAATCGAGTAAGATTATAAAAAGTGAAATGGTTATGTATATAACCAAGTAGATTTCATATAAGTGTAATGAATTGAATTAAATCGGAAATTAGAATCAGAATGGGAATTAAAATTCCTAGAATTTGAAAAGGTGTTTGTAAAAGAAATTGAGTATAAGAGAATTTTAAAATCCTGGGACATTTTAAATTGTTTACAAACATTGAGAAGGATATTTTGAAATATATTTCAAATGAAAGTGTTCAAAGAATGAGTTTTGAAAAGTGTTATAGTATTGAACTCACTTCGATAGTTGGGAAATAACCCTGATGATGAATCGCGACATCATTAGTGTTCATTTTCGAGTTTCTAAGTGACGAATCACTACCAAAGACATTGTTTTTGAATTGATTTGAGAAAAGCAAGAGTTTGAATCCTAAAAAGGAAAGTTTGATTTTCGATATGGTAAACTGTTTAAAATTCCCAGGAAGGAGCAGTTTGAATTAAAAACAAATTGAGTAGAAATTTGGAAAGCCAAATGGAATTAAAATTAAGTCAGTTAGTGGTAACTGAAATTGAATTAGAATGATATCGAGACAAATTGGATTTGTGAGATTCGAATTTGAAGTGTAATTTGATAATCAAGTTAAGAGTTTGGAATCGAGAATGAAACTCGAGGTTGAAATGATATTTGGCTTGGATATAAGCAAATAGCTATGTTGAACAGATATTGATTGGAAATTGATTGGGTTGACATTAGTATATGCTGAACTGACAGCAGATGAAAGGATATAACGATATGCCCGACAAAAAGGTACCAGTTTATATTATATATGGGATTGAGATTTTGATGAGCTGAATTGGCAAGCCGCTTGGCTGTTTGATTTTCTTTTGGGTTGAGATGGCCCAGAGAGGCGAGTTGGAGTTTGACCGATTGACCAATACAAAGGAGGTGCTGGCGAAATTTTTCGAAAAGTTAAGGTGTTAAGAAAATTTTCAGGATTTTTGAAAATTTTCGTTGATAAGAATTAATTAATAATTTAATTAAAATTAAATTGGTTTAATTAAAATTGAAGTTAAGGAATAAACAAATCATCTTTAACCCGTCAACAGGGTTTGTTTTCTACCTTAGCAATTTCGAGGACGAAATTATTTTTAGTGGAGAAGAATGTAACGACCCGCATTTTTCAGCGAGATAATTAATTTATTTAACTATTTAAATAGTGAATTAGAGAATTTAAATGGTTGGTTAATTAAATAATATTGTATATTTAATTAAAATAAATAATAGAATAATATATTTAATTCAGAAATAATCAAAAATAGTGGAATTCATAATATTGTGTGAATTGGATTATTTAAAATATATAATTCAGTTTAGAGTTGAATTATATTCACGAATATATTATATAAACGAAGTTTGAACGTATAATTATATTATAATTATAATCGAGCTCGAAATGGCGCGGCAGTTCGCTATTTGGCGATTTGAACTTCAACTGAATGTACAAGGTTCGTTTTAAATCGGATTTCTGTGAAACAAGAAACGTTAGGAGCTGGTGAAGTATATTTTTCTAATGGAAGAGAGAAATCGGGATTTTGTCGTATAGATTTTGAGTTATGTCCAAATCAAATTTTAGAAAAATCGCTGTGGAATTCCTTTATAATTTATAACGATTTATTTATATTTATAAAAAGAATTTCATTATAAATCGAATATCGATTTATATCGGGATTTGAAATATCGAGTTAGAAATTCATATAGGAATATTCTAGAGCTGTATTATATTCTGTCTGAATATATACGATAATATTTTTATAAATATTAGTTAAATTAATTATAAATATATTTAATATTTAAAAAGGGTTATTTTGAGCTTTAAAAATAGTTAGTTTTGCAAACGACCTGAGAATTCGACGAATTTAATTTTGTTGGATCCACAACATTAAATTATTGTTAGATTCCCAGTTTCAAGATTTTTAGAGTCAGTATGTGGCCGTACAGATTTTTAGAGTAAAATACAGTCGATATTTTGATGGTTAAAAATACGTTGTGTGAGCAAACGGAGTCGGAATTCGACGAAACCAGTTTCGTTGGGACCGTAATGTCGAACTCTAGTCGTATGTCTAGTTTCGTGATTTTTGGGTATCGTATGTGATCACAGGAATTTTTGAGGACAAATAAAATCAACGTTTGCTTAAAAATTAATATAATAATCGATTTAAAAATTATTATAAATATCCTGTAAGTACCTAACTTCATCCTAAACCTAATCTCCGCAACAAGAAAATGCGCCGTCAATCTCTTTCTTCCAGGAACCCAAAACGCAATGTTCAAAAATCCAAATGAATTCAAATAAAAATTTATAAACCCTTAGATAAATATATTTGGATTCACTACAAGCTGGTCTTCGATCTAGTATAACTTTTGTTTAGTTCGACACTCAGTTTGGAGTTCAATATAGAGCGCAGGGAACCAGGGTTTTCTACGGTTGGAAACTTAGTCATTGATTTGAGAAATCAAGGGCGGATTTGTGTTTGGGGTGGAGAGTGGAAGCTGCGATGATATTTTGGGTGATTTCGGTGAAAATAACGTTTGGTGGTTTCCTGTTGTGGTCACGACGAAGTCGAAGTTGTGTTCTAATTCTGGCGCTCGAGTTTAATAATGAGGGTGCAGGGAGGATGAGCTCGGCAAGAGAGCGATGTTGGTGGTTTCATTTGGTTGAATCATGGAGTGTGAGGGGATGGAGAGCTGACCGAAAATCATGGTGAGGGACAGTTGCACGATACTGGAGCCGTGGTAGAGATTGGGGAAGGAAGAGTAAATGGGCGGGTATGGTTTTCTAGAAGAAGGTGGGTCGTTTAAAATAAAGTGAGGCTCAATTATAAAAAGAAAACCAAGTTTTATTTTAATTCAAATTAGTATATAAACTTGTTAACACCATATCTCTCTCATACATCATTAGTTTTACAAACCGTTTGTTGCGTTAGGATCGTATGGACGATGGCTCCCCATTGGAACTGACTGGGAGTGGAGTGGAGCTCGTTTGAATTTATGGCGAAATAAATTGTTTGATTCAAATCAAACAAACAGTTTATCATTCTTTAACGATGAACTGCTAAAGTGAGTAAAACTCATCAATTCTGAACAGTTATATTTTTATAATGTATTTTTAGAACTGTTAATCATCTGTTGATTGCTGTGTGTTAACTGTTTGGTTGAATTGCTTGTATTGGTTGAAATTATAGATAACGATATATATATATATATATATATATATAAATCGTTAATCAAATATTGACTCTGTTTAACAGAATATTTCATATTGAAATGAAATCGATGTTAATTATGTTGTTTAACATCTGTGATGCAGGGAGACAGGTTGGAGGAATCCAACTGGATTCCTCAACATTTATTTTACTGTTATTCATATATTGTGATATATGATGTGATATATAATCTGCTGTTGATTCTGTGTGTTAGGACGATATCTATCATTGTTATATGGTATGTTAAATACCATAAGAAATACCAGAATGATAAAAGGGGATTTTCAAAGAATATTTTGAAAATAATTTATTTATATAAAATCAATGGATTTTATATATAAAAAAAGGGATTTTATAAAGGAAATAATTATAAAATCAAAAGAATATATTTGTCAAACAGATATAAAGGAAAAATATTTGTGAAATCAGATATAAAGGAAAATATTTGTGAAAACAAATATAATTGAATTGAAAATATTTGTGAAAACAAATATAAAGGAAATATATTTGTAGAATAAATATAAAGGAAATTTATTTGCAAAACAAATACAAAGGAAGATATTTACAAAACAAATAGAAAGAGAAATATTTGTAAAACATTTACATGTAGAATATAAAGGAATTATTTGTAAAACATTTACAAATAGATCAAATGGAAATATTTATTTATAGGAAATAATTAGAATGTTATAAAGGAAATATTTATTTGTTAAATAAATAGGAAAGATAAAAGAAATATTTATTTGTTAAATAAATAGAATTGAAAAGGGAATAGTTATTTGTTAAGTAAACAAATAGAAAAGGAATAAGTCAAAGGAATTAATTCAGAAGAGTTAATCGAAATGAGTTAATCGAATATTAGTTATTCGGTTAAAGTTAATCGAATAGAGTAAATAAGATGGAGTTAATCAGTTAGAGTTAATCAGTTAGAATTAATCAGTTAGAGTTAATCAGTTAGAGTTAATCAGTTAGAGTTAATCAGTTAGAATTAATCAGTTAGAGTTAGAATTAATCAGTTAGAGTTAACCAGTTAGAGTTAACCAGTTAGAGTTATTCAAATGGAGTAAATCGTGTAGAGTTATCGAATATTGCTCATTCGAGAAGAGTTATCGAATACAATTTATTCGAAGAGAAGAGTTATCGAATATAGTTTATTCGAGAAGAGTAATCGAATATAGTTCATTCGAGAAGAGTTATCGAATATAATTTATTCGAAGAGAAGAATTATCGAATACAGTTTATTCGAGAAGAGTAATCAAATATAGTTCATTCGAGAGGAGTTATCGAATATAATTTATTCGAAGAGGAGTTATCGAATATTGGTTATTCGAAGTGAGGTAATTGAATATTGGTTATTCGAAAGGAGTTATCGAATCCAGTTATTCGAAAGGAGTAAATCGATTATAGTTTATTCGAATATAATTAAAAGAGTAAATCGAATATAGTTTATTCGAATAGAATTAAAGGAGTTAACCAGATATAGATTATTCGAATAGAATTAAAGAAGTTAATCGAATATAGTTTATTCGAATAGAATTAAAGGATTTAATCGAATATAGTTTATTCGAATAGAATTAAAGGAGTTAATCGAATATAGTTTATTCGAATAGAATTAAAGGAGTTAATCGAATATAGTTTATTCGAATAGAATCAAAGGAGTAAATCAAATATAGTTTATTTGAATAGAATTAAAGGAGTAAACCGAATATAGTTTATTTGAATAGAATTAAAGGAGTTATCGAATATAGTTTAGTCGAAAGGAGTTAAGTGAAAAGAGTAAACCAGTTAGAGTTAATCAAATAGAGTTAATCGATTAGGGTTAAAACAAAAAGAGTTAATCCAATAGAGTTAATTGGTAAGAGTTAGCTGAATAGAGCTAATCGATTATAGTTTATTCGAAGAAAGGTTTTCGAATCTAGTTATTCATAAGAGAGATTATTGAATATAGTTATTGGAAGGGAGGAGTTATCGAATAGAGATTATTCGAAAGAGAGATACATAAGGAAGTTTGTTAAAGGTAAAAGATAAATTTTGTCTATTCCGAAGTTAAAACATTGTTCAGTTAAGGTATGAGAGGTAATTATACCCCAACTTGATTGACTTCCTTCTTAACTAAGGAAAGGGCTAAGGTGTGATAGTAAAGGATGGTTAAGTAAATTTAGTTAATAAGTGTAATGGTTTGAGTTGGCATAACGATGGTTTGTTTAAACATCTGTTTAAATCCAATGAAGGAACTTTGGAAATGTTTTCCAAATAAGAAATCAGAAATGTTTTCTAACATAGAAAACAGGAAATGGAAATGTTTTCCATTGTTAATAACGCATATTTTCTAAAATTAGAAAATAAGAAATGTTGAATATATGGAAACAGGAGATAAGTAAATTAATGAACTAAAGAGATAAATGTTAAATGATGATTGATCGATATAATTTCCATCTGGAAATGATATCGTTCTTTGCACACGTGTTTTTCTTTAATAGTTAACTCACCGACTATCGAAGTTTTTAACCATTTTAACGTTGTTAATATGGAGAGACCGGTTGGATTATTATCTGAAGAACCACTCCATATTGGCATAAGCATTGCGAATCATATATGCCAAAGATAATTGAAGACGGAGTAAAGTGCAAGGGCTGTTGTATAAATCTTAGGTAAAGATTGCCTAAGATGGATGTACTAAATAGTGCCTTCGGTTTGTCTAGTCCCAGGATGACCTGTATGGAAGAATGTCTGACAGATTATATTTAATAGATCGCGTAAGTTTATCTCTTCAAACGTATTTACGTTTGGTGGCGGAGGAATTCGTTTCTCTTAGCTGTATACACATGGTATTTTTGGGGAAATCAATTTGTGATTTGGCGGGTATGACGATGTGACATTCAAAGTGAATAAATGTGTGATCTGTAAGAGAAAAGCGTGGCCTCTAGCCTCACAACCGGGAAATGACAAAAATCGGGCAGGCAGTATGGCTATGTAGGTCGCACCTATTAGGGTGTATAATCACCTGATCTAGAATTTCATTTTCTTCTAAAAATCTATTGTCGATGTTGTCCCATTCGGGAAACGGTTGCCAATCCCAACCATTGGTGATATGCATTCGATACACTCAAGCGAAATGAGTGGTCGGTCATGTGTGGCCAGGTTGCAAGATGTTCTTGTTGAACCCAGTGTATTCCTCTCTAGAGGTACACTAGCGAAAGGTAGTTCCATACCTTGTCATAGTTGGAAATCCATTACCCAATACGTGCTTGCAGTTTTGATTGTATACTATATATGTAGAACGTGAGATGAAAGCGTTTATGCTAGATGATTATTATATTGTGGTTGATAGACACTATTATAATATCAATGAGTTTTGATATAAAGTTTATTTTGGATTCTCATAAGGGAAAAACCCGTTCCATTATACGGCGTGGTCTTATGAGATACTGTTTAATGGCTTAAACTGTTTTAAACTATTTTACTCATACCAGTCCCATGACTGACCCGGAGTTTATTTTGTTTTGATTCCCTAAACTCTTGGGTGCCCAATTTTGTACGGGCAATCAAGTAGTCGGGATTTTACAGATATACTTAAAGATCTGGAGCAGGAGGCTTCAGGATCATATAGCTATTGTTTATTTCCGCTGTGTTGTAAGTGCTGTACTTTGGAAATGATATGTGTATTCAAGTACAGATTTATATTTCAAAGTTATGATATATTATATGTTATTCATTCCGCTGTGAGGTTCGTGTTACTCTGATGTTGTGTTCTTCTTCTTCTTCTATTCTACGTTTCTATCTTATCTTTCCTCACCCTCTAACTTCTTTCTATTAACTTTTCGGTATTTTTTTATGATTGGTTAGTCATCATTGAGTTCATGGCAATAACCAAAGTCGCTAAAAAAACAGGGTCGTTACAAGGGCCCTGATTGAGATCACTCCAGATAAACCTTTCCCTACTCAGATTAAAGTTAATTTAGACAATTGTGTGCATTATGTGGATGTCAAGTATAGATGGAAACCAGATATTTGCACAACTTGCAAATCTTTCGGTTATTGCTCTATTGCATGTATGCATAAATCCAATTTACCACCCCCTGTTAAGCCTCCCTTACCTAAGCCTCTTAAATGTACTTGGGTTCCCACTGGTAGGACATTTGCTCATGTCGTGGAAGAGGATACACTGGTTGTGCCTTCTGCTACCATATTGCCAGATGTTCCTAATGACCCTGATATCTCTTGGAATGAGCTTGAGACCGCGTGGGTACATTCCCCCTCTGGGATGCTTTGTGACCCTAACGATACTTTCTTTATTTTTATTTATGATGAAGTAGTTGATCGCAGTCGTCTCTTATTCAAGCCGAAAGGTAAGAAATTGGTTTTGCGGACTGAAGATGTAGTTGGTGAAAAAAACTCTGAGATCAGGGAAGACGCATCATGGGATGAGAACAGATTACTCGCTCCCTTTATTGTGGACGACTTGGCCTTTCGTTTTTGGTCCTTTAAGCGCAATATGACACCCTATACTGGCACCTATTATGAAGATTATGAAGATGATTCGGAGGTTGACTAGTGTTGCTTGCCTACTGTTAAGTTTTTGTAATATGTTTATGTAGTTATCCTTGTTATTTTGCTGTATTGAAAGTGACTGGACACTTCAAACCAGAATGTTACTCTGTGCATGTACATAGTACCAGTGCTATAATCGTTAATAAAAGTGGTAGGGGTCCATTCAACCCCTTTATCCTTGCAAAAAAAAATAATGATGAAGAACGACGTCTAACCCTTGGTCACGTTTATTTTCGATCACAACACACCGTGATTCAATTATGAAAGCAACTTACATAGGAGAGTAGAAAACCAATAAAAATATCCAAAATGTCCCTAAAGAATATCAAAAATATATTCTAGAAGCTCGATCAAAACCAAGAATATCGAGGATTGACATCTGACTGGGGTGGCCAGACAATTGGACAACCACTCGGGCAACAAAAACCCATAGCTCAGACGTTTGAACTGGGGCACCAGACATCTGAGCTGCTACTCTATCCAATTCAATCCCTCTGATCGCCTTATCTTCCTTCTCCGAGCTCCGATTCGCGAATCGTCTTCTCCGCTACAAATCTACTTCATAACCAATACATATCGCCGACTTCAATGGTCATGCAGTTTAATTGCACATCTTAACACTCCACCTTGATATAAACTGACATCAGTAAACTAGTCATCACTAGTTTTTTTTTATACAAAACACCTAATCTCAATCAAACTGCATTACAAACTTCATTCACTGTCCGCATGCAATTGCATCTTCCACAAGAGGTGCACCACACAAATCTGGTCTCAAAAACATTTGTAATACTACAAAGATGTCCATCTTATCACTGTGGATTTTCCAAGCGGACACCCATTTATCACTTAACCTGAGCTTATTACCTGATCATCATGGGTACCGCGAGCATCATTTACATGATGATTCATGTCTGAAATAAATCGACACTTGTCTATCACTTGAGCCAAGCTTATTATCTGATCTCTATAGATTCCTTGAGCATCATCCACGTGAAGCCCTCTGAATGAAATATGATTATTCATCCTAGAATCATTAGTCGTGACCACGTTAACTTCTCCATCTTGTTGTGGACTAGGTCCATCAACCGTCACTCTCCTTCCATAGTCGACTACAGAATCAACAAATCTACAAAGGTCTCTTGTAACGACCCGGATTTTTAGCCGTTAATTTTAAAACATTTAAATTGGTTTTAAATGTTGATTTGAAATTTATAAAAAGATTTTGATTAATTAAAAACAAAGTTTGAACGTATAATTTATAATTATATTTAAAACGAGCTCATAACGCCGCGACAGTTCGTAATTTAACGTTTTGAACTTCAATTGAATATACATAATCTAATATAAGTCGGATTCCTTTGAAACAAGAAACGTTCGAATCTATTGAACGATATTTTTCTAAGGAAAATGAAAATTCAAGATTTCGTTTTATATATTGTGAGCTATATCCAAACCAAAATTTCAGGAAGTCGCTATGGAATCGTTTATATATTATAACGATTTATTATATAAATAAATCGATTTTAAATAATCTGAATGTTATTTAAATTTGAAATATCGAGTTATAAGTCCAAATATGTTACTTTGAAGCAATGATATTCTATTTGAAATATGCGATAATAATAATTTATTATTATTAAATTGACTTGTTATTGAATTTATTTATATTTTAATCGATCTATTTAAGCTCTAAAATAGCCTTTTTGCAAACAAGATTCGTTTTCGACGAAATAAATTTCATTGGATCTATGGCAGTAAGTCATTATAAGGTTTCGATTTTTCATGTCGAGCGAACGTTGTACTTAATCATACGAACGTAAAACATTCAATGTAATATAGTGTGCGAATATAATATTACAATAATAATAATAAGGGATTTCTTTTTAGACGTCGTCCCCAAAATCTCGGCACAATCTGTACGTATCGATTTCAATTCTACAAATAATTTATATAATATCCGAACTAAACATGGTTTCAAAACATATCCATAATCCTGGTGAATCTTTCGAAAATCTCAAAATACTTGATAAGTTTCTTTCATTCAACTTTTGATATATCTTTGAAGAAAATTTAATTACCTGAAACTTTATATCTTTTCAAATCTCAATAAACAGCTGCAAAATCTTATCTGAAATATACACATATCTTTATGAGTTAAAATATATCAAAGGACTGATGATTAATACATTACTCCTTTTCTTTAAACCATTCATCATTCTAGTTTTACATAAAACTGTCTCAGAAAATAGCTAAAAAGTTAACTAACATTTCAAAGAAATCCGATCCAACACACTTTCAGATCCAAGACTGTAGAAAACAATCGTAAACATATATAGACGCAACATAGGTAGAATCAGTTCCTCTTGGAAGTATAACTTATGGAACATTTTCCCGCAAACTCTCGAACTTCAAATGCATTTTTGCAGCTCTTCTCAATATCTTTAATGACAACGTCAATGCAAGCGGTGCACCCATTCTCAGAGAGCTGTTTGGAACATTTGGCATTTCCTGTGACAAAGGGTGCATCTAGCGTTCTGGTCACTGTGCTTCCTCTGGCGAATGGAGCTTGGAAGCGAACTAAACTGATGATTGGTTTCACGTTGGCTCTAAGTTTCTTATCTTTGAATCTTTTCCCATTGCATATTGCTTTGCTCTCTACGTTTGTTATTGTAAATGAAATTAATAGCAATACTATCACAGTGATAATTGATGCTCTATTCATTGCATGCATGCAATGGATGGACGTTTATGCTTGTTAGGCAATGATATGTTTGTGGTACATATATGTAGAGTTAAAGTGGACAACTTTGGTTGGGCTGTAGATTCTTATGTCTGTTGTAAGGTAATTTTGCCGGTCTTGGCCAGAAACCGCATTATTGTTTTTAGATTATAGAATTTTTTAACTTGATCATATGGATTCTTGTCTACACAAGCATTAACTGATCGGCAGAGTGTTGTAGTTTTGGAGTTTGTGGCTGCACCAAGTGTATGCGTGACTATATATTGTACATTTCAACCTCCAACCGTACTTCTAATTCAATAAGAAATACATCTGAGCTATTCTTAAAAAAAAGTAATCCCCGGTTAGTTGCGCTCTTCCAGGCTTATGCTATATTTTATAGTATACGATTAAGCTGTTCTCAAGAAAGTCTAATTTAGATTCCTACCACCCTACTAATCTATCTATTGCTTAAATTGAAAAACACATATAACTCTGCTTTGGTGTCACCGTTAAGTACTTCAACTTTTAATCAATTATCCAACGTTTAGTTTTTCACTCTTTTTTTCTCCATCAAAAAACCACTTCCAATGCATTTCTTGCCACGTTTCCCTTTAAGATATAAAGATAAAAAACTGATATTTTTTTCTCTTCTTTCCCAATAATTGACATAAAAGTCAACGGCTATCAACTCTTCATCCATCATTACAATTCAATAATTCTAACTATTATATTCCGATTCCCATAAAATCTATGTTATCTCTTCCTCCAATCGCGCCATGTTCTGACCAGCACCAGATTCCTGACTATAATCTAACTCCACGAAGGTTGTTTTGCAAGTGTTGTTGTTTATACAAGGGCTAATATTTGAGTAGTTAAAATATGTATACATGTTATATATGTATGTATGTATGTATATGGCCAAAGAACAACTATTTGGACACAAACAGAGAGACAAAAGGCCTCAATTGTTGGATTTTTTCTTTATATGAAGAGGCAAAATTCATGGAATGATTCAGCATTGCAAATCACCATTTGTGTTAAAATTTTGCGTCTACATAGACTTTGCAATATATATATATATATATACATATATATATATATATAGTGTGGTGCTAAGGACACCTCAATATCCTCTTCCTAATACCGCAGTTAAAAAGATAAAACTTATAAATTTTGTATGCTTTCTAATACCACATTACCTCTCCATTAATTATAATCTCTCACTCAACCCGTATTTGCGAAACCAATCACATAGTCGGCTCTAATCTGAAAACCTTAATCAACAATAATCGCTGTCTACTTCATCTTTCCCATGAGAAAATTCAAATTTTTACCGTTTGAACCCCTAAACTTACTTGATTGAGTTGATTGGGGTTGAGACAATGATGTATCTGCAGCTTACTTCTTTCTTGGCATTGTTGCGGCGTTGAACAATTTATCGTTGATCGATTGATTGAAGAACAAGGGTTTCAGAATGGAATGAAAGAGTAACGAATAAGAGGTGAGAGGGAAATAAGGAACGGTGGTGTGGTAGCCCCTAATTTTAGGTGAGGTATTAAGAAGAGTGTAACAATAATTCTTTTGGTATTTTTTAGTAGTGGTAATAGGAAAAGTAAATTGGGGTGCTCTTAGCACTACAATATATATATATATATATATATCCTTTTTTGAGATTAGATTGTTTTTACTCTTTTTAGGATAGTAGCAATTTATATTTGCAAATTAAAGTTGCAAAAATATCAGTTTGAAGATATTTAGTTAAAAGTCCTAACACAACATAAATATATCGACTCTCCGCTAAAAAAAGGTATACATTTAAAGAAACAAGCAAGTTTTTTTATTAACTGGATGATATATTTTATGTTGGAAAAATTGTCCAATTTACTTTAATGTGATAAAGATAGGAATTAGACAATAGGAATACAATATAAACTCTTTTTATATTAGGAAACTGGTGATTATAAGGTAGTTTGATTTTATCGAGAAACTCTTATGTGTTTCTCTCTTGGTTTGCATATTACAAATGCTACCGACCACTCCTATTTACTAGTGATGGCTAAGTGCTAAATTATTCTGGAACACACTCTAATCCTTATCCATTTTTCTAATTAATTCTCATCCTTATCCAATTCTCTGGATATTTCTTCTTCTCCATAGCTCTAGAATTTTCTCCACTCTTGAATTTCTCTTTTGGGCTAATACTTAATCATGCCTACTATTTGTTTGGGCTAATGGAGGAAACATCCAACAATCTCCTTCTTCCCGACTTAGCCCGAAGATGTCACAACATTGGCGCCTTCACAATAATCTTCAAAAAAATTGAACGGTAACACCTTAGTCATAATGTCTGATCAATTCTCATTCGTGTGTACTTTCTCGAGATGTTTTAATTTATCTTTTAGAACTTGAATCCAATGGTGTTGTATATCGATGTGCTTCAAGCGAGAGTGAATGAATGAATTCTTTGCTAAGTGAATAACGCTCTGGTTATCACAAAGCATGATATACTTATTTTGCTTTACTCCCAACTCAAGCAAAAAGTTCTTCATCCACAACATCTTCTTGCAAGCTTTTATGGTTGTGATGTACTTTTCTTTAGTTGTGGGTACATAAAGCAATACACTTCTATAGCTTTGATTGCCAAAAAATAGCTCCCCCTCGCAAAGGTAGTCACATGACCAAAATTTGATTTCCTAGAATCATTGTTGTCAGCCAATCTGCATCGGTATAGCCCATTAACTCAAGCTTCCTGTTACCAAAGCATAGAAACCTTTTAGTTGTGTCTCATAGATAGCAAAGAATCCATTTGATTCCTTTCTAGTGCTTCTTTCCTGGATTGGCTAGAAAGCGACTTACAACTCCGCCTATGTAGAAAATATCAGCCTTATACATACTATGTCATACATAAGGCTACCTACTGCTGATGCAAATGGTGTAGTCTTCATTTCCTCCTCCTCCTTCTCATTTGTTGGACTTTGCTTCAGATTTAGCATGAAATGTCCAGCAAGTGAGTACTCATCGGCTTTTCCTTGTGCATGCTGAATCTCTCTAGCACCTTTTCAACATATCTATCTTGGGATAGCAATAGCAGTTTTCTCGATCTATCACGAGTGATTTTTATTCCAAGAATCTATTTTGCAGGCCCTAAGTCTTGAATGGCAAATCACTTGCTCAGTTTTTCCTTTAGAGTAGCTATCTTGATGCGTTCATGGACCACAATCAACATATCATCAACATAGAGCAAAAATATATGAAAGTCGCTGCTAGAGTACCTCTTCTTGAAGACACAATGGTCATTCATGGTTTTCTTGAAGTCAATATCCACCATGAAGGAGTCAAATTTATTGTATCATTGTCTTAGGGCTTGCTTGAGTCCATAAAGATTTTTCTTTAATCGACATTTCAAGTTCTCCTTTTATGGGAACTTAAGTCCTTCCGGTTTCTCCATGTATATCTCCTCTTCTAGATCACCATGGAGGAATGTCATCTTAACATCTAGTTGTTCAATCTCCAAGTCTAGAGCGGCTATTAGACCAAGGGCAACTTTGATAAAGGACATCTTCACTACATGAGAGAAAACCTCTTCAAAGTATATGCCTTTCTTCCGGTTGAATCCTTTCACGATCAATCGGGCTTTGAATCTAGTCTTTGAGCTGTCATCTTTAGACTTTATCCGGTAAACCCATTTGTTCTTTCGAGTTGTTCTTCTTTCGGTAGCTTCAACAGCTCGTACGTATGATTCTCATGCAAGGAATGTATTTCATCTTGCATGGCTTTTACCTATTCATCCTTATGAGTGACGACTATGGCCTCGTTATAACTTTGAGGCTCCCTCTTATCTTTAAGGGTCACATACTCATTCGGATTATATCTTCTAGATGGTACTATACCTCTGGCCAACCGTCTTAGTTAGGTTCTGAGAGAATGGCAAGCCCCTCTTCTTTCTCTGGTTCTTCCTCTTTTTTAATCTCGTCATTTTTCTGATCTGAGATAGTGGCACCTTCTTCGAGGTCAATATCACCATCCACAATTGCTTCTTTTAAGTCATTACATGATTGATGAGGTTCTATGTCTCTACAAACCCTTAGCTTTGGTTTTTTCGACATCTGGATGTCTTTGATTATTTGATCCTCGAAAAACACAATGTCCCTTCTTCCGATGACCTTTCTATTTATTGGATCCCAAAGCCGATAACTAAACTTATCTCTTGTTGTACCAAGATCAATGCACTCCTTGGTCTCGGAGTTTAGCTTAAATCGTTTATTCTTAGGAATATGGACGAATGCTTACACCCACACAACGCCAAACCAGCAATTTGGCACACCAGGATGCTGAGATTTGATATGCTTTTAGGCCGTATAAAATTTGATACGGCTTTAGGCCATATAAAATTTGATACAGCTCATAGCCATTTTAAATTTCGTGAATCGTTATAGGTAAACATAAACATTGTAAGACAGATACAAAATAACAGCAGAATTTAAAATTTTATTAATCATAAAGCATAACTTCGTGGTTCAAAACATCATAAGTCCGAAAAATACATAAACCCAGTACATCATCTTAAATATTTCTGTCTTGTACTTAAAACATCAGAGTACAATAAATAAAGAAGCATAATTCCCCAGACAAAAACATAGCCATAGTAGAAAGGATAAGAGCTCGAGTAATACATCTAAGCAGCTCCAAGCAAAATGAAAGCAGAATTCTGGTCAAGCTTGAGTATTCCCACCTCGAGAACCCGGGGGGGTGGGGGGGGACGAAAGAAAATGAAGAGGAAACAAAATAGGTCAGACATTAAGTTTGGCGAGTCCAGTTACTTGTAGCATATAAATAAGTAAAAGTATCATGACATGCATATAAAGTAGATTAGAGAGATAACATCATAATAGGCAGGTATGACAGGGTGAATAGGACAAACATGATAAAGTATATTGCGCTTCTCTAATGATTTCTCTGCATCAATACTAGTGTCTTATTAACAAGATGATCCACAACAAGCATAAGATGATAGACTTAGATGTACTTCCAGTGAGAGGTTTTCACCCCATACAATCAACATGCAGCCCAACATACCGGACTTACCCCTAAGGGTATTAACGGGCTCCCCAACGTACCAGAGTCTAGGTGTACCCTAATCGATCGGCTCCCTACTCTGTAGATACCCTGTGCTGGCCCTACAATATGATGTATCACTCCCTAAAGTAGCAACCGTTCGTTTTCAGGATGTGCACAACCATATCTACAGGTGTCACGGCGTCTAAACCTCCTCTGCCGGACCCATGCACGCACATGGCCCCGTCGAAATGCGCCGCCCACACCGTCCCCCATGTTTGGTTCTCTTATAATTAGCCCAGTAAGCGTGCCCTGACTCCAACCTAGTTCGAAGTACTCGTTTGAGACCTATATAAAGGTTACTGACTGAAACGGGTCCCATGCACAAGATGATACAAGTTTCCCCCTATGCTTGCATCCCCACTAGGTTTTCCACAGGTTATGCCATACCAGAGTAAAAGATTGCATAACCCCACATGTTAAGTTTTTGGGCCTATATCTATATAAACATTACCCACCCACCCAAGATTTACTTAACCAACCCACTGTTTTAAACAAGTTTACTTAACCCCTACTCAACTTATACATTCATACAATCCCTATGGATTCAACTAGGTTAAGTATTCCAATTGATTACCACATTCATTTATGGTTATAATGTGCTAGAGCTCCCGCATTAAGCCTACCACTTATGGATGCTGGATATGCCGGTCGGTTCCGGGCAGACTTCTTCCACAAGTCGGACTTAACCTCGTGTCTTAGCATCTCTCGTGTTTATGCACTTAGACCCCTCACATTAGATTCACCACTTGTGGTCGCTGGATATGTCGATTGGTTATGGACGGACTTCCACCACAAGTGTAATGTAACTTCGTATCTATGTGTGGTTACAGTTTCTAATTACTATAATCCTAGGCATTTCCATTATTAACCAATTGTTCCTATGTTGTTATAAGTTTTCATTCCCCTTGCCCAAGTTATGTTCATAATGAACCATATACCCCAAATTAAGGTCTTTAATCACAAGTTGATTTATGTCATCAAATTCATGTTCATATATTTTATTCACGTTATGCCTAAAATTCCAATTACAAGTTATGCCCCAATTTTATCGTTTCCCCTCATTCCCAATTTAACGTGTTCGCATATTTCAGCGGCATGCCTAGACTTGAAGGTAGCCTGACTATATAAAAATAAAAAGGGAAAAGATAGAGGGAAGAGAACATAAATAATCATACTAACAAGGTGGACGTATAATGGCAGAGATAGGCATAAACATATAATGACATAATGATAAAATAGGCATATAGAGACAGATCTGATGAACATGTGACAATTGAACTGATTCTGGCATAATAGGGACATCATAAATATGCATGATGAGATCTAAACAATGAATATCCAACAAGTAACAGATCTGATTTAGCCGCAAACATAATAGGAGTAGGCGTGAGATGATCTAAACAGTGAATTAGATCTATAAATAATGGCAGATCTAACATGGTAAATAGGTATAGGTTCAGTTCTAGTTTCATAGTCATGTCAGAATAGCTTAGGTAGACAGGTTATAGTAGATCTGATATGATTCACATAGCCACAAGTATAGATCCAAATTATAGTCATGCCTATATTTACTTTTTAATTATTTAGATCCAAGGTTTTAAATCTCGGATATCGGTAGTGTTTCGTCTCGGTGATTTTATAGACTCGGTCTTGTATCGGGGGAGATCTCGGACGAGATGAGTCTAACTCGGCAGTTTGTCTTGGATTTTCATCACGGGTCTGAAAGTTCATACCGGAACAATCTCGGGGTACATGATATGTTAAAAATGATATTTTAACAAAATGATTTTTATGAATGCTATCAAAAACAAAATAACCTAAACTTAAAATGCAAAATAACTTTATTATTCTTTATTTTGCGAATGATCGTTCATACTCTAAATCATAATATGCTTAAAACAAGAATATTGATATACAGGAAACATTTAAAGGATCCAAAACATTAAAAAATTCAGCATAAATAGACCACAAAAGATATAATTTCATAAGTAACATGTATGTAAAAAGACGAATATGAAAATCATAGGCATTGTAAAACATATACGAACATACAATATAGTCATTTAACATGCAAAATGTAAAATAAAAAAAGATTGGTATGTCTAGATTTGAGTTTTTTTTAATTATAGTTCTAGTTCAGGCACAAATTTAAATTTTAACCAAAAAAACTAAGATCTTGGACGATATTCCATTATTTCGTCTCGGTCGATATATCGTTCGATATTGCATTATCTCGGGCGATATATTCGAAAGGAGATTTAGAGTGATATTTGCTGTTTCGTTTCGGAAGGAGCCCAAAACGAGATCTCGGAGGAGATCTCGGGTGATATTTGCGAGTTTGAAACAGTAATTAGATCTAAAATTAACATAGACTCACAGTGTTTGGATCTAAGAAAAATAGAAGAAAGAATTGCTGATGTTGAATCACAGATCTCTAGACTCTAGTTGATTGCTGAAGAATAAAATGTTTGATTCAATCTGGGCAGAGACAGCATCTAGTCCTCCATTATTTTTGGTTTGGAGTAACAAGAAAAATGAGGCCATATAGTCGTAACCCCAAACCATTATCTGCCCAAATCTGCCACAGGGGAATCAACTCATGGGTCGACACCCCCCTTAAGAAGTCAACGCAGGGTCAACACCCCTGAGAGCAAAATTCTCGCCTCCCCAATTATGCGATTTTGAACTGATTTGAACTGGTTTTTGATGACTATATGTATATATAATTCTCTTGTGCTTATATAAACTTCAAACCTTAATAACTTCTTCATACAATGTCTGTTTTACGCAAACCAGGTGTCTATCTTAACCAGAATTCCAAGACGAACGCAATGGCGCAGTCCGTTTCACTTAATTCTGAATATTAAATTAATTATTCTTTAATTTATCATCTTTTAGTGTTGTTAAAATACGGGGTGTTACATTACCAAAACCTCGTTCTTTCTTAACACTCTCACTGAAACCCTAGAATTATCTCTAATTTCCCTTTGTTTTAATTTCTTCAATCGCAAAATAATTCAGTGCAAACTTATCCCATTGCCAACTTCTTTGCATTGTCAGCTTCTTCGTCAATTGTATGGCATCTTCTTCTGTTGCCTGCTTTTCATCAATCAAGCATCATCAGCTTCTTCCTTAATCACCGAAAAGGGAGAATTTATACATAACAAATTCAATGTTAGGTAAAGCCACTGATTTTTGTCCTCAACGTTTCATTGTTCATAGTACAACTAATAATTTAACTTTGTATGTTGGCTGATTTTCATGTATACTGAATGTGCTTTGTAATGCTATTAGTTTACTATATATATGAATGATAGCTTAAATCCTAACTCCTGATCCTTGGTGTATTTTTATTTTTTAATTTCAACTTCATACATAAAAGTAATTAATCAAAGCAGCTGTTAGTTTAGTTCGTAACATCGACAATATGGAGTTCATTTCCAATTTGAAATCTTGGATTCCCACTACTTTTGGTAAGTAACTTCGATTAGATTAATGTTTTTATTTATTTTTTCCTTGGGTTCTTATTCCATCTTATTGTTCTACTATGTATGCAAAATTAACATGTATGTGAACTACTGAGGCAAATGGTAACAATTTTTGGTGCTGGAACAAAAGAGCATGTGCAGGTGCACATATAACAAAGTAGCAATAATATGAGGAAAATGTGCAAGGATTGAAGAAAGAGTTCAGCTATGAAGCAAAGGATCTTAAATACATTAGAAACGGATTTCACTATAATGGACTGTAGAACTACAAGAAAACACCGATTTAGCGTCATATATTTAAAAGCGAAAATTTCTGTCGCTAATTTGTGACGGATTTCCATGTGAACTACAAGGGATAGATTTTGGTTTTTCAACTTTTTTTCCTTTTATTTGTCACCATCGTCTTCTGTCATCCCTCACTAAGCCGTTGCAAATTACGTCAAATCACTGATAGAAAATTTCTACCGCCATTTTCCGCTGCAAATCCAAACAGAATATTGACAAATATTTATTAAAGTTATTTTGCAGTAGAATTCCAATAGATTTGCAAGAGATGAAAATACCAGTTTATTATAATAATTTTTTGTTGATTAATAATAAAATTTAATACTTATGAAATGATATCTATTATTCAATAATTAATTTTAAATAATTGTTAGTGTTATATTAATTTATTAAAAGCTTGAATATAGTTAATAATACTAATCAAACCAACATAATGATACTTTAAGTAATAATTAAAACTAATTTTAATTAATAATTATCAATTAATAATTACTATTGAATAATTAAATTTTGATTAATAATTAATAATTACTATTGAATAATTAAATTTTAATACTTATGTAATAATTAAGACTAATTTTAATAATTAATAATTAAAATTAATAACTATAAAGTAATATTTTGTATTTAATAATAAAGTTTAATGAACACTTGGGGTTTACTGTTGTTCATCCAACGTTCGTAGGCATAATCCGAACACCTAGTGCTAGCCAATAGGAATGCAAAGTTATTGCATCCAACATTCCAGATGTCTCGGAATGGATTTACTTGGATCATTGTTCATCCAACGGTTTCTACCACAAAGTAGAAAAGAAAACTCCATGCCATGAAAAAAAAACGATTAGCACCTCAAATTTCTCCAAATCGCAAAATACATCGTAGAAATCCCTAAATCGTAAATCACAAGATTTGCATCATCACCAAAACTCTGACTTCATCGCCGAAAGGTCAAAAAGAGGATCACCACCAAAAAGTTGGATATTAGAACTGCATTTACTTACGAATTGAAATCGCGCCTGAATAGGGAATCGCTGCAGAAAAAGTCATCACTGCCTGAGATTAACCTCCACCACGGTTCAATATGATTCCCTGTTGCCTGAGTATCGACCACCGCCTCCCCCTGATCGACCGCCGCCACCTTTAGACTACTTTAATTCCAATCAGGTTCTTATTATTTTTTATTTCAATCTTGCATTATTTGATTAGATTTTTCAAATCTGTTCTTTTTGGTTTAGGGCTTGACATTCTATAATTTGTTGTGTTGTTTTGCACGAATTATATCTGTTCTTGAGTTGTAATCTGCTTTTATTTAACCTACTTGTACATGTATCATCAGCTCTGCAATTGTTTGATTCGTTCGCTTATTGTTACTTCGTGATAGCATGCTCAGTTATGATATACATTTCTTGGACTTTTAGTTTTCCATGATTTACTATTCTCTTTTTTCATAGTTGTATGTTTATTGTATTCCATTTCTACCTGTTACTAACATTTTATTATACTTTCTGATTTGTTTAAAATATTTTTTTACATAATAACCATTTACAGTTTGTGGCCATTTAATTTATTTATGAGTTTATGTTTGTCTGGCAGTTTCAGTTTACAAGTTATGAAACTGGATGGAAAGATAGGATTTTTTTTTTTTTTTTTGGGTATACTGAAACCTAATATGTGGGGGATAATCAATGATATAGGCTATTGGAATACAAACATACATACATACATACATACATATATATACATACATACATACATATATGTATATATATATATACATGTATATATATATACATGTATATATATATATATGTATGTATGTATGTATGTATATGTATGTATGTTACATCTATGCTATTGTTTTCCAAAAAAAAAGAAACAAATGTGGCATCCAACAGGTTTAAATAGTATACTAAACCTGTTACAATATTGTTATATATTGTGTACCTACCTACTTCGAACACACTCTTATTGTTAAGTTCCTATATAATCTTTGATTATTTACTCATCTTATACATGATGGGACAACGTCTTTGATATATCTCTTTATAAATCCTGTTTGTTTTCTAAGAGCTATTTGCCGTTGAAGTTTGCAAATAATATAATAATAAAGTTATCTGGTAAGTCTTCTTCCCACATCGATAAATCCGAGGTAATAATTTTCGTAAAGATGCTACAATTGTGAATATTGAATGTCAAATAGTTTTTATAATATTATTGAACAGATGCAAGTCATTTTGTCCTTTTATTTGTCAAAGTTACAAATGTATAGATCAATATGAATTATGATAGGAATCAGGCATATGTACAGTGGACATGATTTGGCATTTGATGGATCCCCCAAAGCTTACATTTGTTATTTTTCTGCTTTTTACTTCTTAATATTAAATATCTATCTTGCTTGTGTTTTGAAGTGCATACATATTCTTTCTGGTAAATTAAATTATTTGTCCCATGGTGACATGATCAGTTGTGATAGTCGATGAATATATGACAAATATAAAAGCAGATGACATTTGTGTAAACTTAATTCAAATAGGATAATTTTATGGAGAAATTCAAGCAGTTTTATATAGTGTGTTGCTAAAAGCACCCAAATTTCTTCTTTCTAATACCATGAGTGGTATTAGGAAGTGTAAACCTGGGTGCTTTTAGCACTAGACCACTATGTGATACTAAAAGCACCCAGTTTTACACTTCCTAATACCACATATGGTATTAAGAAGAAGAAATCTTGGTGCTTTTAGCAGCACTCTTTATATACACTTGTAATTCTAGTAATGCCCAACAGTAGCCTTGCCCATGAGCAAAACTTGCACGCTTCCTGACACATCAAGCAGAAAAGGTGAGTGATGTAGAGGAAAACTAACCTGGAATAAGAAGTGTCGTTTTTTGTAGAAAGAACTCATCAAATTCTTCACACAAACTTTGATGACGCTTATTTGTGTTTGAAGTTAAATCATTTCAATTTTATTATGGCTTTTTGGCGGACATGTTAAATTGTTTAACAAGAGAGTTGGATAATCAAATCTGATATAAATTTTTATTATTAGTTACCTTTTTTTTTGTATTTTTTATTATTGGTTATAATAAAAAGGTGTTTGCGGTCACCTTAAAACTGGATGGTTTTGACCAAAAAATTGAATAACTCCTAACCCCTTTTGATTTATATTTCTAATATATGTTTTCGGATCTCTTGATTTTTTTTTAAATGAACCTTTACATGATCAAATGTCAATGCTAGGAAGCTTAAAGGCCTACAGAGTAGCATGTATCGATTGCTGGTTGAATAGCTAGAACTGAAATTTCTGCCAGTTAAACATGACTGCTCAAAATTATGAAAATTACTCTTTTGTTCCTTGTTTTAGTAAGTATTAAAACTACTCTTTCATTAGCAACTATCACTGGAAAAAAAATGTTACTAAAATTTTATATTTCCATATACTCAAAGGTACCAATATTAATCCCATAATAATACATAACCATGGATGATACTGTTGTCATTATCAATTCTGAACATTTTCTAGTGGGTAGACCGTAGACATAGCATTTTACTTATTATCAATAATTGCTTCTTTCCTATAGTATGCCAATAGCTTGGTTACCCGCATTTATTGACACAAGGTTGGTCATCCTCCCTGAGGTACGTAGTATAAACAAAATTAATGTGTTTTTTAAAGTCTAAGAATTATCTTTGATATTTACCACAATATCTTCATGAACTGGAGATGTTTAATTGCTTTATTGAGGGTTAAATTGCTTTATTGAGACATTCGTGTAAACTTAATTCAAATAGCATAATTTTATGGAGAAATTCAAGTAGTTTTATATATACTTGTAATTCTAGTAATGCCCAACAGTAGCCTTGTCTATGTGCAAAACTTGCATGCTTCCTGACACATCAAGCAGAAAAGGTCAGTGATGAAGAGGAAAACTAACCTGGAATAAGAAGTGTTGTTTTTTGTAAAAATAAATCATCAAATTCTTCACACAAACTTAGATGACACTTATTTGTGTTTGAAGTTAAATCATTTCGAGTTTATTATGGCTTTTTGGCGGACATGTTAAATTGTTTAACAGGAGAGTAATGTGCCAAATAAAAACACAGTTGACCTCAAGCTATTAGGGCAGATTTCCCGATTATATTGCCTTGACAAGGTAAATATAAAATATTTTATTGTTTGAACAAACTTACTTAAAATATATCCATTTTTGACAGTATTCTGGTCGATCATATAAAATCCTAGTAGAAGTTAATCCAAAATTTATATGGTTCATGTACAAATTTTTACATACACCATCAATGGAGAATAAAGCAGCAATCAATAATCTTTTTCAAAAGAATGCATCTCCCTACGTATTCCATTTGAAGGTAGAAATCATTCTTCTAAAGTAACTACTTCAGGCAAAATCAACGTAAGTTTTCACAACTTTTTTTTTTTTTTTGGCAAGGCAGACCGGTTTTTAAGGTGACCGCAAACACCTATATTAAGAAAATGGAACTGGTACTCTGCACATGCACAGAGTAACACCTGGTTTGAAGTGTCCAGTCACTGTCAAAACATCAAAATAGCAAAAATAACAACATTACAGCCTACAAACGATAAACACTAGGAAAACAACATAACTTCATAAGAACCTGAGAGGAGAAAATGTGGGAAGTCATATAACGCTAAAAGATCCGTGAGCATAGAGCCAAGTCAACAACTTTGAAGGAGCCAATAGACAGTTCCTATGGATCATCTCCTTCGTCGTAGTAAAATCCAGTGTAAGGAGTCATATTACGCTTAAAGATCCAAAAACGAAGAGCCAAATCATTAACATTGGAAAGAGGTAAAAGAAAATTTTGACCCCATGAATGATCATTCATAATAATCTCATTGTTTTCTCCAATTTCACCGTCATTTCTCATAATCAGTTTGCCATCATCGGGTGTAAAGAATAAACGACTACGATCTTCCACCTTGTCATCAATAAATATGAAGAAGACTTCATTAGTGTCACTATGCATTCCAGTAGGGGCATGCACCCAAGCAGCTTCCTTCTCACTCCCGGAGATATCTGGATCAGAAGGAACATTAGGTAATATAGGAGCTGACGGCTCTACCACAAGTACTTCATCCACTACCGCATGTGCTATCTTCCTACCCGTAGGGACCCATACATGTATAGGAGGCTTAGGTAGGGGAGATTTGACAGGGAGAGGCAAGTTTGCTTCATGCTGACAGGTATCGGAACAATGACCAAAGGATTTGCAGGTTGTGCAGATTTCAGGTTGCCTTCTATACGTCACATCCACATAATGAACTCGTTTCTCTATACTTACTTTGATTTGAGTTGACAAAGGTTTATCAGGAGTTATCTCAATCAGGGCTCTAGCATATACTAAGTTTCTTCTAGCAACAGTATTAGCATCAAAGCATTAGAGTTTACCTATATGACATGCAAGCCAATTAAGGCCAAGAAGAGGTTGAAGCACAGATGGAATATGTGTGAACTGTGCCCAGACAGGTATCGAAAGGACTTGTTCACGGACTCTATCAATCGAAGCACTCCAAGAGGTCACAATGAAATGTCTCCCATCAATGATGGATGGCGCTGCTTCCTGAACATGTCTTCTCTCATCAGCAGAGGAGAACTTAAAATAATAAAGATCGTCAACATACATCATTTTTAAAGATGCACGTATATGCCAGGAATTACGACACGCCGTAAGCATATTTACTTCCGGATGTTTGGAATCCAAGAAAAAGCCAACAAGGTGGTCATTCCAGAATTTTGCAGCTTCCTCATGGATATCTTGCGGAGGGATAGAGCCTACCTCACCATGGAAAATATTAAATTCTACAGGCATGTACTCGCCCGCAACGTGGGGAAAAGAATCGAATAATGTCGTCCATTTCTTCGGAGCATTTGCAGTTGGGTTTATTGTTGTTGCACCGCAATTAGGGGGTGCAAATACAGAGGGTTGTTGGCTAGCATGGTTTATTGTCTGGATGTTTTCAAGGTTACGATGAGTAGGATTTTGAGAAGTTGGATTATTTATTTGTTTGTGAGAGGAGTTTTGTCGAACATGAGTTGGGCGTTGTGAGTCTATACGAGGTTCAGAGCTGGAGTAGCTAAGATCATTCATACCACCACTAACTAACTTCACATGTTCAATACGGTTACCCTCGGTACCACTCACAAAATTATTATTGTCCGAGGTCAAACCCAGAGAAGGTTGAGACTCACATGGTGCTTTCTCACCCAAAACTGAACCCAAATCCACAAAAAGAGATAAATCCGCTTGCGCAGACACATTTGAACCTGGGAGAGGCCAAACTGACGAAGCACTTTTAAGCATAGGAGTTATAGGCGACTTACCCTTTTCAGAAGCATTAGCTGAAGGACCTGCAGCGTTAATCTCCGATATTAACTTGTTCAATGGATGGCTTTCTGGCAAGGAGAAGGCCGATCTGGCAGGAGGAGATGCTACGGAATCAAGCTCGGCATCGCTATCAGTGAAAGACTGTAAGGACTTGGCGCGGCTTCCAGATCTGGTAGTTACAGAAGAGGGGAGACGTGGTTTAGGTTTTTTGTTCTTGGCCATAAGGTGGAAGGAAGAGGAGCGGTGAGGAAGTGGGAGATTAAGGAGTGGAGGCGCAAGCGATGTAGATCTGGAAAGAGACGTCCGCCATGATTCGCGTTAAAGATATCTATTATATGTTTTTTTTTTGAACTTTTTATTTTTTACTTGCTTGTATAGTGCTGATAACTAATGAAGTTAATTTTGTTATGTGTAATATCAATAAAATCTTATGTACCTAGTCGCTCTTTCTCTGTTTCTATACCAATGCCATCATCTCCTTCCATACAAGATCATTTAAAAAGCACGAGCATGTCCAAAGAAGAAGCCATTCAACATCCTTTTAACATTGAAAGCCAATTCAGACAGTCAATCAAGGATTTCTGCAAGCTCTATTATGAAAGATAAAAGATTTTATTTATTTAAAACTTGGTCTGGAAGGCTAGAAAGACAGGTCTCTAGTCTAAGAGGAAAACCAGCTTAAAACAATGACGTAGAAGCTGGTGATTCTGAACCCAAAGCTGAACATGTGCCAGAAGTTGATCGATACTTTGCTGCCTTACAAGGCCTGGAACTCGACACTCTCAAGGTACAATACATGCACTTCTTTATTTATTTTTTGTGTTAGTAGTATTAACATTGATTCGTTATATAGAAAATTACTCTACTGGGTACTATTAAAAAGTGGCTTCTCTTTCACTGCTTTTATTGGGATTTGGTAACCAGGGCCGGTCCTAGGTCACTTTGGGCCATGGACAAAACTTAAATTTGGACCCTTCCAAACACTTACAAGTAATAATATCGAACAACAATATACACATATAAATCATATGTAGTAATGATTTTCTTAAAAGCTAATTAATTTGTTCATTACATCTCCAAAAATATCAAATTTACTACTTCTTAATCATTTAATAGACAAAATTTTAAATCGAACAACATCATATAATAATATTTCTCAATGCACTTTTAAAGCAAAATCACTGATTATATCATCTTGCTCAATATTTTTCAATATCTTTTTCGATGCATAGAAATTCTAGTCCATTCAGCCAATCTTAAGACATAGAAGTCCACAAATATGATTGTTATAAGTTCTTGTCTTTGTCGCTTTTTCCAAATAAAAACATGTAATTGTAAACTTTGAGTTATAAATTATTGTCTTTGTTGCTTTTTTTCTTTTCTGAGAGCAGGATAATTGTTTCATGATGGAACTACTAAATTAAGCTTTAACAATAGCAAAAAAATATTAATGAAAACAACACACTTGATTCATGATTTGCTATCCATTCACCAAATAATCACATTTCATCATTCTTCCATCCAGCAAATGGGCATTAACTTCAGAAAAATGCAGTTAACAAGAAGATTAAAATGTTATTTCTTGATTTTTTTTCCTCTCAATAAGATAAAAGGTTGAATAGTTAAAGAGCAGTAGAAAAAACAAAGACACTGAAGTGAAAAGTAAAGCAAACTGGGAAACAAAACTCAACAAATGGCATTAATGCAGTCGGAGGAGCTTCAGTTGTCGAAGGATTTTGGTCTAGAGGTTTGGGTACTTCTTCAGAATTGGCAAAGGGAGTACAGTGCTATTTGAAACAGTGAATCCAGTAGGGCATTAATATAAAATATTATCTAGTTAAAGATACAAAAGCAATGCAGCTTTCAGAACTATTGTAGAAAAAATCTCAAATTTATAGTACAACTTAAGTTGAATTCTGAAGTCCAAAGCAATCTGAATCTGACTTGATTTATAGACGATGATAGGTTGTAAAATCTCAGAGTTTTATAGACTGTAAGATTGACAAAATTAGAAGAAGTAAAAAAGTCAGAATTAAAAAGAGATATCGGGGAGAACATTGTCTTCATTGAATATCCAAAAGTTGCTTTAGGAAATCAAATTTTGGAAACTGGAAACTGCGTGGGTTGCTTTGGCTTCTGTTCTTGAATGCCAACTGCTGTCTGTGATTAATTAGTAGGGTTTCTAGGGACTAGCCAACTGCTGTCTGTGATTAAACGTGCCCCTTGGAAACTGAGCCTTGGGCTGTTGCCTAGGTTGCCCAGCCCAAGGACCGACACTGTTGGTAACCTATCTAATTATTTTTTATTCAACCAAAGAAACAACAATGGTTTAATCTAGCAGTGAAAGAGAAGCCAATTAATTTTCATCATAAATAGTCTACCAAATCTTCATCAAGGTTTGAAGAGCGGATACCTTTGTTGATTCTTTCATGTACATATAAAGTTGTGTAAAAATGTCGTACTATTATCCATGGGTTTTTACGCTGTTAGCATGGGATTTAATGTAGTTCCATAAATCAGTCCTCCATCAGATTCATTATGCATATAGACAAAAGTGCAATGGAACGACACACAATGAAACAACACACATGTTTTATTTATAATGACGCCTAGTGGTATATTGTTGAAAGATTATGATCCGTGCCTTTTCATTAATCACCAACCCTTAAATAGGGAGATAATTGTACTACAAGGATAGTACAAATTATAAGATAGTACAAGGATAGTACAACAATATTAGGCAAATAATTAAAGCCTAGCCTAATTGATCAATATAAGGCAAATAATTAAAGCCTAGCCTAATTGATCAATATGAATACTAATTAGGTAAATAATTATAGCCTGATTGATCAATATGAATACAAATATATATATATATATATATACATATATATAGTTTAACACGCCCCCGCAGTCGCAGCGGGAGGCTCGCGTACGCTGAGACTGTCCCGAAAATCTTCGAATAATATACGTGGAAGGCCCCTTGTAAAAATATCAGCAATTTGATAACGGGATGGAACATGAAGCACTCTAACTTCGCCTCTAGCGACCTTTTCACGGACAAAATGAATGTCCATCTCAATATGTTTAGTGCGTTGATGTTGAACTGGATTTCCTGACAAATAAATTGCACTCACATTGTCATAGTAGGCCAGAGTAGCTTTTTCAATTGGACAATGTAGTTCGAGTAGTAAATTCATGATCCAACAAGAATCAGACACAACATTAGCAACTCCTCTGTATTCAGCTTCTGCACTAGATCTAGACAAGGTAGGCTGACGTTTAGAGGACCAAGAAATCAAATTTTCCCCAAAAAAGACCCAATAACCAGACGTGGAGCGTCTGGTATCTGGACATCCACCCCAATCAGCATCTGTGTATGAGATAAGTTTGCCCAATGATGACTTGTACAGATGGAGGCCATAAGACAAAGTACCTTGAATGTAGCGCAAAATGCGCTTGAGAGCATTCATGTGTTCATTCCTTGGATCATGCATGTGGAGACACACTTGTTGCACTGCATAAGAAATATCAGGTCTTGTAAAAGTAAGATATTGAAGAGCACCTGCAAGACGACGATACTTGGTGGGATTTTCATATAGATCACCGTTAGTAGCACTGAGTTTAGATTTGCTGTCAACAGGAGTGGGGCAAGTGCTACAATTAGACATGCCTGCCCGCTCAATGGTCTCTATAGCATATTGTTTTTGAGACAAGAATAAGCCTTTCGCATGGCGAGTAACCGCGATACCTAGAAAGAAACTCAACGGGCCAAGATCTTTCATTGCAAACTCCGAACCTAAAAGAGCCATGAAATGCTTACGTAGAATATCAGAAGAAGCTGTAAGAATAATGTCATCAACATAAAGCAGAATATATGCAATATCAGATCCATGTTTGTATATAAACAATGAATGATCAGATTTACTGTGGGTGAAACCAATTGAGGCAACAAAATCAGCGAAGCGCTGATACCATGCCCGAGGAGCTTGTTTCAAGCCATATAGAGATTTCTTTAGTAAACAGACATGATTAGGCCGGCTATTGTCACGAAAACCCATAGGTTGATGCATATAGACTGTTTCATTGAGATGACCACGTAGAAAAGCATTCTTGATGTCCAATTGATGGATTGACCAAGATTTTGAGAGAGCAATGCTAAGAACAGCGCGAATAGTAGCAGGTTTGACCACCAGACTAAAAGTTTCATCGCAATCAACACCCTGTTGCTGAGTTTTACCATCACCTACAAGACGGGCTTTATGCCGCTCAAAAGAACCATCGGATTTACGTTTATAACGAAAAATCCACATAGATCGAATTACATTCACATTAGGTGGCCTAGGCACTAACTCCCATGTTTTATTATCAATTAAAGCATTAAATTCATCCAACATTGCAGTTTTCCAATTTTGATCACGAAGAGCACTAACCGGGTCCTTTGGTATAGGAGAGATGGTTATAGTGGTGGTCGTGTGAAGATTGGTAGTATATTTGGGGTTTGGTTTAAAGATGCCATTTATTGCCCGGGTTGTCATACGGTGTAGCATGGGATTATTAGGCCTTGAGGAGCTGTTGGGTGAGTGTGATGAGGGGCTTTGTTCACAAACTGGAGTGGGTTGAGCAATGGGGTGGGGTTGTCTTACGGTTGATGTGACAGCAGGAGTATTGTGAAGAACTGAACCCGTGGGTGAGTGCAGCCCAGTTTGAGAGGAGGGGTGCTGATTAGTAGGATTTGAAGGAGAAGGGAGAATTGGGCCCGTGGGAGACTGTTGTCCAGTTGGAGATAGATACTGTGGTGGGCAAGTTTGCATAGGGGGCTGGGTTGTGTTTTGAGCAATGTCATGTGTGGTTTGTGCAATTGATTTTTCACGCAAATGATGCAACAAGTATGGAGAAATATTTTCATTAAGAAAAGCATACAAGTTATTTGTGTCCTTGTGGATTTTTGAGAATGGAAACTCAGTTTCAATGAAACGCACATGGCGACAAATAATAATTTTTCCGTTTGACATGTCGTAACACTTAGAGCCTCTATGATTTGAGGCTGGACCAAGATAAGTACATGGAGTAGACCGTTCCTGTAATTTGTGAATAGAGGTTGAGGGAAATAAGGGAAAACATAAGCAACCAAAGGCACGCAAGTCAGAATAAAGCGGTGTACTTTGATATAGAATTTGAGTGGGAGATTGGAATCCCAAAACTTTTGTTGGAAGAATGTTTAAGAGGTATGTGGCCATTGCTAGAGTGTGATGCCAGAAGCTAGGGGGCATAGAAGCATGAGCGAGTAAGGTCCTAATGATATTATTTATAGATTTAATATGTCGTTCAGCTTTGCCATTTTGTGGTGATGTATGAGGACATGAGTGACGGAATTGCATCCCATTTTGGGTAAAGAACTGTTTTAAAGTGCCATTTATATATTCTGTACCATTGTCACATTGAAATGTTTTGATGTTACGTTCGAATTGTGTTTTGATTAAAGCATGAAAAGAAATGAATAATTGTTTGACCTGAGATTTGTTGGAGATGGGAAAAGTCCAAAGAAATTTGCTGTAGTGATCAAGAAATAAAACATAATAACCATGACCAGAAGAACTTATAACATGAGATGTCCACAAATCACTATGAATAATATCAAATGGCAAAAGTGTATGCAACATAGAATTATAAAAAGGCAATTTAGAGTGTTTCCCAAGAGGACAAGAAGAACAAAAGATTTTACGAGAATCATTACAACCAATCATGTGTTTACTACGAAGAGAGCTAAGAATAACATCTCCAGGATGTCCTAGACGACTATGCCAAAGATCAGATGACGCGGCAGTAAAAGCAGATGAATTGACTGAGAATGTGTCTCGTTTATTTTGGAAAATAGGATAGAGATCTCCAGTGCTATCACATCTCATTAGTTTGGTCCCAGTTTGTAAATCATTGACAGAAAACCCAAAAGGATCAAATTCAACTGAAACCATATTATCGGTGGTAAATTTTCGAACAGATGTAAGGTTTTTAATGAGTTGAGGAGCATGCAATACATTGTTTAAGGTTAATGGAGGGTATGGTGGAGGCAAGTTAGTGCAACCGTGACCAACAACGGGGATCAAATGACCACTACCAACAACAATGTTATGATTATTATTGCTTGAATTGAAATAAGAAGAGAGTATACCTTGATCCGCTGTCATATGAGATGTAGCACCAGTATCCATGTAAAAAATTCCGTCTGGTTGAGAGAAGGAAGGGGCGTGCATTGCGGCCTCGATGTCAGTTGGTGTGTAGCCGATTGGATCATGATGTGAGTGGGCAGTATAGGCTTGTGAGGGTTCTTGTGAGGGTTTTGATCCCAAAAGTCCTGAGTGCCTACTTGCTTGTTGAGGTCTTTGCTGCTGCATGTTTGTGGATGGGTACGGGCAAGGTGGAAGTCCTCATGGCCCTCTCCATTGTTGTGTCCAACATCCCCAAGGTGCAACAGTACCATGCATCCATGATGTATGAGGACGAACTGCCCATTGTTGCCGTTGCAAATTGCTGCCACTGGTTGCCTGTCCTCTGCCGTAGCTTCCCCTGCCGGGGTTCTTTCTATTTCCCTTGCCTCTATTGTTTTTATTATTATGATTTTGGCGAGGGTAATCTGCAGAATTTCCATGGTTGCTGTCATTGGAAGATGCTGTGAGAAGAGAAGTTGGTTTAGTTATGGTGTTTCCTTCCTTGGCGAGGCGGTTTTTTATGGTCTGCTCCGCTAGTTTCAACCGTGAACGACAATTTTCAAAAGGAGGTAATGGATCTTGATTTTGTATGAAATCTACCGTGCCAGCGTAGGACTCAGGTAAACCTGCAGTCAGCTTCAAAACAGGGCGGCTATTTGTGACCGGAGCATCAACGTCTGCAAGACGGTCAGCAAGAGACTTGATGTGATTGCAATAAGCGTCAATCGAGCCGAAATTATCAAAATCGGCATGAGCCAATTCCTCCTCGAGATGGGTTGCACGAGAGGCTTTGTTGTCTTGGAATTGTGCCTCCAACCGTTTCCACACCTTCTCGGCCGAGTCATCTTTGAAGAGAACTGCATGGAGGAGGTCATGAGAAATGGTGGCATACATCCATTGCTGTACAGCTGCATCAAGACGATCCCAAAGCTCGGGATCCGCCGCTTTTTGTTCATCATATTTGGCCTTGGCTTTCTCCTCCGTAGGAGGAATTATATGATGCAAGAGATTATGAACTCTCGCTTGTACCTTGAATAGAGCAGCCCATGAATGATAAAGACCGGTCTCATTATCCAATGTGATTGGAATCAAGGATTTGACATTGGTGATAGAAAGAGCAGGATAGAATTTTTCAGCTATGGAAGAAGAAATTATGAAGATTTGGAAGCAGGAAGATAGAATACAGTTAGTTTTTGAGAGGATCGTTACAGCTCTGATACCATGAAAGATTATGATCCGTGCCTTTTCATTAATCACCAACCCTTAAATAGGGAGATAATTGTACTACAAGGATAGTACAAATTATAAGATAGTACAAGGATAGTACAACAATATTAGGCAAATAATTAAAGCCTAGCCTAATTGATCAATAAAAGGCAAATAATTAAAGCCTAGCCTAATTGATCAATATGAATACTAATTAGGTAAATAATTACAGCCTGATTGATCAATATGAATACAAAAATATATATATTTACATATATAGTTTAACAATTGTTCGCTGTTGTGAATAACTGAGTTCAACCAGACGTTAGAATCCCACAATACCATAATCCTACTTTTCTAGTTTTTTGGTTGCGGACCTTGTTAGAAATATAATCCACTCTCTGTTAAACAAATACATTCAAAAAAAAAGTTTTCACATGGAGCTTATTTTCTAATAATCTAACTAAACATGCTTATCTTTGATTTATAGTGCTTATCTTGTCTAATTGCTTGGATGGGGAGTTAAGAACCCTAATATTCCAAACCATGTTATTTATTGGAGGGTATTTGTTGTTTCGCTTCTCGAATTCAGGTGAGGAGCACTTACATTTTTCTTGATACATTTTTTTTCCTTTATTTTTTAAATTGTTAATGAAAATATGCCAGTAGGATTCTCAATTACCTCTACTGACTGTGTAGTCTTGGACGTGGAAGATCCGTCCTCCTTCCCCAATTTTCTAGTAGTTTGCTTGGATCTAGTACATGACCCAACGCTGTCAGGCAAATTGTTAGAAAAGGAGAGTCAATGAAATGAATAGGACCACATCAAATATGAAGAGCGCTCTAACCAGGTGAACAGTTCATTTTCATAGCTAGCAAATTCATGAGTCTATTATTTTCTGAAAATTTATTTTCAAACATATATACCAAATAATATCTTTATGAATCCCTGTAATACATGATATGTAAAATACATACTCGTTTTGAGATAGAAACATCCAAATTTAAGCATCAGAACTGATTTCAGAGACAGTTTCCCTAAGCATACATGAGTTCTAGAGGTGTGAGTACTTTTAGTACGCAAGTTGCATTGTTTACATACATCAAATAGTTATTAAGTCTGTATTTCAGTGTGGTATGTGGACTAATGCTATAGCTAAAAAATTATTGAAACTTCTTGGTTGATGTACTGCATAAATCTTCTTTAGCAGTGGAAGCAGTAGTTCGCTGCTGCAGGTCGCAGCAGCAGTTTGTTGTTGCTGCTGCGAACAGCAGCAACAATAATTAGATGTTGTTCGCAATAGCTTGTTGTCTTGTATTTAATTTGATACTTTTTATGTATATTTCTTTGTCGTCATCATTTTCTTGACTATTATTAACTTGTGTTAGTTGGCAGGAAATATTGAAATGTTATGCTGGATGGAAGAAAGAACAAAATTTATCTTTGTTTTACTATGTTTTTTATTATTTGAATTGTGATAACGTATGAATTTGTTTAATATTTTGTGTATTTTTGTTTTATGTATTACTATTATGTATGAAGTTGTTTGAGTATGTGAACTTGCTTGAGAAAATAAATGATTATGTTGTTTTGTTATAGTTCTAAAAAAAATCTATTGTAGCATGTCTTATTCAAATTTGGATACAGATATTTTGGATTTTTTCGTATATTCAGAAATATTCGGTCAGTTTTCGAATGTGGATACGGATGTTGTTTCTTCAATATCCGCTAATATCAGATGTGGATTCGGATACAGATTTAAGTTTTAGGATGCAGATGCGGATATAGCCATATCCGCATCCGTTGACATGACTATCAATAACCTTGCTAAAATGTTAGTATTTGTGACGAATTACCAACAGATATCTAAGGTGAAACAAAAGTTGAAATTATCTGCTTCTAATCCCTTGCTGTTTAGCAAGGGAACTCTGTCGGATTTTTTTTTAAAATATATATTAAAGAAATATATATTCGTCGGTAAAATATCGGTAATTTTTTTTAAAATTAAAAATAAATATATTAACAAATGACGATAAAGTGTCGGAGAACTGACATTAATTTATGTCGCAAAATGGTCACTAAAATACCGAAGGGAAATTTACCGACCAGTGTTATCCGTCACAAATTCGTCGCTAATACATGTTTAGCGACAGTTTCGTCCGCTGCAAAATCAGTTTTTTCTTGTAGTGTAGTCTAAGATCCTGAACTTAAACTTGTAACTTTTATCTCGCACTTAGTCATTACCACAATTATTTATTGTTAATTTTTATGCATGCATGTATTTTTTTAGGTTACTCAGCTCCAAGGTGAACAAAGAAAAAACATCGTTGCATTTCGTTTTCAGTCAGTAATGGTCTAAATGTTGATCATGTCATCACGGGTAAGCAAGCTTGTTTTGATACAGGGAAGGTTGTTGTTTCTAATGGCACTAGTGTCATATGTATGCATATTGTATCGCTAAAAAACCGAGCATAGCCCAGTTTTTGTAGCTGAGCATACGCTCAGCTTGAAACAAAACTGAGCATACTCAGTTCTGTTGAAACTGAGCATTTCAAGAAACCAAGCATACGCTCAGTTTCGAGAAAAGTCAAACATCTTCAAAATGATTCTAGTAAGATAAAAAAAATTAAATAAAGGAGTACAGACACAAAGGCATGATAAAGAATGGACAAACCTGAAATGAATATCAAAAAGTGCATGAACAACCCCGTTCCCAAAATACATCCACTGCTGACACATGTGTTGGAAATGAATGAGTAATGAATAGTAGGTTTGGCAAAATTCATTTAGTCCCACATTGGGGAAAACTAACACCTTTATCACTACTTATACTAAGACTTGATATGTTATTACAAAAGAAAGAGGAGATGGAAGAAAGAGGCAATGACTTGAACTATGGCATGATAAAAATTCATGTTAATATTTAAAAGTCAAAGATAAGGGCCTTGGCCCTTGGGGCTCTTGGGGTCTGGTGATCGATTGGGCCTCCAATGGGCTGTGCTGCGAAAAACGTCATGCACTCGCTGGATTCGAACATTAATAGGTACCGTTTCCTTTCCCTTTTCTGAATTCTTACTGTTCCGGTTCGTTCTCTTGCATGCTTGTACCTGAACTTTGTTGTTGCAATTTGCAATATCATTGAATCAGTATTACTAACGCTTAAAGAGGTTATTGTTCATAGAAACGGTTTTCAGACGTTTCTAGTGATTGGTTTCTAACAATCTTGAAACGAAATTGTGATTGTTGCTTCTATTTGTAGACGACAATGTCGCAAAGTAACAACGACAAATCTGTGCTATCGGCTCCGCCTCTGGTTCCACCAACTATTCCATATTCACGTGGCGAGAGACCAGAGAAGTTTAATGGCCAGGATTTCAAACGCTGTCAACAAAAGATGCTTTTCTACCTTACAACCTTGGGGCTGGCCAAATACCTTCAAGAGGATCCACCATTTATTGAAGAACTGCAGCCTGACGCCACCAAAGTCGAGGTTTTTACTGCATGGAAGAATTCTGACTTCATTTGTAAGAATTACAATCTCAACGGTTTAGATAATAGTTTATATAATGTATATTGTATCGTTGAGACTGCAAAGGTTCTCTGGTTATCACTTGAAAAGAAGTACAAGACTGAAGATGTCGGAATGAAGAAATTCATTGTCGGAAAGTTTCTTGACTTCAAAATGGTTGATTCCAAAACAGTCGCCAGTCATATTCAAGAACTCCAAGTTATCATTCATGAAATTCACAACGAAAAGATGGAGTCAAGTGAGTCATTCCAAGTGGCTGCCACTATCGAAAGTTGCCTCCGTCATGGAAGGATTTCAAAAACTATTTAAAGCATAAGCCCAAGAAAATGACCATGGAGGATCTGGTTGTTTGTCTTCGAATCGAAGAAGACAATAGAAAATCATAGAAAAAGGCTACCAGTTCATTACCGGCAAAGGCCAATGTGGTAAAGGATGAAAAGACAAATAAAATAAAGCGCGAGCAGAATCCTAATGCAAAGAAACAAAAGAAGTTTCAAGGATCTTGCCATAATTGTGGGAAGAAAGGCCATAAAGCAGCCGTGTGTCGCACGCCCAAAAAGAAGAAACCTGAAGCAAATATGGCAGGAAATTCAGAGGATGTCACAGATATGGATTTGTGTGTAGTTGTTTCTGAATGCAACCTTGTTGGCAACAACAAGGAGTGGTTTCTAGACATAGGAGCCACTTGTCATATATGTGCCAACAAGTGGATGTTTACAACCTACAAGCCTGTCACTGATAACGAGCAACTATTCATGGGTAACTCGTCCGCATCAAAGGTTGAAGGCAAGTGAAAGATTGTACTGAAGTTAACTTCTGGAAAGGAACTAAAATTGAATGACGTTCTCCATGTTCCAAAAATCCGCAAGAACCTGATTTTAGGATCGTTGCTCAGCAAGCATGGTTTCAAACTAACATTTGTTGCTGATAAGTTTGTAATATCAAAGAACGGAGTGTATGTTGGAAGAGGATATGTGTGTGATGGCTTGTTTAAAGCAAATGTAACCACTATTGTATCGAACAATGATATGAATAAAATTGAATCTTCTGCTTATATTGTTGACACTTCTAACATATGTCATTCTGGATTAGGGCATGTAAATTTTGATACATTGCGAAAATTAATTAATCTAGAATTCATACCAAAATGCAATATAGATTCTAACTAAAATGTCAAGTTTGTGCAGAAGCGAAAATGACTAGAACCTCGTTTCATCATGTTGAACGAGAAACATAACCTCTAGAATTAATAAATACTGATATATGTGATTTGAAAATGTGTCAAACTAGAGGTGGAAAGAGGTACCTTATCACATTCGTTGATGATTGTACCAGATATTGTTACGTCTACCTTCTTAGAAGTAAGGACGAAGCAATCGACACGTTTAAACAGTATAAGGCAGAAGTTGAGAATCAACTCAACAAGAAAATAAAATCTTTATGGAGTGATAGAGGAGGAGAATATGAGTCTCCATTTGAGGAATTTTGTGCTGAGCATGGAATTATTCATCAAACTACAGCACCGTATTCACCTCAATCCAACGGTATACCCGAACGGAAAATAGAACTCTTAAAGAAATGATGAATGCCTTACTAATTAGTTCTGGCTTACCAGATAACTTTTGGGGAGAAGCTATTCTTTCAGCAAATCATATTTTGAATAAAATACCACGAAAGAAAACATCTAAATCTCCACATGAACTTTGGAAAAACAGACCACCATCTTACAAATACTTGAAAGTGTGGGGGTGTCTTGCCAAAGTAGAAATAAAAACCGAAAAAGGTCAAAATTGGACCAAAGACTATGGATTGCATATTCATTGGATATGCTTATAATAGTAGTGCATATCAATTTTTTGTGTACAAATCTGAAATTGATGACATTCATGAAAACACCATTATCGAGTCACGAAGTGCTAGATTCTTTGAACACGTTTGTCCTCTAAAATCCTTTATTGAAAATATTGTTCAAAAGAGATCAAGAGATATAAATACACTTGAGGATAATGTTAATCAAAACTCGAACGAGAGAAATGTTGAAACAGAGGTAGAAGAACCTAGAAGGAGCAAACGTCAAAGGACTTCTAAAACCTTTGGACCCGATTTCTATGCATATATGATAGAAAATGAACCTCTTACTTATCAACAAGCAATGTCATCTCCCGAGGCTCCATATTGGAAGGAGGCTGTCAACAGTGAAATATAATCCATTTTACAAAACCATACGTGGGAACTAGTGGATCTACCCAAAGGATCAAAACCATTAGGATATAAATGGATATTCAAGGAAAAAAATAAAAGCCGACGGCTCAATAGACAAGTATAAAACAAGACTTGTAATAAAAGGATTTAGGCAGAAGGAAGATCTATATTACTTTGATATGTATTCACCAGTAACTAGAATAAATCGATTAGGATGCTTATTGCAATCACATCCATATTAAATTTGGAAATACACCAAATGGATATGAAAACTGCGTTTTTAAATGGTGAACTAGAAGAAGAAATTTATATGCAGCAACCTGAAGGGTTTCTAAGCCCAGGAAATGAAAATAAGGTGTGCAAGTTAGTAAAATCACTTTATGGCCTTAAACAGGCTCCGAAACAATGGCATAAGAAATTTGATGAAGCTATGTTATCAAATGGATTCAAAATAAATGAATCAAATAAATGCATATATGTAAGATATACAGATATTGGATATGTCATTGTTTGTCTTATGTTGATGATTTATTAATCCTAGGGAATAATTAGGCCATAATAAAATCTACGAAGCATATGTTATCCTCTAGATTCGACATAAAAGACCTAGGAGTGGCTGATGTAATCTTGGGTGTGAAAATTATAAAAACACCACAAGGATGTGTGTTATCTCAGTCACATTACATTGCCAAATTACTTGAAAGGTTCAAGCAATATAATATAACCATTGCAAAATAACCAGTGGAAATGAACCAAAATTGAGCAAAGAACACCGGTGATGGAATATATCAGCTTGAATACTCTCGTATACTAGGAAGTATTATGTATCTCATGAATTGCACTAGGCTTGATATTCCATACACTATAAGCAAGTTGAGTAGATATACCAGTAATCCTGGTAAACATCACTGGAAAGCTATAATCAGGGTCTTAGGATATCTAAAATATACACAAAACTATGTGTTGCAATATGAAAAGTATCCTTCAGTGGTAGAAGGATATAGTGATGCCAATTGGATAACTGGCTCAAATGACACAAAATCCACAAGTGGATACGTGTTTACATTAGGAAATGGAGCAATCTCATGGAAATCATCCAAACAGACTTGCATAGCAAGATCAACAATGGAATCAGAGTTCATTGCTCTAGATAAAGCCGCAGAAGAAGCAGATTGGCTTAGGAGTATCTTGGAAGACATTCCAAATTGGGAAAAACCTGTACCTCCAATATGTATACATTGTTATAGTCAATCTGCTATTGGAAGGGAAAATAGTACATTATATAATAGTAGATCTCGACATATTCGTCGTGGACATAAAACCATAAGACAACTTCTCTCTAATGGTGTTATCACTATAGACTATGTAAGGTCAAAGGATAACATAGCAGATCCACTAACAAAAGGCTTGCCAAGAGAGAAAGTTCAAACCTTATCGATGGGAATGGGATTAAGACCTATGAACTAAGAGTTTTCTAAAACGGAAACCCCGCCTAGTTGACTGGAGATCCTACTATCTAGGTTGAAAGGGACAACTAAGTTTAAGATAAACTTGACGACACTGTTAAATACAAACCATTCCTATGATAAGTCAGTGCACAACCCGTCAGAGAATAGGATAAGCTTGGCTTTTAATGATGTCTATACTATGGTGTTATAAAGAACCAAGTGGGGTATTACGGGATACTCTTTATAGAATCACCTATGTGAGTGCGAAGGCGCCGCTTCAAGAAAAATTAAAAGGTCGAATTCTTCAAGCACTCATGAAACCAAAGCGGTATTCATGATAAAAATGAACATAAACAAATAACCAAGGAGTTAAAGAGCATTTATCATGTGTTATCTTTATAGACTTACAAAAACGGCTTACAGTTCAAAGACAGTCCAGTCTACTGATTCGCCAGTTAGTTATAATGATAAAACACTAGGAAAAGTTCAAGGCCTCTGTGCTACCTTTACCGATATGATAAATGTTACACAAAATTGAAGAACATATTAGATAATACTCATTCATGTGGGGGATTATTGGAAATGAATGAGTAATGAATAAGTAGGTTTGGCAAAATTCATTTGGTCCCACATCCGGGAAAACTAACACATTTGCCACTACTTATACTAAGGCTTGATATGTTATTACAAAAGAAAGAGGAGATGGAAGAAAGATGCAATGGCTTGAACTATGGCATGGTAAAAATTCATGTTAACATTTAAAAGGTCAAAGATAAGGGCCTTGTCCCTTGGGGCTCTTGGGGTCTGGTGATCGATTGGGCCTCCAATGGGCTGCGTTGCGAAAAACGTATGTTTTTGAATTCGGACGCGCAAATGTCAACAGAAATGTCTGTTGGTAAAGGGTCGCAACCTTTCCAATAGTCGTGTCCATTGCAATTCAAACAGAAGCACCTGTTCATGAAAAAGTGCCTCTTCCAGCCTATATAAAGGCCTCCAATAGACTCCTTTAAATGGTTGTAAGAGGCCTTTTCCGACCGTACTTCCTCCGGGATGTCACCATCCAAAGGAATTGATGGTGTGAGGTTCATGATGTCAACCGCCGTTATTATGGCTTCTCCCCAAAATGACTTGGTTAATTTTGCGTGAGAGTGCATACGTCGAACTCGTTCTCCTATTATTTGATTCGTTCTCTCAGCAAAACCATTCGGTTGTGGAGTTTTGGGCAGTGTCTTCTTCATTCCAATTCCGTGAGTTTTGCAGAATGCCTCAAAAGGACCTCGGTACTCTCTGCCATCGTCTGATTGAATACACTTGAGTTTTTGGACTATACTATGTTTTATTCGAGCTACGAACTCCTTGGAAGCATCAAAAACTCGATCTTTCAATTTCAATAGTTATACCTATTGACCCGCCTTTCGACAAGGTAGTCAAGGTCATAAGTGTTCACGGTCGAAGTGCTCCTGACTCGAGTGAAGCACATGAAGACATAGCAAGGCCGATCAAGGCAAGCTCAATGTGGTCTCACCCTCGATTCGATATAATCTCTGATCAACTAAGGTGGGCTTTGCGGAAATTTCAGTTCAATGTGTCCTCAGCTCGACCAAGTGGGAAACGAACAACGTTCGGCTCGATGAAGGCGATGACTCCGTGTAACAATCCAAGTTTTCGGTAATTACCCGCTTTAATAAATAACCATTGAAAATAAATATTTGGAGTGACAATTAAATTGGTCTTTTAACTTAATTATCCGAGCTAATATTTATGAGTTGGGTATTGAGGTTCAAGCGTGGAAAATGTGGAATTTAATCGATTTGAATGATTAAATTAAGGCTTGGAAATTAATAAATTAGAATTTGTTAAAATTGTGTTAATTGAGGAATTTTGATGTTTAGTTGACAACAAATTAATTAGACTTAGAGTTGAGATTTATGTCTACTACTTTGTGTTAGGAATATATTGTGTCATAACAAATTGATTTATTATGTAAATTGATAATTTTTATGGTTTGAAAGTAATTGTTAAAATATAATGTTATGTAAAAATACTTAGTAAATATATAGTTTGGGAATTCTATTCAAAAGCGATGTGGATTGTGATTTTAATGTCAAATATTTTGTATTAAGTGTATCTTCGGGGAATTTGTATAAGTATAATTAATAAAATGTAAACTTTTGTTGATAATAATTAAGAAAAATGTGTATTTTTCTGATCTTGATATTTTTAATTATGGAAATATAGATGTTAAAATATTTAATTCATATAAATTACAAAATTTGCACAAGTTGCGTTTAAAAGTGTTCTTAGTGTGTAAATTGTAAAAATTTGATGAAAAGTAAAAATTTAAGTATTAAAAAGGCTTCAAAATATTTTTATAACCATTGTTACAATTTTTTACTTCTTCTATTAGTGTTAAAATTTGTGGATTTTGGTTAAGAATAGTGTAAAACATGGTTTAATAACCTAAATATAGGATAAGATGGACTAATTACCCAATTAACAACCTAACTAGGTAAGTTTAGGCTTAGTTAGCTTAAATTGGCTGAATTATTTTCCTAATTATAGAAACCTCTGGAGAAAAAGAAGTACGTTCATTTCTCAGAACTCCTTCTCTAGTGCACCAAACAAAGGAAATTTATTAAGTGTTGATCAGCTTTTTGGCAAAAGCCGTCACAACCCAAGGTCAAAGCTCGATGACCGAATATCTATGTAGATGTATACTTTCAGGGTCGACTTTCATCGTGGGTCAACTGATCGTAATTGTGGTTCTGCAGCAAGTAAAGGCTCGCCTATTCGAGACTGGCATTATCCAAAGACAAAACCAAGTCGATCGATCGGATCATTAACCGATCGATCGAGATGTTCCCAAAAGATCGGAACGAGCCAGAAATATCGGAGCATAAGTATTCGATCAAACTATCAACTACGACACGAAGTCCTACTCCTAAGGCTACAGAATCGGTCAACTTTAATCAAATATTTCTTTTTATGCGCCAAGTTTCAAGCTCCACGTAGGCCCCAATTTCCGAGAAGAACTGTTCATTAGCAATAAACTGAGTCCCTACACCTACAACTACTCTAATGGATCGAATTACACGTGTCCTAGCCTAAAAAGGATATATGCCACGTCGCATACAAATTGGCCCACCAGCTCGCCTATAAATACAACCTTTTCCAGAAGTAGAAAGATGCTTGAATCGGTTACTCAAAATCTTCTATTCGACATCCTAAAATAGTATTCTACATATTCTAAGTACAACACAAGGATTTTGTGTAAAGATTTCTTCTTTCTCTACTTTCTTCCATTGAAAAACTACTTTAACCTATAATCAACAGTACAAACAAAGATTATAAAGAAGACGTAGGCTTGGATTAAGCCGAAGCACTATAAAATATTGTGTCTTCTGTGTTTATTTAATTTTTCTCGCATTTCTATGAATATTATCGTGTGTGGTTAGCACAAATTGGGGGTTGATCGTCATTATACCAACTTTTGGCGTCAACACTTCGGCGTGCCAGGAAGGGGGCATGGATATACCCTACAACCTTTGACAAACTCTTAAAGAAGAAATGGTAAAACATAATAAGGACTCAACAACTTCTCTCGCTCAATCTCGACCTACTAGGGTGGCAGACGCAGCAGCAACGGAGGTAAGCCACGAGGCTTCCTCCCACGAAGAACCGTCCGAATACCTAACTAGAGACGAGATGGATGAAGTTTTGGCCGAGCTCAGAGCTCAGGTAGCACATCAGGATGGAATTCTCGCGAAGAAGAAGGAAATGATGGAGGGTTTTCTCGCTCGGATGGAAGGAGGACCGAGCAACCAAGCATCACTTCCTGCACGAGGTGAAGGTGGAGCAACCACTAATCTTCAATCTAATGAAATCCACGCCCCAGATAGGTCTCCATCTATGCTTCCACCTATTTAAAATTCACTTCCTGATTGGCTAATGCTAAGATCATCACTTTTGGCATCAAATGGAGCTGAGGTAGCTGCAGATTCTCAGGTCGGCCATGGCTAAGTTACGGACCATTCGACCATTTTTCCTCCACTCCAGGGTTCGACTGAACTCCCTGGAAAAATAGCTCCTAAACCAGTGCAACCTTTGGGTCGACCAGAACATGGGCCGATCCAACCTCTGGTTCGATCAAACGTCTTACTACAAACACGTCTTATGCAACCTCCCCCATAGCCTTCCTAGCTTGCTGATCGAAGAAGGGCTGGGAGAAATGACCGTCCATGTCACCAAGACCACCCTACCATACTGGTCCCTAACAAGACGGAGGTAAACTCTACAGCAAACCACTTTAATGTCTTCCTAGGTGGGGTTAATACCTATCCCGGATGGATACTACTCACCTGAATCGGTCCCTTCCAACCGTAGTAGCCATGGTTCGGTCCAACCCTCGGTTTAATCAAGCGGCTCTAGTTACTCCCGAAGCAAGGCCTGAGGCTACGGACCACCTTCACTCAACTCTCGTAGGCCGAACCCAACCGACCTCAAGGCCTCGAGACATGCTTCCTACCCATGCTAGTATTGGGATTCTCACCAATCCCCAATGCAGAATTGGATTCCTGGCAACAACTCCTTGGGGACGGAAGTCAGATTGAAAGTATCATAAAACGCTTCACCAGAGGCACCTCTTCTCACTAGGATGTGGATAACATCGTAGTCCGTTCACGTGGGAGATCGGAAACTCCCAAAATCCACCAGACTGCAAGCTTTCGATCTTGGAGTCTACAACGGTAGGAACCGACCCGACCATATATCTCATGCGATACATGTGTCACATGGAAGTGCTCTTTGCATTGACCAACATCATAGCTAAGTGCTTCCCTCTATATCTCACCTACATAGCTAGCATGTGGTTTCGGCAGCTAACAACTGAATCGATCAACAGATGGATATATTGGTCACTCGATTCATCGAGCAATTCAGATTTCACATCTCTCGACCGAAGAGCGTCATGTTCCTCACATCCATCAAGCAGCGGTCCGTCGAGACCCTATGCTCCTTCTTAGAAAGATTCAACGGGGCCATAGCATCAATCGATCGACCTGAGCCATTGATGGTGCTTATGATTGCCATAACCGGCGTTCAAAGTCGATCTGATTTCAGGATCTCCCTAACTAGAGATCCCTCAAAAGATATCGAAGACTTCTATGCTGAAGCAGATAGATTCCTCCGGCAAGAAGATGCTAGAATTGAGATGGAAAATCTAGAAGTGCTTGCTACCAAAGACGGAGGCCCATCCAATACCAATGGCTAGAACGAAGGAAAAGGGAAAGCCTCGAAGAAAAATGATCGTAACGTTCGATTCTGGAGGGAAAACAAGCACGACCAATACACCGAGCTCAACTCACCCCTACTCTATGCAGTTAAAGCCCCGCAATATCCTCGCTATAGCTCGTAGCGCTCTTCAACCGCTGCGCTATTTCAATTTAGCACCAATGAGCAATAGATTCGCTTTTAGCTCCACTACATCCGTTAAAGCAAGGCTTTTTAGCTCCCGCTTTGGAAATATTAATATATATATATATATATATATATATATATATCTTGATTTGTTTAGTTCTCTTTATAAAAAAGTTCAATAAAGTTAGCATAAATGGATAAATTTAATACATAAGTGCCTAATATATGGTAATGATCAATTGCACTCATTAAATTTAGCATGCATAACTATGATATTCCATGATTTTGTTATTTAAGATTAATTAAAATTAGTTTCTTCTATACATATATTTCTAGAAAGATGATTAACTAATTTTCAAATATTTGGTTTTACATTTAATGAACCTTTCTATGCCTCCGCTATATCCTCCTATTTCCCCGCTATACCTTTTTGCACCTCGGCTGCTATTGAACCGCTAAACGCATTAACTGCACAGCTCCTACTAGACATCTACCTCGATGTATGAGGATATCTACCTTTCCCAAAGCCTTCTAGAAGGAAACCGACCCAAAGAGAGCTTGAATCAGGGAAGCACTGCATGTATCATAATATGGCGGGTCATGGCACCAATGAATGCAGACATTTGCGCGATCTCATCGAGGAAAGGGTTAGACGTGGAGAACTACCTGAGTATGTTAAGAAATATGCACTGGCCATGCCGCAATAGCCTTCTGCCCAAGCTCCTCAGTTCGATCCTCGAACTCCTCGAAATGGAAAGGATCATAAGCCTAGCAATCGCGGCATCATCATCAACCGATCTATATTAGATCATTATGGATCCATCCCATTACTTAGGATATAAGAAATGTACTTTTATTATTTTTCAATAATGAGGTTGTATTGAAGTTCACACATACGGGATTAAGTTTTAATCCCTAGGCGTGCTCTGGATTCAATTATAAACCCATTAGGATTCGTTTTCTGTAATAGATTCTTAGTAGCAATAAAATTTATTTCTCAAACTTGGATTATGTTTGACTTGTTCAAGCACCTTGGCGGGATTCAACAAGTACCCCAAAGCCGAGTATGGTTAATAATCGCCAACCTCCTTAAGCCGAGTATGGATAATGCTTGCCAAAACTCTTAAGCCGAATACGGTTAATATTCGCCAGCTTTACGAAACTTGGTATGGCTTATACTCGTCCTTATGGTAAAAATCACGAGTAAGGTTTTTACTCGACCTCTCTGGAAAATTTATTCCTCGAGCATGGCTGATGCTTAATCCATAAATTTTCCAAGTATGGTTTATACTCCCCTTTACTAAAGCCTGACATGGATTATGCTCGCCTCCCTTAGAAACTCCCAGTATAATTAATACCCTAGTATTAGTAACCGAGCATGGTTTATGCTCGACCTCCTAGGTATGGCTTGTGCCTCATCTCAAGAAACCGAGTATGGTTTGTGCTCATCCTCCTCAAACCCCAGGTATAGATTGTACCTCATTTTAAACTTCCGAGTATGGTTTATACTCGACTTCTTGGGTATGGAGTATATCCCCCTCAATTATAAGCTGAGTATGGTTTATACTCCCAACACTCATCCAAGCATGGTTTATGCTTGAACACCTCAAACGACACTATTAGGATTTGGCATGTCTAACTGTTTACATGCACTATTTTACTCGAGTCCCGGTTCTACTGCTCTTCTCTGAAGTCGACTTGGCGCGGTCGATCAGATTTCAGGCATCCTCAAAGACCCAGCCTTAATACGATCCTCGAATCCGGCTTTAATACGATCCTCAGCGATCAACGATTTTCTGGCCTTCATGTAATATGGTTTGGCATAACCATGGCTCTTTGGATTTCCGTTACTCGGTATTCTATAGAAGATCCAGAACACAACTCCTTTCTCTAAGAAGATATGTTCTAGGGGACAAAGTGTTAACTAACTTTTTGGCAAAAGCCGTCACAACCCAAGGTCAAAGCTCGATGACCGAATATCTGTCCAAATTTGTACTTCGAGGGTTAACTTTCATCATGGGTCGACCGATCATAATTCCACTCGAGTTGGTTCTGCAGCAAGTAAAGGCACTCCTATTCGAGGCTAGCATTTTCCAAAGAAAAAACCAAGCTGAACGATTGGATCATTAACCGTTCGATTGAGATGTTCCTGAAAGATCGAATCGAGCCAGGAATATTGGAGTAGAGTTATCCAGTCAAACTATCCACTACGAGATGAAGTCCTACTCCCAAGGCTATAGAACCGGTCAGCCTTAATCAAACACAACTTTTTATGCGCCAAATTTCAAGCTCCACGTAGTCCCCGATTTCAGAGAACTGTTCATTAGCAGAAGATCGGGTCCCTCCGCCTACAACTACTTTAATGATCAAATTACACGTGTCCTAGCCCGAAAAAGATATATGCCATGTCGCCTACGAATTCGGCCCACCAATTCGCCTATAAATACAACATGTTCCAGAAGTTGAAAAACAGCTTGAATCGACGACTCAAAATCTTCTATTCGGCATCCCAAAATAGCATGCCACATATCCTAAATACAACACGAGGATTTTATGTAAAGATTTCTTTTTTCTCTACTTTCTTCCACTGGAAAACTACTGTAACCTGTAATCGACACTATAAACAAAGATTTTAAAGTGGACATAGGCTTGGATTAAGCCGAACCACTATAAAATTGTTGTGTCTTTTGTATTTATTTACTTTTCTCGTATTTCTGTGAATATTATTGTATGTGGTTAACACACGTTGGGGGTTGATCGTCATTACACCAACTTTTGATGTCAATAGTTAACTCCTTTACTCTTAATCCAAATTATCCTCAATCTACCTCAAAATCAAAGATTTCAGTTGCTTAAATCAATAAGCAGTAGGTAATTCACCTAAAACTCTGTTATAATCCAGGTTTGCTATGATTTTGTAGAAAATTCTCTTTAAGTGAATGTTTCTTCTTGCATGTTTCAGTTTTTGTCCCTATAGGAGAAAAGGCACTTCTTCCTAACTTAAAAGCCTCTGGTTACCCTGATTCTAGCTAAATCTCGTTGTAAATCAAAGCTAAGGTGAGTGTTTACTCACAAATTCTAGTTTTAGTGAAGTTCTTGTTGAATATGTATAAATTCATGTCAAATTATGTAGCTTTTGTTATCATTTTCTCAGTTTCTCAATCATAGACAAAGCTATACTTTGAGCTGCTGTAACTCAGTCATGCAACAATGAAATTGTGCCATTTCAGTTTATATTCTTAGTTAAACTTATTGTTAATGTGCCTGCAAATTTTCAGGTCAATCTGAGTTATAAAACTCCGTCAAACAAATCATCCAAGTTGCACTCAAAGGTTTTTTGCAGCTTGATAAGTTTCCTATCGATAGCGTTGAACGAGAGGTTGACCTATCCCCTTGAGGGGTCAACTGGGAGGTCAACCACTATGCAGGGGAGGTCGACGACCCTTTATGGGGTGTTGCATAGGCTTGTGACCTGATTGCTTGTAGTTGATGACGAAGCTTAATGCATTATTTTGTTTCATTCCTGATGCAATTTCACTTTATTTTTGCTATTGTATAAGCTTAGTAAACTAAGCTATTTAATACCCAAATATTGGGTTTGGTGATGGATAATGATTTGCTGCTAAGTTTTAAGATGAGTTTTGGTGAAGACGAACATACGTGCATGCTTTCGAAATAGTTTTTCTATATATATATATATATATCTGTGTGTGTATGTATATCGTTTTCCTTATAGTTTTAAGGCTAAAGTAATTTAATAATTTTAGTTTTAATACTAAATGGTCTCAAAACAATAGTATTAACCTATTTTAGAAATATAAGTAGTTTTGAAAAAGAAATAATTTGATTCCCGGAAATCATTTTACAAACTTGCTTTAAAAAAACCAAGTATTTTTCCTACATAAAATCCACACATTTCTGCACCCTTCCAGAAGACGTAATGGAGGTTAGATGATATTGTAAACCCCGTGGTATTGGACACAATGGTATATGAAATCGGTTAGTTCTGGAAACGTCTAATTGAAGCTATTGATTTGTTGCTTCCAATGATTGTTGTTTTTATTGATTTCCCTTATGGAGCTGACTAGCTTGTAGTAAACCGGCAGTGAGAACATGTTCTCTCGGACGCACAGTGTAACACCCTGAATTTTAGTTAATGCTAAAATTCACTAATTACAGAATAAATAATCTCAGATGTGAGAATTGGGGGAAATGGGCTGCGTTATTGCGTTCGTCTCGGAAAAATACGCGAAATAGAGTCCGAGTTTTCGAGAATCGGAGTCCGTATGGCCCAGTGAAGTTGGCAGAAAATTTAAGCTAAAAACAGATTTAATAATTTAAAATCAGATTTCGAAATTTGAGCCAGCGGGGGCCAGGCGGGAAAAATTCCCGCCCTAGCCATGTCGACAGGGCTGTCGACAGGGGTGTCGACTGCCCTGTCGACTTGCCTGTCGACACAGGGTGTCGGCCCTGTTGATCTGGGTGCACCAGATCTGGTTTTTGGTTGAGTCTTGGGCTGGGTTCTAGAGATTTCCTAAATCTAACGGACCTAATCTAACCTAGGGTTAATCTAAGGGCCTAAAACACTACCTAATCCTATAAATAAGACTCTAACCCTACCCTAATTCATTCATAATTAGATCTTGTAACTAAACTATGGCAAAATGAAACTTGATCATGGCCTCCACAAATCAATGAAGAGTGTTGCAAGCTAATCATCTTCTTCTTCTTATTTGGCAACTAGTTTTACTACATAAGTTTGCTAATCTTGGTTTTGGTGAGTTCCTATAGCTTTAATAATCAATTGTTAAATTGATTATGGTAGGATATGATAAGACATGGCTATGTTTGTGGATAAATATGTTTATGCAAGTTTAGTATATTGTATGCTATGTGTTTGGCAAGTTTTATGCTACATGCAAGTTTAATGCCATGTTTTATGATGCAAAACATTATGTTGAACATTTATGCATATGTAACATGTTATGCAAACTATATGTGAGAGTATATGCAAGTTATATGTAACATGATATGCAAGTTATGCATGTGATTTTATGCATGCTAAGTATTTGGTGTTATGCATGCTAAGTATTTGATTTTATGCATGCTAAGTATTTGATTGTATGCATGCTAAGTATTGGGTTTTATGCATGCTAAGTGGTTGGTATTATGCATAAATCATGACATGCAAGTTTACCCTTTTAAAATGTGATGCATACATATGCAAGATGACACCTTTATATGCTATGCATGTTTACCCTCATTTAAGATGCAAGTCATATATGCAAGTTCAACATGTTATGCAAGTCATGTGTATGCTTATATGCAAGCTCAATATGTTATGCAAGTAATGTGCATGAAGTTATGTAAGTTATGTGCATGTGGTTATACAAGTTCATATGCAAGTTATGTATATGCTTAAATGCAAGATTAATGTGATATGCAAGTTATGCATGCTTATGCAAGTATGTGAATGCTTATGCAAGTATGTGAATGCTTATGCAAGTATGTGAATGCTTATGCAAGTTATGTGTATGCTTAAATGCATGTTTAACATGTTATGCAAGTTATGAGAATGCTTATATGCAAGTTCAACATGTTATGCAAGATATGTGTATGATAATATGCAAACTCATATGCAACATGTTATGCAAATCATGTGTATGATAATGTGCAAGTTTGGGTTAAATGTAGTTGGGTTAATATATGCTCATATATGCAAGTTGACATCCTCTTAACCCATGACAAAGTTATATGCTAAACCCATGATATTTGTGATGGATTTTTCCCTTTATTATGTCGTGAAATGAGAACGATTTACGTGGGGAACGATGGGGTAATAAATATGTTAATAAAAGTATGATTGGGTATGATTAAGCATACCATAAAAATAAATTAACATAAGTGGGAATTTACCTATTGAGTTAGGTCTACCCCATGGGAATTTACCTATTGAGTTAGGTCTACCCATGTTATGAAAAATGTGTAATTAATTAGGGATAATTAATTGTGGGGAGTGATTAATTAGGTGTAATTAATCAACTAAGACACGAGGTTGGACCCTTTTGTAGCGGAAGTCTGCCCGGAACCGACCGGCCATCCAACGGCTACAAATGATTGGCCCAATGTGAGAGGTCATAGTCACAAACTAAATACGTGATTAACGTAAAGACACGAGGTTAGACTCGGTTATGACGTAAGGCTGCCCGGACCTAACCGGCTTAACCAGCGGTCATAAAAGATAGTCTAATGTGAGAGGTCTTTATGAGGATCACGGTCTTAATTAATTAAGAAACACTTAACCAAATTAGCATGTAGTGGGACATGAGGGTTAAGTGGGTGCCTTGGGTGGCATGTAGTAACTAGTGGGGGTGCCTCGGGTGGCATGAGGAAACTAGTGGGTTGCCTTGGGTGGCAATAGAAAATACGATTAGAATACTTAACCAAAGTGGAACATGTAATTAAACATGATTAAAGGGTTAAGTAACTGCCTTGGGTGGCATGTGGGAATCAAGTAAGTGCCTTGGGTGGCATGCGGAAATCTAGTGGGTGCCTTAAGTGGCAATTGAAATATAATTAGATGACTTAACCAAACCTTAACATGTAAGGGGGCATGATTATAAAAAGGGGTTAAGTGGGAGGCACTAGATAAAAGTAGCAAGCTTAAGTAGTAGCTTGTGGGGGCCCATTTCAACCAATATCCCAAACGTATCTTTGTGGGCTCGACTCTAGTCGAGTGACGGGACACGCATATTGGGCTTGACTATAAGTGGCCAAAACGGGTTAACGGTGGCAACGCAGGATCAACGGGTTTCATATGCGTGTGTGGACCCGGGCTGGTTGGTAAGTCGTTGTTGCATCGTTCAGATATAAAGCCGTGCACAGTTAATATTATCTGGTAGCCACTTTGGGGAATGATACACCCCCTTTGTGGGACCAGCACGGGTATCTACGGTAGGGAGCCGATCGCTTGGGAGTAGTGGGTACACCTAGTGGAGATAGGGGCAGACGACACCTATGTAGTCAGCTAGGGGTACACGAAACTACTGGGTAAAATTACTAAGTACACTTAGTGGGATCAACCTTTAAGTAGGAATTACCCTTGGGTGGGTAGAACTGGTGTGGTGCAGTGTAAGAATTACCCTTGGGTGGGTAGATCTGGGGTGGTGTAAGCTAGAAATTATCCTTGGGTGGATAAATGCGTCTTTTCGGTTATCGTAGTACATCCTGTGTTTAGTTGGCTACTTAGTGTAGTCATTATCCCCAGAGGTACCGTACCTTGTTTATGTCATACCCTAATTACTTTAATGGTTGTATTGTTAGGGTTATAGGACTCACTCAGACTTATGTCTGGCCCCGTTGTTTTTATCTTTTTTTCCCAACCCTCAGGTTATCAGAGTGGGCCCGGTACGAGTGGGCTTAGATCAGGCCGCTTTATTCTCTTTTGGAGCTTGGACCATAGATGTAGAGAGCTCAGCTTACCCTTTCTTTTATGGCTATCAGTTCATGTATTGGGATTATGTACTTTTATTTATCAGGATGGATATTTTGTACTTGACTCTTATTATGGTTTTGTGATGTAACCAAACATGTTTTACTTTCCGCTGGAATGAAATGATGTTTCAAGATTTTCAAGTACTACTTATATCTGTCTTGTTGTAATTTTTCTGTTCTATATTCACTTAAAATACTCCACCGATGTTATGGCATTCCCTTAGCGAGTGACCATAGCGGGCGTGGGGTGTTACACGTGGTATCAGAGCTTAAGGTTACCAGAACAGATAAAATTTTTAGAAAAACTATTTTCTAGGAATATTTTTGGAAAGGAGTATTTTCAAAAACATGTCTTTTAAGAGAAAAGTTTTTGAAAGAAAAGCATAATCCCCGATAGCCATATTATTATCTTTCGAATTATCCGTTTTGAATCCCTTCCTCTCTCGATTTTGAGCTTCCCCTCTGTGTATAAATGATCTTTCTAAGATAGATAAGGATGGAAAACCACTTCAAGGGACTTAGACGTTAGTCGGATTAGAAGTTGGTTCAAGAAGGAGGAGGACTGGTAGGTATCTATATGATAGACGATGAGAGGAAGACTCAAATAGTTGTTTGGTTAATGAAGGATGAAACCTCATTGGTGGGAGGTTACGAGTGGAGAATAGGGAAGAAGAAGGCAAGTAGTTATCCTTTTGGGAGGAATAGGACACCTTATTAGGATTGTCCAAAGAAGCAAGGGCAAGGTATGGAATCTTCTGGAGGGTAGTTGTATTCCCTCACGACTAGGGTACCAGATGGGGATAGGACCGTCTAGGTTGGAATTTGGATTACTTTATTATCCGGTTCGAACTTTATTTAATTCTGAAGCATCGAGTTCGTTTATCTCATCATTGTTAGTTGAGTCACTGCACTTAGACACCAGTTTGGTAGATGATCCCTTAGTTGTTTCAAACCTAATTGGGCTCCATGATGTGTTTGGGTTTGAAAGTTTCTATACTTAGCGTTGAGTTTAGGTGTGATGCTTGTTGGGCTTCACGGGCTATGGGCTAGTTTTGGGCATGGACTGGTTATCCAGTAGAGGTGCCGTTCTTGATTTTGAAGGGAGAGTTGTTAGGCTTATGACCCGCTTGGGTAACACTCTCGAGATCTCTTGTAATCCCATAGAATCTGTTATGCTAAGTTATCTAGAATCGCGTGACACGTCGGTCTAGAATTTGCGATCTGTTAGAGCGGTCCGGGAATACTCGGATGTGTGTGGGGAGGTGAAGGGCTTACCTCCGAAGCGGGAGATTGACTTCCGAATATACCTGGTGGATAATGCTAAACCAGTATCTTGGCCAGTGTGCCACATGGCTCCTCGTGAGAGGAGGGAACTCCATAAGTAAGTAGGCGATTTGCTTGAGAAGGGGTTCATAAGACGAAGTGTATCGGAGTGAGGTGCTCCAGTAGTTTTTGTCACGAAGGCGGATGGGTCCCTCAGACTTTGTGTAGGCTAAAGAGAACTAAATAAACTCACAAAGAAGAATAGACACCCATTGCCGAGGATTGATGATCTCTTTGATCAGTTGGGTGGCGCCTCAGTATTTATGTAGTAGGACTTAGCCACGAGGTTTCGTCAGTTGAGAGTGACTGAGGATAGTATAGAGAAGACTGCCTTTAGGACTCCGGATGATTTTTTTTTATGAATGGCTGGTGATGCCATTTGGTTTGACGAACGCCCCCGCATACTTTGTTGATTTGATGGGAAGGGTGTTCAGGAAGTACCTAAATAAGTTCGTGATGGTCTTTGTGGATGACATCTTGGTCTTCTCTAAGAGCGAAATAAATTTTCGTATGTGCTCAATAGGGTGAGCAAAGCCAGTTATGGGAAAAATGGTGGTTTTTGAGCAAGACTGGCGAGGACATCCAGGGTTGGACAAGGGGCTTAATTATTTAGCCGTTTTTGCTAGTATCATCTCACGTAGGTCGCCTGAACTCGAAGGAGATATCCCTTGGGTGTTTGTCTGATATTGGTTTAGGCCTTTGGGGCTTGCATTTGGGGGATGTCGAGTTCGACTAGGGTGGTATGCGTGAGAGATGGACAGTTGTGATGATTTTGGATGATATCCTGGTGGAGAAGAGCATGCCCTACATTTTAGGGAAGTGTTGGAGACTATTCGAGCGCATAATCTTAGGACAGCAAGAGTGGATGGGATTCTTAGCATCCTATGAGTTTGAGATAGCGTATACCCATGGCAAGGGTAACGTGGTGGTGGACGCCTTAAGTAGAAAAAGGTTGTCCTTGAGTTCACTGTTCGTTGAACGACGGAGCTTAGAGTTTATTTCGATGTTGACTTTAGACCTTCCGTTGACTTTGTACCCGTTTTGCTAGCCTCCTTGGAGGTTAGGCCTACTCTTTTGAGGCGTATTGGCGGAGCACAGCGGGACGACCCACAATTGGTTGAGTTAGTAAAGAAGCTCATGAGGGGGGGAGTCGTCCAGCCATTTGAGTAGGTACACCCTAGATGGTAAGGGGTGGTTGCGTAGAGACGGTAGACTTTGTGTACCGCAAGACGAGGGTTTGAGGAAGGCTATACTTGATGATGCGCATCGGTCGAAGATGACCATTCATCCCGGTGGGGACAAGATGTACCAAGACGTGAAGCGAGTTTTCTTTTGGGCCGGTATGAAGAAAGACGCGGCCGAGTATGTCGCTAGATGCTTGGTGTGCCAACAAGTAAAAGCGGAGCAAAAGAAACCAGGTGGGTTGCTTCACCCATGGGAAGTTCCGCAATGGAAGTGGGATAGCATCTCGATGGATTTTATTGACGGGTTACCCAGATCAAGAAAGGGTAATACGGGAATTTGGGTGGTGGTAGACAGACTTACTAAGAGCGCCCATTTCATACCTATGAAGAGCAAGAGGACCGCTCCATGGCTAGCTTCTGTATATCTTCGAGAGATAGTTCGATTGCATGGGGTACCCTCTAGCATAGTGAGTGATCGAGATCCTATCTTCACTAGCGAGTTCTGGAGAAGTTTGCAAGAAGCAGTGGGGACTCAATTGTGTCTGAGCACCGCATATCATCCTCAGACGGACGGCCAGACTGAGAGGGTGAATCATGTCCTAGAAGACCTTTTGAGGCTTTGTATCTTAGATTTTGGAGGTACATGGGAAGAGCATCTTCCATTGGTGGAGTTCGCATATAATAACAGCTTTCAGTCCTGTATTGGTATGGCACCTTTCGAAGCTCTTTATGGAAGGCCTTGTCGATCACCTACACGTTGGTGGGAATCTACGGATGAGATCTTGCTTGGGCCGATAAGGTTAGAAAGACTTTGGGAAAAGATTGATTTGATTCGAAGAAGGAGGAAAGCGACGCAAGATAAACATAAATCTTATGCGGACAAGAGGAGAACAGAGCTTGAGTTTGATATTAGGACATGCTTTTTATCAAGATATCTCCGTTACGGAATGTGGTTCACTTTGGATCTGTTGGGAAGTGAGTACCAAGGTTTGTTGGGCCGTTTCCTATTAAGGAAAGGATTGGACAGATGACATATAGAGTGGAGTTGCCCGACAGGCTTAGTGGTGTACATGATATATTCCATGTGTTACATTTGAGGAAGTTCCTACATGAGACCGCAGAGGCGGTAGAGCCGAGCCTGCTTAGAGAAGTGGAAGTAGAGCGTGATGCGACGATTCGACGAGCTCCTACTTGCATCCTTGGGTCAGAGATTTGGAAGTTGAGAAACAGAGAGGTTCAACTAGTCAAAGTACGAAGGGGAGATGAAGAGAGCGACGCTACCTGGGAGACGGAAGCGAAGATGCGTTCGAGGTACCCTTTTTCTTTCGGAGGGTATGTCCTTTTTGCTTCTCCTTCATCGCATATCTTGTGCTTATCTTATCCTTAGTATGTCCTCTCGTTAGTACCTTTGACCTTCAGATAGGATAGTCCTATGGTTGAAACATGTGTTTGAGACATGTTATGTATGATGGATGCAAGTGGATGCAAGTGTTTGCTAGTGGTTGCTCGTGGATGCATATACACACACTCTAGGCACTAGATCGGCTCAATCACTTCATATTGCATATTGCATAAAATTGTGTGTAGGAAGCTATATTATGGATGTATAATGATTGTGTTATCATATGGATGATGCATTTTGATGAATGATTGTGCACTCATGTAGATATTGTATGTGTCGATAGGGTTCTCTCGCATACATAATGGATGCATGGCACTGTCATGGTTTGCATATGTTCATACATTAGATAGGGAACATATACACACACTTTTTGCATATGCTCATACATCATTAGAAATTGTTTTAAGGACAATGGATGCCCGTGGTTGATGGTTTGAGTAGATGGTTGTTTGGATGGTAGGATATGCATTCTCCTTAGCTTATAGATTTCGGGGACGAAATCCTTTAAGGAGGGGAGAATGTAACACCCTGAATTTTAGTTAATGCTAAAATTCACTAATTACAGAATAAATAATCTCAGATGTGAGAATTGGGGGAAATGGGCTGCGTTATTGCGTTCGTCTCGGAAAAATACGCGAAATAGAGTCCGAGTTTTCGAGAATCGGAGTCCGTATGGCCCAGTGAAGTTGGCAGAAAATTTAAGCTAAAAACAGATTTAATAATTTAAAATCAGATTTCGAAATTTGAGCCAGCGGGGGCCAGGCGGGAAAAATTCCCGCCCTAGCCATGTCGACAGGGCTGTCGACAGGGGTGTCGACTGCCCTGTCGACTTGCCTGTCGACACAGGGTGTCGGCCCTGTTGATCTGGGTGCACCAGATCTGGTTTTTGGTTGAGTCTTGGGCTGGGTTCTAGAGATTTCCTAAATCTAACGGACCTAATCTAACCTAGGGTTAATCTAAGGGCCTAAAACACTACCTAATCCTATAAATAAGACCCTAACCCTACCCTAATTCATTCATAATTAGATCTTGTAACTAAACTATGGCAAAATGAAACTTGATCATGGCCTCCACAAATCAATGAAGAGTGTTGCAAGCTAATCATCTTCTTCTTCTTATTTGGCAACTAGTTTTACTTCATAAGTTTGCTAATCTTGGTTTTGGTGAGTTCCTATAGCTTTAATAATCAATTGTTAAATTGATTATGGTAGGATATGATAAGACATGGCTATGTTTGTGGATAAATATGTTTATGCAAGTTTAGTATATTGTATGCTATGTGTTTGGCAAGTTTTATGCTACATGCAAGTTTAATGCCATGTTTTATGATGCAAAACATTATGTTGAACATTTATGCATATGTAACATGTTACGCAAACTATATGTGAGAGTATATGCAAGTTATATGTAACATGATATGCAAGTTATGCATGTGATTTTATGCATGCTAAGTATTTGGTGTTATGCATGCTAAGTATCTGATTTTATGCATGCTAAGTATTTGATTGTATGCATGCTAAGTATTGGGTTTTATGCATGCTAAGTGGTTGGTATTATGCATAAATCATGACATGCAAGTTTACCCTTTTAAAATGTGATGCATACATATGCAAGATGACACCTTTATATGCTATGCATGTTTACCCTCCTTTAAGATGCAAGTCATATATGCAAGTTCAACATGTTATGCAAGTCATGTGTATGCTTATATGCAAGCTCAATATGTTATGCAAGTAATGTGCATGAAGTTATGTAAGTTATGTGCATGTGGTTATACAAGTTCATATGCAAGTTATGTATATGCTTAAATGCAAGATTAATGTGATATGCAAGTTATGCATGCTTATGCAAGTATGTGAATGCTTATGCAAGTATGTGAATGCTTATGCAAGTATGTGAATGCTTATGCAAGTATGTGAATGCTTATGCAAGTTATGTGTATGCTTAAATGCATGTTTAACATGTTATGCAAGTTATGAGAATGCTTATATGCAAGTTCAACATGTTATGCAAGATATGTGTATGATAATATGCAAGCTCATATGCAACATGTTATGCAAATCATGTGTATGATAATGTGCAAGTTTGGGTTAAATGTAGTTGGGTTAATATATGCTCATATATGCAAGTTGACATCCTCTTAACCCATGACAAAGTTATATGCTAAACCCATGATATTTGTGATGGATTTTTCCCTTTATTATGTCGTGAAATGAGAACGATTTACGTGGGGAACGATGGGGTAATAAATATGTTAATAAAAGTATGATTGGGTATGATTAAGCATACCATAAAAATAAATTAACATAAGTGGGAATTTACCTATTGAGTTAGGTCTACCCCATGGGAATTTACCTATTGAGTTAGGTCTACCCATGTTATGAAAAATGTGTAATTAATTAGGGATAATTAATTGTGGGGAGTGATTAATTAGGTGTAATTAATCAACTAAGACACGAGGTTGGACCCTTTTGTAGCGGAAGTCTGCCCGGAACCGACCGGCCATCCAGCGGCTACAAATGATTGGCCCAATGTGAGAGGTCATAGTCACAAACTAAATACGTGATTAACGTAAAGACACGAGGTTAGACTCGGTTATGACGTAAGGCTGCCCGGACCTAACCGGCTTAACCAGCGGTCATAAAAGATAGTCTAATGTGAGAGGTCTTTATGAGGATCACGGTCTTAATTAATTAAGAAACACTTAACCAAATTAGCATGTAGTGGGACATGAGGGTTAAGTGGGTGCCTTGGGTGGCATGTAGTAACTAGTGGGGGTGCCTCGGGTGGCATGAGGAAACTAGTGGGTTGCCTTGGGTGGCAATAGAAAATACGATTAGAATACTTAACCAAAGTGGAACATGTAATTAAACATGATTAAAGGGTTAAGTAACTGCCTTGGGTGGCATGTGGGAATCAAGTAAGTGCCTTGGGTGGCATGCGGAAATCTAGTGGGTGCCTTAAGTGGCAATTGAAATATAATTAGATGACTTAACCAAACCTTAACATGTAAGGGGGCATGATTATAAAAAGGGGTTAAGTGGGAGGCACTAGATAAAAGTAGCAAGCTTAAGTAGTAGCTTGTGGGGGCCCATTTCAACCAATATCCCAAACGTATCTTTGTGGGCTCGACTCTAGTCGAGTGACGGGACACGCATATTGGGCTTGACTATAAGTGGCCAAAACGGGTTAACGGTGGCAACGCAGGATCAACAGGTTTCATATGCGTGTGTGGACCCGGGCTGGTTGGTAAGTCGTTGTTGCATCGTGTAGATATAAAGCCGTGCACAGTTAATATTATCTGGTAACCACTTTGGGGAATGATACACCCCCTTTGTGGGACCAGCACGGGTATCTACGGTAGGGAGCCGATCGCTTGGGAGTAGTGGGTACACCTAGTGGAGATAGGGGCAGACGGCACCTATGTAGTCAGCTAGGGGTACACGAAACTACTGGGTAAAATTACTAAGTACACTTAGTGGGATCAACCTTTAAGTAGGAATTACCCTTGGGTGGGTAGAACTGGTGTGGTGCAGTGTAAGAATTACCCTTGGGTGGGTAGATCTGGGGTGGTGTAAGCTAGAAATTATCCTTGGGTGGATAAATGCGTCTTTTCGGTTATCGTAGTACATCCTGTGTTTAGTTGGCTACTTAGTGTAGTCATTATCCCCAGAGGTACCGTACCTTGTTTATGTCATACCCTAATTACTTTAATGGTTGTATTGTTAGGGTTATAGGACTCACTCAGACTTATGTCTGGCCCCGTTGTTTTTATCTTTTTTTCCCAACCCTCAGGTTATCAGAGTGGGCCCGGTACGAGTGGGCTTAGATCAGGCCGCTTTATTCTCTTTTGGAGCTTGGACCATAGATGTAGAGAGCTCAGCTTACCCTTTCTTTTATGGCTACCAGTTCATGTATTGGGATTATGTACTTTTATTTATCAGGATGGATATTTTGTACTTGACTCTTATTATGGTTTTGTGATGTAACCAAACATGTTTTACTTTCCGCTGGAATGAAATGATGTTTCAAGATTTTCAAGTACTACTTATATCTGTCTTGTTGTAATTTTTCTGTTCTATATTCACTTAAAATACTCCACCGATGTTATGGCATTCCCTTAGCGAGTGACCATAGCGGGCGTGGGGTGTTACACACAGTCACCACTGCTTAGGTAACTAACTGAGAGTCTATAACACATATTGTTGTTGTTGAGCCAATACTCACTTCAGGGGGAAGCTAGACTTGGAGGGACTCTTGTATTCGTGTTCACTTAATCGCGGAGGGGAGAAGGGGTCAAGTTACGCTCGGTCGGGGGCTAGCATTGATGGACGCCTTAATTGAACACATATAAAATACTTGGCTAATGTGAAGACCCGCAACTTCCCCGTAAAGGAAAGCGTCGGATAGTTCGAGAACAAGCCACAACAGAACGCATACAAAGAACATTTCATTGTATATTACAACAATGCATCAGATTACAAGAATATACAGAGTTTAAAAGAATATTACACAGAATTATCAGAGATTTAAATTACATTTAAATACAACGCAGCGGAAAATAATACAATAAACAACTAGAAGAAGATATACGGATACAAAGCTTTCCGGATATCGTTCCAGCTGTAAACCAGGATCCTGTGAATATAAATCTGCAAAACCAAACTACTAGCTGCCCGTGTCGAAATAAGGGCACCCAGAGTTTAGGTTAAAACAATAAACTCCAGGTCAGTCATGTGACTGGTGTGAGAACTAAAACAGTTGTTAATCTTTGTTTTTAAAGTTAGGTAAATCAAGGGACCACGCCGTATAACACGGAACGGGTTTCCTCCCAAGAATACCAGTGCATAAAACCAACAGCGCAATGCTAAATAAAGAAAGATGAAGCTGTTATAAGACCCAGGTCCTATCACACAATGCAACGCAAGCCGGGGGATAGGGTTTTCCCTTATAACAGCCAAAGAATGCTTGATACGTTTAAAACAAATCATTTGATACTATTATAAGTGCATAGTGTATAAAACACTTCAAATCATAAGTATCAATCATAGGCGGCATGAGCGCCCCATCCCACTATGTCACCATATATAGGTTTACAAATAAAACCGCAAATGTCACGTATTTGGAAATTGGATTTCCGTCTATGAACCGAGGCAAAAGATAGTCCTCAACCGATTCGTGACTCTCTAGCCCGAGCCACAGGTCAGAGCTCGAGTGACCTTGGAGCGACAGGGCCGGTCCACCGATGTGGATTAAAATGCCTGAACACTACGTTTCCCCACCCTATGGGGTGTAAGTCTGGTCCGTCAGCCGACCAGAATGCATCGGCCGAAACCGATATAACCGAGGCGCCTCGCAACAGCAACAACCACATAAGTCAAACTCGTCAGGGCGTGTAAAACCACTGACGCCACTTCTAACTAGAAAGAAACGCAAGTCCTCCCTGAGGTCCGTCTCCCGTTTTTGGTTCATACCTGGTGTGAAACACGCGAGGTAAACGTTACACAAAGCTACGCCACAAAGGCCGTGCTTTGATCATCACCACAAGACTTTGCTCTTCAACAGAAGCCTTGATCATTTGCATCTTAGCATGCCACACAGGCAAACCATCCTATGCAACCGATATCAGTCACACAGAATGAAATCCGATGTCAGACACACAGTCCATTTACAAGTCCGTTCTGGGTCTGAACGAAACCGGAGGCACCTAGTACCTCGCATATCCATCGATCTCCAAGTACGTCTGGACGATCACTAACTGTTTCCATCTTCTTGGGTGTACAGCCCAATCAAGATCATCAGTTATCACCCAAACGACGTGAAGACCTCCGGTCTTCGACCATCGTCTTCATCTTCGACTTATCGTCGTATCAGTTATTCAGAATGGGATAAACCCGGTCTTTCCGAATAACTCGCGTATATTTTAAATAAGTGTTACACAAACACAACATACGCCTCATTCCAATTCATTAGTCACTAACCGTAAATTAATCAAGAGAATAATTCCCCAAATATTAACCCCGAAGGCCGAAACCAACATCAGATCAATATCCAGAAAACCATTCTGCTTGGCTAACCGACAGTTAGTTTCTAAATTTCACGTTCAAATCTAATTAAAGATTTAACTATCGCCTGGAGCAAAACTGGTGATACTCCATTCTCGATCTTTTCAATCTAATTAAAGATTCATTAAAACTCCACTTAGTTTTAATCTTTTGACTGGGTTAAAGAATCAGTGTCATTTAAAAACACGGTTCACGATAAACCCAAAATCACATTCATTAATCGTCGGGTTAAAGAACGAGTGTTATTTAAAAACACTGTCCACGATAAACCCAAAAATCAATATCGATTCAATTCCAATTAAATGTTATTTAATTGGTACACTTCATTAAATCTAAATAAAAAGATTTAATCATTTCTCAACTGGGTTCAAGAACAGTGTTAGTGAAGACACCATTCACGACGAACCCAAATCACATTCATTAATTATCGGGTTAAAGAACGAGTGTTATTTAAAACACTGTTCACGATAAACCCAAAAATCAATATCAATTCAATTCCAATTAAATGTTATTTAATTGGTACACTTCATTAAATCTAAATCAAAAGATTTAATCTTTTCTCAGCTGGGTTCAAGAACAGTGTTAGTGAAGACACCATTCACGACGAACCCAAATCACATTCATTAATTATCGGGTTAAAGAACGAGTGTTATTTAAAACACTGTTCACGATAAACCCAAAAATCAATATCAATTCAATTCCAATTAAATGTTATTTAATTGGTACACTTCATTAAATCTAAATAAAAAGATTTAATCTTTTCTCAGCTGGGTTCAAGAACAGTGTTAGTGAAGACACCATTCACGACAAACCCAAATCACATTCGATATTCAATACAAGGCTCTGAATAGAAAATATATCGGCTTATATTCAATATCGAATTCTACGACTAACAAATGTCGTATTGGAAATAACGATATACATATATATCTTTCAAATTTCCATAACAACACCTGTATAATCATGAATTCCAACATCGAAATATTCCGAAGACAATTTCGATTCAAATCCACTCCAGTGTAATCATTGGAATTTTGGTTACTTTTAAAACCCTTTTCGAATTCAATTTATTTATTTAAAAATAAATAGAATTATAATTCTAGTTCAAAACTAGTTCATTTCGATAAAAATCTATTTTTATCTTTTCTAATATGGAATTTTTCATCCCAATTCTTTCTAAATCATTTCTTATGATTTTACACAAATTATTACTATTTTTAATAATTTTATCAAGGCCCGTACAGTCGATTTCCATCAATGGCCATCGAACTGCACTTATAGCGACCTTTTTCGAATTTGATTTGGACATAATTCCAAATCCAACCGTTAGATTTCAAATTTCTAACATTCATTAGAAAGCTCTTTTCGATACGAACCCAACGGTTCCGGTTTTAGGAGAATCCGACGGTCGGATCTCCCGTAATGTCCGTTTGAAATAAATGGTCGAAATTCGCGAACTGCCGCGGCGCGGCGCGTTCTATTCAGGCCATTATATTATATATATAATATATATATAATATATACTTCGTCGATTTCTATTTAAAACGAATTATATAAATAGTTTTAAAATTCGTTTCAAAAGCAATCTCAACTTCCTTTTCAATTCAAATCAAAATTGAATTCTTCTTTATAAATTCGTTTCAAAATTCATTTCTATTCAATTCGAATTTCAATTCAATTTGAATTCATTTCAATTCGCTTTTAATTCAATTCGAATTCGTTTTCAATTCAATTCATTTCGAAATCGTTTTCAATTCAATTCGAATTCGTTTTCAATTCAATTCATTTCGAAATCGTTTTCAATTCAATTCGAATTCGTTTTCAATTCAATTCATTTCGAAATCGTTTTCAATTCAATTCATTTCGAAATCGTTTTCAATTCAATTCATTTCGAAATCGTTTTCAATTCAATTCGAATTCATTTTCAATTCAATTCATTTCGAAATCGTTTTCAATTCAATTCATTTCGAAATCGTTTTCAATTCAATTCGAATTCATTTTCAATTCAATTCATTTCGAAATCGTTTTCAATTCAATTCATTTCGAAATCGTTTTCAATTCAATTCGAATTCATTTTCAATTCAATTCATTTCGAAATCGTTTTCAATTCAATTCGAATTCATTTTCAATTCAATTCATTTCGAAATCGTTTTCAATTCAATTCATTTCGAAATCGTTTTCAATTCATTTCGAATTCGTTTTTAAAATCGATATAAATATCGTTCACGTCAAAATGGCGTCAATCTAATCAACACGGCTTCATATATTCCTTTATTTTCAAATATTCTATTTCAAATATTTCTTTTTCAAATATTTCTTTTTCAAAACTGGAATGAGGCCCAATCAATTACCATATAAAATTAATTATATGGATTTTCATACAACACATGTATATAATAGCATTGAAAATAATCAACCATCAACCAAAGTGCACTACACTGTATAAGCATCAAATATAGATATTCAACGCTTATAACAGCCTGTCAATCAATCGATCGACATATTTAATCAATCAGGATGAGTGAACTTCAAATTTCATCCTAACACCCGTGTGGGGTTTCAAACAATCAAACACATATTTTATTTGTGCAGTTAGGCGATGTGTAAAATTTATCGACCCAATCAACGTCATTCAAATAGGTGTACATAAACAAACCGTCTGGTTTGTAAATGAATATTTATTTATTCACATTCACGTTAAAAATTATATTTTTAACGATAACACATTTTATTTTGACATATGAATTTCTATTCTTCATTTACACAAATAAAATGATATTTTTATTTTTCTAACATATTTTAGAAAATTTCGGCGGCATAACGGCACGATACTAGAAACGGGACAAGGCCTAGCCTTATCCCCGGTCTAGTGAAGGCCCACGCCATTCACACATCAATCAAATCAATTCGTTATGCAAACCACAAACTTTGGAGTAAGGGTCTAACCTAGCCTTACTCCTTCGCCTTATAACGGCGCACGTCTAATCCTAACCAATTTATCGATTCGATTTTTCACACCACAAACCACATTCAAACCAATATCGCAATCAATCACCAAACAGTCAAACAAACAAGTCCATGGTCTGTGGACGATTGTGTCGGGTGCTACTAAGCACCGTCTGCATCCTAGTATATATATATATAACTAGAAATAAAATAGAAAGGTGAGAAATTCTCACTTATAGCTATCCTAGCTCCACGGCTCTTCTTTGATAGAAAACTTCATCGTTTCGCCTTTTTGTCACCTTCGTTGCTGCTTTCACTACACACGTAAAAATCACATTTTTTTACTACGCTATTCAATATATAAAAATCGAATTTTTAGTTCAAAGTTCAATATATAAAAATCGAATTTTTAGTTCAAAGTTCAATATATAAAAATCAAATTTTTAGTTCAAAGTTCAATATATAAAAATCGAATTTTTATTTCAAAGTTCAATTTATAAAAATCGAATTTTTATTTTAAAGTTCAATAGATAAAAATCATATTTTTTTTTTCGAAGTTCAATATGTAAAAATCTAGTCTTCGCCTTATAAAAAAATATAGTCTTTGAAGTTCAAACCTTTTTCTAAAAATCAGTTTTTACTTTTATTTTAAAATCAGTTTTAAAATCTTATCAAATCAGTTTTTAAATATTTAAAAATTCAGTTTTTAAACTCTTATCAAATCAGTTTTTATATATTTAAAAATTCAGTTTATAAAATTCTTAAAAATCAGTTTACAAATCTAATTAAAACCAGTTTAAAATGCTTTTAAAAAAAACAGTTTAAAACCCTAAAATAAAAATAAAATAAAATGTTTACTGTTACCTGCGAAGAAGGGGGGGGGATGCTGCTGTCGGTGGTCATCAGGCGGGGTTGGACGTCGGAGCCGAGGTGGTGGCCAGCAGGGGCTTCGATTCGGAGCTGAACAAAAGGGGGGGGGACTACGGGGTTGTCGCGCCGTGGGGGCTTCGCTCCGTCGAGGAGGGCAGGTGAGAGAGGAGCGAGGCTGGAGGGAGGAGGCACCTGAGGGGAAGATCGGCGGCAGCTCCGCCTGTGGCGGCGGCGAAACTCTGGGGGGCGCGATCGATGTCTGAAGTTTTTTTTTTTTTTTTTTTTTTTTTTTTTTCTTATTTTCTGTTTGAAATGAATGGACGGGGGGGGCCAAAGTGTTTTAAGGAGGGCAAAGATTTTTTTTTTTTATTATTAATTTTATTATTATTTAATTCAACCTTAAGTTGACTTTTTTCATACGACCTCGAAACGAGGCCCACCGCCTGTCGTCCATAGCGTTCTACCCCCATTCCGAACACAATGGGATATGTATCGTACGCTGATTCGGCTGTTACAATCAGTTTCCGTTGAATTAACATTTAAATCACTATATTGAATTTTAAACGTACATTTCAAATTACCGGGGTCACATACGAACTTTAAAAATTCCAGAAAAATATTTTCTAGCTTCGTATTGACGATACGGTCCTAACAAAACTAGTTTCGCCGAATTCTGAGACCGTTTGAAAAATGGCCAATTTCCAGTCGATTAAAATCTACTGAAACTGGTCAAACGCGTTTTCCTTTGCCACGCTCACATATCGATTCGAAAAATTATGAAATTTGGAATCTAGCAATAACTTGACATCCCGGACCCAACCAAACTGGTTTCGTCGAAATCCGAGGTCGTTTGCAAAATGTCCATTTTTAAGGGCCTGAATTCCATAGCGACTATTCAGAATTTTCAACTGGACATATCTTTTGATTCCCGATATGAAATCTTGATTTTTCGCATTCGTTGGAAAGATATTATCAATTAGATTCCATTATTTTTGGTTTCACTAAAATCCGGATTGTTTTGCACCCGGTACATTCAATTGAAGTTTGAAATCGAATTATCGAACTACCGCGCCATTTTCAATTCTATTTATAATTATATATAAATATTTATATTCTAACGACGACGCGTATAAAATATACGTTTGATTTATATTCAGAATAAATTTATCGTCGATATTATTTAAAATAATTCATTTTAAATAATCAAAATTCGCTAAAATGGCCAAAATAAAAATTTTAAACTGGCCCAGATTTTCGGGTTGTTACAATCTCCCCCACTTAAAACTTTTCGTCCCCGAAAAGGAACAAAGTCGAAAGTGGTTTGATTATTCAACTCTACGCTCGACCTGGCTTCCATTCTCGAACTTTTCAGTTTCTGAGAATTTCTAAAATTTCAAAAATTTGGCTAACACCCTAAATTTTCGAAAAATTTCGCCATAACCTCCCCTGCAATGGGAGCATCGGGGAATTCCAAATAGCTTCCCCGGTCCTTCAGATCTCAAAAAGAAAAAGAAAAAGCCAAGCGGCTAGCCAATAGGCTCACAAAATCATCATCACCCAAACAAAACAGGAAATTATGTAGTAAACATGTACCTATTTGTCGGGCAAACAAATTTTATTCTCTGGCTCTAGCCTCCTTGCTATGACCTGTTCAATATATATATGTATATGCAAGCAAATGCGACCAATCTTCGATACAGTTCAATATTTGATTCAATTAGGCTAAATGGCTAAAAATTAGCAAACAAATAACGAAACAACACAAACATCAATCGATTAGTGAATTAGAGTTTCAAATTCATAATTTTGATACATATACAAAAATCATGTTTTTGATACCAAATCACAACAATAGGCCCTATCTAATTTTGGTTCTCACACCAGTCTAATGGAAATATATAGATATCACACATTCGAAACACGAATATAAATACTAATGATGTGGCCACATCATCAGAATTATCCCCGGGTGTCTAGAATGTGACTCTATATCTATCCAATATATTAAAATTTCAAATACACGCGGATCAGACGTATACGCAAAATCTATATATATTGGATTGTCCACATCAATATAAATAGGTAATCAAATACGAATAATTGATTTAAATTTTCAAAACAAAAATTTGTTTTCACTTTCAAAAATATACTCTTCACACTCGTTCTAGGATACTACTGATCCCATCTCTAACGAGTCATTCCCGTTGGATTTTACTAATCCAATATCTGATGTATTCTTTCGTATGGTTCTAATGTGTCTTGTTCTCTAGCTTTGTAAACCAAAGCTCTGATACCAAATGTGAAGACCCGCAACTTCCCCGTAAAGGAAAGCGTCGGATAGTTCGAGAACAAGCCACAACAGAACGCATACAAAGAACATTTCATTGTATATTACAACAATGCATCAGATTACAAGAATATACAGAGTTTAAAAGAATATTACACAGAATTATCAGAGATTTAAATTACATTTAAATACAACGCAGCGGAAAATAATACAATAAACAACTAGAAGAAGATATACGGATACAAAGCTTTCCGGATATCGTTCCAGCTGTAAACCAGGATCCTGTGAATATAAATCTGCAAAACCAAACTACTAGCTGCCCGTGTCGAAATAAGGGCACCCAGAGTTTAGGTTAAAACAATAAACTCCAGGTCAGTCATGTGACTGGTGTGAGAACTAAAACAGTTGTTAATCTTTGTTTTTAAAGTTAGGTAAATCAAGGGACCACGCCGTATAACACGGAACGGGTTTCCTCCCAAGAATACCAGTGCATAAAACCAACAGCGCAATGCTAAATAAAGAAAGATGAAGCTGTTATAAGACCCAGGTCCTATCACACAATGCAACGCAAGCCGGGGGATAGGGTTTTCCCTTATAACAGCCAAAGAATGCTTGATACGTTTAAAACAAATCATTTGATACTATTATAAGTGCATAGTGTATAAAACACTTCAAATCATAAGTATCAATCATAGGCGGCATGAGCGCCCCATCCCACTATGTCACCATATATAGGTTTACAAATAAAACCGCAAATGTCACGTATTTGGAAATTGGATTTCCGTCTATGAACCGAGGCAAAAGATAGTCCTCAACCGATTCGTGACTCTCTAGCCCGAGCCACAGGTCAGAGCTCGAGTGACCTTGGAGCGACAGGGCCGGTCCACCGATGTGGATTAAAATGCCTGAACACTACGTTTCCCCACCCTATGGGGTGTAAGTCTGGTCCGTCAGCCGACCAGAATGCATCGGCCGAAACCGATATAACCGAGGCGCCTCGCAACAGCAACAACCACATAAGTCAAACTCGTCAGGGCGTGTAAAACCACTGACGCCACTTCTAACTAGAAAGAAACGCAAGTCCTCCCTGAGGTCCGTCTCCCGTTTTTGGTTCATACCTGGTGTGAAACACGCGAGGTAAACGTTACACAAAGCTACGCCACAAAGGCCGTGCTTTGATCATCACCACAAGACTTTGCTCTTCAACAGAAGCCTTGATCATTTGCATCTTAGCATGCCACACAGGCAAACCATCCTATGCAACCGATATCAGTCACACAGAATGAAATCCGATGTCAGACACACAGTCCATTTACAAGTCCGTTCTGGGTCTGAACGAAACCGGAGGCACCTAGTACCTCGCATATCCATCGATCTCCAAGTACGTCTGGACGATCACTAACTGTTTCCATCTTCTTGGGTGTACAGCCCAATCAAGATCATCAGTTATCACCCAAACGACGTGAAGACCTCCGGTCTTCGACCATCGTCTTCATCTTCGACTTATCGTCGTATCAGTTATTCAGAATGGGATAAACCCGGTCTTTCCGAATAACTCGCGTATATTTTAAATAAGTGTTACACAAACACAACATACGCCTCATTCCAATTCATTAGTCACTAACCGTAAATTAATCAAGAGAATAATTCCCCAAATATTAACCCCGAAGGCCGAAACCAACATCAGATCAATATCCAGAAAACCATTCTGCTTGGCTAACCGACAGTTAGTTTCTAAATTTCACGTTCAAATCTAATTAAAGATTTAACTATCGCCTGGAGCAAAACTGGTGATACTCCATTCTCGATCTTTTCAATCTAATTAAAGATTCATTAAAACTCCACTTAGTTTTAATCTTTTGACTGGGTTAAAGAATCAGTGTCATTTAAAAACACGGTTCACGATAAACCCAAAATCACATTCATTAATCGTCGGGTTAAAGAACGAGTGTTATTTAAAAACACTGTCCACGATAAACCCAAAAATCAATATCGATTCAATTCCAATTAAATGTTATTTAATTGGTACACTTCATTAAATCTAAATAAAAAGATTTAATCATTTCTCAACTGGGTTCAAGAACAGTGTTAGTGAAGACACCATTCACGACGAACCCAAATCACATTCATTAATTATCGGGTTAAAGAACGAGTGTTATTTAAAACACTGTTCACGATAAACCCAAAAATCAATATCAATTCAATTCCAATTAAATGTTATTTAATTGGTACACTTCATTAAATCTAAATCAAAAGATTTAATCTTTTCTCAGCTGGGTTCAAGAACAGTGTTAGTGAAGACACCATTCACGACGAACCCAAATCACATTCATTAATTATCGGGTTAAAGAACGAGTGTTATTTAAAACACTGTTCACGATAAACCCAAAAATCAATATCAATTCAATTCCAATTAAATGTTATTTAATTGGTACACTTCATTAAATCTAAATAAAAAGATTTAATCTTTTCTCAGCTGGGTTCAAGAACAGTGTTAGTGAAGACACCATTCACGACAAACCCAAATCACATTCGATATTCAATACAAGGCTCTGAATAGAAAATATATCGGCTTATATTCAATATCGAATTCTACGACTAACAAATGTCGTATTGGAAATAACGATATACATATATATCTTTCAAATTTCCATAACAACACCTGTATAATCATGAATTCCAACATCGAAATATTCCGAAGACAATTTCGATTCAAATCCACTCCAGTGTAATCATTGGAATTTTGGTTACTTTTAAAACCCTTTTCGAATTCAATTTATTTATTTAAAAATAAATAGAATTATAATTCTAGTTCAAAACTAGTTCATTTCGATAAAAATCTATTTTTATCTTTTCTAATATGGAATTTTTCATCCCAATTCTTTCTAAATCATTTCTTATGATTTTACACAAATTATTACTATTTTTAATAATTTTATCAAGGCCCGTACAGTCGATTTCCATCAATGGCCATCGAACTGCACTTATAGCGACCTTTTTCGAATTTGATTTGGACATAATTCCAAATCCAACCGTTAGATTTCAAATTTCTAACATTCATTAGAAAGCTCTTTTCGATACGAACCCAACGGTTCCGGTTTTAGGAGAATCCGACGGTCGGATCTCCCGTAATGTCCGTTTGAAATAAATGGTCGAAATTCGCGAACTGCCGCGGCGCGGCGCGTTCTATTCAGGCCATTATATTATATATATAATATATATATAATATATACTTCGTCGATTTCTATTTAAAACGAATTATATAAATAGTTTTAAAATTCGTTTCAAAAGCAATCTCAACTTCCTTTTCAATTCAAATCAAAATTGAATTCTTCTTTATAAATTCGTTTCAAAATTCATTTCTATTCAATTCGAATTTCAATTCAATTTGAATTCATTTCAATTCGCTTTTAATTCAATTCGAATTCGTTTTCAATTCAATTCATTTCGAAATCGTTTTCAATTCAATTCGAATTCGTTTTCAATTCAATTCATTTCGAAATCGTTTTCAATTCAATTCGAATTCGTTTTCAATTCAATTCATTTCGAAATCGTTTTCAATTCAATTCATTTCGAAATCGTTTTCAATTCAATTCATTTCGAAATCGTTTTCAATTCAATTCGAATTCATTTTCAATTCAATTCATTTCGAAATCGTTTTCAATTCAATTCATTTCGAAATCGTTTTCAATTCAATTCGAATTCATTTTCAATTCAATTCATTTCGAAATCGTTTTCAATTCAATTCATTTCGAAATCGTTTTCAATTCAATTCGAATTCATTTTCAATTCAATTCATTTCGAAATCGTTTTCAATTCAATTCGAATTCATTTTCAATTCAATTCATTTCGAAATCGTTTTCAATTCAATTCATTTCGAAATCGTTTTCAATTCATTTCGAATTCGTTTTTAAAATCGATATAAATATCGTTCACGTCAAAATGGCGTCAATCTAATCAACACGGCTTCATATATTCCTTTATTTTCAAATATTCTATTTCAAATATTTCTTTTTCAAATATTTCTTTTTCAAAACTGGAATGAGGCCCAATCAATTACCATATAAAATTAATTATATGGATTTTCATACAACACATGTATATAATAGCATTGAAAATAATCAACCATCAACCAAAGTGCACTACACTGTATAAGCATCAAATATAGATATTCAACGCTTATAACAGCCTGTCAATCAATCGATCGACATATTTAATCAATCAGGATGAGTGAACTTCAAATTTCATCCTAACACCCGTGTGGGGTTTCAAACAATCAAACACATATTTTATTTGTGCAGTTAGGCGATGTGTAAAATTTATCGACCCAATCAACGTCATTCAAATAGGTGTACATAAACAAACCGTCTGGTTTGTAAATGAATATTTATTTATTCACATTCACGTTAAAAATTATATTTTTAACGATAACACATTTTATTTTGACATATGAATTTCTATTCTTCATTTACACAAATAAAATGATATTTTTATTTTTCTAACATATTTTAGAAAATTTCGGCGGCATAACGGCACGATACTAGAAACGGGACAAGGCCTAGCCTTATCCCCGGTCTAGTGAAGGCCCACGCCATTCACACATCAATCAAATCAATTCGTTATGCAAACCACAAACTTTGGAGTAAGGGTCTAACCTAGCCTTACTCCTTCGCCTTATAACGGCGCACGTCTAATCCTAACCAATTTATCGATTCGATTTTTCACACCACAAACCACATTCAAACCAATATCGCAATCAATCACCAAACAGTCAAACAAACAAGTCCATGGTCTGTGGACGATTGTGTCGGGTGCTACTAAGCACCGTCTGCATCCTAGTATATATATATATAACTAGAAATAAAATAGAAAGGTGAGAAATTCTCACTTATAGCTATCCTAGCTCCACGGCTCTTCTTTGATAGAAAACTTCATCGTTTCGCCTTTTTGTCACCTTCGTTGCTGCTTTCACTACACACGTAAAAATCACATTTTTTTACTACGCTATTCAATATATAAAAATCGAATTTTTAGTTCAAAGTTCAATATATAAAAATCGAATTTTTAGTTCAAAGTTCAATATATAAAAATCAAATTTTTAGTTCAAAGTTCAATATATAAAAATCGAATTTTTATTTCAAAGTTCAATTTATAAAAATCGAATTTTTATTTTAAAGTTCAATAGATAAAAATCATATTTTTTTTTTCGAAGTTCAATATGTAAAAATCTAGTCTTCGCCTTATAAAAAAATATAGTCTTTGAAGTTCAAACCTTTTTCTAAAAATCAGTTTTTACTTTTATTTTAAAATCAGTTTTAAAATCTTATCAAATCAGTTTTTAAATATTTAAAAATTCAGTTTTTAAACTCTTATCAAATCAGTTTTTATATATTTAAAAATTCAGTTTATAAAATTCTTAAAAATCAGTTTACAAATCTAATTAAAACCAGTTTAAAATGCTTTTAAAAAAAACAGTTTAAAACCCTAAAATAAAAATAAAATAAAATGTTTACTGTTACCTGCGAAGAAGGGGGGGGGATGCTGCTGTCGGTGGTCATCAGGCGGGGTTGGACGTCGGAGCCGAGGTGGTGGCCAGCAGGGGCTTCGATTCGGAGCTGAACAAAAGGGGGGGGGACTACGGGGTTGTCGCGCCGTGGGGGCTTCGCTCCGTCGAGGAGGGCAGGTGAGAGAGGAGCGAGGCTGGAGGGAGGAGGCACCTGAGGGGAAGATCGGCGGCAGCTCCGCCTGTGGCGGCGGCGAAACTCTGGGGGGCGCGATCGATGTCTGAAGTTTTTTTTTTTTTTTTTTTTTTTTTTTTTTCTTATTTTCTGTTTGAAATGAATGGACGGGGGGGGCCAAAGTGTTTTAAGGAGGGCAAAGATTTTTTTTTTTTATTATTAATTTTATTATTATTTAATTCAACCTTAAGTTGACTTTTTTCATACGACCTCGAAACGAGGCCCACCGCCTGTCGTCCATAGCGTTCTACCCCCATTCCGAACACAATGGGATATGTATCGTACGCTGATTCGGCTGTTACAATCAGTTTCCGTTGAATTAACATTTAAATCACTATATTGAATTTTAAACGTACATTTCAAATTACCGGGGTCACATACGAACTTTAAAAATTCCAGAAAAATATTTTCTAGCTTCGTATTGACGATACGGTCCTAACAAAACTAGTTTCGCCGAATTCTGAGACCGTTTGAAAAATGGCCAATTTCCAGTCGATTAAAATCTACTGAAACTGGTCAAACGCGTTTTCCTTTGCCACGCTCACATATCGATTCGAAAAATTATGAAATTTGGAATCTAGCAATAACTTGACATCCCGGACCCAACCAAACTGGTTTCGTCGAAATCCGAGGTCGTTTGCAAAATGTCCATTTTTAAGGGCCTGAATTCCATAGCGACTATTCAGAATTTTCAACTGGACATATCTTTTGATTCCCGATATGAAATCTTGATTTTTCGCATTCGTTGGAAAGATATTATCAATTAGATTCCATTATTTTTGGTTTCACTAAAATCCGGATTGTTTTGCACCCGGTACATTCAATTGAAGTTTGAAATCGAATTATCGAACTACCGCGCCATTTTCAATTCTATTTATAATTATATATAAATATTTATATTCTAACGACGACGCGTATAAAATATACGTTTGATTTATATTCAGAATAAATTTATCGTCGATATTATTTAAAATAATTCATTTTAAATAATCAAAATTCGCTAAAATGGCCAAAATAAAAATTTTAAACTGGCCCAGATTTTCGGGTTGTTACACTAACCGAGCTATTTTGTTGAAGCATGTACATTATTTCGATCATGGATCCATATTGTTGTTGATGTTTATATGATCTTATGATTCTATATTGGAGTTTGATGTTATTGGATTTTTTATCCATATATTATGTTGATTTCGAGTTTGGTGATTATTTATCTCCTTGGAGATTTCTAAACTCATTTGAGTTATTGATGGTATTTGATGCTCTTGGTTCTTTATTATACGATGTTGTTGTTGTTATATATGTACTTAGCTTATAACAAGTACATAACTTGGATAAAAAATCTCTTGTTGTTACCCAGTCGATCTAATAATCCTTGTGCACCCTCAATGTTTTCATTCTAACTCTTCTAGATGAAGAGTTATATTTCTTATCTTATGTTATCGTTATATTACCTTTACTCACTGTTGTCTAGACAGACCCGTATGCATTAGTGGTTGGGTCAGACTGAGCCTTTTTGGGTATCCCTAGCAGTTGTAGATATGATTTTGCTTCCTCCATGGATTTTTCTATTTTGGGTTGCGCCATTTAGCTGTTTTGTGTATATATTTGTACTAGATCCCTGTACTTTGATGCTGATCCTTACGTTATTTTGACTCGCTGTGCATATCGTGGTTACATGCCATGGTTTTGACTTTGTACTTATATAGTATGAAACATGTATCTGTGTGTATGCGCGGATGACTGTTCTATGATCTGTAATGTTACATTTATTTGCTTTTGTTCTGAATCATGTAGAGCCACCATAGTATTGTATTGAATAGAGATTACGAGTGTCGTGCCAGATGGAAAAAAATGAAGTACTAATCGACGCTCTTAATGTTTATTTAATAGAAGACTTATGGTTGGTCGCCCTCAACCAGCCTTATTCTTTGCATATTACTCGTTAATGTTCTTTACTAATGTAGGTCTCAGGGTGAGACGTCACACTCCGGGTCGACCAACATCCGTCTCGACTATGTCGAACTTGGCATAGTCCAGCTGGGTAACTATTTTTCTACAGACTCGCTCCAACTGCGAAGTGACTGCGTCCACGACCTCTACAAGTCTCGAATCGTCCTCCACGTGGTCATGTCGAACTGGGCATGACTCCATCCTATAAATAGCCCCCATGAGCTATGAATTGAAGATTTTTAACTTGTTTTCTTCACTTTTACATTCAACAGCAACATTGTACTCGAGATCTTTTGATCTCCTAGCATTGCAACCTCGTTTTTTACTAATATTAAAGAGAATTATAAAGTTGACGTAGGCAATTGGATGTCGAACCACTAAAAATTATTTGTTTGCTCGCTTTCCTCATTTTAATTTACTTTTTCTTCATTTATTATCTATTCATCACAATCTTTGGGTGTTTGTGCTACTTTTTGGAATAAACATTTTGGTGCTTTCACTGAGAATGTGAATTCTTAGAATCAAAGGACTTTTTAATCTACTATTTGGTCACCAAATCCAAAGCGAAAATCCTCCATTTCCTTCAAAGCCAACAAAAATGGTGTCCACTAGAAATGAAGCTTCCTCCAATCCTCCAGAAGTCGCGCTTGGCGAGAAGCAAACAGGACTGGACCTTCTCTAGATTCTGGTTCGATACTAACCCGAACTGGAAATGAAGTTACTACCATCGTTACTCCAGAAAATCAAGCTCCAGTGACTGCCTTTGCCACTCAAGATGATTTCATGCAATTGATGACTATGCTGAAACGAGGCAATTATGGCATTGAAGGCTTAAATGAGCGAGAACGCTATGTTGAGGCAGGACATGAATAGGAAGGCGATGTAATGGGATGAATTCAGGAGTCAGAGAGCTCCTCCCCCACAGCATCATCACACTGAGGTAAAATACAGGATCAAAGCACATAGTAAACAACCTGCTCTATAAAACAAATTCACATGCGCAGGTAAGTGATTCAATATAGAAATCAAAGAAAAAACCAAGTGTATGAACAAGAGTTCCATAATGAAATAGCCCTAAAATCATGGCAGTCAACAAATCAGCCAACACATTCATCAAAACCCTTTTTTACTCTAGTTCATATCGAAGTCTAAAAACTTGAATAAAAATTAACTATGAGCTAATACTCACCTTTAGTGGCGAGGAGAAAGAAGAAGGCGACTGATCAGTTTGCCGGTGAGTTAAAGGCAGCGCGAGTTGACGATGGACAACGGTGGACTGGACTTCGAGCGGTGGTTGCGTTCGATCGAAGATGCCAGGCGATTTATTGACAAAGCAAGATGGTGCGTCGAGTTCCAAAAACCTAATTTTGGTTTTCGGTCACCATGGAAATAAAAAAGAGGGAAGCCAATTGAAAGTTTTATTCTAAGTGTCAAAGCAAGATGGTGCCAGAAAGAAAAATATGATACGGATTTCATAAGGCCCAAAGTCATATCAAATGAACTGATCTAAGCTTTGTTGATGTAGGGTTAGATCTTACGTTTTTGGAGAGGTGCGGATCGCCAAAAGGAAAATTGATACGGCTATGTGCACTATCAAATTTGATACGACTTAAAGCCGTATCAAATCTCTATATCCTTACGTGCCTAATTTGTTGTTTTGGTGTAGTGTAAGTCATCCACGTCACTATATACCAAATCAAGAAAACCAATCTTCCTTTCTAAATATTTAAAGGATTTTCGATGTATTTTTGCTTGAACAAATATTTCGCCTTTAGAGATAGTATCGAAATCGCAATCAGAAATTAATCCTAATTTATGCATATTTTTAAGAGATGTATAATTAACATGTCCTAATCTACCATGCCATAAACTAACGGATTCAATAATATAAATAGAAAATTTATTTATTAGATTCAACTTAACCATGCCGTTACAAGAATATCTTTGTCCAATGATTTTTTCGTTCTTGGAAAACACTAACTTATCAGACACATACACTATATTGAATCCTCTGTTGTTAAGAAGGTATCCAGAAACAAAATTCTTACACATATCAAGTACATAAACTTTCTGACAATAGTTCAATGAACTAGATACAAAAGGCTTATCCAACTATCGACTTTCAGGATTCAATGGAACCTTGGAACATCGTAATCGAATTCAAAGTTTGTATGATTTCGATTCAACCAATAAATACTCTCGACTTTGACTGTTGATGATGCAAGTAGAGAATAGAATGAAAAGGAAGAAGAAGAACAATTCTGCAACACTTTCTGAATTTGTAACACCTCGAATGCATCACAAAACAGTGCAATGACAGCACTGTAATTTGAAATAGTTTTAAGGCATTGCAAATTTGCTTCCTGAAGAAGAAGGTGACTCAAAAATTGTCTTGGAACGTGCTATTGGACCCGAAACCTGAACCTGATTCGGCCGAACGGACGGCAGCGGTGCGTGCATGTGTACACTACAAGAAAACACCGAATTAACGTCAAATATTTAGAAGCGGAAATTTCCATCGCTAATTTGCGACGGATTTCCATGTGATCTGCAAGGGATAGTTTTTTGTTTTTTCAATTATTTTTTCTTTTATTTATTACCGTCATTTTCTGTCATCCCTCACTAAGTCGTTGCGAATTGCATCATATTACCGACAGAAAATTTCTACCGCTATTTTCTGCTGCAAATCCAGGCAGAATACCGACGAATTTTTATCGAAGCTATTTTGCAGCAGAACTCCAACAAATTTGCAATAGATGTTTATATTATTTTTCTAAGATATACTTTAGTGTTATTTTTTTTAATAATTATTAACATGTTCAATAATTAATTCTTAATTTGTTCGGACTAATAATTTATAAGTAATAATAAATAATAATTTACGTTCTATAATAAATAACTTATAATCATTGCTTATAGAATTAACAAATGGCGTGATGTATCTGTATGTTACAAATAAAATAAATAAGTTCAGCCAGCTTCCCAGCATTCAGACCAAATAAACAAGCTTTGTTCATGACACTTACAAGTTTTCTAAATTACATTTTAAATATTTATAAAATTTTGAAACATCATAAATTCAAAAATCAATAAATAAAATTTTAAGTAAATTTTAAACTTTATAGAATATTCAAATTTCAAAAAACCTATACATCTTTTTAAAAAATTTAACATCAAGTTTTCTCTCTGTTTCTTACGTTAAACAAATTTCAAAGTCGGAGCGAATATTTAATTGACTTATCTAGCTAGAGTATCAAAAAACAATAAAACATAGTATTAGAACTCCAATTACGTATAATATTAATTTACCTTTTGAACTCCAATTACGTCTAAATTCAAAAGCAGTGTTTAACCGATCAGTGTTACGTATAATATCAAAAAACAATAAAATAGAGCGTTCACGTCAGTTTTAATCAAACAAAAATTGCAAGTTTTACGGTTCCAAAAAAACATAGGTGGCAGCTGAATTTTTAGGCGGGCTCTAATGTAATTCATTCTATGGTCCGGTGTCTGCTTCTTCTTTAATTAAAAGTTTCCTAGTCTTCGGGTTCCCAATCTCCAAATACCTCGTCTCCCCCAAATTAGTCTAGGGTTCACGAAATCCATTAGTTTTCTGCATGATGCATCACGACCTAGTAAGAGATGATATAAGGTTCTCGACTCAAGAATTTGGAGAGCAGGAGCTTTCTAGGCATAGCACGTGACTGGCGCGAATCTATAATTCGGAGATAGGGGCAACTCGACCGCGATGATGTATCGTGCAGGTGTAACTCTTATTAGGCGGCATGCGGCTGCGAAGACTCCTAGAATTCGACCAAGACGCAACTCCAGTGCATGGTATAGATCTTCGGTTATGATTTGTTGCTAGCCTGTTGAAAAGAACAAAAGGTACTTAATTTATGTATTTCCCATTTTATTTACATTTTCATATGTTTGTATTTTGTTTTCCCCTCTCCGATTCTAATGTTAGATCGGTATAGAGTTGCACACACTAAGCTTCGCAGGCTGAGCCACGTGCTTAACAATATAGAAATTTTGATTTGGAAAAATAGTGGACATTAAGAAGGCTCAGTAGCTATTGATACTGCTTTGTCATTTGATTCTATCGCAGAAGAGTGTATGAGTTACAAGAAAGTGAAACAACTAGACTGTTTGGGTCAGAAAATATTATCCATACACCTGGGTGATATTCATCAAAATGTTTGTTTTTGCTTCTGATGTATTATCTCTATGGATGCGTTTTCGATATTGAAAATTGTAAAATTTTGATATGCAGGAGAAAGAGACCACAAATATTGGTTCTCCAAAATGAAAGATTCTATGCAGGAGAAAGAGAGTATGGTTATTGGTATTCTAAAACTGGCCTCTACAGTTCTAACTGACTAGAATGCTTAAAGTTGCCTTATCAAACATAGCGCCCCCCTCAATGACCTGCATGTGCAGTCAAAGCAGCTTCACTTAAGCATCGACGGCCGCCTAAGGAGGTTCCGTCGCCAGCTCATTTCTGCAATGCAAAACTGTTGGCATGCTGCCTCAATGAATGATAAGTTTGTTACGTTTGGGTGTTCTATGTTTTCTTTGCATTTGATTATTTTTTATGTTCTGCGTAAAAAGGTTGTTTACATGTTTGCTTAAACAACATTGGGTCGCTTGAACCATTTGCTTTAGAATAGAATAAATGTAAGCATAGAGGACAGAAACTGAACACCGACTTGGTATCTTATAAAAAATAGAATCCAAATTGTAGATCATAACACAGGGCATGCAGTGTAACTTTTATATTACATGAACAAACCAGTTTCTCACGTGGTCGATCACTAGGTAGTTTCTTTCATATCTCCTTTAGTGCCATAAATATATCAGTTGCTCCCTCTATGTTGTTTCCCTGTAAAATGATATAATAATAATTTGTTATGGGTATCATAAAAGATAATTTTGTTAATAAATTGAAGGCAAGAAAAAAAAAAGATAATTACTGAATTTTTTTTATTACAACAATCACAGGTTTTGATGTAAAATTTTGTTAATAAATTGAACCATTCTTAGTATTGAGCTTTTATTGATTACTACAATCGCAGGTTAGGAAGAAAGTGATCAAGTTAGCCTAAATTACATAAACGTAACTGAATGTAATTATAAATATAGCAATATGAACAGATTTTGCTGTAAAATTATGAAAACTCTTTGGCAGTAAATGATATAAGATGATTAATTGAGCTTTTCTGATTTTTTTGTTATCGATTACTTTCGTAAATCTTCCAGGATATTTAACAAAAAAAGAGTAATTGTGTTTTCGTGATTTGTTTATCGTCGATTAGTTTCATATCTTTTCTTGCATATTTAACAAAATAAAAACTGTGTATGTAGAAAACTCGATGCATTTATCTACGACCATCATTTTGGTATGAGGTATAGGTCTCTTGGCTGACTACAATTTTATTTATTTGCACCAACTACGGTTTGATTTATTCCCTAATGCTCTGTTCTCCATCTATTTTCAATTGTTTCCGTTTTCATCCTTATGATGCACAATAGTTTCCCCTTAAAAATTTCCGTTTTTGTTTTTCCGTTGAATTCAAACTAATGATTTAATTTCAACACTAATTACATAATTGCTTCTGTGCAATGTCTGCTACCATCTGTCTTACTTAATTTACCCTTTTTCGTTAGTTGTTGTAATCTGATTCTGCTTTAGCTTCGCTATACATCTGTTTTAATTCCAACTTTCTTCAATGCATCATTGTCAGTCAGTTCTATAAATAGCTGCTCTGAACCATTTTTAATAACATTGTAATACTGACATTTTACACACCCTATGTTTTTAATTCATCACATGTACGTTTTTTTAATTCCTCACGTTACTCTATTAACTCCTTCCTACTATTAACCCATTTTCATAACTGCAAATTCATCATGTCATATGGAAAAATACATGAATTTATATGATTACATATATTTTACTGTTTACTGAGTATTTTGTGCCTCGGCCTATCTGTAACCTAAAAACAGTTTTTTATTGATGCTTCAAATGATCACCAAAATAATTAAATGTAGTCTCCTATAAGCTATTATGTGCTTTAATGACATTATTGTTTCTATTTCTGTTTTCTATTTAATCGAATTTCAAATGATGTGGTTGGATTATATTTTGAGTTCTTTCTCTACATGGTCTACAGACAGATTTTCGACTGCAAATTTACAACACGTCTGAGGTACGTTGTTCTTTCTCATATTAAGAATTAACGTATTTGCTAAATTTAAACTACGTAATATTGGATGAGATTTTATTTACAGCATGGATATGACCAAGTTTAACCTCTATTCTGAAGCTAAGTTTAAAAATCCATTGTTATTGTCAAATAAATCACACATATATGCATATTGTTCCAACACTGATAATTAGTCTGCCATTTTTAACAAAAATTCAAAACTATTGTATCAACTGATTTGAACAGCTTTGTAAATTGCTATACTTTAATGCACGAATAGTAAATGCACATTCCTCACCGCATGTGGTGTACAATTATGTTGATTAATTGGGAGGTCATCTTTTCCATGCTGGTAGCTAATTTATACTTGCTATTTAGTTTTCCTATTCCTATTTTTCCTTTTATCCTCTTATGTTGTGGCTGAGATTGTTTGAGAGCATTCAAATTGCAACTTCTTGTTATTGTCTGTTGTCCGGTACAGTCTGTTGTATGTTTGGTGCTTAGAAACTATAGCTATAAAGATTTGAGTATATCAGCATCCTAGCATCATGTTTTCAGAATCATGTCTTAACTTGGCTCCTTGATAGTCTTTGGAGCTATTGTCTTCAATATCAATTCATCTTCTATTGCAGGTTAATTTTTCATGTATTAATTTATAAGATTGTATCTTTTCACATTCTTAATATAAGGTTTTGCTCAAATCTGACCAGTTTAAATTACAGATTGCAATGAAACTGGCTCCTGACATGAAGTTTCTGGAAGTTTTTAGTGGATATATTGTCAATGACATGGAAAAACTTCGGTATATCACTTACTCCCTGCTTGAAGAAAATCATAAGTTCTTGGTAAATATTTTTAATAAGCTCTTAAAATTATCAATATTTCCAAGCAGCTAAACATGTATTGTTTTGATTATGTTTTGTTAAAGACTGATATAGGATACTTATCAAATTTTTATTTCCAAGCAGCTAAACATGTATTGTTTTGATTATGTTTTGTTAAAGACTGATATAGGATACTTATCAAATTTTGTTGGTAGACAAGCTTTAACCTGCATGATATGAAAAAATAAAAAGTTATTTTATGCGATTTATAATATTCTGTAGGGTTTGGCTCTAAATGTCACCGGTGGATCCTGAAGTTGTTCTATATATGTCTACTTCAAATATCTATAATAATGGACAAGTGGTTGTTAGGATTGTTGCTTGACATAAATAATTTATCTTTTTTGGTTTATATTTGTATTCTTATTGATATATATATATATTGTATTTAGTTATCTTTTGTAATGGATTATGAATTTGCAAATGGTGTAAACTCGAATTGTGTTCGATTTTTTGAATGTGAATAGTTCTTGTGAATATGGTTGTTCTTTTTTAAATGTTAATATGGATGATGTTCTTTTTTTAATGTGATTATAGATGTTTTTTCTTATAAATTTATCTTTGTTTTTTTATATGCTACTTCAGTGTTCATAGCTGAATGATGTTAGTTCGATATATATATATATATATATATATATATATATATATATATATATATATATATATATATATATATATATATATATAGGTAGATCAAAAAGGGAATAGTGGCGGATTACCAACAAAAAAAGTGGGGTTAAGTTTACTTCAATTTAATTTTCGTCGCTAATCCCTTGGCAATTATTAAGGGTTTACCAACGTCTTTTTTAAATAATAATCTGTTATAAACTACTTATCCGTCGGTAAATAGTCGGTAAATAAATTAAAATTAATCAAATAAATAAATTTTATTTTTATTATAAAATTAGTAAAATGATGGAAAAATATAGGAAAACTCATGCTAAATTCCGCCGCAAAATCTGACACAAATACCGTCATGGTTTTTACCGACCAAAGCGTAGTTTATGACTTCCCTCCTCACAACAAAGCATACATTTGGAAGTCCGAAGTCCCCAACATCCTTATGAGAAACCCATTCTTATACTAGAATAATTTCTTCAATTCCTATGATGTGGGACTATTAGTTTTCCTCCTCCTCCTTTCTTTCTTTCTTTCTTCTCTCTTAAAAAAAAACCAAACCGAAAATATTTAATAGTACCTAGGTTATAATCATCTAACACATAACCTCTAACTGTCGTTTTTATTTGTAACTTTCATAATAGATAATTTGACCCGTTAAGTTGAATTTAAATAAGCCGACTCCAAGGTTTGATAATTGTTGGGGTTTGTGCGCAGCGGAAGTTTAACAAAACACCCGAAAAACAAAGTGAACCTTTTTCACTCAATCATTTGGAGATGAATGGGATTGAAAAACAAACAACAACACAAACAATATCAGAAATATGAACACATAATATTTCATCCAACCACCCTCTTTATTTATTCACCAAAATATTGTTTACAACCCATCTCAACTATCATTACAAACAAGCACAATTTGGACCAACAACCTTATTGAGGAATAGGTAGAGAATATCTAATGGCTAAACATTTGAGGAGAAAGACAATGAAGAACGATGGCACCAACCCTAATAATTTTATTTAATAACTGTCAAATTTTTCACACCTAATGAAGATGTTAACCAGGTCTTTTATAGAATGAATTGCTTCATACCCAAGTTTTCTTGACGCCTAAGTAATCTTGACACCCAGGTTATCTTCATATATGTCAATAATCTATTGGATAAGAACCAAATAATTTTTTCCTTCACTTTCAAATATCCAACAAATATATCAACAAATCTCTCCATAAAAAACGATTTACATAGATAATTTGTTGCCCACAATTGTGATTTGCGTATCACAAATCTCAACACTCCACCTTGATATCAAATCACAACATCTCCTCCACTCAACACCAGCCAACGTAGCTCTCACTTTCAACCTACTTTTCTCAATTAACATCATTATAAACCTCCACCATCACCCACTAATGGTGCGCCTCCCTCATCCATGCACCATGCTAAAAGCGATTTTCAAAAACGTTTGTAATAACACAAAGACGTTCATTTCGCCTTTGTGGATTTCACAACCCGACATCCGTCTTCCGCTTGACATTATCTCTTCATCTTTGGGATCCCTCGAGCATCATTAATATTTAGATCCTTGTCGATACCATGATCCTTTACCTTATGACCATTAGCAGTGACCATATTAATTTCTCTACCTTGCTGCGGACTAGGATCTTCAGCCATAACCTGCCTTCCACTGTTGACCACCGAACCGACTAGGTTTCCCTCCTCCAAAACTCCTCGCATCATCACACGACCATCCTTCTTCACTCTCAAAACTCCATCTTGAGTCTCATAAGTGCAACCACGGCGATCTAACTAACCGAGATATATAAGGCTATGCAAACAAGTGGATATGTGCCTCACACCGACCACTTCTCTCACCACTTCATCATGCATCCGAAACCTAACAGCTCCAATTCCACAAATTGGTAGCCCTACTTCATTGGTCATCTTTGTCATGCCAACACCACTCTTCTCATATGGAGAAAAACTTTTCAAATCTCAACATATGTGAAAACTGGCTTCTGAATCCATCTTCAAGGCTCTAAAACACTAAATAGAACATCTCGTGACGAATCTTCTTCGGTACCTTCAGCAAAGCCTTCCTGTACCTCATCACTATTATTATCATCTTGCGCCTTCTTCTTCTTCATATCTCGTATATATGAATAACAATCATTGCGCTTGTGACCTTCCTTCTTGCAATGGAAATAAGCGATTGCACCTTTACCCTTGGTTCCCTTTTTCTTTCAAATTGTATCCTTCAAGTCTCTTGCTACCATTGCCTCACTTTGAACCGATTTCAACTCCGACCATTTTCTCCATAGCTCCTCATTCAAAATACTGCTTCGAACTGTTTCTAAATAGATAGTTTCATTAGCATTGGATTTACTCAATGAAATAACCAAAGTCTTCTAGCTTTCCGAAAGAGAACTCATCAACAAAAGAGGATGCAATTGACCTTCATATTTGCTAATTGTTTGATGACATTCTGAAACTCATTTAAATGCTCTACAACCGACTTTTCCTCATCCAAGCTTAGCTGTACAAGCTTTTGTACTAGAAAAGCCTTACTTGTAAAATTCTTCGACTCATAAAGTGATACTAAATTGTCCCATAACGCCTTCATAGATTCACAACTAGCCACATGGTGGAACACTGAATCATCCAAATATTGGCGAATCAATGTAGTCCTCTTTTTGTCTATTTTCTTCCATTTTCACTCATCCATATTCGAGGGCTTCTTCCCATCTCCATCAATGGGATTATACAAATCATTGAGATATAGAACGTTTTCCATTTTCGGCTTCCATATACCCCAATTCTTCACATTCAAAATAGCCATCTTCGAAAACGTCATCATCTTCAGCATCTATAATCTTCAATTCAACAAACACTCCAAGCTATGCGATGATTTGATCTCTGATACCAATTGTTGGGGTTTTGTGCCTAGCGGAAGTTTGACGAAACACCCGAAAAACAAAGTGAACAATTTTTCACCCAATCATTTGGAGATGAATGTGATTGAAAAAAAACAACAACACAAACAATATCGAAAATATGTACACACGATATTCCACCCAACAACCCTCTTTATTGATTCACCAAAATATTGTTTACAACCGATCTCAACTATTGTTACAAACAAGCACAACTTGAACCAATAATCTTATTGAGAAATAGGTAGAGAATATCTAATGGCTAAATAATTTAAGGAGAAATACAATGAAGAACGATGGCCCAAACCTAATGGTTCTGTTTAATAACCATCAAATTTTCCAAACCTAATGAAGATGTTAACTAGGCCTTTTATAGAAGGAATTGCTTCATATTCAAGTTTTCTTGACATCCAAGTAAACTTGACACCCAAATTATCTTCATATATGTCAAAAATCTATTGGATAAACACCAAATAATCCTTGCCTTCACTTTCAAATATCCCACAAATACAGCAACAAATCTCTCCACAAAAAAATAGATCTACATAAATAATTTGTGGTTCACAATTGTGATTTGCGTATCACAAATCTTAACAGATAATAGCTCTGGTCAAATCTTAAGTTACATCAATTTGAGACTAAGCTTCGTTTATTTAAAATATCGGTTACTGATTACTGTATGCTGAAAGCTGAACACTTATTGTTGAACGCTTAATGCTGAATTATAAAAAGTTATTTGTTCATAACTAATGCAAGTGTTTATTTTGATAATATTGCCCTTGGTATTATATTGTTATTCATATGGGAATTATTAAAGTAGAAATTTTGGAGCGTAAATTCAATATATTTTTTAATAAGTTAAAATTAGAATTTTTTGGCAAGTCATTTTTTTAATTTTCAATATACTTGTATTATTGAAACTCAAATAATGGATAATTATTGGAAATTATTTAAATTTGATAGATTTAAATTGCTTTTTGTTATTTTTCAAATTTTATATTTTATACAAAAAAATCGTAAACTAAGTTTCTTAAAATTCAATTTCAAAAAAAATAGTCTTTAAAAAATAATCATATAAAATGTATGTAACTCAGAAGTTTGCAGTTTCCAAACTTTTTATTAAATTAATATTATTTGAATTTTTTCTTTGTTTTTTTAATTTCATAAAAGGAGTATTAATTTGGAAATTCAACAAAAAATATCTTTTAAAATGTTTGAAATCTTAAAAAGGGAATTTTTGTATCATTTTGTTTTAATTTTATTGAATGATTAGCGTAATGTTACAGTATTGTAAAAAGTATAACTAAGGGTATATATGAATTTTTTTTATCATTAAGTATTCAGAAGTATAAAAAGCATTATGAAAGTGTTTAATGCTTTTTCACTAAATAAGTGTTTCAGATCTAAATGTTTATTCAAAACAAACAACATAAAAGTGCTTATTCATTAATAAGTGGTCAAACAAGCGGCCACTTATTCTAAACAAACAATATAAGAGGTTCCTAAGACAGGTAGCAGAGTTGGGAACATCTCCTTCGCCTATTGCAAGAAAACAAGATTGTGAAGATGCAAGAATGTAATGGGAGAATGAAAGATACCAGATAATCAACTGATAATGGCAGACCTTCAGGTAGAAGCGCAGCCTAATTAGTGCAAAATGATGAGATTACTCTGATGCACTGATTTTTGGCAAGACACCATGAGATCTTTTATATTCTCTAATGCTGGTGATGCAGCCAGAGAGGAGAAGAATGATGAAACTTCTCTGACTTGCCTCTTCTAGGCACAACACACTAATCAAACGATGAGCAATCAATATTTTATACAAGATCAAAAACACAGGTCGAATTCTATCGTAATAACCTCAAATGATGGAAGTTTTCTAATGAGGATTTTGTTGTTAAGCAGTAATAAGCGCTGATAACATGTAAAGAAATAGGATATAGATGACGTTATTGATGGTATAGAATTGTTTTGTATACAATTGTATTTAGAAAGATACATTCCCTATTATAACATGTAAATAAAAGTTACCGGGCTGCAGGAGTGAGATGGGCCCATGAACCCAAATCTTCAGATGATATCCAATGGCTGAAATGCTTATCTCATTCTCTAGTGGAAGTGGGATGTTTTTTTTTCAGTTTGCCGTGGTATCAGGGTTGTTGGAGTTGATTATTGAATATTGATGCCCTTGAACTCTGAAGGAATGTAAATGAGTTGCTACAGCAGAGCTCAAAAAAAAAAAAAGATGAAAGAATCTTTATTTTATTTTATTTTTATCTCTCTCACATATAGTACTTTTCCATAACATGCTTATATAGCTTCTACAGAACATTCTATAGAACTCTATAGATGACCTTTTCTAGAGAACTCTATAGATGACATTTGATTACTTGGTTCATGAACCTACAATAAATAAATATGAAAGTCCTTTGATTACTTGGTTCATGAACCTATAATAAATAAATATAAAAGTGCATTAATTTCAACACTCCCCCTTAATTCACTTGTTTGGCAACTCCAATGCGTTCACGTAAGTAGCAGAATTTTTCTTTTGGAAGAGCCTATGCACACTTTGTTTTCTCCCCCTTCCACCAAGAATCCTTGTGGTTGCTCAACGTAAATTTCTTCATCTAGCTTTCCGTTTAAGAATGCTGACTTAACATCGAGCTGCAAAATTTTCCATTTCTTTTGTGCAGCAAGAGCAATCACGGTTCTTATGGTTTCAAATCTTGCTACTGGGGAAAATGTTTCTGAAAAATCAACGCCGGGCTTTTGAGTAAAGCCTTTAGCGACTAGTCTCGCCTTATGCTTATGAACTTCTCCATTTTGATTTAATTTTGTCTTGTAGATCCATTTTAACCCGATAATTTCTCTTCCTTCAGGTTTGTCTACAAGCTCCCATGTTTTGTTCTTCTCAATCATGTGCATTTCTTCTTCCATTGCTTGCTGCCATACTTCATGTTTCTCAGCTTCTTCAAAATTTTCTGGTTCAGTAACCACAAAATTACAAGATTGATATATTTCACTCATTCTTCTGAATTTTCTTGGTGGAGTTTCATTCTCATCCTCTGATTCAGATGTGTGAGTGTGTTGATCTTGTTCTTCTCTTTCTTCAGTTTCTATGTGTTGATCTTGTTCTTCTCTTTCTTCAGTTTCTTCATTTGTTTCCAGAGAACTTGGTAGATTGACATGTTCAACTTGTTTTTCTTTCCAATCTCAGGCTGTATTTTCATCAAATAGAACATCTCTACTAACAACCAATTTGTTAGTTTCAACATTAAAAAGCCTGTAACCTTTAGTCTCCAAAGTATAACCAGTAAAAATACATTTTGTACTTTTATCATCAAGTTTAGAACGTTTCTCAGCAGGTATATGAACATAACCAATGCAGCCAAATATTCTTAAATTACTTACAAATGGTTTTTCCTCACTCCATGCTTCAATAGGTGTCATGTTTCTTACATCTTTTGTGGGACACCTGTTGAGGATGTACACAGCTGTGTTTGTAGCTTCAGCGCAGAATGTCTTTGGCAGTCCTTTTTCATTCATCATTGACCTGGCCATTTCAACAATTGTTCTATTTTTGCATTTTGCAACTCCGTTCTGTTGTGGACTGTACCCTGCTGTGAGCTGCTTCCAAATGCCTTCATCTTTGCAATTTTCTTCAAATTCTTTAGAGGTATATTCACCTCCTCTATCACTCCGTATGCACTTAATGTCACAGCCACTTTGTTTTTCTACAAGGGCTTTAAATCTCTTGAAAGTAATGAATGCTTTTGATTTTTCCTTTAGAAAATAAATCCAAGTCATTCGTGAAAAATCATCAATGAAAATTATAAAATACCTTTGTTGTCCCAACGATAGTGTTTCCATTGGACCACAAATGTCAGTATGTATAAGTTCCAAGCGTCCTTTTGCTCTCCATGATTTTCCTCTTGGATATGGCATTTTGTGGTGCTTTCCCATGATGCATCCTTCACACGGGTTCTTTTCATTTTGTATTTTCGGAAGACCGTCCACCATGTTCTTTTCTTTGAGAAGCTTTAATCCCTGAAAATTTAGATGGCAATATCTTTTATGCCAAAGCCATGATTGATCTTCCACTTCAGCCTTTAGAGCATTGTAGTTGAATATTAGTGGAAAGTTCTTGTTCCTCTTCATCTTTACTTCTGCAATGGCCTGTCTCTTGTTTTTTTTCTTAAAGATTCTGCACATATTATCCTCAAATACAAGACAATAGTCATGTTCCAAAAGTTGTCCAACACTTAATAAATTTTCTTTTAAATATGGAACGAGAAGAACATCTCGTATATATTTGACTCCAGATTTTGTGTTGATAGCAATTGTTCCTTTGCCTTTTGCTTCTACAACAGCTCCATTGCCCATCCTCACCTTTGGGTTTATTGTTGTATCAATCTGCACAAAGATATTTTTATCTTCACACATATGATTGCTGCATCCACTGTCTATATACCAGGTTTTCTTGTCTTCAGGAAGGCTGGAATGACAAGCATAAAATATTTGCTCTTCCTTGTTGTCCTCCTTTTCTTCTGTAAAATTTGCCTTCTCGACAATTTTAAATCTGCAGTCTTTTTCAATATGGTCAAACCTTCTACAATAATTACATTGAGGCTTACCCTTGAACCAACATTTAGATGTTATATGACTGGTTCTTTTGCAGATGTTGCAAAAAAAAAAAAAAAAATTGGGTTAGAACTTGTACCTCTATCATTCTGATTATTTTTGTAAGTGATGGAGTTGTCTTCTCTCTTCTTCCTCTAGTCTGACTTCTTTTGCTCCTGGTTGTAACCACCCTTCTTTGCAAATTGTTTTGGCTTCACCTTTGCTTCAGATAGAAAAGCATTTTCTGATTGTTCAGCCTGTTTAAGTCTTCTTTTTTCATGTGCTTGAAGAGAGCCCATCAATTCTTTTACGGACAACTTGGTAAGATCTTTTGTTTCTTCAATAACGGCAACAATATATTCATATTTATCTGTTAAACTGATCAAAAAAATTTCCACAACATGTTGATCAGAAATATTATCACCATAGGTTTTCATTTGATTCACAATCTCCATTACACGAGCATGATAACTTTGTATATTTTCAGAATCCTTCATTCTTAAATTCTGAAAATCTTTTTTAAGGGATTGGAGATTAATGCTTCGTACCTTTTCATCTCCATGGAATTCACCTTCTAGAATATCCCATGCATCTTTTGCTGTTGAAGCTGTTGATATCCTTGTGAAAATTGGTTTTGTGACTCCCATCTGAAGTTTGCTCAGTGCTTTTGCATCTTATCAACGAGACGTTTCAATTTTCTTTAATTCTTGTTCAGGCAAGTTTGTTTCATCTTCAGATTCTGTAAACCCTTTCTCCACAATATTCCACAAGCCTTCTGCCCTTAGAACAGTTTTTATTTTGATCTTCCAGTAGTCATAATCTTCACCATCAAAGACAGGAATTAGAGATGATTCTGAATTTGACGCCATGAAATCACTTCTTGTTTCAATCTCAGATTAGAATCGAAAAACCTCGCTCTGATACCAAGTTGAAGGAATGTAAATGAGTTGCTACAGCAGAGCTCAAAAAAAAAAAACAAAGATGAAAGAAACTTTTTTTTATGTTATTTTATTTTTATCTCTCTCATATATAGTATTTTTCCATAATATGCTTATATAGTTCTACAGAACATTCTAGAGAATTCTATAGATGACCTTTTCTAGAGAACTCTATAGATGACCTTTGATTACTTGGTTCATGAACCTACAATAAATAAAGTGTGGTGCTAAGGGCACCCCAATATGTTCTTCCTAATACCGCGACTAAAAAATACCACAAGAATTAGAATTATGCTCTTCTTAATACCACATACTAAAAAAAAAGGGGGCTACCAAACTGTTTTACCCTATTTCTATTTCGCTTGATATTCGTTTGTCCTCATTTGTAAAACCGATCAACGAGCTAAACCTTAGATCTATAACCGATCAACGAATTCGACGCCGCAATATACAAAAGCGATGAATAAAGTTTGAATTAAGAAAACTAGAAGAGAAAGTGAGAGATTAGAGTTTTCAGATCACCAAACAATAGAGAGATTACCGTACAAAATTGAATTTTCCCATGAGAGATGCGAAGAAGACAACGATTACGAGAGACTAGGGTATTTGGATTAGCTTAGTATGTGATTAGTTCGGCGAATAATGATTGGGTGAGAGATTAGAATGGAGAGGTAATGTGGTACTAGGAAGCATACAAAATATAATGAGTTTTTTTTTTTTTAATTGCGGTATTAGGAAGAGCATATTAAGGTGCCCTTAGCACCACACTAAATAAATATGAAAGTCCTTTGATTACTTGGTTCATGAACCTATAATAAATAAATATAAATGTGCATTAATTTCAACAAACTCAATGGTCAATTGATGTGAGGAGATGTCATTAGAGTGTATGTGGAAAATTCCAGCGGAAGTTCTTTTTGTCTTGTGCACATTACAAATTTATCAGTTTCATGATATGGATTGGCTGCAATATGAGAGTGATTGATGAACTGGATCATGTTCTGAAATTGTTTGATTTTCATTTTGTTGCTCATTATCTTGAGTTTGCTGCTCTGATATAGGGCATGTGAGGCTAACGACTTCAGATTTCTGGTTTGAGCCATGATCAAGGGAATTACCCAATGTAAAGAAAAAACAGAAATTATGGAAAAGAGATGAGAAGAGATAAAAAAGACTGAGGTAAAAAATATAACATTAGGCTGTCCTATGTTTTGATATGCCTGATACTTTTAGAGTCCGGATACAACTTACAATTGAGATTCAAGAAGCAAAGACTAATGTTCTGATCAGTTGAACCATATATAGAGGCTGCTTCATATGATTCTGTGCCTAGTGCCACGCTCAAATGAATTCATTTTTAGGTATGCTTCTTCTATTACCTTCACTTACAGTTGATTCATTTCCCTCTGTTAGCTTCAGCTGATCATGTCTCCAGTGTCCTGTTTTTTCTCTCTTCTTGTTGTAGAGTTTTTGGTTAAGTCCCTTTTACTATCAGCACAGCGCTTTTTTAGTAACTTACTTGTAGTCATTTTCATGCCAGTTGCCATCTTATAAAACATGGGGAAGTACTATTTCAAAGATATTATTGTTAAAAAGTAACACTAATAAAGAAATCCAAGTAAAACGAAATGAATGATAAGTTTCACGCGTGGAAATGTATGGAGTATATCATGTGTCATATTTCTTATTCAGTAGAACAAGATAACGAGCCATATATCTTCATGTGTTACAAAAACAGGGGGGAAAATCATAAAAAAAAAAAGAAGTCAATGCATACCAAGATGCAAAGTTAGTCGGTTTAGCCTTGATGATATAGCAAGGGCCACTGGATTTAAAATATACCGATTATAGGTAAAAATATATTAAATTACAAGAGATGGGCATATTTATTTTAGCGTAGGTACACTAAACTTATTCAAAATCATATCCGTATAAGTATAGAAACATAAGTACATCTTCTCTTCCTTTCGCTCCGTCAACCTTCATCTAACAAAAAATTAAATCAGAAAATGCAATTGCACGATACGATAACAATCGTATGTTTGTTTCTATTTGTGGTTGCATCTCTCATCATGTTTTTTGGCTACGCCTGCGATCTTCACCTTGTTCTCTTCCCACGTCTCAACAATCAAGTATCAAACAGCACCACCAACGAATCAAGATTAACCTCAAATAGGCTTCGAAATGGTAGGCTTAGTCCCAAAGTCAAAGACTCTCTTCCTAAATTCGCTTGTGGCCCGACCAGTTCATGCAGGGAAGATCTGGAGTGTTCGGTGTGTTTAGCAGAGTTTGCAGAAGGCGAAGAGGGAAGGATGCTGCCCAGGTGTAGACACGTATTCCACGTCGAATGCATCGATATGTGGTTCCAATCTCATTCCACTTGTCCACTTTGCAGGCTTTTCGTTGACCCTGTGGAAGGGGAAGATAACTTGGAACATGTTTGATTCATATTTTAGTATTTATCTAGCTCTCAAGAGTTGCTGTGGAAGCAACGGGGTTGTAATGTATTTAAAATACTATTTATAACTTGCAAGTCTTCTTTAGATTTTTCCTTTTTCATGATTATTAAATGGACAAGTGTATGTAATATTACAACAATGGTGCAAATTGCATTATAACTTCTTCTACACAAATGTGATCATATAACTTATACTACGAGTAATCAAGAAAGAACCACAGATCATCCTCTTAAACCAATTCACCATCGAAAGGCACGCCGGTTGGAGGCAACCAAAAATCCCCAAACAAAAACTCATTGACCGTGAAATCTACAGCTTCCGTGTCATTGATTACTCGGTAACCAGGCCACGTAACCCTATTACTGGTATTTGATCCGATACCCGTATTGTTAAACTCCGCATAATACAAGGTAGACAGTGCAAAATTACCGCTCCAGGCCAACCAACCTGCAGGATTCAGAAAACCATCTATATATGTCTGCATCACCACAGTCCTCGAATATTCCTTCCATGGTCTTCCAAGGTAAACTTTAGTAGTGTTAACCCCGACCAAATCTGCAGCGGGAGCGATGCTGCAGTCGTGAATGGAGATTCCAGTGTTCTGATTGGGATCAGTTCGACCTTGAGCTGTGATGGGATCGCTCTGGCCAGGCATAGGAAGACGAGGATAGATATTGCAGGTTTGGAGGACAGTAGCAGCATTACCAAATATGAAGTCCACGGTGCCGTAAATGTCACAGCCTTTGTAGAACTGCCGCATGGAGTGCGTGTACAGTGTGTCTTGGTAGCCTTCAAAGCTGCACAGATAGAATGATGAAAGATCTGCTCCGTTTCGTAGTGCTACTGCTTGATGTTTTATTGGACCTGCTGTGTTTTTTATTGTCATGTTTATGCCTATGAAGCCTTCTGCTGTAACAACTGCGTAGATGAAAATAGAAATTTACAGCGGTGAAAGTGGAACTAATTAAAATAAACGTAGTCAACTGTTTGGAAACATAAAATAAATCGCATCTATCAGATGGACACAACAAGCGAAAAAAAAAATTTGAAGGCTACCAAGACAAACATAAAATAAACGATTTATTTTCATGTCCCTCTCATGGCAATTTTACTTTAGTTAGCGAATTCCCCAGAAATTATACCCATTTTGATTTAAAATTGAAGTTACTTTAACAATCCTGGTAGATAAACCCGCATCTTCTAATTAATGCAAGATAAATATCAATGTTTAAAAGTCATTATTGAAATCAACATTACCTTTTCTATCATCATCAAGCATTTTATTCTATGAATGTTTTATGAATTTTGAAAGTTGAATCCAAAATACCAAAAAATTTACTCATATTCCACAAATATGTTATTAACTCATATTTGTAGTCTGAGGACATCTATGTACAAAGCAAATATTTTCACATACAGTGGGAATTAACTTGTTTCTACTAAAAAAATAACAAATAATAAAATGAAATAAAAAATAGAAACTGTTTTAAGAACATTAAAAGCAATAAAATGTTGGACTGTGAACTAATACACAGATTTCAAAAAAAATACCGGCAGTGCTAATATTTGCAATACAAAAGTCTGCACTTCACTGAGTCACCAGAAAGTGGAAAAACAAAGTATTTTCAGAGTCACTAATCAGTGGAAAACAAAAGCATTTTTAAAGTTACAATTGGAAAGATAAAGCATTTTGAACTCGCTAAAATCTGGTTAGTTGAAATTACTCACGGCTGATTTCTTTGTCAATGACCCTTGATCAACTCATGGGCAAAAACAAAATGCAATTTTTACTTAAGAAAAGTCGGTTCCTGTAAATAGAACACTAATATGCAAATGAGAAGGGAAAGGAGTGAACCCAGTAGATATCAATCATTTTCTTGATTGCCTTGTTAGTCATAAACATGATAGTTGAGAGGGCATTTATGGTATAAACATCAAAAAAATTAGGATGCACATGAAACTTACTGAATGTCGCAGAATTGAAAGTAGTCCACCCATCAACTACGCTTCTGTTTCCGGTGATCACAGTCTGATTAATCCCATCTCCGATCATCATCAGATATTTAGTGCTGGTAGGTACATTGACATACTCCTGGTAAACTCCAGCAGTCACATATATCAAATAATATCCCGAACTCGCAGCACTCTTATTTGGAGCAGAGCTCACCGCCTGTCCAATTGTGGTGAAGTTACCACTACCATCAGGGCTCACCACCACCATCTTCTTAATAAGCACACCACTTGGCGCCTGCAGAAGCTTCCTTCCACTCCTTGCCTCAAACAGCTCCTGATCAGATCTCTTCATTCTCAGTTTCAATCTACCCCCATCATCAAAAAGCAATCTTCTGTCGGTGGTTGAAACCGAATCAGTATTGTTAACCCAAGCCTTCGCAAAGAGACCAAGCATCACGCTATACAACATTGTGCCATTTGCTAAAGGATTGTAGATATTAGTCATGAGACTACTCTGGTTAAGAATGTAAACTCCATCGAGACATGTTTGCAAATTAGTGAGTGCAGACGATAACAGTGTATGTACGTTTTCGATATCGTAGTTCGGAACATTCGTATCGGCTTTGTTAAGAGTGGAGTTGGAAGTGGTTAGTAAATCAATGGTTAGGTCAGCAAGAAACATGCAGTCCTCGACAGCATAGGTCGCGTTTTGGGGCAGTAAATCTTTGTTTTCGCTTAGGAAGTTCGTGATGATGTCGTAGTAAGTGTTGGAAGTAGTTAAAGCTTTGGACATAGAAATTTGGTTGTATGTCGAGATATTTGCAGAACCTTCAGAAGGGAGCACAGATGCACAAAAGGGTGGGTACAAAGTGTAGTTGCAAGCCTCTTTTGGAGTTAAAGGAGTAGCTTTAGTGTGTTTTGATAGAATTGGAGTAAAGAGAACGAAGGAGAAAACGAGAACGGGAAGAATACTGATAGGCATGGCAATAAATTTGATGATTGATAGAATTTGGTTCGATGGGGGCATAAGTAACAAGCAATATTATGTGAGCTACAAGGAAATCGCGGCAGAGAGTTGGATTGAAGACTTGAGAACGTGGAAAGGAGCGTGGATCACATGGATATGAATTATAGCAGCCGGTCAACACGCTATTTTTAATCTAATAGCATCTGCAGTGCATTAAGTATGTAATGTCGACTTTAATCTATGTGTCCACGGTGTCAATACCAAACCGATGTAATTAGACAACAATTTAAAAAAAAATAAAAAATCATTCAATGCAAAATGTTATTTTAAACAATAATTTGCCACATTTAACCAATCAAGTTGTGGCAAATAATATATTTATTTTAATTAACTAATTATTACTGGTTTTACATTGTCAAATACAATGTCTACAAATAGACATTACAATTAACAATGTCTTTTGTATTGTGTGCCACATCAGATTAGCATTCTTTTCACATTAACATTAGAGGTAAAATTTTATTTGAAATTGTCAGGTGCTTACGTGTAATGTATTTAACATGACAGTTACAATAGCATTAAAGATGCTCTTAGTATGCTGTTTGGCAAAAAACAATGTCAGCAAAGTCATGATCTAAAATGGAGGAAGAAAACCAAGAGTTATGCTTTTGTATGCGTAGGACTTTTCTAACCTAATTTCCTGACCGTTAAGGAGTTTGAACTTAAAACATTGAAACACGTTAGCATAGGTGATACGTGTAATTGTTTAAATTACTTATGAATTTCACACGTTTCTTTTTTGTTGTAAAGACACATTAGATGATTGAAGTAAAAAAAAATTAAGGATAGTTTGACTAAAGTCCGTATTAAGTTTCAAAATATCATTATCCAAAAAGATATTTGATTTCACTAAAAATGGTTCAAACACCAAAGGTGTGAAATCACACTTCACGGAATGGTATGCAAACTGAAAATGGGGCACAAATACAAATGCAAGTAAAAAAGATAGAAAACACTAGAATTTTTATATTGATTCAATCTAGGGAAGATTTACGTCCACTTTTGAAGTGATTTTCATTATCATGGAGAAATTTACATAGAGCATCATCTCATACATCTCTCTTATTACACTTGTTCACTCTCTTTATGATGATTTCCCACTTTTTACTCTCTTTCCGCTTTAGATCTCACTTGAATTCAAGAAGGAACGGATTAGATTTCGTGATTAGATAATCTTCCTTGATTCCATCATGAAATTAGTGTTAGATCCGTGCTTTAAAAAGGAGTAGAGTGAGCTTATGAAGCCATTAATGGAGCTTGAGAAGCTTTGGAATGGTGGAAAACCAAAATGACAGCCCTTCGGGGTAGCTTAGATCGATCCCTTGAATGGTTGTGAAAGAGGGTATTTATAGGAGAAGTTTGGACCAACTTGCAATTATATAATTATGAAATTCAGGGTACGGGTCGTTCGCTGGTATATTTACAAGACTACCACAGGACAGCTGAAGCCAACTATGTACAGCTGTATGAACGAGCCTAAGATTTACGTGCGAGCGACCCTTATATGATCATGTGCGAGCGACTCCTTAAAATCATGCATGACCGACCTAACAGCTACAAAGCATGTGCGACCTCTTTATAAATTACCACTTCATCACGTGACTCCATTTCATGTATTAATAGGAATAATATCTACAGTTTTGCCATTGCTTTATTTCTTCTTTTCTGAGTGACTGAACCCTTCGTCCAAAAACAATGTTCGACCCATCTGCCCCTGGGTGATGCTCAACCAACCAGACGTTCTCTGCTCGACCCACCTGAGCTGACCGACCACTTGCTGATCGACCGACCGTCCGATGACCAATCAGTTGTCGACCGACGAGCTACTGAGACAAGTGCGACCAGAATGGAAGCTGCTGCTCGACCGACAAGGCTGAAACCGTCGCTCGACCGACCAGGTGGTGGTGCTCTTGGGTGAGTGACCTTGCCAATATATACAATATAGTTACCTACACTATTTCTGTTTGACACAATGCTTGAATAGGTTCTTAGCTAGTTAGCATTTGCCCCTCGAAGTTTGTATTTTTTACTTGCGAGAAATGCGGGCTTCGAATCGAACTTCATTAACACAACTTGCGTTGAGAATCAATCGTAGCCTTTTGTTTGCTATGGAAAATCATGTTTCGATGCTTTGACTTGTTGATTCCAAACAATTTAAGTATAGAACTTGTTAGTTGGATTTATATGCTTCATGCCACCTGTTCTGTAATGAAAATAAGCATTTGCACGATTTTGGACTTATACTTTGCTATTGATCGTCAACATCAGTAATAGATTAATTAATCATCAAAGAATGACTTATACACTCTTGTACGGCGGTTTACGTTTTATGAAACGTGTACATGTTCAAGTTAGAACTTCGATTTGAGCTTCCAAGGTCAGGCAAATTGCAGCCTTTGGATGGATTCAAAGTTTTTGGATTTGCTTCGACATCATGGATCATCCTGGGATATATATAGAATTTTGAATCTCTATTTTATGACGACTTGCCCCTGTGCGTGATTATTGCTCAATCGGAGCTTCGCAGACGAGGGAGCCTTTGTGTTAAGAGATTCTAACTGGGTTTTCCAATTTGAACTTTATCGGTGGAGTTAGTTTTATCGACATATCGGTCATATCGACTTTGTCGAACTTTTGAAATGCCCCATTTTGAAGGCAAGCTCAAGCCAAGTGTATTGGTTCCTTTGATGGGTATATATCGGTTTCTGGCTCGTTGCAATATCGCGATGGACCCATGGCACTTTTGCGGGCATTATTCAACTCTTATGTGGTTTTACTACCTCAGTACTGTGGGTTGTCACAAATCCCAAAAACTTAGTGTGATCGGTTTGTCGGGGTTCCCTAATTGTAATTGTCATGCTGGAAATTTTAACTTTGCCAACTGAAGTTATTTATGCTTGCCAACATGTGTAAAGCTTCTGAGCTTTGTCAATACAATAGGAATTCCAACTTTACTGATTGGTTTAGTACTTCTACTTGGAGAAGTTTCTACATTTTTGTGTCCCCTTTAAGGAACGACTTATATAATGTGCCTCCACTAGGGAAGGACTTTGGATTCAGTGCCCCTACTCGGGGAGGACTTAGGATTTAATGCGCCTGCTTGGGCTAAAATCTAACGCTCGTCACGTCTGGGATGTTCAGACACTACGCGAGTTAATCGACATTCTTCACATCTGAGATTTCAAATGCTACGCAAATGATTTTCATTCTTCACATCCGATATTTCAGATGCTACGCAAATGGATTTATCACTCTACACATCTGATATTTTCATATGTTATGCAAGTGGCTTACATTCTTCACATCTGTGATTTCAGATGCTACGCAAATGGATTTTCATTCTTCACATCTGATTTTTCAGATGCTACGCAAATGGATTTATCACTCTTCACATTTGATATTTTCAGATGTTACGCAAGTTGCTTACGTTCTTCACATCTGATATTTCAGATGCTACGCAAATGGATTTTCGTTCTTCACATCTGATTTTTTAGATGCTATGCAAATGGATTTATCAGTCTTCACATCTGATATTTTTAGATGTTAAGCAAGTGGCTTACATTCTTCACATCTGAGATTTCAGATGCTACACAAATGAATTTTCATTCTTCACATCTGATTTTTAAAATGATACGCAAATGGATTTATTACTCTTTACATCTGATATTTTCAAATGTTACACAAGTGGCTTATATTCTTCACATCTGAGATTTCAGATGCTACGCAAATGAATTTTCATTCTTCACATCTGATTTTTCAGATGCTATGCAAATGGTTTTCATTCTTCACATATGATTTTCAGATGCTACGCAAATGGATTTATCACTCTTCACATCTGATATTTTCAGATGTTACGCAAGTGGTTTACATTCTTCACATCTGAGATTTCAGATGCTATACATTCTTCACATCTGAGATTTCAGATGCTACGCAAATGGATTTTCATTCTTCACATCTGATTTTTCAGATGTTGCACGAATGGTTTTTCATTCTTCACATCTGATTTTCAGATGCTATGCAAATGGTTTTGGATGACTGTTATAACGTTCCATGGGGCTGCCACTAGTTTCTTTGTCTGATGCTTGACTTAACAGGCTATTTCCGTTTAGAAACTGGTTCTTTAAACCTCTCACTTGGGGAAGTGCCCCTCGATAAAAGCTACAGCTCTCTCATTTTTTTGTCGTGGCGCATGTTTGCTGTTAGAATCTTTGTGACTCTACCTATTCACTTTTCAAGGCGGTGCTTCTCTATTTTCGCATTTGTGCATGTCGATATTTACAGCGTTTGGCACTTGAACTAGCATTGTTGGGGTCGCGATGTTATATGAACAAGCGCTCGACAGATGGCCTACAATATGAAATCGTCTTTTAAGTAAATTTTGATTTTACATATAACTTTGCAAGCAAGAAATTCATTCAGACAGATATGCTCTTAGTCGTAGAGCTAATGTTCAGTGCATCACTTGTAGATTATTACAGACTTTTTACAAGAATTTTTGAATATAACAGAAAGTAAAACATGAAGTAAAGCATGAACTAAAGCAGGAAATAAAGCATGAAGTAAAGCGGTGGAAATTTTGATCGCTTATTCTGAGCCATTGAAATTGGAGCACCAATCATTGATCCTTAGTTGATTATTGGCCTTGGATCGGTTTGAGCAGGAGCTCTGTTGTTTGGACCGGACTGGTCATTTGATGCTCCTTGCCCCTGGGGAGTTGCAGAAGGATTCATGGCCTGCGGATTCTTTACATACTGTTGCAGCTTATTTTTCCTGATTAATTCCTCGATAAGGTTTTTCAGGTGTCGGCACTCATTAGTATTATGACCAGGCTGGTTATGAAATCTGCAAAATTTTCCTGAGTTTGTTGTTTGTCGCTTATCCTTATTGGATTTGGCTCTGCATACTCTTCAGAATTCATTGTTGCAAGATAGATATTTTCAGGAGTGTCATTCAAAGGCGTTAGCTCTGATGAGTTGAAAAGGCGAGACTTCTTATTAGCCTTGTTACCGTTCCCATCGTTGGCGCACTTCTGCCCCTGAATGTTCTTCTGATTATACTGAGTAGCAGCATTTTTAGGAGCTTCAAGAAGTTAGTTAGCATCAATAATATGAAGGGGCACAAGATTATTGTCGACTCTCATGTACTCCTCGGCTTTTTTATAGAATTTTTCAAGCGTGTTTGGTTCTTTCATTTTAATCCATCTACCAAATTTGCTCGTCTCATCTATGGCGTCGATTAGAGACATGAGGAATGTACAAGGCTCTGGGTTCCTTACTTCAGACAAAGCAACATTGAATCAACTGAGAAAAGCTTTAACGGATTCCCCCAGATTCTGCTTCATTGCTGAAAGCGCTATGGTATCCTTGGCTTTGGTAGCATATGAGCGGAACTACTCCTTGGACTTTTTGGTCAAGTCTGAGAACCAGTCTATGGACTTAGGTGGTAGCTTTGTGAACCAAAGTGATGCAACACATTCTAAGTAGAGAGGGAAATATAAGCATCTCATTTCGTCTGTTGCCTTTGTTGTGCTCATACTCTATTCATATCTGAACAGGAAGTAGTTAGGATCAACAAGGTCATTGTACGAAGGCTAAGTTGGTAGATTGAACTTCTTTGGACACTCTACTTTCAAGATTCTTTCGGTGAACGGAGTCCTAATGGGGGAGAAGTCCCATTCTCTTTCATCACCATTGCCAACTTAATTCTTATTCATGATTTGTTCTATCATATCTGAAATGCATTCTTCCGTGTTACGTCGCTCCGCGAAGCTGAGCTCTTTGCCAAATGTTTTTTTAGGCAAGCGGTCTTGATTAGAGAACTTAGGTATTTTACTTTCGCGGCGAGGAGGTGCCCCCGTAATTGGATTGGTAGTCCTTCGAATTTTTTCCTTTGAAATGATTTTTAGCTTTTGGCATTGAGTTTTCGACGTTAGCCTCGTCTTTATCGCTCAACCATTCATTATCATCTTCCATGTTGTCATTGCGGTCATGGTCAGATGCGGATGAATTGACATTCTCTTCTACATCAACATGGACATTTTGAGGCGGTGGATTTGGTCGAGCGTTGAGGATAGCGTTAAGTTTCTCCATCATAGCTTTGATAGAGGCATCCATTCTTTGGTTCATGTTGGCAATAGCGGTGTTTAATTCACTTTTAGTCACACCGGCTCCATCCACTGAGTTTTCGCCAACTTCGAAACGGTTAGTAAGTGGTGTAGTCTCATTAGCGACATTATCGCTTCCTCCAACGGTTTTGCTCGTGGTCTTCTTATATTTGGCCATTATTTCGGACAAGGGTCTCAACCTTGTAGGAGAGGATTCGTCAGATGGCCTGGATCGTAGATTTGGAGAATCTATGGTAGAAATAGGCTTAAAACTTCAATGGTAGGCTCTTAAAATTGAGAGAAGTGCGAACTTTGCCCCACGGTGGACGCCAAATGTTTTCACCAAAAATGGTTCAAACACCAAAGGTGTAAAATCACACTTCATCAAACGGTATGCAAAATGAAAATGAGGCCATAAATACAAATGCAAGTAAAAAAGATAGGAAACACAAGAATTTTTATAGTGGTTCGATCTAGGGAAGATCTACGTCCACTTTTGAAGTGATTTTCATTATCATGGAGAAATTTACATAGAGCATCATCTCATACATTCTCTTATTACACTTGTTCACTCTTTTGATGACGATTCCCCACTTTTTACTCTCTTTCCGCTTTAGATCTCACTTGAATTCGAGAAGTAATGGATTAGATCTCGTGATTAGACAATTTTCCTTGATTCCATCATGAAATTGTTAGATCCGTTCTTTAAAGAGGGGTAGTGGCGGTTGGAGATCACTTGGATTTAATTAGAGTGAGAATTAATGGCGTTTGGAGAAGATGAGATCCACTTGATGTTGGAGGAAGAAGAAGTGAGCTTTGGAAGCCATTAGTGGAGCTTGAGAAGCTTTGGAATGGTGGAAAACCGAAACGACAGCCCTTCGGGATGGCTTAGATCGGTCCCTTGAATGGTTGTGAAAGAGGGTATTTATAGGAGAAGTTTGGACCAGGTGACAATTCTGTAATTATGAAATTCAAGGTATGGGTCGTTCGCTGGTATATTTATGAGACTGCCACTGGACAGCTGGAGCCAACTATGTACAGCTGTATGACGAGCCTAAGATTTACGTGCGAGCGACCCTTATATGATCATGCACGAGCGACTCCTTAAAATCATGCATGACCGACCTCACAGCTACAAAGCATGTGCGACCTCTTTATAAATTACCACTTCATCACGTGGCTCCATTTCATGTATTAATAGGAATAATATGTACAGTTTTTCCATTGCTTTATTTCTTCTTTTCTGAGCGACTGATCCCTTCATCGAAAAACAATGTTCGACCCATCTTCCCCCGGGTGATGCTCAACCGACCAGATGTTCTCTACTCGACCCACCTGGGTTGACCAACCACTTGCTGATCGACTGACCATCCGTTGACCGACCAGTTGCCGACCGACGAGCTGCTGAGACAAGCGCAACCTGAATGGAAGCTGCTGCTCGTCCGACAAGGCTGAAACCGTTGCTCGACCGACCAAGTGGTGGTGCTCTTGGGTGAGCGACCTTGCCCATATGTACAATATAGTTACTTGCACTTATTCTGTTTGACACAATGCTTGAATAGGTTTTTAGCTAGTTAGCAATATTTATATTAAAGTGGAAAATAGTATGAAGACAAATTTAGCCAAAAATTTGGTGAAAAGCATGCAAAGTTTGGAATTTAGGTAGGACGCAATTCAGCGTAAAAGGAGAAAGAATAGTGGGCCCCTGAATTCCACTTTTGCACTAATATATGTCCTTCTTATTAGAATTCAGTTAGCTAATAATTGTATAAATTTGTGCAATTATTCAGTGAATAGTCGCAAACATTTACGCAAGTAAATCAAAAAATTGAGAAAATTTCTGCAACTATTCAACGAAAAATTTGCTAAAATTTATGCAAGTTTCCACTGAAAAGTTGCTAAAATTTCCATAATTATTCATCAAAAAATTTGCAGAAAATTATACAATTTTTTGACATTATTACATAAATGTCCATTATTCATTGAATAATTGCATATTCTTGTGCAATTTTCAGTAACTACATTCCAAGGACCTAATTTACAATCTTTTTTCAGAAAGAAGATTTTGTGCATTTAGTTTGTTGCATTTAAGCCTAATATTCACTAATAAATTATCCTTTAATATATAAATATCATTCTTAAAATATATTTTTAAAACACACATCAAAAAATATTAAAACCTTATGCATACAATGACATAGAAAGTGAAGTAAACCAGTTTAACCTGCAAGATGATTTCAAACTAATGACATATCATACTATGTTGAAGTGTTTTAACCACTTGAGCAATGATTCTTATAATGGCTTTGTTAATTTTATTTTATTTGATATATAAAAATTTCTTGATTCATCGTGAATTACTTATAACATGCAGAATAACAAATCATAAATAATATTATAAATATTTTCCTTAAATGAAAGGGTATTGTTAATGACACTCCCTTTTTGGTTATGGGGTGTCAAATTTTAAGTACAAACCTGTCAAATATATTTTTTGTGAAGGGGCAACACCAGTTATACTTTTAAGGGACAAAAATATCCCTGCAATAACGTATATTCTTCTTCAAATCCACTCACTCTTTTCAAAGTGCACGCTCTATATTCCACACGCATTTTTCAAAAATTCTATCTTCCGTTCTTCAGAGCTAGGGTTCTTCATTCCTCACGCTAGGGTTCTTCAGAGCTAGGGTTTGGCATTAAACATGGTGCGATTCAAGCATACTACGAGGAAGATGATGGAGTCCGTTGCCAAAAAGAAAATCGTGGCAAAGAGGTATGTTTGTAGTAAATTAATGGTAATTTCAGCTGGTATTAGCAGATGTATAGTACAGTAGGGCTTGTTATTACCAATCGTGAGCAATGGGTTTGCGTGTGGTGGGGTTTGGTGGGGAAGAAGGGCAAAACGGTGGGGAAGAAGGGAAAACGGTGGTGAACTTTGTTCGATTTAGGGAGAATACGGTTGGTAGGATACGTTTTTGGGTGGGTAAATCTTCTGGAATATGAAAGCTTGTCCCTTTTAGTATTTGACATGTTGTCACCGTTTTTATCGTTTAAAATCGGCTTCTGTTTTCCATATATAATTTTTATTTCTTCAAATTGTTTTGTATTTTGGTTTCAATTTGTGTTGTCCGAATATAGGTATTAAAAATGGTTGATTGATGCCGACTTATTGTTGGAAAAGGATTCTATGGTTTGTGTATTATAAATTACATATGAAAGCTTGTCCTTTCTAGTATTTGGCATGTTGTCACCATTTTTATCATTCAAAATCGGCTTCTGTTTTCCATATATAATTTTCATTTCTTCAAAGTGTTTTGTATTTTGGTTTCGGTTTGTGTTGTCCGAATATAGGTATTAAAAATGGTTGATTGATGTTGGTTTATAGTTGAAAAAGGGTTCTATGTTTGTGTATTATAAATTACATATGAAAGCTTGTTCTTTTTAGTATTTGGCATCTTGTCACCGTTTTTATCATCCAAAATCGGCTCTTGTTTGCCATATATAATTTTCATTTCTTCAAAGTGTTCTGTATTTGGTTTCGGTTTGTACTGTCCGAATATAGCTATTAAAAAATGGTTGACTGATGTCGGCTTATGGTTGAAAAGGGATTATATGGTTTAGGATTTAAGTAGCATACGACAGTGCAGTGTCTTTGTGTATTATAAATTTGGTTACTTGTTATCGAAATTTAGATTACACATTGGGGTTTTACATGATGTTTACATGGTGGCTCTGTATCGTCTTTTACTAATAAAGTAGGTTATATGTTGTCATATGTACTGACAGTGTATAATTAAATTGTTTACGTGATTGATTGTAGGAAAACGACTTCATCTACGTCTGGTCGTGTACCGCCTACTGCTTCTAATAGGCAGAAACTTGCTAAGGAAAGGCAACGCGTATTGGAAGAGCAAAAGAAAAAGAAAGCGGTTGAATCTAAAGTGAATAACTCCGAGTATAGTTCAAGTGAAGGAGAAGAGTCCAACGAAGGTAGTAGTTCCGATGAAGGTGAAAAAAGTAGTGATCATAGTGGCCATGAAGAAGCAGATGTCCGCATACACTACACCAAAATCCTCATTTAGCAACGGTTTTTAGCCGTTACAAATGATTTTAGCAACGGCTTTAAGCCGTTGTAACGAACTGGGTTGCTATCGTTTAGCAACGGCTCAAAGCCGTTGCTAAAATCCAATTTAGCAACGGCTTTTAGCCGTTGCGAAATTAAGTTTTGCAATGGTTTATATCCGTTGCATAATTCTCTTCAGCAACGGCTCCTATCCGTTGCTACATGTTGCAATACAGCCAATATTTTCTGTTCAGCAACGGCTATTGGCCGTTGCTTAATTTATTTAGCAACGGTTTTGAGCCGTTGCTGTGTTAAAATTTTACCAAAAAAATAATATTTTTTATTTCTTTCCCTGCATTTCATATTCAGCAAAAATATATTAATATTTGATATAAATACCACAACTGTTCAGAAAATTACGATAATTTCAATACATATGTTGCTTCATAAAGTACAAATACCAAAATACTATTCCGATCTTACAAATGTTGCTTCATAAAGTACAAATACCAAAATACTATTCTGATCTTACATATGTTGCTTCATAAAAAAGGGATTTCTATGGGAAACTATAATCAGATGATCCATAAAGAATGAAAAGCAAGGAAAAGCATTTGATAGCGATCATCGCTTGGCCTGTATAATGGCCACCATTAACTCTGTCTAATCTATTTTTAACATTTCATATAATCTATGCTCTAAAACAAATCATTAGATAAAAATCCAAATATATCTGTAGGTGGGGACGGGACCTACTTATACTTTAAGATTTCTGAATCCATAAGAGCAAACTTCTCATGAAAAAAAAGCAGTCAAAATGGTCTCTTTTATAATTATCAATTAGCTGCAAAAAGGAGTGTAAAGCGGCTAAAGCCTTCAGAAAAGAGAATGAATCAGGTAATACCTCTAAGAAGTGAGGACAAGTCAAATGAAACCTCCAAAGGAGAGGGAAAATCTATTTAGCCTCAAATGATAATCCAGAGCACTCATGCATTCGATGCCCAATCCAAAGCACCTTAATTAGCTTCTAATGTTCATTCTAGAACACCTTAGCCTCATATGTCTGACATGGAACACCTCTAAGATAAGAGTCATTAATTGCATTAAAGAAGGGATAAAACATTTCATTTCGTCCCCTTATAGGATGGGGCTCATCAATTAAATTTATGCCTCTAAGTCATACCATGTAATATTGTCCCACAATTTTCTCATACTTTTATCAAGTATTCAATCAAAATTAATTATCCTACAAAGATGATTCCTATTATCCCAAGCTAATCACCTGACTTGTTTTTATATGCCTATTTTTAAAACAATTTCATATCATATATTCAATTATAAGTAAACATATCCATTCAAGAAAACAGTTTACTCACAATGTTCTCAGATCAACAGAAATAATATGTCTTGTAAAAATGCATTTATCCTTTATACAAACAAATCTGGTTTAACTTCAAAACCATAGAAAAACTAACACAGGTTCACTTATATATCAACTAATAATTTACAACAAGATAGTAGATTTCTTGCTTAAATCATGTCACTTAGAAAATATGTTAAGGCCATACAAATATCAAAATTTCCAGGGTATTTTTCTCTGTGATTTATACTTCAAGTGGCATCCTATACCTTATCTAGATGGGTATAGATGTTACAATTGTACTCTTTCATGAAAAACATAAAAAATAAATATATATAAACCAAAAAGCTTATATATTCTTGTTTTAGAAAGTTTTATTACTTATATCCAGGTTACTCTAACCTATATAAAGATGAGCATGGCATTTTTAAATGTTTATGAGTTTAAGGATACTTCTTAACATTCATGCAAGCTTGCAAAACTTCATTATCTCCAAACTCAGTAAACAGCTTCTATCTTTCATGCATGTATTATTTCCTAACATTCGATCATCAAAATTTTATATAGATGAACATATATACTCGGATACATACATATATATATACACATTATATCATCACAAGCCAAAGGAAGGGACTAAGAATTTCAAAGCTGATAAAGGGCATAGGAGATCAAATAACAATCATCATTTTCTATGGTATAAAAGGGTCAAACAAGTTACTACAATGGCAAAGCTGATTTTACTCGACTACATGGACTTGTGTAATTATTCAAGGATGAAGGCTCATCCAAGAAAAATAGAGGAAGACATTTGATATAATTGTATTTATCATTTGATATAATTTTGAAACTTGAGTTATAACATATCTAATGACGATGGACTAAATTAAAACTAGAAAGTATTCACCCTTACATATTGGGGAATATATCTAACTTTTTAGTGAGATAGTTCATTTTCCATTGACGTTCTATACCAAAAATGATGTCAATTCATTGACTGTAATGTCCTATCTAACTTATTCCTTGGAACAGTAATAAATGACTTTTTTCTGCTTAATTACTCTTTTTTATGGTTTCAGTTGATTAAACACGTACGGATCCCCATTATCATTTTTGAATAAAAAGAGCTCAATTTCATATCAGTCTTTATTATGATTATGTCTTGTCTTCTGCCTCTATAGTTATGTCCTGATTCTGATCTCTGGTTATTATCATTTGTTGAGTATTTTCCCAATTTTAACTAATGTTTACATAAAACTGTTCATCATATTTGATGATGTATTCTTCATTAAGGGACTATACAATGTTAATGAAGATGGCCTAAACTTAAACTTTGAATCTTACTGTATTTTGGGTTCGGACATTCAACTGATAAGTAAACATCCATTTTGAAATCTTTTCTCCATCTAAAAAGCAATAACCGCACCTGGAATCCAAAATCAGTTAACTAAATTATACCTAGTTACTTACAAAACCTAATGATTCTAGCATTATAAGTACATAACAATGGGAAAATCCAACTACATATTGTCACAACGATTAGAAAATCAATCTGCATATTGTTTCAAACAATTATTTTTAGCTGAGAAATTTGATGGTAAATTGAGTAAGGATGGTAATTTCCGAATTCAAAGCAGTAGATTTCCAAACTCAAACCAGATTCAAGCAATTAAACTGTAGATTCAATTTCATTTGTATTTTATCCAAACATCCAACCATCTTACTTCCAAATTATTTTGCATACTAAACAACTGATAAAACATAAAGGTGAAAAATTAGTAGTTTGGTACCTTAATAAGAGAAATCGATGGAACCACAAATATGAAATCGCATGAGTCAACGGATCTTCAGATTCCCCTTCAGATTGGTAGAAAACAAACTGCAACTGGAGTCAATCGAGATTGTTAGAAAATAAAACAGATCAACGAAAAATAATTGAAAAGAAGAACAGTTCCATACCTTGACTCAATCGAGATTAGGGTCTTCGATTGAAATCGCAATCTTCAAATTGGAATCGCGCTGGAAACTTTTGATTTGGGATCGATAGGGTTTACTTTCGTTTCTTTTTATTTATTTTGGAGTGTTTTAGGAAAAAGGAGCATACTTGTAACGACCTGCATTCTACGCATCGGAAGATCGTAGAATATTTATTTCTTTTTCTTAGTAAGTCGTATGGTCGTGTACTTTTGGTAAACGACTAGTAGGGTCATTTCCCATGTTCATGATTTTTGTCGATTTTTAAATGACCGTTTTGCCCCCAGTTGAACTTGTTTTGACCATAACTTTTGACTAGAAAAGAATTTGGACCTGAAACCACTTCCATTGGATCCGGATGATGGTTTACAATTCCGTAGAGTGGTCATATTAGCCAAACGGACTCACCGTTTGGGAGATATGGCTGAAACAAGTTTCAGATGGTGAAAAACAGCTTAATTGGGCTTAACCGGGTGATTAACAGCTAGGCCCAAAGGGGAATTTCGGGATTAGGAGTTTAAAAGGGCTGTTAGGGTTTGGAGAATACCTTTTTCTCATTTTTCAGCCGTCACTATTCATTCCTCTTAACCTAGCCATGGCCTCCACCCTCTAAATCTCTTCAAAACACCTCTTAATCAATTTCTAATTGATGATTAGGCTTAACAAACATCAAATCAAGGAGTATTAGCACGAGAACCGAGGTAGAGCTGCTGTGTAAGATTGGGAACAGCGCCAAATCAGAGAATATTTCAGTTTTGGGGTTTTAGTGGTGGCAAAGGTGAGTGATTAGCTTGCTTTTACACTAATTACGGTTAATTATGGGTAATTAGTGAAGATTAGCGAATTTATACATTAATAAATTCTGGAAAAATTCCTAAAATTCTATAATGATGTTTTATGGCTCTGATAAAAATTTGGGCTAATTTGGATAAGTTTTGCTAATTGTATGCATAATCACGGTTAAGAAGGATTAAGGGGAAAACATGGGTTTCTGGGTATGTTTGATCTAAAGTATTTCATGTAAATGATGTTTTAATATTTGTGATTGATTCTATATGTTGTTACTACTGTTTGGAATGTTTTGTAATGTCATAGGAAGTTTAGAATGGTTGAAAACGCCGTCGTTCGGCGAAAATAGCTTGCTGGAAAAAGTTGCAGATTTTCAGAACCGGTTAGGAAGAACACCCGATCCGAACCGGATAGGAGGAGGAGATCCGATCCAAACCGGATAGGAGGAGGAGATCCGATCCGAACCGGATAGGAGGAGTAGATCCGATCCGAACCGAATAGAAGGAGGAGATCCGAACCGAACCGGATAGGAGGAGACACCCGAACCGAACCGGATAGGAGGAGACACCCGAACCGAACCGGATAGGAGGAGGAGATCCGACCCGAACCGGATAGAGGAGGAGACCCGAACCGAACCGGATAGGAGGAGGATGCCCGAACCGAACCGAATAGGAGGAAGAGACCCGAACCGAACCGAAGAAGACCATAACCCGAGATGCAAAGGTAGTCCAAATGGGAAGTTTGTACCAAGGATTCAGATGGGAATCAACGAGTTAACTTCATGATTGGGCTTTGCTGCGGGACGTGTGCTAAGGGGCTGTCGATGTCTGTAACTTTGGATCACTATGTATAGGGGGTACGTGAACGGGTTCAGGGCCACAGTGGTCTAGGTACGACTAAAAGAGCTATAGACCAATGAAGTGGGGTCATTTGTAAAGGTTTAGTCATGACTCCATGAGGTAAGCTTGGTGGTAGCAGTAGTTGTACAAGCCGAACTCCGTCACTACTTCGATGGGTCTAGTGGTTGAAAGCGGTATACATCGTATGCTTTATGCACTGAGTGAGAGATGTGAGGATGGTTGCCATGATTGAATTGTTTGCTATCCCTATGACATGCACACCCCCACCCCCGTATTTCTTTACACCATATGTTGATGGCACCTTAGAGTATTGTACAGTATGTAGTGCTAACTCTTTGGTTGCAGGTCCAGGTTCAGGTATGGTTTAGTATACCTGTTATTGTTCTGTTTAGCTGCTTATCGCTCATACCAGACTTTTTGTCTGACCCAGAGTTTTATGTCTCTTCTTATTACTCTGGGTGCTCACACGAGCAGACTAGAGACAGGTTAGCTGGTGATGCACGGGTAGATGATCCGGAGACGAGCAGGAGGCTTCCACGTAATATATATATATATATATATAGTATTCTCCCTGTGTTGTCGTAGATCACTGCTTGGGCATTGGTGGTGCATCTTCCACTTTAGCTTTCTTTTGTTTAGAGACAGTAGATTTTAAAAAGTTGTAATAAGCTGTATTTGGATTTCCGCTGCTCTGATGTTGACATTTATTATTAGTTATCATCTTATGCACTGTCTCACCTGTTTTATGTCAAGTATGTTATTATTATATTTTATTCCATGCGCTGTGAGACATTCTACAGGTTCCTTGATTAGTTCATTCTCTTCTTTCTTTTCTTATGACGACCGTTCCGTGTTAGTTGGACATGTGTACAGCGCACACTTGGAGGAAGTGTCGGTTGGTGCGCGGCGGGCCGTCACACTTGGTATCAGAGCTCTAGGTTGCGTAGTTAACCTAGGGAAGTTATCAGGGAGAGATAATATACGTATACGAGAGAGCGTATTTGTGGTTATTTTGGTTTTCAAAAGCTATATATATACTATTAGTAGTATAAGAATGAAGTCGTACTGCACTAGCACCACTATGGAATCGTTAATCGTTTCCTTTTTCAGATTAACGATGAGCCGAGATACTAGAGGTGCTGGTAGGGGAGCCAATAATGGGAATGCTGCTGACATGAGGACGATGTTTACTGACCTCATGAGAGAGATGCTTAGAGATGTACGGAGGGCAGCTCCCAATGGTGGAAATGGCGGTGGTCCAATAGTGCAGGCGCCAAGAGTCGACTTCGCCAAGCTGAATAAGGCTTATACTAGCCTTGGTGGGAAGCCATTCCACGGAACGGAGTCGGCCACAGATGTTCAGGATTGGTTGGATAGTTGCGAACATATCTTCGAGGATTTGGGTATCGAGGATGCGATGAAGAGAAAGCTAGCGTCCCGTCAGCTGCAAGGGCGGGCAATGAATTGGTGGAATGCTATAAAGGCAGCTACTCCCGAAGATCAGATTACTTGGGAGCAGTTTAAAGCTCGCTTTAGCGAGAAGTTCATTCCAGCTGCTCAGAAGTCAGTGCTGTTTAAGAAATTCTTGGAGCTCAAGCAGAATGGCAGAGCTGTCTCGGAGTACATTGCTGAATTCGACACTTTGTCAAAGTATGGGTTATCTCTTATTGATACTGCCGAGAAGAAGAATGAGAAATTCATAACTGGGTTAGATCAGTACTTAGGGGAAAGGCTTATTAACCACATCGATGAGACGTTTGAGTCGATTGTGGGGAAAGCATTAAGATCAGAGAGTCTCTACCCTATGCCGAAGACTGAGGTTGCATCCGCAGATGAGCCAAAGCCACAAGCAAGTGGTGGAGGCAAGGGTGGTTCCCAGAATAAAAGAAAGCAGAGTCAGACTAAGGATGGCCAGAAGAAAAAGAATAAACAAGATGTTGAGTGCTTCAGCTGTGGTAAGAAGGGCCATTATGCTAGTAATTGCCGGGCCAAGCCAGCGGATAGGAAGTGCTTCAACTGTGGCCAAATGGGACATCACAAGGACAAGTGTCCGCAACCCCCTAAAGAAAAGCAAATGGTGAAAGCATACGCAATTAATGATATTCCTTCTTCGTCGAATGCCCCAACTGCGGCGGAGAAGGGAAAGAATATCGTCATTCAAGGTATGCTTTCTGTTTATGATGTTCCTGTTAGAGTTTTGTTTGATACCGGAGCTTCCAGTTCTTTCATATCTAGTGACCTGGTAGATAGGTTGGGATTGGAGCCCGAGATTGTCGATAGACCTTTAGTAGTAACGAACCCGATTGGTGGTTCTACTAGCCTTAGCATGATTTGTCGTAATGTGGTCTTATCGAGTCATGGATGCATGTTTGTTTGTGATTGCTTTGTTTTGGGCTTTACTGGGTTTGGCATTATTTTGGGAGTAGATTGGCTCCGAAGATACGGGTGGTGGTAGACTGTGAGGGCTTTTTGGTGACAGCTAGAGCGGATGATGGGCGGAGGATAGTGTTTGGTGGTCTACCCAGTGAGGGGGTATTGGCTAGTTTTCTAAACTCTCTCGACATTCCGCATAGTGAGTTGTCAGGTTTGCCCGTGGTTGGCCAGTATCCGGATGTTTTCGAAGAAGTGACCGGACTTCCACCACACCGAGAGATTGAGTTCCGCATTGATTTGGTAAAAGATGCCAGACCTATAGTGATGCCACTTCGTCGTATGGCACCAAGGGAGCAGCGAGAGCTCGAGGTGCAAGTCAGCGATCTTTTGAAGAAGGGATTTATCAGAAGGAGTGTCTCTGAATGGGGAGCACCAGTTGTGTTTGCTACCAAGGCGGATGGTTCCCTTCGTTTGTGTGTAGACTACCGCGAGTTGAACAAGGTGACGAGGAAGAATAAGTATCCTCTCCCGCGGATAGATGATTTGTTCGATCAGTTGAGTGGCGCGAGAGTGTTCTCCCAGTTGGATCTCGCGACAGGTTTTCATCAGCTTAGAGTGGAAGCTGAGAGTATAGCTAAAACGGCATTTCGAACGCCGTCTGGATTTTATGAATGGTTGGTTATGCCATTTGGGCTGACTAATGCCCCGGCATATTTTGTGGATCTTATGAATAGGGTATTCAGAGATCAGTTGAATAAGTCTGTTCTTGTGTTCGTGGATGATATTTTGGTTTACTCAAGGAACAAGGAAGAACACAAGGAACATTTGAGGACAGTGATGGAGGTGTTGAGGAAACACCAATTGAAAGCAAAGTTTTCTAAGTGTCACTTCTGGAGGAAGGAAGTGAGATTCTTGGGCCATGTTGTTTCAGAAAATGGTATCGCCGTGGATCCTGCTAAGGTGGCTACGGTGCAAGATTGGTCTACGCCCAAGAATGCAACAGACGTAAGAAGTTTCTTGGGATTAGCGGGATATTATCGTAAGTTTATCCAAGGCTTCTCCAAGATAGCAGCACCGTTGACTCAGTTGACAAAGAAGAATCAAGCTTTTGTTTGGAACGAAAGGTGCGAGGATGCATTCAAGAGTCTAAAAGAAAAGTTGACAAGTGCACCAGTGTTAGTCATTCCCAAGGGGAGTGAAGAGATGACGGTATATACAGATGCTTGTGGTACCGGACTAGGTGCTGTGTTGATGCAGGGTGGTAGGGTTGTAGCTTATGCAAGCAGGCAACTGAAACCGCATGAGAAGAGGTATCCTATCCATGATTTGGAATTGGCAGCGATCGTATTCACATTGAAGATGTGGAGACATTATCTCTTGGGAGAAAGATTCGAGCTGTTTACTGATCATAAGTCGCTGAAGTATCTTTTCTCTCAAAAGGATTTGAATCTTCGTCAGCAGAAGTGGTTAGAGTTCTTAGCTTCATATGATTTCGACATCGCATATACACCGGGAAAGGGCAATGCCGTAGCCGATGCGTTGAGTCGAAGACATGCCAGTTTAGGGGCTATGTTCCTTGAATGGAAGCAACTGGAGTATATCGCGGGGTTTGATTTCAGACCAAAGTGCGAATTGGACCCAGAAATGTTAGCAAGTTTGACGATCATACCCACTTTAATTGAGCGGATCGGCTCTAGTCAGAGGGACGATCCTAACCTATTGGAAATCATCTCCAAGTTAGAGATGGGTATCGATGAGGAGATGAGCAAGTATGGGCTTGATCAAGATGGATGGCTTAGAAAGAATGGAAAGCTCGTTGTACCCAATGTCAATGGATTGAGAGATGAAGTGCTTAGAGAATGTCATCACTCAAAACTGACTATACACCCCGGTGGTAATAAGATGTATCGAGACATGAGACAGACTTACTATTGGGAAGGGATGAAAAGAGACGTTAGGGAGTTTATATCCAAATGCGTAAATTGCCAGCTAGTTAAAGCCGAGCAAAAGAAGCCTAGTGGGTTGTTACAGCCATTAGAAATTCCTGAATGGAAATGGGAGCAAGTCTCGATGGATTTCATTGATGGTTTACCAAGGAGTAGATCGGGACATGATAGCATTTGGGTGATTGTGGACCGATTAACCAAAAGTGCAAGATTTATACCAGTCAGATCGACCAGAACGGCAGCTAAGTTAGCAGAATTGTATATGAAGTGGGTAGTGAGATTCCATGGAGTACCTAAAAGCATTGTGAGTGACCGAGACCCGTTGTTCACTAGTGGGTTTTGGAAGAGCTTAAAGAAGCTCTAGGGTCAGAGTTACATCTCAGTACCGCATATCATCCTCAGACCGACGGTCAGACGGAGAGGGTGAATCGTATTTTGGAAGATCTCTTGAGAGCATGTATATTTGATTTTGGTGGATCATGGGATGACCATTTGCATCTAGTAGAGTTTGCATATAATAATAGCTACCAATCCAGTATCGGTATGGCTCCGTTTGAAGCTTTGTACGGAAGACCATGCAACTCACCATCATGTTGGATAGAGACTGGCGAGAAGTTTATGCTTGGACCAGATGTGGTGAGGGAAACTTCAGATAAAATCAAGACCATTCAACAACGAATGAAGGCTGCCTAAGATAGGCAGAAGAGTTATGCCGATAAGAGGAGAAGAGACTTAAAATTCTCCGTTGGCGACTTGGTGTTTGTCAAGATTTCTCCGTTGAAGAGCGTAATACGGTTTGGTAGGAGAGGAAAGTTGGCACCAAGATTCGTTGGCCCATTCCCTGTTCTTGAACTAGTTGGGAATTTGGCATATAGAATTGACTTACCAGACAAGATGGCGGGAGTTCACAACGTATTTCATGTTTCCCAGTTAAGGAAGTTTGTGCACGACCCTAATGTGGCTATTTCACCTGATCAGTTGGACGATATCGAGGTTGAACCTGAGGCGGTTGGGAACCGTAGGCCTATGCGTATCGTTGGGAACGATACGAAGCAACTTCGAAGGAAGGCGGTGAAATTAGTCAAAGTCCAGTGGGGTGAGGATGAGAAAGACTGTACTTGGGAAACAGAGGAGGACATAAGGAAGAAGTATCCAGAACTCTTTGCCTGGTAAGATTTAATTAGCGATTTAGTTTTCCGCATGCTAGGTTATGTTTGTTTTGCTTGTTTTGCATGTTTGGTTGCTGTGAATGATTGTTAGGCATGCGGGATTCATTGTTTGTTTCTTTGTTAAGGAATTTCGGGGGCGAAATTTCTTAAGGGGGGGAGAATGTAACGACCTGCATTCTACGCATCGGAAGATCGTAGAATATTTATTTCTTTTTCTTAGTAAGTCGTATGGTCGTGTACTTTTGGTAAACGACTAGTAGGGTCATTTCCCATGTTCATGATTTTTGTCGATTTTTAAATGACCGTTTTGCCCCCAGTTGAACTTGTTTTGACCATAACTTTTGACTGGAAAAGAATTTTGACCTGAAACCACTTCCATTGGATCCGGATGATGGTTTACAATTTCGTAGAGTGGTCATATTAGCCAAACGGACTCACCGTTTGGGAGATATGGCTGAAACAATTTTCAGATGGTGAAAAACAGCTTAATTGGGCTTAACTGGGTGATTAACAGCTAGGCCCAAAGGGGAATTTCGGGATTAGGAGTTTAAAAGGGCTGTTAGGGTTTGGAGAATACCTTTTTCTCATTTTTCAGCCGTCACTATTCATTCCTCTTAACCTAGCCATGGCCTCCACCCTCTAAATCTCTTCAAAACACCTCTTAATCAATTTCTAATTGAAGATTAGGCTTAGCAAACATCAAATCAAGGAGTATTAGCACGAGAACCGAGGTAGAGCTGCTGTGTAAGATTGGGAACAGCGCCAAATCAGAGAATATTTCAGTTTTGGGGTTTTAGTGGTGGCAAAGGTGAGTGATTAGCTTGCTTTTACACTAATTACGGTTAATTATGGGTAATTAGTGAAGATTAGCGAATTTATACATTAATAAATTCTAGAAAAATTCCTAAAATTCTATAATGATGTTTTATGGCTCTGATAAAAATTTGGGCTAATTTGGATAAGTTTTGCTAATTGTATGCATAATCACGGTTAAGAAGGATTAAGGGGAAAACATGGGTTTCTGGGTATGTTTTATCTAAAGTATTTCATGTAAATGATGTTTTAATGTTTGTGATTGATTCTATATGTTGTTACTACTGTTTGGAATGTTTTGTAATGTCATAGGAAGTTTAGAATGGTTGAAAACGCCGTCGTTCGGCGAAAATAGCTTGCTGGAAAAAGTTGCAGATTTTCAGAACCGGTTAGGAAGAACACCCGATCCGAACCGGATAGGAGGAAGAGATCCGATCCAAACCGGATAGGAGGAGGAGATCCGATCCGAACCGGATAGGAGGAGTAGATCCGATCCGAACCGAATAAAAGGAGGAGATCCGAACCGAACCGGATAGGAGGAGACACCCGAACCGAACCGGATAGGAGGAGACACCCGAACCGAACCGGATAGGAGGAGGAGATCCGACCCGAACCGGATAGAGGAGGAGACCCGAACCGAACCGGATAGGAGGAGGATGCCCGAACCGAACCGAATAGGAGGAAGAGACCCGAACCGAACCGAAGAAGACCATAACCCGAGATGCAAAGGTAGTCCAAATGGGAAGTTTGTACCAAGGATTCAGATGGGAATCAACGAGTTAACTTCATGATTGGGCTTTGCTGCGGGACGTGTGCTAAGGGGCTGTCGATGTCTGTAACTTTGGATCACTATGTATAGGGGGTACGTGAACGGGTTCAGGGCCACAGTGGTCTAGGTACGACTAAAAGAGCTATAGACCAATGAAGTGGGGTCATTTGTAAAGGTTCAGTCATGACTCCATGAGGTAAGCTTGGTGGTAGCAGTAGTTGTACAAGCCGAACTCCGTCACTACTTCGATGGGTCTAGTGGTTGAAAGCGGTATACATCGTATGCTTTATGCACTGAGTGAGAGATGTGAGGATGGTTGCCATGATTGAATTGTTTGCTATCCCTATGACATGCACACCCCCACCCCCGTATTTCTTTACACCATATGTTGATGGCACCTTAGAGTATTGTACAGTATGTAGTGCTAACTCTTTGGTTGCAGGTTCAGGTATGGTTTAGTATACCTGTTATTGTTCTGTTTAGCTGCTTATCGCTCATACCAGACTTTTTGTCTGACCCAGAGTTTTATGTCTCTTCTTATTACTCTGGGTGCTCACACGAGCAAACTAGAGACAGGTTAGCTGGTGATGCACGGGTAGATGATCCGGAGACGAGCAGGAGGCTTCCACGTAATATATATATATATAGTATTCTCCCTGTGTTGTCGAAGATCACTGCTTGGGCATTGGTGGTGCATCTTCCACTTTAGCTTTCTTTTGTTTAGAGACAGTAGATTTTAAAAAGTTGTAATAAGCTGTATTTGGATTTCCGCTGCTCTGATGTTGACATTTATTATTAGTTATCATCTTATGCACTGTCTCACCTGTTTTATGTCAAGTATGTTATTATTATATTTTATTCCATGCGCTGTGAGACATTCTACAGGTTCCTTGATTAGTTCATTCTCTTCTTTCTTTTCTTATGACGACCGTTCCGTGCTAGTTGGACATGTGTACAACGCACACTTAGAGGAAGTGTCGGTTGGTGCGCGGCGGGCTGTCACAATACTGAGTACGATGGGTTTGGGAAAAGGGAGCGTACTGGTTTGATCAGGGGTAGGGAAGTAAAATTTACAATTAGAATGGCCCAAAGCCGTTGCAGAAGAAGAGATGATGGGGATCAATTGTGTAAAGAGCTTTGCAACGGTCCAAATCCGTTGCAAATTAGCAACGGATAAAAGCCGTTGCTAAGCTGCCGCATTAACGAGTTGCAAAATTGCCAATATGGTGTAGTGATACAGGAAAAAGATGACGATGGAGAGGAGGTCAACACAAGTGGTAGTGATCATGAACGAGGCGATGACAGAGAAGAGGGTAACAAAGGTGGTAGTGATCAGGAACAAGATGATGATAGAGAAGAGGGCAACAAAGCTGGTATTAACATGAAGATGACGACGATAGAGAAGAGGGCAACATAGGAGGTAGTGAGCATGAAGAAGACGATGATGGAGAAGATAGCAACGGAGATGATAGTGAGCGTGAATAAGGAGATGTTGATGTTTTGCAATGCGATGTAGTTGAGGAGGAAGCAGATAAAGAAGGTGACGCCACAGTGGCACATGTACGAGAGGGCAAGAGACGTGTGAAACAAGTTTCTTGTGAAGAATCTGAGTCTGAATATAGTGGGAATGAAAGTGGTAGTGAGGAACATGATGTGAGGAAGGAAGGGTAGGAGAGAAAGAGGTGGAACATGTGAAAAAGATAAAACATATAATTAAAGCCAAGCGAAAGCGGAAAGAACCAAAATCATCCACCACTGAAGATGAACGAACAATGTTGTTTGCATTCAGAGATCACATTCCTCATAAAATATGGAAATCTACTGTAAGTTTATCTTATGTTATTTCATAGATTTTGTTTATAGTTATGACTACACGTGTATTGTTATCTGTTTATATATATATATATATATATATATATATATATATATATATAATATTTATGTACATACCATACAGAAACGATTGTGGGATTACAGAAAAGACTGTTTTTTTTGTTAAGGAGGCTGTAGTTCAGTCGAAATTCCATAAGCAAGTGCTACATGCTCATGAGACATTAGACAAAGTCCTAATTAATGCATTCGTCGAAAGAATTTATTCGGAGACAAACAAATTTCACCTTCCATTTGGTGAGTTGGGGATAACCATTGACGAAGTAGTGAACATAACTGGCCTTCCAGTGGAAGGAAGAGCAGTTACTGGTTCTCTTAGTGGCTCGAGGGATATAGGTTTTGAAGATGTGTACAAACTACTTGAAGACTACCTTGGTGTTGACAGACCAACCGCTATTGAAGTATTAGGAGGCGATAAAAAAAATTAGATTTGAATGGTTACGAAGTAAGTTTGAGGATTCAAAGGAGGATGACACTGAAGAGCGAAAGATGCATTATGCGATAGCATATCTTTTGTACATAATTGGTAGTTTAGTTTGTTGTGACAAGTCTGGGAATAAAGTGTCAGTTCATTTTCTGCAATGTTTGAAGAATTTAAATGAGGTGGGTTCATATTCGTGGTCCACTGCATGTTTGATTTGGTTATTACATAATCTTTCTATAACAACTCGAAGTGATGTTCATCAAATGACTGGTCGCATGACCTTACTACAGGAAGACTTTTTTTGCTACCCATGTATTGTAACTATATGTAAATAGTGTAGTCTTATTATATGCGTGTACATGATGTGCTTTAATGTATGTATGGATATTTGAGCATTTCCCAGTTCTTCGATGACATAATCGTGTTATTGGTATACACGACGGAGAAATTAGAGCCGCGTTCTACTTTACAAAGAACAAGAGTTCGCAATTAGCATCTGATTTGGTCACACTTAGAGAAAGGACTAATGATTTGAAATGTAATGAAATTATATGGGATTGCTTTAGAGATAAACACGATATGTATCCATTTCATAAATGTTCATTGTATAACAGCCCTGTTATTTGTTTTGAAATCGAAGAATTGTACCTACCTCAGAGATTTCTGCACCAGTTTGGAATTGTTCAACCCATCCCCACTAATCCCTTCACGCATAACAAGAAGAAGTACAAGTCATCTAGTAAAGGTTTCAAAGCCACTTACTTTAATGTCGGGTTACTTTAATGCCGGGGATCTTTTCTGGGCTGAATGGTAAAATCACCCGCTGAATGAAAGTATAACGTCAAAAGAAGTGGTTAACCCCTGGGACTGTGAGGACATCTATATACAGTGGTATCAGCAAGCTTCTCATCCGATTGTTGCAAATCCATCAAGAAGAATAAGTGACCCTACTAATGAAACCGAGGAGAAGTCGCTACCTATCCGTGTTGTAAGTTTATTATATTTTGTGAATTGAAAAAATTTTTATTGATTGTTTTTTATACTAAAGTACACTTGAATTTCAGAAATGTCGACTTGGACTAGTTGCTGATACAATCCGTTCATGTGGACGTGGTAAGGCAGTTGTTAAAGCTTTGCAAATGATAGAGCGAATAAAGGACCCAGAACCGTCTGCTCTGTATGAAGAGAACTTGGTAGCTAATGAAGGTGATGAGATTATTGAGACTACAACAACTCGAGGTAAAGGAAAGAAAGGGAAGAAGGCTGCAACCAAGAAGAAAGGTGGAGAAAGGAAAAAATAGTTTAACTTGGTAGCATTACGTATTATTTAGGTTAACAGTATGTCACTTTTATAAGACTTGGTGCATGTTTTGTTCAGTACTTTATGTTAGTGACTTATTTATATATTTTGTTTGGTGACTTGCTTTTGGCATTATTGTATTATGGGTACTTTGGAAGGAAGGTTAATATATGAAATGGTTTATGAGTATGTTTGTGTTTATTTCTGTGGTCGAAGATGCATGTACAAGTTTCAGTTATTTGTATGATCGAAGATGCATGTAAAAATTTCAATTTTTTGTATGATCAAATATGCATTTACAATTTTCATTTACTTGTATGGTGGAAGATGCATGTACAAGTTTTAATTTTTTGTATGATGGAAGAGGCACGGAAATTTGGATTGTTTTTATGAAATAATCAACCTTGTAGTTGGAAATTGGAAATTGGAAATTGTCTTCCTTTCTAAGATTCAAAAAGGGTACGTGATCACCAGTTAATCAGTTAAATGGCCTATACTTTGCTAAACGGTTACAAAATACCGTTCTACTTACAGAAATTCGGCCAGCGAATTCCAAAATTCTCAGGATATATATTCGACAAAAAAATGCAAACGACAAGTGCTAACCATTTTTGTACAATAAAACGACATTCCCTCACCATATATAATGTCTGAGGTTTATTCTAAAGCAATAAACGGTGAGAAAGCACCGTTTATAAATTATTTATACTGTTGTACAATTACGAAAAATCTGAAATTTATAGATCTATAATCTGCTACACAGTCAACGTTCACTGTTTTATATATAGAAAATCGGTGTGTTCAATCCATAATACCTCAGGTTATAATATTATCAAAAACATGTGGAGACGATGATCTTCTACCGATTAATTTAAACAAAAACGTCGTTGCCACATCGCATATAAGTTTTGAGGTTTCATGTATAGCATTAAACGACGAATACGTACCGTTTAAACTTTCAAAAAAATGGAAATTTCATTTTAGAAACTCTCAGGAAAGATTTATTTTTCAAACTTTTCGTTCAGGCGGCAACACAAAACCGTATATTTAAAATACAAATGGTTCTTTACCATCGTTTTTGTAATTTGGAAATTTTTAATTGGTATAACTATACAATTATAATATTTTATCGTTTCGTAGTCGATTTAAAAGCGAAATGCATTAACTCAGTAGTGAAATGCAGAAGTGTCACAAAACTTTAAATACAATAGCTCAAACTAGCACTCCAGAAGCGAGATAAAAGTAAACATAAAATAGAACAGCATTGCCTCACAAGGTAACCCAGATGTGCTAGAAAAATTAACAGTTGCATTAAAATTGTAAGATTCTGTTACATTAGCACTGAAGTACGTACATATGCAAGTATTCGACATTAACTTAACTCAACAATGTTTTTGTCTTCATCAACATGTCCATCTTCTTCACTAGGCACGAAGCGAGAAATTCTCTCCGTATAGTGTTGACCAATCCTGCGAATTGATGTTGAAAATTCGGTAAAAGTATGAGAACGGAGGAGTATTAGGTAAAGGCGATTCGCACTTCAAAGTAACACCAACAAAATGCGAGCTGTCTACGTATCCCATTACGACCATTCTGTCCCGGTTTAACAAGGTTAATTGTATTGTTGTCGAAACAAACAAGAAACTCATTTGCTTACTGAGCAAGACAACAACAATACCAAATGTTTCTACAATTACAAAACCGGATTCCGACATTTGCATCCACTCATTTACCCCCAATGAGTTATCGCCTTGCATCCTCCTTTTCATTTCTTCAATTCCATCTTCATCCCACATGCTTTTGTACATCTCCGAATGACGTATTAAATTATTAACCATGACCTTACGTACGAACTTACAAGGATTTTCTGGTCTTCGATTATGAAGATTTAGTTGTTTAACCACCATGCAATACCCACAATTACCATCAGCAGGCATGTCGTCAATACGAGTTATATACGGTCGCATGCATTAGGCATTTGCAATAAGAAATGTTCATCAGCTTGACTGGTTTTAGGTGCATTTAGTTTTACTTGAAGTTTCTGTAAACAACGACTAACTGGAGTAAGTTTTGGACTGCAAGACAATGCAGCGTCAACATGCTCAAAGTAAGAAGGATCTCGTTTAGTCGACTTCTCCTTTTTTGATGATCTTCCTTTTTTTGTAGTCGCCATGGGAGGTTCTTTAATGTTCGTAGTAGGAGGGAAGGATAACAATTTCATACCTTGTTGAATATCAATCCTCACATTATCAGTAGCCTCGTCATACCTACGTTTCAACACATGAAATTCAGGAAAGTCCATAAAATCAAGAGTGGACCGATTCGGTATAGGCGGGATACATGACAACTGTTTCCAATAACAGTCTATAGCACTGAGGGGTATGAATGCCTAAAGTCTACTAGCATATGTCCGCAAGGTAGACCATTAACTTTCCATAAAAAACAACTGCAAGTTTAAATCCCAACAACTCTTTAAACATTGACTCATCTCGAAATCAATGAAGTGACTTTGATGAACTCATTTCAAATGTATGTTTGATTGCAACTAATTCATTTTCACAGCAGAGATACTCACTAGTCCAACACTGAACAAAACTACCTGCAGCTGAATCAAAATACAGTTTGAGTCGATGGTGTGCACTTTCAACCACACTAGTTGATACATTATCAAAGTGATTTACTTCATTTGTCCAAGCTAACACAAACATATCCTTATACTTGTTCAGCCAGTGCTTCAACACATAGTTCAATGACTTATTTTGCTTCTCCCGCCATGCTTCACGAAAACAATTTAGGTTTCGATGATACTCTTCTTCAGACATCGAACTAATCACATTTGTCCAACCCTCCCAAAATAACTCGTACTCTTTTTTTTCTTCCTCATCTTCTACTACGGTCTCTCTATCCCCAATAATTATCTGTTTCTTTCTTATGAAATTTGGTTTGTAATTTGCTTGAACGTTTTTTGAAATATACCACGCACAAAGAATATGATGAACTGTTGGAAGAATAGTGGTCACTGCATTACTAAGAGCAATTTCTTCATCCATTATGATAACACTTGGAAATTCTTTTTCTCGATAACATTTTCTAACACACTTCAAAGCCCATATATATAACTCAATGGTCTCCCAACTAATAAAAGCTAGGGCAACAGTGAAGGATGCACCCATTGAAGTTTGCGACACCATATGAAAACATGACAACTTGTACTTATTTGTCTTGAAAGTACAATCCAAGAACAAAATTTGATAAAAACATTGCGCAAGTAGAACACATTTCGGATGACTGAAGAACAAGTCAGTAACTTCATTTGTCATATCATCAACTCTATGGTGAAAAAAATTGTGGTGACTACATGCCAACTTCATAAATTGTTGCATAATCGATCTACCTTCTGTATTATGAAATTTAAGCTTCACTTTAGCATTATACACATTTCTAATTGTAGACTTATTTTCTGGGTTGTCAAGTTTAGGAGCAGTTAGAATATTCCGTGGCCTAACGCCACTATTCACCATTGTTTCTACGGTCTTTACCTCATTGTCTTTTAATCGCGCAACATACAGATGTCCGGTTAAAACAACAGTAAGACTGTGATTGTGGCATCCGTTTTTAACTTCCCAAGTCCACTTTCCATCATCTAGACAATGTACTCTTAATTCAAATGGACAACCACATTTTCTACTTCCCGATCTAATTCTTTTCTTTTGGGTTTTTGGTACATGCTCCTTAGCCTTATGATCAATGTACCTTCCATTTCTTTTACAGGAAAGCAGCATCCATGAGCCTTTCCCATTATCTAAGAGATTTTTTTACTTCTTTTGATAACAATGACACAGTTCACATTAAGTCCACGATCCGTGCACCATTTACGTACGTACTCTTTGGAATCGAACAATTGCATCAATAAACAAGATACTACGATTAGAGTAACACACATAGTGTAAAACATAAAATAAGTTATCAAACCTTATCGGTGGTGAAATGGGAAGTTAAATTGGGGTACGCGCAACACAATATGCTTGCTTCCTCATGTGAAAGATCATTCCTGTCATCATTTTCCAACCATCAACCCTTCTCATTAAAATTGACATTGTCTGTATCATAAGACTCCTCATTAAGTGAAGAATCATCATTCCCATATACTTCGTTTAGAAGAGCAATTGCATCAATCTGTAAAACAGCTGAATATTATTCACACCACAAAGAAAATACGATAAAAAATATTCATACAAATAAACTTAAAACGGTATCGTCCTGTCAATTAAATAACCACTGTTTGGTACAAAACATGCATGGTAACATTAGTGCACAAAACCGTATAAATGGTAATATAATACCGTGTAAAATTAATAAACGCAGTGGCTCTTTTACGTTTTCTCTATCTCTATATCAAACTGTAGTTTGTATTTGATAAAAACGGTCATACTCTACCATGTTTTCATACTTAAAACGGTCATTGTTTGTGTATCTTCATAATGATTGTTCGGTATAAACATGGTCCATCACATCCGAATTTTTCACGCCATGCTTCTTCTTCAATTCCGTAGGTGTTAACGCAAAATTAAAAATCGAACCTTGTCATTACTAGATCATTCTTCATCATCTTCAAATAATTCACTTTTTTGGGTGCAATTTACCTCATCTTCGTCATCTATCCCATAATTAGGGTTTACTGCAACCATGGCTATTTTCTTACTATTACAACAAACGATGTAATTACTACAATAACTTTATTTACGTTAAGGGGTAACTTTATTTACGGTAAGAGTAATTTTGTCTTAAGATAATATATTGCTAAAGGGGGTTTAGTCTGTATTGTACTCCCCTTAATAAAATTTTAAAAACTAAAATTTGTGTCACCCCTTAACCAAAAAGGGAGTGTCATTAACAATACCCAAATGAAATATACCTTCAACAGTTAAAAGACAAAATTAACATACTGTTCAATTTATCATTACTACTGGTTTTGATATTCTTTTAACATTACATTTTGTCATTAATAAAAGTAAATTCAATGTTATGATACCAACGTAGTTAAATATTGATTATCGATGGTTTGATATTGCTCTGATAATAATAAATTTATTATTACCATGATCCAATAATCCTATTAATAATTATTGTGATAGTCATCGTACTGGAATTTCATTTGGATCTAATATTTAACTGATGAAGGCATTATTAAGAAAGTCGAAGGAATATTGCATGCTAATTAATGCCAATCTTTATCTTTTTCCTCGTTGAGTTTGTTGAACATGGACCATTAAGACAAACGAATGTAAGAAATGTTGGTCAGCATGTTAATGTTGACTATGAACAAATTGACTTTTTTAGACGGTGTGCGCTAGCTTTTAATCTTTTGTTCAGGAGGCTTAAAATGAATAAATGATGCATGTTTTATAATGCAATACAGTTGAATGGCATATTTATATAAAATATCGGTCTGTGGTTGATTTACACATGATGAGTAAATACAGTTAAATACACGTTTTATAGTACAACTTTCTTTTGCTTTACATATGTATGTCTGCTGGGAGCATTCTTCTTGCATCATTTGATCAAGTTTTATTTTTTTATTTTTAATGATTGGTCTATTAATTAAGTTTTGTGTTCACATGTGTGTGTATATATGGATAGGTTATATGACACCACTTTTGCACCTCAGTTATAGTAAGTCTCGTTTATATTCAAATAACATGCGAGCTGGAGAGAAAGTTAACGGGAGAAAAGAGAAAAGAAAGGAGAGCAAATCACCTGTACCCAAATCCTCTGTCCCCTCTGTATCCAACCAATTAGAACATTGATTTTCAACTTTTTGCAATTGAGTCCAAGGGCTTAATTACAAAAAGGTGGAATTCAGGGGATACTTATTGGTTGGGTACAGGGGGACAGGAGATATTGGGTACAGGTGATTATTTCTAAAAAGAATTTTTGTGGTGGAAATTAAAGGCTAAAGGGTGCTGCATTATTTGTGGTGTTCTTGATCCTATATATGTATACAAGTGTGAACCCGTGCTTCACACACGGGCTGCGAAAAACTAAAAAAATAGTTGGAATGTAGCATAGTAGGTATTAACCATTTGAAACTTGTAAGAAAAGGTACACTATTATTAGACGTATTTTATTAGCAACATACGTCTTGTTTTTTTATATTTTTAAAAAGCTGCATAACATAACAGCTAAGAGAGTAATAGTTCGAAGTAGACAGGTGCTTATAAATAATGAAAAGGGAGCATAATATAGTTATAGATTTTTTTTGAAAAAATTATTATTATTATCAAATATAGAAGAGCGAATACAATGTACTATGCATATATGGACATGAATTTCTTCTCATAAGGTATACAAAAATACTTTTTAATATTAATTATTGTTTTCCAAGACATAAATTAGTTTATTTAAGTTTGAGATTTTGATATACCACAACATAGGCGATAACTTTGAAATTAAGAAATTATTTAATATTACAATAATGTTTCATTTACTAATTGTTACGAATGATAATACAGAAAATACTAACATGGAGCAACTATTGGACATAGTTGTGTATTTTGTACTCCTACTTGACAAATTGTACACTGAGCATGGTTTTTGATGAAATATGATTTATCTAAAGGAGAGAAAAAATTGAAAGGAAAAAATAGAAAGCATGTGTTTACTTTTAACTTGAGTAGTTTGTTGGGTTCAACCTTTGATGATTCACAGAAGAAAAAAACGAAACTAATTAAGGGAACATTTTAATTGTAATTCTGCAGAATAGGAAATTGGATGAATTTATATCCAGGTTCAACTAATAATATAGCATATGCTAATAAGTCCTTCATATTGATATTATTTTTGAATAATTGACTCTGAAGAAAGGAAATATCAAATTTTTAACACTCATGTGCCTTACGTTATTATTGTATATTGATATATACATTTTTACTCCTATATTGGTAGCAAGCTATTATTCTCATTTCCTAAAACATTGAGTTATATACTGAAAACTTGCTTGGAAATTTATCATGGAGCAAATTCAAAAAGTATTTCTTTAGTAAGTAGGTTTTCATGATGGTGTAAGAGGTAAACTCATAAAAAGGTTGTAGGTTTCTTTTTTTCACCGGACTTGTTTGCTCTGTATTGAAATGAGTAAGTTTTTCCAACCGTTAAATCAACATTAAGAAATATATATGAATAAGTTCTGGTTGGTGGTTAATTTTACTCAGGTACGGGCTCATATAGATCACACCTATATACAACTAAGACTCGTTTTTAGGTGTCTATTTGGCTTGAAATTTCGCTTGATCTCATAACTTAGCTTAAAATTTCATTAAATTTAACTTTTCCTGACAATCATGGATGATTTATGTGTAAGCCACATTACTCGGTTTCAATTCACATATTTTAATGTTCAAAACATACATGATCCTTTAACAATCCTACCCATAATTCTTTTGAAAAGCAAAGCGTTAGAGAACAACATTGTAACGTAAACTAAAAACGAAGTGAAATCATGAAAAACATTGCAATTACCGTTGGTGTTGGTTTAATAGGATACCTCTTATGCAAATTTATTATTAAAAACGCATACGCAAGTACAAATGATATCCCTGACATTCTTGTTAAATACATGTTTCCCAAACTTACATATGGATACATAACATACACGACCAAAAAATTTAAACAAAAATATTACTTGAAATTTATTTTATTTTGCAATGGATTGTAGCAAAATTTTGTTATAGATTAATACCATACATTTGTTTACATGCTTATGAAATTATCATTAGGGACCTAATTAATTTGGACATTCCAGTTTATCCAATTTCTTAAAAAATGTATAAACATAATTGTTTTCAAAGTGTTCAAATATAAGTTGATAGATAAAAAACACTATAAAGAAGAAAAAATATATATTGAAATTTGATTAATTTTGTGACATAATCACCAATGTCCATTGTAAGATTATTACTTTTAACTTCAATAATTTTCATAGCTAAGGACAATGCTATAAAATAACCTAAGCAACAAAGTTCTACTATGTACAAAACAAAATATTTTACGAATGTGTTACAATGCCTCATTCATTCATTCATTCATTTTGAAGATCAATTTTATTTTTCATGCTTGGGTTTAAATCACTTTTTAAGTTATATATTATGGTTACAATTATATTTTCTTAAAGACTTACAAACAGAAGAAACATACAGTGGCCATATGCCTATAGTAGGCGTTCAAAGCTAAGCTACATGTACAGAAGAAGCTATTCCAGCAGAAGAAACATACATAGCAACATGCAAAAATAATTACAAACAAAAAACCCAATCTTCATATGGTCATTCGAAGCTGCAGATAACTCTATGTTTACCAAATTATATTGTTTGCGGTTATATACATTGTTTAGTTTATTTGCACATTTCAAGTTAATGAAGAAAAGAACATGGAAAAAGAAATCCATATATGCAGCACATTTTTATTAATTGACGAATGAATTAGATACTTGTGTACAATCACATTAGGAATATGAAAATGGATACCTTCTAAATGTAAATATACAACACTATATTTCTCAAAAATATTCTCAGTCCAAATCAGACAATGTTGGGAAACAATGGCTGAGTCGCGGACTAGGTCGCTGTCTTGAAGATGATTCGGCGATCTGGTCGGAGGTGCAAACCAGTTCGGTCCTTCGCCGCCGCCTCTAGGATAAAACAGCCTCTAAAACAATAACTGATTGGCTTGCACAACAAATCAGTGCAGATTTGCACTTTCTGAATTAAAATACTACTCGAGAATTTCTAAGAGAAATTTTTTAATGGCGGCTGAGAGAAAAGGAGAAATTGTGATTCGGTAGGTATTCTCGTCTGAAGCTAATGACAATATATAGGACGAGAATTAGGGTTAGGGTTGCTGATTAGTGGGCCGCTAAAATTGAGGGATAAGAGTTTTTACCGTTGCAGAAATCTTTTCCATAAAAAAAAGCGGTTCGAAAAAGGCTAAGTTTTATGGTCCAAAAAATATAAGTGCCTACACCACAAGGCCCAAGCCCGAGCCCGACCCGACCGGGCCAGGTCGGGTTGAGTCGAGTCGGTCGGTCGCGCGCGCGTGTGCGGTGGTCATGATGCATGGTCTCCCTCCTCACAACAAAACATGTATTGGGAGCCCAAGGCCCCAACATGATTTCTTAGAAATAAGTATAAAAGCTTGCCTCTTTTATATAATCCCATGATGTGGGACTATTCACCCATAGGAGCCATTCATACACTTATTCCATTATTTTTAATAATTCACTAATGTTAATAAAACATTTCCAACAATCCCCCACTTGAATTTTTAAAAATATTTTCGAGCAGTTTCTTAAAAAGCATAAGATTGTACAGAAACAAAGGTGTCTTTCGACTTGAACCTTTGCATAGTGAATAAGATTCAGTTTTTGCTAGAGTGACACGTAGTCTTGAACTCTATTCCTGACATCAAACCACACACAACCTTTTCTATAGTGCAATCAAATAAGCCCGTGCATTTATGGCCATGCACGTCTATCCTAGTTTAGTGAATGCTCTAGAAGTTTTGTCCGCAACTCCATAGGAAACGACCACATTTCCACATTCACAAAGGTGAGTCTATCAAGAGCACTCCTGAAGGTAGGTACTCCACTCCACATAGAGTATAGATCTCATTAAGAGTTTCTATTAACTCGTCCTTTGATCACTTTAGGAATACATGCTTCTTGGTTTATTAAATAGCATGTTCAACTCATATCACTACACAACTTGTTATTACCCATTGAACCTAGTTCTTGGGATCTCCAGTCATTTAGGTCGGGTTACCATTGTGCGTGACTCAACAATCTAAGGGCAACAGTTCCATTCTTTTAGAAGAGTTATGGACTTTCACTCTGGACAGTCCTTTCGTCAAAGGATCTGCCAAATTTTCCTCATTACGTACATAATCCACTCTAACGGTACCTGTGGAAAGTAGTTCTCTAACCGTACCTTGCTTACGACGTATTTGTCGTCTCTTACCGTTATAATAACGGTTCTGAAATTTTGCAATAGCCGCGGTACTATCGCAATGTATCAACACAGACGGTATCGATTTTTCCCATAAGGGAACCTCAGCTAACAGATTTCTCAAATACTCTGCCTCTTCACTAGCTGTAGCTAGTGCTATCATCTCAGAATCCATAGTAGATTGAGCCAAAATAGTCTGTTTCTTGGATTTCCAAGAAACAGCTCCTCCAACAATGCTAAATATATAGCCACTGGTCGCTTTAGAGTCATCAGATAAGGTATTCCAGTCAGCGTCGGAATATCCTTCAAGTACAGCTGGAAACCTTTCATAATGTAATCCAAGGTTCATGGTTCGTTTAAGGTATCTCATTACCCTTTCAATAGCTTGCCAGTGCTCTATACTAGGTCTACTGGTAAACCTGCACAATAATCCCACGACATAGGCAATGTCGAGTCTAGTACAATCAGTGGCATACCGAAGGCTGCCAATGATGCTCGCATAATCAGACTGTCTTACACCTTCACCAGTGTTCTTAAATAACTTTACACTGTGATCATATAGTGTACTTGTAGGTTTACTGTCAAAGTAATTATATTTCTTTAGTATCTTCTCAATGTAATGAGATTGATCCAAAGAAATTCCCTTTTTTGACCTAGTAATCTTAATACCAAGTATTACACTCGCCTCGCCTAGATCTTTCTTATCAAAATTGACACTTAATAAGGATTTGACTGAGTTTATGGCATGAATATTTGACCCAAAAATGAGTAGGTCATCTACATAAAGGCATATAATAGTGCAAATGTCATTCTCAGATTTGTAATAAATGCATTTGTCACTTTCATTAACTTTAAAACCATTTGAAATGATTAAGTTATCAAATTTTTCATGCCATTGTTTAGGTGCTTGTTTTAAACCATATAATGATTTATCTAATTTACATACTTTATGTTCTTGACCATGTACTACAAATCCTTCAGGCTGGTCCATATAAATTTCTTCGTCTAATTCACCGTTCAAAAAAGCAGTTTTAACATCCATTTGGTGTATAAGTAAATTATGAATGGAAGCAAGTGAGATTAAAACCCGAATGGATGTTATTCTAGTTACAGGTGAAAAAGTGTCAAAGAAATCTATATTTTCTTTTTGTTTAAAACCTTTAGCTACTAGTCGTGCTTTATATTTATCTATAGTGCCATCAGGTTTTAATTTCTTTTTAAGTACTCATTTACAGCCTATAGATTTACAACCATGGGGTAAATCTACCAAGTGCCAAGTCTTGTTGGATTCTAAAGAATCCATCTCATCATTTATAGCCTCTTGCCAAAAATCGGCATCTAAAGAAGATAAGGCCTCTTGGAGGTTTATGGGATCCTCCTCAATAGTAAAAGCACAAAAATCTGAACCGAAGTCTTTTATGGTTCTTTCTCTTTTACTTCTTCTAGGTTCAGCTTCAGAATTTTCATTAAGTTCTGTTCTAATTGGAATATTTGAAGTGCCCCCACTATTCCTTAATTTAAAAGGAAATTTAGTTTCATAAAAATCGGCATCATTTGATTCGATTATATTATGTGCATTAAGGTCATAAAATCTATATGCTTTGCTATTAATAGCATAGCCTATAAATGCACATTCATATGCTCTACTTGCCAATTTTATTCTCTTAGGGTCTGGAATGCGAACATAAGCTAAACAACCCCAAGTTCTAAAGTATGAGTCATTGGGTTTATGATTCTTTAAAATTTCATAAGGAGAAATTTTATTCTTAGATTTGGGGATTCTATTCAGAACATAGCATACAGTCAATAAAATACCCTCCCCCCCACCAATGTTTTGCTGCCCCAGAATTTAATAATATGGCAACTACTAGTTCGGTAAAGGTCCTATTTTTCCTTTCTGCTTTACCGTTCATTTTAGGAGAATAGGGTGCAGTTCTCTCATGTACTATACCATATTGTTTATAGAAGTCCAGAATTGAATTAGATTCGTATTCTGTTCCTCTATCACTATGAAGTCTCTTAATTTTTCTATTTGCTTGATTCTCAATCTCAGTTTTGAATGTTTTAAACATATCAAAAGCATCACTTTTATTTTTCATAAGGTATACATATGTGAAATCAGAGCAGTCATCAATAAAAGTGATAAAATAACGATGTCCCTGCCTAGTCAAAGTGTCATCTAGTTCACATATGTCAGAATGAATCTAGTCTAAGGGTTCAGAAACTCTATCAACAGATTTGTGAGGTTTCTTTGTGATTTTAGCTTGTGTACAGAATTCACATTTATCAAGTTCAGATTCTGTCATTTTAGGTATCATATCTAGGGTGCTCATGTTACGGATTATTCGATTATTAACATGATATAATCTAGAATGCCAAATATTAAAATCACACAACATGTAAGCAGAAGTAGTCATTTTATTAGATTCAACATTCAGTTTAAACATACCCTCACAAGCATAACCCTTTCCCACAAAAGTTCCCTTATAAGTTAGGGTGTACAAATCAGCCCCAATTACTTGAGTGAAACCAACCTTATTAAGGAGGAAGCCAGAGACCAGATTCTTCCTTATTTCTGGAGTGTGCATAACATATTTCAGAATTACAGTTTTTCCATAGGTGAACTTGAGTTCCACATTGCCAATCCCCGCAACTCTAGTGGTGTGAGAATCTCCCAACAACACTTTCTGATTTTCAGCAGCCGTGTATGTCGAGAACATGCCACGATCATAGTAGACATGGCGAGAAGCACCAGTGTCTACCCACCAACCCTCTGATCCACCAACAAGGTGAATCTCAGTAATCATAGCCGTAAGAGGCTCCTCAGTCAGGTTAGCCTGCAGTGCAGAGCTTGGCCTGTTCCGACACTTACGTGCCATATGACCTGGTTTTCCACAGTTGTAACATAGAAACAACTGTCCAGAGTCATTCTTTTGGGCTGGTTTCTGCTGTCCTTTAGGGTTTCCTTGCGGATTCCCACTCTGTTTGTTGCGCCTATTCTAATTCTTAAAACATTTCTGATTTGGTTTCAGAACAGCGGGAGTGGTCTTCTTAGTACTGTTGTTATTCACAATCAGCACCTCTTCTTTCTGGTCCTGCTTGCGTGCCTCCTCCTCAATACAGAGGCGTGTAATCAAGCTCTCTAAGGAAAATTCCTTAGTCTTATGTCGCAAGACATTCTTAAAATCTTTCCAGCTTGGGGGTAATTTGTCAATGATAACAACAATTTGAAATTGTTCGTCCAAGACCATACCTTCGGAGATGATCTCATAAGCTATTTTCTGTAGCTCATGAGACTGCATCTCTACAGATCTATCATCAGTCATCTGGTACTTTAGGTAACGGCTCACAGCATATTTCTTTGCCCCTGCCTCCTCTGTATCATACTTCTTCTTCAGTGCTTCCCAGATCTCCTTTGCTGTCTTTTCATCTGAGTTACAGTAATCATACTGTAACACCCCACCTCCGCCAGTACCACTCTTGCAAGGGCACTGACTTTGGAGGGGCGTTTGAATCAGGTAAACATGCATAATGATATATCAAGGCAGAACAAGAAAACATGTATATATGTAAACAGAGTAAATAACATAGATAAAACAGCGGAAGATTTCAAACCATTTCAAAACAAGTCTGGTACAACATAATGTCAACTTTCCAAATACACAAGTCTAGATAAAAACAACATTACTGAAAAACTGAAATACATAAGTACTATCCCCAAAATAAGTGATAACCATAGCTAGCTTCATGTCAAGACCGTACATGAGCTAGAATCCCACAAGCAAGCGATCAGAAATCCAAGCTAAGCTCCAATATTCCCTCCCTGAGAACCTGGGGGGGGGGGGGGAACAGAAGAAAAGAGGCGAAAGAAAACAGGTCAGTCAAAAAGACTGAGTAAGCCCTACTACAATCAATGTAAACTGATAAAGTTAACTGGCATGAGAAGCAAGGATGATCATAAGGATAACAACATACTAGCATGATGATTAACTAACAAGGTAGATAAAGGTGTCATCGCATAATCAGGTTTAAGGTTTTGCACCACAGGTGTACTAGCAAACTAACATGACTTGAATAAGCAAGTATTGATCCCTTGGCCCAAGCTTTGGCCCAATAACATGAAGTGACCCTAATACGCGGTCCAGCCAAACGGTCTAGTCGATCGGCTCCCTATAAGCCTAACTCGTCACGTTTTGGTGTCAATGCGGCCCAAACATAATTGTAGTCAGACTGTGCCGGGTCCACCCTTCGGGTGTATCAAGCCCTAGGGTGCAAACCCCTGGACACCATAAACATAAGTGCACAGTCTCGATCTACTGGTACCCGTGCATGTTTTCTCCGGCTACGGACAATGTGCACGACCATAGTCCGTCCGGAACTACACCGGGGTACCACTCTGCCGTCGCTTTTGGTCACTTACCTCAAGTCCAGTAATCGTGCTCCCTCCCTAGCCTAGTCCCTAGGGTCTTAATGATACAAACTTGGGATTACTGCTGGAGTGGACCCCCATTGCTAGAATTTTCTAGTGGGTTAAGTACGGTTTAACCCTCTTGCTAATCATGGATTAACTTGGTTAAGTGTAACGATGAGTTCACGACTTAACCCTGATTAATCTACCAAGCCCAAATTGGTTAAGTACTAAGTGGACCATGACTTAACCCTAATCATGAGGCATTAATTAATTAATGTGCCTTAACCTCTCACATTAGACTTTGTTGCGGTTACTAGTTAAGCCGGGCGGGTCCGGGTAGCTTTACACCACAACTTGGTCTAACCTCGGGTTCAAGGTACAACATGGCCAACTTCTCACATTGGGTCCTATTGTTTGTAGCAACTAGTTAAGCCGGTCGGTTCCGGGTAGGTTTACGCTACAAGCTCAACCCAACCTCGAGTTGGTCACACTTATCTTTTCTAAGTGTCATGTCCATCATGTTTCCAAAACATATTACAAATTTTCAAGCAATTTGGTAGACCTAACTTAATAGGTAAATTCCCAATGGGTAGACCTAACTTAATAGGTAAATTCCCAATCTTATGTTTTATGTCTTTTAAGTTTACCCAACCCCAAACGCAATCCCATCGCTTACATATCGCAATAGCGCATAAAGGATAGAAAGAGGGAACTTGGCATAATCATGACATAAAGGTGTTGAAGCCACAAGTTTAACATGGTGGCATATGAAATGTACATATGTTCATATACTTGCATATTACATTTTTAGGCCTCAAAAGCATGCACAAAACCAAACTTAGCATATTGGTGATACATGGTGATAAATGACATGTAGAAATGGCCATAAGTTCGCATTTAGCCTCACATGCAAGTTATCATGAGAGATATGATAACTTACATGTTGCCAAAATGCAACCTTTAGCATAAAGCTTGAAGCTTTATGTTCATATACTCAAGATAAGCTTGCATAACATGATAACATGAACAAAATGATCAACCCAAACTTGCATAACATAACTTGCATATCATATGACAAACTTGCATATCAAACTTGCATAACATGACATAGCAAACTTGCATACATAACATGATAGACTTGCATAACACATCATAGTAAACTTGCATATCATAATGATCAAACACAACTTGCAACATTCATTAACTTTAGAGTTTAAATATGAAAGTAGAAAAGGGCTTACAATGCTTATGAAGACACAAAAATATGACAAAGCCCTTATGCAATCAAATAAACCCAAAATGCAAGCTCCAATAGAAAAACCCTTAAGCCAAAATGATCAAAACTCTTGCTTTATGATGCAAATATAGAAACTTGACTTGAATGCAAGCTAATGATGCTCATACAAGCTTGAAAACACTTGTATGCATTGAAAATCTCTCATAGAAATGACTTAGGAATTTTATGAAGAGAGTGGAGGCCATGAGAGGATTGATTTTGCCATAGTTTAGTTACTTGAATGAATAATGATGATTTAGGGTTAGGTCAGGGTCTTATTTATAGAGATTAGGATTAGTTCTAGCCTTAGGATTAAACCCTAGTTCCAATCTCAGCCCTCAAAACCGAATCTGGCCCCCAAACTCAACACAACTCCAAAATGGTGCACCAGGCAAAACTGCCCGGCTGAGCCTAGTCGACAGCCAAGTCGACAGGGCTGTCGACTTGGGTCCAACCAAGTCGACTCCCAAGTCGACAGGGCTGTCGACTTGGGTACTCTGGCGGGAATTTTCCCGCCTGCGCCCAACAGCCCTAATTTCCAAATTCAAACTTGAATTTGAAATCTGTTTTTACTTTGAAATTTTCTGAAAACTTCGTTGGGCCTTAATCGGGTCATACGGACTCCGATTTTCGAAAACTCGGACTCTATTTCGCGTATTTTTCCGAGACGAACGCAATGGCATAGCCCGTTTCCCTTGATTCAGATTTATAAATTAAATTCTGCCTCGATTTACGTTAACAGGTTATTGAAAATACGGGTTGTTACATTCTCCCCTCCTTAAAGGATTTCGTCCCCGAAATCTTCAAGTTAGGAAGAACGTATCCTACCATCCAACATCCATCTACTCAAAACATCATCCACGGGCAATCATTGTCCTTACAAGATTCTAAATGTTGCATGAACATATGCAAAGGTGTGTGTATATGTACTTATCTAATGCAAATATCATCAATGCAAATTATGTTAGTGAAATGAATCCAAATGTATGCAATTCCTAACATAATATATAACATCTACATGTGTGCACATAACATACATCCATATGCAACATCCATGTGATAACACAAAAATTTTCATCCATGAATAAGCGTAAACACTCATGCATATGCAATATGAGGAGTGTGTGAGCCGATCTAGTGCCTAACGTGTATAATGCATCCACGAGTAACCACTTGCAAACACTTGCAACCACTTGCAACCATCAAGCATAACATGTTTCAAACACATGTTTCATCAAAAGGGTTTCTACCTAAGGTTCTCATGACAAGATTAACACGATAAACTAGATAAACATGGATAGCAAAGAGAAAGATATGTTAACAAAGAAAAGAGATTGAGAGTGTACCCTCAAAAAGGAATGGATAAAGCCCACGCATCTTCTCCTCGATTTCCCAAGTTGCGTCTTCTTCGGCTTCACCCCATTGAACCTTCACCAACTTGACCTCTCGATTCCTTAGCTTCTTGGTCTCCGTCCCCAAGATACGAATCGGAGCTCTCCTCAAGGTAGCCTCTTTCTCCACTTCCACATCTTTCAGAACACTTGGCTCAACAACCTCTGCTGATTCATGTAAACACTTCCGGAGATGCGAGACATGAAAAACATCGTGTACTCTGGCAAGCTTCTCGGGCAACTCCACTCTATAAGCCATCTGCCCGATCCTCTCTATGATAGGGAATGGTCCAACAAACCTCGGTGCTAACTTCCCAACGGCTCCAAATCGGACCACATTCCGCAAAGGAGAAACCTTCACGAAAACCATATCCCCAACATCAAACTTCAAATCAGTTCTTCGCTTATCAGCATAGGATTTCTGTCGGTCTTGGGCCGCTTTCATCCGTCTCCTAATTAACTCGACCTTCTCGGATGTATCTCTGATCATATCAGGCCCAAGTATAAGCTCATCTGTAGTCTCCCACCAACATGTAGGCGACTTGCACGGCCTCCCATATAAAGCTTCAAATGGTGCCATCCCTATGCTTGCCTGATAACTGTTATTATATGCAAACTCAACAAGAGGAAGATGGTCTTCCCAAGTACCACCAAAATCCAGAATACAAAGCCTCAACAGATCCTCGGGTACCCTATTCACCCTTTCGGTTTGACCGTCCGTCTGTGGGTGATAAGCCGTACTTAGATTCAACCTCGTGCCCATAGCTTCTTGCAAGCTATTCCAGAATTGACTTGTAAAGATTGGGTCACGGTCACTGACTATACTAGAAGGGACTCCATGTAGTCTCACAATCTCACGAAGATATACAGACGCTAGCCAAGATGCGGTCCTCTTGCTCTTTACCAGAATGAAATGAGCACTCTTCGTAAGTCTATCCACAATAACCCAAATGCTCGTATTCCCTTTCCTTGACCTTGGTAGCCCATCAATAAAATCCATGGAAATACTCTCCCACTTCCATAGTGGAACGTCTAGAGGATGCAATAGCCCACCGGGCTTCTTCGACTCGGCCTTAACTTGCTGGCAAATGATACGTCTAGAGACAAACTCTGCCATATCCTTCTTCATCCCAGGCCAAAAGAAAATGCGCTTCATATCTTTATACATCTTATCTCCGCCCGGATGTATAGTCAACTTAGAGCGCTGCGCTTCCTCAAGAACTTTTCTTACTAAATCTTCTACCATTGGAACACATAACCTTCCGTCTCTCCTCAGCCAACCCTTGTCATCAATTGAATATCGAGCGAGATGACTAGACGCCTCTCCTCGAATCAGCTTATCCATAATCTCAACTATTTGAGGGTCTTCTCTCTGCGAAGCCCCAACTTGATCAAGAAGGGTAGGTCTGAGTTCCAGAGATGCTAAAGAACCGGTCATCGACTCAATCGCCAAAGAGAAATCAAAGGTTGCCACATACTCTAAATTCTTCATCTCAACGAATAGAGGACTCAGAGTCAACCTTTTTCTACTCAATGCATCTGCTACCACATTCCCCTTGCCAGGGGTATAAGCTATCTCAAAATCGTAGGACGCCAAGAATTCCATCCATCTTTGTTGCCTCAGATTCAGATCCTTCTGAGAAAAGAGATACTTCAATGACTTGTGATCGGTATAAAGCTCAAATCTTTCTCCCAGAAGATAATGGCGCCAAGCCTTGAGTGCATATACTATTGCTGCCAACTCTAAGTCATGAGTGGGATAATTCTTCTCATGCACTTTGAGTTGTCTACCGCCAAAGCATATCACTCTTCCTTCTTGCATCAGAACAGCTCCTAACCCTGTGCCACATGCATCGGTGTATACTGTAAATAACTTCCCTCTATCGGGCAAAGCTAGAACAGGTGCTGATGTGAGAGCTCTCTTGAGCTTCTGAAAAGCAAGCTCGCATTCTATGCTCCAAGCAAAAACTAAATTCTTCTTCGTCAATTTAGTGAGAGGAGCGGAAATCTTCGCAAAGTCCTTGATGAACTTCCGGTAAAAGCCTGCAAGACCTAGAAAACTTCTCACTTCGGTTGCATTCCTTGGAGTCTTCCAATCCTGAACTGCAACTACCTTAGCGGGATCCACCGCTAAGCCTTTCTTAGATACTATATGCCCAAGGAATCTAACTTCCCTTCTCCAAAAGTGACACTTGGAGAACTTGGCCTTCAACTGATGCGCTCTAAGCGTATCCATCACCTCCACGAGATGCCTTGCGTGCTCTTCCTCATCCTTAGAGAAGATCAGAATATCATCTACGAAGACCACGACAAACTTGTTCAAGAACTCCCTGAACACCCTACTCATCAAGTCCACGAAATATGCGAGTGCATTAGTCAAGCCGAACGGCATGACAAGCCATTCGAAGAATCCATCTGGCGTTCTGAACGCAGTCTTGTCTATACTATCTTCAGCTACCCTGAGCTGATGGAATCCAATAGCAAGATCAAGCTGAGAGAAAACAGAAGCACCGACAAGCTGGTCAAATAGATCATCAATCCTCGGAACGGGTGTCTGTTCTTCTTAGTCGGCTTATTCAACTCTCGATAATCAACACAAAGTCGGAGAGAACCATCTGCCTTGGTAGCAAATACCACAGGCGCTCCCCATTCAGATATACTTCGTCTAATGAAGTTCTTCTCAAGCAACTCCTTCACTTGCTTACTTAGCTCTCGCCTTTCACGCGGAGCCATGTGCCGAACGGGCAAAGAAACCGGCTTTGCATTATCCACCAGATAAATGCGGAAATCAATCTCTCGCTTAGGGGGAAACCCCCTAACTTCATCGAAAACATCCGGATACTCTCGAACTACTCTCACAGACTGAAGAGTTTCCATTGACGAGTCAAGTGATTCAAGATAGCACAACATGACAGGACCTCTCGGATTACAAGAAATTTCTAGGGTGTTTCCGAGGCGAGTCGCGAGCCTCACAACCCTATGCTCACAATCAAGGATGGCTCCATATCTAGACAACCAATCCATGCCCAATATCAATCTGTATCCCCTAAAACCAAGAACATAAGCACTACACAAGAACTCTACACTCAGTATAGAGATCCTCAAATCCCCACATATCATAGACAGGTGGGCGGAACCCCCAATAGGATTTGAGACACAGACAGGATCATCTACCAAGCTAGTACTAAGGTGCAAACTATCAACTAAATCAGATGAGATAAAGCTATGCGATGCACCAGAATCAAACAAGGTACCAACTGGAAAATTAGAAATATATACAAGGCTCTCAACAGAAATACTACCTCGATCGGGAACTGGAGCGGTATTGAGAGCATGAACTTGCCCTCCTGAAGGTCCAGCACGCTGAGTCTGACCCTGGCCTTGCCCTTGCTTCTTCGGGCAATCCTTACTGAAATGTCCAGCCTCACCGCAGAAAAAGCATTCACCATTCTTCCTTTTCCTCTTCTTACAATCCTTAATAAGATGCCCAACTGAACCGCAATAATGGCACTTCCCCTTGGTGTTATTGCCCTTGTTGTTGTTCCCCTTGTTGCCTTGACTCTTGTTCTTGTTCTTGTTCTGATTGCCTTGACTGCTCTGACCACTTGGATTACCCTGATTTCCTTTCCACTGGGAATCAGTCTTCTTGGCTTGAGTATCATTCATCTTGATCTCCTTCTTGACATCTCCCTGAAGTAACACCATATCAACCAAGCTCTCAAACGTGGCCCCATGGGGAATATGTGACATAGCCAATCCCTGCAACGGCTCATTCAATCCTCTAGCAAAACGAAGAGCCTTCTTCTGAGGAGTATTCACCATATCCAAGCCAAAACGAGCTAACTGATTGAACTTGTTCACATATTCTTTGACAGACATATCTCCTTGTTTCAAAGTTATGAACCTCTCCATTTGCAGATTCTCCTCAGCAGAAGATAGAAACTTAAGCATGAACCTTGCCCTGAAATCGGCCCAAGTCTCAACAGGCCTAGTACCATTGGTGACTTCCCACCAATAAGCGGCTTCATCCTTCATAAGCCAAACTGCCAACAAGATCTTCCTCTGATCGTCTAACCCAAAGATAGCAAATAAATCCTCGGTCTCTTTCAACCAATTTCTGGCCTCTACATAAGTCTCAGTGCCTTGAAAGTTCTTGCCACCCATTGCTTTGAAATCTTTGCAAGTCTTTGCGAAGTCAGCTTGAGGATGCTGAGGGGGAGGAGGAAGAGGAACCTCAGCGACAGGAGGAGGAGGAACATTAACTACCAGAGGAGGAGGAACATCTACGGGGCCGGCTTCGGTCGCCCTAGCCTCCAAAAGTCTCCTATACCAAACAGGTACGTGTACTCCCTCCGGAATAGCAAAGTTATCGACCATACTGAAAACGAAGAAAAAGACAGATTCAGAATAGAGAAAAACGAAGGAATTTTGCTAATGGCTTTTTGGGGAATAGCCTTTAAAATAAACTAGACTTTTCTTTGGAAAATTCTTTATACTTGGTTTTGAAAATAGTTTTCCAAAAGTTTTTCTAAAAACCTTTTTGTTCCTTCTCGTAAACCATATGCTCTGATACCAAATGTAACACCCCACCTCTGCCAGTACCACTCTTGCAAGGGCACTGACTTTGGAGGGGCGTTTGAATCAGGTAAACATGCATAATGATATATCAAGGCAGAACAAGAACACATGTATATATGTAAACAGAGTAAATAACATAGATAAAACAGCAGAAGATTTCAAACCATTTCAAAACAAGTTTGGTACAACATAATGTCAACTTTCCAAATACACAAGTCTAGATAAAAACAACATTACTGAAAAACTGAAATACATAAGTACTATCCCCAAAATAAGTGATAACCATAGCTAGCTTCATGTCAAGACCGTACATGAGCTAGAATCCCACAAGCAAGCGATCAGAAATCCAAGCTAAGCTCCAATATTCCCTCCCTGAGAACCTGGGGGGGGGGGAACGGAAGAAAAGAGGCGAAAGAAAACAGGTCAGTCAAAAAGACTGAGTAAGCCCTACTACAATCAATGTAAACTGATAAAGTTAACTGGCATGAGAAGCAGGGATGATCATAAGGATAACAACATACTAGCATGATGATTAACTAACAAGGTAGATAAAGGTGTCATCGCATAATCAGGTTTAAGGTTTTGCACCACAGGTGTACTAGCAAACTAACATGACTTGAATAAACAAGTATTGATACCTTGGCCCAAGCTTTGGCCCAATAACATGAAGTGACCCTAATACGCGGTCCAACCAAACGGTCTAGTCGATCGGCTCCCTATAAGCCTAACTCGTCACGTGTTGGTGTCAATGCGGCCCAAACATAATTGTAGTCAGACTGTGCCGGGTCCACCCTTCGGGTGTATCAAGCCCTAGGGTGCAAACCCCAGGACACCATAAACATAAGTGCACAGTCTCGATCTACTGGTACCCGTGCATGTTTTCTCCGGCTACGGACTATGTGCACGACCATAGTCCGTCCGGAACTACACCGGCGTACCACTCTGCCGTCGCTTTTGGTCACTTACCTCAAGTCCAGTAATCGTGCTCCCTCCCTAGCCTAGTCCCTAGGGTCTTAATGATACAAACTTGGGATTACTGCTGGAGTGGACCCCCATTGCTAGGATTTTCTAGTGGGTTAAGTACGGTTTAACCTTCTTGCTAATCATGGATTAACTTGGTTAAGTGTAACGATGAGTTCACGACTTAACCCTGATTAATCTACCAAGCCCAAATTGGTTAAGTACTAAGTGGACCATGACTTAACCCTAATCATGAGGCATTAATTAATTAATGTGCCTTAACCTCTCACATTAGACTTTGTTGCGGTTACTAGTTAAGCCGGGCGGGTCCGGGTAGCTTTACACCACAACTTGGTCTAACCTCGGGTTCAAGGTACAACATGGCCAACTTCTCACATTGGGTCCTATTGTTTGTAGCAACTAGTTAAGCCGGTCGGTTCCAGGTAGGTTTACGCTACAAGCTCAACCCAACCTCGAGTTGGTCACACTTATCCTTTCTAAGTGTCATGTCCATCATGTTTCCAAAACATATTACAAATTTTCAAGCAATTGGGTAGACCTAACTTAATAGGTAAATTCCCAATGGGTAGACCTAACTTAATAGGTAAATTCCCAATCTTATGTTTTTATGTCTTTTAAGTTTACCCAACCCCAAACGCAATCCCATCGCTTACATATCGCAATAGCGCATAAAGGATAGAAAGAGGGAACTTGGCATAATCATGACATAAAGGTGTTGAAGCCACAAGTTTAACATGGTGGCATATGAAATGTACATATGTTCATATACTTGCATATTACATTTTTAGGCCTCAAAAGCATGCACAAAACCAAACTTAGCATATTGGTGATACATGGTGATAAATGACATGTAGAAATGGCCATAAGTTCGCATTTAGCCTCACATGCAAGTTATCATGAGAGATATGATAACTTACATGTTGCCAAAATGCAACCTTTAGCATAAAGCTTGAAGCTTTATGTTCATATACTCAAGATAAGCTTGCATAACATGATAACATGAACAAAATGATTAACCCAAACTTGCATAACATAACTTGCATATCATATGACAAACTTGCATATCAAACTTGCATAACATGACATAGCAAACTTGCATACATAACATGATAGACTTGCATAACACATCATAGTAAACTTGCATATCATAATGATCAAACACAACTTGCAACATTCATTAACTTTAGAGTTTAAATATGAAAGTAGAAAAGGGTTTACAATGCTTATGAAGACACAAAAATATGACAAAGACCTTATGCAATCAAATAAACCCAAAATGCAAGCTCCAATAGAAAAACCCTTAAGCCAAAATGATCAAAACTCTTGCTTTATGATGCAAATATAGAAACTTGACTTGAATGCAAGCTAATGATGCTCATACAAGCTTGAAAACATTTGTATGCATTGAAAATCTCTCATAGAAATGACTTAGGAATTTTATGAAGAGAGTGGAGGCCATGAGAGGATTGATTTTGCCATAGTTTAGTTACTTGAATGAATAATGATGATTTAGGGTTAGGTTAGGGTCTTATTTATAGAGATTAGGATTAGTTCTAACCTTAGGATTAAACCCTAGTTCCAATCTCAGCCCTCAAAAACGAATATGGCCCCCAAACTGAACACAACTCCAAAATGGTGCACCAGGCAAAACTGCCCGGCTGAGCCTAGTCGACAGGGCTGTCGACTTGGGTCCAACCAAGTCGACTCCCAAGTCGACAGGGCTGTCGACTTGGGTACTCTGGCGGGAATTTTCCCGCCTGCGCCCAACTGCCCTAATTTCCAAATTCAAACTTGAATTTGAAATCTGTTTTTACTTTGAAATTTTCTGAAAACTTCGTTGGGCCTTAATCGGGTCATACGGACTCCGATTTTCGAAAACTCGGACTCTATTTCGCGTATTTTTCCGAGACGAACGCAATGGCATAGCCCGTTTCCCTTAATTCAGATTTATAAATTAAATTCTGCCTCGATTTACGTTATAACAGGTTATTGAAAGTACGGGTTGTTACACATACAGATCATCGCTTAGTTCGTTCAGAATAAAGTTCTTGCATAAGTAATCCTGTTCATTCCAGGTTTGCAGTTTCTTTGACTGTTCAGTCCATGATGCCATTTTCGCTGCATCAGCCTCGTCAGGTTTATCTGGAAGCTGCGGTTTGTCAGTAGTCAACGCAGCCACAACCTTTCTGATGGTGAGGAAGAACTCCATCTTCTGACGCCATCGTTTGAAATGAAAGCCTTCAAATCTGAATGGAGCAGCAGTCACGAGAGGGTTCTGGAAAGCAGAGGGTGGAGCAGAATCGTCTAGGGTTGAGTTGGAAGCCATTGTTTCAGTTCGTCTTCAAATTGTTGGGAAACAATGGCTGAGTCGCGGACTAGGTCGCTGTCTTGAAGACGATTCGGCGATCTAGTCGGAGGTGCAAACCAGTTCGGTCCTTCGCCACCGCCTCTAGGATAAAACAGTCTCTAAAACAATAACCGATTTGCTTGCACAACAAATCAGTGCAGATTTGCACTTTCTGAATCAAAATACTGCTCGAGAATTTCCAAGAGAAAAATTTTAATGGCGGCTGAGAGAAAAGGAGAAATTGTGATTCGGTAGGTATTCTCGTCTGAAGCTAATGACAATATATAGGACGAGAATTAGGATTAGGGTTGCTGATTAATGGACCGCTAAAATTGAGGGATAAGAGTTTTTACGGTTGCAGAAATCTTTTCCATAAATAAAAAAACGGTTCGAAAAAGACTAAGTTTTATGGTCCAAAAAATATAAGTGTCTACACCACAAGGCCCAAGCCTGAGCCGGAGCCCGAACCGGACCGGGCCGGGCCGGGTCGGGTCGAGTCGGTTCGGTCGGTCGCGCCCGCGTGTGTGGTGGTCATGATGCATGGTCTCCTTCCTCACAACAAAGCATGTATTGGGAGCCCAAGGCCCCAACATGATTTCTTAGAAACAAGTATAAATGTTTGTCTCTTCTATATAATCCCATGATGTGGGACTATTCACCCATATGAGCCATTCATACACTTATTCCATTATTTTTAATAATTCACTATTGTTAATAAAACATTTCCAACAGACAAACATGACTGAACTCCAGTCGCTTAAATTTCAATTTATTTGTTGTGTGCCTAATCCAATAGTGCATTCAATTATCGCAGAATTTGAGTAGTGCGTTCAATTATCAAACAGTGCGTTCAATTATCACCGTATTTATTGTGCGCCTAATCTATTTCGATAGTGCGTTCAATTATCACAGTATTTGAATCAAGCGAACTAATTAACAGTAATTTCAGATGGAAGGAACATAAATGAAATAGACAGTACTCATGACATTTTCAATTCGTGCATAAATAGATGTTCTAACATTACTTTAAACGGAAACAAAAAATGAACATAATAATATCTTGCATGCAGCACATACAAAATTTATATCATACAACCAAGGTGGCGATAGAGCTGAATAAATATATTAAAGTTGAGAATTCTTCTCAAGAGACCACCAAAAATTCCAGGTCTGCATCAGAAAAATAATTGTCAGTACCCAACCCTCATTAGCTTCATCTTGAACACAATAACCTCTTGCGCTCTCAGAAATAAACTATAATAATGAATTTGCAAAAGGGCCATACAAATATATGTGCTTTATTTAATTAGTGTTACATGTTTCCATCACCTTAGTGACCATTACATTACATTACATTCTTTCACTCCTATATGCAATTCTGCACAAATAGCTTTAGGAAAGTCCAAAATCTACACATTAAAATAGGTATTAGAATACCTACTTTATAATTTTTGATCTAAATATTCACCAACATATAGTCTATCTGCAAATATTTTAAAATTCTAACCATCTCACTGCTTATGCTACATTTTTATCATTGAAACCATGGCAAGTACTGTGCTTAATACATCTTCCCCCACTAACATGGTATGAAATAGGCAATATTGGAATCTTTCTTCCATATGAACAATTAAAAAAAAAACATGACAACACATTTTGTATCATAGGAACCAGTTGCTTCAATAGATCAAAATTTCAATCCCCTCAAGATGAATAGGCAAAGTTTAGAGTATATTCATGGGATGATTCTTCTTCTACACACAGTAACTTTTTGAGAGTAATATCTTCACTATAAAAAGATTAATCATCTTAAACTCTAACTAATACTGATGAAAAACATTTTGGAGCCATACAAAAATGTTGAAATGAAAACTTATATGTTAGATGAAGCAATTTCAATCTAGTTTAATAGCTTTAAAAGTTTGATTATAATTTGAAGATATGGCGTAGGGTTCTCTAGAATACTTGAATAATACCTCAATCTCTCTCTTCAAGTATTTGGGTCCGCAAAATCTATTGCAACTTTTGTTATGGTTATAATGATAAGCCACCCATTAAGATCTTCAAAAAGTCATAATTACGCATTTGGAAAATGGAATGGTGCAGTTGTCCTTTTATATGCCTAAATGAAGACAGAAATAATAAACAGCTTGGTTATTTTATTTTTCTTTCGTTAAAAAGGAACTAAGAAAAAAAATGTAAACAATTCTACTTCTCTAATTTTGTAGAGCATATCTCTATCATCTTGGAGCAATTTTGGAGGTTTCGTTTATAAAATTATGTGTCTACATACTGGGAGTTTCGCGTTCAACCTAAAAGATAAGTTAGTGCAAACGGGACAAATGATCAATATGAAAAGTAGATGACAAACGAAAACTGATATTTAGGACTCAATAAACAATCTACCTACTACTGTACAAAAGTACCCTTATATATATGTATATATATATTTATCAAGTTGACATCGAATATAAATATCATATGCTATGTATGATATTGGCAACAGTAGCAAAACTACGAATCTGACTAATATGAAATCCTGACTAAAATTGAATTAGTAACAGCTAGTGATCTTTACTAATTAATAAGTACTATCACATTCCATAAAGTCAGATCAATAAGACTGGATTTTCTAAAATACATTTCTTTCGGATTTAGTTGGCATGTGCAAAGTCTCTTCAAAAAACTAAGATGATAAAATTGCTAAAAAATTAAATTTCAAATGGTTTTAATCCAACCTATGTTCAAAATTATCATGGTTTTAGACATCAAACTAAATATGTTTTTTTTTTTTTTTTTGAAAAAGTATGCATGATAAATATATGAAGTTAATCCTATACTCTTTGAACTTGCAAACGTGTAACATTCCAACCCTCATACATGACATAATATTGTAACCCACTTAACTAACCTCCAATTTATATTAATCAAGACCCACACATGCTTGTGATATTGTATAATTTTCTTATTTGCCTACTACATTCTAATTATCACTTTGTTATGTGAAAAGTCCACCAATCAACTTAGATTGTTTTACTGAAATAGTGATAGAAAAACCTATATTGAATGCTAATGAAGTATCATATGTTTCATCAAAGATTGAAAAAAAATACGTGCATGCTCAATGTTATAATGTTAGGTTTTTTGGCATTATTAGCTTAGACATATCTCAAATAGAGGAAGAAAGCACAGACTGCTTGTTTATCGACAGTATGTTATAAATGGCTAGCTCTTGCTAAGTTTAGTGGAAAAAAAATAGGATATACAATCATTATGGCAAACAGTCGTTCATGGATAGAATTATCATGCTTAGTGGAATTAAATTTAGGAAGTAATCAGCTAGCTAGCATAACACAATTATGACCAACTTACAACATAATCCATGATATATTTTCCTTATTTATGCTTTCAATACGTAGTTCATATGTATATTAATGTGTCATGAATATGAGTCTTATGAAATGACATAACATGTAATAGACACCATGTAATAGCAATAATAAATAAAATTGTTGAATTTATACACAATTACAAACATTGCTAACATGTAGTAGGCATTTAAGTGACCAAATAACCTTTTGTTAAGGTATGGTTTTAAATTCAAGCTTTAAAGAAACAACCATGCTATAAAGTCCTTTTTTTGACCACCCAACTGTTTATGAGCTACCTTTATGAATCCATCATTAAAGACATCAGAACGATTTTTGGATACTGATTTATATGCTAGGATTCATAAACCATAGAAAAATAATTCCCATAAGAAAATATAAGTATAATTACAATATATTAGCATTGAATGATTCATCTTTGAATCATTTTTATATTATTTTGTAAGTACCATAACCCATATACTCATATTGTAACCAATGTACTTAAATCGCAACCAATATATTTAAATCGTTAACTAGAAAAACGATTACGAATTGTGAGAAACAGTAATAAGTTAACATATAATGTTATCATTGTATGCTTAAAAGGAGAAAATATCAAACGAACAGTATCAAATGCAATTATAACGATTGTTTTCAATTACATAGAACATTTTAGACAACCTTTTCAGTATCGCTACCCTGATAACCTTTTAGATATATGATTGCATATGAAGCACCGTTTAACTACTTGACAAAAACTATTAAACGGAATAAACCACTTACAATTTCAAGTTAAGTTCAAATGGAAAGAATTTGGTAATAGCTCCAGTTGACTTCCTTTCACACTCCTTTAAGAGACAAATTTTAAGTGCAAGCTTAACGGGCCACTTCATCCTTGATTGTCATAAGGTAATTTTTATTTTAATCCATCATATTAGTAAGTTAATCTACTCAATTTAATAGGATGTTTGACTTTTACTAAAATTTAAATTTTAATCAGTACATCCACAAAAAAAAAAAAAAAAACCATACGTATTCCCCTCTACTTAATCTTCAATCTTCTGCGTTTTCTTCTTTTGTATGTTTTCTTCTTCTTCTATGCATTTTCTTCTTCCTTGCTTTTTCCGTTGTCTTCTCCGTTCTAGAATCCTACCATCTAAATCCAAACTTAAGCAATAAGCGGAGTAATTCAACATAATAATAAGTAGTTTGTTTAATATATTTTTTTGAAGTTGATTAATTATATAAAAAAATGTACTTTTTTTTTAATTTCACCATTATCAAATATAATTATAGTTAGTTATTTTCTGAATCTTGAAAAATTGATAGAAATATGTCTGAAAAGAGAAGCCGTTTACATCTTGATGAGGGAGACGGTAGTTACAGTACTAAGGAAATTGCAGGAAATCAAGGGTTTTATTCAAGACTGATAAATTTATATAAGAAACATGTTGCATACAGTAGATTTATAATGTGTATTTTTTTCACATAATTATCTGCTATGAGATCTAGATTTTAGGCTACTTTGGTTATTATTATTAATCTGATATGAGAATTGTGAAATAACGCAGAATTGTGAAACAAGAAGCACAAAATCGATTGTTAGATATATAATAGGGTGAAATCTGTAAGTTAATCCACTCGTGGATTAACTTACAAAATAGTTGTGGATTAACTTATTAAAGTAAAATGGTGGATTAACTTATTAAAACCGTGGATTAGAATAAAAATTACCTTGTCATAATGATGTAATTTCAACGTAGACATTATTATAAAATCATAAGTAATGGCAAACTGAAACTAATTGAGCAATAGGTTTAGTAAGGAAAATATTCAATACACAATAAACAATAAAAATACATTGATATTTAATGTGTTGTTTTCTGGAAGTTAAAAAATATATAATCAGGTATAGTTATTAAGGATCATTAATATACTGCACAAAAACTACCAACTGCATCATCAATGGTCAAATTATTACACTAAGTAATAAACTAGTGTTAACTGCATATTTTACGTATCTTCATTCAAAATATTGACTGAAGAAATTTGTTGTATGCAAAAGTATACTGCTTTTTCCTGGGAATAACCTCGATATCCTTAAACTTAGACATTCATTCTTATTTCGTTGGAATAAAATTGGTTGGAAAGTGCGAGCTCATATTTTAAATTATTCGGTAATAAAAATGAAACAAGGCAAAAAGAACTGCAAAACTAATTACAAAGCTAATATATAACAAAATGACTAAGAACGTTGGATTACTCCAAACTGCATCCGTTTCAAAATAACAAACTTAAGACATCTGCATACAAAGAGTTTCTCCATAAAGAGAATATGCTTAAAAGAATAACAAAAATTTTAAAAGGTCAAGATAAATGAATTATATCTTAAAATGAAGTAAGAGAAAAATATAAAATAAGATGATTTTCGTCGCCATTAAATCCAATTGAAATTTAACATAAATACCATATAAATGGAAATATAACAATGTAGTCATATTACACACTTGTTATCAAATTGCAAGCAAATAGTTTTGCAAAGATTCAAAAAAGGAATCGAAAAGAAAAAATGAAACAGTAAACTGAAAAAACAATAATGATAATAAATGTTTGAAAATAGCGAATTCAATTTGGGATAGAATAAACCAATTGAAGTGGCCATTGGATGATGAGCACCCCACACATGATTATTAAGACATATAAAGTTCATGGCAATAGAATACATAATTATCACTTTAGTAATTTGTGAATCTCTAATTATTTCATGCAACTCTGTTATAGTGTCATTACAAATTGATCAATTGATCATCCCAGTGACAACTAATTAATATAAAAAGAGAACTAACTAATGAGAGAGAATATTCCATGTATGTTATCAATAAAATATTGCTTTTTAAATTGGTAGATGCATATAAAATTTCAAAATAACCAATGGAAAAAATGAATAATTCCAAATGGACAAAATAATTAACATATAATCAGGTAATATGCAGATAGGACTAAATTCAGTAATTTCAGCATAATTTGAATGGGATGCATATTATTAGTAAACCTCGATGAAGTAATATGTGGTTGTAGAAGAATAAACATGCTTGGAACCTATAATTACTACACAACCTCTTAAATATTCATAAATTAGTAATCTGAAGCAAAATGCAAAATATGAAGTGGAAAATCACGTAAATGAGATAATTGAACTTTGAACAGAATATGCATGAGTAATTTTAATCATAAGAGATTTGACAGCAAATAGACAACATACAATCATCAAATCAGTAAGTTTAATCATAAAGAATTTAATCTCTATATTATCATGCAGTTAAGAAGGAAATAATATGTTGTGGAATACAAGTCAAAAAATTTTATTTCTATAATATATGAACCCAAAAAAGATAATGAAAAGCTAGATTAATATTTAGAAATTAGTAGCAGAAGTATATAAATTATACTCTGCTATTATACTAATTGTGAAAAAAATTGTAATTTGAATATACTTTATCATCAATTGATGTGAATGGTTAAACAGTTACACTCGTATTTGGCTGTAGACGAAGTTAAAAAACAAAAGTATAAGGGTTCCTTTTAAGAAAGGGAAAAATCTCCATGCCTAACCTAAATAAAAACGAAATTAGATGGTAAGATTTTGTTGTGGGATTTCACTATTATATCTAATAAAAAAACAGTTAACCAGTCAGCGTTTAGTCCTTAGTATATCCTCAATAATATATAATTTCTTATCGTTATGTTACAACATATGGTTTCTTTATAAAACCAACAATTTTACAAATTGGGGAATGTCATTGATTCATCAATGAGTAAGCTAAGTGCGGTGAAGTATGCTGATAGTACATACGTAGATGAGGCACAACTGTGCAAATGGATCTGATTATCAACTGTACTATATATACAGAAAGCAATGCTGAAATTAGAAGGGCGCAGTATGCATATAGAATAAGATGATATGAATTTGAATCCAAATAGAGCATAATTTTATTTCCTTAAATCCTAGTACTGATAAATGAACATAATGGTATATTTAGACTGCAGTTTATCACTACTCCGTGACCTCTGGTTGTTCCACTCATTCAAGATTATGAACGATTCAGTAATGGCAGGAAATGACAAAATAGCGGTATACAAGGCTTCCATAGGTAAATTGATCTAGTAAAATATGATGAGTCATGATGTCAACTCTAACATAGGTATTAAGCATGCAAAAGGCGGTTTCTCTCTGCTGTTAGATAATATATAAATGACAGCATACGCAATATATCTCCCTAATTAGATTCAAAATACCATAGACCATATCATTCATGTTTTATCTGAAAATATATTGGGTCTCAGTATAGCTATGTTAAAATTTGACGGCTAGACGTTTAGTCACGAAGTTCATAGAAAAACAAATTAGAAAAGTTCTAAACGTGGTTGATATAACTAACTTATCAAGTAGCAAATAGCTTGAATATCAAAGCATATACCGTATGTTCCGATATGAAGGATAAAGGAAATAATACCATCAAAGTATAGTGGGATATTAATGAGATTACGGACACCAACTTTCTCAACAGTTCCTTAGGTGCAAGATGGGGTGTATGCAGCTACCTCAACAATAAGAGCAGTAGTGTTGTGTAACTAACTGCGCGCCAGACCTGAAACATTTAACTATTAAGAATGAGCTGTACACATACACACATACCTATGTGTATATAGACAAACGTGCATGTGCACATATAAGTGTGTGCCCTTGTCTATGATTATATATTTTTGATCTATTTTATGTCATGATATTTGGAATGCAATCTATTGCATATTTTAACCTATCAACTGGTTATCCAAAACCAAAAAAAAAACATATATCGCAAACAGTAAAAATAAAACTAAGCCATGAAGTACTTGGAAACACATGGTCACACTAATTTCAATATTAAAATGATTTTTATTATTATATTTCTTCTATACATAATAAGATTTTTTAAATAAAAATAAAAAATCAACAATGCATCTATTGGTTGTACGTTATAGCCTAATTCAACGAAGGAAGTAGGACAATCATTTTTATTCCCAATTTCTAGCTAAAATTGGCAGTTAATTTTACTAAAATGCTCATAAATAAATCACTAACATAATGGAAACCAAGTATCTTGCATTAAATATCAATTTATTATTATATGACATAATAAATTTTAATTTTGAAGGTATGTATTTTTGTAAGAAAAAAAAAATTGTCAAATAATATCAGTAGTTTAATAAATTCATTACCATCTATTTTACTGTCAAAACTTTCTTTCACATCCACTTTGAACTAAGTATTAAGTTATATTATTTTTCACAAAGAAAACCCCGTGAGCTAAATGTTAATTTTCTTTCTCATGTTCCATATGAATATATAACATGACATATTGTTACAAAGATATAATTACGTGTGTGTCAATATATATATATATATATATATATATATATATATATATATATATATATATATAGGTGAGCGTTCAATGGTACCCCAAACAGTGCAGCACCCCTAAATGCCCCCTGATTTCCACCACATATCTCGTTTTTCTCTCTCCCTCCACTCATTCTCTCACCTTCCACTCACTTATCATAATATAAATGCTTGGTTTATATAGGGGGGCAAATTGGGTGCTTACTATTTGGGGTGTCATTGAACACTCCTCATATATATATATATATATATATATATATATATATATATATATATATATATATTCATTCACATACATGTATGTGTGTTTGCAATGACCGTCCTTTTTCTACCATATTAATTTGATGAACTAAAATTGAATATTGAGGATAGAAAATCAGCCGGCAGCAAAAATTTACGAACCTTAAGAATGAAAAGAGCATTTAATTGTCAAACACCCAAGTTCATTTCAAGATAGTAAATCGCGAGGAACATAGTGCTTTTAAACTTTAAGTTGTATGCTTCAAATGAAAGATGAAAATTTTGTTAAAACATTAATTGGTAAGATATATATGATCAATAATTCAGGAGGCAGTCCTGGCACGAAAAGAAAAGTACCAAGTGAAATATGATATAAGTACTCAAATTAAACATGAGATTGTAATGCAATAGAATTTGATCATTTGGTTAACTGAGCACAATTAATACACATACTCAAAGCCAGTAGTAAAAAACTCAGTGATTTGAATTTTGTTAGGTAATTGGAAATGAATGGGAATGTGTGCATGTGACAGTATTTTTCTAAATACCTCTCTAACAAATGTGGAGACAAAATTTTGGGATCAAAATTATTTGCATGCTTTATTCCGGTTAATATCTTTTATGGCGAAAAACTTCGAAAATGGTGCTCATTACTTCGAACATCATCACAGTCGCCATGTAGCAGAATTGACGATTTGGCAAAGAAGAAAGGAATCTAGACATAATAATTATATTGACTTAAAACTAATTAACTTAAAACCATGTGAATCAAGCTCTAACCAATTAGCACATAATAATAGATAATTGTAAAAATCATGTGACTAAAAAAATAAAGATCGTTCTTGTCTTAAAATTCAAGAGATAACAGCCATAAGCTAAAACTATTCTTAAAAAATTGGTTAGGAAGATAAATCTATATACTTATCACTCACATGAGGCATTTGAGCCACAGGCTCCACATATAAAGCACAAAAATGGAACAAAATGACTAAAGTAAATACAATATCAAAATATTTCCCCTCATAAAGCAGTAATAGAAATTCAGGTAGCATGAAATCAACTTAATCATAACATTCCATAGTATGCTAAAAAGTCAGTCAATCGTGAAATTATATTTTGTTGAAATGGACTTAACGAAGCTTTTATATTAATCAAATGGCGATGAGGAGTCAGCTAATCACAAATCAAAGTTTGTTTTAGAGTACCGCGATTAAAAAATAACTAAAGTCAATACAACATCAAAATATTCCAACTCAAGTCAATACAATATCAAAATAAAGCACATAATTGATCAAAATAACTAAAGTTGATATAGTATCAAAATATTCCAACTCAAGAAGCAGTAATGGAAATTCAAGCAGCATGAAATCAACTTTACCATAGCATTTCATAGTACGCTTCATCAAGCATTTCATAGTACGCTAAAAAATTAGTAAATCATGAAATTATATTTGGTTGAAATGGAGTTAACAAAGCTTTGATATTATTCGAACGACAATGAGGAGTTAGACAATCACAAATCAAAGTTTGTTTCAGAGTACTATGTTTACAAATAATAAATAACATATTAAAAGCGAACTCATAACTAAAATAAGGTTTTTTTACTATTGTATTCATTTGTTAAGACCAAATCATGGTGTAAAGGTGTCTAAATATGAATTAGGATGATTAATTTGCATTACGTGAAATCCTAGTTTAAAGGTGTGCATAGCACTGGTTCTAATTTATAATCTTATTTGCTGACATTTAGTTTGAATAGGGTCACAACGGTGGCTAATGAAGTTGTAGCTATTTCATTATACCATTTATGTTGTAAAAAACTGGACAACACTTCAGACAGCAGGATCAATGTAATAGAACCTTGACACACCTTTGTGCCTTGGATTAAACTGACAGCAACGGCTATTTACTAAAACTGTAAAACCGACATAACTGAAACCATGTATAATGTTTAGGTTCGATTTATTTTATGCTTTACCTTTATTTGAAATTTTTATCTTTCCTAGAATTCCTCAATTATAATGTACTGTGAAGAACCAAATTAGTTATTTACATGTTCAAATTTGAAGAAATGTAACACGATGAAAAGGAGGCTGTCATTGCCTATGAAATATTAGTTAACACCTATTGGGACTGAAATGGAAAATTATTGAGCTTTAGTAAATTTACATTCCTCTCATTCTTAATCTTGAACCAATCTTCAATTTCCACCATTTCTATTCAATGCAGTACAATCTGAAGACATGATTACCAAACAAAATTTCAGTTGATAAGAATGAATGAATCAATTGTTGAAGAAGTGTATATTGTCGGGTTTCCAAATGCATGCTTTTCCAATCATTTGCAGTGAAAGAAAACAACAATAACAATAATATCCAAATAAGTCAAAACTAAGAATCTTGATAAATTAATACACTTCTAATGCATGAGTCCATTATCAAGTCTAAGAGAAAAAACAGCTGAGGTGAACCCAGATCCAAATACCATGTGAATTTCAACCAAACTTATACACATAAAAAATTAATTATTTTGCACCAAAATGAAACATTTATCAATCTAACAAAAGCCTAATTAATTTAGACTACGCTGCCAAAAAAACTAAACCTAATGATTGTTCAATAATAGAACTTGAACGTACTAATTAATCATCGGCCTGGCACCCTTACCAAACCCCATTCCAGATTTCAAAATATGCTAATTTATCTTATATGTCAAAAGTCGAATCAAATGGTATATTACCCTAACTAAACATTTAGAAGGAAAAAAAATATTGACACGCTCAGCAGATATCAGAATCAATTACGTGGAATTTTATTAAGCAACGGGTTGTATCGAAAAGGGATAATTATAAATTTGGAAAAAGAAAAAAACATACGGAATAATGCATGTAGATGTCGTCTTTTTCGTAAAGTACTGGGTTTTGTAGTAGAGACTTTGAGCAGTAGTTCGAATCTAATCTAATTTTTCAAGGCATGGAGAGAGGTTAGCGAGGCCTAGGGTAGAGGGGATAGTTAAGGGAAGGAAGTAGGATTACAATTCAACATTAATTTTGTTAATTCAACATTAATTTTGTTTTTGATACGCTGGGAGGAGGAGGTCGAGGGAAGGAACTGATTTGGGAAAATGTAAAAATTTTGGAATCGAAAACGGTCAGGCTGCTATGATTTTGTGAAGCGAAGGTAAAGCCAATTGGAGTTGGTGTGAGGGAGGCGGAAAATGAAGAGAAAATTGGAGAAGTCAGGAAAGGAAGAGAAAGCGACTATAGTTCAGAAATAATTTAATACAGGACTGTTGAGTTTATAATAGCACCTTTGCCTGTGAGTCCAGGATTCTAAACTCAGTAATTATAATATAGTATAGATATGTATATACATATATACATACATATATATATATATATATATGTGTGTGTGTGTGTGTGTGTGTGTGTGCGAGTGTGTATGTATATGTTGGGCACGCATATGTATACATAAGGATAGTTTGACTGAAGTCTATATTAATTAAGTTTCAAAATATATCAAAGATTCTTTTTCAAAAAAATTACATAAATTGAGCCCTTAGAATTAGGTTACAAATTAATAGCATAACCTTTATGTAATTATTTAATGAATAATAGTAGGTATTTATGTAATTATGTACATATTTCCACACTTACCCAATAAAATTTGCGAGAATTTCTACAATTATTCATAAAAAAAATGTAGAAATTTATGCAAGTTTTTGAAACATTTGCAGAAATTTCTGCATTTATTCGTTAAAAATTACATAAATTTCCTCAGCTATTCACTAAATAAATGCAGAATTTATACAATATGGATTCATTTGCATAAATATCTAGAACTACTCACTGAGAAATTGCATAACCTTATGCAATTATCCAATAACTAATTTCTAATGACCTAATTTGTAATCTTATTTTGGAAAGAAGTTTTCATGTATTAAGTTTGATTTTAAGGATTTATGCCTATTATTCATATATATATATATGTATGTATATGTATATATATATGTATATGTATATATATATATATATATGTATGTATATATATTGAAAATTGGTAACCTTTATTGCATATACTAATCTATTACATACAACACCACAAACAACTCACTTTCATTTACCCTTTACAGTAAATCAAGCATATTCAAAACAAAAAATAACAAAATTTAAATCAACCAGTATCCACAAGCTCAACTCCCCACTTCTTTAGCATTTCAACCTTTCCATGACTTCTCTTCGTTTTAGTTCCATTTCCATTAACTAGAAACCACACTTCTCTTCAATCATACTCAATCTGACTTCTTTTGACAAGCTCTTGTTATTGAAAATACGTGAATTCCTCTCCAACCATATCTGATAAACAAGAACTGTAATGCCGCGCAAGCAACATCTAAAGTCTAAGCCCTTTCTTTGAAACCATTCATAATCTTTACTACTTCGCACTCTAGCACACTTGGGTTATCCACTGCCAACCCCAACTTTGAAGCAATTGAACTCCAAATAAATGCAGAAAACATGCATTCAAAAAACAAATGGTGAATAGACTCTTACACTGACCACACAAGCAACAACAGTTTTCTTCTATCATACCGAACCTGTCATTTGCTGCTAAATATGTAATAAAAAACATTTTATTTGCATTTTTAGCATGCCAAATGACTTTGTGAAAAGAAACAGTATTATCCCTTCTTCTAATCTTCTCCCAAGCTTTATGGAAGGTAAAAGAACCTCCCCCACACCATTTAAAGTGATCCTATTGGCCTGAAGCATGAACATGAACTTGATTAACTTCATTCTGGATTTCTCTAGTGGCAGAATGCAACAAGTTATTTATATTACCATTCACTACAATAGAAGAAACCGTCTCATCAGCAGTTCCCAAAGCATTAAATCTGGAAAAACCAAGCATATCAATCAAGCATTTGCAATTGATCCAAGGATCAAACCATAATGACGTAGAAGCTCCTGTTACTATTACTTTATTGAAGAACTGCCTACCAGAAGACCTTAATCTCATCATTGCCTTCCAAGTACTCGAGGCATTATTATCAACTTCCATGCTTCAAAACTGTTTACCTTGACAATACCTTGAATGCATCCAGCTACTCCATAATGATGATGTCGATAAAAACCTCCACATAAGTTTAATGCATGCAGCCTTTTCTAACTTAGAAAATAGTTTCAATCCAATACCTCCTTCCTCCTTTAGCAAGCATAGCTTCTCTCATCTTACTTTATGAGCAGATCCTCCCCAAAAGAAATCAGAACACATTACATTCAACTTGTCTAGAACTTGTTCAGGCAGCTGATATACGAACAACCAATATAAAATAGTAGGAGTAATCACTGATTGAATAAGTTCTACTCTCCCTGCAAAGATGAGAAACTTCACATCCCATGACTATAATTTACTTTTAACTTTATGCAGCAGGCTCTGACAATCATTATAGTGGATATAGTTTGAAGAAATAGGGACTCCAAGATACTTAACAGGTAGCTGATCCATTTGAAAACCAAGGATATCTAATGTATCACCAATATTCTTAGCAAAAGCACTAAAATATACCTTAGTTTTCATTTCACTCACTGTTAAACCACTGTATTTCCTTAACTTGCTAAAAGTGTCTTTTAAAGCATTAGTACATATAGAGTAATTCCTTCCAAAAACCATAAGGTCATCTGCGTAAAGCAAGTGTGTAATTGCAGGCTCATTTCTATGAACAGGAAAAAAACTACTTTGAGCAGTTACCTCATTCATACAAAAGCTGAAATATTCCATTGCCATAGAGAACAAACAAGGGGATAAAGGGTCTCCTTGACGTATACCCCTATTAGAAGAAATAAAACCCCTCGGCACACCTTATATAATAATGGAAAAAGTGGGCATAGAAATACATTCATATATGATGTTTATGAATTGTACTGGAAAACCCATTTTCAACATTATATGGCAAATGAATTCTCTTGAGATCTTATCATAAGCTTTGTTTAAACCCACTTTAACACAAAACTTATTTACCCTAGTATTTTAAAGTCTCTTAATAATTCATGGAACAACAGTATATTATCTCCTATATACCGGGAAAGGATATAAGCACACTGGTTTGGGAAGACTAAATATGATAAAAACCATTTCATCCTATTGCAAAGTATTTTGCTAAAAATTTTATAATACAAATTGCAATAAGAAATTGGACGATAATGGGATATATCAGATGGCCTTTCAACTATAGGTATTAATGTGACAAAAGTATGATTAATACCTTTGGGAAGTTTTCCAGATTCAAAAATATCTTGCATAGCAGCTGCCAATTCAAATTTAATCTCCTCCCAATGAATTTTGAAAAACTTTGAGTTGAAACCACCAGGTCCAGGACTCGTATCATCATGAATTGAATCAACTGCCTTCTTAATTTCAACAAGAGATATAGGTTGAAGAAGAGACTGCTTTCCATGATCATTCATAGTATATAAAGACTGAAAAACTGGGACATCTTTAATCACCTCCCCATTAAACAAGTCAGTGTAATATGCTATAACTTCATTTTCCACTTCTTTAGATTTAAAAAACTAGCTCTCCTTTAGAATTTATCAAAGCCTTCAAATGATTTGCATATTTCCTTGTTGACATCTTAGAGTGAAAGAAGCTAGAATTGTTGTCTCCATCTTGCAGCCAAGAAATTTTTGCTTTTTGTCTTACACTCATCATATGTATTTGTTTCTGCAAATTTAAATTTCTTTTGGCTTGAAGTATACTATCATAAATCTCAAGATTCTCTAGATTAGCATCAGATTCTAACTCTTTTCTCTAAAAATATTTTCAGCTTCTAAAAGGGAAGCATTGTCCTTTGTCCTCAATCTGTTCCATTTCTTAAGCTCTATCTTACAAAAGGATAACTTCGTCCTGAAATTGTGACTTGTAAAACCCCCAACATTCATGCTTAATCCTCTTTGTATGCATTCAGTATAACCATGCTTTAAAAACCACTCATTAGAATATCTAAATGGCATACCTTTAACTTCAGTATTATGAATCAATTCCAATAGTAACAGATTGTGCTCACTTAATAGTTGAGAAATAGATATGGGTTTAAGTTCAGTGAAAGTTTGCAAACAAGCATGATTAATAAAAATTGTCAATATTATTTGCCATACCCTGTCTCCTCCAAGTATAATTAAAACCCACCGCCTTCACATCAAAAAGACCAGATTGAGAAGTACAATTGTTAATAGCTCTCATATGCTGAAAGGGAACGGGAAGACCTCCTTTCTTATCAAGATGTGAAGTAGAGTTGTTGAAATCTCCCATTAACACCGACTCTTCATTAATAATTCCTGACTCATGAATTATGTGTTGCCATAAAGTTTGCCCCTCTTGGAAAAGATTACCTGCATATATTATTGAGATGAACAAAGTGAATCCTCCAGAATTAATAGCATGGACAGTTACATGTTGATTAGAAGAAGAAACCACTTCAAAAGACTAGACATCAGTATTCCAAATAATCAAAATTCTACAAGAGAATCTTTCAGACTCATGTGGAAAGTACTCCCAATTATTTGGAATTAATCTACTAAATCTTCTCATATTATCACTGTTTAATTTGTTTTCTATCAAACCAACAAAAGTTGACTTGAATTTCGTTAAGCGGGATAAAACATCACTCATTCTTTGGGGGTGAGTTCATCCCTCTGACATTCCAGGCCACTAATGTCATTTGATTACTACATTGCTCCTCAAAGGCCTTTTAGCAGGAGCAGTAGTAAATTTCTTCTTACCTTTCAATTAAGCAAGGTAATCTTTATTAGCAATGACACCACCAGAAACATCCACATTATCCTCAGTAGCATTTTCCTGTATGTTATCAGCAATTTCGTTATGTTCACCATTCAATAAGTCTTTTGGCATATCAGAGCTCAGAAAATCTAAATTCACACTTCCATATGCTTTCTCTTCACTATTACCCGATGTTTGATCATTTGAAGCCTGATCCACCACATTTGAAGAACTAGCTTCATTCTCTGCTTGTTTAGTCCAAACTGGATCATTATGAGTCTCACGAATGCTTGAACTATGGCCAAACCTTTGACACTTCTCACACCTACGAGGAACATACTCATATTCCACATTCACTGATTTTGAACATCCATCATGCAATAACAGAGGAATTTTATCAACTAGTTAAGCTTCCATATCAATCTCCACAAGAATTCTGGCATACTTGGTAATTTTCTTACTCACAGTTAGATCATCAGCTCTAATTGGAATACCACTAAACTAACAATCATAGAGAAAGCTCTATTAGGCCATAACTCCATTTCTAAATTACACAATTTCACCCAGATTTGAACTCTATTAGCAGAAAAATTACCAAAAACATAACCAGGAAACCATCCGAACACCATTAAAAGTCTTCCAAAATACGAATACGTTAATGTTCTCAAAACCTTCAAACAATCAGCCGCATCCTCAAACTGAATCGTGTAATTAAATCCAGGAGCAATATGAATTAAAAAATTACCACCAGGCTTCCAGACTTTGCCAACATACTCCCTCAGCTTAACAATAGTGAGCTTGCAATCCACAGGATGAAGCACAATGGTATTTGACCATGAATCCGCAGAAGATTTAAAAGTTTCCTCTGATATGTAAACATAATTTTCCGCCCGCTTGACAAAGTGTAAAGAGGATAGATACACATCGATTGAGGAATGAGAAGAATCTCCAACACCAGAACCAGGAATCTTGATTTCAAATGATAGATTCGAATTTGAATTAGGATTTGGATTTGAAATAAGATTTGGATCAGGTAGGATATTGTCCGCCATTTTTAAAAGAGGAAAGTATCCACAGACATTGTGATTATTTGAGCATATATATATATATATATATGTGTGTGTGTGTGTGTGTGTGTGTGTGTGTGTGCGTGTGTGTGTGTGTGTACCACACACGCACACACACACACACACACATATATATTTATAATTATATATATATATATTCTTTCACATTTAATCATGATGTTTATCTCCATCCCTATAAGATTAAAGAAGATGCATTTCACAAATATAGTTAGCACACTCATTTAAATTCGGCAAATTCGTTGTCTGCAACTTGATTTTGAGTCCTAATATATAAGTACATGTTAATAAATAAAATCATTTGTCAGCTTTACCATATAACAGTAAGCAAGATTCATATTATTCTGAACTGAAATGTGGTCTTGAGCCCTATCTTTGACATCACGCCACACATAACCTTCCTAGTTGTAGTTTAATAAGCTTATGCGTCAAGACCATGCGTTTCTATCTCATTTTAATGAATATTCTATAAATTATGCCCAGGTTTCCACAAAATAACCTATTCACATCCACATAGGTATTACAAACACTCAAGTAGATCGATACTACACTTCATATAGAGTATAGATCTCGTTAGAGTCGGCCCTAGCCCGGTATGAATTGGGTCATTGCATAGGGCATCGTATTGTCTAGTAGGATTAAAAAAATGTCGCTTATTAAAAAAAGAGGAGCCATCGCTTGAGGGAATAAAGAAGACTTACAATTTCGGTATTGCCACCAAAAAATATTTCATCGAAAGAAAAATCCAGGGAAGGATGATAGATGCGATTATGATTGCTTGAGGGAAGAAAAGAACTGAATAGTGCCAGTTTTGGATAAAAGAAAGGGGCTATGGAGATTGCTTGAGGAGATCAATTTTTTGAATAGTAAGATTTTGAATTTTGATGATTAATGCTTAAATGCCCTACCTATATCGCATAAAAACAAAAAAAGCAGTGAAGCACGCTACACGAATTAGAAAGCAGAAAGATTGGATAATTTCAAGCGAAGAATCCTATGCAAACGAATTAATATATGCCTTAACAATTAACATGATTATTTGGGACCCTATTAATTTTGGTTTTGATGTTATTTTTATTTATAACTTGCATGTTGTGTTAAAGAAGTATTAATTTTTATTCATAAATTTGATGAATAATGTGTTGCAACAAATCATACAGTTTTATCTTGCCATAAATATTGATTCTTTTCACAAGGATCAGAATCTAAAAGTAAAGAAAAAATTAGTTATAATGTTTTCACGAAAACAAAAATCTGAATAGAGGTACCTGAATTGTTTAAAGGGTCTCTTAATAAATATATTTTCTGAAAAAATTGAATTAGTTAATGGCTTGGATCAATTTAGTGATGTGAAACATGGAATTGCACTACAAGAGGAATAGAGAATTCCAACGGAAATAAGCAGTCAGCAGCTGTTGGAAATTCTTTTCGAATCTGAATCACGTTTCGTAACGAGTTTCAATGGTAACAAAGGGGAAAGCCTCCAACAATATTTTGATTCCATCTCCAATGGCTAGATTGGACATGTGGCATATCCTAATGACTAAATTGTCATCCGACATCATTGGAAAATGTCATAATTTGTTGTTGGAAACCGTTAGAAGCCGCTGGAAAGAGGTAACCAATAAGCAGTGGGTAGCCACTACAAGCCGTCGGAAATCTAAGTATATTTGTTTCCTGTTTTCAAGCATATTGTCTTCCATCTAACACATATCCATTAATAAATATAACAGCTCCGTTTCAAGCATATATATATATATGTATGTGTATGTATATATGTGTGTGTATCTTATATTATAATGCAAAACCCCAAGTCAAATTGTCAAAGTGAAGCCTTTTATGTTTTTCCTTATCTACCCTTCGCAGCACAACTTCGTCACCTATAGTTCCACTAATGTTTACGTAATTTGACCACACTGCACGTCTCCACCTTCTCCGCATCTTTCTCCTTTCATCCGCTTTCTCCTCAATTCTCCATCCTGACTGTTTTTCCATGCCGCCCTTCACTTCTACCGGCACAAAAACCGCCTTCCTCACTTTTCCACAACATTTCCCAACTCACAATCACCAGTTGTGTAATAACCCGGAAAATCTGAACCAGTTTAAAAAATTTAATTTGGCTATTTTAGTGGATTTTAAATATTTAAAATAAATTATTTTAAATAATAACGTCGAAAAGTATGTTTGAATCGATGCTTGAAAATAAATATATTTATTTTTAATTATAAACAAGGCCTGAAATGGCGCGGCAGTTTCAAAATTTGAATTCAAACTTTGACTGACTGTACTGGGTGCAAAATAAAACGGATTTTAGTGAAATCAAAAATATTTAAATTTGTTTATGAATATATTTCTAACGAATATGAAAAATCGAAGTTTCATAGCGGGAATCAAAAGTTATGGCCAAATGAATTTTCAGAAAGGTTGCTATAGAATATATATAGCCCTTGAAAATAGACATTTTGCAAACGACCTCAGAATTTGACGAAACCACTTTTGTTGGATTCGGGATGTCAAATTATTGCTAGGTTTCAAATTCCATAATTTTTGAGGTTAATATGTGAGCGTGGCGAAGGAAATTATGTTTGGTTGATTTTAATTAAATTGGATCGACCAGAAAATGCCATTTTTCAAACGGTCTCAGAATTCGATGAAACTAGTTTTGTTGGGACTGTATCGTCAAATCATAGCTAGATTTATTTTTTTGGAATTTTTGGGATCAGTATGTGGCCCCGACAAATTGAAATGTACGTTCAAATCAAATATTGAATGTTTTATATTTTAATCTGAAGAAAAACTGACTGAGACAGCCGAATGGGCCTACGAAACATATCCCATTGTGTTCGAAATGGGAGTATTTAGCTAGGGGCGATAGTCGTTGTGTTTGGATTGGAGATCGTCTGAGGAAGGGGGTATTTTTGGGTTTAAATAAATTAAAAATTAAAATAAAACCCTCAGCCAATCACATTCTTTCTTCCCCTTCGCTAAAACTCGATCCCCCTTTCCAATTCGACGGCCTCTGGAGCTTCCACCTTCTCTCCTCCTTGCCTCTCAATCCACGCACCAAAACGCCATGCCCCTGTTGAGCTTTTTGTAGATCCCACCCTCCTTTACAAATCCATAGCGGTCACACTCTCCATCGTGCTGCGTTTCTCGAGATCCACGACCTTAAACTCTCGCCATTCGAAGGGAACCGCCGCCTCAGGGAGCCACCGAGCTCGACCTCGTGGGTAGCGCCAGAGGCGCCTCTCCACCCTCGACAGTGTGGCGTTGGCCGACCAACTTCAAGCTCCACCGTTTGCGCGCAATCTGCTGACCTAGTTTTGAACTCCACTTGAAAGGTAACGTCTAATTTAATTTCAACTGTTTATAACGCTTTACAGTGCGGTGAAGTGTGATTTCATAATAAAAATGATATCTTTCTCGTATGTTGACGAAATCCAGTGAAACAAGAGACACTGGGACCATGAAGACGTCTTCTACATTCTAGAAGAGACCGGATATTTTTCTGAGTCTTCTACAATTTTTGGAGGAGTGGAACCCAATGTGATATTTCTGAATTATAAACGATATGGAAATAACGATGTATAAATTATATAGTCGACGTACGAGTTATATAAGCGTTGTACACCTCCTATATAAGCGTTGTATAAGTTGTATGTTCGATGTATAAGTTATATATGCGTTGTAAAAATGATATATTCATTGAAATGAATTGAAATGAAATCGAAATATAGTTATATACGTATATCTATATATATATACACTCTCCCCTCGTCCACAGACCATGGACGATATATATTGGTTGTGATATTGTTTGGATTATTAGTTGATGTGAAATTTGGTAAATATCATGAATAATTGATTTGAAATGATTGATTGTGGTTGAAATCCCAATAGGATTAGTATATGGGAAAATTTGTCTACGTACGAACTAGATATTGAAAATCCCCATTGTCAAAAGCTGCGAGGCTTTACGGTAGAGCGAGGAGTCGTACTCGGGACGGTGCCGGTTTTAACTACCCTACCATTATGCTGCCGAAATTTTCAATAATATTCATGTGTTGAATAAATTCTTTGAAAGATAAAAATAACATTTTTACCTTATGTATGAACTATATAAAATAATCATGTTTTGAAATAAATTGTTTTACAATAAAATCACATTTTTATTAGATATATGAATTGTTAAAAGTATTGATGTGTTGAAATAAATATCTACTGGATAAAAATATCATTTTTATCAAATATATGAAGTGGATATGGTTTTGAAATCGAAGAATGAATTATATATATATATAATTAAAATAAATCAAATAACGAAGCTGCAGTTCTTATTTTGAAACCGTGATTTCAAACGATTAATGCGGGAGATCCGACCATTGGATTTTCCTGAAACCGAAACTGTTGGGTTCACTTTGGAAATATCTTTCCAACGACACCAACTTTGTAAAGATCCAACGGTTGGATTGTCTGGAATGTTTAATTCAAATCTGAAGAAAAACAACGCCAGAATCGATTATAATTTTATATATATATATATATATAATTAAATTAAATCGAATAACGACGCTGCAGTTCGTATTTTGAAATCATAACTTCAAACGATTGTACCGGGAAATCCGACTGTCGGATTTTCCCAAAACTGAAACCGTTGGATTCATTTTGAAAAGATCTTTCTAATGATATAAAATTTGTGAAGATCCAACTGTTAGATTTTCAGATATGTGTAAATCAAATCTGAAGAAATACAGCGCCACGGTCGCGTTATGGCCTGAAGCGTAGTTTGAATGAATTGGCTATTTTTAAAGAAATAAAAATAGCGATAAATCGTGATAAAATATTATAAACAATATGGAATGGAAATAAACTCTCGTTTTGTTTGATATTTGATGGTTGAGTGTTTGGCATGAGAATTACATTAAAGAACAGAATGGTTGATGTCGAATAATTTAACCATTGTAATGAATTGATTTGAAATTCTAAATATACGTGAATTATTTGAAAAGGCCGAGTTAATTCTCATTTCAAATAATTGATCGACGATTAGAAGTCGAAGATATGAAGACGGTGCAAGACCGATGATCTTCACGTCGAATGGAGGGGTGCTACTGATGCTCATGATAGGAGTATCTACCTTGAAGGGGCTGAAGTGGTAGCTGACCGGGCGTACTTGTTGATTGTACGGATGTGCGAGGTATAAGGTGCCTCCGGTTTAGTTCATACCCAGAACGAACTTATAAATGGACTGTGTGTCTGACATTGGAAATCATTCTGTGTGATTAATGGATATCGGTTGCATGGAGTGGTTTGCCTGTGTGGCATGCTAAGATGCAGATGATCAAAACTTTTGTTGAAAAGTAGAGATTTGTGGTTGATGATCAAAACACGACTTTGAATATCTAGCTTTGTGTTTAGCGTTGTTTCGCGAGCCTCACACACCGATATTTGCCAGAAACGGGAGAGGACATCAGGGAGGACATGCGTTTCTTTCTAGCTAGGAGTGGTGTTTTGGGTTTGACACGCCCGGGCATTTTACTTATGTGGATGATGGATAGCGAGGCGCCTCAGTTAGATTGGTCTCTTCGGAGCCGATGGTTTGGTCGGTGGATGACCAGTTTACGCCCCATAGGGTGGGGAAACGCAGTGTTCAGGCATTTTAATCCACATCGAGTGGACCGGCCCTGACGATCCAGGGGCCCACCTGAGTCTGGGTCCTGAGACATGGTATGCTAGATTGTCTCGAAGCGGTAAGGGCGACCCCTTGCCTTGGTTCATGACGGAAATCCAATTTCCAAATACGACATCATGCGGTTTTGATTGTATACCTATATATTGCGACATGTTATATGGTACCCATGCCGTCTATGATTGATAGTTATGATTGAAATTGTTTTTGAAACATATAAACACTAGTAATAATATCAAATGATTTGTTTTGCTCGTATCAAGCATATTTTGGCCATTATAAGGTAAAACGCTATCCTCCGGTGTGTGTTGCATTGTGTGATGGGAACTGAGTCTTATAATGGCTTCATTTTTATAAAAAGCATTGCGATGTTTAAAAGATTTACTTGTTTTGAAGCACTAACAATCCAATGGAGTAAACCCGTTCTGCGAAAGTGGCGTGGTCCTATGATTGGCCATATTATAAAGTAAGTTAAGTAGATTTCTCATACCAGCCCCATGATTGACTTGTAGTTTGTTTCACTTGCAAACTCGGGTGCCCCTTTTTCTACACGGGCAGCCTTGTATTCAGGTTTTAGCAGGCTCTTTCTGGATAGCTATGGAGCTAAAGATGGATTCTATCATTTATCTCTTATTATGCTGTTCAGCTCCTATTGTACATATTATGTTTGATTCCGTTGTAGACATTTATGTAAAGCTGAACTGTATTTTGTACTAATTATGATCCTGTATACTGCGTAACTCTGATGATTATGTTTATCCAGTGTATTCTATTGTACATTATCAGGTGTATTTAATTATTTCTATAAAGCTGTTATTTGTTTATGTGTTATATTCCAAAGATTACCCTTGCCACCGTGGAACGGGGTTTGGGGTTGTCTCAACTTGGTATCAGAGCTTTAGTTATGCTTAGTTCTAGAATATAACATATGAACGAACTCGTCAGAAATAGAACTAGTAGTGTTCAAGGACGAATAGCTCATTACAAATAGGATCAGTAAGGTCATAGTATGAGTAAAGCTGAATGAAATACACCTCGGTAGACACATTTACATTCAAGTATATGTTTTTTTGCTTTATAATATCTTTTCTGTTGACCTGACACTTGGTCTGCTATTTGCAGAAGTACTAGAAAATGAGTGTCAGAAACAGAAGAAGGAATACATAACAAGATCTGGAAGCTCTATTAAAGAAATATCAAAATATGGGTGGAGTACCATTCTCAGGCAATGAATCTATTAGTCAAACTCAAGATTGGATGCGTTCTGCTGAAAGAATTCTTGAGCGTCTCCAGCTAAGAGATGATCAGAAAAGATTACTGGCATCTTGGGCACTCAAAGACGACGCTTTGTTCTGGTGGGAAATAGTCATTAAGGATGATCCAGAAGGTAATATTACCTGGGATAGATTTAAAGAAATTTTCCAAGAAAGGTTTACTCCTCCAAAAGCAACTGAGCGGTTATGTGATGAATTCTACTATCTGATACAAGGAGATATGAATATTCCAGAATATCATAAGAGATTCAATGAACTTTCTCGTTTTTCCCTGCATCTAATTCAAGATCCAAAGAGGAAGAATCTGAGGTTTATTAATGGTCTTCAAAGAAAATACCAGAATAGTGTAATGGGGCATGTGAAGCTTCCTTTTTCTGAAATGATATACATGGCTTATCAGTATGAAGATCTAGATAAGTGAGGCCTTTTTGACGACGAAGAGGAATGTAGTTCTAACAACAAAAGGAAATTTGAAACTGATAGCCCAGAGACAAGTACTCAGACAGAGGCTAGTATGCAGCCTGAGATAAGTACAAAGTCTGAAGGCAATAAGAGGCCAAAGGCCAGTCAAAAAGGTTAAAGTAGTCGTATGTTTAAAGTGTAATCAGCAAGGGCATTCGATGAGGAACTGTGAATCTTCGAGCAGACGAAAGAATGATGGGTCTAAGTCCAGTAAGAAGGCTCGAGAGGGTCGGGAATGCCATAAATGCCATCAAGCTGGTCACATTTCGAAAAATTGCCGAGTATCAAGGAAAGTTGAAGTAGTTCAAGTAAATGAAGTAGCAGAAACTTGTGAACCCTCAGCTAACCAGGGAAGGCCAGATGTTTTAGAAGACACGCTGTGACGGCCCGCCCCGCACCAGTCTGCATTTCCTCCAAAAGTGCGCTGTACACATGCCCGACTAGCACAGGACGGTCGTCAGGAGAAAGGAAAGAAGAGAATGAACTAATCAAGAAACCTGTAGAATGTCTCACAGCGCATGGAATAAAATATAATAATAACATACTTGACACAAAACAGGCGAGACAGTGCATAAGCTGATAACTAGAATCAACATCAATCATCAAAGCAGCGGAAATCCAAATACAGCTTATTACAATTTTCCAAATTTACTGTCTCTAAACAAGAGAAAGCTGAAATAGAAGATACACCAACAATGCCCAAGCAGTGATCTTCAACAACACAGGGAGAATATTATGTATATAGTACGTGGAAGCCTCCTGCTCGTCTCCGGATCACCTACCCGTGCATCACCAGTTAACCTGTCTCTAGTCTGCTCGTGTGAGCACCCAGAGTAATAAGAAGAGACATAAAACTCTGGGTCAGACATAAAGCCTGGTATGAGCGATAAGCATCTAAACAGAATAATAACAGGTATACTAAACCATACCTGAACCTGGACCTGCAACCAAAGAGTTAGTACCACATACCGTACAATACTCCAAGGTGCCAAAATAAATAATGTCAGAATACGGGGGTGGGGTGTGCATGTCACAATGATAGCAAACAAACCATCCATAGCAACCATCCTCACATCTCTCACTCAGTGCGTAAAGCGCACGACATCTACCACTTTGGAACACTAGACAAACTGAGGTAACGACGAATCCCGACTTGTAGAAACCCCGCTGTGACCAAGCCAAACACTTGGAGTCATGACCAAACATTTCAATGACCCACTTCATTGGTCATAGCCCTTGGTTCTACCGATGCCATAATGGCCCTGAATCCGCCTTCGTACCTCCTACCATAGTGGTCCAAAGCTATAGACGTCGATAACTCCTTAGCACGCGTCCCGCAGCAAAGCCCAATCATGAAGTGAACTCGTTGATTCCCATCTGAATCTTAAGCTCTAACTTCTCATTTGGACTTCCTTTGCATCTCGGGTTTAGTCGAATTGGAGTGGGTCTTCAGAAAAGTTGTCGTGCAGTAGCAACTCTAGAATTTGGTTCGGTTCAGTCACCCATGCTCGGTTCGGTTCGGTCACCCATGCTCGGTTCGGTTCGGAGTGCCACCTTCCTCTGGGTTCGGATCCTTCTCCTTGTCTTCTTTCATTCGATTCGGGTCGGGCACTTCGCTCCGGGTCGGGTCAGGGTCTTCCTCCAGGTCGGGTCGGGTGTCCTTCCCTCCAGCGCTCCAATCCCTAGCTTATTTCTTCACGTATTCCGATCCGATCCCTCCTTGCCATCTGATCCGCGTGGCTTCCCCTCCTGCTTCTCCCGAGTGTTTGCTTCCGATCCGAGCCCTGCATCTCCATGTCGATCCGATCTGGCCTCCAATCACTCTTCCGATCCGATCCGCTCCGCTCCCTAGCTTACTCCGATCCGATCCCCTTGTCCACCCCAACTCTAAGTGAACAGCCTTCCTTTTTGCCAAGCCTTCTCCAGCGACAAGTTCCAATCCAGTTCGAATCCCCTTGGTCAGTTCACAAATCCGATCCGACCCCCTTTCTCCGATCCGAACCGGTTCGGAACCTGCACACTTCTGCAATTTTCCAGCAAGCTTTCTACGCCATTCGACGACGTTTTCGAGCAATTTAACTATTCTAATCAATCATGAAACATGCCACAGAGTCATAGCAACATGTAATAGCAACCACAAACAACAACCAACAATTCAAATGAATCAAAATGGATCAAAAGTAGCTAAAACTTCATATTTTCCCTTAAGCACTCTTAATCATGTTTAGGCATACAATTAACAAAACACATCGAAATTATCTCAAACTTCTAACAGAGCCTTAAAACATTATTTTAGAATTTTAAGAATTTTTCCAGAATTTATTTACGTATAAATTCGCTAATCTTCACTAATTACCCTTAATCAACTGTAATTAGTGTCAAAATGATGCTATCACTCACCTTGGCCACAAATGAAATTCTCAGAACTGAAACTCCTCTGATTTGGGGCGAATACTGATGTCTAACAGCGGCTCTAACCTTGCTTTGGTGCTTTTTCTCCTTAATTTGGTGTTGCTAAGCCTAATCTTCAATTAGAGAGTGATTTGGGGTGTTTTAGATGTAGGAAGCCATTACTAAGGTCTCAAGGAGGTTTGTGGCGGCTCAAAACTGAAATGAAAGTGATAACCTAACCCTAATCAGACCTCCTAAACCTCTAAACCCGAAATTCCCCTTGGGCCTAGCTGCTAATCACCCGGTTAAGCCCAATTAAGCTGTCCATAACCATCTGAGACTTGTTTCAGCCATATCTCCCAAACGGTAAGTCCGTTTGGCTAATGTGACCACTCTACGGAAAGAGAAACCATCATCCGGAGCCAAAGGAAGTGGTTTCAGGTCAAAACTCCTATCCAGTCAAAAGTTATGGCCAAAACAGTGCCAACTAGGGGTAAAATGATCATTTAAAAATCGGGAAAAATCATGAACATGGGAAATGGCCCCAATAGTCGTCTCCCAAAGTTACATGACCATACGACTTCGTATGTGACAGAAATAAATATTCTACGATCCTATGATGCGTAGAATGCGGGTCGTTACACACGCTTACTATAAAAAATATCCCAGTTAAGGTATTGTTTGATACAGGCGCATCACGAAGCTTTATTGCAAAGAATGCGGTTAAGAAACTGGATTTGAATTTGAGAAAGCTCAAAACAACCATGACTGTCCATAATCCGGTTGGGGGTTCCCTCGATCTTAGTTGGGTTTGTGGGGTGCCAGTTTCCTTTTCCTGTTATCAGTTCCCTACTATCTCTATCATCATGAATTTTACAGAATTTGATCTTATTCTGGGGATGGATTGGTTAACCAAATATGAAGCTGAGGTTAAATGCGCCGACAAAGTCGTAAGGGAGAAGATTAAATCAGGCAGTTATATAACCATTCCATGTGAAGGTCCGAATTCTGATAGAAAAGATTTTTGGTCAGCTCTTGATGTTTCTCCTGCTCAAATAGAAAATATTCCTGTCGTCACAGAAAATATTCCGACTATCATAGAAAATATTCATGTCGTCAAGAATTATGCGGATGTGTTCGAAGAAGTTGTTAGCTTGCCTCCGCAGAGAGAAATCGATTCAAAATCTCTTTAGTTCCGAGTGCAAGGCCAGTAGTTTATGTTATTCGAAGAATGACCTTGAAAGAGAAGGAAGAGTTAGATAATCAGACTCGACAGCTTGTATCGAAGGGTCTAATCAGTTTCTCTGATTGGGGGGCAGTAGTGGTATTTGTCCCAAAGTCAGACGGTACTCTTAGATTATGTATGGATTATCATGACTTGAACAAGCAGACGCTGAAGAACAAATATCCATTGCCACAGATTGATGATTTGTTAGATCGATTGAATGGTGCACAACTATTTTCAAGGATGGACCTAGCTACAGGTTTCCATCAGCTTCGTATTGCCGAGGAGTGTGTTCCTTTGATAGCATTCAGAGGTCCATACTTATTCTACGAGTGGTTAGTAATGTCGTTCGGCTTATGTAACGCTCCAACTTAATTTGTCGATTTGATGAACCGGGTATTTAGAGAGGTATTGAATAAATTTGTTTTGGTCTTCATTGATGATATTCTAATCTTCTCTAAGTCAGAAAGCGAGCATGAAAAACATTTGGAACAAGTGTTAGAAATTCTGAGAAAGAATGTTTTAAAAGCCAAATTTTCCAAATGTATATTCTAGCAAGAAGAAGTCAAATTTCTTGGCCATGTCGTGTCAAAACAAGGAATTTCTGTGGATCCCAGTAAATCACTGCTATTCAGAATTAGAAATAGCCTCCTACGCCCACAGAAGTCCGAAGTTTTCTCGGATTGGCCAGTTATTATCGGAAATTCATTAAGGATTTTGCAAAGACATCTAGTTCCTTAACAAAGCTTACTAAGAAACATTCGAGATTCAACTGGACTCCAGAATGTGAGGCAGCTTTCCAGAAGCTGAAGTTAAAACTGATGACTGCTCCAGTGTTAACAATAATTGGTGGCAATCAGGACTTGAAAGTCTGGACTGATGCTTCTAAAGAGGGTCTTGGTGTAGTGCTAATGCAAAGAGGCCAAGTAGTTGCTTATGCTAGCCGTCAATTGAAGCCGCATGAGAAGAATTATGCAACTCACGATCTTGAATTGTTATCCATCGTGTTTGCTATGAAAACCTGGAGGCATTATCTATTGGGTGAGAAGTTCGAATTATATACTGATCATCAATTATTGAAGTATTTATTCACCCAGAAGGATCTGAATATGAGACAGCAGCGTTGGTTAAAATTTCTCGCGGCATATGATCTTGATATCTAATATACTCCAGGGAAAGCTAATGTTGTGGCTAATGCGCTCAGCAGAAAGAATGTAATTATCGCCAGTCTTATCATCACGCCTTCATTGATTGATAACTATATGCTCTTCAGAAGGATGATCACTTCATTCAGAAGATTAGAGAGAGAATTCAGAAAGGCGAGCCCTTGAGTTTTCACATAGATAACGAGGGGATTCATAGGTTGAAAGGCCGAATATGTGTGCCAAACATTCCAGAACTCCGGAGAGAAGTATTAGATGAATGTCACAAAGCCAAGCTTAGTATCCATCCAGAAGTGATCAAGATGTATAATGATATCAAACGCACTTTCTGGTGGAAATCTATGAAAAGGGACATTTCTTTATATGTCAGCCGGTGTCCTACTTGTCAACAAGTCAAAAGCAATCAGCAGAAGCTCGCTGGATTGTTGCAACCGTTGGAAATTCCAGGTGGAAAGTGGGAACAGATTTCTATGGATTTCATAGATGATTTTCCCAGAACCAGGAAAGGAAATGACAGTATTTGGGTGATCGTAGATCGTCTCACAAAGACCACCCATTTCATACCTTTCCGATCGAATAGAACTGCTCAGAGCCTGGCGCAGATTTATTTTAGAGAAATTGTTAAACTTCACGGATTTCCCATGAGTATAGTTAGTGACCATGACCCAATTTTTGCTAGTAAATTCTGGGAAGCATTCCAAGCAGAATTGGGAACGAAACTGAACTTGAGCACCGCATATCATCCTCAAACAGATGGTCAAACTGAGAGGGTGAATCGTATTCTAGAAGATTTATTGTGGGCTTGTGTTATTGATTTTGGCGGATCATGGGAAGACCATTTGCATTTGGCCGAGTTCTCATACAACAACAGCTACCAAGCAAGCCTGACAATATCACCATTCGAAGCACTGCATGGTAGACCGTGCCGATCTCCTACTTGTTGGGTAGAACCTGGTAATAGGCTCGTGTTGGGACCCGATATGATTCGCGAAGCTACGGACAAAGTCAATTTCATTAAGAAACAATTACTCGCCGCTCAAAGCTGACAGAAAAGCTATGCATATAAGATAATAAGAGATATATCATTTGCTGTTAGCGACCACGTGTATTTGAAGGTATCTCCGATGAGAGGAGTAATCTGGTTCGGTAAAACAGGGAAATTGGCGCCCAAATTTATTGGTCCGTTTCCTATTCTGTAATGGGTTGGAACTCTAGCTTATAGGGTTCAATTACCATATTGGTTGCCTGGAGTACATAATGTGTTTCACGTATATCAACTTCGAAAGCATGTTCATGATCCAGACTTAATCGTGGTAGAAGCAGCGCAATGGGATATAGAAATTACTCCAGAATTGGCTGTGAGAAGAGAGCCGTTAAAGATTATTGGCAAAGAAACCAAAGAACTGACGAACCAGAAGGTTCACTTAGTCAAAGTGCAATGGAGTGGAGATCCGCGAGATTGTACTTGGGAAACTGAGGAGAGTATTAAGAAAGCCTATCCTAAGTGCAGGATGGATATCTATGATTGACTCTGATGCAAGGTACATTTTCCATACTTTGCATTACCATTTTGTTCTCTACTTTTTTGTTGTTTTCTTTTCATGGATGTATAATTTTTAATTATATGGTCTGGTAATTTAAAAAAGAGTATATGAATTAATTAGTATATTTTTGGAAAGATAAAAACAAATTGATTTCTGGTTGTGTTGTTTGATTTTTGGTTGATTAATTAGAATTCTGAACCATTTAGCCAAATTGAACAAATATTGAACTGAAATGAAAATTGATAGACATTGCATGCATATACATGTATATACATTGAACAGGTCGTAGCAGGGAAGCTAAGCAGAGGAATAAAATTGTTTGCCCGTCAAATAGGTACATGTTTATTGTATTTCTTGGGGTTTTGGATGATTTTATGAGCCGATTCGTTAGCCGCTTGGCTTTTTATTTTTCTTTTGGATTGGTGAGGGCCATGGGAGGCTATTTGAAATATCCCGAAGCTCCAAGTGCAGGGGAGGTTATGGCGAAATTTTTCGAAAATTTAGGTTGTTAGCCAAATTTTTGAAGAAATTGAAAATTTTTAGAAACTGAAAAGTTGAAGAATGGAAGCCAGAATGAAAGTTGAGTTGGTTAATTAAACAACTTCCGACTTCGTTCCTTTTCGGGGACGACAAGTTTTAAGTGGGGGAGATTGTAACAACTCGGAAAATCTGAACCAGTTTAAAATTTTTAATTTGGCTATTTTAGTGGATTTTAAATATTTAAAATAAATTATTTTAAATAATAACGACGAAAAGTATGTTTGAATCGATGCTTGAAAATAAATATTTTTATTTTTAATTATAAACAAGGCCTGAAATGGCGCGGCAGTTTCAAAATTTGAATTCAAACTTTGACTGACTGTACCGGGTGCAAAATAAAACGGATTTTAGTGAAACCAAAAATATTTAAATCTGTTTATGAATATCTTTCTAACGAATCTGAAAAATCAAATTTTCATAGCGGGAATCAAAAGTTATGGCCAAATGAATTTTCAGAAAGGTTGATATAGAATATATATAGCCCTTGAAAATAGACATTTTGCAAACGACCTCAAAATTCGACGAAACCACATTTGTTGGATCCGAGATGTCAAATTATTGCTAGTTTTCAAATTCCATAATTTTTTAAGTTAATATGTGAGCACGGCAAAGGAAAATGTGTTTGGTTGATTTTAGTTAAATTGGATCGACCAGAAAAGGACCATTTTTCAAACGGTCTCAGAATTCGACGAAACTAGTTTTGTTGGGACCGTATCGTCAAAACATAGCTAAAATTATTTTTCTGGAGTTTTTGGGATCAGTATGTGGCCCCGGCAAATTGAAATGAACGTTCAAATCAAATATTGAATGTTTTATATTTTAATTTGAAGAAAAACTGATTGGGACAGTCGAATGGGCCTACGAAACATATCCCATTATGTTCGGAATGGGGGTATTTAGCTAGGGGCGACAGTCGTTGGGTTTGGATTGGAGTTCGTCTGAGGAAGAGGGTATTTTTGGGTTTAAATAAATTAAAAATTAAAATAAAACCCTCAGCCAATCACATTCTTTCTTCCCCCTCGCTAAAACCCGATCCCCCTTTTCAATTCGACGGCGCCTGGAGCTTCCACCTTCTCTCCTCCTTGCCTCTCAATCCACGCACCAAAACACCATGGCCCTGTTGAGCTTTTTGTAGATCCCACCCTACTCTACAAATCCATAGCGGTCACGCCCTCCATCGTGCTGCGTTTCTCGAGATCCACGGCCTTAAACTCTCGCCGATCGAAGGGGAACCGCCGCCTCAAGGAGCCACCGAGCTCGACCTCGTGGGTAGCGCCAGAGGCGCCTCTCCAACCCCGACACCGTGACGTTGGCCGATCATCTTCAAGCTCCACCGTTTGCGCGCAATCTGTTGACCTAGTTTTGAACTCCGCTTGAAAGGTAACGTCTGATTTAATTTCAATTGTTTATAACGCTTTAAAGCACGGCGAAGTGTGATTTCACAATAAAAATGATATCTTTTTCGTATATTGATGAAATCCAGTGAAACAAGAGACACCAGGACCATGAGGACGTCTTCTACATTCTAGAAGAGACCGGATATTTTTCTCAACCTTCTACAATTTTTGGAGGAGTGGAACCCAATGTGAGATTTCTGAATTATAAACGATACGGAAATAACGATGTATAAATTATATAGTCGACGTATGAGTTATATAAGCGTTGTACACCTCATGTATAAACGTTGTATTAGTTGTATGTTCGATGTATATGTTATATATGCGTTGTAAAAATGATATATGCGTTGAAATGGAATCGAAATATAGTTATATATGTGTATCTATATATATATACTCCCCTCGTCCATAGACCATGGACGATATATATTGGCTGTGATATTGTTTGGATTATTGGTTGATGTGAAATTTGGTGAATATCATGAATGGTTGATTTGAAATGATTGATTGTGGTTGAAATCCCAATAGGATTAGTATATGGGAAAATTCGTCTGCGTACGAACTAGATATTGAAAATCCCCATTGTCAAAAGCTGCGAGGCTTTACGGTAGAGCGAGGAGCCGTACTCGGGACGGTGTCGGTTTTAACTACCCTGCCGTTATGCTGCCGAAATGATCAATAATATTCATGTGTCGAATAGAAATTCATGTGTTGAATAGAAATTCATGTGTTGAATAAATTCTTTGAAAGATAAAAATAACATTTTTACCTTATGTATGAACTATATAAAATAATTGTGTTTTGAAATAAATTGTTTTACAATAAAAATCACATTTTTATTAGATATATGAATTGTTAAAAATAGTGATGTGTTGAAATAAATATCACTGGACAAAAATATCATTTTTATCAAATATATGAAGTGAATATGGTTTTGAAATCGAAGAATAAATTATATTTTTATATATATAAATATAATTAAAATAAATCAAATAACGAAGTTGTAGTTCGTATTTTGAAACTGTGATTTCAAACGATTAGTGCGGGAGATCCGACCATCGGATTTTCCCGAAACTGTTGGGTTCGCTTTGGAAATATCTTTCCAACGACACCAACTTTGTAAAGATCCAACGGTTGGATTGTCTGGAATGTTTAATTCAAATCTGAAGAAAAACAGCGCCAGAATCGATTATATATATATATATATATATATATACATATAATTAAATTAAATCGAATAACGACGTTGCAGTTCGTATTTTGAAATCGTAACTTCAAACGATTGTACTGGGAGATCCGACCGTCAGATTTTCCCAAAACTGAAACCGTTGGGTTCGTTTTGAAAAGATCTTTCTAATGATATAAAATTTGTGAAGATCCAATGGTTAGATTTTCAGATATGTGTAAATCAAATCTGAAGAAAAACTACGCCACGGCCGCATTATGGCCTGAAGTGTAGTTTGAATGAATTGGCTATTTTTAAATAAATAAAAATAGCGATAAATCGTGATAAAATATTATAAACGATATGGAATGGAAATAAACTGAATTTGCTCGGTTTGTTTGATATTTGATGATTGAGTGTTTGGCATGAGAATTACATTAAAGAACAGAATGGTTGATGCCGAATAATTTAACCATTGAAATGAATTGATTTGAAATTCTAAATATACGTGAATTATTTGAAAAGGCCGAGTTAATTCTCATTTCAAATAATTGATCGACGATTAGAAGTCGAAGATATGAAGACGGTGCAAGACCGATGATCTTCACGTCGAATGGAGGGGTGCTACTGATGCTCATGATAGGAGTATCTACCTTGAAGGGGCTGAAGTGATAGCCGTCCGGGCATACTTGTTGATTGTACGGATGTGCGAGGTATAAGGTGCCTCTGGTTTCGTTCAGACCCAGAACGAACTTGTAAATGGACTGTGTGTCTGATATTGGAAATCATTCTGTGTGATTGCTGGATATCGGTTGCATGGAGTGGTTTGCCTGTGTGGCATGTTAAGATGCAGATGATCAAAGCTTTTGTTGAAAAGCAGAGCTTTGTGGTTGATGTTCAAAGCACGACTTTGAACAGCTAGCTTTGTGTTTAGCGTTGTTTCGCGAGCCTCACACACCAATATGAACCAGAAACGGGAGAGGACATCGGGGAAGAACTGCGTTTCTTTCTAGCTAGGAGTGGTATTTTGGGTTTGACACGCCCGGGCATTTTACTTATGTGGATGATGGATAGCGAGGCACCTCGGTTAGATCGGTCTCTTCGGAGCCGATGGTTTGGTCGGTGGATGACCAGTTTACGCCCCATAGGGTGGGAAAACGCAGTGTTCAGGCATTTTAATCCACATCAAGTGGACCGGCCCTGACGATCCAGGGGCCCACCTGAGTCTGGGTCCTGAGACATGATAGGCTAGATTGTCTCGAAGCGGTAAGGACGATCCCTTGCCTTGGTTCATGACGGAAATCTAATTTCCAAATACGACACCGTGCGGTTTTGATTGTATACCTATATATGGCAACATGATATATGGTACCCATGCCGTCTATGATTGATAGTTATGATTGAAATTGTTTTTGAAACATATAAACACTAGTAATAATATCAAATGATTTGTTTTGCTCGTATCAAGCATGTTTTGTCCATTATAAGGTAAAACTCTATCCTCCGGTATGTGTTGCATTGTGTGATGGGAACTGAGTCTTATAATGGCTTCATTTTTATAAAAAGAATTGCGATGTTTAAAAGATTTACTTGTTTTGAAGCACTGGCAATCCAATGGAGTAAACCCGTTCCGCGAAAGTGGCATGGTCCTGTGATTGGCCATATTATAAAGTAAGTTAAGTAGATTTCTCATACCAGTCCCATGACTGACTCGTAGTTTGTTTCACTTGCAAACTCGGGTGCCTCTTTTTCTACACGGGCAGCCTTGTATTCAAGTTTTAGCAGGCTCTTTCTGGATAGCTATGGAGCTGAAGATGGATTCTATCATTTATCTCTTTTTATGTTGTTCAGCTCCTATTGTACATATTATGTTTGATTCCGTTGTTGACATTTATGTAAAGTTGAACTGTATTTTGTACTAAGTATGATCCTGTATACTGTGTAACTCTGATGATTATATTTATCCAGTGTATTCTATTATACATTATCAGGTGTATTTAATTATTTCTGTAAAGCCGTTATTTGTTTATGTGTTATATTCCAAAGATTACCCTTGCCACCGTGGAACGGGGTTTGGGGTTGTCTCAAGTTGTTATGATAAATCGCGTCGTTCCTCTATCCTTCTGTAACGACCCGTATTCTACGCATCATAAGATTGTAGAATATTTATTTCTTTCACATATGAAGTGGTATGGTCATGTAACTTTGGGAGACGACTATTGGGGTCATTTCCCATGTTCATGATTTTTGTCGATTTTTAAATGACCGTTTTGCCCCTAGTTGGTACTGTTTTGGCCATAACTTTTGACTGGAAAGGAATTTTGACCTGAAACCACTTCCATTGGGTTCGAATGATGGTTTCTCTTTCCGTAGAGTGGTTTAATAGCCAAACGGACTTACCGTTTGGGAGATATGGCTGAATTAAAGTTTAAAGGGTTATTTTCAGCTAATTGGGCTTAACCGGGTGATTAGCAACTAGGCCCAATGCGGGATTTGGGGTATTTAAGGGCTGCTAGGGTTAGGATTTCGGTTTTAGACTCATTTTTCCAGCCGCCACTTACCTCTTTCAAGCTCTAGCAATGGCCTCCAACACTCAAATCACCTTCTAATCACTTCCTAATCAAGTTTTGGCTTAATCTACATCAAATCAAAGAAGATCTTCACCAAATTAGCAAGAGAGTTGCTGGAACACATAGGGATTGGATCCAAATCAGAGATTATTTCAGATCTAAAGTTTGTTTGTGGCTAAGGTGAGTGATTTGCATAGTTCCTCACTAATTATGGCTAATTATGGTTATTAGCGAAGATTAGCGAAATTATGGCTCAGAAAAATCTAGAAAAATTCCAAAAATTCTAAAACATCATTTTATGCCTCTGATATGAATTTGGGTTGATTTCGACTAATTTTGCAAATCCCGGAATTTGGGGGATTAAGGGGTAATTAATGATAATTAGCAAATTCGTGCATGTTAAAAATCTAGGAAAATATTCATAAATTCTGAAATATTGTTTTAGACCTCTGATATGAATTTGGGTTGATTTGGTTAAGTTTTGTTAATCATATGGTTAGTTTCACCTAAACATGCTTGAGGGAAAATATGGGGTTTTGGCTATGTTTGATCTATTTAAACCTATCATATTGTTGTTTTGGTGTTTGAGGTCACTTGTATGTGTTGCTATGACTGTATGGTATGTTTTTGATTGGTTTCAATAGTTAGAATGGTCGAAAACGCCGTCGAGAGGCGTGTAAACCGTCGCTGGAAGTTGACCCGGATCGGATCGCTTATTCCTCCCACGACCCGACCCGATCGTGGTCAGACCCACGAGACGAATCGATGCAGCGCCGTGCCCAAACTGAAGTACTTCGATCCGGATCGCGAATGAGCATTACGACCCGATCCGCGTGGAGATGGAACCCGATCCGATGCACCCACGATCCACGAGTCGCAATCCGAAGCTGGTCACGATCCGACCTGGAGATCATACCACGATCCGAACCGTATTCAGATGACCACGATCCGAGCTAAAGGAGCTTGTCACGAATCGATCTGGAGGGGAGCGCACGATCCGAAACAGAGGGTGACCACGAGCTAGTGACTGCGAACTGAACCACGGTGGTGCGACCCGAACCGTTGGAGGGCGGAGCACGATCCGAACCTGAAGGAAGACCACGACCTGAAGCGAAGCGAACTGAATGAAGACCGATCCGGAGGATGATGATTAAAACCCGAGATGCAAAGGTAGTCCAAATGGAAGTTAGAGCTCAGGATCCCGGAACCAGTCGGGAATCAATGAGTTCACTTCATGGTTGGGCTTTGCTGCGGGACGTGTGCAAAGGGGTTGTCGGTATTCATAACTTTTGTCCACCACTGAGAGATGGATAGTGGGCTTGTAGTGATAGTTACACGGGATTGGATTCCGTCATGGCCCAAAGGATTAGAGGACCAAAGTAGTGGATATCGTATGCTTTACGCACTGAGTGAGGGATGTGAGGATGATTGATATGCTTGATTGTTTGACATCACTATGACATGCACACCCCCACCCCCGTTATCTTTACACCATTTGAAAGGGCACCTTAGAGTGTTGTACAGTATGCAGTGCTAACTCTTTGGTTGCAGGTCCAGGTTCAGGTATGATTGGATTATACCTGTTATTATTCTGTTTAGATGCTTATCGCTCATACCAGGCTTTATGTCTGACCCGGAGTTTTATGTCTCTTCTTATTACTCTGGGTGCTCACACGAGCAGACTAGAGACAAGTTATGGTTAGCTGGTGATGCGCGAGTAGCTGATTCGGAGGCGAGCATGAGGCTTCCACGTATGATATATAGATATTCTCCCTGTGTCGTTGGTGGTCGCTACTTGGGCATTAGTAGTGTACCTCCTTTATCTTGCTTTTGCTTTGAGACAGTTTGAAAAGTTGTAATAAGCTATATTTTGGATTTCCGCTGCTATGATGCTCAGTTCTGGTTTTTAGCTTATGCACTGTCTCTTCTATTTTATGTCAAGTATGTTATTATTATATTTTGTTCTATGCGCTGTGAGACATATTACAGGTACCCGTATTAGCCCATTCTCTTCTTTCTTTTTCTTCTGGCGACCGTCCCGTGCTAACTGGATATGTGTACAGCGCACTTTTGGAGGAAATGTCGGTTGGTGCGGGGCGGGCTGTCACACTTGGTATCAGAGCTCTAGGTTGCATAGTTAACCTAGGGAAAGACACTAGGGAGAGTTAGTACGTATATGAGAGCGCGTATTTGTGATTACTTTGGTTTTCAAAAGCTATATATATATATATATACTATTGGTAGTATAAGAATGAAGTTGTACTGCACTAGCACCACTATGGGGTCGTTAATCGTTTTCCCTTTTACAGATTAACGATGAGCCGATATGCTAGAGGTGCTGGTAGGGGAGCCAATAATGGGAATGCTGCCGACATGAGGGCGATGTTTACCGACCTCATGAGAGACATGCTTAGAGGTGTTCAGGTAGCAGTTCCCAATCCCGGAAATGGTGGTGGTCCAGTAGTGCAGGCGCTTAGGGTCGATTTCGCCAAGTTGTGCAAGGATTACACTAACCTTGGTGGGAAGCCGTTCCACGGAACGGAGTCGGCCACAGATGTTCAGGATTGGTTGGAGAGCTGTGATCGTATCTTCGACGACTTGGGTCTTGAGGATACGATGAAGAGAAGGCTAGCGTCTCGTCAGCTGCAAGGGCGAGCGATGAATTGGTGGAATGCCATTAGAACAGCTACTCCAGGAGTTCAAGTTACTTGGAATCAGTTTAAGACTCGCTTTTGTGATAAGTTTATTCCAGCTGCTCATAAATCAGAACTGTTCAGGTAGTTCTTGGAGCTTAAGCAGAACGGTAGGGCAGTCTCGGAATATATCGCTGAATTCGACACTTTATCGAAATATGGATGGTCCCTTATCGATACAGTCGAAAAGAAGAACGAGAAGTTCATAACTGGCTTGGATGGGCACTTGGGGGAAAGACTTATAAACCATATCGATGAGACGTTCGAGTCTATTGTAGGAAAGGCATTAAGGTCAGAGAGCCTTTTCCCTAAGTCGAAGACTGAGGTTGCTACGGCATCTGCAGAGGAGCCAAAGCCGCAAGCAGGCGGTGAAGGCCAGAAGAATTCTCAGAACAAGAGGAAGCAGAACCCGACCAAGGATGGTCAGAGTAAGAAAAATAAGAAAGATGGCGAATGCTTTAGTTGTGGCAAGAAGGGCCATTACGCCAGAGATTGTCGAGAAAAGCCTGGGGAAAGGAAGTGCTTTAACTGCGGCCAGGCGGGACATCACAAGGATGATTGCCCACAACCTTCTAGGGAGAAGCAGATTGTGAAAGCGTATGCTATCAATGCTGTTCCTTCTTCGTCAAATGCCCCAACTGCGGCGCAGAAGGAAAAAGGTGTCGTTATTCGAGGTATGCTTTCTATTTAAGAAGTTTTGATCGGGTTTTGTTTGACAAACCTGAGTTAGTCGATAGACCTTTAGTAGTGACAAACCTGATTGGTGGTTCGACTAGTTTTGGCATGATTTGTTAATGTGGTCTTATCGAGTCATGGATGTATGTTTCCCTGTGATTGCTTTGTTTTGGGCTTTACTGGGTTTAGCATTATTTTGGGGAGTCGATCTACTCCAAAGGAACAGGGTGGTATTAGGTACCTACCTAGTAATGGCGATAGTAACTGGAGTTAAGAAAGCTAAGAAGTTATTGTTGTAATAAGTTCTAGTTGTCTCTGGGAGGCAAATGAGTACTCCAGTGCTAGATTGTTTTGCTAGTATCACCTCATGTGGATTGTCCGAACTCGGAGGAGATGTTCCTTGGGTGCTTGTCTGATATTGGTTTAGGCCTTTGGGGCTTGTGCTTGGGGAATGTCGATTTCGACTAGGATGGTTTGCGTGAGGGGTAAATAGTTGTTGTGATTTTTCATTGGATGATATCTTGGTTCACTCGAGGAGTGATGGGAAGACGGAACATGATAAGACTGTTCAATGGTATAGACTGCCCAGAGTTAGACTCGATAGGGTTATGAGATTGATCGAGTGGGACTCGAGAAAGATGCAAAGTAATGGATTGTTTAGGACCCTATGTTGATGTTCTCTATTGGGTAGTAGAACTTTGAAGGAATATGATGTGTTCGTTGATCATGGATGATACAACAAAGATTAGAGCGATTCAAGTTGGACTTGAACTCGTAATAGAAAATAGGTGTTCGTTGATCTTGGAGATGCAACGAATAGGGAGACGACTCACGTTGGACTAGAGTTTGTCGGTACTCAAGACTGGGTCTGAGTTATAGATTGACTCGAGTTGGACTCGAGAAGGCTGCAAGGAATTGGATTCAGCTCGAGTTGGACTCGAGAGGGCATCAAGATAATAGATAGACTTGGGTTGGACTCAAGTATTTTAGGAGGACTAAAAGCAGGGGTATCTGGGGACGCCCGTTACCTTGGATCCGTTGGACGTGATCTATTTATCCTTGGAGGATAAACGTACGTTGGACGTACGGTAGTCCGATTGGAGGCTGGGCTTCCATTAGTTTAGTTATCCTTGGAGGATAAACGTACGTTGGACGTACGGTAGACCGAAGGGAGGCGGGGCTTCCATTGGCCTGGGATTGGTTGGACCAGTCAAGTAGGCATCAGTGTATGGAGGCTGGGCTTCCATTAGTTATTGATGTTGGTTGGACCAGACAGACTGGAATCGACATATTAGGATTGGTTAGACCAATCATGTAGGTGTCGATGTGTTTATGACTTTAGCAGGTGATAGATAGGATTTGTTTGATGGATGTTATGGTTGCTATGTTGTTCCTATTTTTCTTCCCTTGAGTAGACTATCACCTGTAGGGTTCCAGCGATGGGGAACAAAGTGATTGTAGTAGAACTATGAGCCAGTGCAGTAGAGTCGTCATGACTCGAGGGGCAAAGTGGACATAGTAAAGGATTAGTAAGGCTATGAGCCAGTGCAGTGGAGTTGTTATGACTTCATGGGGGCAGAGTGGACATAGCAAAGGACTAGTGACTATTGATCAGTGCAGTGGAGTCGCCATGATTCCATGGGGCAGATTGATCATAGTAAAGGATTTGGTTGTAGTACTAGTTGCATTGAGTAGGAGACATGCCAGTTTAGGGGTTTTGTTTCTAGGATGGAAGCAACTAGAGTATGTCACAGGATATGATTTCAGACCCAAGACTGAATTGGATTCAGAAACGCTAGTAAGCTTGACGATTAGATCGATTTTTATTGAGTGGATTGGTTCCAGTTAGAAGGACGATCCTAACCTATTGGAAACCATCTCTAGGGTAGGGATGGGTATCGATGGAAAGAGAATGATCAAGTAAGGATTTGATCGAGAAGGGTGGCTTCGAAAGAATAAGGGACTAGTTGTATCCAACGTAGATGGACTGAGAGGTGAAGTGCTTAGAGCATATCATCACTCGAAATTGACTATACATCCCAGTGGTAACAAGATGTATTGAGACATAGAGCAGATCTACTACTGGGAAGGATAAAGATAGGCAGAAGGCTTATCTCGATAAGAGATGAAGAGATTTGGAATTCTTCGTTAATGACTTGGTGTTCGTCGGGATCTCTCCATAGAGAATGTGATTCGGATTGGTTGGAGAGGTAGGTTAGAACCAAGATTTGTTGGCCCATTCCCAGTCCTCGAGCAAGTTGGGAATTTGGCGTATGAAGTAGAGCTACCTGATAAGATGGCGGGAGTTCACAACGTATTTCATGTTTCCCAGTTAAGGAAGTTTGTGTAAGACCCTAATGTGGCTATTTCACCAGATTAGTTGGACGCAAACGAGGTTGAACTCGAGGCGGTTGGGAACTGCAAGTCTATGCGTATTGTTGGGAACGATACGAAGCAGCTTCGAAGGAAGGCGGTGAAACTAGTCAGAGTCCAGTAGGGTGAGAATGAAAAGACTGTACTTGGGAAACAGAGGAGGATATAAGGAAGAAGTATCCAGAACTCTTTGCCTAGTTAGGTTTTGGTAGTGATAGTTTCTTCCCTTGTTAGTAAACCGCATGCTAGGATAGACTTTTTTTGCATGTTGATTGTTGTTTTATGGTTGATAGGCATGCGGAACCCTTTGTGTGTTTTGGTTAGGGAATTTCGGGGGGGGGGGGGATTTCTTAAGGGGGGAAGAGTGTAACGACCCGTATTCTACGCATCATAGGATTGTAGAATATTTATTTCTTTCACATATGAAGTGGTATGGTCATGTAACTTTGGGAGACGACTATTGGGGTCATTTCCCATGTTCATGATTTTTTTCGATTTTTAAATGACCGTTTTGCCCCTAGTTGGTACTGTTTTGGCCATAACTTTTGATTGGAAAAGAATTTTGACCTGAAACCACTTCCATTGGGTTCGAATGATGGTTTCTCTTTCCGTAGAGTGGTTACAATAGCCAAACGGACTTACCGTTTGGGAGATATGGTTGAATTAAGGTTTAAAGGGTTATTTTCAGCTAATTGGGCTTAACCGGGTGATTAGCAACTAGGCCCAATGGAGGATTTCGGGATTTGGGGTATTTAAGGGCTGCTAGGGTTAGGATTTCGGTTTTAGACTCATTTTTCCAGCCGCCACTTACCTCTTTCAAGCTCTAGCAATGGCCTCCAACACCCAAATCACCTTCTAATCACTTCCTAATCAAGTTTTGGCCTAATCTACATCAAATCAAAGAAGATCTTCACCAAATTAGCAAGAGAGCTGCTGGAACACATAGGGATTGGATCCAAATCATAGATTATTTCAGATCTAAAGTTTGTTTGTGGCTAAGGTGAGTGATTTGCATAGTTCCTCACTAATTATGGCTAATTATGGTTATTAGCGAAGATTAGCGAAATTATGGCTCAGAAAAATCTAGAAAAATTCCCAAAATTCTAAAACATCATTTTATGCCTCTGATATGAATTTGGGTTGATTTCGACTAATTTTGCAAATCCCGGAATTTGGGGGATTAAGGGGTAATTAATGATAATTAGCGAATTTGTGCATGTTAAAAATCTGGGAAAATATTCATAAATTCTGAAATATTGTTTTAGACCTCTGATATGAATTTGGGTTGATTTGGTTAAGTTTTGTTAATCATATGGTTAGTTTCACCTAAACATGCTTGAGGGAAAATATGGGGTTTTGGCTATGTTTGATCTATTTAAACCTATCATATTGTTGTTTTGGTGTTTGAGGTCACTTGTATGTGTTGCTATGACTGTATGGTATGTTTTTTTATTGGTTTCAATAGTTAGAATGGTCGAAAACGCCGTCGAGAGGCGTGTAAACCGTCGCTGGAAGTTGACCCTGATCGGATCGCTTATTCCTCCCACGACCCGACCCGATCGTGGTTAGACCCACGAGACGAATCGATGCAGCGCCGTGCCCAAACTGAAGTACTTCGATCCGGATCGCGAATGAGCATTACGACCCGATCCGCGTGGAGATGGAACCCGATCCGATGCACCCACGATCCACGAGTCGTGATCCGAAGCTGGTCACGATCCGACCTGGAGATCATACCACGATCCGAACCGTATTCAGATGACCACGATCCGAGCTAAAGGAGCTTGTCACGAATCGATCTGGAGGGGAGCGCACGATCCGAAACAGAGGGTGACCACGAGCTAGTGACTGCGAACCGAATCAGGGTGGTGCGACCCGAACCGTTGGAGGGCGGAGCACGATCCGAACCTGAAGGAAGACCACGACCTGAAGCGAAGCGAACTGAATGAAGACCGATCCGGAGGATGATGATTAAAACCCGAGATGCAAAGGTAGTCCAAATGGAAGTTAGAGCTCAGGATCCCGGAACCAGTCGGAAATCAATGAGTTCACTTCATGGTTGGGCTTTGCTGCGGGACGTTTGCAAAGGGGTTGTCGGTATTCATAACTTTTGTCCACCACTGAGAGATGGATAGTGGGCTTGTAGTGATAGTTACACGGGATTGGATTCTGTCATGGCCCAAAGGATTAGAGGACCAAAGTAGTGGATATCGTATGCTTTACGCACTGAGTGAGGGATGTGAGGATGATTGCTATGCTTGATTGTTTGACATCACTATGACATGCACACCCCCACCCCCGTTATCTTTACACCATTTGAAAGGGCACCTTAGAGTGTTGTACAGTATGCAGTGCTAACTCTTTGGTTGTAGGTCCAGGTTCAGGTATGATTGGATTATACCTGTTATTATTCTGTTTAGATGCTTATCGCTCATACCAGGCTTTATGTCTGACCCAGAGTTTTATGTCTCTTCTTATTACTCTGGGTGCTCACACGAGCAGACTAGAGACAGGTTATGGTTAGCTGGTGATGCGCGAGTAGCTGATTCGGAGGCGAGCAGGAGGCTTCCACGTATGATATATAGATATTCTCCCTGTGTCGTTGGTGGTCGCTGCTTGGGCATTAGTAGTGTACCTCCTTTATCTTGCTTTTGCTTTGAGACAGTTTGAAAAGTTGTAATAAGCTATATTTTGGATTTCCGCTGCTATGATGCTCAGATCTGGTTTTTAGCTTATGCACTGTCTCTTCTGTTTTATGTCAAGTATGTTATTATTATATTTTGTTCTATGCGCTGTGAGACATATTACAGGTTCCTTGATTAGCCCATTCTCTTCTTTCTTTTTCTTCTGGCGACCGTCCCGTGCTAACTGGATATGTGTACAGCGCACTTTTGGAGGAAATGTCGGTTGGTGCAGGGCGGGCTGTCACACCTTCCCTTCCACCAGTTCCAAGTACCAGATCTACACTTCAAATGGTTTGTATCTCGTGTTCCGTCCACCCGATCCACAAGCCATCGTTTCTCCTTCTTCTCCGTTGGTTAATTAACACGATGTGAACCTGATTTCTTCGTATAATTCTAGATCTTCACCTAAGGTTTGTATTTTTTCCCTATTATGAACTAATTTTTCATATTATACATTAATACACCCAGTTGATTAGGCTGTTTTCTTTCCCCATGTTTACAGTCCTGCTAATTCCGATGGAGAGTATTCATCGTAGTCCTGCAATGAAGGTCAGTCCTTTACTTTTAATTCGTTGTTATTATTTACCTTTAAATTACTTTGATGTGTGCACTTTCAATATATGGCTGTTGAAATATTCCATATATGTGAATTAACATCAGCTCTTAGATCCTGCACTACTTGCATTCGACTATTGGTAAAACTGGAATATTTTATTGATGAAAATTTAAAATAAACATAGAGGTTGATAACCCAGGGAGGTCTTGATTAATTAATGAGCTACCAACATGGTACTTCTAGATATAACACTCAGTATTATTAGGCTACCTGAAAGCATATATAGCAACCAAGTATGATGAGTAGAAGTCAACACAAAATTGTCCAGTCATGGTCAACATATACCCAAACTTACATTGAGTACATGAAATCTCTGACTTGAGCATGTATATATGCTCGAACATAAAATCGGTGGTGCTATATATAATATATGACCATTTATGAAATGTCACCTTAAATGAAAATCTGAATTTCATGTTAGTTAGTTAGGACAAAAATATAAATCAACTGTATTATGCTTTAACTTTGATTCTTCCCAAGTCTAGCAAGCGAGTGGCATAGTTACGACTGATGTATAACAAACTGAATGTATGTGGAACATGCGAGAGAGTGTGTATTGTAAGTTAAGTTATTGACATCTTTTTATGCTTTTGCAAAGCTCTTAAGCTTCAGCTCCCAAGAAAAAAAGTGATACAAACCCGAGAATTTGAAATGGTTTGCATGGCCAAAAGTTGCAGACTGTACCGTAAGATAATTTTTGCATATTTTCACAATTATATAGGCAAGTAAGAGCTAAATTAATCATATTAATATTTTGTCATTCCGCATAGCATTCCTTTATTAAGTTCTATCCCTACGAGCGATTTTCTGCATTTTGTTCACTCTTATACTTGACTATTGTCGTTGTGCTAGCAGGGCCGGTCCTAGGACTTTTGGTGCCTAAAGCGAAAAATGAAAATGAGGCCCTTCCACAGAGACCAATGTTTTATATCAAAACAAAGTATATTATTAAAAAATAATGAGAAAATAAAAAAATAACTTTATTCATAATAATAATTCAAGCATACAGCACAGTAAATATTTGCTACTTATGAATATTTTTCTAGCCTTCTGACTTGCAAAATTGGTAATGATATTATCATATTTAGTTTACTGACAAAATCTTGTTCAATCGATGAAAGTGCTTTAATCACAACTGGACTAAAATCCTTTAATCACAACTTCCTATGAAAATTGAAAAGATAGTTATTTGTCAACTAATTGTACATTAACTAATCATTAAAAAAATCATTATCCACTGCTGTAACGACCCGGAAAAAGTCGATCTTGGTTATCCGATATACAACACATATCGAACATCCAAGGATCGAAAATACCGGTAGTTAATGAAAGAAATTAGAGGGTGAGAATAGATAAGACAGAAACTTAGAATAGAAGAAGAAGAACAACACAACATCAGAGTAACACGAACCTCACAGCGGAACGAATAACATATAATATATAACATAACTTTGAAATATAAATCTGTACTTGAATATACATATCATTACCCAAGTATAGCACTTACAACACAGCGGAAATAACCATAGCTATATAATTCTGAAGGCTCCTGCTCCAGCTCTCCAAATATATCTGTAAATCCCGACTACTTGACTGCCGTACAAAATTGGGCACCCAAGAGTTTAGGAAAATAAAACAAAATAAACTCCGGGTCAATCATGTGACTGGTGTGAGTAAACTCAAATCATTTGTTTAACTTTAAAAATCCTTTCAAAGAAAGAATAATTGTAAGACCGATCCATACATAAACACGGATGGTTTTTACCTTACGATAACCCAAATCATTTGTAAACAATATTATTCTGATATTATAATAATGTCTAACACAAGTAATATTAAACTAGTAGAAACGCTTACATCTAACGTTCTACATATGTAATATACAATCAAAACCGCGGGCTCTTAATTGGGGAATGGATTCCAACTATGACAAGGTATGGACCCACCTTCCGCTCAGTGTACACTAGAAGCGATACACTGGAGTACAACAAGAACATCTTGCAACTCGGCCACACATGACCGACCACTCATTTCGCTTGAGTGTATCGAATATATTGTCACCTTACGGTTGGTAAACCAACATAACCATTCCCGGAAGATACATAATTGAAAGAAGTAACAAATATGAATATTCTCTAGATGGTGATAATATACCCTACTTGGGTGCGGCCCACTTAGCCATGCTGCCTGCCCGATTTCTGTCATTTCCCAGTTGATGAGGCTGGAGGTTATAACGTATCTTTCAACAGATTACTCATTCATTCACTATGAATGCCACATCGTCATACCCGTCAAATCACAAATTGATTTCCCCAAAAATACCATGGGTAAAAGCTAAGAGAAACGAATTCCTCCACCACTAACGTAAATAGGTTTGAAATGATAAACTCACGTGATCCACCAGATATATTCTGTCAAACATTCTTCAACACAGGTTGTCCTCGGACTGGAAAAACCGAAGGCACTATTCTGTAACCAGGACAGCCCTTGCATAGCTCCGTCTTCAATTATCTTCATCATATTTGACTGCTATGCTAACGCCTATACAGAGTGGTTTTCAGATAATGAGTCTGATCCCGGTCTCTCCGTATTGATGACGGAAAAATGGTCAAAAACTTTGATAGTCGGTGAGTTAACTATCAAAGAAAACACGTGTGCGAACAACGATATTATTTCCAGATGGAAATTATATCGATCAATCATCATTTATCTCTTAAATTAATTTATTCATTCTCCATTTCCTGTTTCCTTATATATACGGAAATTTTTATTTTCTAAATTTAGAAAATATACGTTATTAATCATTGGAAAACGTTTCTATCTCCTTTCTACGTATCACTGTCATTCCAGTTTTCTTTACCATCCAACATTTCATTTTCTATGATTAGAAAATATCTCTGATTATATTTGGAAAACAATTCCAAAACTCATTCCTTGGATTTAAACAGATGTTTAAATAAAACATCGCTATGCCAATTCAAATCATTACCTTCATTAACTATTTTCACTTAACCAACTTTCACTATCAAACCCTACCATTCCTTAGTTAAGAAGGAAGTCAATCAAGTTGGGGTATAATTACCTCTCAGACCTTAACTGAACAACGTTTTAACTTCGAAATAGTCAAAGTTTATCTTTTAAATCTTTAACAACTTCCTTACGAACCTCACGGATTCTATTTACGAATCCACTTCTTTTATAAAAACATTGGTTATAAAGATAACGTTATAATCCCAACTTTCGAAATATCAAACTTCAAATATAACTTTTATTCTTTAATTTGAATAAATAAATAAACATCTAATTTATAAATAAATAAATCTTGATTTAAGCACCGGAAAGTATAAGTACTTTCCCGAATTCGATATAATCGAATTCGACGATTAACTCTCTTCGAATAACGAATATTTGATTAACTCACTTCGAATAGCTTATATTCGATTACTCTCTTCGAATAGCTTATATTCGATAACTCTTCTCTTCGAATAACTTATATCCGGTTTAACTCCATTCGAATAACTTATATTCGATTTAACTCCATTTGAATAAACTATATTTGATAACCCCTTCGAATAACTAATATTCAGTAACCTTTTTCGAATAACTAATTCGATAACTCCTTTCGACTAACTGATATTCGATAACCCCTATAGAATAACAGATATTCGATAACCCCTTTCGAATAACTAATATTCGATTAACTCATTTCGAATAACTCTATTCGATAAATTCTTATCTTCGATTAATCAATACTCGACGAACTCTAATTCGATTAACTAGCACTCAACTAACTCTAACTCGATTAACTCTAATTCGATTAACTCATTTGATTAAATCCTTCATTCTATTCGAATAAACTATATTCGATTAACTCTTTTAAATCTATTCGAATAAACTATATTTGATTACTCTTCTTTCGAATAAACTATATTCGATTAACTTCTTTTGATTAACTCCTTCATTATATTCGAATAAACTATATTCGATTAACTCTTTTAATTATATTCGAATAAACTATATTCAATTACTCTTCTTTCGAATAAACTATATTCGATAGCTCCTTTCGAATAATCTATATTCGATTTCTCCCTTCGAATAAACTTATATTCAATAACTCCCTTTTTCTTCGAATAGACTATATTCGATAATCTCCTTTCGAATTAAACTAAATTCGATAACTCCTTATTCTTTTAACTCTAATTCGTTAACTCTTATTCGAATAACTCTAGTTCGATTAACCCTATTCAAATAACTCTAGTTCGATTAACCCTATTCTAATAACTCTAACTGATCAACTATAACTGGTTAACTCTAACTGATTAACTCTATCTGGTTAACTATAACTGATTAACTCTAACTGGTTAACTCTAACTGATTAACTCTAACTGATTAACTCTAACTGTTTAACTCTAATTGATTAACTCTAACTGATTAACTCTAACTGATTAACTCTAAATGATTTACTCTTATTCAAATAAATTATATTTGATACTCTAATCGATTACAACTACTTCCTTGTCTATTTACCTATATTTATTTCATATAAATATTTCCTTTTTCAACTTTATTTATTTACCAAATAAATATTCCCTTTTTATACAATTATATTCATTTTGACAAATAAATATTCTTTTCCAATTCTATTTGAAAATGTTTTACAAAAATTTCTCTTTTCAAAACTATTTGTAAATGGTTTACAAATATCTCCTTTCTATTTTATTTGTAGATATTTTACAGATATTTCTTTCTATTTTATTTGTAAATGTTTTACAAATATTTCTCTTTCTATTTTATTTGTAAATGTTTTACAAATATTTCTCGTTTCTATAAAATCTGTTAATTTTATAAAATTCCTTTATTTCAATATACGTATTGAAATTTCCTTTTTATAAAATCTGTTGATTTTAAATAATATTTTTATTTCAATATACACTTTGAAATTTTCCTTTTTTTCATCCCAGGGTTCTTACAGAATTTAAAATACCACACAACAATGATTGATATCATTCAAACACATAATCAACAACAGATTCTATATCACATCGTATATCACCATATATGAAAAACAGTAAAAATAAATGTTGAGGAATCCAGTTGATTCCTCCGACCTGTTTCTCTGCATCACAGATGTTACACAATAATATTCACATCGATATCACATCAGTATGAAATATTCTGATAACAAAATCAATATATATTTAACGATATATATATATATATATAATTTCAACCAACTGAATAGTAGTTCATCCAAACAGTCAACACGCAGAAATCAGTCATCATTTAGCAGTTTTAAAAATATGTTATAAAAATATAACTGTTCAGAGTTGGTGAGTTTTACTCACATTGGACGATCATCGTTAATAACGATAACCATCGCTTGATTCAGACGGACAATTTATTTTGCTATAAATTGTAACAAGCTCGAATTCAGTTCCAGTCAATTCCATGGCGTAGCCACCGTCCATATGATCCTAACGGATCTTGTTTCGCTGAATTTCGTTCACGTATGACGAAGTTATTTAGTTTACAAATTGTACCTTATTTAATTAAAATAAAACTAAATAAAATAAAATAAATGGGGCTCACCCTCTCAAAACCAGCCCACTACCGCTTGACCCACAACCCGCTTAATACATCTCCCTCATCCAGGCGACTCACGAACTCCTCACAACCATTTCCAAGCTTTCAAACTCCCACCGCTCCTCCATCTATTGATAACATTTCAAACTAGCATCACCATTTAATTCTCCTTCACAAACTCTTTCATCCCGTATAGATCATGCCACACTCAAACCCCATTTCATCACTGCGTCGAAAGCCCCCTGTAGGCTGCTCCTATAAAGGCCACGACATGTTTTTGCAAGGAACCCCTCAAAACTCCACAAGCAAGCTTCTTATCATCGGAAAAAATCCAAATCTGGCGTCCGTTACACAAATCGAAGCTCCAAATTACCCTAAATCGAAAACCCTAGGTTGATGCGTACAAACCGATTTATGTCGAATTCAATAAAAACCATACGGTTTTGTAGCTCTTCACTCTGTGAATTCAAAGATACAACTTTGGTGATTTATAGATTTTTGTTTTGATTTCCTTTGGTTTTTTCAAAGGTTGGATTTTACTGTTTAAATTTCTTGTGAGGTTACGGCAGAAATTTGAAGTTGACCAGAGGATGGAAATTAGGTTTAGAGGTTGAGGGATATTTATAGAGGTGGTATATTATTTTTCTAATCGATTATTATATTAATTTATATTACCACGTTGCTTGTATTCATCCTTAAAAATTCCTGTGACCACATACGATACCCAAAAATCACGAAAATGGACATGCAGCTGCAGTTCGACATTACGGTCCCAAAGAAACTGGTTTCGTCGAATTCCGACTCCGTTTGCTCACACAGTGTATTTTTAAAGGTCAAAATACTGACTGTTTTTCACATTAAAAATCCGTACAGCCACATACTGACTTCAAAAATCACGGAAATTGTAATCTAACAATAATTTAATATTGCGGATCCAACAAAATTAGTTTCGTCAAAAACAGAGGTCGTATGCAAGCTATTTTTAAAGCTCTAAATAACCCATTTAAATATATAAATATATTTAAAAATAATTAAATTTAATATTTAAAAATGAATATTATCATGAATATATTCACAATAGAATATCATACAGCTCCGCTGGGATTTACAACTCGATATTCAAATCTCGGTTGAATCGATATTCCAATTTATATTGAAATTCCTTATATATATCGTTATAAATTATAAAGGAATTCTATAGCGACTTTTCTAAAATTTGATTTGGAAATAAATCAAAATCTACACAATTAAATCCTGATTTTCTCTTCCATTATAAAAATATACTTTACCAGCTCCTATCGTTTCTTGTTTCATAGAAATCCGATTTAAAACGGACCCTGTATATTCAGTTGAAGTTCGAATCGCCAAATAGCGAACTGCCACACCATTTCGAGCTCGATTATAATTATAATATAATTTATAGTTCAACTATCGTCAAAATAATATATTCGTTATTCTAATTCAAATTCTAAACTGAATTAAATAATTTAAATTGTCCAGTTCACATTATAATGTCAATTCACTATTTCTGACTATTTCAGAAATTAAATATATCATTCTGCTATTTTATTTAATTAAATATTCAATATTATTTAATCAAACAACCTTTAATCTACTAAACCATTATTTTAAATAATTAATTAAATTAATTATTTGACTTTCTTCCCCCCTTAAAATAATTTCGTCCTCGAAATTGCTAAGGTAGAAAACAAACCCTATTGACTGGTTAGAATTTATTTTTACTTCTTTAACTTCAGTTTCAACTGAACCAATTTAATTTCAATTAAAATTTTATTTAATTCTTATCAACGAAAATTTTCAAAAATCCTGAAAATTTTCTAACACCCGAAATTTTCGAAAAATTTCGCCAGCACCTCCTTTGTACTGGTCAATAGGTCAAACTCCAACTCACCTCTCTAGGCCTTCTTCAACCCAAAAGAAAATCAAACAGCCAAGCGGCTTGCCAATTCGGCTCATCAAAATCTCAAACCCATTAGAAATATAAACTGGTACCTTTTTGTTGGGTATATCATTATCTCATTTCCTTTTGTTGCCAATTCAGCATATACCAATATCATCCCAATCAAATTCCCATCTGTTTTTATCTACAAATCCAACCATTCGCTTATACCTAAGTCGAATTTCATTTCAACTCGAGTTCCATTCTCGATTCCAAACTCTTAACTTGATTATCAAATTACACTTCAAATTCGAATCTCACAAATCCAATTTGTCTCGATATCATTTTCTTTTAATTTCAGTTACCACTTAACTGACTTTATTTTAATTCCAATTGGCTTTCCCAAATTTCAATTCAGTTTGGTTTTAACTCAAACAATCTTTCCCTGGGAAGTTTAAATCACTTAGCTTTTCAAAAATCAAATTTCTTTTTGGAATTTCAAACAACTTGTTTTCTCAAAACAAATTAAAAATAAATCCTTGGTTGTAATCTGTCACTTAGCAACTCAAAAATGACACTGATGATGTGGCCATCATCATCAGAGTTATTTCTCAGTGATCGAAGTGAGTTCAATACTATATCACTTTTTAAAACCATTTCTAAACCCTTCAATTTTGAAATCTTTTCAAAATACCATTCTCAAAACAATTTAAAATCTCCCAAGAATTTAAAATTCTCCTATATTCAATCCAAATTCGTTTACCAATACTTTTCCCATTTCCAAAATTATAAATTCCAATTCTAGTTTAAATTCAGATTTAATTCATCTGATTCCATATATCGCACATAGGTAAATTCTAATTGACTATTTACATAACCATTTAATTTATAATCTTGCTCGATTATAATAACAATCAATATATCCAATATATTATAATTTTGATATATATATTTTCTTTATATCAAAATATACTTCGGGTAAAATTATTTCCATTTACCCTTTTTCCAAAACATATCGTGTCGACCCATCGTATTCGAGTGTTTATAAACCCTACCGATACAGTGGATCAAACTGATCGACCAGAACCCATAAACAGCTCAACCAATAAATCTCCACAATATAAAACAATTTTATATTGAATAACAAATACGTTCACTCGTATATATACACTCAACTCAATCTAGGGTATTACTAATCCTATCTCTACTAAGTCACGCCACAGAGCCAAGGTAAGTACTTAACCTTTGCACTGATACCAACTGTAATGACCCGGAAAAAGTCGATCTTTGTTATCCGATATACAACACATATCGAACATCCAAGGATCGAAAATACCGGCAGTTAATGAAAGAAATTAAAGGGTGAGAATAGATAAGATAGAAACTTACAATAGAAGAAGAAGAACAACACAACATCAGAGTAACACGAACCTCACAGCGGAACGAATAACATATAATATATAACATAACTTTGAAATATAAATCTGTACTTGAATATACATATCATTACCCAAGTACAACACTTAAAACAAAGCGGAAATAACCATAGCTATATAATTCTGAAGCCTCCTGCTCCAGCTCTCCAAATATATTTGTAAGTCCCGATTACTTGACTGCCCATACAAAATTGGGCACCCAAGAGTTTAGGAAAATAAAACAAAATAAACTCCGGGTCAGTCATGTGACTGGTGTGAGTAAACTCAAATCATTTGTTTAATTTTAAAAATCCTTTCAAAGAAAGAATAATCGTAAGACCGATCCATACATAAACGTGGATGGTTTTTACCTTGCGATAACCCAAATCATTGGTAAACAATATTATTCTGATATTATAATAATGTCTAACACAGGTAATATTAATCTAGTAGAAATGCTTGCATCTAACGTTCTATATATATAATATACAATCAAAACCGCGGGCTCTTATTTAGGGAATGGATTCCAACTATGAAAAGGTATGGATCCACCTTCCGCTCAGTGTACTCTAGAAGCGATACACTGGAGTTCAACAAGAACATCTTGCAACTCGGCTACACATGACCGACCACTCATTTCGCTTGAGTGTATCGAATATATTGTCACCTTACAGTTGGTAAACCAACATAACCATTCTCAGGAGATACAGAATTGAAAGAAGTAACAAGTATGAATATTCTCTTGATGGTGACAATATACCCTACTTGGGTGCGGCCCACTTAGCCATGCTGCCTGCCCGATTTATGTCATTTCCCAGTTGATAAGGCTGGAGGTTATAACGTATCTTTCAACAGATTACTCATTCATTCACTTTGAATGCCACATCGTCATACCCGTCAAATCACAAATTGATTTCCCAAAAAATACCATGGGTATAAGCTAAGAGAAACGAATTCCTCCGCCACCAACGTAAATACATTTGAAACGATCAACTCACGTGATCCACCATATATACTCTGTCAAACATTCTTCCAGACAGGTTGTCCTGGGACTAGACAAACCGAAGGCACTATTCTGTAACCAGGACAGCCCTTGCATAACTCCGTCTTCAATTATCTTCATCATATTTGACCGCCACGCTAACGCCTATACAGAGTGGTTTTCAGATAATGAGTCTGATCCCGATCTCTCCATATTGACGATGGAAAAATGGTCAAAAACTTCGATAGTCGGTGAGTTAACTATCAAAAGACAACACGTGTGCAAACAACGATATTATTTCCAGATGGAAATTATATCGATCAATCATCATTCATTATTAATCTCTTAAATTAATTTATCATTAATTTATTCATTCTCTATTTCCTGTTTCCATATATATACAGAAATTCTTACTTTCTAAATTTAGAAAATATATTATTAATCATTGGAAAACATTTCCATCTCCTTTCCACGTATCACTGTCATTCCAGTATTCTTTACCATCCAACATTTCATTTTCTATGATTAGAAAATATCTCTGATTATATTTGGAAAACGTTTCCAAAACACATTCCTTGGATTTAAACAGATGTTTAAATAACACATCGCTATGCCAACTCAAATCATTACCTTCATTAACTATATTCACTTAACCAACCTTCACTATCAAACCTTACCATTCCTTAGTTAAGAAGGAAGTCAATCAAGTTGGGGTATAATTACCTCTCAGACCTTAACTGAACAACGTTTTAACTTCGAAATAGTCAAAGTTTATCTTTTAAATCTTTAACAATTTCCCTACGAACCTCACGGATTCTATTTACGAATCCACTTCTTTTATAAAACATTGGTTATAACGATAACGTTATAATCCCTACTTTCGAAATATCTAACTTCAAATATAACTTTTATTCTTTAATTTGAATAAATAAACACCTAATTTATAAATAAATAAATCTTGATTTAAACACCGAAAAGTATAAGTACTTTCCCGAATTCGATATAATCGAATTCGATGATTAACTCTCTTCGAATAACTAATATTCGATTAACTCACTTCGAATAGCTTATATTCAATTACTCTCTTCGAATAGCTTATATTCGATTACTCTCTTCGAATAGCTTATATTCGATAACTCTTCGAATAACTTATATTCGGTTTAACTCCATTCGAATAACTTATATTCGATTTAACTCCATTTGAATAAACTATATTTGATAACCCCTTCGAATAACTAATATTCGATAACCTCTTCGAATAACTAATATTCGATAACCTCTTTCGAATTCGATAACTTTTTTCGAATAACTAATATTCGATAACCCCTTTCGAATAACTAATATTCGATAACCCCTTTCGAATAACTAATATTCGATTAACTCATTTCGAAAAACTCTATTCGATAAATTATTATCTTTGATTAATCAATACTCGACGAACTCTAACTCGATTAACTAACACTCGACTAACTCTAACTCGATTAACTCTAATTCGATTAACTCATTTGATTAACTCCTTCATTCTATTCGAATAAACTATATTCGATTAACTCTTTTAATTCTATTCGAATAAACTATATTCGATTACTCTTCTTTCGATTAAACTATATTCGATTAACTTCTTTTGATTAACTCCTTCATTCTATTCGAATAAACTATATTCGATTAACTCTTTTAATTCTATTCGAATAAACTATATTCGATTACTCTTCTTTCGAATAAACTATATTCGATAGCTCCTTTCGAATAATCTATATTCGATTTCTCCCTTCGGATAAACTTATATTCGATAACTCCCTTTTTCTTCGAATATACTATATTCGATAATCTCCTTTCGAATTAAACTAAATTCGATAACTCCTTATTCTTTTAACTCTAATTCGATAACTCTTATTCGAATAACTCTAGTTCGATTAACCCTATTCGAATAACACTAGTTCGATTAAGCCTATTCTAATAACTCTTACTGATTAACTCTAACTGGTTAACTCTAACTAATTAACTCTAACTGGTTAACTCTAGCTGATTAACTCTAACTGGTTAACTCTAACTGATTAACTCTAACTGATTAACTCTAAATGATTTACTCTTATTCAAATAAATTATGTTTGATACTCTATTCGATTACAACTACTTCCTTGTCTATTTACCTATATTTATTTCATATAAATATTTCCTTTTTCAACTTTATTTATTTACCAAATAAATATTCCCTTTTTATACAATTCTATTCATTTTGACAAATAAATATTCTTTTCCAATTCTATTTGTAAATGTTTTACAAATATTTCTCTTTTCAAAACTATTTGTAAATGGTTTACAAATATCTCCTTCCTATTTTATTTGTAGATGTTTTACAAATATTTCTTTCTATTTTATTTGTAAATGTTTTACAAACATTTCTCTTTCTATTTTATTTGTAAATGTTTTACAAATATTTCTCTTTTCTATAAAATCTGATAATTTTATAAAATTCCTTTATTTCAATATACGTATTGAAATTTCCTTTTTATAAAATCTGTTGATTTTAAATAATAATCTTATTTCAATATACACATTGAAATTTTCCTTTTTTTCATCCCAAGGTTTCTTATGGTATTTAAAATACCACACAACAATGATCGATATCATTCAAACACAAAAATCAACAACAGATTCTATATCACATCATATATCACCATATATGAAAAACAGTAAAAATAAATGTTTAGGAATCCAGATGATTACTCTGACCTGTTTCCCTGCATCACAGATGTTACACAATAATATTCACATCGATATCACTTCAGTATGAAATATTCTGATAACAAAATCAATATATATTTAACGATTTATATATATATATATATATAATTTCAACCAACTGACTAGCAGTTCATCCAAACAGTCAACACACAGAAATCAATCATCATTTAGCAGTTCTAAAAATACATTATAAAAATATAACTGTTCAGAGTTGGTGAGTTTTACTCACATTGGATGATCATCGTTAATAACGATAACCATCGCTTGATTCAGGCAGACAATTTATTTTGCTATCAATTGTAACAAGCTCGAATTCACTTCTAGTCAATTCCATGGCGTAGCCACCGTCCATATCATCCCAACGGATCTTGTTTCGTTGAATTTCGTTCACGTATGACGAAGTTATTTAGTTTACAAGTTGTACCTTATTTAATTTAAATAAAAACTAAATAAAATAAAATAAACGGGCCTCACCCTCTCAAAACCAGCCCACTACCGCTTGACCCACAACCCGCTTAATACATCTCCCTCATCCAGGCGACTCACGAACTCCTCACAGCCATTTCCAAGCTTTCAAACACCCACCGCTCCTCCATCTGTTGATAACATTTCAAACTAACATCACCATTTAATTCTCCTTCACAAACTCTTTCACCCCGTATAGATCATGCCACATTCGAACCCCATTTCATCACTACGTTGAAAGCTCCCTATAGGCTGCTCCTATGAAGATCGCGACATGTTTTTGCAAGGAACCCCTCAAAACTCCACAAGCAAGCTTCTTATCATCGGAAAAACCCAAATCCGGCGTCCGTTAAACAAATCGAAGCCTCAGATTACCCTAAATCGAAAACTCTAGGTTGCTGTGTACAAACCGACTTGTGTCGAGTTCAATAAAAACCATACGGTTTTAAAGCTCTTCACTCTGTGAATTCAAAGATACAACTTTGGTGATTTATAGATTTTTGTTTCGATTTCCTTTGGTTTTTCAAAGGTTGGATTTTACTGTTTAATTTTCTTGTGAGGTTACGGCGGAAATTTGTAGTTGACCAGAGGATGGAAATTAGGTTTAGAGGTTGAGGGATATTTATAGAGGTGGTATATTATTTTTCTAATCGATTATTATATTAATTTATATTACCACGCTGCTTGTATTCGTCTTTAAAAATTCCTGTGACCACATACGATACCCAAAAATCACGAAAATGGACATGCAACTACAGTTCGACATTACGGTCCCAAAGAAACTGGTTTCGTCGAATTCTGACTCCATTTGCTCACACAGCGTATTTTTAAAGGTCAAAATACTGACTGTTTTTCACATTAAAAATCCGTACGGCCACATACTGACTTCAAAAATCACGGAAATTGAAATCTAACAATAATTTAATATTGCGGATCCAACAAAATTAGTTTTGTCGAAAACAGAGGTCATTTGCAAAACTGGTTATTTTTAAAGCTCTAAATAACCCTTTTAAATATATAAATATATTTAAAAATAATTAAATTTAATATTTAAAAATGAATATTATCGTGTATATATTCACAATAGAATATCATACAGCTCCGCTGGGATTTACAACTCGATATTCAAATCCCGGTTGAATCAATATTCCAATTTATATTGAAATTCCTTATATATATCGTTATAAATTATAAAGGAATTCCATAGCGACTTTTCTAAAATTTGATTTGGACATAAATCACAATCTACACAATGAAATCCCGATTTTTCTCTTCCATTAGAAAAATATACTTCACCAGCTCCTAACGTTTCTTGTTTCACAGAAATCCTATTTAAAACGGACCCTGTATATATTCAGTTGAAGTTCGAATCGCCAAATAGCGAACTGCCGCGCCATTTCGAGCTCGATTATAATTATAATATAATTTATACGTTCAACTGTCGTCAAAATAATATATTCGTTATTCTAATTCAAATTCTAAACTGAATTAAATAATTTAAATTGTCCAGTTCACATTATAATGTCAATTCACTATTTCTGACTATTTCAGAAATTAAATATATCATTCTATTATTTTATTTAATTAAATATCCAATATTATTTAATCAAACAACCTTTAATCTACTAAACCATTATTTTAAATAATTAAATAAATTAATTATTTGACCGTAAAATATGGTCGTTACAACTGCCAATTCGAATTAATCCTAATTAATTACGATGAAATGTTGAAACTATAAATTATTTTTTAAGTTAATATACAGCCATAAAATTGCAACTCAGGACAACATAGATGTTGATATTTACAATTTGATCAATTTAATTTTACATTTTAGGTTAGCAACATCAAGCAAACCATGTACAATTTTTAATTTTATTTATTTGAATCATATTTACATAAAATCCAATTATCCAAAATCAATGAAAACCCAAATCATATGTAATAGAACATAGACGACGATGGGTGAAGCATAACAGCAAAATTGCTGCTTAATAACCACAAAATAAAATCAAAGATTCAAAAAAAAAAAAACAATTATTCCAAACTAATCGCTTTATAAATTATAAGAAGGGAAAATGAAAAGAGAAAACCTAAATTATCCCTAAAGTACGTACCATCAAACAATCAAAAGAATTTAGCACCAAATTCCCAGATCCACAACATATCCAAGTTAACATGCCGTTCGCTCAAAATGATACCCCCAATTTAACACTTGTTTTTTCTCTCTCCAAAGACATCACACTAATCTAATATAATAATCGCACCAAATAAAATAACAGAAAATGAAATTGTGGAAGCCAAAACTTGATTTCGTCCAAGGTCAGACAATAGAAGTACACAAATAAATTTACAGTACAATAACACTAACCGATAACCGAGGAACATAAGATTGAAGAAGAAGAACAGTTTGGAATTGGATCGCATTCGCCTGCACCCTGCCTTAACGGTTAACCTTTCACGCAATTTCGATTTTGGATAGCCGGGCGCTCTCGTGATTTGGATGTCCCAATTCTTCGGATTGCGATTAGCGCTGTTTTTTTCTTTTTCGTGCAGCAGAAGTCGATATGATGCCCCAAAAATTATGGTGTCTTAAGCGGCTGCTTTTGCTGCTTGTGGCAAGGGCCGGGCATGTGTGCTAGAATGATCATGTTAACTTCATATGGTTTCATATGTTAACTTTTTTACTTTACTTTTACGGCTCCAAGTTGTTTTACTTTTGCCTGCCACATCCTCCCTTCTCGGCTCCAATGTTGATCATCGCCTAGCTCTGAGTTTCTACATATCCACTCTCTGTATCTACTTCCGAGATCCACTCCCTCCATTCCACAGCTGACTGTCACGCCACCAATTTGGGGATTCAAGCTCAAACTGCTTTGCAGTGATTTTCTGATTCGAACAGTGTAAGAAACATCGAACTTCGAGTGTTTCAAGAGATTTTCGGATCAAAATCAAAAAATTGCTTTGAGTCTAAAGTTTGTTGCGATGCGTTTTGAACTCGAGCCATACCAGACACTTCGAAATAATTTTTAATCTCAAAGAAAATTCACTCCCACGAATGCTTCATAGTGGATTTTAGTTTCGAGTCAGATGGACTACTTGGAACGAATTTCTATTCTCGAAGCAGATCTGCCCTTTGGAAGCGAGGTCTGATGGGTGCTTCAGAGTAAGATCCGGCACCCACTTTCAATAATATGTACTTCGAAGTTAATTCTTAGCTTCAAATCAAAGGAACATCGAGGCCATGGAGTTTTGCATCAGTTTACCTCGAATCAAGCTAAAGAATTTTGTGTTCAGTTTTGGGTGCGGATCTGATGTTAAGTCTTCAGCTTCAACTGATGCTTCTTTCACCATGAGCCTTTGGCTTCAGTAACTGCATCGAGTTAAGATCATGGCTTCGAATCGGATGAGTCTCCAAGCACAGAGATTCCAGTTGAGTTTCAGACTTCAATGAATGTATCGTGTTACTTCGAACGAGTTTCCAACCTCAAATCAGAAATGCTTCACAAATTCAGAAGTAGGCTTTAATTCCTGGAACATCACCTTCAGTCTAAATGATGTCGAATTCGAACATGGAAGTTCTGAATTCTTTAGTTTAAGTTAAGTGCAGACGGGATAAACGACGACTCGGGGTTTTTCTATCAATCGAGCTATTTTTTCCAGGTAAGATTCTCAAAAATATTTATTTATTTTCTTATCAAATCTTTATTCCATACCTGCGTAATTTACCTTGATTTGCTGGGATTTAGATCAGTCTTCTTGAGAAATTTTGGGTTCTAATGTGGTTACTTCTTCATATTATCCATACTATAGGGGTTCATGTTGGATGCTGGATATATACTGAATATTGAGGCAACAGAATATAAATTACCAAACTTTGAAGCAAGACGAAAATTCTTAATAAACTCTGCACATAAAATGAAACACTCTGTATACCTATGTCCGTTTCAAAGAGGGATGGGGATATACATGGTTATGAAACCGTGCATGTCCAGGAATATATATATGCACTATTATGAATAAAGCATGCATTGTTGGAAACTATGGAGATGGGGAATCTGAACTTAAAGGGGTAGATGCGGATGTAATGTATGATGCTAACGCAGTGTTATTAATGGCGCACGGCGCAAACCCTCTCTGGAGCCTTGGCGCACGGCGCGGCAAATGGCGCGCGCCTTTTTAATTTACTGCGCATGTTTAATTTTTTTTAATATAATTAATATTTTAACAAAAGATTTTAAAAAATATCTATTTTTGCTAAAATATATGGGAATTTTTTTTTATGTATTTTACAAAAAAAAAAAAAAAAAAACATAAAGCATAAAATTTCAAGCACAATAGTTTTCAAATCAAAAATAATAATACACATTAAAGATGAGCTAAAAAACTGAATCTCTCCACTCTTGATGCTCTAGCAGCAACACACCAAGTCAGGTCATCCTCATCGTCGAACATAAACTCATCTTCAATATCAGCCATATATTCAATTAACCATTAATTACAATCATCAATATCATTCAAAGATACTGGACCAACAGTGTCACAAATATTATACATTCTTTTTAATGTTCGATTGTATTTAACAAATACCAAATCATGAAATATTTTTATGTTACAGACAAATCGTACAAAGACATTGGACATATTTACGTATATGCAAAAATAAAATAAAATTCAAGGGTATGTTTCAGAGCTGCTTGAATGCTTATCTTATGAGAATATTTTTTTCTTCCTCCAAAATTGCTTCTTTTGATATATCGTTCACAACTTCAGAGTTTCATTCATTTACTTTTGCATCAATGCTGGACAATATTTTATGATCTTCTATACATTAAATAATATACTTCTGACAATATTAAAAGGAATCTAAACTAAGTTGGATAATAAAATATATGTCTGTTCTAAATATCGGCATGCTAAGATCAACCAATTACATAATTGTAAGGTTACTAACTCGCTGATGATAATCGTATAGGAAATAATGATGATGTAATTATGTTTTCATATAATTAAAAAAAAGATATTAACAAATTTTTCATATTTCATATCATTATGATAATAGCAGTAATAGTAGTTGTGATGGTGGTTGTAATGATGGTAAGAGTATTTGTAGTAGTAGTTATAGCAGTTTGAAATGCGAATAAAAAACAAAAAACCAAAAAATAAAGAAAAGACGTGTCATTTTGCGCCGTGCGCCATTTGGTGCGCCTTTTCATATGCGCCGCACCGCAAGCAAAAATGGCGCAAACGCCGAGCCTCGCCGCGCCGTGCACCATGGCGCGCGCCGCGGCGCGCCTTTCTTAACTATGTGCTAACGAAGTAAAAATAAATGAATCAGTAAGATTGAGTTTATGCATTTGTTGTTAACTTCAAAGTTTATTATGTTTTTCCTATGTTGCAGCTATATTTAAATTGTTTTCAGTTCAAAATTGAAAAGACAAAACCAAATGAGTGATGTATTTATGCTTTGAAAACCACTCCAATCAAAAACCAGTCATACTGCTTTCCACAGTTTATATTATTCTGCTGATAGTTATATTCAGGAATTTTCTTTTACATATTTTGAGAAACATAACATTTTTCTATGCTTAATATTAAATATAGAATAACCATGGCATGGAGATCTACACAGAAACATTGGAGACAAAGCATTTAGTATTTTATTGTACATAGCTTCAACTTCATATGTGTAATATGTTAACATCCTATTATGAATGACCGTGAACCTTTATTACACTTTTTTGCTGTTGGGGTTAACTTAGACCTTGAAATATGGGTTCGTCAATCATTTCATACCACATTTTACCATTTGATGATGATTCAGATTACCCTGTTGGCAAAATTAATGTGTTGGCCTAAAGATTGAACTACATATTTTTAATCAACTGACAAGAATAGAAAATCTTGAATGGATAAAGAAGTATGATAAAAGATTGTTGTCATCCAAAAAGTAAATGATAAAGGCACTGAAGGATTATTTGATGCACCATAAAATTATGTATCTCACCCTTTACAGAAAAGGTTTTGGCACTGTAGGTTTTAAAAGCTGCTTGAAATTATAAAATATCATTTTTGATTTTTGCATCATTATTTTGTTTTATCTAATACGGCTTATTTTTAAATAATATTGATTACGATATACTTTAAAACATGGATGTGTTTAAATGAATCCACTTTGCAATGCATTTTCTATCAGTTATTGTAAAACTAAATTTCAAACTTCAAAAAGGATTATCAACCATTAGACCGAAAATCCAAACGTTTGGTTACTAACAAATGATGCAAAATTTTAATCCAAACTTTTTTTTTTGGAACCAATCAAGATAAATATAACAGAATGGCAGAATATATACATGTGTGCAGTGTTAAACAAATCAAATTCCTTCAAAAACATGTATTTTTTGCATGGGAATGATTTTTTAAGGCACGTCACCTATAATATAGATCTTAAAAAAAATAAAAAATAATGACATATGCTTTGAATTTTCAAGAAAAAGCTTAGCATAAACTTCAAGAGGAGTTACAACACAAGTAAGAAGAGGCTAATATGCAGCTAAAAAAAGTTCAAGTTTTGGCAAAAGCAAAATTAGCTGCAGCAACTGTAACAACCCGAATTTTTAGCAACGTGTTAAGACAAGAATCAAAGCAGAATTAAATTATAAAATCTGAATCAGGATAAACGGATTGCGCCATTGCGTTCGTCTCAGAAAAATACGCGAAATAGAGTCCGAAATTTCGTAAATCGGAGTCCGTATGAAGAAGATATGGACGAACGAAGTTAGGCAGAAAAACCGAAAACTAGCCAGAATGCACTGGCGCACTTGTGAAGTGCGCCAGCACAAAAATACACTGGCGCACTTGGGAAGTGCGCCCGTGTCGAGCCAGAAACCTGCACAGCCTTCTGGCTTGACCCTGGCTGGCCTGGTGCACCTGTTTTGGCCCTTGGTCTCGTTTTGGAGGCTTGTGACGATTTTTGAGGGCTGGGATCTATCCTAGGGTTAATCCTATGGCCTAAAACACTTGCCTAATCTATAAATAAGACCATAACCTACCCTAAATCATCATTAATCTATCCTACAACTAAACTATGGCAAAATCAATCCTCTCATGGCCTCCACTCTCTTCATAAATTCCTAAATCAAATTTCTAAGAGATTTCCATGCATACAAGTGTATTTAGGCTTGTATGATCCTCTTTAGCTTGCATTAAAGTCTTGTTTCTCTATTGGCATCATAAAGGAGGAGTCTTGATCAAGTTTGCTTGCATTTTGGGGTTTTAATTTGTTGCATAAGGGGTTTCTTACATTTGCTATACTCATTTGAGTCCACATAAGCATTGTAAGCCCTTCCCTACTCTTAGATATTAACTATGAAGTTAAATGTTCATGTTGAAAGTTTGGGTTTGATTAATTAGAATGATGCATGCTATCATGTTATGCAAGTTTATGAAGTTATTATCTTGATCTTATGAGCTAAAAGCCACAACCTTTATGTTGAAATGTTGCATTATGCAACATGAGAATCTTCATAATCATTATGTCAACTTGCATATGAAGTCATAATCCTTATATGATGATATATGCGAGTTTCTAGCCATCATTCCATGTCTTTTGTCACCATGATTCGCTTATGTACCAAGTTTGGGTTGATGCATGTTTTTGAGGCTTAAGAATGTAACATGCAAGCTAATGAACACATTTGTGCCTCATTTGCCACCATGATTAACTTGTGGCTTAATACCCATTTTTGTCATTCCTTTGCCAAGTCTCTTCTTTTAATCCATCACGTTGTTGCGAACGTATATGCTAGTTTAAAAAGCGTTGGGGTCACATTATGGGGAAACATAATGACATGAATATGACTTGGGTAAATGGGTATAAACATGACAACATGTAACGTTAAATATGACATGTGTTTATACTTGAAAACATGACTTGAAGTATAACATGGAAGTTGACATGTAAGTATGCATAAAAACATAAGCTTGAGAATTTACCTATTAAGTTAGGTCTACCCATTGGGAATTTACCTATTAAGTTAGGTCTACCCAATTGCTTGAAAACTTGACTATGAACATGACACTAGACTAAACATGAAAGTGGCCAACTCGAGGTTGGGTTGAGTTTGCAACGTAAAACTACCCGGAACCGACCGGCCTAACTAGTAGTTGCAAACAATAGGACCCAATGTGAGAAGTTGGTCATGTTGTGCTTGAACCCGAGGTTAGACCAAGTTGTGGTGTAAAGCTACCCGGAACCGACCGACTTAACTAGTAACCACAACAAAGTCTAATGTGAGAGGTTGGGGTGCATTAAGTAATTAATGCCACATGATAGGGTTAAGTTAATTCGATTAATGACTCTTAACCAACTATGACATGGGTAAATGGGTTAAGTAAATTGGTTAGGCTAATGATACTTAACAAAACATGACAAGGTTGGGTAGGTTAAGTGATTTGATTAGCCTAATGACGCTTGACCATTTTTATACGACTAGTGGACGGGGATTAAGTTAACCAACACTTAATCAATCCAACATGATAATTTGGCAAGGTTAAGTAAGTTTTCTTAATGACACTTAACCATAGAAGATGATTAGGGGATGGGGTTAAGTAATTTGCACCTAACTAATCCGACACGGTAATTAGATGGGGTTAAGTAATCCACACTTAACTAATCTAAACACGGTAATTCGATGGGGTTAAGTTAAACATTTAACCAATTTAAACTCGGTAATTCAATGAGGTTAAGTAACCAATACTTAACCAACTTAACGTGATAATTTAATGGGGTTAAGCAACTTATACTTAACCAATTATACATGATGATTTGATGGGGTTAAGTAACTTACACTTAACCAATCTAATACGCGGACCTGATAAGGTTAAGTCACAAGACCTTTTTAGAATATACTTAACCATTGTAGTACGATTAGAGGATGGGGTTAAGCCAACCTATACTTAACCAATCCGACTCGATAATTTGATGGGATTAAGATAATCTATGCTTAATCGATCTAGCAAGATAATCCGATAGGATTAAGGTAAGCTAGTACTTGACCAATTTGACTTGATAGGGTTAAGTCATGAGCCTCTGGGTACACTTAACCAACTTGTGGGACTAAGTCTTGAACTTAAATACTTAGCCAATCTTTGACGTGATTCGTGGGCGGGTTAAGTCATGGACTTGAATGATAACACTTAACCCAACAGACAAACCCTAGCTAGAAGAACTAGGTAGAAAACCGTGGTTAATCAAGGATAACGGGAAAAGAAGCTAAGTGGTAAACCTTAGTTAAGGGTAACTAAGTAATAATTCTTAGCTAAGGACATAGGAATAATTCTCAAAACGATGAGTAACCTGATACGGTAGGTCATCGCTTAGTATACGAGGGGGAGCAAGTTATCCGACTTGGATAAAAGCTCCAGCGCACTGGGTGCCGAAGTGGAAGCTTCGGGGGACGTGAGGATATTCTTGGGATCCCTCTGTGGGCTGCCAGGTAATTATACTAGGCCCATGAGAGGTTAAGGTCTGCGTTAGAAGGACCAAGAGTATGCCTTGGTTGCTATGCGAGCAACCTAAAGACTGGGATGGATTAGCGTGGAGTCGACGATTCTTGTTTTTGCCCTGGATAGCACATCGCCGACTACCTACCATCTTTAGTCAATCGTGTACGTGCAGAAAGGCAGGGAACCCCCAACAGACCATGTGCTTGCTATCGAGTCATGGGTGAGGTTGGCCCATAGGAAAGTGGGCTATAGTGGGGCCGGGGAGTGGTTCTTATACATGATTTTTCTTGGATTGCCTTTCAGTAGTTGAGGGAGGGGTCACGTGGGACCATAGCCACGGGTACAAAAACAGACCTTGATATCTGCATCGGCAGACGATTTAAAACTCCCGACCGAGTTCCGTATTTCTTGATTTGCCCTGGAACGGAACTCGGATGGCACATTGGGGAACATGTGCATCTAGACATGGAAAACGATTCACGATACATACGTGGGATCAAAGGCGCGGTTGACGGGTGGCGTAATCCCTAGTGGTCCTAGGTGGCCAAAACCCAAACCGAGACACAGAAACGTTCATTAGGTAGCATAATCCCTAGCGGTCCTAGGTGGCATAAATCCTAAGTGGACGCGCGATAGTTCATGGTAAGGAAACACAACTAGATCAAGGGTTGCAGTCCAAAACAACTTCAAGGATAAACTGTTTACATGGGAAAGCCCGTACAGCCTACGGCAAAGGACTGAACTTATACATGGAAAGAAACATATGAGTTGAGTAACCTATATATGCGGCATATTAGGTTGACATGGACCATTACACGACTTTTGAGTAAGGGTCATTCACGGATAACACGTAATACAGTTGGGGTACTAGTACGGTAGGTGCAGAGCGGATATACAGGATAGATGCCATGGGACGTTATACGCGATAGATATCTTGGGATATTATACTTGATAGAAACCTGACAATGTGATACCTTGTTTTATCTTGACATCGTAGTTTATCACGACACCCTAGTGTATCCGAGTTCAGTAGTTCATCCTGTTATTTTGATTTAGCTTATCTATCTTGTTATCATGCTTATGTTCATCTCAGTTTCTCATGTCAGTTAACTTTACTAGTTTTTATACTAATAGTAGATAGGGCTTACTCAGTCTTTTTGACTGACCCGTTTTGTTTCGCCTCTTTTCTTCCGTTCCCCCCCCCCCTCAGGTTATAGGGAGGAAACACTGCTGTTTAGTTCGGACTTCTTCTGCTTGAAGGTCATCATGGATGGCTTGGACTTTTCCTGGCTATGGCTACTTTACTGCTTTTTCTTGGGGAATAATTTATGAAAAAGTCTTTATGCTTCTTTATTATTGCAAGACAGGTTTTGATGTACTCTGATGTAAAAGGCTTTGGACCTTATTTATTCATGTTATGAAAGTTTGATTTTACTTCCGCTATTTTATACATGTTCTGTCTTGTAATATTTCTGTGCATATTTACCAATAATACTCCTCCAAACCTAGTGCATTTCCTTTGTGAGTGACCCTAGCGGAGGTGGGGTGTTACATTTGGTATCAGAGCAGAAGGTTACCAGATTGGGCAAAAGTTTTTAAAGACCTTCTGAAAACTATTTGAAAATCGTTTATAAAGAAGCATTTTTCAAGAAAGTTTTCTTTTAAAAAGAAAAGGCTATTCCCCAAAGGCCATTAGCATTATCCTTGTTTCCTTAATTAAATCTCTTTTCCTTTCTTTCCTCCATCTGTAGTCACAGTGGTTTTAACTGCGACTAGTCTTTTCTATCTACGAAAGTACTTTCCATGCGATGGAGGTGGTTCTCGAGAGACCAATGGCCGCGTTATAAGAAAGGATAGTGAGAAAGAGGATGAAGGATGCGAGTTTAAGGATGAACAACTTGTTGGTATGGCTCAACCCAGAATGAGAGAGAAAGATGAACAATGAAACCCATGACGAGAGAGTACCTTTGGCATGGTGGAACGGGACGGATAGTTAAGTATCATGGGACAAGGACAAGATCATCGAGAGGGCAGTAGTATGCTCTCATTTCTAGAGTACCTCGGACGGAGGGTAACGATCTCGTTAAAGGTTTAGCTTTTCTTCTCTACCATCCCGTTAGGACTTCGTTGTTCGTATCATTTAAGTCTGCTTCGATAGTTGAGTCTCTGCACCTTAAGTACTAGCGTAATAGAGAATCCCATTTTTGTCTCAAAGTCCTATTGGAGAATCAGTCCATTTATACATGACTTGTTTGGATTTGAGAATGTCTATGCCAAGTGTTGAGTTTGGAAATAATGCTTATGTTTATAAGCCATGGATGGATTCTAGGGATGAAGTGGTTATACAGTAGGGGATGCCACTCTCGGTTTTGATAGGAGGGTAGTTAGACCTTTTGACTAGCCTTGGTAATACCCTCGAAGTATCGTGTAACCTTTTTGAGGTTCTGTCATGACTAGTTACTTAGAATCCCTTGATGCCTTTATTGGAAATTTGAAGCCCGATCGAGTGGTGTTCGCCGATAAGACGGATGGTTTACTTCACTTATGCGTGGGTTATAGAAATCACCCTAGTAAGTGCGCTTGATAACCTGGTTGGCATCTGTTTACTTTCAAGAGAAAGTTCTTCTACGTGGAATACCTTGTGGTACGAGGTCCGAGATTCACTAGTGAATTTTGGAAAGCTTGCATGAGATCATGAGTACGCAGTCATGTTTGCGCCAAGTGTGCAAGTGGAACGAGAGGCGACGAAGAAATGAGTTCCAGCTCATGTTATGGAAACAGGGAATAGGAAGCTACAAAATCGCGAAGTTAAAAGACGGTCAAGGCACAATGGAATTAAGCTCGAGGAAATACGACTCTGATGGTCAAAGACTATATACGCGCATGATATCTCTTTTGAGAGTATATCCTTGATCCCTGTTTTCTGTAGAGCTTACTTGTAGGCTATCTTTTGTGGACATCCTCTCGGTCCTAATTTCTGTTACAAACCCCGTAAGGAGTTTGTCTTGTTTTTCTTCTCGACCCTGTTCCAGGGAATCCTAGGTAGAACCCTATGGATGTAAACATGTATTTGAAACATGTTATGATTGATATGGTTGCAAGTGGTTGCTCGTGGATGCACGAATACACATTAGATACTAGCTCGACTCGGTCACATTTCATATTGCATATGCACGAGTATTTATATTTGTTTATGGATGAAATCGAATGTATTATCATGCGGTTGTTGCATATGAATGAATGATTGTGCACGCATATAGTACCTATATGGCTAGGACTATTTGCATACATGTTGGATTCATGGCACTATACATATTTTGCATTAGAAAGATTATTCATGCCTGATCATTAGCATTAGCTAAGGAACACGTACACACACGTTTTGCATATATTCATACAGCATTAGAAATCATCTAAGGACAATGGTTGCTTGTGGATGATGTTGTGAGTAGATGAATGATGGATGGTAGGATACGTTCTTCCTAACTTGGAGATTTCGGGGACGAAATCCTTTAAGTTGGGGAGGATGTAACAACCCGAATTTTTAGCAACGTGTTAAGACAAGAATCAAGGCAGAATTAAATTATAAAATCTGAATCAGGATAAATGGGTTGCGCCATTGCGTTCGTCTCAGAAAAATACGCGAAATAGAGTCCGAAATTTCGTAAATCGGAGTCCGTATGAAGAAGATATGGACGAACGAAGTTAGGCAGAAAAACCGAAAACTAGCCAGAATGCACTGGCGCACTTGTGAAGTGCGCCAGCACAAAAATACACTGGCGCACTTGGGAAGTGCGCCTGTGTCGAGCCAGAAACCTGCACAGCCTTCTGGCTTGACACTGGCTGGCCTGGTGCACCTGTTTTGGCCCTTGGTCTCGTTTTGGAGGCTTGTGACGATTTTAGAGGGCTGGGATCTATCCTAGGGTTAATCCTATGGCCTAAAACACTTGCCTAATCTATAAATAAGACCCTAACCTACCCTAAATCATCATTAATCTATCCTACAACTAAACTATGGCAAAATCAATCCTCTCATGGCCTCCACTTTCTTCATAAATTCCTAAATCAAATTTCTAAGAGATTTCCATGCATACAAGTGTATTTAGGCTTGTATGATCCTCTTTAGCTTGCATTAAAGTCTTGTTTCTCTATTGGCATCATAAAGGAAGAGTCTTGATCAAGTTTGCTTGCATTTTGGGGTTTTAATTTGTTGCATAAGGGGTTGCTTACATTTGCTATACTCATTTGAGTCCACATAAGCATTGTAAGCCCTTCCCTACTCTTAGATATTAACTATGAAGTTAAATGTTCATGTTGAAAGTTTGGGTTTGATTAATTAGAATGATGCATGCTATCATGTTATGCAAGTTTATGAAGTCATTATCTTGATCTTATGAGCTAAAAGGCACAACCTTTATGTTGAAATGTTGCATTATGCAACATGAGAATCTTCATAATCATTATGTCAACTTGCATATGAAGTCATAATCCTTATATGATGATATATGCAAGTTTCTAGCCATCATTCCATGTCTTTTGTCACCATGATTCGCTTATGTACCAAGTTTGGGTTGATGCATGTTTTTTAGGCTTAAGAATGTAACATGCAAGCTAATGAACACATTTGTGCCTCATTTGCCACCATGATTAACTTGTGGCTTAATACCCATTTTTGTCATTCCTTTGCCAAGTCTCTTCTTTTAATCCATCACGTTGTTGCGAACGTATATGCTAGTTTAAAAAGCGTTGGGGTCACATTATGGGGAAACATAATGACATGAATATGACTTGGGTAAATGGGTATAAACATGACAACATGTAACGTTAAATATGACATGTGTTTATACTTGAAGACATGACTTGAAGTATAACATGGAAGTTGACATGTAAGTATGCATAAAAACATAAGCTTGGGAATTTACCTATTAAGTTAGGTCTACCCATTGGGAATTTACCTATTAAGTTAGGTCTACCCAATTGCTTGAAAACTTGACTATGAACATGACACTAGACTAAACATGAAAGTGGCCAACTCGAGGTTGGGTTGAGTTTGCAACGTAAAACTACCCGGAACCGACCGGCCTAACTAGTAGTTGCAAACAATAGGACCCAATGTGAGAAGTTGGTCATGTTGTGCTTGAATCCGAGGTTAGACCAAGTTGTGGTGTAAAGCTACCCGGAACCAACCGGCTTAACTAGTAACCACAACAAAGTCTAATGTGAGAGGTTGGGGTGCTTTAAGTAATTAATGCCACATGATAGGGTTAAGTTAATTCGATTAATGACTCTTAACCAAATATGACATGGGTAAATGGGTTAAGTAAATTGGTTAGGCTAATGATACTTAACAAAACATGACAAGGTTGGGTAGGTTAAGTGATTTGATTTGCCTAATGACGCTTGACCATTTTTATACGACTAGTGGACGGGGATTAAGTTAACCAACACTTAATCAATCCAACATGATAATTTGGCAAGGTTAAGTAAGTTTTCTTAATGACACTTAACCATACAAGATGATTAGGGGATGGGGTTAAGTAATTTGCACCTAACTAATCCGACACGGTAATTAGATGGGGTTAAGTAATCCACACTTAACTAATCTAAACACGGTAATTCGATGGGGTTAAGTTAAACACTTAAACAATTTAAACTCGCTAATTCAATGAGGTTAAGTAACCAATACTTAACCAATTTAACGTGATAATTTAATGGGGTTAAGCAACATATACTTAACCAATTATACATGATGATTTGATGGGGTTAAGTAACTTACACTTAACCAATCTAATACGCGGACCTGATAAGGTTAAGTCACAAGACCTTTTTAGAATATACTTAACCATTGTAGTACGATTAGAGGATGGGGTTAAGCCAACCTATACTTAACCAATCCGACTCGATAATTTGATGGGATTAAGATAATCTATGCTTAATCGATCTAGCAAGATAATCCGATAGGATTAAGGTAAGCTAGTACTTGACCAATTTGACTTGATAGGGTTAAGTCATGAGCCTCTGGGTACACTTAACCAACTTGTGGGACTAAGTCTTGAACTTAAATACTTAGCCAATCTTTGACGTGATTCGTGGGCGGGATAAGTCATGGACTTGAATGATAACACTTAACCCAACAGACAAACCCTAGCTAGAAGAACTAGGTAGAAAACCGTGGTTAATCAAGGATAACGGGAAAAGAAGCTAAGTGGTAAACCTTAGTTAAGGGTAACTAAGTAATAATTCTTAGCTAAGGACATAGGAATAATTCTCAAAACGATGAGTAACCTGATACGGTAGGTCATCGCTTAGTATACGAGGGGGAGCAAGTTATCCGACTTGGATAAAAGCTCCAGCGCACTGGGTGCCGAAGTGGAAGCTTCGGGGGACGTGAGGATATTCTTGGGATCCCTCTGTGGGCTGCCAGGTAATTATACTAGGCCCATGAGAGGTTAAGGTCTGCGTTAGAAGGACCAAGAGTATGCCTTGGTTGCTATGCGAGCAACCTAAAGACTGGGATGGATTAGCGTGGAGTCGACGATTCTTGTTTTTGCCCTGGATAGCACATCGCCGACTACCTACCATCTTTAGTCAATCGTGTACGTGCAGAAAGGCAGGGAACCCCCAACAGACCATGTGCTTGCTATCGAGTCATGGGTGAGGTTGGCCCGTAGGAAAGTGGGCTATAGTGGGGCCGGGGAGTGGTTCTTATACATGATTTTTCTTGGATTGCCTTTCAGTAGTTGAGGGAGGGGTCACGTGGGACCATAGCCACGGGTACAAAAACAGACCTTGATATCTGAATCGGCGGACGATTTAAAACTCCCGACCGAGTTCCGTATTTCTTGATTTGCCCTGGCACGGAACTCGGATGGGACATTGGGGAACATGTGCATCTAGACATGGAAAACGATTCACGATACATACGTGGGATCAAGGGCGCGGTTGACGGGTGGCGTAATCCCTAGTGGTCCTAGGTGGCCAAAACCCAAACCGAGACACGGAAACGTTCATTAGGTAGCATAATCCCTAGCGGTCCTAGGTGGCATAAATCCTAAGTGGACGCGCGATAGTTCATGGTAAGGAAACACAACTAGATCAAGGGTTGCAGTCCAAAACAACTTCAAGGATAAACCGTTTACATGGGAAAGCCCGTACAGCCTACGGCAAAGGACTGAACTTATACATGGAAAGAAACATATGAGTTGAGTAACCTATATATGCGGCATATTAGGTTGACATGGACCATTACACGACTTTTGAGTAAGGGTCATTCACGGATAACACGTAATACAGTTGGGGTACTAGTACGGTAGGTGTAGAGCGGATATACATGATAGATGCCATGGGACGTTATACGCGATAGATATCTTGGGATATTATACTTGATAGAAACCTGACAATGTGATACCTTGTTTTATCTTAACATCGTAGTTTATCACGACACCCTAGTGTATCCGAGTTCAGTAGTTCATCCTGTTATTTTGATTTAGCTTATCTATCTTGTTATCATGCTTATGTTCATCTCAGTTTCTCATGTCAGTTAACTTTACTAGTTTTTATACTAATAGTAGATAGGGCTTACTCAGTCTTTTTGACTGACCCGTTTTGTTTCGCCTCTTTTCTTCCGTTTCCCCCCAGGTTACAGGGAGGAAACACTGCTGTTTAGTTCGGACTTCTTCTGCTTGAAGGTCATCATGGATGGCTTGGACTTTTCCTGGCTATGGCTACTTTACTGCTTTTTCTTGGGGAATAATTTATGAAAAAGTCTTTACGCTTCTTTATTATTGCAAGACAGGTTTTGATGTACTCTGATGTAAAAGGCTTTAGACCTTATTTATTCATGTTATGAAAGTTTGATTTTACTTCCGCTATTTTATACATGTTCTGTCTTGTAATATTTCTGTGCATATTTACCAATAATACTCCTCCAAACCTAGTGCATTTCCTTTGTGAGTGACCCTAGCGGAGGTGGAGTGTTACATTTGGTATCAGAGCAGAAGGTTTCCAGATTGAGCAAAAGTTTTTAAAGACCTTCTGAAAACTATTTGAAAATCGTTTATAAAGAAGCATTTTTCAAGAAAGTTTTCTTTTAAAAAGAAAAGGCTATTCCCCAAAGGCCATTAGCATTATCCTTGTTTCCTTAATTAAATCTCTTTTCCTTTCTTTCCTCCATCTGTAGTCACAGTGGTTTTAACTGCGACTAGTCTTTTCTATCTACGAAAGTACTTTCCATGCGATGGAGGTGGTTCTCGAGAGACCAATGGCCGCGTTATAAGAAAGGATAGTGAGAAAGAGGATGAAGGATGCGAGTTTAAGGATGAACAACTTGTTGGTATGGCTCAACCCAGAATGAGAGAGAAAGATGAACAATGAAACCCATGACGAGAGAGTACCTTTGGCATGGTGGAACGGGACGGATAGTTAAGTATCATAGGACAAGGACAAGATCATCGAGAGGGCAGTAGTATGCTCTCATTTCTAGAGTACCTCGGAAGGAGGGTAACGATCTCGTTAAAGGTTTAGCTTTTCTTCTCTACCATCCCGTTATGACTTCGTTGTTCGTATCATTTAAGTCTGCTTCGATAGTTGAGTCTCTGCACCTTAAGTACTAGCGTAATAGAGAATCCCATTTTTGTCTCAAAGTCCTATTGGAGAATCAGTCCATTTATACATGACTTGTTTGGATTTGAGAATGTCTATGCCAAGTGTTGAGTTTGGAAATAATGCTTATGTTTATAAGCCATGGATGGATTCTAGAGATGAAGTGGTTATACAGTAGGGGATGCCACTCTCGGTTTTGATATGAGGGTAGTTAGACCTTTTGACTAGCCTTGGTAATACCCTCGAAGTATCGTGTAACCTTTTTGAGGTTCTGTCATGACTAGTTACTTAGAATCCCTTGATGCCTTTATTGGAAATTTGAAGCCCGATCGAGTGGTGTTCGCCGATAAGACGGATGGTTTACTTCACTTATGCGTGGGTTATAGAAATCACCCTAGTAAGTGCGCTTGATAACCTGGTTGGCATCTGTTTACTTTCAAGAGAAAGTTCTTCTACGTGGAATACCTTGTGGTACGAGGTCCGAGATTCACTAGTGAATTTTGGAAAGCTTGCATGAGATCATGAGTACGCAGTCATGTTTGCGCCAAGTGTGCAAGTGGAACGAGAGGCGACGAAGAAATGAGTTCCAGCTCATGTTATGGAAACAGGGAATAAGAAGCTACGAAATCGCGAAGTTAAAAGACGGTCAAGGCACAATGGAATTAAGCTCGAGGAAATACGACTCTGATGGTCAAAGACTATATACGCGCATGATATCTCTTTTGAGAGTATATCCTTGATCCCTGTTTTCTGTAGAGCTTACTTGTAGGCTATCTTTTGTGGACATCCTCTCGGTCCTAATTTCTGTTACAAACCCCGTAAGGAGTTTGTCTTGTTTTTCTTCTCGACCCTGTTCCAGGGAATCCTAGGTAGAACGCTATGGATGTAGACATGTATTTGAAACATGTTATGATTGATATGGTTGCAAGTGGTTGCTCGTGGATGCGCGAATACACATTAGATACTAGCTCGACTCGGTCACATTTCATATTGCATATGCACGAGTATTTATACTTGTTTATGGATGAAATCGAATGTATTATCATGCGGTTGTTGCATATGAATGAATGATTGTGCACGCATATAGTACCTATATGGCTAGGACTATTTGCATACATGTTGGATTCATGGCACTATACATATTTTGCATTAGAAAGATTATTCAGGCCTGATCATTAGCATTAGCTAAGGAACATGTACACACACGTTTTGCATATATTCATACAGCATTAGAAATCATCTAAGGACAATGGTTGCTTATGGATGATGTTGTGAGTAGATGAATGATGGATGGTAGGATACGTTCTTCCTAACTTGGAGATTTCGGGGACGAAATCCTTTAAGTTGGGGAGGATGTAACAACCCGAATTTTTAGCAACGTGTTAAGACAAGAATCAAGGCAGAATTAAATTATAAAATCTGAATCAGGATAAACGGGTTGCGCCATTGCGTTCGTCTCGGAAAAATACGCGAAATAGAGTCCGAAATTTCGTAAATCGGAGTCCGTATGAAGAAGATATGGATGAACGAAGTTAGGCAGAAAAACCGAAAACTAGCCAGAATGCACTGGCGCACTTGTGAAGTGCGCCAGCACAAAAATACACTGGCGCACTTGGGAAGTGCGCCCGTATCGAGCCAGAAACCTGCACAGCCTTCTGGCTTGACCCTGGCTGGCCTGGTGCACCTGTTTTGGCCCTTGGTCTCGTTTTGGAGGCTTGTGACGATTTTTGAGGGCTGGGATCTATCCTAGAGTTAATCCTATGGCCTAAAACACTTGCCTAATCTATAAATAAGACCCTAACCTACCCTAAATCATAATTAATCTATCCTACAACTAAACTATGGCAAAATCAATCCTCTCATGGCCTCCACTCTCTTCATAAATTTCTAAATCAAATTTCTAAGAGATTTCCATGCATACAAGTGTATTTAGGCTTGTATGATCCTCTTTAGCTTGCATTAAAGTCTTGTTTCTCTATTGGCATCATAAAGGAGGAGTCTTGATCAAGTTTGCTTTCATTTTGGGGTTTTAATTTGTTGCATAAGGGGTTTCTTACATTTGCTATACTCATTTGAGTCCACATAAGCATTGTAAGCCCTTCCCTACTCTTAGATATTAACTATGAAGTTAAATGTTCATGTTGAAAGTTTGGGTTTGATTAATTAGAATGATGCATGCTATCATGTTATGCAAGTTTATGAAGTCATTATCTTGATCTTATGAGCTAAAAGCCACAACCTTTATGTTGAAATGTTGCATTATGCAACATGAGAATCTTCATAATCATTATGTCAACTTGCATATGAAGTCATAATCCTTATATGATGATATATGCGAGTTTCTAGCCATCATTCCATGTCTTTTGTCACCATGATTCGCTTATGTACCAAGTTTGGGTTGATGCATGTTTTTGAGGCTTAAGAATGTAACATGCAAGCTAATGAACACATTTGTGCCTCATTTGCCACCATGATTAACTTGTGGCTTAATACCCATTTTTGTCATTCCTTTGCCAAGTCTCTTCTTTTAATCCATCACGTTGTTGCGAACGTATATGCTAGTTTAAAAAGCGTTGGGGTCACATTATGGGGAAACATAATGACATGAATATGACTTGGGTAAATGGGTATAAACATGACAACATGTAACGTTAAATATGACATGTGTTTATACTTGAAAACATGACTTGAAGTATAACATGGAAGTTGACATGTAAGTATGCATAAAAACATAAGCTTGGGAATTTACCTATTAAGTTAGGTCTACCCATTGGGAATTTACCTATTAAGTTAGGTCTACCCAATTGCTTGAAAACTTGACTATGAACATGACACTAGACTAAACATGAAAGTGGCCAACTCGAGGTTGGGTTGAGTTTGCAACGTAAAACTACCCGGAACCGACCGGCCTAACTAGTAGTTGCAAACAATAGGACCCAATGTGAGAAGTTGGTCATGTTGTGCTTGAACCCGAGGTTAGACCAAGTTGTGGTGTAAAGCTACCCGGAACCGACCGGCTTAACTAGTAACCACAACAAAGTCTAATGTGAGAGGTTGGGGTGCATTAAGTAATTAATGTCACATGATAGGGTTAAGTTAATTCGATTAATGACTCTTAACCAAATATGACATGGGTAAATGGGTTAAGTAAATTGGTTAGGCTAATGATACTTAACAAAACATGACAAGGTTGGGTAGGTTAAGTGATTTGATTTGCCTAATGACGCTTGACCATTTTTATACGACTAGTGGACGGGGATTAAGTTAACCAACACTTAATCAATCCAACATGATAATTTGGCAAGGTTAAGTAAGTTTTCTTAATGACACTTAACCATACAAGATGATTAGGGGATGGGGTTAAGTAATTTGCACCTAACTAATCCGACACGGTAATTAGATGGGGTTAAGTAATCCACACTTAACTAATCTAAACACGGTAATTCGATGGGGTTAAGTTAAACACTTAACCAATTTAAACTCGGTAATTCAGTGAGGTTAAGTAACCAATACTTAACCAACTTAACGTGATAATTTAATGGGGTTAAGCAACTTATACTTAACCAATTATACATGATGATTTTATGGGGTTAAGTAACTTACACTTAACCAATCTAATACGCGGACCTGATAAGGTTAAGTCATAAGACCTTTTTAGAATATACTTAATCATTGTAGTACGATTAGAGGATGGGGTTAAGCCAACCTATACTTAACCAATCCGACTCGATAATTTGATGGGATTAAGATAATCTATGCTTAATCGATCTAGCAAGATAATCCGATAGGATTAAGGTAAGCTAGTACTTGACCAATTTGACTTGATAGGGTTAAGTCATGAGCCTCTGGGTACACTTAACCAACTTGTGGGACTAAGTCTTGAACTTAAATACTTAGCCAAACTTTGACGTGATTCGTGGGCGGGTTAAGTCATGGACTTGAATGATAACACTTAACCCAACAGACAAACCCTAGCTAGAAGAACTAGGTAGAAAACCGTGGTTAATCAAGGATAACGGGAAAAGAAGCTAAGTGGTAAACCTTAGTTAAGGGTAACTAAGTAATAATTCTTAGCTAAGGACATAGGACTAATTCTCAAAACGATGAGTAACCTGATACGGTAGGTCATCGCTTAGTATACGAGGGGGAGCAAGTTATCTGACTTGGATAAAAGCTCCAGCGCACTGGATGCCGAAGTGGAAGCTTCGGGGGACGTGAGGATATTCTTGGGATCCCTCTGTGGGCTGCCAGGTAATTATACTAGGCCCATGAGAGGTTAAGGTCTGCGTTAGAAGGACCAAGAGTATGCCTTGGTTGCTATGCGAGCAACCTAAAGACTGGGATGGATTAGCGTGGAGTCGACGATTCTTGTTTTTGCCCTGGATAGCACATCGCCGACTACCTACCATCTTTAGTCAATCGTGTACGTGCGGAAAGGCAGGGAACCCCCAACAGACCATGTGCTTGCTATCGAGTCATGGGTGAGGTTGGCCCGTAGGAAAGTGGGCTATAGTGGGGCCGGGGAGTGGTTCTTATACATGATTTTTCTTGGATTGCCTTTCAGTAGTTGAGGGAGGGGTCACGTGGGACCATAGCCACGGGTACAAAAACAGACCTTGATATCTGCATCGGCAGACGGTTTAAAACTCCCGACCGAGTTCCGTATTTCTTGATTTGCCCTGGCACGGAACTCGGATGGCACATTGAGGAACATGTGCATCTAGACATGGAAAACGATTCACGATACATACGTGGGATCAAGGGCGCGGTTGACGGGTGGCGTAATCCCTAGTGGTCCTAGGTGGCCAAAACCCAAACCGAGACACGGAATCGTTCATTAGGTAGCATAATCCCTAGCGGTCCTAGGTGGCATAAATCCTAAGTGGACGCGCGATAGTTCATGGTAAGGAAACACAACTAGATCAAGGGTTGCAGTCCAAAACAACTTCAAGGATAAACCGTTTACATGGGAAAGCCCGTACAGCCTACGGCAAAGGACTGAACTTATACATGGAAAGAAACATATGAGTTGAGTAACCTATATATGCGGCATATTAGGTTGACATGACCATTACACGACTTTTGAGTAAGGGTCATTCACGGATAACACGTAATACAGTTGGGGTACTAGTACGGTAGGTGCAGAGCGGATATACAGGATAGATGCCATGGGACGTTATACGCGATAGATATCTTGGGATATTATACTTGATAGAAACCTGACAATGTGATACCTTGTTTTATCTTGACATCGTAGTTTATCACGACACCCTAGTGTATCTGAGTTCAGTAGTTCATCCTGTTATTTTGATTTAGCTTATCTATCTTGTTATCATGCTTATGTTCATCTCAGTTTCTCATGTCAGTTAACTTTACTAGTTTTTATACTAATGGTAGATAGGGCTTACTTAGTCTTTTTGACTGACCCGTTTTGTTTCGCCTCTTTTCTTCCGTTTCCCCCCCAGGTTACAGGGAGAAAACACTGCTGTTTAGTTCGGACTTCTTCTGCTTGAAGGTCATCATGGATGGCTTGGACTTTTCCTGGCTATGGTTACTTTACTGCTTTTTCTTGGGGAATAATTTATGAAAAAGTCTTTATGCTTCTTTATTATTGCAAGAAAGGTTTTGATGTACTCTGATGTAAAAGGCTTTAGACCTTATTTATTCATGTTATGAAAGTTTGATTTTACTTCCGCTATTTTATACATGTTCTGTCTTGTAATATTTCTGTGTATATTTACCAATAATACTCCTCCAAACCTAGTGCATTCTCTTTGTGAGTGACCCTAGCGGAGGTGGGGTGTTACAGCAACCGCAAAGGAAAAAGCACATCAGATGGAAAAAGATATCCGAAGCAGACACAAATATAAGTGCATTGTGCATGGTTTTCTATGCCAAGTCTGAAGAAGCCCGCCAGAATTATTCAGTTCACAAGCTTGCTTTGGGCACTCTTGCATTGAAAAACGCTCTTATCAGTGAATTGCCTTTCTAAGAAGAAATAGAAGCATTGCACAGTTCTGTAGATGGAATAGATAAATACTCACTTATAGATTTGGTACTTGCATCTCTTTCTGAAGAGGCTGTAAACCATGGCTCTGACACACCTATGCAGTTAAATCAAAAGTTCGAAGCTTTGAAAGGAATTGTGTCATTTTAGTCTCATTCCATCCGGTGGTGGTGGCCATCTCATCCACGTTGTTGCTCATGTAGCATCATCGATAAAGATGAAAGAAGTTCAATTTGGATATGGGATAGAAGGCATACTGAGCAAAGTTGATAACCGCCTAGAACAAGGTAAATTTGCAGAAGCTGCAGAAACATTAGAAGTAGGCGTACGTGATACTGAAGCTGAACAAGTCGTCGGGGATTTTGCAAAGCAAACACGATATCGTGCTATAGTTGAGCAAGCTTCGTCGGTTCTCCAGTCATATGCAATCTCAGTTTCTTCTTCATGACTCGATTCTGCATTGCAACGAGAATGTATGTTTTTCTTCCTTTTTTTGGTTTTAATTTTTTACAAAACTATTAATTTTGAATAGACGGTCGAACGGCTTCATACTACATCTTGGTGCAGTAAATAATAAAACATTATCAAATAATGTGATTATTTTTTTGGGTAAAACCCTGAAAGTATGATATGTTTTCACTGAGACCAAGATTATACACATGGTCGGTTTATATGAAAAAAAAAATTAATGACGTGGTTGTTATGCTAATATACATGATGAAACCTATAACGCTGTCGCATCATTCAGGGCGAATAATTTTCTTAATAAGAATGCAAAATATAATTTTTTACAATAATACAAAAGGTTTTTCGTTTCAAATTCAATGTAATAAATTTATGTATCTAAGAGTAAAGTGCCTAAGGTTATATCAAAATTACTCTATTGTTGTATTTAGTTTCGTAAGCGTTACTGGCTATATTTCTTATATCACATCAGCACAAATAAAATCATTTTTGCATGTTTTAAATTACACATTTACCATTATAAATGTTTCATGTGAAAAAATGAAAATGAAATCAAATTATATGTTGTCATAGATTAAAAGTTCATTTTGTGGTAAAAATTCAAAATAAAGTGGGCATATAAAACTGTGAAAACTGCACCATATTAAATTAAATATTATGTGCATACTCTTATGCATGTTCATGTATGTATATATTCAATTTTTATTTGGATATATGAACATGGCTTTCGAAATATGGCATAGTTAATATATTTTACAAAGCATAATCTCATACATATTGAGTTGGTTAAGGTCATTAGTGAGGAAGAAACCAGCTTTGGTTAGATAAAGGTTCTGATGCGAGCAATATTGAGTGAAGTTGATGTGAGAAGGCCATTTTTTAATAGTTTGATAGACATTGTTAGAAATCAAATCGTTCCCTTCACATAGAGCTAATGAAATTTTGTACTCATGTAAATTTATTTGGGTTGTGTCCAGGTTAGCATTCGAGGAGTTGGAAAGAGTAGTCTTTGAATCTGAGATTGCTGTCAGTACATGGAGCAAATACAACTTTTGAAGAGTGGGTGAAGAGTTTGTACAGCCGTGTGGAGAATGGCTAGGAGTTATCTTAGGTTTTTTTGTAATGAACAGGAGTTGCTTGAGGTTTTTTGTGTTCATAATGGTTCAGGGAACTCATGAGTTTTCTTAAGGATTGCTGATGGCTTTTTCCATGCATTTGAAGCAATTGTGTGCTCCTTTTACAAGAGATGAACTGAGAAGTGGTAGCTTTATAGCTCAGATAGATTATTTGATTTCTTCGGTGTAGGGCAAAGCTAGAATTGCTGAATTTGTTGCATGATTGAAATGTTGTGTAAGCAAAGTGCACAATTCATGTTTTTTATTAGAGCAGCCTGTTTGTTCACACGTAGGCTATATTTGTCTAAATACATGTTATAAAACTATAAATTGTGTGCATTAGAAAACTATGAATTTTGTGTACGTCATGTCAAAATTTTATTGTCATCCATTTTTATTTTATGCTTCCCAGTTAAAGTTCATCCACTATATTTATATATTCTATTGCTACTCATGTTGTATAAATATGGAAAATGTTGGATGCGTGCTGAATGTATTTTAACATAACAAAAATAAATTTAACATTGATTAAATTGTACATTTTCAACGCATTATACTGTGGGTTATGTCAAGCAATTCCTAGATCCGTGCCATCGCACGAGCTGCATACTTGGTTAAATTTAAAAATTAATATTTAATCATTTAAGTAGTTATGTTTTGGATTTATAATACATTAGTTTTCTTCATCTTACCCCAATGAGATTTTAATTATAGATTAAATTACTATATTCCAACCACTATTAAAATTATATATAGACTATGCTTGCTGGTTTCTCAAAAGCATTAATCTATTAGAAACATTTTTTTATAACTTAACCTAATATGTCATTTTGCTTAATTTAATTTGTCGTCTTGCTTAATATTCTAAAATGTGCTTGGGTTATATGAGCTTGAGGTTCTTCTTTCATAATCTGGCAATAACAATATTCATATATTGCAATTCAAAATATGTTACTTTAGTCGTTTACCTATGTCAACATCATATTTTATAATTAACATACTACCGATGCTTTTTAGTTTATCTCACCTCTAAATAATACGAGGTTGGGTAATTTTCTACAATATTTTGGTTTGTGTATTTGTTAGTGAATTATTAGACTCCTCGATTTTCATGCTCAATTAATAATAAATGGAACATTTTTTCATTTTCTTAATGGTCCCTTGATCAATTTCATTTTTTTATCTTTATTTTCTTCACTTAAAAGTCTGTGAATCCATAACCCTCCGCCTTACAAGTTTCGTTTGGTTTTTCATTCAAATATTAAACTCAATTCTTGGGGGAATTCTGATTCGATCATAGTCGGAACCAGAATGGAATGACATAAGTTCTCCCATACCAGTCGGAACCAGAACAACAAATCATGCTATGAAGTTTTTTTTGTTAAAGGAATTAGTCTAAAATTTGAACATAGGAGGGTTCTGGACAATGAACACAAGCCTTTTCCATGCATATTTATGATACAAATGCATGAGCGTAGAGGCTTTCTCCTGAATTTAGTTTACAGGGGTGCATGTGATTCTAAAGCTGAAAAATAAGAAAGCTGGACAATATTGGTTTCACAGATTGAAAATTTGTTACATTTCTGTACATGCTATTATATTTCCTCCTCTAACAATAAAATTTATGAATACTGATCTACATAGATGTATGCAAATGGAAATTAAAATTTGGATTTCCACTTCCCAAAACCTCTTCTTTTTTAAAGTATTGAAAATTTCATACTAACATCCTGTATTTATGTGGATGGTTTATTTGATAGTGCAGAAGACATGTATTAAATTGTTTGTCCAAAAGCGTTAACAACTTCGATTAAGCAATTATGTAGTAATCTTCACAATTGTTTTCTAAAAAAAAAAAAATTGGGGTTTGCCTTCGGGGTTTTGCATCCTCTTATATTTGTAAATATGATAGATTTATGATATATGACCTGGTAATTTATGATCCATTTATTATAAAATAAAGTATGGTTGAATAGCAATTAGGTGATTTAACTGCTAAAGAGAGGATAATTGACATGTTATTAATGCATGCATATTATAATTAGATCGAGGTCCACCTAGACATGCATATATACTGTTTCACTGAAAGTTAATTTAATTGGCATGCTGACTTCAAATTGTATGCACGATTGTTCATTATGCGAAAACTCATGCAGACCTTTTGCAATGACTATGATGTCGTTATGCTCCCTTATTGGCTTTTCTCCGTACGTTGTTTTGGATGGGAAAAGATCACTTGAAGTGATTGTGTATATTTTATTTTTTTATTCTTTACTCTAACTTTTGCAACTGAAACAAATCTTCTCACTGTTTCCACACACACTATTTGAAGTGCAAAAAAGTATAAGTTAAATGTATTCTCATTAAAAGAAAGCTCTACTACGACGCTGAAAGAAACATTCAAATCGTTGCTAGATAGGAATATACACATCGTTTCTTTTTTGTATTTAGGACCTGTATACTATGTCCATTTTCCTGCTTTATATTCTGAATTCCATAAAAGCTTTCTACTGAAATGTCATCTGATTTTATCGTTTTTGGTTGGTATTAGCTTGAAAATGTCTCCACCCAATGAAGATTCAAAATGATCAACAGCATCCCTGAACGGAAGAAACTATGTGTCGACGAAGCTATATCCTGCACTTAACAAAAGAGAAATCTTTCATCTACAAATCAAAGGTCTATTGCAGCTCATCCATGGCATGATCTTGCGATAGGTATGATTCTTCTAGCATTCCGATGATACACACGTCCATGTTATCATCTTAAGATTTCTAACTCGATACTTAAAATATTTATGTAGGTCCCAAAGCACATGAGATGTTTTGCTGTGTAAGGAAATCGAACACTGACTCATTAATAATGTCTTAAGTCAAATATAACATGCAGAACACATTCCTGCTATGTTTTTATTTTTTTTCCACTTAAATTTAAAGAGAATCAAGTAATATGGTATGGTTTCCGTACTAGGCAAACTTGATATTCATGAATGCCTGATGTTAATATTTCTTCGTTATAATATATTTAGGTAGTGCAAATTGGAAAACGAAGCAAGGTGAAGTATGAACATGACAAGAAGACAGGGCTCATTAAAGTAGGTTTAAGTGAGAAGCTTATAAAAAAAATTCTACTTCCAAATATACTTTTAGGGTATAACAGCATCATTGAGATCCGTACAAATTTCATTTTCAAAGATGGGCATAATTATTCTGGATTTTGGCATTCCAAGGGAGATATGGATATAATGAATCTTTTTAGCTGTTCTTATTAACAGATCATGTTTTTGAATGATGGATTATAATATAATCGTCTCTACATATAATGTGTATTTTGATGAACTAACTTCGCATAATTGCGATTTCCACAGCTAGCTAACTATAGACACAAACTACAGTTTTCTCAAAAATTCTGAAGCAAAACAAGTCCTTAATATTTTCAGTTTATAATCCGGGCTATTGACATGTATGTCATTTTATTTGCATATAGATCGAGTTCTATACTCATACGTGGTGTATCCTCATAACTATGGCTTCATCCCACGTAACCTTTGCGAGGATAATGACCCGATGGATGTCTTTGTAATCATGCAGGTAATTTAAAAAGAAAATCACCTGGACATGTTTGTTCCTCATTCAATTAAATTAGCAGTATTTTTGCCTCTTGACTATGTTATCCTCCATTCACAAATAGAGAAAGCAATCCATCATAAAAGATTACTCATATAACAGTAGTTTTTAGCAGTTGTAGGTTCCTAGGCTCTGTTATGTATTTTCGCCTCCATTAGCGGTTGGTTAGTAACTTATTATGATATAAAGGTGCATAATTAGATGGTTGTACTTGTTCTTTCTTTTACATACTTGTATAATAAAAATATCTTTAAATGAAGCTTTTGATAAGTCTAAAAAAGCTTTCATACTTAAGCTACAAATTTGGATAATTCGGTATCTACAGCTGGGTTAAAATATTTTCCCCTTTCTATCATTTTTCACTTTTGAATCTCTTTCATCACAAAGTTAAATTATCAAAATTTGTCGAAACAAGAATCTCATAGTAGCAAAGACTATAGTTCCATATGCGCAAATGCTATAATGTGTTCAATGAACAAATAAAATTCTATAAGTACCGATGTTTATAATCACATAAATAGCTGTTTATTTATAGCTCATCATTTCATGTCAATGGGTATATGAAAACAATAACTACGTTAACCAAGTTCAGTATGCATTTACTTCATCAGATTTTAATATTCTTAGATATGGTGTGTGACAGTTATGGATACATTAATGCCTAATACTATGGAAAATCTTTAGTTATATTTAATATTGCTAGACAGAACAGTGTATATATTAAACTGAGTTAGAATTGACCAGAAACCCTATATTTTTTTATATACATTATGATCATCCTTAATATTTACACTGAATTCAATATTTTGTACCATAGATAAATAAGTAAGGCGTTAAAAAAAAATCTTCTTTGTGCCTTTTTTGTCAATTGTGTCATTTGTTGACTTCTCCGGCTTTTCCCATGGTACAGAAAACATGTGAATTCAACTGAATATTTTCAATCATCTGATCAGTTTTGGTGACATTTATTTAGTGACAATTTGTTGCTTTCTATTTATTCAAACTACACTTTTTGAAGTTATCGAATGACATAATACCATGTCTTTCCGATTTTACAGCCTCCTGAATCATTGTGTTGGGTGTGGAATCATCGTAGATGAGAGGGGGAAGGGTTAGTTTGGTGCTCAGTTTCCATCTTCGAAGTGTTATTGTTAGTGGGCTCGACAGTGACACTGTCAGCTGATAGAGATTCTGGGATGAAAAAGAGCAGTAGCGGGTAGTTAATATCAAAGAATACAGTGTTTGAGGTGGTTTAAAATCCATGGGTCATCCTGAACAACTATATTCACTTTAGGATATGTTGATGTTGGTGAAATTGGAGTTTTCATGTCAATTATGGTAAGATTCTGGCACAGTTAGACATGTTTGAGTTTACCATGCTGCTATAAAGGAGAGATCAACATTTATGTTTCGAAACTCCTTTTTTATTCTATTTTTTCTCATTTCACTTACTAATTCATTCCATGAATTGTTATGTGTATCAGTTTCTCCGATGGCAGCTTTGAGTTCATGAGTTCCATTGTCATAAAAAGGTTTTTGGCCACTTCCTCCGTCTGTTTCACAATATGATTATTGTTAGCCTCAAGGTGATAATGTAACAGTATTAAGTCATATTCATTGTTATTTTATTCATGCATGTATCTTTGTGGTCGGCCTTCATTGTCTCTAATTTGGGGAAAGTGTGTATTTGTATCTCTATAATGTGTGCTGGAGTCTGTTGTGTGTTTGGAGCATCTACTTAGCTTGTACTTTGCATAGTATTGTATTTTATCTATTTCATTTGTTTTATTACTGTAACTGATGTTTAACGGAGTTATATTCAAAACGCATGTTGTTCATGTTTTAATTGCATGGTTGTTAGAACTATAACATAAAATTTGATACAATTTATTTTATTTTAGCTATTATTGGATCTTAAAACAAAGAAAATCGTTCACTGTATGCTGATCAATTTTTTTTGTTCTATTTAAGATATGAATATGGTTCTCAAACAGTGCACGTAGAGCTAGACATGGATACATGCAGCTTATTTGTGTAGTAATTCTAGAAATTAGTGATGCATTAGTCTTTTGTTTTCTCACGTTAATGGATGTACTCATTTCGTTTTTGTCATATTCAATAAAAATAAAATTGACTATTGAGATTAATAATAATCATCCAAGCTGGCAAATTTAAAATTACACCCACAGACAAACTAGCCATGATTAATAAATATAACTAAGTAGTCAAAAAACTATTACAACCCAGCATATATGTAAAATAGTTACATAATAAGTATGTTCAACCTTAGTCAAATTCATCTATGCATATGCCTATCGGGCGTGCATGTGTACTGGTATATATAAAGCTGATCAAATATAGGACTCACGGTGAATGTCCAATTAAGAACTAAGAAATTATATATAAGTTTGAATATTTGATATAATCTAAGGCATTTACTCAACTTATGGCTTTATACGCTGAGGTAATCGAAGTTAATAAGCAGTGCTTCACAGACAGTTGAACAAAATGTGAAGATATGCAGCGTACCTGGTAGCAACCCCTTGCGGCTCCGAGTGAAGTTGCTTTCGACACTGAACCCCACAGTGTTGAGGGTTTGACTTAAGGGAGGCTTGAGTCTCAAACTCCTGCACTTTGTGCCAATGCCACTAGTCATGCTATTGATTGTCCAGGTGAGAACACCTTGGGAAATGTGAATGAGGAACACGTTAAAGCAAAAGGTTGGAGCTGGTATTGTAAAAAGGGCTCGGAGCTACCCTCTTAAACTTATTACAAAGAACGCTGAAGCACATGGTAGTGTGGTAACTGAGAAGGAACCATTTACCCTAAAAAGTTTGTGAGATGATGCTTGAAGCATGCAACATCAGTTGTTAAAAACTTTTCCTGATGTCTGATGCTGCCACGAGTTGATATCAAGAGCCGGAGCCTATTCCTACTGGAAATCCTATGGCCAACTCAGGGTATGATTATTAGAGGAGTGAACTTTTGCATCATTCGGTGAATTATGGACACATATTATATTGTAATAATGTTTCTTTTATAAACTTGTGAGCAGAGAGTAATAGGATTAGTTTAGCAAAGGCACTAAGATGATGAGCAAGTCCAGATCTGTAACAACCCGGAAAATCGGAACCAATTCAAATTTTTTATTTTCGCAATTTTAATAAATTTTGAATATTTAAAATGATTTATTTGAAATAATAACGACCAGAAATTTATTTTGAATAGAATTAGAACGAAATTTATTTAAATCGAAGTTATAATAGAAATATTTATTTTAATTATAAAAGGAATTGGAAATGGCGCAGTAGTTTGAAAATTCGATTTCAAATTTCAAATGAATGTACAGGATTCAAAATAAATCGGATTTTAGTAAAACCAGAAATATTTGAATCTGTTTGAAAATATCTTTCCAACGAATGTGAAAAATCCAGATTTCATAGCGGGAATAAAAAGTTATATCCAGTTGAAAATTCAGAATAGTCGCTATGGAATTTATATAATATATAGCCCATAAAAATAGCGATTTTGCAAACGACCTCTGTTTTCGACGAAACCACTTTTGTTGGATCCGGAATGTCAAGTTATTGCTAGGTTTCAAATTTCATAAATTTTGGACTTAATATGTGAGCGAAGTAAATTTAAATGTGTTTGGTAATTTAAATTTGAATTGGATCGACCAGAAAAAGTCCATTTTTCAAACAGTCTCCAAATTCGACGAAATTAATTTTGTTAGGACCGTATCGTCAAAACATAGCTAGGTTTATTTTTTGGGAATTTTGGAGTCAGTATGTGACCCCAGTAAATTGAAATGTAAATTTAAATTGATTATATATTGATTTAAATTTTAATTTAAAGAAAATCTGATCGAAATAGTCGAACTGGCTTACGAAACATATCTCATTGTGTCCGGAATGGGGTATTTGGCTAGGGGTAACAGTCGTTGGGTGTGAATTGGAGTTCGAATGCAAAACTCCCTTTTTGGAATTTAAAATAAAATAAATATATAAGCCCTTCCTTTGTCAACCCTAGGTCAAACCATTTTCGTGGTCAACCATCCAAAAAAGAATTCCGCCGCTTCTTCCCTTTCAACGGTAATCATGCTCCAAATTAAAATCCCCAATACGATCAATTTGAATTCGTATTAAACCCAGCCACCAAAACGAATTATGTAGAGATTTCTATTCTTTTCCGATTCTAACAAGCGTGGTTGGTTTTCATTGCGTGAATTCACCAAAATCCATACTCAAACAGACCACCGTCGTCTTGGTTTTCACGGGGCAAGGAAGCACCGAGTTCGCCGCTGCTTCTCGGGTTTGATGGCGTCGCTTCGCCGCTTCTGGTGGCACTCTCCGATGGAATCTTGGTCGTCAATATGGTGGGCGGCGGTCGATTTATTTTGTCGAGTATGGTTGGGTTTGAAGGAAGAAAGGGGCGACGGGGAAGAAATGAGAATAAGGGAGGGATCAGTGGAAGGTGATTATAATTTAATTAGTTATTTTATTAATTATAAAATCAAATTGTTTTATTTTCAGTTTTTATATATAATCGAATTGTTTTATTTTCAGTTTTTATATATAATTGAATTGTTTTATTTTCAGCATTGAAATAAAATGTGCATTAGCATTGAAATAAAATTAGCATTAGCATTGAAATAAAATTAGCATTAGCATTGTTTATAGAATAAAATTAGAATTGTTTTAAAATAGCATTTATTTATTACATAAATATCAAATGGGATTTTTTATTATAAAATAGTCTAAAATTAAAAATATGATTTTTATTTATATATAGACATGATTTTTAAAATATAAAAAGACATGATTTTTAAATATAAAATGATATGATTTTTAATTAGGTAAAAATTTGATTTTTAATTATATATGTCATTAGAATGAAAATATGATTTTTGATTTATATAACAGTTTAAATAAAAATATGATTTTTATAGTGTAAACATAAAAATAAAAATATTATTTTTATATATGTAATAGTAATATAAAAATTTGATTTTTATATATAACTTTGTTTTAAAAATACGATTTGTTATATATATAATATATAGCTTTGATTTTAAAAGTGCGATTTTTATTTAAATGGCATTGAGTAAAAATACGATTTTTATACATAAGGTTTTGAAATAAAAATATGATTTTTATTATGTAGATAGAGAAATGAAAATGTTATTTTTAATTATATATAGCAATGTTAAAAATGAGATTTTTTTTTTAATATAAAAATCGTGTGAAATAGCTTGCGACGGGACTGATTGGAAACAAATACAAATCCAAACCATTCAGAAATAAAGAATGGAGGAGTGGAAACCAAAGGGGAGAACTTCTCACTCTAATCTTGTTTTCTAGTTAAATATATAATAGATTGCAGACGAGGCTTAGTAGCTCCTGACACCGTCATCCACAGACCATGGACGACTTGTTTGATTGTATTGCGTGGCGGGAATTGATTGTGATTGTATTGTGAAATGGAAAATAAAATATTCATGTATGGAATAAAATATTTGAATAATAAAAATATCATTTTTATTGTATATATGAACTTAATAAAATATTGATGTATGGAATAAAATATTTGAACAATAAAAATATCATTTTTATTTTATAAATGAACTGTATAAAATATTCATGAGTTGAAATAAATATTTTATAGTTAAATAAATAATTTTTAACTTTGTATATGAATAAAATAAATATTCATTTACAAATCGGGTGATTTGTTTATGTACACACATTTAACTTATATGGATTGGGACGATATATTTTACACATCGCCCAATTGCACAAATAATAATCAGTGTTTGTTGGTTGAAAACCCCACACGGGTATTGGGTTGATATTGGACATACACTAATCCCAATATTTAGTAGTATGTCAATCGATAGGTTGACAGACTGTTGTAAGCGTTAATTATTTATATTTAACGCTTATGCAGTTGTGTAATGCACTCTGGATAATGGTTGACTGTGTTTGATTATGGTTGTGTACATATGTGTATGAAATCCATATAAATAAAATTATATGGTAATTGACTGTGTCTGATTCCAATTCGGAAAGAACGAATATTTTAAATTAACGAATATTTTAACAAGACGAATAATAAATATTTTAAAATAACTAATATTTTAAAATAATATTCAGTAATGGATCAAAATGTGATTTTGAAGTCCGATTTGAGATGGACACATATATATTTAAATATATAAAGCCGTGTTGATTAAATTAACGCCATTTTGACGTAAACGATATTTATATCGATTTTATTCATTTTTATAATGAATATCGAAAAGGAAGTGATTTCAAAATCTAATGTTTTGAAAATATCAACATTTATATATTAATGATATGGAATATTCAATTTTGATTTAAAATTGAATATGAAGTTGAAATCGTTTGGAAAACGAATTTAAAACGATTAATAAAATATGTTTTAAATGGAAATCAACGAAATATATATAATACATATATATTAGCCTGAATAGAACGCGCCGCGCTGCGGCAGTTCGCGAATTTCGACCATTGACTTCGAATGGACATTACGTGAGATCCGACAGTCGGATTCTCCTAAAACCGGAACGGTTGAGCACGTATCGAAGAGAGCTTTCAAAGAATATAAGAGATTTGAAATCTAACGGTTGGATTTGGAATTATATCCAAATTAAATTTAGGAAAGGTCGTAGTAAGTGCAGTTCGATGACCGTTTATGGAAATCGACTGTACAGGCCTTGATAAAATTATTAAAAATATCAATAATTTGTGTAAAATTATAATAAATGATTTGGAAAGAATTTGGATGAAAAATTCCATGTTTGTGAAGATAAAAATATACTTTTATCAAAATGAACTAGTTTTGAACTAGAATTATAATCCAATATTTTTAAATAAATAAATTGGATTTGAAATGGTTTTAAAAATAACCAGAATTTCCAATATATGAATTAGAATGGATTTGAATCGAAATCATTTTCGGAATATTCGATATTGGATTCCGTGATTATACGGATATTGTGGAGGAATTTGGAAGATATATATATCGTTATTCCCAATACGATATTTGTTGATTTCAGAATTTGATATTGAATATAAGCCGATATAATTTCTATTCAGAGCCTTGTATTTGATATTGAATTGGATTTTAGGTTTTTCGTGAATGATGTCTTCATTAACATTGTTCTTAAACCCAGTTGAGAAAAGAGTAAATCTTTAATTAAGATTTAGTGAACCTTTTCCAATTAATTAATATTTAATTGGAATTGAATAAAAGAATTGGATTTTGAGTTTGTCGTGAATGGTGTCTTAAATAACACTGTTCTTAAACCCCATGTGAAAAGAATAAATATTTTAATTGAGATTATTAGAGTTTCTAGTTAATTAACACTTAATTGGAATAAAATGGGATGTGAATTGGGTTTATTGTGAACTGTGTTTTTAACGACATTCGTTCTTTAACCCAATTTACAATGAAATAAGATTTGGAATTTATAAATCTCTTTATTAAGATTTAATGGAAATTTTCCAAAGTAAAGTTTTCCAATTTAATATATTAAATTGGAAATGAATGGAATTCGATTTGGTAATAATCGAAATGAGCTTCTGTGGAGGAAGACTGTTAATATATATGGAATTTAAAAGGCTTTGTCGTTATTCTATTTATATTATTAGTCAGATACGGAAATTGATATCAATTATATATTGATTTAATTTCCATGAAGATTCCATAATTAATGGAATGTGATTTGGGTTTATCGTGAACTGTGTTTTAAATGACATTACTTCTTTAACCTAGTTAAAGATAGGATTACATGTCTAACATTGTATTTCGAACTGTATGGTTGATCTCTGTTAAATATATATCTGTTTTGTGGTAGAGAATTTATTCTCTTGCTTAACACCCTTCTCTAAGACATACGAGCTTAGATGTTATATATAGGCAGAAATCAATAGTACGGGGTAGATTGTCGATGCGACATGTTTGATTCTCCAAAGTTAAAAAATCATTAATATAGATTTTTGGGAAGATTAAAACAAAGTGGAGTTTTAATGAATCTTTAATTAGATTGAAATGTGAATTGATAATTTAAAATTATCAAATTTGGGAAATGATCGAGAATGGAGTATCACCAGTTTTGCTCCTAGCGATAATTAAATCTTTAATTAGATTTGAACATGAAATGGTAATTAAACTTACCGATAACACCGTGGTGTTAAGTATGGAGTATTACCAGTTTTGCTCCATGGGATGAATAGGTTGGGATTAGGGAATTAAACAAATGATTACTTCGGTAAGGTGCATTAATCCTGACTAGTTTGGATAAACTTTAATTTGGTTTGAATTGATATCCAAAGGAGGATTAAAGAATAAATTTAAAGAATTTATCTTTGATAAAATTAATGGGAACCTTTCCCAAAGTATAAAAATATTTGAATAAAAGAATATTCTGAATTGGAATGAGGCGTATGTTGTGTTTTGATAGCACTTATTTATTATATACGCGAGTTATTCAGAAAGGCCGGGTTTATACCCTTTCTGAATAACTGATTCGACGATAAGTCGATGTTGAAGACGGTGGTTGAAGACCGGAGGTCTTCACATCGTTTGGATGATTACTGATGTCTTGATTGGGATGTACACCCAAGACAAGGTAACAAGTGGTGATCATCCAAACGTACTTGGAGATCGACCGGATACACGAGGGCCTCTCTCCTGTATTGGACATATGGGATAAGGAATAAGGTGCCCCTGGTTTCGTTCAGACCCAGAACAAACTTGTAAATGGATGTGTGTCTGACATTGGATTTTATTCTGTGTTGATTGATCTCTATTAAATATATATCTGTTTGGTGGTGGAGAATTTATTCTCTTGCTTAACGCCCTTCTCTGAGACGTACGAGCTCAGAGGTTATATATCGTTAGACATCAGTAACATGGCGTGAATTGCCTATATGGCATGCTGAGATGTAAAGGATCAAGGCTTCTGTTGAAAAGCAAAGTCTTGTGGTTGATGATCAAAGCACAGCTTTAATATAGCATAGCTTTGTGTAGCGTTAATTCGCGAGCTTCACCCCCTGTATGAACCAGAAACGGGATGAAGGACGACAAGGAGGGCATGCGTTTCTTTCTAGCTAGGAGTGGTGTCATGGCATGGAGCCCAGACATTTTTACTTATGTGGTTGTTGGAAAACGAGGTACCTTAGATATATCGGTTACTACGGAGCCGATGAATATTGAGTCATCTGGCTCATTTACACCCCATAGGACGGGGAAACGTATTGTTCAGGGATTACTGGTCCACTTAAAATGTGGACTGGCCCTGCATTTTCCTAGGTGCAGTTGCGACTGTAGCCTGAGACATGGTAGGCTAGATTGTCTCGAATGCGGTAAGGATGATCCCTTGCCTTGGTTCATAATGGAAATCCAACTTCCAATACGTGACTTTGCGGTTTTAATTGTAGAGCTAGTATGGCGACATGATATATAGTACCCATGCCGTCTATTATTGATACATTTATATTTGAAATTGTTTTATACACTCTGCACTTATAATAGTATCAAAATGATTTGTTTTAAATGTACTAAGCATGTTTGGCTATTATAAGGGAAGACCCTATCCTCCGGCTTGCGTTGCATCGTGTGATGGGACCTGGGTCTTATAATAGCTTCATTTTTCCAAAAAGCATTGCGCTGTTTGTTTATGCATTGGTATTTTTAGGAGGAAACCCGTTCTGTGTTATACGGCATAGTCCCTTGATTTACTTTATTTTAAAGTAAAGATTTAATAACTGCTTTAGTTCTCACACCAGTCACATAACTGACCTGGAGTTTATTGTTTTAACCTAAACTCTGGGTGCCCCTATTTTCCACACAAGCAGCTAGTAGTTTTGGTTTTGCAGATATTATATTCACAGGATCCTGGTTTACAACTGGAGATATATTCGGAAAGCTCTGTATCCGTGTATTTGTTTCAGTTGTGTTATGTATTATTTTTCCGCTGCATTGTAATTTAAATCTCTGATATTTTTCTGATGTATAATGTTTATTCATACTCTGTATATTTTTGTACTCTTATGTAAATTGTTGTAATAAGCAATGAAATGTTCTTCCGTTTGCGTTCTGATTTGTCGCTTTCTCAGAAAATTCGTTCTTTTTCTTCTCTTCGGAGACCAGGGAAGTTCGGGTTGTTATAGTTTGGTATCAGAGCTTTGGTTTACAGAGCTCAAGAACAAGACACGTTAAAACCAAACGAAAGAATTCATCAGAGATTGGGTTAGTAATATCCAATAAGAATGACTCGTTAGAGATGGGATCAGTAGTATCCTAGAATGAGTCCGAAGAGTGTTATTTTTAAAATAAAAGTGAAAACAAATTTTGTTTTGAAAATTTCAACTTTGTTATACGTATTTGATTATTTATTTTATATTTAATTTGGACAATTTATTATATGAGATTTTGCATGTATGCGTCATGAACGTATATTCAAAGTCTCAAATATACTGGATAGATATAGAATCACACTCTAGTCGCTCGGAGATGATCTTGATGATGGAGCTCCATCATCAATACTTATGTTCAAGCTTCGAAAGTGGGATATCTATATATTTCCAATTTGCTGGTGTGAGAACCAAAATTAGATAGAATTATTTGTTTGTGAATTGGCATCAAAAATATGATTTTAATTATGTAGAAGTATATGTTTGAAAATATAAATCAACCAATTGATTGTTGGCTGTGTTGTTTGATAATTAGTTCACTAATTAAATTATTCAAACCCATATGATAATATAAGGTAAATTTAGTCAAATTTGAACTGAATTGCAAATTGTTTGGAAAAAATTGCATGCATATACATATATATGTGTGGACTGGTCATAGCAGGGGAGTTAAGTAGAGGAATAAGATTGTATGCCCGACAAATAGGTACATGTTTACTAATTTATTGGTTTTGGATGATTTTATTAGCCGATTGGCTTTTTCTTTTTCTTTTGGATTGATGAGGGCCTTGCGTGGGTAGTTGCCGTTTTAAATCTCTCCCCGTACAAATGAGGTTATGGCGAAATTTAGGGTTTTAGCCAAATTTTTGAAAAATTAGAAATTCTTAGAAACTGAAAATTTGAAGAATGAAAGCCAAACTAAAAGTTGAGATAGTTAGCTAAACAATTTTCATCTCCGTTCCTTTTCAAGGACGAAAAGATTTTAAGTGGAGGAGATTATAACAAACCGGAAAATCGGAACCAATTTAAAATTTTTATTTTTGTAATTTTAATGAGTTTTGAATATTTAAAATGATTTATTTTAAATAATAATGACTAGAAATTTATTTTGAATATAATTAGAACGTATAAATTTATTTAAATCGAAGTTAGAATAGAAATATTTATTTAAATTATAAAAGGAATTGGAAATGGCGCGGTAGTTTGAAAATTCGATTTCAAATTTCAAATGAATGTACATGAATCAAAATAAACCGGATTTTAGTAAAACCAGAAATATTTAAATCTGTTTGAAAATATCTTTCCAACGAATGTGAAATATCAGATTTCATAGCTGGAATAAAAATTTATGTCCAGTTGAAAATTCAGAATAGTCGCTATGGAATTTATATAATATATAGCCCTTAAAAATAGCGATTTTGCAAATGACCTTCATTTTCGACGAAACCACTTTTGTTGGATCCGGAATGTCAAATTATTTGCTAGGTTTCAAATTTCATAATTTTCGGATATAATATGTGAGCGTAGTAAATTTAAATGTGTTTGGTAATTTAAATTTGAATTGGATCGACTAGAGTCAAAATAAACTGGATTTTTGTAAAACCAGAAATATTTGAATCTGTTTGAAAATATCCTTCCAATGAATGTGAAATAACAGATTTCATAGCGGGAATAAAAAGTTATGTCCAGTTGAAAATTCAGAATAGTCGCTATGGAATTTATATAAGATATAACCCTTAAAAATAGCGATTTTGCAAATGACCTCCATTTTCGATAAAACCACTTTTGTTGGATCCGGAATGTCAAATTATTGCTAGGTTTCAAATTTCATAATTTTCGCATATAATATGTGAGCGTAGTAAATTTAAATGTGTTTGGTAATTTAAATTTGAATGGATCGACTAGAAAAAGTCCATTTTCAAACGGTCTCCAAATTCGACGAAATTAATTTTGTTAGGATCGTACCGTCAAAACACAGTTAGATTTATTTTTTGGGAATTTTTGAAGTTAGTATGTGACCCCAGTAAATTGAAATGTATGTTTAAATTGAATATATACTGATTTATATTTTAATTTAAAGAAAAACTGATCGAAACAATCGAATTGGCTTACGAAACATACCCCATTGTGTCCGAAATGGGGTATTTGGCTAGGGGTGACAGTCATTGGGTGTGAATTGGAGTTCGAATGCAAAAACTCCCTTTTGGAATTTAAAATAAAATAAATATATAATCCCTTCCTTTGCCAACCCTAGGTCAAACCATTTTCGTGGTCAACCGTTCAAAAAAGAATTCCGCCACTTCTTCCCTTTCAACGGCAATCATGCTACGAATTAAAATCCCCAATACCATCAATTTGAATTTGAATTAAACTAAGCCACCAAAACAAATTTTGTAGAGATTTCTATTCTCTTCCGATTCTTACAAGCGTGGTTGGTTTTCATTGCGTAAATTCACCAAAATCCATACTCAAACAAGCCACCGTCGTCTAGGTTTTCACGGCGCAAGGAAGCACCGAGTTCGCCGCTGCTTCTCGGGTTTGATGGCGTCGCTTCGCCGCTCTGGGTGGCACTTTCCGATGGAATCCCGGTCGTCAATATGGTGTGCGGCGGTCGATTTATTTTGTCGAGTATGGTTGGGTTTGATGGTAGAAAGGGGCAACGTGGAAGAAATGAGATTAAGGGGAGGGATTAATGGAAGGTGATTATAATTTAATTAGTTATTTTATTAATTATAAAATCAAATTGTTTTATTTTCAGTTTTTATATATAATCGAATTGTTTTATTTTCAGTTTTTATATATAATTGAATTGTTTTATTTTCAGCATTGAAATAAACTTAGCATTAGCATTGAAATAAAATTAGCATTAGCATTGTTTGTACAATAAAATTTGAATTGTTTTAAAATAGCATTTTTTTATTACATAAATATCAAATGGGATTTTTTATTATAAAATAGTCTAAAATTAAAAATATGATTTTTATTTATATATAGGCACGATTTTTAAAATATAAAAAGACATGATTTTTAAATATAAAATGATATGATTTTTAATTAGGTAAATATTTGATTTTTAATATTATATGTCATTAAATAATATTTTTAATTTATATAACAGCTTAAATAAAAATATGATTTTCAATTTATTTAACAGTTTAAATAAAAATATGATTTTTAATTTATATAATAATTTAAATAAAAATATGATTTTTATAATGTAAACATCGAAATAAAAATATGATTTTTATATATGTAATAGCGATATAAAAATTTGATTTTTATGTATAACTCTGTTTTAAAAATACGATTTGTTATATATATAATATGTAGCTCTGATTTTAAAAATGTGATTTTTATTTAAATGGCATTGAATAAAAATACGATTTTTATACATATGGTTTTTAAATAAAAATATGATTTTTATTATTTAGATAGCGAAATGAAAATGTGATTTTTAATTATACATAGCGATGTTAAAAATGAGATTTTTAAATATAAAAATCGTGTGAAACAGATTGCGACGGGACTGACTGGAAACAAATCCAAACCATTCAGAAATAAAGAATGGAGGAGTGGAAACCAAAGGCGAGAACTTTTCATTCTAATCTTGTTTTCTAGTTAAATATATACTAGGTTGCAGACGGGGCTTAGTAGCTCCTGACACCATCGTCCACAGACCATTGACGACATGTTTGATTGTATTGCGTGGTGGGAATTGATTGTGATAGTATTATGAAATGGAAAATAAAATATTCATGTATGTAAAATCATAATAAATGATTTGGAAAGAATTTGGATGAAAAATTCCATGTTTGTGAAGATAAAAATATACTTTTATCAAAATGAACTAGTTTTGAACTAGAATTATAATCCAATATTTTTAAATAAATAAATTGGATTTGAAATGGTTTTAAAAATAACCAGAATTTCCAATATATGAATTAGAATGGATTTGAATCGAAATCATTTTCGGAATATTCGATATTGGATTCCGTGATTATACGGATATTGTGGAGGAATTTGGAAGATATATATATCGTTATTCCCAATACGATATTTGTTGATTTCAGAATTTGATATTGAATATAAGCCGATATAATTTCTATTCAGAGCCTTGTATTTGATATTGAATTGGATTTTGGGTTTGTCGTGAATGGTGTCTTCATTAACACTGTTCTTAAACCCAGTTGAGAAAAGAGTAAATCTTTAATTAAGATTTAGTGAAGTTTTTCCAATTAATTAATATTTAATTGGAATTGAATAAAAGAATTGGATTTTGGGTTTGTCGTCAATGGTGTCTTAAATAACACTATTCTTATACCCCGTGTGAAAAGAATAAATCTTTTAATTGAGATTATTCCATTTTCCAGTTAATTAACATTTAATTGGAATAAAATAGGATGTGAATTGGCTTTATTGTGAACCATGTTTTTAACGACATTCGTTCTTTAACCCGATTTACAATGAAATGTGATTTGGAATTTATAAATCTCTTTATTAAGATTTAATGGAAATTTTCCAAAGTAAAGTTTTCCAATTTAATATATTAAATTGGAATTGAATGGAATTCGATTTGGTAATAATCGAAGTGAGCTTCTGTGGAGGAAGACTGTTAATATATATGGAATTTAAAAGGCTTTGTTGTTATTCCATTTATATTATTAGTCGGATACGGAAATTGACATCGATTATATATTGATCTATTTTCCGTGAAGATTCCATAATTAATGGAATGTGATTTGGGTTTATCATGAACTGTGTTTTAAATGGCATTAGTTCTTTAACCCAGTTAAAGACAAGATTACATGTCTAATATTGTATTTCGAACTGCATGGTTGATCTCTGTTAAATATATATCTGTTTGGTGGCGGAGAATTTATTCTCTTACTTAACACCCTCCTCTAAGACGTACGAGCTTATAGGTTATATATAAGCTAAAATCAATAGTACGGGGTAGATTGTCGATGCGACATGTTTGATTTTCCAAAGTTAAAAAATCATTAATATTGATTTTTGGGAAGATTAAAACTAAGTAGAGTTTTAATGAATCTTTAATTAGATTGAAATGTGAATTGATAATTTAAAATTATCAAATTTGGGAAATGATCGAGAATGGAGTTTCACCAGTTTTTCTCGTAGCAATAGTTAAATCTTTAATTAGATTTGAACGTGAAATGGTAATTAAATTTACCGATAACACCGCGGTGTTAGATATGGAGCATTACCTGTTTTGCTCCATGGGATGAATAGGTTGGGATTAGGGAATTAAACAAATGATTACTTCGGTAAAGTGCGTTAATCCCAACTAGTTAGGATAAACCTTAATTTGGTTTGAATTGATATCCAAAGGAAGATTAAAGAAAAAATTTAAAGAATTTATCTTTGATAAAATTAATGGGAACCTTTCCCGAAGTATAAGAATATTTGAACAAAAGAATATTCTGAATTGGAATGAGGCGTATGTTGTGTTTTGATGGCACTTGTTTATTATATACGCGAGTTATTCGGAAAGGCCGGGTTTATACACATTCTGAATAATTGATTCGACGATAAGTCGACGTTGACGACGGTGGTTGAAGACCGGAGGTCTTCACATCGTTTGTATGATTACTGATATCTTGATTGGGATGTACATCCAAGATAAGGTAATACGTGGTGATCGTCCAAACGTTCTTGGAGATCGACCGGGTATGCGAGGGCCTCTCTCCTATATTAGACATATATATGGGATGAGGAATAAGGTGCCTCCGGTTTCGTTGAGACCCAGAATGAACTTGTAAATGGATGTGCGTCTGACATTGGATTTTATTCTGTGTTGATTGATCTCTATTAAAAATATATCTGTTTGGAGGCGGAGAATTTATTCTTTTGCTTAACGCCCTTCTCTGAGATGTATGAGCTCAAAGGTTATATATTGATAGACATCAGTCACATTGCGTGAATTGCCTGTCTGGCATGCTGAGATGAAAAGGATCAAGGCTTATGTTGAAAAGCAGAGTCTTGTGGTTGATGATCAAAGCACGGCTTTAATAAAGCATAGCTTTGTGTAGCGTTAATTCGCGAGCTTCACTCCCCGGTATGAACCAGAAACAGGATGAAGGACGGCAGGGAGGGCATGTGTTTCTTTCTAGCTAGGAGTGGTGTCATGGTATGGAGCCCAGATATTTTTACTTATGTAGTTGTTGGAAAGCGAGGTACCTCGGATATATCGGTTACTACGGAGCCGATGGATATTAAGTCATCTGGCTCATTTACGCCCCATAAGGCGGGGAAACATATTGCTCAGGGATTACTGATCCACTTAAAATGTGGACCAGCCCTGTATTTTCCTAGATGTAGTTGCGACTGTAGCCTGGGACATGGTAGGCTAGATTGTCTCGAATGCGGTAAGGATGATCCCTTGCCTTGGTTCATGATGGAAATCCAACTTCCAATACATGACTTTCCGATTTTAATGGTAAAACTTGTATGTCGACATGATATATGGTACCCATGCCGTCTATGATTGATACATTTATATTTGAAATTGTTTTATACACTCTGCACTTATAATAGTATCAAAATGATTTGTTTTAAATGTACCAAGCATGTTTGGCTATTATAAGGGAAAACTCTATCCTCCGGCTTGCGTTGCATCGTGTGATAGGACCTGGGTCTTATAATAGCTTCATTTTTCCAAAAAGCATTGTGTTGTTTGTTTATGCATTGGTATTCTTAGGTGGAAACCCGTTCCGTGTTATACGGCGTGGTCCCTTGATTTACTTTATTTTAAAGTAAAGATTTAATAACTGTTTTAGTTCTCACACCAGTCATATGACTGACCTGGAGTTTATTGTTTTAACCTAAACTCTGGGTGCCCCTATTTTCCACATGGGAAGCTAGTAGTTTTGGTTTTCCAGATATTATATTCACAGGATCCTGGTTTACAACTGGAGATATATTCGGAAAGCTCTGTATCCGTGTATTTGTTTCAGTTGTGTTATGTATTATTTTTCTGCTGTAATGTAATTCAAATCTCTGATATTTTTCTGATGTATAATGTTTATTCATACTCTGTATATTCTTGTACTCTGATGTAAATTGTTGTAATAAGCAATGAAATGTTCTTCCATTTGCGTTCTGATTTGTTGTGTTCTCAGACAATTCGTTCTTTCTTTTCTCTTCAGAGACTGGGGAAGTTCGGGTCGTTATAAGATCCATTTCTTGTTTCAGAATGTTGTAGTAATTTGTATTTTCAATACATTTATAGATCAATGAAACCATATTTTCGTGGCAATACAGTGAGAGCCTATTGAAAGAAAAAGGGAATGTAAAGAAGCCGTTCGAAAGAAAGAAATTAGGAAAATGGGCTTGTATTAGCAATGTGCCGAACTGGCTTTAATGTTAAAAACAAAAAAAAAGTGAAGAAGAAATTAGGGGATGGGTTTTTTAGGGTTGATGGGCCGAAATGGGCTGTACATTGGGCCTAGAAATTAATAAAAGGAAATTTTGTTTGTTTTAAAATCCTAAGATTTAACTAAAACATTCGCTTTAGATATGTATAAATTTAGAAGAAGGGGACTTGTTGATGGAGTCATCTGGAAATCTTGGTTATGCAGGTTTTGGGCATGATTGAGCCCTTTAAGCTATTTTATTCAAATTAAATTGATTTAATCGGAAAATATATATATACAAAATGAATATATGAATATATGTATTTACAATGAATAAGAAAAAGGGACCGGGAAGCTACTGAGTTATTCAAAAATAGACGTGGTCGTATAAACTTAAATTCGAATTATTTATTTATATATATGATTTATTAAAAATATAATAAATGTTTTAAACAAATTCACTTGATTTTCCAAGGAATTGGAATAAATAATATGTGAAATAATTCGTCATCCAAGTTAAATACTTCCAACTATTTTTAGTTTGGAATTAAACGTTAAACCATTGTTGTTTGTTAACATGTGATGAATGATGATTGTTAATTATTTGGTGTGCTACGAAGTGATAAATTGACTCTGAATTAGTTAGAATAAAACGTTGAAACGTTTTATTTAATCATCTTGTACTAATTATTGTTCTGAAATTAGAAATAAGATTATATAAGTTAATTAAATTGAACAAGCATGTCATAAACATACTATACGATAAATTATAGACTTATCTACACTGTTTAAATTTGATAGTTAAAACACCGACTATCAAGTAATATTGCCTACATGCTAGTTCGAAGAGACTGGGATGGGAACTGAACCCAAAACCACTTCGAACTAACTTTGTGACTCCTAACTAATATGCAGGGATACTTATAAAAATAGTGATATTAAAGACCGTAGATCTTCATAAATGGGAGAACTACTTGTTAAAATTCTCTGGTTAGCTCCTAGAGGTATTTCAGCAGTAATTATTTCGTGAGTGAAATCTTCGGGTTCGCAAGAACTATTTGCTACTAATCCATGAGGTGATTCCTATATTGGATGCAGTAGGAGAGTACCTTCGGTTCATCTTGTTCCTCGATGACTTGAATGGAAGAATGTCCGACAGAGTATTTCCTAAAAACCATATACATTGATTTTTACAAATATACCTAGTTGATGACAAAGAAGGGCCTTTCTTTTACTTCCAGAGTATATTTGTGGACATCAATTAGTGATTTTGGTGGATCTGACAATGTAGCATTCAAAGTGAATGGTGGTGAGATATTCTAAAGGTAAATTCTAACTTAAAGCCTCATCAACCGGGAAATGACAAAAATCGGGCAGGCAGCATGGCTAAGTGGGTCACTCCCAATTACGGTGTATAATCACTTATCTAGAGAAATTTCATTTCCTTGCTAAATCTATTCGATGCCGTCCCTTTTCAGGAAACGGTTGCTGATCCCAACCGTTGGTGATATACATTTGATACACTCAAGCGAAATGAGTGGTCAGTCATGTATGGCCGGGTTGCAAGATGTTCTTGTTTAACCCAGTGCATTCCCCTCCAGAGATACACTATCGGAAGGTGGTTCCATACCTTGTCATAGTCGGAATCAATTACCCAATAAGCGCCTGCGGTTTTGATTGTATACTATATATGTGGCGTGTGAGATGCAAGCGTTCTGCTAGATTGTTATTAATTTGATTTAGACACTATGATAATATCAGAATAGTTTTGATATCAAGAAATGTTTTGAGTTATCGTAAGATAAAAATTATCCGTTTTTATGTGTGGATCGGGTTTGGGATAGGTGCCAAATACTAGAACGTGTTGCGCATGATGAAAACCTTGATTTGCACGAGTGCGGATTGATGAACCACCCTATTTTCAAGTAGCAAGTGCCAGAACCAAAATGCCAAGTGCCAAATGATCGACTAAGTGTTGCGCACACGAAAATTGGTGATCAGTTCATGCACACACTGTGGGATCACATCATTTTTGTAAATCGAAGTGGATGAGCCATTTTGAAGCTAACGTGACTAATGTTTGCCATATGGCATGGATTAGCTAGTCCATATACTTACTCACGCACCTGTTAATTACAAATTTGCCACTCTCTTCAAATCTTGCCTATAAATACCTCACCATTTCACTCATTCGAGGGATCTGAATTCTCCGTGAACAAAGTGCTGCCATTTCCATTCTCTAACATCTGAATGCATTTCAAACTCCATTAAAGCTCTCTCAAACAAGATCGAAGCTTCTTCATCATCATCAATCCATTCCAGAAAACGTCAAAGTTCATCACCGATCATGATTAACGAAGATTCACTTCTATAATCGTCGACACTCGTGAGAATTGTTCGTTTCAACTTTGGAAATAGAAAGAGATCGAAGAAGATAGAGAATTTGTAGAGAAGAGAGAGAAATTCATTGTAAATTGAAAATGTATAAAGTAAAAGAAATTGTGTACCTTGTAATGATGCAAATCATAATGAAATCCTCCATTAAAGTGGACGTAGGACAAATTTGAGGCCTAACCACTACAAACTCTCTCTCTCTCCTTTAATTTTCTTTGCATTTATTTTACTCTTAGCCTTGTGTTGATCATTTGTCAAGTGTCGAAATACACCTTGAGGTGTTAGTGCGTTTTTTGTATTAATATTTTTGGCGCCCACAGTGGGGCTCGAACCCACGACCGCAAGGTTAAGAGCCTTGGTAGGGGACATCGAGGATTGAAGCCGGCTTTTTATGATAGATTCACAAAGTCTAAAGATAAGGTCCATTGAGAGAGTTCCTACGAAGTTTGGAAGTTTATCCGAGATTATAGCTCCACCGATAAAGACTAGTAATTCCGCGAGAGCTTTAGGCTCGAGAGGTATTGCTAATGATCCTATAACTCCGCAAACTAATCAGCCTGAAGTTGGCCAAACATCGGGAGCTAGAGATGGCATAACCAGAGGAGAGTTAGATACTATTGTTGCTAATTTGACTCAGTAGATGGAAATTGAAAATAAAGCCATGATGGATAGGACTAAGGCTATTTTTGCTGCTCGGGCCAATCCAATGAATTAGAAGGCCCATGTTGAATTGGAAGACAATGCTAGTCCTTCCGCTTTAGGTCGTAACCATGGGAATTTTGTACATGAAGTTGATCATTCTCCGAGTGAGGAGGAAGATGCTAATATTGAAGAATCCAAACCTATTGCTAAGAACCATCCCGTAAGAGGAACTTCTCGAACCATGGTTAGTCTCACCAAAGCGGCACCTTCCTAAGAGGGAGTCATAGGTCCCTGGATCCTTTACTGTGATTGTTCGCTTAAGCGAACATCTAGTAAGGGGGACGTCGTTCGTCTCGTCAATCGACATGGCGAAGAAGAACGTCTTTCGGAGATGGTTAAGCAGATCATGAAAGAGAACATGGAAAGAAATGACGATGAAAGAGAGTGGTACTTCGCTCCAAGCAAGACTCCTATCACTGAAAGAATTCGAAAGGCCGAATTTCCAAAGAAATTTACTCCTCCAACCATGACAGCTTACAGTGGGACTAGAGACCCTAACTTGTTCTTGTTCAAGTATGATTAACATATGAATAGTGCGCGGGCCACGAATGAGATAAAGTGCTTGTATTTCCTTATCTATCTCGAAGGAGTGGCATCGCTTTGATTTACCCAGTTTCCACCAAGTTCTACGGATAATTTCTCTGTCTTGGCAAAAAAATTCAGAGAGCAGTTTCGGTTGTATACTACGAAGGTCAGAGACATGATGTCATTGAATGATTTGGAGCAAAACTAGGTGAGCCGGTTAGAGCCTTTCTTACACGCTTTAATGCTGCTACGACTGAAGTAGGGAATCCTGAACCCTGTATAGTGTTGATGGCATTGCACAATGATGTTGATAAAAAGTCTGATCTTGGGAGATGGATGAAGAAGAAGCCTAACACTCCCGAGAAAATCTATAAAAAGGCAGAAGAGTTCATCAGGGTTGAAGATGATGACTCTCCTCATGTTCAAAATGTTGAAGAACGATAATGTTGCTCAGGGTGGTCAAAAGAATAAAGGGGGCCAGAAGAGACGAAACGAAGGGAATGATAATAGGAATGGCAAGAATTCCAGATTCTTCAACATCTTGGAATTGACTCCTCTAACTGACACCCTAGAAAATATCTTTATGGCCACCAAAAATACGGAAGATTATCCAAAATCACAGAAGGTTAGGGCTCAACAGATGAAGATTATCCATAATAAGCCTGGCCATAACACAAACGAATGTAGAATCTTCAAAGCTTGATTGAAGAATTGATAAGGAAGAATAAGTTGCATCAGTACGTGAAGAAATTTCAGACTGCAGATTCTGAAGGAAAAAATGCACCCGCTAATCAACCTAGTTCAAGTGGTGGAATTCTAGTACAAGCTAACTAAAGGCCGATGATTAATACCATCTGGGAGGTCTTCATCCGGCAGGTAGCAAGTGGGGAGATATTGAAAGGTATGTGCATGCAATGAAGTATGTCCTAAAGGAGGAGTGGTGTTTGATCTTGAGCAATAATATCCCTGTAAAGCAACAAAAGATTTCTTATGAAGGCATTGTGTTCAAAGAGAAAGATGCAGGAGGTGTGGTAACTCCTACTCTCAACCCAATGGTTGTAACAGTCGGAATAGGCCCAACAACGATTAAGAGGGTGCTTGTTGATTTTGGTGCCTCCGTTAATGTGCTGTTCTGAAACACTTTTAACCATATGAAGCTTTCCATGGCTGATATGTGAGATTGTCAAACTAAGATTCAGGGGTTCACTGGCGAACCGAAGTAACCGATCGGTGTTATTGACTTTCTTGTTGAATTAGGGGAAGGAGAAAGTAGAGTTTCTATGATGCAAACCTTTATGCTTATTAACAAACTTTCTGCATATAATGCATTCTTGGGTAGACCTGCACTAACTGATTTCAGAATTGCCCTGACACCCTGGTGTTTGACCATGAAATTTCCAACGAATAAGGGTGTTGGTGTGATCAAGGGAGTACCAGGAAACTGCTAGAGAATGCTATCTCACGAAGTTGCATGAAGCAAAGAAGAAGGATATGGGTAAGAATATGGAGACTCCTCTCCGCATTCGAGACCCCATCTTATAGCAACTAGGGCATGACCCCTGCACTGGAGAGCACAACGAAGCTTGGAAAGAAGTGGATCCTCAGAAAACCAGTGCAGTGGATAATCGAGCGATGGTAGCTGAGGTCACTATTTCTATGTCAATTCATCCAAAGGATTCTGATCGGGTGTTAAAGATAGGATCTCAGTTGGGCCCGAAGTTGCATAAAGGCCTAGTTGATTTCTTGAAAGATAATCTGGACATGTTCGCTTGGAGTCATTCTGATATGTACGGGATTTCACCTGTAGTGGCATTCCATGCTCTAAACATTGATCCAACCGTATCACCCGTAAAACATATGAGAAGGATTTAAGGCCCCAAAAGGCCGATGACTCTAAAGGAAGAAGTGGATAAGCTAATGGAAAATCACTTTATACGATAGTTGACATATCCGGATTGGGTGTGAAATCCTGTGTTAGTGAAGAAACCCAATGGCAAATGGCAAGTATGCATCGACTATTATGACCTCAATAACTGAATAAAGCATATCCTAAAGATAGTTTCCCGTTTCCCAGAATGGATCAGCTTATAGATGCGACAGCGGGACATGAGCTATTGTTATTCATGGATGCTTACTCAGGCTACAACCAGATAATGATGCATATGCCAAACCAAGAGAATACAAGCTTCATTAGAGATGTCGGGTTGTATTGTTACAAGGTGATTCCATTTGGGTTAAAGAACGCTGAAGCGACTTACTAACGTCTCGTCAATGCATTGTTAAAGTCTTAGAATGGAAGGACTATGGAAGTTTATGTGGACGACATGTTGGTAAAGTCGAAAAGAGAAGATGATCACTTGGAGAATCTGGCTGAGATGTTTCATATCCTAAGGAAGTACGACATGAAGTTGAATCCTCTTAAATGTTCGTTCGGAGTTGCATCTGGAAAATTCCTTGGGTTCATGGTCAACGTCAGGGGCGTCGAGGCCAACCCTACTCAAATTTTAGCGCTAAGAGAGATGTGGGCTCCTAGGACAAAGAAAGAGCTTCAAAGTTTGAATGGGAAGATTGCAGCATTAAGTTGCTTCATTTCAAGGGAAACAAATAGGTGTATTCCACTCTTTGATGCATTGAGAAAAGGGAAGAAGGACTTCCAATGGACCCTAGAATGTAAGACAAATTTTGAGGAGTTAATCAAGCATATGGAAGCAGCTCTGATGTTGTCAAAGCCTAAAGATGGAGAAGACTTGTTACTGTACTTGGTTGTTTCTTCCCATACCTTTAGTGCAACTTTGGTAAGAGAGGATTTAAAGATTCAGAGGTCAGTATATTAAATCAGTGAAAGGCTTGCCTTGGCAAAGATGAATTATCCGAAGTTGGAGAAGCTAACATATTGTCTGCCCATTGCCTCGAAGAAGCTCATACCATATTTCCAAGCTCACCTTATCAAAGTGCTTACGGATCAGCCACTGAAGAAAGTCTTGTTCATCCAGAAACGTCAGGAAGACTATTGAAGTGGAATATTGAGCTCAGTCAATATGATATCACTTACCATCCACGAAGGGTGATCAACGGACAAGCTTTGGCAGACTTCATTGCTGAGTTTACAGATAGAGGAGACGAGAAGGAAGAGCCTGTAGAAGTAATCACTCGATATAATTTGTTCATTGATGGTGCTATGAATGAGTATTGCTCGGGGGCAGGAGTAGTTCTAGAAACTCCTGAAGGACACTCAGTTTACTATGCTTTGAGATTGGAGTTTCCATCGATGAACAATGAGGCTGAGTATGAAGTGTTAATCATTGGATTAAAGATAACAAAGGAGTTGCATTTGAAAGCCTTGCAAATTTTCAATGATTCGTAGCTGGTGTTGTGTCAAGTTAAACAAGAGTTTCAAGCCAAGGGAGTGGGGTGAATTTGCCAGCTTATTTGTCGAAGGATTGGGAACCTCTCAATAACTTGGACTACTACACCATAACACATATTCCTCGAGAAGCCTTGCAAAGTATGCTAGTTCAAGAGATGCTCAGTTGTTGGGATTAGTGCCATCCGAAGTTCTCTCAAGTCCCATCACAAAAGTCAATGATATAGATTGGATCATGGAAGCATCGAAAGAGCCAGATTCATGGATGGCTCAATCAAAGAATATCTCCTCAACGGCGAGTTCCCAAGTGACCCAAAGAAGCGAAAGAAGTTGCTCCGAAAAGCTCCCATGTTTCTTATGCAGGATGGTCGGTTATATAGAAGGGGTTTCTCTATGCCTCTACTCAGATGTGTTGCCAAAGATGAATCCAAGGCAATTCTGGCAGAATTACATGGTGGGGAGTGTGGAACACATTTAGGTAGATAGACATTGGCCAAGAAAATTCTGCGATATGGTTATTTCTGGCCCAACTTGAATCGAGACTATGCAGCGTATGTCAGGAAATGTGACAGGTATCAAAGATTCGCCAAGATTCCCAGAGCACCATCCACAAAATTGACTCAAATGAATAGTCAATGGCTGTTTGCTTTCTGGGGCATCGATCTGATTGGGGAATTGCCTACTGCCGAATCTAGCATGGAGTATGGCATTGTTGCAGTTGATTACTTCATAAAGCGGCCTAAAACAGAGCCACTGGCCACCACTACCTTGAAGAAAGTCATCAATTTCATCTTGAAGAATATCCTTTGCAGACTTGGTGTACCATAGAAGATAATAACCGATAATGGGATTCAATTTGAAAGTAAAGAGTTTAAGGGTTTTTGTGCCAAGTATAAAATCCAAAAGAGTTTTGCAGTTGTAGCTCATCCACAGGCAAACGAGCAGGTGGAAGCAATCAACAATATCATAATGTCAACCATCAAGAAGCGTCTTTAGAAAGCAAAAGGTGGTTTGGTGGACGAGCTTCCTCTTGCACTATGGGCATATAGGACGACTCACAAATCTGTGACTAGGCACACTCCTTTCTCCATGGCACTCGGTTCTGAAGCGATGATTCTGGTAAAGCTAGAGGTTTCTACTCACCGTAGAATTCATTTCAACCAATCACAGAATGATCACATGTAGTTAGAGGCACTCGATGAACTTGAGGAGAGAAGGAATGAAGCAAAACTCTGAATCGCAGTACACCAAAGAAAAGTTGCTCGACACTTCAACAACAAAGTTCGCCCAAGGACTTTCAAAGTTGGTGATCTTGTGTTGAAGAGGGTGATGACTGCCAGATGTGTATTTGGGCCGAATTGGGAAGGATCATATGTAATAAGTCAAAAGCTTCTAGATGGCACTTTCAAACTCTCCACCGCTGATGGAATCCTGATTCCACGAGCTTGAATTCTGACCATCTCCATCGTTATTTTTCATAGTCGCTTCGTTCAATTTCTTGTAAAAAATAATTATTGTAAATATTTTTACAAGCCTTGTAATTGAACATAATAATGAATGAAAAACTAGCCTGCTTATGTCGATAATATATTTGCAAATTCTTGTTAAATAATTCAAAATTTGCTTAAAGTAAGTTTAACACTATAGGTTACATAAAGAATGCTTGCTTCCTCAAATTTTAATGAGACCTTGCGACCTCGATAATGACTTATCCCAGTAATGCTAAGCTCAAGGATCGAGTGCTACAAACATCGATATGCGAAAAGTGCAAGGATGAAAGGAGCCGCCTTGAAGAGCGAAAGGAAGAAGTCACTAAGAGTCAAATGGCACAAGACACAGCAAGTAGGCATGGAGCCAAAACAAAAGGTTGTAAGTTCCACCGAAGGGGCACCTCTTTTGGAGAGAGGCACAGGGCCCTGATTCTTTAACTATGATAATTGGTTAAGTTAGGCATCCGGTGAAAGGATCGGCGTCTTCCCGCGGAACGATGCAACAACCAAGAGTGTGCAAGCTCCACCGAAGGGGCACCTCTCAAAGAGTGAGGTCCAGGGCCCTGGTTCTTTAATTAGGATAGCTTATTAAATCAAGCGTCCGGTGAAGGGACTGGCGTCAGCCCCATGGAACGAAAAAATAACAAAAGCCTCTCATAGTGAAGCTTAACAGAAAACCCAAACAAAAGGGGGTGTCCAACATAAGTTTCCCCGATGTTAGATTTATTTGGTGGGAGAGGAAACAAAGGTTGGATCCAGTAAAAGACCTCTACAGGGGCACCCAATTAATCCGGTTAGCGCTAGATTTAATCGGTTATGATGAATGTTGGGCTAGAGACCTCTACAGGGGCACCCAATAAGACCGTCAGTGTCAGGAAGTACCTAACCCGATTACGAAAAAATTTGGGCTTTGACCAAAGACCTCTCCGGGGGCATCCAATAAGAACATCAATGTCAGGAAGTACATGACCCGATTACAACAAATGTTGGGCTTTAACCAAAGACCTCTCCGGGGGAACCCAAAAAGATCGTCAGTTTTAGGAAGTACATGATCCGATTATGAAAAATGTTAGGTTTTTAACCCAAGACCTCTCCGGGGGCACCCGATCTAATTTCCCAATGCTTAAGTTAATCAACTGGTAGTAGACGAAAGTCTTTGACGCTTTAATTAACTGGGCCGGATAATAGACAAACATTGGGCCAAAAATATAAGACCTCCCATGCAAGGGCACATGTACACAGGACTTCTCCAAGGAGAAGCACTGGATCAACCAATAATGTCGGCTCTCCTAGATGCAATGGCAGGCTCCAAAGCTCTTGATGAAATGGTAGAAGCAAAAAGAATTTGCCAATAAATTAGAATCTTTGAGTGCCCCAGTCGAAATCAAAGAAAATTCGACAAAGTTGATAGCATCCAATGCATGCAGTTCGTGATGGCCTATGTCATGGGGGCAGCACAACCACATTGGAGTGGAACAATGCTCTGAAAACATACCACAGCTCATCATGAAATCACATCTAGCAAAAGACTTGTAATCTGTAATGGAGTAAATGCATGAAGAAGTACAAAAAAGCTAAAAGTAGATGCTAAAGTTCACCAAGCAGAAGCAGCTTTATTACACCAAAAAGCAAGTCATAACAAGTACATAAATAAGGGGCAGCACTCGCACAACATCCGGTCAAAGAAAAATGCAAAAAAACAAAGCTACATAAAGCAAATTAAAGCAGCTAAAAGTCCTAGTTCTTCTTCTTCTTCCCGTTTTTGAAGAGTCTCCAGATCTCAAAGAAGGCTTACTGACTCCAGTGGGAGGAGGAGGTGTAATGACAGGCTGGTCTTTGTCCTTGGCTTCTGCATCACCCTGGGAATTCTCGGGGGAAGATAGAGCAGATGCATTCTTATGGGTACTGCGCTTTCCCTTGCGCTTCCTGTGTGGAGACTTGATCTTCTTCCCTGAATGGCTTTTAGCACTCCTCTCCGGGCTTTCACTATGTCTTCGAGATCCATTATTCCTTCTTGAGTATAATTCGGGTCGCTTAGTGAGCAATTGCTTCAATTTTCTCTGTTTGGGACCTGGGTAATGAAATAGACGCAAGAGTAGAGATCATAATCAAGGAGGGATCGCCTAGGGGAGGTGTAGTGATCAGAGAAGAATTGGTTGATACTAAGGTGCAAGAAGTCAATATAGCTCCAGTTGTCGTCGTTTCAGCCACTGCAGGAGAGGGATTCAGTGTAAGCATGCCTAATGCAAATGAATGATAAGAAAGAAGCTCACTATGCCCAGACAGAGTGCAAAAGAAATCTAAGTCTGACATGACTTGGTTAATGCTAAGTTTACCTGAGGTGTGAGAAGCACCGGGGACAGTAGGAGGATCAATAGGAGGCACATCAGAATCCTTGGGAACAAAAGCAATAACATCAATCGGAGCAGTTTCGGTAGTGGTAGTAGTTGTGCCTGGGGAATGCCCCCCCAGAAGACTCAACTCCAACCCATAGACCACGCTTTCGCATAAGTTTCTCTTTCCCCAAGGCCAAGGCATTACGGGATTCCTCATCCAAAAAGTATGTGATAAGCTCCACCTCATTATAAGCCGGGAGATCAGGAATTGCTTCCCAGACTTCAGCTAAAGTGATGGAAAAGCTATCTTGTAAGAAGGATAAACTGCCTTTTTCCATGATGGTGAATTTATAAAAACAGAACAAAGTAGAATCAAAATCAACTTTAGTGTCAGAATGAGCCTACTCAGTAGTTGCCTTGCTGAGAATAGCCTGATCTCTCTCTCATTCAAGGTTTGCAACTCTGGCTTGTAAAGAAGAAATTTCTGATCCCTGAGAAATGGTCTTTTCTCGCAAGTTGACATTATCCTGCTGATAAGCCACCATGGTATGCTGCTTTGCAGCCAACCTATCCTCAGTAGTCTTCTGAGCAGAGAGAGCCTCTGTAACTTGAGAAGATAGCAACGTTTCTCTAAGCTTAGCAGTGAGCTCATCTCTAAGCCTTTGGTTTTCCGCTTCCAACTCCTGATTCTTTTGGGAAAGAGATGCAATGCTAACGTCACATGACTGAAAAGTTCGCCTCCATTCTACTTTATCGTTGTCCCTTGTAGCTATGGCCTCGAGGTTGAGTTTGTTAACTCGTTGAAGCTCTCGTCAGCAAGTTTATACCACAAGGATATCTTCTCGGCATAACCCTTAACCACATCCAATTGCTTCTCGATATTATCATTCACTATGTCCAGTCTCTTAAGTATCTCTTTCTTGTCAGTTGAATGGAGTCTAGATTAAAACAGACTCCCTTTAAGCACCAACAAGAGAAACGTTAAGCAAGTGTTGCGGGGGCTAGTGCAAGAGTGTGAGGTGGTCTTTGGATGATGGTCTAAATGTCAGCAGGAACGGGTGTAATAGATGGAGACGCCAGAGGCACAAAGGTTATAGTAGAAGCTTGAGCAGTAGAGACAGAATACCTATTTGTCCAAGAGCGTTTATGGGAATCACCTTTGCTTTTGTCCTTTTTACTATCGTTTATGTCTCTCTTCTTCCGGTTATCTCCATCAAGTCTGTCCTGGATATGGCGCTCATCGCAAGATTTCCTGCTTCTTTCCTCCCTATCCTAGAAGACTTGCACTTACTGAGATCTCTTAGCTTATCTCTGCTCTTCAGCTTTCTCATGATAGCGGTGTGGTACATAATGTCGTAGGTTATAAGAACCTCTGTAACGGTTGAAGGTATCCACATAATGGCGACTCATAGTGTGACCTAAAACAAAACAAGACGACAGCTTAGCAAGTAAAGCATGAGGTATTGAAACATAGCAGAAAAAACACATGCAAGGTATAAAAGCTCTAAGTCTGTGTGGGGTGTGATCTAACACGCATCAAGCAACGAACCGATCGTAGGTTTTGAAGTTAAAGTCATTGCAATATCAGGGGAAGGTTTACAAGTTGGGGGAGTCAGACTTAAGTCAGCTGACATCTTTGAAACTAAAGCAGCCATTTTGGGGGTTACGATATCGCTTGTGGCAAGTCCACATGAAGTGACATTGAGGTCACTTAAATCTGCGTATATATCCATAAGATCCTCATGATAAGTAGTTATAGTCACAGGCTTGGTACTGGGTTTCTCGACATTTAGACCGCCCTGATTTGCAATTTCACCTTCTTCGAGTCATTCTCAATATTCCCGGGGCCTTTACCTTTGCGATGTAAAATTACTCCTCTTCAATAGGAGGTAGCTGTGGCTAGGAAGATTAGAGCTGGAATTTTTTACCATATTACCACTTATCAACCATTACCAACCGCTACCAAATGGAATGGTACCGAAAAAGTGATAACCATTTTGATCGGTGCGGTTTACCGAACGGCTTGAAAATATGTTGTACGGTAACGGTAATTAACTACTAAATATGGTAATTACCATACCTACCATACACCTTTGCATACACAAATATATACATACACACATGCACATATATCTGTGTATATGTGTGTGTGTGTATGTATGTGTGTGTGTATAACACCATATTTAACATATAGTGATTTGATAGAAAATCTAGCAATTGATAATATGATATTAGATTGAATGCAACTTTATCATGCAATTTTACAAAATAATATGATTTTTCATAATATTTTAGCATTTTTCACAACATGTTTTTGAAGGTTTGAGTCCTATACAAGATTTAATTGATAAATAATCACATAATAGCTTTAAATACTTTGTCTTTTAACATGAAATATTATAACTGGACAGATATCATATTGTAAATGGTAAAATTTCACTACTAACCATTACTACCATAAACGGAAGTATTGGTTTTCCGATTATATTGGTTGGTAATAGTATGATTTTCCTATTACCATATATATTGGTACGGTAATGGTATTGAATATGAACTTTTGGTACTGAACCGAATCCAGCTCTAGGGAAGACGGCTCAGCTCCACCAGCGACATCTAAGTTCTTCTTCAAGGTGGATTCCTCGGAGGGGCTTTTCAAAGTAGTATCATCTCCAAAAGCCATAGCACCCGATGTTGAAGGCGTAGATTGGGGAGTAGAGAGGGCTTCTTTAAAGGGAAAAGAACTAGAAATATGGAGTAATCCAAGTTCACGGAGAGATCCTTCGGTGATCGAAATCTTCCTAGACCTATCTTCGTCTTTACTGACTTTCAAACTCTCAGTTTAGTTCGGAGAGTATCAGTTTCCTCGACAAAGAATGGTAATTCCACAAATCAAAAAGGAGATTTTAAGATCGACACTTAGAAAATAAAGATGTAAAGAGCAATGAGCAAAAAATGTTCACCTCCAAGCATCTACATTCCACAAAAACTCCTGGGGCATCGAATGTAGAAGAACTGGTTCAGAAATCCCCGAGCACTATCAGACAAGCCAAAGATAAGCTTGCACTTACGAACACCCTCGATAAAAAATATAGATGGATGCTCCTTCCACTTCTTAAAAACACATAGGTAGTGGATATCCTCGAAAGTGGGCATACAACGCCATGTTCTCATAAAAAACACGTAAAGTCCAAATAAGATGGCATAGCCATTAGGATGCAGCTGAAATGGAGCAATGGCTAAATGTTTGAGGATCATCTCTAAAAATGGGTTAAAGGGAAGAACGACTTCATTCATCAACATATGACGATTAACTACTACGAAACCAACGGGTAGAAGATCAGCACATTCCCCATTCCTCGGTAGTCTTGCATCGGCTTCGGGAATGCTAAACTAGTTACATAGCTGCTTAATAATACATGATGTAATCACTGTTGGGCATCTTTCTTGAGGCAATTTAGTAAAGGGATGGGGGACAAGAAAGGGACGGTTCGATTCTGGACCAGAAGCTGCAACCGTCGTAATTCCAGAAACTTGTGTAAAAGATTCAGTCTGAGCAGACGTTGGTGTGTCTTTAGACCGCTGACGAGATTTCTTTCGGGTACCCATTCTACACAATGAATCGTGTTTTAAATAAATTACAGGTGTACATTTCCTAAGTGTGAAATGTTTTGCATAACCATATAATTCATTAAATAAGCGAAGCTTGAAATCAATAGTCGACGTTTGTCGATTAGTTGATCTCAAGCGTTGTTGCGGATTAGAATTAAGAATCAACAGTCGACGTTTGTCGATTAGTTGATCTCAAGTGTCGTTGCAGATTCGAATTAAGATGCCGTATTTAAGCAGGTGAAGTTTGAGGAATTATAGAAAGTTGAATAAAATGTTTCTATACAAATGCTTCATCCAATTCAGAAAAATAAATTCGTTGTAGATAAATGTTTAATGATTAATTAATTTTTTACCGATGTGGGCAGTCGATAACGAAATATTGGCCAAAAAATATGCGATGTTTTTGTTATTACTAAACAGGTTGTAGCAGTGAAAAGGGCATCTGTAGGAGTTCTGGTTGTTGTTGTTTGCCTTAAATTGGGTGCGTTGCTTTAAAAAAGGGCGCGGTGTCAACAATAGCAACTGCAAATTCAAAACTAAAGTGTCAATCAGCATAGAAAACTCTTGTGTGAACATCAAGTTCAAAAACACCGCAGGGCTCACAACAAATTAAAAGTTGCTCCTGCTACTCAGCCTAGAGCCTTGAGCATTGTACAAGGATGTACTGTAGGTGTACATATAGGACTCTCCTTCCTTACACGATTTCTTCTTCATTGATTTAATGCATCAAATTTAGTCCAAAAACATAATGTATTTCGCGCAAATCTGGAAGCATGATTTTTCGAAATGTGCCGGAGAACTAGTTGAATTTTTACATTTTGAGCAGCTAAGTCTATGCATTAAAAATTAGAATGTTGATCATCTCCAAATATCAAGACTGGAAAATCAAAACATGAAATTAAGCATCCGACATTTTCCGAAAATGGTCATTGTTGAATACAAATCAGGGATTCTATCATCAAAGCTAATCGAGCAATCAAAGTTAATCATTGCAAAACAACAACTACAAACTGGAGAAGATGGCATTAAAAATTAATCAAGCAGCATGTAATTCAATGTAGATGAGCAATTGTTAAAATGCACGCAGACATTAGATTCTCTATCAAAATTAGCCAAGTATTGGAGATATAATCAATAAAAGAAAACTCCACATTTCCATGCAAATTCAAGTTGATTTCTTAACGAATTTCAGCTGCATTTCTAACAGAAAATTCAAAGAATTTCACAAAGAAGATGGACCCAAAGGATTTTTCTTATTTCAAGATCAAAAAAATACAATGTTACGGTTCCAATTTCGAATTACTTAGCATCAGAATTTGACAAAAGTGATCAAAATGCAAGACCAAGCACAACAAGCTTTCCAAAAACGTTCATACACTGTTGCAATACTATCAACTGCAAATTGGTGCGATCGTCATCAATAAAGTGTGCACAGAACAATGCAGATCTACATAAAATACTGCAGCAAATTTCAAGGCATTTCACATAAATTTCGTTTTTTTTTTGCTGATTTCAAAACCGAAGTATACAATACTATAATGCATATTGGCATCAAAATAACCACAAACTTCAAAAGCTTTTCAAAGGCAATCATACAAGATCACAGCAAAAGCATGCTGAATTTGCGAGAATGATTGGAATGTCAAAATTCAGTGGCCATTTCGATCAGATGTTGCCAAAACTACATGGACTTGAGCTGAAATTCATTTTTGGCACAAGAATTATGAATAATCGATCTGCCAATCTGGATCCAGAGCTTCCAATTTGAGTTTGAGGCAACAACTTGCATGCCATCTCAAACTAAAAATGCATAATTCATTCATTTAAAACCACTCCCAAAACAAGTTGCCTCGCAGGCCCTAAATGCCTAAAAGTTAGGTTGTTGGCAAAGTTGATAGAAGTATGATACCTACAGTGTTTGGCAGTGGTCGAAAAAGCTTAACTCCGATGGCTGATGGCTCGTAAAAGCTTAGACAGAGCATGACGTTTCAGATCTAAGAAGAGAGGTTTTGATTTGAGTTGAGATCGGCTGAGTTTGCAGCAAAGATTGAGCTCAGTGGTGGATTTAGAATTGCTGATGATCAACGATGAAGATTCGACTAAAATTGAGGACAATAGATTGGCTCGAGATTGGGTTTTTCTCAGGAATCTCCAGCTTCCATACAATTGCTGGTATCGTTTTTTTTTTTGTAATGAAGATAAAGTGCTATAGCTAGATCCGAAAAAGAAGAATATATAGAAGTGTTCAATCCATTGTGTTGGCTTTGCCGTTCCATTAGAAAACATGCCACGGTTTGTTAATATTTTTTGCACCAATCCATTCTTTATAGTTCATTCTGATATCTCTCTCTTTATATATATATATATGTGTGTGTGTGTTTGTATATATATGCACACACACAAATGTATATATGTAATAAAAGAGATCATCGTTGAAAAATACCCGTGATCCATTGAATTATTTGCATATTCCGATCCCTAAAAATAATGCGTGAATTATTTGTCCAAAAAACATCACCATCGTTGAAAATTCGAAGGTCACATTTTCCACAGATAAAAAATATAAGCTTCGAAGGGCAAATGTTAACCACGTTGTGAAAACGTAGTTCAAAAAGTAATAATAATATAAACGATGGTGAAAACTTGACAGAGCATGCATGTTTTAGTGTGAAGGATCGAGCAAAAAATGTGATATGAATTAAGTGCACTTAACTGTGGATCGGGCATTTTTAATGTATGGATCGGGCATAAAGTGTTGTATGGATCGGGTTGAAACATGTTAATGGATCAGGCAGAAAATTATTTGCCAAAGAAACGCCCTGCGCGCACTTGTGCACCACAGGGGATCATCACCATTCCATGGACCGGGAAGAATAATTTGCTCATGGATTAGGCTAAAGTTGATGATGATCTGCCACTTGCCACGCATGGTGAAATGTTGGATTTGGAAGAGCGCGCGTCGAGAAATCCACACGGTTTCCTGGATTTGGCACTACGAGATTCCTGGATCGGAAAATCCAACAGATGGATTGGGCGTTAAATCAACATAGCGCACACATGAGGAAAAGAATGATTTGGCCATGTGCGCAGCGTGGATTTTTGGACTTGGAATGTAACAGATTTGGTGGATTTGGCAAGTACCGAGTTCCAAATACCAGAACGTGCTACGCACGATGAAAACCTTGATTTGCACGAGCGCGCGCTGATGAACCACACTATTTTCAAGTACCAAGTGTTAGAAACAAAATGGCTTCCAAATGACTGGCCAAGTGTTGCACACACGAAAATTGGTCATCAGGCCATGCACACACCATGGGATCACATCATTTTCGTAAATTGAAATGGATAAGCCATTTTGAAGCTAACGTGACTAATGTTTGCCACATGGCATAAATCGGCTAGTCCATATGCATGCCATGCACCTATTAATTGCAAATTTGTCACTCCCTTCGAGTCTCGCTTATAAATACCCCACCATTTCACTCATTCGAGGGATCCGAATTCTTCGAGAACGAAGTGCTGCCATTTTCATTCTCCAACATCTTAAAGCATTTCAAACTCCATTAAAGCTCTCTCAAACAAGATCGAAGCTTCTTCATCATCGTCAATCCATTATAGAAAATGTTAAAGTTCATCATCGATCACAATTAACGAAAATTCACTTCTATAATCGTCGATACTCGTGAGAATTGATCATTTCAACTTTGGAAATAGAAAGAGATCGAAGAAGATAGAGAATTTGTAGAGAAGAGAGAGAATTTCATTGTAAATAAAAATGTATAAAGTAAAAGAAATTGTGTACTTTGTAATGATGCAAATCATAATGAAATCCTCCATTAAAGCGGGCGTAGGTCAAATTTGAGGCCGAACCAGTATAAACTCTCTCTTCTTTAATTTTCACTGCATTTATTTTACTCTTAGCCTTGTGTTGATCATTTAAAGTTTTGAAAATACACCTTGGGTTGTTAATGCATTTTTTGTAAAAACACATACTAATTACAGGGATATAATTAGATACTAGTAATAATAAATTAGATATAGAATGCCATCACTAAATTCCAACTTCCATGCCATCATCAAGCATGCTCTACCATCCTATTTAACCTGTGTTGTTAAGAGGAGGGGGTCAGAACAATAGTTCTGGTGAATAAAAATTCTTTGGGCTTAAAAATGAAACTTATTTCCTATACTTGGCAGTATAAAACTATCAGGTTTATGTGTAGGCGAGTATACATATAATTTTAAACAAGCGTAGTTTCATATTTAACTCACCATTGATTTCTACATGGAAACAAGTGAACCCTTCTGGTCACTTAGTGCAATCATAAATATGGGAGGGTTCCTATGTTCACTTAATACCCTTTGGTGGACCATAATCACTTATTACCTTGTTTCCTAGTAGATTACGCTATATATACATTCTCTCAATGTAATGCGAGAAATAGTAATCAACCACTTAGTACCGAATTTAGGTAGACACTCGACACCAATTATATTCCTCCCAACGGACCCTTACATTACCATCTATTAAGAACAATAAACAGATTATTTTATATTTATATTTATATTTCCAAAAAATAACCAAGTTATTAATATCATAATTTGCAAATACATGAAATGTTAAGTATATCTAGTTGTACAAAAGTGGCAAGTAAGAATTTCCAATAATAAGAATTCGTACGGTCCTATATGTAATATTTCTTCATATTAAGAGTTATTACTCATAATTTTTGCATCATAACTTTGTTATTTTCACTTATGTTGTTTGCAGTATTAGTTAGTAACAACAATATTGAGTTTACAAAATTTAACTATACCTTATGTATAAAAAATTTATTTGGTATCAGTATGCAAAGGTCTATTACATGGCATCATATTATAAACCGCACTAGACATGATAAACTTAGGGATGGACTCTATATTTCACTAAGAGTTTCTATTGACTCATCCTCCAATTAGTCAGAAATGCATGCTTTATTTTATAGTATGTTCTACTCGTATCACTTTAAAACTTGTTGCTACCTATTGAACTTAGTTTTTAGGATCTCCGATCAATGGACCATGTTATCATTATGCATAACTCATGAATCTAAGGGTAATATTCTCGTTTTTTTTAGAAGTTTAAAGGTTTTCTCTTTTTGACAATGTTTTTGAAATAGTATATACCAAATTTATATCAATGAACATAGACAACTTTTATAGCACCTGAATAGGATAACTCTCTTAAAGTATTGTGCTTACGATGTGTATGTCGCCTCTTAGCAATCTATAAAATAATGGTTTTGATTTTTTTAACAATCGCAATACTATTGTAATGGAACAAAATTAACGGTGTCAGATTTTACCAAAAAGAAATCTCAACTAGTACGTTTCTTAAACTATGCATTTGATTGCTAGTTGTTATTAGTGCTATCATCACAATCTCCAAAGTGGACTAAGCTAAAATAGTCGATTTCTTGAATTTTCAAAAATGAACCCACTGGTTATGCTAAAAATATAGCGACTAGTTTTATTCAAGTTACATCGGGGTTTCCTTTAAATATAGTGGAAACTTTTTAATGATACAATCCAGAATTCTTGATTCATATGTCTCATGATAATTTCAATAACATTTCAATGCTCAACTAGTAATCCTGCATAATAATCTCATGATAATGTTATGTTCGATTTAGTACAACCAGTGTCATGTCGAAGGCCGCAATGATGACTGCATAATCAAACTACCTTATATCTTCATCGATATTTTTTAATAGTTTTACGCTTGGATCAAATCGGCTACAAGCAGAAGTATTTATTATTTCTTCAATGAATTCTCAATATAATGAGATTGATTCAAAAAACATTCATTATAAGACCTAATGATCTTAATACTGAAGAGTACACTCGCTTCTCAATGATCATTCATGTCAAAGTTAGCATTAAAAAAACTTCACTTTGTTAACAACATGAATGTTTGAAAGAAAAATAAGCAGATCACCTACATGCGAACATATGCCAACGTGGATGTCGTATGCCTGTTTATAATAAATACATTTATCACTTTCATTAACTTTGAAACCATATGTTATAATCAAGTTGTCAAAATTTTCACGTCGTTGTTGATATACATTTTTAAGACCGTATAAAGATTTATCTAACTTGCAAACTTTGTATTCTTGAATGAGTATTATATAATGTAAGATTTAACTAACCCCGGAAGAGGGATGAATAGAATTTAGCTAAAATGCATGGATTAATTTTTTTTTTCAAGATAATCACATATAAACACGGAAGTAAAAAGTGACACGTATATTTACCCATCTTTAGCAAAACTCTGTCTACAACTTCTCCCAAGATTTCTACTAGAATTTAAACAATTTGACATTTACAAACCATGTTAATTCGTGACGTCCTCACAAACATGGTTGACGCTAAATGTCACAAATCAGCCACTGATTTACGCATTTTGGAATTACGCCTCATGATTTGTAACTCAGTTAACAGTCGTACCCAAAGAAAATAAAAATAAAAATAGAAATTTGAAAACCTTAATACAATTCTGAGTTAGCATAAGTAAATAAAACAAATGACCCAGTGGAAAAAAAGGATGCGCCCTGTAAAATTGTTCTCTTTGTATTCAAGCAAACCAAATCTTTTTTGTTTATTTTCCAAAACAAATCGATCAAATGTTATGGTTTCATGATGGAAAGATGCCACTTGGAATTTTAAATTCAAAGGACACTTTCGATATGTTTTTGGTGATGATGAGCGGTTAACTGAACGGTTAGAGTTGAATTAATGAACGAATGAATGATGTGTTTTTTGATTTTAAACAGTAAATTGTACAGTTAAAGTGAGTGGTGTATTGAGCGGTTGTATAATATTTATGAAGTTAGAATGGTGAGTTGGTTGTGTTTTTATAGCTGAACGGTTGAAGTAGCGATTAACTAGTTGAAATTTTAATGATTGTTGTTGGTGCGTCCAATGCGTCGCGAAAGCAACATTGAACCAACAAAAAAAGACTAGGAACGGTACCTTTTCTTCCTCGATTCTTCTGTCAATCGATTGATGGTGAGTGGACGAATCAACAACTTTTACGTCAAGTTGAATGATACATTTTGGTATGTAAAATAGTTTTGCTCCTTTTAATTTTATGACCGAAATCAAATCTGATGATTCGAGTTGAAATGGATATGTAAATTAATTCTTTTTTTGAGAGAAATGAGTGATCCTCACTAGGAGGAGAGAACTCATGTAATTTTATTTTACACCAGAAAAATGAGCTGTCAACAAGCCTAACAAGTAGCAAAACCCCTCCCTTTCAATGAAAAAAAAAGAAAAAGAAACCTCCTAGGCCTAAAACTGGAGTCCAAAGATAAAATATACAACAATACATAGTACAAAAGGCTAAAACCTAGAGTCCAAAAATGGGAGAAAAAAATCTATCATAAACCCATCTACAGAAAAGAAGCTCATAGAAGATGAGCAATATAAACAAACACAGAGAATCACAGACAAAACAAAAAAAAACAATACTGAGAGAATAAGAGATAAAAAGCAGTCAGAATAAAACGATGACAAACAATCACAGACATAAGCAGAAAAGTTAAAACCAGATATCACAAATAACATTATATATATATATATATATATGTGTGTGTGTGTGTGTGTGTGTGTGTAATGTTGGATAATGGAGTTTTGATGACAACAACCTTATTTCGATTATCATTATTAATTGATTGTAAAATATATACTAACATCTCTATCTAGAGTATATACACACACACACACACACACACACACACACACACACACATATATATATATATATATATATATATATATATATATATATATGCAGGGTTTTATATGCAGGACTTAAATACTGAAGACTGTACAGTTTTAGAGTTTTAAGAGATTCAGGATTCAAAAGAAATTCAAGTCTCATGAGTTATCAAGTTATCAAGAGTTCAAGAAAAATATAGTAATAGAGTCTAGTTTATATGTAAGACTCTGAATAGCATTCCATGTTCAAATTCTGTTTTTCAAACTCTAATTTTTAAATTTCAAATTCTGATTTTCATATTTCAAATTCTAATTTTCAAATTTCAAATTATTATATCTTACTTATGATTTAAAAATGTTTATAAAGTTTTAAATTTATAAGTTTTTATATATAGTTATATAGTTTTAAACCTTCTAACTTTATATACATGATTATATAAAATATTATTATGATTTCATATGATTTTACACTTTAGAATACTCAATTATCTCACTAAGTTTTGATTCAAGAATTTCTAGAATAATATATATGATAGTTTTAAAAATAAAAAATACATGACATATGTCGAAATACATATATGGGTATGTCGACATACAACTGTCAGAAATTCTATTTTAAAGCAAGTGTCTTTTCACTATTTGTAATGTTTTTGAAACGTTGCAACCATTCAAATCTTATAAATAGAGGCTGATTTCGAATTTTTTCATAATTCTTCTTCTCCATCTTCACCCCTTTTCGTACCACCATTAAAATACATCATTTTATCGATTTCTATGCTTATACTTTGCTGATTTCCACTCAAATTATATAAAACTTCATATCTTCTCAATCTCTATCGACTACTATCAATTTGGAAGTGCTATTGAAGAGTTATAGGGCTGTTATAATTATTTGGGAATTGTTTGGGAAAGGGTGTATTCCTTGTAGCCGTGAAATCAAGGAAAGGAAGCGGTGCTAACCTTGTAGTCGTGAAATTAACGGTGGTGGAAGTGGTGTTAACCTTGTAGCCGTGATATCAAGGGTGGTGGAATCAGTGTTAACCTTGTGGCCGTGAAATCATGGGTGTTGTGATTGGATTCTGATATTAATAAAACTCTGCGCAATCCAGCGTTGCGTTAGACTGGACGTAGGAGTAATCCGAACAAATACAAAATCCGATGTGTTCTTCCTTTTCTGCATTTTATATTTATATGTTTCTGTGTTTTTGTTTGATTTTTTGTTTATGATCATCACTGGTGTGTGTGATTCATATACTAGACCATTTAAGTTTTAGATTTTCATAAATTCCTTATAAATACTATTCTCTCCATGTCTAGTGTTAATCTTGCCTTAAGATCTGCATTTCGCAATCCCTAATAATTGGTATCAGAGCGTAGGTTTTCAAAAGTTCTTCATATAAATTTTGGAAATATTAAATGGCAAGTTTTGAAATGATTTATAACACTCATTTTAATTCATGCATTGCATCAGTATTAGATGTACCTGCATTCTAGTCAGTTGGAAAATCAAGTTATCATAATCCGATTTTTTGAAAAGTTTGATTGGCAATTTTTTTAAATGTCATAGAACCATCATGTTGTTGTTATTTAAATTACAATTAGTTAATTTGAAAAGTCACTTGATTCTTTGAAAGTTGTGTTGTTTTGGAGGAAAAGAAGTTATGACTATTGGTCTAAGGACACCAAGATGTTCATTCGTCAACCAAGAAAAAAGAAGAAGAAAGAACCAGGGTGTTTACTTATCCATCAAGAAGAAAAAGAAGAATATTGGAAATCTACAATGAAATGGATTGTAGTCTTGTTCTTGCAGTCGTTTTGATGGGTAGATCATAAAATTCCGATCAAAATTGAGTGAGATATGACAGTTAGAAGTTGGCTATTCAAAACAGAAAATTATATACGGGATTTTTTGTGTTCCTCTCACTGATTCGGCCTGTTGTACCATAATACTATTCAAATTCTTCACCAAACTGTTATTCAATCATAGCCCTTGCCTTTCTCTTCGATTTGCCGCTGTTTTCGTTTAATTCCGTTAAGAAATGAAGAAGTTATGCCCTCCGAAAGATTGATTGTAAGTGGAAAAACAAGAAGAAGAAGAGAAACTTTTGTGAAGAGATATGACTTTTGGGCCTTTATGAAACGGCCCAATCTTCCCTTATCGGAAAAGCCCAGATTGCTTTGAGAATACGATGCATCAGAACCCAAACAATAGAACATTTCTGTAATGACCCGCGTTTTTGGCGATCTTGGTTATCCGATATACAACACATATCGAACATCCAAGGATCAAAAATACTGGTCATAATGAAAGAAGATAGAGGGTGAGGATAGATAAGATAGAAACTTAGAATAGAAGAAGAAGAAGAACACAACATCAGAGTAACACGAACCTCACAGCAGAACGAATAACATATAATACATATAACATAACTTGAAATATACATCTGTACTTGAATATACATCATTATCAAAGTACAGCACTTACAACACAGCGGAAATAACTATAGCTATATAATCCTGAAGCCTCCTGCTCCAAGCTCTTCTAGTATATCTGTAAATCCTGACTACTTGACTGCCCGTACAAAATTGGGCACTCAAGAGTTTAGGGAAAACAAAAACAAAATAAACTCCGGGTCAGTCATGGGACTGGTAGGAGTAAAACAGTTTAAAACAGTTCGAACAAGTAAACGATATCTCATAAGACCACGCCGTATAACGGAACGGGTTTTTCCCTTTTGAGAATCCAAAATATCTTTATATCAAAAACCTATTGATGTTATAATAATGTCTATCAACCACAATATAATAATCATCTAGCAGAAACGCTTTCATCTTACGTTCTACATATATAGTATACAATCAAAACCGCAAGCACGTATTGGGTAATGGATTTCCAACTACGACAAGGTATGGAACCACCTTTCGCTAGTGTACCTCTAGAGAGGAATACACTGGGTTCAACAAGAACATCTTGCAACCCGGCCACACATGACCGACCACTCATTTCACTTGAGTGTATCGAATGTATATCACCAACGGTTGGGATCAGCAACCATTTCCCGAATGGGACAGCATCAACAATAGATTTTTAGAAGTAAATGAAACTCTAGATCAGGTGATTATACACCCTACTTCGGAGCGACCGACTTAGCCATGCTGCCTGCCCGATTTATGTGATTTACCGGTTGTGAGGCTAGAAGCTACGCTTTATCATCACATCAGATTCACTTCGAATGCCACATTGTCAGATCCATCGAAAATCACTAATTGACGTCTACAACAGTATATTACGTGTTAGCTAAAGAAGTTTCCGTCTACGCTTCCACTCTTGGTACGGTTAAAGAAATCAATGTACGTGACATTTCAGGAAATACTCTGTCAGACATTCATCCATACAAGTCATCCAGGAACAGGATGAACCGAAGGTACTATTTCAGTATATCCATCTTAGGCACTGTTATCTAAGATTTATACAACAGCCCTTGCACTTTACTCCGTCTTAAATTTTCTTTGGCATATATGATTCGCAACGCTTATGCCAATACAGAGTGGTTCTTTGGATAATAATCCAACCGGTCTCTCCATATTAACAACGTTAAAATGGTCAAAACTTCGATAGTCTGTGATTTAACCATCAAAGAAAACAGGTGTGCAAACAACGATATTATTTTCAAATGGAAATTCTATCAATCAACCATCATTTAACATTTATCTCCTTAGTTCATTTTTCATCTCCTGTTTCCCTATATTCAACATTTCTTATTTTCTAAATTTAGAAAATATATGTTATTACCATTGGAAAACATTTCCATTTCTTGTTTTCTATATCAGAAAACATTTCTGGTTCTTAGTTGGAAAACATTTCCAAAACTCCTTCATTGGACTTAGATAGATGTTTAGATAAAATATCGCTATGCCAACTCAAACCATTTCCTTTAATTACTAAATTCCTTTAACCCACCTTCACTATCGAACCTTAACCATTCCTTAGTTAAAAATGAAGTCAATCAAGTTGGGGTAATACTACCTCTCAGACCTTAACTGAACAACATTTCTAAACTTGAAATAGACAAAGTTCACCATTTAATTCTTTAACAAACTTCCTTACGTAACTCTCTTTCGAATCATCTCTATTCGATAATTCTTCCCTTCGAATAACTATATTTGATAATCTCTCTTACGAATAACTAGATTCGAAAACCTTTCTTCGAATAAAACTAAATTCGATTAACTCTATTCATTTAACCCCTATCGATTAATTCTTTTTACTTAACTCCTTACTCAACTCCTTTCGAATAACTAATTCGATAACTCCCTTTGATTAAACTATAATCGATAACTCCTTTCGAATAACTAATTCGATAGCTCCTTTCGATTAAACTATAATCGATAACTCCTTTCGAAAAACTAATTCGATAACTCCTTTGTTTTTGACTCTATTCGAATAACTAATTCGAATAACTCTTATTTATTTAACTCTATTCGAATAAACTAAATTCGATTAACTCCATTTGAATAACTCTAATTCGATTTAACTCTATTCAATAACTCTAGTTCGATTTAACTCTATCGATTTACTCTAACTGGTTAACTCTATCTAACCAACTCGACTCGACTAACCCCTTTCGAATAACATATTCGATTTACTAACTTTCGAATACCATATTCGATTTAACTCCTTTATTCACTTTATAAAGATTTCCTTTTTAACAACGTTTATTCATTTTTAAAGATTTACTTTTAGTAACGGTTCTCCACTTTAAAATGATTTCCTTCTCATAACAGTTTCCTTTTTATAATGTTTTCCCTTTTATAACGTCCTATTCCGTTATAAATAAATTTCCCTTTTTAACTCTATTTATTTAACAAATAAATATTTCTTTTATCTTTTCAATTTATTCTAACCAACTATATTTCCTTTTATATCTATTCTATTTATTCAACAAATAAATATTTCCTTTTATTCTATTCTATTTATTCAACAAATAAATCTTTCCTTTTATTCTAACTTATCCTTCGATTTTATAATTATTTTCTTTTATAAAAATCCTTTTCCTTTTCTATATAAAATCCATCGATTTTATATAAATAATTCATTTTCAAAATACACTTTGAAAATCCCCTTTCCCACATCCAGTATTTCTTATGGTATTTAACATACCATATAACAACGATAAATATCGTCCAAACACACATAATCAACAACAGATTATATAACACATCATATATCACAATATATGAAGAAGAAGAAAATGTTGAGGAATCCAGTCGGATTCCTCCAACCTGTTTCCCTGCATCCATAGATGTTACACAATAAAATCAACATTACTTTCAGTTCCATATGATATATTCTGTTAAACAAAATCGATATAGAAATTCAACTAACTGACTAGCAGTTCAATCAAACAGTCAACACACAGTCAATCAACCAATATTTAACAGTTCTAAAAATACAACATGAAATTATAAACTATTCAGAGTTAGTGAGATTTACTCATATTGGACTATCATCGTTAATTAACGATAATTGTCATTGATTCAGATCAGACAATTTATTTTGTGATAAATTGTGACGAGCTCTGATGGACTTCCAGTCAGTTCCATTTTGAAATGTCTGTCCAATCGATCCCAACGGATCTTGTTTCGCCTAATTCTGATTATGTATGTAAAAATTATAACATTTTCAAGTTATAACGTGAATTGAATTTCTATATGGTCTAATTAAAATGGTAAATGGGCTTCGATAATTCAAAATAGGCCCACCTTCATATACACGATCCGTTCTCACCCTTGTTCCTGTTTCCCTATATCTCGAACTAGACACAACGACTCCTTCCACCATTTCAAACCATGGCCGATCTTTTCCCGTCTCCATTCTCCCTGTCCGATCCACTAAAATTCATGAGACCTTCACCTTTTCGTTTCTCTTCGGATACTCTTCTTCTTCATACCATCCCCGTGAGACTCGGTCTTCGCTGCCATTTGCGTTCTACGGTATCCTCCTTTAGCTACGCTGAAAACAGCGACTTCAATTAGCACCGCATCCCACCAAATATTGTACACCAGACCGAATTCAACCCCTCATCTCAAATAACAATCTCCCTTTGATCTTCGACGCACAAAAATCCCTAAATTCGAAACCCTAGGTTGTCGCTTGATAAGATAAAATGCAGTGTCGAACTCCAAAACTCCTTCACTACCTGATTTCCACTGCCGAGACGTTCAAAAAACTTCCCCTTCTCCTTGTTGTAGCCAACGCATGAGATCTCCTTGAGTAAAACGTTTGCTTTTATTTCTTCTTTTGATTTTCTATTTCGCGTTTTAGCTGAGAAGCTTTTAGAGTTGTGGCGGCTGGGAAAATTGTAGACTTCTGAATGAATGGGTTTAGGTTTAGAAGGGTTTGGTCTTATATTTATAGGGGATAGGTTTTATTATTATTTTATTTGATTTTCATTTTCCAATTTAACCAATTCCCATCATTTAAAAATCAGTGCGATCATGTACAATGTCCAGAAATCACCAAACTGGACATGTAGTTAGAGTTCGACATTGCGGACCCAACGAAACTGGTTTCGTCGAATTCCGACTCCGTTTGCTCACACAGCGTATTTTTAACCATCAGAATACTGACTGTTTTTCACTCTAAAAATCCGTACGGCCACACAGTGACTCTAAAAATCACGAAACTTGGAATCTAACAATAATTTAATATTGCAGATCCAACAAAATTGGTTTCGTCGAAAACCGAGGTCGTTTGCACAACTGGCTATTTTAAAGCTCTGGATGACCCATTTAAATATATAAATATATTTAAATATAATTAAATTAAATATAAATAAATTTATATTATCATATATTTTCACAGTGGAATACCATAAAGCTCCAGAATAATCCTGTATGGATTTCTAACTCGATATTTCAGTCTGGGTCAACCCGATATTCGATTTATATTGAAATTCCTTTTTAAAATATAAATAATTCCTTTATAAATTAAAAAGGAATTCCACAGTGACTTTTCTAAAATTTGATTTGGACGTAAATCAAAATCTACCCGACGAAATCCAGATTTTTCTCTTCCACTAGAAAGATATACTCCACCAGCTTCACACGTTTCTTGTTTCACAGAAATCCGGCTTAAAACGAATCTTGTACATTCAATTGAAGTTCAAATCGCCAAATTACGAACTGCAGCGCCATTTCAAGCTCGATTTTAATTATAATATTATTATATGTTCAAATTATCGTTATTTAAATATATTCGTTATTCTAATTCAATTCTAAACTGAATTAAATATCACAGATGATCCAGTTCACACCATATCGCCATTTCAGCCAATTCTGATTATTTCAGAATTAAATATATTATTTAATTTATTATTTTAATTAAATATTCGCCATTATTTAATTCCACGACCATTATATTATCTAATTCACTATTTATATAATTAAATAAATTAATTATAATACCTCTGCCAATGCGGGTCATTACAATCTTCCCCACTTAAAATAATTTCGTCCTCGAAATTGCTAAGGTAGAGAACGACCCTATCGACTGGTTAGAACATATTTGTTCACTTCTTAACTTCAGTTCAACTAAACCAATTTAATTTCAATTAAATTGTTAATTAATTCTTATCAACAAAAATTTTCAAAAATCCTGAAAATTTTCTAACACCGTAATTTTTCGAAAAATTTCGCCAGCACCTCCTTTGTACTGGTCAATCTGTCAAACTCCAACTCGCCTCTCTGGGCCATCTCCAACCCAAAAGAAAATCAAACAGCCAAGCGGCTTGCCAATTCATCTCATAAATCTTATATCCAATAGAAATATAAACTTGTACCTTTTGTCGGCATATCATTATATCCTTTCTACCTGTTCTCAATTCAGCGGATACAAGGGTCATCCCAATCAAATTCCAATCTGTTTTTATCCATAACACAACCATTTGCTTAAATCCGAGCTAAATATCATTTCAACTCGAGTTTCTTCTCGATTCCCAACTCACACTTCAATTTTGAATCTCACAATCCAAATTGTCTTGATATCATTCTAATTCAACCTTAGTTACCACTTTACTGACTTTACTTTAATTCAAATTTGCTTTCACAAATCTCTGTTAAATTTGTTTTTAATTCAAACAGTCTTTCCCTGGGAGTTTTTAAATAGTTTACTCTTTTCAAAAATCAAATTTTCCTTTTGAACTTGTCACTGAGCCCTTAATTAATATTCCATTAGTTAAATCACTTCTCTATTTCTTTATCAATATTTGTTAACCAAATATTTTCAATAACCATATTGGCCTTTTATGTTATTTGGAAAACATTTCCGAATATCACCTTCCTTTATTTTCTAAACTTTAGAAAATATATGCTATTTATAATTGGAAAATATTCCAATTACTTATCTCTTTTCCGATCTCGTTATTTCTATACTTAGGAAATATCTATTATTCAATTTCCGAGTTTACACTTATTTGGGTTAAAACGGATGTTGTGTAAAACATCGTTACGACAACCCAAATACTATATTCAACTAACTCTTATTCAACATTGATCTTCGAGCCTGAAATCTTACTATTTATTTGTTAATAATGAAATCAATCAAGTTGGGGTATAACTACCTCTCAGAACTTGACTGAATAACATTTATAACGTCAAAACAGATATGACTACTTACTCGAATAATCAATACCATACAACTACTTATTCACTTTTAAACACGTATACGCTTCCTCTTTCTATTCTTACTAGATTTTATTCTTAGTCTTCCTTTTTGATTTTACTATTCTATTTCTAAGTTCGTTTCCTTATCGACTTCTACATATATATCGATACGTTGATTTCTAACTATCAAATTATCTTAAAAATATTCTAACTCCTTAAATTCCAGGAAAAATTCGCCATAACCTCCTTTGTACTAGGAGCATCGGGATATTTCAAATACCCTCCCATGGCCCTCACCAATCCAAAAGAAAAAGAAAAAGCCAAGCGGCTAGCCAATACGGCGTATAAAATCTCATATATGAATTAAATACATACCTTTTCGTCGAGCATTATATCTATATACCTTCATACATTATCCATGCCTATCTCATGTATAATTATACCTGCCCAATCTATTTTAACTACACCTGATCGTTTTAACTCAATTCATTAATTAATTTGTTAAATAACTCTTTTGTCTATTTCACTTTTATATTTGAACATGACATGTTCAAATATATTTTAACTTTCTTTAACTAATTTGAATCCAAATTTCAAATTTAAGTTCTATATTCGATTTCGAATATCCATTTACAAATCCAATTCACCTTTCAAAGTTCAACTTCAAATTCAAAACTCGATTAACTAATTCCTCTTTGACTTAGTTAATTCTATTCAATTTCTATACAAATTTTATATTATTTCTATTATTCAAATCTATATATCAAATTCTATTATTCAAATTCTATATATCAAATTCTATTCAAATTCTATATATCAAATTCTATATTATAAATCCCATTTGAATTTCTATATTCAAATTCTATATATTCAAATTCTATATATAAAATTCTATATTATAAATCCCATTTGAATTTCTATATTCAAATTCTATATATTCAAATTTTGTATTATAAATCCCATTTGAATTTCTATATTCAAATTCTATATATTCAAATTCTATATATCAAATTCTATATTATAAATCTCTTTTGAATTTCTACACAACTTGTCTTTCCCAAAACAAATTCAAAACAGTATCTCTGGTAGTAATTCGTCACTTACAACTCGAAAATGAACACTGATGATGTAGCTATCATCATCAGAATCTATTTTCCAACGATCGAAGTGAGTTCAATACTATAAAACCATTTCTAAAAATTTCCACTTTGAAATTCATTTCAAAATATAATTCACACTGCTTGTAAATCAATTTAAAATCTCCCAGGATCTTAAATTTTCCTTATTTTTAATCCAAATCCATTTACAAACACTTATCCAATTCTCCAGAATTTTAATTCAAATTTCTGGTTTAAATTTTAGATTTAACTCATCTGATTTCACGTATTTCACTTATATGAATTCTGATTGGTTATTTACATAACCATTTAATTTATAATCTTACTCGATTATAATAACAACCAATATATCCAATATAATATAATTTTGATATATATATATCCTCTATGTATCAAGATATACCTTGGGTAAACTTATTTTAATTTACCTTATTTTCAAAACATACCGTGCCGACCCATCGTATTCGAGTGTTTATAAACTCCTACCGATACGGTGGATCAAACTGATCGACCAGAACTCATAAACAACTCAACCAATAAATCACCACAATATAAAACAATTTTTATATCAATAACAAATACGCTCACTCATATATATACACTCAAACTCAATCTAGGGTATTACTAACCCTATCTCTACCGAGTCACGCCACAGAGCCAAGGTAATTCACTTAACCTTATGCTCTGATACCAACTGTAATGACCCGGGTTTTTGGCGATCTTGGTTATCCGATATACAACACATATCGAACATCCAAGGATCGAAAATACCGGTCATAATGAAAGAAGATAGAGGGTGAGGATAGATAAGATAGAAACTTAGAATAGAAGAAGAAGAACACAACATCAGAGTAACATGAACCTCACAGCGGAACGAATAACATATAATACATATAACATAACTTGAAATATACATCTGTACTTGAATATACATCATTATCAAAGTACAGCACTTACAACACAACGGAAATAACTATAGCTATATAATCCTGAAGCCTCATGCTCCAAGCTCTTCCAGTATATCTGTAAATCCTGACTACTTGACTGCCCATACAAAATTGGGCACCCAAGACTTTAGGGAAAACAAAAACAAAATAAACTCTGGGTCAGTCATGGGACTGGTATGAGTAAAACAATTTAAAACAGTTTGAACAAGTAAACGATATCTCATAAGACCACGCCGTATAATGGAACGGGTTTTTCCCTTTTGAGAATCCAAAATATCTTTATATCAAAAACCTATTGATATTATAATAATGTCTATCAACCACAATATAATAATCATCTAGCAGAAACGCTTTCATCTTACGTTCTACATATATAGTATACAATCAAAACCGCAAGCACGTATTGGGTAATGGATTTCCAACTATGACAAGGTATGGAACCACCTTTCGCTAGTGTACCTCTAGAGAGGAATACATTGGGTTCAACAAGAACATCTTGCAACCCAGCCACACATGACCGACCACTCATTTCGCTTGAGTGTATCGAATGTATATCACCAACGGTTGGGATCAACAACCATTTCCCGAATGGCACATCATCAACAATAGATTTTTAGAAGTAAATGAAACTCAAGATCAGGTGATTATACACCCTACTTCGGAGCGACCGACTTAGCCATGCTGCCTGCCCGATTTATGTGATTTACCGGTTGTGAGGCTAGAAGCTACGCTTTATCATCACATCAGATTCACTTCGAATGCCACATTGTCAGATCCATCGAAAATCACTAATTGACGTCTACAACAGTATATTATGTGTTAGCTAAAGAAGTTTCCGTCTACGCTTCCACTCTGGGTACGGTTAAAGAAATCAATGTACGTGACCTTTCAGGAAATACTCTGTCAGACATTCATCCATACAAGTCATCTAGGAACAGGATGAACCGAAGGTACTATTTCAGTATATCCATCTTAGGCACTGTTATCTAAGATTTATACAACAGCCCTTGCACTTTACTCCGTCTTAAATTTTCTTTGGCATATATGATTCGCAACGCTTATGCCAATACAGAGTGGTTCTTTGGATAATAATCCAACCGGTCTCTCCATATTAACAACGGTAAAATGGTCAAAACTTCGATAGTCTGTGATTTAACCATCAAAGAAAACAGGTGTGCAAACAACGATATTATTTCCAAATGGAAATTCTATCAATCAATCATCATTTAACATTTATCTCCTTAGTTCATTTTTCATCTCCTGTTTCCCTATATTCAACATTTCTTATTTTCTAAATTTAGAAAATACATGTTATTACCATTGGAAAACATTTCCATTTCTTGTTTTCTATATCATAAAAAATTTCTGGTTCTTAGTTGGAAAACATTTCCAAAACTCCTTCATTGGACTTAGACAGATGTTTAGATAAAACATCGCTATGCCAACTCAAACCATTTCCTTTAATTACTAAATTCCTTTAACCCACCTTCACTATCGAACCTTAACCATTCCTTAGTTAAAAATGAAGTCAATCAAGTTGGGGGTAATACTACCTCTCAGACCTTAACTGAACAACGTTTCTAACCTTGAAATTGACAAAGTTCACATTTTAATTCTTTAACAAACTTCCTTACGTAACTCTCTTTCGAATCATATCTATTCGATAATTCTTCCCTTCGAATAACTATATTTGATAATCTCTCTTACGAATAACTAGATTCGAAAACCTTTCTTCGAATAAAACTAAATTCGATTAACTCTATTCATTTAACCCCTATCGATTAACACTTTTCACTTAACTCCTTACTCAACTCCTTTCGAATAACTAATTCGATAACTCCCTTTGATTAAACTATAATCGACAACTCCTTTCGAATAATTAATTCGATAGCTCCTTTCGATTAAACTATAATCGATAACTCCTTTCGAATAACTAATTCGATAACTCCTTTGTGTTTAACTCTATTCGAATAACTAATTTGAATAACTCTTATTTATTTAACTCTATTCGAATAAACTAAATTCGATTAACTCCATTTGAATAACTCTAGTTCGATTTAACTCTATTCAATAACTCTAGTTCGATTTAACTCTATCGATTTACTCTAACTGGTTAACTCTATCTAACCAACTCGACTCGACTAACCCCTTTCGAATAACATATTCGATTTACTAACTTTCGAATAACATATTCTATTTAACTCCTTTATTCGCTTTATAAATATTTCCTTTTTAACAACGTTTATTCATTTTTAAAGATGTACTTTTAGTAATGATTCTCCACTTTAAAATGATTTCCTTCTTATAACAGTTTCCTTTTTATAATGTTTTCCCTTTTATAATGTCCTATTCCGTTATAAATAAATTTCCCTTTTTAACTCTATTTATTTAACAAATAAATATTTCTTTTATCTTTTCTATTTATTCTGACCAACTATATTTCCTTTTATATTTATTCTATTTATTCAACAAATAAATATTTCCTTTTATTCTATTCTATTTATTCAACAAATAAATATTTCCTTTTATTCTAACTTATCCTTCGATTTTATAATTATTTTCTTTTATAAAAATCATTTTCCTTTTCTATATAAAATCCATCGATTATATATAAATAATTCATTTTCAAAATACACTTTAAAAATCCCCTTTCCCACATCCAGTATTTCTTATGGTATTTAACATACCATATAACAATGATAAATATCGTCCAAACGCACATAATCAACAACAGATTATATAACACATCATATATCACAATATATGGAAAAAAACTGTTGAGGAATCCAGTAGGATTCCTCCAACCTGTTTCCCTGCATCCACAGATGTTACACAATAAAATCAACATTACTTTTAGTCCATATGATATATTCTGTTAAACAGAATCGATATAGAAATTCAACTAACTGACTAACAGTTCAATCAAACAGTCAACACACAGTCAATCAGCCAATATTTAACAGTTCTAAAAATACAACATGAAATTATAAACTGTTCAGAGTTAGTGATATTTACTCACATTGGACTATCATCGTTAATTAACGATAATTGTCGTTGATTCAAATCGGATAATTTATTTTGTGATAAATTGTGACGTGCTCTGATGGACTTCCAATCAGTTCCATTTTGAAATGTCTGTCCAATCGATCCCAACGGATCTTGTTTCGCCCAATTCTGATTAAGTATGTAAAAATTATAACATTTTCAAGTTATAAAGTAAATTGAATTTCTATATGGTCTAATTAAAATGGTAAATGGGCTTCGGTAATTCAAAATAGGCACACCTTCATATACCCGATCCGTTCTCACCCTTCTTCCTGTTTCCCTGTATCTCGAACTAAACACAGCGACTCCTTCCAGCATTTCAAACCATGCTTTTCCCGTCTCCATTCTCCCTGTCCGATCCACTAAAAGTCATAAGACCTTCACCATTTCGTTTCTCTTCGGATACTCTTCTTCTTCAACCATCCCCGTGAGACTCGGTCTTCATTGCCATTTGCGTTCTACGGTATCCTCCTCTAGCTGCACTGAAAACAGCGACTTTAATTAACACTGCATCCCACCAAACATTGTACACCAGACCAAATTCAACCCCTCATCTCAAATATCAATCTCCCTTTGATCTTCGACGCACAAAAATCCCTAAATTCGAAACCCTAGGTTGCCGCTTATTGAGATAAAATGCAGTGTCGAACTCCCAAACTCCTTCACTACCTGATTTCCACTGCCGAGACCTTCAAAAAACTTCCCCTTCTCCTTGTTGTAGCCAACGCATGAGATCTCCTTGAGTAAAACATTTGCTTTTATTTCTTCTTTTGATTTTCTATTTCGCGTTTTAGCTGAGAAGCTTTTGGAGTTATGGCAGCTGGGAAAATTGTAGACTTCTGAATGAATGGGTTTAGGTTTAGAAGGGTTTGGTCTTATATTTATAGGGGATAGGTTTTATTATTATTTGATTTTCATTTTCCAATTTAACCAATTCCCGTCATTTAAAAATCAGTGCGATCATGTACAATGTCCAGAAATCACCAAACTGGACATGTAGCTAGAGTTCGACATTGCGGACCCAACGAAACTAGTTTCATCGAATTCCGACTCCGTTTGCTCACACAGCGTATTTTTAACCGTCAAAATACTGACTGTTTTTCACTCTAAAATCCGTACGGCCACACAATGACTCTAAAAATCACGGAACTTGGAATCTAACAATAATTTAATATTGCGGATCCAACAAAATTGGTTTCGTCGAAAACCGAGGTCGTTTGCACAATTGGCTATTTTTAAAGCTCTGGATGACCCATTTAAATATAAAAATATATTTAAGTATAATTAAATTAAATATAAATAAATTTATATTATCATATATATTCACAGTGGAATACCATACAGCTCCAGAATAATCCTGTATGGATTTCTAACTCAATATTTCAATCTGGGTCAACCCGATATTCGATTTATATTGAAATTCCTTTTTAAAATATAAATAATTCCTTTATAAATTAAAAAGGAATTCCATAGCAACTTTTCTAAAATTTGATTTGGACATAAATCAAAATCTACCCGACGAAATCCAGATTTTTCTCTTCCACTAGAAAGATATACTCCACCAGCTCCACACGTTTCTTGTTTCACAGAAATCCGGCTTAAAACGAATCTTGTACATTCAGTTGAAGTTCAAATCGCCAAATTACGAACTGCAGCGCCATTTCATGCTCGATTTTAATTATAATATAATTTTACGTTCAAATTATCGTTATTTAAATATATTCGTTATTCTAATTCAATTCTAAACTAAATTAAATATCACATATGATCCAGTTCACACCATATCGCCATTTCAGCCAATTCTGATTATTTCAAAATTAAATATATTATTTAATTTATTATTTTAATTAAATATTCGCCATTATTTAATTCAACATTCATTGCTATTACAACAATTTCCATCAAAGTAAAAGAATATCAGAGTATGAATAAATATTACACATTGGAAATACAATATCAGAGATTAAAAATTTATATAGTAGCGGAAAATAATGCATAAGTACAATGCGTAGCAGAAAATAACAACTGACACAACTGAAAGAGATATACGGATACAAAGATTTCCGAATATAGCTCCAGCTGTAATCCAGGATCTTGTTAAAATAGAAATCCGCAAAAACCAAAACTACTAGCTGCCCGTGTGGAAAATATGGGCACCTAGAGTTTAGGTTAAAACGATAAACTCCGAGTCAGTCATGGGACTGGTGTGAGAAATAAAAACAGTTATTAACTTCATTTTAAAAGTTGGGAAATCATGGGACCATGCCGTATAACACGGAACGAGTTTACTCCACATGAATATCAGTTAAAACAACACAACACAATGCTTTTGAAAAATGAAGCTATTATAATACTCATGTCCCATCACACAATGAAACACAAGCTGGAGGATAGAGTTTCCCCTTATAATAGCCAAACATGCTTGGTACATTTAAAACAAATCATTTTGATATTACTATAAGTGCATAGTGTCAAAATCAACTTCAAATACAAATATATCAATCATAGACGACAAAGGTACATATATTATGCTGCCATACATAGGTTTACAACTAAAACCGAAAAGTGTCGTATTGGAAATTGGATTTCCATCATGAGTCAATACAAGGGATGGTCTCCTTACAGATTCGAGACAATCTAACAAATGCCTCAGGGCTCGGACGTTGGCGAGCCCTGGATCCAGTAGGTCCACACTTACTTTAATGGATTAGTTATTCCTGAACACACATTTCCCAGTCCTATAGGACCTATCTTTGAGCCACTAGAGACTCAATATCTGAGGCGTCTCATTCTATCATCCACATAAGTAAAAATGTCTGGGCTCCATACCATGACACCACTCCTAGCTAGAAAGAAACGTCGTGCACTCCCTGCGTTCCCTTATCCCGTTTTTGACTCATACCGAGGTGTGAGGCTCGCGAATTAACGCTATACACAAAGCTATGCTAATTAAAGTCGTGCTTTGATCATCGACCACAAGACTCTTCTTTTCAACAAAAGCCTTGATCATTTGCATCTCAGCATGCCACACTGACAATTCACACCATGCAACTGATGTCTATTAATATATAACCTCAAAGCTCGTACATCTCAGAGAAGGGTGTTAAGCATGAGAATAAATTCTCTACCACCAAACATATATATATATATATATATATATATATATATTTAATAGAAATCATTCAACACAGAATGAAATCCAATGTCAGACACACATCCATTAACAAGTCCGTTCTGGGTATGAACGAAACCGGAGGCACCTTATTCCTCGTCCCACATGTCCAATACAGGAGAGAGGTCCTCGCATATCCGGTCAATCTCCAAGTACGTCTGGATGATCACCACTTATTACCTTGTCTTGGGTGTACAGCCGAATGAAGACATCGGTAATCATCCAAACGATGTGAAGATCTCTGGTCTTCGACCACCGTCCTCATCGTGTACTTTTAGTCGCCGTAACAGCAATTCAGAATGGGATAAACCCGGTCTTTCCGAATAACTCACGTATTTTATAATCAATAGTCAAGTGCTATAAAAACACATCATACACCTTATTCCAATTCAGAATATTCTTTATTCAAACATTCACATCTTTAGGGAAAGGTTCTCATTAATTTTATCAAAGATATATTCTTTGAAACTTATTCTTTAATCTTCCTTTGGATATCATTTTCAAAAGATTTTATTTTATCCTTTAATAATTTTAAACCAAATTAAGGTTTATAAAACTAATCGGGATTATCGAGCCCTACCGAAGTAATCCTTTACTTTATTTTCCAATCCCAACTTATTCATCCAATGGAGCAAAACTGGTAGTAATCCTTATCTAACACCCACGGTGCTATCGTTAAATTCAATTACTGTTTCACGTTCAAATATAATTAAAGATTTAACTATCCCTTAGAGTAAAACTGGCGGTACTCCATTATCGATCATTTCCTTGAATTCGGTAAATTTAATTACCTCATCCACATTCCAGTCTAACTAAAGATTCATTAAAACTCCATTTGGTTTTAATCTTCCTAAAAATCATTATTTAATGATTATTCAACTTTAGGAAATCAATCCTGCCTTTAATTGGGTTAAAGAACCAATGTCACTTAAAACACAGTTCACGATAAACCCCAAATCCTATTCCACCAAAATGGAATCCCCACGGAAACCGGATCAGTCAAAATCAATATGAATCTCCGTATCAGACTAATAATATAAATGGAATAACGGTGAAGCCTTTTAAATTCCATATATAGTAACGGACCTCCTTCACAGAAGCTCATCTCGATTATTACCAAATCAAATTCCATTGGATTCCAATTTAATATATTAAACTGGAAAACTTTACTTTGGAAATTTTCCATTAAATCTTAATAAAAAGATTTATAAATTCCAAATCATAAATTCACTGTTAATTGGGTTAAAGAACAAATGTTATTTAAAACATTGTTCACGATAAACCCAAAATCAACTTCCTTTTAATTCCAGTTTATAATTATAAATTGGAAAACTCCATTAAATCTTGGTTAAAAGATTCATTCTTTCCTCAAATGGTTTAAGAACAGTGTTATTAAAGACACCATTCACGACAAAGCCAAAATACAATTTGATATTAAAAACAAGGCTCCAAATAGAAATTATATCGGTTTATATTCAATATAAAATTCTGAAACCAACGGATATCGTATTGGGAATAACGATATCTGTATCTTCCAAATTCCTCAATAATATCCGTATAATCATGGAATCCAATATCGAAATATTCCGAAGATTATTTCCATTCAAATCCATTCCAATTCATATGTTGGAAAATTCTGGATATTTAAAAAGCCATTTACAAACCCAATTTATTTATTTAAAAACCATTGGATTATTCTTCTAGTTAATAACTAGTTCGTTTAGAAAAAATATAATTTTATTTTTTCAAAACTGGAATTTTTCATCCAAAATCTTTCTAAATCATTTATTATGATTTTACACAATTTTACCATATTTTTAATAATTTTGTTTTTGCCATTTCAGTCGGTTTCCATTAACAGACACCGAACTACATCCATAGCGACCTTTCCTGAAATTGATTTGGACATAAATTGAAATTCAACCATTCAAATTTAAAACTCTTATATTCATTGGAAAGATCTTTTCAATATGATCCCAACGGTTACGGTTTTAGGAGAATCCGATAGTCGGATCTCCCGTTACGTCCATTTGAAGTTAATGCTCGAAATTCGTGAACGGTCGCTGCGCAGCGCATTCTATTCAAGTCATTAAGTATATATAATATATTTATCGTCGATTTCCATTCAAAACATATTTTATAATTCGTTTTAAAATGATTTCAACAACATTTTTAATTTTTTATCAAAATTGAATATTTTATATCATTATAATATTTGAAATGATAATATTTTCCAAATATCAGATTTTTAAATCCATTTCTTTTTCATATTCATTTTAAAATGAATAAAATCGACCGATAAACCCGTTCGGGTTAAAATGGCACTTCTGTACTTAACCCGCTTCATATTTTTATATATTTTTGTGTCCATCCAAAATCGGACATTAAAATTTTATTTTAATTCTTTATTGGATATTATTTTAAAATATTCGTTCATATTCTAAATCGGAATGCGACTCAATAAATTACCATATAATTTCAGTTATACGAATTTCATACATCATACGTATTCAACAATAATGATAAATAATCATCTGTTAATTCACATCCAGAGTGCAATTTACAACTGTATAAGCATTATATAATTAAGTAACGTTTATCACAGTCTGTCAACCAAGCGATTGACATATAACTAAATATTGGGATTAGTGTATGTCAAATATCATTCCAATACCCATATGGGGTTTTCAAACAATAGTCTATTTAAAATAATCATTGGTTAATAAATTTAACCAGTTCTAATTCAGCTTGAATTATTTTTTCTAATTAACCAATTTTCACTGTTTAAATTATAAATAGATATTTGTAATTTAATTTCAACTACCACAAAATAATATTAAATTATTTTTAATATTTTAAACATTTCAGCATTGCAATCAAAACACAATACATTCAATTAAATTGTCCACAGTCTGTAGATGAGAGAGTTGAGCCAACAGGCACCGTATAAAATTTATAATGAATAAACTGATAAAAATCTACACTGACAGTTTTATATATTTTTATACGTGAATACAATAACATGATAAAATATTTTTGAGTGAGAAGGAGTTCTCACATTAGGTTCCACTTCATCAGTCTTTATTTCTGAATTTTATTTTTCGACTAAATTAAACACGCGTTTAATTTAGCTAAAAAATCCAATTCGCTCCATTTCCATTCTGGTCTATTCCACTGCAAAGTTCATATTTTTGTGATTCCAACGCAATTTGGATCGTTCGATTTCGTTTCTGTTTGCAAAAGTTACAGCTATTTAAACATTGAATAATTAAAGATGTAATTAAGTATTGATAAATTAATTTAATTATTCTATAATCTATCCCTACCGTTTACCCTCCAGCTAAAACACAAACTATCGAAACCCATTTCTCATCTTAAAACCTCCCTGTCGCACGTATATCTATGCAGTTGGACTCCGATCAACATTGACCACCGCGAAGCCCCTAGCAACCCCATCCACCACCCACAACCGTTCAGCGTCTGATCCTCCCCATGGCCACGAAATCTGCTGCAAACGTGGAAAGTTTGAGGACCAAATTCGAACAACTCAGGCAACCATAAATGATCAAAGCCGTATGAAACTGGAGATCTAACATTCTTCTATGATTTTTCTTTTATTTGCATTGATTAATTCTATGAGGATATAAAACGGTTGAGGACGGAAATCACGAGCGATTTTGTGCGTTCATTCTGAATAACGGCTGTTTACTCCTCATAAATCATGCACAAACTGATGGATCAAGACACACGGAAAAGCCAGAAGTTATTTAGTTCAACTTGTAATCGATCGGTCTGAAGTACAGGTACTGACCGGTCAGTCCTAAGGATATATACTGTGTTCTACGTCATTATACCGGTCGTTCACAAAGATACGAGACTGATCGGTCATGTTTTGAAATTCCAGAACAACCAGCCCGCAAAGATGAGACACGATCATACCGGACGTTCAGAAAGATATATAGCCAACCGGTCATACTAAGAATAATTCACTTGGATGAATTGTACCACATCAGTCGGTCAGAAAGAAACAGAGCTGACCGGCCACGATACAGGATCCACTACAGACCAGTTTCATAGGAAGGGAAATACACCGACCGGTCGTCCCTGGAACAAGGTACCTGCTGCAAACGTTACCATGCCAGTCGGTCAGGAAGACAGACAACCGACCGACCATGATACGAAGCCTACAGTTTACATGATACACAGGAAAGAAGAGGGGAAATACCGACCGGTCGGTTCTGATTCAGACCGATCAGTCCTCTAAACAACTGGTGACAGCCGTTCAGTGGCATTACCCATAAATAGTTTCCATACCGACCGGTGCCATGAAGGCTATATTTTGGCTCTCCTTCACTCCTATAAATAGGGGCACAACCCCACTTTAAGGGGGAGGATTTTCATGACCCCGAAGGGTTGCCCAACTTAATTCTCGATGTTTTCTAAGTGATTTGATCATCTCCAACCACCTCTAATTGAAGATCTAACTCCAAATCCATTATAAAATCATGGAAAATCACCAAAGCTTGCGAGAGAGTCTAGATTTGTCCTACCATTTGCTGCATTTGAAGAGTCTCATCAATTCCTCCTAACAATTTTTAATAGATCAAGGGAGAAAAGTAGAGAGATTACTAATGAATGTAATGAGAGGATATGCTTGCTTTGTAACTCTATATATGATAATGGAATCATTCTCTAAATTGGATGTAGATCAAGTTTGATCGAACCACTATAAAGACATTATGTCCTTCTTTACTTGCTTTTTTACGATTTTGTGGCTCCACTTCTCTTATTTTTTAGCACTTTGTGAAGTACTTTTAGTACCTTTGGTGTTGATTCCACTTTTGGGATTAACATTTGACGCCCACCGTGGGGCCGCATTCGATCTTCCATTCTCTCACACTATCTCACAAGGTTCAAGATCTTGCATTGAGGATCTAAGCCTATCTCTACCATAGATTCTACATGACTACAATCTAATCCAACCAACGAGCCTTCTATCAAATTCAAGTCCTTGTCTGGAATCATAGGTAAACCACCGAAGAAAACTACTGATAAAAATATTGAGGATACTGATAATGCCGCCCACAACGAACCTACTCCTCTCACCAACCAATTCGAGATTAAAGAAACCTCTATGGCAGGAGAAGCTGTAACGAGAAGGGAGTTGGATGAAGTTGTTGCGGGTTTCACAAGCCAAATGGACATTGCAAATAAGGCCATGGTGAACAAACTTGAATCCAAGTTCGCCTTGCAAGCTGCTATGACGAAAGTTACTATGAATGTTGCTCGTGCTAAATCCGTTCAAAACAATCATACGAAAAATGTGGGCTCTTCTTCTTCAAGTCCAAACCGAGGATATTTTATTCAAAAGATTACAGATCCTAATGATCTTCGATGTAAGGAAGCTAAATCGACTACGCGCAATCATATCGATAAAACAACTTCTCGATAGGCGCTTGGAACCACCAAAGGGGCACCTCCCCAAGTGGGAGGTTCAGGGCCCCGGAATCTGAACTGTGACCGTTTTCTTAGGCAAACATCCGGTAAAAATGATGGTGTCTTTCTCGTGGTCCAGCTCAACGAAGAAGAGCGCATATCGGAAATGGTGTGCAAAATAATGGAGAAAACCTGAAGAAGCAAGATGATGAGAAAAATTGGAGGTTCGCTCCTATCAAAAACCCGCTTACGGAGAGAATTAAGATGGCTCCATATATAAATAAATTCAATCCTCCGACAATCCAAGTTTATAATGGGACAAGTGATCCCAACGTGTTCTTGTTCAAATATGATCAGCATACGGAAGGAGAACGTGCCACGGACGAGTTGAAGTGCTTGTACTTTCCAACTTATCTCGAGGGAGTAGCCTCACTTTGGTTTACAAAGCTACCACCCAGATCTGTGGATAACTTTGCTACCTTGGACAAACTATTCCGAGAACAATTCAGGCTCCAAGCGACAAAAGTACGAGATGTCATGGAGTTGAATGAGCTTGAGCAAAGGCTACGGTAATCCATAAGGGCTTTTCTCATCCGCTTTAATACCGCTGCAGCCGAGGTTGGAAACTATGAGCCTCATTTGGTTTTAATGGCTTTGAAGGGAGCCATAAGCAAGAAGACCAAGCTTGGACGATGGATTAAGAAGAAAAAACCAAGTACTCTTGAGGAACTGTTTGACAAAGCTGAGGAATATATAGGTATGGATGAGGATCCAGCCTATACTATAGATGTCCCTGAGAGCAGCACATAGCCCGAGAAGAAAAATATTGAAGCAGAAGGTGGCTTGAAGAATTCCAGTAACCAGAAAAGAGGAAAATACGGAAGGGATAACCGGCATAACAAAAAGCTTCGCTTCTTTAAGAATTCGGAATTGACTCCTTTAAACGACACCGTGGAGAACATCTTCATGTCAAGCAAATGCACTGAAGAGTAACCAACACCGAAGCTAGTAAAGGTCAGTGATGCTGCGATCAAGTCAGGAAGGTTCTGCCGATTTCATAACCAGCCAGGTCACAATACAAACGAGTGCAGACATTTGAAGAGCTTAATCGAAGAACTGATAAGGAAAAACAGACTTCAGCAGTATGCAAAGAACCCGCAAAATGCTCAGAATGTGCAAGACCAGGGAACGTCTGTGGTACAACCTAGGAAAAAATGAGAATGTTGCGGTTGTTGTACTTCCAAGGTTGATCATCAATACTATTTTAGGTGGGCCACACCCAGCCGGAATAAGCTGGGGGGATATTGTGAAATACACTAAAGAAGTGAAGAACCTGCCGAAAGAAGAAGAGCTCATGATCATGAATGAAGCCCTTTCAGCAAAGATGCCAAAAATCCCATAGGATGATATTGTGTTCAAAGATAAGGACTCAGATGGGCTGGTAGCTCCAACCGTGGATCCAATGGTGATAACCATTGGCTTGAGTCCAGCCATTGTTAGAAGAGTTTTAATTGATAATGGTGCATCCGTTAAAGTCCTTTTCATTAATGCATTTCATAGGATAAAGCTCTCTATGGATGATGTGAAAGCTTTCCAGAATAAAATCCACTGATTCACGGGGCAAGCCGTTCAACCAATTGGTATCATCAGTCTGCTTATTGAACTTGGTGAAGGAGAACAAAAGGCTGCACTGAAACAAGATTTTGTCATAATCGATGGGCTTTCTTCTTACAATGCTTTCCTTAGGAGACCAACTCTTGCAGCGTTTAGTATAATAATGGCTCAGTAATGCCTCACGATGAAATTCCTTACTAAAACTGGAATTGGTGTAATCAAAGGCGACCAACAGGTGGCTAGGGAGTGCTATCTGGTTGAGCTTGCTGAGGTAAGGAAGAAAGAAGTGAAGAAGGATGCAGAGCCTCCACTCCACATTCATGACCCCCTTATAGCAATTAGGGTGGGGCCCTCATACTGGCGAATATAGCAGAGCTCAGAGGGAGATTGACCCAAAAAAAGCCAGTATGGCGGAAAACAGAGCGGCACCAGCTGAGGACACAATCTCCATTCCAGTGCACGATAAAGATCCAGACCGTGTCTTAAAGATAGGTTCCCAGCTAGGCCTCAAGTTACAGAAGAATTTGATATTGTTTTTAAAAACAAACTTAGATGTTTTTGCTTGGATGCATTCTGACATGTGCGGAATATCGCCAGATGTAATTGTTTATAAGTTTAATATTAATCCTAGTTTGACTCCTGTAAAGCAAAAAAGACGAATTCAAGGACTTGAAAGATCTGTGGCATTAAAAGAAAAAGTAGACCGATTATTCAAAAATAATTTTATACGAGAACCTACATATCCCGATTGGGTTTCAAATCCGGTCCTTGCTAAGAAGTCCAACGGCAAATGGAGAGTAGCATAGATTATCCAGATCTTAACAAGGCGTGTCCCAAAGATAGTTTTCCACTTCCTCGAATTGATCAACTTGTCGATGCAACTGCAGGGAACGAACTGTTATCCTTTATGGACGCATACTCTGGGTACAATCAAATCATGATGCATAAGCCGAATGAGAAGAACACAAGTTTCATAACTGATAGAGGCCTATATTGCTACAAAGTCATGCCATTTGGACTCAAGAATGCGGGAGAAACCTACTAGTGCCTTGTGAATTCCATGTTCAAATCCCAAATTGGGAACACTATGGAGGTTTATGTATATGATATGCTGGTAAAGTCAAAGAAAGCCGAAGATCACCTGGAGAATCTAGCTGAAATGTTTCATATCCTTAGAAAGCATGGCATGAAGCTAAATCCTCTTAAATGCTCATTTGGAGTTTCGTCGGGAAAATTTGTCGGATTCACGGTCAACACTGGGGGCATTGAGGCGAATCCTTCCCAAGTCACGACCTTATGGGAGATGCGAGCTCCAAGGACAAAGAAAGAGCTTCAAAGCTTGAACGGAAAGTTGTTGCCCTTAACCAATTCATCTCAAAAGCAACGGATCGGTGCATCCCACTTTACAATGCTTTAAAGAAGGGAAAGAAAGAGTTTTAGATGTCAAACTGCCTTCGAAGAGTTGACTAAGCACATGGAGTCACCACAAATGCTTTATAAACCCAGAGATGGAGAGGAGCTGTTCTTATATTTGGCTGTCTCATCACATGCCTTAAGTGTTGCGCTTATCCGGGAGGACGCTAAGGTCCAAAGGCCAGTCTATTACATTAGCAAGTGGCTCGTTGGGCAGAGTTAAATTACCCAAAGTTGGAAAAACTTGCATACTGTCTACTTATTGCCTCAAAGAAGTTAAGACCATACTTCCAATCCCATCCTATAAAAGTACTCACCGATCAACCGCTAAGGCAGGTTCTTTTCTGCCCGGAAACTTCGGGAAGGTTACCGAAGTGGAATATTGAGCTTAGTCGGTACGACATCACTTATCACCCTTGAAGTGCTATTAATGGGCAAGCCTTAGCAGATTTCATTACCGAATTCATGGACATGGGAGAGGAAATTGAAGAACTAGCAGAGACAATGGCTAGTTGGAAGCTATACTTTGATGGGTCCAGAAATGATTATTGTTCGGGGGTTGGAATTATCCTAGAAACTCCAAAGGGCCATTCTCTATGCTACACCCTAAGATTGGAGTTCCCGTCAACAAATAATGAGGCCAAGTACGAAGCATTGATAATAGGGATGAAACTAGCAAAAGACCCGAATCTGAAAACGTTACAAATCTTTAGTGATTCTCAGCTGGTAGTGTGTCAAGTCCTCAAAGAATTCCAGACTAAAGTTGAAAACCTTCCTTCCTATCTTATCAAAGACATGGAACTTCTCAATGACCTCGATCACTACACTATATCTCACATTCCTAGGGAAGAAAACTCAAAGACAGATTCTCTCGCCAAATATGCCAGTTCCTCAGATGCACAGTTACTGGGCCTAATTCCTGTAGAAGTCCTTTCAACTCCCGCCATTGCAAAAGTAGATGTTGACTGAATCATGGAAACAGGTGAGGAGCCTGTGTCCTGGATGACCCTAACCAGAGGCTACATCCTTAACGGAACACTCCCAGAAGAGCCGAAGAAGCGGAGAAAGATATTACGCAAAGCTCCATTATACCTTATTCAGGACGGAAGGTTATACAGACGAGGATTCTCCATGCTGCTACTGCAATGTGTAACCAAAGGGGAATCAAGAGCGATCTTGGTAGAACTACATAAGGGAGATCGCGGAGGTCACGTAGGCGGTCAAACACTGGCCAAGAAAATCTTGTGATACGGCTATTTTTGGCTCGAAGTGAACCTGGATGCAATGACTTATGTAAAGAAGTGTGACATATGCCAAAGATTCGCAAAAATCCAAAAAGCACCTCCTACCGAATTGACTCAAATGGTCAGCCCCTGGCAATTTGCCGTTTGGGACATAAACTTGATCGGAGCATTGCGCACAGCTAAATCAAAAATGAAGTATGCAATAGTGGCTGTTGGCTATTTCACCAAATGGACTGAAGCTAAACCACTAGCTACTACCACTTCAAAGAAGGTGATCAATTTCATCCTAAAGAACATCATCTGCAGGTTTTGGGTGCTACAGAAAATAATCACCGATAATGGAACCCAATTTGAGAGTACTGAATTCTTAGACTTATGCGCCAAGTACAAGATTAAGAAAAGCTTTTCAGCCGTTGCTCGTCCACAGGCCAATGGGCAAGTAGAAGCAATCAAAAAAATTCTGAAATCAACCATCAAGAAGCATCTTGAAAAAGCCAAAGGTGCTTGGGTAGATGAGCTTCCGCTTGCACTATGGGCATATCATACAACCCACAAAACTGCGACAGAGCAAACTCCATTCTCACTTGCGTTTGGATCTGAGGCTATGGTCCCAATAGAACTGGAGGTTCCAACTCATAGAAGAATCCACATCAACCAAGAAGAAAATGAGAGACTGCAGCTCGAAGCACTCGATTTGCTTGAAGAAAAAAGAAGAGAAGCAGAACTCAGAGTCAAAGTACATTAGAGAAGAATAGCTCGTCATTTCAATGCAAAAGCAAAATGTAGAACCTTCCAAGTTGGGGACCTTGTTCTAAAAAGAATCATGACAGGAACTGGGGTACTCGGACCCAACTGGGAGGGGCCATATATGATTAGCCAGAAATTTTTAGATGACGCATTTGAGCTGAAAACGACAGATGGCATCCAACTTTCGAGAGCATTGAATGCTATACACCTCCGTCGCTACTTTACTTAATGTTTCTTTCATTTGCTCTGAAAATGTTGTAAATATCATGCATTGTAAATACCGTGCAACATTATTACAAGCTTTGTACATATTAATGAAAGGAATCACTTTACTTGTCTAAATCGTACGATTTGCAAATTGTTTGCTAAGATTCGATTATGATTGCAGGTCCCTTAAAAGAATGAAGACGCATCTATGATCCAATATAACCTGGTGACTGCTGCAGCACATCCTGATTAGGATAGCTCAAATACCCATTCCTTAATGCTTAAAACATCATTCGCAACAAATACGAAAGGTGTGAAGCACAACATCATAAAGAAAGGATACCATGAACTAAGCGGTCAAATGTAGCAGCGTTCGAGCTACAAATGAAGCTACAAGTTTCACCAAAAGGGGAACCTTCTTAATTGTATGGTTTCGGGCCCTAGTTCTAACAAATCGTACTAAAAACCGATAAATGAACTGGCATCCTTCCCATGAAACAACGCAATTATAAAACCAAAGACCTCCCCGAGGGGTACCCAGTTGATCGCCGACGCCATTGATACATGGCCGGATTGTGACAAACACTGGGCTTCAAAATCAAATAACTCCCCGAGGGGCACTCAGTTCATCATTAATGCCATTCATACATGGCTGGATAGTGTTTTAAACATTGGGTTCTGAAAGGCTCTTTCGGGTGCATCCAATCAGATGCTGAATCTTCCAAATTCAGCTATTGATTTGGGGTCTTCCAAATCCAGTTACTGACGGACTTTAAAAGACCCTTACTGGGGCATCCGATCATATGTCGGTCTTCCAAATTCGGTTAGTGACGGACCCAAAGACCTTCTCAAAGGCGCCCTACAAATTCTATAGGTGATTGAGTCATTCAATCACAACGAATAACGAGCTTACAAATACCTGTTCAGAGGAATAAAATATATTACCTCTCCGGGGGCATATGTTCAAATCTAATCTACGAATGGTCCGGGTTACCAGGTTAGCGAGAAATATGATTGGATATATATAAAATATAAGACCTCTCGAGCAGGGGCACAAAAATAGAAATTCATCCTCACCAAAAAGCATAAATAGGATCAACTAAACTGGAAACCTTTGATCGTGATCATGCCAAAAGATTCAACAATGGCAAAAACTCATAATAAAAAGATTCCAAATAAAGTCGGTCAAACAATCTTACACCTAACCTTTAAACACTACAACAAAAACACCATATTACAACTTTAATTTTACAACGGTGGTAAAAGCACCGTTGTAATAAATGGTTTTTTACAACGGTGGTAAAAGCACCGTTGTAATAAATGGTTTTATACAACAGTGGTAAAAGCACCGTTGTAATAAATGGTTTTTTACAACTGTCAGTTCCCTAAAGTTGTAATAAACGTATTTTTAACAACTTTTTATTTTGTTAGTTGTAATAGATGCCCATTACAAACTTCATGTTTATAATATCTATATTTAATAAATAATTATATTAATATTTAATAATAATTAATAATTAATAATAAACTTAGGAATCAATAATATTTATTTATTATTATTAAATAATTACTATTTAATAACTAGTCATTTATTTTTAATAGTTAATGTTAATTGCTTATTAATTAATAATTAGTAACATATACATTATAAGCTTTTAATAATTACTACTCGATTATAACTAAGTAGAAATAAGTAAAAGTTAAATAATAACTAATTAGTAACTAATAATCAATTGTGAATCAATTAAAATAAATAGTTAGTAATTAATAATCAATTGATTTTTGATAATAAATAAATAAATTTTGAAAACTTAATATTTAATTAGTAATATATAATTTATAAATAATTCACAATTAAACACTAATAATTTACATTGGTTATTTAATAAATAATACTTTATAACTTGTAGTTATAAAATGATAAACTACACCATTAGTCATTTATAATTTACTATAACAAATGATTATTCATAAATTATTCAAAATTTAAGAAATAGGAAATTTTAAAAATATTAAAAGATTCAAAAATTCAAAAACTACAAATATTACCTTAAATGTTTATTTTAGTTAGTTGTAAAATGAGTATTTCGTTATACTGATACTTATACAGGTTATTATATATAATTAATTATAATCAATGATTATTATTAAATAAATTATAATTTTATATTTTATATTTAAATCAATGATTGTATTTTATATTTAATGAATTTTTATATCTACTTATTTATATTTAGTAAATAATAGTTGACAAAGACCTAGTAATTAATATTTATTAATCAATAATTACCATTAAACGATCAATAATTATGAAAACATTGTTAACAAATAAGAGTATGATAATAGTGGTATTCATATTTAAAAAACATCCATTTGAATTTCTGATGCATAAATAATTAATTACAAAGCTTATATTAATAATATGGTATGTGGTTTTCTTAAACACCAAACTTTGGAGTCTTGGACTACCGTACCCGATCAACCCATTTGGCAGAATCGACAAACCAAGTCCAAAACCCTAGTCTTCTCGTTTTCATTTACAGTTCACCCCTAATTGCTACAGCCGCCTTCATTTCCATAATAATTTATTTCCAAAATCCTAGCTTCTCTTTCTCCATCGCCACGCTCTCTACATCTTCACCACCACGCTCATCTACATTCTCCAACGCGGTGCTCGCCTGTCTCGACATCGCTTGTTTCGATGTCTCCATTACCGCATCGTCCAGTATCGCCATTACTGCTTCGCCCTGAAATCCTATCGCTACATCGCTACCTAATCCAAGTACCTATCTCCTTCCTCCTGTCAGCTATCGCCTGCAACCTACCACTTACCATCTGCTCACTCGAGAAGGCCGTTTGGTATGTTTTAATCATTTTTTTGTTACATTTTTCTGCAGCTGTTTGAATCTGCGTTTGTTCCAAGATTGATTATCTATTGATAATTCTATGAAAAACGTTACTGGTGGATCGTTACAAAAATTTAGGCTGCACTTTCTATTGTAGAGACCGATTGTTATTTTGAATGCAATTCAACTGTTCGATATTATTTCCCATCGAAATTATCAATTGTCTATAACCCATGAACGTCTGCCAAAATGATTAATGTGGATATGACTATTTTTTCTTCGTGATTTAGGACATTTGTTTGTACTGTCGGGGAGCATCCAATTAGATGCATATAATATATATTATCGATAGATTTGGGAAGTGCTGTTTTAACATAGGCCTGTTAGAAACTTTTTTTGAGTAAACATTCGATGAGTATTTACTTTGTTCCTCAGTAATTTTGGTAAGCAACAAAAACATGTCTCTTTTATTCTTCAATTTTAATAAGCAACAAATATCAAGAGCAGCAAATATATGTCTCTTTTATTCTTCAATTTTTTTTTCCGATTGTTTGTGACCTTGTTCTTTTAGGTAATAAATAAATGATGCCTTACTTCTCAGTTTGTATACGTTTACTCTGTCATAACATTCTTGTATGCTGTTGCATTCATAATGCACAATAAGCATCTAACCTATGTTTGCATAAATATTTAAGAATTCTTTGTCCCAAACACTGTCCAACTGATGTTTAAATTACATGAAAGTAGGATGGAGTCAAATTATTTCTCAGTTCTCTCATATTACTTAAACTACACGTTGGTAATTTTACTCATCTTTGATGATTTATTTTGAATTTTACTGTCAACTAAATGTACAAACTAATATCTATGTATAGACAAGATACCTGTGCATGTATGCATATTTTTAACAGAGCACGTTTTAAACTAATGATCTGCAATTTAATGGTGATTGGCATGCATAGAATCCCATATGAGTAGAGTCATGTAAATCCTATATGGATGAAAGTGAAGCTTGAATATAAATTAGCCCACCTCGTTAGTTTTATTGAGTTCATCACCTCTAAACATTGAACCACCAACTATGCAGATCCTTTTCTAATTTTATTGGAGAAACTTCTGTGGCATGATGTTGATTTTTTTTGAACAATGACTTTTTGTTTAGCATTTTTGTTGGATATGTTTTATTTTATTCTTTTTGCTTAGCTTGAAACATCCCATGCTACCATATAGCTTACTCACTCTTGCTGTTTTGTGTGATACTCTCCAAACCTGTTCTTTCAAATTTATGTGTAAATTTTATATTTGTAATGATAGTACTATAGTTGTGGATGCGTTGCTGGAGCGACGGAGAGACGTCGGTGCTATCGACGCGTTGGGGGATCGACATATGGAGCTCAATCGTGGCAATATTCCTCAGAAGCAGTGGCAGGAGGTCTCCTTTTCGGTATAACATTCTATTGGCTATATACCCATTGCATTACTGAAACATACATTTGAATTTCTTATTATACTCTGATTATAGTGTTAGGTTATCTCAAATGGATGATTGATTGGGGATGCTGAAGCATAAAGACTCGGTGTGTATGTATATTTGTACGAAAGTGTGTATGTAACTGAGTGTATTGAGTGATCAGTTTGTAGTGAGGAATGTATGTATTGTTATGACTGTATTATGTAAAAGTGAGTTGTACGATAGTGGATCAGAAAGTTGTACTAATTCAAATATTGAAATAAAATATTTAATTGGTTATTTCAGATCAGTGTAGTATCATTTTATTCAATATAAATATTTATTTTTATATGAAATGTAATATATAACGAAACAAAAATCATATGGTTATAATTAATTGTTGCAGGAATTACTACAACGGTGAAAAAAAGTTGTAATATGTACTACTACAACAGTGCAAAAATGTTGTAATATGTATTACTACAACGGTGGAAAAAAGTTGTAAAATATACATATTACAACGGTGTTGCAACAGTGTAAAAACGTTGTAAAAGATATGAGTCTGTTACAACTTCTTAATACACGACGGTTTGTCCACCGTTGTAAAATGTATATTACAACGGTGTTCCACCGTTGTAATAGGGTCATTTTGTTGTAGTGAAAATTGTAACAAATTATTATATGGGGGCATTACCACCGCATGAAAGAAATTCAACAATGATCACTTCTTAGGACATACCACAAATTTGTCACAACTTTAAAGTAAAAAGGGCTAATTTGACCAACAAAATAAAACTTTGAAATGACAAAGGAGGTTATTCATGAGAATCTCAAATATTGCCCTAGTCAAAATTGGATAATCTAGTATAGTTGGTCAAGTTAGGTCCAACCAATAGTGGTTTGTGGCTACAATTGAAAAACCAACTTACCAAAAGTGCTTTGAAACCAATTTAATACTAGGTATCGCTGTAATAAATAACTTGCAGTGTAATTTTTTTTTGTAAGCGTGAAAAGGAAACAAGTGTATAATGCAGAGCAACAAGGTACGACAAAGCTAAAAGTAGAAACTTAAGTACAGAAAGCAGAATACAATTTCACTTCAACGTCACATAATCAGATAGCAGAATCACAAAGTCACAAAGGTATAAATCCAGCACATAAGTATCAGACACAGAGAAACATAAAGTAATAAGCAGGGACTGGCACCCGCATATACAACCGGTATGAATACAACATATAGAAGAGAATAGTCAAGAAGCAAAATAAGTTAGTATCGAGCACTACTACTTCTTCCTGTCACCCGACCTTAAAGCTGGTTTGTTAAGAGGAGGAGGGGTCTCTTCCACATTACTTGGATTTTCTTGAGAAGATAAAATAATAGCTTCCGTGTCTTTCTTCTTCTTCTTCTTCTTGTGCTTCTTAGATGATGAGGATTTGGCAGCTTTATTTCCTTTACCCTTGGCAGCATCCTTTAGGCTTTCATCCGTTTCAATCGCCTCAAGGTCATCACTAAGATTGTAATCAACGTCGTCCAAGTCTGAGAAAGCTCCGATTCTTGCATCCTGTGACCCGGGAGCTGTAATCACAAGCAGGGAAGTGTTACTAGGAGGAGGGGGAGTAATAACGAAAGCAAGAGGGATGGTTGTCAGGGGTGAATCAATTATAACACCTTCAATTATTGTTGCATTGCCTATAGTGGGAGAAAATATAGGTGGGATTAAACCTAGATTGTGGAAACAACGAGCATAATAGGAAAGGGACCCAGGCGAATCAAAAATGGATTCTAAGTATGACACAGTATAGTTGGTTTCAATTTTACATGCATCTAGAAGATTCTCCTGGACATTTCTGTGCTCAATTCTCCAATTTTCAGTGTTTTCATCATCAACTTTGTGCTCCTCAGTAATATTCTCTATAGTGGCATTCCCCTCGGTAATTACATCCTTCTTTTTGGGAACATCAAGTATGTTAACCAATGTCTGTAGCCAGAATCTCCAAGGTCCATAGGATCAGTAGGAAGGTTGGTATCAGGTTGGCTTTGAATTTGCTCTCCAGAAGTATTGACACTCTCGTTTGCTATTTGAGCCTTTCCCTCGGCTATATCCTCCTTAGACCTGTCATCTAAAAGTTTAGTAATGTGTTTATCCTCGCTGCAATCATCACCATTGATTTCAAGCCCTCGTTCCCAGATGAGTTCCAAGGTAGTCGAAAAGCTACCCCCTAAGTAGTGCAAACTTCCACGACTCATGACGCTGAAGACGTAAAATCGGGATATGTTTTCATCAGCCTCATCCATAGCTTGCTTAAGAGTTTCCTCGGCAGTTGTCTTGTCCTTCTCAAGTGATTCAACCTAAGCTGTCAATGTTTGATTGGAAGCCTTTAAGGAACCAATGGTTTTCCTGAGTTGGGCAGTCTCATCCCGATACTGCTTAGAGAAATCCTTTTCCATAGATAATGTAGCTTCAACATTGCATTTGGCAGTTAAGGATTCCTTTTCCCTCTATTTAGCAGTTTCAAGTTCTTCTCGGAGCTTCTTGTTTTCATCATCTAATGTTTCTAACTCTATAACTCTTTTATTGAGTGACGCAATAGTAGCATCGCGGGAATGTAAAACTTTTTCCCATTCGACCTTATCATTCTTCAATTTGGCAATTTTAGCAAGGTTAATGTCATGATTCTTTTGGAGATCATCACCAAATTTACTCCACCCGCTCAGCTTTCTCTTTGCACTATCTTTGACAATATTCCACTTTGTATCAAGTTGGCTCTTAGCATTGTCAATCTGAATATGTGTTTGCCTTATTACTTCATCTACCTCCTCATGTAGGTCATTAGCATCAGTTAAACTCACACCACGATCAAACATAAGCCCTTTCAAATTCCAACCTGGGAGTCATTCAAAGAGAGGAACACTTACTGGTCTAGGATCGTGGTGAGGCTTATGAATGATTGAGTGGATCTCAGCCAGAGGACCAGGGGGACCAGAAGATGGATTCAATTGGGGTCTAATAGGGAGCTTCTCCATTCGGGAATGTTTGTATGAACCACCTTTTCCTTGACCATATCTTGCTCGTTTCTTCCCTCGGCCCTCTTCATCATAAGTATCTTCTCTGAGCCAAGTATGTCTTCTCACTTCCTCCTCCTCTTCCTCACGTATCTTCCGCCTCTGTTCCTCAACCAAGTCTGACTCCAATATGTGTGAAGGCCGATAAGAAGATTTCAGGGGTGGGGGAGGATGGAGTTGTTTATGATGATGCGATGGTTGTGGTGGATCAGATTGTAACAGGTGCTTTGGATCGATGGCTTTGCTTTTCTTATTGAAATCTGATCTGAAACTTGATGAATGTTTCCTATGCATATCTAAACCTGAAACAATATTAAGACGAATTTCAATGCTGGACTTATAAAGTGCTTAAGGCAAATTATAAAAGATATGCATGTTAGAAATGTTTTCTAAAAAGGAAGCTGCTGTTAACAAACCGGTTTTCCTATTTGGTTCTAAGGAAACTCGTAAGGATTTCATCAACTCTCATGTCTCAGAGGTAGGATTTTCCATTATGCTAGTTGTTGTGACTGTGTTTTGAGGATCAAGAGGCTGAGCAACAGTATCATCCTGACTATGGTACTTAGCTGAGTTAAGATCGCCCAAATTATCGAAGGTACTTGCGGAACCTTCTCCATTCTCACCTTGAACAAGATGGTCCCCAGTTATTGTTTCAGTATTCGGGTCAACTTCTAATACAGTATCATCTTCCTCAACATGTCTAGTTTCATGGGCAGATCTAAGTCAATGCCCTCTCCTCATCTTTCTTAACCCAGTCACTTACATCCTCGTGATGATCAGGGTCCCCTTCTTTAATGGAGGACAATTTACTTTTAGAAGGTGTTTTACTACTACCTGCAATGTTCGAGCATTTCTTTAAAGAAGCTTTTGAAGCAGGGGATTTAGTGGTAGGCTTTCGTTTAAACATTAGGTCTAGTTTGAGATTACGAGAAGGATCAAGTAGGTGATACTGATGGAGAAATTCCTCTATGATAAAAAATTTCCTACTTCTCTCTTTTATGTCAACATTTCTTAGAGCGTCTAATAGGCCCTCATCCATGGAAAATTCTGGATCGGTAGATGGGATTTCTGTATAACAGATGAAGAATGTAAGATTCAATACTTAAACGCAAAGAGAAATGGAAAAGTATTGAGCAAGTGGAACTTTTCCCCTTCCATCCATCTGCTATAGAATTTGTCTGGGCATCGGACGAAGCAATAGTTTTCTTTAAATCCCTTGATACAGTCCAGTAAGTAAGTGATGATCTTGGAATGCCTCGCTTCCAAGAATAGAATTGGTCCTGGGCTCTTTCTAAAAGAATAAAGAAACAAATCTCTTGGAAAGTGGGCAAACGTTGCTTAACCCTCATAAAAAGTACATATAAGCCGATTAGGATGGCATAACAATTTGGGTGTAACTGTATGGGGGCAATGGCTAAGCATTTAAGAACCATTTCAAGGAAAGAATTAAAAGGGGGAATGACTCTCGTTGATAACATCTGTCGGTTAACGGTAACAAATCCTGGGGGTGAGGAATCAACGAATTCATTATCCTCCGGAAGTTTAGCATCATCCTCCGAGATCTTAAATTGAGCACATAGGCTTTTATATGCCCGCTCGGAGAGTTTCTCGCTTTCCTTTCATTAGACGGTGTAGTAAGGGGTTTTGTCTTAGGAAATTATGGAGTGACCTCGGATCTAGGGGCATTAGCGATTATAGTTTGAACGGAAGTTCCAACTTGAGCAGGTTCAAATGTTTCCCCAGGTTGTTCGCGCAACTGTTTTCGAGTTATCATCTTACACAGATAGTGCGTTTTCTCCCAAAATAGCAAGTGTTATACGAAGCAACATGCAAATGGGGTTTTGAATCCTGCATCAGATCATTTATACCCTAGCTCACAGTCAGTATTGGGTACAGGCCGATCGGTATTATTCACCTTCAAAGGATTAAAGCTAACCAATCGGTGTTGGTACCCAAAGTTGACCGTTCGATACTCGCAATCCCCTGGGGAGAAACAATACCGATCAATGTGAAGGATAGACCGATCAAAACCATTAAACCTCCCTAAGGATTGGGATTAAGTGATCGGTACCCAATTCAGACCGATCAGTGCCTCCGATTTCCTAGAAGATTAATACCGACCGGTCGGTCAAGCAATATAGTCAGTTTCCCAAAAGGATGGTAATAACCGGCCAGTAGGGCATCTGTAGCTACTTCTAAATCATGCACAATTTCAATAACAAGTGTTGATGGCACAAAGTCCATAAGATGATTTAAACTAAAAGTTCATGAGGTTTAAGGACAATCATATTCAAATCAATATGGTTCCACAACAATGAGACAAAGAGGTATATAAGGTTAAAGTACTCGACTTAAGAAATTCATCAAACACTGTACAAGCAACAAAACAAAACCAAAGATTTAAAAGGAGAAAAACTAACTGATTAATGCTAAAGGTAAACCGAATAATGCAGACAACTCCTCGAAGACTCCCACTGACCAACTGGTACTTTAGGCCTGACAGATGTAATAATCCGGAAATCTGGGCCAGTTTAAAATTTTTATTTTGGCAATTTTAGCGAATTTTGAATATTTAAAATGAATTATTTTAAATAATAACGATGAAAAATTTCTTTTGAATAGAATTAGAACGTATATATTATATAGATCGTCGTTAGAATATAAATAATTATTTATATATATAAAAGGAACTAAAAATGGCGCGGTAGTTCGATAATTCGATTTCAAAATTCAAATGAATGTACCGGGTGCAAAATAAACCGGATTTTAGTGAAACCAAAAATAATGGAATCTAATTGTGACTATCTTTCCAACGAACCCGAAAAATAGAAATTTCATAGCGGGAATCAAAAGATATGTCCAGTTGAAAATTCTGAATAGTCGCTATAGAATTCAGGCCCTTAAAAATGGAAATTTTGCAAACGACCTCGGATTTTGACGAAACCACTTTTGTTAGATCCAGGATGTCAGGTTATTGCTAGATTCCAAATTTCATAATTTTTCGAGTTAATATGTGAGCGTGGCGAAGGAAAACTTGTTTGACCAGTTTCAGTTGATTTTAATCGACTGGAAAATGGCCATTTTTCAAACGGTCCCAGAATTCGACGAAATTAGTTTTGTTAGGACCGTATCTTCAATACGAAGCTAGAAAATATTTTTTTGGAATTTTTCGAGTTAGTATGTGACCCCGGTAAATTGAAATGCGCGTTCAAATTCAATATATAGAGTTATATGTCGATTTTAACGAAAACTGATCGAAACGATCGAATCAACCTACGATACATATCCCATTGTGTTCGGAATGGGGGTGAAACGCTATGGACGACAGTCGGTGGGCTTGATTTCGACTTCGAAATAAAAAGTTGCTTTTGAAGATAAAATTAAATTAAATATATAAACTAATATATACTCTCTCACCTCTCCCTTCACTCTCTCTGGTCAAAAACGAAATAGAAATAAAAAAAGGGAGAAGGAGGAGCCGTCGCTCCTCCGATGGGCTGCGCCACCGCGCCCCGACGAGGCGCCCTCCTCCACAACTCCTCTTCCCCGCTCTCTCCTTACGACACTCGAGACACCCCCCCCCCCCCCGTGTTAACGCTAACCCGAGACCGCCTGCGCCACCGATGTGGCCAACTCCGCCGCCCCTCTTCGACCTTCACCGCACCTCCCTCCAGCCCCAAAATCGAAAGCCCCCCCTCTTCAAAACCCCAATGCTCCTCTACCCCGCCACCGCCCTAGCTTCCACCTCCAAGCCGCCATACGACACCGGCGCCGCTCCCCTAACCTCGTCAGCCTCCGAAGCAGCCATCTCCGCTCCAAGACCCATCGTGAGTTTTTAATTCTCGTTTTTTATATTTTATATAACTAAAAATTTGATTTTTATTTATTTATAAGGTTTGAATTTCATTTATTTAAAAGCTTAGATTTTTATAAATATAAAGTTAGGAATTTTTTAAAATAAAAAGTTAGGATTTTTTATTTATTTTATTCATAGGAAACATATGAAAAGTTAAAGATTAGATTTTTAAAATAGAAAAGATACGATTTTTAGCGGTGTAAAAATTCGATTTTTATATATTGAATAGCAAAGTAAAAATTCGATTTTTATATATTGAATAGCGAAGTAAAAATTCGATTTTTATATATTGAATAGTGAAGTAAAAATTCGATTTTTATATATTGAATAGCGAAGTAAAAATTCGATTTTTATATATTGAATAGCAAAGTAAAAATTCGATTTTTTTATATTGAATAGCAAAGTAAAAATTCGATTTTTATACATTGAATAGCAAAGTAAAAATTCAATTTTTATATATTGAATAGCAAAGTAAAAATTAGATTTTTATACATTGAATAGCAAAGTAAAAATTCGATTTTTATATATTGAATAGCAAAGTAAAAATTCGATTTTTATATATTGAATAACAAAGTAAAATTTCGATTTTTATATATTCAATAGCAAAGTAAAAATTCGATTTTTATATATTGAATAGAAAAGTAAAAATTCGATTTTTATATATTGAATAGCAAAGTAAAAATTCGATTTTTACATGGGTAGAGAATACGGGCAAAGAAAGTGACAAGAGGCAAGAACGGCGAAGACTTCTACATTTGAAGAGACGTGGGATTGGATTAGCTAATCTGTGAGAACTTCTCACCTTTTAATTTTTTTTTTCTAGTTGAAATATATACTAGGATGCAAACGGTGTTTAGTAGCACCCGACACCCGTCGTCCACAGACCATGGACGGCTTGTATGCTTGTTTGTTTGATTTTGCTGTGTAGTTGATTGTGTGATGTTATGTGAAATGAAATAAAATATTTATATAGTCAAAAATATTTTATAGTTAAAAGTAGAATTTTTAACGTGTATATGAAATGAAATAAAAATAAACAAATCGGACGATTTGTTTATATACACACATTTGACTGATATTGATTGGGACGATAAATTTTACACATCGCCCAACTGCACAAATAAAATCTGTGTTTGATTGTTTGAAACCCCACACGGGTATTGGGATGATATTTGACGTACACTAATCCCGATTGTTTAGTTGTATGTCGATCGATTGATTGACAGACTGTTATAAGCATTGAATATTTATATTTGATGCTCATACAGTGTAGAATGCACTTTGGGTGATGGTTGATTATTCATCGTTGTTATTGTATACATGTGTTGTAGAAAATCCATATAACTAACATTATATGGTAATTGATTGGGCCTCATTCCAGTTTTGAAAAAGAAATATTTGAAATAGAATATTTGAAATAGAAATATTTGAAATAGAATATTTGAAATAGAAATATTTGAAATAGAATATTTGAAAATAGAAATATATGAAGCCGTGTTGATTAGATTGACGCCATTTTGACGTGAACGATATTTATATCGATTTTATTCATTTTACAATGAATATCGAAAGTGATTTCAAAATCTGCTATTTTGAAGAAAAAAATAGAAATGAATTCGAATTAAATTGAATAGAAATGAATTCGAATTAAATTGAATAGAAATGAATTCGAATTGAAATTGAATAGAAACGAATTCGAATTGAAATTGAATATAAATGAATTCGAATTGAAATTGAATATAAATGAATTCGAATTGAAATTGAATATAAATGAATTCGAATTGAAATTGAATATAAATGAATTCGAATTGAAATTGAATTGAATTGAAAACGAACTGAAATTGAATTAGAAATCAATTTGAATTGAAATCGATTTGAAATGAATTTAAAACGAATTTATATTGGAATATTCAATTTTGATTTGAAATTGAATATGAAGTTGAGACCGTTTTGAAAATGAATTTAAAACGATTTATAAAGCACGTTTTGAATTGAAATCGACGAAGTATATATTATATATATTATATATATATATATATAATATAATGGCCTGAATAGAACGCGCCGCGCCGCGGTAGTTCGCGAATTTCGACCATTGACTTCGAACGGATATTACAGGAGATCCGACCGTCGGATTCTCCTGAAACCGGAACCGTTGGGTTCGTATCGAAAAGAGCTTTCTAAAGAATATTAGAAATTTGAAATCTAATGGTTGGATTTGGAATTATGTCCAAATCAAATTTGGAAAAGGTCGCTGTAAGTGCAGTTCGATGGCCGTTTATGGAAATCGACTGTACGGGCCTTGATAAAATTGTTAAAAATAGTAATAATTTGTGTAAAATCATAAGAAATGATTTGTGAAGAATTGGGATGAAAAACTCCATATTTGAAAAGATAAAAATAGATTTTTATCGAAATGAACTAGTTCTGAACTAGAATAATAATTTATTTATTTATTTTAAAATAAATAAATTGGATTTGAAATGGTTTTGAAAATAACCAGAATTTCCAATATTTGAATTGGAATGGATTTGAATCGAAATTGTCTTCGGAATATTTCGATGTTGGATTTCGTGATGATACCGATATTGTTGTGGGAATTTGAAAGATATATATATATATCGTTATTCCCAATACGACATTTGTTAGTCGTAGATTTTGATATTGAATATAAGCCGATATATTTTCTATTCAGAGCCTTGTATTTAATATCAAATGTGATTTGGGTTTGTCGTGAATGGTGTCTTCATTAACACTGTTCTTGAACCCAGTTGAGAAAAGATTAAATCTTTTTATTTAGATTTAATGAAGTGTACCAATTAAATAATATTTAATTGGAATTGAATTGGTATTGATTTTTGGGTTTATCGTGAACAGTGTTTTAAATAACACTTGTTCTTTAACCCGATAATTAATGGATCGTGATTTTGGGTTGTCGTGAACGGTATCTTCAATAATACTGTTCTTAGACCCAAAGGAGTTAAGAAAATCAGAAACTAACTGGAGATTAGTTTAGTTGAATGGTTTATGGGGTATTGATCTGATGTTGGTTTCGGCCTTCGGGGTTAATACTTAGGGAATTGCTCACTTGCTAATTCACGGTTAGGGACTGAATGAAATGTGATGTGATTTTGGGTTTATCGTGAACCGTGTTATAAATGACACTGATTCTTTAACCCAGTCACAGATTAAAACTAAGTGGAGTTTTAATGAATCTTTAATTAGATTGAAATAATCGAGAATGGAGTATCACCAGTTTTGCTCCAGGCGATAGTTAAATCTTTAATTAGATTTGAACGTGAAATGGTAATTGAATTTACCGATAACACCGTGGTGTTAGATATGAAGTATTAACAGTTTTACTTCATGGGATGAATAGGTTGGGATTGGGAAATTAAAACAAATGATTACTTCGGTAAGGTTTGTTAATCTCGACTAGTTGAATCGAAATTCAAAAGAAGATTAAAGAATAAATTCAAGGGATTTATCTTTGATAAAATTAATGGGAACCTTTCCCTATGAATGTGAAATTTAGAAACTAACTGTCGGTTAGCTAAGCAGAATGGTTTTCTGGATATTGATCTGATGTTGGTTTCGGCCTTCGGGTTTAATATTTGGGGGATTATTCTCTTGATTAATTTACGGTTAGTGACTGATGAATTGGAATGAGGCGTATGTTGTGTTTGTGTAACACTTATTTAAAGTATACGCGAGTTATTCGGGAAGACCGGGTTTATCCCATTCTGAATAACTGATACGACGATAAGTCGAAGATGAAGACGGTGGTAGAAGACCGGAGGTCTTCACGTCGTTTGGGTGATTACTGATGATCTTGATTGCGATGTACACCCAAGAAGATGGAAATAGTTGGTGGTCGTCCAGACGTACTTGGAGATCGATGGATATGCGGGGTACTAGGTGCCTCCGGTTTCGTTCAGACCCATAACGAACTTGTAAATGGACTGTGTGTCTGACATTGGATTTCAGTCTGTGTGATTGATTTCTATTAAATATATATCTGTTTGGCGGCAGAGAATTTATTCTCTTGCTTAACGCCCTTCTCTGAGACGTACGAGCTCAGGGGTTATATATTGATGGATATCCATCGCATGGAATGAATTGCCTGTGTGGCATGCCTAAGTGGCAAATGATCAAGGCTTATGTTGAAAAGCAAAGTCTTGTGGTTGATGATCAAAGCACGACCTATGTGGCGTAGCTTTGTGTAACGTTTACTTCGCGAGTTTCACACCCGGTGGTGAACCAAAAACGGGAGAGGACCTCAGGGAGGACATGCGTTTCTTTCTAGTTAGAAGTGGCGTCAGTGGTTTTACACGCCCTGACGAGTTTGACTTATGTGGTTGTTGCTGTTGCGAGGCGCCTCGGTTAGATCGGACGATCCGGGTCCGATGGAGTCATCCATTGGCTCATTTACGCCCCATAGGGCGGGGAGACGTATTGTTCAGGCACTATAATCCACATCGGTGGATCGGCCCTGTCGCTCCAAGGGGCAGTTGCGGCTGTTCTGGAGGCTCGGGATAGAGAGTCTCGAATCGGTTGAGGACGATCCCTGGCCTCAGTTCACAGACGGAAATCCAATTTCCAAATACGTGACATTTGCGGTTTTAATTGTAGAACTAGTATGGCGACATGATATATGGTACCCATGCCGCCTATGATTGATACTTATGATTTGAAGTTGTTTTATACACTATGCACTTATAATAGTATCAAATGATTTGTTTAAAACGTACTAAGCATGTTTGGCTATTATAAGGGAAAACCCTATCCCCCGGCTTGCGTTGCATTGTGTGATAGGACCTGGGTCTTATAATAGCTTCATTTTTCTTTATTAAGCATTGCGTTGTTTTGTTTTATGCACTGGTATTCTTGGGAGGAAACTCGTTCCGTGTTATACGGCGTGGTCCCTTGATTTACCGAACTTTAAAATAAAGAATAATAACTGTTTTAGTTCTCACACCAGTCACATGACTGTCCTGGAGTTTATTGTTTTAACCTAAACTCTGGGTGCCCTTATTTTGACACGGGCAGCTAGTAATTTTGGTTTTGCAGATTTATATTCACAGGATCCTGGTTTACAGCTGGAACGATATCCGGAAAGCTTTGTATCCGTATATCTCCTTCTAGTTGTGTTTTGTATTATTTCCGCTGCTATGTAATTTATTGTAATCTCTGATATTTTCTGTTGTGTAATATTCATTTATACTCTGTATATTCTTGTAATCTGATGGATTGTTGTAATATACAGTGAAATGTTCTTCCGTCTGCGTTTGATTTTGTCGTGTTCTCAAAACAATTCGTTCTTTCTCTTCTCTTCGGAGACCGGGTAAGTTCGGGTCATTTCAACAGACCGATACAAAACATTTTCCAAAGGGTTAGTGACAGCTGGTCGGCCCCAATACATTATCAAGTTTCTTAAAACCATAGCCCCATCACAGTTTATCAGCAACTGAGAAGATAAAAATGGGGCATACAAGAGTCACAAGTTCAAGATGAATGATTACATTCAAACTAACCACAAAAGTACTTACAAAAGCCAAATACAAGGTGTACAAAATTGGAAAACTCCACTAAACTAATTTCAAGCAAATCCAATCCCATTACAGGTCCATCACGACCTCTAAAGTTGATTTGAAACAACCCTTAATGAATTCAAAGGAGAATCAATACCTGCGATGCTTGGATTTAAGCTAATTGAGTTCTGAAACGTCGGAAAGAGGTGACTTCGAGAACCGCGGAAGTTATAATTGATCAGCCAGGAGTTGAAATTTAGTCAGCTCACTTTTTGGGAATTTCATGCCGCTATTAGGGGTTTTCAGATTGGTCTGGGAGAATGGAGCATAAGGGAAGAGCAATGGACGAGGGGGTGATTTAAAACGGCTACCAGATGGGCCAGTCAGTCCACGGAAGCCCATTACACCCTATCGACAGCCATCCTCCAAGTTAGCCCAACCATACTAACCGGTCGCTCAGTTTGATGACACAAATGATTGTGCACGCTGACCTGACACAAAGCCCATATGAATGATCCATCAATTTGTAATAAAATGTTCGTAGCGGAGTACATAATTTTTATAATTAAAAATTATAAACTCCGAGGGGCAAATGTTTACTCCTCATAAATCGTACACACATTGATGGATCAAGACACAAGGAAATGCCAGAAGTTCTTTAGTTCAACTTGTAATCGACCGGTCTGAAGTACATGTACTGACCGGCTGGTCCTAAGGATATATACTGTGCACTACATCATTATACCGGTCATTCACAAAGATACGAGACCGATCGGTCATGTTTTGGAATTCCAGAACAACCAGCCTGCAAAGATGAGACATAATCATACCGGTCGGTCAGAAAGATACATAGCCGACCGGTCATACTAAGAATAATCCGCTTGGATGAATTGTACCATATCGGTCGGTCAGAAAGAAACATAGTCGACCAGTCATGATATCCACTACATACTAGTTTCATAGGAAGGGAAATACACCGACCAGTCGCCCCTGGAACAAGGTACTTGATGCAAACATTACCATGCCGGTCATCAGGAAGACAAACAACCGACCGACCATGATACGAAGCCCACAGTTGACAGGATACATAGGAAAGTAAAGGGGAAATACTGACCGGTCGGTTCTGATTCAGACCGATCAGTCCTCTAAACAATTGTTGACAACCATTCTGTGGCATTACCCGTAAATAGTTTCCAGACCGACCGGTGACCTGAAGGATATATTTTGGCTCTCCCTCACTCCTATAAATAGGGGCTCAACCCCACTTTAAGGGGGGGTTTCATGACCCAGAAGGGCTGCCCAACTTAATTCTCAACCTTTTCTAAGTGATTTGATCATCTCCAACCACCTCTAATTGAAGATCTAACTCCAAATCCATTATGAGATCATGGAAATTCACTAAAGCTTGCGAGGGAGTCTAGATTTGTCCTACCATTTGCTGCATTTGAAGAGTCTCATCAATTCCTCCTAATAATTTCTAACGGATCAAGAGAGAAATGTAGAGAGATTAATGATGAATGTAATGAGAGGATATGTTTGCTTTGTAACTCTAAATGTGATAATGGAATCATTCTCTAAAGTGGATGTAGATCAAGTTTGATCGAACCACTATAAAAACATTGTTTCCTTCTTTACTTGCTTTTTATAATTTTGTGGCTTCACTTCTCTTACTTTTAAGCACTTTGTGAATTACTTTTAGTACCTTTAGTGTTGATTCCACTTTTGGGATTAACAGCGGCGGCCTCAACAGATGATTAGGGTTATGGTGGAATAATTTTTACATACATACATATATATATATATATATATTTAATATTATTTTATTCCAATAATACTTGTTTTTCAATCCGAACCCCAAATCGAACCCAACGACTATCGCCTCTAGCTAAATACCCTCATTACGGACACAATGGGATATGTTTCTTAAGCCAATTCGACTTTTTTGATCAGTTTTCATCAAAATTAAAATATAAATCAATATATATTGAATTTGAACGTACATTTTAATTTTCCGGGGCCACATACTAACTCCAAAAATTACAGAAAAATAAATCTGGCCATGTTTTGACGATACGGTTCTAAAAAAACTAATTTCGTTGAATTTGGAGACCGTTTGAAAAATGATCCTTTTTCTAGTCAATTAAATTTAAACTAAATTTACAAAACATGTTTAAATTTACCACGCTCACATACTAATTCCAAAACTTATGAAATTTTGAACCTGACTATAATTTGACATTCCAGATCCAACAAAATTGGTTTTGTTGAAAACGGAAGTCGTTTACAAAATGGCTATTTTTAAGGGCTATATATTATATTAAAAATATATAAAAAATCCATAGCGACTATTTTAAATTTTAAACTGGAAATAACTTTCAATTTATAAAGAAAAATCTTAGTTTCTTACATTCCTTAGAAATATATAGTTATATAGATTCTTATGTTTCTTGTTTCATCAAATTAGGACTTATTTTTAATTCTGTATATTCAATTGAAAATTAAAATCGAATTTTCAAACTACCGCGCCATTTCAAGTTCGTTTTATTATAAATATAAATTTATACATTCTAACTCGATTAAAATAAATTTTAATTATTTAATTCTCAAAATAAATCATTTTAAATTATTAAAATTCATTAAATCAGCTAAAATAAAATTTTAAAATTGGTTCAGAAATTCCGGGTTGTTACAATCTCCCCCACTTAAAATCTTTTCATCCTCGAAAAGGAATGAAGCTGAAAGTTGTTTAACTAACCATCTTAACTTTCATTATGGCTTTCATTCTTCAACTTTTCAGTTTCTAAGAATTTTCTAATTTCTCAAAAATTTGGCTTAACACCCTAAATTTTTTAATTTTTTTACCATAACCTCCTTTGTACGGGCTGATCGGTAAAACCGCAACTTGCCTCATAGGGTCGTCATCAATCAAAAAGAAAAAGAGAAAGCCAAGTGGCTTGCCAATCAGCTCATAAAATAATCAACCCCAATGAATATACTAAATATGTACCTATTTGTCGGGCACACAATTTTATTCCTCTTCTTAGCTTCCATGCTATATCCTGTTCATTATATACACACGTACATATATGCAATTTCAATCAATTTTCAATTTATATCAATATTTGTCTCGATTTGGCTAAATTTACCTTTGGTTTTATCATTCCAATATTTTAATTAGTTGAACTAATTATCAAACATCACAACCAACAATCAGTTAGTTGATTAGCTTTTCAAACATGTATAATTTTTATATAATCAAAAATCATATTTCAGTGCCAAATCACAAATAATAAAATCTAACTAAGTTTTATTCTCACACCAGTCAATTGGAAATGTATAGATATTCCACTTTCGAAACTCGAACATAAATACTGGTGATGGCATGTCAATCACCAGAATCATCCCCGGGCGACTAGAGTGGGATTCTATACCTACCTAGTATATTTGAGGCTTTGTATATATGCTAGCTATGCGTATATGCAAAATCTTCATATACCGGATAGTCCAAATTCAATTTAAAATAAAATATTCAAAAACGAATAATAGATATAAAATTTCCAAAGTAAATTTGTTTTTATAAATAATACTCTTCAAACTCGTCCTAGGGTATTACGAACCCTATCTCTAACGAGTCATTCATATAAGATGTTACTAATCTTATCTCTGATGAATTCTTTCATTTGGTTCTAATGTGCCTTGTTCTCTATCTTTGTAAACCAAAGCTCTAATACCATAATGAAACAATCCAAACTTCCCATATTGGGAAAGCCCAGATTGCTTTGAGAACACGACACATCAGAACCCAAACAATAGAAAATTTCATTGCTATTACAACAATTTCCATCAGAGTACAAGAATATCAAAGTATGAATAATTATTATACATTGGAAATACAATATCAGAGATTAAGAATTTACATAGCCGCGGAAAATAATACATAAGTACAATGCGTAGCGGAAAATAACAACTGAAAGAGATATACGGATACAAATCTTTCTGAATATAGCTCCAGCTGTAATCCAGGATCTTGTTAAAATAGAAATCTGCAAAAAACAAAAACTACTAGCTGCTCATATGGAAAATATGGGCACCCAGAGTTTAGGTTAAAACAATAAACTCCGAGTCAGTCATGGGACTGGTGTGAGAACTAAAAACAGTTATTAACTTTATTTTAAAAGTTAGGAAATCATGGGACCACGCCGTATAACACGAAACGGGTTTACTCCACATGAATATCAGTTTAAACAAAACAACACACTGTTTTTTGAAAAATGAAGCTATTACAAGACTCAGGTCCCATCACACAATGCAATGCATTCCGGAGAATATAGTTTTCCCTTATAATATCCAAACATGTTTGGTATGTTTAAAACAAACCATTTTTATATTACTATAAGTGCATAGTGTCAAAATCAACTTCAAATATAAATGTATCAATCATAGACGACATAGGTACCATATATTATGCCGCCATACATAGGTTTACAACTAAAACCGAAAAGTTTCATATTGGAAATTAGATTTCCATCATGAGTCAAGGCAAGAAATGGTCTCCTTACCGATTCGAGAAACTCTAGCAAATGCCTCAGGGCTCGGATGCCGGCGAGCTCTGGATCCTACAGGGCTGGTCCACACTTACTTTAGTGGATTAGTTATTCCTGAACACATGTTTCCCGGTCCTATAGGACCTATCTCTGAGCCACTAGGGACTCAATAGATGAGGCGCCTCATTCCATCATCCACGTAAGTAAAATTGTCTGGGCTCCATACCATGACACCACTCCTAGCTAGAAAGAAACGTCGTGCACTCCCTGCGTTCCCTTATCCCGTTTTTGACTCATACCGAGGTGTGAGGCTCGCGAATTAACACTATATACAAAGCTATGCCAATTAAAGCCGTGCTTTGATCATCAACCACAAGACTCTGCTTTTCAACAAAATCCTTAATCATTTGCATCTCAGCATGCCACACTGACAATTCACGCCATGCAACTGATATCTACCAATATATTACCTCTAAGCTCGTACGTCTCAGAGAAGGGTGTTAAGCAAGAGAATAAATTCTCCGCCACCAAACAGATATATATTTAATAGAAATCAATCAACACAGAATGAAATCCAATGTCAGATGCACATCCATTTAAAAGCCCGTTTTGGGTCTGAACGAAACCGGAGGCACGTTATTCCTCATCCTGTATGTCCAATACAGGAGAGAGGTCCTCGCATATCAGGTCGATCTCCAAGTACGTCTGGACGATCACCACTTATTACCTTGTCTTGGGTGTATAGCCGAATGAAGACATCGGTAATCATCCAAATGATGTGAAGATCTCTGGTCTTCGACCACCGTCTTCATCGTCGAATTTTAGTCGTCGTATTATCTATTCAGAAAGGGATAAACCCAGTCTTTCCGAATAACTCGCGTATTTTATATTCAATAGTCAAGTGCTATAAAAACACTTCATACGCCTCATTTCAATTCAGAATATTCTTTATTTAAATATTCACATCTCTAGGGAAAGTTTCTCATTAATTTTATCAAAGATATATTCTTTGAAATTTATTCTTTAATCTTCCTTTGGATATCATTTTCAAAAGATTTTATTTTATCCTTCAATAATTTTAAACCAAATTAAGGTTTATAAAACTAATCGAGATTATCGAGCCCTATCGAAGTAATCCTTAGTTTTATTTTCCAATCCCAACCTATTCATCCCATGGAGCAAAACTGGTAGTACTCCATATCCAACACCCACAGTGGTATCGGTAAATTTAATTACCATTTCACGTTCAAATCTAATTAAAGATTTAACTATCGCTTGGAGTAAAACAGGCGGTACTCCATTCTCAACCATTTCCTTGAATTCGGTAAATTTAATTACCTCATCCACATTCCAATCTAATTAAAGATTCATTAAAACTCCATTTGGTTTTAATCTTCCTAAAAATCATTATTTAATGATTATTCAACTTTAGGAAATCAATCCTGCCTTTAATTGGGTTAAAGAACCAATGTAACTTAAAACACAGTTCACGATAAACCCCAAAGCCTATTCCATCAAAATGGAATCTCCACGGAAATCAGATCAATCAAAATCAATATGAATTTCTGTATCAGACTAATAATATAAATGGAATAACGGCGAAGCCTTTATAATTCCATATATAGTAACGGTCTTCTTTCACAGAAGCTCATCTCGATTATTACCAAATCAAATTCCATTCAATTCCAATTTAATATATTAAGCTGGAAAACTTTACTTTGGAAATTTTCCATTAAATCTTAATAAAAAGATTTATAAATTCCAAATCATAACAATACTGTTAATTGGGTTAAAGAACAAATATTATTTAAAACATTTTTCATGATAAACACAAAATCAACCTCCATTTAATTCAATTTATAATTATAAATTGGAAAACTACATTAAATCTTGGTTAAAAGATTCATTCTTTCTTCAACTGGGTTTAAGAACAGTGTTATTAAAGACACCATTCACGAAAAACCCAAAATCCAGTTTGATATTAAATACAAGGCTCTAAATAGAAATTATATGGCTTATATTCAATATCAAATTCTGAAACCAATGGGTATCGTATTGGGAATAACGATATCTGTATCTTCCAAATTCCTCAACAATATCCATAAAATCACGGAATCTAATATCGAAATATTCCGAAGATTATTTCCATTCTAATTCATACATTGGAAAATTCTGGTTATTTCAAAAGCCATTTACAAACCCAATTAATTTACTTAAAAACCATTGGATTATTCTTCTAGTTAATAACTAGTTCATTTAGACAAAAATATATTTTTATCTTTTCAAAACTGGATTTTTTTCATCCCAAATCTTTATAAATCATTTATTATGATTTTACACTATTTTACCATATTTTTAATAATTTTATTTTTTTCCATTTCAGTCGGTTTCCAATAACGGCCACCGAACTGCATCCATAGCGACCTTTTTTGAAATTGATTTGGATATAATTTAAAATCTTACCATTCAAATTTAAATCTATTATATTCGATGGAAAGATCTTTTCGATACGAACCCAATGGTTCTAGTTTTAGGAGAATCAGACGGTCGGATCTCCCGTTACATCCATCTGAAGTTAATGGTCGAAATTCACGAACGGTCGCTGCGCGTTCTATTCAAGCCATTTAATATATATAATATATTTATCATCGATTTCCTTTCAAAACATATTTTATAAATCGTTTATAATTTCGTTTTAAAACGATTTCAACTTCATTTTCAATTTTTAATCAAAATTGAATATTTTATATCATTATAATATTTAAAATTGAGTTCGGGTTAAAATGGCAGTTCTATACTTAACCCGGCTTCATATTTTTATATATTTTCGTGTCCATCCAAAATCGGACATCAAAATTTTATTTTAATTCTTTACTGGATATTATTTTAAAATATTCGTTCATATTCTGAATCGGAATGCGACTCAATCAATTACCATGTAATTTTAGTTATATGAATTTCATACATCATATGTATTCAACAATAATGATAAATAATCATCTGTCAATTCACATCCAGAGTGCAATTTACAACTTTATAAGCATTAAATAATTAAATAACGTTTATCAAAGTCTGTCAACCAATCGATTGACATATAACTAAATATTAGGATTAGTATATGTTAGATATCATCCCAATACCCATGTGGGGTTTTCAGACAACAACAGTCTATTTAAAATAATCACTGGTTAATAAATTTAACCAGTTCTAATTCAGTTTGAATTATTTTTTTCTAATTAACCAATTTTCACTGTTTAAATTGTAAATAGATATTTACAATTTAATTTCAACTACCACAAAATAATATTAAATTATTTTTAATATTTTAAACATTTCAGCATCGCAATCAAAATACAATACATTCAATTAAATTTTCCACGGTCTGTGGATGAGGGAGTTGAGCTAACATGCACCGTGTAAAATTTATAATGATTAAAACTAATAAAAATCTACATTGGCAATTCTATATATTTTTATACATGAATACAATAGCATGATAAAATTATTTTGAGTAAGAAGGAGTTCTCACATTGGGTTCCACTCCGTCAGTCTTTATTTCTGAATTTTATTTCTCAACTAAATTAAACATGCGTTTAATTTATCTGAAAAATCCAATTCACTCTGTTTCTATTTTGCTTTGTTCCACTGTGAAGCTCTCATTTTTGTGATTCCAACGCAATTTAGATCGTTCGATTTCGTTTATGTTTCAAAAGTTATAGCTATTTAAACTTTGAATAATGAGAGATGTAATTAACTATTAACTAATTAATTCAATTATTCTGTAATTTATCCCTACCGTTTATCCTCCAGCCAAAACATGAACTGTCGAAACCCATTGCTCATCTTAAAACCTCCCTGTCGCACGCATATCTAGGCAGTTGGACTCCGATTGACACTAACCATCGCGAAGTCCCTAGCAACCCCATTCACCACCCACAACCGATCAGCGTCCGCTCCTCCCCATGGCGACGAAATCTGCTGCGAACATGGCAAATTTGAGGACCAAATTCGAACAACTCAGGCAACCATAGATGATTAAAGCCGCATGAAACTGGAGTTCGAACATTCTTCTATGATTTTCCTTTTATTTTCTTTGATTAATTCTGTGAGGATTTGAAATGGTTGAGGACGGAAATCTCGAGCGATTTTGTGCGTCCATTCTGAATGGCGGTGGCCTCAATTAATTATTAGGGTTAGGGTGAAATAATTTATATATATAAATTTTTAATATTATTTTATTTCAATAATACTTGTTTTTCAATTCGAACCCCAAATTGAACCCAACGACTATCGCCCCTTCTAAATACCCCGATTCCGGACACAATGGGATATGTTTCGTAAGCCAATTCGACTATTTTGATCAGTTTTCATCAAAATTAAAATATAAATCAATATATACTGAATTTGAACGTACATTTTAATTTACCCGGGCCACATACTGACTCCAAAATTTACAGAAAAATAAATCTAGCTATGTTTTAATGATACAGTCCTAACAAAACTAATTTCGTCAAATTTGGAGTCCGTTTGAAAAATGGCCCTTTTTCTAGTTAATTAAATTTAAACTGAATTTACAAAACACGTTTAAATTTATCACGCTCACATACTAATTCAAAAAATTATGAAATTTTAAACCTGAATTTTAAGGGCTATATATTATATATATATATATATATATATATATATATATGCCATAACAACTATTTTAAATTTTAAACTGGACATAACTTTAAATTTATAAAGTAAAATCTAAATTTCTTACATTCATTATAAAGATATAGTTGTATAGATTCTAACGTTTCTTGTTTTGTAATGACCCGTATTTTACGGTCGAATAGTTAATTAACTTAATTATTTAAAATATTGGTTTAGTAATTTAAAGGTTATTTAATAAAATAATAAGGAATATTTAATTAATATAATAATTAAATAATATATTTAAATTCAAGAATAGTCAGAAATAGTAGAATTCACAATACGATGTGAATTGGATCATATATAAGCTATAATTCGGTTTGGAATTAAACTCGAATAACGAATATATTATTTAAATGAAGTTTGAACGTAGAATTATAATATAATTATAATCGAGCTCGAAATGGCATGGTAGTTCGCTATTTGGCGATTTGAACTTCAATTGAATATACATAATCCGTTTTAAATCGGATTTCTGTGAAACAAGAAACGTTCGGAGCTGGTGAAGTATATATTTCTAATGGAAGAGAAAAATCGGGATCTCATTGTGTAGGTTTTGATTTATGTCCAAATCAAATTTTAGAAAAGTCGCTATAGAATTCCTTTATAATTTATTCGATTTATTTATATTATAAAAGGATTTTTTAATATAAATTGAATATCGATTCAACCGGGATTTGAATATCGTGTTATAAATCCAATTAGAGTTATACGATATTCTGAATGAATATATATACGATAAAATATATTTATTTATATTTAATTTAATTGTTTTTAAATATATTTATATATTTAAAAGGGTTATTTAGAGCTTTAAAAATAGCCAGTTTTGCAAACAACCTCCATTTTCGACGAAACCAATTTTGTTGGATCCGTAATATTGAATTATTGTTAGATTCCAAGTTTCGTGATTTTTGGAGTCAGTATGTGGCCATACAGATTTTTAATGGGGAAAACAGTCAGTATTTTGACGGTTAAAAATACGATGTGTTAGCAAACAGAGCCAGAATTCGACGAAACCAGTTTCGTTGGGTCCATAATGTCAAACTGTAGTTGCATGTCCAGTTTCATGATTTTTGAATATTGTATGTGATTATAGGAATTTTTAATCAACGGTACAAATAGCGGTTGGTTAAAACTGGATATAATAATCGAATAAAAATATATTTAAAAAATCCTATAAATATATCTTCAACTTTTCTAAACCTAGAAAATCCATTTCCATGGTCGAACATAAAATCCGCCGTCGTTCTCTTCTTAAAAACTAACTCGTGATCTTCAAAAATCCAAAAGAAATCCAACTAAAATCAATAAATCCCAAAACATATATGAATGTGATCCTAGAGAGGTCTTCTTCGATCTGGTAGTGGTTTTATAACATTCGGTGAATATTTTCTTCGATCGAAAATTTCCAGCATATGGGTTTACATTCTAGGGTTGGAAATACTGCGAAATTGAAGCAGTGATTCGGGTTATTGGTGTTAGATTTGTGTTCGTTGAGGCAACTGGAGTTTGTGTGCGTATTTTGGTGGTAATCGGTGATGATAAGTGACGCTGGTCACTATAGTCAGCAGCTCGACGCGATCGAGGAGGGAGGACCGAGTTCGAAGGTGATGGTATGGGGAGATGGAGATTCAGATGAGGACAACAATGGTGGTGATGGTTTTTGATTCGGTTGAGTAATGGAGAAGCAATAATGGTTTGAAGAATCGGTAATGGGTGGTGGACCTTGGAGCACGGGTTTGCTGTGTTGTTGGGGAAGACAGGTCGAAGGCAATGCAGGTTTATCTGTTGGGCCAGAGTCTTGAATGGGTAAAGCCCAATTAGAAAATATAATCCAAGTTTTTTCAATTTAATTGTATATTAACTACTAAATATCACAACTTTATCATACGTTATCAGAAATTGACAAAAAAAGATCCGTTAGGATCGTATGGATGGATACTACCCAATGGAACTGTCCGGGAGTGTATTGGAGCTCGTTTGGATTTATGGTGGAATTAAACGCCTGAATCAAATCAATGACTGATAATCGTTATTTAATGATAACTGTCCAATGTGAGTAAATCTCACTAACTCTACTCAATTTATATTTTTATAAAATATTTTTTTGAATTTATAAATGATGGTTGTTTGTTGTGTGTTGGCTGTTTGGTTGAACTTCTAGTTAATTGGTTGAAAATATAGATAACGATATAGATATAAATCGTTAATCGAATGTTAATTCTATTTATCAGAATATTTCATATTCATGTTATTCATGTGATTAAAATCACATCTGTGAATGCAGGGAAACAGGTCAGAGGGATCCAACTGGATTCCTCAACATTTATTTTACTATTTTTCCTATATTGTGATATATGATGTGATTTATAATCTGTTGCTGATTATATGTATTTGATCATTGTTATTTGGTACTTTTAAATACCAAAGGAAATACTAGAATGTGAAAAGGGAAATTTCAAACTATAATTTGAAATAAAATATTTATATAAAATCAAAGGATTTTGTATAAAAAGAAAATTTGAAGTGAATATTAAAAAAGGAATTTTATGAAATCAAAAAGGTTTTATAAAAAGAAGGGATATGTGAAAATTAAATAAGAACTTCTATATAAAATTAATATCAGTAATATGGAAGTATAAAAGACCGCTTTTGGGTAAATTAATTAATAGAAGTAATAAGAAGTAAGTAAAGAAATGTATGAAAGAATATATTTATATGAAATCAAAGAATTTGAAAAAAAGAGTTTTTGAAGTAAATATTGAATTTAAGGATTTTATAAAATCCATGGATTTTATATAAAGAATTATCTAGAAAATTTATAGAATTATAGAAGGGAATGGGCGAGATATAAAAGAATCATAGGAAATGTATTTAAAGTAAATATTTAATAGGAAACCGTTCCAACAGATAACTTGAGAAGATTTATTTATAAATGACGTGTATAAATTAAGGAAATATTTATCTTTTGATAAATGAATATATAAGTCTGAATTTATATAGAGAAGTAAAAAAATCGGTTTTAATACCGATATTATTAATAGAATGTGAACTTAGCATTTATAAAGGAAATTAAATGAGATTTAAGTGTTAGAAATAAAAAGGAGATTTCGTAGGTATAATTCTAAATAGAAGTATAAATAGAAGTTGGAATTTGGCTATGGTTTGGAAATGCGAAATCAAACTAAATGGATTATATAAAAGAAATATTTTTCACATTGGTGTGATTAATGGATTTAAGTAAATATTTTGCAAATAAACACATTTATAAAGGAAAGTGGATTTTTGAAATAGAAATTAACCAGAAATGGAATTTCACATTGTTAGAAATAAATAACTTGTTTAATAAAGGAAAACAAGTGTTGTGATTTATAAATAATGTTTATAAATGAAATGTTTATAAATGAACTAAAATATAATTATTAGTGGATAATTGAGATTCTAATTCAACGGTAAATAAAATGAGAAATTTGGAGTTGTTTTGAAAAGGGAATGATGAAATCCATTTCGATACTCGAAATGTAAGAAGGTATTAAATAAAATCCGTAAAGATTTAACTAAGCCAGATGTTATAAAAATAAATTATTTGAAGAAATTATATATTGAATAAATTAGGATTAAACAAGATAATTAGTATTCGGTTGGAAACCTATATTTGATTAATCAAATATAAGTTATTCGAAAGAGAATTAATCGAATATAAGTTATTCGGAAGAGGATTTATCAAATATAAGTTATTCGAGAGAGATTATCGAATATACGTTATTCGAAGAAGAGAGTTAATCGAATATAAGCTATCTGAAAGGAAGAGTTATCGAATATAGTTTATTCGAAAGAGGGTTTATCGAATATAGTTATTCGAAGAAGGAGACAATCGACTATGGTTATTCGAAAGGGAGTTATCGAATAGAGAATATTCGAGAGAGAGAATTATAAGTTGAAATTCGATTATATCGAATTAGGGAAAGTACTATTTACTTTCCGTCTTTAAATCAAGATTTGTTTACTATTAAACTAGTTACTTGTTTATTTATTCAAATTAAGAAATAAAAGTTATATTTAAATTATTTTATTTCGGAAGTATGGGATTATAACACCATCGTTATAATCAAATGATTTCCGTAAAAAAAGTGGATTCGTAATTAAAATCCAAGAGTTATGTAAGGAACTTTTGTTAAAGATTTAAAAAGTGAATTTGTCTATTTCAAGGTTAGAATTGTTATTCAGTTAAGGTCTGAGAGGTAATTATACCCCAACTTGATTGACTTCGTTTTTAACTAAGGGATGGGTAAGGTTCGATAGTGGAGGTTAGTTAAGTGAATTTAGATAATGAGTGTAATGGTTTGAATTGACTTAGTGATGTTTTATTTAAACATCTGCTTAATCAAATGAAGGAGTTTTGGAAATGTTTTCCAAATAAGAATCAGAAATGTTTTCTAATATAGAAAATAAGAAATGGGAGTAAATATGGAGATGTTTTCAAATGATTAATAAAGTACATTTTCTAAATCTAGAAATAATATTTACAAATATATAGAAATGGGAAATGAATAAATTAATGATAAATTAAATTAAAGGAGATCAGTGTTGATTGATGATTGGTCGATTGAATTTCTATCTGGAAATAAGATTGTTAGTTGTACACCTATTTTTCTTTGATAGTTAAATCACCGACTATCGAAGTTTTTGACCATTTTTCCGTCGTCAATATGGAGAGACCGGGATCAGATTCATTATCTGAAAACCGCTCTGTATGGACGTTAGCATTGCGATCAAATATGATGAAGATAATTGAAGACGGAGTTATGCAAGGGCTATCCTGTTTACAGAATAGTGCCTCTGGTTTGTCCAGTCCTAGGACAACTTGAATGGACGAATGCCTGACAAAGTATATCTAACGGATCGCGTTAGTTGATCTCTTCAAATGTACTTACGTTTGGTGGCGAAGGAATTCGTTTCTCCTAGCTTTATACCCGTCGTATTTTTGGGGAAATCAATTTGTGATTAGGCAGGTATGACGATGTGGCATTCAAAGTGAATGGTGGTCAGGTGTTCCAAAAGATACGATATGACCTCAAGCCTCATCAACCGGGAAATGACAAAATTCGGACAGGCAGCATGGCTAGGTGGGTCACTCCCATTAGGGTGTATATCACCGATCTAGAGAAAGTCCATTTCATTCTTTTATCTATTTCGATGCTGTCCCTTTTCGGGAAATGGTGGGTAGCTCCCAACCATTGGTGATATACATTCGATACACTCAAGCGAAATTAGTGGTCGGTCATGTGTGGGCTGGGTTACAAAACGTTCTTGTTGAACCTAGTGAATTCACCTCTAGAGATACACTATCGGCAGGTGGTCCCATACCGTGTCATAGTCGGAATCCAATCTCAAATAAGTGCCCGTGGTTTTGTTTGTATACTATATATATGGAACGTGAGATGCAAGCGTTCTACTAGATTGTTAATTACTTGTGATTAAACACTATTAGAATATCAGGAAAGTATTGATTTCCAAAAATGTTTTGGGCTATCGTAAGGTAAAAACCGTCTGTGTTTATGTGTGGATCGGTCTTACGATTACCTTTTCTTTTCAAAAGGATTTTGAAAAGTTAAACCAAATGATTTGAGTTTACTCACACCAGTCCCATGAATGACCCAGAGTTTATTTTGTTTTGTTTTCCCTAAACTCTTGGGTGCCCAAATTTGTACGGGCAGTCAAGTAGTTCAAGTCTTTACAGATATACTTGGAGGAGCTTGAAGCAGGAGGCTTCAGGATTATATAGCTATTATTATTTCCACTGTGTGTAAGTGTTGTACTCTGATAATGTTATTATTATATATATATACTATTTTATTGCAAAGTTATGTTATATACTTTATTCGTTCCGCTGTGAGATTAGTATCACTCTGATTCTATTCTGTGGTGATCTTCTTCTTCTATTCTAATTTTCTATCTTATCTATTCTCGCCCTCTAACTTCTTTCTATTAATGATCAGGTATTTCCGATGTCTGAATAGTTAACATGGTAGTTTTGTGTTGATTTTCGGAGTCGAAAATCTCAGTTCGTTACAGTGGTATCAGAGCTGAAGGTTAAGTGATTACCTTGGCTCTGTGGCGTGACTCAATAGAGATGGGGTTAATAATGCCCTAGATTGAGTTGAGTGTATATATACGAGTGAACGTATTTGTAGATTTTACAAAAAAAATTGTTTTATATTGTGGAGATTTATTGGTTGAGTTGTTTATAATTTCTGGTCGATCAGTTTATTCCATTGTATAGATAGGAGTTCTAAACGCTTGAATACGATAAACCGACACAGTATGTCTTGAAAAAGGGTAATGAAATAATTTTACCCAAATTATATTTTGATGTAAACAAAATATTAATATTTGAAGTATTATAGTATATTGGATGTGTTGGTTGTTATATAAATCGAATAAAGCTTAAAGTTGAGTTGGTTATGTATATGTAACCAAATAAAATTCATATAAGTGTTATGAAATGAATTAAATCAGAATTGGAATTAAAACTCCTAAAAATTGGAAAAGTATTTATAAATGGGTTTGGATTAAATATATGAGAATTTTAAGATCCTGGGAGATTTTAAAATTATATTACAAGCATCGTGAATGATATTTTGAAAAAGATTCCAAAATGGAAATGTTTAAATATGTGTTTTGAAAAGTAGTATAGTATTGAACTCACTTCGATCGCTAGGAAATAACTCTGATAATGCTGGCCACATCATCAGTGTTCATTTTCGAGTTGTAAGTGACAGATTACTACCAAAGATTTTATGTTGAATTGTTTTGAGAAAATAAGTTGTTTTGAATCCTGAAAAGGAATATTTGATTTTTGAAAGAGCTACACTGTTTAAAAAACTCCCAGGAGGGATTGCTTGAACAAAAACAAATTTAAACCGAAATTTGTGAAACAAGCTGGAATTGAATTGAAACCAATTAACTGGAGATTGAATTGGAATATAACATATCAAGCAGAATCAGATTTTGAATTGTGAAATAGGAATTTGAAATGGTATCGGATTGGTGAGTTAGTGTTTGGCATCGAGAATGGAACTCGAATTTGAAATGGAATTTGACTTGAGTATAAGTGAATGATTGGGTTCAAAGATAAAACAGATTGGTGTTTGATTGGGATGACATTGGTATATGCTGAATTAACAGCAGATGGAAAGGATACGATGATATGCCCGACAAAAAGGTACCAGTTTAAATTTCTATATGGTATGAGATTTTGATGAGCCGAATTGGCAAGCCGCTTGGCTGTTTGATTTTCTTTTGGGATGGAGAAGGCCCAGAGAGGCGAGTTGTAGTTGTACCGATTGACCAGTACAAAGGAGGTGCTGGCGAAATTTTTCGAAAATTTCGGATGTTAGAATATTTTCAGAATTTTTGAAAATTTTCGTTAATAGAAATAAATTAATATTTTAATTAGAATGGATTGTTTAGTTGAAACTGGAGTTAAGAATTTAAACAAATAATTTTTAATCCAGTTAATAGGGTTTGTTTTCTACCGTAGCAATTTCGAGGACGAAATTATTTTAAGGGGGGAAGAATGTAATGACCCATATTTTACGGTCGAATAATTAATTAATTTAATTATTTAAAATATTGGTTTAGTAATTTAAAGGTTGTTTAATAAAATAATAAAGAATATTTAATTAATATAACAATTAAATAATATATTAAAATTCCAGAATAGTCGGAAATAGTAGAATTCACAATACGATGTGAATTGGATCATATATAAGCTATAATTCAGTTTGGAATTGAATTTGAATAACGAATATATTATTTAAACGAAGTTTGAATGTAGAATTATAAAATAATTATAATCGAGCTCGAAATGGCGCGGCAGTTCGCTATTTGGCAATTTGAACTTCAACTGAATATACAGAATCCGTTTTAAATCGGATTTCTGTGAAACAAGAAACGTTCGGAGCTGGTGAAGTATATTTTTCTAATGGAAGAGAAAAATCGGGATTTCATTGTGTTGATTTTGGTTTATGTCGAAATCAAATTTTAGAAAAGTTGCTATGGAATTCCTTTATAATTTATATCGATTTATTTATATTATAAAGGATTTTTCAATATAAATTGAATATCGATTCAACCGGGATTTGAATATCGATTTATAAATCCAATTAGAGTTATATGATATTCTATGTGAATATATATACGATAAAATATATTTATTTATATTTAATTTAATTGTTTTTAAATATATTTATATATTTAAAAGGGTTATTTAGAGCTTTGAAAATAGTCAGTTTTGCAAACGACCTCCGTTTTCGATGAAACTAATTTTGTTGGATACGTAATATTAAATTATTGTTATATTCCAAGTTTCGTGATTTTTGGAGTCAGTATGTGGCCATATGGATTTTTAATGGGAAAAATCAGTCAGTATTTTGATGGTTAAAAATACGTTGTGTGAGCAAACGGAGTCGAAATTCGATGAAACCAATTTCGTTGGGTCCATAATGTCAGACCGTACTGCATGTCCAGTTTCGTGATTTTTGGATATTGTATGTGATTATAGGAATTTTTAATCAATGATAAAAATAGCGGTTGGTTAAAACTGGATATTATAATCGAATAAAAAAATATTGTAAAAATCCAGTAAATATATCTTCAAATTTCTAAACCTAGAAAATCCATTTCCACAGTCAAACATAAAATCTGCCATCGTTCTCTTCTTAAAAACAAACTCGTGATCTTCAAAAATCCAAAAGAAATCCAACTAAAATCAATAAATCCTAATACATATATGTATGTGATCCTAGAGAGGTCTTCTTCGATCTGGTAGTGGTTTTATAACATTCGGTGGATATTTTCTTCGATCAAAAATTTCCAGCGTATGGGTTTACATTCTAGGGTTAGAAATACTGCGAAAATGAAGTAGTGATTCGTGTTATTGATGTTAGATTTGTGTTCGTTGAGGCAACTGGGGTTTGTGTGCGTATTTTGGTGGTAATCAGTGATGATAAGTGACATTGGTCACTGTAGTCAGCAGCTCGACGCGATCGAGGAGGGAGGACCGAGTTCGAAGGTGATGGTATGGGGAGATGAAGATTCGGATGAGCAGAATAGTGGTGGTGATGGTTTTTGATTCGGTTGAGTAATGGAGGAGCAATAGTGGTTTGAAGAATCGGTAATGGGTGATGAAGCTTGGAGCACGGGTTCGCTGTGTTGTTGGGGAAGACGAGTTGAAGGCAATGCAGGTTTATCTGTTGGGCCGGAGTCTTGAATGGGTAAAGCCCAATTAGAAAATATAATCCAAGTTTTTTCAATTTAATTTTATATTAACTGCTAACTATCATAACTTTATCATACATTATCAGAAATTGACAAAACAAGATCTGTTAGGATCGTATGGATGGACACTACCCAATGGAACTGACCGGGAGTGAATTGGAGCTCGTTTGGATTTATGGTGGAATTAAACGCTTGAATCAAATCAATGACCGATAATCGTTATTTAACGATAACCGTCCAATGTGAGTAAATCTCACAAACTCTACTCAATTTATATTTTCATAAAATATTTTTTTGAATTTATAAATGATGGTTGTTTGCTGTGTGTTGGTTGTTTGGTTGAACTGCTAGTTAATTGGTTGAAAATATAGATAACAATATAGATATAAATCATTAATCGAATGTTAATTCTATTTATCAGAATATTTCATATTCGTGTTATTCATGTGATTAACATCTGTGGATGCAGGGAAGCAGGTCGGAGGGATCCAACTGGATTCCTCCACATTTATTTTACTGTTTTTCATATATTGTGATATATGAGGTGATTTATAATCTATTGTTGATTATGTGTGTTTGGTCATTGTTATTTGGTACTTTTAAATACCAAAGGAAATACTAGAATGTGAAAAGGGAAATTTCAAACTATAATTTGAAATAAAATATTTATACAAAATCAAAGGATTTTATATAAAAAGAAAATTTGAAGTGAATATTAAAAGAGGAATTTTATGAAATCAAAAAGGTTTTATAAAAAGAAGGGATATGTGAAAATTAAATAAGAACTTCTATATAAAATTAATATCAGTTATATGGAAGTTTAAAAGACCGCTTTTGGGTAAATTAATTAAAAGAAGTAATAAGAAGTAAGTAAAGAAATATATGAAAGAATATATTTATATGAAATCAAAGAATTTGAAAAAAAGTTTTTGAAGTAAATATTGAATTTAAGGATTTTATAAAATCCATGGATTTTATAAAAAGAATTATTTAGAAAATTTATAGAATTATAGAAGGGAATGGGCGAGATATAAAAGAATTATTGGAAATTGATTTAAAGTAAATATTTAATAGAAATCCGTTCCAACAGATAACTTGAGAAGAGTTATTTATAAATGATGTGTATAAATTAAGGAAATATTTATCTTTTGATAAATGAATATATAAGTCTAAATTTATATAGGGAAGTAAAAAAATCGGTTTTAACACCGATATTATTAATAGAATGTGAATTTAGCATTTATAAAGGAAATTAAATAAGATTTAAGTGTTAGAAATAAAAAGGCGATTTCGTAGGTATAATTCTAAATAGAAGTATAAATAGAAGTTGGAATTTGGCTATGGTTTGGAAATACGAAATCAAACTAAATGGATTATATAAAAGAAATATTTTTCACATTGCTGTGATTAATGGATTTAAGTAAAGATTTTTCAAATAAACACATTTATAAAGGAAAGTGGATTTTTGAAATAGAAATTAACCAGAAATGGAATTTCACATGGTTAGAAATAAATAACTATTTTAATAAAGGAAAACAGGTGTTGTGATTTATAAACAATGTTTATAAATGAACTAAAATGTAATTATCAGTGGATAATTGAGATTCAAATTCAACGGTAAATAAAATAGAAATTTGGAGTTGTTTTGAAAAGGGAATGATGAAATCCATTTCGATACTCAAAATGTAAGAAGGGATTAAATAAAATCCGTAAAGATTTGTAATTAGAATTCAACTAAGCCAGATGTTTTAAAAATAAATTATTTGAAGAAATTATATATTGAATAAATCAGGATTAAATAAGATAATTAGTATTCAGTTGGAAACCGATATTTGATTAATCAAATATAAGTTATTCGAAAGAGAATTAATCGAACATAAGTTATTCGGAAGAGGATTTATCGAATATAAGTTATTCGAGAGAGATTATCGAATATACGTTATTCGAAGAAGAGAGTTAATCGAATATACGCTATCCAAAAGGAAGAGTTATCGAATATAGTTTATTTGAAAGAGGGTTTATCGAATATAGTTATTCGAAGAAAGAGACAATTGACTATGGTTATTCGAAAGGGAGTTATCGAATAGAGAATATTCGAGAGAGAAAATTATAAGTTGAAATTAGATTTTATCGAATTAGGGAAAGTACTATTTACTTTCCGTCTTTAAATCAAGATTTGTTTATTATTAAGTTAGTTATTTGTTTATTTATTCAAATTAAGAAATAAAAGTTATATTTAAATTATTTTATTTCAAAAGTATAGGATTATAACACCATCTTTATAATCAAATGATTTCTGTAAAAGAAGTGGATTCGTAAATAAAATCCGAGAGTTATGTAAGGAAGTTTTGTTAAAGATTTGAAAAGTGAACTTTGTCTATTTCAAGGTTAGAATTGTTGTTCAGTTAAGGTCTGAGAGGTAATTATACCCGAACTTGTTTGACTTCTTTTTTAACTAAGGGATGGGTAAGGTTTGATAGTGAAGGTTAGTTAAGTGAATTTAGATAATGAGTGTAATGGTTTGAATTGGCTTAGAGATGTTTTTTTTAAACATCTGTTTAAATCAAATGAAGGAGTTTTGGAAATGTTTTCCAAATAAGAATCAGAAATGTTTTCTAATATAGAAAATAAGAAATGAGAGTAAATATGGAGATGTTTTCAAATGATTAATAATGTAAATTTTCTAAATCTAGAAATAAGAATTTACAAATATATAGAAATCGGAAATGAATAAATTAATGACAAATTAAATTAAAGGAGATCAGTGTTGATTGATGATTGATCGATCGAATTTCTATCTGGAAATAAGATCGTTGGTTGTACACGTATTTTTCTTTGATAGTTAAATCACCGACTATCGAAGTTTTTGACCACTTTTCCATCGTCAATACGGAGAGATCGGGATCAGATTCATTATCTGAAAACAACTCTGTATGGACGTTAGCACTGCGATCAAATATGATGAAGATAACTGAAGACAGAGTTATGCAAGGGCTATCCTGTTTACAGAATAGTGCCTCCGGTTTATCCAGTCCCAGGACAACGTGAATGGACGAGTGTCTGACAAAGTATATCTAACGGATCGCGTAAGTTGATCTCTTCAAACGTACTTACGTTTGGTGGCGGAGGAATTTGTTTCTCCTAGCTTTATACCCGTGGTATTTTTGGGGAAATCAATTTGTAATTTGGCGGGTATGACAATGTGGTCAGGTGTTCCAAAAGACACGATATGACCTCAAGCCTCATCAACCGGGAAATGACAGAAATCGGGCAGGCAGCATGGCTTGGTGGGTCGCTCCCATTTGGGTGTATATCACCTATCTAGAGAAAATCCATTTCATTCATTTATCTATTTTGATGCTGTCCCTTTTCGGGAAACGGTGGGTAGCTCCCAACCGTTGGTGATATACATTCGATACACTCAAGCGAAATGAGTGGTCGGTCATGTGTGGGTCGGGTTACAAGACGTTCTTGTTGAACCCAGTGTATTCGCCTCTACAGATACACTATCGGCAGTTGGTCCCATACCTTGTCATAGTCGGAATCCAATCTTAAATAAGTGCCCGCGGTTTTGTTTGTATACTATATATGTGGAACGTGAGATGCAAGCGTTCTGCTAGATTGTTAATTACTTGTGATTAGACACTATTATAATATCAGGAAAGTATTGATTTCCAAAACTATTTTGGGTTATCGTAAGGTAAAAACCATCTGTGTTTATATGTGGATCGATCTTACAATTACCTTTTCTTTTGAAAAGGATTTTGAAAAGTTAAACCAAATGATTTGAGTTTACTCACACCAGTCCCATGACTGACCCAGAGTTTATTTTTATTTGTTTTCCCTAAACTCTTGGGTGCCCAAATTTGTACGGGCAGTCAAGTAGTTCAGGTCTTTACAGATATACTTGGAGGAGCTTGAAGCAGGAGGCTTCAGGATTATATAGCTATTGTTATTTCCGCTGTGTGTAAGTGTTGTACTCTGATAATGTTATTATATATATATATATACACACTGTTTTATTGCAAAGTTATGTTATGTACTTTATTCGTTCCGCTGTGAGATTAGTATCACTCTGATTCTGTTCTATGGTGATCTTCTTCTTCTTCTATTCTAATTTTCTATCTTATCTATTCTCACCCTCTAACTTCTTTCTATTAATGATCAGGTATTTCCAATGTCTGAATAGTCAACATGGTAGTTTTGTGTTGATTTTCAGAGTCGAAAATCTCAGTTCATTACATGTTTCATCAAATTCTGACTTATTTTGAATTCGTATATTTAATTTAAATTTAAAATTGAATTTTCAAACTACCGCATCATTTCAAGTTCGTTTTATTATAAATATAAATTTATACGTTCTAACTTCGATTAAAATAAATTTTAAATCGTTAATTATCAAAATAAATCATTTTAAATTCTTAAAATTCATTAAATCAGCTAAAATAAAAAATTTAAATTGGTTCAGAAATCCCAGGTTGTTACACTTTATATTGTAGTTGAAATGTCCATTCTTTCAAATTCAAATTTTTGGCTCTAAGTTGGTTGAACTACTAAATCATCAATATCTTTCTCATACGGTCTTCAAATTCAGTAAACGAATATACTATGCTGATCAGAAAAACGAGCCCGTCACAACAGAAATCATTAAATTCTGGAAGACGTAAATGTGAGGTTCATGACAATGGAAGAACAACAAAAAGAAGGATTGCAAAAATAGGCACACTTTACAATTATTTCATAATTATCATTGAATTTAATAATATACATCTACGCACATAGTTAGGAATAGAAATTTATCTTTTTTATAATTTTAGATAAATTTGTTCATATGTTGATACGCTATAGTATATTTATCAATATACCAATCCAATTAATTTTTTTCTTGTTCTAAATTTAAATTTCATTACTATTTGTTTGGATAAATTAAAAGAACATCTTTTCAATATGAAAATGTTTGTTCAAACCCTAATTATCAAATTTATTTATCCACTTTTGTTTTATATATTTTGTTTCAAAAATATATATAAATCAATAAAATTATGTAGATACATACTTGAAATAAATTAAAAAAATTCAAGCATTTGATATTGTTATAAATATAAATATATAAATTTATTTATCTTTTGATCTTCGCTAATGGCAGTTTCCATTTCCCCAAACCCGTCCTCTTCTTCTTTCATCTTCGATCAAGCCTATCCACCTCTTCCCTCTCGCCCTCCTGATCCACCCCCCTCTGTCAACTCCCTATCTGTCAACCCATCATCAGAAACTTTTGATTCTAATCCTTACTGTGTGATGAAATCAGATCTTGCAAATCATGATACATGTTTTAATTATGATCCTTTTAATCTGGCATCGTTGAATCCGGATCCGTATTGGAACTCAGCCAATCCAAATAATCAAGGTAATTCAGATCTAATTGATTCGGTTCTGCTAAATTCTATCATGGATCCTCAAATTGAGAAATCGAACACCCCTCTCCTAGATCCAGTTGTGGATCCAATTGTGGATCGCAAATCTCAGAACAATATTGATCAAAATTCACCGACCCCTTCTGATCCAGCAAAACAATCTAATGCTACCTCCACTCGCAACGACATTTCATCAAACGACTCTCTTCCCATACATTCAAATATGTCGACCATCCCCATATCAAATTCTAAACCAGTTAAATCTGATTATGCATCAATGTTCAAAGCGCTACCTAGAAATGCAGGCACATTCAAACCGATTCAGTATGATATTCCACGTGACGGCAAGAAAAAACCTGGAATCCCTGAATTAGTTAAGGAGGCAGGTATGAACTTCTGGAGTGAATATTTAGTGGTTTTTTTCTGGATGGAACCTCATCGTATAGCTTTGTCGTGAATTTTCTGCGTAAGCATTGGAAGATGCAGGGAGAAGTTGATATTAAATTTGACGGCTTTCATTTCCTTTTTAAGTTCTCGAATGCTCAAGATAGAGAGAAAACTTTGCACGCTGATCCTGTCTTCATTAGGGTTCGGATGTTTATTATTACAAACTGGGATCCCTCTATTGGCAGTTCTCATTCCCAGATTCGTAAGGTCCCAATCTGGATTCATCTGCATCGAATCCCGCATTTGCTATGGACATTGCCTGGTATCAACTGGCTCGCTTGTCACGTCGGTAGGCTTATTTGCTTTGATGAGAGCACCGAAAAAACTACAGCATTTCAAGTATGCAAAAGCTTTAGTCAAAATTTCTCCTGACTACGACCTACCTGATTGTTTTAATCAAAAAATGATCAAACACCAAATACGATGCCTTAAGAGCGCGTCGCCCAATTAGAGGTAAGGTGCTAAGAAAGCACGTCACCAAGTCAGGGGCAAGGCACTATGAAAAGCATGTATGAAGAAACGCGAAGCCGCAATTCACAAAAACAAAGCAATAAAGGAGAACAAAAGATTTTTAGAGTGGTTCGGTCAAATGTGACCTACATCCACTATGTAAACACTTTCCATTATCACTTTCATGATACCAAGTACAATGCCATACAAATCTCTCTCTCAATTTACAATGTATCTCTCATTTTTTTCCTCTTTGATTTGGATCGCACTTGAATCTATCAATGGAACGGTTGGATCTCCCCAAATATTGATTGAAATGGATGAAAAGTCTTCAACACTTCACTTTAGAGGTAGATCTCTTTGATTCCATAGCATTTCAATGGTAGATCTAAGTTTCTAGAGAGGATAAATGGAGATTTGTGTTGCTTGAGTGGAACTGAAGGGATCTTAATGGTGGATCTTCAATGGAAGTGATCGATTAATGGATGGAGATGAGTGGAGCTTTGAAAGCCATGGATGGAGCTTGAGAATGCCTTGGAGAAATGATTTTAGCAACCATTCGGGGTGGTCGACTCCTCCCTCCCAAGTGTGGAGAAAGGGGCTATTTATAATTGTCGTTGAGGGGTTGTGGCACACTTGTAATTATAGAGTGTATAGTTGGCGCTAGGTTGGCGATTGGTTGGCATTGTGGTATTTACAAAACTACCACTCCTTTTTTATATGCTGGCCAGTACACTCGTTTTTAAGCTGGTCGGTACACTTGTTTTTATCTGGTCGGCCATACACTCGTTTTCATCTGGTCGGCCATACACTCGTTTTTATCTGGTCGGCCATACTCTTGCTTTCATCTGGTCGACATACACTCGTTTTCATCTGGTCGGCCATACATTCGTTTTCATCTGGTCGGCCATACACTTGCTTTCATCTGGTCGGCCATACACTCGTTTTCATCTGGTCGGCCATACACTCGCTTTCATCTGGTCGGCCATACACTTGCTTTCATCTGTTCGGCCATACACTCATTTTCATCTGGTCGGCCATACACTCCTTTTTAAGCTAGTCGGCCATACACTCCTTTTTATAATTCTTTCATGCTCATTCATAAGTGAAGCCGCTTGTTCACAGTGCTCGATCTCAAATGTGAACGACCAAGAATCTGCTGCTCGACCCATGACGTAGTACGACTGACCGACCAGCACCTAGAGATCGACCACTTTCTGACCGACCAGGCGCCCGATGACCGACCTGTTGCTGGCCGATGAGTTGCTGAGACAAACATGACCAGCATGGAAGCTGCTGCTCGACCGACCAGGTGGTGGTGCTTTTCTCGACCAGACCTTGCTCGACCAGAGGTGCTGATGTACTCGAATAGGTGGTGCTCGTCTCGTGACCGACCAGGCGTGATATAGTGCACTAACTCTGTTCGATAATATGCTTGATCGAGCTTTTAGATAGTTAACATTTGCCCCTCGAAGCTTGTATTTTTTGCTTGCGAGAAATGCGAGCTTCGAAAAGAACGTTGCTATCATGTCTGCGTTGGAATTCGGTCATAGTTTTTGAACTCGTCGACTAGACTTATATGTTTCGTAGCACCTGTTCTGTAATGAAAACAAGCACTTGCACGATTTTGGACTTATACGTTGTTATAGATCGTCCACATCAATAACAGATTAGTTAATCATTAATGAATGATGTATAATAAATTGAATGTCATATCTATGCAGAACTGCTTTACTTAACAGTTATGATTTGTTAAGCATTATTTGCATAAACATGGTATTCGATTTTGAATTTGATTGATAAATTTGGGACTTCTACTTAGAGAAGCCATTGCATCTTTGATCTCTGCTTTGGAGAGATAACCTTTTCTATGGAAAGAATTTGTAGATTGTTGCATTATTTCGTATTGCGAATTTGAGTGAGGGTTGCATTGCTCCGCGCTACAAACTCCCACACTTCATCATGACATTGCAAGTTCCCGTGCTTCATTTTGCGCGTACGGATTCCCGCAGACCATTGGGTGAAGGTTATATTGATTCATGGAGTAGGCATCAGTCATCGGGTGTAGTCACTTATCGTCATAAGTGCTCGCATCCCGACTGATGGAGCCTGGACCTCAAGAAATTAGTGGATTGGTTTGGACCTACGGAGCGGACATCAGTCATCAGCTGCAGTCACTTATCGTCACAAGTGCTCGCATTCTGACTAAAGGAGCCAGGACCTTCATGAGATTTTACCTCTGCTATGGGAGATCTTTGACCCTTGCTATGGAGGGACTTGTCTCTCTATGGTAGGACTTTGTTTTGCCTCACTATGGGAGGACTTTGTTTATTTTCCCCCGGAGAGGTCTTTGGTTATTTGCCCCCGGAGAGGTCTTTGGTTATTTGCCCCCGGAGAGGTCTTTGGTTATTTGCCCCCGGAGAGGTCTTTGGCTATTTGCCCCCGAAGAGGTCTTTGGTTATTTGCCCCCTGAGAGGTCTTTGGTTATTTTCCCCCGGAGAGGTCTTTGGTTATTTGCCCCCGGAGAGGTCTTTGGTTATTTGCCCCCGGAGAGGTCTTTGGCTATTTGCCCTCGGAGAGGTCTTTGGTTATTTGCCTCCGGAGAGGTCTTTGGTTATTCGCCCCTGGAGAGGTCTTTGGCTATTTACCCCCAGAGAGGTCTTTGGTTTAGCCTCATGGAGCGGGCATCAGTCATCGGTCGCTCCACTCATCGTTATGAGTGTTTCGTCTCCCGACTGAAGGAGCCTGGACCTCCATGAGGTTACACTTTGTATTTGTTAAATTTTTTCCATCTGACTTTTGGCAGTTTTCCCTTGCTCATGTTCCATGATGAGCCTTTCATCGTTGCACCGATATTTTTGCACTTTGAAATTTTGGAATCATTAGGGGTCGCCATATTTTATCAGATTATTGGGGAAATCAAGCATTTATTGGATGACCTGTAATGAGAAATCATTCCTTAGCAAAGTTTGAATTTTGAATTGTTCATAACATTGTAAGCCAAGGATTCGATTAAGCACATATGCTTTTGTTTACAGGACAATTGTTCAGTGCTTTAACAAGCAATTATTACAAACTGTTTACGTGAAATTTCAAATGTAACAGAAAGTAAAAGTAAAGCGATAAAGTGGTAAGTAAAAGGAGAGCGATGATGATCGCTTGTTCTTAGCCAATTAAGAACGACAATGGTTGTCAATTGATTATTGGCCTTGAATCATTTTGAGCAGCTCCCTGCCCTTGAGATGTTGCAGTTTGATTTGCGGCCTGGGGATTTTTTATGTATTGTTGTAGATGACCTTTCTTGAGCAGCTCTTCCAACAACAACTTCAATTGTCTACAATCGTTAGTGTCGCGGCCAGGCTGTTTGTGAAAAATACAATACTTCCCAGATTTGAGCAAATAGTCATTCATCTTTATCGGGCGAGGTTCTGGATAATCTTCGGTATCCTTTGTGGCCAAGTAGATGTTTGCAATAGAATCATTCAAAGGAGTTAGTTCTGAAAGGTCAGGAAGACGTTATTTCTTGTAGCTTTGTTCCCATTCCCATCATTGAATCGTTTTTTCCCTTGAGTTTTCTGAGCATTATCAATTCTTTTATTTTAATCCATTTGCCAAATTCGCTATTTGCATCTATTGCGCTGAGAAGAGACATGAGGATTATGCGGGGCTCCGAATTTCGTACTTCGGAAAGAGCAACATTAAAGCGACTGAGAAATGCTTTGACTGTTTCTCCGGGATTTTGTTTCATCGATGAGAGAGTTATAGCATCTTTAGCCTTAACAGCATATAAGCGAAATTGCTCTTTAAACTTTTTGGTCAGATCCAAGAACTGATCAATGGATTCTGGTGGCAGCTTGGTGAACCATAGTGAGGCAGCTCCTTCCAAATAAAGAGGAAAGTAAGTGCATCTCATCCCGTCGGTAGCTTTAGCTGCGGTCATGCCCCATTCATACTTGAACAAGAAATAATTGGGATCAGTAAGACCATTGTATGGAGGTAAAGTGGGAGGAGTGAATTTGTTTGGGCACTCCGCTTGCAGGACCCTCTCGGTGAATGGAGTTCGACTTGGAGAGAAATCCCAGTCCCTTTCGTCATCCTTTCAAGCTTGATTCTTTTTCATAGCCTGCTCAATCATTCCTGCAATATACTCTTCAGTGTTGCGTTGTTCCGCAGCACCAATCTTCGATCCCTTTACCGGATCTTTGCCTTAGCAAGTCAACACGGTTCAAGGATGTAGGAAGTGCCCCTGCGGGACTAACAACATTTCGAGTACATCGGGCAGAATGATTGTTAGCATGTGGCTCGGTGTCCACAACCTTGGCTCCATTATCGTCATGTTCTCGACCTTCAACATCCTCCATGTCATTGTTAAGATTTTGGTCGGAAGCAGAAGAACCTTCCTTCTCATCGAGATTGAATTGAGCCCTTGGAAGAGTAGGATTAGGGCGAACACCGAGGACGACATCCAATTTCTCCATCATAGCTTTGGTAGCGGCATCAATTCGTTGGTTTATGTTGGCAACCACAACATCTAACTCGCTTTTGTGACACTGGCTCCGCTTATGGAATTCTGGCCAACCTCCAGAAGGTTAGTTTGAGGTGTAGCTTCGTTGTTGGCGATATCTTCGGCTCCTCCAACAGATTTGCTAGCCGCCTTTTTGGATTTTGCCATTACTTCGTCTATAGATCTGAACTTCAAGAAAAAGCTCTCCAAGGATCCCAATTCCGGGTGGGTGATTGATATTGAAAATGTGATCACGGCCCCACGGTGGGCGCCTAATGTTTTAATCAAAAAATGATCAAACACCAAATACGATGCCTTAAGAGCGCGTCGCCCAATTAGAGGTAAGGTGCTAAGAAAGCACGTCACCAAGTCAGGGGCAAGGCACTATGAAAAGAATGTATGAAGAAACGCGAAGCCGCAATTCACAAAAACAAAGCAATAAAGGAGAACAAAAGATTTTTAGAGTGGTTCGGTCAAATGTAACCTAAATCCAATATGTAAACACTTTCCATTATCACTTTCATGATACCAAGTACAATGCCATACAAATCTCTCTCAATTTACAATGTATCTCTCATTTTTTCCTCTTTGATTTGGATCGCACTTGAATCTGTCAATGGAACGGTTGGATCTCCCCAAATATTGATTGAAATGGATGAAAAATCTTCAACACTTCACTTTAGAGGTAGATCTCTTTGATTCCATAGCATTTCAATGGTAGATCTAAGTTTCTAGAGAGGATAAATGGAGATTTGTGTTGCTTGAGTGGAGTTGAATGGATCTTAATGGTGGATCTTCAATGGAATTGATCGATTAATGGATGGAATGAGTGGAGCTTTGGAAGCCATGGATGGAGCTTGAGAATACCTTGGAGAAATGATTTTAGCAGCCCTTCGGGGTGGTCGACTCCTCCCTCCCAAGTGTGGAGAAAGGGGCTATTTATAGTTGTCGTTGAGGGGTTGTGGCACACTTGTAATTATAGAGTGTATAGTTGGCGCTAGGTTGGCGATTGGTTAGCATTGTGGTATTTACAAAACTGCCACTCCTTTTTTATATGCTGGCCAGTACACTCGTTTTTAAGCTGGTCGGTACACTCGTTTTTATCTGGTCGGCCATACACTCGTTTTCATCTGGTCAGCCATACACTCGTTTTCATCTGGTCGGCCATACTCTTGCTTTCATCTGGTCGGCCGTACACTCGTTTTCATCTGGTCGGCCATACACTCGTTTTCATCTGGTCGGCCATACACTCGTTTTCATCTGGTCGGCCATACACTCCTTTTTAAGCTGGTCGGCCATACACTCCTTTTTATAATTCTTTCATGCTCATTCATAAATGAAGCCGCTTGTTCACAGTGCTCGATCTCAAATGTGAACGACCAAGAATCTGCTGCTCGACCCATGACGTAGTTCGACCGACCGACCAGCACCTGGAGATCGACAGCTTTCTGACCGACCAGGCGCCCGATGACCGATCTGTTGCTGGCCGATGAGTTGCTGAGACAAACATGACTAGCATGGAAGCCGTTGCTCGACCGACCAGGTGGTGGTGCTTTTCTCGACCAGACCTTGCTCGACCAGAGGTGCTGATGTACCCGAATAGGTGGTGCTCGTCTCGTGACCGACCAGGCGTGATATAGTGCACTAACTCTGTTCGATAATATGCTTGATCGAGCTTTTAGATAGTTAACACTGATGACATTATAATTGAAGAGCTTGGAGTAAACTGCCCCTCAGTTCAAGTTTCATATGATTGGAGGCCATCCATTTGTACTATTTGCAAAATGTTTGGCCATAATACTGTTGAATGCAACCACTTTAAATGTGATAATGACGTTGATGAAGGTGTGCATGTTGAGAAAAAGGAGCACTTACCTGAAAATATTGGCTATAAACCAAAGCATGGCTGGAACAAAGACAAACTAGGTAGACAACATAATGAGTGGCAAGAAGTGTTGTCCAAAAAGAAGGGAGTTTGGGTGAGAAAGCCACCAAATGCGAATGTACCAAGAGATGAGTTAAAAACTGCTGCAAATACTTCAGAAAGAATTGGTGTAAGTGGTAAAACCGTTGAGGAAGTGAACATTAACTCAGGTGACAATATTATGATAATCGACAGTGCTGGTAAAGTGCATAATCGTGGTGAGACCATGAAGCAAGACAATCTTGGAAAGGATACATGCTCTTCAGAGCAGCAAAACGTTATGGGTAAAACTAGCGGGCTTACTTTAGAGCAGCAAAATGTTAATGTTACACTGAACAAGGGGAATGAAACTGTTAATGAAGAGATCAATCTTCACAACCCCTTTGCTGCTCTTGATGAACTTGCTGAGAAGGACATTCTGTCCAACTCTGACGTACCAGAGGGTACTTCTGTACCAACAGGTTCAGGTAGCTTCCTATTTCAAGTCTCTCCTAACTCCAAACTCAGCTACAAGATAAACCTCCCAACTAACCCATCTTCTCCATACAGTCATTTATCCACTCCACCTCACATCACTCTACCACCTCCTTTGAAGGCTAATGATAGTCAAACAATATTGAACATTGAGTCCACCACTCATGGCAGCAAGAAAAAGATAAGAGGTAGAAAAAAGAAATTGCAAGTTTCAGTTGAGAGCAACGTGAATTATTTAAATGAAGGTAAAGAGTTCTCGCAGTCGGATATACAACCTTCAGGAAGTGAAAAATTGCAATCCAAGCGTCATACCAGGAAGCATCCTAACCAACTTATTTCTCCTCTCAATCATTAATGTTACATAATATAGCATTTTGGAATATACGTGGCTTGCACTTAGATGCAAAGCAGAGTGATATTAATGATTTTATTAGGCATAATAACATCCATCTGATTTGTCTTTCTGAAACCAAACTGGACATGCAATTGACAACTAAGGCTGCTTCTATTATTTCCCCTGGTTGGCTTTTTGAGCATAACCTTGATAATGCAAGTTATGGAAGACTTCTAACATTGTGGAACCCATCTTTTTTTCACCTGTCTAAATTAGCTTCCTCTGACCAATTCCTCCACTTTAAATGCACCCACTTGCCTTCAAAATCTATTTTCTTTCTTACTTCTGTCTATGCCCGGAATAATGTGTCCATGCGACAGGTTTTCCTTGATAGTTTGCCATCTTTGAGCTCTAACAATCCTTGGATTGTTGGAGGCGATTTTGATTGTATGTACTCTTCAAATCAAAAATCAGGTGGTTGTCCTCTCACTACAAAGGAAATTGCACCTCTCAATCAAGCTTTGATTAATTCTTGTCTCACTCCAATTGTTAGCTCGGGTTTTGATTTTACTTGGTCAAATAAAAGTAAATCACTTCCACAGACTCGCTGTAAGCTTGATCATATCTTTGGGAATACTTTCTTCTTAAAACTTTGGCAACAATACTATTATCAAGTTCTTCCTTCGTCCTTATCTGACCACTGCCCGCTCCTTCTACACTGGGGAAGTGTAAATGCCACTAGTGATCGCTTCTCCTCTTTTAATTTTTTTAACTTTTGGACTAATAATGCGGATTTTCAAGAAATTTTATTGCAGGTATGGTCTCAGCATTCCTCTGGAAATCCGCTTCAGTCTCTTCTGAAAAAATTCAAATCTCTCAAGATGAATCTCAAAGTATGGTCTTATCACACATTTGGCGCTGGATCAAAACAGTCTTCTATTATCAGGAAGGAGCTTCATAGAGTGCAAGTTGAACTTAGCAAGCACCCCAATGATGTTGGACTACTAAATGCTGAGCAACAGATGCAATGTAACTTGAAGTCTGCATTGGATTTGGAAATTCAAAGCCTTAAACAGAATGCAATGTTTAGAAAAGAGCAAGAGGGGGATAGGAATACAAAGTATTTTCACAACTCTATCAAAATGAATCAATATCGGGATTCGATCTTTTCAGTTCAGGATATGCATGGAATCCTGCAAACCTCTGATGATGGAATTAGCAATGCTTTTGTAGAATACTTTTCTTCTATTCTAGCTTCATCACCTTTTACTATTAATGTGCTACCACTTTTTACTGCCAATATGCCTTCACTTTCATATGAACAATCGCAAGGCCTTATCAGAATAATTGACAGTGAGGAAATCAAGAGTGCCGCATTCAGTTTGGATGCTAACAGTTGTGGAGGCCCTGATGGTTTTAATGCTTTTTTCATCCAAAAGTGCTGGTCTATAATTGGGGATGACATAACTGCTGCTCTTAAATATTTCTTTATGACTAATGTTCTTCCCAAAAGTATAAATGCAACTGCTATTGCGCTTATTCCCAAGAAAGAAAATCCCAACTCAGTAGCTGACTATCGTCTGATCTCATGTTGCAATATCCTTTATAAAATTATTTCCAAGATATTGGCTAATAGGCTACAGTCTGTGCTTCATTCCATTATCTCATTAAATCAATCTGCATACATAAAGGGTAGATCCATTAGTGATAATATTCTGATCACTCAAGAGTTGTTGTATGGATACAATAGGAAAAATATTTTCCCGAGATGCATGATTAAATTGTATATTAGAAAGGCTTTCGAATCTGTGTCATGGCATTCTATCTTGGCTATTCTATGAGGCATGAATTTCCCTATGCCTTTCATAGCATGGATTTATACATGTATATCATCCCCTTCATATTCCATCATTAGAAATGGAAGACTTCATGGTTTCTTTGAAGGCACTAATAGCGTAAGGCAAGGAGATCCTATTTCAGCGTATTTATTTATCATCATTATGGAATTGCTAAATTCCCTGATTATTGAGCAGATTCAACATGGTAATCTACAGCTTCATCCAAGGTGTAAAAACCCTCTAATCTCACATTTTCTCTTTGCGGATGATTTAATCATTTTTACAAAGCCTGAAATCAGTAACATTAGATGCATTTTTGAAATACTTGATCGCTTTCATGGTATAACTGGTCTCAAAATAAATATCAATAAATCTCATATCATGATTGCTGGTGTATCAAATGAAAAGAAATCGGAGATTGTGAATTTTTCAGGCCTTGCTGAACTATCACCTAATTCCTTTTACTTGGGTATGCCGCTAATCAGCTCAAGAATTACTAAGCAGCATTGCATACCGCTATATGAGAAAATTATAAGCAAGCTTCTTCAGTGGCCATCTTGTAAGCTCTCCCAAGCTGGTTGGCTTACAATTGTTCAAACCATTGCCAATGCCATGACCACTTACTGGTCCAGACATTATTTGTTGCCTACAATCCATTTGCGTTTCATAGATTATATGATGAGAAAAGATATGGTGGACTTGGTATTACAAACTTGATGATGTGGAATAAAGCAGCCATTTCTACTTACTTTGAAAAGCTTTTTGCTAGGGAGAAAGGACAATGGGCTTTGTGGATACAGAGAAATTCAATAGGCAACAAAATTTTTTGGACGATGTCCATACCACAAAGTTGTAGCTAGAGTTGGCGCAACATTCTCAAGCTTCGAGTCACTTTCAAGTCATTTGTGCAGTGTAATTTTAAGGTAATTCCTAATCTCTCTTTTTGGCATAATCCGTGGGCAAGACCAGGATTAATACTTAGTGAGGTGGTAGATTATAATCTCATGATGAACTCTAGTATTCCTCAATCTGTGATTGTTTCTGATTATGTTCATGATGGTTCACTGTTACTACCTTATTCCAGCTCGTCAGCCTTAAGGAATTTATGGAGTGAGATATGTTCAAGTTTTAACGTGAACCATGAAAAGGAATTGTTGTGGATGGGCAAGGCCCACTCTATCAAAGTAGTGTATGATTTGTTACAAACTCGTAGGCAACATTTTCCTTGGCACACAAGGATATGGAATTGTGGTAGCCCAGCAAAGGAAAACCTCTTGCTTTGGAAACTCATGGAAAATGCAGTCAACACAAAGAATAAGTTATTTAACTAGGGCATTATTACTGATGATGTTTGTGTTATGTGTAACTTTCACTCTGAAACAAAAGTCCACATATTCTTTGAGTGCCCCTTCGTACATAATATCTGGTCACGGCTGCTTGTATTTGGTGGATTTTATAGACCTTTGCTATCTAGTCAAATTGAATGGTATAATATTTTCAAAGCTACACGTTGAAAGGATAGGAAAACATGTGTTTTGCTAAAGCTGCTAAAGAAATTTGTATATGAAATATGGCGTGAGAGGAACAGTCGCATTTTTGGTTTGGAGAAGAGAAATGCTGATCAACTGAGTATGCATATAATTCGTCTGATGTCAAGATCCTCTTTGGCACCGTTAGGATAATTTACTTTCTTTGCACTCTTTGTAATTAAATAAGTGCTCTCATTTGTTTTGTCTTCTTTTAATGTATAGTATAGCATCATTGTAATTGTTATTCACGCTTGTCTTTTAATAAAATATCCTATTTGCCTTTCAAAAAAAAAAAATCTTTTATATGTTGTTTAAACATACATAGTATAACTTATATATTTCACCTATAATTACATAAAGTTTTGGATTACATTTCAAAGTGAATACTAACTTTGATTATCTTATTTTACTAGATTTATAAAACTTGTATATTTAAACTTTGGTATATAAAATATATATTTATAGCTTAATCTATATTACGATATTTTATCAAAAATTAATTTTGTTATAATTATATATTTTATATTGTATAATTTTCTAATTTTAAGTTTTAAATTTTAATGTTTCCTTAGTAAATTAATCTAAATTTAGTTTGTAATAAAAGATTGATGTATATCTAACAATACATTAACTTTTTATTAGTTTTTATATATACAATTATGAATATATGTTTATATCAAAGTAGTTTACTTTATATAATGAAATTTTATTTTCCTTTAAAATGATCTTCAATATTTACTATATTATTTTTAAAGAAGCACCCTGCTAAGATTATTGAACTCCAAATTTCGCATAGAATTACTCTAAATATTTTTATCATTGAACTCTTAATATCTTTCATTAGTATCGTTAACCTAAGTCTAGAAATTTATATTACCTTTGTTTGATTGAAATAATTTATAATATATACTTTGAATACCTTTTACCAAAGGAGATATCATCACCAAATTATTCTGCATATTATCATTACACATCTTATTAATTACAGTGCACCTCAAATTAAAATCATTCACATCACAAGTTGCATTTCATTCAATATATCATCTCATATTGCTTTGCATATGACATATAGTTCATACCGTATTATAACCAACATACTGCACACCCTTCATTACATGATAACTTATTACTCTACACACAACAAGTATACTGTATGGAGAGTTTTTGTCTAACTAGAAATAAATAGGATTATAAATCAAATACATAACATATTTGTTTAATTTGATTGACTTGTTTGGCTTGATTGATTTGCTTGACTTGTTTGAATTGATCGACTTAATTGACTTGTTTGATTTGTTTGACATGAATAACTTGTTTGACATGATTGAATTTCATTAGTGGTTGATAAGTGCATTAGAAATATACTTGTGCATTTGTGGTTTATAGGAGTTTTACAGGTTTTTAGGATAAATAGAAGTTACAAGAAATGTTTGGCTTTATCTTTGAATTTATTTGAATTAATATTTTGTTACAATAGAACTCAAATTGGTTGATTATTTGGATTAAATTTCTCAAATATTAACTTTTTATTACTTGACTTATATTAATTTAAATTGTATCATAGTTTAAAGGATATCTTATCAGAATTATTTCTTTGTCTAGATTAAAGTCTCATTATAGTTTTAAGGGAATTAGAGTTTAAGTTAGCTTTACTCTTGTATTAGATTAAAGGGAGTTTTTAGTTTCTAGGATTAGTTGAAGGTTCAAAAAGTGCTTTTAAATTGACATATATTATTTTGATTTGGTTTAGATTGCTTATATTGATCGTTTGAATTGCTTGTTTGGATTGATTGTAAATATTGATTGGATTTCTTAGTTTATTATCCTTCTATTTAGTTTATTAGAATAGTATAGTCATAATTATAGGGGGAGTTATAATATTTTAAGTTTAGGATCGAAGATTTAGAGGGAAATATAAGGGTGTATTATATAGTTATAGTCATTAGGATCATTTATAGCACAGATTTAGGGGAGTATAATTTAGTTTAGTCTAGTATAGTCTACTATAGATATAGTATAATATAGTCTTGTATAGGGTACTCTTTCACAATGACAAAGGGGGAGAAATTATAAAATAGTATATAGTTGAGATAGGCATAGTTTAAGGGGGAGTCAGAAGGAATTCATGGTGAAAGGGGGAGTAATTGAGGAATCAGCAGATCAGGTATAAATATTTTATAAATCAAGGTTGTCGTCATAAAAAAGGGGCGGATTGTTGGAGAATGGAGTTTTGATGACAGCAACCTTATTCCAGTTATCATTATTAATTGATTATAAAATATACACTAACATCTCTATCTAGAATATATATATACACACGCACACATATACATACATACATATATATATATATGCAGGGTTTTATATACAAGACTTAAATACTAAAGTCTGTACAGTTTTAGAGTTTCAAGAGATTCAGGATTCAGAAGAAATTTAAGTCTCATGAGTTATCAAGTTATCAAGAGTCAAGAGTTCAAGAAAAGTATAGTAATCGAGTCTAGTTTATACGTAAGACCCTGAATAACACTCCAGATTCAAATTCTAATTTTTAAATTTCAAATTCTGATTTACTAATTTCAAATTATTTTTAAATTATTTTATCTTACTTCTGATTTCAAACTTATATGTTTATAAAGTTTTAAATTTATAAGTTTATATATATAGTTATATAGTTTTAAACCTTGTAACTTTATAAGTATGCTTATATAACATATTATTATGATTTCATATGATTTTACACTTTAGAATACTCATTCATATCACTAAGTTTTGATTCAAGAAATTCCAGAATAATATATATGATTAAACACTTGGAAAATAGTTTTAAAAATAAAAAATACATGGCATATGTCGACATACATATATGGGTATGTCGACATACAACTGTCAGAAATTCAATTTTCAAAGAAAGTGTCTTTTCACTATTTGTAACATTTTTGAAACGTTGCAACCATTCAAATCTTACAAAATAAGGGCTAATTTCGAATTTTTTCATAATTCTTCTTCTCCATCTTCACCCTTTCTCATACCACCATTTAAATACAACATTTCAATGATTTCTACACTTATACTTTGCCGATTTCTACTCAAATCATATAAAACTTCATCTCTTCTCAATCTCTATCTACTACTATCAATTTGGAAGTGATATTGAAGAGTTATAGGGCTGTTTTAATCATTTGGGAATTGTTTGGGAAATGATGTGTTCCTTGTAGCCCTGAAATCAAGGAAAGGGAGCGGTGTTAACCTTGTAGCCGTGAAATCAAGGCTGGTGGAAGCGGTGTTAACCTTGTAGCCGTGAAATCATGGGTGGTTAAATCGGTGTTAACCTTGTAGCCATGAAAACAAGGGTGTTGTAATTGGATTTTGATATTAATAAAACTCTGTGTAATCCAGCGTTGCATAGGACTGGACGTAGGAGTAATCCGAACCAGTATAAATCAGGTGTGTTCTTTCCTTTTCTGCATTTTATATTTATCTATTTCTGCGTTTGTGTTTGATTTTTTGTTTGTGATCATCTCTGGTCTGTGTGATTCATATAGTAGATCATTTAAGTTTTAGATTTTCATAAATTTCTTATAAAAACTATTCACCCCCTCTAGTGTTAATCTTGCCTTAAGATACGCATTCCGCAATCCCTAACATATGGAGCACGAGAGAGAACATCAGAGAAAAATAAAAATAGCCATAAATGACAAATTGGAAACAACAGATGTTGACAAAGCAATGGTAGTGACAAGATAGTTAGATTTGAAAATATAAATACGAGCTCTAATGAGAGAAAGATAAAATTTAAATTCAATAAATTTGTTAAGCTATAAAAAGGATTTCAAATCCAATTTAAACTAAAGAAAGAAATTCGATAAATCAAATTGATAATATTAACATCATAATTATGAAAAACATAGAGATTGCTCTGAAACCAAATATACTAACAAATAATTAAAAAATAGTTTCATATAGATATTTGTTATTAGCATTGAAAGAAACCTATAAGAATTCCAATAATAACCATAATCAAAGTGGACAAAGTTAAAGGGATAATTAAACAAGTTTAGAACACTAGTTAAAATAAACTTAGTTACAGAACAATTGAAATATAAATGGGTAATATCTTCTAAGTGATTATTGCAAAAATAACAATTTTTATTGATAAATATATTTTTCAACTTTAGTAATTCTATAGTATTAAGGTACAGTGAAAAATCAGCCACATATGTAATTTAGTTTGTGGAGGACCATTGGCTTTCCAAAGGTAATCAAACACTTTATTTTTAACCCCAAAAAACTAAGAAAATGATAAAGTGATTCAGGATAAAAAGAACCAATTTTTTCCCTACACCAACAGTAAATATCTTTCTCATTATCAAACTTATACAGTTCAAGTTTAGTACAAAGTAAGGCAAACTGTTTGAGAGTAAGTCCAACAAGAGTATGATTGAAAATAAAATTCCAAAGAAAAACTTGATCTTGATTGTGAATGTCAAAAATCAAAACCTTTTTAAAATTACTAATATAATATAATTCTTTAAACTCATTTTTAAGGGAATAGCAGAAATCCAACAACCATCCTAAAATGAAACATTATTACCAGGGTGAACAATAAAGCTTATAACTATCATATAAATTCCTAAATTATGAATAATAGATTTCCAAAAATGAGAAACATTATAAGAATTATTAAATATACTAAGACTAAGGTTAAAATTACCATTGTACCATTGATTCTAAATTATTTCTTTCCATCTATTAATATTACTATTATTAATTTTCCATAACAATTTGCATAATAAGGAAATATTAAAATTATATAAATTTAAGACACTTAAACAACTCTCACTTTTAGGTTTACAAACTATATTCCACTGAATTAAACATTTGGCACCGGATAAAGAACTATCCCCACACCAAAGAATTTTTTCCTCTTGATAATATCAATTTTCTCTATGACCCAATTCAGAAAATGATAAAATGACATCCAATGGGTGGGTAGGGCAGATAACACAGAGTTTATTAAAACTACTATACTTGCTCTTGAAAGAAATCTACTACTCCAAATAGATAGTTGATTACTAATCTTATCAATATTAGTGTTCCAATCATCATTATATAATTTCTGAGGCCTAATGAGGAAACCAAGATATTCAATTGGAAATTTCATTGAATTGTAATTATTTGTGTTAGATACAAAATTTTCACAATTAACATAGTCATTAAGAACTAAAACAAAGCTTTTACCAAAGTTAATTTTTAAACCAGAAAGTAACTCAAAAATATATAAAATAAATTTTAGAGAAATTATAGATTTAGGCAAATGAGAAGAGAAAATCAACATATCATCAACAAGTTGCAAAATAGAAATACCATCATTAGTAGTATCTCTATCAACCGAATCAAGCAATTTATTTCTAGTAGCAAGCTTAATAATTCTAGAAAAAACATCAGTAGCTAGATTAAATAGAAAAGGAGATAATGGATCTTCTTGCCTAAGACCGCATTTTGACTGGATTTTTCCTCTAGGGATACCATTGTCTAGAATATTAGAACTACTAGACTTTAATAGAGACCAAATCCAGTTTACCCATCTACTACTAAATACTCTAGCGAATAAAAGATCCTTAAGAAAAGACCGGTCGATGGAATCAAAAGCTTTTGCAAAATCAAGTTTAAGGACAACACAAGTCACGTTATTCTTACAACACTAGTTAACATACTCCTGAACTATAGCAACACCATCAGTGATATTCCTACCTTTAATGAAAGCAGTCTGAGAACTGTAACGTCCCGTATATTTTAATGATATAATAATTAATTTATTTAATTATTTAAATAATGGTATGGTAATTTAATTTGGCTTAAATTAAATAATTCCGATTTATATTTATTAGTACAAATAACGAAATAATATATTTATTTCCAAAACAGTCAGAAATAGTTGAATTTGCAATAGTGTGTGAATTGGATAATATAAAAGATTTAATTCAGTTTAGATTTTAATTAAAATAATTAAAATATTATTTAAACGACAGTTTGACGTATAATTTATAATATAAATATAATCGAGCCCGTAACGTCGTAGTAGTTCGTAAAACTACATTTAGAACTTTAAACGACTATGCAGGATTCGTTTCGTTATAAGTTAGATTTCTTCGAAATAAGAAACATTCGAATCTAATTGAGTATATATTTCTAATGGAAGTGAAAAATGGATATTTCGTCTTATAGATTATGAGTTATGTCCAAATCAAATTTTCAAATGGTCACTATGGAATCGTTTATAAACCATACTGATTATTTAGTTATAATTAAATATTTGTTTTGGATTTGGACAAAACTTTGAGACGCATACTTAATTTAATTTATAGAATTTTACTGTAATTTTTAATTTGGAAAATAAGCAACTTATATTTGGAGTATTTTACACCCCATATCAACATTTTGGGGTTCCATAAAATAAGTTAACTTGTATATTTTATTATATTTTTGGAGTCGTGACACATCGCTCGACACAGTGACATTTTTATTCTTGTCCATATCAGTCTTATGTGAACGAGATTTTGTGTAACGAGTTATCATATAAATATTTTTAAACCAAACATACTAGCTCATACCATTCAAAATAAAATACTGTGTACATCAAAATGTAAACATACGATCATTTCAATATCATGGCAAACAAAGATCATATGGGATAGTTTATCATGTGATGGTCTCATTGAACAATAGATTTGAATGAATTCCATACAAGTTTGTCCAAACTCAAAATATCGAATGAGAGAATGGTCAAGTAGATTTTCACGCATCAACTCAAGGTAGTTTGACATGACATGTTCCCATTGCTTAGCGGCTAAGGGTCCTCCCATCAAATAGTAAGGCAACACCCCAAGTCTTCGATACATCTATTCAACAGACCTACCTTTCGATGCTTCACGCCTAAGTATCAGCCTACATGTAACCTACTCCAAGCCTATAAAGTACAAATACTTAACTATTAAGTCTTCCACGTCTTAAATAGATCAACCGATCACTGCATTATCCTTTTTCTTGTTCTAGAATCTCGAACATTTTTAATGGATTTTGAAAATGTTTATAAACTTAATTAACCTCTAATAATCATAAATAACATATACGTGAATTCGTATTTAGATTTTCTATACTCATATAAATCTTACGAGGATCAGTGCATGTTGTATTCACTGCTTGCATCAGGGTATGTCTTGGTTGCATGAGCTGGAAGGAGTGTTAATGCGTGGTGGGGTTGTCCATGTAGTTGGGTGAAATGTAGGACGTTTATTCTGTGTATGGGTTGAGGAGTTGCCAATTCGAAAGGAGCTGCAAGTTTTGTTTTAGTGAGGAAGTTTATACGCCTGGAAGCGGGTGTTTCTTTTCTTGTGAAATACTGGGAGTAATGAGGTTGAAGAAGAAGGAGCTTGGGGGTGAGTCTCTATTATGTTTAGAGGGATGAACGACGAGATTTGTGGAGCCGCAGCTTGACAACCACGTTGCAAATCTTCAGTGGCGAAGTTTTTTTACTGTAGTACGTGCGAGGTTTGTAGGTCGAAAGCAGGTGGAGGGTACGAACTTGAAGGATGTTGTGAGATCGCGGTTGAGGGTGGAAATTGTTGGGAGTTTTCAGTGGACTTTGGTGGAAAAATAAATTCGCTGGCTATACCCTACAGGTAACGTTGGAATGTATATGTATGGGGTTCGTTTGCGTGGATGGAGGAAATATGCAGTAGTGGGAAAGTGCTTGTGTGTGAAGAAGAAAGCTATAACAAGTAACGCAGGTCTAGTACTTCTCTATGGGATCAATATATATATATATATATATATATATATATAAATATGAAGCCCATGAAAAAAGGGAAACATGAATAGAAAAAAGAGAGAGAAAGGGTTCAATTGATAATTATCATGGTCGTGGGGATGAAGCAATACTACCGCAAGTTTCAGAAACCGCTTGGAGAAGACGTGCAGATTGGTACATACGGGCTAATTTAAAAATGAGTAATGAACCGTGTAAATAATTGGTAAGGCCCGATATATATTCATATATACTAATAGGTTAAGTTTGATTTTAAATTAAATAATGTATACGAACTTGTTAATCTAATAGTTCGTTCATACGCGGTCAGAATTTCGATCTGTTTGTCCCATTGGAATCGTAGGAATGTAGGCTACATGATGGAACTGGTTTGGAATCCTTTGGAGCTCATTACAATTTTAGATGGATTAAAATGTATGAACATATCTATCGACGTAACTTGTTATTCAACGATTACCGATCAAAGTGAGTTTTGGGATGTTTAAATAACATTGGCCTGAAATAATTGGTATTTAAATACCCTAAAATATATTCAAATATATTGGGAAAGAATTTGGGGTTTTAATAACTTGTCTTTAATCAAAATAAAAAAAGTAATTTGATTTATAAATAATATTTATAAATGAAGCGAAATGATTATTATTAAATAGTTTGGAAATATGAATTCAAGAAACAAATTCATTTAAAAAAGAAAAAGGAAGTCGTTAGAAAGAAAAAAAGTGAGATTATTTTGATACTCGAAATATGAATAAAGTAGAAACCAAAAGGGTTTGTAACTGTAATTCGACGATGTCGAATGTTATTAAAAATGATTTACTTTTAGAATTTATGTATTATATAATTTAGGAATTGGGCAAGATAATTAAGATTCGGTTTAGATTCCATAGATTATAATAGAATATGAAGTCGAGATTTAATTATAAACTTGATTTATAATTAACAAGAAGTTTACTTGGAAATAAAGTCATGAAGTGGAATATAAATACTTCTATATTAAATAACTCAGTAAATAGAAATTCAACTTGTAATGGTATTTATAAATATAAATCAAGTTCTGATTTGATAAAATGAGTCCAGTTTCTGTAAAGGAATATTGTTTACATTTTAAAGCGAATAACGATTTAAAAGCAAATAATTTGCAGATTAAATGGGTTATAAAAGGAAATTGATGAATATTTGAAGTGATAAATTCAAATATGAATTTAGAAATCAAGTTAACTTGAAACGGTGAGTTACATTGGAATTCGATTTTATCGAATTCAGGAAAGTTCCATTTACTTTCCGGTTATAATCAAGATTTATTATTTATCTAATTAATTAATTATTTGTTTATTTATTTAAATAAAAGTTATATTTTGAAATTAAATAATTCAAAAGTAGATATTATAATGTTATCGTTATAATCAAAGATTTCCGTAAAATAGTGGATTCTTAAACTAAATATAGAGTTGTGTAAACAGTTTTGTAAATAAGAAATTTAGAAATGGGGTTAAGAACATTAGAAACTGACTAGAAATTAGTTATGTTGAACAGTTGTCTGAGTATCGATCTGATGTTGGTTTCGGCCTTCGGGTTTTTACTTAGGGAATTGTTCACTTACTAGTTTACGGCAAGGGACTGAAAGAATGGTGATGCGAGAATAAGATATGGAAATGTTTTCTAGTGTTAATAAGAACGTATATTTTCTAAAGATAGAAAATAAGAGTTGTGAATATATGGAATTAATTCCCGATGTTAAAAAGAGATATTTTCTAAAATATAGAAAATAAATAGTTTAAAATAGATGGAGACATTTTCCAAGAATTGGGAGAGGCTAAACGAGTTGGAGAAATAATTGGGTAAAGACATTTAATGGAAATTGGGAAATGAAACAATTATTTATAAGTTAATTTACAAGGCTCAATGTTGATTGATGGTTGATCGATATAATTTCCATTTGGAAATCGGATCATTGTTTGTATGTATGTTTTCCTTTGATAGTTAAGTATCCGACTATCAAAGTTTTTGACCATTTTTCCGTTGTCAATACGGAGAGTCCGGGATCAGATTTGTTATCTGAATACCACTCCATATGGGCATTAGCGTTGCGAATCAAATATGATGAAGATAATTGAAGATGGAGTTTGTGCAAGGGATGTTCTGGCGATCCTAGGTAGAAATTGCCTAAGATAGGATTTACAGAATAGTCCCTTTGGTTTGTCCAGTCCTAGGACAACGTGTATGGATGAATGTCTGCCAGAGTATATCTAATGGGTCGTGTAAGTTGATCGCTTCAAACGTATTTACGTTGGTGGCGGAGAAATCGTTCCTCCAAGCTTTTTACCCGTGGTATTTTTGGGGAAATCAATTTGTGATTTGGTGGTATGACGATGTGGCAATCAAAGTAAATATAGATGTGATCTATATAATAATACGTTAAGACCTCAAGCCTCATCAACCGAGAAATGACGAAAATCGGGTTGGCGGCATGCCTAAATGGGTCGCATCCAATTAGGTTATATTGTCACCATCTAGAGAATATTTATATTTGTTACTTCTTTTGCTTCTGTATCTCCCGGGATCGGTTATGTTGGTATACCAACCATAAGATGATAATATATTCGGAACATTCAAGCAAAATGAATGGTCGGTCATGTGTGGTCGAGTTACAAGATATTATTGTTGAACTCCAGTGTATCGCTTCTAGAATACACTGATCGGAAGGTGATTCCATACCTTATCATAGTTGGAAATCCATTTCCCAAAAAGAGTCCGCAGTTTTTGATTGTATATTATATATGTAGAGCATGAGATGAAAGCGTTCTACTAGATTGCTGTTTACATAATTTGGACATTATTATAATATCAGAAAATATCGATCTTAAGAAATATTTTGAGTTATCGTAAGTTAAAAACCGTCTGTATTTATGTGTTGATCGGTCTTATGATTATCATTCCTTTTAAAGGGATTTTAAAAGTCAAATCAAATGTTTGGAGTTTACTCAGACCAGTCCCATGACTAACCCAGAGTTTATTTTGTTTTGTTTTAGCCTAAACTCTTGGGTGCCCAAATTTGTACGAGCAGTCAAGTAGTCGGGATTTTATAGATTCTTGGAAGAGCTTGGAGCAGGAGGCTTCGACATTAGTTGTATATAGAGTTTATTTTTGTTATGATGTTACGTGATAATGGTATGTATAGACAGTTTTACTTTTGTATTTCAAATGTTGTTATAAAAATATATTTTACTCGTTCCGCTATGAGATTCATGTTACTCTCACTCTGTTGTGTTATGATCTTCTTCTTCTTCTATTCTAACTTTCTTTCTATTTTGCACCCTCTAACTTCTTTTTATTAATGATCTAGTATTTTCGATGCTTGGATAGTCGATTTGTGTCAGTTTTCGGAGTCTAAAATCCCTATTTGTTACAAGAACTGTCTATTAAATCATTCATTTTGGAGCTTAATCTGCTAGGTAAGATTTTAGAAATGATTTTAATTGAGCAATTCAATAAAGAAATAAGTATGAAATCTTTTAGCAGATTAGCACCACTTTTCTTATGAATTAAAAGAATATTAGTGGAGTAAAATCTACCCGATTGCAAATTACCTTAAAAAAACTCATTAGAAAGAGAAATTAAGTCATCCTTTAAAACGTGCCAAAAGGTGATATAATACGATCAGAATTTTCTTCTTGATTTCTGCTCGTACTCGAGTCGAGCTCATTGCCAATTATGACATGGGTTTAATAGGAATTGATTATTAGATGGTAATTGGTTTCCTAAATATATGAATATAATATTCGAATAGAATTTTTCAAGGTTTGCTTCTCGACTATGGATTTTTAATCAAGCGATTCTACTGTTTTTGTCTGTTTTTTTGTGTTGAAAATATTCCTAAGATTTTGGAATATATTTTTCCATCGATTGGCTCTCTTAATATAAAATTGAAATCTGGCATTGCTTCGATCTGAAAACTTTATTTTACTTTCAATCTGGAATTTTGATCAGGGGAAGCTCTAATATCCATGTCTTCACCCAGTTGTCTGATTTTTTGTCAACTTAGTACATCTTGCTATTTTTTTGGATTTGTGTTTAAGGTGTCTTCGACTATTTACTGTGTTCACTGCTCTATTGAAAATGTGCATTTGGGCCAAACTTGTTTGATTCATACACACTGTACATTACTATTTAGTGTATGCTTCCTATTACTGTGTGGGTTGCTCTACTATGTATACATTATGTATACACATACATGTACATATGTCCTTGGACTATTTTCTGAATATTTGGGATTCTGATCTCTATGTGTTGCAACTTTGTGGTGCTCGAAATTTCATGTATGTACATTGATTTGTATGTATGTCTGATATTTTTTGTATTTTGAATTGCCTGCATTGTCTGAGAGGTGTAAACAGGTTGGACCATACCGGATGCAAGTGCGTCCTTGTCATGTCTTATAAAAAATTCGGACGGACACAGACCAGACAAGCATTAAGTTCAGATGATATTCGTACAAGGCAGACAACAGACGGACACTATTCGGATAATAGAAAAACATCAAACATTTTGGACCAAACTAGACGGTGATGTGTTCTAGTCCTATCCTATAAGAGAATTGTACGGACACGGACCAGACACCTTATAGCATCGGACCGAGTCGGACAACAGAATATTATGTTCGATATACAGCCCTCTATGTGTTGTTGCATCATCTGATGTTCCTTGTTCATCCCAATTGGCATTTGTTTGTGTATTTCAACGCACTGGCTTTGTACCTATGAGCATTTGTGTTACTTTTGCTTGACATGTATGTTGAGTTGCACTTACTTTGCTACTGCAAGTCCCTTGAGTTATTTTTGATTTGTTGTTGGTACCTACATACATGGTAGTATACCTGAATATAGCCTGGGTGCGATATTTGTACATATGAACCATTTTCCATGTATACATGCATATGTATGTATGTGTGAAATTTTTTATGCTTGTACTTAAATATTTGGCTGCATCATTGTGCTTGAGTTGAGTTTGAATCATGGTTGCACTTGCACCTATTTATACTGCGTTATGCACTTTAGCTAAGTCTTTGGGTTTGACTTTGCAACTATTCACGAGACTTACTTGATGCTCGACCTTGTGATATTCATAGTAATACACTGCGTATATCATAAGTTATCCACGCACATGTATATATTCCCGATATAAAAAAAAGGAGAAACAAACTCATAAACTGATGCAATATTAATATTCAATTTTATTTTTACAAATTAAATTTATTTTTTCCCTTTTACTATGTTGTTTATTTTTCAGATAGCATATGACAGGATGCAGCTAGAGCAAGCAGATCAAGATCAAATAGATGAGTTTGAGTGAGAGTGAGGAATAAAAACATTGTATAAGTGCGTGTAGACTAATGAGAGTATGAAAATTAGTATAGTGTATTGTAATTGATAATTGAAATAAAATGTTTGTTCATATAAAAATTTATATTCAATCAGTTTACCCTTCTAATATTACTTAATTCTGGGAGCGACTATTTGAACACAAAATTTTGGCACAAATTAGGGGATACAAATTCTCAACCATTCGATCAATTTGCCCTTATATGAGAGATGAAAACCAGGGAGCAGTCCAATGGTTGAGAATTTGTGTCCTCCAATTTATGTTAATTTTTTGTGTCTAAGTAGATTTTCCCATATATATATATATATATATATATATATATATATATATATATATATATATATATATATATGGGCAAGTCTATATAGACATAAAGGTTTGGCACAAATTGAGGGACACAAAATCTGAACCAAACTGTTACTCCATGATTTGTACCCCTCACATAAAAACAAATGTTAGACCAAAAAGTATTTCTAACACCCAATAGACAAGGAATCGTAGATAATAGTAATCTAAAAATAGATATAAAAGAATCGACACACAAGGTTTATAGTGGATCAGCGCTAACGAGCCTACGTCAACTTTATAGTCCTTTGATTAAGTAATTGAGTATAAGTATAATGTCGATAATCACTCAACCTCACAAGTACAATCAACAATCTCTTCAAATCTGCAGAATTATACTTAGAAATTTATAGTACGATCTAAATAAAGTAGAGAAATATTGTTAATGGTGAAGCTTGAGTATGTAGAGTGCCAAAAGATCCCTCAAAATGGAAAGTCTTGATGTATTTATAGGTAGAGAATGCAGGAGGGTCGGAGTACGATGTGGCTCACATCCCTTAAATCTCGGATTTGGATGTATTACGGTGTAGAGAAGGCATCAGGTTAGTGGGTATGTGGGGTACCCCTCTGATATTTCAGGAGTTAGAATAGGTCTTCATCTGACCGGTGGAGCAGCAGGTGTAAGGCGGATCGGGTAGGGGTGTCCTCCATCCCACTTAGAGAACTTTAGAGTATCGCGCCTTCACTTCAAGGCGGGTCGGGTTGGGGTGTACTCCGACCCGAGGCGCTACTTCCAGAATGCCTTGTTGTCTTCGTGCATAGAGCGGAGTGGGCGCCAGTACTCCAATCCAACCCGAGGAAGGGAGGCCCTTCCTCTGGAGCCAAGTCATCCATATGTGAGGAAATCGGTTTATGACTTCTCCGAACCGACTCGATCTTTCCCAACATCTATTGGTGCACAAGTTTCCTCCTCGACTCGAGACTCCTTCAGCGATCCACCCCGATTTTGTCTTCCATAAAACGATCATATAAACTTTGTGTTGGCTAATCACAAAGTAGGTCAACATGCCTTTCACCATCTTCATTGCATTCAGCAAATTGGGATCTTCAATTAGGATACAAGAGAGTCTCCGGGTAAATTCATCAACTCTCGTTGGATTGAAATTTTTAAATGTCTTGTTAAGCCACATTGTAACAGCGATTCGGTCCTTCGTGTTTTAATCAGTCGTAGTTTCATGAGTGAATATCGAAGGTTCAATAGTGGGCCGGGTAAAGCTTTCCGACCCATTCCTGTGCTTGGTCTGGTCCATTTTTGAACTGCTCCTTTAGTCGCCAAGCGGATCGGGTTGAGTTCCTCTGACCCGCTATCGAACACGGCTTAAAAGTCTTCGAAGCACTTTTATTACTGGGTAACTGAAGCGGGTTGGAATGGGCCATCTAATTAGGGAATACGAATAGCATTCCACTACCATATATAAACCGATGCATCCCCTATATCCTCTTTCACTTTATTTCTTTTTCTGAATTGATCCACCCTAACCTAAAGCAGAAAACCCTAATTCTTAGATCGCACCAACCCTATTCATTTTTCGAATCCAACTCGAAGGTAGGCGTCATCAATGATCGTTGCACAACTTTTTTTCATTTTTTCCATTGAATTTAATTCAAACCACACGTTGACCTTGATTTCTGGTCGTCATGATGTTGACGCCAAGCCCTTTTACTTTACTACCATCGCTGGCAGCATAGGTACTACCTTCAGGCGGTGGTCATTGGGCTCAGATCCTTGGTGTTAAAGAATGAGATGCATGGCCCTTGTTATTTTCTTCAAAGGACTAGAGAAGATAAAGTGGGGGATATGAATGGATTTGCAGAGGAGTGGTGTGTTTGTGGAGACTCCGAGGGGGCGCGCGGATCGGTATTGGAGAGAGGAAGAGAAAGGTGTACATGGACAGAGACAGGTCGGGTTGGTGAAGTTAACTCAATGCTGGAGATGGTTGGGTGAATGGAGCAAAAAAAAGAGGATCAGGTCGGGTCAAGTTTCCCCAATTCGTTCCGGTGATTCGAAATCACCCCTCTCCAAACCGGTGTGCCTTATCCAGAAAGCCCCGATCCGACCTGCGTGCCGTCAGCATGCAGCATATGAATTACCAAATTCTATCAAACTTGATTGAAATTAAGACCTTGACAATGCAGACTTGTGACACTAACATGCAGATAACTCAACTAAGGTCAATCACAATTTACGGATCTGCGGACAGTTAGGATAGAGCCTTCCGAATTGGACCATAGATATCTCTATAGTGCTTTAAAAACGCCATAAAAAGCTTTTTGATGCTACTAATAAAATTTCCAATTTTACCCCTGATTTACGGTTGCGTTTACTCAATGCCACTACATGTATTTCTGTAGCATTTTTAAAATGTTACTAAAAACTATTGATTAATTTACTATATTTTTTCATGCAATTATTTCTTGTTAATAGTCTATTTTGTTTCTATAATATCAATCAATAATCATTCACATAATCATCATGTTCAAACAATTAGAAAAACAATTAACCATATAATCAAGTAGAATATGCATAACCATTTCAATACAATAGTTTTCTGAATAAATGACCAAACTCACATACAATAACCATTGATATACAAATTTACACATCTAGTACAAATAAAATGTTTATACCCAACTAGTTCTTACAAAACGCTTGATTACCCATAATTCTTTGTTGTATGCACAAGTGAAACCTAGCACCATAAAAGTTCAACTTGCTCTTTGAACGTCCAATGCTTGCACAAGGGAGAGCACAACATATAGTCAGACAGCTCCTCCCTGATCTCACAAAAGGATACACAAATCTGCACATAGTCCAAATTTGTAGACATAAATATAAGCTCGCCAATTGTTTCTTAACTCCTTCCTGATCTCACAACAAGATACACAACCATTAACTTACCATCCTCTATTAATATCATATGATTTCAAATCATTGAGTATGTATGACCATCATTGATTTGAAGTCCAGCTTCTTGGTAATAGCCGACAAGAGTAACTAGGTTACAATGCCAAACGCCAGATATGTACATTATCTGTTCATATATTTTTAAACTTGACTAGCACTATTTTCGCATCCATTCTACATACCACAAGTATGAGTTAGAAGTAGACTTACGAGTGAATTACAGTAAGTGTAATACATATTTATGATAGATGTCTATAATTAACTTATGATAGACTTATTATTACTGCTACTATACGAACTCATTTATTTTCTATCAGTAGTTATACTCGTATCAAAGAAATAGATAAAGCATAAAAATTATTCTCAAATTGGCAATTTACCAACCAAGATAGTATAAGGATTATAAATATTTTATTGATTTTTTATCATTAATTATATCAACAGAGAAAGCATACCAGAAAATAAACAACTGAAAATAAAAATCACAATAAAGAGAAGCACTTGTAAAATCAATGTCACCGGTGTTGTTTCATGTTTCTCATGAAGCTCAGCACCTAAGAGCTGTTGAAAATTATAGAGCTCTTAAAGTGACTGGAAGATCGTTGTGTACTGCACACACATTGATCAAATGATGCCAAAATTATTTACCACTCTTCAGTTCTTAATTAAGTACCTTATCCTTTGATTCTCATTCCAGCTTCATGTATTTTGTAACGCCCCATAATTTTAAGGAACATTAATAAACTTAATAATACTTAAATAAATATTGGGAATTGAGTAAAACGGACTGTACCAATACGTTCGTCTCGGAATTCTACTTAAGATAGACTCTGAGTTTACGTAAAACAGACATCGTATAAGAAAGTTATTTAGCTTAGAAATTTGTATACGTACAAGAGAATTATATATATATCAACTCAGAAATTTCAAAACAGTTCAAGATCGAAGAGGCAAAGGGACGTGGGAATGAGAACCGTTGGGGGTCGACCTACGCCCCAGTGATGTCAACCCATGGGTCGACACACTCAAGGGGTTATCGACCCACCCCAGATCTGCCCAGGTTCATTTCCTGAACCTGGACTTGTTTCTGAACGAGATTCGTTGGTAGTAGGCTATATATAGGACAACATTTCTATTGTTTTATTCACCTAAAACAATGGAGACAACGAGATGCTGCCCCAGCTTGAATTGAATTAGCCTATTTTTCTTCAACAATGGCATATACATATACAAGAATCTCTACTGCAACTTCAACATATCATTCTCTATTCTTTAGATCCAGTCTCTATGAGTTTATGTTGCTTTTAGATATAAACGTTTAACAAGTAATCCTGATAAGAATCTGATTCATCCATAATCAGTCCTGCTATTACATGTACACATGATCTGCTATTCAGTTCTTATATGCCTATTTCTGATATGCCAATTTTTGTTATCTTAAGCCCATTTCTGTTACTATATGCTTATTTCATTTTATATGCCTATTCTGTTCTTCCTCTCTCATTCCCTTTTTATTTTTATAGCCTAGGCTACCTTCGAGCCTAGGCCGATATCGCTGAAATATGCGCATGAATGAAATTGGGTTAAATTGGGAATGGTAATTTGGGGGCATAACTTGAACCATGACTGGGATCTGGGGATATAAACTATACTATAATGTTTGACTTAAACTTGGGGCATATCTTGGACTGTGAATCATGACTTGTGGTTTGGGGTATATAAATTTGTAGGCTTAATTTAAAAATTAAGTGCAATAGGTTGATGAAACTATAAGTAACCTATGAAACATGTTTAGGAGTTATGCATACTTGTTAACCTAAAATACTTAACATGTTTAATCTATGGGGATTATATACATATAAACCTGGTTGCCTGTGACTCGTTAAATCTATGGTTGGTGTTAAGTAAACATGTTAAATCTATAGGGTTAAGTAAATGTATTAAATCTGTGGGGAGTTAAACGAACACGGTAAACTTAACCTGTGGAAATCCTAGTTGGATAGGGATACAAGCCTAAGGGATGGCTTGTGTCATCTGTTGTATGGGACTCATATTAGTTAGTAACCCATTCTGGTATTAAAGGGGGGACCTCGCACTGGCTACGGGTCAGTGGCATGCTTACTGAGCTAATTATAAGAGGTTCATTTGGGAAGAGGTGTTCTGATGGTGCGTTCCAACGGAGTCATGTGCGTGCATGGGTCCGGTTTACTTGGGAAAATAAGTTGCTATAACACCTGTAAATAGGTCTGTGTCCTTTAGATGGTTGCCACTTTAGGAAGTAATACACCCTACTATGTGAGCGACACAAGGTATTTACGTGGTATGGAACCGATCGTCGGGGTAGTAATTAGGGTATATTTAGTCATGTTTAGGTACCTGTTATTTCTGTTTGGGGTAACACCCGTTATTTTTGGTTTGGTACTCATTATTTTTGTTTAGGGTAAGATTCGTTACTAGAAATACACCTAAGTCTACTATTTATGTTTCCGTTGGGATCATTATGTTTCTATTAAGTAATTGTAAAATACTTAATGTTGTATACTAGTATTGGTGCAGAGAAAGTAATTGAGAAGCATAGTTTATTCTGTTTATCCTATCCATCCAGTTCATACATGTTATTTGCTACTGTTATCTCTCATCCAGTTTATTTATTGTCATGATGCTTTTACTTATTTATATGCTAAAAGTAACTGGACTCACCAGACTTTATGTTTGACCCGTTTTGTTTCCTTTTCTCTCTCTTGCTTTCCCTCTGGTTCTTAGGTTGGGAACACTCAGGCTTGATTAGGACTCTCTCCCTTCTGTTTCTGTTTGGATTCGGATTTGCTTCGATGTATCGCTTTGACTACTTGTCTACTTGTTTATGGCTACTTATGGGGGTTATGATTTTTCAGTTCTGTATTTTGATGGTTTTTAGTGCGAGACAGATGTTTTTATTTGATGTATTTTATTCTTGTGTTTAAGTATGATGTTGTAACTAGATTTTGGACCACGAAGTTTTCTGTTGGAAAATAAAGTTTTAAATTCCGCTGCTATTTTATATATTTGTCTTGTGATGTTTTGTTTCTGTTTACCTATAGCGCTTCAGTGAACTTAATGCATTCTCTTAAACAAGGACATTAACGGACGTGGGGTGTCACAATTGGTATCAGAGCTGAAGGTTACAAGATCGGGTAAAAGGTTTTGAAAATTATTTTCAAAAGGTTTCAAAAAGAAAGTATTTTCAAAGAAAAGTCTGTTTTTGAAAAAGTATTCCCTTAGCCATATAAATTCTTATAATTCTCCGTTTGAATCCCTTTTCCTTTTCTTTTCAACATGTCTGGGGAACCGAATATTCCCGAGGGCATTCAGATATCGGATTGGTTTCGTAGATATCTTGAGGTTATGGCACCTGCCGGAGGCCAAGAAAACGCTCTTCCCCCAGCTGCAGCCGATATTCCTCCTCTCCCGTGAGCGGATAATTTCTCTAAGATATGTAAAGATTTATTTTCTATGGGAAGGAAGCCATTCCGAGGAACTGAGAACTTTGTGGAAGCACGGAATTGGCTTAAAGAGACAGAGGATTTGATTGGGATTTTCGAGGTTGATGACCGTAGGAAGATTCAGTTGGCCGCATGACAGCTGAAGGACGAGACTTCATTCTGGTTGGAAGTGACGCAAGCAGGGTGTCCAGTTGAGACTTAGGATGAATTCCGACAGAGATTCGAGACGAAGTTTCTTTCTCAGGAAGAAGAAAGTATGCAGATGGAGAGGTTTCTGGCACTTAAGCAAGGAAGCATGCCTGTCAAAGAGTATGTCAACAAGTTCAACCATTGGCAAGGTTTGGTCTGGAGCTTGTGAATACCCCACACAAGGAAGCTGAAAGATTTGCAAGAGGATTGAATCAACCCTTTCAAGCATTGGCATTATCTCACATTCCGATAGGGGCTACTTTTGAGAGTCTGGTTGATATGGCATTGATGCACGAAGATGGAAAAGGGGAGAAAAAGGAGGCTAAGACTGATGAGACACAAAACAAGAAAGTGTAGCCCAAGAAAGAACAACAAAAGAAAGGCATAACGAACGACAAAGCACAAGGCAGGAAGAAATGTCATGGTTGTAGGAGTTTTGTCATTTGGTCAAAGATTGCAAAAAGAGGAAGAATGCTTGTTCTAGTTGTGGCGAAACTGGACACTATTCTAGGGAGTGCCTAAAGAAGCAAAGACAGGGCCAAAGGGTAGGATCTTCTGGAGGGCAGGTGCATGCTCTCGAGGCCAGTGTATTGGACAAAGGTAGGAAAGTTTCCGTGGAAGGTTTGATTTCTCTTTCCAATCATCCTATTTGGATTCTTTTTGATTCTAGCACTTCACATTCTTTTATATCTGATTCTGTGGTTGAGTCTCTGCACCTTAGTACTAGTATGGTTTCATACCTCGTTGTTGTCTCAAACCCCATTGGGGGCACGACTCATCTGTCTATGATTTGTCGGGATTTGAGAATATCTGTGTTGGGCATCGAGTTTGATTGCGATGCATATATGCTTGGTTTTATGAGCTATGATCTGATTCTAAGGACGGATTGGCTAGCCATGAATGGCTCCATTCTGGATTGTGAGAGGAGGGACGTTAGACTTTTGACTTTCTATGGGTGGACTCTCGAGATTTCCTGTGACCCAAAAGGGTCTATCATGCTTAGTTTCCTGGAATCACTTGATGCTTCTGTCAATGATCTACGATCTGTACCTATTGTCTGTGAGTATCCAGATGTTTTTGAGGAGGTTAGGAGCATACCTCCAAGACGCGAGATTGATTTCCGGATATACTTGGTGGATAAAGCAAAGTCATTCGCATTACATGTGCGCCACATGGCTCGTAGGGAAAGGAGGGAGCTTAGCAAGTAAGTAGGGGAGCGACTTGAGAAGGGGTTTATTAGACGAAGCATATCAGAATGGGGTGATCCGGTCTTCTTTGCAACTAAGGTGGATGACTCACTTAGCTTATGCGTGGATTACGCGGAGTTGAATAAGCTCACTAAGAAAAATTGGCACCCACTTAAGAGGATTCATGATCTGTTTGACCAACTTGTTGGTGCATTTGTTTTCTCTTAGTTATAATTGGCCATGGGGTTTCATCAGTTGAGGGTGGTCGAGGACAGTATGACAAGACCACTTTTAGAACTCTAGATGGTTTCTTTGAGTGGCTAGTCATGCCTTTTGGGTTGACGAACGCACCCGCATATTTTGTGGATCTGATGAGTAGGGTGTTCCGGGGGGTTTCTGAATAAATTCATTGTGGTCTTTGTGGATGACATTCTGATCTTCTCGAAGAGTAAGGAAGAGTATGCCCTATATTTAGGGGAGGTTTTAAGAACTCTCCGAGCACAACAGCTTAAGGCGAAATTCTCCAGATGTCACTTTTGGACAGAGGAAGTAAGATTTCTAGGGCATGTGGTCTCCAAGGAAGGGATATCGGTGGATCCCACGAAGTTTTTTTGTAGTTCAAGATTGGAAGGTTGCAAAGAATGCAACGGAGGTGAGGAGTTTTCTCGGTATAGCAGGCTATTATAGAAAGTTTTTCAAGGACTTCGCAAAGATATCAGCCCCACTCACTAGACTGACGAATAAGAATCTGACCTTTTCTTAGAGCATTGACTGTGAGGATGCTTTTCAGCTATCATATAGGACTCTGGAAACAACCCCAGTCTTGACTTTGCCTGATGGGAATAAAGTGTTCACGGTGTACACTGATGCATGTGGTACAAGAATTGGTGTCATCTCGATGCAAGAGGGAAGGGTAGTATGTTAATGGTGGTAGACAGTTGAGAGTTCATGAGAAGAATTACCCTACCCATGATTTGGAATTGGCTGCTATAGTATTTGAGATTAAGGCTTGGCGACATTATCTTCTTGGATATAGATTTGAGTTGTACACGGATCATAAATCTCTCAAGTATCTGTTCTCGCAGAAGAATTTCAACTTGAGACAACAAAGACGGATGGAGTTCCTAGCGTCCTATGATTTTGAGATTGCTTATACCCTTGGCAAGGGTAATGTGGTGGCTGATACATTGAGTAGGCAGAGAATGACTTTGAGTCCTCTATTCATAGAGAGGCGGAGCTTGGAGCACATATCGACCTTCGATTTTAGGCCATCTACGAATTATACACCTGGTTTGTTGGCATCCTTAGAGGTGCAACCTACTCTTATGGATCAGGTAGAATCTTCGCAATGAGAGGACCCACAAATAGAAAACATCTTGGATAGGCTCAGTAGAGGGGAGATCTCTAGTCACCTCAGTAGATATTTCATGGATGATAGAGGGTGGTTTCGATTGGATGGAAGGCTTTGTGTTCCCCGAGTTGGGAGTCTATTGAAGACAATCCTTAAGGAAGCCCATCATTCTAGGAAGAATATCCATTCGAGCGGTGATAAGATGTATAGGGATATGAAGAGGGTTTTCTTTTGGGATGAGATGAAGAAAGATGTAGCAGAGTTTGTCTCTCGATGTTTAGTTTGTCAGCAAGTTAAAGCTGAGATGAGGAAGCCTAGCGGTTTGCTTCATCTTCTGGAGGTCCCATAGTAGAAGTGGGAGAGCGTCTCTATGGATTTCATCGATGGTTTATCTAGATTGAGGAAGGGCAACACCAGTATCTGGGTTATAGTAGAAAGGCTTACTATAGTGCTCATTTCATTCCGGTTAAGAGTAAGAGAATGGCAACATGGTTGGCATCAGTTTGTCTTCGTGAGATAATCCGTCTACATGGAGTACCTTCTAGTATTGTGTTTGATCATGACCCCATCTTTACTAGTGAGTTTTGGAAGAGCCTGCAAGAGGCATTGGATATACAGTTATGTTTGAGCACCGCGTATCACCCTCAGGCCAATGGTCAGACTGAGAGGTAAACAAAGTTCTTGAGGATCTTTTGAGGCTGTGTATACTAGACTTCTGAGGGACTTGGGAGGAGCACCTTCCGTTGGTAGAGTTCTCCTACAACAACAGTTATTAGGCTAGTATTGGCATGGCATCTTTCGAGTCATTGTATGGATGACTTGTAGATCATCGACTTGTTGGGGGAAGTCCACAGAGAGGCTTCTACTTGGACCTGAGATGATTAGAGAAACTTCAAAAAAGATTGATCTTATCCGAAGACGCATGAAGGCAGATCAAGACAGGCAGGAATTCTATGCAGATAGGAGAAGGACGAATGTAACACCTCACCTCCGTTAAGGTCACTCACAAAGGGAATGCATTAACTTTAGTGGAGCGTCATAAGTGTATAGAATAGATAAATTACAAAACAGACAAAATTTAAACAGCGGAAATTAAATAAAACTTTACTTTATTGATAAAAAAGCAGCTTGGTAAAACAACTTGTACAAAGATTGTTTTCTAGCACCAAAACACCAATACCCATTACAACAAAGCATCTGTCTTATTTAACAAAATAAAGAAGCATGAAATGACAATGATATTCCCCAATAAAGCATGAGCCAGCCATAGCAGTGAAAAAGAGAGTCCAAAGCAATACATCGTATATCTTCGAGCTTGGAAAGAAAACTGAGCTAAGTTGTAATATTCCCTCCCTGTGAACCTGGGGGGGGGGGGGGGAACGGAAGAAAAGAGAGCGAAACAAAACAGAGTCAGACATAAAGCCTGGTAAGTCCGGTGATTATTCGTCATGTAAATAGGTAAAAGGATAATGACATGAATAAACTGGATACCAGACCCTTACTACCCTATCGATCGACTCCCTACTTGTATTAACTTTCCTTGTGTTTGTGTCAATCGGCCTTTCTTGCATATAGATACCCTGTGATGGTCCCACCATAAGGTGTATCAATCCCTATGATAGCAACCCGACACAAATTCTAGATGTGTAGTGTATGCTACTGATGCCCAGTGCCTGCTTTTCCATTCCGGAGCACGTGCACGCCTATACTCCGTCGAAACTACACTGCTGCACCCCTGCCGCTATTTTGACCGCTTATATTCAGCCCAGTAGTCGTGCCCCACCCTGCCTAGTTTCAGGGTACCGTGATACATCTATGTCGGTTACTACTGAAATGGGTCCCCATTACTAGGGGTTTATAGGGTCTATTTTTATACCCCCCCCAAATTGACTAAGTGTTATCCATCCATTCAAGTTAACTTAACCCATCCACACGCCATGTCATGTTGGTTAAGTGTTTCTTATTAACTTAACCCTTCTCATTCATCATGTCTTAACAGGTTAAGTGTTTTCTATTAACTTAAACTTGTTCATTCATCATATTATATTGGTTAAGTGTTTTCCATTAACTTAACCCCGCCCGTTCATTGGTTAAGTGTTAACTTAACCCTACCACTGGTCATGTTACATTGGGTAAGTGTTGCCCTCTTGTATTACTTAACCCTACCACTTGTCATGTTACATTGGTTAAGTGTTGCCCTCTTGTGTTACTTAACCCTATCACACATCATGTTATATTGGTTAAGTGTTTCTCTCTTGTGTTACTTAACCCTATCACTTGTCATGTTACATTGGTTAAGTGTTGCCCTCTTATGTTACTTAACCCTATCACACATCATGTTATATTGGTTAAATGTTGCTTTGATTAACTTAGCCCTACCATTATTAGCCTCTCTATTTCTTAGCTTTAATTTATTCATTAAAGCACCAACCTCTCACATTAGATCTATATTTTTGCGGTCGCTGGATGTGCCGGGAGGTTCCGAGCAGCCTTACACCGCAACTCAATCTAACCTCGGGTTTTTGGGCTTAAATGCGCTAACCTCTCACATTAGATCTATATAGTTGCGGTTGCTGGATGTGCCGGGCGGCTCCGGGCAGTCTTACACCGCAACTCAATCTGACCTCGGGTTAGGCATGTTCATCTTTAGCCAATTTACATATTTTTCATATGTGTCCAAATCTATGTGTCAAATTTTCCATAAGTCTAGTAAATACAAGTTTATACCACATTCCCAAGCTATGCCTAAAATTTACTAAATTTTACCCAATTTTCCCTGCATTATAATCGCACGTACAACGAGATTCAATCTAAGTTCCGAATGAACTTAGTATTCACAAAAGCAAGTAAAAAGGGGGAAAATAGAGAAGAGGCATAAAAATTGACATAAGGAAAAATAGGCATGTAAAGATGTACCCAATTCAAGAATCATGTTTCAATTTTTTACATTAATAATACGAGTAGACAAGCTAAGCAATTTACACCATAGGTATAAAGATTAGATAGAATTAGACTTAAGAGAATTACTAATTTAATGTACAACATGATAAGTCTCATTTGATAAATCACAACAGTCTCATAGGCATAAGTTTTACAACATGAAAAGTTCTATCCTATCAATCACAATAGTCTCACAGGCATGATAAGTTCATTTATGTCTGTCCAACATTCTCATAGGCATGATAGGTTCTATTATGTCAGTCCAACAGTCTCATAGGCATGATAGGTTCTATTATGTCAATCACAATAGTCTCAAAAGCATGATAGGTTTCACTATGTCAATCCAATAGTCTCATAGGTATGATAGGTTTTATTACATAAATCACAACAGTCTCATAGTCATAAGTAATTCAGATTTGACAAAAGGATAGGCACGAATCAGAATTAGGCATTGTTCTAGATCCGATTATTACATTCATGATTTCTATTAGATGTTTAAATCTAAATAATAACTAAACTTATAGAAAAGGATGGATCTTGTATTATGGGATCTGATTTCTGAATTTGAAAAGCTATCCTTTGATGTGGACGCTTGATTTGAAGTTCTAATCGATTACTAGTTTGGATTTATTTTTCTAGTTAGGAGAAGATGAAGGAGGCTAGGCTAGCTTATAGACGAATAACATGACAACACCATAGTCTTAGGGTTTGAGGTTAGGGTCTAGGTTTGGCTACGTATATATAGATGTCTAGGATTAATTCTAGCCTTTAGATTAGTGTAGGAGAAATCAGAGCCATCAAACCAAAGAGATGTGTCATTCAGCCAATCATAGCACGACACATAAGATCTAACACCTCAGAAATTAGTCATTGGCCAATCAGGGAAGTCCACATCAGCTCTGAGCTACTAAAATTCGTCATAGGAAGCGGATCTCAAAGTGGTCGACTCCCAACAGGGGGGTCGACACCTATGTCAACTCCCCCTGGGGATTCGACACCCTGAGCGGGAATATTCCCGCTCAGCCTGTTCTATTTGAATTTTTAATTTTGAACTGTATTTATTATTTAATTATTATTTTCTGTTTATTCTTGAAATCTTTTGAATTCTATAACTTCTACATACGGAGTCCGATTCACGCAAACTCGGACTCTATCTCAAGCAGAATTCCGAGATGAACGCAATGGCATAACCCGTTTCACCCATTTCTTCTTTTAAAGATTAATTATTCTTTAATTATCTCTTATGTCCCGTTTTAAAATTACGGGGTATTACATTCCCCCCTACTTAAAGGATTTCGTCCCCGAAATCTTCAAGTTAAGAAGAATGTATTCCTACCATCCAACATCCATCTACTCAACCATTCAATCACAGGCATCCATTGGCCTTAAAAAGGTTTCTAATGTTTTCATGAACATATGCATAGTGTGTGTGTATGTCTTTACCCAAATGCAAAATCAGGTGATCTACTGATTCAGTTGACCTCCTTAATGCAATTCATGATAGTGACACGCATCCATTATGTATGCAAAAGAACCCTATTGATACATATCATTTCTATATGAGTGCACAACCATACATTCAAATGCATCATCCATATGATATCACATCAAGTTTCAATCCATATATATAAAAATCCACTCATGCATATGCAATATGGAAGTGACAGAGCCAATCTAGTGCCTAATGTGTGTATATATGCATCCACGTGCAACCACTAGCAAACACTTGAATCCACTTGCATCCACCAAACATAACATGTCTCAAACACATGTTTACATTCATTGGCTTCTACCTAAGGATCGAGGATAGGACCGAGTGGATATACTTAAAAGATAAAGTCTAGCATGCAAACAAACTTTACAGAAAAAGAGAGATCAAGGATATACCCTCAAAAGGGTATGATGCGCGTATCTGGTCTTCAGCCTTCTAAGTCGCATCTTCTTGAGCTTCACCCCATTGTACTCTGACTGTCTTAACTTCACGATTGCGTAGCTTCTTAATTTCTATTTCCAAAATATGAGTTGGAACTCATTTCACTGTCACCTCTCGTTCCACCCCTTCTCTTTTTAGTGTACTCGAAACTACAACTTCTGCTGTGTCATGCTAACATTTCCTCAAAGGTTCTTCAAAATTCACTAGAGGGTATCCCATGTGGAAGAACTATTTCTTGAAAATAAACAGATGCTAACCATGTTACTAAGTGAAGTTATTAAGGTCATTAGAGGCCTCTTCTCTACTTAACTTATCCATTGCGTCAATTACCTGAGAGTCTTTTATTTGTGAAGTCCCTATTTGATCCAAATGCGTAGGTCTTACTCCTAGCGACGCCAACTACTAACTTAACCGAAGGTTTTAAAATCAAAGGTTGATGTGTATTCTGAATTTTTCCTTTTTACATAAAGAGGACTTGAAGTCAACCTTTTTCTTCTTAAGGCATCCGCTACGACCTTACCCTTCCTTTTCACATCAAAATGGCGCCTAGTCCCGTGCCGCATGCACCCATGTATACCGTAAACCTTTTACTACCGTAAGGTAAAAGTCAAAACTTGGGCCGTTGTAAGATCCCTCTTCGATCGTTGGAAAGCAACATCACAATCAATATCCTGAGAAAAGGTTAGATTCTTCTTCGTTAATCCAGTAAGTGGGACTAATACCTTCGCAAAGTCCTTAATGAACTTCCTATATTAGCCCGCTAGTCCAAGAAAGCTTCTTGCTTCTATTGCATTCCTTGGGACGTTTCAGTCTTGCCCTGCAACTACTTTTGCGGGAACTACTGTTATCCCTTCTTTGGACACCACATGTCCTAGAAATCTTACTTCTCTCCAAAAATGACATTTTGGAGAACTTCGCCTTAAGCTGATGTAACACCCCGCCTCCGCCAGGGTGTCTCTTGCAAGCACTCTGACTTTGGAGGGGCGTTTGTACCGGGTAAACATGCATAATGATATATCAAGGCAGAACAAGAACATATGTATATATGTAAACAGAGTAAATAACATAGATAAAACAGCGGAAGATTTCAAACCATTTCAAAACAAGTCTGGTACAACATAATGTCAACTTTCCAAATAAACAAGTCTAGATAAAAACAACGTCAACTGAAAAACGGAAATACATAAGTACTATCCCCAAAATAAGTGATAACCATAGCTAGCTTCATGTCCAACCGTACATGAGCTAAATCCCACAAGCAAGCGATCAGAAATCCAAGCTAAGCTCCAATATTCCCACCTTGAGAACCTGGGGGGGGGGGGGGGGGGAACGGAAGAAAAGAGGCGAAAGGAAAACAGGTCAGTCAAAAAGACTGAGTAAGCCCTACTACAATCAATGTAAACTGATAAAGTTAACTGGCATGAGAAGCAGGGATGAACATAAGGATAACAACATACTAGCATGATGATTAACTAACAAGGTAGATAAAGGTGTCATCGCATAATCAGGTTTAAGGTTTTTTGCACCACAAGTGTACTAGCAAACTAACATGACTTGAATAAATAAGTATTGATCCCTTGGCCCAAGCTTTGGCCCAATAACATGAAGTGACCCTAATACGCGGTCCAACCAAACGGTCTAGTCGATCGGCTCCCTATAAGCCTAACTCGTCACGTGTTGGTGTCAATGCGGCCCAAACATAATTGTAGTCAGACTGTGCAGGGTCTCCCGTCGGGTGTATCAAGCCCTAGGGTGTCAACCCCTGGACACCATAAACATAAGTGCACAGTCTCGATCTACTGGTACTCGTGCATGCTTTCCCCGGCTTCGGACTATGTGCACGACCAAAAGTCCGCCCGGAACTACACCGGCGTACCACTCTGCCGTCGTTTTTGGTCTCTTACCTCAAGTCCAGTAATTGTGCCCCCCCACCCTAGCCTAGACCCTAGGGCCATAATGATACGAACTTGGGATTACTGCTGGAGTGGACCCCATTGCTAGGATTTTCTAGTGGGTTAAGTACGGTTTAACCCTCTTGCTAATCATGGATTAACTTGGTTAAGTGTAACGATGAGTTCACGACTTAACCCTGATTAATCTACCAAGCCCAAATTGGTTAAGTATTAAGTGGACCATGACTTAACCCTAATCACGAGGCATTAATTAATTTAATGTGCCTTAACCTCTCACATTAGACCTTGTTGTGGTTACTAGTTAAGCCGGGCGGGTCCGGGTAGCTTTACACCCCAACTTGGTCTAACCTCGGGTTCAAGGTACAACATGACCAACTTCTCACATTGGGTCCTATTGTTTGTAGCAACTAGTTAAGCCGGTCTGTTCCGGGTAGTTTTACGCTACAACTCAACCCAACCTCGAGTTGGTCACACTTATATTTTCTAAGTGTCATGTCCATCATGTTTCCAAAACACATCACAAGTTTTCAAGAATTTGGGTAGACCTAACTTAATAGGTAAATTCCCAATGGGTAGACCTAACTTAATAGGTAAATTCCCAATCTTATGTTTTTATGTCTTTTAAGTTTACCCAACCCGAAACGCAATCCCATCGCTTACATATCGCAATAGCGCATAAAGGATAGAAACGGGGAACTTGGCATCATCATGACATAAAGGTGTTGAAGCCACAAGTTTAACATGGTGGCATATGAAATGTACATATGTTCATATACTTGCATATTACAATTTTAGGCCTCAAAAGCATGCATAAAACCAAACTTAGCATATTGGTGATACATGGTGATAAATGACATGTAAAAGTTGCCATAAGTTCGCATTTAGCCTCACATGCAAGTTATCATAAGGGATATGATAACTTACATGTTGCCAAAATGCAACCTTTAGCATAAAGCTTTAAGCTTTAAGCTCATAAGCCCAAGATAAACTTGCATAACATGGTAACATGAACAAAATGATCAACCCAAACTTGCATAACATAACTTGCATATCATATGACAAACTTGCATATCAAACTTGCATAACATAACATGATAAACTTGCATATCATAACATGGCATACTTGCATAACATGATAAACTTGCATATCATAACATGGCATACTTGCATAACATGATAAACTTGCATATCATAACATGGCAAACTTGCATAACATAACATGATAAACTTGCATATAATGGTCAACCAAACTTGCATCATTCATTTAACTTTAGAGTTTAAATATGAAAGTAGAAAAGGGCTTACAATGCTTATAAAGACACAAAAATATGACAAAGCCCTTATGCAATCAATTAGACCCAAAATGCAAGCTCTAATAGAAAAACCCTTGAGCCAAAATGATCAAAACCCTTGCTTTATGATGTAAATATGGAAACTTGACTTGAATGCAAGCTAATGATGCTCATACAAGCTTGAAAACACTTGTATGCATGGAAAATATCTCATAGAAATTTATTTAGGATTTTATGAAGAGAGTGGAGGCCATGAGAGGAATGATTTTGCCATAGTTTAGTTGTATGAGTGAATAATGTTGATTTAGGCTTAGGTTAGGGTCTTATTTATAGAGATTAGGATTAGTTCTAGCCTTAGAATTAAACCCTAGTTCCAATCTCAGCCCTCAAAACCGAATCTGGCCCCCAAACTCAACACAACTCCAAGATGGTGCACCAGGCAAAACTGCCCGGCTGAGCCAAGTCGACAACCAAGTCGACAGGGCTGTCGACTTGGGTCCAACCAAGTCGACCCCCAAGTCGACAGGGCTGTCGACTTGGGTGCTCTGGCGGGAATTTTCCCGCCTGCCCCAATCTGACCTAATTTCCAAATTCAAACTTGAATTTGAAATCTGTTTTTACTTTGAATTTTCTGAAAACTTCGTTGGGCCTTAGGCGGGTCATACGGACTCCGATTTTCGAAAACTCGGACTCTATTTCGCGTATTTTTCCGAGACGAACGCAATGGCATAGCCCGTTTCCCTTGATTCAGATTTATAAATTAAATTCTGCCTCGATTTACGTTATAACAGGTTATTGAAAATACGGGTTGTTACATTCTCCCCTCCTTAAAGGATTTCGTCCCCGAAATCTTCAAGTTAGGAAGAACGTATCCTACCATCCAACATCCATCTACTCAAAACATCATCCACGAGCAATCATTGTCCTTACAAGATTCTAAATGTTGTATGAACATATGCAAAGGTGTGTGTATATGTACTTATCTAATGCAAATATCATCAATGCAAATTATGTTAGTGAAATGAATCCATATGTATGTAATTCCTAACATAATGTATAACATCTATATGTGTGCACATAACATACATCCATATGCAACATCCATATGATAACACAAAAATTTTCATCCATGAATAAGCGTAAACACTCATGCATATGCAATATGAGGAGTGTGTGAGCCGATCTAGTGCCTAATGTGTATAATGCATCCACGAGTAACCACTTGCAAACACTTGCAACCACTTGCAAACATCAAGCATAACATGTTTCAAACACATGTTTCATCCAAAGGGTTTCTACCTAAGGTTCTCATGACAAGATTAGCACGATATAGATAGAAAAAGAAAGATATGCTACAAAGAGATCGGGAAGATAAGCAGGATATACTCCTTTCGGATTACAAGAAATCCCTTCCTAACCCAATCCATATTCTATAAAAGCCCAAAAGGTTTAGTCAACCTAACGGACCCCTTCAAACCCTGACATGTATTACTAGCAAATAAGTCATACCTCCCGACAGAAATAGGACTGAGAATGGGACCGAGAGGATATACGTAAAAAGATAACATGCGAGTAAGTTCCACCGGAAGACAAGGATCAAGGATATATTCTTAGAAAGAGATATGATGCGTGTATCTAGCATTCAGTCTTCTAAGTCACGTTTCCTTGAGTTTAACTCCACTGTGCTTTGACCGTCTTTTACTTCATGATTTCTTAGCTTCTTAACTCTTATTTCCAAATATGAGTTGGAACCCATTTCATTGTCGCCTCTTGTCTTCCTCTTTCACTTACTCTTCTATCATTCTTGGCTTAAACATAACGATGACCTCGTGATTTCATGCAAGCTCTCCAAAATTCACCAGTGAATCCTGGATCTTGTTTACTTACTATAAAGTATTCCACGCAGCAGAACTTTTCTTGAAAATACCAATCCACGTTTACCAATTGCTCTTACTAACGTAATTTTCTATAACTCATGGTTGAATGAAATGAACCATCCGCCCGTGAATGATAGGCCGTACTTAGATTCAGTCACTTGCCCATGACTTCCCGTAGACTATCCCAAAACTGGCTAGTGAAGATTGAGTCATGGTTACTAACTATACTTTAGGGAACCTCGTGCAACCGCTTTATTTCTTGAAAGTAAACTGTCGCTAGCTATGATGCAGTCCTTTCGCTCTTTACCGGAGTGAAATGAGCACTCTTCGTGAGTCTACCTACTATGACCCATATGCTCGTATTCTCTTTCCTTGACCTAGGTAGTCCATCCACGAAATCCTTCGTGACGCTTTACTACTTCCATTGCGGGGACCTCCAATGGATGTAATAGCCCACCGGGCTTTTTATGACTCGGCCTTAATCTGTTGGCACAACATGCACCTTGGGACAAACTCGGCCACCTCCTCGGTTGATGTGCAACTTCAAGAACCTTCTTTCTCTCATCGCGTCTTAGCCATCCCTTGTTATCTATGGCGAGGTGACTTACCATCTCGCCTCGAATCAACTTGTCCATGATCTCGACTAACTGCGGGTCTTCTTTCTATGAAGTCCCTACTTGATCTAGAAGGGTAGGTCTAAGCTCAAGGGACGCTAACTAACTAATTAAACTGAGAGAACTTCTTACTTCAGTTGCATTCCTTGGAGTCTTCCAATCCTGAACTGCAACTACCTTAGCGGGATCCACCGCTAAGCCTTGCTTAGATACTATATGCCCAAGGAATCTAACTTCCCTTCTCCAAAAGTGACACTTGGAGAACTTGGCCTTCAACTGATGCGCTCTAAGCGTATCCATCACCTCCACGAGATGCCTTGCATGCTCTTCCTCATCCTTAGAGAAGATCAGAATATCATCTACGAAGACCACGACAAACTTTTTCAAGAACTCCCTGAACACCCTACTCATCAAGTCCACGAAGTAGGCGGGTGCATTAGTCAAACCGAATGGCATGACCAGCCATTCTAAGAATCCATCTGGAGTTCTGAATGCAGTTTTGCCTATACTATCCTCAGCTACTCTGAGCTGATGGAATCCAGTAGCAAGATCAAGAGAAAACAGATGTTCCTACAAGCTGATCAAACAAATCATCGATCCTTGGCAATGGTTGTCTATACTCCTTGTTTAACTCACGATAATCAACACAAAGTCGAAGAGAACCATCTGCCTTGGTAGTAAATACTACAGGCGCTCCCCATTCAGATATACTTCATCTAATGAAGTTCTTCTCAAGCAACTCCTTGACTTGCTTTCTTAACTCTCATCTTGCGGGGCCATGTGCCTAACCGGCCACAAAACTATCTTGGCATTATCAACCAGATAAATTCGGAAATCTATCTCTCGTTTAGGGGTAACCCCCTTCACTTCCCCCAAGATATCAGGATATTCTCGGACCACCCTCACCGATTGCAAACTATCGATAGACGAGTTGAGGGATTCAAGATAACACAACATGACGGGACTCATAGGGTTACTAGAAATTTTTAGGGTATTACCGAGGCGAGTCATGAGCCTCTCAACCCTATGCTCAAAAATCAAGAATGGCTCCAAAACTGGACAACCAATCCATGCCCAAAATCAACCCATACCCCATGAAACCGAGAATATAAGCATCACGCGAGAACTCTATACTCAAGATAGAGATTTTCAAATCCACGTAGATAATAGACAAATGGGCGGAACCCCCAATTGGATTTGAAACACACACGGGATCATTAACTAGACTAGTACTTAGGTGCAAACTTTCAACTAGATCAGATGAAACAACTATGCGATGCGCCAGAATCAAACAAAGTACGAACAGGAAAATCAGAAATGTAAACAAGACTTTCAACAGAAATACTACCTCGATCGGGAACTGGAGCGACATTGAGAGCATGAACTTTCCCTCCTGAAGGTCCAGCATGCTGAGTCTGACCCTGGCCTTGCCCTTGCTTCTTCGAGCAATCCTTACTGAAATGTCCAGTCTCACCGCAGAAAAAGCATTCACCATTCTCCCTTTTCCTCTTCTTACAATCCTTAATAAGATGCCCAACTGAACCGCAATAATGGCACTTCCCCTTGTTGTTCTTGCCCTTGTTGTTGTTCCCCTTGTTGCCTTGACTCTTATTCTTGTTCTTGTTCTGATTGCCTTGACTGCTCTGACCACTTGGATTACCCTGATTTCCTTTCCACAGGGAATCAGTCTTCTTGGCTTGAGTATCATTCATCTTGTTCTCTTTCTTGACATCTCCTTGAAGTAACGCCATATCAACCAAGCTCTCAAACGTGGCCCCATGGGGAATATGTGACATAGCCAATCCCTGCAATGGCTCATTCAATCCTCTAGCAAAACGAAGAGCCTTCTTCTGAGGAGTATTCACCATATCCAAGCCAAAACGAGCTAACTGATTGAACTTGTTCACATATTCTTTGACAGACATATCTCCTTGTTTCAAAGTTATGAACCTCTCCATTTGCAGATTCTCCTCAGCAGAAGATAGAAACTTAAGCACGAACCTTGCCCTGAAATCGGCCCAAGTCTCAACAGGCCTAGTACCATTGGTAACTTCCCACCAATAAGCGGCTTCATCCTTCATAAGCCAGACCGCCAACAAGATCTTCCTCTGATCATCTAACCCAAAGATAGCAAATAAATCCTCGGTCTCTTTCAACCAATTTCTGGCCTCTACAAAAGTCTCAGTGCCTTGAAAGTTCTTGCCACCCATTGCTTTGAAATCTTTGCAAGTCTTTGCGAAGTCAACTTGAGGATGCTGAGGGGGAGGAGGAAGAGGAACCTCAGCGACAGGAGGAGGAGGAACATTAACTACCGAAGGAGGAGGAGGAACAACTGCGGGGCCGGCTTCGGTCGCCCTAGCCTCCAAAAGTCTCCTATACCAAACAGGTACGTGTACTCCCTCCGGAATGGCAAAGATATTGGCCATACTGAAAACGAAGAAAAAGATAGATTCAGAATGGAGAAAAACGAGGGAATTTTGCTAATGGCTTTTTGGGGAATAGCCTTTAAAATAAACTAGACTTTTCTTTGGAAAATACTTTATACTTGGTTTTGAAAATAGTTTTCCAAAAGTTTTCTAAAAACCTTTTTGTTCCTTCTCGTAAACCATATGCTCTGATACCAAATGTAACACCCCGCCTCCGCCAGGGTGTCTCTTGCAAGCACTCTGACTTTGGAGGGGCGTTTGTACCGGGTAAACATGCATAATGATATATCAAGGCAGAACAAGAACATATGTATATATGTAAACAGAGTAAATAACATAGATAAAACAACGGAAGATTTCAAACCATTTCAAAACAAGTCTGGTACAACATAATGTCAACTTTCCAAATAAACAAGTCTAGATAAAAACAACATCAACTGAAAAACGGAAATACATAAGTACTATCCCAAAATAAGTGATAACCATAGCTAGCTTCATGTCCAACCGTACATGAGCTAAATCCCACAAGCAAGCGATCAGAAATCCAAGCTAAGCTCCAATATTCCCACCCTGAGAACCTGGGGGGGGGGGGACGGAAGAAAAGAGGCGAAAGGAAAACAGGTCAGTCAAAAAGACTGAGTAAGCCCTACTACAATCAATGTAAACTGATAAAGTTAACTGGCATGAGGAGCAGGGATGAACATAAGGATAACAACATACTAGCATGATGATCAACTAACAAGGTAGATAAAGGTGTCATCGCATAATCAGGTTTAAGGTTTTTTGCACCACAGGTGTACTAGCAAACTAACATGACTTGAATAAACAAGTATTGATCCCTTGGCCCAAGCTTTGGCCCAATAACATGAAGTGACCCTAATACGCGGTCCAACCAAACGGTCTAGTTGATCGGCTCCCTATAAGCCTAACTCGTCACGTGTTGGTGTCAATGCGGCCCAAACATAATTGTAGTCAGACTGTGCAGGGTCTCCCGTCGGGTGTATCAAGCCCTAGGGTGTCAACCCCTGGACACCATAAACATAAGTGCACAGTCTCGATCTACTGGTACCCGTGCATGCTTTCCCCGGCTTCGGACTATGTGCATGACCAAAAGTCCGCCCGGAACTATACCGGCGTACCACTCTGCCGTCGTTTTTGGTCTCTTACCTCAAGTCCAGTAATTGTGCCCCCCACCCTAGCCTAGACCCTAGGGCCATAATGATACGAACTTGGGATTACTGCTGGAGTGGACCCCCATTGCTAGGATTTTCTAGTGGGTTAAGTACGGTTTAACCCTCTTGCTAATCATGGATTAACTTGGTTAAGTGTAACGATGAGTTCACGACTTAACCCTGATTAATCTACCAAGCCCAAATTGGTTAAGTATTAAGTGGACCATGACTTAACCCTAATCACAAGGCATTAATTAATTTAATGTGCCTTAACCTCTCACATTAGACCTTGTTGTGGTTACTAGTTAAGCCGGGCGGGTCCGGGTAGCTTTACACCCCAACTTGGTCTAACCTCGGGTTCAAGGTACAACATGACCAACTTTTCACATTGGGTCCTAATATTTGTAGCAACTAGTTAAGCCGGTCGGTTCCGGGTAGTTTTACGCTACAACTCAACCCAACCTCGAGTTGGTTACACTTATATTTTCTAAGTGTCATGTCCATCATGTTTCCAAAACATATCACAAGTTTTCAAGAATTTGGGTAGACCTAACTTAATAGGTAAATTCCCAATGGGTAGACCTAACTTAATAGGTAAATTCCCAATCTTATGTTTTTATGTCTTTTAAGTTTACCCAACCCCAAACGCAATCCCATCGCTTACATATCGCAATAGCGCATAAAGGATAGAAAGAGGGAACTTGGCATCATCATGACATAAAGGTGTTGAAGCCATAAGTTTAACATGGTGGCATATGAAATGTACATATGTTCATATACTTGCATATTACATTTTTAGGCCTCAAAAGCATGCATAAAACCAAACTTAGCATATTGGTGATACATGGTGATAAATGACATGTAAAAGTTGCCATAAGTTCGCATTTAGCCTCACATGCAAGTTATCATAAGGGATATGATAACTTACATGTTGCCAAAATGCAACCTTTAGCATAAAGCTTGAAGCTTTAAGCTCATAAGCCCAAGATAAACTTGCATAACATGGTAACATGAACAAAATGATCAACCCAAACTTGCATAACATAACTTGCATATCATATGACAAACTTGCATATCAAACTTGCATAACATAACATGATAAACTTGCATATCATAACATGGCATACTTGCATAACATGATAAACTTGCATATCATAACATGGCATACTTGCATAACATGATAAACTTGCATATCATAACATGGCAAACTTGCATAACATAACATGATAAACTTGCATATAATGGTCAACCAAACTTGCATCATTCATTTAACTTTACAGTTTAAATATGAAAGTAGAAAGGGGCTTACAATGCTTATGAAGACACAAAAATATGACAAAGCCCTTATGCAATCAATTAGACCCAAAATGCAAGCTCTAATAGAAAAACCCTTGAGCCAAAATGATCAAAACCCTTGCTTTATGATGTAAATATGGAAACTTGACTTGAATGCAAGCTAATGATGCTCATACAAGCTTGAAAACACTTGTATGCATGGAAAATCTCTCATAGAAATTTATTTAGGATTTTATGAAGAGAGTGGAGGCCATGAGAGGAATGATTTTGCCATAGTTTAGTTGTATGAGTGAATAATGTTGATTTAGGCTTAGGTTAGGGTCTTATTTATAGAGATTAGGATTAGTTCTAGCCTTAGGATTAAACCCTAGTTCCAATCTTAGCCCTCAAAACCGAATCTGGCCCCCAAACTCAACACAACTCCAAGATGGTACACCAGGCAAAACTGCCCGGCTGAGCCAAGTCGACAGCCAAGTCGACAGGGCTGTCGACTTGGGTCCAACCAAGTCGACCCCCAAGTCGACAGGGTTGTCAACTTGGGTGCTCTGGCGGGAATTTTCCCGCCTGCCCCAATCTGACCTAATTTCCAAATTCAAACTTGAATTTGAAATCTGTTTTTACTCTGAATTTTCTGAAAACTTCATTGGGCCTTAATCGGGTCATACGGACTCCGATTTTCAAAAACTCGGACTCTATTTCGCGTATTTTTCCGAGACGAACGCAATGGCATAGCCCGTTTCCCTTGATTCAGATTTATAAATTAAATTCTGCCTCGATTTACGTTATAACAGGTTATTGAAAATACGGGTTGTTACAGTTGATGAGCTCGAAGTGTGTCCATGACTTCTCTTAAATGCAAAGCATGTTTTCCCTCGTTCTTTGAGAAAATCAAGATATCGTCCACGAATACTACTACAAACTTATTAAGGAACTCCCTAAACACCCTACTCATCAAGTCAACAAAATAAGTGGGTGCATTCGTCAAACAGAAAGGCATGACGAGCTACTCAAAGAAACCGTCAGGGGTCCTAAAAGCAGTCTTTTCTATATTGTCCTCAGCTTTTCTTAGCTGATGAAACTCTGTAGCCAAATCTAGTTAGGAGAAAACAGACGCTCTTACAAGCTGGTCAAACAAATCATCTATTCTTAGAAGTGGGTGCCTATTTTTCTTAGTCAGCTTGTTTAGCTCCCTATAGTCCACACACAGGCGAAGTGAACCGTCTGCTTTGGTTGCAAACACCACTAGAGCACCCCATTCAGAAATACTCAGCCTTATGAACCCCTTTTCAAGCAACTCTTTAACCTGCTTGCTGAGCTCTTTCCTTTCCCTTAGAGCCATGTGTCTAACGGGTAAAGCAACAGGTTTTGCGTTATCAACAAGGTATATGAAGAAGTCTATCTCTCGCTTCGGAGGTAAACCCTTCACCTCTTCAAAGACATCCGAGTATTCACGGACCACTCTAACAGATTGCAAGTTTTAAACAGACGTATCAAGAGATTCTAGGTAACTAAGCATAACAGAATTCATGGGATTACAAGAGATTTCGAGAGTGTTACCGAGGCGAGTCATAAGTATAACCACTCTCTTTTCATAATCAAGGATGGCACCGTTACTAGATAACCAATCCATGCCTATAATCAACCCATAGCCCGTGAAACACAAAACATAAGCATTACATCTAAACTCAACGCTTAGTATAGAAATTCCCAAATCCAAACAAATCATAGATAAATGAGCCGAACCACCAATTGGATTTGAGACAATAATGGGATCTTCTACTATAAAAGTACTAAGGTGCAAAGACTTAACTATAGAAGCAGATATAAAAGAATGTGAAGCGCCAGAATTGAACAAAGTTCTAACAGGATGATTGAAAAGAAAAACTAAAGTTTCACATAAACGTTCCTACCTCTCTTAGGTACACTAGCAGTGAGAGCATGCAATTGCCCTTTAGAAGATTATGTCCTTTGCCTATGTCCTTGTCCTTCGGACACTCCTGGATAAGATGTCCTGCTTCACCATACTGAAAATAACCACCTGTCTTCTTCCTTCTACAATTAAATGACCCAGTATACCATAGAAAAGACACTTCCTCTTGTCGTGGGATCTATTATTTCCTCCACCCTTCTTATATTCCAATCCCTTGTTTGTGATTCTTCCACTTTGGCCTCTTTCTTTTCACCTTTCTCCTTCTGCGTGGATTAAGCCATATCAACAAGCTTCTTATTCTTGGGCATGTGCTTCTTAGCCCAAACTCCCTTATTCTCACCCTTACTATCTTTGTGTAGCTTGTTGACAAGTTCCTCGAAAATACCTCCATTGCATGGCAACCTACAAAGCTTGAAAGAAGATTAGCCGCATGTGAAACTACTGCGGCCATAGATGGAGGTTGGGCACTACTTCACCCTCGACATGTGCCGCATGTCTACGAAAATATGGCGAAAAGAGAGGAAGAAGAGATTCAAATAGAGAATCAGAAGATAGTGCATATGGCTTTGGGGAATATGCCTTTTAAAAACAATACTTTTCTCTTCAAAAACGCTTCTTTAAAATATGTTTTAGAAAACACCCCTTTTTAAAATATGCTTTTGAAAACTCTTTTATCTGTTCTGGTAACCTTTTGTTCTGATACCACGTGTAACACTCCACCTCCATTAAGGTCACTCACAAAGGGAATGCATTAACTTCAGTGGAGCATCATAAGTGTATAGAACAGATAAATTACAAAACTGACAAAATTTAAACAACGGAAATTAAATAAAACTTTTCTTTATGGATAAAACAGCAGCTTGGTAAAACAGCTTGTACAAAGATTGTTTTCCAGCACCAAAACACCAATACCCATTACAACATAGCATCTTTCTTGTTTAACAAAATAAAGAAGCATGAAATGATAATATATTCCCCAATAAAGCATGAGCCAGCCATAGCAGTGGAAAAGAGAGTCCAAAGCAATACATCATCGATCTTCGAGCTTGGAAAGAAAACTGAGCTAAGTGGTAATATTCCCTCCCTGTGAACCTGGGGCCGGTGGGGGGGGGGGGGGGGGAGGACGGAAGAAAAGAGAGCGAAACAAAACAGATTCAGACATAAAGCCTGGTAAGTCCAGTGATTATTCAGCATGTAAACAGGTAAAAGGATCATGACATGAATAAATTGGATACTAGACTGTTGGCTCGCTTTTTGACCAAGCCACCCAGGATCGTTCGTAAGAGGAAAGCAAGAAACCACGTTCCCCAAGAATGTGAAGGAACGGATCGCACTCTATCGACTCGCCCAGGAGCGGATCGCACTCTATCGACTCGCCCACGAAGGACCGCGTCTCGACGGATCGCCCACCGAGGATCGCGTCTCGACGGATCGCCCCCATCTCATCAGCGAACGGCACATCCAAGCGATCCGATCCAAATTATATTGTTGCCCAGAGCGAACCGATCCGATCCCTTGGTGCATGGCGAACCTTCTGACCCGTTCAAGCGCGAGCTAGTCTTCAGCGATCCGAATCGCATGGATCTGGCGACACGTGTCCCTAACCGTCATCTGGACCAATTCTTCCCATCTGCACGATCCGATTTTCAAGCAGATCGCGACACCTGTCCACAACGGCTAATTTGACCATTTCCTCAACGGTGGCGATGCGATCTGCTGTCCTCGGGATCTGTGCCACGTGTTATCACGACCCGCCTGACAAAATCAGCTATAAATAGCCCAGAGCTTGGCATTTTTTGGGATCTTTTTGGCAATATTGGGTACTGAATCCGCCATTGTTTTCAAACTACTGAAATATTGAGAGAAATCCTTGTTGTATTAGCTTTCAAAGTATAATCAATAATATATAAAGTGGACGTAGGCTCGTTAACGCTGAACCACTATAAATTCTGAGTGTTATTTTCTTTTTCCTCGTTCTTCATTTGAAATTCTATAGTATTCATAACAATTTGGGTGTTAGGTCCAAATTTCGATCTAACATTTTTGGTGCTTTCATTGAGAGCTCAGTCCTAAAGTTTCACTATTTGCTTCTTTGAAGATTCCAGCGATTCGGATATCATGGCTGGAAAAAGATCTAAAGTTTCACAGACCAACGAAACGATTGAGGAGAGTGTGCACGAACTGGACAACGAAGAAACTCTGGATCGCGGAGCGCAGGGGGCGAACCGATCCGATGAAGACACCGCGTTCCGAGTCGATGAGAACGAGACGATCCAGGCCGCTGAAGGGGTTGTTACTCGATCCCGAGGTAACACCTCGCAGCCTCCGTGTACCACGACCACGAGTCGATCTCAGGGGGCGCAGCGAATCGCCATCCACGAACCGCAGCTATCCGAACTGATGGTCGGACTACAACTCGACCTGGAAAAGAACCTATGACCCACTCCTATCGTCCCAGAACCTCTGCTCGACCCGGTTCGAGCTCTCTGCGCATAAGAGAGAGTGATGATGACCAATATGATCCAACTGCTCCTGTCACTGAGGGGGATCTCTCTCGCTTCGCCGAAATGTGGGATAGGTTGTTTGATGAGTTGGCTGCACAAAGGCAGGAAAGTTCCATCCTGGGGCAAAATTTAACGGCTATGGATAGAAGACTTGATGAGCTAGCAAGGCAAAGAACATCGCCGGTTCGTCCACTCACCCCAGTATATTCTTCTTCGTCTGAAGAATCGCCGAGACCTCCGCGACGACCGTATGAGAGAGTCGAAAACATAGAACAGCTTCGGTTCGGAACCCTGCCCTCACAGGAAGAAGAAGAGCTAGGGGCGGGGCCCTCAAACCGTAATGTGAATGGTCAAGCAACGGCTCTCAGGACTCGAGATGTGAAAAGTCCTGTGCATAACAGACCACCTCAGCCCCGTCGCCGCACACATACTCATGGTAATAGGGGGCAGCGAAGCCCTGTCCGAACCCCGGATTTTGTGACGGCTTCCCGAAGAGAGATCAGAGAACCTCGTCGGGCCAGAGGCACTGACCCTGAGCCTCCTTTGACCAGTGCAAATGTTGCAGCCATGGTCCACCAGATTCTGACAGACAGCCGTGGACAACGGAACGAAGATTGGGGGATCGACCGCAGTCACACCCCTTTCACCGATGATATTTTGGATGCGACTTTTCCAAGGCGTTTCAACATGCCACAAATGAACCGATATGCGGGAAGATCTGATCCTGTCCAGCACCTAATGAGATACTCTTGGTCAATGACCGCTGCCGCAGCCTCTGACGCTGTTAAGTGCAAAGCGTTTCCCATATTCCTGGAGGACGTGGCTTTGTTATGGTTTACTCGCCTGCCGGCGAGGTCGATTTCTAGCTTCAGGGAGCTGAGCGAGAAGTTCGTAGAACAATTCCGTATCTACGCACAGAAGACAAAAAGTGTGATCGATTTATTTCTTGTCAAGCAGCGACCAGGCAAGAGTTTAAAGGTGTACCTGGATCGTTTCAATTTGGCCGCTACTGAGGTTAAAGATCCTCATGAACCGACCGTTGTCGCAGCACTGATTGACGGAGTAGATAAGGACACTGAATTCGGGAGGTACCTGGCAGGCAAACCGCCCCACACTAGAGAGTTATTCTACGAGAAAGCCAACGTACATTTACGCCGGGAAGAGGTGTATGCTAACCGAAAGGCTAAAACAACTGATAAGGAAGAAATTCAGAGCAATGTCGCCATCAAACAGACGGGAGACAGCTCGGGGAAAGTTGAAGTTAACGTCGGAAATCAGAATCAGGGTGGACGCCAGCCAGGTAACAACAATAATAGTGGTAACGGCAATAACCGGAAGAGGAATCGAGGGAACGACTCCCAGAGAAGGACTCGTCCCAGGGCCTTTGAAAGTTATACACCAATAAATGATACTCTGGAAAATATCTTCATGGATGCGTACGAAGTCCTCCAGAATAAGAGGCCACCTCCCAGAGAGTCGACAAAGAAAGAGCGTGAAACAGGGAAATTTTGTCTCTTTCATCAAATTCACGGCCATTCGACGAATGAATGTCGTCACCTAAGGGATGTAGTCGAAAGGCTGCTTCGAGAAGGAAAGCTAGATGAATACAGAGTAACGCCCAGGGACAGGGGGCAAGCAGTGCAGGCCCCGAATCAGAATCAAAATCAACTTGCTGCTAGGCCGACTGCTCAGCAAAAAGGAAAGAATATTGTTATCAATACCGTGATCGGAGGACTTTATCTTGCTGGGCACAGTTCCAAAGCATTTGATCAATACGTCAATGCGACCAAACAACACCTCGAGGCAGGGGAATGTAGCAACCCCGAGGACAGTACCCCGGTGAAGCAGCAGAAAATGATGACCGATGATGTTGTTTTCCAAGAACGAGAAAGCATCGGAGTCCATGCTCCAACTGAAGATCCACTTGTAATTACGATACCCATTGGGCCAGCCACTGTTCATAAGGTTCCGGTGGACAACGGGAGTTCCGTTAATATTCTTTTCAAAAAGGCCTTTGACCAGATGAATCTCGAAATAAAAGACTTGAAGCCCTGCCAAGGATGGATCCGTGGATTCAACAGAGCGTCCACCGCTCCAATGGGCTATGTAGAGTTACCAGTTACACTTGGGGAAGGAGAACGCCACAGAGTGAGAATCCTTCCCTTTGTGGTTTTGGATGTTGAATCGCCCTACAATGCCTTCTTGGGCCGACCGGCCCTCGCAAAATTCAGAGCCTGTATAGCCCCCTGGTGCTTGTTATTGAAATTCCCCACAGAAGCTGGCATTGGTATCGTCAGAGGGGATCAAGTTGCTGCGCGAGCGTGTTATGTTGCCGAACTAAAGTTACTTCGCAATGGAGGGGATATCGAAACTAAAGGCACCTCTCCCCCTTCGGGGGCGGAGACCTACAACCAAAGAGGATAATCATTGGAGAGTCGCCCAGAGAGATGCCCGAGGATATAGATCCTAGAGAGGATCAAGAACCCGGGGGCAGAATGGCGACTCCCAACGAGACAACTGTGGATGTACCGATCGATGACAGTGACCCGGAGAAGGTCCTTAAGATTGGATCCCAGTTAAGTCCGAATCTTGCTACATAATTGATGGATTTCTTAAAAAACAATTTGGATGTATTTGCTTGGACCCACGCGGACTTGGGATATCCCCATCAATCATGAGCCATTCCTTGAGCATTGACCCAAAACATCCTCCAGTAAAGCAAAAAAGGCGAATGCTGGGCCCAGAGACGTCCGCTGCCTTGAAAGAAGAGGTTGGAAAGCTAAAGAGTAATGGATTTATCAGAGATTCGACCTACCCAGACTGGATTTCGAATCCAGTCCTGGTAAAAAAGGCCAACGGGAAGTGGCGAACGTGTATCGACTTCTCGGATTTGAACAAAGCCTGTCCAAAAGATAGTTTCCCGTTACCTCGGATTGACCAATTGGTAGACTCGACGGCAGGTCACGAGCTTCTCTCATTTATGGATGCTTATTCAGGATACAATCAGATTCCGATGCATGTTCCAGATCAAGAGCACACTAGTTTTATCACGGATCTGGGATTATATTGTTATGTGGTGATGCCTTTTGTTTTGAAGAACGCAGGCGCTACATATCAACGTTTGGTCAACAGAATGTTTTATAACCAGATCGGGAAAACAATGGAAGTATACGTCGACGATATGTTGGTTAAGTCCAAGCAATCTTCTCAACACACTACTGACTTGGCAGAGATGTTCGGCATTCTTCGAAAGTATGGAATGAAACTCAATCCAACCAAATGTTCATTCGGTGTTGCTTCTGGAAAATTCTTGGGATTCATTGTCAGTTCCCGTGGTATCAAGATTAATCCAGACCAGATCGCGGCAATCAGAAACATTCAGGAACCTAGGCAAATTAGGGATGTGCAAAGCCTTGCCGGAAAAGTGGCCGCACTAAGCAGATTTATCTCCAGGGCTACGGATAAGTGCATCCCATTCTTTGAATTAATAAAGCGAGGAAAACGCCACTTTAAATGGACACCTGACTGCGTAGAAGCGTTTCAGAATTTGCTCAGGCACTTGGAGAAGCCTCCGATTTTATCTAAGCCAATAGATCACGAGGATTTATTCGTGTATTTGGCAGTGTCATCCCATGCGATCAGCTCAGCATTGGTAAGGGAAGAGGATAAGGTCCAAAGACCTGTGTATTATGTGAGCAAAAAATTGACAGCAGCAGAGCATAATTATCCACGGATAGAAAAGCTGGCGTATAGTTTACTGATTGCCTCTAGAAAACTTCGGCACTATTTTCAGGCACATCCTATCACCATATACACTGATCATCCACTCAAGCATGTTTTACAGAGACCGGAGGCATCTGGAAGGTTACTCAAATGGAATACTGAGTTAAGTCAATTTGATTTGAACTTTCAGCCCAGACGGTCAATTCGGGGGCAAGTGATAGCCGACTTCATAGCAGAGTTCACTGTCCCTAAAGAAGATATAGCAAACGAGGAAGTGGATCCTTCAAAGTTACTTTTCGATCCTAATGCCTGGAGATTGTATACAGATGGCGCTAGGAACGACGAAAGATCCGGCGCTGGAATAGTGCTTGAAACCCCCGAGAAACGATTGATAACCTATGCAATTCGAATGGAGTTTCATGCCACTAACAACGATTCCGAATATGAAGCTCTGATAGCCGGATTAAAGATTGCAAAGGAACTAGAAGTCACAAAGCTGAACATCTTCTGCGACTCCAAGTTAGTTGTGAATCAAGTCACTGGAAGATTCCAAGCTAAAAGTGCAAGATTGATTTTATACTTAAAGAAAGTGAAAGAACTGCTGATTGATTTTTATCACTACAGCATATCTCATATTCTGCGGTCGGAGAATCAGCAGGCAGACAAATTGGCAAAGATGGCTAGTTCTGACGATCCTGAAGTGACTGGGCTAGCCCCCGTTGAAGTACTTCGGTCCCCTAGCATAGATCAGATGGAAATCGACCTAGTACTAGAGACGGAACCAGAAAGGGAGTCCTGGATGACCCCTATAAAGAATTTCCTAATGGATGGAACGCTTCCGACCAAGAAAAGCGAGAGGCGTAAAGTGATTCGTAAAGCCGCCCGATACGTTCTGCAAGGCGGAGTTCTTTACAGACAAGGGTTTTCAATGCCTCTCCTTCGGTGTGTAGCCCACGATGACATTAAACGTGTGCTGCAAGAAGTCCACGAAGGCGAATGTGGCGACCACACTGGAGGGCAAACTTTGGCAAAAAAGGTATTGCGGCATGGATATTTCTGGCCTACCATAAACAAGGTTGCAGTAAGATATGCACGACGATGTGATGCGTGCCAGAGATTTTCAAAGATACCTAGAGCGCCTCCAAGTCAGTTAAAAACAATGATGAGTCCATGGCCTTTCGCTATGTGGGGAATTGATATTATAGGAAGTCTCCCCATAGCAAGGGGCGGAGCAAAGTTCGCTATTGTGGCCGTAGATTATTTCACTAAGTGGGTCGAGGCTGAACCACTAACTACAATCACAACTAAACGAGTGATCAACTTCATCGTGAGAAACATCATCTGTCGATTTGGGATTCCAAAGATTGTAATAACAGACAACGGAACTCAGTTCGATAGTGCTGAATTCAGAAACTTCTGCCAAAAATACCACATCGAGAATCGGTACACCTCTGTGGCGCACCCACAATCGAACGGGCAAGTCGAAGCGGCAAATAAAGTAATTAAGTCCATTCTGAAAAGAAGAATGAAGCGGGCTAGAGCCATGTGGGCTGATGAATTGCCCTTGGCACTGTGGGCCTACAGGACAACATATAAATCGACAACAGGACATACCCCGTTCTCCCTTGCTTTTGGAACGGAAGCAGTCATCCCGGTTGAGATAAAGGTACCTTCTCATCGGGTGACCTATTATGATCCAATGACCAATAATGAATTGCTCCTGGAGTCCCTGGATATGATTGAAGAAAAAAGGGATGAAGCAGACCTGCGTGCCCTGAGATGCAAACAACAGGTCGCCCGATATTACAACAAAAAGGTCTGAGCCCGAACCTGGGAACCCGGAGACTTGGTTCTGAAACGTGTCTTTCCACCCCCAACTCATATGGGAGCGAAGTGGGAAGGACCGTACTCTATTCTGAGCAAGCTTGATAATGGAACCTTCAAGCTGGCAACCGTAGATGGAAAGGAAATCCCCAGAGTGTGGAATGCCCAACATTTACGGCCATATTTAACATGAGAGTTTCAAATCTATTCTTTTGCTTTGTTAAAAAACTATGTACAGGGCATGACTTGCCTAGAATAGTCTGATTCCTTAAAGCAAGAGATTATAAAGTGGACGTAGGTCATGATTCGACCGAACCACTATAAAAATACTGTGTGTCATTTGCCTTTATTGCATCTTTATTTATTTGCCTGTTTATTTTTATGAAAATCAATGTGAATAATGCAGGTACCCGAAGTCTGGTGCCAACCATTCCTCCCGTAGACTGTTCGGAGGAACTCAAAGCCTTGGCAAATGCTCCAACTGCTTGTTCGACTGGTTTTAATCCTCGGAGCTTGGATTAAAATGTAAACCTAGGACGAGTTTGATGAGCGTGCATGATTGCAGACTGCTTGATCCGTGACTCTAACTCTCCAGAGCAGAGAGAGAGTATAAAGGACACGAAAATCGACATCCACGAATAACGGCGGTGTACCATGATCGGAGCTGCCTAAGCACGAACTCTAACTCTCCAGAGAGAGAGAGTATAAAAGCATCTCCGATTGAGCGCTGAGAAAGAGCTCCTTTCCCGCTGAAGGATCGGGGAGCGAGTGAATCGCTGAGCTCGAACTCTAACTCTCCAGAGAGAGAGAGAGTATAAAAGCGTCTCCGATTGAGCGCTGAGAAAGAGCTCCTTTCCCGCTGAAGGATCGGGGAGCGAGTGAATCGCTGAGCTTGAACTCTAACTCTCCAGAGAGAGAGAGAGAGAGAGAGTATAAAAGCGTCTCCGATTGAGCGCTGAGAAAGAGCTCCTTTCCCGCTGAAGGATCGGGGAGCGAGTGAATCGCTGAGCTCGAACTCTAACTCTCCAGAGAGAGAGAGTATAAAAGCGTCTCCGATTGAGCGCTGAGAAAGAGCTCCTTTCCCGCTGAAGGATCGGGGAGCGAGTGAATCGCTGAGCTCGAACTCTAACTCTCCAGAGAGAGAGAGTATAAAAGCGTCTCCGATTGAGCGCTGAGAAAGAGCTCCTTTCCCGCTGAAGGATCGGGGAGCGAGTGAATCGCTGAGCTCGAACTCTAACTCTCCAGAGAGAAAGAAAGCATAAAAGCGTCTCCGATTGAGCGCTGAGAAAGAACTCATTCTCTGTTGAAGGAATAAGGGCCGTCCGCGCCACTGTTATCCCGTGAAATATCCTAAGTCCCCCCTTATTCAGAAATAAGGGACAACCTGCCGACAGTACTAATCAATCCTAAGTAAACCCCAGTTAGAGGCTACAATGACAACTGATTGGGGGCACATACACTCGTATACATACACTGGACTTTGATACAGCAGTGTCACATAGCATGAAAATTCTTCTGCCTTTTGGTTGACTGATTTGTAGTTATTATTAGTTAGCTAATGACTAAACATGGAAAGTTTATCTGGATACAGGTACACAATGATGCAAGGAGAGATAAACTCTTGTTTATATACTGCAAATCAACAATGTGAAAAACAACCTAGAGACAAAAGTGAGGACCAGTCTCACAATTACACTTCCTGGCCAGTCTATAAACCTAAAGACAAAATATCAACAAACAACAAACATCCTATTTACGCTTTGACCTCTTCTCTTGCTTCTGCCTCTCCAGCCTCTCCTTGTCGGCTTCAGATGGATCCCCTTTTTTCCTCTTCCGCTTGTCTATGAGGGGAACATCCGACTCCTCTGAAGTCTCCTCTTCCACCTCTTTCCTCTTGCTTCTGCCAGAGAGGGAAGCCGGGAAGTCATCGGGGTTTGCAAAGTGAAGCTGCCGGCTGATGGATTTGGGCTGGATTTTCACAATCATCCCAGTTTTGGGATCGAATTCTGCAAGAGGGACTACGTCCAAAGCCTCGTCTCCCACCTTCTTTGAAGCCAACTCTTTCTCCTGTCTTGCTTTTCGGCTGGCCAAGGTTTCCTCGTCATCATCATCGGCCTTTTTGGTGCCAATAATGTCCTCTTTGTCATCTACATGGCGCCCATCCATGTCTCTTAAGGCTTCGATGGTCTCAGCATCTTTGGGCGCATCAGTGCTAGGTGCCGGGATGCTTTTTCCTGCTGTTGTGACCTCTGCCTGCTTTGGTACGTCAATACCAGCACCTGGCAAAATAGCCTCCTTCTCCACTTCCTTTTCTTTTTCGGCACCCATGTCGACGGGCTCGCCACCTGTATTACGAGGAGCACATGTTACTAACTCAAGTGGTTGTTCCACCAAACGACGACAATTCACAATTGCTTTAACAAATTGCGGGGAAAAGAGAGAGATACCTTCAGCAGATGCTCCCTCTTGAGTAGTTCCAGAGGCTCCAACAACCACGGAAGTTAGGCCCAAAGGGATTAGCGGATCATCAGGATGGTACTCCTCAACTTCGGAGGTTTTAGGCTTCGCGGCGGAACTGGAACCTTCATCAATTTTGCTTTTACCTTTAGCCAAGGTTTTCTCCTTTTCCATCTCCGCCAGAATTAGGCGACGACCCTCTGCCAAGTCCTCAGGCTCATTGTCTCTTAGGATGCTCTTCATCAATTCATCCTCATCGATCTCTTCGACCCCCAATCTGTGTTTTTCGCCCTCCACAATGGCATCCCATAAATTGGCCAAAGTAACATGGTAATCTGGGATCCACGAGATGTTACGAGTTTTGAGAACCTGGCCAAGAAAATCGAAAATCATCTCTTCAAACCCCTCAATCTCCTTCTCTCTTGCATGGAGCTTGTTGTTAGAAGCAGTGGCCAATTCAATGGCACTTTCAATGTTCTTTTCGGCAAGGGCTGCCCTTCTCTCCGCGTCCGAGACCTGGTCGTTCAAAATCACCTTTTCTGCTTTAGCCAGAGCCAAACTCTCTTTTAAACTCGCTTTTTCTGCCTCCCAAGCAGCCTTCTCAGTTTCAAAATGGCCTTGCGTTGTTTTCAACTCGATGTTGGCCATTTTGAGATCTTCAACCTCCTTCTTTAAGGCCATTTTCTCTTGGCTATTGGAGTCCAGTTCTGAATGAAAGCGTTGCTTGGCATTCTCTAATTCAGTCTTATAATTTTCAGCGTCCCTCCGTGCTAAAGCAAGCTGGGCCTGAGCATCTTCCAGGTCCTTCTCCAATTTTGTCCTAGCCCTTTCGTTATTTTCAAGTTTTGCTTTAGATCTGTGAGCTTCTATTTCAAGTGTTCGGATGACTTCCGAAAGGTTAACTGCGTGTTTTTTCATCATCTCATATTGCTTGGCTGCGTGCTGGACGTGCTCGATAACTTCATTATCCCAATTTTTAGGGACCGGTTCCAAGGCAGGAACAAATACCATCCTGTCAAAGAAAATGCCTGGAAATTGTTCCCGCAGCTTTTCCAGCCTACCTTGGATCTCGGGACCATGGACGTAATCCCGTGACCCGGGGGCAGCTAACTCTGGTTGGCTGGTGGGGACAATGTCACTTCTCTCCTTCTCGGTCTCTTTGGATGAATCTTTGTCCCTATCTTTAGATTCATGATGCCTTTTGGACGACCGACTGTGGGAAGGTGCACTCTTTGGAGGAGTCAACTCTTTTGGAAGTTTCTTTCCCCCTGTCGGAATTATTGGATGACTCGAAGGCCTAGTGGAGGTTGATTTGGGTGGAGATCGAGGTTGCGAGGAACTCGGCCTATGAGAAGGACCGCGAGAGCGCTCAGTATCCGGGCGAAGGCTGGGTGTGCCCTCACGAAGAGAACGATACGAATAAGATTTCCTGCGGGACATCATTCCTGTAAAAAAGAGAGAAGAGCATATTAAAACTTTGAATACCCACGATATAAGAGTGCAGGGTCAGATGGTGTGAGTGATGTGTGCATCCCATATAATTCCCCCTAACAGACCCGGGCCCGGAGACAGGCTCGTCTGACCAGTTTCTCGTCCTCTAGTTGGAACACTGATCTCTTCAGAAGCAAGAAAGAAAGACCCCTCTTCAAAGTCTTTTTCTGTATATACGACATCGGGTAGAGGGATTTTATTCAGCTCGTCAAATAACTGCTCTTCTGTCAAGTCATCGGGAGCAACGGTTTCAATTGGAGCAGAGATAGGAATTTCCTTGGACACGTCATCACGGACCTCATCCCCTCTGTATATGTTCAGGTCCTCATCGTCTTGGACGACTATCGGAGAAGGGCTCTTGCGAAACTTAGTTGTTTCTACCGCTTGCGAAGTTCCCTCTCCTTCCGTTGGGGGCACGTACTTATAAGGTTTGCCGCCGGTCCCAAGTCCAAATCTTCTGTCTAGAAGACGATGCTTATGAAGATTGTCATCAGTAATGCATTTTTTGATCCTTAAGAAGTCGGATCTGCTTTGATGAAGAATAGATAACCGATGGTTGTACAACGGATCCTCCGTTTTCGGGAAGATGTGATCTGTTTAAGACAAAGGAAAAAGTGGAAGAATGTTAATACTTAGACTCCTTGAGCAAGATATTCGATTAGGTGATCAAAGTTTACTTGATTTGAGCCATCTTCATGAGCATCCAGCCTGTTTCCTTATATAAAACCAGTCGGACTTAGGATCCCCAATGTTGCTATATCCGTCGTACAGAACTTTCCTATTCGCAACCGACTCAAAAAAAGAGAAATTTGGAGTTGCCGAAGAACGGTGCTTGAAAAGAAAGAAGAACACCAGATCTCTGAATTTAAGCTCGGCGTGTAGGATCTCCGCATATGCAACATATAGAGAGTATAGAGATGCGTAGGCGTTTGGATGAAGCTGCATTGGAGCAATACCTAGTCGTCGTAAAGTTTCGATGGCGATCGGAGGAAACGGAGGAATAGCTCCTACTAGACACATTGTTCGACTGATCGCCATATACCCTTCCGGAGCTAGGTGGGGTCTATCTTCGCTTCCAGGCGTCAAGACATCGTCCCAAGGAATTCCGTGTCTTAAGCAGATTCTTTTAAGTTTTATCTCATCAAGCTTGGATGCTAAAGAATCAGAAAATTTATCTATCCCGAGTGCGCCTGGGATCTCGTCAGGAGCTCGCTCATCAGTCTCAGAATCGTTGCTGGATGAAGTACTTTCTGTCGGATCTGATTCTGTGGCTTCGTACTCAGATCCAGAATCTTCGCCTCCCGGATTGATTGGAGGAATTTCAGGGTTGTACTGTTCAGGGATCTGAGATTCCGCTTCTGTCACGGATCTTGAAGAAGAGTGATCATTCGACATTGCTGCTAGGACGAGAAAATGTGAACAATAAGATTAACACTACCCGTCCCCCATGTGTGCAAGTACTGGTGTGTGTACTCGTGTGTGCATTAAAAATAAAGCGTGAAAGAAATCAAGATCATCAAAACATTAGTCGTCGTATGCAGTCAAATTATGAGGTCATTTAGTCCAGAAAGTCCAACGTCAAGGCTCTATCCTAACTGTTCAGAGTTTTATGGTGACAAGGCGTTGATTAAAGTCTGAAATTTCTTCGTATCGTCAGCTATGAGTCGGATCGCAAAGTAGAGGGATCGCCCCTTTCGACTCGCATGGCAGAAGGATCGCCCCTTTCGGATCGCAGGGTAGAGGAATCGCCCCCCATCGAATCGCCGGGTGAAGGGATCGCTCCTTCACAAACCGTTGCGACCCCCACGATACGTCCCTTTGCTGCCACCACGATCTTTCGTCTCGTCACTCGCTTTCGTCTTCTCTCCTTGCCCACGATCCGAACCGGCCTCCTCTCTTCTTCTTCATCTTTTGTTTTCCGTCTCTTCTTCTCACCCTCGAACTTCAAGCTCCACGCCCATCAGCCATGGTGTCTCGATGGATTCTCCAAAGATTGCAAATTTCCATCATTTTTGCCACAAATTATTCGAAAAGGTTCGTGAAACAATAGCGTTAACAAGTAAGGATGTCTTCCGTGGAATTACATTTCTAAAAAATTGGGAAAGTGATTGAATATTTGAAGGTTCGAAATACTAGGGTTCGTTCCTCGAAGGAGCAGGCGAAACGATTCGGCTTATATATGCAAAGAGGGCGACCGTTTGTCTCCCTTTCTTTGTCCTATTCTGTCCACGAAACACCATACAGGCCACGATCCAAAACTTGTGTCGCATGGAAGCCCACGGACCGCCTCAAACGATGGCCCACCAAGCTCGAAGCCCGACACGGCTCGAAGAAAAGTCTGCTGCGTCTCGCATAAAAGCCTAGATACTCAGCTCGAGACGAGCACATGACCACTCGGACCGTGGCGCTCTATGGCGATCCGAATCATGCATACGTTGATTTGAACCAATGCGACTATTGATTTGCGTCCTTTCAAGAAAAGGTAGATCAGAATCTTCGAAGCATGTTCCATCATCGATAAAACATACTTCGAGGGGGCAAAATGTTGGCTCACTTTTTGACCAAGCCACCCAGGATCGTTCGTAAGAGGAAAGCAAGAAACCACGTTCCCCAAGAATGTGAAGGAACAGATCGCACTCTATCGACTCGCCCAGGAGCGGATCGCACTCTATCGACTCGCCCAAGAAGGACCGCGTCTCGACGGATCGCCCACCGAGGATCGCGTCTCGACGGATCGCCCCCATCTCATCAGCGAACGGCACATCCAGGCGATCCGATCCAAACTTATATTGTTGCCCAGAGCTAACCGATCCGATCCCTTGGTGCATGGTGAACCTTCTGACCCGTTCAAGCGCGAGCTAGTCTTTAGCGATCCGAATCGCACGGACCTGGCGACACGTGTCCCTAACCGTCATCTGGACCAATTCTTCCCATCTGCACGATCCGATTTTCAAGCAGATCGCGACACCTGTCCACAACGGCTAATTTGACCATTTCCTCAACGGTGGCGATGCGATCCGGTGTCCTCGGGATCTGTGCCACGTGTTATCACGACCCGCCTGACAAAATCAGCTATAAATAGCCCAGAGCTTGGCATTTTTCGGGATCTTTTTGGCAATATTGGGTACTGAATCCGCCATTGTTGTCAAACTACTGAAATATTGAGAGAAATCCTTGTTGTATTAGCTTTCAAAGCATAATCAATAATATATAAAGTGGACGTAGGCTCATTAACGCTGAACCACTATAAATTCTGAGTGTTATTTTCTTTTTCCTCGTTCTTCATTTGAAATTCTATAGTATTCATAACAATTTGGGTGTTAGGTCCAAATTTCGATCTAACATAGACCATAACCATGATAATAAGCATAGCAAGACAACTGATGATGATCGTTAGATATGACAATGTAAGATACACTGAATGTGCTTCAGTTCTTTCTCAGATTTCCTATTTTCTCTGCACCACCCAACTAGCATCCTAACTAGTGTCATTTATAGAACGATTCGTATTCCCTACTAGTGTCCCAACTAGTATCCTGTGAAAAAGGATCTGTATCCCCTACTAGTGTCCCAACTAGTATCCTGTGTTATAAAATAAAGTGATCTCAACCCCACAATTATGGTAGCCTTCAGGTGTACATCTAGTATGAGGATCTTACCTCAACCATCCTAATTGCCATGAAGATGTTAGATGTACGCTTACTACCCTATCGATCGACTCCCTACTTGTATTAACTTTCCTTATGTCTGTGTCAATCGGCCCTTTCTTGCGTGTAGTTACCCTGTGCTGGTCCCACCATAAGGTGTATCAATCCCTATGATAGCAACCCGACACAAATTCTAGATGCACAGTGTATACTACTAAGGCCCAGTGCCTGCTTTTCCACTCCGGAGCACGTGCATGCCCATACTCCGTTGGAACTACACTGCTGCACCCCCTGCCGCTATATTGACCGCTTATAATAAGCCCAGCAATCGTGCCCCACCTTGCTTAATTTCAGGGTACCATGATACATCTATGTGGGTTACTGCTGAAATGGGTCCCCGTTACTAGAGTTTTCTAGGGTCTATTTGTATACCCCCCAAATTGGTTAAGTGTTATCCATCCATTCAAGTTTACTTAACCCATCCACACGCCATGTCATGTTGGTTAAGTGTTTCTTATAAACTTAACCCTTCTCATTCACCATGTTGTAATTGGTAAAGTGTTTTCTATTAACTTAACACTGTTCATTCATCATATTATATTGGTTAAGTGTTTCCCATTAACTTAACCCCACCCGTTCATTGGTTAAGTGTTAACTTAACCCTACCACTGGTCATGTTACATTGGGTAAGTGTTGCCCTCTTGTGTTACTTAACCCTACAACTTGTCATGTTACATTGGTTAAGTGTTGCCCTCTTGTGTTACTTAACCCTATCACACATCATGTTATATTGGTTAATTGTTGCTCTCTTGTGTTACCTAACCCTACCACTTGTCATGTTACATTGGTTAAGTGTTGCCCTCTTGTGTTAATTAAACCTATCACACATCATGTTATATTGGTTAAGTGTTGCTTTGATTAACTTAACCCTACCATTCTTAGCTTGTTTGTTTCTTATCTTTAATTTATCCATTAAAGCACCAACCTCTCACATTAGATCTATATTGTTGCGATCGCTGGATGTGCCGGGCGGTTCCGAGCAGCCTTACACCGCAACTCAATCTAACCTCAGGTTTTTGGGCTTAAATGCACTAACCTCTCACATTAGATCTATATTGTTGCGGTTGTTGGATGTGCCGGGTGGTTCCGGGCAGTCTTACACTGCAACTCAATCTAACCTCGAGTTAGGCATGTTCATCTTTAGCCAATTTACATATTTGTCATATATGTCCAAATCTATGTGTCAAATTTTCCACAAGTCTAGTAAATACAAGTTAATGCCACATTTCCAAGCTAGGCCCAAAATTTACTAAATTATACCCAATTTTCCCCGCGTTATAATCGTACGTACAACGAGATTCAACCTAAGTTCCGAATGAACTTAGTATTCACAAAAGTAAGCAAAAAGGGGAAAAATAGAGAAGAGGCATAAGAATTGACATAAGGAAAAATAGGCATGTATAGATGTACCCAATTCAAGAATCATGTTTCAATGTTGTACATTAACAATATGGGTAGATAAGCTAAGCAATTTACAACATAGGTATAATTATTAGATAGAATTGGACTTAAGAGAATTACTAATTTATTGTACAACATGATAAGTCCCATTTGATAAATCACAACAGTCTCATAGGCATAGGTTGTACAACATGAAAAGTTCCATCGTATCAACCACAACAGTCTCACAGGCATGATAGGTTCATTTACGTCAGTCCAACAGTCTCATAGGCATGATAGGTTCTATTATGTCAGTCCAACAGTCTCATAGGCATGATAGGTTCTATTATGTCAATCACAATAGTCTCATAGGCATGACAGGCTTCACTATGTCAATCCAACAGTCTCATAGGTATGATAGGTTTTATTACATAAATCACAATAGTCTCATAGTCATAAGCAATTCAGATTTGACAAAAGGATAGGCACGAATCTGAATTAGGCATTGTTCTAGATCCAATTATAATATTCATGATTTTTATTAGATGTTTGAATCTAAATAATAACTAAACTTACATAAAAAGGACGGATCTTGTATTATGGGATCTGATTTCTAAATTTGAAAAGCTATCCTTTGATGTGGACGCTTGATTTGAAGTTCTTCTAATTGATTACTAGTTTGGATTTATTTTTCTAGTTAGGAGAAGATGAAGGACGCTAGGCTAGCTTGTAGACGAACATCATGACAACACCATAGTCTTAGGGTTATGAGGTTAGGGTCTAGGTTTGGCTACGTATATATAGATGTCTAGGATTAATTCTAGCCTTTAGATTAGTCTAGGAGAAATCTGAGTCGTCAAACCAAAGAGATGTGTCATCCAGCCAATTGTAGCACGACACATAAACTCTAGCACCTCAGAAATTAGTCATTGGCCAATCAGGGAAGGCCACATCAGCTCAGAGCTACTAAAATTCTTCACAGGAAGCATATCTCAAAGGGGTCGACTCCGTACAAGGGGGTCGACACCTATGTCGACTCCCCTATAACCTATGTCGACTCCCCCTTGGGGGGGAGGGTCGACACCCTGAGTGGGAATTTTCCCGCTCAACCTGTTCTGTTTGAATTTTGAATTTTGAACTGGAATTATTATTTAATTATTATTTTCTGTTTATTCTTGAAATCTTCTGAACTCCATAACTTCTACATACGGAGTCCGATTCACGCAAATTCAGACTCTATCTCAAGCAGAATTTCGAGGCGAACGCAATGGCGTAACCCGTTTCACCCAATTTTTCTTTTAAAGATTAATTATTCATTAATTATCTCTTTTGTCCCATTTTAAAATTACGGGGTGTTACATTCCCCCTACTTAAAGGATTTCGTCCTCGAAATCTTCAAGTTAAGAAGAATGTATATCCAACCATCCAACATCCATCTACTCAACCATTCAATCACAGCCATCGATTGTCCTTAAAAAGGTTTCTAATGTTTTCATGAACATATGCATAGTGTGTGTATATGTCCTTACCCAAATGCAAAATCAGGCAGTCTACGGATTCAGTTGACCTCCTTAATGCAATTCATTATAGTCCATGCATCCATTATGTATATAAAAGAACCCTATTGATACATATCATTTCTATATGAGTGCACAACCATACATTCAAATGCATCATCCATATGATATCACATCAAGTTTCAATCTATATATATAAAAATCCACACATGCATATGCAATATGGAAGTGACAGAGCCAATCTAGTGCCTAATGGTGTATATCATCCACGAGCAACCACTAGCAAACACTTGAAATCTTCTGAACTCCATAACTTCTACATACGGAGTCGATTCACGCAAACTCGAACTCTATCTCAAGCAGAATTCCGAGACGAACGCAATGGCGTAACCCGTTTCACCCAATTCTTCTTTTAAAGATTAATTATTCTTTAATTATCTCTTATGTCCTATTTTAAAATAACGGGGTGTTACAACGAATATTGAGTTTGAGGTGGGAGACATAGTTTTCATCAAAATATCACCTCTGAAGAATGTGGTTCGCTTTGGATCTATAGGGAAATTGGCGCCAAGGTTCGCATGGCCATTTCCTATAATAGAGAGGATAGGTCAGATGGCTTATAGAGTAAAGCTGCCAGAGAGATTGTCAGGTATTCATGACATTTTCCACATCTCTCATTTGCGAAAATGTCCACACAATACATCAGAGGTTGTTGAGCCGAGCATGCTTGAGGAAGTGGAGGTAGAATGGGAGGCGGCAGTTAGACGAGTTTCTACCCATATACTTGGACCAGAGGTTAAGAAGCTTCAAAGTCTAATTGATGAAAGTTCAATGGGGAGAAGACCGCTAAGGTACAACTTGGGAGATGAAGACAAGATTCGCGCTCAGTGCCCTTTCTGTTTTAAGGGTATGTTCTTTACTTCTTTTTCCAAGCTTTTATACATACCTCTTTCTGTCAATTGAGTATATCCTATCGATCGAGTCTTCGACCTTTAGGTAGAAAACCATTGGATGTAAACATGTGTTTGAGACATGTTATGTTTGATGGATGCAAGTGTTTGCTAGTGGTTGCTCGTGGATGCATATACACACACATTAGGCACTAGATTAGCTCAATCACTTACATATTACATATTGATGTGTGTGCATTTTAAATTTCTATAGATGGAAATGATTGTATCATCATATGGGTGTTGCATTTAGATGGATGATTCTGCACACACATATAGTTTACATGAGATACTAGGAATATTTGCATACATGTTGGATTCATGGCACTAACATTCATTGCATTAAGGAGGTTGACTGAATTAGTAGACCGCTTAATTTTTTGCATTAGCATAGGGACATATACACACACCTTTGCATATGTTCATATAACCATTAGAAACCTTTTAAGGACAATGGATGCCTATGATTGATGGGTGAATAGATGGTTGATGGATTTTAGGATAGACATTCTTCTTAACTTAGAGATTTCGGGGACGAAATCCCTTAAGTAGGGGAGAATGAAACACCCCATAATTTTAAGGAATGTTAATAAACTTAATAATACTTAAAAAATATTGGGAATTGAGTAAAATGGACTGCACCATTGCATTCATCTTGGAATTCTGCTCAAGATAGACACCGAGTTTGCATAAAACTGACATCGTATGAGAAAGTTATTAAGTTTGGAAGTTTGTATACGTACAAGAGAATTATCTATCTATCTATGTATATATATATATATATATATATATCAATTCAAAAATTTCAAAACAGTTCAAAATCGAAGTGGCAAAGGGACACGAGATTGAGACCCGTTGGGGGTCGACCCACGCCCCAGGGGCGTCGACCTATGGGTCGACACACTCAAGGGGGTGTCGACCCTAGGGTCGACATAGGGGTCGACCCACCCCAGATTTTCCCAGGTTCATTTCCTAAACCTGGACTTGTTTCCGAACGAGATTCGTTGTCAGTAGGCTATATATAAGACAACATTTCTATTGTTTTATTGTCCTAAAACAATGGAGACAACGAGATGTTGCCCCAGCTTGGGTTGAGTTGGCCTATTTTTCTTCAACAACGACATATACCTATACAAGAATCTTTGTTGCAACTTCAACATATCATTCCCTGTTCGTTAGATCTAGTCTCTGTGAGTTTATGTTTCTTTTAGATATAAACATTTAACAAGTAATCCTAACATGTTTATAAATTTGGATCTAAAATCTATGCCTCTTAAGAATCTGATTCATCTGTAATCAGTCCTGCTATTACATGCACACCTGATCTGCTATTTAGTTCTTATATGCCTATTTCTGATATGCCTATTCTGATATATCTATTTCTGTTATGTTATTCCCATTTCTATTACTATATGCTTATTTCATTTTATATACCTATTTTGTTCTTCTTCCTCTCTCATTCCTTTTTTATTTTTATAGACTAGGCTGATGTTGAGCCTAGGCCGATATCGCTGAAATATGCACATGAACGAAATTGGGTTAAATTGGGAATGGTAAATTGGGGGCATAACTTGAAACATGACTGAGATTTTGGGGCATAAACTGTACTGTAAAGTTTGACTTAAACTTGGGGCATATCTTGGACTGTGAATTATGACTAGTGGTTTGGGGTATATAAATTTGTAGGCTTAATTTAAAAATTTAGCGGAATAGGTTAATGAAACTGTAAGTATCCTATGAAACATGTTTGGGGGTTATGCATACCTGTTAACCTAAAATACTTAACCTGTTTAATCTGTGGGGATTATATACATATAAACCTGGTTGCCTGTGACTTATTAAGTTTGTGTTTGGGGTTAAGTAAACATGCTAACTCTATGGGTTAAGAAATGTATTAAATCTATAGAGGGTTAAACGAACCCGTTAAATTTAACCTGTGGAAATCCTAGTTGGTTGGGGATACAAGCCTAAGGGATGGCTTGTGTCATTTGTTGTGTGGGACCCAAATTAGTCAATAACCCATTCTGATTAAAGGGGGGACCCTGCGCTAGGTAGGGGTCAGGGGAACACTTACTGAGCTAATTATAAAAGGTTCATTTGGGGAGAGGTGTTCTAATGGCGCGTTCCAACAGAGTCATGTGCGTGCATAGGTTCGGTATGCTTAGGTAAATAAGCCGCTACAACACCTGTAAATAGGTCTGTGTCCTTCTGATGGTTTCCCCTTTAGGAAGTAATACCCCCTGCTATGGGGCCAACACAGGGTATTTACATGGTAGGGGGTCGATCGTTGGGGTAGTAATTAAGGTATGTATAGTCCTGTTTAGGTACCTGTTATTTCTGTTTGGGGTAACACCGATTATTTGTGGTTAGGTACTTGTTATTTCTGTTTGGGGTAAGACCCATTACTAGAAGTACACCTAAGTCTACCATTTATGTTTCTGTTGGGATCATTCTGTTTCCGTTAAGTAATTGGAAAACACTTGATGCGGTATACTAGTACTAGTGCAGAGAAAGTAATTGAGAAGCATAATTTATTATGTTTATCCTATCCATCCAGTTCATTCCTGTTATTTACTACTGTTATCTCTCATCTAGTTTATTTACAGCCATGATGCTTTTACTTATTTATATGCTAAAAGTAACTGGACTCGCCATACTTTATGTCTGACCCATTTTATTTCCTTTTCCCTCTCTTCCTTTCCCCCTCAGGTTCTTAGGGTGGGAACGCTCAGGCTTGATTAGGACTCTCTCTCTCCCCTCTGTTTCTTCTTGGATTCGGATTTGCTTTGATGTATCGCTTTGACTACTTGTTTACAACTACTTATGGGGATTATGATTTTTCAATTCTGTACTTTGGTGGTTTTTAGCGCAAGACAGATGTTTTTATTTGATGTATTTTATTACAATATTTAGGTCTGATGTTGTAACTGGATTTTGGACCATGAAGTTTTCTATTGGAAAATAAAGTTTTAAATTCGGCTGCTACTTTATATATCTGGCTTGTTATGTTATGTTTCTGTTTACCTATAGCTCTTCACTGAACTTAATGCATTCTCTTAAAGAGTGACATTAACGGACGTGGGCTGTCACACATTCAATTGTTTCTTTCTATCATGGCCTATATAAGCACATCACATTTTTATAACAATGAACCAAGCTAATGACTGAAAAGAGGACAAAACGTTTTACAATACAAGAACAACTAGTCTACTGCAATTACTTAGTATTATCCACAAAAACGATGCAGCACAACATGTGAATACCAAATGCCGAGTGCTGAATGCCAGATATGTGTCACACAACTATATACATAAATGAGCTTCGTTAATTTAAAGTAATTCTTTTATAACCCATTAGAAAAAATTGGAAACACTGACCCTTGTCAATGGCATCCTCCTCCTCCGGTTTTGATTCGTCTTCTTCTTCTTCTCTAATTTCGTCCTCCTGTTCATCTCCAACCTCCTCCTGACCCTCCTCCTCTTGTTAATCATTTGCAAGTCCCTTTCTCTGATGGTATCTTACCTGATATTGTCAGTTCTTCATCTAATCCATTCTCCACTAATAAATCAGCGATTGCTGGTCCTTCTTTTGGATCTGGTCCAGATCTGGTGCATTTTAATAATTTGAATGATGTGTCCCTCAATGGCATTTCGTCAAACACCTGTCTGAATGTCAATACTAATACCAGTGGCTCTACTTCTACTTCTATTAATCTTACTACAGTTGGTAGTGAGCGATGTTTTGCTACTTCAACATCTATTCCTACTTCCTTTTCCTCTGGATCTAATCCTGCCACTTTTAATCTAACTAGTGTCCCTGAAACTCAAACCCCTGTTATCAAGAAGGATTATCTTTCTTTGTTTAACTCTTTGTCAAGGAATGCTGGATCGTATAAGCCTCAGCAGTTTGAGAAGATAAAAGATAAATCAAAGAGAAACCCTCCTGCAATTGCAAAAGAGGAAGGTATGAAATATTGGGATCATTATCTTGTGGGGTTTTTTCTTGATGGATCATTATCATATCTTTCTGTAGTGAATTTTCTTCATGGATATTGGTCTATAAATGGAGATGTGGATATTAAATCTGATGGTCTGTACTTTTACTTTAAATTTTCTAATGATTTGGATAGAGAGAAAATTTTGAAAGCAGATCCAATTTTCATTAAGGGCCGTGTGTTTATTATTACAAGATGGGAACCAACTATAGGTAATGCCCATTCCCAAATTAAAAGAGTGCCTATATGGATCCATCTACACCGAATTCCCTTGTTGCTTTGGATGGTAGGCTCATTTGTTTTGATGTAAACACTGAGAAAATGCATAGGATTAAGTATGCTAAAGTGTTAGTGGAAGTAGAAGCTGATTCAGAATTACCTCATTGCATTGAATTAGGAGATTTGGGTGAGAGTTGCCCCCCAGTTATTGTATCTTATGACTGGAAGCCTAATATATGCACTGCATGCAAAGTTTTTGGTCACGCAACTATGGAATGTGATATTCATGTCAAGTCAGATAAAGTTGCTAATGAATATACTGAGGATTATGGTAAAAATTAGGCAAGTTAACATGGTTGAGATTAGAAGTAGGCAAGTTAACATGGTTGAGAATAGAAGTAGGCAACCGGCTCCAGTTCAACATAATCAGAATGGTTGGAATAGAGTGAATTATAAGAAAAAGCAAATTTGGATGAGGAAGCAAGGTAAATTTGGGACTGAAGTGCAGAAAGAGGTCAATGATGCTTTGGATAAAGTTGTTGAGATTAGAGGTAATGAAGCTATGGGGGAATTTATTGAAGTGAATAATACTGATAACATGGAAGTTGATACTTCAAATTTGAATAGTAACAGTGTTGTGCACAAGAAAGTTGATTTCAGCTCCAATGGTAACACACATGACAATGTTAATCAAAAAGGAAAACAAGTGTTGGAGGACATTGTTCATGATAATCCATTTTCCTCTCTTTTAGATCTACAATCTTCTGATACTTCTATTTCTTTGAACTGTAACTTGCAATCTTCATCTAATCTTGGCTCTTTATCTTGTTCATCCTCTTTTTCCTCTTCACTTGGTAATCATTCTAGTGATTCCTTTAGCTTTCAATTACCTTCTACTTCTGCTAATTATTCTTTGTACTCTCACCTTGCTCCTCCAAATAATATCACTCTTCCCCCACCTCCTAATCAACCCGATGCTTCTCAAATTCCACCATCCTCTAGCATTCATGAGAAGGATTACACTTCAATTCCTCCTAAGTCTTTGATTAGTGATTTTGTTGCTTCAGCTTCAAAGTCCACGTTGAAAACTAAGAAAGGCAAAAAGAAGAAGGCAATATTGAAATCAACAGTTGATGATGATATTGATGGTGGTACCGACTTTAATCAAGATGAGGTTCTGCCAATTGGCAGTCAAAAATCTCTTTCAAAAAGGAAAACTAGGCAAAATTCTATTCTTTCAATTAAATCCCCTCAAGCTAAGAAATGATTCACAATTTTTGTTTTTGGAATATTAGAGGGATGAATCTTCCCTCAAAGCAAAGTGAGGTTAAATTCTTTGTTCACAACAGGAGTATTCATTTATTATGTCTTTCTGAAACTAAATTGGATTCGGTTTCAAAAGCTAAAGCATTTGCTTATATATCCCCTAAATGGAAATCAGATAATAATCTTGTTGATGCTAGCTTTGGTCATCTTTTGACTTTGTGGAATCCTCAAGTTTTCAGTCTTTTTAAATTGTCTTCTTCAGACCAATTTATTCATTATAAGTTTGTATACTTACCTTCTAATATTGTTTTCTTGCTCACATCTGTATATGCACAAAATGCATTATCCTTGAGACTTTCTTTTCTCAATGATCTTCACAATCTAAATCCGCAAGGAGATCCATGTATTTTAGGAGGGGACTTTAATTGCATGTATTCTTCTATTCAAAAATTGGGTGGTTGCTCTCTTTCAATTAATGATATAACTCCTCTAAATCAAGTCATCATCAAATCTAAATTGTCTTCACTTAATTGGATCGGTCTTCCTATACATGGTCTAATAAGAGTCACTCTGGAAATCTCCTTATCCTTCTTATCATGTCCTCCCTCCCACCATCTCTGATCATTGTCCTTTATTTTTATACTGGGGTGAAGCTGATGTCGTTGTAAAAGGGAAGTCTTCTTTCAAATTTTTTAATTTTTGGTTATCTCATGAGGATTTTTCCAGTATTCTATTGCAGGTATGGAGTCAAAATTTTGGCAGGAACCCTTTGGATAAGTTGCTTTATAAATTGAGGCTTCTCAAATTTCTTCTTAAAGCCTGGTCCAAGCATAATTTTGGTGATGTAATCAAGCAATCTTCACTAATTAGATATGAGCTTATTCAAGTGTAGAACAGTATGATTGCTAACCCTCTGGATTCTCAGTTACAAATTTTAGAGAAGGAATTGCAAGACAAGCTTAAATTTATCTTGGATACTGAATTTCAATCTATGAAGCAGAGATCTTATCTCAGGAGATAATTGGAAGCTGAAAGAAATTTTAATATTTTCATAATTCTCTGAAAATGAACAAATTGAGAGAAGTTGTTCATATGATTCATGATGCTGATGGCATTCTTTTAACCTCTCAAGATGCTATAGATAAGGCTTTTGTTCAGTATTTCAAGTCTATTCTAGCTCCTGAAACACTTCATACTAGCAATATAGAGCCTTTATTCCACATTGAATTACCTTTTCTTTCACATGGTCAATCTCTGGAGCTTATTAAACCAGTAACTAATGATGAAATCAAGATAGCAGTTTAGGGGGTTAGATCAACTAGTTCTGGAGGGCCAGATAGGTTTAATGCTAATTTCCTTCAAAAGTACTGGGCAATTATTGGTAATGATATCTCTGAGGCATTTAAATATTTTTTATACACCAATTCCTTACCTGTTTCTTTAACAGCCACTTACATTGCTCTGGTTCCTAAAATAGATAATCCTTCTTATGTATTAGACTTTAGACCTATTTCCTGTTGTAGTGTTTTCTACAAGAATATTTCTAAAGTATTGGCTAACAGAATGCAAACTGCTCTTCCTACTGTTATTTCATACAATCAATCTGCATTTGTGCCTGGTAGATCTATTAGTGATAATGTTTTGATTGCCCAAGAGTTACTCCATGGTTTTGATAGAAAGAATATATCTCCTCGTTGCATTGTTAAACTTTATATAAAGAAAGCTTTTGATAGTATTTCATGGTCCTCAATTGTTGCTATTTTATCGAGAATGAACTTTCCAAAGCCCTTTCTTGCTTGGATCTATACCTGTATTTCTGCACCAAAGTTTTCTATCTCTAGGCATGGTTCTTTGCATGGATACTTCAACAGTAAAAGAGGAGTTAGACAAGGTAATCCCTTTTCTTCATATTTGTTCATTTGTGTTATGGAACTTCTTAATTCTTTGATCATCAAACAACTGGAGTTAGGTAATCTGCAGCTACACCCTAGATGTAAGAACCCATTGATTACTTACCTTTGTTTTGCTGGTGACCTCATTATTTTTACCAAAATTGATTTATCAAAATATTCAATGTTTGCTCACAGTTCTTCAGTCTTTTTATGATATAACTGGTTTGGAAATTAATATAAAGAAGTCTCACATTAAAATTGCTGGGCTTAGTCAAACTGCATTGGACGAATTAGTTCAATTATCAGGATTAACTATTTTACCAGATAATTCTAAGTATTTGGGTCTGCCTCTTTTCACTGGTAGAATTACAAAGGAAAGTCGTATGCCTTTATTTGAGAAAATTATTGAAAAAATGAAGCAATGGCCTTCATGCCATCTGTCATAAGCTGGAAGGCTCACAGTTATTCAGTCAATTATTACCTCCATGACCACTTATTATTCCAGACATTACATTCTTCCTTTTAAACTCATCAACATGGTGGTTAGTGCTATGAATAAGTTCCTTTAACATGGTGATCCTTTTGTCAAAAAGATTATTCCTATAGCCTTTTCGAAATTATGTGAAGATAAGAAGAATGGAGGTTTAGGAATTATTAATCTTTTTCAATGGAATAAAGCAGCTATTTCGTTATATATTAATAAGATTTTTTCTGATGAAAACAGTTTATGGACCAAATATGTGAGGAGTAATTTGATAGGGAAAAAGAATTTTCGGACAATGCAAATCCCTAGCTTTTGTAGTTGGAGTTGGAGGTAAATTCTAAAGCTCAGAAGCACTTTTCTACCATTTATTCAATGCTTTTCTACTCAATTGCCTAGTTCATTCTGGCATATCCCTTTGGTGGGTAGGGGATTGGTGTTATATGATGTGGTAGAATATAATTTGAGAAGAAATTGTGGCATTCCAGATTCAGCCAAAGTTGAGGATCTGTTACATAATGGTGAAATCATTTTTCCACATTGTAGTTATGCAGTGTTAAGAAGGCTCTAGTATGAAATTTCTAACAGTTTTAAATTTGGAAATGCTAATATTACATGGATGGGAAAGATTCACTCAATCAGTTTAGTGTATGATCTTTTAAGTGGTGATAAGGCAATTTTTCCATGGTATAAAAGAGTTTGGAGTTTGATGAGTAATGCAAAGCAAAACCACTTGCTCTGGAAAGTGATGTCAAATGCTTCAAACACTAAAGATAAGCTGTTCAAGATAGGAATTACTCCTGATGATATATGTGTGCTCTGTCAAGCTGATACTGAATGCAACACACATTTGTTTTTTGAATGCTGTTATGTTCATCAATTATGGAAGAGAGTTCTGGATTTTGGAAAACTACATCAACCTGCAAGCAGTAGCAGGGATGAGTGGTTTAATTTGTTTAAAGCAAGTAGATGGAAGTCGAAAGGAGGTTTGCTACTCTTAAAGATTTTGAAGATTTTTGTGATGGAAATTTGGTCTGAAAGAAATCGTAGAGTATTTTCTTCAACTGAATTGAGTTCTGATGCTCTTTTTCAATAATACTTAAAGCAATTCTAAAGAAGATAGGATGATTTGGCGATTATGATAGGCTGTTCTGATCTGATGTTCTTTCTATGCTTATTATCACTGGAAATGCAAGTAAAGCTCATAGGCTACTGATGACTGTGTTTTGAAATTTGTTTTTGATGTAGTTTGATAACATGTCTTGTTGTTTTGGTTTTTGAATGTTAGCATTGAGGTTTTTTTTAGTTTTTCTTGTATAGATCTTAGCTCATTTTTCCTCAATGCTAATTTTTCATAGTTGATTGTTTACATGTAATTACGTTATTGTGAATAAAGATTAATATGCCTTTCAAAATTCTTTTATAACCCAGTTCTTTAATATATTTTTTTCCTTTTCATATAAGGATTTTGTTGCTTCTGAAGGGAGCTAACATGATCATATAGCTTACAATGGTATCAAATTTACAAGAAATGGTAAAAATTGTGATAAGGTTACGAAACAGAGGTATATGAATCTATTTTGAGAAATCGTTAGTGATATAACATATACTGTATATACACTAAAAGAAACAATAAGCAATGGCTACCTCTTCGACGAAATCTAGCTTTGCAGGTCCAAGACGCATCTTGACTACAACTATAGTACATATACTATATGTACACTAATTGGTGATCTAAAAGAAATGGTGGTAGTTTTTTATTAATGTATAAAATTACCAACATATGATTTTACATGTATAATAAAACATAGTAGTATACAATACATATATAAATTTCTAAAGGAGGATGAATGAAAATATAGGCCAAGTCATCAGTGCACCAAAAAAGGGCAGACCTATTTCTACTTTTGTTTCCATCAAGCTATTATATTATTTATTTAGCACGAGATCAATCATGATTGAGTGCCTCATAATAGACAATTTGAGGTTATGTTTAACTTGATGTTTATGTGTGGATATAGGCTGAATAAATTAATATTTATGATTATGTGTATGCAGTTGGGATTACGTTTTGGATTTTCAGATTTTAGTATGGTCGATAATGTAGAAAGAAGGGGACATTTGTACCAATAGTGTCAAGTAAAAAAATAATACCCATTTGCAAAGACATCGAGATGTTATTCATTGACCAATGTAGCTAAACTCAAGCATATCTTATCCTTCTAATTATACCGAGACCTAAAGTAAGTTTTCATGCCACATGAAGATCTAACTTCATGCATTCTATGCTCAACATATTGAATAATCAATGGTGTTTTTATGGGGAAAAGCACGTAGTTAAAAAATAACATCATACTAGAGTTTTTTTTTAAAAAAAAAACTCTTAACAACAAAGTATTTGAGACTACAAGACATCCGCTATTGAATTTGATGAATGAACCATTTATCAGACAAATATCATACTAAATGAAATAGTGTGATAAATTGAAATTATACTGGATGGTATGATACACCCACAAAATTTAAGTCGATCAAATAAGGCATAACAAAATTATAAATGCAATGGGGATATTTCTAGAATATGCTGAGAATAAGCATATAGAATCGACACATTTGAAACACCAGCTAGAGTTTGTGGATGCGCATAAGATATATAGAGCTTCAGCCTTGCATTTACAGAGGCATCACAGGTCTAGCAATTGTCATCACAATATGTTTATTTTCATGCAAATTTGTCACCACATTTTTCCATATAAATGCGCGCACACACTCATATTCGTCCAATTCTCCAATATATTCAGTTAGCAACTTTGAATCGAACATGCATTAAACAGATGATGATAAGATGAAAAACCACTAAAGAACATGCAATAATGGTCAGTAGCTTGAAAACATAATGATTTTAATTTTTAATTTGAAGAAACCAAGTGAAATGACTGCTGTAACAACATCTTTATTTGTGGCTATAACAACATATTGTTTGGCCATAGTGTTACAATATCAAATAGCTTATTTGCCTGAAAACTTGCCATAAAACCAAATCTTATAAAAAAGCAACTGATTTTGGAGTAGCCTGAACATTGGTAGCTACAAGGATTGAGCTTCATTTTGTGCCCTTAACTTCACTAAAGGGTACACAATAAAAGAGAAGCTTGGGCAAAGGACTAGTGCATATAGAGCAATATATGTGTACATTGGTAGCGAACTCAATGCCCAATGACTACGCTTAATAATTTCCTGATTTGATTAATCAATAAGCAAGCTATGCCATATGATCCTAATTCATGCCTAAAGGTCCATCAAAAAGCTTTAAAATTGCACACAAAGACCGAGTTTACTCAATTTAATAAACTGAGTAAACTTTTTTTTAAAGCTTAGTTTTATCAATTTTAATACCGAGTAAACTCTGTTCTTGACCTAAATAACTTAGTTTCTTAGACTGATTAACCTAGTTTTTTTAGACTAAGTTCCTCAGTTTAAAGACTGAATATTATTCAATTATAAAAACAATAATAAACATTTTAAATCGTGTGCTACCTAGTCTTGAAAATAGATATCACTCTGTTTTAAAAACTGGGTAAGTAATTTAAAAAAACTAGGTTATATATTTCTGGAGATAAGTATTTCATTGGTACATCATGCAAAAAAAGAAAGATAAATTAGCTATTTTTAATAAAGAGGACATTTTCAATATTTTTTCATAAAGATTAATCATATTTAATTATGTTACACCTACATTTATTGTTAATGAAGTTGTGCTCATGTATAAACTTTTAAAAGGAAGCCTACATTCATATTATTTAGGTCATTATCTGACAATGTTGCATTTGAATATGGATAAGGAGCTGCAAATAATATAATACCTAAACTCAATTCAATTCAACTATTTCTGATTATTTATAAGATAACATATTGCTTTGAAAAAAATCATTCTCTACAGTTCATTTTTACTCTACTCTAATTCTGATTTTAGTCATTAATTGTCTGAAATAATTAAGTGGCAATTTTTATGAACTAAAATCAATTCAAATTCACTAAGCAATTACTTCAATACCTAAACTCAATTCAATTTTTGTAAACTGAAATCAAATTGTGATTAGTTATGACTTCGACATTATCAAGTTTCATCCGGAATTGTGGACTTAAATAGAATTATGGACCACAGAGATATCATGGATTCATGTATAAGTATTTAAACAGTTATATGGATCTGAAAACTGACCTGTGCCGAAAGATAAACACAAGTTGCTAAATATGCAATATTTATAGGGTAATGCTTCACCGGTTACTAGATTGGCCCCCCTTATGTATGCTTTTGGTGCTCAATAGCGAATACAAACAAATCTCATACATTTCTGGCTTATGCCCCCATGTTGTACTGACTTGAAATGAAAAGTCAACAAGTAATGATTTAGTCAATGTTTGGTTGTAAAAGTATTTTATTAACATTTTATATCTTACCATAGATAGACCTACAAATTGATGCATTGGTCGAGTAACCTCTGATGTGTACGCCTGTAGAAAGCAGAAAGGTTAACGCCTTATACCAAACTTGCAAGTAATAAAAAATGAATTATATCTTGATAGGACTGATTGGAACTTTCTAAGCACCAAGAAGAAACGTGGTCGAAATCGCCGTCCAGTAGCTCGTACTTAACCTAAATAATGTGTTAAAAACAACACTGTATAATTGCATATGACAAGAATTAAGAATACATGGTATTGCAAGATACGAGTAAAAATGCACATGTGATTATGAATACAAATTCACAGAAAGTTATAAATAGAAACATGCAGAGTACACTGTCAAAGTTATATATATTTATGTATGTTCACTATAAGTTAACTCATTACATTGTCGAAGCTTCTCCCAATTACTTATACTGCATTTTCTAAAATTAATAAAATGGAATAACAACATAAAAATCAACAGTAAAACTTAAAGTGCAATATTTTTTTCTTAAAAAACTGAAATAAAAAAATCAAAACTTTTTGGGCAAGAAAAAACTCAGATCAATGAATAAATGAAAAGATTAAAACTTCGTTGATTGATGATTCTATTGCCGTTTTATTTTTTAGTTCACTTTACTTCCTTTTTTAGCAAAGATGGAAGATTTTTCCTGTGGGTGGTATACTTTTAATACAATAAGTAATAATACATTAGCTACTAGAAGGTTTAATTACCTATCTACTACTTGTTGTTTTAATTGTGGCCTAACCACTTTTAGCTCAATCCAGAATCAATCTTAAAACATATATCACCCACACCCCGCAAAGTGAAAAAACTGAAATAGAACATCACATAAACACCTTAACTAATCACCACATAGGGTGAACCCACAGAAAGACAGATAAACAAAAAGCTATATGAGAAAAATGGGTTGATACATAGAATATATGAATACCCAGCTAAAGAAGAGCAAATAAATGACATAAACCAGAAGGAAACACCCAAATCAACATCTTAACAACATAACCTTAAAGAAGAAAGCTTATCTCACCATGGATCCGGACCAACAGGATTATGCACGCATTGAGCGAATCCCTAGCAACACCATTTGAAAACAGGCCAACTCCAAGCACATTAGGAAAATCCCCAGTAACATCGATGAAATAAAAACTACCCTAGCCTTATTAAAAAAACTCGGACCTGATTAAATGAATGATTGGTTAGAAAATGGACATCGGGAAAGAAAAGATAGCAACATCGATGTCGACTGAGGCAGAGAACTCTTTTAGGGCGACTAGCGATTGAGGCAGAACGATCAACTGAGAAATAATAAGCGTTGGATTGAATAAACGAAAGCGGACAAAAGCTAGGTTTTTTTATGGAAGAAAGCCATTTGGGAGAAAGGGAATGAGCGTAAAAAAATTACAAGTATGAGCGAGAGAGGAACAGAAAATCGATGGTCATGTTTATTTTGGACCATGCAGGACTATTTTTTTTCTTAGCTGGGGAAGTGATTTTTTTTTTTTTTTTGCAGCGTTTATATTATGAGTGAAAACACCTTTTCTTGCATTTGCAAATAAACGCCACTGATTTTTGCAACAAAAAATAATTTTTCTTGTAATGTTCGTAGGAGGGGAGGTATTCTTTCGTTCTATGTTATTTCCATTGCGTAGCATTTTCAATTCGGCCACGTAACAAGCTCTTCTGTTAACTTGGTCACCGCGGACCGTTCTGACTCTGGCTTCAGTCAGACATTTTAACAATATACACCAAAGCGCAATGTATGCTTTGAATTCCACGAGAATCGGTCTACCCAAAAATGCATTGTACGGTGAATAAATATCCATGACGACAAATGGAAGGATACGTACTCTCCTATGATCTCCTTCTCCAAGCTCCACAGATAATTCCACTACTCCCATTGGAGTCGTTGCTGAGCCATTAAAGCTACAAATCCATCCTGTGCATAGCTTCAAATCTTTGGCCTCCAATTTCATCTGGTCGAAGGCTTTTTTAAAACAAAATATTGATGGAACTCCTGCAATCAATAAGGACTTTCCGTACAAGGGCTGGACCAATGGTAGTAGTAATTACCAATGGGTCGATACTCGGAGTCTCTACTCCCATGCTTTCTCTCTCTAAAGATAACGCCATTTTCCATCGTCTTCTACTGCTTCGCGGGAGTGGTATCCTCAAGGGAACTACACTCTCCCGCTTCTGGATGCTTAGCGTCATTGACGGATTGCTCCATGGCTCTATTGCTAAATCCAGCTGGATGCGATTCTCCGACCACGGTATTAATGACTATCCCCTTCCCTTTCTGTTGGGAATTAAGTGTGGAGGCAGGTTGGCTCTGATTTGAAACCAATCCTCCTTGCCCTTATCTCTAAAGGCAACTTTATACTCATCCAACTTTCCTGCTCTAAGCATCTTTTCCACAACATCTCTTAAGTGGCGAAACTCGTGTATAGAGTGGCCGTAAGTTTCATGGAATAAACAGAACTTCCTGGTCTCTTGCTTCTTTTCAGTCGAGTCTCTTAGTAGAGGCTTTTTGTATAAAATACCATTGAAGGTGTCTAGATATATGTTTTTCAAGGTGTCATTCAATGGAGTGTAATTCTCGAAGGACTGTAATCTAGGCCTTTTTGGGGATCATTTCTCTGATTACTGCTTCTCTTGTTGCCATTCCCACCTTGGCGATTGTTTCCTCCACTCTTGTTGCCGACATTCACTTCAACTTTCCCTGCACTATCGCTAGATTGCTTGATGGCAACATTGCTTTGTATATCTTTTCTCGGGGTATCCTCGGACTTTCTTTTCTGGTTAGCATATACTTCTGCTCATCGTAGGCGGATGTTAGTCTTCTCATAAAATATCTCTCTAATCAACTATGGCTTTCCAGCTAGGTATTTTCTGAATTCAATGTCTTTATCGACTTCGTCTATCAGTGCCATCAAGATGGTCTGCTCGTGGGGGTTACTCACATTTGTAACTGCCAGACTGAAACCGTCCAAATACGGTTTTAGAGTTTTCCCAAGAGCTTGTTTGATTACAGAAAGATTGTTGACATTCTTGGATTTCGAGGCGTGAAGCCGAAACTGATTCATGAAGCTCTCACTTAGCTCTATGAAACCGGAGATTGATTGAGGCGAAAGCCGGGTAAACCACATCAGTGCGACATCTTTGAGGTATATTGGGAAAGTCTTGCACTTCACGGCGTCAGGATCCGCTGCAACGTTCATGTACCAGGAGTATCTTATTAGATGCTTCCTTGGATCGGTTCTTCCTCTATTTTGGTTCATGGTAGGTAGATTGAATCTCCTTGGGTACTGGACATCCATAATGTCGTCAGTGACAGGTGTTTGGCTGCGATAAATGTCCCAATCTTCGTTAGTGTAACCTCTTCTATCAACCGTAATTTGACGCACCACAGATTCCGCTTCAGCATTGGTTAGCTTAGGCTCAGGTTCAACACTTCTCGCTTTTCTAGCACTTCCAACTCCTACATCAGGCTGCTTCCCTCGATTTCTTGCAGGATCAGAGTTTCCTTGTCCCTTGCAATCTTGGTCATTCACGGGATGAGTGGGCTGAAGGAGTTGGCCTTGGGTCGGATGGGCATCGTTTGGATCCCTGGGTAGAACATGAGATCCATGCATCGGCAGCATCATCGGTTTAGCCAGGCTAGGATTATTGGGACCCAAATGACGGGATGCATCATCACGAGATCCCAACGAGCCAAACATCATTTGTTCAAGGTTCTCGGATCTTTCATATAGTCTTCTTGGTGGTCTTACATTCTCTTTTAAGGAAGATGAGTAGCCAGGCTAGGATTATTGGGACCCAAATGACGGGCTGCATCATCACGAGATCCCAACGAGCCAAACATCATTTGTTCAAGGTTCTCGGGTCTTTCATATGGTCTTCTTGGAGGTCTTACATTCTCTTTTAAGGAAGATGAGTAGTCTGTGACAAGGCAATGAGTCGGAGAAGGAGTTCTCTGCCTACGAAGCTCATCCATCTGCCTATTCATTGCATTCATGTTCTCTTGGATTGCGACACTATTATGTATTTGGGCTTCTATAGCCTCGTTAGTTCTCTCCATCAAGGCAATCAAACGTGCAAAATCCATCTGCGAGACAGGAGCAGATGTGGGAGGCTGATTGCTAGTAGTAGCAGTGCGCATTAAAGTCCCTGCACTAGCCTAATTTGAAGCATTGGGATCGGCTCGGGTATGGGTATCAATTATGGATGGTGTTGCGTTCTGCCCTACGGGTCGGGTCGGAGGAATGTCGTAAGCGGTGTTCAGGTCTTCGGATAGGGTCACAGCACCGTCCTTTGGTTATGGTGCTGCTGCGTCTTCGGGTCGGGTTGGACCCGACCCGATCCTCTACGAGCCAGTTGTGGTGAGCATTTGAATGCCTCTTCGTTGATCTTCATTTGTTTCGTTTGCTCGGGATGTTTGCGGTTCCTTACCTTTCCTTGGAGCCATGGAATCTAAACCTCATTGAAATCAATGAAATCTTCAAAAATGGTAGAAATGCGGACTATCTCTTCGGACATGAAGATCCAAAAAGTAGAATGACAATCCAGAAAGCTGAGAATTCTACGTTCTCACTGAAAGCACCAAAATGTTAGACCAAGTGGTTCTAACACCCAATAGACTAGGAATCATATAGAATAGTAATCTAAAAATAGATAAAAAAAACAATCAACACACAAGGTTTATAATGGTTCAGTGTTAACGAGCCTACGTCCACTTTATAGTTCTTTAATTGAGTAATTGAGTACAAGTACAATGTAGATAATCACTCAACCTCACAAGTACAATCAACAGTCTCTCCGAATTTGTAGAATTATACTCGTAAATTTAGAGTACAATCTGAATAAAATAGAGAAATATTGTTAATGGTGAAGCTTGAGTATGTAGAGTGCTAAAAGATCCCTTAAAATGGCAAGTCTTGATGTATTTATAGGCAGAGAATGCAGGCGGAACGGAGTACGACATAACTCCCATCCTTTGAATCTCGGATTTGGACGTGTTACGGTGTAGACAGCGCATCAGGTAAGTGGGTATGTGGGGGTACCCGCTCCGATATTTCAGGCGTTAGAATAGGTCTTCATCTGACCGGTGGAGCAGCAGGTGCAAGGCGGATCGGGTAGGGGTGTCCTCCATCCCGCTGAGAGATCTTCATAGTATCGCGCCTTCACTTCAAGGCGGGTCGGGTTGGGGTGTACTCTGACCCAAGGCACTACTTCCAGAATGCCTTGTTGTCTTTGTGCATAGAGCGGAGTGGGTGCCAGTACTCTGATCCACCCGAAGCCCTTCTTCTGGAGCCAAGCCATCCACGTGTGAGGGAATCGGGTTACAACTTCTCCGACCTGACTCGAACTTGCCCAACATCTATTGATGCACAAGTTTCCTCCTTGACTCGAGACTCCTTCAATGATCCACCCTAATTTTGTATTCCATAAAACGATCATATAAACTTTGTGCAGCCTATTCACAAAGTAGGCCAACAACAAATTATTCATATGGATGAGATTTTGTGTCCCCTGGTTTATGTCAAACTTTTGTGTTCATATTGTGACAGCCGGCCCCGCACCAGCCGACATTTCCAATGAAACGCGTTGTGCCGATATCCAACCAGCATGTGACAGTCTTCAGAGGAAAAGAAAGAAGATGATGAATCATCAAAGAACCTATAGTATATCTCACAGAGCATGGAACAAAATATAATAATAATATAACTTGATGTAAAACAGGCGAGACAGTGCATAAGCTGAAAACTAAATCACCATAGCAGCGGAAAATTCAAAATACAGTTATGATCCAAACCATTTTTATTACAACTTTTAAAATTGTCTCTAAACAAAAATGGGAAGGTACACTACTAATACCCAAAGTAGTGACCAGTAACAACCCAGGGAAGATATATGGGAGTAATACGTGTAAGCCTCCTGCTCGTCCTCGGATAGCTACTTGTGCATAATCAGATAACCTGTCTCTAGTCTACTCGTTTAGGAGCACCCAGAGTAATAAGAAGAGACATAAAACTCTGGGTCAGACAAAAGTCTAGTATGAGCGATAAGCAGCAAAAACAGAATAATAACAGGTATACATAACCATACCAGAGCCTGGACCTGCAACCAAAGAGTTAGCACAACAGGATGTACAATACTCTAAGGTGACACTAACACATGGTGTGAAAATAATGGGGAGGGGGTGTGTGATTAACATAGAAATGTGTTTATTTAATGCTCTTATATTTTATCTTTTGTATATAAATAAATATTACTTGGGTATTGTTTTGTTACTTTTATAGATATTCCAACCCAGTCCGCATGCAACCAGAAAAGTAGAGAAATGGATTGCTATTTATTTACATTTTGAAGAATTGTATATGAAGATCCCACATCTAGTTGCTGTTGGACAAGAAAATGATTGATAAAAAGGCCATGTACATCTCAAATCAAGGGAGGCTTGTCAAAGAACCAAGAGGAAAAGAAGAAAGGCCAAAAACTTAATAGATTTAACTAAGGCCCATTTGAGATTCTCATTGTAAACTCTTTTGTGAATTCCCTAAGGCCCATCTATCATTGTATTAGGGTTAGGGTTAGGGTTTGGTTATCTCCTATAAAATCCCTTGTAATATCATTGTAGCCACCATCCTATCCTATTTTCTCTTCTTCTCCATTAATAAAATTTCTAGTTCTCTTTTATTTTTCTGTATTTTAATTTTCATAGCAACTAGTGCCATCTACACAATTAGGTTTGGTAGAGTACTAGTTGTATTTTGCACACCTATTCATTAGTAATTGACCATCTGATTAGATTCAGCGGTAATCCTAATTTTAATTCCTGTTGTTATTTTTAATTTCTGCAATTTCAATTTCTGTTCTTTTTACTGCTTCCTTAGGTCAATTGGGTTGAATATAGATTTGATTAGATTCAGATCTGATTCAATTCAATAATAGTTTAATTGCAGCTTCAATTTCATTTGTTTTCAAAACCAACCTCGAAAATTTGTCTAACTCGCCCAAGGAATTATATAAATAATTTGATTTTAATCTACCTCCCTGTGTTCGACCTGTATGCTACGCACCTTTGCGCTTGCAGTATTTATTTCTAAATTCGCGCTTTTCTAGTTCATAGGAAAGCGACGAACAAGTTTTTGGCGCCGTTGCCGGGGAGGTAACGATTAAATTTTATTATTTATTTAATTTCCGATTCGTGTTAGTTTTTGTTTATATTTTCCTTTTGTGTTATTGTATATAGAGAGAGAAAAAAAATTCTTGATTGGTTAGATTTGTCATTATTCTATGATGTTATAATCTTCCAAACAGAAAAAAAAAGTAGTTGCCAATTTTTCCTTTATTTCTTTCCATACAATCTTTCCCTTTCTTCTCTTACAAGTTCTGAAATAAATTTTAAAAAAAAATCCTTTCCAATTTTCTTTTGAATTTGTTTCCCCTTTTGCTTTGGATTTCCTTTCCTTTAGCCACACTGTCTTATATCCAAACTTTTCTACTATTCACCAGTTCCTCTTCTGTTTCTTTCCACTTTCAAATTTTTCCAATTTCATTTCTTTCCCTGTTTATAATTCCATTCCACTTCTCTAAAAATAAAAGGTACAATTTTTTTTTTTTTTTTGTTCCTTCTCTGTCTTATTTCTCTTTTCTGCCTTCTTCTTTGCCTTGAAGATTATAGCCGTCTCCACCCTAACTTCATTATCCTTTCAGTCCCCTCGCCACCAAACAACCAAACATCATCCCCAAACGCCTCAGACCACACTTATCCAACAATCCACGCCCGTTCAACAACTCCATCCCCACATTTCTCAAACAAATTAACCATCGTCAGTGAGCTACCATGGTCCCTCCTTCCACTTGAAAAACAAACATACAACTGCTGTTACAATTCCACCAAAATCCCGACAAACGACAGTACCCACCATCACCATTAAACATCACCGTTACTCTACCCAAAATTCATCACCAACCACACCATAAACCTGCTCACAAACCCAACTCGCACAAACTCCCCTTCACAGTCAAGTACTCCTCCTTTTCAAACAATTTCAGCCACCTTCCACCACAAAACAATCATCACCTTCCTGCCTTGTATTTGCCTGTTGCAAACAACCCGTACCTCCTGCCTACCATCACTGAACCCATCAAACTCCACATATCATCAACCACAACGCCTTGTACTCATTTCAACAAAATCGCACCAAAGGCACCCACGTTCTTGCCTTTCTCTACACCTTCTCAGATCCAAATCCAAACCACCATCCATACATCCGCAACCCATAAAAAAAATCCACCCAAAAGCCTCGAACCGGTGCATCACGGCCACGCACCCACAAAATCTGAACCCACCACTGAAGTACGCAGTCCTCTGAACCCATACCCAACGCCAGATTCCACCGCCCACTGCCACAATAAAAATTCCAAATACTGTCATCACAAATTAAACCATACCGCTTTCATCACCCTACTTCTACTCAAAAGCATCCACACTCCAAATTCCCTTCTTCACGTCGCCAGAACTCTTCCACAAACCCTCGCCAATTCACGCATAAACCTCCGCACTTCTACTTGTTCATACATCATCACGTTCAGATCCCGCTACTCAAAGCCCAATTCACCGATCACCAAAAATCTGAAGCACCCAAAGCCGATTCGAAACCCTCTTCGAAAAAGAAAAAAACCTTTAGCAAGCTTGTTCGTGTTGTCTTAGATTTGAGGGGAGAAAAATTGCGGTTATCTTGAGAAGAAAAGGAAAGCGTGTTGAGTGCGATTTTGTTTCTGAGAAAAGGAAGACTTGCGGTTTTGAAAAAAAAATCGTGGCTTATTTTTGTTGATTTGTTTCCCTTCTTTTATTTTTGGCATGATTTGTTTGGAACAAATAGAGGGCGGCGTGTTCAATCGTTTGTGAGGTTATTTGGCTTGACTTTGTTGGGTGCGCCCCCGGTTGCGTGAATATAGGGTTGAACTAGTCTTGTTTTTTTTTAAGCCTGGTTTTGTTTTGTTTTTTCTCTCAACCTCTTAGTCATCTTGATTTTTTATTTTTTTAACCAATTTTTATGGTTGTTAAGTCTTGTTTTGTTTTCCTTTCCATCTAGTTTATTATACTATTTAGTTTGTTTTTGTTTTTCTCTTTTCCTTCCAAAAAAAACGAATCGAAAGCAAAACCAGAAAACATCGTTCAAGCAATCAAATAAGAAAGTCAAAGGTCAATCGATTTTCAAAAGTGAACAGAGTTCAAGCAACCAACAAAGGAATCATAAGCGAGCAAAACAAAGCAAATAGTGGAGTTGAATAACTAGCACTACTCAAATTTTCTGGACGAACAGCTATACCCCACTGTAATATTTTCTGAATTCTACAGGTGCTCTGCTGCAAAGAAAAAATATATATATAGACATTGCTTGTAAAATTCTTCTGCAGGGGCAGCGACTTGCGTGTACAAATTTTAATTTCTGTAATTATTTGTGTTTGATTGTTGTTTTGGCTGCATTCTAAAATAAATCTAGTTACGAGCAAAGCCTTAACAAACATAAGGTGAGGAAGTCATTACCTTTCCTTGGCTCCAAAACAATTAAATTCAGTCATTTGCATACTCCCTGGACTTAAATAAAAATTGATTAGACGTTGGCCTTAGGAGCAAAACTTAAGCTCAATAGGACAAACAAATTGGGTCAAAATTCTTAGATTTAAAAATTTATTTTGCTTTGTGGAATTCGTTCTATTCCTTTTGTAAAGGACGGTGATATGTATTACATCAGGAATTTTTCGACATTCTAGCAAATTTACTTTTTCAATCTATTTATTTTATTTGCAAAATATTTAACTGCAAGAGTGTATGTTGTGAAGTTGATCTTCTCAAAGATTTGATCGCGGATATATATTAGTTCAATTTATTGAACTTCTAGCAAAAGAGGTTGCATACTACCCGTAAAACATTGGTCGTATCCCTTAGTATTTATGCTATACGTGAACGGCCATAAGACCCTCTTCCCCCTTCAAATCGAGATTATCAACTAATAAAATACACTTGTGTTCGTTATTTATTTTGATTAGGAGCTTCTTGTGTCGACCTTAAGTCTAGGAGTTTTCCGTGTGTGCATTTAACAACAATGAGTGAAAAAAGTGTTAGCCAACAAAATTCTCCTAGGGGTTCTCGAATAAACCAAAATTTTCCAAATGAGTTGGATCAAAATCGAGTAAATCAAAACTTTCCAAACTTTGGGGATCAAAATCGAGCACATCAAAATTTTCAAAATTTCAATATCGAAATGGATAGACCCTTATCTCTTCATGATCGATGTTATCCAACTAGGACCGTTCAACCCTCTGTCATCATGTTCCCACAAGCTGAAGGAAATAATTTTGAGCTTAAACATTCTTTTATTCAAGGGGTACCAAAGTTTACTGGGTCTGAAAATGCTTATGAATTTCTAAGTGAATTTGAATTGTATGCGTCTACAACAAAAATGCAACAACTGTCTAACGAATCGATCAAGTTGAGGCTAATTCCAATTGCACTACTTGAAAGCGCTAAAAGATGGCTAAATTCTCTTCCAAAACATTCCATAAGAAGTTGGGATGAATTTGTCACTGCATTCTTGAAAAAGTTTTTCCCTTTCCATAAAACTCTCAAAATTCGAACCGAGATAAATCAATTTTGTCAAAATGAGGGGGAAACTTTTTCAAAATACTTTGAAAGATTCAACCAACTATTATATAGTTGTCCTCACCATGGAATTCTAAAAGACCACTTATGCCAAATTGCATATGAAGGGCTAAACTATCAGACTAAAACTCAATTAGAATCAATGTGTGGAGGAGACTTTATGTCTAAGACGGCCGATGAAGCTTGGCAATTCTTAGAAGATTATTCAGAAAAGGACATGCAATGGGAATCAATTCGTGTTCCCATTTGTACTTCTACTAGAGGAGTGCATGTCGTGGACCCAAGTCAAATTCCCTTAGAGAATCAAACTCCTCAAGCCGGAGAAGGGCTACCCCACTATTACTCTCAGGACCAAGCTAATGCTATAGCTCAAAATAATCCTTACTCATCCACATACAATCCCGGTTGGAGGAACCACCCAAATTTTTCTTGGTCAAACCCCAATAATTCGGCTAACCCATCTCACGTGCAACCCTTTATTCCAAATTCGAATTTTCAAGTTACACCTCCCAATTCTCAAAACTCTCAAACTGCATCTCAATCCAAACAACCTTATAGGCATCCCAATTTTTAATCATCGAACCAGTCCTCTCAATTTGGTCAATCTTCACAAGATATTGTTCAATTGGAGAAACAAGTAAATAATCAAGATGTCAAAGTCGAACAAATGATGAATATGATGAAAGAACTAATGAAAAATAATGAGAAAGGAAAGTTGCCTAGTCAACCTGAGGTGAATCAAAAATATAACTCTCGTGCTGTAAATTCTTGTGAGGATGAAAACCATAATCCGGTCAATGCTATTACAACCCTTCGATCTGGAAAGAGGATTGATAATAATGTGGGCAACCCTGGCGAGCCTTCTAACTCGACCCCAATGCCAAATCTTGATGAACACCCATTGGCTTCGAATGCCAATTCTTCTAAACCTCCATTTTTCTCAAATATTGGCAATCCCAACAGTTCCTCTCCTAGTGTCGGCAATCCCGATCCACCTTCGAAAATCGATGTTGGCAATACCAACATTACATCTTCTACAACCTAACCACCTTCTTTTTCCGTGGATAAACCTTCTTCTTCGAATGATGAAACTGATCACAGAGTCGAAAAACCAGTAGCTCCATTTCCCCATAGACTCAATAATAAGAAGAAAGCGGCCAATTTCGATAAAATTTTGGAAATTTTCAAACAAGTCCGTGTGAACATTCCACTTTTAGACACCATTGAACGAATTCCTCAATATGCTAAATGTCCTAAGGAATTGTGCACACAAAAACGTGCGACTAATGTCCCAAAAACCGCCTTTCTAACTGCGAATACAAGCTCTGTTCTTTCGAATCTTACCCCAGTCAAGTACAAAGACCCTGGCTGCCCTACGGTTGATTGCAAAATAGGAAGCACTCACATCTCTCGTGCCCTACTCGATCTTGGTGCCAGTGTCAATCTTCTTCCTTATACGGTTTATTGTGAACTTGGATTAGGGGAGATTAAACCAACAAACATCACTCTTCAGCTAACTGATCGATCCATCAAAAAGCCATTGGGAATAATCGAAGACGTCTTGATACAGATCGAATAGTTTTACTTCCCTGTCGATTTCATAGTTTTAGAAACAAAGCCTGTCTCAAATCCCAAAGCTCAAATACCGTTGATTTTAGGACGGCCCTTCTTAGCAACCTCAAATGCTATCATTAATTGTAGGAACGGTCAACTTCGACTTTCCTTCGGGCACCTAACCATTGAGCTAAACATCTTTAATCTCAACAAACAACCTAGGGATTTTGAGACCGATGAAATCGAAATGATTCAAACCACAATTGATGAAACCTCTAATGACACTTCTGAAGCTTTGAAAATGTGTCTTGACCATTTCAACTCCAATTTCGATGAACTCAAATACATTTCTGAACTGAATGAACTTCTTGACTCCAGTCCTTCGTCATCTGAATCTAACCAAGGAATGTTGACCAATGTTAACACTCAAGAACATCCTAAGTTAGACCTCAAACCCTTGCCATAAGACCTTAAGTATGCATACTTAGACTCCTCAGAAACTTTTCCTGTAATCTTGGCCTCCGATCTTACCGAGGACCAAGAAGAAAAACTATTGGAAATTTGCGGGAAAATAAAGATGCTTTGGGGTGGGAACTGAGCGATATAAAAGGAATCAGCCCATCAATTGTGGAACATCGCATATATTTAGTTGATGAGGCTAAACCCACCCGTGAGGCTCAAAGGCGATTAAACCCAAACATGAGAGAAGTGGTCAAGGAGGAGATAATCAAATGTCTAGACAATAACATCATCTATCCCATCTCTGATAGTACATGGGTGAGTCCGGTACAAGTTGTACCAAAGAAGTCGGGAGTCATAGTGATCAAAAATGAAAGTAATGAGCTCGTCCCAACAAAAATCAAAACAAAATGGCGTGTGTGTATCGACTATCGAAAGCTCAACTCAGCCACACGAAAAGACCATTTTCCCTTGCCTTTTATTGACCAAATGCTCGAACGCTTAGCGGGACATGAGTACTATTGCTTTCTCGATGGATACTCTGGCTATAACCAAATCCCTGTTGCTTTAGAGGTTCAACATAAGACCACCTTTACTTGTCGCTTTGGAACCTTTGCTTATCGTCGCATGCCTTTTGGTCTTTGTAATGCCCCTGCGACTTTCCAAAGGTGTATGATGAGTATTTTCTCGGATATGGTGGAAGAATTCTTTGAAATATTTATGGATGACTTTTCAATCTACGGATCATCCTTTTCCCATTGTCTCACTCATTTAGAACTCGTCCTAAAACGTTGTAAGGAGAAATCACTCGTGCTTAATTGGGAAAAATGTCATTTCATGGTAAAAAGGGGGATAGTTCTAGGTCATGTCGTTTCAAAAGATGGCCTTGAAGTCGATAAATCCAAAATTGATTTGATTGATAATCTACCTCCTCCTAAGTCTGTTAAGGATGTTGGTTCATTTCTTGGCCATGCGGGATTCGATAGAAGATTCATTAAGGATTTCTCAAAAATTTCAAAACCTCTCTCAAATTTACTTGCCAAAGACGTCAAGTTTGAATTTTCCAATGATTGCAAAACATCTTTCGAAACTCTTAAGTCAATCTTGACCACAACTCCCATCATTCAACCCCCTGTTTGGACTCAACCATTCGAACTTATGTGTGACGCTTCTGATTTTGCGATTGGGGCCATCTTAGGCAAACGAATCGATAAACTCCCTCGAGTCATTTACTATGCTAGCAAAACCTTAAATGGGGCCCAATTGAATTACTCAACTACTGAAAAGGAATTTTTAGCAGTTGTCTTCGCTCTTGAGAAATTCAGACCATATCTCATAGGATCCAAAGTCATAGTTTACACTGACCATGCTGCCTTACGATATTTGCTTTCTAAAAAGGATGCCAAGGCCCGTTTGATTCGTAGGATCCTTCTTCTTTAAGAATTTGACATAGAAATACAAGATAAAAAGGGTTCTGAGAATGTTGTAGCTGACCATCTCTCTCGAATTGTGCATGAAAATATTGATGACACCCAAATCGATGACTATTTTCCCGACGAACAAATTCTTTCCAACTCTAACACCCCTTGGTACGCTGACATTATGAATTATCTTGTCACGCAACAAACACCCGCTGAATGGTCGAAACAAGATAAGCAAAAATTCCTTTCTAAAGTTCGAAACTTCTATTGGGACGACCCATATCTTTTCAAATACTGTCCAGACCAAATCATTCGAAGGTGTGTACCCGATCATGAACACCAAAGTATTCTCTCTTTCTCACATGACCATGCTTGTGGCGTTCATTTTGGACCAAGAAAAACTGCAGCAAAGGTATTGCAAAGCGGTTTTTATTGGCCCACACTCTTCCGGGACGCTTTCGAATTTTGCTCTAAATGCGATCGATGTCAAAGAACGGGTCGAATCACTAAGCGAAACATGATGCCTCTCAACCCCATTTTAGTGATTGAGTTATTCGATGTTTGGGACATCTATTTCATGGGACCGTTCCCTAACTCATTTGGGAATCTTTACATCTTGCTTGCGGTAGACTATGTCTCAAAATGGGTTGAAGCCATCCCGACCAAAACCAATGACAACAAGGTTGTTATCAAATTCCTCAAAGAAAACATCTTTTCACGCTTTGGCACACCTCGAGCTATCATTAGAGATAATGGCACTCACTTCTGTAATCATGCTTTTGAGTCCTTGCTCAAGAAATACTCAATCACACACAAGCTGTCGACCCCTTACCATCCACAAACTAGTGGACAAGTAGAAGTTTCCAATAGACAAATCAAACAAATTCTTGAGAAAACCGTGAATTCCAATAGAAAAGATTGGTCCTTAAAACTGATTGATGCACTTTGGGCTTTTCGCACTGCTTACAAAACCAATCTAGGAATGTCACCATATCGGTTAGTCTTTGGGAAGGCCTGTCACTTACCTCTTGAATTAGAGCATCGTGCTCTTTGGGCAATTAAACTTTTGAATTTTGACTTAGAGAAGGCCGGTGCACATAGGAAGTTACAAATTTCAGAACTAGAGGAATTAAGAAATGAAGCATGTGAAAATGCGAAAATATTTAAAGAAAGAACCAAAGCCCAACACGACAAGAACATACTTCGTAAGGAATTCAATGTAGGACAAAAGGTTCTTTTATACGACTCTAGACTTACTTGTTTCCAGGAAAACTCAGATCTCGATGGACTGGACCTTATGTTGTGAAAACAGTATATCCTCATGGAGCAGTTGAAATTGAAAATACTAAGGATGGAAAAGTCTTCAAAGTAAACGGTCAACGACTGAAACCATTTTTGGAATTCGAGCAATACGAAGACGATGACCTTATCGATCTTCATGAGCCTGATCATCCACCATGAAATCAGGTGGTACACGTTCTTTTTCTTTTATTTTTCATTTTTTTCCATTTTGGTTTGCATACTTTAGACAGTTGGGACACTGTCTCAATCTAGTGTGGGGGAGTCAAGTCTGCATCACATCTTCTTTAGCTTTCTTTTTTATAAAAAAAAACACACACACACTCACACAGACACGACTCATTTTAGAGTGATACTACGAAATAATTTTACAACTTTTAGTCAGTTGATAGTATTTTTTCTCTCAACTTAGATCGAATAAGAAATATAATGAAAAGTTTAATTTTGAGGGATAATAGTGTAACCGGTACATAGGGAGATTCTTAGGTGATGGCCATGAAATCTATTTTACATTGTAGACTTTGTTTAAATAAGTGGAGGATTTAAAATACTTATGTTGGCTTTTTGAATCTTTAAAACTAAGTTGTGTTAAGTTGAATTCGCGTAACTCTCTTTTGTGCTTACATTTTCAATAATAATAATAGTAATCCAAGGGTATCCAACATTGCTTGTATATCAAGCGTTGGTGTGCAAACCCGCCTAGCTGTATCCAACATGTTGTTGACAAAGTCAGCGTTGGAATATCTTGGTCTCATTTTATGAGGTTGGACACTTAAGGATTACCGACATGTTGTTGACAAAATCAAAGTCGGCCTGCACAATCCGCCATGCTCTTTACCCACTCTCCGTTAGTCCGCGAGGCAGTGCATGGGTGGTAAACCTTTGTCTTCTAAGTTAGGTGTATGTACTTAATCATAAATTTTAAAATTTTATAGAATAAAGAATAAGCGATGATGCCCAAACACTTCTTGACCTTATTGATTTGACTAGCCATATATAAGAAAATAATAATACCACTTTGCAAACTGTGCCAAGCAAACTAAGAATCTATTTCATGGTTGCACTATGTTATCGACCGAACTAACTGGCCAAACTGGAATTTAACATTTGAAAACTTGATTTATGTTGAAAATTTGTGACAAGTTGAGGTATCTAAAATAAAATCAACTGACTAGAAATTGTTAACTTAATTTGTTGTACCACTTTCCTGAAACAAGTCTTGTTGTCATTTTTGTTTTTTGTTTTCTTGTATATAACCATTGCACTCATGTAGTTACATTAGATCCACACATACTGCATTTGGATTTTGTGGGTAGTATCCGCTGAAAACCCTCACGAGACACCACTCGTCCTACTAGGGTCACCTAGAGGTTTAACGGCTTGTTGCATACGCTCAATGCAATCGTGTTTCCTACGAAAGTGTGACCTATCTAGTTAGTTTTTAATTTTTGTTTTACTCGAGGACGAGTAAAAGATAAGTGTGGGGGTATCTGATTAACATAGAAATGTGTTTATTTTATGCTCTTATATTTTATCTTTTGTATATAAATAAATATTACTTGGGTATTGTTTTGTTACTTTTACAGATATTCCAACCCAGCCCGCATGCAACCAAAAAAGTAGAGAAATGGATTGCTATTTATTTACATTTTGAAGAATTGTAGATGAAGATCCCACATCTAGTTGCTGTTGGACAAGAAAATGATTGATAAAAAGGCCATGCACATCTCAAATCAAGGGATGCTTGTCAAAGAACCAAGAGGAAAAGAAGAAAGGCCAAAAACTTAATAGATTTAACTAAGGCCCATTTGAGATTCTCATTGTAAACTCTTTTGTGAATTCCCTAAGGCCCATCTATCATTGTATTAGGGTTAGGGTTATGGTTTGGTTATCTCCTATAAATACCCTTGTAATATCATTGTAGCCACCATCCTATCCTATTTTCTCTTCTTCTCCATTAATAAAATTTCTAGTTCTCTTTTATTTTTCTGTATTTTAATTTTCATAGCAACTAGTGCAATCTACACAATTAGGTTTGGTAGAGTACTAGTTGTATTTTGCACACCTATTCATTAGTGATTGACCGTCTGATTAGATTCAATGGTAATCCTAATTTTAATTCCTGTTGTTATTTTTAATTTCTGCAATTTCAATTTCTGTTCTTTTTACTACTTCCTTAGGTCAATTGGGTTGAATATAGATTTGATTAGATTCAGATCTGATTCAATTCAATAATAGTTTAATTGCAACTTCAATTTCATTTGTTTTCAAAACCAACCTCGAAGATTTGTCTAACTCGCCCAAGGAATTATATAAATAACTTGATTTTAATCTACCTCCCTGTGTTCGACCTGTATGCTACGCACCTGTGCGCTTGCAGTATTTATATCTAAATTCGCGCTTTTCTAGTTCATAGGAAAGCGATGAACAGTGTGCATGTCATGGTGATAGCAAACATCAAACATAGCAATCATCCTCACATCTCTCACTCAGTGCGTAAAGTATACGATATCCACCACTTTGATCACCCAATTCTTTGTTACGATCACTCTGCCCCATGGAGTCATGACGACTCCACTACACTAATCCGTAACCACTAAAACTTTGCTATGTCCACTCTGCCCCATGGAGTCATGACAACTCCACTGCACTGGCTCATAGCCTTACTACGATCACTTTGTCCCATGGAGCCATAACAACTCCATTGCACTGATCCAAAGCCGTTAGTTCGTTTCTCAGTGGTGAGTCAAACCTATAGACATCGATAAACCATAACTAATGACAGGATTTGCAAAACATATCCAAATTAGCCGAAATTTTTATCAGAGCCCTAAAATAATATTTAAGAATTTTCCATATTTTTCTAGAATTTTAACATGCATAATTTCGCTAATTAACACTAATCACCCTTAACTAGCCGTAATTAGTGAAAAACAATGCAAATCACTCACCTTAGCCACAAATGAATTATAGATCTGAACTTTACTATTGTTTTGGGTCGAATTCCTATGCAACATAGCAGCTCCAACTCTGATTTGGTGTTGATTTGCCTTGATTTGATGTAGATTAAGCTAATACGCGATTAGAAAGCGATTTGGGATGAATTTAGAAGGTGGAGGCCATAGCTAGGGTTAGTGAAATGTTTTAGATGGCTGATAAAATGAAATGAGATCGTTTTCTAACTGAATCCAGCCTCCCCAAACCCTAATCCCGAAATCCCCCAGTGGGCCTAGCTGCTAATCGCCCTATTTGGCCTGGTTAAGTTGTTTTTCACCTTCCAAATCTTATTTCAGCCATATCTCCCAAACTGTAAGTCCATTGATTAATGTGACCACTCTACGGAAAGGTAAGCCATCATTTGAATCCAATGGAAGTGGTTTCAGGTCAAAACTCCTTACCAATCAAAAGTTATAGGAGAAACAAGATTCACCAGGGGTAAAACAATCATTTAAAAATCGGCAAAAATCGTGAACATGGGAAATGACCCCAATAGTCGTCTCGCAAAGTTACACGACCATACGGCTTCGCATGTGAACGAAATAAATATTCTACGATCCTCCGATGTGTAGAATGCAGGTCGTTACACTCTTCCCCTCTTAAGAAATTTCGCCCCTGAAATTCCTTAACCAAAACATACAAAGGTGTCCCACATGCCTATCAACCATTTACAAGCAATCAAACATACATAACAAAGCAACAAGTCTATCCTAGCATGTAGTTTACTAATAAGGGAATAACTATCACTATTAAAATCTTACCAGACAAAGAGTTTTGGATGCGTCTTCCTTATGTTCTCCTCTGTTTCCCAAGTACAATCATTCTCATTATCACCCCACTGGACCTTGACTAGTTTCACCATCTTCCTTCAAAGTTGCTTCGTATCGTATTCGACAATACGAATCGGTCTGCGATTCCCAACCACCTCGGGCTCTACCTTAATGTCATCCAACTAATCCGGTGAAATAGTAATATCGGGGTCGTGCACGAACTTCCTTAACTGGGAAACATGAAATACGTTGTGAACTCCTGCCATCTTGCCAGGTAATCCAACTTTATACGCTAAATTCCCAACTTGCTCGAGAACCAAGAATGGACCAACAAACCTTGGTGTTAACTTACCTCTCTTGCCAAAACAAATCACACTCTTTAATAGAGAGATCTTGACGAATACTAGGTCGTAAATGGAGAATTTCAATTCTCTTCGTCTCTTATCAGCATAACTCTTCTACCTATCTTGGTCAGCCTTCATTCGTTGTTGGAAAACCTTGATCTTACCAGAATTTTATCTTATTACATCTGGCCCAAGCATGGATTTCTCACTGGTTTCTAACCAACTTGATGGTGAGTTGCACGGTCTTCCGTATAAAGCTTCAAATGGAGCCATACCAATACTGGATTGATAACTATTATTATATGCGAATTCAACCAGATGTAAATAGTCATCCCATGATCCTCCAAAGTCCAATATACAAGCCCTTAAGAGATCCTCTAATATACGATTCACCCTCTTTGTTTGACCATCGGTTTGAGGATGGTACGCGGCACTGAGATGTAATTCTGACCGTAAAGCCTCTCGTAAGCTCTTCAAAAATCTACTAGTAAACAACAGATCTCGGTCACTCACAATTCCTTTTGGTGCTCCATGAAATCTCACTACCCACTTCATATACAGTTCTGCTGTAATGGCCCGCAAATCCGTACTATCTGAGTTGACTAATAACACCACACTTCCAACCCAAATTGCACAGAAATACGAATCATTATTAGAAAGAAGTTAGAGGATGAGAAATAGAAAGAAAGAAATATTAGAATATAAGAAAACAAAGATCACAAACTCACAGCGGAACGAATAAAATATATTAGGTAAGATAAACTTTGAAATGCAATTCGGTAACTTTATATACATACCATCATCCGAGCACAACAGCTATTTCTGGAACAGTTATAAACACATGTTTCCAGATACAACATAGTACACAGCGGAAATATGATACTCTATAGCTAACTGGTGAAGCCTCCTGCTTCCAGCTCTTCCAAGTGAATTTGAAAAATCCCGACTACTTGACTGCCCATACAAATTTGGGCACCCAAGAGTTTAGGGAAAACAAAACAAAATAAACTCTAGGTTGGTCATGTGACTGGTGTGTGTAGTTTCACCTCCATATAGTGATATTATAATAGTGTCTAAATCAAGTTGATACGAAAATCCAGTGATATTATAATAGTGTCTAAATCAAATAAATAACAATCTAGCAGAACGCTTGCATCTCACCTCCATATATAATATAAAAATCAAAAACCGCATGGTGCTTATTGAAGATTGGATTTCCAACATGACGAGGTATGGAACCATCTTCCGATAGTGTATCTCTGGAGGGTAATACACTAGGTTCAAGAAGAACATCTTGTAACACGGCCCACACATGACCGACCACTCATTTCGCTTGAGTGTATCGAATGTATATCATCAACGGTTGGGATCAGCAACCGTTTCCCGAAAAGGGACAGCATCGATAGATTAAAGAAGTAAAAGGAATTTCTCTAGATAGGTGATTATACACCCTAATGGGAGCGACCCACATAGCCATGCTGCCTGCCCGATTTTTGTCATTTCCCGGTTGTTGAGGCCTGAGGCTACGATTACTTATCATTCCATGATAGCACAATCACTTTGAATGCCAAATTGTCAGGTCCGTTAATCATTAATTGATTTGCACAAATATATTCTGGATATTATGCTAAGAGAATAAATTCTCCGCCACCATATATATCTATACAGACCAACATATGCGATCATTGAAAATACTCTGTTAGATATTCGTCCATATACGTTCGTTCCGGGATTGAACAAAACCGAAGGCACAATTTCTATTAATAGAAAAAGCCCTTGCACATTACTTCGTCTTCGATTATCTTCATATAATCTGATTCGCAACGCTACTGCCAATACGGAGTGGTTCTCGGATAATAATCCAACCGGTCTCTCCATATTGACAACGATATTGGCAAACACTTCGATAGTCGGTTATTTAACTATCAAAGAAAAACAAACATCCATTCATAGCATCAAACAAATTACTGGCCCTTTAATTAATATTTCATTAATTAAAACACTTCTTTATTTCCTTATCCATATTCGTTAACACGATATTTTCGATAATCATCTTGGCATCTTACGCTATTTGGAAAAGATTTCCATATCTCGCCTTCTTTTATTTTCTACACTTAGAAAATATTTTCTATTTATAATTGGAGAACATTCCAATTATTTATTTCTTTCCCGACTCATTTAATTCTATACTCGGGAAATATTTATATTTATATTTCCAAAATTCCACTTATTTGGGTTAAAACGAATGTTGTGTAAAACATCGTAACAAACAACCCAAAATATTTCATTCAACTATCTTTTATTCAACCCTTGATCTTCGAGACTGGATCTTGCTATTTATCGGTTAAAAATGAAATCAATCAAGTTGGGGTATAACTACCTCTCTGACCTTGACTTAAAATCTCCTTAACTTCAAAACAGACAAAACCACTTACCTCGAATAATCAACATCATATTAAACCAATTATCCATATCTTTAAACGTTTCTTTTTCTATGTTTATCAGATTAAATTTATTTATTTCCTTTTTGTTTATAACATTCTATTTTAATTTCGTTTCATTATCGAATTCTATATATATCAACATATCGATTTCTAGTTATCAAATCTTCTTAAAAATATTCTAACTTCTTAGATTTCCATAAAATTTCGCCATAACCTCCTTTGTACCGGTCGATATTTCGAACCTCAACTCGCCTCTCTAGGCTCTTTTCATTCAAAAAGAAAATCAAAAAGCCAAGTGGCTTGCCGATTCGGCGCATAAAACCTCATATGGAATTTAAACGTGCACCTTTTTGTTGGGCACTAAATTATAATCTTCATATACTTCATATAGTTCATTTCATACCTGTCTAACACATATGTGTCCATTTCTAATTTATTTCAACTCAATCCGGTCATTTTTAACTCAACTCCCTAATTAATCTTTTTATTAGCTCTTTTGCCAATTCCACTTCATATTTGAACATATCATGTTCAATTATCATTTGATCTTGCTTATGGATTAATTTAATTCCATTTCGACTCAAGTTCCATATTCGATTTCGAATAAAAAAATTCAAATCTCGTTTACTTATTCAAAGTCCATTTTCATATCGAATTTCGATTAACTAATTATTATTCAAATTAGTTAGTTTCATTCAACAACTGAAAATCTATTTTTTGTCTCAAAAATTATTTCACTTACTTCACTGGAGTTCATATATATTTTGTATCTCTAGTCTGGACTTTTCTAATGGCAATTCAGATTTTATTTCTTTAAATAAAACGTTATGGTTTTATAATGGTTCTGGCGCTGTTTTTCTGAAAATTTGATTTTTGACATAACACAAAATCTATAAGACGAAATCCAGATTTTTCTCTTCCATTAGAAAATTATTATTCAATCGGTCCTGACGGTTCTTGTTTCAAAGAATTCTGACTTAAATTGAGTTCTATATACTCGATTGGAGTTCGAACCGCCAATTTACGAACTACCGCGCTGCGTCGAGCTCATTTTATTTATATTTAATATATAAACGTCTTAAACTTCGTTTATAATAAATTCAACTCCATTCAAATATATTTTTAATATATATCCAATCAGTTTCCCAATTCAACATAATATTTTCGACTAACCATAATTGTTGATTTTTCCTTACTCGGTAATATATTTATTTATACTTTGATCTTCTATATTTAATTCCAATTCTATTTATAAATAAATTATTTATAGAATTCGATATAATCTAATTTCAATTATAAACCCGTTGAATTCTTCTCAATTCAGCTTATATTCCGAATTCTGAAATATAATCAATCGTTTTGTTTCAAAACACTTCCCAATCTACTTTTAAATTCCTATTTGAATTTAAATGGTTTAAATTATCCAAATGATAATTTATTTCACCAAATTTATAACATTCTTTATAAATTCAACTTCCTTGTTTCATATATTTAAACAAGTTCCCTTTTCAAATTTTTATTTGAAACTCCATCCCTTTGATATTCCGAATTGCGGAATAAAAACAGTTGTTCCCTTTCGAATGATTTCAAATTTCTATTTTTAAATTCATATCTGAATTTAAATATTCAAATTATCCAATTGATGATTTTTCCTTTTTATTTACAAACACAATTTATTTTACTTGTTTAAAATTTTAAACAAGTCTCGAGTTTCAAATTCATTTGAAACAAATATTTCTACTTTAGAAAAATAAATTTTCCTTTTCAAATTCACACTTGTATTTATATTTCCTGAATTATCCAATGATAATTCATTTCACTTCATTTACAAACTTCGTTTATAAATGAACTACTTGTTTTAATTATTCAAAACAAGTTAATATTTCTAGTCCCTTCAAAATTCAAATTTCTATTTTGGAAAAATAGAATTTCCCTTTTAAATCTCAAATATCCTTTTCATGATATTTTTAAATATCAACATTTAGGCCCAGTGGTATTTTAAACCCACAAAACGCCCAATTTAACAATCACAGGTTTTCTAACACAGCATATATGGTAATATATATGAAAACAAACAATAAATAAATTAGAGGAATCCAGTTGGATCCCTCCAACCTGTTTTCCTGCATCCACAGACGTTAGCACATAAATAATACCATCTTGCTTCGAGGAAGGATATCGCGGTATAGAAGGTCATCCTCTAGTATATATTTGTGGGGAGTATAGGGAAATCATCCGCTAATAGTACTGCGACCATCCACTAATGATACTGCGGGAACTATCCAACCACCCAATATATGTATAATAGCCAAGCCTAAATAACAAATATATATTAATCACAAAAAATTTTAATTGCATCCAAACAAGCAACAATAATTATTTTTAACTAATAAAATAATTCTGTATAAAGTTTGAGTGAGATTTACTCATCGTGATTTTAATTTACGATCCATTCTGACTCTAATCGATTCAGAAATCTCAAAATGAATTCCATCGTGAAGCCCATCCATACGAGTCCAACAAAATCTAAAGTGTTTCGAACGGATCTAAAAATAAATAATATATTGTATTTTATTTTCACAATTTAAACTATGTTAATTTACTAACTAAAATGTTTGATTAGATTACCTTAATTCACTTCATTAAACCTTATTTCCCCACTATTAACAGATTCCGCTCACCGTCCATACCCTTTTCACCATCACCACAATTTCTCTTCACCTCTCTTTTTTTTCTATTGATTTAACACAAACCAGACCATGCTTAGCTCCTCGAAACCAGGGTTGATCTCGCATTTAACTCAATCCTCAACACCACACAACCATTTCCAGATTTCAGTCAACCCTATACACGAGCGTCTCTGCCTTCCACTTCAACTCAGCGAACTTGAAAACCCATTTCTGAAATCAACGACTAAAGGCCCCAAATCGAATGTTGTTCGAAGGTCGAACTGATCCTCTTCGTACAGTGGAAGGGTGTGACTATTTTATGTTCGAAGATTGCCACAAATTTAGCAACAAATGCTAAACTCCAAGAAAACCCCATATAAACCTTTGGAGTTGCAAATCAAAGCCTACAGATCACACACACCTCACCACAACGTTGAAAACCCCATTTCTCCAACTCGCGAGTTCGGTTTCGCATAACAGCATCGCGGTCTCGATCTCCAGAAAAACCCAAATTGTGACCCACACTACACTACATCGATGTATCCTGACATTACTACAAACCCTTCATTGAATCGCAATGGAAATCGCAGCATACCCCAATTAATTCACGATTTGATTTCTCTCATTTTTTAATGATATACGAAATCGATTTCTGATTTATGAAATGAGGGAAAGGGACGAAAGAATTAGAGAAGAAATGGGAAACAATCACGAATAAATTGTGGTACTGGGATTTAAATGAATTAAGGAGGAACAACTTAATTTTGCTATAGCTTTACAATTGAATTTGATTTTCAGAAGAGGAAAAAAAATGGAGAAATAAGGGGAGAGGCTGTCGCAATATATAGATGAAAAATACTTGGGCATTAAGGAAATATAGTACAGTAATGTGATTTGATTTTGATTTGACTTTGATTTGATCTCGTATTTAATACGATTCGATATAAAGCGATTTTTTTATTCTTTTTAAATGGATATCGATTTGATTTCGAACCTACCCACAATCAAATATCTCGGGGTCCATTAATTTAAATCACGTACCACTATTCTAGCGTACTGACCGACATTTCAATGTAATAACCCTATTCTGAACTCAACAGTAAATATTCTGAAATTTAACTTCAACACATATACCATATTAAATTAATATAATATAATTTAATTCGAAAACCACAAATTATTTGATAATAAATTATTATTTATTATCGTATATATCAAATAAAATTCCTACTTATCATCTGAATCATTTTGATTCAGTTTTTAACTTCGATTTCAATTATATTTCGAATTCCAATAATTCGATATATTCTAAATTAAATTATATTCGATTATTAAATCGATAACTCAATATAAAAATTAATTTATATTAACAACTAAATATATAAAACAAATATTAAATATTTAAAACTAACAGACCAAAAATCTGGGTCTTTACATTCTTCCCCTCTTAAAAGAGTTTCGTCCCTGAAATTACTATGGTAGGAAAAATGCTGAAAACCCATTAACTTTTCAAAATTCATTTATGTTGAAACTCAACTTTTCATATTTCTAAGTCCTACCAAAACTTTTGGTTTTCATTCATTTGAATGATTTTCAATCAACATATTTCCATTCAATTCAAATTCATTCAAATTGAATTAGATCAATTTATTCACTTCAATCCATTTAACTTGCCTAAGTTAAATTTAATTCCAGAAGTCAAATTCCCGGGTTTTTATTTCAAATCCTTTTGAAATCACTTAAATATATACACATATTGTATAATTATTCCAAATTCAAAACATCTGAACTTTCCAAAATAACTTATTTTCTTTCATGCAATTTTTCATCAAAAACTTTTCTAAGGTAGCAATCCATCACTTAGAAACTCAGAAATGAACACTGATGATGTCGTGACCATCATCAGAATTATTTCCCAGCCACTGAAGTGAGTTCAGTGCTTTATCACTTTAGAAACTCTATTCAACATGATTTCTATTCAAAAAAAATCCTTTCAAAATAAAACTATTGTATTTTAATATACTTTGGAAATATTTCCCAACTTCCCAGGATTTTAAATTCTAAATTCTGTTTTGAATTCAATTTTAATTCATCTTTTTGTATATTTGATTCTTATAAAATTTATAACTGGCTATACATAGCCATTTCAATTTTATAACCATATTTGATTAAAATTTTAACATTCTACACATCCATATATTATAATAATTTCAGAAAATTATTCCTTTTCTATCAAAATAGAATTTTGGGTAAAATTATTTCATCTACCCACTTTAAAACAATATCATGTCGAATTTTTCTATTCAAGTGTTTAGAAATTCCTATCGACTTCGTGGCGTCCCACAATTCGATTGGAATTAATAAACCACTCAACAGACAAGTCAACACAACATAAAACATTTGTTTTAAATCAATTAACAAATACGTGCTCTCATATATATATATATATATATATATACACTCAACTCATTCTAGGGTTCTACTGACCCTATCGCTAATGAACACAACCCCACCAAAGCCTAGGTATTTGCTCAACCAAAGCTCTGATACCAACTGTAATGGCCTGCAAATCCGTACTATCTGAGTTGACTAATACCACCATACGTCCAACCTAAATTGCACAGAAATACGAATCATTATTATAAAGAAGTTAGAGGATGAGACATAGAAAGAAAGAAATATTAGAATAGAAGAAAACGAAGATTACAAACTCACAGCGGTGCGAATAAAATATATTAGGTAACATAAACTTTGAAATACAATTCGGTAACTTTATACACATACCATCATCAGAGCACATCAGCTATTTCAGGAACAGTTATAAACACCTGTTTCCAGATACAAGATAGTACACAACGGAAATATGATAGTCTATAGCTAACTGGTGAAGCCTCCTGCTTCCAGCTCTTCCAAGTGAATCTGAAAAATCCCGACTACTTGACTGCCCGTACAAATTTGGGCACCTAAGAGGTTAGGGAAAACAAAACAAAATAAACTCTGGGTCAGTCATGGGACTGGTGTGAGTATACTCTAACCATTTGTTTAACTTTCAAAATCCTTTCGAAAGAAAGGATAATAGTAAGACCAACCCACACATAAACATGGACGGTTTTTACCTTACTATAACCCAAACCACTTTGATACGAAAATCCTGTGATATTATAATAGTATCTAAATAAAATAAATAATAATCTAGCGGAACGCTTGCATCTCACGCTCCATATATAATATAAAATCAAAAACCACGTGGCGCTTTTTGGAGATTGGATTTCCAACATGACAAGGTACGAAACCACCTTTCGATAGTGTATCTCTAGAGGGGAATACACTAGGTTCAACAAGAACATCTTGCAACCCGGCCCACACATGACCGACCACTCATTCGCTTGAGTGTATCGAATGTATATCACCAACGGTTGGGATTAGCAAACATTTCCCGAAAAGGGACAGCATCGATAGATTAAAGAAGTAAAAGGAATTTCTCTAGATAGGTGATTATACACCCTAATGGGAGCGACCCACATAGCCATGCTGCCTGCCCGATTTTTGTCATTTCCAGGTTGTTGAGGCCTGAGGCTACGATTACTTATCATTCCTTGATAGCACAATCACTTTGAATGCCATATTGCCAGGTCCGTTAATCATTAATTGATTTGCACAAATATATTCTGGATATTATGCTAAGAGAATAAATTCTCCGCCACCATATATATCTATACAGACCAACATATGCGATCATTGGAACTACTCTATCAGACATTCATCCATATACATTCATTCCGGGATTGAACGAAACCGAAGGCACAATTTCTATTAATAGAAAAAGCCCTTGCACTTTACTCCGTCTTTGACTATCTTCATAAAATCTAATTCGCAACGCTAGTGCCAATACGGAGTGGTTCTCGGATAATAATCCAAGCGGTCTCTCCATATTGACAACGATATTGGCAAACACTTCGATAGTCGGTTATTTAACTATCGAAGAAAAGCAAACATCCATTCATAGCATCAAACAAATCACTGGCCCTTTAATTAATATTTCATTAATTAAAACACTTCTCCATTTCCTTATCCATATTCGTTAACATGATATTTTCGATAATCATCTTGGCCTCTTACGCTATTTGGAAAACATATCCATATCTCGCCTTCTTTTATTTTCTACACTTAGAAAATATTTTCTATTTATAATGGAGAACATTCCAATTATTTATTTCTTTCATGACTCATTTAATTCTATACTCGGGAAATATTTACTTTTATATTTCCAAAATTCCACTTATTTGGGTTAAAACGAATGTTGTGCAAAACATCGTTACAAATAACCCAAAATATTTCATTCAACTATCTTTTATTCTACCATTGATCTTCGAGACTGGATCTTGCTATTTATCGGTAGAAAATGAAATCAATCAAGTTGGGGTACAACTACCTCTCAGACCTTGATTGAAAATCTCCTTAACTTTAAAACAGACAAAACCACTTACCTCGAATAATCAACATCATATTAAACCAATTAACCACATCTTTAAATGTTTCTCTTTCTATGTTTATCAGATTAAATTTATTTATTTCCTTTTTGTTTATAACATTCTATTTTAATTTCGTTTCATTATCGAATTCTATATATATCAACATATCGATTTCTAATTTTCAAATCTTCTTAAAAATATTCTAACTCCTTAGATTTCCGGAAAATTTCGCCATAACCTCCTTTGTACTGGTCGATATTTCAAACCTCAACTCGCCTCTCTAGGCCCTTTTCATTCAAAAAGAAAATCAAAAGGCCAAGTGGCTTGCCGATTCAGCGCATAAAACCTTATATGGAATTTAAACATGTACCTTTTTGTCGGGCACTAAATTATAATCTTCATATAATTCATTCCATATCTGTCTAACACATATGTTTCCATTTCTAATTTATTTCAACTCAATCCAGTCATTTTTAACTCAACTCGCTAATTAATCTTTTTATTAGCTCTTTTGCCCATTCCACTTTATATTTGAACATATCATGTTCAATTATCATTTGATCTTGCTTATGGATTAACTTAATTCTATTTCGACTCAAGTTCCATATTCAATTTCGAATAAAAAATTTCAAATCTCCTTTACTTATTCAAAGTCCATTTTCATATCGAATTTTGATTAACTAATTATTATCCAAATTAGTTAGTTTCATTCAACAACTAAAAATCTGATTTTTGTCTCAAAAATCATTTCACTTACTTCACAGAAGTTCATATTTATTTTATATCTCCAGTCTGGATTTTTTAATGGCAATTCGGATTTTATTCTTTAAATAAACCGTTATGGTTTTATAATGGTCTGGCGCTGTTTTTCTGAAAATTTGATTTTTGACATAACACAAAATATACAAGACGAAATCCATATTTTTCTCTTCCATTAGAAAACTATTATTCAGTCGGTCCTGACGGTTCTTGTTTCAAAGAATTCCGACTTAAATTGAGTTCTATATACTTGATTGAATTTTGAACCGCCAATTTACGAAATGTCGCGCTGCGACGAGCTCGCTTTATTTATATTTAATATATAAACGTTTTAAACTTCATTTATAATAAATTCAACTCCATTCAAATCTATTTTTAATATATATCCAATCAGTTTCCCAATTCAACACAATATTTTCGATTATCTATAATTGTCAATTTTTCCTTACTCGGTAATATATTTATTTATACTTCAATCTTCTATATTTAATTCTAGTTCCTTTTATAAATAAATTATTTATAAAATTCGATATAATTGAATTTCAATTATAAACCCGTTGAATTCTTCTCAATACAGCTTATATTCCAAATTCCGAAATATAATCAATCGTTTTGTTTCAAAACATTTCCCAATCTACTTTTAAATTCCTATTCGAATTTAAATGGTTTAAATTATCCAAATTATAATTTATTTCACCAAATTTATAACACTATTTATAAATTCAACTTCCTTGTTTCATATATTTAAACAAGTTCCCTTTTCAAATTTCTATATGAAAATCCATCCCTTTGATATTCTGAATTGCGGAATAAAAACAGTTGTTCCCTTTTGAATGATTTCAAATTTCTATTTTTAAATTCATATTTGAATTTAAATATTCAAATTATCCAATTGATGATTTTTCCTTTTTATTTACAAACACTATTTATTTTACTTGTTTAAAATTTTAAACAAGTCTCGAGTTTCAAATTCATTTGAAATAAATATTTCTACTTTGGAAAAATAAATTTTCCTTTTAAATTTCACACTTGTATTTATATTTCCTGAATTATCCAATGATAATTCATTTCACTTCATTTATAAACTTCGTTTATAAATGAACTACTTGTTTTAATTATTCAAAACAACTTAATATTTCTAGTCCATTCAAAATTTGAAATTCTATTTTGGAAAAATAGAATTTCCCTTTTAAATCTCAAATATCCTTTTCATGATACTTTTAAATATCAACATTTAGGCCCAGTGGTATTTTAAACACACAAAACGCCCAATTTAACAATCACGGGTTTTCTAACATAGCATATATGGTAATATATATGAAAACAAACAATAAATAAATTTGAGGAATCCAGTTGGATCCCTCCAACCTGTTTTCCTGCATCTACAGACGTTAGCACATAAATAATACCATCCTGCTTCGAGGCAGGATATCGCGGTATAGAAGGTCATCCACTAATATATATTTGTGGGGCGCATAGGGAAATCATCCGCTAATAGTACTGCGGGCATCTGCTAATGATACAGCGGGAACTATCCAACCACCCAATATATATATAATAGCCAAGCCCAAATAACTAATATATATTAATCACAAAAATATTTAATTACATCCAAACAAGCAGCAATAATTATTTTTAACTGATAAAATAATTCTGTATAAAGTTTGAGTGAGATTTACTCACTGTGATTTTAATTTACGATCCATTCTGACTCCAGTCGATTCAGAAATCTCAAAATGAATTCCATCGTGAAGCCCATCCATACGAGTCCAACAAAATCTAAAGTGTTTCGAACGGATCTAAAAATAAATAATATATTGTATTTTATTTTCACGATTTAAACTATGCTAATCGACTAACTAAAATGTTTGATTAAATTACCTTAATTTACTTCATTAAACCTTGTTTCCCCACTGTTAACAGATTTCGCTCACCGTCCATACCCTTTTCACCATCACCACAACTTCTCTTCACGTCTCTTTTTTTTTATTGATTTAACACAAACCAGACCATGCTTAGCTCCTCGAAACCAGGGTTGATCTCGCATTCAACTCAATCCTCAACACCACACAACCATTTCCAGATTTCAGTCAACCCTATACACGAGCGCCTCTGCCTTCCACTTCAACTCAGCGAACTTGAAAACCCATTTCTGAAATCAGCGACTAAAGGCCCCAAATCGAATGTTGTTCGAAGGTCAAACTGCTCCTCTTCGTACAGTGGAAGGGTGCGACTGTTTTATGTCCGGAGATCGCCTCAAATTTAGCAATAGATGCTAAACCCCGAGAAAACCCCAGATAAACCTTTGGAGTTGCAAATCGAAGCCTACAGATCATGCACACCTCATCACAACGTTGAAAACCGCATTTCTCCAACTCGCGAGTTCGGTTTCGCATAACAGCGTCGCGGTCTCGATCTCCAGAAAAACCCAAATCGCGACCCACACTACACTGCATCGATGTATCCTAACATCACTACAAACCCTTCACTGAATCGCAGTGGAAATCGCAGCATACCCCAATTAATTCACGATTTGATTTCTCTCGTTTTTTAATGATATACGAAATCGATTTCCGATTTATGAAATGAGGGAAAGGGACGGAAAGAACTAGAGAAGAAGTGGGAAACAGTCGCGACTAAATTGTGGTTCTGGGATTGAAATGAATTAAGGAGGAACAAATTAATTTTGCTATAGCTTTACAATTGAATTTGATTTTCAGAAGAGAAAAAAATGGAGAAATAAGGGGAGAGGCTGTCGCAATATATAGATGAAAAATACTTGGGCATTAAGGAAATACAGTACGGTAATGTGATTTGATTTTGATTTGACTTCGATTTGATCTTGTATTTAATATGATTCGATATTAAGCGATTTTTTTTCTTTTTAAATGGATATCGATTTGATTTCAAACCTATCCACAATCAAATATCTCGGGGTCCATTAATTTAAATCACGAACCGCTATTCTAGCTGACCGACCAACATTTCAATGTAATAACCCTATTCTGAACTCAACAGTAAAAATTCTGAAATTTACTTCAACACATATACCATATTAAATTAATATAGTATAATTTAAATTCGAAAACCACAAATTCTTTGATAATAAATTATTATTTATTATCGTATATATATCAAATAAAATTCCTACTTATCATCAGAATCATTTTGATTCAGTTTTTAACTTCTATTTCGAATTCCAATAATTCGATATATTCTAAATTAAATTATATTCGATTATTAAATCGATAACTCAACATAAAAATTAATTTATATTAACAACTAAATATATAAAACAAATATTAAATATTTAAAATTAACAGACCAAAAATCTGGGTTGTTACATCTGCTAACTTAGCTGCTGCTCTATTCGACTTGACGGGTATAAACCTTGCACTCTTAATCAATCGGTCCACAATCACCCAGATGCTATCATGGCCTGATCTACTCCTTGGTAACCCATCAATGAAATCCATTGAGACTTGTTCCCATTTCCATTCTGGAATTTCCAATGGTTGCAGCAAATCACTAGGCTTCTTTTGCTCGGCTTTAACTAGCTGGAAATTCTTGCATTTGGATATAAACTTCTCAACGTCTTTTTTCATCCCTTCCCAGTAGTAGGTCTGCTTCATGTCTCGATACATTTTGTTACCACCGGGATGTATAGTCAGTTTTGAGTGATGACATTCCATAAGCACTTCATCTCTTAATCCATTGACATTGGGCATAACTAGTCTCGCATTCTTTCTAAGCCATCCATCTCGATCAAGCCCATACTTGTTCATCTCCTCGTTGATTCCCATTTCTAACTTGGAGATAATTTCTAATAGATTAGGATTGTCCATTTGACTGGAACCAATCCGCTCAATCAAAGTGGGTCTGATCGTCAAAGTCGGTAACATTTCTGGATCCAATTCTCACTTTGGTCTGAAATCATTCCCAACGATATACTCCAACTGCTTCCATTCCAAAAACATAGCCCCTAAACTGGCATGTCTCTTGCTCAATGCGTCTGCTACTGCATTGCCCTTTCCTAGTGTATATGCGATGTCAAAATCATAGGAAGCCAAGAATTCTAACCATCTCTGCTGTCGGAGATTTAGATCCTTCTGAGAGAAGAGATACTTTAACGACTTATGATCGGTAAACAACTCGAATCTTTCCCCCAAGAGATAGTGTCTCCACATCTTAAATGCGAGCACGATCACTGCTAACTCCAAATCATGGGTAGGATATCTTTACTCATGAGGTTTCAGTTGCCGACTAGCATAAGCTACAACCCTACCTCCTTGCATCAATACAGCACCTAGTCTGGTACCCCATGCATCCGTGTATACTGTCATCTCTTCATTCCCTTTAGGAATGACTTACACTGGCATACGCATCAACTTTTCCTTTAGACTCTTGAATGCATTTTCACAGCTTCCATCCTAGACGAAAGCTTAATTCTTCTTGGTCAGCTGAGTTAATGGCGCCGCTATCTTGGAGAAGTCTTGGATAAACTTACAATAATATCCAACTAATCCCAAGAAACTTCTTACGTCCGTTGCACTCTTGGGCGTAGACCATTCTTGCACTGTAGCCACCTTTGCAGGGTCCACGACAATACCATTCTCTGAAACAACATGGCCCAAGAACCTCACTTCCCTCCTCCAAAAGTGACACTTAGAAATTTTCTCTTTCAATTAGTGTTTTCTCAACACCTCCATCACTATCCTCAAATGTTCCTTGTGTTCTTCCTTTGTCCTCGAATAAACAAGGATATCGTCCACGAACACAAGAACAAACTTATTCAATTGATCCCTGAATACCCTATTCATAAGATCCACGAAATATGCTGGTGCATTGGTCAACCCGAATGGCATGACCAACCACTCATAAAATCCAGACGGCGTCCGAAATCTCGTTTTAGGAATACTCTCAGCAGCTACTCGAAGCTGATCCTGTTGCGAGGTCCAACTGGGAGAACTTTCTTGCTCCTTCCAGTTGTTCAAACCAATCATTTATCCGTTGAAGAGGATACTTATTCTTCCTAGTCACTTTACTCAACTCGCGATAGTCCGCACATAAACGAAGGGAACCATCTGCCTTAGTGGCAAATACAACCGGTGCTCCCCACTCGGAATCACTTTCGGATAAATCCCTTCTTCAAAAGATCACTTACTTGCACCCCAAGCTCTCGCTGCTCCCTTGGTGCCATACAACAAAGTGGCATCACTATACGTCTGGCATCTTTCACTAAATCAATACGGAACTCAATCTCTCGGTGTGGTGGAAGTCCGGTCACTTCCTCGAAGATGTCCGGATACTGGCCAAGCAATGGGAACTCCTGCTAACTCGTCCTGCGGGATGTCGAGGGAATTTAGAAAACTAGCCAACCGAAAATCCCTCACAGTCTACCACCACCCCATATCTTTGGAGTCAATCGACTCCCAAAATAATGTCAAACCCAGTAAAGCCCAAAACAAAGCAATCACAAGCAAATATACATCTATGACTCGATAAGACCAAATTTTGACAAATCATACTAAGGCTGGTCGAACCACCGATCGGGTTCGTCACAACTAAAAGTCTATCGATAATCTCGTGTTCCAATCCCAACCTATCTACCAGGTCACTAGATATAAAGGAATGGAAAGCCCTAGTATCAAACGTTACTCGAACAGGAACATCATAAATAGAAAGCATACCTTGAATGATGACATTCTTTCCTTTCTCCGCCGCATTTGGGGCATTCGACGAAGAAGGGACAGCAATAATAGCATATGCTTTCACAATCTGCTTCTCTTTAGAAGGTTGTGGACATTTATTCTTATGCTGTCCCACTTGACCACAATTGAAGCACTTCCTGTCCGTTGGATTTGCCTGCATTCTTTGGCATAGTGGCCCTTCTTGCCACATCTAAAGCACTCTACATCTTTCCCGTCCTTCTTTTTCTGACCATCCTTGGTTCGATTCTGCTTCCTTTTATTGTGAGAATTATTCTTGCCTCTTTCGCTTGTCTGCGGCTTTGGCCCCTCTGCAGATGCAACATCGACCTCAGTCTTGGGCTTTGGATAAAGGCTCCCCGATCTCAATGCCTTTCCCACAATGGATTCAAATGTCTCATCGATGTGGTTTATAAGCCTTTCCCCCAAGTACTAGTCTAAACCAGTTATGAACTTCTCGTTCTTCTTCTCGTCGGTATTGATAAGAGATAATCCATACTTCGATAAAGTATCGAACTCAGCAATATATTCCGAGACTGCCCTACCATTCTGTTTAAGTTCCAAGAACTTCCTAAATAACCCTGACTTCTGGGCAGCTGGGATAAACTTGTCACTAAAGTGGGTCTTAAACTGATTCCAAGTAACTTGATCCTCAGGAGTAGTTGTCTTAATAGCATTCCACCAATTCATAGCTCGTCCTTGAAGCTGACGAGACGCTAGCTTCCTCTTCATTGCATCTTCGATTCCCAAATCCTCAAATATGCGCTCACAACTATCAAGCCAATCCCAAACTTCCATAGCCGATTCCGTTCCGTGGAACGGCTTCCCACCAAAACCAGTGTAGTCCTTACAGAGCTTGGAAAAATCGTCCCTAGGCGCCTGCACTGCTAAACCACCAACATTTGCAGCATTAGGAGCTGCCCTCTGAACATCGCTAAGCATCTCTCTTATGAAGTCAGTGAACATCGTCCTCATGTCGTGAGCATTCCTATTATTGGCCCCTAAACCCGTACCCCTCGTATATTGACTCATTGTCCAATCTGTAAAGAGAAAACGATTACCATCTCTTTAGTGGTGCCAGTGCAGTGCGACTTCATCCTTAGATATACTAATAATATATATAGCTCTTGAAAACCCAAAATATCACAAATACGCGCTCTCATATAAATATACTATATCTCCATGGTGTCTTTCCCTAGGATAACTATGCAACCTAGAGCTCTGATACCAAGTGTGACAGCCCACCCCGCACTAGCCAACATTTCCGATGAAACGCGCTGTGCCGATCCAACCAACACGGGACGGTCGTCAAAGGAAAAGAAAGAAGATGATGAATCATCAAAGAACCTGTAGTATATCTCATAGTGCATGGAAAAATATATAATAATAACATTACTTGATATAAAACAGGCGAGACAGTGCATAAGCTGAAAACTAAATCATCATAGCAGCGGAAAATTCAAAATACAGCTTATGATCCAAACCATCTTTATTACAATTTTTAAAATTGTCTCTAAAGCAAAATAGGAAGGTACACTACTAATACATAAAGTAGTGACCAGCAACAACACGGAGATGGTATATGGGAGTAGTACGTGTAAGCCTCCTACTCGTCTCTGGACAGCTACTCGTGCAAAACTAGCTAACACGTCTCTAGTCTACTCGTTTAGGAGCACCCAGAGTAATAAGAAGAGACATAAAACTCTGGGTCAGACAAAAGTCTGGTATGAGCGATAAGCAGCAAAAACAGAACAATAACAGGTATACATAACCATACCTTAGCCTGGACCTGCAACCAAAGAGTTAGCACAACTGGATGTACAATACTCTAAGGTGACACTAACACATGGTGTGAAAGTAATGGGGAGGGGGTGTGCATGTCATGGTGATAGCAAACATCAAACATAACAAACATCCTCACATCTCTCACTTGGTGCGTAAAGTATACGATATCCACCACTTTGATCACCCAATTCTTTGTTATGATCACTCTGCCCTATGGAGTCATGACGGCTCCACTACACTGATCCGTAACCACTAATACTTTTCTATGTCCACTCTCCCCATGGAGTCATTACAACTCCACTGTACTGGCCCATAGCCTTGCTACGATCACTTTCGCCATGGAGCCATAACAACTCCATTGCACTGATCCATAGCCGCTAATCCACCTCTGAAACACCTCATCTTCGTTAAGGTCACTCACAAAGGGAATGCTATAACTTCAGTGAAGCATTATAGGTAAAAGATATAGATAATTTACAAGACATACATATAAACAGTGGAAAAACTGGAATTATTTCATAAGCAACATGGTCTAGTCAAAATATTACAACCATTGTCTCAAAAACCAACTTCCAAGTTATTACAATAAAACTTCTGTCTTGATTAAAAACTCAAAATACATAAAGAACATAAAGCAGTAGTAAAGCGGCATAAATCCCCAATAAAAGTGTAACCACAACCATAGCCCAAGAAAAGAGAATCCAAGCAATACATCTACTCTCTTCAAGCTGGAAAAGATCTGAACTAAGCTAAAGTATTCCCTCCCTACGGACCGGGGGGTGGGGGGACAGAAGAAAAGAAGACGAAAGAAAACGGGTCAGACATAAGTTTGGTAGGTTATGATTTTTCAGCATGTAAACAAGAACAAGGATCATGACATGAATAAACTGAATATAGAACAATACCATAGTGACAAGAAAACATAACGTAAGATAAGGCAAGATAAACTGAATATGCTATCGCACTCATTTCCATTTCTCTGCACCTACTAACAAATGTTTTAACAAGCATCATTTGTTCATAATAAAATGATCCCTTTATCAATTGTCTGCTACTCGCATGCATTTATTACCTATGTCATTCGGCCCCGCTTGTTTGTAGATACCTGTGCTGGTCCCACCATGGGGTGCATCAATCCCTATGGTGGCAATCCGACACAATTCAAGATGCATAGTATATAACTACTGATGCCCAGTGCATGATTTTTCCACTCCGGAGTACGTGCACGACCAAACTCCATCGGAACCTACACTGACGCACCACCCGCCGCTATTTTGACCACTTATAATCAGCCCTGTAATCGTGCCCCACCCTGCCTAGTTCAGGGTACCATGATACAACTATGTGGGTTACTGCTGAAATGGGTCCCCGTTACTAGGGTTTCCTAATCAACATGTTATAATGGTTAAGTGTTCTCCATGTAATCTAACCCCACCCATCTTTTTAATTAACATGTTGCATTGGTTAAGTGTTGATAAGTTAACTTAACCCTATCATTCTTAGCATGTCCGTTCATTAGCATTAATTCATTCATTAATGCCTCAACCTCTCACATTAGAACTGCTTTTTGCGGTTGCTGGATGAGCCGGGCGGTTCCGAGCAGACTTCTACCGCAAACTCATTCTAACCTCGGGTTTTAGGCTTAATGCGCTAACCTCTCACATTAGATCTCTTGTTGCGGTCGCTGGATGTGTCGGGCGGTTCCGGCCAGTCGGACACCGCAATTCAATCTAACCTCGTGTTAGGAATATTCATCTTTCAGCCAAATTACATATTTACCATACATGCCCAAATCTTGATTTTTATATGCCAATTACTCACAATTGTAGTCAATTGAAGTTATTCCACATTTACTTGTTATGCCCAAAATTACTCAATTAAGTTATACCCAATTCCCCACGTTTCAATCGTACGTACAACAAGATTCAATCTAGGTTCCGAATGAACCTAGTATTCGTAAAATAAAACAAAAAGGGGAATAGAGAAGGAACACAAGAATTGACATAAGAAAAAAAATTAGGGATGTAAAGGTGTACCCAAATCTTGGAATCATGTTTCCAATAGGCATGTTGTACATTAACAATAAGTATGGCCAAACTGAGCAAGTTACATCATAGGCATAAAGATTCGATAGAATTGATTATAAGATAATCACCAATTTGGTGTACAACATGATAGGTTCCATTGTTTCAATCACAATGGTCTCATAAGCATAGGTAATTCAGATTTGACAAAAGGATAAACATGAATCAGAATTTATTATCTCACAATTAGGCATAGTGGCGTACAACATGATATATTCCATTGTTCCAATCACAACAGTCTCATAAGAAAAAGGATAAGCATGAATCAGAATTGATTATCTCACAATTAGGCATAGTTCTAGATCCGATTATTACAGTCATGATTTCTATTAGGTTTTCAAATTTGAATAATAACTAAACTTACAGTGAAAGGATTAGAAAAGTGAATTAGATAACGTTGTAGCGATCCTAATCTTTCTTTGTTGATTGAAAAAGAAATCCTCTACTTTGATTTGAAGCTCTCTCTCTCTCTCTCTAATTTGATTTCTAGTTTGGAGAAGATGGAGGCTAGGCTAGCTTAGAGATGGACAGCATGACGGCTTCATAGAATAGGGTTGTGAGGTTTAGGGCTAAGGTTTGATGTGATTATATAGGAGTATAGAATTAGTTTGAGCCTTTGGATCAACATAGGATCCATCCAGACCATCTAGTCCAAGAAAATGTGTCATCAGCCAATCAGAAGTCGTCACGTAGCCCTATGACTCAGAAAATCGTCACTGTCCAGAACAGTCAGCAGGGGTTGACCCCTACAAGGGGATCGACACCCATGTCGACACCCCTATAGGAGGGTTGACTCCCATGTTGACACCCCCAGCGGGGTCGACACCCCTGAGCGGGAGATTTCCCGCTCAACTGCTTTCCTGTATTTCGAATTTCGAATTTGTTTTGATTATTTAATTATTAATATATATATATATATATGTATATATATATATATGTATATATAATTTCCACTTACACTTGAAATCTTCTAACCTCCGTAACTTCTTCATACAGAGTCCGATTCACGCAAACTCGGACTCTATCTCAAGCAGAATTCCAAGATGAACACAATGGCATAACCTGTTTCACCTAATTCTTCTTCTAAAAATTAAGTGTTCTTAAATATGTTAATTTTAATATTCATAGAAAATACGGGGTGTTATAGCCTCTCAGTGGTGAGTCAAAGCTATAGACATCGATAACCCCTTTGCATATGTCCCGCAGCAAAGTCCAACTCATGAAGTTAACTCGTTGGTTCCCATCTGGATCCTAAGTTACAACTTCTCATTTGGAATACCTTTGCACCTCGGATTCTAGTCTTCTCTGGATCGGTTCGGAACAGCTCCACTCGGCTCGTGATGTCCTCCCTCTGGCGGTTTGGTTCGTGCTCACTAACCCGGTTCAGATCGGGTTGCATCCTTCCACCAGTTCGTGACTCCTCCAAGCATCGGGTCATAGTCTCCATTCATGTTGCAAGTGGCTTGAGTTCTCCCTCATCGGTTCGGGGTAACCGGTTCGTGATGACTCCGGTTCGGGTGTGCGTGGCCTGCTCATGGGGAGGCGGCTCGTGGGAGGTGGTTCACAACGGTTCGGTTCGGAGGTGCTACATGAGTAGGTTCGAGGTCCTGGCATTGACTCAGGTATATGATGTGGTTCGTGGGTAGGTTATACGACCCGACCCGGTCCTTCTCCACCGATGTGATCCGGTTTCCTGCACTTATTTCCAGCAACTGTTTACGCCACATGACGGTGTTTTTGACCATTTTAACTGTTCTATGCAATCACAAATCATACCAAACAGTCATAACAACATGTATAATCAACCATAAACACCAAAACGATGAATAATCATGCGAATATGGATCAAACATACCCAAAACCCATGGTTTTCCCCATAATCGTGTTTAACCATAACTAATGATAGGATTTGCAAAACATATCCAAATTAGCCCAAATTTCTATTAGAGACCTAAAATAATATTTAAGAATTTTACATATTTTCCAGAATTTTAACATGCATAATTTCGCTAATTAACACTAATCACCCCTAATTAGCCGTAATTAGTGAAAAATAATGCAAATCACTCACCTTAGCCACAAATGAATTATAGATATGAACTTTACTACTGTTTTGGGTCGAATTCCTATGCAACACAGCAGCTTTAACTCTGATTTGGTGTTGATTCGCCTTGATTTGGTAGATTAAGCTAATACACGAATAGAAAGCGATTTGGGATGAATTTAGAAGGTGGAGGCCATGGCTAGGGTTAGAGAAATGTTTTAGATGGCTGAGAAAATGAAATGAGATGGTTTCTAACTGATTCTAGCCTCCCCATAACCCTAATCCCGAAATCCCCCAGTGGGCCTAGCTGCTAATCACCCTATTTGGCCCGTTTATGCTATTTTTCACCTTCCAAACCTTATTTCAGCTATATCTCCCAAACGGTAAGTCCGTTTGATTAATGTGACCACTCTACAGAAAGGTAAACCATCATCTAAATCCAATGGAAGTGGTTTCAAGTCAAACCTCCTTACCAATCAAAAGTTACAGGGAAAACAAGATTCGCCAGGGGTAAAACGGTCATTTAAAAATTGGCAAAAATCGTGAACATGGGAAATGACCCCAATAGTCGTCTCCCAAAGTTACACGACCATACGGCTTCACATGTGAGCGAAATAAATATTCTACGATCCTCCGATGCGTAGAATATAGGTCGTTACACATATAGTCGCTTCCATATATATATATATACACACACACACACACATGTGTGTGTGTGTATGTATGTATATATATACACATATATTGAACATCTGTACACTTTATTACTGATACCAATCGTATACTTCGTTTATATGCCTTATCAAAACCTTATGCCCTCTAATGTAGATGGGTGCGATATAAGGAAAAAGAGTACATATTAACGCCATATATTAACAATACAAAATAACGTCATTAAAAAAACATCTCACAACCGCCCACTACAACCGCCTCAAGAAAACCAAACAAATCATTGCACTTAACCCGAATTAGATAACTCAATACCCTGCCTTCTAAACAAATCTTCCTTCAACTGTGAACGTTTTGTCTTACTTCCATTATCTTTCACCAAAAAATAAACTTCCTTCTCAATCATCTTTAGCCGAATGTCGAATGAATCTATTATTAAAAAGCCTTGAATTTCTCTCATGCCAAATTGATACACGGCTATTGTAAATGTTGCACAAGCTATATCCAATATCCGATCTCTCTCTCTCTTTGAATACATTCAAAGTTTTATCTGCTTCGAATTCTAAAGACCCAAAACCTTTTACTGAAAACCCAAGTTTTAAAGAAATAGCACACCATATAAACCACATATACTCACATTCATAAAACAAGTGATTAATTGATTCTTCATTATTCTCTCATAGAATTCAGCATTTTTTGTTATTCTTCATTAGTGTATCTTCTAGATGACATTTTTGAATGGAAAAAAAACTTGAATTGCTGTCTCCATCTTGAAGCCATGATACTTTTTCTTTCTATTTATAACTTTAGAATTTAATATGTTTCTAAACCGATAATGCTTGTTTAGCTTCTAACAAACTTTCATATAATGTAAAATTCTCAAGATCTAAATCACATGTAGTCTCCCTTTTCCAAAATAAAGCTTCAACTTCTAAAAGTAATACATTATCTTTTGGCCTATTCTTATTCCAACTTTTTAGCTCATGTTTGCACGCATTTAATTTATGTTGAAAAATGTAACCGGCAAAAACCTAACCTCTTATCTGTAACCCTTCCATAATACAATCTTCATACCCTTCTTCCATATGCCATTCATTTGAATACCTAAATGGATATCCCTTTGACGTAGAAGTGGCAATATGTTCAAGAAGTAATGGGTTTTGATCACTTGAAAGTTGAGAGAAAGATAATGCTTTCATGTTAGTTAATTTATGAAGACTACATGATTTACAAATATTTTATTAATGTAATTTGCAATACCCCTATGCCTCCAAGTATAATTAAATCTAATAGCTTTGATCTCAATCAAACCAGACTGGGTAAGACAATTATTAAGAGCTTTAATTTAGCTAAATGGAATAGGCAATCCACCCTTTTTATCTAGATGAGAGGTAGAATTATTAAAATCTCCCATAAGTACCCATTCACCACTTATTAAACAAGCCTCTTGAATAATATGTTGCCATAAATTTTGCCTCTCATTAAAACTATTACTAGCATACATAACCGAAATAAATATAGGAAGACCCTCAACATTCTGTGCTTGAACTGATAGGTGTTGATTCGAAGAAAAAAATACAGTTGCAGTCCAAACATCTTAATTCCAAAGATGTAAAGTTCTACCAGAAAATCGTGAGGAAACATGAGGAATATACTCCCACTTATTTGGAATTACTTTACTAAAAACTTGCAAATTAGCATTATTAAGTTTATTTTCCACCAATCCAACAATTGTTAGTTTGAATTTGGTCAGCAGAGATAACACATCACTCATTTTGATGTGTTCATCCCTCTGACATTCCATGTCATTATTGTCATTTGACGAAGGAATTTCTCCTTGATTGCCTAGGGGAAGCATGAGTAGAGATCTTGTTCTTATCTTTAAGATCTGTAAGTTATTCATCAATTTTTATAACTCCATCTGAAACATCTTGATGATCATCAGTTGGAGGCACCTCGGTCAAGTTTTAGCCACATGATTCAAATCCTCAAGAAAAATATTATGAGGTAATTCAGAATTTAGAAAATCCAAATCAACTTCACCACTATTCTTATAAGCCATAGGAGTATTGGGTAGATTATTAGCTACATCTGAACTATCAACACTTGTAAAAGAACTAGCCTTGTTCATTGACTGCTTTGAAGTCCAAGAAGGATCCTTAAAAAGCTTATGAACACTGTTTTATGCCCAAACATTTTACATTGGTCATAACAAAAAGGAGCAATCTCATATTCAACTAAAATTTCCTTTTTAAGATAAATATGCAACATTATAGGTATTTTATCGTCCAGCTTAGACTCCATATTAATACCAACTAAAATTCTAGCATACTTAGTTATTTTCTTCCTAGTTGTATTCTCATCTGTACGAATAGGATCCCTAATAAACTCACAATCATAAAAAAAGCTTTATTCGACCATATTTCCATATCCAGCTTAAACAACTTAATCCAGATCTGAAACTTATTAGCACTAAACTTCTCAAACTCATAGCCAGGAAACCATTTAAATACCATCAATAGCTTTCCAAAATAAGAATAAGTCAAAGATGTTAACACTGATACACAATCCCCTACTTCCTCAAATTGAACCGTATAATGTAAATCTAAAATAATATGAACCCAAAAATTACCTCTAGGTCTCCATACCTTAGAAATATAGTCCTTCAATTTAATCACTAGTAGTTCAAAAATAAATAAATCATAAGTTTATATTCAGCACAAAATCTGTAGATTGATACTTATAATTTTTCTTTTCTAGTTCATCATTTTAAAAGGCGATTTTTTACATTTGTTATCAAGTCATATATAGATGCATGTGAAGTATGTACTTGAATAGATGTAATTCTAGTCATCGTGAAAAAGTATTAAAAAAAGCTCTATGTTTTCCCTTTTCTTATCTCCCGTAGCACTTAGATGGGCTTTGTATTTATCAACTGTTCCATCGGGTATTAATTTCTTGTTAGATTAACAAGGACAACTAATAGTCTCATAATAATGTGGTAAAGTAACCAAGTGTCAAATCTTATAGGATTTAGTTGAATCCATGCCATTATGTACAGTCTCTTGCAAAAAAACAACATCTAAAGACGATAAGACTTCTTGGAGGTTTGAGGTGTTCTCTAAATTTTAGGCACAAAAATTTAAATGATACTTTTTTTTTTGCAATTCTAGATCTTTCACTTTTCTTTGGTTTGTTTACAAAAGAACCACTTTATGCATTTCTTACGAGAATCCATGTTATATTAGGCGCTAAGCGAGGCAAGGCGATGAAGATATCACTTTGCTTAATGGTGCTTAAGCACTGCCTAAGCGCTAGATCCATGCATAATCAAACTATAACTAAAGACGCTTAAGTGGTGCTTAACTGTTATATAAATAATTCATTACTTAATACTGCAATACAAGTGCTTAAATTCAAGCGAGGCACTATTAAGCGCTAAAAAGGCGCGCTTAAGCACTAATCACTTAATGCCTTCCAGTTTTCAGAAAATTAAGCGATGTAGTTGAAAAAATCGCTTAAGCCCGGCTTAAGTGCCATTTCATAACATAAACGAGAATAATACACTTAGATGAGCCCCCAGTATTCCTTAATTATTATCATTTTCTATTCATAAAAATCAGCAACATTAGATTATATTATAACATGTGCATTCATGTTATATAACTTATATGCTTAGTTGTTAATATGCTTTCCAACATGTTGACATTCAGATGCACTACTTGCTAATTTAGTACTTTTAGGCCTAGGTATATGAACATATACTAAACAATCCCACGTTCTAAATTATGGCATGTTCGGTTTATGATTTTTCAAAATCTCATATGATGTAGGAAAAAAAAGACTTAGGAATTTTATTTAGAACATAAGAAGTAATATATAAAATTTCTCCCCACCATGTGATTTTGTGCCATAACTATGACTTGAGCCTCTCATTAAATAATATCTTACTATTTGCATAATTTTTAAGTGATATCAGATATATGGCGAGTCGGACGATTATTTCAAGTGCATGTATACAATGGTCAATCGTTTGTTGATCATTTTGAATAATAGGATCATTTATTTTCTTTTTGCTGCTTTTCTGGACCATTAGCTAAGCATGTTAGCATCAATAAGATATTCTTCATTTCATATGTAATCTCAATGTGAGTGCTCTGCTTTTTTTAAAAATCCAAGTATTAAATTTATTTCCTAAAAATTAAATGTTAAAGTAGAATCAACTGAAAAAGTAACCTTGAAAGCATAAAATGGTTTTGTAAAGAGATCCATTGAAATATAAAAGTAACCTTAATAGTGTTGCCTTTAATCGTCAACATTTGATATATGTTATCAATCAATGATTTGAGACGTGGGGATTTCATTTCTCTTTTAGAGATTTTGCATCCTGAAAATTTTATATATATATATATATATATATATATATACACTACACATAAGATGAAACAACATTAAACATATTCTAATTATTATAATTAGTCCCAAATCCTAGAAAATACAATTATTATTGTTGGATATAAGACAAAGGATAACATAGGAAGCATTCTGAGAAACACTCAATTGAACTAGCTGATGGTGTAAACTATTAAACGATCGTAACCATATTATGGCTGCTACGCTGATTTGCGCAACAACAACCACAAATTCAAATCCCCGTTGCTTTTCATCAAAGATGCAGAGGACATGCAGATCACGGATTTGTTTAAATTTTAGTTTCCCTATAAAAATTGTATCTTCCAATATACAAATCACATATTTGTGCAGTTTTCATAATTTTAGCTTCTCTACAAAAATTATATTTTCTCTACCCAAAAGCATATCGTTTATAGTGATGGCGTACAAGTCAGTCCCTATAGTTTTGAGTAATAGCTTTTAGGATTGTCTTGCATGTTGTTAAGGAGGAATTACGGATTGGAATTAATAGTCCTACATCACAAAATATATTGAAGGATTTGTGTATAAATATGAGCTGGTAGCCACATAACATCAGGGATTCCTTTTGTTATATGGGAGTTGTATGCCAACTCATATGCGCACAAGGAAGGGGGACTTTGTTCTGACCGTCGTTACATAACAATAACAGCCTTGATATTATGAAGATAACGTGAAACTTTGTACTTATGCAGTTGATGGCTACTATTGAGAATAATACATGTTACATATGTCGGCTGTATCATCTTAAGTATTGTTACATTTCGTATTGGGCCTTATGTCTCATTGGGCTTTTGCCGAAGCCACGTATATATTATAGTGTGTGCGTGTGTGTGTGTGTGTGTATATATATATATATATATATATATATATATGGCATTCCCTATACATAAAGGATTATGTTACATTCTCAGTTCTGAATAATAAAAAAAGATAAAATCTTCTCTATTATATTCTCTGCAATTAAACCGTTCATTGCAATCTACAAGTATTTCAACTTGGTATCAGAGCATCTATGTGTGCTATTTGCATCTCCAATCAAGACCGTCGTCCAAAATTCATGGTGGTTAATCAGAATTTGGTGTCCATCAGTCTTTGATCATCATTCGGAGCCTCTCATCAAAGACCTATCGATCTTCTCATGTTCATGCCCAACCTGAAAAAATGTGCCTCGCCTACATTTTAGTGGCTGCATCAATTTTCCAACCTGGGCTATCATCCCTCAATCTTAAAAACTTGAAGAAAATTCAAGAAAGCAATTATGTTGATAAAAGTACCTTCCAGGGTTGCATATCAGTTAAAATTCCTTAGAAATTCAAAGGAAGAGAAGTCATCATATATGCAATCAAGGTTGCAGCAGTTATCAACAACAAAAGTTCCTGTAAAATCTCAATTCAAGGTTTTCTAGAGTTTATACTGTCATACCTTCATCGTCTGTGAAGGTTTTTCTTTTTCTTCATGTCTAACCAAGAAGATCCTGCATTCACATCTGCAAGCCCTCAAGTAACAAGCAATAGAACCACCTAATCTCAGATTGATCCCACTAATGATTTATTGAAGGAAATCATTAAGTCGCAGAGTTGGATTATCTCGATACAGCTTGATGAATCCAACTATTTGCTATGGAAACTGCAAATAGAAACAATAATCATAGGTTATGGCTTAGATGATTTTATCTTTGGAACAAAAATTGTTCCACCAAATTCATTCAAGATAATGAAGACAGATAAATACAGAATCCTGGATATGTTGCATATCAAAGACAAGACAACCTTTTCTGTGCTTCGATGATGTCTTCCATTGGGGCTCGAATCTTACCACAACTAATTGGTTGTAAAACAACTCAAGAAGCTTGGTCAATAATTGAAAGAAACTTCAATTCTCAATCCTCGTCAAAGATCATGCACAACAGAAGGAAATTGCAAAACATTTGAAAAGAAAACTCATCTATGAACAAGTACATACTCAATGTCAAGAACATATTTGACCAACTCGCTTCTGCTGGCCAAAAAGTATCAAAATTCAAACATGTTTTATCCATTGTTAGCGGCCTTGATGATGATTATGAAGAAGTTGCCGCAATTATCCGATCAATGGAATCTACCCCATTCTTATAGAATGTTTACTCCACTCTACTTGGCCACGAAGGCAGAATTGAGCACAAGAAAAGTATCAATTCTGATTCGTCTGTCAACTACACCAACTTTAACTGTGGTAATAATCAAGGAGGTGGTCCCAGAAACCAACCAAACAACCAAAGGGGTGGTCAGTCAAACAGGGGAAGATGTAGAGGAAGAAACAATAATTGTAGAATTAGGTGTCAAATTTGTGAAAAGGTGGGACACAATGCAAGCAAATGCTACTTCAGATCTAACAACAATTACACACCCACATAGCAAAGCAGTATTTCAAGAGCCAACATGGTAAACATGCAGAATGATAATAACAACAAGGGTCAAGTAGAGATTCTAAATACCGATACTGCCAAAATTGAAGACATAGCCGACGATTGCTGGTACCTTGATTCTGGTGCAACTAACCATGTTACCAACAATCTAAATAACTTAAATTTGGGAAACAAGGAATACAAATGTATGCAGAATCTTACTGTTGGTAATGGTAAAACTGCTTACATCACACATACTGGAACTGCAAGTATAAAGGGAACTAAACAATTAATTCTAAAGAACTTGTTCAGGGTTCCATGCATAAAGAAAAATCTAATGAGTGTTTCCCAATTTTCCAAAGATAACAATGTCTACTTTGAATTCAACCCTAATTCTTACATTGTAAAAGACATACTGACACATGAAATTATTTTGCAGGGTAGAGAATGTAGGGGAATTTATAAATTTGATGTTTCTAATTCTAAATGCCCTGAAAATAAGGGAAATTCTTGTGTGTTGACTATTGTGAATAATTCTGAAAATTTTAAATAGTTTGAATTGTGGCATAGCAAACTGGGTCACCCCAGTCCAAAAATAGTCCAACATATTGTTGAAAGCAATAACATTTCCGTTTATAAAATCCCTACTTCTTACATATGCACATTTTGTCAAATGGGAAAGAGTCATAAGCTTGCATTTCCAGAATCACAAACCATATACAACAAATCACTACAACTTATAGTTATTGATCTCTGGGGACTCGCACCTATAAATTCTGATTATCACTATAAATACTATATATCATTCATTGATGCATACTCTAGATTTGTATGGATATATATGATTAAATCCAAATCGAAAACCTGTAATACTTTCAAGCAGTTCATTTCAAAAGTTGAAAATATAACAGGGAATAAAATAGGTATTTTTCAAACTGATGGTGGCAAAGAATTTCTACCACTTAAGCAATACTTTGAATTAAAAGGGATTATACATAGAACTACATGCCCATACACTTATGAAAAAAATGGCATCATAGAAAGAAAGCATCGACATATAGTAGAAACTGGTTTAACTTTGCTAGCTCAAGCTTCTATGCCACTAAAATTTTGACTAGAAGCATTTATCACTATAGTACATTTGATTAACTTACTACCAATAAAGGTACTTAAGTACAAATATCCATACGAGGTGTTTACTAAAGTTAAACCAGACTATAGCCATCTAAATGTTTTTGGATGCCAATGTTTCCCCTATTTAAGGCCATATAATTCAAATAAATTAGAATTTAGATCAATACCATGTACATTCCTAGGTTACAGTACCTGTCAAAAAGGGTACAAGTGTATAGACAGCAAGGGTAAAGTATACATATCAAGATACATTTTTTTCAATGAGAATGTATACACATTCAACAATGTTGAAATAAAAACCACTGCCAAAGTGATAAATCCAAGAATGTCCATACCTGACATGCCTGAAGAGTTTGAAGTAATGGTGCCAACTCAACAATACAAGGAAGCCATCATCAATGATCCTCAGCTCACAATACCCTTATCTGATTCTAGGTCAGGCCAAGGAAGTGAAGGGACATCAAGTAATGGCAATAGTCAGCAAAGTCTGGACATCAGTAATGATGATACTAGAACTACCTTATCCAATAGTGATCATGACATCAATGTAAGAGATTATACTAACAGGCATCCAATGCTCACTAAAGCCAAATGTGGTGTTTTTAAACCAAAGTCTCTCTATACTGCAGCAGTGCATAAAGAGCCACCTTCTTACACTGAAGCAATTAAATGTGAGAACTGGAAGTCTGCCATGATAGAAGAATACAATGAACTTATTAAAAACAAAACCTGGACTTTAGTTGAAAAGCCCATCAACAAAAACATTGTTGGGTGTAAATGGATTTTTAAACTAAATAAAAATTTTGATGGTTCAATTTCCAAACATAAAGCAAGACTAGTTGCAAAAGGATATTCACAACAATATGGTTTTGGTTTTTATGAAACTTTCTCACTTGTTGTGAAACCTGCATCAATTAGAATTATTTCACCCATTGCTTTATGTAGAAATTGGAACATCAAGCAATTAGATGTGAATAATGCCTTTCTTAACGGTTTTTTTACAAGAGGATGTATTTATGGAACAACCTCAGGGGTTCAGCCAAAAAGGGGACAAAGAACTGGTGTGCAAACTCAATAAAGCAATTTATGGCCTGAAGCGGGCACCTAGAGTGCGGTTCAACAAGTTGAAGTCAACACTCACTAAACTTGGATACAACTCATCAAAATATGACAACTCAATATTTATTAAATTTGCTGATAACTGTGTAACATACATTTATATATATGTTGATGGTTTTATAATTACAAGGAACAATATTTAGGAAATCAACAGTATTACAAAGATGCTAAACTCATAATTCTCAATTAAAGACCTTGGAGACCTAAATTACATTCTTGGAATTGAAGTAAAGAGGATATAAAACTCAGAAATGTAACTAAATAAAAGAAAATACATTTCCAAGATACCGTCGAGAGCTAATATGGTCAATGCCAACTCACTACCTAATCCAATGATCACAAGTAATCAACTATCTAAGAACAAAGGGGAATATGTTCAAAATGACAAGCAATACAGGAGCATTGTTGGAGCTCTACAGTATGCAACTATTAATATACTAGACATTGCTTACAATGTAAACAAGGTCATCCAGTATATGCAAAAACCTCTTGACAACCATTGGAAGGAATTTAAAAGAATTCCTAGATATCTCAAAGGGACAATGAATCAAGGGATTATACTAAAGGCAAGTCAAACACTCAACATAAATGCATATGCAGATTAGGGAACTGATCTAGATGACAGAAAATCTACATCATGATATTGTATTTATCTAGGAAAAAATCCTATTTCATGGTGTGCTAGGAAACAAACAACAGTATCTAGATCCAACACTGAAGCTGAATTCAGAAGTGTTGTGAGTATAGCTGCAGAAATACTATGGATAAAATCTTTACTCAGTGAACTCAAAGTCAAATCAGATAAGGCCCCAACAATTTGGTGTGACAATATCAATGCAATATCACTAACTGCTAACCCAATTTTACACTCAAAGACAAAGCATATTGAACTAGATCTATACTTCATTAGGGAGTAAGTGATAAATGGAAAATTGAAAGTGGGATACATGCCGACTGCTCAACAAAAGGCTTATTTACTTACTAAGCCACTCTGGAAGGCTCAATTTATATGTTTGGAGCATGATTTGAACATTGACGAAGAAGACCCGAAGCTATGACCAAAAGACCTTTCGTACATACCATAATAATCCTTTGAGCTCTCACCCTCTTGAAGATAAGAGGCTACTGTTGTCTAAAGTTTTATCTTCGCCATGCTTTTTCCTAGACTCGCTGATTTTCCGCCATCATTCTCTAGTCGCTCCAAACACTAACCTAGTTGGGTTTGAAGGGAGGTATTGAGAATAATACATATTACATATGTCAGTTGTATTATCTTAAGTATTGTTACATTTCGTATTGGGCCTTATGCCTCATTGGGCTTTTGCCGAAGCCATATGTATATTGCAATATATATATTTGGCGTTCTCTGTACATAAAGGATTATGTTACATTCTCAATTCTGGATAATAAAAAAGATAAAATCTTCTTTATTATATTCTCTGCCATCAAACCGTTCATTACAATCTCCAAGTATTTCAACTACTACTCTTCAATCAGGTTCGCCAAGCTTGAGGAACATGGCAAGGCCTGTTTCGGTAGTTTTTTGTCATATGATCTGTTTTGTTGTAATAAATAATCTTACCTGAATCATTGTCTAAGTTAGCATTTAAATATGGTTATGATTATGATGTGTTGTGGTTCTTTTAATGGTTCACATTTGTTTTGGTTCTGATTAGGCGTGCTGATTGATTCTTAAGTTTCTAAACCACAGCCTCCTTAGTATAGTCGGAAATATCAACCTTCATCTTTTGTATCCTGTTTTTTGAGACTCTTCCTTAGTTTGAAAGTTAGTTGTCAAACTTTCAAGTGAAAATACTTTAGTCTTATTTTTTTTAACTCTTCCCAACTAGGGGTAATTATTAGTTAGTACTACAACTTGAAGTCGTTCTTTAACAGTCATACCTTCAGACATAACCTCGTAAGTTATTTTGTGAAGCTCGTGAGACTGCATCTCTACTGACTGTAATCAAACATAAGCTGTCATCAAACATACGCTATTTGAGGCAGCAACTAATTGCGTATTTCTTTTCTCCAACTTCCTCCATGTTATACTTTTCTCCAGCACCTCCTAAATCTACTTAGTCGTCTTGCATGAGTTGTAGTCCTATATGCCTTCGCTCAGTCCATCGACGATGAAATTTAGACATAGGCAGTCATGATTTGTCCATCCTTGGAGCTTTTGCTATTGCTTTAGCTGATAGCTCATTATAAAAAATGATTATTAGAAACCTTATAATATGGTCTCTAAGCAAAATATTTTGTGTTTAATTTATATTTATGACCTCGTTGGGATAGATAATATTGACTCTATAAATGATGCCAAATAAATAGAGACAACATGTATATGTCTCTAAATAATTAAAGACATATACTAGTTATCTCAAGTATGACTCAAACATGAAGACATAATAGAGACAACTTATATGTCTCTAATATTGTTATTATTGGAAATATTGTAATATTAGTACTATATTGCCAAAACATTATAAGTATCTTGATATATATATATATATATATATATATATATATGCGTATGTAAACAAGAACATAAATTGAAATATAATCAAAAGGGCATGATACTCATGCATATATATTGAGTGTCAAAGATGGACACTTGACAATCATATTTTTTTAATTTTTTGAACAGATGCACCGTTTCTAACAGACATCTGTTCATTTTAAACTAACGCCCTTCTCTTCTATATAAGGCTCTCGAACGCATTGCAACAAAGTATATATTCTATCACTCTTCCATGTCTTTCTCCCACATGATCTCCCGTCATTAAAATCATCAAACTCTTCTTGCAGATACTTGCAATCTACGAGGATGGTGTTTGTTGTATCTTGAAAGAATATCGCCATACCAACCTTCTGCAACCTACTGACTAGTGGGGATGATTAATTCCTTAAAGGAAACGTCTCTCTGACATGCCTCAAAGTGTTTCCTAGTTCTTTTTCAGGATTCTCTTCTGCATTCTATAAACTAACAATTTTAAGGAATTAATAATGGCATCAACACATGAATCAGTTCAACTTATAGAATCATGAATCAACAGTTAACCAAACTTGATCTCCTTGGGAAATATGGAATGCATTGGAGACAAAATACAGTATTGGGAAGCAAGGTGCAGATAAGTTTTTAATTTTCAAATTTTTTAAATTTAAAATGCTTGATAACATCTCTATTCTGGACCAAGTACATGAACTACAAGTAATCTTCAACAAATTAAAGGATGTTAAGACACTATCTCCGAGGCTTTGTAAGTTGGGTTGTGCAGGCCAAACTCCCTAAGAATTTGAGTGATTATCGAAAGAAGCTTATGCATTCTACAAAGGATTTCCCAATGGAACAGATTCAAAAACATCTTCGTATTGAAGAAGAAATCAGAATTCATGAGAAAATAGTTTTTGAATCTACTTCTGCCTCCAATATTAATAATGTTGGAAATGATAACAAACACTTTAGAAATCGCAAAAGAGATACAAAGGAAAGGGTGAATGCTACTTCTTTGGCAAACCTGGACATTACAAATGTGACTATAAATTCTTCATAAGGCAGAAAAAAGCGCAAAGACAGAATACCAACCAAGAGAAAAGAACAATCAAGCTCCTTCTAACTAGGCTAACATGTTGAATAAGAAGAATTAGAAATCTTTGCCATGGTTTAGAAACTAAACATTGATATGATCACAGACTTAAACATGACAGATACTACCAAAAATAATGATTGGTGGTATGACTCTTGTGCCACTATTCATGTATGCAACAACCAGTCGTTATTCAAATCCTATGAGAAAGTTTCTGATGAGACCATGGTGCATATTAAAAACCATAATGCTTTAACCATCGTTGGAAGAGGAACCATGGAATTGGAGTTAACTTCTTGCAAAAGGATTGTTCTTGTTATTGTTTTACATGTTTCGGAAATAAAAAAATATGGTTTCTGCAAGTCTTTTATGTAATAAGGATGTTAAGGGTGTTCTAGATAGTTATAGTTTTACTCTTTCTAAGGGTGGTATGTTCGTTATAAAAGGATATGCTTGTAATGGTATGTTTAAATTAAGTATTAATAAAATAAACAAATTTGCATACATTGTTGATTCACTTCATTTATGGTATGATAAATTAACACATGTAAATTACAAAAATTTACAATTTATGTCTAAAGAAGGAATGATTTCATATGATAATTGTAACACCCTTCATTTATAAATAATAAAATCAACAAAATTGTCGAAATAATTATGGAAGAGTATGCATTTGAAAATTTAAAATGAACGCATGCTATAAACTGGGCAACAAATAAAAAGTTCACACTATGTAAACTAAATGCATAATAGTATGTATATATAATTAAATAAAAAGAAATAGATGTAAGAACGGAATAAATGGTATGCATATAAATTGTATAAACAATGTGCATTTGAATTTAAAATAATGAAAGGTTATTAACTTATTAACAGGCCTAATCATTTAATGAATATAAACCCTAGTAATAACAATGTTTGAAATTGGAATTTGATGCGTGTTAGAATGGAAAACAATTAATGTCAAATAGCAACATTTTATTAATTAACAATGCACGACATAAATGGAATAAAAGCACACAATAAAAAGGGAATCTAATTGACATTAGTTAAGTATTTCTTTAATTCCAAATAAATGAAGCAAGTGCATGTAAATAAATATTTATATATTTATTTCAAGAATATATGTGCGTGCATATTAATTTCGGTAATAAGCACATTTGAAACTGAGATTTAGTACATATTGAGAAAAGAAGAAAATTTAGTTAAAAACGGAAATGCAGATAAGTATTTTGTATAACTATTATAAAAGAATCAGCAAGCATGAATTATGAGAAGTTAATGCACGTGTTAATGGAATAAGCAGTAAGCGTTTAAATTTAAAATTAGGACGCACTTAAAATAAAAAACTACAGAATAAAACCGAAGGCAATGTTCAAAGAAATTTACGTGCTTATTAAATACGCGTTGAATTTGAAACTGATGGGCAAAGAAATGGAAAAAAATAAAATTAAAACGTTTACAGAATAATAACGCTCACCAGATTAGAGGAATTAAACACACAGAAAATTAAAAGTAAAGAAAAAATTAATTCGCACATTCATTTATTTGTTTGAACGCGCATTAGAAAACTGGAAGTAACAATAAAATAAATTGGAGAAAATAGGCACGAGAATGACGTTAGAGCAACGTTTTAATCAGAACAGAAATCATGTAAAGTGGACCTTATATACGATTGTAATAATCGTATATGGGTCGACCCATACTGCAAGTGGGTCGACCTAGGGGTCGACCCACTTGGGAATTGAGTCGACATAGGTGTCGAGCCACCTGAGGCATGGGTCGACCCATTTCGAGTTGAAACAACATGGCTTATTCATTTTAGACAGCTCCAATTTTATTTGTTTTGTTCGAACGAACGTAATTCTTCTGAGATCCTATAAATAAACCAACAGGGCCTGACCTCTAACTCATATTTTCTAAGATGACGCCAGGACTCTGCCATTTCCTTTCTCCCCTAAATTCTTCAGAAATAAAAATATATTAATTTTAATGTTTTGATTCATGATTTGGAGATAAAGGTTGTAGATCTAGGTTATAGGTGCTCAGGTTTCTCGTCTATGTGAAATAATTATGTGAATATGAATCATTATGATTCCTTTCATTCTTTTAGTGTTAGATTTATAAATCCGTGGTTATTTCAATAATAGATTCAATTGGGAAGACCACGTGCGATAGATCTGAACCATATTCAAGAATTGGAGAGCTATAAGGTGAGTGGATTTAAATATATTTTTCATACATTGATATATGATATCGTTTGATTCCTGTAAAGTTAATAAAATATTCTATCAGCCCTCATTTCCTCCTTCTACGTTGGATTTTGAAGCTTTAAATTAAATTGTGATTATGCCAAAATAATTAAATTGTGGTTAGACGCAAATTAATTGAATGGTGGTTATGTGAAAATTAATTGGAATTATGAACAAAAGAAGGAAATTTGATGATTTGGGCCTAAATGAATAAATTATGACAAAAGTATAATAAAAAGGGAAATTTGGAAGTTGGTAAACTTGTTAAGGCTTACTAAATAAATGTGACATAGATTGACTTGGCATAATTACGGTTATGTGCAGTAAAATTATTGAAAAAGGTTAAATCTCAAAATTTTCATATTATTGTTAGGAATCACCTTTTAGATTTAAAATGGAATGAATACAGAAATTGGGAAATGGATAAGAAATAGGAAATAATAATATAACTAATAAAAAGTAGGAATTTATTAATGGATCAATTAGTTGGTTGTGGAAAAGTGATATATTTCTATAATTAAATTCTTTTTAAATATGGAGAACGTAAATGCAAGCAAAAGGAAAATAGTGAGGGCTAGTGGGAAATAGGGATTTTTTTTCGTATCGCATACTGACCAATAACCTAAAAATAATTACTAAAGAGTAATATCTTGCCATTACGGGTCTTGGTTAATTTATATTATGAAAATAGATTTTAGTGCATTTCTAATAACCAACTAGATAAGGTGCGTAAATTATTTCCTGTAAATGTGTAAACTTACAAATAGGTAAGTAGATTAGTGTCATAACTGTGAAGAGTGTTAAATAACGAAGAACCTGTGAAGTATGTAATGAACAGAGAATGTAACCTATTATAATACATTATATAAAATGGGAATGTAATATAATTGGTAGACTTGTCATTGGGACAAGTAGGATTATAACATACATGTTATAATTAAAAGATGAAATGAAATATTGTAAATGAACTTAAATTATGGGAATAAGTTTAATAAGTGAACCCACAATTGTAGTTATGGTAATATTATAACATGAGGTTATAATTAAATGGAAAGTAGTAGAGTAGGCTTATTATTAATAAACTTATAATTGATGAATTAAGTTTAATGAATATAATAATAAGCAATGGTCCACTCCGGAAAGGAAAGCTGATTGGGAAAATAAGTGGCCAATAAAATGAATGAAAGGTGGTCCGTTCATGCAGCGAAGTCTGATTAGGGAAAATAAGTGGCCAACTAAAGCTAATAAACAAATAACTTAAATGCATAATAAACAAGTAAATGAGTTAATTAGCAATGCGGTAAGTAAAACAAGTTTGTAGTTTAAGATTAGACATAGGGTCTAATAACATAATGACGAGATTTTCTTGGACCAGTCTGTATGCTTTTGTGATGAAGAGTCCAATGGAGTAGATCATCGTGGGTGTTTGGAGATACGAGAGGACCACGTCCAACTTATTGTTCAAAGTGATTGGAAGGAAGTATGAGACTTCTATGGGACGCGGGTGCGTACTCTGAGATGGCCCTCTTGGGAAACCGGATGAAGCCTTACGCCTAGAGGTAGGTCTGTAGTTCCATCTAATAGTATACGTTGGATGTAATTATGATTCAACAGCCAGAAGGCTGGGCGAATGACCTTAGGACAATCTGGTGATTGTGTAATAACCCGCAAAATGCGAGCCAGTTTGAAATTTTTATTTTGGCAATTTTGACGAATTTTAAATATTTAAAATAGACTATTTTAAATAATATCGACGAGAAAATTTAGTTTTGAATAGAATTCGACGTATATTTTATATACGTCGTCGTTAGAATATATAATATTTATATATAATTATAAATAGAATTGAAAATGGCGCGGTAATTCGATAATTCGATTTCAAACTTCAATTGAATGTACCGGGTGCAAAACAATCCGGATTTTAGTGAAACCAAAAACATTAGGATCTAATTGATGATATCTCTCCAACGAATCCGACCAATCGAGATTTCATATCGGGAATCAAAAGATATGTCCAGTTGAAAATTCTGAATAGTCGCTATGGAATTCAGGCCCTTAAAAATGGACATTTTGCAAACGACCTCGGATTTCGACGAAACCACTTTTGTTGGATCCGTGATGTTAAGTTATTGCTAGGTTTCAAATTTCATAATTTTTCGAATCAATATGTGAGCGTGGCAAAGGAAAATGCATTTGACCATTTTCAGTTGATTTTAATCGACTGGAAATTGGCCATTTTTCAAACGGTCTCAGAATTCGACGAAACTAGTTTTGTTAGGACCGTATCGTCAATACGAAGCTAGAAAATATTTTTCGGGAATTTTTCGAGTTAGTATGTGACCCCGGTAATTTGAAATGTACGTTTGAAATTCAATATAGTGATTTAAATGTAAATTTAACGGAAACTGATTCAAACGATCGAATCAGCCTACGATACATATCCCATTGTGTTCGGAATGGGGGTAAAACGCTATGGACGGCAGGCGGTGGGCCTCGTTTAGAGGTCGTATGTGAAAGTCAACTTTAAAAAAAAAAAAATATATATATATTAATTAAACTTCTCCCTATAACCTCTGGCCCCCCCCCCCTCTCTTCTTCATTTCGTAACAGGAAAAAAAGAAAAAAAAACCCATCGAACCCGGTGCTCCAGTCCCTCCCCTTCGTGACCGCGTCACGCCGCCGGAGGGCCCCCACCCCGCCGCGCCCCAGGCGAGCTCCCTCCTCCATGTCGAGCGATCCACCTCCCTCGCCCGACCCTCCTGTCGCGATCCCCAAACCCGCGATTTCCCCAAGCCCTAACCCCTCTTCAACATCCTCAGCCGCCATCACCAGGCCCGGCGCCGACCATCCACCGCCTGCAGCCACTTCCGCCACCTCCCCTCAGCCACTGACGAACGGAGAGCCCCCCCCCTCCTTTAAGTCTTTTCTTCCTTTTTTTTATTATTTATTTTATTTTGTTTTATATAAACTGAAAAAAAAAAGATAAAATACTGTTTTTATTTTTAAAGTTTAAAACTGTTATTTTTGTTTGTTTAAAAACTGATTTTTTTGACAAGATTTAAACTTTATAAAAGATGTGATTTTTAAATTAGAAAAGACAGTATTTTTAAATTAGAAAAGACAGTGTTTTTAGAATTATAAAAGACGTGATTTTTAAAGCAGAAAAGATTTGATTTTTAAAGTAATAAAATATGATTTATATATTTCTAAAGTAGTAAAAATATAATCTTTTATATTGTAGAAATATTAAAAATATGATTTTTATATTTTTAAAGTACTAAAAATATAATCTTTATAGGATAGAGAATATAAAAATATCATCTTTGTATATGTAGCGAAATAAAAATCTGATTTTTATTTTATATATGTTGAAGAAAAGTGATGATTTTTATAATGGTGAAATCTATATTTTCGAAAAGGCGAAATCTTTATATAGCGAATAGCGAGATAAAAATATAATTTTTATCCATATAATAGCAAAGTAAAAATTAGTTTTTTATATATTGAATAGCAAAGTAAAAATTCGTTTTTTATATATTGAATAGCGAAGTAAAAATTCGATTTTTACATATGTAGTGGCTACGACAACGAAGCGGTCAAAAAGGGCGAGAACGACGAAGATCTCTACAAAAGAAGTGTCGTGAAGTTGGATAGCTATTGGTGAGAACTTCTCACTCTAAACTTCTTTTTCAAATTATATATATATACTAGGATGCAGACGGTGCTTAGTAGCACCCGACACAATCGTCCACAGACCATGGACTTGTTTGTTTGGTTGTATAAATTAGTTAAATGATTTGATTTGAATTTGGTTGTTTGGTGAATTGAAATTGATTTGATTGATGTGTGAATGGCGTGGGCCTTCACTAGACCGGGGATTAGGCTAGGCCTTGTCCCATTTCTAGTATCGTGCCGTTATGCCGCCGAAATTTTCTAAAATAAGTTAGAAAAATAAAAATATCATTTTATCGAAGAAATGAATCGAATAGAAATTCATATGTTGAAATAAAATGTTTTATCGTTAAAAATATAATTTTTAACGTGAATGTGAATAAATAAATATTCATTTACAAACCGGACGGTTTGTTTATGTACACCTATTTGAAGGACATTGATTGGGACGATAAATTTTACACATCGCCCAACTGCACAAATAAAATATGTGTTTGATTGTTTGAAACCCCACACGGGTGTTAGGATGAAATTTGAAGTTCACTCATCCTGATTGATTAAATATGTCGATCGATCGATTGACAGGCTGTTATAAGCGTTGAATATTTATATTTGATGCTTATACAGTGTAGAATGCACTTTGGATGATGGTTGACTATTCATCGTTGTTGATATATACATGTGTTGTAGAAAATCCATATAATTAACATTATATGGTAATTGATTGGGCCTCATTCCAGTTTCGAAAAGAAATATTTGAAAATAGAATATTTGAAAAAGGAAATATTTGAAAAGAAATATTTGAGATAGAAATATTCGAAATAGAAATATTTGAAAATAGAAACATATGAAGCCGTGTTGATTAGATTGACGCTATTTTGACGTAAACGATATTTATATCGGTTTTATTCATTTTGAAATGAATTGAATTGAAAACGATTTCGAAATGAATTGAATTGAAAACGATTTCGAAATGAATTGAATTGAAAACGATTTCGAAATGAATTGAATTGAAAACGATTTCGAAATGAATTGAATTGAAAACGATTTCGAAATGAATTGAATTGAAAACGATTTCGAAATGAATTGAATTAAAAACGATTTCGAAATGAATTGAATTGAATATGAATTCAAATTGAATTGAAATTTGAATTGAATAGAAAGGAATTTTAAAACAAATTTATAAAGAAGAATTCAATTTTGATTTGAATTGAAAAGGAAGTTGAAATGGCTTTTGAAACGAATTTAAAACTATTTATATAATTCGTTTTAAATAGAAATCGACGAAAAATATTATATATATATTATATATATAATATAATGGCCTGAATAGAACGCGCCGCGCCGCGGCAGTTCGCGAATTTCGACCATTGATTTCAAACGGACATTACGGGAGATCCGACCGTCGGATTCTCCTAAAACCGGAACCGTTGGGTTCGTATTGAAGAGAGCTTTCTAACGAATGTGAGAAATTAGAAATCTAATGGTTGGATTTGGAATTATGTCCAAATAAAATTTGAAAAAGGTCGCTGTAAGTGCAGTTCGATGGCCATTGGTGGAAATCGACTGTACGGGCCTTGATAAAATTATTAAAAATAGTAATAATTTGTGTAAAATCATAAGAAATGATTTGTGAAGATTTGGGATGAAAAACTCCATATTTGAAAAGATAAAAATAGATTTTTATCGAAATGAACTAGTTTTGAACTAGAAATATAATTCTATTTATTTGTAAATAAATAAATTGAATTTGAAAAGGGTTTTAAAAATAACCAGAATTTCCAATGATTGCATTGGAGTGGATTTGAATCGAAATTGTCTTCGGAATATTTCGATGTTGGAATTCGTGATTATACAGATGTTGTTATGGGAATTTGAAAGATATACATTTATATCGTTATTTCAGTACGACATTTGTTAATCGTAGAATTTGATATTGAATATAAGCCGATATATTTTCTATTCAGAGCCTTGTATTGAATATCAAATGTGATTTGGGTTTGTCGTGAATGGTGTCTTCACTAACACTGTTCTTGAACCCAGTTGTGAAAAGATTAAATCTTTTTATTTGGATTTAATGAAGTGTACCAGTTAAATGAGATTTCATTGGAATTGAATTGATATTGATTTTTGGGTTTATCGTGAACAGTGTTTTAAATAACACTCGTTCTTTAACCCGATAATTAATGAATGTGATTTTGGGTTTATCGTGAACTGTGTTTTTAAATGACACTGATTCTTTAACCCAGAGAAATATTAAAACTAAGTGGAGTTTTAATGAATCTTTAATTAGATTGAAAAGATCGAGAATGGAGTATCACCAGTTTTACTCCAGGCGATAGTTAAATCTTTAATTAGATTTGAACGTGAAATGGTAATTGAATTCACCGATAACACCGTGGTGTTAGATATGAAGTATAACCAGTTTTACTTCATGGGATGAATAGGTTGGGATTGAGAAATAAAATAAATGATTTCTTCGGTGTGGTTCGCTAATCCCGACTAGTTTGAATTGATATTCAAAGGAGATTAAAGAATAAATTTAAAGAATTTATCTTAGATAAAATTAATGGGAACTTTTCCCAAAGTATAGGAATATTTGAATAAAAGAATATTCTGAATTGGAATGAGGCGTATGTTGTGTTTGTGTAACACTTTTATAATATATACGCGAGTTATTCAGAAAGACCGGGTTTATCCCATTCTGAATAACTGATTCGACGTGGTGTCGAATATGAAGACGATGGTCGAAGACCGGAAGTCTTCACGTCGTTTGGGTGATTACTGATGATCTTGATTGGGCTGTACACCCAAGAAGATGGAAACAGTTGGTGATCGTCCAGACGTACTTGGAGATCGATGGATATGCGGGGTACTAGGTGCCTCCGGTTTCGTTCAGACCCAGAACGGACTTGTAAATGGACTGTGTGTTTGACATTGGATTTTAGTCTGTGTGATTGATTTCTATTAAATATATATCTGTTTTGCGGCGGAGAATTTATTCTCTTGCTTAACGCCCTTCTCTGAGACATACGAGCTCAGGGGTTATATACTGATGGATATCAAACACATAGAGTGAATTGCCTGTGTGGCATGCCTAAGTGGCAATAGATCGAGGCTTCTGTTGAAAAGCAAAGTCTTGTGGTGATGATCAAAGCACAGCCTGTGTGGCACAGCTTTGTGTAACGTGAATTCGCGAGTTTCACACCCGGTATGAACCAAAAACGGGAGAGGACGTCAGGGAGGGCATGCGTTTCTTTCTAGCTAGAAGTGGCGTCAGTGGTTTTACACGCCCTGACGAGTTTGACTTATGTGGTTGTTGCTGTTGCGAGGCGCCTCGGTTATATCGGTTTCGGCCGATGCATTCTGGTTGGCAGACGGACCAGACTTACACCCCATAGGGTGGGGAAACGTAGTGTTCAGGCATTTTAATCCACATCGGTGGACCGGCCCTGAGGATCCAAGGGCCCACCTGTGTCTGGGTCCTGAGACACGGGCTAGAGCGTCTCAAATCGGTTGAGGACTATCTTTTGCCTCGGTTCATAGATGGAAACCCAATTTCCAAATACGTGACTTTGCGGTTTTATTTGTAAACCTATATATGGCGACATGATATATGGTACCCATGCCGCCTATGATTGATACTTATGATTTGAAGTTGTTTTATACACTATGCACTTATTATAGTATCAAATGATTTGTTTTAAAACGTATCAAGCATTTTTGGCTGTTATAAGGGAAAACCCTATCCCCCGGCTTGCGTTGCATTGTGTGATAGGACCTGGGTCTTATAACAGCTTCATTTTTCTTTACTTAGCATTGCGCTGTTTGTTTTATGCACTGGTATTCTTGGGAGGAAACCCGTTCCGTGTTATACGGCGTGGTCCCTTGATTTACCTAGCTTTAAAAATAAAGATTAACTGTTTTAGTTCTCACACCAGTCACATGACTGACCTGGAGTTTATTGTTTTAACCTAAACTCTGGGTGCCCTTATTTTGACATGGGCAGCTAGTAGTTTTGGTTTTGCAGATTTTTATTCACAGGATCCTGGTTTACAGCTGGAACGATATCCGGAAAGCTTTGTATCCGTATATCTCTTCTAGTTGTGTATTGTATTATTTTCCGCTGCTATGTATTTAAATGTAATTTAAATCTCTGATATTTCTGTGTAATATTTATTCATTTATACTCTGTATATTCATGTAATCTGATGCATTGTTGTAATATACAATGAAATGTTCTTTTGTATGCGTTCTGTTTTGTCCTGTTCTCAAACGATAGGGCGTTTCGAACGGCCTGGATCGGTTTAGCGACCGGTTCGGACCGAGCGAAATTCCTGTTCGTTACAATTGGTATCAGAGCTTTGGTTTACAAAGCTCAGAGGACAAGACACATTAGAACCCTACGAAAGAATTCATCAGATATTGGATTAGTAATATCCAATTAGAATGACTCGTTAGAGATGGGATCAGTAGTATCCTAGAACGAGTGTGAAGAGTATATTTTTGAAAATGAAAACAATTTTTGTTTTGAAAATTTAAATCGACTATTCGTATTTGATTATCTATTTATATTGAAGTGGACAATCCAGTATATATAGATTTTGCGTATACATCTGATCCGCGTGTATTCGAAATTTTAATATACTGGATAGATATAGAATTACACTCTAATCGCCCGGAGATGATTTTGATGATGGAGCTCCATCATTAGAATTTATGTTCGAGTGACGAAAGTGGGCTTTCTATATATTTCCTATTGACTGGTGTGAGAACCAAAATTTGATAGGGCCTATTGTTGTGATTTGGCATCAAAAATCTGATTTTTGACTATATATCAAAGTTATGCATTTGAAACTCTAATCAACTAATTGATTGATGTTTGTGTTGTTTGTTTATTTGTTTGCTAATTTTTAGCCTTTTAGCCTAACTGAATCACATATTGAATTATATTGAAAATTGGTTGCATTTGCTTGCATATATATACTTACATTGAACAGGTCATAGCAAGGAGGCTAGAGCAGAGAATAAAATTTGTTTGCCCGACAAATAGGTACATGTTTACTACATAATTTCCTGTTTTGTTTGGGTGATGATGATTTTGTGAGCCTATTGGCTAGCCGCTTGGCTTTTTCTTTTTCTTTTTGAGATCTGAAGGACCGGGGAAGTTATTTGAAATTCCCCGATGCTCCTGGTGCAGGGGAGGTTATGGCGAAATTTTTCAAAAATTTAGGGTGTTAGCCAAATTTTTGAAGAATTTGAAAATTCTCAGAAACTGAAAAGTTGGAGAATGGAAGCCAGATCGAATGTAGAGCTTAATAATCAAACCACTTTCGACTTTGTTCCTTTTCGGGGACGAAAAGTTTTAAGTGGGGGAGATTGTAATAACCCGCAAAATGCGAGCCAGTTTGAAATTTTTATTTTGGCAATTTTGACGAATTTTAAATATTTAAAATAGACTATTTTAAATAATATCGACGAGAAAATTTAGTTTTGAATAGAATTCGACGTATATTTTATATACGTCGTCGTTAGAATATATAATATTTATATATAATTATAAATAGAATTGAAAATGGCGCGGTAGTTCGATAATTCGATTTCAAACTTCAATTGAATGTACCGGGTGCAAAACAATCCGGATTTTAGTGAAACCAAAAACATTAGGATCTAATTGATGATATCTCTCCAACGAATCCGACCAATCGAGATTTCATATCGGGAATCAAAAGATATGTCCAGTTGAAAATTCTGAATAGTCGCTATGGAATTCAGGCCCTTAAAAATGGACATTTTGCAAACGACCTCGGATTTCGACGAAACCACTTTTGTTGGATCCGTGATGTTAAGTTATTGCTAGGTTTCAAATTTCATAATTTTTCGAATCAATATGTGAGCGTGGCAAAGGAAAATGCGTTTGACCATTTTCAGTTGATTTTAATCGACTGGAAATTGGCCATTTTTCAAACGGTCTCAGAATTCGACGAAACTAGTTTTGTTAGGACCGTATCGTCAATACGAAGCTAGAAAATATTTTTCGGGAATTTTTCGAGTTAGTATGTGACCCCGGTAATTTGAAATGTACATTTGAAATTCAATATAATGATTTAAATGTAAATTTAACGGAAACTGATTCAAACGATCGAATCAGCCTACGATACATATCTCATTGTGTTCGGAATGGGGGTAAAACGCTATGGACGGCAGGCGGTGGGCCTCGTTTAGAGGTCGTATGTGAAAGTCAACTTTTTAAAAAAAAAATTAATTAAACTTCTCCCTATAACCTCTGCCCCCCCCCCCTCTCTTCTTCATTTCGTAACAGGAAAAAAAGAAAAAAAAAGAAAAAAAAACCCATCGAACCCGGTGCTCCAGTCCCTCCCCTTCGTGACCGCGTCACGCCGCCGGAGGGCCCCCACCCCGCCGCGCCTCAGGCGAGCTCCCTCCTCCATGTCGAGCGATCCACCTCCCTCGCCCGACCCTCCTGTCGCGATCCCCAAACCCGCGATTTCCCCAAGCCCTAACCCCTCTTCAACATCCTCAGCCGCCATCACCAGGCCCGGCGCCGACCATCCACCGCCTGCAGCCACTTCCGCCACCTCCCCTCAGCCACTGACGAACGGAGAGCCCCCCCCCCTGTAAGTCTTTTCTTCCTTTTTTTTTATTTATTTTATTTTGTTTTATATAAACTGAAAAAAAAAAGATAAAATACTGTTTTTATTTTTAAAGTTTAAAACTGTTATTTTTGTTTGTTTAAAAACTGATTTTTTTGACAAGATTTAAACTTTATAAAAGATGTGATTTTTAAATTAGAAAAGACAGTATTTTTAAATTAGAAAAGACAGTGTTTTTAGAATTATAAAAGACGTGATTTTTAAAGCAGAAAAGATTTGATTTTTAAAGTAATAAAATATGATTTATATATTTTTAAAGTAGTAAAAATATAATCTTTTATATTGTAGAAATATTAAAAATATGATTTTTATATTTTTAAAGTACTAAAAATATAATCTTTATAGGATAGAGAATATAAAAATATCATCTTTGTATATGTAGCGAAATAAAAATCTGATTTTTATTTTATATACGTTGAAGAAAAGTGATGATTTTTATAATGGTGAAATCTATATTTTCGAAAAGGCGAAATCTTTATATAGCGAATAGCGAGATAAAAATATAATTTTTATCCATATAATAGCAAAGTAAAAATTCGTTTTTTATATATTGAATAGCAAAGTAAAAATTCGTTTTTTATATATTGAATAGTGAAGTAAAAATTCGATTTTTACATATGTAGTGGCTACGACAACGAAGCGGTCAAAAAGGGCGAGAACGACGAAGATCTTTACAAAAGTAGTGTCGTGAAGTTGGATAGCTATTGGTGAGAACTTCTCACTCTAAACTTCTTTTTCAAATTATATTTATATACTAGGATGCAGACGGTGCTTAGTAGCACCCGACACAATCGTCCACAGACCATGGACTTGTTTGTTTGGTTGTATAAATTAGTTAAATGATTTGATTTGAATTTGGTTGTTTGGTGAATTGAAATTGATTTGATTGATGTGTGAATGGCGTGGGCCTTCACTAGACCGGGGATTAGGCTAGGCCTTGTCCCATTTCTAGTATCGTGTCGTTATGCCGCCGAAATTTTCTAAAATAAGTTAGAAAAATAAAAATATCATTTTATCGAAGAAATGAATCGAATAGAAATTCATATGTTGAAATAAAATGTTTTATCGTTAAAAATATAATTTTTAACGTGAATGTGAATAAATAAATATTCATTTACAAACCGGACGGTTTGTTTATGTACACCTATTTGAAGGACATTGATTGGGACGATAAATTTTACACATCGCCCAACTGCACAAATAAAATATGTGTTTGATTGTTTGAAACCCCACATGGGTGTTAGGATGAAATTTGAAGTTCACTCATCCTGATTGATTAAATATGTCGATCGATCGATTGACAGGCTGTTATAAGCGTTGAATATTTATATTTGATGCTTATACAGTGTAGAATGCACTTTGGATGATGGTTGACTATTCATCGTTGTTGATATATACATGTGTTGTAGAAAATCCATATAATTAACATTATATGGTAATTGATTGGGCCTCATTCCAGTTTCGAAAAGAAATATTTGAAAATAGAATATTTGAAAAAGGAAATATTTGAAAAGAAATATTTGAGATAGAAATATTCGAAATAGAAATATTGGAAAATAGAAACATATGAAGCCGTGTTGATTAGATTGACGCTATTTTGACGTAAACGATATTTATATCGGTTTTATTCATTTTGAAATGAATTGAATTGAAAACGATTTCGAAATGAATTGAATTGAAAATGATTTCGAAATGAATTGAATTGAAAACGATTTCGAAATGAATTGAATTGAAAACGATTTCGAAATGAATTGAATTGAAAACGATTTCGAAATGAATTGAATTGAAAACGATTTCGAAATGAATTGAATTGAAAACGATTTCGAAATGAATTGAATTGAAAACGATTTCGAAATGAATTGAATTGAAAACGATTTCGAAATGAATTGAATTGAATATGAATTCAAATTGAATTGAAATTTGAATTGAATAGATAGGAATTTTAAAACGAATTTATAAAGAAGAATTCAATTTTGATTTGAATTGAAAAGGAAGTTGAAATGGCTTTTGAAACGAATTTAAAAATATTTATATAATTCGTTTTAAATAGAAATCGACGAAAAATATTATATATATATATTATATATATAATATAATGGCCTGAATAGAACGCGCCGCGCCGCGGCAGTTCGCGAATTTCGACCATTGATTTCAAACAGACATTACGGGAGATCCGACCGTCGGATTCTCCTAAAACCGGAACCGTTGGGTTCGTATCGAAGAGAGCTTTCTAACGAATGTGAGAAATTAGAAATCTAATGGTTGGATTTGGAATTATGTCCAAATCAAATTTGAAAAAGGTCGCTGTAAGTGCAGTTCGATGGCCATTGGTGGAAATCGACTGTACGGGCCTTGATAAAATTATTAAAAATAGTAATAATTTGTGTAAAATCATAAGAAATGATTTGTGAAGATTTGGGATGAAAATCTCCATATTTGAAAAGATAAAAATAGATTTTTATCGAAATGAACTAGTTTTGAACTAGAAATATAATTCTATTTATTTGTAAATAAATAAATTGAATTTGAAAAGGGTTTTAAAAATAACCAGAATTTCCAATGATTGCATTGGAGTGGATTTGAATCGAAATTGTCTTCGGAATATTTCGATGTTGGAATTCGTGATTATACAGATGTTGTTATGGGAATTTGAAAGATATACATTTATATCGTTATTTCAATACGACATTTGTTAATCGTAGAATTTGATATTGAATATAAGCCGATATATTTTCTATTCAGAGCCTTGTATTGAATATCAAATGTGATTTGGGTTTGTCGTGAATGGTGTCTTCACTAACACTGTTCTTGAACCCAGTTGTGAAAAGATTAAATCTTTTTATTTTGATTTAATGAAGTGTACCAATTAAATGAGATTTCATTGGAATTGAATTGATATTGATTTTTGGGTTTATCGTGAACAGTGTTTTAAATAACACTCGTTCTTTAACCCGATAATTAATGAATGTGATTTTGGGTTTATCGTGAACTGTGTTTTTAAATGACACTGATTCTTTAACCCAGAGAAATATCAAAACTAAGTGGAGTTTTAATGAATCTTTAATTAGATTGAAAAGATCGAGAATGGAGTATCACCAGTTTTACTCCAGGCGATAGTTAAATCTTTAATTAGATTTGAACGTGAAATGGTAATTTAATTTACCGATAACACCGTGGTGTTAGATATGAAGTATAACCAGTTTTACTTCATGGGATGAATAGGTTGGGATTGGGAAATAAAATAAATGATTTCTTCGGTGTGGTTCGCTAATCCCGACTAGTTTGAATTGATATTCAAAGGAGATTAAAGAATAAATTTAAAGAATTTATCATGGATAAAATTAATGGGAACTTTTCCCAAAGTATAGGAATATTTGAATAAAAGAATATTCTGAATTGGAATGAGGCGTATGTTGTGTTTGTGTAACACTTTTATAATATATACGCGAGTTATTCAGAAAGACCGGGTTTATCCCATTCTGAATAACTGATTCGACGTGGTGTCGAAGATGAAGACGATGGTCGAAGACCGGAAGTCTTCACGTCGTTTGGGTGATTACTGATGATCTTGATTGGGCTGTACACCCAAGAAGATGGAAACAGTTGGTGATCGTCCAGACGTACTTGGAGATCGATGGATATGCGGGGTACTAGGTGCCTCCGGTTTCGTTCAGACCCAGAACGGACTTGTAAATGGACTGTGTGACTGACATTGGATTTTAGTCTGTGTGATTGATTTCTATTAAATATATATCGGTTTGGCGGCGGAGAATTTATTCTCTTGCTTAACGCCCTTCTCTGAGACATACGAGCTCAGGGGTTATATACTGATGGATATCAAACACATAGAGTGAATTGCCTGTGTGGCATGCCTAAGTGGCAATAGATCGAGGCTTCTGTTGAAAAGCAAAGTCTTGTGGTGATGATCAAAGCACAGCCTGTGTGGCACAGCTTTGTGTAACGTGAATTCGCGAGCTTCACACCCGGTATGAACCAAAAACGGGAGAGGACGTCAGGGAGGGCATGCGTTTCTTTCTAGCTAGAAGTGGCGTCAGTGGTTTTACACGCCCTGACGAGTTTGACTTATGTGGTTGTTGCTGTTGCGAGGCGCCTCGGTTATATCGGTTTCGGCCGATGCATTCTGGTTGGCAGACAGACCAGACTTACACCCCATAGGGTGGGGAAACGTAGTGTTCAGGCATTTTAATCCACATCGGTGGACCGGCCCTGAGGATCCAAGGGCCCACCTGTGTCTGGGTCCTGAGACACGGGCTAGAGCGTCTCAAATCGGTTAAGGACTATCTTTTGCCTCGGTTCATAGATGGAAACCCAATTTCCAAATACGTGACTTTGCGGTTTTATTTGTAAACCTATATATGGCGACATGATATATGGTACCCATGCCGCCTATGATTGATACTTATGATTTGAAGTTGTTTTATACACTATGCACTTATTATAGTATCAAATGATTTGTTTTAAAACGTATCAAGCATTTTTGGCTGTTATAAGGGAAAACCCTATCCCTCGGCTTGCGTTGCATTGTGTGATAGGACCTGGGTCTTATAACAGCTTCATTTTTCTTTACTTAGCATTGCGCTGTTTGTTTTATGCACTGGTATTCTTGGGAGGAAACCCGTTCCGTGTTATACGGCGTGGTCCCTTGATTTACCTAGCTTTAAAAATAAAGATTAACTGTTTTAGTTCTCACACCAGTCACATGACTGACCTGGAGTTTATTGTTTTAACCTAAACTCTGGGTGCCCTTATTTTGACACGGGCAGCTAGTAGTTTTGGTTTTGCAGATTTTTATTCACAGGATCCTGGTTTACAGCTGGAACGATATCCGGAAAGCTTTGTATCCGTATATCTCTTCTAGTTGTGTATTGTATTATTTTCCGCTGCTATGTATTTAAATGTAATTTAAATCTCTGATATTTCTGTGTAATATTTATTCATTTATACTCTGTATATTCATGTAATCTGATGCATTGTTGTAATATACAATGAAATGTTCTTTTGTATGCGTTCTGTTTTGTCCTGTTCTCAAACGATAGGGCGTTTCGAACGGCCTGGATCGGTTTAGCGACTGGTTCGGACCGAGCGAAATTCCTATTCGTTACAGATTGCCTCGATCGGGAGAAGGCTGGTTAGGACCAAATAAGGATAATAAGTCGTCAATACCTGTCATCTTCAGTTGGTGCGTGTGCGGGAAAGATTGAAGCTAAAATAAGAGGCCAATGATCGTTTACTATCTGGTCATTGGATAAGGGACGACCATTTGTTTAGATTGAATGATGGGGAAGTCATTTGGCTCTTTGAATAGTCTTTCATTAGTAGGTGTAGGCTAAGTGGGGCCCTAAAGAGCCACCGAAAGAGACATACCAATTTTTTTTTATATTTGTAATGTAGGCCTAACAAAGCTATCCATTACAGATATGTAAAAGCCCCCGATTGAGTTCGATAGGGCAAACTCAGAGATTAGGGCGCCATTGTGGCGCAGCAGTAGTGACTTATTTGCTTTTGTAATGTAGCCTAGTACACTTTCGTGCCATAACGTTGGAGACTTGGTATGCCTTTGTAGCATAGCCTAGTACGCTTTAAAAGCATGGAGATGGAGGTCAGGTGCATTTTCGTAGTACGATGATGGAGACCACTCGAGGAGGATATTATGCGGAGTATCTCGATATGTCGGGCATTTAGCTACATATATAAGATTTATTAGGTGAATCGACTGGGGAGTAGATGAGTACAATTCGTGCGAAAAAATAGAAAGTATATTGTGAAATAAACCTAAATTACAGAACAAATATGGACCAATGATAGAATGGTATTTGTAGTATTATTCATAGAAAGTACAATTTAATTTATCAAAACTTTTGTTCTGACCCCCTCCTCATAACAAATCTGCAGGTTAGACAGGTGGTTAAGGTTCTGCAACTTAGAGACACTTTGTTAGATAGTGTCATTATATCGGTAAGTATTTACTTACAATTACATTTTATTCCCTTCCGCTATGAGATTTCTATTATGAGCTCTGATATACTTATCTTTGACTTTCTGCAAGATACCAAGCAAGCCAACTTAAGCTTCGATAGATTTGGATTTTTGAAAAAAAACCCGGATCTATCGAAATTCCGGTTAATTACATTTGATATCAGAGCTCAGGTTTAAGATTCATATATAAATAGTGAGTGAGCGTATTTGTATTTTTCAAATATAAATATTATATATACACACACACCTAGATCCATAAAAGAACCCACTAAATAGGAAGAGCGACATATGAAAAGAGCAGGGAAACCAGTTTTGTACATTGAACAAATGGTTATGGAAATTTGAGGACAAAAGGCCCTTGAGTGAAAAGTGTACAATATATTTTGAATTGAAAAGATGGATTCCATATGTTAGTATCCGAAATTTTAGTATTTCAGATTAGTAGGTTTGGCAGTAAAGCCTTATAAGTTGGGAAAGAGTAAAAACGAAAATAGATTAGTAATTAATATATATATATATATATATACACACACACACATACACACATTTGATGCAAAAAGGGTATTAGGATTAGATTCCATTTCAAACACAGTTTTGGAAGGAATTAGTATGAAAATGACTTAGACGAAGAGATAATTTTTGCGCAAAAGATTTGAAAATGGAAAATTAAGAAACCACTTTGTACTTAGTCCCACAATTGAACTTTTGGTTTAAATTTGAAAAAAAATAATATGGAAAAAGATCTCAAGAAGAGTTTCCAAGTTTCAAAATTTAAAAGTTTACGATTTTTAGAAATTTAGTAGTAATATTGAGATTTGCATTAAAATAATTTTTAACAAAAATATGCGGATTTGCTTTTGAAATAATAAAGTGATTAACCAAGTTGTGGGGTTAAGTAATATAATTGGTTAAGAGAAAATGCATAATAACAAAATTGCTTTAAAAATAAAATAAAAAAGTTTTTGATAAAGAACGGGTTGTGACACATTGTAATTTATTGGAACAGGACGAGTTATAAGATAAGTATTTATAAAGCAATAAGTTATTAATAAAATATATTTTGTTAAAGTGACAAGGAAGTGTGTAGTGAAAGAGGTGTACAAAATATCTGTGAAACACCATAATTTTATGCTACCTATTTCAATAAATAAAGAAAAAAAATTTAAAAAAAAAATCATTGCTATTTTATCTGCCCTCTAGAAAAGATTCGTAGAAACTTAATCTTATTAATTACTTCTTGAAAAGAAATGTGTACTAATTAGATAAGAATTCCTACTAAGTTAAGGTGTATAAACTTTGGGAAATTATTCAAGAAAATTTAAAGTCTTAAATCTTGTATGGTTTGTATGGGAAAAGTTAGGGCGAGGTAGATATCGTATAGATTCAAACAAAGGAACAAAAATAGAAAAGGTTGAATAATTCATATGAGAACTAGGTGTACACGAGATGAGTTTGCATATATGGGTAGATGAGAAGTGAGGAGCATGATGGTTGGTTGGATTCAGTGATGGGATTTTTTTAATGTTAGGAGAGACATAGTGCTAGTCCTCCTTGTCTTAGCGGACCGCCATAGTTAACCGTTGTATCTTTTACCAAGAAGTGATGGCAGTAGAGTTTGTTTTCTTTTAGTAAAAATTTGCACTCTTATGTAGTGTTCTATTTTATTATAGAAAAATAGAATAGTTTAGTTGGATATTTTCTTCTTAGTGTTTGTAATGATCACTAAACAAGAATAAAAACATAGGATATTGTAAATAAAATGAAAGCGAAAGATGAACAACTAAAAGAAAGACAAACAAAAATTTACAAAAGCAACGAAGATGACAACTGCAATATTTGAGAACAATAAAAGAAAATAAATTCTTCCAAAGTAAGTTTGGGAAATTCAAAAAGAAATTCTTCTTATATAAACTGTATTTCGAATAGAAAACAATATTTTTTAGAAAATAGCAACGAAAAATTCCAAGTATATGGAAAAGGTGCATAAAAAGTAGATGAAAAACGTAGAATTTTCCATTTTCTACCTTTTCCAAGATAAGAAATCAAATCCGAAAGATTTTTCTGAAATTCACAAATTTAAAGCTGGTTAGTAGGGTTTGGATGCAAAAATTGGATGAACTATGCTCTTACTCCGTAAGAGTGTACGAAAAATTGGATGAAATAGTATTTTTGATTTTCAAACTAATGCATTCATAAAAGAATTATCAATATATTATGGATGTGTGCATCTTGTTTTCAAAAGTTATTAAGAATATTTGCATTCATATAGAAGGTACCGCTTAGGCACTCATTCCATTCTTGTATTTCTGTGATGTGTTACACTTTGCACAAACGCACAAATGGCTGAAAAATTGGATGTACACATTATGCTTACAAATTATGTAAGGAATTACATAATTCTATCCTTACCAAATTTCAGGGACGAAATTTCCTAAGGTTAGGAGAATGTAACACCCAGCTTTTTGAATAATAAAGATTAACAAAATTGTCAAAATAATTATGAAAGAGTATGCGTTTGAAAATTCAAAACAAACGCATGATATAAATTGGGCAATATATAAAATGTTGCCACTATGTAAACTAAATGCACGATAGTATGTATATATAATTAAATAAAAAGAATCGGAAGTAAGAATGGAATAAACGGTATGCAAATAAATTGTATAAACAATGTGCATTTAAATTTAAACTAACAAAAGGTTATTAACTTACTAACATGCTTAATTATTTAATAAATATAAACTTCTACTAATAACCATGTTTGACTTGGAATTTGATGTATGTTAAATGGAAAGCAATTAATTTCAAATTGCAATATTCCTTTACTTAACTATGCATGACATAAATGGAATAAAAGCACACAATAAAAAGAGAATATAATTAAAGTTAGTTAAGTAGTATTTTAATTTAAAAAAATGAAGCAAGTGCATGTAAATATACATTTATATATTTATTTCAACAATATATGTGGCACATATTAATTTCAGTAATGAGAACATTTGAAACTGAGATTTAATACATATTGAAAAAATAAGAAAATTTTGTAAAAAATAGAAATGCAGATAAGTGTTTTGTATAACTACCATAAAATAATCAACAAGAATGAATTTGGTAATTTAATGCAAGCATTAATGGGATTGATATTAATTGTTTAAATTAAAAATTAGGACCCATATTAAAACAGGAAACCAGAGAATAACATTGAAGGCAACGTTTAAAGAAATTTATGTGCATATTAAATATGCGTTGAATTTGAAATTGATGGGCAAAGAAGTGGAAAGGAATAAATTTAAAACATTAAGAGAATAATGACGTTCACCAGATTAGAGGAATTAAACACACAAGAATTTAAAAGAAGAGGAAAAATGAATGCGCACAGTTATTTACGCATTTGAATGCCCGTTAAAAAACTGAAAATAATAATAAAATAAATTGGAGAAATAGGCAAGAGAATAATGCTAGAGCAATGTTTTAATCAGATAAGAAATCACGTAAAGGGGACCCGATATACGATTGCAATAACCGTATATGGATGGACCCATACTGCAAGTGGGTCGATCCACCTAGGGCATGGGTCGACCCACTTAGTGTCGAAATAGCGTGGTCTATTCATTTTGGACGACTTCGATTTTATTTGTTTTGATCGAGCAAACGTAATTCTTCTGAGCACCTATAAATAAACCAGAAGGGTCTGGCCTCTAGTTCATATTTTTTGAGATAAAGTAGGACTCTTTCATCTCCTTTCTCCGCAAAATTCTTCATATTTAGAGTTCTGATTCAAGATTTGGAGATTTAGGATATAGATGCTAAAGTTTCTCGTCTGTGTGAGGTAGATTCTATGAAATCTGAATTATCATGGCTCCTTTCATTCTTTTAGCGTCGGATTCATAATTCCGTGGTTATTTCAATAATAGATTCAATTAGGAAGACCACCGGTGACACATATGAATCAGATTCAAGAATTGGAGAACTATAAGGTGAGTGGATTTTAATTATATTTTTCATAAAATGATATATGATATCCTTTGATTCCTGTAAAGTTAACAAAATATTCTATCAGACCTCTTTTCCTCGTTCTACGTTGGATTTTGCAGTTTTAAATTGAATGGTAGTTATGCGCAAAAATATTGAATTGTGGTTAGATCAAAATTAACTAAATGGGGGTTATGCGCAAATTAATTGGAATTATGATCAAAAGAGGGAAATTTGATGATTTGGGGCCAAATGAGTAGATTATGTCAAAATTGTACTAAAAAGGTAATTTTTATTCTTCTGCGAAGAAAATAAAATTATTCATCAATCAAGCACACCTTATATCCCACAACAAAATGGATCGGCTGAATGAAAAAGTTGAACATTGGTTGAAATGACCAATGCTCTGATTTTAAATGCTAAACAACATGTCTATTTATGGGGAGAGGCACTCTTAACGACATGTCATTTGCATAATAAAATCCCATCAATGAAGACTAAGACTTCTCCTTATTAATTATGGAAAGGAAGCAAACCAAGCTTGAAATATCTAAAGGTTTGGGGATGTTTAGCCTTTTATAAGGTCATAGATAAAAAAAGATTAAAACTTGGACCAAGAGCATTGAAAAGTATATTCGTCGGATATGCTAAAAATTTCAAGGCATACAGATTGTTGGATGTAGAATCTAATGTGATTGTCGAATCAAGAGATGTAGAATTCATTAAAAATAAATTTTTATGCGATTCCATGACAATTTCAGATCCTACACAAATCATCCACAAAAGGGATGATGAAAACATTGAGTATAGCTTTTCTCATAAAAGGAGGCTCCAAAACGTACCTAAAGAACCTAGAAGAAGCCAAAAACAAAGGAAAGCCAAAATCTTTGTTATTCATTTTGTTTCACCAGTTAACATAGTTCACCTTATTGTTGGTGATAGAAATAAATTACTCATGAGACAGCTTATATTTTGAATAACAAAGAAGATCCTAAAACCTTTAAAAAAGCTATTACTTCAAGAAATGCTACTTTTTGGAAAGAAGCAATTCAAGACGAGATGGATTCAATTTTATCTAACAATACTTGTGTTCTAACAGATTTACCTGTTGGATCCAAGCCAATTGTATGTAAATGGATGTTTTGGAAAAAATACAACACAAATGGATCTGTTCAAACTTTCAAAGCAAGGCTAGTAGCCAGTGAATTTAGGCAAAATGAAGGCATTACTTACTATGATACATATGCTCCAGTTGCTAGGCTAACATCAATAAGTTTTTTTTTGCTCTTGCATATATTTATGGATTGTATGTACATCAAATTGATGTTAAGACTACTTTTCTTAATGGAGAGTTAGACAATGAAGTGTATATGAAACAATCGGAGGGTTCATCATGAACAGAAATGAAAATAAGTTTTGCAAACTGGTTAAATCTTTACATGGATTAAAACAAGCATCAAAACAATGACATGAGAAATTTGACTCTGTAATTTTGTCTAGTGGATTCAAACATAATTAATGCTAACAAGTGCATTTATTCAAAATTCACAGATAAATTTGGTATTATAATATGCCTATATGTGGATGATATGCTCATACTTGATACTAATATGGAAGGCATAAGCAAGAAAAAGATTTAACTTCGTGTTTTAAAATGGAAGACCTAAGAGAAAATGATACTATTCTAGGGATTAAAGTAAGGAAACATCGTGAGGGATATGCTTTATGTCAGTCTCACTACACTGAAAAGATACTTGAAGCAAATAGTCCTTATGATTCTTCTACTAAAATATGTGCAAATTCTGAAAGAGCAGTTGCTCAACTGGAATATGCAAGTGTAATTGGAAGTCTCATGTATGTCATGCATTGCACTTGCCCTGATATTTCTTATGTAGTGTGCAAACTATTTAGGTACACAAATAATCCTAGTATTATATAGTAGAAATCAATTGGTAGAGTCTTAGGTTATCTTAAAAGATCAAGTGAATTTGGACTCTATTATGGAAGTTTCCCTGCAGTTCTAGAAGGATACTCAAATGCAAGTAGTTCGACACCTGAAAAAAATACGGGAACTACTTGGTGGATTTTTACTCTTGGGGGAGGTGCCATATCATGGGCCTCTAGGAAACAAAAAATTATCACACATTCTACAATGGAAATAGAATTTATTGCTTTGGATGCATTAGCAAAAGAAGAAGAATGGTTAAGAAATTTGTTAACAAAGTTCATAATATCCAAATGACAAACATACCATAATGTCAAAAGTAAATAACATTAGACATTAATTCTGTAAAGCTAACATACATAACCTAAAAAAAACTTAGTTTGCATATGATTCTAAAGGAAGCACAAACTATTGTAACAAGTAAATTATACAAAAGCAACGCTAAACTGAAAGATTGAAAATGAAGTCATAACACAAGTTCCTTGTAAATGCAATAAATTGGAAATTCCCAAGGAATTGATGTGCATCTATCAAAGTCATACACATTCGTCATCTAAGATTTACCAAGAGATGTGCGATCTCCAGGTTTAGCTCTTGAACAAGTTTTGTCTCATATCTATCTAGAGATGTATGATATCCAAGATGGTTCAATGCTTGAAAACAAAGTTGATTTAGGTTTGTTTAATCATATGTTATATATCTACACAGCCGTGATAGAAAAAACTTGTCACAATTAGTCTCAAACATTTGATTAAGGTAGGAAACGCATAGATTGGCATTGTTAAGGCGTTAGAATTTGTTAAAGTCTGAATTATATCAATGCATGAGTTATGGAAAAGATGTAGAAGAGACGAAAATAATGCTTGTTTTGAATTGAAACGATTAAGATTACAGGAAAACAAGCTACATTGTTTTATAGGCAAAAAAGAAATAAATGGGCCAAACCCATTAGCATTGAGACCCAACAAAACAAGATAAAGACATAAACACGGTATACAACCATAAACCACTCTAACTCTTAATACCCCCTCAGTTCGATACGAGGGCTAGGGTTTTCCACTTCCCTTCAGCTCTTCGGATCCATGGTAATTTCGAGTTAAAGATTCCATTCTTTTGTAAATTAACTCATTAAAATAACTGTGTGAGCATGAGGATCTGAGAAAATGTGGAAACTCTGACTGATGCGGGCTTTGATGAAGGATGGACATCATGTAACATACCGTCTTTCGTCCGCTTCAAGCTGGTAATTAAACCAACTCAAACCGTTCGAAATGACAGAATGTTATTAGCTTCTGAGGTAAATAGAATAAATCACAGAATCACAGACACAGAAAAACAGAATATCTCGCAGCGGAATAAATAAATTATACAATAGTAGTTCATGAAGCTACTAAATAAAATCAAAGTTTATACATAATATCAGAGTTACAAAATTAAATACAGCGGAAGTCTAAATACAAGAATTTCTAATACATAGAAGAAATAGCCAGAATCAACAGGTAGAGGTGATATCTTCAACTGTCCCCAGCTTCAAAAGGGTCAATCTCAACACTGCAATACTCGATCTGACCCGAGCAATAATGCAAAACAAAACAACTCGGATCAGGACTAACATTCTCATGGAAGTAAACCAACTTAAATGAAATATTAAATGAAATGCATCAGTAACTTAGAGGATGTTTGGGATCACCATCCTCTAAGGATCCGTTAAACTAATATCATATAATATAATACGCTATTACAATAGTGTCTATGTTTAAATATACTATTGAAAATAGTGTAAGCGGGATTACCATTATTACCCTTACACCGTTTATACCGTTATCGTACAGTTTGCATATAACACACCAGTACGTCGGCGGATAGGGAAGCGCCGTGATACGACAACGCTAAATCAAAATCGTAGGGGGCTCGATCAGGATAATATGACAAGGCACACGAGGAATACCCACGGTAGGATTCTACCGATGCATGCCCGGACCGGTGGTAACGCATAGCCGCAACTACCGCCCACCTCGAACAACACTCCCATAATCAAGGGTGGCCACTAATCAAATCACAAAGTAATAGATATAGTTCGAAGAAGTGTGTCCGATGGAGGTGCGACCTCACTTAATCACGGTATAGCACCTGTTTTAGTCATTTTAATTATGACCCGAAGGTCAAGGCTATCCATCAACGTTCTCTTTCTTCAATCCAGTAATCGCCACCAAACCATCCTACTTCATTCTGGAACTCCACCGCGTACACAGTTGTTAAAGTGGTTTTCGGTATTGGCAGAGAGTATGACAATATCCGATCCCGGTCTCTTTAACAACCAAACGTTTACATTTTTCACACCGTGGCCATTTTAATAAAACCATATCTTGAAATAAATTGATTTAAGAAATTTCTTTATTTCAAACCAAACAGTTTATGAATCAATTCCATATATAATATTATTTCAAATCATATTCAGTCAATTTATAATCGAATTCAATAATAAATTCAAATTACAATTAATTATGCAGTTCACGTTCATTTCCTATACAGTTCAATATTTATGTCAATTCAAAATTCGCATTTAGTTGATTAAAATTCAAATTCATTGAATCAAGTATCGTTATATAAATTTAATTTTTTTAAACCTCGCTTTTAAATCACAAAATCAAAACTTATCCGCCTTTTGAGTTTATTATTAAAGTGTATAAAATATATATAAAATAAGCATTGAAAATATTGTTTATAAGTTATAAATTTATATAGGAAATAACTTTATAAACATATATAGGTTCAAATAAATTCAGAAATAGGTTTTAAAAGAATAATTTATTATAATATATTAATTTATAGTTAAAAATACATATATGATAAAATATATAGTTTAAAATAAATTAATTATAAGTAAAATCTTACATAAGCATTTAAATACATTTTTACTCATAAAACCATTTTAAAACATATAATTTAAAATTTACAAAATTTAATTATAAATCTTTAAAATATAAATATAATATCTTAAATTAATATTATTACAATCAAAATTTCCAACTCATTTTAATTCGAAAACATAACCAACGGTGTCCATATATAGTTTTCTACCCTATGGTCAAGTGATACGGATATTTATCATTTCAACCCGTAATTTATAAAATTTCTACGGGTTTATCATTTCAACCCGCAATCCCAAATTCAGTAAAATAGTTCAGGTCTATCATTTCAACCCATAACAATTTTCCCTAATCTAATGTCTGTTCGGGTATATATCATTTCAACCCTTAGTGATTTTCCTAAAGTAGGGGTATATACAACATAACAAACCATCACATATAGTCAATCACATCATAGTCATATATATTCAGTGTACATACATGTCATATAAATATCGTGTCACATATGAAAGTGCATATTTTAAACAAACAATTTCTACAAACAATCCTATACATTTCATAACAGTTCATTTAGTTGATCTAACATCTATGAAGTAATGTGAGTCAGGTGTGAGATAAACTCACCTTTCGTGGCATAAAAATGAAGACGGCAGACGAATGAACATAGAATGATCCGACGACATTCAGGCACGTTTCAGAACGGTTCCAACTTGATGATCACTCAATATTTATTTGAGTTTATAAGAGGAAATTAGGGAATTTCTCAACATAACGGTACATCTATTGGGTTTGGAATAGTTCGGCTATGGGGTTTTGGAATGGTTTTGGAAATCAATACCAACTGAATTCAACAAAAATGAACACAAAATTTCTTTATAAAATATTATATAAACATTTCTATATATGTAAACACAAAATAAATTTATAACATATATATTTATAACACTTAAATAAATAAAAATTTATAATTCATACACACACAAAATACTAACACAAAACATACGCAGTATGTTAAAATAACTAACCCCCTCAACACACATTTAAATATATCCAACTCACCCACATACACAATTATATACAATATATTATATGTATAGGTAATTTTTCAAAACAAATAAATATATAAAACCCAAAAATATGTTTGTTATATATATATATATATATATATATATATATATATAAATTGATACACACACCCAAACTCAACCCAAAATCACACATGAAAGCACACGCAAATATCAACACACACAAATACACATTAAAATCACACATAAACACACGCACACAACTCAGCAGGCAACACACAACTCACGCAAAACCCATAACTCACGCCACGAAAAACGCACAATAAATTTATAATATTTATTTTGAAATTCAACGCACTCCGCAAATTAAAATTAATATATATATATATATATATAAATTTTATAAACACACCCAAAGCTTTATATATTATAAATTATACATATATAAACAACTCGGACACACTCATCAAAACGTTTTCACATATATGTAAAATTTATATATTTAAAACAAATACACACGAAATACTTCAAAACCATTACATATATATATACACACACACTATTAAACAAGATATATGTATGTATATATATATAGATATACATATTTTCAAAATAAATAAATTTTCAAAACTCCCCCATATATTAATATAAGTACAAAATATAAATTCTTTCCAAACTCACACACCAATATTCCACACATACAAAACAAATGAATACATACATATATAATACATAAAAGAGAATAAGTCCACGCAACATCACATTGTAAACATCACCACAAATATAGACACCAAAACTCACGTATATAAGACACAAGAGTACTGCATAAGAAGGAGAAGAGTGGGGATTGCGGCTTTACGTTGGCTAGTCATCGACAGGAAGTTTTGGGTGGCACGGCTTTGGTTCGGAACAGCGAGCAATTGGGGAAAATATATGGGTTCGTGTACTAAGGTGGGGAGGCGCTATCATAGAGAGTGAGGTGATTGGGTGTGCGCCATGGGAAGGCTCACGGGTTGGGGATAAATGACGATGGGGATTTGTAGTCGTGAAGGAGCAAGGGTGAATGTCGGAGTTGGTGAATCCTTCAGGTCTCCAGGCTTGAAAGATGCGGTTTATATATATATATATATAGATAGATAGATAGAGGGAGAGAGAGAGAGAGAAGTTTTCATATCTTTATAAATTAGAAGAAGAATAATATAGAGAGGGGAGGAGATATAATAGTAAAGGAATGGAGCGTGTGATAAAATAAGAATTAAAGTGGCAGTTGCTTATTTTAATACCCATGAGAAAATTAATAGGAGATAGAAATGGACGAAGTTTGAACAGAGATTGTGGAACCTGATGGATTGTTATTTATTTCCTATAGCCTTTAAACGTGGTTCAAAAATGCAAATGTGGATGCCATATTTCACGTACACCGTGTTTACTAATTTATCATCATACTTATTGATATTCCAAACTAAAATTTCAAATTGGCTAATATTAGTGCTTTGATAATGCTATGTGATACAAATGAAAGGGTAGGAGTTTAATGCTATATAATGCTTGAAAAATTCAGGAAATGTATGGATTTTAAAAGGAAATATAATATATTTATGTGAGAATGAAAGGAAATAAATAAAAGGAGGCATATGGTTCAAATTTTGAAATAATGGATGTTCAAGTAAATAATTTATACTAATCAATGGACGTTGAAATTTAAGGATGTAGACATTGTTCATAAATAAAAGGAAACGATATAATTTTATTAATTAAAGGAAACAAATAGTTTTGGCAATATAATTAACAAACAATTATTATTATTTTGCAAACATAATAGACGCTATCATAGGAAAATAAACTTGACAAGTAAAAATAGAAATGTTCGCATCAACAACAATCAATATGCATGGCATATCTAAAAGAGAAATAATTTGAAATCAAATCAAAGACTTAATATCATTACTAATGGAAACACATTGTATACTTATACGAGCTTTTAATATCTAACAAAATTCGAAGAATAAATTACAAATTCAAATAAATATCTCAATTAAAGTTTCCAATAAATAAGATTCTAACTTAGCAATTATTGATTTGTATTATTAAGTTATATTTATATCAAAACAAATTCAATTGTGTTATAAAATCCAAACAAATTTAAATTTAAAAGAAATCAAAATAAAAATTATTTCCATAAAATGCAAACAAATAAAATAAATAAACCAAAATTTAAGTTAAATCATAAATTAAAATACTCTAAAATTTTGAGGTTGTTACAATCTCCCCTACTCAAACCTTTTCGTCCCCGAAAAGGAGCGAGGTAGGGAAATAGTATTTAAATAATTAATATATTTAAACCAAAGGTTCATATTTATATTCATACCTATATATACACACACACACACACACACACATATATATATATATATATATATGTATGTATATATATCACAAATTAAAATCTTTATAATCTATTTAAATTTATGAATTTCGATATATGCATAACTTTATAAACTATATCGTTATAGATTTCAACTAAGATAATATCATTTTCTTACAAAATCTACATCTTTACCTCTTATTCAAAATGTATAGTTTATAAAATATAAAGTCTTAAAGTATAAACATCAAATCCTTTTAAAATATTGGTATTACCAAAACATAACATTATTTACGAATATATATATATATATATATCAAAATTTCAAATCAACATTTAATAAGAATACTCTTCTTCAACTTCTTACCTTGTTATATACAAGGATAAGTTATAGAATTCGAGGTAAAAGCTGAACGAACGAAGAATCTAATCAAAGAGGATCTACGAAGGAAGATAGATTCAATGGAAAGGAAATTTCAGTAAAGAATATATATATATATATATATATATATATATAGTTTATATCCGAAAATATTTGTTTAAAACATTTAAAACCATTTTAAAAACCATTTATACTTTAAAAAGACGCTCTCTCGCAAGGAAGATTCAGCGACTGATTCCACTCATTCTAGGGTATCACTACCCTATCTCTAATGAGCTTTTTACCCCATAAGCTAAAGCTTTGATAAACCAAAGCTCTGATACCAACTGTAACATACCGTCTTTCGTCCGCTTCAAGCTGGTAATTAAACCAGCTCAAACCGTTCGAAATGACAGAATGTTATTAGCTTCTGAGGTAAATAGAATAAATCACAGAATCACAGACACAGAAAAACAGAATATCTCGCAGCGGAATAAATAAATTATACAATAGTAGTTCATGAAGCTACTAAATAAAATCAAAGTTTATACATAATATCAGAGTTACAAAATTAAATACAGCGGAAGTCTAAATACAAGAATTTCTAATACATAGAAGAAATAGCCAGAATCAACAGGTAGAGGTGATATCTTCAACTGTCCCCAGCTTCAAAAGGGTCAATCTCAACACTGCAATACTCGATCTGACCCGAGCAATAATGCAAAACAAAACAACTCGGATCAGGACTAACATTCTCATGGAAGTAAACCAACTTAAATGAAATATTAAATGAAATGCATCAGTAACTTAGAGGATGTTTGAGATCACCATCCTCTAAGGATCCGTTAAACTAATATCATATAATATAATACGCTATTACAATAGTGTCTATGTTTAAATATACTATTGAAAATAGTGTAAGCGGGATTACCATTATTACCCTTACACCGTTTATACCGTTATCGTACAGTTTGCATATAACACACCAGTACGTCGGCGGATAGGGATGCGCCGTGATACGACAACGCTAAATCAAAATCGTAGGGGGCTCGATCAGGATAATATGACAAGGCACACGAGGAATACCCACGGTAGGATTCTACCGATGCATGCCCGGACCGGTGGTAACGCATAGCCGCAACTACCGCCCACCTCGAACAACACTCCCATAATCAAGGGTGGCCACTAATCAAATCACAAAGTAATAGATATAGTTCGAAGAAGTGTGTCCGATGGAGGTGCGACCTCACTTAATCACGGTATAGCACCTGTTTTAGTCATTTTAATTATGACCCGAAGGTCAAGGCTATCCATCAACGTTCTCTTTCTTCAATCCAGTAATCGCCACCAAACCATCCTACTTCATTCTGGAACTCCACCGCGTACACAGTTGTTAAAGTGGTTTTCGGTATTGGCAGAGAGTATGACAATATCCGATCCCGGTCTCTTTAACAACCAAACGTTTACATTTTTCACACCGTGGCCATTTTAATAAAACCATATCTTGAAATAAATTGATTTAAGAAATTTCTTTATTTCAAACCAAACAGTTTATGAATCAATTCCATATATAATATTATTTCAAATCATATTCAGTCAATTTATAATCGAATTCAATAATAAATTCAAATTACAATTAATTATGCAGTTCACGTTCATTTCCTATACAGTTCAATATTTATGTCAATTCAAAATTCGCATTTAGTTGATTAAAATTCAAATTCATTGAATCAAGTATCGTTATATAAATTTAATTTTTTTAAACCTCGCTTTTAAATCACAAAATCAAAACTTATCCGCCTTTTGAGTTTATTATTAAAGTTTATAAAATATATATAAAATAAGCATTGAAAATATTGTTTATAAGTTATAAATTTATATAGGAAATAACTTTATAAACATATATAGGTTCAAATAAATTCAGAAATAGGTTTTAAAAGAATAATTTATTATAATATATTAATTTATAGTTAAAAATACATATATGATAAAATATATAGTTTAAAATAAATTAATTATAAGTAAAATCTTACATAAGCATTTAAATACATTTTTACTCATAAAACCATTTTAAAACATATAATTTAAAATTTACAAAATTTAATTATAAATCTTTAAAATATAAATATAATATCTTAAATTAATATTATTACAATCAAAATTTCCAACTCATTTTAATTCGAAAACATAACCAACGGTGTCCATATATAGTTTTCTACCCTATGGTCAAGTGATACGGATATTTATCATTTCAACCCGTAATTTATAAAATTTCTACGGGTTTATCATTTCAACCCGCAATCCCAAATTCAGTAAAATAGTTCAGGTCTATCATTTCAACCCATAACAATTTTCCCTAATCTAATGTCTGTTCGGGTATATATCATTTCAACCCTTAGTGATTTTCCTAAAGTAGGGGTATATACAACATAACAAACCATCACATATAGTCAATCACATCATAGTCATATATATTCAGTGTACATACATGTCATATAAATATCGTGTCACATATGAAAGTGCATATTTTAAACAAACAATTTCTACAAACAATCCTATACATTTCATAACAGTTCATTTAGTTGATCTAACATCTATGAAGTAATGTGAGTCAGGTGTGAGATAAACTCACCTTTCGTGGCATAAAAATGAAGACGGCAGACGAATGAACATAGAATGATCCGACGACATTCAGGCACGTTTCAGAACGGTTCCAACTTGATGATCACTCAATATTTATTTGAGTTTATAAGAGGAAATTAGGGAATTTCTCAACATAACGGTACATCTATTGGGTTTGGAATAGTTCGGCTATGGGGTTTTGGAATGGTTTTGGAAATCAATACCAACTGAATTCAACAAAAATGAACACAAAATTTCTTTATAAAATATTATATAAACATTTCTATATATGTAAACACAAAATAAATTTATAACATATATATTTATAACACTTAAATAAATAAAAATTTATAATTCATACACACACAAAATACTAACACAAAACATACGCAGTATGTTAAAATAACTAACCCCCTCAACACACATTTAAATATATCCAACTCACCCACATACACAATTATATACAATATATTATATGTATAGGTAATTTTTCAAAACAAATAAATATATAAAACCCAAAAATATGTTTGTTATATATATATATATATATATATATATAAATTGATACACACACCCAAACTCAACCCAAAATCACACATGAAAGCACACGCAAATATCAACACACACAAATACACATTAAAATCACACATAAACACACGCACACAACTCAGCAGGCAACACACAACTCACGCAAAACCCATAACTCACGCCACGAAAAACGCACAATAAATTTATAATATTTATTTTGAAATTCAACGCACTCCGCAAATTAAAATTAATATATATATATATATATAAATTTTATAAACACACCCAAAGCTTTATATATTATAAATTATACATATATAAACAACTCGGACACACTCATCAAAACGTTTTCACATATATGTAAAATTTATATATTTAAAACAAATACACACGAAATACTTCAAAACCATTACATATATATATACACACACACTATTAAACAAGATATATGTATGTATATATATATAGATATACATATTTTCAAAATAAATAAATTTTCAAAACTCCCCCATATATTAATATAAGTACAAAATATAAATTCTTTCCAAACTCACACACCAATATTCCACACATACAAAACAAATGAATACATACATATATAATACATAAAAGAGAATAAGTCCACGCAACATCACATTGTAAACATCACCACAAATATAGACACCAAAACTCACGTATATAAGACACAAGAGTACTGCATAAGAAGGAGAAGAGTGGGGATTGCGGCTTTACGTTGGCTAGTCATCGACAGGAAGTTTTGGGTGGCACGGCTTTGGTTCGGAACAGCGAGCAATTGGGGAAAATATATGGGTTCGTGTACTAAGGTGGGGAGGCGCTATCATAGAGAGTGAGGTGATTGGGTGTGCGCCATGGGAAGGCTCACGGGTTGGGGATAAATGACGATGGGGATTTGTAGTCGTGAAGGAGCAAGGGTGAATGTCGGAGTTGGTGAATCCTTCAGGTCTCCAGGCTTGAAAGATGCGGTTTATATATATATATATATAGATAGATAGATAGAGGGAGAGAGAGAGAGAGAGAAGTTTTCATATCTTTATAAATTAGAAGAAGAATAATATAGAGAGGGGAGGAGATATAATAGTAAAGGAATGGAGCGTGTGATAAAATAAGAATTAAAGTGGCAGTTGCTTATTTTAATACCCATGAGAAAATTAATAGGAGATAGAAATGGACGAAGTTTGAACAGAGATTGTGGAACCTGATGGATTGTTATTTATTTCCTATAGCCTTTAAACGTGGTTCAAAAATGCAAATGTGGATGCCATATTTCACGTACACCGTGTTTACTAATTTATCATCATACTTATTGATATTCCAAACTAAAATTTCAAATTGGCTAATATTAGTGCTTTGATAATGCTATGTGATACAAATGAAAGGGTAGGAGTTTAATGCTATATAATGCTTGAAAAATTCAGGAAATGTATGGATTTTAAAAGGAAATATAATATATTTATGTGAGAATGAAAGGAAATAAATAAAAGGAGGCATATGGTTCAAATTTTGAAATAATGGATGTTCAAGTAAATAATTTATACTAATCAATGGACGTTGAAATTTAAGGATGTAGACATTGTTCATAAATAAAAGGAAACGATATAATTTTATTAATTAAAGGAAACAAATAGTTTTGGCAATATAATTAACAAACAATTATTATTATTTTGCAAACATAATAGACGCTATCATAGGAAAATAAACTTGACAAGTAAAAATAGAAATGTTCGCATCAACAACAATCAATATGCATGGCATATCTAAAAGAGAAATAATTTGAAATCAAATCAAAGACTTAATATCATTACTAATGGAAACACATTGTATACTTATACGAGCTTTTAATATCTAACAAAATTCGAAGAATAAATTACAAATTCAAATAAATATCTCAATTAAAGTTTCCAATAAATAAGATTCTAACTTAGCAATTATTGATTTGTATTATTAAGTTATATTTATATCAAAACAAATTCAATTGTGTTATAAAATCCAAACAAATTTAAATTTAAAAGAAATCAAAATAAAAATTATTTCCATAAAATGCAAACAAATAAAATAAATAAACCAAAATTTAAGTTAAATCATAAATTAAAATACTCTAAAATTTTGAGGTTGTTACACATCACAACGCCTTAAGCAGTAGAAAATTGAGTAATAAAAAGGAGACAAATATTAGTTCTTCTTACTGGTTTCGTCTTCATTATGAATCTTTTCAACTTTGAGTTCAGATCTGAGTCGTTGAAATTTTTTGCTTGATAAAGCTTTAGTGAGTATGTCTTCCATTTGATAAAATGCTGGAACGTGACAAACTTATAGTTTTCCCTTGATAAATTTCTCTTGAAAAAAGCATATATTTATTTCTATATGTTTTATTCAAGGGTGAAGAACTGGATTGCTTGACATGCAGATAATACTTTGATTATCACACCAGAGTGTAGCTTTGTTCTTGTTTTTATTTTTTAGTTCCATTAGAAGAGATTGTAACCATATATAATTTCAGCAGTTTCACTGGCTATACTTCTATATTCAGCTTCACTACTAGATATAGAAATTGTTGACTGCTTCTTAGAACTCCAAGAAATTAGGTTGTCCCCAAGGTAAATGCAATAACTGGTAACAAATTTTCTGTCATCTATATCACCAGCTCGGTCAGCATCACTATACCCTACTAGGTTGGGATTTTTGCTCCTTTTAATGTGTAACCCAAAGTTTGTTTGCCTTTCAAATATCTGGTAACCCTTTTTATAGCTTTCCAGTAACTACCCAATGGACTATGCATAAATTGTGACTATTTGTTAATATTGAGAGCTATGTCAGACCTAGTTATAGTAATATATTGAAGAGCACCAATGATGCTTCTATATTATTTAGCATTAGTTATGGGTTCTCCCCTGTTTTTAGAGTAATTTTGACTGTTTATCATTGAGGTTGGTTATGGATTGGCATTGATCATTTTTTCTTTATCCAGCAATTCTGTGATGTGCTTCTTTTGACTTAGAATCATGTTTGTTGTTGATGGTCTAGTCACCATATTCCTAGAAAAAAGTTTAGATCACCAAGGTACTTTATACAGAATCGTTGATGCAGATATTGGATTAGGTCACTGATTTGCTTTTCATCATCACCTATAATGATTAAATCATATACATATATTAGTATATAAGTTGATGAAGTGTCAGCGATGTTAATAAAAACCGAATAATCAGATTTGGTAAACTGGTAGCCTTTGTTGATGAGGGTTTCTTTCAGTTTATCAAACCATACACTATGAGCTTGGTTGAACCCAAATATTGCCTTTTTGAGTTTACATACGAGAATTTTATCTTGCATATAGCCTTGTGGCTGGTGCATATAAATTTATTTTTGCAAATTACGTATTCAGAAATGCATTTTCAACATCTAACTGCCTTATACGTTTTTTATGCATAGTAATAGTGAGGACAAGCCTAAAAGTAGTTGGTTTCAGTACTAAAGAGAAAGTTTCTGGAAAATTAATCCCATATTCTTGAATGTACCACTTGGGAACAAGTCTTACCTTGTATTTATTTACACTTCTATATCGGCTTCTTTAATCTGTAAGTCCACCTTAGTTGACTATATTTTACCTTGTAGAGAAACTAGCTCCTAGGTATTGTTTTTAACATGAGCATTGAACTCTTCACCCATTGTTGTCTTCTAGATTTTGTCATTAATAGATTGGGTGAATTTTAGGTTCATCAGAAGCTGATATAGCAGTATATACTTTCATCTTGAATATCGCACTTTTTGCTCTTGTAACCATGTGATGTTTAGTTTTGGTTGGAACTCTATTGGATTGTAAGTTCCCTTCACCGCTTTGACTCAAAATTACTTTCTAATCATCTTGTTTCAGTTGTTGTGTTCATTTTCTCAGTTTGACTAGTGTTTCTCCGTGGTATCAGGTTCCTGACTTGTGAGACTGGGTAAGTTGTCGGTCCCTGACCATAAACTAGTAAGAGAACAAACCCACAAGTATCAACCCCAAAGGCTGAAACCAACATCAGATCGATATTTAGAAAGTTTTTCAACTTAACTAGTCTCCAATCAGTTTCTAATTTCCTTAACTCCATTATTAACTTCTTATTAACCAAATCATTGTTCACGCAACTCTCGGATTCAGTTTACGAATCTACCTCTTCAACGAAGATCATTGATTATAACGATGGCATTATGGTCCATGCTTCTGAAATATTTAACTTCAAAATATGATTTTTATTCATTAATTTGAATAAATAATTAATAAAATAAATAAATTAATAAATCTTGATAGAAAAATTGGAAAGTAAATAGTACTTCCTCGAATTCGATATAATCGAATTTCAACGTATAATTCTCTTTCAAATAATCTATATTCGATTAACATTCCGAACTTTGGAATAAACCCACTGTTTTAGGTTAACACAAATTTCTAAATTCATTTTGAATTTATCACTTCCACATTTACCAATTTCCTTTTATCACCATTCCAATTTGCAAAACGTTTGCTTTAAAATCATTATTCACTTTAAGCGTGACTATTATTTCGTTATAGAAAACTAGACTCATTTTATCCAACAAAATCTTAATTTTATTTGTAATTACCTTTACAGATTCAACTCTTGTTTACCGGGTTATTTTGTAAATTTATACTTGATATCCCAATCCATAAACTCCTTTTACAAGTCTATTTCTTGTTAGTTATATATCAAGCTTATAACTTCATCTCTATTACATATTCGGCTATAAATTATGGGTTACAAACCAATATTAATTATATTGTAAATTTCCAAATTATATAACATATAATTTTTAAAATAAATTATTTTAATAACATTCGACAATGTCGAATTATAATTACAAATCTTTATAGTTTTATTCAATTCATATTCACATTTCGAACCTCGAAATAAATTCAACGATTTCCCTTTCCATTACGCATTTTTGAATTAGCATTCACAGATTATTTAATAATAATTATTTTATTATTTTATTTCATTTAATAATATCGCTAAAAAATAAAATTTCTTGTTTTATTATAATTAAAACAAGTTATTACTTTCCAATCCAAATCCAAATTCGATTTCTAATTAAAATTAGATTTTCCCTTTTTAAAAACCCCAAATTCTTTTCGAATATATTTTTGGTATTTAAATACTAATTATTTTAGGGTCAATGTTATTCAGACATCCCAAGCACACAATAACCAATCGCAGATTTCTTTGTCACACCATATAACGCAATATATGAAAAACAACAATATAATTGTTGAGGAATCCGCCAGTTGGATTCCTCCAACCTGTTTCCCTGCATCCACAAACATAAATAACCCCCATTTCATATCAACATGAAATATAATAATAAATAGAATCGATATCAACTCAATGATTGATATATATAACTGTATATATCATTCCGACCAATTAATTTGCAAATCAACCAAATAACAATTACACACAACATTCAATCTTTACTTATCAATACTAAATAACGTTTATAATATTATAGAACTGGACATAGTTAGTGAGTTTACTCACCTTGGTCGTTAATCGTTAAATAATGGTTAATGGTCGGTTGATTTAGCCATGCGTTTTATTTCATCTAAAATTGTAACATGCTCCAACCACTCTAAACTGGTTCCACTCTATAGCCAACATTCCTACGATTCTAAGGTCCCAAAATTTCGCAGTTCTGATTAGGAACGGACAAGTTATAAGCATTACAAATTTATGCACTATTTACATTAAAATTAAACTTAGATTTAAATTGTTTGGGCCTCACCTATATTTCCTTAACTCACATGAATCCCACCTGCTCCAGCATTATCTCTACCTTATTAAAATATAACGCGAGCACCTGAAAATTTATTTCACAATTTCCAAATTATGATTCTTCTAACCCCTTTTTTATATAACTGGGCTACTCAAAAATCGGCCCAACGCCCATATATCCCATCCGCATATTCATGCTACAGTCCCCTTCTTTTTCAATTTATACCCCGCGACTTCCTGTACGCCACTCGCGTCCCTTCTCACGCACACCTCTGTACAGAGGTCGGCCCAAAATCTCACCATCCATCTCCAACTCACGTTGACTCCAACTCACCACATTGTACAGTAAACGAGCGAACCCAAAATGTTACTAATCCCCCCAAAATCTGCGTTCCTGCTCCTATCTACTTCCTCACAAGAAACTGCATCTCGCACGGTCCCCTCACCATACTGTTGTCAGACCAATATCTCTTAACCCAGGCGCTATAGTAACCCCATGAACTATAGTAAACTCGCATATAAGTATATATATATATATTTTTTTTTCATGAATGTATGCCATGTTTCTTTTGGCTTGCGGGAAGAAACAATGCTCACACCTAATGTATTTATAATATGAATTACTTTACACCCACGTATTAGGAAATAGGGTAGGTTGTGCTTTGAAATGAAAACACTTAATTTTCTACGTAGCTGGTGCTCTAAGTTTTTAGGTGTGCAGAGATAGTGATATACTTAGTTGTTATGTTTCAATAGCATGTGCTGAGATGTAGAGGAACACGCAAGTCATGAAGACAAAAAAAAATACAAAAAAATATATCACTTGGGTATGAAGTAAAAAGGACAAGACGAGACGTGACAAAGAATATGGACATGGCTGTATGGCTAGTAGAATGGTCGTAACGTGCATGTGCAATATATTATAAAATGTTATATTTTCAAGGGTACCATGTTGCATACAATTTTATCATTTTAAGGACCGTTATCGACAAAAATAACAATACCATTGAGACAAACAATGTGCCATAATCCTAAAAATAAAATAAAATAGACAAGTTAACTAATTTTTTGAAATTCTAAAATGCTGATATCGGGTGCAAAATATGTTAAACCAAAAAGTTGTTTATTTCCCAAAAGAAAAGTTACAAGAAAATTCTATAAATTTAATTAAGTATACGTCTCAAAAATCTTATCCAAATTGGAAACCAATATTTAATTATATTTAACAAATCGTTATAGTTTATAAATGATTCCATAACGACTTTCTGAAAATTTGATTCGGACATAACTTACAATTTATAAGCCAAAATCTCGATGTTTCACTTCCATTAGAAAAATATGATCAAATAGATTCAAACGTATCATGTTTCACAGATTTCCAACTTAAAACGGATTCTGTATATTCAATTAAAGTTCAAAACTCAATATTACGAACTACCGCGATGTTACAAGCTCGATTATAGTTATATTATAATTATAACGTTCAAACGTCGTTTATTATATATAATCATTATAATAATTCAATTCTAAACTGAATTAAATATCTTATATTATCTAATTTATACGGTACTGCAAAACCAACTAATTCCGACCATTTTAGAATTAATATTAATATTCCATTATTTATAGTAATTAAATATTCAAAACATTTTAATTCACATTGTTTAAATTGCCAAATCAATATATTAAAAAAATTAAATATTAAATCGCTAAAATTCTGGGATGTTACATTCCTTTCCCCATAAAAGAATTTTGTCCGCGAAATTACGAAGATAGGAAAAATGCTACCATCCTTATTAATTTGGTTGAAAATCATCCGTTTTATTTCTTAATTTCAGTTTCAACTAAACCAATTTATTTCAGTCTAAAATATTAATTTATTCCTACTAACAAAAAATTTCAAAAATTTCAAAAAAATTCTAACATCTTAAATTTCCAGAAAATTTCGCCAGTGTCTCCTTTGCACGGCCCAATCGGTACAACTACGACTTGCCTCTCTAGGCCTTCTCTAATCCAAAAGAAAATCAAATAGCCAAGCAGTTTCCCAAATAGACTCATAAATCTCATGCTCGTATAAAACATAAACTTGTACCTTTTTTTTGGGCATCCAACTCTATTGCTTCCATTTGATATCACTTCAACATATATAAATGCATTTCCAATTGATCTCTAATCAACTTATCCTCAAATCCAATCATTCGCTTATACTCAAGTCACAATCCATTTCAACTCCAGTTCTAAATCCCAATTTCAAATTCTTAACTTCCCAATCCAATTCCATTTCAAATTCTTGTTAATTTATAATCTATCTAATAAGTTATCTTCATCTCAAAATCCAAAATCTAATTTTTATGTCAGATATCAATCCATTTACTCACCGGAGTCCAATTATATTCCAGAATCCAATTTTATTGATATCATTCTATTCCAATTTAATTTTCACTAAACTGGTTTTAGTCAAAATTTCTATTTGCCTCCGCACATTATATTTAACTTTCTTAAGTAAATTCTTATTTCCATCACTACAAATTCACCATGTACACTTGTTTTTAAAACAATCTCTTCCTGGGGGTTTTAAATAACTTTTCTTTTCTTAAAATCAAATATTTCTTTCCAAGATTTAAAATAACTTGTCTTCTTAAAACAATTCAAAACAATAATTTTGGTAGTAATCTGTTACTTAGAAACTCAAAAATGACACAGATGATGCGACCGCCATTATCAGAATTATTTCCCATTGATCACAGTGACTACAATACTATATCATTTCATAACTTGTTCTTAAATACTTTCATTTTGAAATTAATTCAAAATATCATTCACAATGCTTTGAAAACATTTCCAAAATCTCCCAGGATTTTAAATTTTCCATATATTTAATCCAAAATTCAATTCAATCACCTTTCCAAGTTCCAAAGTTTTTAGTCCAAATTTAGATTTAAATTCAGATTCAATCCATCTGATTTCATATATTACGCTTATACGAATTCTGATTGGTTATTTGTAACCATCTCAATTATAATCTTTCTTGATTATAATAATAACAACCAACACTTCCAGTATATATTATAATAATATCAATATAAATTATTCTTTTTATATCAAAATAATTTTGGGTAAAATTATTCCATTTACCCTCATTTCAAAAACATATTGCGTCAATTCATCGTATTGAAGTGTTTAGAAATCCCTATCGACGTTGTGGTTCCCTACCATCGACCAGGATTCATAAGCCACTCAACCAATAAATCTACACAATAAAAACCATTTTTATACAATATACAAATATGCATTATCGTATATATACACACAAACTCAATCTAGGGTATTACTAACCCCATCTTTATTGAGTTACGCTACAGAGCCAAGGTAATCACTTATCCTTCAGCTCGATACCATTGTAACGTCCCAAGGATTTTCGACCTTGAAAATCAAAATAAAACACAATGTCAACTATTCAAGCATCGAAAATACCCGATCATTAATAGAAAGAAGTTAAAGGGTGAGAAATAGAAAGAATTTTAGAATAGAAGAAGAAGATCACAACATAATAAAAATCAGAGTAAACACGAATCTCCCAGCGGGATGAATAAAATATATGTTATATAACATAACTTTGAGATACAAAACTATATTTGTACTTACATGCATCATCAGAGTGCATTACGTATATATCACAGCGGAAATAAACTCTATATTCATCTAACATTGAAGCTTTGTAACAACCCTGAATTTTGGGGCCAATTTAAAATTTTAAATTTAGTAATTTTAATGAGTTTTGATATTTAAAATAATCTATTTTAAATAATAATGATCACAAATTTGATTCAAATCGAAGTTAGAATGAATAATTTAATTTTAATTATAAAAGGAGTTAGAAATAGCGCTGTAGTTTGAAAGTCAAACTTGAACTTTGACTGATCGTACAAGATGCAAAATTTAACGGATTTTAGTGAAACCAAAAATATTAGAATCTATTTAAAAATATCTTTCTAATGAATCCGAAAAATCGAAATTTCATAGCGGGAATCAAAAGTTATGTCCAGTTTAAAATTTAGAAAGGTCGCTATGAAATATATAAAGGTCAAAAATGCTACTTTTTGCATATTAAGGAATTTGGACTCGAAACCGCTTCCATTGAGTTCAGAATGCAGTTTCTGCATGGAATAACAGTAAATACCTATATATTTCGAGTTTCAGAAATTATTTGTTTAAAAATGTATTTTTAATATTAAATATAATGGCCTAAAAAATAGTAATTTTTCAAACGACCTCTGTTTTCGACGAAACCACTTTTGTTGGAACCGGAATGTCAAATTATTGCTAGATTTCAATTTTCAGAATTTTTCGAATTAATACGTGAGCGTGGGAAAAGAAAATGTGTTTTAACTATTTTAGTTAAATTTAAACGCCTTAAAAATAGCCATTGTTCAAACAGTCTCAGAATTCGACGAAAATAATTTTTTTGGGTTCGTATCATCAAAATAAAGCTAAAAATGATTTTTCGGTAATTTTTAGAATTAATATATAATTATAATTGATTTCTCAATGTGAACGGACAATTTTTGACTTTAAAAATTCATTAAAAATTCATACGAGCTCAGAATTGAACGAAATTAATTTTTCTAGGTCCGCAGCGTCAAAACATAGCTAAATATATTTTTCGGGAATTTTTGAAGTTAATTTGTGGCCCCGACATATTTAAATGTACGGTAGAGATTAAATTATTTATTTAATATTGCATTTTTAAATTAAAACCGAAAAAAACGTTACAGACATCAGAATTGGAGCCCAGGACATAGCCCATCGCGTTCAGAAGGCCTCAAAACGTTAAGATCGACAGTAAGCAGGCCCAAATCGGACAATGTCCAAAAATCCACCTTTTTAGCACAAATTTCGAGATTTATTAATAAAATAATATTTAAAAATCGGGCTGAACCCTAATGCCAGCCGCCGCTGCAGTTTTTAATGGCTGAAACCATTAGAATTTCAAATGCTAAGATCTCTTAGTCCGTTCAAGGAAAATCGACGTATGATATACCAAATCGAAGAGAATTCAGAGAGCTTTCCATCCATACGGTCAAGATCGGGTTTTGATTCACGGATTTTGCGAATTTCGTCCGAGATGTGGCTGCGTTTTTGGGTGTTTTCTGGCCAAGGAAGGAGGCCGAGTTCGATGGGGTTTCGACCGAAGGTGGAGCTCGGGGTGGTCTTCGCCGTGGCAGCATCTGATCGGCGCCAAGATGCCTCGGGTTGCGTGCGTCCAGAAGAAGGAAGAGCGGTGGATGGGTCTCGTGCGTGTACAGGTATCGGCCGTGTTTTTCAAAGGAGAAAGAAGGGTATTATTATATTAATTTATTTATTTCTTTAATTTAATTTATCCAATGTTTAAAAATCGATATCTCTCTCATACGAGGTCCGTTTTACAAACCGTTTGTTGCGTTGGACTCGTCTTTCTGAGAGCTTCGCGATGGCGCAGGCCGCAGCTGAAACGGAGACAGTTAAATTTTAGCCAAAATTCAATGTGAGAATTTCTAATTTTAATTAATAAAATTAATTATTTTATCGCTGTTAGATAATTGTTTGTATCTTATTTAATTAGTTTTGCGCTGTGATGAATTGTGATTGTGGTTCTGATGAATTGGATTGTATTGTGTTGTTTAGATCTGTTGTTGTGTTATTTTGATCTGATGAATACAATAAAAATCATCATGTTTTGCAAAGTGGATTAAACTAGAATTTTTAATCCAATTAAATATACTATCTTGTTTGGGAATTAGATCAGGTTAGAATCTTTAATCCAAATAAAATGTCATATTTTGTCATGTTTACCTTATGGACATTAAACTGATAAATATAACACCTTATATTTTGTTGTGTTGGAATTGACGACGAAATCAAAATATATTTTGTTGTGTTAGAATTGACGACAAGACAAAATTAACAATTTTTGTTAATTAGGTATGTAAGACAGAATTTACATTTTCTATGTAAATAGAATTAAAGAGAGAAAATTTACATTTTATGTAAATTGAATAATTAGAAAAGAAATTTACATTTATGTAAATAAGATAATTGAAAAGGAAAATTTACATTTTATGTAAATAAACTATTGATTTACATTTTATGTAAATAGAACAAATAGAAGGAAGAAAATTTACATTTATGTAAATGAAAAAATAAGAATGTTAAGAAGGATTTAACATATTTTTTTTTTTTATGTTAGGAAGAAATGTTTGGGAAGATTTAACATAAAATATATTTTTTGTTAACAAAAAATGAAAATAGAAAGACAATAGAAGTTACACTTTATGTAATATGTTATATGAGAAATAGAATTTACATCTTATGTAAATTATAACATTAGATAGAAAAGTACATTTTATGTAAAATGAGATAATAGACGATTAAAATTATATTTTTATTTTTATTGTAATGTGAATTATTAAAAAGGGTGAACTAAAATTATACTTCTCTATCAAATGAAAAAGAATGATAAAAATATTCATTTTTATCAAATGTAAAAGAAGGACAAATACAAAGAATGAAATAAAACCTTCATTTTATGAAATAAAAAAAAGTAAAATATTATATTTTATGTGATTAAGATTTAAAGAAGGAAAGTTACATTTATGATGTAATTAGGAAAAGGAAAATTTACATTTATGATGTAATTAGATAAAAAGAACATTTGTCATATTCTCTTTTGTTGTTAAAGAAGAACATGTTTGATCATATTTCTTTTGTTGATAAAAAGAAACGTTTTGTCGCTATTTCTTCTTAATGGTAAAAAGGAACATTTTTGTCGCTAATTCTTTTTAACATTAAAAAAATCATTTTTATTGTTATTTCTTTTCAATAAAAAGATAATTTTTGTGTCATGATAGTTTAGATAAAAGTAGACATCTTTTTAGTGTCAAAATTGATGAATTAAAGAGTTGCATTGTTTACTTACATTTTAAAAAAAAAAATGAATTTAGCAATAGCATTTTTACTTACCTTTTAGATGTAAGTAAAAGCATGTTTTGAAGAGTCATATTTTTATTAACATGTCAGATGTAAATAAAAGTATAAATTGGAATGTTTATATTTTTATCAATATTTTGATGCGGTAAAAGAGAAATGTTAATATCACATTTTTATCAATATTTCTGGTGCGATAAAAATAGCGATGTTAACATTTCCTTCTTATCGTCATTTGAGTTACGATAAAATGAATACATTTCAAAACTGCATTTTTGCGGCATTTCTTTTTATTGGTAAAAAGTTCACTTTTATACTGCATATAAAGAAGATATATTTATTTGGTAATGTCATGTATTGCATATGAAGAAAATATATTTATTTGTTAATGTCACATACTGCATATGAAATGAAATGCATGGTTAAGATCATATTTTTGTCAATGAAAAATGGTAGCGATAAAATTTACATTTTTATTATGTAAAACAAAAATATGAACTTGCATTGTAAATGAAATTTACATTTTTATATGTAAACAAAAGAAGGAATGTGCATTGATGATAAAGACTACATTTTTGTTATGTAACTTAGAATGAGAACTTGCATTGCAAATAAAACTTACATTTTTATTTGAACTAAAGATATAATATTTGCTATGCAAATAAAAATTACTTTTTTTATTTGAAACTATGATATGCAATTGGCATTGAAAATAAAAATTATATTTTTATTTGTAACTATGGTATGAAATTAAGCTAACAAAATTTTACATTTTCATATGTAACTATAAATGAGAATTTACACTGTAAATTAGAATTACATTTTTATTATGTCGTTAAAGTATGATATTACATTGTAAAATAAAATTACATTTTGATGATGTCACCTAATAATAGAATTTACATTGCCATTATAAAAAGTCAAGATCATTTTGGTTTTACATTGAAAGAGATAAGAAAAATTATTATTTTTGTTTGGCATTTAAAAGAATAGCAAAATTATTATTTTTGTTATATTGAAATTAAACTAACAAAAATATATTCATTTGTATAGAAATGAAGTGGACACCAAAATTTGCATGTTTGTTGTAAGGGAAATGAAACACAAAAATACTTATTTTTGGTTGTAATTGGAATGATACACAAAACATACATTTTGTGTATAGTATATTTTTGGAAATTGAAAAATAAAAGGAAACATTGTTGCGTGTGATGATATATATATCAATATTGGATATAAATAAGAAGATTTGTTGTTAGCAAAATATAGTAAAATGAAATGGACGAGGAATTATATATATATATATATAAAATTAAAAGTACTTGAATCGAGAATGGTAGTTCACATTTTAGAATCGTACTTTTAATTGATTATACCTTATGATCCGACCGACGGATTTTCCCAAAACTGAAACCGGTAGGTTCGCTTTGGGAAGATCTTTCTAATCATATGAAGTATATTAAAATCCAACGGTTAGATTTAGAGAAACGTGTAAAACAAATTTAGGTGAAAACAGCGCCAAAGTCGCCTGTTGACATGAGACGTCGTTAAACAGAATTTAATTATTTTTATATAAATAAAAATAAAGACTGATCGTCATAAATTAATATTAACGATATGAAATTGTTTTCAAATTTATATATGCGAGAATTATTTGGAAAGTCCGAGTTTACTCTCATTCCAAATAATGATACGACGTTCGAAGATTTGAAGACGGTGATTGAAGGCCGACGATCTTCACATCGAATGAGTGTGTTGTTATTGAGACCCATGATGGGAGTAGCTACCTTGAAGGGGCGACAGTAGTAGCCGCCCGGATGTAGTGTTGATTGCACGGTTTTGGCTTTCGCTCAAACCCAGAGCATAAGCGCATAAATGGATTGTATGTCTGACGTTGTATTCCTTTATAATGTATTCGTTGATCTCTGCTAAACATATATCTGTTTGGTGTTTTACACCCTTCTCTGAGACGTATGAGCTCAGAGGTTATATGTTGGTAGAAATCAATGGTATAGTATGGATTGACGATGGGGCATGCTAAGATGCATACGATCAAGGCATTGTTGAAAAGCAGGCCTTGTGGGATGATCAAAGCATAGCCTGTTTAGGCATAGCTTTGTGTATAGCGTGACTTCACGAGCCTCACACACTGGCGGAGTCTAAAACGGGAGAAGGGAACGCAGGGAGAGCAGCACGTTTCTTTCTAGCTAGAGTGGTGTCAGTGACCTACCAGCCCTGACATTTTACTTATGTGGATGATGGAATGAGGTGCCTCGGATAGGTCCTATAGGACTGGGAAACCTGTGTTCAGGTATAACTAATCCGCTAAGCTGTATTTGCGGACCGACCCTGCAGCTATCCAAGGGTTCTCCGCGGGGAATCCTGAGACACTAGCTAGAGTGCTCGAATCGGTAAGGAGCTCCTCTCTAGCCTTGACTCATGATGGAAACCAAAAATCCAAATACGAACCGACGAATTTGATTGTATTACTAGTACGGAGGCATAATATATGGGTACCTATGCTTCCTAGGATTGATACATTTACTTTGAAATGTTTTTGAAACATATATACACTAATAATAATATCAAATTCGTTTTTATCGTATCAAGAATGTTTGACCATTATAAGGTAAAACCCTATCCTCCGGTTTGCGTTGCATTGTGTGATGGGACTTGGGTCTTATGATAGTTTCATTTTTCTAAAAAGCATTGCGTTGTTTAACAATTTACTTTAATTTGTGCACAACAATCCATTGGAATAAACTCGTTCCGGGTTAGCGGCGTGTTCCTTGGATTTGCCTTATAGCTATTAGTTAAATTAGTTAAGAATTCTCACACCAATCCCACGACTGACCCATTGTTTGTTTCCACTTTTGCAAACTCGGGTGCCCTCTTTTCCACACGGGCAGTCGAGTAGCTTTTTGCAGATATTTATCTCTTTAGCAGGATCCTGGATTGAAGCTCAAAGCTGTGTCCAGAGCATAGAAAAGTCTTCCGCTGTCTTAGTTATTTTATTTCCGCTGCACTGTATGAAAGTAATGTAAAATTATCTTCTGCTGTAAATTTATTTAATGTACTCTGATATATATTATGTACTCTGATGTAACATTTATTATGATGTTATAAAAGTCTGATGTTTTTATTCTGATGTGTTGTATTCCCAAAGTTAAAGTATTCGTGGATTTCCGACCTTTGGGTCAGACTTGTGTGGTTTATGGTCGATCCAAAGAGCGGGAATTTACGGGTCTTTACAGTTGGTATCAGAGCTTTGGTTAGCTCAAATCTTTGGGATACAACTCGTTAGAACTGAACAAAAGACTCATCAGAGATTGGATTAGAAATATTCAATAAGAATACTCATTAGAGATAGGATCAACAGTATCCTAGAATGAGAAAAAGGGTTAGTAATGCCCTAGAATGAGTTGAGAGTAGAAAGCCTATAATATACGTATTTGTGATTAATTATACTCTATTTTGGAAAATATGATTTTGAATATATAAAAAGTTATATATTTGAAAGTTAATCAACTAATGAAATTATTTAAACCAATGGAGAAAATATATATATAAATTAGTTAGTTAATTAATCAACTTTCAGCTTCATCCCTTTTCGAGGACGAAAAGTTTTTAATTGGGGGAGACTGTAACAACCCTGAATTTTGGGGCCAATTTAAAATTTAAAATTTAGTAATTTTAATGAGTTTTGATATTTAAAATAATCAATTTTAAATAATAACGATCACAAATTTGATTCAAATCGAAGTTAGAATGAATAATTTAATTTTAATTATAAAAGGAGTTAGAAATGGCGCTGTAGTTTGAAAGTCAAACTTGAACTTTGACTGACCGTACAGGATGCAAAATTTAACGGATTTTAGTGAAACTAAAAATATTAGAATCTATTTAAAAATATCTTTCTAACGAATCCGAAAAATCAAAATTTCATAGCGGGAATCAAAAGTTATGCCCAGTTTAAAATTTAGAAAGGTCGCTATGAAATATATAAAGGTCAAAAATGCTACTTTTTGCATATGAAGGAATTTGGACTCGAAACCACTTCCATTGAGTTCAGAATGACGTTTCTGCATGGAATAATAGAAAACTCTTATATATTTCGAGTTTCAGAAATTATTTGCTTAAAAATGTATTTTTAATATTAAATATATTGGCCTTAAAAATAGTTATTTTTCAAACGACCTCTTTTTTCAGCGAAACCACTTTTGTTGGAACCGGAATGTCAAATCATTGCTAGATTTCAATTTTCAGAATTTTTCGAATTAATATGTGAGCGTGGGAAAAGAAAATGTGTTTTGACTATTTTAGTTAAATTTAAACGCCTTTAAAATAGCCATTTTTCAAACAGTCTCAGAATTCGACGAAAATAATTTTGTTGGGTTCGTATCGTGAAAATAAAGCTAAAAATGATTTTTCGGTAATTTTTAGAATTAATATATAATTATAATTGATTTCTCAGTGTGAACGGACAATTTTTGACTTTAAAAATTCATTAAAAATTCAAACGAGCTCAGAATTGAATGAAATTAATTTTTCTAGGTCCGCAGCGTCAAAACATAGCTAAATATATTTTTCGGGAATTTTTGAAGTTAATTTGTGGCCCCGGCATATTTAAATGTACGATAGAGATTTAATTATTTATTTAATATTGCATTTTTAAATTAAAACCGAAAAAAAACGTTACAGACATCAGAATTGGAGCCCGGGACATAGCCCATCGCGTTCAGAAGGCCTCAAAACGTTAAGATCGACAGTAAGCAGGCCCAAATCGGACAAAGTCCAAAAATCCATCTTTTTAGCACAAATTTCGAGATTTGTTAATAAAATAATATTTAAACATCGGGCTGAACCCTAATGCCAGCCGCCGCTGCAGTTTTTAATGGCTGAAACCATTCGAATTTCAAATGCTAAGATCTCTCAATCCGTTCAACGAAAATCGACGTATGATATACCAAATCGAAGAGAATTCAGAGAGCTTTCCATCCATACGGTCAAGATCGGGTTTTGATTCACGGATTTTGCGAATTTCGTCCGAGAAGTGGCTGCGTTTTTGGGTGTTTTCTGGCCAAGGAAGGAGGCCGAGTTCGATGGGGTTTCGGCCGAAGGTGGAGCTCGGGCTGGTCTTCGTCGTGGTAGCATCTGATCGGCGCCAAGATGCCTCGGGTTGCGTGCGTCCAGAAGAAGGAAGAGCGGTAGATGGGTCTCGTGCGTGTACAGGTATCGGCCGTGTTTTTCAAAGGAGAAAGAAGGGTATTATTATATTTATTAATTTATTTATTTAATTTATCCAATGTTTAAAAACCGATATCTCTCTCATACGAGGTCCGTTTTACAAACCGTTTGTTGAGTTGGACTCGTCTTTCCGAGAGCTTCGCGATGACGTAGACCGCAGCTGAAACGGAGACAGTTAAATTTCAACCAAAATTCAATGTGAGAATTTCTAATTTTAATTAATTAAATTAATTATTTTATCGCAGTTAGATAATTGTTTGTATCTTATTTAATTAGTTTTGCGCTGTGATGAATTGTGATTGTGGTTCTGATGAATTGGATTGTATTGTGTTGTTTAGATCTGTTGTTGTGTTATTTTGATCTGATGAATACAATAAAAATCATCATGTTTTGCAAAGTGGATTAAACTAGAATTTTTAATCCAATTAAATATACTTTCTTGTTTGGGAATTAGATCAGGTTATAATCTTTAATCCAAATAAAATGTCATATTTTGTCATGTTTACCTTATGGACATTAAACTGATAAATATAACACCTTATATTTTGTTGTGTTGGAATTGACGACGAAATCAAACTATATTTTGTTGTGTTAGAATTGACGACAAGACAAAATTAACAATTTTTGTTAATTAGGTATGTAAGACAGAATTTACATTTTCTATGTAAATAGAATTAAAGAGAGAAAATTTACATTTTATGTAAATTGAATAATTAGAAAAGAAATTTACATTTATGTAAATAAGATAATTGAAAAGGAAAATTTACATTTTATGTAAATAAACTATTGATTTACATTTTATGTAAATAGAACAAATAGAAGGAAGAAAATTTACATTTTATGTAAATGAACAAATAAGAATGTTAAGAAGGATTTAACATAAATAATTTTTTTTTATGTTAGGAAGAAAAGTTTGGGAAGATTTAACATAAAATATTTTTTTGTTAACAAGAAATGAAAATAGAAAGACAATAGAAGTTACACTTTATGTAATATGTTATATGAGAAATAGAATTTACATCTTATGTAAATTATAACATTAGATAGAAAAGTACATTTTATGTAAAATGAGATAATAGACAATTAAAATTATATTTTTATTTTTATTGTAATGTGAATTATTAAAAAGGGTGAACTAAAATTATACTTCTCTATCAAATGAAAAAGAATGATAAAAATATTCATTTTTATCAAATGTAAAAGAAGGACAAATACAAAGAATGAAATAAAACGTTCATTTTATGAAATAAAAAAAAAAAGTAAAATATTATATTTTATGTGATTAAGATTTAAAGAAGGAAAGTTACATTTATGATGTAATTAGGAAAAGGAAAATTTACATTTATGATGTAATTAGATAAAAAGAACATTTGTTCATATTCACTTTTGTTGTTAAAGAAGAACATGTTTGATCATATTTCTTTTGTCGATAAAAAGAAACGTTTTGTCGCTATTTCTTCTTAATGGTAAAAAAGAACATTTTTGTCGCTAATTCTTTTTAACATTAAAAAGAATCATTTTTATTGTTATTTCTTTTCAATAAAAAGATCATTTTTGTGTCATGATAGTTTAGATAAAAGTAGACATCTTTTTAGTGTCAAAATTGATGAATTAAAGAGTTGCATTGTTTACTTACATTTTTTTAAAAAAAATTATGAGTTTAGCAGTAGCATTTTTACTTACCTTTTAGATGTAAGTAAAAGCATGTTTTGAAGAGTCATATTTTTATTTACATGTCAGATGTAAATAAAAGTATAAATTGGAATGTTTATATTTTAATCAATATTTTGATGCGGTAAAAGAGAAATGTTAATATCACATTTTTATCGATATTTCTGGTGCGATAAAAATAGCGATGTTAACATTTCCTTCTTATCGTCATTTGAGTTATGATAAAATGAATACATTTCAAAACTGCATTTTTGCTGCATTTCTTTTTATTGGTAAAAAGTTCACTTTTATACTGCATATAAAGAAGATATATTTATTTGGTAATGTCATGTATTGCATATGAAGAAAATATATTTATTTGTTAATGTCACATACTGCATATGAAATGAAATGCATGGTTAAGATCATATTTTTGTCAATGAAAAATGGTAGCGATAAAATTTACATTTTTATTATGTAAAACAAAAATATGAACTTGCATTGTAAATGAAATTTACATTTTTATATGTAAACAAAAGAAGGAATGTGCATTGATGATAAAGACTACATTTTTGTTATGTAACTTAGAATGAGAACTTGCATTGCAAATAAAAATTACATTTTTATTTGAACTAAAGATATAATATTTGCTATGCAAATAAAAATTACTTTTTTTATTTGAAACTATGATATGCAATTGGCATTGAAAATAAAAATTATATTTTTATTTGTAACTATGGTATGAAATTTGGCAAGCGAACAAAATTTTACATTTTCATATGTAATTATAAATGAGAATTTACACTGTAAATTAGAATTACATTTTTATTATGTCATTAAAGTATGATATTACATTGTAAATTAAAATTACATTTTGATGATGTAACCTAAGAATAGAATTTACATTGCCATTATAAAAAGTCAAGATCATTTTGGTTTTGTTGTATATAACGCAGTTGTATACACAATTATATGATTTTTGTTTGATGATAACAAACAAATATATATTATTATAAATGTGTTTGTTATTGTAATGTTTTATATACACAACACAGATAGGAATATAATATTTGAATTGAATATTATATTTCTAACATTCAAACAGTACAACTCTGTATAACTCCACTATTTAAACATTCACTGTATATTGTACTTGTATATAAACAGAATATAATAGACAAGTTCGTTTGACAACAATAAAATGATATTTTATTTCAAATAAATTTGTTTATTACAAACTTCAGTACAATTCATCACTACAACGCTTACTTTGTTTACACATCTCATATATACATTCTTTCACATTGACACATATGCAGACACTCAACACTGTCTTCAGTCTTCATTGTTAGTCCAGTCTTCACATTCTTCAGTCTTCACTTCACTGTCAGTCCAGTCATCATCTGCTTACCTATCACAATGAAACACACACACAGTACATTGCAATAGAAATAATACTGAATACATGTGAATATAAAATTTATTTTTAAAATTTTATTTGCCTCAGTTTTCTGGTGTGTTCCTCATCATTTTTCATGACTTGATCTGATATATTTCTAGTACCCACTGATCAGCCTCAACATAACCATACTGGTTTGCTGATCAGAACCAGCATTAAAAACAGCTGATTCTGACCAGCCCCAACACAGTACAGTCAGTTTGCTGATGTGTATCACAGTTGCACATATATACACAATTGTCAAATTTGACACAAGACAGGTCAAAATCAAAAGGAGAGATGAAAATCAAAATGTGCATCAACAAAAAAAAAAAAAAAAAAATCAAACAGCAAAAATAATCAAGACTGATGCTTTAGCACTCAAATGGCCGAGCAAAGTTCAAATCAAAAAGGGCAAAGTACAAGTTACATGGCAATAACAAATACATGACAAGTCAAAGTGGCCGAGGCAACAACATCAAATAGTCGAGACAGCAAATACATGGTTGAGATATGTCAAAGCACTAATCAACATGTTAATATGGTTCTGCAGAAGTATGTACAAGTGGCATGATTCAAGTGTGCAAGTTCTAAAGCAAAACAGCAAGCATTGTTCAAGTGTGCAGAAATGCAATGAGTAACCTAACATGATGAAGCAACAAGAATATCAAGACAGTGGACAAGCACAAAGCGCACTAATGGTCAGTACAATAGTGTGTACATGGTGGAAAGTGATCATGGCATTATATATATGGCGGCATGAAGCTACAGTTTGACCAAGTGAATGGTGCAGACAAGTAAGACAACATGGAAGTTCAATGGGTCATGGTGCAAAATACAGTGGAGCACATTCATATTCAAGTAAACAAGAATGCATGAAGTCGACAATGTCAAAAATGTCAAGTTAACAATGAATGCAGACATGCTCTCAATATTTGCATGAACAGGTATGTATGTATGGACAAATGCATGAGATCAGTTTCACAATCATGATAGCATAGGTGTGCAACAATACTGGTTCAGACAGTAAGTGAAATTCAGATTCAAATGGATACGAGACAACTTAAAGTGGTACACACAACACCATAGTCCCACTGCAATGCAAACAGGGCAACAATTCTTTGATCATGCAAATGAACAGGATAATGATGATTTTCTGCAATCCGTGAAATACTTTTGGCAAGGAGAAATTCAGCAACAAATTAAAAAAAAAAAAAAAAAAAAAATTTCAGCATTCAAGTCTCTTGAATTGATTTCAGAAAATTAAAGAATATTCTTTCAGAAATGACACAAGGGACAAAATTCAATTCTTTCCATATTTTGCAAAAAGAAGTTCATTGCCGAAATTCAAGACTAGATTCATCATTTAAGAATAGAGGAAATCAACTGAAGATTAAATGCAGATTTGGTAAATGAGAAATCACAGTTTTTAATCAAGGCAATACTTCATACTGCCGAATCATTCAAGCAAGGGAAAATCAAGGGGGCCACAAACAATTGCAATTGTTTTCCAAAATCACAGTGAAATTTCAATAATCATAGTTTAGGAAAGATTTCAAATTGGTAGAGGAACAACCAAAAAGTTCAAAGTCATACACGACATGGCAACTCTTTCCAGAAATGGTTTTTCAATTACGCAAGGGACCACGCAGGAATTCAAGGCAACAAACAATTAGATAACACAATTCATTCAAAGCCGAGAAACAAAAGGAGCAAAATCAGTGAAGCCATATACGTGAAATCAGAGGCGAGGGTTTGTATTACCCTATATTTACTACCAATTCATTCTAGGTTCATCAATAAACACACACAAGAATCTCATCAAAATCAAGGCGAGCAAAAGAGGAAAGCACCGCAACAAATCAGGCTAAGTCATCTAAACGAAATCAGAGCTCAATTAAAAGGATTTGTAATCCTATAAACATCACCTACTTCATCATTGGCAAGATCTATCGAAAATACAGGCTACAATTCAAAGAACAGAAATAAAAAATTCAGGAACACTCACAAATCTCAGGAGTTTTCGATCGCAACCCCAAGTCAGTGTAATCGAAGAAGGAGAATCAACTAATTCGACCCGCAAGAGAATTTCCAGAACATCCTTTTAATCGCAAATCAATTTTGGGGGATTCTCAGAGAAAACCCTAGTGCTGCCGCCATTTTTATTTCCTCAGAAGCAAAGTGATCGGGCAAAACAAATGAGGGGTGCAACACTTTACAAATGGGTCGGCTATGGTTCTAAAGGATAAGGGGATGACCTTTATATTTTAATTCCTAGGGTTTTTAGTTGTATTTTCTTTTTTCCTTTTTTTTTGTTTTTAATCTTTGTTTTCTTTTGTAAACCGACCGAACAGTTTATAGATTCTATAAAATCTAGGGGGAACCAGTTAGGGGTTTAACTGGCAGTTGACTAGTCTGTGTAAAACTAGGGGAAAGTCTGATTCAGGGGTTTGAATCAGTCTAGGGTTTTGAGCGTAGAGTTAGAATAGGAGCAGGGTTTGCGAGTGTACATAGTCTTGTATGCGGGATCTGTTCTATCACCTAGTAGAAACCTTAGAAATGCAGCAGTAGGCAGGGTTTTGCCGAAGCTGGGTATATCTGTGTGTGATTTATTTTCTGCATTTCTGTTTCTGCTATATTCTGTGATCTGTTTATTTTTATTTATCTCGTTTGATTTTTAATTTAGTTAAAAACTGTCAAAAACCCTATTCACCCCCCCTCTAGGGTTATTCTAGATCCATCAGTGGTATCGGAGCCTGGTAATTTCTTTAACTCTAGAGTCATGGGTAACCCTTGCTGTCAGTTCACTGAGAGTCAGTCCAGTTCATCTCCAACTATTTTCACTGGAACAGATTTTTTAAATTGGAAATCCGAAATGGAATTTTATTTAAAATCTGTTGATATTAAATGTTGGGATGTTGTTATCAATGGGTTTGACATGGTAGATAAATCTTCTAATTCTCGTGCTACACATATTCTGTATTCTCACCTTGATGATTATCAATACAGTCTGATTTCTCATTGTTTAACTGCGCAGGAAATTTGGACAGCTCTAACTACAAGATATGGAAACGACAGCAACTTCTCAAAACCCTCAACTGTCAACTCAGATTCAGATCTTTGTTCAACAGATGAATTAGCTGATGAAGACTCAACAGATGATGAGATAAGAAATTTTTCATATGAAGATCTGGTTTATTTTTGTGTTGATTTAACCAAATCTGTTGACAAACTCCAATCGAAAAATAAATCTCTGAAATCTATAAATTCTGAGTTGACCAACAAGATAAATTGTTTGGAATCGAAATTGTCAAATGTCGTGAAATTTGAAAATTCTAATTGTGAAAATTGTTTGAAATTAAAAACTGATCTCGTTCATTTCAATTATAATATTCGAAGGCTTGAAGAAGAAATTTTAACTTTAAAAGGTAACGAGATTGAGCTGAAAGATGCAAACAATTGTTTACAAAAGGAATTTATAGATTTCAAGGCTATCAAAAATTCCAAACATGAAATCGCTGAAAATAATAGTCTGTTGAAAACGAATTCGATTTTGAATAAGCTTGAAAAAGAGATTGAAAATTTTAAATCCTCTGAGAAACATCAACTTGAGAAACAAGTTCAGTTTGAATCTGAAATTTTAAAATCCAAGACCAAAATCAAACAGCTTGAAATTGAAAATTTGTTTTTAAATCAAAATGACACTGAGAGGAGAAAGATCAGCATTAATCGTTGCTCAAATCTAATGAAAGAAAATTCTGATCTTAAAAATAAAATTCAACGGCTTGAATCAACTCTGAATAAATTTTCAAATGGAGAAAAATCTTTGAATATGTTGTTGAAAAATCAATTTTCTTCTGGTCATAAAAATGGTCTTGGTTTTGGGAAAAGAAATGATTTTGAAAGTTTGAACTCTTGTGATTTCAAAAACTCTTTAAACTGCTTCAAGAAGAGCCATTCTAAAAATTTGAATTTTAAAAATTCCAAAAGTTTTTTTAATCACAATCGAGATAAGAATTGGTTTGATAAGAATTCATTTTGGATCCCAAAAAGAAATAAAATGATTTTTGGAAAACCTAAACAAATTTGGGTTACAAAGGGAACTCTAGTTGATTCTAACGGATTGTTATATAAGCAGGTTTGGGTACCTAAAGCTATGAATACAACTGTGAGTGGTTTTACTAATTTTGTTAGACCACTCGATCCTTTAAACTGTTAGGTATTGATGGTGGCTGAGGAACTGCTGTGCTGAAGGGAAATTTGAAATAAAGCTGGTCTATAATTTTGCATCATTTACAGTTCCTTTAGCCTAGATCTGATGAGTTAGAGATCCACAACGTCTTCTGTGAATCAGGTACGATTTCTAACCTCATCCTTGTAAATATTTTTTTTCATTGTTTATTTCTGCTTCTTCTACCCCTTTCTTTTTTATTTTCTTTTATTTGTTTTTATTTAATTTGTCACTGCCATATCTCTTTGTTTATCCTGTGCTTCTTAAACTTCCAATTGCAGTTCTCATGATTTTCTGGAAATTCATTTGAATAAAACTCTCTTGTTTATAATTATTTCCAGATTCTGAATTTAATCTTGTAATTATCTGCGATTGTTTAGAAGTTTATTTTATTCTTGAATTCATAACAGTGCTGAAGCATTCACATCATATCTTGAACACTGTTAACTAGAATTCTAAATTTTTTGAAGATCTGAATAATTAATGAAATTTCACACACTTATGCTGTTCCTTCCAATTCATTTTGGAAACGCTTAAAGTATTATACTCATTACAGCACTGTTACTTCTCAGTTGTGATAATCTCATTAATTTTTTTTTGGCTTGATTATTTCTGACTTGAAAAATATTTGGGTTGAATCAGTGATACATCTTGAATTTCATTCTTATTCATGATTATTATGATTGAAATTAGTTTAGTTTGAAATCATCTGAAATTCCTGATATTTTGAATCTCACACACCACTTAAATCTAAAATTATTAACCTTGTGTGACTGATTCATTATATCTCAAAATTTGACATTGATTCAAGTGATTTCAAATAAATTATTTTCTTTGGATCATCTCACAAAATTGATGTAGATGATCTGAAATCTCTTGAGGACTTGTCAGAAAATTCTTGTGAAAATTCTTTGAAAATCCGGTCTTGAATTTCTCTGTTATTTCATGGTTATATGATTTAAATATTTGTTTGTTGAAAATCATTTGAAATTGTTGATTTATTAAATCTCACACATATCTCAATTCAAAAATTTATAAAATGGTGTGATTGATTTATTAAATCCTGATATTTTTCATATTCCTCAAATGATTTCAAATAAACGGTATTTCTAATCTTGGATCATGAATGATCTTATGTGACCATCCGCTGACAAGTCTGACGTGATTTTATGTTCTGTGTTGCTCTGATACTGTTTTCAAATAACTGCCTGCTTTAATCTGACCGCTGCTCTGATACATGTGGATAATCTGTTATCTTGTCTGATTGGGCTTTGTATTTATAATTCTTTTGTCTATGACATTCTTGTTCAGTATCATGTTAAAATTTCTCGTAAATAGAGACACCAAGTGGTATCAGAAGCGCCTACATTTTTTTTCTCTTGTCATGTATAGATCAGCATATTTCTCTTGTAATTGATTTTCAATTTTAAAATTATTTATTGATTATTCTTTCAGAAATTGAAATCAATATCCAAATTAAACTGTATTTATAATTCATCAAAATTGTAACCAGATTTAGAAATTGTGATGAATTGTGATTGCAGTATATTTCACAACAAGAGGAGAATTTTATTTAGATTTTCATGATGGTTGAATATCTATTATAATATCTTTGAACTGGCAATTATCTCACGGCCATCTTCATTACTTATCATCCTTCTGCCATCCGTTATGATTTTATATAAATGTGGAGAGTTTAATTTTTTTTTTAATCATTTTAAAATAAACAGTGAAAATATCTGTGATGGAATTGTGGTTATATTATTATTCAGAGTTAGTGATAATTGAAAATTTTCAATAATCCCGGTACAGTTGGTCATATTTCATAATATAATTAATTTAGAAATTTATTTCACAGTCCATTTCTGTACCTACCACATTTTCTATCATCCATATATTGGTTTTATTCCAAGGAGTGTTTCTTTTTAAAAGATGAAATGATAAATATATATAATATTCATAAGTATTTCTCTAACCTCATTTAAAAATCCAAGCTCTGGTTATGCATGGTTATGAGATTACTTATATTTAAGCTGCAACTGATCTCATTTAAAAATCCAAGATCTGGTTATGCGTGGTCAGTGTGCTCTTAAATTAAAAAAAAAGGGAAAAGAAAATAATTTGGATAAAATAAATTAATGTGAAATTCTTCTTGGTATTTATATAAACCAGCCTATCAATCCATCTTTCTAATTTGTGAAATGTGTTGAAATCTTATGACGTATTATGATTTGTTGATTGATAGATATTGAGATTTGAGATTATTCGATTTTGTCACTTAAATTGAATTATTAACTATAGTCCAAATCCATCACTGTTTTTGTGCTTTATTTTTATTGGAAAATAATTGAAAATCATTTTTAACTCTCTCCATGTGAAATAAGCCACCTGTTCTTAGAATATTATGATTTTTGTTTGACTGATTGAAATTTATGATTACCATTCTTCCTTTTCAGCTGAAATTATATTGTTAGTCAATTTTCATCGGTGTTTTAAAATCTGTATCCTTTTGATGATAACAAAAGGGGGAGAATGGATTAGATTTTGATTTATGAGTGAATATTTTATAAATATTTTAATTTTGAGAATTCTGAATCCTTTTACATTCTTTTCACTCATGCACAGTTATAGGGGGAGTTTCTGTTGTAGGGGGAGCAAATAAATAGGGGGAGTTCATAATTCACTGCCAAACACATTTATTGTAATCAAAATCTTTTATTTGTTTGTCATCATCAAAAGGGGGAGATTGTTGTATATAACGCAGTTGTATACACAATTATATGATTTTTGTTTGATGATAACAAACAAATATATATTATTATAAATGTGTTTGTTATTGTAATGTTTTATATATACAACACAGATAGGAATATAATATTTGAATTGAATATTATATTTCTAACATTCAAACAGTACAACTCTGTATAACTCCACTATTTAAACATTCACTGTATATTGTACTTGTATATAAACAGAATATAATAGACAAGTTCGTTTGACAACAATAAAATGATATTTTATTTCAAATAAATTTGTTTATTACAAACTTCAGTACAATTCATCACTACAACGCTTACTTTGTTTACACATCTCATATATACTTTCTTTCACATTGACACATATGCAGACACTCAACACTGTCTTCAGTCTTCATTGTTAGTCCAGTCTTCACATTCTTCAGTCTTCACTTCACTGTCAGTCCAGTCATCATCTGCTTACCTATCACAATGAAACACACACACAGTACATTGCAATAGAAATAATACTGAATACATGTGAATATAAATTTTATTTTTAAAATTTTATTTGCCTCAGTTTTCTGGTGTGTTCCTCATCATTTTTCATGACTTGATCTGATATATTTCTAGTACCCACTGATCAGCCTCAACATAACCATACTGGTTTGCTGATCAGAACCAGCATTAAAAACAGCTGATTCTGACCAGCCCCAACACAGTACAGTCAGTTTGCTGATGTGTATCACAGTTGCACATATATACACAATTGTCAAATTTGACACAAGACAGGTCAAAATCAAAAGGAGAGATGAAAATCAAAATGTGCATCAACAATAAAAAAAAAAAAATTCAAACAGCAAAAATAATCAAGACTGATGCTTTAGCACTCAAATGGCCGAGCAAAGTTCAAATCAAAAAGGGCAAAGTACAAGTTACATGGCAATAACAAATACATGACAAGTCAAAGTGGCCGAGGCAACAACATCAAATAGTCGAGACAGCAAATACATGGTTGAGATATGTCAAAGCACTAATCAACATGTTAATATGGTTCTGCAGAAGTATGTACAAGTGGCATGATTCAAGTGTGCAAGTTCTAAAGCAAAACAGCAAGCATTGTTCAAGTGTGCAGAAATGCAATGAGTAACCTAACATGATGAAGCAACAAGAATATCAAGACAGTGGACAAGCACAAAGCGCACTAATGGTCAGTACAATAGTGTGTACATGGTGGAAAGTGATCATGGCATTATATATATGGCAGCATGAAGCTACAGTTTGACCAAGTGAATGGTTCAGACAAGTAAGACAACATGGAAGTTCAATGGGTCATGGTGCAAAATACAGTGGAGCACATTCATATTCAAGTAAACAAGAATGCATGAAGTCGACAATGTCAAAAATGTCAAGTTAACAATGAATGCAGACATGCTCTCAATATTTGCATGAACAGGTATGTATGTATGGACAAATGCATGAGATCAGTTTCACAATCATGATAGCATAGGTGTGCAACAATACTGGTTCAGACAGTAAGTGAAATTCAGATTCAAATGGATACGAGACAACTTAAAGTGGTACACACAACACCATAGTCCCACTGCAATGCAAACAGGGCAACAATTCTTTGATCATGCAAATGAACAGGATAATGATGATTTTCTGCAATCCGTGAAATACTTTTGGCAAGGAGAAATTCAGCAACAAATTAAAAAAAAAAAAAATATTTCAGCATTCAAGTCTCTTGAATTGATTTCAGAAAATTAAAGAATATTCTTTCAGAAATGACACAAGGGACAAAATTCAATTCTTTCCATATTTTTCAAAAAGAAGTTCATTGCCGAAATTCAAGACTAGATTCATCATTTAAGAATAGAGGAAATCAACTGAAGATTAAATGCAGATTTGGTAAATGAGAAATCACAGTTTTTAATCAAGGCAATACTTCATACTGCCGAATCATTCAAGCAAGGGAAAATCAAGGGGGCCACAAACAATTGCAATTGTTTTCCAAAATCACAGTGAAATTTCAATAATCATAGTTTAGGAAAGATTTCAAATTGGTAGAGGAACAACCAAAAAGTTCAAAGTCATACACGACATGGCAACTCTTTCCAGAAATGGTTTTTCAATTACGCAAGGGACCACGCAGGAATTCAAGGCAACAAACAATTAGATAACACAATTCATTCAAAGCCGAGAAACAAAAGGAGCAAAATCAGTGAAGCCATATACGTGAAATCAGAGGCGAGGGTTTGTATTACCCTATATTTACTACCAATTCATTCTAGGTTCATCAATAAACACACACAAGAATCTCATCAAAATCAAGGCGAGCAAAAGAGGAAAGCACCGCAACAAATCAGGCTAAGTCATCTAAACGAAATCAGAGCTCAATTAAAAGGATTTGTAATCCTATAAACATCACCTACTTCATCATTGGCAAGATCTATCGAAAATACAGGCTACAATTCAAAGAACAGAAATAAAAAATTCAGGAACACTCACAAATCTCAGGAGTTTTCGATCGCAACCCCAAGTCAGTGTAATCGAAGAAGGAGAATCAACTAATTCGACCCGCAAGAGAATTTCCAGAACATCCTTTTAATCGCAAATCAATTTTGGGGGATTCTCAGAGAAAACCCTAGTGCTGCCGCCATTTTTATTTCCTCAGAAGCAAAGTGATCGGGCAAAACAAATGAGGGGTGCAACACTTTACAAATGGGTCGGCTATGGTTCTAAAGGATAAGGGGATGACCTTTATATTTTAATTCCTAGGGTTTTTAGTTGTATTTTCTTTTTTCCTTTTTTTTGTTTTTAATCTTTGTTTTCTTTTGTAAACCGACCGAACAGTTTATAGATTCTGTAAAATCTAGGGGGAACCAGTTAGGGGTTTAACTGGCAGTTGACTAGTCTGTGTAAAACTAGGGGAAAGTCTGATTCAGGGGTTTGAATCAGTCTAGGGTTTTGAGCGTAGAGTTAGAATAGGAGCAGGGTTTGCGAGTGTACATGGTCTTGTATGCGGGATCTGTTCTATCACCTAGTAGAAACCTTAGAAATGCAGCAGTAGGCAGGGTTTTGCCGAAGCTGGGTATATCTGTGTGTGATTTATTTTCTGCATTTCTGTTTCTGCTATATTCTGTGATCTGTTTATTTTTATTTATCTCGTTTGATTTTTAATTTAGTTAAAAACTGTCAAAAACCCTATTCACCCCCCCTCTAGGGTTATTCTAGATCCATCAGGTTTTACATTTGAAGAGATAAGAAAAATTATTATTTTTTTAGGCATTTAAAAGAATAGCAAAATTATTATTTTTGTTATATTGAAATTAAACAAACAAAAATATATTCATTTGTATAGAAATGAAGTGGACACCAAAATTTGCATGTTTGTTGTAAGGGAAATGAAACACAAAAATACTTATTTTTGGTTGTAATTGGAATGATACACAAAACATACATTTTGTGTATAGTATATTTTTGGAAATTGAAAAATAAAAGGAAACATTGTTGCGTGTGATGATATATATATCAATATTGGATATAAATAAGAAGATTTGTTGTTAGCAAAATATAGTAAAATGAAATGGACGAGGAATTATATTTATATAAATTATATATATATATATATATATATATATAAATTAAAAGTACTTGAATCGAGAGTGGTAGTTCACATTTTAGAATCGTACTTTTAATTGATTATACCTTATGATCCGACCGACGGATTTTCCCAAAACTGAAACCGGTAGGTTCGCTTTGGGAAGATCTTTCTAATGATATGAAGTATATTAAAATCCAACGGTTAGATTTAGAGAAACGTGTAAAACAAATTTAGGTGAAAACAGCGCCAAAGTCGCCTGTTGACATGAGACGTCGTTAAACAGAATTTAATTATTTTTATATAAATAAAAATAAAGACTGATCGTCATAAATTAATATTAACGATATGAAATTGTTTTCAAATTTATATATGCGAGAATTATTTGGAAAGTCCGAGTTTACTCTCATTCCAAATAATGATACGACGTTCGAAGATTTGAAGACGGTGATTGAAGGCCAACGATCTTCACATCGAATGAGTGTGTTGCTATTGAGACCCATGATGGGAGTAGCTACCTTGAAGGGGCGACAGTAGTAGCCGCCCGGACGTAGTGTTGATTGCACGGTTTTGGCTTTTGCTCAAACCCAGAGCATAAGCGCGTAAATGGATTGTATGTCTGTCGTTGTATTACTTTATACTGTATTCGTTGATCTCTGCTAAACATATATCTGTTTGGTGTTTTACACCCTTCTCTAAGACGTATGAGCTCAGAGGTTATATGTTGGTAGAAATCAATGGTATGGTATGGATTGACGATGTGGCATGCTAAGATGCATATGATCAAGGCTTTGTTGAAAAGCAGGCCTTGTGGGATGATCAAAGCATAGCCTGTTTAGGCATAGCTTTGTGTATAGCGTGACTTCACGAGCCTCACACACCGGCGGAGTCTAAAACGGGAGAAGGGAACGCAGGGAGAGCAACACGTTTCTTTCTAGCTAGAGTGGTGTCAGTGACCTACCAGCCCTGACATTTTACTTATGTGGATGATGGAATGAGGCGCCTCGGATAGGTCCTATAGGATTGGGAAACGTGTGTTCCGGTATAACTAATCCGCTAAGCTGTATTTGCGGACCGACCCTGCAGCTATCCAAGGGTTCTCCGCGGGGAATCCTGAGACGCTAGCTAGAGTGCTCGAATCGTTAAGGAGCTCCTCTCTAGCCTTGACTCATGATGGAAACCAAAAATCCAAATACGAACCGACGAATTTGATTGTATTACTAGTACGGAGGCATAATATATGGGTACCTATGCTTCCTAGGATTGATACATTTACTTTGAAATGTTTTTGAAACATATATACACTAATAATAATATCAAATTCGTTTTTATCGTATCAAGCATGTTTGACCATTATAAGGTAAAACCCTATCCTCCGGTTTGCGTTGCATTGTGTGATGGGACTTGGGTCTTATGATGGTTTCATTTTTCTAAAAAGCATTGCGTTGTTTAACGATTTACTTTAATTTGTGCACAGCAATCCATTGGAATAAACTCGTTCCGCGTTAGCGGCGTGGTCCTTGGATTTGCCTTATAGCTATTAGTTAAATTAGTTAAGAATTCTCACACCAGTCCCACGACTGACCCGTTGTTTGTTTCCACTTTTGCAAACTCGGGTGCCCTCTTTTCCACACGGGCAGTCGAGTAGCTTTTTGCAGATATTTATCTCTTTAGCAGGATCCTGGATTGAAGCTCAAAGCTGTGTCCAGAGCATAGAAAAGTCTTCCGCTGTCTTAGTTATTTTATTTCCGCTGCACTGTATGAAAGTAATGTAAAATTATCTTCCGCTGTAAATTTATTTAACGTACTCTGATATATATTCTATACTCTGATGTAACATTTATTATGATGTTATAAAAGTCTGATGTTTTTATTCTGATGTGTTGTATTCCCAAAGTTAAAGAATTCGTGGATTTCCGACCTTTGGGTCAGACTTGTGTGGTTTATGGTCGATCCAAAGAGCGGGAATTTACGGGTCTTTACAAGCTTCCTGCTCCAAGCTCCTTCTAGTATATTTGTATAATCCTGACTACTTCACTACCTGTATAAATTTGGGCATTCAATTGTTTATGGTAAAACAAAACAAAAAAACTCTGGGTCAGTCACGGGACTGGTGTGAGTAAACTCCAATCACTTGGTTTAACTTTTAAAAATGCTTTTCAAAAGAAAAGATAATCATAAGACCGATCCACACCTAAATACAAATGGCTTTTACCTTATGATAATCCAAATTTTTGTTTAAAATAAATATTATTATGATATTATCATAGTGTCTAATACAAGTAAATAGAAATCTAGCAGAATGCTTGCATCTCATGATCCACATATATAATATACAACAAAACCACGGGCTCTTATTTGGAAATGGATTTCCAACTATGTCAAGGTATGGAACCGCCTTCTGATCAGTGTACTCTAGAGGGGATACACTGGAGTTCAACAAGAACATCTTGCAACTCGGCCACACATGACCGGCCATTCATTTTGCTTGAATGTTCCGAACACACCTTACAGTTGGCACACCAACATAACCTTTTCTAGGAGATACAGAAGCGAAAGAAGTACAAACATGAATATTCTTTAGATGGTGACAATACACTCTAATTGAGAGCGACCCACTTAGCCATGCTGCCAGCCCAAATTTTGTCATTTCCCAGTTGATGAGGCTTGAGGTTGTAATGTATCTTTTGACAGATCACACCTACATTTATTTTGAATGCCACATCGTCACACCCGCCAAATCACAAATTGATTTCTTTAAAAATACCAATGTATAAAGCTAAGAGAAATGAATTCTTCAGCCACCTACGTAAATACGTTTGAAAGATCAATATACGCGATCTATTAAATATACTCTGTCAGACATTTGTCCATACAAGTTGTCCTGGGACTGGACAAACTGAAGGCATTATTCTGTAAATCCATCTTATGCAATTTCTACCTAGGATCGCCATAACAGCCCTTACATAAACTCCATCTCCAATTATCTTCAATCTATTTGATTCGCAACACTAGTGCCCATACAGAGTGGTTTTCAGATAATAAAACTGATCCCGATCTCTCCGCACTTACAACAGAAAAATGGTCAAAAATTTTGATCATCGGTTATATAACTACCAAAGGAAAACATCCATACAAACAACGATATTATTTCCAAATGGAAATATTACCAATCAATCAACACTCAGCCCTTTACCTAATTTAACATTAATTTCTTCATTTCCCAAATTCCCTATTTTCCTCGATATTTCTCAAAACCCCTTAGCCTTTTCACGATTCTCGATTTTTTTTACATATATTCATGACTTCTTATTTTCCCTATTTCAAAAATATACGTTATTAACATCGGGAAAACAATTCCATTTCTCATTCACGCATCGCTATACTTCCACATTCATCAGTCCCTGACCGTAAAGTAGTAAGAGAATAAATCCCCAAGTATCAACCCCGAAGGACAAAACCAACATCAGATCGATATTTGAAAAGTAAATAGTACTTCTTCAAATTCGATATAATGGAATTTCAACGCATTACTCTCTTTTGAATAATCTATATTCGATTAACGTTCCGAATTTTGGAATAAACTCACTGTTTCAGGTCAACACAAATTTCTAAATTCACTTTTTCCCTTTATCGCCATTCTAATTTGCAAAACGTTTGCTTTTAAATCATTATTCGCTTAAATTTGACTATTATTTCGTTATTGAAAACCGGACTCGTTTTATCCAAAAAAATCTTGATTTTCATTTATAATTACCATTATAGATTCATCTCCTGTTTACCAAGTTATTTTATAAATTCATACTTTTTTTGAGAGAAACGGTTGTGTAGCATGGGATTACACATCTGATTAATATATATAATACTTAGCCTAGTTGACAGGCCCAACTGGTAGCAGCAACCATAAGTTTGACATAGCAGCCAAAACACTAAAAAAAATATCAACGTTACTTAAGATATATCAGCATATAATTATATAATAGTGGCAACATAAGATATATAAAAACATAGAAGGCAAAGCATACTATATAGTTGAGAAGCTTATTAGTGCAAATCTGGAGTTGAGTTACCAACAGATTCATCAGAGTTGCTGCGATAAGGAAGAGCTAGACTGAAGTGTGCTGCAGAAGAAGAACCTGTCCAAGATTGAAAGTAATGAGGGATAAGTCTGCAAATTTCATCAAAATGCTTCAATGGTTTATCAAATACTGTTGCGTTCCTTTCCTTCCAAATACATCAACAGTAAATACATAGAAACGAGTCCAACGAGGAATTAGCTGTGCCATATTTCCAATGATCAAACACAGACGAAATGACAGGAATATAACCAAGAATATGAGAACAAAGAGCAACCCATATAGGGTGGGTAACTTCATAGTCAAAGAATAAATGGTAGATCGTTTCTACTTGACTGGAGCATAATGCACAATTAGGGTTTGCAATTAAATTCATCGGTGCAATCTTGCTCTATTGTTGATTCTTTCGTGAATGAGACACCATTGGAAGAATAGGATCCTGGGTGGTAAGCGACACTTCCAAAGTCTGACAAAAGAAAAGGAGCGACCAATACAAATCAGGAAATGGAACAATGATGCAACAATAAAGCCATGATTGGTAGATAGAGCCCAGGTATACCAATCATAGTTGGACGAAAGACAAACACGATGAAGGAGTTTAGAGATTTCAAGGATGCCAAAAAAGACCGGAATACCAAAGATGGAAGAGGGAGAAAGACCATTAGGTCCAAGGAGCAAATAAGATTCAATAGAAATGTTTAAAGAAGAAAACAAAGAAGAAAGAGCAGGGAAACAACGACATAGAGGGAATTGATCATGCCATGTATCAAGCCAAAAAAGACACGAAGCATCATTACCAAATTTAACATGGAACAAATTCTTTATATGTTGAATGGCAGAGATGAAGCAAGCCCAAAAAGGAGATGGTTTTGCAGATGGATGAAAGTGCAAAACAAAACGAGGGTTCCCAGCATAAGGCATTAATCGAATCCAGTCTTTTCGAATGAAGTTCCCAGGAAAAATAACATGTCAAAGCCATTTTGAGAGCAATGCAGTGTTGAAGTTCCGAAGGTTAACAATCCCTAGACCACCCTGGTCACGATGCAAACGCACAGTCTACTAGTTAACCAGTCTCTTGATTTTACTACCATTCCAAAGAAAGGAACTCCTAATCGAGTCAATCTTATTAATTACCCATATAGGTAGTTTGTGAAACGACATCCAATATGTGGGAATAGCAGAAAGAACAGATTTTACAAGCACTAAATGACCTGCAGAAGATTGCGCATTAGCTTTCCATGATGCTAATCTCGATTCAATCTTGTTAATAAGTGGATACCAGTCAACTTTAATAAGCTTGGTCGGTCTAAGAGGAATACCCAGATAGGCAATTGGGAAATGTTCAATAGAACAGTTAAGAATAGATTAAATGGTAGGACCATAATGATCATCTCTACCCAACATACTGATGGAACTTTAAGAGAAATCGATAGATAGACCGGAAATGAGCTTGAAGACATAAAGAATGACTTTGAGGCAATGAATGTGCCTAAGATCAGGGGATGAAAAATGGTAGTATCATCTGCAAAGTGAAGATTGATAAACTCTAATTAGGGAGGTGGATGCCATCAAAAATGTTATACGTAGTAGCTCTCTTCATCATTTTATTGAACACATCAGCAATCAAGACAAAAATAAGTGGCGAAAGTGGATCACCTTGTGTAAGACCTCTGGTAGATTTAATTAAACCACCAAAGGTACCATTGATGGGTATGGATAAGAAGCTGGTTTGCAGGATGCATTCTATCCAGATGCACCACCGAATAGGAAAACCTCTATGTTTCATAAATTGGAGGATAAAAGCCCAATTAACAGAATCAAATGCTTTGGAAAAGTCCAATTTGAGAAGAACACCAGGTGTGGAAGTGTTGTGGCGAAATGATATAATCTCTTGTGTAGCAGCAACGCAGTCAAGAATGTTGCGGCCAAGGATAAAAGCTGACTGCTCAAGACCAATAAGGGGGGAGATGACGGCCAAGGATAAATTCACACTTGACATCCCACTCCATAAACTCCTTTTACAAGTCAATTTCTTGTTAATTATATATCAAGTTTATAACTTCATCTCGATTACATATTCGATTATAAATTATTGGTTACAAACCAATATTAATTATCTTATAAATTTCCTAATTATATAATATATAATTTCCAAAAATAAATTATTTTAATAACATTCGACACTATCGAATTATAATCACAAATCCTTATAGTTTTATTCAATTTAAATTCACATTTCGAACATCGAAATAAATTCAACGATTTCCCTTTCCATTACTCATTTTTGAATTAACATTCACAAATTATTTATAATAATTACTTGACAATAATTATTTTATTCCATTTAAAAATATCATTAATAAATTAAACTACTTGTTTTATTATGATTAAAACAAGTTATTACTTTCCAATCTAAATCGAAATTCAATTTCTAATTAAAATTAGATTTTCCCTTTTTAAAACCCCAAATTCTTTTCGAATATATTTTTCGGTATTTAAAGACTAGGTGTTTCAGGGTCAATGTTATTCAGACATCCCAAACACACAATAACCAATCACTGATTTATTTGTCACATCATATAACGCAATATATGAAAAACAACAATATAGTTGTATAGGAATCTAGTTGGATTCTTCCAACCTGTTTCACTGCATCCACAAATATAAATAATCCCCATTTCATATCAACATGAAATATAATAATAAACAGAATAAGCATCAACTCAATGATTGATATATATAACTGTATATATCATTTCGACCAATTAATTTGCAAATCAACCAAACAACACTCATACACAGCATTCAATCATTACTTGTCAATATTCAATAATGTTTATAATATTATAAAATTGGACAGAGTTAGTGATTTTACTCACCTTGGTCATTAATCGTTAAATAATGGTTAACGGTTGGTTGATTTACTCACGCGTTTTATTTCTTCTTAAATTGTAAGGTGCTCCAAACCACTCCAGACTGGTTCCATCGTATAACCAACATTCCTACGTCCTAACGGATCCAAAGTTTCGCAATTCTGATTATGAATGGATAATTTATAAGCATTACAAATTTATACACTGTTTACATTAAAATTAAACTTAGATTTAAATTATTTGGGCTCACCTATATTTCCTCAGCCCACATGAATCCCACCTGCTCCAACATACCAGGTCTCTACCCCATTAAAATAAAACGCGAGCACTTGAATATTTATTTCACAATTTCTGAATTATGATTCTTCTAACCCTTTTTTTATATAACTGGGCTCATCAGAAATCATCCCAACGCCTATATTTCCCATCTACATATTCATGCTACAGTCCCCTTCTTCTTCCATTTATACCCCGCGGCTTCTTGTACGCATGTCTGCCCACTCGCGTCCTTTCTCGTGCACACCTCTGTATAGAGGTCAACCCAAAATCTCACCATCCATCTCTAACTCGTGTTGAATCCTCCTCACCATATAGTACAGTAAACGAGCGAACCAAAAATGTTAATAATCCTCACAAAATCTGCGTACGTGCTCCTCGCTACTTCCTCACAAGAAACTGCAGCTTGCACAGTCCCCTCAGCATATTGTTGTCAGACCAATATCTACTACCCCAGGCGCTATAGTAACCCCATGAACTATAGTAAACTCACGTATAAGTATATATATTTGTTTATTTTTCACGAATGGATGCCATGTTTCTTTTGGCTCACGGGAAGAAACAATGCTCACACCTAATGTATTTATAATATGAATTACTTCGCACCAACATATTAGGCAATATGGTAGGTTGTGCTTTGAAATGAAAACACTTAAATTTTCTGTGTAGTTAGTGCTCTAAATTTTTGGGTGTGCAGAGATAATGATATACTTAGTTGTTAAGTTTCAGTAGCATGTGTTGAGATGCAGAGGAACACGCAAGTCATGAAGAAAAATAAAAACAAAAATAAAAATACATCACTTGGGTATGAAGTAAAAAGGACAAGACGAGACGTGATAGAGAATATGTACATGTCTATATGGCTAGTAGAATGGTTGTGACATGCATGTCCAATATATTATAAAATGTTAGATTTTCAAGGGTACCATGTTGCACAAAATTTTGTCATTTTAAGGACCGCTATCGACAAAATTAACAATACCATTGAGACGAGCAATATGCCATGTCCCAAAAATAAAATAAAATAGACAAGTTAACTAATTCTGTGAAATTCAAAAATGCTGATATAGGGTGCAAAATATATTAAACCAAAAAGTTGTCAATTTCCCAAATTAAAAATTACAAAAAATATATATAAATTAAATTAAGTATACGTCTCAAAACTCTTTTCCAAATTCGAAACCAATATTTAATTATATTTAATAAATCATTATGGTATATAAAATATTCCATAACGACTTTCTGAAAATTTGATTTGGACATAACTTAAAATCTATAAGCCGAAATTTTGATGTTTCACTTCATTTAGAAAAATTGATCTAATAGTTTCAAGTGTGTATTGTTTCAAAGAATTCTGACTTAAAACGGAGTTTGTATATTTAATTGAAGTTCAAAACTCAATATTACGAACTACCGCGACATTACAAGCTCGATTATAATTATATTATAATTATAACGTTCAAACGTTTTTTATTATATAAACTCGTTATAATAATTCAGTTCTAAACTGAATTAAAAATCTTATATTATCTAATTTGCACAGTATTGCAAAACCAACTAATTCCAACCGTTTCGAATTTAATATTATTATTCTTTTATTTATAGTAATTAAATAATCAAAATATTGTAATTTATATTGTTCAAATTGCCAAATCAATATATTAAATTAATTAAATTAATTAATTATTAAATCGCAAAAATTCTGGGACATTACAACCCATTTAGCCATGCTACCTCCTCGTTTTTTTATCATTTCCCGGCTGATGAGGCTTGAGGCTACGATTATCTGCTTTTCTAGATCAGCACAACAAACTTTGAATGCCACATTGTCAGATCCATCAAATCAATAATTGACGTCCTCAAATATACACTGGGCACATTTGAAGAAATCAATGTACATGACCATCTAGAAATACTCTGTCAGACACTGCTCCATACAAGTCATCCAGTGTGGCGACCCAAACTTCCCCCGTGAAGGAAAGAACGAATTGCTTTGAGGACAAGACGAATCGGGACACAAACAGAAAAATATTTCATTGCTTATTACAACAATTTACATCAGAGTACAAGAATATACAGAGTATGAATAAATATTATACATATGAAAAATATCAGAGATTTAAATTACATTGCTGCTGCGGAAAATAATACAAAACACAACTGAAGGCGATATACGGATACAAAGCTTTCCGGATATCGTTCCAGCTGTAAACCAGGATCCTATGAATATAAATCTGCAAAACCAAAACTACTAGCTGCCCATGTGGAAAATAGGGGCACCCAGAGTTTAGGTTAAAACAATAAACTCTAGGTCAGTCATGTGGCTGGTGTGAGAACTAAAACAGTTATTAATTTGATTTTAAAGTTAGGTAAATCAAGGGACCACGCCGTATAACACGGAACGGGTTTACCCCCAAGAATACCAGTGCATGAAACAAATAGCACAATGCTAAATAAAGAACAATGAAGCTATTATAAGACTCAGGTCCCATCACACAATGCAACACAAGCCAGAGGATAGAGTTTTTACCTTATAATAGCCAAAAATGCTTTGTATGTGAAATTTCATCTTTTATTATTACTATAATTGTATAGTGTCAAACAATTTCAATCATAAGTATGAATCATAGACGGCATAAGTGCCCCATACCACTATGTCGCCATATATAGGATTACAACTAAAACTGAAATGTCTCGTATTGGAAATTGGATTTCCATCGTGAACCATGGCAAAGGGAATATCCTATGCAAATTCGAGACATGCTAGCTCATGCCCCAGGATCAGAGCTCAAGTGACCCTTGGATCGTCGGAGCCGGCCATCCGTCGATGGTTATAAATGCCATAAACTATATGCTAGCCGGTTCTATCGAACCTCTTGGTGATCTAGGGACCGTAAGCCTATGCAAACACCATATCCATCGGCTCCGTAGAGACCGATATATCTGAGGCTCCTCTATATCCATCAAGTAATCATAAGCAACATCCACATGAGTAAAATGTCAGGGCCTGAAAAACGCTGACTTCCCTCCTAGCTAGGAACCAGCATATGTCCATTTCCCGGAGGTCCTCCTCGTTTCTGGTTCACACCGGGGTGCGAGGCTCGCGAATTAATGCTACACAAAGCTATGCTATATTAAAGCCGGGCTTTGATCATCAACCACAAGACTCTTCTTTTCAACAGAAGCCTTGATAATTTGCAACTCAGCATGCCACACAGGCAATTCATGCCATGCGACTGATATCTATCGATATATAACCTCTGAGCTCATACGTCTTAGAGAAGGGCGTTAAGCAAGAGAATAAATTCTTCGCTGCCAAATAGATATATATTTAATAGAAATCAATCAACACAGAATAAAATCCAATGTCAGACACATAATCCATTTACAAGTTCGTTTTGGGTCTGAACGAAACCGGAGGCACCTTATTACTCTCCCGTATGTCCAATACAGGAGAGAGGTCCTCGCATATCCGTCGTACTGTCCAATCAAGACATCAGTAATCATCCAAATGATGTGAAGACCTCCGGTCTTCAACCACTGTCTTCATCGTCGACTTATCGTCGAATCAGTTATTCAGATTGGGTTTAAACCCGGCCTTTCCGAGTAACTCGCGTATATAATAAACAAGTGCTATAAAAACACAACATACGCCTCATTCCCATTATGAATATTCTTTTATTCAAATATTCACATTCTTTGGGAAAGGTTCCCATTAATTTTATCAAAGATAAATTCTTCAAATTTATTATTTAATCTTCCTTTGGATATCATTTCAAACCATGTTAAGGTTTTCCAAACTAGTCGGGATTAGCGAACCACACCGAAGTAATCATTTATTTTATTTCCCAATCCCAACCTATTCATCCAATGGAGCAAAACTGGTATTACTCCATAACTAACACCACGGTGTTATCGATAAATTTAATTACCATTTCTCGTTCAAATCTAATTAAAGATTTAACTATTGCTAGGTGCAAAACTGGCGATACTCCATTCTCGATCATTTCCCAAATTTGATAATTTAAATTATCACTTCCCATTTCAATCTAATTAAAGATTCATTAAAACTCCACTTGGTTTTAACCTTCCGAAAAATCAATTTTAATGATTATTTAACTTGGGAAATCGTACCCTGTCTTTAACTGGGTTAAACAACCAACGTCATTTAAAACACAGTTCACGATAAACCCAAATCATATTCCATTCCATCAGCCTCTAACCGTAAATTAGCAAGTGAACAACTCCCTAATTATTAACCCCGAAGGCCGAAACCAACATCAGATCAATTCCTAGGAAACCATTCAACTTAACTAATTTCCAGTTAGCTTCTGATTTTCTTAACTCTGTTGGGTCCAAGAATAGTATTATTAAAGATACCATTCACGACAACCCAAAACCTCATTCCATTGTTAATTGGGTTAAAGTACAAGTGTTACTTAAAACATCGTTCACGATAAAACCAAAAACCAATTCCACTTCAATTCCAATTAAATATTAACTAATTGGTATACTTCATTAAATATATATAAAAAGATTTAATATTTTCTCAACTAGGTTTAAGAACAATGTTAATGAAGATACCATTCACGACAAACCCAAATCACATTCCACTAATTATGGAATCTTCACGGAAAAACAAATCAATATATAATCGATATCAATTTCCGTATCCGACTAATAATATAAATGGAATAACGGCAAAGCCTTTTAAATTCCCTATGTATTAACAGTCTTCCTCCACAGAATTTCATTTCGATTATTATCAATCGAATTCCATTCATTTCCAATTTAAAATATTAAATTGGAAAACGTTACTTTGGAAATTTCCTGTTAAATCTTAATAAAAAGATTTATAAATTCCAAATCACATTTCATTGTAAATCGAGTTAAAGAATGATTGTCGTTAAAAACATAGTTCACAATAAACCCAATTCACATTCCATCAGTCTCAAACCATAAATTAGTAAGAGAACAATTCCCTAAGTATTAACCCCGAAGGCCGAAACCAACATCAGATCAATACCCAGGAAACCATTCAACATAACTAATCTCCAGCCAGTTTCTAATTTTCTCAACTCCATTGGGTTTAAGAAAAGTATTATTAAAGATACCATTCACAACAAACCCAAAATCTAATTTGATATTAAATACAAGCCTCTGAATAGAAAATATATCGGCTTATATTTAATATCAAATTCTGAAACCAACAAATGTCGTATTGGAATAACGATATATATATATATCTTCCAAATTCCTCCACAATATCCGTATAATCACAAAATCCAATATCGAAATATTCCAAGGATAATTTCGTTTCAAATCCATTCCAATTCATATACTGGAAATTCTGGTTATTTTTAAAACCATTTCAAACTCAATTTATTTGAAAATATTGGATTTTTAGTTCTAGTTCATTTCGATAAAAATATAATTTTATCCTTTCAAATTTGGAATTTTTCATCCTAATTATGTCCAAATAATTTATTATGATTTTATAGAAATTATTGATATTTTTAAAAAATTTATCAAGGCCCGTATAGTCGATTTCCATATATGGCCATCGAACTGCACTTACAACGACCTTTTCCAAATTTGATTTGGACATAATTCCGAATCCAACTGTTAGATTTCAAATATCTAATATTCATTGGAAAGCTCTTTTATATACGAACCCAAAAGGTTTCAGTTTTAGGAGAATCCAACGGTCGGATCTCCCGTAATGTTAATTCGAAGTCAATGGTCGAAATTCGCGAACGGTCGCGGCGCGTTCTATTCATCCATTAAATATATATAATATATATGTTATATATATTTCGTCGATTTCCATTTAAAACTTATTTTATAAATCGTTTTAAATTCGTTTTAAAAACGATTTCTACTTCATTTTCAATTTTAAATCAAAATTGAATATTCCATATACACGACAATTTTATACAGTGTACATATATATTAAAAATTATATTTTTAACCATCAAATCATTTTCACATTTCATATATATATTATTTTCACTTCATATATATATATATATATATATATATATTATTTTCACTTCATGTATATATTATTTTAACTTCATATATATATTATTTTCACTTCCGTATATATATTTTCACTTCCGTATATATATTTTCATTTCATATCTATATATATATATTTCACATCGCAAATATATGTTATTTTCATTTCATATCTATACATATATTTCACATCGCAAATATATATTATTTGCATTTCATATCTATATATATATTTCACATCGCAAATATATATTATTTTCATTTCATATCTATATATATATTTCACATCGCAAATATATATTATTTTCATTTCATGTCTATATATATATATATTTCACATCGCAAATATATATTATTTTCATTTCATATATATATTATTTACATTCCATATATATATATTCACATTCCATGTGTATATATATAATTTCCTTTCATATATATACATGTTATTCACATTCCATATAAAAATATATTTTCTTTTCAAATAATTTTTTTTCACACATCATATATATATTTTTATCTTCATCTCATATAATTTTCACAACACTGTATATAAAATTTTCACCACGCATGTATATATAATTTTCACAACGCATGTATATATAATTTTCACAACGCATGTACATATAATTTTCACAGCGCATGTATATAATTTTCACAATGCATGTATATATAATTTTCACAATGCATGTATATATAATTTATCTCATTTCGCATCACAATCAATTATCACACAGAACACAGTCAAACAAGTCGTCCATGGTTTGTGGACGACGGGGAGCAATTCATATGTGCAGTTATAAAATAAATAATTGTACAAGAAATTATTTTAGTGAGAGTGGTTCTCACCGTGGTCAGTTTCGAAATCGATAAAAACAATTATTTTAATTAAATTAAACCCGGTGTTTAATTTAATCAAAATTTCCAAATGTTTCCAATTTTGTTTTGGTCTGCTCCATTGCGTAGTGTTCGATCACGCGATCCCAACGCATCTAAGTTTGCTGATTTCTAATAACAGATGAATGAGTTATTACGTCTTAAAATCTCACATCGCAATCACATAATTAAAATAAATTTTAATTTACTTAACCATTTCTTAATAAATCACCACCGTTCAGAATAAATCCAAGGCCAATGCAGCCTTCTTCTAATCGCGATCCCATTCTAAACAAAAAAACGAACCCTTACTCCTCCATTATCTCCCCTTTCGCACAACCATCGAGGCCGCCTGAACATAATCGAACAATGCTGCGACGTGCCCCTTCACAAGAGCCCCCTCCTCCCCAAGAATCTCGAATCTCGAGCCCCCTGCCACGCTAGAAAGTTCCACGAAGCCGATGGTTTTGGTGGACAAATCCTCCCAAACGACGACGCTTAAAATCATCCTGGCCGTTGAATTCAAAGATGTTGCTGAGCTAAAGAGGCGTGTAGTCGGGGTTTCATGGATTGATTCATGGATGTGGAGAAAATTTGGGGGATTAATTCAAAGGGTTTTCACCATTGGTTCTTTACTGGAGGCCGCTCCAGGCCTTTGACCACGGGGGAAATAATTTGACCAAATTAGGGTTGACCCTCTTTATAGACAATCACTTTTTTATTTTAATTTATTAAATTCACTTTAAAACTCCAAATCATCACCAACTCCAAATCTGTGACACCCCACGCCCATTAATGTCACTCACAAAGGGAATGCATTAACTTCCATGGAGCATTTTAAGTGTGTATAGAACAAAAACTTAACAATAAGACAGATATAAAACAGTACTTAAAAAATTAAAACTTCATTCATTGCAGCGGTAAACAAATAGGTTTGGTTACATCATAAAAAAAACCCAAAGACTAGAGTCACGTACATAATATCCATCTCGATTAAATCAGAGTACATGAAAATGGAAGACATAACCCCAACATAAAATAGCCATAAATAAGATAGGCTGAACTTTTACTTCAGCGATCCAAGCAACTTCTAAAGAAAGACATAAAGCTGTCCAAAATCAAGCTCCACTAGTACTAGTCCCACCCTGAGAACTTGGGGGCGGGAGAAGGAAGAAAAGAGGTGGAAACAAAGGGGGTCAGACATAAAGTCTGGCGAGTGCAATAACTTTAACAATATAATCATTAAGTAACTAGGATAAGGCATAAGCTGGAAAATAAGGAAATGACTGTGAACAAATGGGTACGACAAAGCAAACAAAGGAAATCAGATGAACAAAGATAACGTTAAAGGCGCACCTAATCACTATAAGATAATTACTACACTGCACCACACCAAACACCCTAAAAGTTGATCCCACCTACATAACTCAATAATGATAATGGTAGTTTCGTGTACCCCTAGCTACCTTCATAGGTGTCGTCTTCCCCTATCTCCACTAGGTGTACCCACTACCCCCATTTGATCGGCTCCCTAACTCGTAGATACCCGTGTTGGCCCCACAGTGGGGTGTATCACTCCCTAAAGTGGCAACCCAATACCACCAAGATGCATGGCTTATATCTACACGATGCAACAACGTCTTACCTACCAGCCCGGGCCCACACACGAATATGACCCCGTTGGACTTGCGTTGCCACCGCTAACCCGTTTTGACCTCTTACAATCAAACCCAGTACGCGTGTCCCGTCCTCGACTTGGGTCGAGCCCACAAAGATACTTAATGGGTTACTGGTTTGAAAATGGCCCCCATGCATGACACAAGCTTTCTACCTATGCTTGGTCCCCTCTAAGGTTTTTCCCCACTTAACCCCATTCTTATTCATGTCTTCTTACATGTTTCAATCTTGGTTAAGTGCATCTAATCGTATTTCACATGCCACCTAAGGCACCCTCTTAATTTCACAAGCCACCCAAAGCACACACTTAACCCCCTCATGTCCCACCACATGTTTATCTGGTTAAGTGTTTCTTAATTCATTAACACCGTAACCTTGTAAAGACCTCCCACATTAGACTGGCATTTGTGGCAGCTGGATTTGCCGGGCGGGTCCGGGCAGTCTTACACCACAAACTAGCCTAACCTCGTGTCTTTACAATTGTTACACATTTAATTCATGCCTTCGACCTCTCACATTAGACTGGCATTTGTGGCTGCTGGATTTGCCGGGCGGGTCTGGGCAGTCTTACACCACAAAAGAGTCTAACCTCGTATCTTAGGCGGTTCATTATTACACATCTTCATTTAACCCCAAATTGGATTAATATCCCTATTCAAATTTATCAATGAATTCCAAATATACTCATGTCCATAATTGTCTCAATTATGTCCATAAATGCTAACTTTTTTCCAATTAATGTCTTAATTTAATTATATGCCTTTTTCAAGGCCATTATGTCAATTCTCAATATGTGTATATTCAATATTACCCCCATCGTCCCCACGTTGTTCGTTCGTTTATCATGACATATATGTATATTAGACTAGCAATTAGTCTAACACATAAACGGGAAGAAACATCGCAGATTTGCATAACACACAAAATGGATCTAATCTTGAAAATAAGGATTACAACATAACTTGCATAATCTTGTTATTGTCATGAATCTAAACATAGGCCTAAAGGTGTGAATTTGCATATATATAATATAGTTTTCATCCAAAACTTTCATATGCCATAGTCACAAACTTGCATAAAACTATGTACATCATAGGTCTAAATCAAAAGGTGTAAACTTGCATATATATAGTTTTAGGCCATACTCATAAAATTGCATAAAAATATGTACATCATAGATCTAAATCTAAAGGTGTAAACTTGCATATATGTGAATCCAATTTCTACCTAAACTTGCATATAGTCACTTTATTTGATTCACATGTAAACTTGTGTACAATTCATATAGAAATTAGCATATAATCTACACCCAAACTTTCATATAAAATGTTATCAAATGTGAATCAAGTTGGACATAGATGATTTGGCATATGAAAAGGGATCCACAACAAAACTATCATTATGAACAACTAGCATATATTCACAAAATATCACATTTTTCCAATGTCTCACAAACATAGCCATATAACCCAATTTATAACCCAACCCAATTAACTTATTAATTATCTTATTAAAGATATTGAACTCACAACTCAAAGAAGGACTTGAGTTCTGGAATCTGAGTTCTGAAATTGATTTAGCTCGCCTTTGAGGTAGACAAATTTGTTGTTGTTGTTATAAATTTGAGTTGAATTGAGTTAATTAGCTTCACTTTCCCTCTAGTTGGTGGCGGCTGCTCTAGGTTGCAAGGTGATAGCATGACGGCCATGGTTCTAATTTTTATTTGGTTTTAGGGTTTGAGTCTACATGTGTTTATATAGAATTTAGGATTAATTTAGGCCATCCGATCAACCTAGAATCAAATCAAGACCATCCAGCCAAGATAGGGTGACACCTCAGCCCTAATGACTTAGCACTGAGTCACAAAATCGTTATCTCTTAGATCTGCCCGGGGGGGGGGGGGGGGAGGGGCAGGTCGACCCCTAGGTCGACCCCTAGGTCGACACTAAGGTCGACCTATATAGGGGGAGGTCGACACTAGGGTCGACCCCCTGGTCGACCTGGTCCCTGCTATTTTTTTTCCTGAACCTGAGCTGTTTTTAAATTAATTAATTTCTGAAACTTCGGAAGGCCATAACTTCATCATACGAAGTCCAATTCACACAAACTCGGACTCTATCTTAAGCAGAATTCCGAGCGAATGCAATGGCACAACTCGTTTCCCTTAATTCCCACATTTGAAGTTAAGTATTCTTTATTTTGTTAACTTTAATTTTTAAAATTACGGCGTGTTACAAAATCCAACCCAACGACTGTCGCCCCTAGCTAAATACCCCCATTTTGGACACAATGGGATATGTTTAATAAGCCAATTTGACTGTTTCATTCAATTTTCATCAAAATTAAAATATAAATTAATAAATATTGAATTTGAACGCAAATTTTAATTTACCGGGGCCACATACTAATTCTAAAAATTCCAGAAAAATTATTCCTAGCTTCGTATTGACGATACGGTCCTAACAAAACTAATTTCGTCGAATTTGAAGATCGTTTGAAAAATGGCCATTTTCTAGTCGATCCAAATTGACTGAAATTATTAAAACACGTTTTCTTTTGCCACGCTCACATATTAATCCCAAAAATTATGAATTTTGGAATCTTGCAATAACTTGACATCCCGGATCCTACAAAAGTGGTATCATCGAAAATGGAGGTCGTTTGCAAAATGGCTATTTTTAAGGGTTATATTTCCATAGCGACTATTCTGAATTTTCAACTGGTCATAACTTTTTATTCCCGCTATATAATTTCAATTTTTCAGATTCGTTGGAAAGATATTCTCAAATAGATTCTAATATTTTTGGTTTCGCTAAAATCTGGTTTATTTTGAATCATGTACATTCATTTGAAATTTGAAATCAAATTTTCAAACTAGCGCGCCATTTCCAATTCCTTTTATAGTTTAAAATAAATATTTATATTCTAATGACAATCTATATAAATATATATGTTCTAATTCTATTCAAAATAAATTTCTCGTCGTTATTATTTAAAATAATTCATTTTAAATATTTATAATTCATTTAAATTACCAAAATAAAAATTTTAAATTGATTCAGATTTCCCGGATTGTTACAATCTCCCCCACTTAAAAATCTTTTCGTCCTCGAAAAGGAATGGGGCTGAAAGCTGTTTTACTAATCAACTCAACTTTCATTATGGCTTAAGTTCTTCAACTTTTCAGTTTCTAAGAACTTTTCAAATTTTTCAAAAATTTGGCTAACACCCTAAATTTTCGAAAAATTTCACCATAACCTCCTTTGTACAGGAGCACCGGGAAAATCCCCAAACTGCCATACAGGCCTCTCCAATCAAAAAAAAAAAAAGAAACAGCCAATCGGCTCATCAAATCATCAAAAACCCCAAGAAATATATAAACATGTACCTATTTGTCGGGCAAACAATTTTATTCCTCTGCTTAGCTTCCCTGCTATGACCTATTCAACGTATATACATGTACATGTATGCAATTTCAAACAATTTTCAATTCAGTTCAACATCTGTTCAATTTGGCTAAATTTACCTTATATTCATATAATGGTTTAAATGAATAATCATACAACACAATCATCAATCAATTAGTTGATTATCTTTTCAAATTCATAATTTTGATATATATAAAAAAAATCCATTTTTGGTGCCAAATCACAACAATAAGCCCTATCTAGTTTTGGTTCTCATACCAGTCTAATGGAAACATATAGAAATCCCACTTTCGAAACTCGAACACAAATACTGATGATACTATAGTAATCATCAGGATCGTCTCCGGGCGACTACAGTGTGATTCTATATCTATCCAGTATATTTGGGACTTCGTACACACACTAGCTAGGCATATATGCAAAATCTTCATATACACTTCACACTCGTTCTAGGATACTACTGATCCTATCTCTAATGAGTCATTCCCATTGGATATAACTAATCCAATCTCTGATGAATTCTTTCGTTCGGTTCTAATGTGTCTTGTTCTCGAGCTCTGTAAACCAAAGCTCTGATACCAAATGTGGCGACCCGAACTTCCAACGTGAAGGAAAGAATGAATTGCTCTGAGGACAATACAAATAGGGACACAAACAGAAGAACATTTCATTGCTTATTACAATAATTTACATCAGAGTACAAGAATATACAGAGTATGAATAAATATTATACATCTGAAAAATATAAGAGATTTAAATTACATTACTGCAGCGGAAAATAATACAAAACACAACTGAAGGCGATATACGGATACGAAGCTCTACGGATATCATTCCAGCTGCAAACCAGGATACTGTGAATATAAATCTGCAAAACCAAAACTACTAGCTGCCCGTATGGAAAATAGGGGCACCCAGAGTTTAGGTTAAAACAATAAACTCCAGGTCAGTCATGTGACTGGTGTGAGAACTAAAATAGTTATTAATTTGATTTTAATGTTAGGTAAATCAACGGACCACATCGTATAACACGGAATGGGTTTACCCCCAAGAATACCAGTGCATAAAACAAACAACGCAATGTCAAATAAATAACAATGAAGCTATTATAAGACTCAGGTCCCATCACACAATGCAACGCAAGACGGAGGATAGATTTTTTTACCTTATAATAGCCAAAAATGCTTGGTACGTGAAATTTCATCTTTTATTATTACTATAAGTGTATAGTGTCAAAACAATTTCAATCATAAGTATCAATCATAGATGGCATAAGTGCCCCATACCACTATGTTGCCATATATAGGATTACAACTAAAACCAAAATGTCTCGTATTGGAAATTGGATTTCCGTCGTGAACCAAGGCATAGGGAATATCCTATGCAAATTCGAGACACGCTAGCCCGTACCTCAGGATCAAAGCTCGAGTGACCCTTGGATCATCGGGGTCGGCCATCCGTCGATGGTTATAAATGCCATAAACTATATGCTAGCCGGTTCTATCGAACCTCTTGGTGATCTAGGGACCGTAAGCCTCTGCAACCACAATATCCTTCGGCTCCGTAGAGACCGGTATATCCGAGGCGCCTCTCTATCCATCAAGCAATCATAAGCAACATCCACAGGAGAAAAATGTCAGGGCATGAAAAACGCTGACTCCCCTCCTAGCTAGGAACCAGCATATGTCCATTACCCGGAGGTCCTCCGCGTTTCTGGTTCACACTGGGGTGTGAGGCTCGCGAATTAACGCTACACAAAGCTATGCTATATTAAAGCCGTGCTTTGAACATCAACCACAAGACTCTGCTTTTCAACATAAGCCTTGATCATTTGCATCTCAGCATGCCACACAGGCAATTCATGCCATGCAACTGATATCTATCGATATATAACCTCTGAGCTCATACGTCTTAGAGAAGGGCGTTAAGCAAGAGAATAAATTCTCCGCCGCCAAAGAAATATACATATAATAGAAATCAATCAAAACAGAATAAAATCCAATGTCAGACACATAATCCATTTACAAGTTCGTTCGGGGTCTGAATGAAACCGGTGGTACCTTATTCCTCTCCCGTATGTCCAATACATGAGAGAGGTCCTCGCATATCCGTCAATCTCCAAGTACGTCTGGACGATCACCACTTATTACCTCGTCTTGGGTGTACAGCCCAATCAAGACATCAATAATCATCCAAACGATGTGAAGACCTCCGGTCTTCAACCATTGTCTTCATCGTCGACTTATCGTCGAATCAGTAATTCAAAATGGGTATAAACCAGGCCTTTCCGAATAACTCGCGTATATAATAAACAAGTGCTATAAAAACACAACACACGCCTCATTCCCATTCTGAATATTCTTTTATTCAAATATTCACATTCTTTGGGAAAGGTTACCATTATTAATCTTCCGTTGGACATCATTTCAAACCATGTTAAGGTTTTCCAAACTAGTCGGGATTAGCAAACCACACCGAAATAATCATTTATTTTATTTCCCAATCCCAACCTATTCATCCCATGGAGCAAAACTGGTATTACTCCATAACTAACACCACGGTGTTATCGGTGAATTTAATTACCATTTCCCGTTCAAATCTAATTAAAGATTTAACTATCGCTGGGAGAAAAACTGGCGATACTCAATTCTCAATCATTTCCCAAATTTGATAATTTAAATTGTCACTTCCCATTTCAATCTAATTAAAGATTCATTAAAACTCCACTTGGTTTTAACTTTCCCAAAAATCAATTTTAATGATTATTTAACTTGGGAAATCATATCCTGTCTTTAACTGGGTTAAACAACTAATGTCATTTAAAACACAGTTCACGATAAACCCAAATCACATTCCATTCCATCAGCCTCTAACCGTAAATTAGCAAGTGAACAATTCCTTAAGTATTAACCCCGAAGGCCGAAACCAACATCAGATCAATTCTCAGGAAACCATTCAACTTAACTAATATCCGGTTAGCTTCTGATTTTCTTAACTCTATTGGGTCCAAGAACAGTATTATTAAAGATGCCATTCATGACAACCCAAAACCTCATTCCATTGTTAATTGGGTTAAAGAACAAGTGTTACTTAAAACACCGTTCACGATAAAACCTAAAAATCAATTCCACTTCAATTCCAATTAAATATTAATTAATTGGTATACTTCATTAAATCTATATAAAAAGATTTAATTTTTTCTCAACAGGGTTTAAGAATAGTGTTAATGAAGACACCATTCACGACAAACCCAAATCACATTCCATTAATTATGGAATCTTCACGGAAAAACAAATCAATGTATAATGATATCAATTTCCGTATCCGACTAATAATATAAATGGAGTAATGGAAAAGCTTTTAAAATTCCCTATGTATTAACAGTCTTCCTCCACAGAATTTCATTTCGATTATTATCAATCGAATTCCATTCAATTCCAATTTAATATATTAAATTGGAAAACGTTACTTTGGAAAATTCCTGTTAAATCTTAATAAAAATATTTATAAATTCCAAATCACATTTCACTATAAATCGGGATAAAGAACGAATGTCGTTAAAAGCACAGTTCACAATAAACCCAATTCACATTCCATCAGTCTCTAACCGTAAATTAGTAAGAGAACAATTCCCTAAGTATTAACCCCGAAGGCCAAAACCAACATCAGATCAATACCCAAGAAACCATTCAACTTAACTAATCTCCAGTCAGTTTCTAATTTTCTTAACTCCATTGGGTTTAAGAATAGTATTATTAAAGACACCAGTCACAACAAACCAAAAATCTATTTTGGTATTAAATACAAGGCTCTGAATAGAAAATATATTGGCTTATATTCAATATCAAATTCTGAAACCAACAAATATCGTATTGGAATAACGATATATATCTTCCAAATTCCTCCACAATATCCATATAATCACAAAATCCAATATCGAAATATTCCGAGGATAATTTCGATTCAAATCCATTCCAATTTATATACTGGAAATTCTGGTTATTTTTAAAAACATTTCAAACCCAATTTATTTATTTAAAAATATTGGATTTTTAATTCTAGTTCATTACTAGTTCATTTCGATAAAAATATAATTTTATCCTTTCAAATGTGGAATTTTTCATCCTAACTCTTTCAAATCATTTATTATGATTTTACACAAATTTAATAATTTTATCAAGGCCCGTACAGTCGATTTCCATATACGGCCATCGAACTGCACTTACAGCGACCTTTTCCAAATTTGATTTGGATACAACTCCAAATACAACCATTAGATTTCAAATATCTAATATTCTTGGAAAGCTCTTTTACGAACCCAACGGTTCCTGTTTTAGGAGAATCCGACGGTCGGATCTCCCGTAATGTTAATTCGAAGACAATGGTCGAAATTCGCTAACGGCCGCGACGTGGCGCGTTCTATTCAGGCCATTAAATATATATAATATATGTTATATATATTTCATCGATTTCCATTTAAAAAGTATTTTATAAATGTTTTAAATTCGTTTTAAAAACGTTTTCTACTTCATTTTCAATTTTAAATCAAAATTGAAAACTCCATATACACGACAATTTTATAGAGTGTATATATATGTTAAAAATTATATTTTTAACCATCAAATCATTTTCACATTTCATATATATATATATATATTCTTTTCACATTTCATATATATATTATTTTCACTTCATATATATATTATTTTCGTTTCATATATATATATATTATTTTCTCTACCGTATATATATTATTTTCACTTCCGTATATATATTTTCACTTCCGTACATATATTTTCATTTCATATCTATATATATATTTCACATCGCAAATATATGTTATTTTCATTTCATATATATATATATATTTCACATCGCAAATATATATTATTTTCATTTCATATATATATATATATATATATATATATTTCACATCGCAAATTATATTATTTTCATTTCATATATATGTATATATACATTTCACATCTCAAATATATATTATTTTCATTTCATATCTATATATATATTTCACATCGCCAATATATATTATTTTCATTTCATATATATATTATTTACATTCCATATATATATATTCACATTCCATATATATATTATTCGCATTCCATATAAATATATATTTTCTTTTCAAATATATATATTTTTCACACATCATATATATATATTTTTATCTTCATCTCATATAATTTTCACAACGTTGTATATATAATTTTCACAACGCATGTACATATAATTTTCACAACTCATGTATTTATAATTTTCATAAAGCATGTATATATAATTTATCTCATTTCGCATCACAATCATTTTTCACATAGAATACAATCAAACAAGTCGTCCATGGTCTGTGGACGACGGGGAGCAATTCATATGTGTAGTTATAAAATAAATAATTGTACAAGAAATTATTTTAGTGAGAGAGGTTCTCACCATGGTCGGTTTTGAAATCGATAAAAACGATTATTTTAATTAAATTAAACCCGGTGTTTAATTTAATCAAAATTTCCAAATGCTTCCAATTTTGTTCTGGTCTACTCCATTGCGTAGTGTTCGATCACGCGATCCTAACGCATCCAAGTTTTCTAATTTCTGATAACAGATGAATGAGTTATTACGTTTTAAAATCTCACATCGTAATTACATAAATAAATTAAATTATAATTTACTTAACCATTTCTTAGTAAATCACCACCGTTCAGAATTAATCCAAGGCCGATGCCACCTTCTTCTTCTCACGATCCCCTTCTGTACAAAAAATGAACCCTTGCTCCTCCATTATCTCCCCTCTCGCACAACCATCGAGGCCAAATGCTGCGACGTGCCCCTTCACAAGAGCCTCCTCCGCCCCAAGAATCTCTAAGCTCGAGCCCCTCTGCCAAGCTAGAAAGTTCCATGAAGCCGATGGTTTTGGTGGACAAATCCTCCCAAATAACGACGCTTCAGATCATCCTGACCATTGAATTCAAAGATGTTGCTGAGCTAAAGAGGCTTGTAGTCGGGGTTTCATGGTTTGATTCATGGATGTGGAGAAAATTTGGGGGATTAATTCGAAGGGTTTTCACCATAGGTTCTTTACTGGAGGCGGCTCCAGGCCTTTGACCACGGGGGAAATAATTTGACCAAATTAGGGTTGACCCTCTTTATAGACAATCCCTTTTTTATTTTAATTTTTTAAATTCTCTTTAAAATTCCAAATCATCACCAACTCCAAATCCAACCTAACGAATGTCCGCCCTATCTAAATACCCCATTTCGGACATAATAGGATATGTTTCACAAGCCATTCGGCTGTTTCAATCAGTTTTCATCAAAATTAAAATATAAATCAATATATATTGAATTTGAACGCACATTTTAATTTACCGGGGCCACATACTGATTCTAAAAATTCCAGAAAAATTATTCCTAGCTTCGTATTGATGATACGGTCATAACAAAACTAATTTCATGGAATTTGAAGACTGTTTGAAAAATGGCCATTTTCTGGTCGATCCAAATTGACTGAAACTGTTAAAACACGTTTTCTTTTGCCACACTCACATATTAATCCCAAAAATTATGAATTTTGGAATCTAGCAATAACTTGACACCCCGGATCCAACAAAAGTGGTTTCGTCGAAAACGGAAGTCGTTTGCAAAATGGCTATTTTTAAGGGCTATATTTCCATAGCGCCTATTCTGAATTTTCAATTGGGCATAACTTTTTATTTGCGCTATGAAATTTCAATTTTTTGGATTCGTTGGAAAGATATTCTCAAATATATTCTAATATTTTTGGTTTCGCTAAAATCCGGTTTATTTTGAATCCTATACATTCATTTGAAATTTGAAATCGAATTTTCAAACTACCGCACCATTTCCATTTCCTTTTATAATTTAAAATAAATATTTATATTCTAACGACGATCTATATAAATATATACGTTCTAATTCTATTCAAAATAAATTTCTCATCGTTATTATTTAAAATAATATATTTCAAATATTCAAAATTCATTAAAATTGCCAAAATAAAAATTTTAAATTGGTTCAGATTTCCCGGGTTATTACATCCAGGGATAGGATGGACCGAAGCACCCTCCTACCACATGCAAAGGATTAGTAGCGAGAAGTCCTTACCATCCACAAAATCTCAACCACGACCGAATCACAGTTTAAAAACCTCTGGTAGCTAGCCAGAGAAATTCAACAGCAACCCTTCCACTTATGAAGACCCACATTCTTCAACTGCTTCACCTTGACCAACAGTCTTCATCTTTAATGTTTACGTATTTGCTAGTCGGAATGGTTTTCGAATATAAATTCGATCACGGCCTTTCCGTACCAACAATCGATTTGACCAGATTTTGATAGTCGGTGATTTAACTATCAAAATAAACAACCATCATCCATAGAAAAATAAAGTGGATTCATTGGTTCAGTATACAGCGTCACCTGGCCTCTTTAGTTAGACAGTTGTTAATTAAATTTCTAAATCTGCCAACATTTGGAATACCTCCCTTTCTCTTCTTATTTCCAAATTGGTTTATTCAACTTATAACTCTTCAAATTATAGTTATAATATCCTTCATAGAAATATTAATTTAATTCCCTGAACTACCTTCGTCTCTAAACTGATATCATCCTTGGATAATCATGAAATCCTTCAAGTTGGGGTATTTTATTTAATTTACCTCTCACACCTTGAGTTGACAACATTCTTATCTTCGGAATAGATAGAAGTTTATCAATGAAATCTCATTCCAATAAATATCCCAATGCTTCCATTTACCATATGATTTTTAAACATGGGTTTTAACTCCATCTATTCTCTCTTGAAAAACTTTTTCCTTTCAATTCCAAAATCACGCTTTCTCAATTTAAAACATCTCTATTTCCCCATCTTTAGGCTTTTAAATTCCCTTTAGCTTTCTTCAAGTTACAAATCCCATTTTGAACTTATTTCGACTCTTATAACATTAATCCATTTATAACTTGCCTTTATAATTGCCCAGTTTGGATTTTTTTAAATCTGACCAGTAAAATTCTTACTAGGAGTTCAAAATAAATATAAATTCAGTTTCAGTTTCATTTAAACTACAAATACAACCATACGGCTTCATAAACTTCCATCTAAGGAACTAAATTTCAAGATTTACTACTTTGATTATTATTAATAAATAATAACCAATTCCAACATTTTACACCAATTTGTTTACTTCAACATTAATAGTTAATCTTCCCTTTTCAGATAAATAAAATAACAATTGGTTTTAAAAATAATCGATTTAATAATTTAGCTAATAATTTATCTTGGTTTTAAATAGTCGACTTAGTCAACTCAAATCATGGTAAATTCGTTAACCAGTTCTAAATAGTCTTTCTTTTTAAATTAAATTAATTAATTTATAAAAATCAATTTTAAATAATTTAATTTAATTTAATTAAAAATATAATTAAATTAAATAATCGCATTTAATTATTTATTTGAAACAATTAATTCGATCCTTAACCATTTTGTTAATTTCTGCTCATTTGTTTGTACAACTCATCAACATAAGAATTTGCTTTATATACTCAATTTATAATTACTAGATAAATATAATTATTCATTTCCTTTAATACTTTAGTTTAAAAATAATCTATAGAAAATAGATTTCAAAATCTGTCTTTAGTTATAAAACAAATTTCACAACTTTCTTTCTTTTGATTTACCTGATGGTAAATCAATCTCTGTAAAATGATTCATTTACATGCCATCTGCCCATAATTACTCAACCAATATCACCCGTTGGTTAATATCAAACACGTGTTGAATTTGATTTTAACAATCAATCAGATTGATTAAACAGTTTATATAAGTAAGCAACATATTTGGGGAATCCGGTTGGATTCCTCCAACCTGTCCTTCTCTGCATCATAATGGGTTACCTCGAATTCAATATGACAATATATTTATCGCGATAATCATAAATAGACAGTTTAATAATAATTAACAATCAATTAACAACATCCAATCTAACACCTAATTATTTATTTAATACGTTTATATTATTACGAACGTAACCAATAAGGTAACTACCCTTTTTGGAATCTATTCGTTAAATAACGATTTAATTTGATTAAATTTAGAAAATGTTTAATTTGATCAATGAAAATTAAGAATATCCAGCATACAGGCAAACAGTCATCAAATCATTAATCATTACCAAACACCACACATAAAATAAAAACAATACTTATATAAATATAAGCGGGATAAACAGAGTGAGTTAATCTCACCTTGATTTATTTGTTGCTAAAACGGTTGGTTTCAGTTGAATTGAACAAACATTTAATTTAACTTGAATTTCTAGTTGATTCCAACTGCGTCCAAACTAGCTCCAGCATATTATATTCGTCAATATGATCTTGACGCCGCTTGTTTCATCGGGTTCTCACAAAAAATAAAAAGTTATCCTGATGATAGTAAACCTATTTTAATTAAGTTATTAACATTTTTAAGTATATAAATTATTTAAACTAATTTCTTGGTTGATAGGTCGCACATTTCTTCTTCTGAAATAAAACATGCCGACCCCTTTATTGGTTCATTAGGAAATTATAGGAGCCAACTTATTTCTTCCTTCCTTTTGTTCAAATAACACAGCAGGACGAGACCATCTTCAGGAAATACATGGGCCCATTCTTTTTTTTTAAAATATAATTTCCGAAAGCCAACTGGTCCAGCCCAACGCCTTAGCCCACGTCTCCCCCTTATCTCCTATACCCAGTAATTTGTCTTCCTCCCCGAAAAATAATACTCCTCCATTTTTCATGTCAATGTAGACGATTCTCTCACCACTCAAATACTTCATCACCTTGCTAACCCCTTTTCAGATGCGAACTTCACCTTCGAACTCCACCAAACGCCATGCACTCATACCCTCTCTCTTCCACGTTCTCGAGACAACACCTTCAATTGTTCCACTTTACCATCATTACAACGTTGTACGACACTCTTCTTCTGCCCTCAAACATTTACGAGAGTCCATTCACCTTGCTACTGCCATTACTGTACTGCATATCCAGACCTCCACTTCACCATTCCCGAAACCCAGATCACCGTCCTTCTCCTCCTATTCACCAGTTCTTGCCACCAATATTGGAAACATGCCTGAAAACATGGAGTTGTGCTTCCATTCTGTTAGGTTTCGAAAGGAAATGGATGACCTATGAAGCCATATTTGTTTGCTGAAGGGTGCATGAGTTTTCGAAGTACAAGCTTTCGTTTCCTTCTGTCTAACCATCAGATCACCATCGCTAAAGCTTGCGGCCCACCTCCCTGTTGCTCGTTGTTTCCTGGTTCACGCAACACCTCTTTACCCTTCTGCTATTTCTCGGGGAATATATTTACGTGATGGAGTTTGGGTTTTTAATTTATATTTGTTTAAAAGGAGGTGCGCTTTAAGTACTGGAGTAGGAAGGCTTTCGTGCCTGTGGTTTGCGAAAAAGAAAGAAGTCTGTTGTATTTATAGAAGGAAAGACGTGGTGGCCACAGTATAATTTTAAATACATTATATATATATATATACATTATATATATATATATATATACAACGTAGGTTTGCATGCACGATTTATGGTAGCGGTTTCTTTGATGGGAAATTCGAAGGCATGTTCGGCAAGGTTTGTATATAATGAAAGAAATAACATAAGTAGGATATGTAGGCCTATACGAATTGGTTAAGGCTTTTTACTTGGGGTAGGATATACATTATAACTTTGGTCTGAAGAAACAAGGATGCTGCTTACATTATGGTAGACTTGTACACCTAAAGGCCACGTTTTCATCTTTATAAAACTTAACCACGAGAGATAGGGTAGCTATACCAATATATGGATATCGTATATATATAATACATTTTATTTTATTTTACAGTATTTAACTCTACCTATAATAACCGTTAATCGTTATATTCGGACCGCCACACATGAACTTAGAACGCAATGAAAATGGGTACACCGCTACATTTTAATGTTCCGGTCCCATCGAAATTAATTTCGTTGAAAACCGACTTCATTTGCACAACGACATCATTCTAATTAAATTTTTATTCTCGGTTCACATTTAAATTGCTTCAGCGAAGAAAATAATTCTGGTTGGTTCCAAACCAGAATTTTAGCAATAATTAGCTATACTATTCCAATAAAATCTGTTTCATCAAAAAACGGAGGTTGGTTAAAAAGAAAGCTATTTTTAAAGCTTATATAATATCGAAAAATATAATTGAATCTAAAAAAATTCTATTTAAATAATAATAAATTATTATCATCATATATCTCCAAATGAAAAAATATATTATTTCAATATAAGTCAATATGGATTTTAAAACTCAACATTAACATTCCTGAATTAAAAAATATTCAAATTATATTAAAAACCTTATTTAAAATATTAAATAAACATTAACGTTTATTAACAAATTCCATAGCTACTATCCGAAAATTTGATTTGGACATAACTTGCAACCTATAATATGAAATCACCATTTTTCTCTTTCATTGGAAAATTATAATCAAATAGATTCAAAAAAATATTGTTTCATAGAATTCTGACTTATATCAAATCCAACGTATTCAATTAAAGTTCAAAACTCCATATTATGAACTATCGCGTTGTTTCGAGCTCGTTTAAATATTATAAATTTACATATTCTAACTCCATTTTAATATATAAATTCGATATAAAATCCATTTACATTAACAAATCAATATTTATAACAAATTTTAATATTTGTACTTAATATTCAAAAATCTGGGACGTTACATTCTTCCCCCTTTAAAAGATATCGTATCCGAAATTACAAGGTAAGAAGAATGCTCTGAACCAAATTATTTTTGAATTATTATCAAAATAATTTCAGACTATAAAAAATTTTCAAAAATTTTGCCAGCACCTCCTTTGCGTGGTTCGATTGGTATAACTGCCATTCCGTCCTCAACTTCACCAAAAGAAAATCAAAAGCCAAAGGGCTACCGAATTCAGGGGTATAAAATCAATCATTCCAATCAATATATTAAGGTTTACCTATTTGTCGGGCAACTCAATTCCAATTTCAAAGAAATCAACTAACAGCTTTTTATCTTTCAACCTGTACTACAATCTCTGTAATCAAGCCAATTCCCAACCTTTCTGATATCCGTACTTAACTCAATTTACAATGAAAGTAACAAATATAGGGTTAAATCATTTAGTTTTCATCCCATAACCGATTTTATTTCCAATTCATTATATTGGAATTTAGTTTCGATACATTCAACTTCTTTATTAACCCGTTTTATGGATTTTATTCAACCAATCCAACATCCATATAATAAACAACCAATCATTTAGATTATATTCAACATGGATACTTACTGGTCTGCATTCACTTTGGTTTAACATACATTAATATCAGTCGATTAATATCCGATTGATTTCCATTATTATCAATTCAACTTCCAAATCCCAAATCTATTTACTCGATTCCATTTCTTAAATTTATCTATAATTAACAAGGTCAAGTTTGATTTTCATATCTAATTCAATTGACTAATTAATTTTTCTAATTAGTTCAATTTTATTCCATAATTCAATTTGAATTTCAATCAAACCAAGCAAAACAACCAAAAAATCAATATAACTATATTATAGAAAATTATTCCCTTTTTCTATAAAAATATAATTGGGCAGGATTATTCCATTTACCCTCTTTATAAAACAATATTGTGTCAATTTCTAGTTCAGTATCGTTTCCCAACACTTGAACCGATTAGTCAACAAAATACAAAACTCTTTTATATAAAATCTACAAATACATTCTCTTGTATATACACTCAAACTCAATCTAGGATGTTACTAACCCTATCTCTACTGAGTTACACTTTAAAGCCAAGGTTACTACTAAACCAATAGATCTGATACCACTGCAATGACTCGGTGGAATTTGATGCCCGAATTTCGACAATAATACATAAAACTCGTATTACATGCCAAAACCCAAGTATCGAAAACACCAGATAGTTAATATAAGGAAATTAGAGGTTAAGATAAGAAATAAAGAGATATTATAATAGAAGAAAAAGAATAACATAACAAAATCAGAATCTCACATTGTAGCGGAACAAAATATAATATGTGAATAAAACTTTATTGAGAGCCTGGAATGAAACTTATAATCATCAGAGAACATCAATACATCTGGATAGTTATAATAATATGTTCTCATATATAACACACAACAGAATAAATACTAATACGTCTGAAACTCCTCCAGCACGTCTTCTGAACTTCGTAGTATTCAATAACCTGAACCTATAAAACCTGATCTAACCCCAGCATTTCAAACGCCAGATCAGTCTGGTGAACTAGAGTGAGAAACCCACTAAGTTTATTAGAAACATCCAACTTGATTAAAGTTAACAAATCTTTTCTGAAAGAACATGATAGTCGTAAGATCGGTCCACACATAAACACGGAGGGTTTTTACCTTACGATAATCCAAAACATTTTAACATCATATCTTATTCTGATATTATAATAATGTCTAATACAAATAATTATCAATCTAGCGGGATGCTTACATCTCATGCTCCATATACATAGTATACAATCAAACCGCGATGCTTATTGGAGGTTTGATTCCGACTATGACAAGCTATGGTACCACCTGCCGATAGTGTATCTCTAGAGGGGAATACACGGGGTTCAACAAGAACATCTTGGAACCTGGCCACACATGACTGACCACTCATTTCGCTTGAGTGTATCGAATGCATATCACCAACAGTTGGGATCAACAACTGTTTCTGCAAAAGGGACAACATCGAATAGAATAAAGAAGGAAATGGGTTTTCTCTAGATCGGTGATTATACACCCTAATTGGGAGCGACCCACTTAGACATTCTACCTGCCCGATTTTTGTCATTTCCCAGATGATGGGGCTTAACGCTACAATTATGTACCATTTTAGGTCAGCAAATCAAACTCTGAATGGCACATCGTCAAATCTATCAAATCATTAATTGACGTCCTCAAAAATACGCTGGGCACGTCTGAAGAAATCAATGTACGTGACCATTTGGAAATACTCTTTCCGACACTCGTCCATACAAGTCATCCAGGAACATGATGAATGAAGCACCCTCCTACCGCATCAAAAGGATCTGTAATGAGAAGACTATGCAATCCGCAAAATCTCAACCATGACCGACTCGTAGTTTAAAAACCTCTGGTAGCTAGCCAGAGAAATTCAATAGCAATCCTTTCGCTTATGAAGACCCACGGTCTTCAATTTCTCCACCTTGTTCAATTTTCTTCATCTTTAATGCTTACGTATTTGCTGGTCGGAATAGTTTTTGAATATAAATTCGATCCCGGTCTTTACGTATCAACAATCAATTTGGACAGATTTTGATAGTTGGTGATTTAATTATCAAAATAAACAACCATCATCCACAGAAAATTAACGTGGATTCATTGGCTCAGTATACAACGTCACTTGGCCTCTTTAGTTAAACAGTTGTTAATTAAATTTCTAAATCTCCCAACATTAATTTGGAATACCGCCTTTTCACTTCTTATTTATAAATCAATTTATTCAACTTATAGCTCATCGAATTATAGTTTATAATATCCTTCATAGAAATATCAATTTAATTCCCATAACGACCTTCGTCTCTAAAATAATATCATCCTTGGATAATCATGAAGTTGTTCAAGTTGGTTTTTAAACATATGATTATCTTTGGAATAGATAGAAGTGTATCAATGAAATCTCATTCTAATAAATATCCCAATGCTTCTATTTACCATATGATTTTTAAACATGGGTTTTAACTCCATCTATTCTCTTTTAAAAAACTTTTCCCTTTCAATTCCAAAATCATGCTTTCTCTATTTAAAACATCTCTATTTCCCCATCTTTAGGCTTTTAAATTCCCTTTAACTTCATTTAGGTTACAAATTCCTTTTGAACTCATTTTGACTCTTATAACATTAATCCATTTATAACTTGCCTTTAGAATTTCCCAATTTGGATTTTTTTTAAATCTGACTAATAGAATTCTTAATAGGAATTCAAACTAAGTATAAATTCGCTTACAATTTCATTTAAACTACACAAACGGCCTTACAACTTCATAAACTTCCATCTAGGGAACTAAATTTCAAGATTTACTACTTTGATTATTGTTAATAAATAATAATCAATTCCAAAGGTTCATGATTGACGTCCTGAAGGCAAGAGGATTCCCCTAAAGGTGGATTAGATGGATTAACATGATTTTATCATCAAGCAGATCTAACATTTGTGTCAATGGAGTGGCTGTCAGCACCATTTTTCCCAAGAGGGGATTGAGATAGTGGGACCCTCTTTCCCCGCTCCTGTTTGATTTGGCGGCAGATGTTTTCTCTTAGATCCTGAAGATCAGTTGTAGCAATGGCATAATTAAAGGCTTTGGAAGTGAGCACATGGTTGGGGGTATCAATTCTTTACACTATGCTGACGATACCATAATTTTTAGTAACCCTGAATGTAAATATAACGCTACACTTAAATTTTTGTTGTATGCATTTGAGAGTTTATTAGGTCTGAAAATTAATTTTCACAAAAGCGGTGTTTGCACTCTTGGTTGTAGTGAAGAGATAAGCAAAAACTGTGCGGCACTTCTCAATTGCAAGGAAGAAAAGTTCCTACTTAACTATCTTGGTATGTACATATGACCAAAGAAGTTGATGAATAAAGATTGGCAATACCTCATTGAGAAAGTTGATGTCAGACTTTCTAGATGGAAAGGAAACTCTCTCTTAAGGCAGGGAAGGATGGTGATGGTGAATTCAGTGCTATCTTCACTGCCTTTATACTGGCTATCCTTTTTCAAATTCCCTGGATGGGTTATTGATAAAATTGAAGCTCTTAGACGAAATTTCTTGTTGACTGGAGATAAAGTGACCAAAAAGCTTAGTTGTCTTGTGAATTGGGATCAGGTTTGCAAATCTAAGGATCAGGGAGGCTTGGGTGTACTTAACTTGAAAAATATGAACTCTTCTCTTCTCTGCAAAATGTTATGGGCAATGATCAGTGAAAAAAAGCTTTCTAGAAAGAATGGATAGTTAATACTTATTATGATGGCAGATTTGATTGGAATCGTGACTCATTACACTGCTCTTTTTTCTGGAGAGGAGTTATGAGTAATTTGCATTGTATCAAAATGGGTACAAAAATAGTTGTGCGAAGCAGAGCTAATGTTTCATTTTGGTATGACTGTTGGCTACTTCCTATACTTTTGAAGGATGAATTTAAGTACTTGTTTGAAATCGCTTGTAACAGATTATACACTATTGGTGAAATGCACGATTCGGAAGCCGTCAGATTTAAATGGAGATTAACATTTTGTAGAATTGTAACAGGAAATACTCTCTGCTAGTTATGCCAATTGTTCAGGATACTTGAAAATACTGTCTTAAGTGGAGAGGAAGATGAATTTATTTGGAATTTGGAAGGGGATAAAAATGTTTTTTCGGTTGGCAGTTTGTATAAGAGACTGAACTTCGCTGGAAGAAGATGGACGTGTTTTGATGACATGTGGGGTTTTCAACAGTTCCAATGAAAGTAAGGATTTATATGTGGATTATAATGCATGGGAGGTTGAACACCATTAGTTCATTGCGTAAAAAAGGTTTGGCTTTAATCGATGGCTGTTCTTTTTGTGATGAGGCTGAGGAAGATTACATCCATCTACTCTGGCATTGTGACTTTGCATTCTATGTGTGGACGAAATGCATGGTGTATCTTCATATTGATCTTGATTGGGGGGAGTACATCAAAGATCAATTTAATTTTTGGCAATTCGTGTTCCCTTTCCTTGAAAACAGGCCCAATCGCCACTTGTTTGTTTTGTTAAATTTCGTTTACACCTGGATGTTATGGCATGAACGCAACTGTAAAAAATTCAAGTCCTTAAGACGTACGGCTTATAAAATCATTTACATCATACTTAAATATGTTTTCATATGGGCAGACAAAGACAGTTGTAGATATGTGGATACTACCGCTGCTAGAGTCCATGATCGAAGACGCTCTGGAGACTAGTTTGCTGCTGATGCGATGAAAGGGTTAACAGTGCTGCCATACTTTTGTGTTCTTTTTCTAGTATTATGTATTATGTCTATGTTGTCTACGCTTTTGTTCTTTTTGGGTGCACCATTGTATTTTCATGCTAGGGTTTTGTTAGTTCATGTAAATACTATGTACATATATGTATTATGTAACTCTAAACTATGTAACTCTGTACTTGAAGTATGATATATATGAAGGCGTGAATCAGATGATTCACTACCTTTTGCTTTTCAAAAAATAATCAATTCCAACATTTTAGAAACCAATTTATTTACTTCAACATTAATAGTTAATCTTCCCTTTTCAGAGAAATAAAATAATAATTGGTTTTAAAAATAATCGATTCAATAATTTAGTTAATAATCTATATTGGTATTAAATAGTTGACTTAGTCAACTCAAATAATGGCAAATTTGTTATCTAGTTCTAGTTAGTCTTTCTATTTAAATTAAAATAATTAATTAATAAAAATCAATTTTAAATAATTTCATTTAATTTAATTAACAATCTAATTAAATTAAATAATCACATTTAATTGTTTATTCGAAACAATTAATTCAATTCTTAACCATTTTGTTAATTTTGCTCATTTGTCTGTACAACTCATCAACATAAGAATTTGCTTTATAAACTCAGTTTATAATTACTAGATAAATATAACTATTCATTTCCTTTAATACTTTCATTTAAAAACAATCTATAGAAAATAGATTTCAAAATTTGTCATTAGTTATAAAACAAATTTCATAACTTTCTTTCTATTGATTTACCTGACGGTAAATCAATATCTATAAAACGATTCATTTACAGGCCATCTATCGATAATTACTCAACCATTATCACCCATTGGTTAATATCAAACAAGTGTTGAATTAGGTTTCAACAATCAATCAGATTGATTAAACAGCTTATATAAGTAAACAACATATTTGAGGAATCCGGTTGGATTCCTCCAACCTATCCTTCCCCGCATCACAATGGGTTACCACAAATTCAATACGACGGTATATTTATCACGGTAATCATAAATAGACAGTTTAATAATAATCAACAATCAATTAACAACATCCAATCAAGCACTTAATTATTTATTTAATAAGTTTATATTATTATAAATGTAACCAACAAGGTAACTTACCCCGTTTGGAATCTAATCATTAAATAACGATTTAATTTGATTAAATTAAACAAACATTTAATTTGATCAATGAATATTAAGAATATCCAGCATACAGGCAAACATTCATCAAATCATCAATCATTAGCAAACATTGCACACAAAATAAAAACCCTACTTATATAAAATATAAGTGGGATAAACTGAGTGAGTTAAACTCACCTTGATTTATTTGTTGTTAAAATAGTAGGTTTTAGTTAAATTAAACAAACATTTAATTTAACTGGAATTTCCAATTGATTCCAACCGCGTTCAAACTAGCTCCAACTTATTGTATTCGTCAGTATGATCCTGACACCGCTTGTTTCATTGGATTCTGATAAAAAATAAGAAGTTATCCCAGTGTTATTAAACTGAATTTAATTAAGTTATTAACATTTTTAACTACATAAATTATTTAAACTAATTTCTTGGTTGATGGGCTGCACCTTTCTTCTGCTTCAAATAAAACATGCCAACCCCTCTATTTGTTCATTAGGAAAATATAGGAGCCAACTTATTTCTTCCTTCACGTTGCATCTCCAGACACCTATCCTTCCTTTTGTTCAAATAACACAGCAGGATAAACACTCTTCAGGAAATACACAGGCCCAATTTTTTTAATATAATTTCCAAAAGCCCACTGGTCTAGGCCCAATGCCTTAGCCCACATCTCCACCTTGTCTCCTATACCCCGTAATTTGTCTTCCTCCCCAAAAAATACTGCTCCTCCATTTTTCATGTCAACGAAGACGATTCTCTCACTACCCAAATACTTAATCACCTCGCTAACCCCTTTCAGATGCAAAATTCACCTTAGAACTCCACGCTCCTCATTTCTCCATCAAACGCCATGCACTTTTATCCCCTCGCTTCCACGTTCTTAAGATGGCACCTTCAATTCTTCCACTTTCCCGTCCTTACGACGTTGTATGCAACTCCTCTTCTACCCTCAAACATTTATGATAGTCCATTCACCTTGCTACTGCCATTGCCAAACTGCACACCCAGACCTCCACTTCACCATTCCCGAAACCCAAATCACCGTCGTGCTCCTCTTGTTCACCAGTCCTTGCCACCACTATTGGCAACATGCCTGAAAACGTGGAGTTGTGCTTCCATTCTGTTTGGTTTCAAAAGGAAATGGATGACCTATGAAGCCATATTTTTTTGCTGAAGAGTGCAGGAGTTTTCGAAGTACAAGCCTTCGTTTCCCTCCTTTTAACCATCGGATCACCATCGCTAAAACTTGCGGCCCATCCCTGTTGCTAGCTGTTTCCAGGTTCATGCAACACCTTTCAGCTCTTCTACTATTGCTTGGGGAATATATTTACGTGATGGAGTTTGGGTTTTTAATTTTTATTTGTCGAGGAGGAGGTGCGGTTTAAGTACTGAAGCAGGGAGACTTTCGTGCCTTTGGTATGCGAAAAAGGAAGATGAGTCTTTTGTATTTATAGGAGGAAAGACGTGATGTCCATGGTATAATATTAAATACAATATATATATATATATATATATATATATATATATGGGATAGGATCAGGGAGCCCCCTGAATTTCAGCCCCCCATTTGCACCCGAATGTCAGTCACCCATTTATATTAACAAAAGTGAGTGGGAGGTGAGAGAGTTAGTGGAAGGAGAAAGGGAGGAAATGTGTGGTGGAAAAGTGGTAGTCTAAAGGGGTGCTCACTATTTGAGGTGCCATTGAACCTGCCCCTATATATATATATATATATATATATATATATATATATATTGAAAATTGGTTCACTATATTGCATTAAAAACCAATAAAACCTCCTCTATAAGCCTCGTTAAAACCTTGTAATCCCCCTAACCTAATTGGGTACCTTACAAGGAAAAAGAGTGCTTATAGATTTGGTATACAATACTATCGTTTTCAAAAGAAATACAGCATAAAGCATAAAAGAAATGCAACAACATAACATAGCAAAAGCCTTAAACATAAAAAACTCCTCCACGGCCCAATCAGGCCCAGCTAGACGCAAAAAGGAAACCGCCTCTTCAGGTTACCAAAGTCAAAATCATGCCACGTTGCAGTTATCCGGTATCCTTTAGTTCAATGCCCCACCGTTGAAGCATTGACTCACTTCTCCTATCTCGATCAGTTCGACTTCCATTGTTGAAAAGTAAACATTTAATTTCCTTTTCAATTTTCCACAATAACGTTGAAGACTCCGAGCTTTTGCCATGGAAAATTCTAGAATTCCTCTCTTTCCAGATGAAATAGATGACGCTAGTGAAGGTAGCACATGCTAGATCTCTCAGTTGGTCTTTTTTCTTGAAATTTTCATGAATAAGCTTCGCTTCATCCTTTAAATTTAACAAATTGACAGGAAGATCCAAACTTTGCTTCAGGGATAGCTATATGAAAGCTATAAAGTCACAGGAGAAGAAAAGATGTTGAATTGTTTTAGGATGATTGTTGCTGAGAGGGCAAAGTAGATCTAAGATGCTGCTATAACGATTAACTCTATCCTTCGTATTTAATCTGCCAAGACAAGCAAGGTAAGCAATAAAAGACATTTTTTACTATTTTTAGCATGCCAAATTATAGAAAAAAAATATGCTTCCTGTTCTTCATGATGTCTCAGGTAATCCCAGGCTTTGTGAAAATTGAACTGTCCTCCTTCACACCAAACATACTTATCATGGCTTTTATTTGGATAAATAGGGATGGAATTGATTTCTTCAAGCAGTTCTCTTGTGGCAGGATGAATTTCAAGTATAAATCTCCCATTTCTAATGATATTGCTAACTTTTTCATCTGAATTGCCTATTATATTCAGTCTGTTATAGCCTAATAAATCAACTAAACTTTTGCAATTAACCCAAGGTTCAAACCACAAATTGGTTTCCTCCCCCTTTGCAATGTTTTTATTGAACAACTATTTAGTTCTTGATCTTAATCTTAGAAGAGATTTCCAAGTTGTAGATGCATTATTGTCCTTAGCCATTGACCAAAAATAATCCTTCTTGCAGTATTTATTGTCTAACAATATAGGATTATGACCACTGGATTTTTGTGAGAAGGATAAAGCTTTCATATCAAGAAATTGATGAAGACAATTGTTGTTCACTAATATTTTATCAATGCAAGTTGCAATTCCTTTTCTACGCTAAGTGAACTTGAAACCCAGAGGTTTAATTTCTGATAATGAAGCATGTATTAAAAATTTCTGAAATTCTCTTATCTGCTGAAAAGGAACTGATAATCCCCCTCTCTTGTCATTAGGAGTTAACACATTACTAAAATCCCCACTAAGTACCCAAGTATTGTTAATCAAACTTGCTTCACTTATTAAATCCTGCCACAAAGAAATCCTTTCTGCAAAGATATTGCTAGCATAGATTACTGAAAAAACCATCTCCAATCCTCCTTTATTGCTCACTTTCATTGTCAGATGTTGAAATGAGAAAGATGAAATTACAACATCCCAAACATTAGTATCCCAAATAACTAATATTCTGCCAGAGGACATGACTGAATTGTTTGTTATAAATCTCCAAGTGTTAGGCAACATAGATACAAAAATTGCTAAATTATTAGAAGACAATTTAGCAAAATATATACATAACGTAGGTTTGCAGGCACAATTTGGGGTATCTATTTCTTAGATGGAAAATTCGAAGGCTTGGTCGGCAAGGTTTGTATATAATGAAAAGAAATCACATAAGTAGGATACATAGGCCTATACGAGTTGGTTAAGGCTTTACTTGGGGTAGGACATAAAATATTATAACCTTGGTCTGAAGAAACAGGGATGCTGCTTACATTAGGTAGACTTGTACACCTAAAGGCCACATTTTCATCTTTATAAAACTTAACCACGAGAGATAGGGTAGCTATACCAATATACGGTTATCATATATATATATATATATATATATATATTAAACATTTTATTTTATTTTACAGTATTTAACTCTACTTATAATTACCGTTTACCATTATATTTGGACCGCCACCCATAAACATAGAACGCAATGAAAATGGGTACACACCGCTACGTGTAAACATTCCAGTCCCACTGAAATTAATTTCGTTGAAAACCGACTTCAATTGCACAACGACATCATTCTAATATCAATTTTATTCTCAGTTCACATTTAAATTGCATCTGCGAAGAAAATAACTCTGATTGGTTCTAAACTAGAATTCAAGCAATAATTAGCTATACGTATTCCAATAAAATTTGCTTCGTCGAAAACAAAGGTTATTCGAAAAGAAAGCTATTTTTTAAAGTTTATATAATATCGAAGAATATAATTGAATCCAAAACAATTCTATTTAAATAATAATAAATTATTACCATTAAATATCTGCAAATGAAAAAATATATCATTTTAATATAAGTCAATATGGATTTTAAAATTCAACATTAACATTCTAAATTAAATAATATCAAAATTATGTTAAAAACCCTATTTGAAATATTAAATAACATTATTGTTTATTAACAAATTCCATAGCGACTATCCGAAAATTTGAATTGGACATAACTTGCAACCTATAATATGTAATCTCCATTTTTCTCTTTCGAAAAATATAATCAAAATAGATTCATAAAATTCTTACTTCACAGAATTCTGACTTATATCGGATCCAGTATATTCAATTAAAGTTCGAAACTCCATATTACAAACTACCGCATTGTTTCGAGCTCATTTTAATTTCATTATAAATTTATATATTCTAACTCCATTTTAATAAATAAATTCGATATAAAATCCATTTATATTAACAAATCAGTATTTAAAACAGATTTAAATATTTGTACTTAACGTTCAAAAATTTGGGATGCTACACACTGTATCCACTAGTTGACTTTCATCATCTTGATCATCTCCCAATTAGAGTCTGAGCATGCATTTATATTGAGTACACTGTTGGATTGAAACTTTAGTTTATAGTCCAATGTACCCTTTACATACTTAAAATTCTCTTTACAGTTGTCCATTGTTCATTTAGAGGTTGTTGCATGTACTGACTAACTTTGTTGGCAGTGAAGGTGATGTCTGGTCTTGTTATTATTGCATATTGCAAAGCTCCAACAATGCTTCTATAACGATTTTCATTTTTTATGTGATCTCCTCTGAACTTTGATAGTTGTAGGCTACTCATCGTAGGTGTTGCAATGGGGTTTGCTTTGTCCATATTTGATATGTTGAGATGTTCTAAAATATATTTTCTCTGACTTAAGTGTACTTAAAAATACGATTTTTTTTCATACTTTAATGCCAAGAAAGTATGTAATGTCACCCAGTTCTTTGATTGAAAATTTTGATTTCAAGAATTCTGTTGTCCTTTGGATCGCACCCTCACTACCACATGTAAGTATAAAATCATCAACATAAATTAATATGAAGGTAATGGTGTTGTTGAATTTTTTTTGTCGAAAAAGAGTTGTCTGATTTTGTTGGTTGATATCCAAGGTTGACCAGTGTTGCTTTCAGCTTGTTGACCCACACTCTAGGTTCCTTTTTTAATCCATACAATACTTTGCTAAGTTCGTACATCTATTTTTCTTTGACTTTCTATGTGAATCCTTCTAGCTATTCTATGTACACTTTTTCCTGCAAGTCACCATTTAAAAAAGCATTATTCACATCTAATTGTTTGACGACCTGATTTTTAGATAAGACCATTGTTAAAACTATTCTGATTGACATGAATTTAACAATAGGTGAGAATGTTTCATTGAAATTAGATCCACATTGTTGTGCGTACCCCATTGCCATCAATCTTGCCTTATATCTATAAACTGTGCCATCTGCATTTTTCTTTACTCTAAATGTCCATCTGCATCTAGTAACATTTTTTGCATGGTTTTGCTATAAGTTTCCATGTATTGTTTTTGATAAGAGCGTTATACTCTTCACACATGGCATTTCTCCATTCTTTCTTTTGAATGACTTGCTGAAAATTGGCTGGCTCTTCTGAATCAGTTACAACATTGTACACTTTTGGTTTGAATATGTCACTGTTTTCCCTTATTTTCATATGATGTCCCTTGTGTTCAGTAGTAGCTATTAGGGTGCTTCTATTAGTATTACCCTGATTTGTGTTTTCTTGAACATGTTCATTTATCTGATCTCTACTGACAGAATGACGACTTGCATGTAGATGAGATTATTGTCCTGACTTATCATTTGATTCATTGTTTTGAGTTTTTATTTTTTCTTCTTCATTTACACTTTGATTTCCCATTATAGATATACTTTTCATAGGTATAATTTAATCTAAAGTGTTAGTTACAATTGGTATAAAATACTGAGGATTATACACCTTTTTTATTGTCTGAGTTTCAACTTTACTAAAGGATAATTCATGTTCATTAAAAGTGACATGCCTTAATGTGAAAAATATTCCATTTCTATCAAGACACTTATAACCCTTGTAGCCATTTGCATACCCTACGAATGTACATGGGGACGACCTAGACTGCTATTTATGTGTATTATAGGGTCTCAGATAAGGAAAACATAGACATCCAAACACTTCCAAACTGTTATAATCAGGTTTAGCTCTACTTAAGACTTCAATTGGACATTTGTAATTCAAAACTTTAGTGGGAAGCCTATATACTAAATAGACAGCAGTAGAAAATGTATCTGGCCAGAACTTTAATGGCATAGATGCCTAAGCAAGAAGAGTTAGGACAGCCTTAACTATGTGTCTGTTTTCTTTCAATGAGACCATTATGCTCAGATGTGCGAGGACGTGTTATTCTATGTCATATTCATTTATTCAGAAAGTACTGTTTTAGTGGGAGGAACTCTTTCCCACCATCAATTTGTATTACTTTAACTAGGTTATTTCTTTGCCTTTCAGCATTCTAGATAAAGTTAGTTACAACACTACAGGCTTCAGATTTTTCCTTTAGTAAATATATCCTTACATGTCTAGTGTAGGCATCAATAAAGGAGATATAATATTTATATCCATAGTCAGTGCTGATTGGGGACGGACCCCACAAATTAGTGATTACTTATTCTAGTGTCTTAGAGTACTTGCTTTTTGAATTAGAGAAAGAAAGCTTAAGGATTTTGCCAATCTGGCAGTATGAACACATATAACTAGATGGAATTTCATTGACATCAATGCTATTGGTACATAGCACTTTCTTGACAATATTCATACTAGGGTGACCTAATTTTCAATGCCAAATATCAAAAATTTTACAGGTTTCATTCTTATTAAATTGAAACATATTACTGACGTTATCTTTAGATCTTGTGAAAGAGTATCTCTTGTTATTATGTCTTTAATAAGCATACTTTTGGGTAAAATACAAAATATACTCTATTGTCTTTAGAAAATTGAGACACACTCATTTAATTTTTTCCGATTAATGGTACTCTCAGTAGATTATTCAAATGTAGTTGCCTTGTACCATTAACTTTTGCATTGGCAGTATGAGTTATGTGCAAAAAAATTCCATTACCAACAATTAGAGTTTGATTACCTTTGTATTTTTTGTTTCCAAGATTCAAGTTGCTCAGATTGTTGGTCGCATGGTTTGTGGCTCCTAAGTCAGGGTACCACCTTTCATCAAGTACATCATTAGCCTTTGTAGTCTCACTATTTCTTGATTCTGGATTATTTTTGTTATCTTTTTGATTATCCAGCACATTTTCACTTGGGTGCCTTGAATTATTGTGTTGCTGAGATGGGGGTACAGTTGATGCCAAATTTGAAATAACATTTGTTAGCAGCATGACTAGTTCTTTCACAAATTTGACACTTGAGTCTATTATTGTTGTTGTTCCATCTTCCTCCTCTTCCTCTTTGTATGAAACCACCTCTTTAATTGTCACTTGGTTGATTTCAATTGTTATTGTTATTGTAGTTGTTGCTTTTATTTCTACTATTTGCAACATAATTTGCATTGTAATCAGCTGCTACCTTCTTTGGTTCTAGTCTTGCTTCATGAGATAATAGTGTTGACTGAACAAATTGTATTGGTGGAAAGTTTTTAGTTGTGGAAGGAACAGAAACAATAACTTCATACCCATCATCTAATCCATTTAATAGAAACATCACTTGTTCATAATATGTGATTGTGTATCCTGATGTAGCGAGTTGATCATATAAAGTCTTGGCTTTTAGTGTGTATTCACTGATACACTACCGTGTTTCTTGATATTTTGTAATAGTCTTTTGTAACTCATGACTTGGGCTGCAGATTGTGAATTGAAAATTTGTTCATTTGCCTGCAATATTTCATGTGTTGTCTTGCAACCTATTAGCTGTGGTAATATGTTGGGTCCAACAGATGAGAGAAACCAAGAACTGATGATATTATCTTGTTTTTGATACGTGGTGTAATAACAGGAGTGTTAAACACATACTCCTCTAGGCCATAGCCCTTGACATAGTTTCTATCTGAAATTACCACATCAAGAAGTTCATTTCATCTAGTTATTTTGCAAGAATTTGACTTTGTGGCTTAACAATTTCTTTCAAAACTTCTTTACTGACAGAGTTTTCTGTTGGTGTAGATCTTGCGGCGGATGTTGGGGAATTATATCTCCAACCATTGTAAATGATGATAGTGACAGATAGGTTGGAATAAAACAGAAACTGATGTACATGTTGCACAGACATATACAAAACAGATGGGATATCAAGCTGAGCCTATAGGTATTTTACTTTTCTTAAAGAAATATGATGAATATGCCTGTATTCTTGAAGGACTTTAGGATGGCTCTGGCAAGAAGACTGATTTTTTGAAAGAAAGGTTTAATGCTTGTACTGGTTTTCTTGATTTCCACCATAGTTCTCTTGAGATATCAAAGTTGCTGTCAAAACTGTTAGTTTTATGGTGAGGCACTTGATTCTAATGAAGAACCATCAACCTCCTAAATGATGATATAAATTCTAATGGGAGAATTAGAAAATAACAACTAGTTTTGATCGTTTTTGAAGATTGCAGTTTTGATTCTGATTAGTAGCAAGCTTCGTCTTAAACAGATGATAGAAGAGGATCTATGATGTTGTTAGGCAATCAAAAATGCTCCGATTCCATATCAGAATATTGATACGAATATAATGTTTGAGGAGATGTAGCAGTAAAATGTTTTGAACTTTATTATATAGTGAGTAAAAGAGGCTTGATCGGTTAGCAGGCTTCGGCCCGTGTTACATTGAGATACATAATATATCATTTATGCGGAGCATTACATTCGTAACAACTAGAGTGACTGAAAAAACGGCCTACGACTATGACATTAGACTAGAGGTTTTAAAAAATGGCAGATTGGTGCATCTTATACTCTTGATTTGCATGTTGCGGTGGGAATTCTTTGCAGTAAACTACTTGAATCGACACATAGTGCTAGTAAACTCATTTCTAACCTGATTTTGACTTGATCTGAATGTTTTTCGGTGTATATTTGATCTAAAGGTTTAGAATCAATAAAAGTAAAAAAAAAGATGGTGTTCTTGGAAATACAGAAAATATCATGATTAAACTAGAAATGTGTGTCATTTGCTTGGAAATAATTAGTGCTATAGTGAAGTATGAAATTTTAATGCAGCCTAGTAGTTAAAGTTAAAAAAAGCAAAAAAAAAAAAAAAAAAAAAAAAAAAAAAGAGCATATAACTTACATTTGCTATATACAATTTGTCACCAACAAAAATGCTTAAATTTATACATATGCATATTTTGTTTCCCTTTACCATTACTCCTTCATTTTCCTTTTTCGTTTCCTTTAGCTGCCAACTTGTGAAACATATTAGAAAACTTAATGGCTTATCTATCTCAAGTTCCTTCTAATAAAAAAGGACATTAATAGGCCATCAAATATATTATTATTAGTTGGAAAGCAAACTAGCTATTAAAGTTAATCCAATGGTTTCTGCACACACATGTACATGTTGGCAACTAATATAATAATTAATTGTAGACATATCAACTATTTAACACCTTAAGAAATCTTACAATTTTTTATTATGAATACACTATATTTTAATTTTCTACTTTTTCTGTTACATGTGTTACTAAATTGAATATTACATTGAGAAGAATGAAAAAATGAAGAAAGCTTGATAACAAAAATAAAAAATAATCCAAGAGTTGACACACTCAGCTGCACCAGCCAATACTAGATCATTATTAGGTAGACAATGCTAAAACTCACATTTATTTTTACTCAATATAATCTAAACTTAGTTAACAGAATGTAGGATCCCTAAACATCTAACGCAAGTGCTTCTTCACCCATATTTTAGTTCTGCTACTAATAGCAGATCTACCCCACCGCCGCAAAGGATGACAATAAACGACGTAATAAATAAGAATGAAGATTCCAAACATGTACAGTGGTTATCAAGAATCCACCAAACACCAGAATTGTTTACCTCTTTCTATAAAAAAGATTCCTATTTTAAAGCTAAACTTTATCCCCATTTATTCTTGGTCTACATCCTAAACTTCTACATCTTTATTCTAAACTAATGCTAAACTTTATCCCCATTTACGTTAACCCATTTTAAGTTATTCAAATGATTAATTTAAATATTTAACTGTTAAGCGAGAGACACCTTTTGTACTTGATTTTCACAAACGAGCGAATAAGGACTCGATGCACCCATGGTTGTGTTATCTTATTCGATGCGAGTAAAATAAGTTTAAATTAGACTATGAAGTCGATAATTTTTGAAGATAAATAGTACCAAGTGATGTGAATCAGGTCTTAAACATTAGTAGCTATATGTGGCTAATTCATTCGCATTTCTCAGTCACATTCATTTCCACATTATCTTCCTTTTCACCTCTAATGTCTTGTCTGATCATCTCTTAATCCCTCCTTAATCCTCAAGCCCTAACCTGTAACGACCAGATTTTTAATCGATTTATTTTGAACATTTAAATATTGTTTATATATTGAGTTGATAATATAAATGGATTTTTATATTGAGTTATCAATCTAATAATCGAAATACGATTTATTTCGAATATATATAATTTCCGTTATAGAAGAATCTGAAATAATTCAATTCAAAATTTAAATCGAGTCATAATGATTTGGATAATTAATCGAAATTCTATTTGAATAGAAATGACGATAATTATTATTTGTTATCAAGGGATTAATTGTTTTGAATTTAATTTATATCGATTTAAATTACTATCTTCTCCAGACGATCAAATGAGGGTTCGAAACCCATTCTAGTGTGCTCAGAAATAGTGGTATAACCCTAGGAATGTCAGTTGTTGTGTTCAAAAGGTAGTCCAGAATCATGGGGTATTTTAAAAAATCGTACCAGTTCTTAACAAATTTAAAATAAAATAAAAGTATAATTCCTTCCTAATGATGTATTCACTAAGCAAGCCTACTTTTTGCTATATCTATCTCGTATATCCTTTCAGTTTACATACTATATTGATTCCCTCCTCCGTTCTTAAGCAATCAGAGAAATTAATGGAAATGTACTTATGGTTCCCCCGTTTCCATCTAAAAATATAGCAACTAAACCCCCTTTTCATTCCTTTATGTTTCGCCTCTTCTATTCTCTTCATCACGAAAGAAAACCCAGGTCTTCATCATTTCAAAAACCAAAACAAATCAAAGCGAAAAAATATTATCGCGTGAATTGATTGGAGTTGAAGTCGCGAGTCATGTTCTCCATCAAAATCCGCACGCGCGCAAGGGTTTTCGAGGGCTGAAGGCCATCGCGACTTTAAGGACATTGATTTTGGTATAACGAAGAAAACTTAGGGCTATGGCTTGTTGTTGTATGGTCAGTGGCTCGCGGATTGGTTCAAGTTCGTAGGTGTAAGAACCCGTAACTTCCCCGTGAAGGAAAGCACGAATACTTTGAGAACAATACACAAAAGGACACATACGGAAGAACATTTCATTGCTATTACAACAATTCCATCAGATACAAGAATATACAGAGTATAAATGAATAAATTACATTCCATAAATATCAGAGATTACATTTAAATACACCGCAGTGGAAAAATATACAAAACACAACTAGAAGTGATACACGGATACAGAGCTTTCCGAGCATCGTTCCAGCTGTTAATCAGGACCCTGTGAATATAAATCTGCAAAACCAAAACTACTAGCTGCCCGTGTGGAAAATAGGGGCACCCAGAGTTTAGGTTAAAACAATAAACTCCAGGTCAGTCATGTGACTGGTGTGAGAACTAAAACAGTTATTAATATTGGTTTTAAAGTTAGGTAAATCAAGGGACCACGCCGTATAGCACGGAACGGGTTTCCTCCCAAGAATACCAGTGCATAGAACAAACAGCGCAATGCTAAATAAAGAAAAATGAAGCTGTTATAAGACCCAGGTCCCATCACACAATGCAACGCAAGCCGGAGGATAGGGTTTTCCCTTATAACAGCCAAAGCATGCTTGATACGTTTAAAACACATTCTTTGATACTATTATAGGTGTATAGTGTCAAAACAATTTCAATCATAAATATCAATCATAGGCGGCATGGGTACCATCTATCATGTCGCCATACTAGTTCTACAATTAAAACCGCAATACACGTATTGGAAATTGGATTCCGTCATGAGCCGAGGCAAGGGGCAAGATCCTCTCCGATTCGAGACACTCTAGCAAATGTCTCAGGACCCCACTATGATCCTTGGATCTTCAGGGCCGGTCCTCTCTTACTTTTGAGGATTGGCAATTCCTGAACACACGTTTCCCGGTCCTTACAGACCTATATCCGAGGCGCCTCGCATTCCAACAACCACACAGGTGAAAAGTATATAAATGTCAGGGCTGGTAGGTCACTGACACCACCCTAGCTAGAAAGAAACGTCGTGCTCTCCCTGCAGTCACTATCCCGTTTTTGACTCATACCGAGGTGTGAGGCTCGCGAATTCACGTTATACACAAAGCTACGCCACACAGGCCGTGCTTTGATCATCAACCACAAGACTTTGCTTTTCAACAGAAGCCTTGATCAATTGCCACTTACGCATGCCACATTGGCAATTCACTCCATGCGACTGATGTCCATCGATATACAACCTCTGAGCTCGTACGTCTCAGAGAAGGGCGTTAAGCAAGAGAATAAATTCTCCGCCGCCAAACAGATGTATATTTAATAGAGATCAATCAACACAGAATAAAATCCAATGTCAGACACACAATCCATTTACAAGTTCGTTCTGGGTCTGAACGAAACCGGAGGCACTTTCCTCGCATATCCATCCATCTCCAAGTACGTCTGGACGATCACCGACTGTTTCCCTCATCTTGGGTGTACAGCCCAATTAAGATCATCAGTAATCACCCAAACGATGTGAAGACTTCCGGTCTTCAACCACCGTCTTCATCTTCGACATCTCGTCGAATCGGTTATTCAGAATGGGTATAACCCGGCCTTTCTGAATAACCCACGTATATAATTAACAAATGTTACACAAACACAGTGAACGCCTCATTCCAATTCAGAATATTCTTTTATTCACAAAATCACATTCTTAGGGAAAGGTTCCCATTAATTTTATCAAAGATAAATTCTTCTAAATTTATCCTATATTCTTCCTTTGGATATCATTTCAAACTAGTCGGGATTAACGAACCACGCCGAAGTAATTATTTATTTTATTTCCCAATCCCAACCTATATATCCCAGGGAGAAAACTGGTAATACTCCACATCTAACACCACGGTGTTTTCAGTAAACTTAATTACCATTTCACGTTCAAATCTAATTAAAGATTTAACTATCGCTTTGGAGCAAAACTGGTGGTACTCCACTCTCGATCACTTTTCAAATTTGATAATTAAAATTATCAATTCACATTTTTAATCTAATTAAAGATTCATTAAAACTCCACTTAGTTTTAATCTTCTCAAAAATCAATATTCTGTCTTTAACTGGGTTAAAGAACCAATGTCTTCTAAAACACGATTCACGACAAACCCAAATCACATTTGATATTAAATACAAGGCTCTGAATAGAAAATGTATCGGCTTATATTCAATATCAAATTCTGGAACCAACAAATATCGTATTGGAAATAACGATATAAAATATATCTTTCAAATTCCCATAACAATATCTGTATGGTCACGAAATCCAACATCAAAATATCCCGAAGATAATTTCGATTCAACTCCAGTCCAATTCACGTATTGGAAATATTGATTATTTTCAAAATCACTTTCAAATTCAATTTATTTATCTAAAAATAAATTGATTTTAATTCTAGTTCAAAACTAGTTCATTTCGATAAAAATCTATTTTTATCTTTTCAAATATGGAGTTTTTCACCCCAAATCTTTCCAATTCACATATTATAATTTTACACAAATTATAGATATTTTTGATAATTTTATCAAGGCCCGTACAGTCGATTTCCATCAACGGCTATCGAACTGCACTTACAGCGACCTTTTTCGAATTTGATTTGGACATAATTCCAAATCCAACCGTTAGATTTCAAATTTCTAACATTTATTGGAAAGCTCTTTTCGATACGAACCCAACGGTTCCGGTTTTAGGAGAATCCGACGGTCGGATCTCCCGCAATGTCCGTTTGAAATAAATGGTCGAAATTCACGAACTGCCGCGGCGCGGCGCGTTCTATTCAGGCCATTATATAATATATATATAATATATATTTCGTCGATTTCTATTTAAAATAAATTTTATAGATCATTTTAAATTCGTTCCTAAAACAATTCAACTTCTATATTCAATTCAAATCAAAATTGAATTCTTCTTTATAAATTCGTTTTAAAATTCATTTCTATTCAATTCAAATTTTAATTCAATTTGAATTCATTTCAATTCACTTTCAATTCAATTCGAAATCGTTTTCAATTCAATTCATTTCGAAATCGTTTTCAATTCAATTCAATTCGAAATCGTTTTCAATTCAATTTATTTCGAAATCGTTTTCAATTCAATTCATTTCGAAATCGTTTTCAATTCAATTCAATTCGAAATCGTTTTCAATTCAATTTATTTCGAAATCGTTTTCAATTCAATTCATTTCGAAATCGTTTTCAATTCAATTCATTTCGAAATCGTTTAAAATCGATATAAATATCGTTCACGTCAAAATGGCGCAAAACTAATCAACACGGCTTTATATTTTTCACAACTTCTTTATTTTATTCAACAAATGACTAATCTCAACACATGAGTATTGTCAACACATCACTATTTTTGTTATATAAAATATTTTATAAAATTATGGTATCTATCGTTTGATTTTTAATTAGACTTCTACTGAGAAGTAGTTCTAATTTTAAATATGATAAAGATGTAAATTTTATTATATAAAATATTTCACTCAACACATGAACATCGTCAACACATGACTATTTTTATATTCAACACATGAATTTTCTTTTCTAATATTCATTATTTTCCCGATTGGAATGAGGCCCAATCAATCACCATATAACGTTAATTATATGGATTCCATACAACACATGTATACTATAGCACTGAAAAATAATCAATCATCAACCAAAGTGCACTACACTGTATAAGCATCAAATATAGATATCTAACGCTTATAACAGCCCGTCAATCAATCGACCGACGTATTTAATCAATCAGGATGAGTGAACTTCAAATTTCATCCCAACACCCGTGTGGGGTTTCAAACAATCAAACACAGATTTTATTTGTGCAGTTGGGCGATGTGTAAAATTTATCGTCCCAATCAATATCAGTCAAATCAGTGTATATAAACAAATCGGCCGATTTGTTTATAAATATTTATTTATTCACTTTCACGTTAAAAATTATATTTTTAACGATAAAACAATTTATTTTAACACTTGTATTTCTATTCAGTTCATTTATTCAATAAAAATGATATTTTTATTTTTCTAACATATTTTAGAAAATTTCGGCGGCATAACGGCACGATACTAGAAACGGGACGAGGCCTAGCCTTATCCCCGGTCTAGTGAAGGCCCACGCCATTCACACATCAATCAAATCACTTTCGTTATGCAAACCACAAAATTTTGAGTAAGAGTCTAACCTAGCCTTACTCCTTCGCCTTATAACGGCGCACGTCTAATCCTAACCAATTTATCGATTCGATTTTTCACACCACAAACCACATTCAAACCAATATCTCAATCAATCACCAAACAGCCAAACAAACAAGTCCATGGTCTGTGGACAATTGTGTCGGGTGCTACTAAACACCGTCTGCATCCTAGTATATATATAACTAGAAAAAGAATTTTAAGAGTGAGAAGTTCTCACCAATAGCTATCCAACTTCACGACACTTCTTTTGTAGAAAATCTTCTTCGTTATCCCGTCTTCATCATCTTCGCTGCCCGTAGTCACTATATATATAAAAATCACACATTTTTATATTTCGATGTTTTTTTTTAAAATAAAAATCACATTTTTATTTATTCACTTTCCATTTAAAAATCATATTTTTATATTTGCTTCATACATTTAAAAATCGAATTTTTACTTCGTTATACTTTATATAAAAATCGAATTTTTACTTCGAAGTTCCATATATAAAAATCACACCTTTTCTATTTTTAAAATCTAATCTTTTCTATTTTAAAAATATCGTCTTTTCACTTTTAAAAATATCGTCTTTTCGTCGATAAAGATTTTACCTTTTCTAAAATAAAGATTTCGCCCTTACTAAAATAAAGATTTCGCCTTTATATAAAAAAAATCATCACTTGATTTCAACGTATATAAAATAAAAATCAGATTTTTATTTTGCTACATATACAAAGATTATATTTTTAATATTCCTATGATGTAAAAATTATATTTTATTACTTTTATATAGTAAAGATTATATTTTTAATACTTTAAAAATATAAAAATCATATTTTTACTTCTTCTACTCAATAAAAATTCCGCCTTTTCTATTTTAAAGTTTAAACCTTTTTTTCTATTTCAAACCTTTAAAATAAAAATCAATTTTAAAATTCCTTTTAAATCAGTTTTTAAATCTTAAAAATCAGTTTTTTTTCCTCTTTAAACAAAATCAGTTTTTTTTCTGTTTATATAAAATAAAAATAAATAAATTAATTAAAAAAACTTACAGGGGGGCGCTGGCGTCAGGCGGTGGCTGCTGGAGGTCGTGAGGGAAACGGCAGCAAGAGGAGGAAGGAAGAAGGGGGGGGTGGTCCTAGGGTTCGATTAGGGGGAGGCTCGGGTTCCAGGGGCGCGTGGCGCGATCGATGGGGAGGGGGTGTTGAGGAAGAGGGGGTCGCGGAGGAAGGGGAAGAGGAGGATCGAGGGGGGAGGCCAGGGGGGGGTCAGCGCCGAGGTGGCGCGCCTGATGGCGCGGCGGCGCCCCGATGGGAGGAGCGATGGCGCTCCTCCCCGCGTTCGTCTTCTTTTTTTTTTTTATGAATTGATTTAAACGGGGGGGGGGGGGGTTATGTAAATATAGAGGGAGAAGGATTATATATATATTTTTTTTAATTAATTATTTTATTCGAAAAAAGTTGACTTTTACATACGACCTCGAAACGAGGCCCACCGCCTGTCGTCCATAGCGTTTTACCCCCATTCCGAACTCAATGGGATATGTATCGCAAGCTGATTTGATTGTTACAATCAGTTTCTGTTGAATTTACTTTTAAATCGCTATATTGAATTTTAAACGTACATTTCAAATTACCGGGGTCACATACTAACTAGAAAAATTCCAGAAAAATATTTTCTAGCTTCGTATTGACGATACGGTCCTAACAAAACTAGTTTCGTCGAATTCTGAGACCGTTGGAAAAATGGCCAATTTCCAGTCGATTAAAATCAACTGAAATGGTCAAAACACGTTTTCCTTTGCCACGCTCACATATTGATTCGAAAAATTATGAAATTTGGAATCTAGCAATAACTTGACATCACGGACCCAACAAAACTGGTTTCGTCGAAATCCGAGGTCATTTGCAAAATGTCCATTTTTAAGGGCCTGAATTCCATAGCGACTATTCAGAATTTTCAACTGGACATATCTTTTGATTCTCGCTACGAAATTTTGATTGGTCGGATTCGTTGGAAAGATATCCACTATTAGATCCTAATGTTTTTGGTTTCACTAAAATCCGGATTGTTTTGCACCCGGTACATTCAATTGAAGTTTGAAATCGAATTATCGAACTACCGCGCCATTTTCAATTCTATTTATAATTATATATAATTATTTATATTCTAACGACGACGTATATAATATATACGTCGAATTCTATTCAAAATAAATTTCTCGTCGATATTATTTAAAATAATTCATTTTAATATTCAAAATTCGCCAAAATGGCCAAAATAAAAATTTCAAACTGGCTCGCATTTTGCGGGTTATTACAATCTCCCCCACTTAAAACTTTTCGTCCCCGAAAAGGAACAAAGTCGAAAGTGGTTTGATTATTCAGCTCTACGTTCGATCTGGCTTCCATTCTCCAACTCTTTAGTTTCTGAGAATTTTCAAATTTCAAAAATTTGGCTAACACCCTAAATTTTCGAAAAATTTCGCCATAACCTCCCCTGCACCGGGAGCATCAGGGAATTTCAAATAGCTTCCCCGGTCCTTCAGATCTCAAAAAGAAAAAGAAAAAGCCAAGCGGCTAGCCAATAGGCTCACAAAATCATCATCACCCAAACAAAACAGGAAATTATGTAGTAAACATGTACCTATTTGTCGGGCAAACAAATTTTATTCTTCGGCTCTAGCCTCCTTGCTATGACCTGTTCAATGTAAGTATATGTATATGCAAGCAAATGCGACCAATTTTCAATACAATTCAATATGTGATTCAATTAGTCTAAATAGTTCAAAATTAGCAAACAACACAAACATCAATCAATTAGTGAATTAGAGTTTCAAATTCATAATTTTTGATATATATACAGAAAATCTTGTTTTTGATGCCAATTCACAACAATGTGTTCTAGCTAAATAAGTTTGGTTCTCACACCTGTCTAATGGAAATATATAGAAATCACACATTCGAAACACGAACATAAATACTGATGATGTAGCTACAATCATCAGAATCATCTTCGGGTGTCTAGAATGTGACTCTATATCTATCCAGTATATTAAAACTTCGACTATACGTTCATGACGCGTATACGCGAAATCTTTATATACTCGATTGTCCATATTCAAAATAAATAAATATTCAAATACGTATAAAGCGATTTAAATTTTAAAACAAAATTGTTTTCATTTGAAAAATATACTCTTCACACTCGTTCTAGGATACTACTGATCCTATCTCTAACGAGTAATTCTAATTGGATATTACTAATCCAATATCTGATGAATTCTTTCGTATGGTTCTAATGTGTCTTGTTCTCGAGCTCTGTAAACCAAAGCTCTGATACCACTGTAAGAACCCGTAACTTCCCCGTGAAGGAAAGCACGAATACTTTGAGAACAATACACAAAAGGACACATACGGAAGAACATTTCATTGCTATTACAACAATTCCATCAGATACAAGAATATACAGAGTATAAATGAATAAATTACATTCCATAAATATCAGAGATTACATTTAAATACATCGCAGCGGAAAAATATACAAAACACAACTAGAAGTGATACACGGATACAGTGCTTTCCGAGCATCGTTCCAGCTGTTAATCAGGACCCTGTGAATATAAATCTGCAAAACCAAAACTACTAGCTGCCCGTGTGGAAAATAGGGGCACCCAGAGTTTAGGTTAAAACAATAAACTCCAGGTCAGTCATGTGACTGGTGTGAGAACTAAAACAGTTATTAATATTGGTTTTAAAGTTAGGTAAATCAAGGGACCACGCCGTATAGCACGGAACGGGTTTCCTCCCAAGAATACCAGTGCATAGAACAAACAGCGCAATGCTAAATAAAGAAAAATGAAGCTGTTATAAGACCCAGGTCCCATCACACAATGCAACGCAAGCCGGAGGATAGGGTTTTCCCTTATAACAGCCAAAGCATGCTTGATACGTTTAAAACACATTCTTTGATACTATTATAGGTGTATAGTGTCAAAACAATTTCAATCATAAATATCAATCATAGGCGGCATGGGTACCATCTATCATGTCGCCATACTAGTTCTACAATTAAAACCGCAATACACGTATTGGAAATTGGATTCCATCATGAGCCGAGGCAAGGGGCAAGCTCCTCTCCGATTCGAGACACTCTAGCAAATGTCTCAGGACCCCACTATGATCCTTGGATCTTCAGGGCCGGTCCTCTCTTACTTTTGAGGATTGGCAATTCCTGAACACACGTTTCCCGGTCCTTACAGACCTATATCCGAGGCGCCTCGCATTCCAACAACCATACAGGTGAAAAGTATATAAATGTCAGGGCTGGTAGGTCACTGACACCACCCTAGCTAGAAAGAAACGTCGTGCTCTCCCTGCAGTCACTATCCCGTTTTTGACTCATACCGAGGTGTGAGGCTCGCGAATTCACGTTATACACAAAGCTACGCCACACAGGCCGTGCTTTGATCATCAACCACAAGACTTTGCTTTTCAACAGAAGCCTTGATCAATTGCCACTTACGCATGCCACATTGGCAATTCACTCCATGCGACTGATGTCCATCGATATACAACCTCTGAGCTCGTACGTCTCAGAGAAGGGCGTTAAGCAAGAGAATAAATTCTCCGCCGCCAAACAGATGTATATTTAATAGAGATCAATCAACACAGAATAAAATCCAATGTCAGACACACAATCCATTTACAAGTTCGTTCTGGGTCTGAACGAAACCGGAGGCACTTTCCTCGCATATCCATCCATCTCCAAGTACGTATGGACGATCACCGACTGTTTCCCTCATCTTGGGTGTACAGCCCAATCATGATCATCAGTAATCACCCAAACGATGTGAAGACTTCCGGTCTTCAACCACCGTCTTCATCTTCGACATCTCGTCGAATCGGTTATTCAGAATGGGTATAACCCGGCCTTTCTGAATAACCCACGTATATAATTAACAAATGTTACACAAACACAGTGAACGCCTCATTCCAATTCAGAATATTCTTTTATTCACAAAATCACATTCTTAGGGAAAGGTTCCCATTAATTTTATCAAAGATAAATTCTTCTAAATTTATCCTATATTCTTCCTTTGGATATCATTTCAAACTAGTCGGGATTAACGAACCACGCCGAAGTAATTATTTATTTTATTTCCCAATCCCAACCTATATATCCCAGGGAGAAAACTGGTAATACTCCACATCTAACACCACGGTGTTATCAGTAAACTTAATTACCATTTCACGTTCAAATCTAATTAAAGATTTAACTATCGCTTTGGAGCAAAACTGGTGGTACTCCACTCTCGATCACTTTTCAAATTTGATAATTAAAATTATCAATTCACATTTTTAATCTAATTAAAGATTCATTAAAACTCCACTTAGTTTTAATCTTCTCAAAAATCAATATTCTGTCTTTAACTGGGTTAAAGAACCAATGTCTTCTAAAACACGATTCACGACAAACCCAAATCACATTTGGTATTAAATACAAGGCTCTGAATAGAAAATGTATCGGCTTATATTCAATATCAAATTCTGGAACCAACAAATATCGTATTGGAAATAACGATATAAAATATATCTTTCAAATTCCCATAACAATATCTGTATGGTCACGAAATCCAACATCGAAATATCCCGAAGATAATTTCGATTCAACTCCAGTCCAATTCACGTATTGGAAATATTGATTATTTTCAATATCACTTTCAAATTCAATTTATTTATTTAAAAATAAATTGATTTTAATTCTAGTTCAAAACTAGTTCATTTCGATAAAAATCTATTTTTATCTTTTCAAATATGGAGTTTTTCACCCCAAATCTTTCCAATTCACATATTATAATTTACGCAAATTATAGATATTTTTGATAATTTTATCAAGGCCCGTACAGTCGATTTCCATCAACGGCTATCGAACTGCACTTACAACGACCTTTTTCGAATTTGATTTGGACATAATTCCAAATCCAACCGTTAGATTTCAAATTTCTAACATTTATTGGAAAGCTCTTTTTGATACGAACCCAACGTTTCCGGTTTTAGGAGAATCCGACGGTCGGATCTCCCGCAATGTCCGTTTGAAATAAATGGTCGAAATTCATGAACTGCCGCGGCGCGGCGCGTTCTATTCAGGACATTATATTATATATATATAATATATAATATATATTTCGTCGATTTCTATTTAAAACAAATTTTATAAATCGTTTTAAATTTGTTCCTAAAACAATTCAACTTCTATATTCAATTCAAATCAAAATTGAATTCTTCTTTATAAGTTCGTTTTAAAATTCATTTCTATTCAATTCAAATTTTAATTCAATTTGAATTCATTTCAATTCACTTTCAATTCAATTCGAAATCGTTTTCAATTCAATTCATTTCGAAATCATTTTCAATTCAATTCAATTCGAAATCGTTTTCAATTCAATTTATTTCGAAATCGTTTTCAATTCAATTCATTTCGAAATCGTTTTCAATTCAATTCAATTCGAAATCGTTTTCAATTCAATTTATTTCGAAATCGTTTTCAATTCAATTCATTTCGAAATCATTTTCAATTCAATTCATTTCGAAATCGTTTAAAATCGATATAAATATCGTTCACGTCAAAATGGCGCAAAACTAATCAACAAGGCTTTATATTTTTCACAACTTCTTTATTTTATTCAACAAATGACTAATCTCAACACATGAGTATTGTCAACACATCACTATTTTTGTTATGTAAAATATTTTATAAAACTATGGTATCTATCGTTTGATTTTTAATTAGACTTCTACTGAGAAGTAGTTCTAATTTTAAATATGATAAAGATGTAAATTTTATTATATAAAATATTTCACTCAACACATGAACATCGTCAACACATGACTATTTTTATATTCAACACATGAATTTTCTTTTCTAATATTCATTATTTTCCCGATTGGAATGAGGCCCAATCAATCACCATATAACGTTAATTATATGGATTCCATACAACACATGTATACTATAGCACTGAAAAATAATCAACCATCAACCAAAGTGCACTACACTGTATAAGCATCAAATATAGATATCTAACACTTATAACAGCCCGTCAATCAATCGACCGACGTATTTAATCAATCAGGATGAGTGAACTTCAAATTTCATCCCAACACCCGTGTGGGGTTTCAAACAATCAAACACAGATTTTATTTGTGCAGTTGGGCGATGTGTAAAATTTATCGTCCCAATCAATATCAGTCAAATCAGTGTATATAAACAAATCAGCCGATTTGTTTATAAATATTTATTTATTCACTTTCACGTTAAAAAATATATTTTTAACGATAAAACAATTTATTTTAACACTTGTATTTCTATTCAGTTCATTTATTCAATAAAAATGATATTTTTATTTTTCTAACATATTTTAGAAAATTTCGGCGGCATAACGGCACGATACTAGAAACGGGACGAGGCCTAGCCTTATCCCCGGTCTAGTGAAGGCCCACGCCATTCACACATCAATCAAATCAGTTTCGTTATGCAAACCACAAAATTTTGAGTAAGAGTCTAACCTAGCCTTACTCCTTCGCCTTATAACGGCGCACGTCTAATCCTAACCAATTTATCGATTCGATTTTTCACACCACAAACCACATTCAAACCAATATCTCAATCAATCACCAAACAGCCAAACAAACAAGTCCATGGTCTGTGGACAATTGTGTCGGGTGCTACTAAACACCGTCTGCATCCTAGTATATATATATATAACTAGAAAAAGAATTTTAAGAGTGAGAAGTTCTCACCAATAGCTATCCAACTTCACGACACTTCTTTTGTAGAAAATCTTCTTCGTTATCCCGTCTTCGTCATCTTCGCTGCCCGTAGTCACTATATATATAAAAATCACACATTTTTATATTTCGATGTTTTTTTTTTAAAATAAAAATCACATTTTTATTTATTCACTTTCCATTTAAAAATCATATTTTTATATTTGCTTCATACATTTAAAAATCGAATTTTTACATCGTTATACTTTATATAAAAATCGAATTTTTACTTCGAAGTTCCATATATAAAAATCACACCTTTTCTATTTTTAAAATCTAATCTTTTCTATTTTAAAAATATCGTCTTTTCACTTTTAAAAATATCGTCCTTTCACTTTTAAAAATATCGTCTTTTCGTCGATAAAGATTTTACCTTTTCTAAAATAAAGATTTCGCCTTTACTAAAATAAAGATTTCGCCTTTATATAAAAAAAATCATCACTTGATTTCAACGTATATAAAATAAAAATCAGATTTTTATTTTGCTACATATACAAAGATTATATTTTTAATATTCCTATGATGTAAAAATTATATTTTTATTACTTTTATATAGTAAAGATTATATTTTTAATACTTTAAAAATATAAAAATCATATTTTTTCTTCTTCTACTCAATAAAAATTCCACCTTTTCTATTTTAAAGTTTAAACCTTTTTTTCTATTTCAAACCTTTAAAATAAAAATCAATTTTAAAATTCCTTTTAAATCAGTTTTTAAATCTTAAAAATCAGTTTTTTTTCCTCTTTAAACAAAATCAGTTTTTTTTCTGTTTATATAAAATAAAAATAAATAAATAAATTAAAAAAACTTACAGGGGGGCGCTGGCGTCAGGCGGTGGCTGCTGGAGGTCGTGGGGGAAACGGCAGCAAGAGGAGGAAGGAAGAAGAGGGGGGGGCGGTGGTCCTAGGGTTCGATTAGGGGGAGGCTCGGGTTCCAGGGGCGCGTGGCGCGATCGATGGGGAGGGGGTGTTGAGGAAGAGGGGGTCGCGGAGGAAGGGGAAGAGGAGGATCGAGGGGGGAGGCGAGGGGGGGGGGGTCAGCGCCGAGGTGGCGCGGCGGCGCCCCGATGGGAGGAGCGACGACGCTCCTCCCCACGTTCGTCTTCTTTTTTTTTTTTTTTATGAATTGATTTAAACGGGGGGGGGGGGGGGTTATGTAAATATAGAGGGAGAAGGATTATATTTTTTTTTTAATTAATTATTTTATTCGAAAAAAGTTGACTTTTACATACGACCTCGAAACGAGGCCCACCGCCTGTCGTCCATAGCGTTTTACCCCCATTCCGAACTCAATGGGATATGTATCGCAAGCTGATTCGATTGTTACAATCAGTTTCTGTTGAATTTACTTTTAAATCGCTATATTGAATTTTAAACGTACATTTCAAATTACTGGGGTCACATACTAACTAGAAAAATTCCAGAAAAATATTTTCTAGCTTCGTATTGACGATACGGTCCTAACAAAACTAGTTTCGTCGAATTCTGAGACCGTTGGAAAAATGGCCAATTTCCAGTCGATTAAAATCAACTGAAATGGTCAAAACACGTTTTCCTTTGCCACGCTCACATATTGATTCGAAAAATTATGAAATTTGGAATCTAGCAATAACTTGACATCACGGACCCAACAAAACTGGTTTCGTCGAAATCCGAGGTCATTTGCAAAATGTCCATTTTTAAGGGCCTGAATTCCATAGCGACTATTCAGAATTTTCAACTGGACATATCTTTTGATTCTCGCTACGAAATTTTGATTGGTCGGATTCGTTGGAAAGATATCCACTATTAGATCCTAATGTTTTTGGTTTCACTAAAATCTGGATTGTTTTGCACCCGGTACATTCAATTGAAGTTTGAAATCGAATTATCGAACTACCGCGCCATTTTCAATTCTATTTATAATTATATATAATTATTTATATTCTAACGACGACGTATATAATATATACGTCGAATTCTATTCAAAATAAATTTCTCGTCGATATTATTTAAAATAATTCATTTTAAATATTCAAAATTCGCCAAAATGGCCAAAATAAAAATTTCAAACTGGCTCGCATTTTGCGGGTTATTACAGTAGGGTAGTTTGGTGTTGATTTTGTTTTTAGTGGATTTCGATGATCAAAAGGATGGATCATTTTTAGGGCAGCGATTCATTTTCGCGATTCGACAGGAGATCGTGGTAGGGTTCGAAAGTGGGGAAGGGGTACAAGATGCGATGCTAGACATTCTGGTGGAGAGGACTTGCCATTGGTGAAGTCTGGATGGGAGTGATGCGAGTGCGTTGATGACAAGAGGGAGGAGTTCGCGTTTACTACTGATGAGTAGGTTGCAATCTGTAGTGGAGTTTGATGAATTAGGGAAGTAGGGTTCGATAATAAAGGGTAGGAAACAATGGCAAATTGTGCAGTAATAGAAGAGCAATAGTGTGATGATGGTAAAGAAAAGGAAGGTGATAAGAAAAAAATGGAAAAAAGGTAATTAAATATGTTATTTATTTATTTAAGTAAGCGTTAAATATATATATGGTTTAATGTTTAAAGATACATAGACTAGTTTAATTATATTTGTTAAGTTAAATTTAATTTAGTAACCAGTAAACGAAGAAAAAAAATATAGGAAAGTTATTCAATCGTTTAAATAGTTAATTTAAATAAATAAATGTTTAATCACTAAATTTAAGTAAAATTATCATAGGTGCGAATTCATTCGAGAAGATCCATAACCGATGATTTGGAAATAAACAGGATATTCGACAACTGCAATTTCGGTGAGTAAATCTCACCCAGAAATTTATTTTATTGTTAGAAATAAATTGTTGGCTGCTTGGATGTATTTATATATTGTTATCAGTTGTGATTATTATATATATTAGTTATTTAGACTTGGTGTTTTTGGTTATTATATATATATATATATATATTGGTGGTTGGATATTTCCTGCAGTACCATTAGCTGATGCCCGTAGTATCATTAGCGTATGACCTAATGCGCCCCACAATATGATAGTGGATGACCTTCTATACCGCGATATCCTACCTTGAAGCGGGATGTGTATTATTTATGTTGGATAATGTCTGTAGATGCAGGAAAACAGGTTGGAGGAATCTAACTGGATTCCGCAAAAATATTATTATTTGTCTGTTCATATATATATTATCATATATGATGTGTTAGAAAACATGTGATTAATAATTGAGTGTTTTTGAATGTTTGAATATCACTGGGCCTAAATGTTGATTTATAAAAATATCATGAAAAGGGATTTTGAGATTTAAACGGGAAAATCTATTTTTCTAAAAATAGAATTTGAATTTCGAATGGGCTAGAAATATTAGCTTGTTTTGAATAATAAAAACAAGTAATGAATTTATAAATGAGTTTATAAAAAAATGGAATAATTTTCCTTGGTTAATGCAGGGGATTGAGATGAATTTATAAACGGTGTTTATAAATGAAATGGATAATTATCATTGGATAATTGGGAACTTAAATTCAAATATGAATTTAAAATGAGAATTGGGAATCGTTAAAATAGAAAATGATGAAATCTATTCCGATATTCAGAATGAAAATTTAATTGGATAATTTAATTAGATTATGCTGAAACTATAAAATAAATTATATCCAGAAAGGATATTGGAATTGTATTAATTAGAAACTAAGATTTGAAATTAAATATTTAAAATAGATTCTATGTTATATATAGATAAGTTATAATAAATAGAATATTCCAAAATAAGCTTTTGGTTTTTAAACAGATTTCGAAATGGAACTTGTTTGAATGTATAAAACAAGTAAATTTATAAACAATGTTTATAAATGTGGTGAATTAATTATCAAGAGGTAGTTTGTAACTTTAAATTCAAGTATAAATTTAATAATATAATTTGAAATCATTTCGAAAAGGGAACGGCGGTTTTTATTCTGAAATTCAGAATATAAAAAGGAATTGAGTTTCAAATAGATTTTGAAATGAAGCTTGTTTTAATTTATAAAACAAGAAAATTAAATATAAATGATGTGTATAAATATAGTGGAGAAAATTTTCATTGAATAATTTGGAAGTTAGATTTTAAACGTGAATTTAAAAATGCAATGGAAATCGTTTCAAAAAGGAGAACGATTGATTTTATTTCAGAATTTGGATTTTAAACTAAATGAAGATAGTCCAAGAGATTAAAAATAAGAATTGGATTATTATATAAACTAATTTATTCCCAAAGGAATTGAAATTTAATCTAGAAGTTGAGCTTGAAAATGAATTGATAATAAAATAATTGACAATTTAGTATAATTGGAAATACTAAGTTGGATTTGGAGAACTAATATATTTTATATTAAAATATATTAGAATGGAGTAGAAATTTATAAAATAAACGAGGCTTAAACGTTTATATTTAAATTTAATTAAAACTAACTCGTCGCAACGAGGTAGTTCGTAATTTGGCGTTTTGAACTTCAATTGAGTGTATAGAACTCAATTTAAATCAGAATTCTTTGAAACAAGAATCATCAGGACCGATTGAATAATAGTTTTCTAATGGAAGAAAAAAATCTGGATTTTTTCATACAGATTTTGAGTTATGTCAAAATAATATTTTCAAAAAAACATTGCCATAACCATTTTTAAACCATAATATTTTATTTAAATAAATAAAAGTATTTTTAAAGTAAATAAAATCCGAATTTCTATTGGAGGAATCCAGACTTGAGATATAAAATAAATATGAACTCAAGTGGAGTAAGTGAACTAATTTTTGAAACAAAAATCAGATTTTTAATTATTAAATAGAATAAACTAATTTTAAGAATAATTAATTAATTGAGTTTTGATACGAAATTGAGTTTTGGTTAAGTATATTGAACTGGTGCATTTATATTCAAAATCGAATATGAAACTTGAATAAAAATGGAATTCGACTGGTTTATACGTCAATAAAAATATGTTTGAACGTGATATGTTCAAATAAAAAGTGAAAAAGATAAAGGAGCTAGTTAAAGAATAAATTAGCGAGTTACGTTAAAAATGTTGGATTGAGTTGGAATAAATTGGGAATGGACGTATATATGTGGATTAAGTATGGAATGAAGAGAATAAAGTTTATAATTCGAGTTCCTGACAAAAAGGTACATGTTTAAAATTGCATATGATTTTTATGCGCCAAATCGGCAAGCCGCTTGGCTTTTTGAATGAAAAGGGCCAAGAAAGACGAGTTGAGGTTTGAACTATTGACCAATACAAAGGAGGTACTGGCGAAATTTTCCGAAAATTTAAGGAGTTAGAATATTCTTAAGAAATTTTGATAATTAGAAATCAATATATCGATATATATATATATATAATTCAATAAGAAAACGAACTTAAAATAGAATATTATAATAACAAAAAGAAAAACTATAATTAAAATCTAGTAAAAATAGAAAGAGAAACATATATGCGTTTTAAAAACGAATAATTGATTTATATGATGTTGATTATTCGAGATAAGTAGTCTTATCTGCTTTGAAGTTAAGAATGTTATTCGGTCAAGTTCTGAGAGGTAGTTATACTCCAACTTGATTGATTTCATTATTAACCGATAAATTGGAAGATTCGGTCTCGAAGATCAATGTTTAAAGAGATTTAGTTGAATGCAATATTTTGGGTTGTTGTAACAATGTATTACACAACATTCATTTTAACCCCAGTAAGTGGAAGTTTGGAAATATGATAATAAATATTTCCTAAGTATAGAAATAAATGAATGGCCATGAAAGAGATAAGTAACTGGAATGTTTTCCAATTATAAATAGAATATATTTTCTAAGTATAGAAAATAAAAGAAGGCGATATATGGAAATGTTTTCCGAATAGCATGCCAAGATGATTATTGAAATTATTTGGTTAATAAATATTGTTAAGGAAATGAATGATTTAATTAATGGATGCTCGTTAGTCAGCTAAGCTGGTGCTTTGATAGAGAGAACTGGTTAGTCAGGGAAAGGGCTATTAGAGATAGGGGCAAGCGACTCGTTGATTCCAGTTCCGGGATGGCGACTTTTGAAATATTAATTAATAGGCCCAGTGATTTGTTTGATGTTTTGAATAAATGTTTGTTTTTCTTCGATAGTTAAATAACCAACTATCGAAGTATTGATCACTATCATTGTCAATATGGAGAGACCAGTTGGCCGATTATTACCTGAGAACCACTCTGTATTGGCAGCAGCATTGCGAATCAGATTATATAAAGATAATCAAAGACGGAGTAAAGTGCAATGGCTTTTTTGGTTATTCCTAGGTAGAAATTGCCTAAGATGGATTAATGGAAACTATGCCTTCGGTTTTGTTTAGTCCCAGAATGAAGTTTTATGGACGAATGTCTGACAGAGTATTTCCAATGATCGTATATGTTGGTCTGTATAAGTATATATGGTGGCGGTGAATTTATTCTCTTAGCATAATATACAGAACATATTTTTGCAAATCAACTAATGATTAAAGGATCTGACAATGTGACATTCAAAGTGATTGTGCTATCAAATGAATGGTAAGTAATCGTAGCCTCAGGCCTCAGCAACCGGGAAATGACAAAAATCGGGCAGGCAACAAGGCTAAGTGGGTAGCACCCAATTAGGTTGTATTATCACCTATCTAGAGAAATTCATTTCATTCTTTATTCTATTCGATGCTGTCTCTTTTGGGAAACGGTTACTGGTCCCAACCGTTGGTGATATACATTCGATACACTTAAGTGAAATGAGTGGTCGGTCATGTGTGGCCGGGTTACAAGATGTTCTTGTTGAACCCAGTGTATCCCCCTCTAGAGATACATTATCGGAAGTTGGTTCCATCCTTGTCATAGTTAAAAATTCATTATCTAATAAGTGCACATGGTTTTGATTATATACTATGTATGTAGAGCGTGAGAGGCAAGTGTTCTGCTAAATGATTATTTAGATGTGATTGATAGACACCATTATAATATCAGAAGAATTTTAATATAAAGATTATTTTGGGTTAACGTAAGGTAAAAACCATCTGTGTTTATGTATGGATCGGTCTTACAACTATCGTTTCTTTCAAAAGGATATGAAAGTTAAATCAAGTGTTTTGGATTCGCATAAGGGAAAAACCTGTTCCGTGTCATACGGCATGGTATTATGAGATATCGTTTATTTCTCAAACTGTTTTAAATTGTTCACTCATACTAATCTCATGACTGGCCCAAAGTTTATTTTTCTATGTTTTCCTTAAACTCTTGGGTGCCTAAATTTGTATGGGCAGTCAAGTAGTTCAGGATTTTACAGATTTATCTAAAGGAGCTTGGAGCAGGAGTCTTTGGTGTCAGGTATTTAGAGTTTATTCCGCTGTATTGTATTTGTGATATACTTTGATGATGTATGTAAGTTCAAATACAGTTGTATTTCAAAAGTGATTATTTATATATTTTATTTTATTCCACTGCGATTATGAGATTCTGTGTTGTGTTTATGTTCTTCTTATATCCTTTTCTTCTCATTTCATAATGATTCGTATTTCTGTACAATTTGGGTTGGATGTGTGATGTATGTAGTCAAATCAGATAGTATGGAAATTCGGTTCGTTACATAACCCCTTCTAATAAATCTTCTAAAATCAAATAAAAATCACCATAAATCCTCTTTCATTATGTACAAGACCTAATTAACACGGAATGTTTTTTGGAGCCTAGTTTCCGAACTTAAAGAAAGGAAATTTAAGGGTTTTGTAATTCAAGCTTAGCTTGGGTCTAATTAAGGTAAATAAGATGATTCACTTATTAAATTTACGTATTTTATTTCATTAATTTGTTCATTTATAATTATGTCGTATTATGGAATTATTTGGATATTTTTATATTAGGGTTTAGATTTGCATTTATGTTAAACACCTTTCCTTAGCCAATTAATCATTTAAAATCCTAATCATTATGTTTTTGGAAAACAGTATAATTAATCTGAGCTAATTGGATAATTAGTTGTGATGTTGTTGTCTTATTTGGGAGTTGATGTATTTTATTTTTTGTACTATTACTTATTCATCTGTTGCTTTCGCATGTATAGTGTCTTATATTTTGTTATTCTATTTTGTTCATATATATTAAGTGCATTATATGTTATCATTCTATTGTGAAATCTTATCAATGCTTTAGTTTAGTGTTTTGTTCTAATTTACCTCAAAGATATGTTTTTTGTGGTATTCCAAAGTCATGAAATGGTATAAGACCTCGATTTTTTAGGTGTAACGAAGGGTTGGTTGTTATAGTTGGTATAAAGCTTAGGCTCAACACTAGAACGAGTAAACAATTTTGAGTTAGTAATCTAATCAAAGGAGATGCATTGAGGGAGTGCAATTGTATTTTTCTACTTTACAATATTGTACACATCACTTGTTTTTTTGTCTTGATTTTTTTCCCACTAGATTTAAAGGTATATTGTTCAAGCTATCTATATGTGCAGACGAAATACAGGAGGGGACTGAGAATAGACAGTATATTATGCCTACTTAGTTCTAAAACTGTTTAGCTATTACAAAAGATGCTCCCTCGCTTATGACCATTTATAGTTTATTGTAGTTAGCTCCCAAAGTGGTTTGTCCCTTTTGACATAGCTCTACCAGCTTTAAACACTTTAAAGCATTGCTAGAATTTTCTTAGCCTCAGATGTGAGTCATATCTAAAGTCTAAGACTTCCTGAGGCATGGTTATTAAGGGATGAGGAGGAGAGTTATTAGAGAGGAACAATTGCAATTTTTATTGATGCAAAACATGATACAAAGTGCACATATATATAGTGCTATGAGCCCAACGGCTAGTACAAAATATACCAAATATGTATGAGCATAACGGCTAGTATTAAATATACCAAGTATGCATGAGCCTAACGGCTAGTAGATAATGACAAAGCGTGCTAAATATGATAAAAACGTGTTCACACTCTAACGGCTCTATTGTAACGGCTCTATTGTCTTCATTATGCCCCCTCAGTTCGAACTGGGGTTTCCTTGCTCATTCTGGCTTCCGCCTGCACTGATAACGCGAAGTTCCTCTCTCATTCTGATAAAATTTTTGGTCAAAAGGGCCTTTGTGAGAGCATCTTCTCTCTGATAGTATGCGGGCACATGACATATTGCAAGTCTTCCTGATTGCGTTCTTTCTCTCACAAAGTAGAGATCAATTTCAAGATGTTTCGTCCTTGAATGTTGAATAGGGTTTAGAGATAAAGATACTGTGCTCTTATTATCGCACCAAATGACCGGCTTTCGTCTTGGAGTGAAACCAAGCTCCTCCATCAGTGATTCTATCCACATGATTTCGACTGTAGCGCTTGCCAGTGCACGGTACTCAGCTTCTGTGCTAGATCTTGATGTGGTATGTTGTTTCTTCGTACACCAAGAGATGATATTGGAACCGAGGTAAACGCAGTATCCTGAGACAGACTTTCGATCGTCAATATCGTTGGCCCAATCGGCATCGCTAAAGCACTGTAGGTTAAGTTCCTTTTCTGAATTTAGGCGTATACCGTAATGTTTTGTGCCTTGTAAGTATCGTAACACTCTCTTTAATGCCGTCCAATGTTCTGATAAAGGGTTCTGCATGTATTGACTGAGTTTATTGACGCTGTAGCATATGTCTGGTCGAGTAATAGTTGCGTATTGTAACGCTCCTATTATGCTTCTATATTGTTTGGCATTGTCGATAGCTTCTCCTTTATGCTTAGATAGTCTTAGGTTACTAATCATAGGCGTAGGTAATGAGTTTGCCTTGTGCATATTTGCCCTTTGCAGTATTTCAGTGATATAATTTTGTTGGGATAATATTAATTCACCATTGTTTTTCCTAATCACTTGTATTCCAAGAAAATATTTTAGTTCCCCCAAGTCTTTAATGGCGAAATTTTGATCCAGCTTGTGAACGATTCTGTTTATTTCTTCGTTGTTGTAGCATGTCATCAACGTATACTAGAATGAACACAGTTCCATGTATGCCCTTCTTCATATATAGAGAATTGTCCGATTTAACTTGTGAGAAACCCTTGTTAGATGATCGACGCTAATCTATGAATTAGAAAAGCGCGACATTTGTAATAAATTCTGCAAGCATACAGGTGTGTAGCATACAAGTCGAACACAGGGAGGTGAATTAAATCAAATTATTTATCTAATCTCTTGGGCGAGTTAGACGATTTTCGAGGTTGGTTTTTGAAAATAATAAAAATTGAAACTTTGATCCAACTCAGAACAAATCTAATTGAACCGACGGTCAAATCACAATTATCAATTGGGAATTAAAATGCAAAACAGAAATAAAATGCAGAAAGTAAAATTGCAGGAAAAGAAGAACAACAAAAAGTAAATTAGGATTGTCGTTGAAACTAATCAAACGACTAATCACTAACAAAAAGTGTAAAATACAATTGGTGTTCTACCGAATCTAATCGTGTAGACAACACTAATCGCTAAGAAAATAGAAAAATGCTAGAAAATAAAAGAAGAAAAAGAACTTTTATTAATGGAGTGATGGAATAGAAAATAGGATGGTGGCTACAATGATATTACAAGGGTATATATAGGGTAGATAGCCAAACCCTAACCCTAACCCTAATGATAAATGGGTCTGGTCATTACATCACTAATTAGTTTACAATGAGAAACATAAATGGGCCTTTGATAAATAAAGCAAATTTGGGCCTTTTCTCTTTTCCTCTTGTTTCCTTGACACTTCTTCATTGATTTGTGACGTGCAAAGCCTTGTTATCAATCCTTTTTTTTGTCCAACAGCAACTAGATGTGAGATCTTTATCTACAATTCTTCAAAATGTAAATATATATCAATTTCATCTCTATTTCTCTACTTTTCTGGTTGCATGCGGGCTGGGTTGGAATATCTGTAAAAGTAACAAAACAATAGCCAAGTAATATTTATTTATATACAAAAGATAAGATATAAGAGCATAAAATAAACACATTTCTATGTCAATCAAATACCCCCACACTTGAACTAAACAGTGTCCACACTGTAATTTCTTTCTATATTTGAAAGATAGTACCCAAAGGTGTATCGATTGCAAAATAATTTGAAGAATGAAATGTAGTTTAGCTATATGTAGGGATGGATCATATGTACAATGATATATGTGTTTGCGGTGCACGCGATGCAAAGAATTCCACCAACTTTTCCCCCCACACTTGGTTCTAGCCCTATGAGTCCCATTCCCACTATGTCTAGGTATATTTTCTAACAAGCAAGAGTTTTTGAAAACCATATCATCTTTAAACCTAGATTTATGGTCCAGGAGATAAATGTCTAGGGTCGTCCTAACATGAAGTTTTTCAACAAAACTAACATTCCAAAAATAGTTCATGTATTCAACAAATTTGTCAGTGTAATTTTTCAAAAAATTGTGATCGCATATAAATTCAGTGAAATTTGAAATCTGAGTGTTGTTCAACACTATGTGATCACATTTCTCATCATTAACTGATAATGTATTTTCGACACTGACAATTTCAAGTTCATTTGAAATCTCAAAATTTTCAAACTTGGATTCGTGACCTAATTCTGTTTCATCCTCATTCGGCAACTCCTCTTCATTCAATCCAAAAAATTCATGTTCATTGAAATTCTTCTCCAACTCTGGGTTTTTGAAAAATTCAACATTATCATTTTGTTCAACTTCTAGAATTTCAAGTTTTTCACAGCCTGAAAGAGGAAGGTCAAAATCTAAGCTTAAATCTTTTTTCTTAAAAGAGTTGAAGTCCAAATCATTTGTTGAATTTTGAAAATCTTCATCAAGATGATTATTCTCAATTTCCAAAGTCGTTATTTGAAAATTTTCAATGTCAGTAGAAATTGGATTATTTTCTGATTCAATGCTCATTTGATTTTGTTGCTCTTGTTGTTCTTTAAAAGATTTCATTAAGCAAAGGAGTTCATCAAGCTTTCTATCTTTTTCATCAAGCTGTCCATCTTGGTTTTCTACCCTCTCTCTAAGAATGTTAAGATGATATTCTTCAGAATCGTTGATTTGAAAGCTCTCGTTTTGGATTTCTTGATTCTCAAAATTATAGTCCACATCAATTTCACGATCAATATCATTCCCAATGTGGTGGTTGTTTGAATCTTCAGAAAAATGACAATGATATTGGAAATCATTTTGATTTTGAAAATTAGGGTCACAACCAAAACTGTTGAAATTCGATGGAAAATTGAAATTTTGGTTATTTTCAAGATGTTGATATGGGTTGTAATTTTGAAAATTTTGATCGATTTGAAAATCATTTTCAAAATTATTTTCGAATTGGTTTCCAACCCCATGTTGATCAAAGGTACGTTGCGATTCAAAACCGTTTTGATGTGGATGTGGCCCATAATCGAAGTTATTGAAATTTAAATTGAAATCGTCGTTTCGATTATATCTATGATTTTGAAAATGTTGGTCAATTGGAAAATTTTGAAAATTGGCATCGGGCTCACGAAATTTTGGAAAATCTTGCTTCATGAGTTGTATTTCATGCTCATACTCTTCAAGAGGACGTCTACTCCGACTATTATCCCACATTTCTCTCAGGGTTTTTTTTGAATTAGACATTTGAATGAAGTCAGGGTAAGACATAAATTATTCCTATTTCAAAACAATATAAAAGAATGAGTTGTGCTCTATTAATTAACTGACTCAATTGGAAGGGGGAAGAGGGTCTTATGGCCGTTCACGTATAGTATAAAACTAAGGGATACGACCAATGTTTTACGGGTAGTATGCAACCTCTTTTGCTAATAGTTCAATAAATTGAACTACTATATATCTGCGAACCAATTATATGAGACAGTCAACTTCACAAAACACCACTTTTCAATTATATTATTTTGAAAATCAAATCAAGTTTTATTATTGAAAAACGATGAGCGTGATGATTTTAGTTATGGAAAATAATTCCTAACTAAACAGATTAAGAAAAATTCAATCACAGAACAGTCACAGAACAATAGCAGAATAAAAAATTTGTACAAGCAAGCATACAGGTGTGTAGCATACAGGTCGAACACAGGGAGGTGAATTAAATCAAATTATTTATCTAATCTCTTGGGCGAGTTAGACGATTTTCGAGGTTGGTTTTTGAAAATAATAAAAATTGAATCTGTGATCCAACTCAGAACAAATCTAATTGAACCGACGGTCAAATCACAATTTCAATGGAAAGCAAATGAAACTATGAATTAGATTTGAATCTAATCAAACCCAATTTGACCTAAGAAAATAATAAAAAGCAGAAATTGAAATTGCAGAAATTGAAATAACAAACAAGAATTAAAATTAGGATTTCCGCTGAATCTAATCAGACGGTAAATCACTAATGCAAACAAGTGCAAAATACAAATAGTGTTCTACCGAATCTAATCGTATAGACAACACTAGTTGCTAAAAAAATGCAGAAAATAAAAGAGAAAGAAGAACTTTTATTAAAACAATGGAATAAGAGATGAGATGGTGGCTACAATGCCACTACAAGGGTATATATATAGGGTAGATAACCAAACCCTAACCCTAACCCTAATGGTAACTGGGCCTTGTCATTACATCACTAATTAGTTTACAATGAGAAACATAAATGGGCCTTAGATAAATAAAGCAAATTTGGGCCATTTCTCTTTTCCTCTTGCCTCCTTGACACTTCTTCATTGATTTGTGATGTGCAAAGCCTTGTTATCAGTCCTTTTCTTGTCCAACAGCAACTAGATGTGATATTTTCATCTACAATTCTTCAAAATGCAAATACACAGCAAATTGAACTCTATTTCTCTACATTTCTGGTTGCATGCGGGCTGGGTTGGAATATCTGTAAAAATAACAAAACAATACCCAAGTAATATTTATTTATATACAAAAGATAAGATATAAGAGCATAAAATAAACACATTTCTATGTCAATCAAATACCCCCACACTTATCTTTTACTCGTCCTCGAGTAAAAAAAAATGAAAAACTAACTAGACAGGTCGCACTTTCATTGGAAACACGATTGCATTGAGCGCATGCAACAAGCCGTTAAACCTCTAGGTGTCCCTAGTAGGACGAGTGATGTCTCGTGAGGGTTTTCAGCGGATACTACCTACAAAATCCAAATGTTGTATGATATGGTTCTAATGAAACTACATGAACGCAAAGGACTTATGCAATTGAAAACAAAAAAATGAAAAGACGACTTGTTTCAGGAAAGTGGTACAACAAATTAAGTTAATAATTTCTAATCAGTTGATTTTATTTTAGATACCTCGACTTGTCACAAATTTTCAATATAAATCAAGTTTTCAAATGTTAAATCCCAGTTTGGCCAGTTAGTTCGGTTGATAACATAGTGCAGCCATGAAATAAATTCTTAGTTTGCTTGGCACAGTTTGCAAAGTGGTATTCTAATTTTCTCATGTATGGCTAGTCAAATCAATAAGGTCAAGAAGTGTTTGGGTATCATCGCTTATTCTTTATTCTATAAAATTTTAAGATTTATGATTAAGTACATACACCTAACTAAAAGACCAAGGTTTACCACCCATGCACTGCCTCGTGGACTAACGGAGAGTGGGTAAAGAGCTTGGCGGATTGTGCAGGCCGACTTTGACTTTGTCAACAACGTGTCGGTAATCCTTAGGTGTCCAATCTCATAAAATGAGACCAAGATATTCCAACGCTGACTTTGTCAACAACATGTCGGATAGAGCTTGGCGGGTTTGCACACCAACGCTCGATATACAAGCAATGTTGGATACCCTTGGATTACTGTTATTTTTATTGAATTTATAAGCTCAAAAAGAGAGTTACGCGAATTCAACTTAACACAACTTAGTTTTAAAGATTTGACAAGCCATTATAAGTATTTTAAGTCCTCCACTTATTTAAACAAAGTCTACAATATAGAATAGATTTCATGGCCATCACCTAAGAATCTCCCTATGTACTGGTTACACTATTATCCCTCAAAATTAAACTTTTCATTATATTTCAAATTCGAATTTAGCTGAGAGAGAATAATATTATCAACTGGCTAAAAATTGTAAACTTATTTTGTTGTATCAATTGAAAATGAGTCGTATTTCAAAGAAAAGAAAAGAAAATTGTGGTATGTCACTATAATCTAAAATGGCTGAAAATAAAAAAACAAAGAAAAAATGAAAATGGATGAAATGCAGACTCCCCCCCACACTTGATTGAGACAGTGTCCCAGCTGTCTAAGGCAGAAAAACAAAAATAAAATGAAAAAAATGAAAAATAAAAATAAAAGAAAAAGAACGTGTACCACCTGATTTCATGGTGGATGATCATGCAGATCGATAGAGTCATCTTCGTCATATTGCTCGAATTCTAAAAATGGTTTCAGTCGTTGACCGTTTACTTTGAAGACTTTTCCATCCCTAGGATTTTCAATTTCAACCGCTCCATGAGGGTATACTGTTTTCACGACATAAGGTCGAGTCCATCGAGATCTGAGTTTCCCTGGAAACAAGTGAAGTCTAGAGTCGTATAAAAGAACTTTTTGACCTATGTTGAATTCCTTACGAAGAATGTTTTTGTCGTGTTGGGCTTTGGTTCTTTCTTTGTAGATTTTCGCATTTTCATACGCCTCATTTCTTAATTCCTCTAATTCAGAAATTTGTAACTTCCTGTGTGAGCCGGCTTTTTCTAAGTCAAAGTTCAAAAACTTTATGGCCCAAAGAGCGCGATGCTCTAATTCAAGAGGTAAGTGACAGGCCTTTCCAAAGACTAATCGATATGGTGACATCCCTAGATTGGTTTTATAAGCAGTGCGAAAAGCCCAAAGTGCATCAATCAGTTTTACGGACCAATCTTTTCTATTGGAATTCACGGTTTTCTCAAGAATTTGTTTGATTTGTCTATTGGAGACTTCTACTTGCCCACTCGTTTGTGGATGGTAGGGGGTCGACAGCTTGTGTGTGATTGAATATTTCTTGAGCAAGGACTCAAAAGCACGATTACAGAAATGAGTGCCATTATCGCTAATGATAGCTCGAGGTGTGCCAAAGCGTGAAAAGATGTTTTCTTTGAGGAATTTGACAACAACCTTGTTGTCGTTGGTTTTGGTCGGAATGGCTTCAACCCATTTTGAGACATAATCTACCGCAAGTAGGATGTAAAGATTCCCAAATGAATTAGGGAATGGTCCCATGAAATTGATGCCCCAAACATCGAATAACTCAATCACTAAAATGGGGTTGAGAGGCATCATGTTTCGCTTAGAGATTCGACCCGTTCTTTGACATCGCTCACATTTAGAGCAAAATTCGAAAGCGTCACGGAAGAGTGTGGGCCAATAAAAACCGCTTTGCAAAACTTTTGCCGCCGTTTTTCTTGCTCCAAAATGACCGCCACAAGCATGGTCATGTGAGAAAGAGAGAATACTTGGGTGTTCATGATCGGGCACACACCTTCGAATGATTTGGTCTGGACAGTATTTGAAAAGATATGGGTCGTCCCAATAGAAGTTTCAAACTTTTGAGAGAAATTTTTGTTTATCTTGTTTCAACCATTCAGCGGGTGTTTGTTGTGTGACAAGATAATTCACAATGTCAGCGTACCAAGGGGTGTTAGAGATCGAAAGGAGTTGTTCGTCAGGAAAGTAGTCATCGATTAGGGTGTCGTTATCATTTTCGTGCACAATTCGAGAGAGATGATCAGCTACGACATTTTCAGAACCCTTTTTATCTCGTATTTCTATATCGAATTCTTGAAGAAGAAGGATCCAACGAATCAAGCGGGCCTTGGCATCCTTTTTAGAAAGCAAATATCGTAGGGCAGCATGGTCAGTGTAAACTATGACTTTGGATCCTATGAGATATGGTCTGAATTTCTCAAGAGCGAAGACAACTGCCAAAAATTCCTTTTCAGTAGTTGAGTAATTCAATTGGGCCTCGTTTAAGGTTTTGCTAGCGTAGTAAATGACTCGAGGGAGTTTATCGATACGCTGACCCAAGATGGCTCCAATAGCAAAATCAGAAGCGTCGCACATAAGTTCAAAGGGTTGAGTCCAATCAGGAGGTTGAATGATGGGAGTTGTGGTCAAGAGTGATTTAAGAGTTTCAAAAGATGTTCTGCAATCATTGGAAAATTCAAACTTTACGTCTTTGGCAAGTAAATTCGAGAGAGGTTTTGAAATTTTTGAGAAATCCTTAATGAATCTTCTATAGAATCCTGCATGGCCAAGAAATGAACGAACATCTTTGACAGACTTAGGAGGAGGTAAATTAGCAATCAAATAGATTTTGGATTTATCGACTTCTAGGCCATCTTTGGAGACGACATGACCTAGAACTATCCCCCTTTTTACCATAAAGTGGCATTTCTCCCAATTAAGCACGAGTGATTTCTCCTTACAACGCTTAAGGATGAGTTCTAGATGAGTGAGACATTGGGAAAAAGATGATCCATATATTGAAAAATCGTCCATGAATATTTCCAAGAATTCTTCCACCATATCAGAGAAAATACTCATCATACACCTTTGGAAAGTCGCGGGGGCATTACAAAGACCAAAAGGCATGCGACGATAAGCAAAGGTTCCAAAGGGACAAGTAAAGGTGGTCTTATGTTGATCTTATAAAGCAACAGGAATTTGGTTATAGCCAGAGTATCCATCGAGAAAACAGTAGTACTCATGTCCCGCTAAGCGTTCGAGCATTTGGTCAATGAAAGGCAAGGGAAAATGGTCTTTTCGTGTGGCTGAGTTAAGCTTTCGATAGTCGATGCACACACGCCATTTGGTTTTGATTTTTGTTGGGACGAGTTCATTACTGTCGTTTTTGATCACTGTGACTCCTGACTTCTTTGGTACAACTTGTACCGGACTCACCCAAGTACTATCAGAGATGGGATAGATGATGTTATTGTCTAGACATTTGATTATCTCCTCCTTGACCACTTCTCTCATGTTTGGGTTTAATCGCCTTTGAGCCTCACGGGTGGGTTTAGCCTCATCAACTAAATGTATGCGATGTTCCACAATTGATGGGCTAATTCCTTTTATATCGCTAATTTCCCACCCCAAGGCGTCTTTATTTTCCCGCAAAATTTCTAAGAGTTTTTCTTCTTGGTCCTTGGTAAGATCAAAAGCCAAGATAACGGGAAGAGTTTCTAAAGAGTCTAAGTATGCGTACTTAAGATCTGTTGGTAAGGGTTTGAGGTCTAATTTAGGAAGTTCTTGTGTATCAACTTTGGTCAACATTCCTTGGTTAGATTTAGATGACGAAGTGTCGGAGTCAAGAATTTTGTTCAGTTCAGAAATGTATTCGAGTTCATCGAAATCAGAGTCGAAATGGTCAAGACACATTTTCAGGGCTTCAGAAGTGTCACTAGAGGTCTCATCAACTGTGGTTTGAATCATGTCAATTTCATCGATCTCAAAATCCCTAGGTTGTTTGTTGAGATTAAAGATGTTTAGCTCAATGGTTAGGTGTCCGAAGGAAAGTCGAAGCTGACCATTCCTACAATTAATGACAGCATTAGAGGTTGCTAAGAAAGGGCGTCCTAAGATCAATGGTATTTGAACGTTGGGATTTGAGACAGGCTCTGTTTCTAGAACTATAAAATCGACAGGGAAGTAAAACTGTTCGATCTGTATCAAGACGTCTTCGATAATTCCCAATGGTTTTTTGACAGATCGATCGGCAAGTTGAAGTGTGATGTTTGTTGGTTTAATCTCCCCTAGTCCAAGTTGACGATAGACAGTATAAGGGAGAAGGTTGACACTAGCACCAAGGTCGAGTAGAGCACGAGAGATGTGGGTGTTTCCTATTTTACAATCAATCGTAGGGCAGCCAGGGTCTTTATACTTGACTGGGGCAAGATTCGACAGAACAGAGCTTGTATTCGCAGTTAGAAAGGCGGTTTTTGGGACATTGGTCGCACGTTTTTGTGTACAAAATTCCTTAAGACATTTAGCATATTGAGAAATTTGTTCAATGGTGTCTAAAAGAGGAATGTTCACACGGACTTGTTTGAAAATTTCCAGAATTTTATCGAAATTTGCTGCTTTCTTCTTATTATTAAGTCTATGAGGAAAAGGAACTACTGGTTTTTCGATTCTGGGATGAGTTTCATCATTCGAAGAAGAAGGTGGTAGGGGTGTAGAAGATGAAATGTTGGGATTGCCAACATTAATTTTCGAAGGTGGGTCGGGTTTGCCGACGCTGGGAGAAGAACTGTTGGGATTGCCAACATTTAAGGGAACTTGAGGTTTAGAAGAATTGGCATTCGAAGCCAATGGGTGATCATCAAGATTAGGGATTGGGGTCGAGCTAGAAGATTCGCCAGGGTTGCCAATGTTATTATCAATCCTCTTTCCAGATCGAAGGGTTGTAATAGCGTTGACTGGATTATGGTTTTCGTCCTCACAAGAATTTACAGTACGAGAGTTATATTTTGGATTCACCTCAGGTTGACTAGGCAACTTTCCTTTCTCGTTATTTTTCGCTAGTTCCTTTATCATATTCATCATTTGTTCCATTTGTTTTTCTAAACGCACAATGTCTGGTGACGGTTGAGAAGATTGAGATGATTGGTTTGATGATTGAAAATTGGGGTGCCTATAAGGTTGTTTGGATTGAGGTGTAGCTTGAGAGGTTTGAGAATTGGGGGGTGGACCTTGGTAATTCGGATTGGGAATAAAGGGTTGCATGTGAGATGGGTTAGCCGAATTATTAGGGTTCGACCAGGAAAAATTTGGGTGGTTCCTCCACCCAGGGTTGTACGTGGATGAATAAGGATTATTTTGAGCTATGGCATTGGCTTGGTCTTGAGAGTAATAGTGGGGTAACCCTTCTCCGGTTTGAGGAGTTTGATTTTCTAAGGGAATTTGACTTGGGTCCACAACATGCACTCCTCTAGTAGAAGTACGAATGGGAACTCGAATCGATTCCCACTGCATGTCCTTTTCAGAATAATCTTCTAAAAACCGCCAAGCTTCATCGGCTGTTTTGGACATAAAGTCTCCTCCACACATTGATTCTAGTTGAGTTCTAGTCTGATAGTTTAGCCCTTCATATGCAATTTGACATAAGTGATCTTTTAGAATTCCATGATGAGGACAACTATACAGTAGCTGGTTGAATCTCTCAAAGTATTTTGAAAAAGTTTCCCCCTCATTTTGACAAAATTGATTTATCTCGGTTCGGATTTTTAGAGTTTTATGGAAAGGGAAAAACTTTTTCAAGAATGCAGTGACAAATTCATCCCAACTTCTTATGGAATGTCGTGGAAGAGAATTTAGTCATCTTTTAGCGCTTTCAAGTAGTGCAAATGGAATTAGCCTTAGCTTGATCGATTCGTTAGATAGTTGTTGCATTTTTGTTGTGGAAGCATACAATTCAAATTCACCCAGAAATTCATAAGCATTTTCAGACCCAGTAAATTTTGGTACCCCTTGGATAAAAGAATGTTTTAGCTCAAAATTGTTTCCTTCAGCTGGTGGGAACACAATGACAGATGGTTGAACGGTCCTAGTAGGATAACATCGATCATGAAGAGACATGGGTCTATCCATTTGGATATTGAGATTTTGAAAATTTTGATTTATTTGATTCTGATCCGCAAAGTTTGGAAAGTTTGGAAAGTTTTGATTCACTCGATTTTGATCCAATTCGGTTGGAAAATTTTGGTTGATACGAGAACCCCTAGGAGAATTTTGTTGGCTAACACTTTTTTCACTCATTGTTGTTAAATGCAAGCTCAGAAATTAGCTACAATGAAGTTTTCTGTCCTTATTGGCTCTTAACCCAAAATTATAAAGTGATGCGTTTGATTACTTAGATCAAAAGATTTCTTAGCCAGTTAACGGACATGAGTTATCGGTGCACCAGGAATCACCCTAGCAATGCAGCCGAAGGTTTAAGTACCTTCAGAGTAACAACTGATATAATATTTACGAATCACCGTAATATTTATAAACGGTTATTTCTCTGCCGTAGTCTAGACACCAAGAAATAATTCGTTCCAAATGAATCAACTATCACAATATAATTAAGCCCTAGATGAGCCCGTGACTCCCTTAAGTCCAATGTCTAACCGTTATTCTTAGTCAAATTATACGATGAAATGCAATTTGTGGGCTAAGGAAAGGGTGATGAAATCCCTCACCTTATGTGAATTGGGGTATTGCCCTTAACAGAATGAATAATAAAAAACAGAAATCACACAGACAATTGCAAAAATTAAAAATTGTACATTCAAAGCCGCTGCCCCTGCAGAAAATTTTACAACAATTGTCTATATATATATATATATATATTTTTTTTTTTCTCAGCAGAGCACTTGTAGAGTTTTGAAAATTTATCACCTTGATCGGCAGTCCTCCAGTGAATTTGGGAAGCGCTAGCGCGTTCACATTTCAACTCCACCGCCTGCAATTTGTTTGATCTTGGAATAACTTGTTTGATGTTTGAATTCTTCGTCTTCGATCTATGAATTTTTTTTTTGATTAAACTGGAAAAAAAATCAAATAGAAAAAGAGCAAGAGAAAGAAGACTAAATGAGAGTTGAGGGAAAAAAAAAGAAAACTATAAACTAGACTAGAAAGGAAAAACCAAAGAAGCACGCTCAACAAAAAGAAATAATGAAAAATCGGCTTAACGACAAAACTGCACACAACTCAACCCACTTGAACTATATCCCTCACGTGTATTTGTAAAATCCCACCCCAACTCAACTTAAACGGTCCAACACCCTCTTCTCAACAAATGTAATTTATTTTGTGCCCCTCTTTAATTTTATTTTTTGGAAACAAATCACTGTTTATCATTCTGGAAATAATCGAATCCTCCCAAAAGATCACGCATGCCTCTTTTCTCTGTTTTTCCCAAAACCAACGCAGTCGAACAAGGAACAAATCAAAAACCCTATTACTAAGCCGGTTCCTCTTTTTTTTTTTTTTTTTTTTTCAACAAAATGAGTTCAGGAAATAACTTTCACTCCTGATTAAAAAGAGAAAGCAGAGCGAGTATACCACCAAAACAAAAAGGAATAAACTTTTCTTTTCCCAAAATCGATTACGAAAAAATACAAAATCGCAACTTGAAAGCTTTCGACTCGGGTTTGGGTTAGTTTCGAATTCGGGTTTAGGATCGCGATTTGGGGTTGTGGCCGTCGAGCAGGCTTCCGATGAAGAGGACGGGTCCGGTTTGATTGTGTGGCTGTGAACCTGCTGTGAAGGAATTTCGCAGGTTTCGGTGAGGCAACAGGAGGTCGAAGTTGATGCTGGGAGTGGATGTACTTGGGGGATTGTTGGAGGATGGACGTTGGGTGTTAAGTTTATTTTTTTTCGAAACGGAAGTTGCAATTTGGGGAGATGGTGTTGGCGATTGTTGCTGAATTGGGGTCACGGGTTTTGATTGAGAAGTTGGGAATTGCGTTGATTTTGCGGTGGGTGATGTGTTTGTGGATTTTCAGAAGGTGGTATTATGGTGAGGAAGGGTCTGAGACGATTGTGTCTGTTCTCAATTGTGAGTAGGATTTGTTGGGGTTGGCTCGCAGGTGATTTTTGGACTGGAGACGGTTGGTGTGGTAGTTCGTTTATGGAGATAGGTGATGGAATTTGATTGTGCGTGGATGATTGAATGGAGGTGAATCGGTTTGAACGTGATGGGTGCTGGAGGTTTGGTGAATTTGGGCAGTGGGGTATCAAGAGGGTATTTGCTGAGAGAGGGTGGGATGATTGGTCAGGTTATAGAAAATTGTTTGGCAGGGGTATGGTGATGATATGATTAACGTGGGGGTTGAATATGATTGACGTGGTGCTTTGTGAGGATGGGTTTTGAATTTTGGTCGGGATTTGAAGAATTGATGGTGGAGGCTGTACGTGTGGTTGGACGTGGTACTGAAGATGGATTTTTGGTGATGGTTTTGCGAAGTGATGAGCGATCTGCGAGATCAGGAAGTAGATGGTGGTTTTAAGGGTAATGGTGCGAGAGAATAATGAGGAGAGAGGATTCTTTGTTTTTTTTTTGTAGAAGGAAAGAAATTGTATATATATATATATATATATATATATATATATTATATTTGTAAACAGAAGGAAGAAGAGACTAAGTAAAAGAAAAGAAGGACTAAAAACGGGAAATAAAATCAAGAAATTTTGGCAAGAATGGAAAGAAATAAGGCAAATAGGGAATATTTTTATTTTTTTTTATTTTTTTTTAGAAAAGAAGAAAGGAAAGATATGTGCTGAAAAGGGGGAAGAAGGTTAAAAGGAAATGAATCAAAGAAAATTGGCAACCTTTTTTTTTTCTTGTTTAGTTCATGACTATACCAATGTAATTGATACGCCACACCACTAATTGAGATTTTTTTCTATATATACAAGAAAAAAAATATACACAAAAAAATAAAAACTAACACGAATCAGAAATTAAATAAACAATAAAATTTAATCGTTACCTCCCCGGCAACGGCGCCAAAAACTTGGTCGACGCTAGTCTATGAATTAGAAAAGCGCGACATTTGTAATAAATTCTGCAAGCATACAGGTGTGTAGCATACAGGTCGAACACAGGGAGGAAAGTTAAATTTTATTATTTATATGTTTCGTGGGCGTGTTAGACGAACTTTGGAGGTTGATTTTGCAAAAAAAAACAAAATTAAAACTGTAACAGATCTAACTGAACCGACGATCAAATCACAATTTCAATGGAAAGCAAATGAAACTATGAATTAGATTTGAATCTAATCAAACCCAATTTGACCTAAGAAAATAATAAAAAGCAGAAATTGAAATTGCAGAAATTGAAATAACAAACAAGAATTAAAATTAGGATTTCCGCTGAATCTAATCAGACGGTAAATCACTAATGCAAACAAGTGCAAAATACAAATAGTGTTCTACCGAATCTAATCGTATAGACAACACTAGTTGCTAAAAAAATGCAGAAAATAAAAGAGAAAGAAGAACTTTTATTAAAACAATGGAATAAGAGATGAGATGGTGGCTACAATGCCACTAGAAGGGTATATATATAGGGTAGATAGCCAAACCCTAACCCTAACCCTAATGGTAACTGGGCCTTGTCATTACATCACTAATTAGTTTACAATGAGAAACATAAATGGGCCTTAGATAAATAAAGCAAATTTGGGCCATTTCTCTTTTCCTCTTGCCTCCTTGACACTTCTTCATTGATTTGTGATGTGCAAAGCCTTGTTATCAGTCCTTTTCTTGTCCAACAGCAACTAGATGTGATATCTTCATCTACAATTCTTCAAAATGCAAATACACAGCAAATTGAACTCTATTTCTCTACATTTCTGGTTGCATGCGGGCTGGGTTGGAATATCTGTAAAAATAACAAAACAATACCCAAGTAATATTTATTTATATACAAAAGATAAGATATAAGAGCATAAAATAAACACATTTCTATGTCAATCATTAGACAAAGTTGACTTTAGCTTTTCATACCAAGCGAGCTTGTTTTAAGCCATATATTGCTTTGTGTGGTTTGCATACTTTATCACCATTACCATATCCTTCAGGCTATTGCATGTATACCTCTTCAGTCAATTCCTCATTCAAAAAAGCATTGTTGATGTCTAGTTGCCTCACATTCCACCCTTTATTTAGAGCAATGGTCAGTATAATTCTGATGGTTGTGGGTTTTATGACTGGGGAAAAAGTTTCATTGAAATCAAAACCAAATTGTTGCGCGTAACCTTTTGCAACCAGTCTGGCCTTGTATTTGTCAATAGATCCATCTTCTTTTCTTTTTATTTTGTATGTCCACCTACAACCAATCACATTTTTGTGTTTTGGTTGAGTCACTAAGCTCCAAGTGTTGTTTTTTATGAGAGCTTTATATTCAGTGTCCATTGCCTCCTTCCATTTGTTTGATCTTATAGCCTGAGTGAAATTCAATGGTTCGATCTCATTGGCAGAAATATTATATACTTTGGGTTTGAAGATGCCTCTCTTTGACCTGGTGATCATGTGATGTCCAGTTGATTGTGGTGGTGTTTGCTGCTGTGTATCATTGTTGCTGGTATTGTCAACATTGTTGTTGTTTTCTGTATCTTCACTATGCTGCATGTTTTGATGTATGTTTGTATCTTCTGAGTCATTGTGTGTCTCATTGGTTTGCTCGTTTGTTTGATCCATAGTTTCTTCCTGGGTGTTTAAATTGCTTGTGCGTTGTTGCTCTTCTTTTCTATCGATTGAAGGTGGTTCAGTAATGAATGGCTCGAACCGTATGTTATTGTTTATGCTTTGTTCCCCATCCTTTTTGCCGATTTGCTTTTCTGCATAAGGAAACTGGTTTTCATCAAATATCACATGCCTAGAAATATATATTTTTCCATTTTTGTCCATGCACTTATAACCTTTTTGGTTTTGTGCATACCCAATGAATGTGCATGGGCTTGATCTCATACTTAGTTTATGATTGTTATAGTCTCTCAAACACGGAAAACATAGACACCCATAGGCTTTCAGAAAACCATATTCTGGTCTAACACTGTATATCATTTCATGTGGGCTTTTATTGTTTAAGACTTTAGTTGGCAACTTATTAATGAGGAATACAGATGAGTAGAAAGCTTCATTCCAATATTTCATGGGTAATGAGCTTTGTGATAACAAAGTTAGACCAGTCTCTACTATGTGTCGATGTTTTCTTTCGACTAAACCGTTTTGTTCAGACGTATGCGGGCAAGTTAATCTATGTTTGATCCCTCTTTTGAGAAAGTAATTAGTTAGAGGTTTAAACTCAGCTCCCCCATCTGTCTGAATAACCTTAACAGTACTGTTCATTTGTTTTTCGACATGAGTTATAAATTGCATAACTGTATTGCAAGCTTCTGATTTAGTTTTCAGCATGTATATCCAAGTATATCTAGAATAAGCATCCACAAAAGAAAGATAATACCTGTGTCCCTGATATGAATTTAGAGGCGCGGGTCCCCACAAGTCAGCGGCTATAAGTTCCAGTGGCTCATTATAGCTGGTTTCAGAATCACTAAAAGGGAGCTTGTGGCTCTTGTCGAGTTGGTAGTGCGTGCATGTGTGTTTGATAGGTACATTTTTGTAATGAATGTTATTATTACGCAGAATAGTCTTAACAGTTTCCAGATTAGGATGTCCTAATTTTATATGCCAAGAATTAATCACGTTACATTCATCGCTATTATTGTCATAATCAACATTATTGCAGCTATTCCTAATACATTCATTGTCACTACTAGCATCTACATTATTATACCAGAATTCTCCACTTGAGTTTGCAGTCTTGAATTTGTATAAACCATCGTATAGGTTACCTCGAAGTAATATTTCCTGATTTAGGGAATCTTTAACTAAACAAAACTTAGGATGAAATTCAAAGTAAACATTATTGTCGTTGGCAAATTTTGATACACTTAAAAAAAAATTATTAATCGTAGGTACCCTAAGAAGATTGTTTAATTTGAGTTGTCTTTTCCTAAAGATAGTTCCTTTGCCTATGTGTGTGATACTAGCAGTACTACCATTACCCATATGCAAATTTCTCATACCTGAGTAATTTCTGCTTCCAATATTTAAATTTTGAAGATTGCTAGTTATGTGGTGAGTCGCTCCTGAGTCAGGGTACCATTCTTCGAAGCCATTGTCTTCATTTTTTACTTCATCATCATCTGCAGCATTATGTCTTCGGTTTGCGTTATTATTTTGAGTTGAATTCCTTATTGTTGCCATATTTGCTTGTGCTCTTCTTTGTGAAAAGTAATTTTGTCTTGCCTGTTGTCTACCTATGTCTGAATTATACCTGAAGTAACATTTGTTCGCCATGTGACCAAACTTTTGGCATATTTGACATTTCACACGATAGTTGTTGTTATCTCGTTGTATCTTCTTATTTCTGACTGTGGTATAATTGGCAGAGAACTTATTTTGTGCTGTTTTTCTTTGGTCAATTCTGCCTTCATGAGCAAGGAGTGCTGATCGAACGAACTGTAAATCAGGTAAAGCTTGTTGTGTGGCTAACACAGTTACTAGAGATTCATATTCTTCATCTAATCCACCAATAATAAATAGGATTTGCTCATTGTCGCTGATCTTATGCCCAACAGCATTTAGCTTGTCACATAGATTTTTAATTTTTCCTAAGTATTCTTTCATGCTTGCCTCCTTTTTTCTAGAATTTTGTAATTCCCTTCTATATTGCATGATTCTAGCAGCTGATTGTGAACTGAAAATTTGTTCAACTATTTTCCATATTTCATAAGATGTGCTACATCCAACTATTTGTGATAATAAATTCGAACTTACTGACGATAGGAGCCATGAGGAGAGGAGGCTGTCTTGTTTTTGAAACTTTGTGTATGTAACACCCCGTATGTTAAATAACTTGTTATAACATAAATCAGAGCAGAATTAAATTTAATATTCTGAATCAGGGGAAACGGGCTGTGCCATTGCGTTCGTCTCGGAAAAATACGCGAAATAGAGTCCGAGTTTTCGTAAATCGGAGTCTGTATGACCAAGTTATGGCCCGTCAAAGTTTCACGAAAAATCAAAAACGAAAACTGCTCATGTTTTGAGGCCCGGGATGAGTTTTGGGCTGTTTTTTTTTGGGCCCTAAATGGTTCCTACACTTGACTTCTTCCCCAAGACATGCTTTAAAGGCTAGGATTGGTTCTAGGGTATATCCTATGGTCCTAAAACATCTAACTAATCTATATATACACCCTAATACCCCCCTTATCCTTACCAAAAATAGATCTAAGGCCATTATGCCACCACTTAGAAAATTGGAGAGCCTCCACTAAAAATCCTAAGAGGGTTTGCAAGCTAATCTACATCTTCTTCTACTTAATCATTGGGATTTGCTTCATTTAACTTGCTAATCTTGTTTTGGTGAGCTTCTATCCCCTTAATAATCAATTATTGAATTGATTATGATAAGATGTGATAAAGTATGGCTATGTTTGTGGATCCATATATTTATGCAAGCTTGATGTAGTGAATATTATGTGTTTTGCAAGTTATATGTCTTATGTCATGCAAGTTTCATAATATGTAATCATGATATTTTTATGCAAGTTGTTTCATGATGTTTATGATGCAAAACACTAAGTGAATATGGATCCATTATGCAAACATGTTATGCAAGTATGTGAGTACTTATGCAAGTCATGTATATGCTTATATGCATGTTTAACATCTTATGCAAGTATATGAATGTTTATGCAAGTTATGTATATGTTGAAATGCAAGTTTAACATAATATGCAAGCCTATGCAAGTATGTGAATGTTTATGCAAGTTATGTATATGTTGAAATGCAAGTTTAACATAATATGCAAGCCTATGCAAGTATATGAATGTTTATGCAAGTTATGTATATGTTGAAATGCAAGTTTAACATAATATGCAAGCCTATGCAAGTATATGAATGTTTATGCAAGTTATGTATATGTTGAAATGCAAGTTTAACATAATATGCAAGCCTATGCAAGTATGTGAATGTTTATGCAAGTTATGTATATGTTGAAATGCAAGTTTAACATGATATGCAAGCTTATGCAAGTATATGAATGTTTATGCAAGTATGTGAGTGCTTATGCAAGTTAAGTATATGCTAAAATGCAAGTTCTACATGTTATGCAAATCACATGTATGATGATATGTAAGTTCATATGCAACATGTTATGCAAATCACATGTTTGATGATATGTAAGTTCATATGCAACATGTTATGTAAGACACATGTTTGATAATATGCAAGTTTGGGTTGAATATAGTTGGGTTAATACATGCTCATATATGCAAGTTGACATCTTCTTAACCCATGATAAAGTTATATGCTAAACCCATGTTATGTGTGGTAAATCTTCCCTTTATTATGTTATGTCATAATGACGATTTACGTGGGGAACGATGGGGTTAATTAATATGTTAATTAAAAGTATGTTGAAATGGGTATGATTAAGCATACCATAAAAAATTAATTAACATAAGTGGGAATTTACCTATTGAGTTAGGTCTACCCCATGGGAATTTACCTATTGAGTTAGGTCTACCCATGTTATGAATAAATTGATATTAATTAGGGATAATTAATATGGGGGTGATTAATTAGGTGTAATTAATCGACTAAGACACGAGGTTAGGCTCTGTTATGACGTAAGACTGCCCGGACCCTACCGGCTTAACCAGGCGGTCATAACAGCCAGTCTAATGTGAGAGGTCTTAGGCACAAATTAAATACGTGATTAAAGTAAAGACACGAGGTTAGACTCTGTTATGACGTAAGACTGCCCGGACCCTACCGGCTTAACCAGGCGGTCATAACAGCCAGTCTAATGTGGGAGGTCTTTATGGGAGATCACGGTCTTAATTAATTAAGAAACACTTAACCATATTAGCATGTAGTGGGACATGAGGGGTTAAGTGGATGCCTTGGGTGGCATGTAGTAACTAGTGGGGGTGCCTTGGGTGGCATGAGAAAACTAGTGGGTTGCCTTGGGTGGCAATAGAAAATACGATTAGAATACTTAACCAGAGTGGAACATGTAACTAAACATGATTAAAGGGTTAAGTAAGTGCCTTGGGTGGCATGGGGGAATCAAGTAAGTGCCTTGGGTGGCATGCGGAAATCTAGTGGGTGCCTTAAGTGGCAATTGTAATATAATTGGATGACTTAACCAAACCTTAACATGTAAGGGGGCATGATTATAAAAAGGGGTTAAGTGGAATGCACTAGATAAAATGACAAGCTTAAGTGGTAGCTTGTGGGGGCCCGTTTCAACCAATATCCCAAACGTATCTTTGTGGGCTCGACCCATGTCGAGTGACGGGACACGCATATTGGGCTTGATTATAAGAGGCCAAAACGGGGTAGCGGTGGCAACGCAAGTCCAACGGGTTTCATATGCGTGTGTGGGCCTGGGCTGGTAGATAAGCCGTTGTTGCATCGTGTAGATATAAAGTCGTGCACCGTTGATAGTATTGGGTAGCCACTTTAGGGGAGTGATACACCCCACTGTGGGACCAGCACGGGTATCTACGTTAGGGAGCCGATCGCTTGGGGTAGTGGGGTACACCTAGTAGAGATAGGGGCAGACGGCACCTATGTAGTCAACTAGGGTACAGGAAACTACTGGTTATATCTATCTTTGATATCCTTGGGTGGGATCAACCTTTGAGTAGGAGTGACTGGTGTGGTGCAGTTAGTAATTATCCTTGGGTGGGTAGATGCGTCTTTACGGTTATCTTAGTTCGTCCTGTGTTCGTGGGCAACTTAGTGTAGTCATTATCCCCAAAGATACCATACCGAGTTCATATCATACCCTAATTACTTTAATAATTGTATTATTAAGGAGATAGGGTTCACTCAGGCTTATGTCTGACCCCCGTTGTTTTTATCTTTTTCCCTCAGGTCCTCAGGTTGGGCCTAGTGCTAGTGGGCTTTGATCAGTTTGCTTTATCTATCTCTTGGAGCTTGGACCGTAGATGTAGAGCTCAGCTTATCTTATCTTTTCTGTTATGGCTATTTGTTATGAGTAGTGGGATTATGTACTTATTTTATTCAGGATGGATATTTTGTACTTGACTCTTGTTATGGTTTTATGATGTAACCAAACATGTTTTACTTTCCGCTGCTATGAGATGATGTTTTAAATTTTCAAGTATTACATTATATCTGTCTTGTTGTAATTTTACTGTTCTATACTCACTAAAAATACTCCACCGATGCTATGGCATTCCCTTAGTGAGTGACTATAGCGGGTGTGGGGTGTTACACGTGGTATCAGAGCTTAAGGTTACCGGAACAGATAAAATTTTTAGAAAAACTATTTTCTAAGAATACTTTTGGAAAGGAGTATTTTCAAAAACATGTCTTTTAACAGAAAAGTTTTTGAAAGGAAAGCATAATCCCCAATAGCCATATCTATATCTTTCGAATTCTCCATTTTGAATCTCTTCCTTTCTCTCGTTTTGAGTTTCCCCTCCGCGTATAGATGATCTTTCTAAGATAGATAAGGATGGAAAACCACTTCAAGGGACTTAGACGTTAGTCGGATTAGAAGTTGGTTCAAGAAGGAGGAGGACTGGTAGGTATTTATTGGATAAACGATGGGAGGAAGGCTCAAATAGTTGTATGGTTAATGAAAGATGAAACCTCATTGGTGGGAGGTTACGAGTGGAGAATAGGGAAGAAGAAGGCAAGTGGTTATCCTTTTAAGAGGAATAGGACACCTTATTAGGATTGTTCAAAGAAGCAAGGGCAAGGTATGGAATCTTCTGGAGGGTAGTTGTATTCCCTCACGACTAGGGTACCAGATGGGGATATGACCGTCTAGGTTGGAATTTGGATTTCTTTATCATCCGATTCAAGCTTTATTTGATTCTGATATATTGAGTTCGTTTATCCCACCATTGTTAGTTGAGTCACTGCACTTAGACACCAGTTTGGTAGATGATCCCTTAGTTGTTTCAAACCCAGTTGGGGCTCCATGATATGTTTGGGTTTGAAAGTTTCTATACTTAGCGTTGAGTTTAGATGTGATGCTTGTTGGGCTTCACGGGCTATGGGTTAATTTTGGGCATGGATTGGTTATCCAGTAGGAGTGCTGTTCTTCATTTTGAAGGGAGAGTTGTTAGGCTTATGGGCCGCCTAAGTAACACTCTCGAGATCTCTTGTAATCCCATAGAATCTGTTATGCTAAGGTATCTAGAATCGCCTGACACGTTGGTCTAGAGTCTGCGATCTGTTAGAGCGGTCCGGGAATATCCGGATGTGTTTGAGGAGGTGAAGGGCTTACCTCCGAAGCGGGAGATTGACTTCCGAATCTATCTTGTGGACAATGCTAAACCAGTATCTTTGCCAGTGCGCCACATGGCTCCTCGTGAAAGGAGGGAACTCAATAAGCAAGTAGGGGAGTTGCTTGAGAAGGGGTTCATAAGACGAAGTATATCGGAGTGGGGTGCTCCGGTGGTTTTTGCTACAAAGGCAGATGGGTCCCTCAGACTTTGTGTTGACTATAGAGAACTCAACAAGCTCACAAAGAAGAATAAACACCCATTGCCGAGGATTGATGATCTCTTCGATCAGTTAGTTGGCGCTTCAGTGTTTTCGCAGTTGGACTTAGCCACGGGGTTTCATCAGTTGAGAGTGGCTGAGGATAGTGTAGAGAAGACTGCCTTCAGGACTCCGGATGGTTTTTATGAGTGGCTTGTGATGCCATTTGGTTTGACGAACGCCCCTGCATATTTCGTTGATCTGATGAGTAGGGTGTTCAGGGAGTATCTTAACAAGTTCGTGGTGGTCTTTGTGGATGACATCTTGGTCTTCTCCAAGAGTGAGGAAGAGCATGCCCTACATCTTAGGGAAGTGTTGGAGACTCTTCGAGCGCATAGCCTGAAGGCTAAGTTTTCTAAATGTCACTTTTGGAGGAAGGAAGTGCGATTCTTAGGGCACGTGGTCTCTAAGGAAGGGATAGCTGTGGATCCTGCAAAGGTAGTATCTATCCAAGATTGGAAGGCTCCGAAGAATGCTACCGAGGTGAGGAGTTTCTTGGGGTTGGCTGGCTACTATAGGAAGTTTATCAAGGACTTCGCGAAGATATCAGCCCCATTAACTCGCTTGACAAAGAAGAATCAGGTTTTCACATGGGATGTGGATTGTGAGGATGCATTCCGACGGTTAAAGAGAGCTTTAACAACTGCTCCAGTTTTAGTGCTGCCAGATGGGAGTAAGCCGTTCGTTGTTTATACTGATGCTTGTGGGACAGGACTAGGCGCAGTCTTGATGCAAGAGGGAAGGGTAATAGCCTATGGTGGGAGGCAGTTGAGGGCGCATGAGAAAAATTACCCTGTCCATGACCTAGAGTTGGCCGCTATCGTTTTTGCGCTCAAGATCTGGCGCCATTATCTTCTTGGTGAGAGATTTGAGTTGTTCACCGATCACAAATCTTTGAAGTACTTGTTTTCTCAGAAGGATTTGAACTTGAGACAGCAAAGGTGGATGGAGTTCTTAGCATCCTATGATTTCGAGATAGCATATACCCCTGGCAAGGGTAACGTGGTGGCAGATGCCTTAAGCAGAAAAAGGTTGTCCTTGAGTCCGTTGTTTGTGGAACGGAGAAGCTTGGAGTTTATCTCGATGTTTGACTTCAGACCTTCTGTTGACTTGGTACCCGGTTTGCTAGCATCCTTAGAGGTTAGACCTACTCTTTTGGGACGAGTTGGCGAGGCACAGCGAGACGACCCACAGTTGGTTGAGTTAGTAGAGAAGCTCATAAGGGGGGAGTCGTCCAGCCATTTGAGTAGGTACACCCTAGATGATAGAGGGTGCTTGCGTAGAGACAGTAGACTTCGTGTACCGCAGGACGAGGGTTTGAGGAAGGCTATTCTTGATGATGCACACCGTTTTAGGATGACCATTCATCCCGGTGGGGGTAAGATGTACCAAGACATGAAGAGGGCTTTCTTCTGGGCCGGTATGAAGAAAGATGTGGCCGAGCATGTCGCTCGATGCTTGGTGTGCCAACGAGTGAAGACGGAGCGAAAGAAACCAGGTGGGTTGCTTCACCCATTGGAGGTTCCGCAATGAAAGTGGGACAGCGTCTCGTTGGATTTTATTGACAGGTTACCCAGATCGAGAAAGAGTAATACAGGAATTTGGGTGGTGGTAGACAGACTTACTAAGAACACCCATTTCATACATGTGAAGAGTAAGTGGACTGCTCCATGGCTAGCTTTTGTATATCTTCGAGAGATAGTTCGATTGCATCAGGTACCCTCCAGTATAGTGAGTGATCGAGATCCTATCTTCACTAGAGAGTTTTGGAAGAGTTTGCAAAAGGCGGTAGGGACTCAGTTGCGTTTGAGTACCGCATATCATCCTCAGACGGACGGCCAGACCGAGAGGGTGAATCATATTTTAGAAGACCTTTTGAGGCTATGTATCTTGGATTTTGGAGGTACATGGGAGGAGCATCTTCCATTGGTGGAGTTGCCCGACAGACTTAGTGGTGTACATGATGTATTCCATGGGAGGAAGTGCCTACATAAGACCGCAGAGGTGGTAGAGCCAAGTTTGCTTAGAGAAGTGCAAGCAGAGCGTGATGCGACTATTCGACGAGCTCCTACTCGCATCCTTGGGTCAGAGACTAGGAAATTGAGGAATCGAGAGGTTCAGCTAGTCAAAGTGCAATGGGGAGAAGAGAAGAGCAACGCAACTTGGGAGACGGAAGCGAAGATGCGTTCTTTGTATCCATTTCTTTTTGAGAGTATGTCTTTTAACTTCTCCTTTATCGTTTGACTGGTACTTATCTTATCCTTAGTATGTCCTCTCGTTAGTACCTTTGACCTTCAGATAGGATAGTCCTATGGTTGAAACATGTGTTTGAGACATGTTATGTATGATGGATGCAAGTGGATGCAAGTGTTTGCTAGTGGTTGCTCGTGGATGCATATACACACACTCTAGGCACTAGATCGGCTCAATCACTTCATATTGCATATTGCATAAAATTGTGTGTAGGAAGCTATATTTATGGATGTATAATGATTGTGTTATCATATGGATGATGCATTTTGGTGAATGATTGTGCACTCATGTAGATATTGTATGTGTCGATAGGGTTCCCTCGCATACATAATGGATGCATGGCACTATCATGGTTTGCATTTGTTCATACATTAGATAGGGAACATATACACACACTTTTTGCATATGCTCATACATCATTAGAAATTGTTTTAAGGACAATGGATGCCAGTGTTTGATGGTTGAGTAGATGGTTGTTTGGTTGGTAGGATACGTTCTTCTTGACTTAGAGATTTCGGGGACGAAATCCTTTAAGTAGGGGAGAATGTAACACCCCGTATGTTAAATAACTTGTTATAACATAAATCAGAGCAGAATTAAATTTAATATTCTGAATCAGGGGAAACGGGCTGTGCCATTGCGTTCGTCTCGGAAAAATACGCGAAATAGAGTCCGAGTTTTCGTAAATCGGAGTCCGTATGACCAAGTTATGGCCCGTCAAAGTTTCACGAAAAATCAAAAACGAAAACTGCTCATGTTTTGAGGCCCGGGATGAGTTTTGGGCTGTTTTTTTTTGGGCCCTAAATGGTTCCTACACTTGACTTCTTCCCCAAGACATGCTTTAAAGGCTAGGATTGGTTCTAGGGTATATCCTATGGTCCTAAAACATCTAACTAATCTATATATACACCCTAATACCCCCCTTATCCTTACCAAAAATAGATCTAAGGCCATTATGCCACCACTTAGAAAATTGGAGAGCCTCCACTAAAAATCCTAAGAGGGTTTGCAAGCTAATCTACATCTTCTTCTACTTAATCATTGGGATTTGCTTCATTTAACTTGCTAATCTTGTTTTGGTGAGCTTCTATCCCCTTAATAATCAATTATTGAATTGATTATGATAAGATGTGATAAAGTATGGCTATGTTTGTGGATCCATATATTTATGCAAGCTTGATGTAGTGAATATTATGTGTTTTGCAAGTTATATGCCTTATGTCATGCAAGTTTCATAATATGTAATCATGATATTTTTATGCAAGTTGTTTCATGATGTTTATGATGCAAAACACTAAGTGAATATGGATCCATTATGCAAACATGTTATGCAAGTATGTGAGTACTTATGCAAGTCATGTATATGCTTATATGCATGTTTAACATCTTATGCAAGTATATGAATGTTTATGCAAGTTATGTATATGTTGAAATGCAAGTTTAACATAATATGCAAGCCTATGCAAGTATGTGAATGTTTATGCAAGTTATGTATATGTTGAAATGCAAGTTTAACATAATATGCAAGCCTATGCAAGTATATGAATGTTTATGCAAGTTATGTATATGTTGAAATGCAAGTTTAACATAATATGCAAGCCTATGCAAGTATATGAATGTTTATGCAAGTTATGTATATGTTGAAATGCAAGTTTAACATAATATGCAAGCCTATGCAAGTATGTGAATGTTTATGCAAGTTATGTATATGTTGAAATGCAAGTTTAACATGATATGCAAGCTTATGCAAGTATATGAATGCTTATGCAAGTATGTGAGTGCTTATGCAAGTTAAGTATATGCTAAAATGCAAGTTCTACATGTTATGCAAATCACATGTATGATGATATGTAAGTTCATATGCAACATGTTATGCAAATCACATGTTTGATGATATGTAAGTTCATATGCAACATGTTATGTAAGACACATGTTTGATAATATGCAAGTTTGGGTTGAATATAGTTGGGTTAATACATGCTCATATATGCAAGTTGACATCCTCTTAACCCATGATAAAGTTATATGCTAAACCCATGTTATGTGTGGTAAATCTTCCCTTTATTATGTTATGTCATAATGACGATTTACGTGGGGAACGATGGGGTTAATTAATATGTTAATTAAAAGTATGTTGAAATGGGTATGATTAAGCATACCATAAAAAATTAATTAACATAAGTGGGAATTTACCTATTGAGTTAGGTCTACCCCATGGGAATTTACCTATTGAGTTAGGTCTACCCATGTTATGAATAAATTGATATTAATTAGGGATAATTAATATGGGGGTGATTAATTAGGTGTAATTAATCGACTAAGACACGAGGTTAGGCTCTGTTATGACGTAAGACTGCCCGGACCCTACCGGCTTAACCAGGCGGTCATAACAGCCAGTCTAATGTGAGAGGTCTTAGGCATAAATTAAATACGTGATTAAAGTAAAGACACGAGGTTAGACTCTGTTATGACGTAAGACTGCCCGGACCCTACCGGCTTAACCAGGCGGTCATAACAGCCAGTCTAATGTGGGAGGTCTTTATGGGAGATCACGGTCTTAATTAATTAAGAAACACTTAACCATATTAGCATGTAGTGGGACATGAGGGGTTAAGTGGGTGCCTTGGGTGGCATGTAGTAACTAGTGGGGGTGCCTTGGGTGGCATGAGAAAACTAGTGGGTTGTCTTGGGTGGCAATAGAAAATACGATTAGAATACTTAACCAGAGTGGAACATGTAACTAAACATGATTAAAGGGTAAAGTAAGTGCCTTGGGTGGCATGGGGGAATCAAGTAAGTGCCTTGGGTGGCATGCGGAAATCTAGTGGGTGCCTTAAGTGGCAATTGTAATATAATTGGATGACTTAACCAAACCTTAACATGTAAGGGGGCATGATTATAAAAAGGGGTTAAGTGGAATGCACTAGATAAAATGACAAGCTTAAGTGGTAGCTTGTGGGGGCCCGTTTCAACCAATATCCCAAACGTATCTTTGTGGGCTCGACCCATGTCGAGTGACGGGACACGCATATTGGGCTTGATTATAAGAGGCCAAAACGGGGTAGCGGTGGCAACGCAAGTCCAACGGGTTTCATATGCGTGTGTGGGCCCGGGCTGGTAGATAAGCCGTTGTTGCATCGTGTAGATATAAAGCCGTGCACCATTGATAGTATTGGGTAGCCACTTTAGGGGAGTGATACACCCCACTGTGGGACCAGCACGGGTATCTACGTTAGGGAGCCGATCGCTTGGGGTAGTGGGGTACACCTAGTAGAGATAGGGGCAGACGGCACCTATGTAGTCAACTAGGGTACATGAAACTACTGGTTATATCTATCTTTGATATCCTTGGGTGGGATCAACCTTTGAGTAGGAGTGACTGGTGTGGTGCAGTTAGTAATTATCCTTGGGTGGGTAGATGCGTCTTTACGGTTATCTTAGTTCGTCCTGTGTTCGTGGGCAACTTAGTGTAGTCATTATCCCCAAAGATACCATACCGAGTTCATATCATACCCTAATTACTTTAATAATTGTATTATTAAGGAGATAGGGTTCACTCAGGCTTATGTCTGACCCCCGTTGTTTTTTATCTTTTTCCCTTAGGTCCTCAGGTTGGGCCTAGTGCTAGTGGGCTTTGATCAGTTTGCTTTATCTATCTCTTGGAGCTTGGACCGTAGATGTAGAGCTCAGCTTATCTTATCTTTTCTGTTATGGCTATTTGTTATGAGTAGTGGGATTATGTACTTATTTTATTCAGGATGGATGTTTTGTACTTGACTCTTGTTATGGTTTTATGATGTAACCAAACATGTTTTACTTTCCGCTGCTATGAGATGATGTTTTAAATTTTCAAGTATTACATTATATCTGTCTTGTTGTAATTTTACTGTTCTATACTCACTAAAAATACTCCACCGATGCTATGGCATTCCCTTAGTGAGTGACTATAGCGGGTGTGGGGTGTTACAGTGTAGTCTGTGTTAGGTACAATTTCTCCTTCCGAATTGGTTATCGTCACTGGTGGGACTATTATTGTCCCATTAATGTACTGCAGTAAATCATACCCTCTCAAAGCGATCTCTACTTGATATTTCCATAGAATGTAATTGTCTTCGTCTAGAGATGTGGTGATAATTTGCCTTTTTGGTTTAATCAGGTCATGATGGTTAGGTGGAGCACTGTACCCCAAGCTTCCAGAAACAGTGGAGGTTACTTCATTGTTGTTGGCCATAAAACAAAAATAACTTTCTGCTTGATGATTAAGCCTTTCGGCAATTTGGCTCTGATACCATATTAAGGGATGAGGAGGAGAGTTATTAGAGAGGAACAATTGCAATTTTTATTGATGCAAAATATGATACAAAGTGCACATATATATAGTGCTATGAGCCCAACGGCTAGTACAAAATATACCAAATATGTATGAGCATAACGGCTAGTATTAAATATACCAAGTATGCATGAGCCTAACGGCTAATAGATAATGACAAAGCATGCTAAATATGATAAAAACGTGTTCACACTCTAACGGCTCTATTGTAACGGCTCTATTGTCTTCATTAATGGTTTTAGGCGCATATGTGAGAAGACCTCCATCGATATAGGTCAAGGGAATGTTAAGTCATAGATTATATCTCAACATGTGAAAGGTTGACTTTTGCTGGGTAGGAAGCAATGTATTCTAGCAGATAAGCAGACCTATGATTTAGAACTTGAGATCGAGAAGAGCAAGTAGCTTCTGTATTTCATCCGTCCTAAGAATAAACAGCTTGTCAGTGAAGGAGAGTTGACTGGTTCAACCTTTTATATTTAAGGAGATGGTCGGTAATCCATTGTGGTGGGTAAAGATTTACCTAGGGTCTTAAGCACTGTTTGAAGTTTCATTGCATAGCCTTATACCTATTAGGGTCCACCTTTAAATAATTTGTTAGGATGGTTCCCTTTGAGAATACCCATAAGACACATGGTCGGAATTGATTTTCTATCAATTAGGAATCCACTGAATTATCCATAATAAAAACACAACCGCTTAACCTATAATCGTAGCGTGTATGCGTGTGCGGATCGAACGTCAAGGGAAACAAAATAAATTAAAATCTCTCACTCAAATTAAACCAAAGATTTTGAATATGTGCTTAACTAGAAAATGTTAAAATAATATAAAATTGGAATTAGACTATGAGATTAATAGGCAACTTAGAGGCAAATCTTTTCTCACAATTATAGAAATCAACACAACATGAAATTACGATCTTCCTTTTTAACCATTTGTGTAATTACTACATGTATTTATTATCAGTATGGCCTAATTATGTTGTTAACTAACTCAATTTAAGTAATCAATCTACTAGGGCTAGCAATTAAAAATAAAAATCAAAAAACCGAATCAATCTGGAAAGACCTAGACCCGAACCGAACCCAATGGGTCTTGGGTCTGGTCTAGGTGATGAAAAATACAGTAAAGACCCGATCAAATCCAACCAGAATTGACCCGACTCGAAAAACCAAACCTAAAAGAATTGAAATATATGTGTTCTTAATGTTGTTACCCAACTGAGCCCGACCGGACCCAAACCGAAGCTCGGGTTGGGTCAGCTCCAGATTTTTGAAATTTATAGTTCAGACCCGACAAAACTTGACTTGCCTAGAATCGAGACTCGTCGAGTCGGGTTCGGGTCCATCGAGTCGGGTCTAATTGCTACCCCTACAATCTATAACATACCCTTTAGTCAATAATACTCCAAGATTTTGACATTAGTTTTTAAAATAAATTTGTTAGCTTCCAAAAGCATAATATATGCAAATAGTATAATCTAACTAGGGAAGTTGCATCATTGCATTCATGGTGAAATTTTGAGCAACTTTCGTGTCTGGACTTTCCCAATCGGAGTTCCGACGGAGAAGTTACAAACGAAAGGCAAATTCAAAACAAAAATAAATAATAAACTAACATAAATGTGCAATCCCACAGGTCGACCTACACTTTGGGTGCTGTCGACGGGGAAGTCTCCCTCTCTCTGTTAATACCCTTAGGGAAATAGTCGTGAATTGTTTTTCTCAATGATCCAGATTTAATATAATTCAATCGCACTAATGTGGTTGATTCTCGCATCTATAAGTTAAGGCCTAATCCTTTCTTCTGTTCTCATATTTTTTTGAAAGCTAGAGTGAAGCTCTACCATTTCTTCTTCTCCACTTTCTTCCCAAAAATATAAAACAAGATATGTATGTCTATGTATGCATAAATTAGAGAAGGATTAGAAATTAAATAAAGAGAAGAGTAATGAATCAATCTTCACGCTTTTAAGATAATATTCTTAGATCTAAATCCGTTCTATTTTCTCTTTCAGTCTCAATCTCTTTTCAGATATATAATTCTAATGTATGTATTTCCATTCTTATACATGTTCTTTAGATCTGAAAGAGAATGGTGTTAAACTAAGGATTTATAATTTAGATCAGTAGTTTGGGAGGACTTCTTTAGTGTGAGTGCGGTATTATATTTATTGTTTATAATATTAAATTTGTGTCATTAGCATACATTTGATTCTTATGCCTAAAATATATTATCCTTCTAGATTATACACCTATATTTGTTTCTAAATAATTTTCAGCCTTCTTATTCTTTCGTAAATCCAGTTTAATTTGTTATTTTTACTTAGATCTGAAAATTAGTCCTTAAGGTTTTATATTTTGAATAATTTATTGTTTTGTTTTATATCAGCAACTTAGATGACATGACATTAATTTGATTAAGGTTATTGTTCCAGTTTTATTATTTGAATTTTTTCCACGGTTTAATATGGAAAGAATATCCGTTGGTTTTAATAAATTTGTTCACATTATTCACTTTTCTTTTAGAAAAGATGACCTTTTTAACAAGAAATTTATACCAAGTGAAGGAAAGGCGATAGGTAAAGTATGCACTCTTTTCTGTATTTACACCATCTTTCCAAGTAAAGGAAATACATTAATTCTTGGTAATATCAAATGAAGTCAATCTTTTGTTTTAAAAGGATTTATGAGAATCATATGGAAAATTTTCCCAAGAAACGTTGTTTTGGAAAATTAAATATGGAAGTGTATTCTAGTAATTATACATGACCGGTATTCGTAAGTTTTGGCATAATTAGGATTTTATACACAATTATTACATCATAAATGGAGGTAAAATTAAGTTAAATCAAATCGAAATTATATATGCATAACAATTGTTTAAGAAATAAATTATTTCCTAGGAATTAGGTAGGTTATTAGTTTCCATAAATTAGGAGTTGGCAAATAATTAATACGAAAAGGGAGACTGTAAGCATAATTAATGGGACATTAAATGATTTGGGATATAAGTTTCAACTAAATAATGGAAGAAGTCTCTGTAACTTTACTTAAAGGTAATAAATAAATAAATTAAAAAATAGATAATTAATATGATTACGGGATTTAAATAAATAGGGACAAATGCAGTAAAGGGACTAATTAAAATGTAATGGTAATACCATAAATGCAAATTTTGTAATTTAAGGTAGGTGTTTTAGGAAATGTCCATTAGGTTTAGTGTGGACAAATTGACATTTATGGTATGAAATCAATTAGGGATAGATAAATATTTGAGGTGAGCCATGTTACTTTAAATAAAATAATTTATAGCTAATTCCAATATTAAGCCAAAACAATAATTCAAACTTAAGGTATGGGATTCGTGAAATAGAGATGCAACGTTGATAAAGTCATTTGAGGGAAGTTTGTCGTTTACTTTAAGCCTATCGATAGTTGGGTGCACTTACTATTGATGTGATATATCACTAATCGTAAACCCGTGACTGAATGAGAGTTAGGATTTGTCGTTATTAAGGTATTAAATGGTTTAAAGAGCAGTAACTAACATTTTAAAGAAGGCTTACTTCAAGCATTGAGGTACTAATTGGTTGTAGGGTCTACCTCTCTACTGAAAGAAGAAACTTATGGAAGTTCTGACAATTTAAGGCCAGTTTGAGGGATTTAGGCATAAGGTGATCGTTAGGCCTGCCTCTCTTTCCTGAATGAAGTATAAAATGGTCAACGGGGTTAGGAAAATGGTATCCTTGTGTAGGTTCGCTTGTTATTTGGTATTAAGTCACCGAGGTTAAAGTCCTCCTAGAGAATATGTCTTAAATAGCATGCGATCTACCTATCCTAAGGGAAGTATTAATTTTTAGGAGATTACCATATAATGCCAGTTCGACAGTAATATATAGACCGGTCAGGGGAGTAAGTCATAGATAATGATAAGCCTATATATCTTATAGGCTTTAAGTGGTTGCGTACTATCTTTTGTGTTATTAGTAACTTTATTTTGTTCATGGTTTGGGTCATGATAACACAATACCAGAAGCCCTAATTAGCTTGCAGAGGTCCACAAAGCTAGTACTAATTGACAATCAATAATATTACTTGTAATGACCACCCATAACCCCTGAACTAAACAAGAGGGGTAATGCGCTGAAAGGTGTGCACGACAGCTACGGATGATCATCAGAGTAGGTAGACACAATCGGAACCTGTCGTATAACTCACAGCGCAAGGATGAAATATAATAGAACATATATAACATGCAGTAGTAGCAAAGGATAATTACACAAATACTTAAAATTCCACATCATCAAGTAAATATATGCAACATCTTAGGATCACATCAGTAAATGTCTATACAAATAGCCTCACTACAACACTCAAGAAAACATGGCAGCGGAAACAAAGATACTAGATAGTAGTAAAGATAATACGCGGGCCTCCTGCTTGTCTTCGCACAACAGCATTGTCCTCACTAGTCACCTGTCAGCTAGTCCGCCCATCCACAACCGGATGAACAGCCCAGGGTAATAAGTGGGAAACATAAAACCTTGAGTTAGATAACAGTCTTAGTGAGCGATAAAACAGCTAACCAACATCAAAAATAAAGTATATGAGAATGAATAGGTAAACATACTAATCTACCCACAACACCAGAGAAGAACTCAACCTATCTTCCCCACATCATAAGTGATAGCCTTTACAACAACATTTCAACCATACATCTATGGAGACCAGAACAACCATTCAATTATGGAAAAGCACTCATGACATACAAATTATATGTCATATGTGAACCATCCTAATCAAACTCAACATCGCTCAAGCGCAAGCCCCAGAGGCCTAAACCAATATCAGACAAGCACCAAAGGAACATCTCCTTCGACGTTGGACAATCTACATGAGATGGTTCAAACAAAGCAACCAATCATCCATGACAGACTCTGGCTATCACCGCTAATCCTGCTTCGAAACCATCGTTAATCATATGACGGTCAACCTTGCCACATGTCAAGGGCTAATGGTAACCCTAGTTTTAGCATAAACTCCATAAGCCTTTCAAGAATACGTATGTATGTCCAATCTTGACAACTAGGCCTTTCAACAATACCCAGGGTACTCGACCAGCAACCTTCCAGTCTTTTGGGTGCCCCCATTGCACCCCTACTTTGAGCCTGCTAGAACATACAACAACGATAATTTCTTAGCCTTCGCATCTCTAGTCATCCAACCTGATGACTTTTCATAGCTCAAGCAACCATTATTCACCAACTCACAACCTTTGAGTAGCCATCTCATTTGTTGTTCCACATTAATCAACGAACACATTCAACCCTTTGAGTATTCCCACTTGAATTCTCCTTGAAGTCACAACATCATTGAACCAAATAACATCGATATATGATTCAACACAATTCATAGAGCTACATCCATTTGCTATGAAATAAACAATATGCGCTGCGACACAGGTTCGGGCATTTCTGCCCGAATTAAAAAAAAAAACTTTTTGTTCAAACCTGGGTCATACCCGAAAAATATTTTTTTCTTCAGAAATGACCCTATGGGACCAACCCATCCTCTTGGAGCCGACCGACCCACCCATGCAACACAGGTCGACCCATCCCCTTCTAGACCGACTGACCAGCATGTGACTGACCCGACCCCCTGCTGCATGGCCGACCCGATCCCCTACTTCATGATCGACCCGATCCCTGCTACATGGCCGACATAATCCCCTGCTACATGACCGACCCGATCCCCTGCTACATGACCGACCGACCATCTTTCGACCGACCGATCCGAACCACCCTAACCGACCGACCAGCCTGTACTGCACCTTGTGCTACACCTTGTACTACACCTGTACTATATGACGATCAGTAGAAACCAGACCGACCCACCATAACTATTCCAGATCCGATCCATCATGATTTCCACCCGAAATTCGACCAAAACTCTGTCGAGCGACAATATCGACGAAGTCGATTCATGCAATTCATCCATAGACATATTATGAAGTTCCGAACAACATAAAAATGGCAATTTCATCAATAATGCATAAAAATCATGATAAATAAACATATGAACATAATTAAGGATCTAACTTGCACAATCATATGAAGTAACATAGAAATTTCCGGTTTAAAGTAGCTAAATTAGATCCTATGATGATTCATATGAAAATAAGCTTACCATGGTGTAGATCTAGGAGAAATCAATTTAAAATAATGAAAATATGTGCATACAACTCATATACTTGCTTGAATCCGTGTGAGAGATGCATATCACTCACCAATTCTCCGAAACAACCCAAAATGATTAAAATATGATTTCGAACAACAAAGAATTTGCTCTAAAATCTTTGATTTAATGATCTCTCTCTTTGATTTGCATAGATCTAGCATCTAATGTTGTAGATCTTCGGTTCTTTAAGCTTTATTGATAGAAAGGTGAAGAGAATGGAGAAATGGAGGAACTCTAGCTCTTCCAAATGAGAGAATGGAGAAAGTAAACTATTTTACATGCCTCCTACCCCCAATTTATAGCCTCCACCAACCCACTAATGGGCCTCCGCAAATCAGCCCATTATGGCTTACAAACTGGAACAACCAACTGTTAAACCTTAAAGTTGATATTCCTCCCAACCCATTGAGCCAAATCTTTAATGTGACCACTCTACATAAAGTGAAACATCATTTCCTTTCCAATGACACAGGTCTCAACACCCGATTCGACCTAAGTCAAAAGTTATACCCTGTACAAGACTGAGAGGGGAAAAACGGTCATAAACAAAGTTGGTAAAAATTATGGATATGTCTCACATCCCCATAAACAACATATTAAAATATGAGAATGATCTAACCCTCAGGAATAAAATAAAAATATTTTACGATTCTTCGATACGTAAAATGGGGGCTGTTACATTACTAAGGAACCAACACTGTAGTGAGTCCCCACCAATTAGGGTTCGACCTGATAGATCTCAAGTGGTTGATGGGCCTACCTATCTTAAAGCGATATTAAATTGAACAAGTAGAGTCTTTTTTAGTAGGTCTGACAGATCGGCCTGTCTACTTCGGAAAGGTATTAAGGCGAAAATCAATAAGAAAAGGAATCCTCTTCCGTTGATTTTTTTTAATGAATAACGGATTTGATAATATTGAGTAGTCGATAAGTTTCACTAGCATTCTATAGCTTGAATTCAATGATCGTTGGTCGTACGTGTAAATATTAAGTTTTATTAGCCTAGAAAATAGACATAACTATTGGATGAAAACCAATATTTATATTATTGAAAGTATTTTGATTTCTCTCTCTCTACTACTATTGTTCTAACTCCCTCCTAATTACAACCAACAAGATATATTTACAGGGACATGTCTTCGAAGCTGAAGGTGATTGGAGACTATTGAAGTCTTCATTCTTTTATGCTCCATGCCGATATGGTCCTTTGTCTTACAAGAGATTCTATTGATTCTAAGGTAGTATTCACATTCGATATGTATTATCCTATTTTGCTTTCACATTGAGTTTAAATATATAAACCTTGGATACTGCTCAGACTATTTTTTATAGGTATCAAATCAAACGATCCACGATCCAACGGTTTAGATTTTGATTTTTGTTGAAATTTAGATCAAGGAGAGTGAGGATTGTTACAAAGCCGGTTGTAAACTCTCATGAAAATGATATGAAATTAAGCTAGAATCTAATGTAAGAATGATAAATTTACTATTCAAGTAGTAACATAAAGCATCAAATTTTGATTGTAATTCCACGATCATTAGCATAATCATGTTTAGATAAAAAAGTAACTTGTGTTTTTCTATGATTAAGCATAGCTTATTTGTTTTGAATAGGATATTCTATCAAGTTCAACACCAAACAATAAACTTATGTAAACATCTAACTTTCCATTAAGCATAAAAGAAAGAATCATAAATGAGATTATTATATTAATTTTATATGATTCATCAAAGCATCATTATCTTTATATTGAAAAGGTTTAGCTACTCATATTTGAGTACATATTAACATAAGGCGATTTCAACATAAATAAATAAAAAAGAAAACTAAGTGTATTATATAAGAGAAAACTCACTATTTTGCATAAAAAGAAACTAAGTTACATGCATGAGATGAAAGCATAAAAGAGCAGAAAAATAAATTATGTAAAAATAAGAGGGTTAAAAAGCCATTAAGGTGAAACTTTATATATATATATATATATATATATATATATATTACATATGCATAAAAATTGGATCCTCTACATGAGCATAGAAGAGTTATTTGTACATGTTCTAAAATCGTAATCTCTTTTAGCGAGCTATGCAAATTGTCCTTGACATTGTATAGTATCCATGTCAACATTAAGAATTATTAATGCTCCATTAACTTGTACTTTTGCTTTAATGTGGTCCATAAGTAAATGGATTGGTGAGCCCCTCCATGTAGCATGAATTATTTTATTTTCTTCATTTTTTAACATTGATTACTTGAATATATCCATGAAGCCCCAACATATATATATATATATATATATATATATATATATGCAAATAAATTTTCCTCAAATTAATACATACACAAAACGATTGTTTGTCCTTATCTAGATGAGTGAACGACGACTTAAAGTATTTTTATATTTTTGTTTAAAATATGTAAAAACATCATAATTTGACATTTATTTAAATAATAGAAAATTAGGTATTAGGGTAAAAATATTTATTTTTACTTGCACATCATTTACCCCAACACTTGCTTTTTATTCATCCTTGAATGAAATAAAACTATGATAAGAAGTACATTTGCATTGAGCGCATGCAACAAGCTATTAAACCTCTGTTGTTCCCTTTAGGATGAGTGTTGTCCAGTGAGGTTTTCAATGTATACTATCGGTAAAGTTCAAATGCAATACGCAAAGTTTCTAGTGCATGTTTACCTCTATAAATATATGAATGCAAGTTTATATTTACAGAATAAATAACTTGCTTTTGAATTAACATAAATTTAGTAATATACAAGTTTCGACTATCATCAAGTAATATATGGGATTTTTACTAGTCAAAAGTTAAGTTCTTATTATATTTCGATTCTGGTTTGGCTAGTTGATTTGGTTGATAACATATTGCAATTATGAAATGAATTTTTCTATTTGATTGTCAAAGTTTTGCAAAGTAATATCGTCATTTCTTTTTGTGTAACAAGTCAAATTAGTAAACTCAAGGTAATTCTTGGGTTTCAATGGTTTTCATCCTCTTTATTTGGATGTTTTAATTGATATTAACATTATTTACATATGCCTAATCAGAAAACTGAGACTAGATATACCACCCATACACTGGCTTGTAGGCTTACATATAGGGAATATAGAGCATAGTGAGTGTACACCTAACTCTATGTGTTTTTTAATAAAATAATTTTTATATACATACACCTAACTCAAAAATTGAGGCCAGATATACCTTTCATGCTCTACCTTATGAGCTTACGTGAGGAGAATGTAGAGCGTGATAAGTATACACAGAACTATACACCTGACCCTACGTGTTAATAAAAAAACAAAAAAATATTTTTTGAAAGAGAGAGTGTGTGTTACACAATCATCCTTGTACCATTTAACACTAAATAATTAAAATGTTAACGCATATGCTTTAATCTATGACTCTTTTAAGCGAGGACTATAATTTAGGAAACACTTAATATTCAACACATACGGTCTCTCTACACAATAATTACACCATAGTATCTTGTAATTTTAAATTTTCTTTTTATTATTCTTTGAGATAAAAAATTTATCGGGAATTTCAATCTACTAACCAAAATTGCATTCTTACTCTAGCAGAAATTTTCAAATATAAATTGTGATGTTTTTTTTCTGAAAAATGAAAAGAAAATTGTAAAAATTAAAGCATGTAAAATCAAAATGAGCATAAGACCCCCCTACACTTGATTTTGATTGTGTTCCCATGGTCAATGAATGATATCATGAGGGTAAAGAAAAATATATACATATTTACAAAGTAGGTTTAAACTCCTTACTAGATTTAGTTTTGCTCATAAAGAATCATACGCTCCTCCTCTTGGTTACGTGGCAATTCCAAGAAAGGTTTCAATAGATAACAATTGACTTTGGAAATCGGTTCATCCCTAGGGTTTTCTATTACTATGACACAATGTCGAAAAGCAGTACAAACCATATATGGCCCTTTCCATCTTGACTTTAATTTCTTAAGGAATATATGAAGTCGAGAGTCATACAAAAGAACTTTTTATTTTGATTAATACATTTTTCTTAGAATTGATTTGTAATGGAAAAGTGTGGTTTTTTCCCTTGTAAATTTTAGAGTTTTCATATGACTTGTTCCTAAGTTTTTTTTTAATTCGTTGAGTTGCAATGTTTTATTTTTGCTAGCTTTATCAAGACTAGAATTTAAGTTCCTTATTGCTCATAATGCTTTATATTCTATTTCAATTAGTAAATGACACACTTTACCAAAGAATAATCGCAAAGGGGATATCCTAAGATTAGTTTTAAAAGCCTTACGGTAACTGTAAAGTGCATCCATTAATTTTTGAGGCCTTTTTTGGGATTTTATTAATGGTTATTTTCAAATTTTGTTTAAGTTTTCAATTTAAAACTTCAACTTAACCACAAGTTTGAAGATGGTAAGGAGTGGATAATTTATGGGTTGTCGAGTATTTCTTCATTAGAGTTTTAAATGATTGAATAATAAAGTGCATTTCGTTACCACTTATTACTATGCAGTGTGAACTGAATCTCTAGAAGATGTTTTCTTTAAGAAATTTCAAAATTATTTAATGGTTATTTGTGTTACATGAAATGTTTCGAACCATTTGAAAAAGTATTTGACATCAAGGAGAATGTTAATATTCCTAATAGGGTCTAAGAATGGTTAGAGGTATCATATTTCATCGAGAGACTTTTCCTAATATTTGACAGTGGTCACATGATTTAAAAATTCGAATGCATCCTGAAAAATATTGGGACAATAATAGCTGCATTGAAGCATATTTTCTTCTAACAGAATTGTTTGCCATACGCTTTGTCATGATAAAATGAAAGAACCCTTATTATTTAGCCATCTAGGATGCAATGTCGAATTATTTGGCATGGACAATACATAAACAGGTATGGATCACCCACATTAAAATACTTCACTTAGGACAGAAATTTTGTATTTGTCTTGTTTGGTCCAAGGTGTATGTTCAGTAACCTAAATTTTACTATATAAGCAAATCACAAATAATTCAAAACTAATAAGAGTCCTTCGTTATGAAAATTCATAATGATAGTGGGATTCGTCTCATTATCCAGGCATTACCTCCCTTCCCCCTTTTTTGGACTGGTATTATTTGCTAGGACTATAGGGCCTGGATTTACAGGTTATTTTGGATCACTAGCCTTTGGATCTTCATTGTATGGAGTAGCGGCCTTTTTTGGAGCTTTCAGACGGACTGGGTAGCTATCTTCATCTTTTCTTAGGGTTTCTAGACCTCATTCGGGGTCCTCGCCCTTGTCTCTTGGGCTATCTCGATTGAGAGGTTGTCTTGCTTTACCAGTTGCCATATTGTTTTGTAGCGGTCCCTGCCTAACTGGTCATCTGTGTCATCTGTATTTCGTATCTTCTGTTTTTGGTATACTTTTTGGATTGTACCGTTTTTTGTTTTGTTTGCTCCTTGTTGTGTGCACAGATCTTGTAGTTTCTACGGATCTACTTTTGTGAGCCGTTGGAGGATGATGTGACGACCCCAAACTTCCACGAGTGAAAGCCGGAGAAATCATTTTTGGAATACAACATAAATACAATAAAACAGAACACAGATACAATATAGCAAAGGAGATTCATAGAGTAATAACATTATAGCAGCGGAAAAATATAATGTCATCAATCACAGAAATTCCACAGTCACAGAAAACTAAGATTATTACAACAAGTTTGCAGAAAAGAAATAAGTTTGATGTCTAAAAAGAAAAGAAAAGATGCCAATAGAAACAAAAAGTCTTCAAGCTCCAAGCCATCACCTTTTCTCCCAAGCAGAATCCAAGAGAGAGAAAAAAAGCAGCTACAAAGAAAACTCCAAGCAAAGAATGAACCTGTCTACTTGGCTGCCCGTGTAGAAGAGAGGGCACCCAAGTTTGCAAAAAGGTGAAACAAACTATGGGTCAGTCGTGGGACTGGTGTGAGAATTCTTAAATAACTTATACTAATAAGGCAAATCCAAAAGACCACGCCGCTAACGCGGAACGGGTTTACTCTAAGGGACTGCCGTGCATAATTTAAAGTGTCATAATAAATGATTAAATAAGTCGTCAACAACGTAATGTCTTTTGAAAAATGGAACCACCATAAGACTCGGGTCCCATCACACAATGCAACGCACACCAAGAGGATAGAGTTTTACCTTATGGTGGTTAAACATGCTAAATACGCCAAATACGTAACTAATACTATTATTAGTGTATATGGTTTCAAAACAATTCAAATTATAAGTATCAATCCTAGGAAGCATAGGTACCATATATTATGCCTCCAATACTAGTAATACAATCAAATCCGTCGGGGTCGTATTGGAAATTTGGGTTTCCATCATGAGTCCAGGCTAGGGAGGACTCCTTACCGATTCGAGACGCTCTAGTTAACGTCTCAGGATTACCCGCAGTTAACCCTTGGAAATGGCAGGGCCGGTCCTCACATACAGCTTAGAGGATTAGTTATTCCTAAGCACACGTTCCCCGGTCCTATAGGACCTATCCGAGGCGCCTCATTTCATCATCCTCCAAAAGTAAAATGACTACTAACTAGAAAGAAACGTGCTACTTTCCCTGCGTTCCCTTCCCCCTTTTTAGACTCTACCGGTTTGTGAGGCTCGTGAAGTCATGTTCTTCATACCACAAGGTTCTGCTTTTCAACAAGAAACCCTGATCATTGCATCTTAGTATGCCACACCGTCACTCCATACCGTACTATTGATCGTCCGTCACTATATAAACGGGTGTTAAGTAGAGAATAAATTCTCTACCACCAATCGTTTATATATTAACTGAATATCAACAACATAATATTTTGTGGGGTACGATGTCAGACACACTATCCATTTATACCCATGCTCTAGGTCTGAACTAGGGTCAAACCCGTGAAATCAACACGTACGTTTGGGCAATTACCCCGACCCTTGAATTGGGATCAAACCAATTCAGAGTCTTGATCGTTGTCCATTCGAGGGGAGATTTACGGTCTTCATACGCCGTCTTCATACTTGAATTCTTGAAATCGTACGATCATTTGGAATGGGATTAACCCGGACTTTCCAAATAATCTCGCATTCATATATTTTGAGAAAAACATATTTCATATCGTTATTTTATTTTATAACGATTAATTCTTGCCTAAATTATTTAATATGATTAATTTCCTTATTTAACGACGCTTCAGGTCAAAGGCGACCTTGGCGCTGTTTTCCATCAATTTTGTTTTTCACTTTCCTCAAAATCTAACCGTTGGATTTTAGCGTAGCATATACCGTTGGAAAGATTTTTCCACGACGGTCCTAACGGTTTCAGTTTTGGGAAAATCCGACGGTCGGATCTTCCGGTATATTCGTTTAAAAGTTCGATTTCAAAACACGAACTACTGCGCTCGATTCGTTATATTTTAATTATATATATATATATAAATATATATAAATAATTCGTTTAACTTATCGTCCTTACATACAGCTTACATTTCTCTTATCTCCCACTTTCCTACTTACATGATAATGTAGTTTAGGATTAGACGATAATTCTTCTTTTATTTCATTATTGCTTATTTTTATATTTTATAATTTACATTTGAAAAATGTAAATTATAACATACCATTCCATTCATCTCTTTATATATTTCTTCATGAACAATTTCATTATGAATAATGAACACTTTCTTATGGAGTAAATTCCCTTTTATTATGCATAAAAGAAAATGAATATGTTCTTACAATGCAAATTCTCTTTTTATTTTACATTATAAATAATGTATAAACTTCCTACGGTCAAGTTCTTTAAATCTTAACGTTATAAAATAGTGTAACTATCATACGGTAAAATTTCCCTTTTATTTAACATTGTGAATGATGTTAAATTTACATACACTTCATTTTCCATTTTATAACATTGAAAATATATTATTAGAAAATATAGATTTCCCAATATCATTAGAAAATATAGATTTCCCAATATTATTTCTTTATCTTTTACATTAAAAATAATGTTAACTCTTTTCATACAGTTTCATTTCTTTTGCTTAACATTAAAAATAATGTTAATTCTTGCATATAGTTTCATTTCTCTTATTTAACATAAAATAAATGTTAATTCTTCCTACGGGGTGAATTCTCTTTTTATTTACATTATAAATAACGCTTATTATCTTACAATGCAAATTCTCTTTCAATAAACATTATAAATAATGTATATTTACATGACATGCATTTTCTATATTGTTGACATGACAAAATATTATTTTTCATACAATGCATGTCTTATTTTAACATAACAAAAATATTCTTTTACCTACAATGCATTTATTATTTTCTAACGTAACAAAATAATAGTTTCATACAATGCATTTCTATTTCTCTAACATGACAAAATAATATTTTATGCAATGCATGACAAAATAATATATTCATACAATGCATTTCTATTTCTCTAACATGACAAAATATTATTTTATGCAATGCATTTCTATTTTTCTAACATGACGAAATAGTATTTTATGCAATGCATTTCTATTTTTCTAACATGACAGAATAATATGTTCATACAATGCATTTATCTATTTTTCTAACATGACGGAATAATATTTTCATACAATGCATTTATCTATTTTTCTAACATGACAAAATAATATTTGCATACAATGCACTTCTATATAACGTTCTAACTTGACAAAATATTATTTGCATACAATGTATTTTCTATTTTTCTAACTTGACAAAAATAATATGCATACAATGTATTTCTATTTTTCTAACTTGACAAAATAATATGCATACAATGTAATTTCTATTTTTCTAACTTGACAAAATAATATGCATACAATGTAATTTCTATTTTTCTAACTTGACAAAAATAGCATGCTATGCATACAATGCATATTTTTTTCTATTTTAACAAAAATAATATGCAATACATAAAATGCATTATATTTTCTATTTTGACAAAAATAATATGCTATGCATACAATGCATTTTTTTTCTATTTGATAACATGACAAATATGCTATTTTTATATAGTGCCATCTTCTATTTTATATAATGGACAAAATATAGTTCATTAACATACTATGCTATTTTTAATTTTTAATAATGAACAAAATATAGTTCATTAACATACGATGCTTTCTTCTTTTGATAATGAACAAAATATTATTCATTAACATACGGTGCTTTTCTTATTTTGATAATGAACAAAATATATTCATTCAACATACGGTGCTTGCTTATTGTTACTAATGAACAAAATATCAGTTCATCACATATAGCGACTAATTCTATTTTTATTAACGAAAAAAAAATGGTTCGTTTCACACAGCGACAAATTTTATTTTGAATAATGACACAAAATATAATTCTTTACCATAGCGACAAATTCTATTTTATTAATGACACAAAATATAATTCTTTAACATATAGTGCTTTCTTATTTTATAAATGAACAAAATATAATCATTCACATATAACGACCAATTCTATTTTATAAATACACAAATTTGTTCATTCAACATACGGTGCTTGTATTCTATTATAACACAAATTTGTTCATTCAACATACGGTGCTAATTTTCTTATTTTGATATTGACAAAAGTGTCAATTTACATACGGTGTTCATTTTCTTATTTTGATATTGACAAAAGTGTCAATTTACATACGGTGTTCATTTTCTTATTTTGATATTGACAAAAGTGTCAATTTACATACGGTGTTCATTTTCTTATTTTGATATTGACAAAAGTGTCAATTTACATACGATGTTCATTTTCTTATTTTGATATTGACAAAAGTGTCAATTTACATACGATGTTCATTTTCTTATTTTGATATTGACAAAAGTGTCACTTTACAACATACATGAACAATTTCTTGTTTTAATATATTTAATTTTGACAAATCAACATGTCACACAACATACATGAACGATTTCTTATTTTAATATTGACAAAAAATGTCACTTTACAACATACATGAACAATTTCTTGTTTTAATATATTTAATTTTTGACATATCAACATGTCACACAACATACATGAACGATTTCTTATTTTAATATTGACAAAAAATGTCACTTTACAACATACATGAACAATTTCTTGTTTTAATATATTTAATTTTGACAAATCAACATGTCACACAACATACATGAACGATTTTAATATATTTAATTTTTGACATATCAACATGTCACACAACATACATGAACGATTTTAATATATTTAATTTTTGACATATCAACATGTCACACAACATACATGAACGATTTTAATATATTTAATTTTTGACATATCAACATGTCACACAACATACATGAACGATTTTAATATATTTAATTTTATATTGTAATATCTCAACATACAGTGGGTTTTGTCCTAGCATACGCATACAGATTAAGTCATAGCAGATTCACATACAGTTTATATCTTAGCAGATTCACATACATATATGATTATGAATGCGAACATCCATAATTAAAACATAATTACTTAAATAAAATAAATAGGATTCTCACCTCAATTAGATTAGAGTTTGTTCCCAATTGCTCTGTATTAAAGTTGTATTCGAAGTCACGGTTCCATCGGATCTGAAATTTTCAGAATCGGTGTATATATGAAAAAGTTATTGATGTTTTAAATCAAACAGACTTTTAACAACTGTTTCTGCCACGCTTAAAAGCGTCGCTATTTCTGAAGCATACCTCATTTCAGAATTTGTTCAAAACTTCAAATCCCGATAACTTTTGATTTACTGAACGGTTTTGGACGCCGTTTGTTGGAGAATGACCGGGAAGAAGAGATCTAGGTGCGGCAAAAAGGGGGGAACGTGCGGCTGGACGTGGTGGGGCCCACGTGGCTGCGACGGCGGCGCCTTCTCGGGCTCGTGGCGGGCGGCACAGGCGACGGAAAGGGACGGGACTTGTCGGAGATCGAAGAGCTCGGCGAGAGCTTCGAAACGTGTACTCACACGCTAATTTTCGTTGAGAAATGAAAGAGTTATGAGGGTTTGAAGTTTTCAGCCATGATGGGTTCAGCATGAAGAGGTGTCGGCTGAAGATGGAGGATGAACAGTAAAATCCGAATTTTATAATATTATATTAGGGTTAACTAATTATGTAATTAGCCCGTTAAGGCCCGTTTTGGTCCGAACTCCGATTTAGGCCCGCTTACTGTCGTTCTTAAGGTTTTGACACCTTCTGAACGCAATGGGCTATGTGCCGGGGTCCAATTCCGAGGTCTGCTATGAGTTTTGGAATAAATACATTATTTTATTAATATTTTAATGTGTACCGTACGTGAAAATTCACCGAGGTCACAAATTAACTTCAAAAATTCTCGAAAAATATACTTAGCTATGTTTTGATGCTGTGGACCTATGAAAATTAATTTCGTTCAATTCTGAGCCCGTTTGAATATTTAATGAATTTTTAAAGTCAAAAATTTGCCCGTTTATGCTGAAAAATCAATTATAATTATATATTAATTCTAAAAATTACCAAAAAATCATTTTTAGCTTTGTTTTGATGATACGAACCCAACAAAATTTATTTCGTTCGATTCTGAGACTTTTTGAAAAATGGCTATCTTCAAGGCGAATATTTTTAATATTAAAAATACATTTTTAAACAAATATTTTCTGAAACTCGAAACATATAAGTGTTTACTGTTTTTCAATGCAGAAACGTCATTCTGAAACCAATGGAAGTGGTTTCGAGTTCAAATTCCTAAATATGTGAAAAGTAGCATTTTTGTCTTATGCAAATTACCCACCGACCTTTCTAAAAATTGAATTAGCCATAACTTTTGATTTCCGCTATGAAATTTCGATTTTTCGGATTCGTTGGAAAGATATTTTTAAATAGATTCTAATATTTTTGGTTTCACTAAAATCCGTTAAATTTTGCATCCTGTATGGTTAGTCAAAGTTCAAGTTTGACTTTCCAAACTACCGCGCCATTTCTAGCTCTTTTTATATTTAAAATTAATTTATTCATTCTAACTTCGATTTGAACCAAATTTGTGATCCTTATTATTTAAAATAGATTATTTTAAATATCAAAACTCATGTAAAATCACTTAAAATAAATTTTAACTTGGCCTCAAAATTCAGGGTCGTTACAGTCTCCCCCACTTAAAAACTTTTCGTCCCCGAAAAGGAAAAAGAAAAATAGAAGAGGAAAAGAGGAAGAATAAACACAGAGAATGTTTTTAACAGAGATGGTACCGTCTATAACATCAGGCTTTCTACCGAAGAAGTTGGTCCTTTCGCTCCTTCGTACACATGTGCCAATTGAGCATCGCCACTTCTCTTAGTCTTCTTCGAACGTATGATCAAGGAAAGAGTCAAAACAACAGAAAAGGTGATTCTAAAAGATCGAAGGATGAATGAAAAGATGACGATAAAGTGACTGGCTATTATGTATCTCATGAATTGTTCGCCATAGAATATAGTGATTCTACGTAAACGAATTATTATAGATATGTTGTACTCCGCTTTGTAAACCAAAGCTCTGATACCAACTGTGACGACCCCAAACTTCCACGAGTGAAAGCCGGAGAAATCATTTTTGGAATACAACATAAATACAATAAAACAGAACACAGATACAATATAGCAAAGGAGATTCATAGAGTAATAACATTATAGCAGCGGAAAAATATAATGTCATCAATCACAGAAATTCCACAGTCACAGAAAACTAAGATTATTACAACAAGTTTGCAGAAAAGAAATAAGTTTGATGTCTAAAAAGAAAAGAAAAGATGCCAATAGAAACAAAAAGTCTTCAAGCTCCAAGTCATCACCTTTTCTCCCAAGCAGAATCCAAGAGAGAGAAAAAAAACAGCTACAAAGAAAACTCCAAGCAAAGAATGAACCTGTCTACTTGGCTGCCCGTGTAGAAGAGAGGGCACCCAAGTTTGCAAAAAGGTGAAACAAACTATGGGTCAGTCGTGGGACTGGTGTGAGAATTCTTAAATAACTTATACTAATAAGGCAAATCCAAAAGACCACGCCGCTAACGCGGAACGGGTTTACTCTAAGGGACTGCCGTGCATAATTTAAAGTGTCATAATAAATGATTAAATAAGTCGTCAACAACGTAATGTCTTTTGAAAAATGGAACCACCATAAGACTCAGGTCCCATCACACAATGCAACGCACACCAAGAGGATAGAGTTTTACCTTATGGTGGTTAAACATGCTAAATACGCCAAATACGTAACTAATACTATTATTAGTGTATATGGTTTCAAAACAATTCAAATTATAAGTATCAATCCTAGGAAGCATAGGTACCATATATTATGCCTCCAATACTAGTAATACAATCAAATCCGTCGGGGTCGTATTGGAAATTTGGGTTTCCATCATGAGTCCAGGCTAGGGAGGACTCCTTACCGATTCGAGACGCTCTAGTTAACGTCTCAGGATTACCCGCAGTTAACCCTTGGAAATGGCAGGGCCGGTCCTCACATACAGCTTAGAGGATTAGTTATTCCTAAGCACACGTTCCCCGGTCCTATAGGACCTATCCGAGGCGCCTCATTTCATCATCCTCCAAAAGTAAAATGACTACTAACTAGAAAGAAACGTGCTACTTTCCCCGCGTTCCCTTCCCCATTTTTAGACTCTACCGGTTTGTGAGGCTCGTGAAGTCATGTTCTTCATACCACAAGGTTCTGCTTTTCAACAAGAAACCCTGATCATTGCATCTTAGTATGCCACACCGTCACTCCATACCGTACTATTGATCGTCCGTCACTATATAAACGGGTGTTAAGTAGAGAATAAATTCTCTACCACCAATCGTTTATATATTAACTGAATATCAACAACATAATATTTTGTGGGGTACGATGTCAGACACACTATCCATTTATACCCATGCTCTAGGTCTGAACTAGGGTCAAACCCGTGAAATCAACACGTACGTTTGGGCAATTACCCCGACCCTTGAATTGGGATCAAACCAATTCAGAGTCTTGATCGTTGTCCATTCGAGGGGAGATTTACGGTCTTCATACGCCGTCTTCATACTTGAATTCTTGAAATCGTACGATCATTTGGAATGGGATTAACCCGGACTTTCCAAATAATCTCGCATTCATATATTTTGAGAAAAACATATTTCATATCGTTATTTTATTTTATAACGATTAATTCTTGCCTAAATTATTTAATATGATTAATTTCCTTATTTAACGACGCTTCAGGTCAAAGGCGACCTTGGCGCTGTTTTCCATCAATTTTGTTTTTCACTTTCCTCAAAATCTAACCGTTGGATTTTAGCGTAGCATATACCGTTGGAAAGATTTTTCCACGACGGTCCTAACGGTTTCAGTTTTGGGAAAATCCGACGGTCGGATCTTCCGGTATATTCGTTTAAAAGTTCGATTTCAAAACACGAACTACTGCGCTCGATTCGTTATATTTTAATTATATATATATATATATATAAATATATATAAATAATTCGTTTAACTTATCGTCCTTACATACAGCTTACATTTCTCTTATCTCCCACTTTCCTACTTACATGATAATGTAGTTTAGGATTAGACGATAATTCTTCTTTTATTTCATTATTGCTTATTTTTATATTTTATAATTTACATTTGAAAAATGTAAATTATAACATACCATTCCATTCATCTCTTTATATATTTCTTCATGAACAATTTCATTATGAATAATGAACACTTTCTTATGGAGTAAATTCCCTTTTATTATGCATAAAAGAAAATGAATATGTTCTTACAATGCAAATTCTCTTTTTATTTTACATTATAAATAATGTATAAACTTCCTACGGTCAAGTTCTTTAAATCTTAACGTTATAAAATAGTGTAACTATCATACGGTGAAATTTCCCTTTTATTTAACATTGTGAATGATGTTAAATTTACATACACTTCATTTTCCATTTTATAACATTGAAAATATATTATTAGAAAATATAGATTTCCCAATATCATTAGAAAATATAGATTTCCCAATATTATTTCTTTATCTTTTACATTAAAAATAATGTTAACTCTTTTCATACAGTTTCATTTCTTTTGCTTAACATTAAAAATAATGTTAATTCTTGCATATAGTTTCATTTCTCTTATTTAACATAAAATAAATGTTAATTCTTCCTACGGGGTGAATTCTCTTTTTATTTACATTATAAATAACGCTTATTATCTTACAATGCAAATTCTCTTTCAATAAACATTATAAATAATGTATATTTACATGACATGCATTTTCTATATTGTTGACATGACAAAATATTATTTTTCATACAATGCATGTCTTATTTTAACATAACAAAAATATTCTTTTACCTACAATGCATTTATTATTTTCTAACGTAACAAAATAATAGTTTCATACAATGCATTTCTATTTCTCTAACATGACAAAATAATATTTTATGCAATGCATGACAAAATAATATATTCATACAATGCATTTCTATTTCTCTAACATGACAAAATATTATTTTATGCAATGCATTTCTATTTTTCTAACATGACGAAATAGTATTTTATGCAATGCATTTCTATTTTTCTAACATGACAGAATAATATGTTCAATAAATGCATTTATCTATTTTTCTAACATGACGGAATAATATTTTCATACAATGCATTTATCTATTTTTCTAACATGACAAAATAATATTTGCATACAATGCACTTCTATATAACGTTCTAACTTGACAAAATATTATTTGCATACAATGTATTTTCTATTTTTCTAACTTGACAAAAATAATATGCATACAATGTATTTCTATTTTTCTAACTTGACAAAATAATATGCATACAATGTAATTTCTATTTTTCTAACTTGACAAAATAATATGCATACAATGTAATTTCTATTTTTCTAACTTGACAAAAATAGCATGCTATGCATACAATGCATATTTTTTTCTATTTTAACAAAAATAATATGCAATACATAAAATGCATTATATTTTCTATTTTGACAAAAATAATATGCTATGCATACAATGCATTTTTTTTCTATTTGATAACATGACAAATATGCTATTTTTATATAGTGCCATCTTCTATTTTATATAATGGACAAAATATAGTTCATTAACATACTATGCTATTTTTAATTTTTAATAATGAACAAAATATAGTTCATTAACATACGATGCTTTCTTCTTTTGATAATGAACAAAATATTATTCATTAACATACGGTGCTTTTCTTATTTTGATAATGAACAAAATATATTCAATCAACATACGGTGCTTGCTTATTGTTACTAATGAACAAAATATCAGTTCATCACATATAGCGACTAATTCTATTTTTATTAACGAAAAAAAAATGGTTCGTTTCACACAGCGACAAATTTTATTTTGAATAATGACACAAAATATAATTCTTTACCATAGCGACAAATTCTATTTTGTTAATGACACAAAATATAATTCTTTAACATATAGTGCTTTCTTATTTTATAAATGAACAAAATATAATCATTCACATATAACGACCAATTCTATTTTATAAATACACAAATTTGTTCATTCAACATACGGTGCTTGTATTCTATTATAACACAAATTTGTTCATTCCACATACGGTGCTAATTTTCTTATTTTGATATTGACAAAAGTGTCAATTTACATACGGTGTTCATTTTCTTATTTTGATATTGACAAAAGTGTCAATTTACATACGGTGTTCATTTTCTTATTTTGATATTGACAAAAGTGTCAATTTACATACGGTGTTCATTTTCTTATTTTGATATTGACAAAAGTGTCAATTTACATACGATGTTCATTTTCTTATTTTGATATTGACAAAAGTGTCAATTTACATACGATGTTCATTTTCTTATTTTGATATTGACAAAAGTGTCACTTTACAACATACATGAACAATTTCTTGTTTTAATATATTTAATTTTGACAAATCAACATGTCACACAACATACATGAACGATTTCTTATTTTAATATTGACAAAAAATGTCACTTTACAACATACATGAACAATTTCTTGTTTTAATATATTTAATTTTTGACATATCAACATGTCACACAACATACATGAACGATTTCTTATTTTAATATTGACAAAAAATGTCACTTTACAACATACATGAACAATTTCTTGTTTTAATATATTTAATTTTGACAAATCAACATGTCACACAACATACATGAACGATTTTAATATATTTAATTTTTGACATATCAACATGTCACACAACATACATGAACGATTTTAATATATTTAATTTTTGACATATCAACATGTCACACAACATACATGAACGATTTTAATATATTTAATTTTTGACATATCAACATGTCACACAACATACATGAACGATTTTAATATATTTAATTTTATATTGTAATATCTCAACATACAGTGGGTTTTGTCCTAGCATACGCATACAGATTAAGTCATAGCAGATTCACATACAGTTTATATCTTAGCAGATTCACATACATATATGATTATGAATGCGAACATCCATAATTAAAACATAATTACTTAAATAAAATAAATAGGATTCTCACCTCAATTAGATTAGAGTTTGTTCCCAATTGCTCTGTATTAAAGTTGTATTCGAAGTCACGGTTCCATCGGATCTGAAATTTTCAGAATCGGTGTATATATGAAAAAGTTATTGATGTTTTAAATCAAACAGACTTTTAACAACTGTTTCTGCCACGCTTAAAAGCGTCGCTATTTCTGAAGCATACCTCATTTCAGAATTTGTTCAAAACTTCAAATCCCGATAACTTTTGATTTACTGAACGGTTTTGGACGCCGTTTGTTGGAGAATGACCGGGAAGAAGAGATCTAGGTGCGGCAAAAAGGGGGGAACGTGCGGCTGGACGTGGTGGGGCCCACGTGGCTGCGACGGCGGCGCCTTCTCGGGCTCGTGGCGGGCGGCACAGGCGACGGAAAGGGACGGGACTTGTCGGAGATCGAAGAGCTCGGCGAGAGCTTCGAAACGTGTACTCACACGCTAATTTTCGTTGAGAAATGAAAGAGTTATGAGGGTTTGAAGTTTTCAGCCATGATGGGTTCAGCATGAAGAGGTGTCGGCTGAAGATGGAGGATGAACAGTAAAATCCGAATTTTATAATATTATATTAGGGTTAACTAATTATGTAATTAGCCCGTTAAGGCCCGTTTTGGTCCGAACTCCGATTTAGGCCCGCTTACTGTCGTTCTTAAGGTTTTGACACCTTCTGAACGCAATGGGCTATGTGCCGGGGTCCAATTCCGAGGTCTGCTATGAGTTTTGGAATAAATACATTATTTTATTAATATTTTAATGTGTACCGTACGTGAAAATTCACCGAGGTCACAAATTAACTTCAAAAATTCTCGAAAAATATACTTAGCTATGTTTTGATGCTGTGGACCTATGAAAATTAATTTCGTTCAATTCTGAGCCCGTTTGAATATTTAATGAATTTTTAAAGTCAAAAATTTGCCCGTTTATGCTGAAAAATCAATTATAATTATATATTAATTCTAAAAATTACCAAAAAATCATTTTTAGCTTTGTTTTGATGATACGAACCCAACAAAATTTATTTCGTTCGATTCTGAGACTTTTTGAAAAATGGCTATCTTCAAGGCGAATATTTTTAATATTAAAAATACATTTTTAAACAAATATTTTCTGAAACTCGAAACATATAAGTGTTTACTGTTTTTCAATGCAGAAACGTCATTCTGAAACCAATGGAAGTGGTTTCGAGTTCAAATTCCTAAATATGTGAAAAGTAGCATTTTTGTCCTATGCAAATTACCCACCGACCTTTCTAAAAATTGAATTAGCCATAACTTTTGATTTCCGCTATGAAATTTCGATTTTTCGGATTCGTTGGAAAGATATTTTTAAATAGATTCTAATATTTTTTGTTTCACTAAAATCCGTTAAATTTTGCATCCTGTATGGTTAGTCAAAGTTCAAGTTTGACTTTCCAAACTACCGCGCCATTTCTAGCTCTTTTTATATTTAAAATTAATTTATTCATTCTAACTTCGATTTGAACCAAATTTGTGATCCTTATTATTTAAAATAGATTATTTTAAATATCAAAACTCATGTAAAATCACTTAAAATAATTTTTAACTTGGCCTCAAAATTCAGGGTCGTTACAGATGACTAGATTCTTCTTTTGTTATATATATATATATTCTATTAAAAAATATATGGTGTGTTTGGATGACAAGACAAATGGTCATCTATGATGTTAGCACATATTTTCTTATCTTTAATAATAAAGCTTAATTCTTAAAGTAAAATGATATAATGAACTAAACAACACTCTACGTTCTTTTTAGAAAAAAGATAACTAAGGTCCGAATGGTCAGTGTAAAGTGTGATGTATGACCCAATCTGATATGTTTTGAACTTTTCAAGTGCGAAAAACACAGCTAGAAGCTTCCTTTCAGTAGTTATGCATTTGAGCTGAGCTTCATTCAGAGTTATACTAATCCAATGGATTACATGAAAGATTTTGTCGATGTGTTAGTCTACGACAACACCAATTGCAAAGCTAGAAGCGGCACACATTATGTAACGGACTGGGATTTTCGACTCCGAAGATCAACACAAAACTACCATGTTGACTATTCAGACAACGGAAATACCTGATCGTTAATAGAAAGAAGTTAGAGGGTGAGAATAAATAAGATAGAAAATTAGAATAGAATAAGAAGAAGATCACCACAAAACAGAATCAGAGTAACACGAATCTCACAGCGGAACGAATAAAATATATTGTAACATAACTTTGAAATAAAACAGTATATATATATATACAATAACATTATTAGAGTACGAAACTTACACACAGCGGAAATAACAATAGTTATATAATCCTAAAGCCTCCTGCTTCAAGCTCCTCCAAGTATATCTGTAAAGACCTGAACTACTTGACTGCCCGTACAAATTTGGGCACCAAAGAGTTTAGGGTAAAAACAAAACAAAATAAACTCTGGATCGGTCATGGGACTGGTGTGAGTAAACTCAAATCATTTGGTTTAACTTTCCAAAATCCTTTTCAAAAGAAAAGGTAATCGTAAGACCGATCCACATATAAACACGGACGGTTTTTACCTTACGATAACCAAAACACTTTGGAAATCAATACTTCTCTGATATTATAGTAAAAACTAATCACAAGTAATTAACAATCGAGTAGAACGCTTGCATCTCACGTTCCACATATATGGTATACAAACAAAACCGCAGGCGCTTATTGGAGATTGGATTCCAACTATGACAAGGTATGGGACCACCTGCCGATAGTGTATCTCCAGAGGCGAATACTCTGGGTTCAACAAGAACGTCTTGCAACCCGACCCACACATGACCAAACACTCATTTCGCTTGAATGTATCGAATGTATATCACCAACGGTTGGGAGCTACCCAACATTTCCCAAAAAGGGATAGCATCGAAAATAGATAAAAGAATGAAATGGATTTTCTCTAGATAGGTGGTATACACCCTAATGGGAGCGACCCACTTAGCCATGCTGCCTGCCCGATTTCTGTCATTTACCGGTTGATGAGGCTTGAGGTCATAACGTATCTCTTGGAACACCTGACCACCATTCACTTTGAATGCCACATCGTCATACCCACCAAATCACAAATTGATTTCCCTAAAAATACCACGGGTATAAAGCTAAGAGAAACGAATTCCTCTGCTACCAAACGTAAGTACGTTTGAAGAGACCAACTTACGCGATCCGTTAGATATACTCTGTCAGACATTCGTCCATTCACGTTGTCTTGGGACTGGGCAAACCGAAGGCACTATTCTGTAAACAGGATAACCCTTGCATAACTCCATCTTCAATTATTTTCATCATATTCGATCGCAACGCTAACGTCCATACAGAGTGGCTTTTAGATAATGAATCTAATCCCGGTCTCTCCGTATTGACGACGGAAAAATGGTCAAAAACTTCGATAGTCTGTGATTTAACTATCAAAGAAAAATAGGCGTACAACCAACAATCTTATTTCCAGATAGAAATTCGATCGATCAATCATCAATCAACATTTATCTCTTTTAATTTAATTATCTTTAATTTATCCATTTTCCATTTCTATATATTTGTAAATTCTTATTTTCTAAATTTAGAAAATATACTTTATTAATCATTGGAAAACATTTCCGTATTTGTTCCCATTCCTTATTTTCTATATTAGAAAACATTTTCGATTCTTATTTGGAAAACATTTCCAAAACTCTTTCATTTGATTTAAACATATGATTAACTAAAACATCACTAAGCCAATTTAAACCATTACACTCATTAATTAAATTCACTTAACCAACCTTCACCAACGAACCTTACCCATCCCTTAGTTAAAAACGAAGTCAATCAAGTTGGGTATGATTACCTCTCAGACCTTAACTGACCAACATTTCTAACCTCGAAATAGACAAAGTTCACCCTTTTAAATCTTTTAACCAACTTCCTTATGTAACTCGGATTCTATTTACGAATCCACTCTCTTTACCAAAATCATTTGATTGCAACGATGGTTTCATAATCCCATACTTCCGAAATAAAATAACTTAAATATAACTTTTCTTTATTAATTTGGATAAATAAACAAATAACTAATTTATTAATGAATAAAAAAATCTTGGTTTTAAAACGGAAAGTAATTGTTACTTTCCCTAATTCAATATAATCGAATTTCAACTTACAATTCTCTCTCGAATAATCTCTATTCGATAACTCCCTTTTCGAATAACTATATTCGATTATCTCTCTTCGAATAACTATATTCGATAATCTCTCTTTCGAATAACTATATTCGATAATCTCTCTTTCGAATAAACTATATTCGATAATCTCTCTTTTGAATAACTATATTCAATAATCTCTCTTTCGAATAAACTATATTCGATAATCTCTCTTTCGAATAACTATATTCGATAATCTCTCTTTCGAATAAACTATATTCGATAATCTTTCTTTCGAATAACTATATTCGATAATCTCTCTTTCGAATAACTATATTCAATAATCTCTCTTTCGAATAAACTATATTCGATAGCTCTTCCTTTCGGATAGTGTAACGACCTGAAATTTCGAACCAATTTGAAAATGTCAATTTGGTTAATTTATAGAATTTTGAATATTTAAATTGATTTATTTTAAATAATAACGACGGAAAAATTATTTTAATCGAAGTAAAAACGAATAAATTTATTTTTATTTATATAACGAGCCTGAAATGGCGCGGCAGTTTGAAAATTCGATTTTAAATTTCAATTGAATGTATAGAATTCGTTTTAAATCAGAATGGGGTCGACCCAGAGAAATATAACTCTATTTGACGATATCTTCCCAACGAATGTGAAAAATTGAAATTTCGCCGGATAAATTGCGAGTTATGAGTAAATCAAAATTTCAAAAGGTCGCTGTGGAATTTATATAATTATTTATATGGCCCTGCAGTTCGAAAATTTAAATTCAAAATTCAACTGACTGCACAGGATTCAAAATAAATCGGATTTTAGCGAAACAAGAAATATTTAAATCTGTTTGATAATATCTTTCCAACGAATCCGAAAAATCGAATTTCCGTAATGAAAATCAAAAGTTATGATCAAATGAATATTCAGAATAGTCGCTGCAGAAAATATAAGGGCCTGTAAAATAGCCATTTTTCAAAAGACCTCTGTTTTCGATGAAACTGGCGCCATCAGAACCGGAACGTCGAATTATTGCTAGGTTTCAATTTTCAGAATTTTTCGAATTAATATGTGAGCGTGGCAAGTGAAAACGCATTTTACCAGTTGACAGTTAATTTAGGTCGACCCGAAAAAGGTCATTTTTCAAACGGCCTCGGAATTCGACGAAACCAGGTTTGTTGGGACCGTATCGTCAAAACAAAGACAGAAATAATTTTTCCGGATTTTTCGGGGTCAGTATGTGGGCCCGGTAATGTGAAATGTACGTTAAAATCTGATATGCGATAACTGTGTATGTGTTAATCAGTTGGACCATATATTTATATATAAATAAAACCCCTTAACACCACATCAGCCATTTCCACTCCTCCACCTAAATTTTTCTTGTTAATGGCTGAACAAAATTTCAAAACCCTAGATCTAAATTCAAATTTCAACTCAAAATAAAACTTCTCCGAATCATAGCTTATTATATACCGATTCAAGATCTCGACGATACGAACTCGCTGGTGGTCTCAGATCTGACATGCAGTGAAGGACATGGCCGGAAATCGTGGTCAAAGCTCAGATTTTCGTTACCCTAAAACACTAATTTGGGAGTTTTTGATTCGGGATGAAATCGCGAAATCGGGGAACTGGGTATTGTAGAGGGGATCGATACGAGTTCAATGATGGTATGCATGTGATTTATTGTGGTCTAGAACGATGGGAATTCGAGTTTGAAGTCAGAGAAGCACAACCGTTCATCAGGTTCGCGGCGGCAGTGGGGACCACCAGAGGTGGTGATGCCGATGGCCGTGGATGCGCCGGGAGGAGAGCTTCAGGAAGGGGGTAGTCTCGAAGTGAACGGTGGACGGAGGTGGGAGCATTCGCCGGTCAAAGTCGGTTGAAAATGGGTTGTGGGTGCGGCCGGCTACTGTAGCGAGCAAGAAGGAGTGAGCGGGAAGGAGGAACCCGATGCTGACGTGTCCAGGGGAAATTGGGTGGGTTTTTTTTATGTATTTTAAATTCAAACTTTTTCAAATGGAAAAACACTCATAACTTCTTCGTTTTAAATCGGATTTGGACGCGGTTTGTTGCGTTGGGATCGTGGCGGAATTGCGGACGTTTTGGCACTAACCTGGCTGCGTTTCGAGACTGTCAAATTTTGGGCCTTTTCTGGATGTTCGATTCGAATTGAAATCCAAAGGTGAGTGTTTATTCGCTCACGAAATACTGAATTATTCCCATATTTATTGAATTAAATTATGAAGTGAATTTGGTTACATGGTTGTGTTGTTTGATGGATGATTGATTTAAATATGACATGCAAGTGTTAATATACGAATAAAATCGATAATTAGTTATTTAAATTTAATTTAAAATTTCAAATTTAAAATTTGAGCACTTGTTGATCAGTAATGTGATTCAATTTACTGTTTGAATGAAATGATGTGATGGATGCCTTGTTGATTTGACTGTTGATGAATATTATCTGGATTGTTCATTTATTCGGTTCATGATGGTATATGTTATTGACGATGAATCCCATTTACCCTTGATGTTGCGGGCATCTAATGAACCCGGGATTTTTCGGTAAATGAATTAAGAACACAGAGTAAAATGATAAATCTCTGTGACCCTGATTTGGATTGAAATGATAGATCCATCCCGAATATCGAGAAATTAAATTTAAAATCACTTGGCCGTAGGATAGCAAATTATATACAGACACCGGTCGGTTAAATCAAAATTTGTTTAACCATGAATTTTGAAATTATTGTTGACGATAATATAAGTGATGTTTTGAAGTTTATTTCCTTCGAATTTGAATTTTTTATTTTCAACAAAAAGGGAAGTAAATTTGTATTGCAATTATAGTTAAATCAAGGGTGGGATTTATTTTAAATTGAATTTATTTGAATTTGAATGGTCTTGCATGTTTTGAGATTTGCATAAAATCGGCCATGAATTGAATTGAATATGAATTTGAACTCGATAATTGTTATACGTTAAAAATCTTTGAAACGATGAAATGAATTTGTAATTTCGATGTGTGATATAAATCGAATCTGGAATGGGAATATGGATTGAAATCGAATTCGGTTTATTCGTAATAAATTGAGATTGTTGGAATGGGAATACGGGTTCGAGTTAACCATTTGAACTGAATTGGCGAATTTGAAATGAATGAAAATTTGAAATGAAGTCGATCGGAAATGTGAATTTGAATTGATGTACTTGAAGTTGAAATATAACTGCAAGTGTGACCGAAATGGATCGAACGTTTCTAATTCCAACTATAGTATTTCAAAAATTTGTTTTCAAACTAATTTAATAATTAATTTACTTTATTTATAACTATTTATTTTATGAATTATTTTTAAATAAATTATTTTTATTTAATAAATCATTGCTGAATTATTTTAATGTTTTAAATTATATATATTTTTATAAATTTAACAAATTTTAATTCTATTACAAACTATTATCTCAAACTATTTAATTATATATTTTAGTTATTTAATATATTGTTAACTATTTTGGTATTCAAAAATTATTAAAGTTGGAATTAGTTCGAGAGGTTATGCGTAAGTGGAAAAATTTCCCATCTGAATAATATTCTATTTAGAATATTTAATGATTTTGGAACATGATATTTTCGATATGAAATACGAACTTCTTTGAAAGGTAAAAGCACTGACCGGTGTGAAAAATGTAAACGTTTGGTTGTCAAGGAGACCGGAGTCGACATAAGGCATACTCTCTGTCAGTGTCGATACCACTTTGACAACTGTGTGTGCGGTGGAAGTTCCAGAACCGAAGTAGGATGGTATGGAGGCGATTACTGGATTTGAAGAAAGAGAACGATGATGGATTAGCCTTGACCTTCGGGTCATAATTGAAATGACTAAAACAGGAGCCATACCCAGGTTAATGAGATCGCATCTCTGATCGAACGCACTCCTTCGAAACCATCTCTATTACTATTATGATCGATTTGGGTGCACCTTTTGAATATGGGAATGTCGTTCGAGGTGGGCGGTAGTTGCGGCTATGCGTTACCACCGGCTTGGGGCCGCGAATTCGGTAGAATCCTACCGGGGTATTCCTCAGTGCCTTGTCATATTATCCTGATCGAGCCCCTATGATTTTGATTTAACGCTGTCGTATCACGGCGCATCCCTATCCACCGACGTACTGGTGTGTTATATGCAAACTGTACGGCAATGGTATAAACGGCGTAAGGGTAACATGTAATCTGGCTTACGCTATTTTCGATATTATACTTTACTGAATAAACACTATTGTAATAGCGTATTATACTATGTATGTATTAGTTTAACGGATCCTTGAGAGATGGAAAAATCTCGTAACATCTCTTGAGTTACTGCACCATGACACCGATATTATTCTGTTTTTTAATTTGACTAATATGAGATGATTTAGTGCTGATCCGAGTGTTTGTTGTGTTTTCTTTTATGCAATACGCTCGGGTCAGCAGATGTTGCAGTTAATGAAGATTGTTTTGCCTTGGAGATCGAAGACGGAGTTGATATATATGTATCCACTACATTCTATTTCCACTGCATTACTGTATGTAAGTATGTAACTCTGATTGATTTGAATGTTGTAACTCAAATGTATATCTTTAAATGTTTTGAATTATTATTTGTTTATTATATGTTGTCCTTCCGCTGTGAGATTCTGTGATTGTTTCCTTCCTTTCTTCTTTTTCTTATTTTTTTTCCCAAATAACTATCTGGATTGGCGATTTGTTTAGGTCGACATGTGTGGTTTATTGTCGATTTGAACGGTCAAAAATCTGGGTTGTTTCATCTGGTATCAGAGCGATGGTTATCGATAACCTTGGCTCTGTTGGGAATTAACTCATTAGAGATGGGGTTAGTAACGCCCTAGAATGAGATTGAGTGATATGAGAGAGCGTACTTGTATTTTTGATAAAATGGTTTCTATTGTGTTGATTGGTTCTGTTGAATATTTATGGGTTCTGGTCGGTATATGGGACGCCATAGAATCGATAGGAATTCCTAAATAATCGAATGGAATGAATTGACATAATATGGTTTCGATTATATCTTAAATTATATAAAATATATATGGTATGGATCTAAATATGTATGTGTTCGTTTTAGCGGGTAATAATATTAAGTAATTACCCATTTTGGTTGATTAAATAAGGAAAAATTAATGAATTTAGAATTATTTGAAATTGAAACAATGCCAGTGAATATAATTGGTTGCAAAACAGTTTTTGATAAGGTAGAAATGAATTTGAGATTGATTCCAGGCTTTGATAATATTTTACCAAAATTTTTAAATACTATGATTTTATAGAATAGTTTTGAAAATAATTTTGGAAAAAGTTTTAAGACGAAATGAGTGAAATCCCTTTTTGGACCTTCAAATTGATTTCGGTAATGAGTGCATGCATTATCGACGTTATTCTGAAGCGTCTAAGTGGGGGAGACCACTCCGTACTTTCATAACTGGTTGGTAAAGATTTTTGATTTAAATTCCATATGGTATAAAATTTATATAAAGGTATTAGCATATATACTATTTAAAGGTTGAATTTAAATTAAACTAGAATCGAAATGCTATGTTTGGCTAATTAAGGTTTGGATTTAAAAAATTTATGACATGATTTTTCTATAAATAGTACAAGTATATACATTAATTTTAAAACCTAGTTTATAAACCTGGAATCAAGCACCTTGAGTTGTTTTAACTAGTGATAATGATTTGAGAGTAGAATAAATGAATTAAGTTATGGGAATAAAATTTGATTTAAGATGGAAATAAAAACAAATGAATGTTAAAATGGTTAAGGAATGAATAGAATGAACAAAACAAGGGAACGAAGATTTGCCGGGAAAGAATATATAAAAATATAAATGATTTAAATAGAACGCGCCGCGCAGCGACAGTTCGCGGATTTCGATCATTGACTTTGAATGGACGTAGCGGGAGATCCGACCATCGGATTCTCCTAAAACCAGAACCGTTGGGTTCGTACCGAAAAGAGCTTTCTAACGAATATGAGAGATTTGAAATCTAACGGTTAGATTTGGAAATATGTCCAAAACAAATTTGGAAAAGGTCGCTATGGCCGCAGTTCGGTGGCCGTTATTGGAAACCGACTGAAATATCGATAATAATTTTTTTTAAAAAATATTAATAATTTGTGTAAAATCATAATAAGGGATGTGGGAAGAATTGGGATGAAAGTGTAAAACTCTAGATGGGTTAAAACTCATTTGGACGGTACATCGAATATGAACCTAAGTATGAACAGTGAAATGGAATGTAAATCGTATTGTCGAATGGTGTATAACCTAAATTTAGTAAAAAATCGAGTCAAATGGAGTTTAACTCAGGAAATTGAATAAAATGATTTGAGAACTAATTTTGGAAAAATTTCGAGGGTGAACATTTACTTAATTCCAATCATGAGAGGGTGAGTTGAGTAAATAAGCATGTTAATGGAATAATATTTCATGTAACTTGAATGGGATGTATATTTTGAATTGATATATGTTTCGGGATTTTCCCGGACCCCTCTGTACAGAGGAGATGTTGCCGAAATTTTTCCGTGATTTCGGGAGTTAGAAAATTTACGAGTTTTACAACCATACTTGTTTTGGAAAATATTATTTTAAATATGGTTTTGAAATTAATATGCACTTAATATCGGTTCGTTCTCTTTTCGAGGACGAAAAGACTTTAAGTGGGGGAGAATGTAACGACCTGAAATTTCGAACCAATTTGAAAATGTCAATTTGGTTAATTTATAGAATTTTGAATATTTAAATTGATTTATTTTAAATAATAACGACGGGAAAATTATTTTAATCGAAGTAAAAACGAATAAATTTATTTTTATTTATATAACGAGCCTGAAATGGCGCGGCAGTTTGAAAATTCGATTTTAAATTTCAATTGAATGTATAGAATTCGTTTTAAATCAGAATGGGGACGACCCAGAGAAATATAACTCTGTTTGACGATATCTTCCCAACGAATGTGAAAAATTGAAATTTCGCCGGATAAATTGCGAGTTATGAGTAAATCAAAATTTCAAAAGGTCGCTGTGGAATTTATATAATTATTTATATGGCCCTGCAGTTCGAAAATTTAAATTCAAAATTCAACTGACTGCACAGGATTCAAAATAAATCGGATTTTAGCGAAACAAGAAATATTTAAATCTGTTTGATAATATCTTTCCAACGAATCCGAAAAATCGAATTTCCGTAATGAAAATCAAAAGTTATGATCAAATGAATATTCAGAATAGTCGTTGCAGAAAATATAAGGGCCTGTAAAATAGCCATTTTTCAAAAGACCTCTGTTTTCGACGAAACTGGCGCCATCAGAACTGGAACGTCGAATTATTGCTAGGTTTCAATTTTCAGAATTTCTCAAATTAATATGTGAGCGTGGCAAGTGAAAACGCGTTTTACCAGTTGACAGTTAATTTAGATCGACCCGAAAAAGGCCATTTTTCAAACGGCCTCGGAATTCGACGAAACCAGTTTTGTTGGGACCGTATCGTCAAAACAAAGACAGAAATAATTTTTCCGGATTTTTCGGGGTCAGTATGTGGGCCCGGTAATGTGAAATGTACGTTAAAATCTGATATGCGATAACTGTGTATGTGTTAATCAGTTGGACCATATATTTATATATAAATAAAACCCCTTAACACCACACCAGCCATTTCCACTCCTCCACCTAAATTTTTCTTGTTAATGGCTGAACAAAATTTCAAAACCCTAGATCTAAATTCAAATTTCAACTCAAAATAAAACTTCTCCGAATCATAGCTTATTATATACCGATTCGAAGATCTCGACGATACGAACTCGCTGGTGGTCTCAGATCTGACATGCAGTGAAGGACATGGCCGGAAATCGTGGTCAAAGCTCAGATTTTCGTTACCCTAAAACACTAATTTGGTGGTTTTTGATTCGGGATGAAATCGCGAAATCGGGGAACTGGGTATTGTAGAGGGGATCGATACGAGTTCAATGATGGTATGCATGTGATTTATTGTGGTCTAGAACGATGGGAATTCGAGTTTGAAGTCAGAGAAGCACAACCGTTCATCAGGTTCACGGCGGCAGTGGGGACCACCAGAGGTGGTGATGCCGATGGCCGTGGATGCGCCGGGAGGAGAGCTTCAGGAAGGGGGTAGTCTCGAAGTGAACGGCGGCCGGAGGTGGGAGCATTCGCCGGTCAAAGTCAGTTGAAAATGGGTTGTGGGTGCGGCCGGCTACTGTAGCGAGCAAGAAGGAGTGAGCGGGAAGGAGGAACCCGATGCTGACGTGTCCAGGGGAAATTGGGTGGTTTTTTTTTTTATGTATTTTAAATTCAAACTTTTTCAAATGGAAAAACACTCATAACTTCTTCGTTTTAAATCGGATTTGGACGCGGTTTGTTGCGTTGGGATCGTGGCGGAATTGCGGACGTTTTGGCACTAACCTGGCTGCGTTTCGAGACTGTCAAATTTTGGGCCTTTTCTGGACGTTCGATTCGAATTGAAATCCAAAGGTGAGTGTTTATTCGCTCACGAAATACTGAATTATTCCCATATTTATTGAATTAAATTATGAAGTGAATTTGGTTACATGGTTGTGTTGTTTGATGGATGATTGATTTAAATATGACATGCAAGTGTTAATATACGAATAAAATCGATAATTAGTTATTTAAATTTAATTTAAAATTTCAAATTTAAAATTTGAGCACTTGTTGATCAGTAATGTGATTCAATTTACTGTTTGAATGAAATGATGTGATGGATGCCTTGTTGATTTGACTGTTGATGAATATTATCTGGATTGTTCATTTATTCGGTTCATGATGGTATATGTTATTGACGATGAATCCCATTTACCCTTGATGTTGCGGGCATCTAATGAACCCGGGATTTTTCGATAAATGAATTAAGAACACAGAGTAAAATGATAAATCTCTGTGACCCTGATTTGGATTGAAATGATAGATCCATCCCGAATATCGAGAAATTAAATTTAAAATCACTTGGCCGTAGGATAGCAAATTATATACAGACACCGGTCGGTTAAATCAAAATTTGTTTAACCATGAATTTTGAAATTATTGTTGACGATAATATAAGTGATGTTTTGAAGTTTATTTCCTTCGAATTTGAATTTTTTATTTTCAACAAAAAGGGAAGTAAATTTGTATTGCAATTATAGTTAAATCAAGGGTGGGATTTATTTTAAATTGAATTTATTTGAATTTGAATGGTCTTGCATGTTTTGAGATTTGCATAAAATCGGCCATGAATTGAATTGAATATGAATTTGAACTCGATAATTGTTATACGTTAAAAATCTTTGAAACGATGAAATGAATTTGTAATTTCGATGTGTGATATAAATCGAATCTGGAATGGGAATATGGATTGAAATCGAATTCGGTTTATTCGTAATAAATTGAGATTGTTGGAATGGGAATACGGGTTTGAGTTAACCATTTGAACTGAATTGGCGAATTTGAAATGAATGAAAATTTGAAATGAAGTCGATCGGAAATGTGAATTTGAATTGATGTACTTGAAGTTGAAATATAACTGCAAGTGTGACCGAAATTGATCGAACGTTTCTAATTCCAACTATAGTATTTCAAAAATTTGTTTTCAAACTAATTTAATAATTAATTTACTTTATTTATAACTATTTATTTTATGAATTATTTTTAAATAAATTATTTTTATTTAATAAATCATTGCTGAATTATTTTAATGTTTTAAATTATATATATTTTTATAAATTTAACAAATTTTAATTTTATTACAAACTATTATCTCAAACTATTTAATTATATATTTTAGTTATTTAATATATTTTAATTATTTTGGTATTCAAAAATTATTAAAGTTGGAATTAGTTCGAGAGGTTATGCGTAAGTGGAAAAATTTCCCATCTGAATAATATTCTATTTAGAATATTTAATGATTTTGGAACATGATATTTTCGATATGAAATACGAACTTCTTTGAAAGGTAAAAGCACTGACCGGTGTGAAAAATGTAAACGTTTGGTTGTCAAGGAGACCGGAGTCGACATAAGGCATACTCTCTGTCAGTGTCGATACCACTTTGACAACTGTGTGCGCGGTGGAAGTTCCAGAACCGAAGTAGGATGGTATGGAGGCGATTACTGGATTTGAAGAAAGAGAACGATGATGGATTAGCCTTGACCTTCGGGTCATAATTGAAATGACTAAAACAGGAGCCATACCCAGGTTAATGAGATCGCATCTCTGATCGAACGCACTCCTTCGAAACCATCTCTATTACTATTATGATCGATTTGGGTGCACCTTTTGAATATGGGAATGTCGTTCGAGGTGGGCGGTAGTTGCGGCTATGCGTTACCACCGGCTTGGGGCCGCGAATTCGGTAGAATCCTACCGGGGTATTCCTCAGTGCCTTGTCATATTATCCTGATCGAGCCCCTACGATTTTGATTTAACGTTGTCGTATCACGGCGCATCCCTATCCACCGACGTACTGGTGTGTTATATGCAAACTGTACGGCAATGGTATAAACGGCGTAAGGGTAACATGTAATCCCGCTTACGCTATTTTCGATATTATACTTTACTGAATAAACACTATTGTAATAGCGTATTATACTATGTATGTATTAGTTTAACGGATCCTTGAGAGATGGAAAAATCCCGTAACATCTCTTGAGTTACTGCACCATGACACCGATATTATTCTGTATTTTAATTTGACTAATATGAGATGATTTAGTGCTGATCCGAGTGTTTGTTGTGTTTTCTTTTATGCAATACGCTCGGGTCAGCAGATGTTGCAGTTAATGAAGATTGTTTTGCCTTGGAGATCGAAGACGGAGTTGATATATATGTATCCACTACATTCTATTTCCGCTGCATTACTGTATGTAAGTATGTAACTCTGATTGATTTGAATGTTGTAACTCAAATGTATATCTTTAAATGTTTTGAATTATTATTTGTTTATTATATGTCGTCCTTCCGCTGTGAGATTCTGTGATTGTTTCCTTCCTTTCTTCTTTTTCTTATTTTTTTCCCAAATAACTATCTGGATTGGCGATTTGTTTAGGTCGACATGTGTGGTTTATTGTCGATTTGAACGGTCAAAAATCTGGGTTGTTGCAGATAGCTTATATTCGATTAACTCTCTTCTTTGAATAACTTATATTCGATTATCAAATATCGGTTTTCAACCGAATACTAATTATCTTGTTAAATCCTGATTTATTCAATATATAATTTCTTCAAATAATTATTTTTAAAACATCTGGCTTATTTGAATACTAATTACAAATCATTACGGATTTTATTTAATCCTTTTTACATTTCGAATATCGAAATGGATTTCATGGTTCCTTTTAAGAACAACTCCAAATTTCCCATTTTCCAAATTCATTATTGAATTTGCAATCTCAATTATCGACTGATAATTACATTTTAATTCATTTATAAACCTTGGTTTATAAATCACAACACTTGTTTCATCTTTAAACAAGTTCTTTATTACTTAACCATTCGGAATTTCATTCATATTTGAATTCCTGTTTCAAACCCCAATTTCCTTTACACATATTTTTATTTGCAAAATCTTTGCTTATTTTCATTATTCACATTCGAATGTGAATAACATTTCTTTTACATAATCTATTCAGTTTGATTTCAAATTTGAAAACAATATCTCAACTTCAATTTCTATTTATATTTCTATTTACAGAATTATTTGTAAAAAAATCTCCTTTTAACATCTAACACTTAAAATCTCATTTAAATTTCCCTTTATATATGCTGAATTCATATTCCATAAAATATCAGTGTTAAACCGATATTTACTTCTCTATATAAGTTCGACTTATATATTTTCATTTATCAAAAGATAAATATTTTTATTTAACTTATTAAATATTATTTAAAAATAAATCTTCTCAATTCATCTGTTTAAACAGATTTCTATTCACAATCTACTATTTTATAATTCCATTTATATCCCAAATATTTCCTTTTCAATACTATTTGTTTCACAAATATTCCCTTTTCAAAATATCCTATTTATTTCATAAAGTTCTTTACTTACATCTAATTACTTCCAATAAGCACTTTAACCACAAACGGACCTTTAAAAGTTACTTTAAAAATTCGAACTCCTTTTTGAGCCCACCGCCTATCGTCCATAGCTAATCACCCCCATTCCGAACACAATGGGATATATATCGTAGGCTGATTCGATCGTTTCGATCAGTTTTCGTCAAAATCAACATATATCTCTATATATTGAAATTGAATGCACATTGCAACTTACCGGGGCCACATACTAACTCAAAAAATTCCCAAAAAATATTTTCTAGCTTCGTATTGACGATACGGTCCTAACAAAACTAGTTTCGACGAATTCTGAGACCGTTTGAAAAATGGCCATTTTCAGGTCGATCGAAATTGACTGAAACTGTCAAAACACATTTTTCTTTGCCACGCTCACAGATTGATTCAAAAAATTACAAAAATTGAAACCTAGCAATAAATTGACATCAAGGATCCAACAAAAGTGGTTTCTTCGAAATCCAAGGTCGTTTGCAAAATTTCCATTTTTAACGGCCAGAATCCCATTGCGACTATTCTGAAGTTTCAACTGGGCATAACTTTTGATTCCCGCTATGAAATTTTAATTTTTTTGATTCATTGGAAAGATATTCTCAAATAGATTCTATTATTTTTGGTTTCGCTAAATTCCAGTTTGTTTTGCACCCGGTACATTTATTTGAAATTTGAAATCGAATTATCGAACTACCGCGCCATTTTCAATTCCTTATATATATATATAAATAAATATTTATATTCTAACGACGATCTACATAAAATATACATTCGAATTCCATTCAAAATAAATTTCTCGTCGTTATTATTTTAAATAATTCATTTTAAATAATCAAAATTCGCTAAAATTGCCAAAATAAAATTTTTAAATTGGCTCGGATTTCCGGGTTATTACAATCTCCCCTACTTAAAACTTTTCGTCCCCGAAAAGGAACGAAGCTGAAAGTTGTTTAACTAATCAACTCAACTTCCGTTATTTTCATTATGGCTTAAGTTCTTCAACTTTTCAGTTTCTAAGAACTTTTCAAAATTTTCAAAATTTTTGGCTAACATCCTAAATTTTCGAAAAATTTCGCCATAACCTCCCCTGCACCGGGGACTTCGGGATATTTCATATAGCCTCCCATGGCCTTCTTCAACTCAAAAGAAAAAGAAAAAGCCAAGCAGCTAGCCAATCGGCTCACAAAATCATCATCACCCAAACAAAACGGTAAATTATGGTAAACATGTACCTATTTGTCGGGCAAACAATTTTATTCTTCTGCTCTAGCCTCTTTGCTATGACCTGTTCAATGTAAGTACATGTACATGCAAGCATATGTAACTAATTTTTAATGCAATTCACTATTTGATTCAAATTGGCTATATGGTTCAAATTTATCAAACAAATAAACAAACAACACAACCATCAATCAATTAGTTGATTAACGTTTCAAATTCATAACTTTGATATATAGTCAAAAAATCAGATTTTTGATGCCAATTCACAACAATAAACCTATCTAGTTTTGGTTCTCACACCAGTCAATTGGAAATATATAGATATCCCACTTTCGTCACTCGAACACAAAAACTGATGATGGTCGACCGATCATCAGAATCATCTCCGGGCGACTAGAGCGTGATTCTATATCCATCCAGTATATTAAAACTTCAAATACACGTGGATCAGACGTATATACAAAATCTTTATATACTGGATAGTCCAAATTAATATAAAATAAATATTCAAATACGTTGAATAAAGTTTATATTTCCAAAACAAAACTTGTTTTCATTTTAAAAATATACTCTTCACACTCATTCTAGGATACTACTGATCCCATCTCTAACGAGTCATTCCCATTGGATATTACTAATCCAATATCCGATGAATTCTTTCGTATGGTTCTAATGTGTCTTGTCCTCTGAGCTTTGTAAACCAAAGCTCTGATACCACTGTAACGAAAAGGAATTTCGCTCGATCTGAATCAGTCGCTAAACCGATCAAGAACGTTCGAAACGCCTGATTGTTTTGAGAACACGACAAAATAGAACGCAGACGGAAGAACATTTTATTGTTAATTACAACAATTCCATCAGAATACAAGAATATACAGAGTAAAAATAAATATTACATAGAAAATAACAGAGATTTAAATTACATTTAAATACATCGCAGCAGAAAATAATACAAAACACAACTAGAAGTAGATATACGGATACAAAGCTTTCCGGATATCATTCCAGCTGTAAACCAGGATCTTGTGAATATATATCTGCAAAAACAAAACTACTAGCTGCCCGTGTCAAAATAAGGGCACCCAGAGTTTAGGTTAAAACAATAAACTCCAGGTCAGTCATGGGACTGGTGTGAGAACTAAAACAGTTATTAATCTTTATTTTAAAGTTCGGTAAATCAAGGGACCACGCCGTATAACACGGAACGGGTTTCCTCCCAAGAACACCAGTGCATAAAACAACAGCGCAATGCTAAATAAAGAAAAATGAAGCTATTATAAGACCCAGGTCCTATCACACAATGCAACGCAAGCCGGGGGATAGGGCTTTTACCTTGTAATAACCAAGAATGCTTGATACATTTAAAACAAATCTTTTGATACTAATAATAAGTGTATAGTGTATAAAACAACTTCAAATCATAAGTATCAATCATAGACGGCATAAGCACCCCATCCCACTATGTCACCATATATAGGATAACAACTAAATTCGGAACGTCACGTATTGGAAGTTGGATTTCCATCTGTGAACCGAGGCAAAAGATAGTCCTCAACCGATTCGAGACAATCTAGCCCATGTCTCAAGTCAGAGCTCGAGTGACCTTGGAGCGACAGGGCCGGTCCACCGATGTGGATTAAAATTCCTGAACACTACATTTCCCCGCCCTATGGGGCGTAAATGAGCCAACGAATGACTCCATCGGACCCGGATCGTCTGATCTAACCGAGGCGCCTCGCAATAGCAACAACCACATAAGTCAAACTCGTCAAGGCGTGTAAAACCACTGACGCCACTTCTAGCTAGAAGGAAACACATGCCCTCCCTAAGGTCCTCTCCCGTTTCTGGTTCACAACCGGGGTGTGAGGCTCGCGAATTCACGTTACACAAGCTATGCCACACAGGCCGTGCTATGATCATCAACCACAAGACTTTGCTTTTCAATAGAAGCCTTGATCAATTGCCACTTAGGCATGTCACACAGGCAATTCACTGCATGCGTTTGATATCCATCAATATATAACCTCTGAGCTCGTACGTCTCAGAGAAGGGCGTTAAGAAAGAGAATAAATTCTCCGCCACCAAACATATATATATTTAATAGAAATCAATCACACAGACTAAATCCAATGTCAGACACACGGTCCATTTACAAGTTCGTTCTGGGTCTGAACGAAACCGGAGGCACCTAGTACCCTGCATATCCATCGATCTCCAAGTATGTCTGGACGATCACCAACTGTTTCTCTTCTCTTAGGTGTACAGCCCAATCAAGATCACCAGTAATCACCCAAACGACGTGAAGACCTCCGGTCTTCAACCACCGTCTTCATCTTCGACACCACGTCGAATTAGTTATCCAGAATGGGATAAACCCGGTCTTTCTAAATAACTCGCGTATATAATAAACAAGTGTTACACAAACACAACATACGCCTCATTCCAATTCAGAATATTCTTTTATTCAAATATTCTTATACTTTGGGAAAGATTCCCATTAATTTTATCAAAGATAAATTCTTTAAATTTATTCTTTAATCTTCTTTGAATATCAATTCAAACTAGTCGGGATTAGCGAACCACACCGAAGTAATCATTTATTTTATTTTCCAATCCCAACCTATGCAGTAAAATTGGTAATACTTCAAATCTAACACCACGGTGTTATCGGTAAATTCAATTACCATTTCACGTTCAAATCTAATTAAAGATTTAACTATCGCCTGGAGTACAACTGGTGATACTCCATTCTCGATCTTTTCAATCTAATTAAAGATTCATTAAAACTCCACTTAGTTTTAATCTTTAACTGGGTTAAAGAGTCAGTGTCATTTAAAACACGGTTAACGATAAACCCAAAATCACATTCCATTAATTATTTGGTTAGAGAACAATTGTTATTTAAAACACTGTTCACGATAAACCCAAAAATCAATACCAATTCAATTCCAATTAAATATTATTTAATTGGTACACTTCATTAAATCTAAATAAAAAGATTTAATCTTTTTCTCAACTGGGTTTAAGAACAGTGTTAATGAAGACACCATTCACGACAAACCCCAAATCACATTTGATATTAAATACAAGGCTCTGAATAGAAAATATATGGCTTATATTCAATATCAAATTCTACAACCAACAAATATCTTATTGGAAATAACGATATGTATATATATATCTTTAAAATTTCCATAACAACACCTGTATAATCACTAAATCCAACATCGAAATATTCCAAAGACAATTTCGATTCAAATCCATTCCAATTCAATTATTGGAAATCCTGGTTATATTTCAAAATCATTTCAAATCCAATTTATTTATTTTTAAAAATAAATAAATTATTACTCTAGTTCAAAACTAGTTCATTTCGATAAAAATCTACTTTTATCTTTTCAAATATGGAGTTTTTCATCCCAATTCTTCACAAATCATTTCTTATGATTTTACACATATTATTACTATTTTTAATAATTTTATCAAGGCCCGTACAGTCGATTTCCATCAACGGCCATCGAACTGCACTTACAGCGACCTTTTCCAAATTTGATTTGGACATAATTCCAAATCCAACCGTTAGATTTCTAATTTCAAATATTTGTTAGAAAGCTCTTTTTGATACGAACCCACCAGTTCCGGTTTTAGGAGAATCCGACGGTCGGATCTCCCGCAACGTCAATTCGAAGTCAATGGTCGAAATTCACGAACTGCCGTAGTGCGGCGCGTTCTATTCTGGCCATTATATTCTGTATATAATATATACTTCGTCGATTTCCTTTTAAAACGTATTATATAAATTGTTTTAAATTCGTTTTCAAAACGATTTCAACTTCTTTTCAAATTCAAATCAAAATTGATTTTTTCGTTATAAATTCGATTTAAATTCATTTCAAATTGATTTGAATTCAAATCGATTTTTTTGTTTCAATTTCAGTTCATTTTCAATTTTATTCAATTTCAATTCGAATTCATTTCTATTCAATTTCAATTCGAATTCATTTCTATTCACTTTCAATTCGAATTCATTTCTATTCACTTTCAATTCGAATTCTAATTCTTTTCAAAATATCAGATTTTGAAATCACTTTCGATATTCATTATAAAATGAATAAAATCGATATAAATATCGTTCACGTTAAAAATGGCGTCAATCTAATCAACACGGCTTCATATATTTTTATTTTCGAATATTCTATTTCAAATATTTCTATTCAAAACTGGAATGAAGCCCAATCAATTACCATAGATTTTATTTCTATGGATTTTCATACAACGCATGTATATATCCACAATGACAAATAATCAACCATCATCCAAAGTGCATTCTACACTGTATAAGCATCAAATATAAATATTCAACGCTTATAACAGTCTGTCAATCAATCGATCGACATACAACTAATTATCGGGATTAGTGTACGTCATATATCATCCCAATACCCGTGTGGGGTATCAAACAATCAAACACAGATTTTATTTGTGCAGTTGGGCGATGTGTAAAATTTATCGTCCCAATCAATATCAATCAAATTAGTGTATATAAACAAATCGTCCGATCTGTTTATATTTATTTATTTTATATACACGTTAAAAATTCTATTTTCAACTATAAAATATTTTTAACTATATAAATATTTTATTTCTTTTCACATCACATCACACAATCAACTACACATCAAAATCAAACAAACAAGCATACAAGCCGTCCATGGTTTGTGGACGACGGGTGTCGGGTGCTACTAAACACCGTCTTCATCCTAGTATATATTTTAACTAGAAAATAAACTTAAAAGGTGAGAAGTTCTCACAGAGGGTTCCACTCCGCCGTGCTTTGCTTTGAACTGCTGAACTGTCTGGATCTGCTTGAAATTCCTATGCAGTTCTTTTCACGCTGTTCATAATAAAAATTACATTTTTATTGCTTCATTCAATAAATAAAAATAATATTTTTATTTTGTTGCATATATTATAAAAATTCTATTTTCCTTCGCTATATGAATGCATAAAAATCGAATTTTTACTTCGCTAATGAATATTTAAAAATCGAATTTTTCCTTCTTTAAAAATCAAAATTTTCCTTCTTTAAAAATCGAATTCTTTTTATTTATAAATCAACTCCTTTCGTATTGCTAAAAACCCCATTTTTCGTTAGCTATAAAATCATAGTTTTATTAAAGAAAAATCATATTTTTATTAAATAAAAATCGTATATTTTTATTACAAAACTATATATATAAAAATTCTGTTTTTATCATGCTAATGTTATATAAAAAAACTGAAAATAAATCAGAAGAAAACACAAATATGAGCAAACTCACTGTTGTCGGATGAAGGAGGGTTGGGGGAGAGGCTGTGGGCGCGCAGCAGGTCGGAGAGCATCTCGGGGGACCCGGAGGAGGCTGGCGCGGTGTCCTAGGGGGTGGCGGCTGTTGTTTTGGGCTGAGGAGGTTTGGTGGTGCTCGAATCAGGGGAAAGGGCTCGATGCTCGCGCGTGGGGGAGAAGGGGGAGAGGAGGGCGCGCCAATGGAGGTTGAACGACGACGGGGAGCAACAGGGGGGGTGGCGGCGCAAATCTGGAGGGGGCTACGGGCATTCAGGGATCGGGTTTCTTTTGAAAGGGGGGGGGGGGGGGGGGGGCGTTGACCGTAAATGGGAAAGAGAGGAGGGTTTTAAGGGATTTTATTTTTAATTTATTTTATCCTCTAAAAGTTACTTAAAAATTCGAACTCCTTTTTGAGCCCACCACCTGTCGTCCATAGCTAATCACTTCCATTCCGAACACAATGGGATATATATCGTAGGCTGATTCGATCGTTTCGATCAGTTTTCATCAAAATCAACATATATCTCTATATATTGAATTTGAACGCACATTGCAACTTACCGGGGCCACATACTAACTCGAAAAATTCCCAAAAAATATTTTATAGCTTCGTATTGACGATACGGTCCTAACAAAACTAGTTTCGTCGAATTCTGAGACAGTTTGAAAAATGGTCATTTTCAGGTCGATCGAAATTGACTGAAACTGTCAAAACACGTTTTTCTTTGCCACGCTCACATATTGATTCGAAAAATTACGAAAATTGAAACCTAGCAATAAATTGACATCACGGATCCAACAAAAGTAGTTTCGTCGAAATCCGAGGTCGTTTGCAAAATTTCCATTTTTAAGGGCCAGAATCCTATAGCGACTATTCTGAATTTTCAACTGGGCCTAACTTTTGATTCACGCTATGAAATTTTGATTTTTTGGATTCATTGGAAAGATATTCTCAAATAGAATGTATTGTTTTTGGTTTCGCTAAATTCCGGTTTATTTTGCACCCGGTACATTTATTTGAAATTTGAAATCGAATTATCGAACTACCGCGCCATTTTCAATTCCTTTTTTATATATAAATAAATATTTATATTCTAACAACGATCTATACAAAATATACGTTCAAATTCCATTCAAAATAAATTTCTCGTCATTATTATTTAAAATAATTCATTTTAAATAATCAAAATTCGCTAAAATTGCCAAAATAAATTTTTTAAATTGGCTCGGATTTCCGGGTTATTACAGCATGCCACACAAGCAATTCACTCCATGCGATTGATATCCATCAATATATAACCCCTGAGCTCGTACGTCTCAGAGAAGGGCGTTAAGCAGGAGAATAAATTCTCCACCGCCAAACAAATATATATTTAATATAAATCAATCACACAGAATAAAATCCAATGTCAGACACACAGTCCATTTACAAGTTCGTTCTGGGTCTGAACGAAACCGGAGGCACCTTGTACCTCACATATCCATCGATCTCCAAGTACGTCTGGATGATCACCAACTGATTCCCTCCTCTTGGGTGTACAGCCCAATCAATATCATCAGTAATCACCCAAACGATGTGAAGACCTCCGGTGTTCGACCACCGTCTTCATCCTCGACACCACGTCGAATTAGTTATTTAGAATGGGATAAACCTGGTCTTTCTAAATAACTCGCGTATATAATAAACAAGTGTTACACAAACACAGCATACGCCTCATTCCAATTCAGAATATTCCTTTATTCAAATATTCTCATACTTTGGGAAAGGTTCCCATTAATTTTATCAAAGATAAATTCTTTAAATTTATTCTTTAATCTTCTTTTGAATATCCATTCAAATTAGTCGGGATTAGCGAACCACACCGCAGTAATCATTTATTTTATTTCCCAATCCCAATCTATTCATCCCATGAAGTAAAACTGGTCATACTTCATACCTAACACCACGGTGTTATCGGTAAATTTAATTACCATTTCACGTTCAAATCTAATTAAAGATTTAACTATTGCCTGGAGCAAAACTGGTGATACTCCATCCTCGATCACTTCAATCTAATTAAAGATTCATTAAAACTCCTCTTAGTTTTAATCTTCCCAAAAATCAATATCCTGTCTTTAACTGGGTTAAAGAACCAATGTCATCTAAAACACGGTTCACGATAATCCCAAAATCACATTCATTAATTATCGGGTTAAAGAACAAGTGTTATTTAAAACAATGCTCACGATAAACCCAAAAATCAATTCAAATTCAATTCCAATTAAATACCATTTAATTGGTACACTTCATTAAATCTAAATAAAAAGATTTAATCTTTTTCTCAACTGGGTTTAAGAACAGTGTAAATGAAGACACCATTCACGACAAACCCAAATCCCATTTGATATTAAATACAAGGCTCTAAATAGAAAATATATCGGCTTATATTCAATATCAAGTTCTACGACCAACAAATATCGTATTGGAAATAACGATATAAATATATCTTTCAAATTTCCATAACAATATCTGTATAATCACGAAATCCAACATCGAAATATTCCAAAGACAATTTCGATTCAAATCCATTCCAATTCAACTATTGGAAATTCTGGTTACTTTTAAAACCCTTTCAAATCCACTTTAATTATTTTAAAAATAAATGGATTTTAATTCTAGTTCAAAACTAGGTCATTTCGATAAAAATCTATTTTTATCTTTTCAAATATGGAGTTTTTCATCCCAATTCTTTCCAAATCATTTCTTATGATTTTACACTAATTATTGATATTTTTAATAATTTTATCAAGGCCCGTACAGTCGATTTCCATCAACGGCCATCGAACTGCACTTACATGACCTTTTCCAAATTCGATTTGGACATAATTCCAAATCCAACCATTAGATTTCAAATCTCTAATATTCTTTAGAAACCTCTTTTCGATACGAACCCAACGGTTCTGGGTTTAGGAGAATCTGACGGTCGGATCTCCGGTAACGTCCATTCGAAGTCAATGGTCGAAATTCGCGAACTGCCGCGGCATGGCGCGTTCTATTCAGGCCATTATGTATATATATAAATAAAATATATATATATTATATATATTTCGTTGATTTCCTTTCAAAACGTATTTTATAAATCATTTTAAATTCGTTTTCGAAACGATTTCAACTTCATATTCAATTTCGAATCAAAATTGAATATTCCACATCATCGATATACAAATGATAATATTTTCAAAACGTTATATTTTGAAATCACTTTCTTTTCTATATTCATTATAAAAATGAATAAAATCGATATAAATATCGTTCACGTCAAAATGGCGTCAATCTAATCAACACGGCTTTTATTCAACACATGAATGTTTATTCTATTCAACACATGAATATTTATTCTATTCAACACATGATTTTATATTATTCAACACATGAATTTTCATTCTATTCAACACATGAATTTTTATTCTATTCTACACATGAATTTTTATTCTATCCAACACATGAATTTATTTCTATTCAACACATGAATTTATTTTCTATTCAACACATGAATTTATTTTCTATTCAACACATGAATTTATTTTCTATTCAACACATGAATTTATTTTCTATTCAACACATGAATTTATTTTCTATAATATTCCTTATTTTCCAAATTGGAATGAGGCCCAATCAATTACCATATAATGTTAATTATATGGATTTTCTACAACACATGCATATAATAGCAACGATAAATCATCAACCATCATCCAGAGTGCACCACACCACTGCATAAAGCATTAAATATAAATAATTAACGCTTACACGGTCTGTCAACCCATCGATTGACATACAACTAAACAATCGGGATTAGTGTACATCAAATATCATCCCAATACCCGTGTGGGGTTTCAAATTAACAAACACAGATTTTTATTTGTGCAGTTGGGCGACGTGTAAAATTTATCGTCCCAATCAATATCCTTCAAATAGGTGTACGTAAACAAACCGTCCGGTTTGTAAATGAATATTTATTTTATCCACATACACGTTAAAAAATATATTTTTGACGATAATTTATTTATTTCACACATGAATATTTATTCTCATTCATTCCACATCACAATCAATTTTCACAACACAACAAAATCAAACAAGTCGTCCATGGTCTGTGGACGACGGGTGTCGGGTGTTGCTAAGCACCGTCTGCATCCAAGTATATATTTCAACTAGAAATAAAATTAAAAATGAGGAGTTCTCACCGACTAGCTAAACCAATACACCGCGACTCTTCATATGTAGAAATCTTCGTCGTGCTCGCCTTTTGTCAATTTCATTGTCCGTAGCCACTACATATATAAAAATCACATTTTTATATTGTTGCCATGTATATAAAAATCACATTTTTATACCGCTACTATATAGATAAAAAATTCTATTTTTATTCTATTACCGTTCATATAAAAATTATATTTTTATCACTTCATTTCAATAAATAAAAATCATATTTTTATTTCTACTTCATATACATTTACAACGCTTCCTTTCATATAAAAATTATATTTTTATATTTCTAGTTCTTATAAAGATCGAATTTTTTATATCGCTTCATATATAAAAATCGAATTTTTATATTTCTACTACATATGTAAAAATCGCATCTTAATATTCCCTATCATATAAAAATCGCATTTTTAATACTCTACATTAATAAAAATCATATTTTTATTCTCTACATTATATAAAAATTATATTTTTGTATTCTTTATTATATAAAATTCTATTTTCAATCTGCTACTCATATAAAAATCGAATTTTTATCTCGCCACAACACGTATAAAAATCGTATTTTTATATTTTCTATCTTATAAAAATCATATTTTTATAATCTCTACTATATAAAAATCATATTTTTACTTCACTACTTCATATATAAAGATCAAACTTTTATCGCTACTTCATATGAATAAAAATCAAAACTTTATACGATTAAAAATTTAATCTTTTCTATGTTAAAAATCTCGACTTCATGATGTTAAAAATCTTATCTTTCCAATGCTAAAAATCATTTCTTTTCCTTGTTAAAAATCATGTTTTTACTTCGTAGAAAAATAAATTAAATAATGAAAATAAAAACTCACTTAGACAACTGAAGGAGGGGGGTTTCACGGCGTCGCAGTTGCTGAGGAGTCGCAGGCTGGTGGCGCGGTGGCTGAGGTGGGTGCAGATGATGGGGGTTTGCGGTGGCGTTGCTGTGAGGGGGGGGATGAGGTTTGGCGGTCTCGATTTGGAGGTGGGCGTCGCTGCTGAAGCGGGGAAGGGAGAGATGAGGGAAACGATGGAGGAGGAGCGGAGTAGAAAGGGAGGGAGACGGCGGAGATGGCTAGGTGGCGAGGGCGATGGAGGCGGGGCCCAGAAACGGCGGCGTCGCGAATTCCTCCTCCCCTCCTTTTTTTCTTTTGAAACTGAAATGAGCGTTGACCGTGATGGTAAAAAGGGGGATAAGGTATAATTATATATATTTAATTTTATGTTAAAGTAAGTTTTTCATTCGAACCCCAAACGAGACCCAAAGACTGTCGTCCCTAGCTAATTACCCCTATTCCGAACACAATGGGATATGTTTTGTAACCCAATTCGGCTGTTACGATCAGTTTCCGTCAAAACAAAATATAAATCTATATATTGAATTTGAACGCACATTTCAATTTACCGGGGCCACATACGGACTCTAAAAATTCCCGAAAAATATTTTCTAGCTTCGTATTGACGATACGGTCCTAATAAATCTAATTTCGTCAAATTCTGAGATTGTTTGAAAAATGGCCATTTTCTAGTCGATTAAAATCAACTAAAACTGGTCAAACGCGTTTTCCTTTGCCACGCTCACATTTTGATTCAGAAAATTACGAATTTTGAAACCTAGCAATAACTTGACATCACGGATCCAACAAAAGTGGTTTCGTCGAAAACCGAGGTCGTTTGCAAAATTTCCATTTTTAAGGGCCAGAATTCCATAGCGACTATTCTGAATTTTCAACTAGGCACAACTTTTTATCCCACTATGAAATTTCAATTTTTCGGATTCGTTGGAAAGATATTTTCAAATAAATTCTAATATTTTTGGTTTCGCTAAAATCTGATTTGTTTTGAATCTTGTACATTCATCTGAAATCGAATTTTCGAACTACCACGCCATTTCAGGCTCATTATATAATTAAAATAAATTTATTCATTTTAACTTCGTCGAAAATATATTTTCCGTCATTATTATTAAAAATAATTCATTTTAAATATTCAAAATTCGATGAATTGTCAAAATAAATTTTTTAAATTGGCTCGGATTTCCGGGTTATTACAGAACTTCTATATAATAGTTAATAATTTTATACAGAAGCTCCTTATTTACTTTTCAAATATTTCCTTTTATAAAACTCCATTTGATTCTTATAAAACTCTAAAATTTAATATTCACTTCAAATTTCCTTTTTATATAAAATCCTTTGATTTTATATAAATATTTTATTTCAAATTATAATTTGAAATTTCCTTTTTTATACTCCAGTATTTCCTTTGGTATTTAAAAGTACCAAATATCAATGATCAAACACACCTAATCAACGACAGATTATAAATCACATTATGTATCACAATATACGAAAAACAGTAAAATAAATGTCGAGGAACCCAGTTGGGTCCCTCCGACTTGTTTTCCTGCATCCACAGATGTTAATCAACATAAATAACACAAATATGAAATATTCTGATAACAGAATCAATATTCGATTAACGATTTATATATATCGTTATCTTATAATTTCAACCAATTAACTAGCAGTTCAACCAAACAGCCAACACACAGCAAAAAATCATCATTTATCATTTCTAAAAATACGTTATAAAAATATAACTGAGAAGAGTTAGTGAGTTTTACTCACCTTGTTTCATTAATCATCGAATACCGATTAATTTCCAATAATTAGATCGACATTTTATTTTACCATAATTTCCAATGAGCTCTAAATCGATCCAAACAAGTTTTATTCCGTAGCCTGCATCCATAAGGACCCAACGCAACTGACGGCGTCACATTCTGTTAACATGTATCCCTACAAATAAATGTTGTAATTTAATTTGACCATTAACATGTTACTGATAAATTATTTTTATAAGTCGGTATACATTAATTAATTTAATTAAACTGGAATTTTTTAAAATACCAGACCTTACCATTTATTACCGGCCCAAAACATCCCTTCACTGATCCTAAATGGATAGCACCAATTCTTTCCTTGGACGTAACTTGTACATGATTCCCACAGTCCCACTTTACCCTCATACCCCATCAATACACTTGCGTGCTTTCCTGTACATCTCCACGCATCCTAAAGCTTCCCATCCACTTATTTGCCTCTCCTAAATTTTTCCAGTACAAACCGCAAGCCCCTCTTGAGTTTCGTCCTCATGTCCTTTCCAGCGAACCCCTTTCCTCACTATTTCCACTGGCCTAAGAAGTAACGGCACATTCCATGATTTTTTCCTTTCCTCCAACTAGATCGCGCTAACACTAAAACTCCACGCCCTTTCTTCTGAACCCGACCTTCTCTGACCTACTACAGTATATTTCCTAACTGCAATCACCATGTATTCATGCATGGACTAAATTACAACTAACTCCTTTCGCATATCCCAATAAAGCCTTCACCTCCCTTACTTCTTCATGCCTAGGCACAACCATATTTCGAGCGCAACGAAAAACGACTGACACCAGATGGAAGAGCATTGCTTACATACAGGGTTTGGTATTTTTGATGGAGTATATACATTGAAAAAAGAATTTCTTTTATCTCTTTTTAGTTTTCCAAATGAAAAAAACAAAACTGAGAAGTGTGCTTATATAGGCGTTGAAACTTGGCACACACGCACTTAAGTACACAATGGCATAAGGCACTGTGTTTTCTTTCCTTAAGGTGTGGCTATGAAATGAAAATACACTTTTGCTAGGTGAATCAGCTTTTATATTTCCACACGTCTTAGATATTACTACTCATTCAGTGCATCATGTGCATTCTAGTTTGTAAAACATAGACAGTGTGATTTTAGGCCTGTAGGCATGTGGAACATTAAATGTTTTGACAAATTCGCTTTATACACATAGCTGCATATGTGACAGTATAAGGCATGTGCGTTTGTTCTTATAGGGTTGGCATTTTGATTTGAAAACACACTTGTGCGATGAAGGTAAGTAACAATAGCTGGAAATCAAATAATCTAATTCCTTAGGCGTGCAGAGATTATCTTTCCTTGGATGTTAAGTATTAGGCCTGTATTGTCTGCTTCCTAGGTCCGTGCTAGAACATGGGTGTCCTTCGTGAGGTATGGCGTCCATTCATTTGTTGAAGCTGGCGTGTCTGGAAGGAAAAGATGTGATACGGTAGTTTCTTACTTGTTAAGAAATGGGGATGGGAGACTATATTTAGATGTATAGGTTTTTACTGCATTACTTAATGGCCAAGGAGCGTGATATAGAATGGTGACAATTTCAGTAGTAGCAGTGTGTTCGATTTGACCATTCAAAGAAGATTTTTATTTATTTGTTTAATATATATCTTTGATTTAACAACACACGTAGATTTTCAGAAATGGTCATGTATATCCCATAAAGGAAATCATGCATGTTAGGTAAATAATACATTTATTAACGGTACCCTATTGTGTAAATTTTGTTCGTATACAGACTGCTATAGACAAAAATAAAAATACAATTGTATCAAGAGATGTGCCACGATCCCAAAATATAATAATATAGGTTCGTTAACTTATCCCGTGAAACCCCGAAATGTTGATATAGGGTGCAAAATACTCCAAAATAAAAGTGCTTATTTTCCAAAATGAAAACTACAGAAAAATTCTAAAAATTAAATTATGACTACGTCTAAAAGGATTTGTCCAAATTCGAATCCAATATTTAATTATAATTAAATATATCGTTATGGCTTATAACGATTCTATAGTGACTATTTGAAAATTTGATTTAGACATAACTAAAAATCTACACGACGAAATCCCGATTTTTCTCTTCTATTAGAAAAATATACTCCACCAGCTCCGAACGTTTCTTGTTTCACAGAAATCCAATTTAAAACGGACCCTGTATATTCAATTGAAGTTCGAATCGCCAAATAGCGAACTACAGCGCCATTTCGAGCATGATTTTAATTATAATATAATTTACGTTCAAACTTCATTTAAATAATATATTCATTATTCTAATCCAATTCCAAACTGGATTATAGCTTATATATGATCCGATTCACATCGTATTGTGAATTCTACTATTTCCAACAATTTTGGAATTTCAAATAAAATATTTAATTATTATATTAATTAAATATTCAATAGTTATTTTAGTTTGAACCATTTAAATTATCAAACCATATTTTAAATAATTAAATAAATTCTTCGACCATAAAATACGTGTCGTTACATTCTTCCCCCCTTAAAATAATTTCGTCCTCGAAATTGTTAAGGTAGAAAACAAACCCTATTGAGTGGGTTACAATTTATTTGTTTAATTCTTTTTTAGTTTCAGTTGAACCAATTAATTTTAATTAAAAAATTAATATATTTCTATAAACGAAAATTTTCAAAAATTCTAAAAAAAAATTAACAGTCTAAATTTCCGGAAAATTTCACCAGCACCTCTTTTGTACCGGTCAATAGTTCAAACCCCAACTCGCCTCTCCAGGCCTTTTCCTTTCAAAAAGAAAATCAAAAGGCCAAGCGGCTTTCCGATTCGGCACATAAAACCTCATATGGAAATTTTAAACATGTACCTTTGTGTCGGGCATATCATTATATCCTTTCATTCTGCTACCCTGCCAACATATACAAATGTATTCCCAAACAAAATTCCAAATTTATCCTCAAAACCAAATCATTCACGTATCCAAGCCAAATTTCATTTCAAATCAAAGTTCCATTCTTGATTCCAACTCCTAACTCATCAATCCAATACCATTCCAGATTCCTATCTCACAATTCAAAATCTGATTCTACTTAATATATTATATTCTAATTCAATTTCCGGTTAGTTGGTTTCAATTCAATTCCAGCTTGCTTTCACAAATTTCTGTTTAAATTTGTTTTTGTTCAAACAATCCCTCCTGGGAGTTTTTAAACAGTTTAGCTCTTTCAAAAATTAAATATTCCTTTTCAGGATTCAAAACAACTTGTTTTCTCAAAACAATTCAACATAAAATCTTTGGTAGTAATCCATCACTTAGAACTCGAAAATGAACACTGATGATGTGGCCAGCATCATCAGAGTTATTTCCCAGCTGTCGAAGTGAGTTCAATACTATATCACTTTTCAAAACCCATATTTAAACATTTCCATTTTGAAATACATTTCAAAATATCATTCATGATGCTTGTAAAACAATTTAAAATCTCCCAGGATCTTAAAATTCTCATATGTTTAATCCAACTCCAGTTATAAACACTTGTTCAATTTCCCAAGGTTTTAATTCCAATTTTGATTTAATTCAGATTTAATTAATCTGCTTTTATATTATACGAGCTCTAATTGGTTATTTATATAACCATTTCAATTATAATCAACCAACACATCCAATATATTATAATACTCCAAATACTAATCATTAAAATATAATTTGGGTAAAAATTTCCCATTTACCCTCTTTCAAAACATACTGTGTCGGTTTATCGTACTTGAGTGTTTAGAAACTCCAATCGATACAGTGGATCAAACCGATCGACCAAAATTCACAAACTACTCAGCCAATAAATCTACACAATATAAAATCATTTTTAATCAATCTACAAATACATTCACTCATATATATACAATTAAACTCAATTTAGGGCATTACTAATCCCATCTTTACTGAGTCACGCCACAGAGCCAAGGTAATCACTTAACCTTCAGCTCTGACACCACTGTAACGGACTGGGATTTTCGACTCCGAAGATCAACACAAAACTACCATGTTGACTATTCAGACATCGGAAATGCCTGATCGTTAATAGAAAGAAGTTAGAGGGTGAGAATATATAAGATAGAAAATTAGAATAGAAGAAGAAGAAGATCACCACAGAACAGAATCAGAGTAACACGAATCTCACACCGGAATGAATAAAATATATTGTAACATAACTTTGAAATAAAACCGTATATATATACAATAACATTATTAGAGTACGACACTTACACACATCGGAAATAACAATAGCTATATAATCCTAAAGCCTCCTACTTCAAGCTCCTCCAAGAATATCTGTAAAGACTTGAACTACTTGACTGCCTGTACAAATTTGGGCACCCAAGAGTTTAGGGAAAAATCAAAACAAAATAAACTCTGGGTCAGTCATGGGACTGGTGTGAGTAAACTCAAATCATTTAGTTTAACTTTCCAAAATCCTTTTCAAAAGAAAAGGTAATCGTAAGACTGATCCACATATAAACATGGACGGTTTTTACCTTACGATAACCAAAACACTTTTGGAAATCAATACTTCTCTAATAATAAAAACTAATCACAAGCAATTAACAATCTAGTAGAACGCTTGCATCTCACGTTCCACATATATGGTATACAAACAAAACCGCAGGCGCTTATTGGAGATTGGATTCCGACTATGACAAGGTATGGGACCACCTGCCGATAGTGTATATCTAGAGCCGAATAGACTAGGTTCAATAAGAACGTCTCGCAACACGTCCCATACATGACTGAACACTCATTTCGCTTCAGTGTATCGAATGTATATCACCAACGGTTGGGAGCTACCCACCATTTCCCAAAAAGGGATAGCATCGAAAATAGATAAAAGAATGAAATGGATATTCTCTAGATAGGTGGTATGCACCCTAATGGGAGAGACCCACTTAGCCATGCTGCCTGCCCGATTTCTGTCATTTCCTGGTTGATGAGGCGTGAGGTAATAACAAATCTCTTGGAACACCTGACCCCCATTCAGTTTGAATGCCACATAGTCATACCCGCCAAATCACAAATTGACTTCCCCAAAAGTACCACGGGTACAAAGCTAAGAGAAACAAATTCCTCTGCCACCAAACGTAAGTACGTTTGAAGAGACCAACTTACGCGATCCGTTAGATATACTCTATCAGACATTCGTCCATTCACGTTGTCCTGGGACTGGACAAACCGAAGGCATTATTCTGCAAACGGATAGCCCTTGCATAACTCCGTCTTCAATTATTTTCATCATATTTGATCGCAACGCTAACGTCCATACAGAGTGGCTTTCAGATAATGAACCTGATCCCGGTCTCTCCGTATTGACGACGGAAAAATGGTCAAAAACTTCGATAATCTATGATTTAACTATCAAAGAAAAATAGGTGTACAACTAACGATCTTATTTCTAGATAGAAATTCGATCGATCAATCATCATTTATCTCTTTTAATTTAATTATCTTTAATTTATCCATTTTCTAATTCTATATATTTGTAAATTTTTATTTTCTAAATTTAGAAAATATACTTTATTAATCATTGGAAAACATTTCCATATTTGTTCCCATTCCTTATTTTCTATATTAGAAAACATTTTCGATTCTTATTTGGAAAACATTTCCAAAACTCTTTCATTTGATTTAAACAGATGGTTAACTAAAACATCACTAAGCCAATTCAAACCATTACACTCATTAATTAAATTCACTTAACCAACCTTCACTAACGAACCTTACCCATCCCTTAGTTAAAAACAAAGTCAATCAAGTTGGGTTTGATTACCTCTCAGACCTTAACTGAACAACATTTCTAACCTCGAAATAGACAAAGTTCACCGTTTTAAATCTTTTAACCAACTTCCTTATGTAACTTGGATTCTATTTACGAATCCACTCCCTTTACCAAAATCATTTGATTGTAACGATGGTGTTATAATCCCATACTTCCAAAATAAAATAACTTAAATATAACTTTTCTTTATTAATTTGGATAAATAAACAAATAACTAATTTATTAATGAATAAACAAATCTTGGTTTTAAAACGGAAAGTAATTGGTACTTTCCCTAATTCGATATAATTGAATTTCGACTTACAATTCTCTCTCGAATAATCTCTATTCGATAACTCCCTATTCGAATAACTATATTCGATTATCTTTCTTCGAATAACTATATTCGATAATCTCTCTTTCGAATAACTATATTCGATAATCTCTCTTTCGAATAAACTATATTCGATAATCTCTCTTTCGTATAACAATATCCGATAATCTCTCTTTCGAATAAACTATATTCGATAATCTCTCTTTCGAATAACTATATTCAATAATCTCTCTTTCGAATAAACTATATTTGATAATCTCTCTTTCGAATAACTATATTCGATAATCTCTCTTTCGAATAAACTATATTCAATAACTCTTCCTTTGGATAGCTTATATTCGATTAACTCTCTTCTTCGAATAACTTATATTCGATTATCAAATATCGGTTTTCAACCGAATACTAATTATCTTGTTAAATCCTGATTTATTCAATATATAATTTCTTCAAATAATTTATTTTTAAAACTTCTGGCTTAGTTAAGTACTAATTACAAATCTTTACAGATTTTATTTAATCCTTTTTACATTTCGAATATCGAAATGGATTTCATGGTTCCTTTTAAAAACAACTCCAAATTTCCCATTTTCCAAATTCACTATTGAATTTGCAATCTCAATTATCCACTGATAATTCCATTTTAATTCATTTGTAAACCTTGGTTTATAAATCACAACACTTGTTTCATTTTTAAACAAGTTCTTTATTTCTTAACCATTCAAAATTTCATTACTGTTTGAATTCCTGTTTCAAACCCCAATTTCCTTTACACATGTTTTTATTTGCAAAATCTTTGCTTATTTTCATTATTCACATTCAAATGTGATTAATGTTTCTTTTACATAATCTATTCAGTTTGATTTCAAATTTGAAAACAATATTTTAACTTCAATTTCTATTTATGTTTCTATTTACAGAATTATTTGTAAAAAATTCTCCTTTTAACTTCTAACACTTAAAATCTCATTTAAATTTCCCTTTATAAATGTTGAATTCATATTCCATAAAATATCAATGTTAAACCGATTTTTACTTCTCTATATAAGTTCGAGTTATATATTTTCATTTATCAAAAGATAAATATTTTTATTTAATTTCTTAAATATTATTTAAAAATAAATATTCTCAATTCATCTATTTAAACAGATTTCTATTCACGATCTACTATTTTATAATTCCATTTATATCCCGAATATTTCCTTTTCAATACCATTTATTTCACAAATATTCCCTTTTCAAAATATCCTATTTATTTCATAAAGTTCTTTATTTTCATCTAATTACTTCCATTAAGCACTTTAACCACAAACGGTCCTTTGAACTTCTATATAATGGTTAATAATTTTATACAGAAGTTCCTTATTTACTTTTCAAATATTTCCTTTTATAAAACTCCATTTGATTCTTATAAAACTCTAAAATTTAATATTCACTTCAAATTTCCTTTTTATATAAAATCCTTTGATTTTATATAAATATTTTATTTCAAATTATAGTTTGAAATTTCCCTTTTTATACTCTAGTATTTCCTTTGGTATTTAAAAGTGCCAAATATCAATGATCAAACACACCTAATCAAGGACAGATTATAAATCACATCATGTATCACAATATACGAAAAACAGTAAAATAAATGTTGAGGAACCCAGTTGGGTCCCTCCGACCTGTTTTCCTGCATCCACAGATGTTAATCAACATAAATAACACTAATATGAAATATTCTGATAACAGAATCAATATTCGATTAACGATTTATATATATCGTTATCTTATAATTTCAGCCAATTAACTAGCAGTTCAACCAAACAGCCAACACACAACAAACAATCATCATTTATCATTTTTAAAAATACATTATAAAAATATAACTGAGAAGAGCTAGTGAGTTTTACTCACCTTGTTTCAATAATCGTCGAATACCGATTAATTTCCAATAATTAGATCGGCGTTTTATTTTACCATAATTTTCAACGAGCTCTAAATCGATCCAAACCAGTTTTATTCCGTAGCCTGCGTCCATATGGACCCAACGCAACTGACGGCGTCACATTCTGTTAACATGTATCCCTATAAATAAATGTTTTAATTTAATTACATTAACCGTAATTTAATTTGACCATTAACATGTTACTAATAAATTATGTTTATAAGTCGGTATACATTAATTAATTTAATTAAACTTGAATTTATTAAAATAGCAGACCTTACCATTTATAACCGAACCAAAACATCCCTTCACTGATCCAAAATGGATAGCGCCAATTCTTTCATTGGACATAACTTGTACATGATTCCCACAGTCTCACTTTACCCCCATACCCCATCAATACACTTGCGTGCTTTCTTGTACATCTCCATGCATCCTAAAGCATCCCATCCACTTATGTGCCTCTCCTACATTTTTCCAGTACAAACCGCAAGCCCCTCTTGCGTTTCATCCTCACGTCCTTTCCAGTGAACCCCTTTCCTCACTATTTCCACTGGCCTGAGAAGTAACGGCACATTCCATGATTTTTTCCCTTTCTCTAACTAGATCGCGCTAACACTCAAACTCCACGCCCTTTCTTCTAAACCCAACCTTCTCTGACCCACTACGGTATATTTCCTAACTGCAATCACCATGTATTCATGCATGGACTAAATTACAACTAACGCCTTTCGCATATCCCAGTAAAGCCTTCACCTACCTTACTTCTTCATGCCTAGGCACAACCGTATTTCGAGCTCAACGAAAAAACGACTGACACCAGATGGAAGAGCATTGCTTACATACAGGGTTTGGTATTTTTGATGGAGTATATACATTGAAAAAAGAATTTTTTTCTCTTTGTAGTTTTCCAAATGAAGAAAACGAAACTGAGAAGTGTGCTTATATAGGCGTTGAAACTTGGCACACGCGCACTTGAGTACACTGTGGCATAAGGCACTGCGTTTTCTTTCCTTAGGGTGTGGCTATGTAATGAAACTACACTGTTGCTATGTGGATCAGCTTTTATATTTCGACACGTCTTAGATATTACTACTCATTTAGACCAGCATGTGCATTCCAGTTTGTAAAATATAGGCAGTGTGATTTTAGGCCTGTAGGCATGTGGAACATTAAATGTTTTGACAAATTCTCTTTATACACATAGCTGCATATGTGAAAGTATAAGAAATGTGCATTTGTTCTTATAGGGTTGGCATTTTGATTTGAAAACACACTTGTGCGATGAAGGTAAGTAACAATAGCTGGAAATCAAATAATCTAATTCCTTAGGCGTGTAGAGATTATCTTTCCTTGGACGTGAAGTATTAGGCTTGTATTGTCTGCTTCCTAGATCCGTGCTAGAACATGGGTGTCCTTCGTGAGGTATGGCGTCCATTCATTTGTTGAAGCTGGCATGTATGGAAGGAAAAGATGTGATAGGGTAGTTTCTTAATTTTAAGAAATGGGGACGGCAGACTATATTTAGATGTATAGGTTTTTACTGCATTACTTAATGGCCAAGGAGCCGTGATATAGGATGGTGACAATTTCAGTACTAGCGGTGTGTTTGATTTGACCATTCAGAGAAGATTTTTATTTATTTGTTTAATATATATCTTTGATTTAACAACACACGTAGATTTTCAGAAATGTTCATGTATATCCCATAAAGGAAATCATGCATGTTAGGTAAATAATATATTTATTAACGGTACCCTATTGTGTAAATTTTGTTCATATACAGACTGTTATAGACAAAAATAAAAATACAATTGTATCAAGATATGTGCCACAATCCCAAAAATATAATAATATAGGTCCGTTAACTTATCCTGTGAAACCCCGAAATGTTGATATAGGGTGCAAAATACTCCAAAATAAAAAGTGCTTATTTTCCAAAATAAAAATTACAGAAAAATTCTAAAATTAAATTATGACTACGTCTAAAAGGATTTGTCCAAATTCAAATCCAATATTTAATTATAATTAAATATATCGTTATGGCTTATAACGATTCTATAGTGACTATTTGAAAATTTGATTTAGACATAACTAAAAATCTACACAACAAAATCCCGATTTTTCTCTTCCATTAGAAAAATATACTCCACCAGCTCCGAACGTTTCTTGTTTCACAGAAATCCGATTTAAAACTGACCCTGTATATTCAATTGAAGTTCGAATCACCAAATAGCGAACTGCAATGCCATTTCGAGCTTGATTTTAATTATAATATAATTTACGTTCAAACTTCGTTTAAATAATATATTCGTTATTCTAATTCGATTCCAAACTGGATTATAGCTTATATATGATCCAATTCACATCGTATTGTGAATTATATTATTTCCGACTATTCTGGAATTTTAAATATATTATTTAATTATTATATCAATTAAATATTCAATAGTTATTTTAATTTAAACCATTTAAATTACCAAACCATATTTTAAATAATTAAATAAATTCTTCGACCGTAAAATACGGGACGTTACACATTATTTCGAAAGAAAGATCCCAAACAGACGAGCTGATTATTGAAGCAGAATTGAGTTCATTTTTTGTTTTTTTAGAAAGAAGAGATATAATCGAAATTGTAATCAAAAGGAATGCCATTACCCATAAGATTAATCAAAAGTCGAACGATTTTACTAAATTATTTCACGAAGCATCCGTTAAACTCGGCAAGCCCTAGGAATGGTAAACTGTCACTAAAATATTTGGGAATAGGTAGTTTTGAAAAAACCTCGACTTTGGGTTTATCTATCTCAATGCCCGTATTTATGTTTTTAGCTACCAGGCTCTCGCCTTCTGGGGTGCATGTAACGACCCAACTTTTCAAACCTTAGAAATCGACATAAATACATAGACGATATTCATACGCCGAATATCGAATTGCGAAAAAGTCAAATAACTAGGGGAAAGGGAAGAAAATTGAACAGAATCTTATAGTGAAATAAATAGTATATAATATACAATAATATTTATACAAAGAAAACTGAGATTTTATATAAACCCATCAAAGTACAACTTACAAATAAAATCTCAACAGTTATAACAACTTATCCCATAAATGTCAAAATCTCAATCGATGACATGCACAATGGAATGTAGAATACATCTCGAATCTCTGACTCCTCTCCTGGAGCTTCAAAGCACTCCAAGCCTATATGCTCAGTTTGACTTAAGCATGTTCGCAAAATAGCTCCTTGGTCGGTCTAGAAAACCAGCGTAAGAAAACTTAAGTAACTGAAAACTTATTTCCTATAAACCAAATTCGATAGTTGGATATTAACAAATCAACAAACCCAAAATAATCATATATAATTTCCGAAGGAAATTACTAAGACTCGTATAATTGATTACTTATCAATTTAGTATTTTCAATTATTTTTTCTTAAATAATTAATATGCTTAACTTTTTGATATAAGTTTAAATTGACAAACATATAAGAAAAATTCTCGTCCAAATTACATGTAAAATGGATTAAACAAACGTTATTTGAAAGCGTTGATTATTATAAATCAAAACCACCTATTTACAGACTTGACTCTCTTGAGTTCACATATTTATTTATGGAATTATATTTATTTTCAAAATATCAATCTTGATATCAAACTAATAATATCTATTATTTTATAACGATGTTGTTCAAGATAGGGTATTATTATCTCTTAGACCTTGACTGACAACATTCTTATCCTCAAGACAGATAAAAGCTCGCTATCTCTAGTGTACGTATCAAATAAATGATTTCGCCAGTTCAACGTATAGTTCCCTTTACATATGGTCTTATAAACTATTTTATTTCTTGAATCTATTTCTAATTATAAAACTCCTTTAGTTAATATAATTATTGAGTAAATCTCTTCTAAAAAACCAAAATCATTTACTTTTAATAATTATTAAAACATTTCTTAAGTTAATCAAACTAACTTAAGTACCACTAGTAAATTAAATTAATTTACACAAACCTCACTTACAAATGATTTATCAAGGTTAAGCATCCTTTATAAGTAATCGATCAATTTAAATATCGTTAACGAAGAAATTTATCTAATTAAACTCTATCAAATTAATAATTAATCATCTGAATTAACTTTATTTAAAATAATTATAAACTTCCAAGGCATCATTAACTACAAAATTAATTACCATAAGTTTGTTATGAATGAACGGTAATCATCTATATTATTATTAATTGAAATAATAATTAACCTTCAAACAATTATTGATTTAATAATATTTTTTTTTCTAAATCATTTTTAACTGAACAATAATTAACTTATAAATCATTGTAAATTAATTAATAATTAAATTCTAGATAATTGTTAAATAATAATTAACTTCTAGACCATTGATAAGATAACTAGTAATTTACAATGTCCGAACAAATTGATAATTTTTCAAATTGAAATCAACACTTATATCGATTTAAAATCACTAGCTTATTTCGTTACTAGAAAGAGGCTCAACCATTCCTATGGTACTTAAATAACAACCATTTAACAATAAAGATATTTAAGTTGTAACACCACATGTATTTACATAAATAAAAAATATCTAAATAATTATACTATCAATTTATAGCTAACACTCAAATTAATTGACTGAAAAATCGATACACGTTCAATTTAACAAAATAGAAGAACCATTATTTATTCTACAAATTCGATGTCCAATATAATCAACCAACTTATTTATATTTTATCAGTAAATTATACTGTCACTAGTAGGTCAAGTGATACATGAATGTGCTCATAAAAGTGATTGCAAACTTGAGGTTGAAAACAGCACGTCAAACAGGGTCCGAATGGATGAGATCAAAGATTTATAAGTTAGGATTTTCAGAATACTTTTATTTTGTTTTTAGAAATAACTTAAGCACCTAAAGCCCGCCATGTCCAAACCAATAAGCTATGGCACATGCTTGAACCAAGTTCCCAAGTCTTCTCATCCACGTTATGTGAGGACCGCCCATAACTCCTGCACTTAGCAAGGAAAATAATGCGCTGAAAGACGTGCCAGGTAGCTATGGAAGATCATCGAGATATGAAACACAAGTGGAACCTGTCGTATAACTCATAGTGCAATGATAAAAATATAATAGAACATATACAACAGGCAATAATACTGAGCATATTTGAGTAGAAACTTGAACTTTCATAACAACTAGAGAGAATATCCATACATCTTTTATTACGACATAAACGTCTGTACAAATTTTCCCCACTACAACACTCAGAGTCAATCAACGAAAATAAAAGATACTAGATAGTAGAAAAGTAATATGACAACCTTCTGCTTGCCATCGATCAGCCGCATCGTCCACTAAGATCTTCTACTTGTAACCTGCTACTCAGTCCGCCCATCCAACAAACGGATGAACAACCCAAGGTAATAAGAGGGAAACATAAAACCTTGAGTCAGACAATAGTCTTAATGAGCGATAAAACAACTAACTTACTTCATCAATAAAGTATATGAGAATAGGTAGATAAACCAACTAATCTACCCACAATAACTGAGAAGAACCCACACCCATCTTCCCCACATCCGATAGTGATAACCTTTACAACAAGCATAAAAAACAACTATACATTCAAGGCAATCAGAAGTTATCAGACAATAGCAATCATAGCAACTAGTTATATCTCTCGTAAACCATCCTAATCGAGATAGACATTTCGCAAGGAGAAGACCCAAAGGCCTAAACCAACATCAGACAAGCACCCAAGAAATATCTCCTTCGACGCCAAACAATCTACGTTAGACGGTACAAGCAAAACAACCAACATGCATGACTCTGGCTATCACCACCAATCTTGCTTTGAAACCATCATTAATTGTATGACGGACTCAACATCATGCCATCCGTCAAGGGCTAAAGGTAACCCTAGTTCTAGCAAAACTCCATATGCCATACAAAGAAACGTAACTAGGCACGTCAAGCTGCCTAGGGTACTCGACCATTCGACCGGTCTTTTAGGCGCCCGTATTATACCTCTGCTTTGAGTCCGCTAGAACCTACGACAATGATAATTCCTCGGCCTCCATAACTCAAGTCATCGTCACCGGCGACCATCCATAAGCTCAAACATACTTGAGCAGCCATTATCCATGAATTCAAAACACACTTGAGTCGTCTTCACAATCGTTGCATTACGACGATCAACGAACGCATCATTGCACTTCGTCATTCTTCCTTGAATTCACTTCCAAGTCACAACCATCATTCCCGAACCAAAAACATACACCGTTTGGTCGACATTCCGTTCCATAGCATTTCCAGCCTTTCCGCTATGAAAAACAAATCACAGCATTTGAATATCAACTCACAGCCTTTCCAACCGCTGTTGTTCCTCTTAAGTCGTTTTACGACCTAACATCACTAGGTCATTTCCCCCATTCCAACGACCTAACTAGCTTCATACTTGCGTGCTCCACACGACCCAACACTTAAAGTTTCCAACAACCTAACTGCGATCTTCCTCCGCTCTTCAAACGACCTAATCACCAACGACCTATCCCCGCAGCCTTTAAATGACCTAAAGCCATCTGAATTAACCCACCTTCCATCTTCAAATGATCTAGAGCCCACGAACTAAGCATCCACGATCTGACCTCAACAAATCCATCCCCGACCTAGCACTGCCACGTCACCGCGGACCTAGTGCCATCAACGATCCATACTTCCTGTACGTCCTGAGCTTCCACGAATGACCTGTGACTCGAAGCTTCTCCTATATCCAAAACTCCACCAATGACCCGAGCTTCAAGAGACAACCTGACCTATTTCTTAGGAAACAAGTCACGCAACTTGACCCATGAAAAATGACCTAACTCTAGATCTGACCAAAATAGCTCCAATCTTGACCAAATCATCGCCAAATGACAACATCGATGCGAACAACACATCCAAATTGTCCAATTCAACATCAACACTTTATGAAATCATCAACAACACTAAAACGACAATTAATCATCAACAATCTTGTAAAAGTCACAAAATAATGAGAAATCAATGAATAAACTATAACAATGGATCTAAACTTGCATAAAATATGAGTTAACATAAGAATTACCAGTTTTAAGTTTCTAGATTAGATCCTATGGTAATTCAAATGAAGATATACTAACCATGATGTAGACCTACGTGAAAACGACTTAAAATGATGAAAATAAGATCAAACAACCTATATACTCGATTGAATCCGCATGAGAGATGTTTATCACTCACCAATTCTTCGAAATAATTGAAATCACTAAATTCACAATCCGAACAACAAAGAATATGCTTCAAACCTCTTAATTTGACGCGATTCAATAGATGTAGATCTAGCTTCAAATGACGTATATCTTCGATTCTCTTTCTTAGATCTAGATTTTAATGGTGGAAGGGCGTATTTGACTGAGCAAGGAGGATCGCGAGCTCAACTAAATGAGAGAATGAAGAAAGTAAACTGTTCTCCGTGCCTCCAACCCCCTATTTATAGCCTTCCTCCATCCCACTAATGGGCCACACCAAATCAGCCCATCAATGGTTTCACAAAACTTGAACAGAAACTGTGAAACACTAAAACATAGATTCCTCCTAAACCGCTGAACCAATATTTATTGTGATCACTCTACGGAATTGGCAACACCATTTCCTTTACGATAAAATTGGTCTCAACACCTGGTTCGATCCAAGTCAAAGGTTATGCCCTGTACAAGACTAATAGAGGGAAATTGTCACAAATAAAATTGGTAAAAATTATGAACATGTGTCACACCTCCATAACTAGCATACCAAAATATGAGAATGGTCCAACCCTTAGGGAATTAAATGAAAATATTTTATGATCCTCTGATATGTAAAATGCGGCCTATTACATTCTCCCTCCCCCTTAGGAATTTTTCCTTCCAAATTCCAAGTAAACACCACAATCAAAACAATTTCCCATGCCTATCATCCACAAGCAGCCAATATTATCATCCAAACTAGCAGTCATCAAACCATGCATCCATAACCTTATCCTAGCATGAAGAATTCTAACAACAACTACTACTACAATAATACAAGTTATAATGTTGTAAGGTGTATATGGAAGATACTGTCTCGACTTCTAGGTCTTCATACTGCTCTGGGATACCACCACATTCGAATAATGAACACACCTCCGTAAAAACTACGTATGGAAGACATTGTCAACACTCGACATCTTATCGGGTAACTCTAATCTATATGCGAGCTTCCAAATTTGCTCAACTATCGGAAATGGTTCAACAAACCTAGGAGATAGCTTTCCATTACTTCTGAATCGAACCACATGCTTCAACAGTGAAATCTTCATGAAACCATATCGCCAACATCGAATTCCAATTCGTTTCGACGCTTATCGGCGTAACTCTTTTGACGATCTTGGGATGCCTTCATTCGTTTCCGAATGATCTCGATACAATCTGGGGTTTCCCTAATCATTTCTAGCCCAAATATCAATTTATCTCTAGTTTCTAACCAACATGCCGGATAATTACATGGTCAACGATACATCTACTCGTATGGTGCCATCTCAATGCTCGACTGGTAACTGTTATTATATGCAAACTCAACTAGATGTAGATTGTCTTCCCATGATCCCGTAAAATCCAATACACAAGCCCTCAGGAGATCTTCCAAAACTCTGTTAACCCACTCGGGTTGACCATCAGTTTGGGGACAATAAGTCGTACTCAAACACAAGTCAGTTCCCAAAGTCTCTTGTAGACTCTTCCAAAATCCATTTGTGAACAATGGATCTCAATCACTCGCTATTCTCTTCGGGATACTATGAAATCGAACTATCCATTTAATATAAAGCTCAGCCAACTTCGATGATGTCCTAGTTGATCTGATAGGAATAAACCTCGCACTTTTGGTCAAACGATCCATGATGACCCAAATTCCTTCGTTTCCTGCCTTGGTTCTAGGTAGTCCATTGATAAAATACATCGATATCTGCTCCCACTTCCTTATAGGAACTTTCAATGGCTGAAGCAAATGACTTAGCTTCTTCTGTTCAACTTTCACCAACTGATAGTTCATACACTTGGAAATAAATTTTCCAACATACATCTTAATCTCTTTCCTGTATTAAGCTCGCTTCATGTCCTGATACATCTTATTACCAGTGGGTTAAATCGTCACCTTCGAGTGATCACATTCCCTCAGAACTTCATCTCTTAATTTGTTGATATCAGGAACAACTAGTCGTTCTCTCTTTTGAAGCCAAGCCTCTCGATAGACCTCGAATTCTGTATCCTTTGGTTTCAACTTCTTGATAATCTTGACAAGCTTTACATCATGCTTTTGGCTCTCACCAACACTTTCGATGAGAGTAGGTCTTATCGATAAGCTTGCCAACATTTTAGGTTCCAACTCACACTGTGGTCTGAAATCTAATCCTGCCAAGTACTCGAGGGGCTTCCATTCCGAAAACATCGCTCCCAAACTAGTGTACCTTCTACTCAACGCAACCGCTACTACGTTACCTTTACCAGGAGTACAGGCTATACCAAAATCATACGATGCTAGAAACTCTAATCACCATTTCTGCCAAAGATTAAAATCCTTTTGGGAGAAAAGATACTTCAATGGCATGTAATCCGTAAATAACTCGAATCGAACTCCCAACAGGTAATGTCTCCGCATCTTCAGAGCAAACACAATCGTCGCCAACTCCAAATCATGACTTGGATGATTTCCTTCATGCGGCTTCAGCTGTCAACTTGCGTAGGTCACAATCCTTATCCTTTTGCATTAACACTACTCCAAGTCCGGTACCACATGCATCGTTGTGTACTACCATCTCTTCATTCCTAATCGGAATCGCCAAAACAGGAGCACTGTCGGTCTCTCTTTAAGGATTCCAAACGCTTGCTCATACTTCGCATCCCATGGGAACACTTGGTTCTTCTTCGTCAATCCTGTTAATGGTGCAGCTATCTTGGAGAAATCCTTGATAAACCGTCGATAATAGTTTGCGAACCCAAGGAAACTCCTCACGTACGTCACATTCTTAGGTCTACCCAGTCCTGGATTGCTGCCACCTTAGCAGGCCAATTGACAACCCATTTCTTGAAACCATATAGCTTAAGAATCTCACTTCACTCTTCTAGAAGTGACACTTCGAAAACTTAGCCCGCAGCTGATGCTTTCGCAAAATTTCCAAAACAACTCTCAACGATCCATCAGCCTTTGTTGCAAACATAACCGGTGCACCCCACTCGGACTCGCTCCACCAAATGAATCTTTTTCCTCAAAAGGTCACATACTTGAACCTCTAAATCTCGCTGATCCTTAAGCGCCATCCGCCTAAGGGCATAATGATAGGTCTAACATCTTTGACCAAATCGATTCTGAACTCAGCCTCACAATGTGGCGGCAACCCTTTGACCTCTTTAAAGACATCATCAAACTTATTAGCAATCGGCACCGATGACAAGCCTTCCCATGGAATCACAAGCGAATATTAATAACTATCAAAGACACCATCTTCGAGCCTACATCGAATCACAATGATTTGCCCCTCCACATTCCCGATTGTCACCTACAACTTCTCGCAATCCACTTTTGTCGCATACCCCTTGAGTCAATCCATGCCCAAAACAATCACAAACCAAGCGAAAGTCACAACAAAACAATCATCCATAAAAGAGAAACCATGACTAAACAAACTAGACCACGACAAGTCATACAAGGAGTAGATCAACCCCACACTGTATTAGTTACAATTTAAAGGTCTATTACAACTCTAGTTTCCGAACCCATTCATCATACATCATATTATAGGTAAAAGAAGATGATTCTCTAGTACCAAATAGAACTCAAACAAACTTCGCTGGAAGAACACATATCTAAACTAATAACAGTTTCTCATAATTCTCATTAGGAATACAATAAGAAATCGGAATAGCTCCCAGAACACATGATTCCTCCTGTTGCTTATTCTTCAAAAAACCTGGGCAGTCTTTCTTCTTATGTCCATGCTTGCCGCACTTAAAGCACTTCCTCTAATCTTTTGGCTTCTTACAATTCCTAGAAAAATGGCCCTTCAACTGACAGTTAAAGCACATGTCATTCTTCTCAGGTTTCTTCTTTTGCCATAATTCCCTTCTTGTTGCTTTTTCGTTTTCTTATTCAGCTTCTTTGTAGCACTGGGGTCAGCAAAAGTTTATTTGTGAGGCTCATGCCTACTTCTAAAAGCCTCGCCCGAAGCAGCACCGATCCTTTCTTCTCGCTCCTTAACTCGGCGTCGGAGTTGCTCTAAAGCTATACTTCTTCTTAACTCATCTTCTTCATCTGTAGGAGGATAATCCTTCCGTCTCTTAGCGGAATCAACCCTAGGCTCTTGCACAGGAACACCACGCTTTGCTGCCGCTTCTGGAATGGGCATCCTTAGTATGACCGCTTCCATCATAGCCTTGAACATAACCAGAAATTTCGGTATAACAGATGAAGCTCCCAGTTGGCTACCATCGCCTACCCTTCCATTCGCAGGCTCATCCTTAACAATGTTTCCCATAATTTGATGACTCACTCTAAATCTAAAAATAGAATGATTAGTCCACACATGAGATAAACTGCAATAGAGTTCAAGTGCTACTATAATATTTACTAATATATAGTATACATCCATCAGAAATCTACAAATACGTCTCTCATACGTAATTACATCTTTGAACTTTGGCTAAAATCGATAACCAGAGCTCTAATACCAAATGTGAGGACCTCCCATAACTCTTGCACTTAACAAGGGGAATAATGCGATGAAAGACATGTTAGGCTACTATGGACGATCATCGAGATATGAAACACAAGTGGAGCCTGTTGTATTAGTCATAGCGCAAGGATAAAATATAATAGAACACACACAAAAGGCAACAATAGTGAAGCGAATTTGAGCAGAAACTTGAACTTTCATGACAACTAGAGAGAATATCCATACTCCTTTAGATTACAACATAAATGTCTGTACAAATTTTCCCTACTACAACACTCAAAGTCAATCATCAAATAACGGGAAAAATAGATTAGATAGTAGAAAAGTAATACGCCAGCTCCTACTTGCCATCGATCTGCAATATCATTTACTATGATCTTCTACCTGTAACCTACTACTCAGTCTGCCCATCCAACAAATGGATGAACAACCTATGGTAATAAGAGAGAAACATAAAACCTTGAGTTAGACAACAATCTTAATGAGCGATAAAACCGCTAACTAACTTCATCAATAAAGTATATGAGAATAGGTAGATAAACCAACTAATCTACCACAACAACTGAGAAGAACCTACACCCGTCTTCCTCACATCCGACAGTGATAGCCTTTACAACAAGCACTAAAACAACTATACATTCATGGCAATCATAAGTTATTAGGTAATAGCAATCATAGGAACTAGTTATATCTAATGTAAACCATCCTAATTGAGATCGACATTCCTTAAACACAAGCCCCGAAGCCTAAACCAACATTAGACAAGCACCCAAGAAACATCTCCTTAGACGTCAGACAATCTACGTGAGATGGTACAAGCAAAATAACCAACATTCATGACTCGGGCTATCACTGCCAATCCTGCTTTGAAACCATCATTAATCGTATGACCAACTCAACATCATGTTGTCCATCAAGGGCTAATGGTAACCACGGTTCTAGCAAAACTCCATACGCCATATAATGAAACGTAACTAGGCCCGCCGAGCTGCCCAGGATACTCGACCATTCGACCGGTCTTTTAGGCGTGCCTATTATACCTTTTCTTTGAATCCGCTAGAACCTACGACAACGAAAATTCCTTGGCCCCCATAACTCTAGTCGTCATCACTGACAACCTTCCATAAGCTCAAACATACTCGAGCAACCATTATCCTTGAACTCGAAACACACTTGAGTCGTCTTCATATTCGTTGCATTACGACGATCAAAGAACACATCATAACACTTCGTCATTCTCCCATGAATTCACTTCGAAGTCACAACCATCATTTCCAAAAAAAAGCATACACTGTTTGGTCGGCATTCCTTTCCATGGCGTTTCCAACCTTTCCAATACGAAAAACAAATCACAGCATTTGAACATCAACTCACATCATTTCCAGCCGTTGTCGTTCCACTAAGGTCGTTTTACGACCTAATATCACTAGGTCATTTCCCCTATTCCAACGACCTAACCAGCTTCACAGCTACGTCCTCCACACGATCCAACACTTAAAGTTGTAAACGACCTAACTGCGATCATCCTTTGGTCTTCTAATGTCTTAATCACTAACGACCCATCTACGCAGCCTTCAAACAACCTACAGCCCCAAACGACCTAAAGCCATCTGAATTAACCCGCCTTCCATCTTCAAACGATCTGGATCCCACGACCTAAGCATCTACGATCTGACTTCAACAGATCCATCCCCGACCTAGCACTGCTATGTCACCGCCGTTCTAGTGCCTTTAACGATCCATACTTCCTGTGTAACTGCCCACATTTAATGTATCAAAAGATCATAAATTGTTATTATTTTATTCTTTGAGGGTTGAATCGTTCTCATATTTTAATATGTCGTCTATGGGGATGTGAGACATGTCCATGATTTTTACCGATTTGGTTTGTGACCATTTTGCCCCTACCAGTCTTGTATAGGGAATAAATTTTGACTCAGGTTGAATCAGGTATTTAGACATGTGCCATTGGAAAGGAAATGATGTTTCCCTTTCCATAGAGTGGTCACATTAAGGATTTGACTTAGCGGTTTGGGAGGAATCGTTGTTTTAAGGTTTTGCAATTGACTGTTATGGTTTTTAAAGCCATAATGGGCTGATTTGGGGAGGCCCATTAGTGGGCTGGTGGAGGCTATAAATAGGGGATATGAGGCATGGAGAATAATTTTCTTTCTCCATTCTCTCATTTTGGAAGAGCTTGTAGTCCTCTATTCCTCCATTCTCTTCACCTTTCCACCATTAAAGCTTCGAGAATCAAAGATCTACATTGTAACACCCCACGTCCATCAATATCACTCTCAAAGGGAATGCATTAACTTTCATGGAGTATTATTGGTGTATAGAACAGAATATAACAAGACAGATACATATATTGGTACTTGAAAAATTAAAACAACTTTATTGCAGCGGAGAAATAGTTTGGTTACAACAATATCAAAAACCAACAATAAAACCAAGTACACTTAATATCCATCTTGACAAATTATTTTCTCAGTACATAAGTAAAAAAGAATAACCCCAACATAAGTAGCGATAAAAGAGATAAGTTGAACTTTACTTTCAACAATCCAAGCACTTCCAAAAGAGAGAGAAAGATCCAAATCAAGCTCCACAAACACTAGTCCCACCCTGAGAACCTGAGGGGGGGAGGGGAAGAGGAGAAAACAAAGGGGGTCATACATAAAGTCTAGCGAGTCAAATAACTTTAACAATATAATTATTCAAGTAATTAGGATAAGGCATAAACTGGTAAAACAAGGAATGACTGTGAAACAAATGGGCATGACAAAGCAAACAAGAGGAATAAGATAACGTTAGTTTGCGCCTCCAACACTATAGGATAATTACTATGCTGCACCATTACTAGTCACCCTACAAGTTGATCCCGCCTACTGAACAAAATAATCATAATGGTAGTTTCGTGTACCCCCAGTTGTCTTCATAGGTGCCTCCTACCCCTATCTTCACTAGTTGTACCCACTACCCCCATGCGATCGGCTCCCTAACTCATAGATACCCGTGCTGGTCCCACAGTGGGGTGTATCACTCCCCAGAGTGGCAACCCAATACCACTAAAGATGCACGGCTTATATCTACACGATGCGACAACGTCTTACCTACCAGCCCGGGCCCACGCACGCACAAGACCCCTTGGAATTTTGTTGCCGCCGTTAACCCTTTTTGACCTCTTATAATCAAACCATTTAAGCGCGTCCCGTCCTCGAGCTCACAAAGATACTTAATGGGTTACTGGTTTGAAAAGGGCCTCATACTTGACACAAGCTTTCCACCTATGCTTGGTCCCCACTAAGATTTCCCACTTAACCCCTTCTTATTCATGTCCTCTTACATGTTTCAATTTGGTTAAGTGTTTCTAATCGTATTTCAAATGTCACCCATGTCACCCACTTAACCCCCATGTCCCACCAAATGTTTATCTTGGTTATGTATTACTTAATTCATTATAACCGTAACCTTGTAAGACCTTCCACATTAGACTACCGTTTGCGGTTGCTGGATTTGTCGGGCGGGTCCGAGCAGTCCTATACCGCAAACGAGTCTAACCTCGTGTCTTTGCAATTGTTATGCATTTAATTTATGCCTTCGACCTCTCACATTAGACTACCGTTTGTGGTTGCTGGATTTGCCGGGCGGGTCCGGGCAGTCTTATACCACAAACGAGTCTAACCTCGTGTCTTAGGCGTTTATTATTACACATAATTATTTCACCCCAATATGAATTAATTATCCCTATTCAAATTGTCAATCATTTCCAAATTAAACTATGTCCATAATTGTCACCTAAATTATATCCATACTTTTCAGGTATATAAATTATACCAATTAGTGTCTCAAATTAATTATATGCCTTTAAAGCCATTTTATGCTAATTCACAATTTGCATAATTAATATTTTCCCATTTTCCCCACGCTATTCGTACGTTTTAATATGAAATATGTTAGACTCGCAAATAGTCTAACTCATAAAAAGAAAAGAACATCACAACTTGCATAACACATAAAATCGATCTAACTTGCAAATAACAATTATAACATAAGTTTGCATAGCCAATAACTTGCATTGGCAATGGACATATAAAACATAAATTTGCATAAACTATCATGGATCTAAATATAGATCTAAACATGAAATTGTGAACTTGCATATATGAATATGGGTTTCACCTAAACTTGCATATATGGAATATGGTTCTCACCCAAACTTGCATATGTGAATATAGTTTTCACCTAAAAATGTGAATATAGTTTTCACCTAAACTTGCATATGGATTCCTACAAACTTGCATATGAATTTAAACATGTAAACTAATATCACATGTTTTTACATATAAACTAGCATATGTATATACTTGATTCACATATAAACTTGTGTATAATTCGCATACAGACTTGCATAAGATTCACAAACAAACTAGCATATGTAAAAACAAACTTGCATAAGATTCACATACAGACTAGCATATGTAAAAACAGACTTGCATAAGATTCACATACAAACTAGCATATGATTTACATCCCAAACTTTCAAATAAACTTATGTCATAAAATGAATCAAGTTAAACATATGTGATTGGACATATGAAATAGATCTACCAACATAAGTTAACAAAACTGTCATATGTTCACCAACAAACGATAAAAAAGTTAAATAACATCACATGATTCAACAGACATGTTCTCATAATCCAAATTATAACTCATCATAATTAATTTACAAATTATTTTGTGAAAGAAATTGTACTCACAAAGAAAGGTTAGGGAAGAGAATAATTCGTTCGTCGCTTCGTATTAGAATTCTGACTTGCAGTTCCTAAGCTTTAGGAAGAAGAACTATTCTAGTAGCAGCATGGAGGCCAAGAGATTAATTTAGTTTAGGTTTAGAGCTTGAGTCTATGCGTGCTTATATATAAGTTTAAATCAATAGAAGTCGTTAGATTATCATAGGAGCAATCACAACTATCCAGGCTAGATAGAGTTATCTAGAATTGCCACCTATGCCCTAGTGACTCGGCAACAGGTCAAAAAAGACTCAGCAACAAGTCAGGATCGTCACATTTCAGATCTTCCCCGGGGGTAGGTTGACCTGTATAGGGGAGGTCGACCCCCTGGTCGACCTAGCCTTGGGCGGGAGAAATCCCGCCCAGCCCGCTTCCTCGTTTGAATTTTGAATTTTGAATTTTGTTCTGAACTGTTTTTAATTTATTTAAATTACTAAAACTTCTGAGGGCCATAACTTCCTCATACGAAGTCTGATTTATGAAAACTTGGACTCTATTCCAAGCAGAATTTTGAGATGAACGCAATGGCGTAACCCGTTTCCCTTAATTCTTACTATAACAATTAATTATTCTTTAAATTCATTCTTATAATAGTCATAGAAAATTTAGGGTGTTACATTCTCCCCTCCTTAAAGGATTTCGCCCCCGAAATCTCTAAGTTAAGGAGAATGTATATCCTAACATCCAATCATCCATCTACTCAACCATCAAACATAGGCATCCATTATCCTTACAAGATTTCTAATGTCGTATGAACTTATGCAAAAAGTGTGTGTACATGTTCCTTATCCAATGCAAAATCAGGCGGTCCACTAATTTAGTTGACCTCCTTAATGAAAATCATGATAGTGCCATGCGTCCATTATGTATGCGAAAGAATCCTAACGATACATATTACTTCTACATGTGTGCACAACCATTCATCAAAATGCAGCATCCATATGACAACATAACCATTATACATCCATTAATTTAAATATGACAACATAACCATCCATATGACAACATAACCATTATACATCCATTGAGCCGATCTAGTGCCTAATGTGTGTGTACATGCATCCACGAGCAACCACTTGCAACCACTCGCAACCATCAATCATAACATGTTTCAAATACATGTTTACATCCATTGGTTTCTACCTAAGGATAAAGAATAGGACCGAGGAGATATACTTAAAAGATAGATATAAGCATGAATAAACTTATAGAAAAAGAGTTCAAGGAGGTACCCTCAAAAAGAAAAGGGTAGGCTGCGCGTATTTTCCTCTTAGTTTCCCAAGTCGCGTCTTCCTCAGCGTCACTCCATTTAACTTTAACAAGCTTGACTTCACGGTTGCGTAGCTTTTTGACTTCCGTTCCCAAGATACGAGTTGGAACTCACAGTCGCTTCTCGTTCCACTTCTACTTCCTCTAGTATACTTGGCTCCACAACTTCCGCAGACTCATGTAAGCACTTTCATAGTTGAGAAACATGAAAAACATTATGAACTCCAGCCATTCTTTCGGGTAACTCTACTCTGTAAGCCATCGTCCCAATCCTTTCAATGATAGGAAATGGTCCTACAAATCTTGGTGCTAGCTTTCCTACGGACCCAAAGAGAATGACATTCCTCAAAGGAGATACTTTAAGGAACACCCTATCTCCAACCTCAAACTCAAGGTCGGTCCTTCTTTTGTCTGCGTAGGACTTCTGTCTATCTTGTGCAGCCTTCATCCGTCTTCTTATCAAGTCCACCTTTTCTGAGGTTTCTCTAATCATGTCTGGCCTAAGTACGGGCTTGTCTGTAGACTCCCACCAACAAGTTGGTGATCGGCATGGTCTTCCATATAAAGCTTCGAAGGGCGCCATGCCTATGGTGGCTTGGTAGCTATTGTTGTAAGCGAATTCCACCAAAGGAAGATGATCCTCCCATGTCCCTCCAAAGTCAAGAATGCACAGTCTCAAGAGATCTTCCAACACTCTGTTCACCCTTTCCGTCTGACCATCGGTTTGGGGGTGATAGGCCGTGCTTAAGCATAATTGTGTGCCTACAACCTCTTGCAAACTCTTCCAAAACTCGCTCGTAAAGATAGGATCTCGATCACTCACTATGCTGGAGGGTATCCCATGGAGTCGAACTATCTCTTTAAGATAAATGGATGCTAGGGACGAGGCAGTCCTACTCTTAATAGGTATAAAGTGAGTGCTTTTAGTGAGCCTGTCCACTATTACCCAAATACTGGTATTCCCCCTTCTTGACCTAGGTAACCCATCAACAAAGTCCATCGAAATGCTATCCCACTTCCACTGTGGGACCTCTAGAGGATGAAGCAGACCACCAGGCTTCTTCTACTCTGCTTTGACTTGCTGGCATATTAAGCACTTAGCGACAAACTCAGCTACATCCCTCTTCATGCCATTCCAAAAGAAAACCTTTTTATATCTTTATACATATTATCTCTGCCTGGGTGTATGTTCAGCTTAGAATGGTGTGCTTCTTCGAGAACCGTCTTCACTAAATCCCTTGCTTGTGGGACGCATAGCCTTCCATCCGGTCTCTACCAACCCTTATCATCGATGGAGTATCTATTGAGGTGACTTGAAGTCTCATCCCTAACTAGCTTATCAGTCATATAAACTAGATGAGGGTCTTCTCGTTGCGCAGTTCCTATTGAATCCAAAAGAGTAGGCCGCACCTCTAGCGATGCTAACAGACCAGGCACAATTTCAGAGGAGGGTCTAAAGTTAAAGTTTGCTATGTACTCCAAGCTTTGCCTTTCTACAAAGAGAGGACTCAAGGTCAGCTTCTTTCTACTCAAGGCATCTGCTACCACATTGCCCTTGCCAGGGGTATAGGAAATCTCAGAATCATATGAGGCCAGAAATTCTATCCACCTCTGTTGTCTTAAGTTAAGATCTTTCTTTGAGAAAAGGTACTTTAATGATTTATGGTCAGTAAACAATTCAAACCTTTCTCCTAGTATGTAATGATGCTATGACTTTAGAGCGAAAACAATGGCAGCTAGCTCCAAATCATGAGTTGGGTAGTTCTTCTCATGTACCTTCAATTGCCTTCCCCCATAACAAACTACCTTGCCTTCTTGCATCAAGACAGTGCCCAACCCTGTACCGCATGCGTCTGTGTATACGTTAAACATTTTGTTCCCATCGAGCAATGTTAGAACTGGGGTTGTTGTTAGAGCCCTTTTCCAACGTTGGAAAGCAATATCGCAATCCAAATCCCAAGCGAAAGTTAGGTTCTTCTTTGTCAATCTTGTGAGTGGGGCTGAGATTTTTGCAAAGTCTTTAACGAACTTTCGGTAAAAGCCCGCTAGCCCGAGAAAGCTTCGGACTTCGGTTGCATTCTGTGGAACCTTCCAATCTTGCACTGCAACTACTTTTATGGGGTCCACAACTAACCCCTCTTTGGACACCACATGTCCAAGAAACCTCCCCTCTTCTCTCCAGAAATGGCATTTGGAGAATTTGGCTTTCAGCTGATGTGCACGAAGAGTATCCATGACTTCTCTTAAATGCAAAGCATGCTCTTCTTCATTCTTCGAGAAAATCAAAATGTCGTCTATGAAGACCACCACAAACTTATTAAGGAACTCCCTAAATACCCTGCTCATCAAGTCAACGAAGTAAGCGGGTGCGTTTGTCAAGACGAAAGGCATGACAAGCTATTCGAAGAAACCATCCAGGGTTCTAAATGCGGTCTTATCAATGCTGTCTTTAGCCACTCTTAGCTGATGAAACCCGGTAGCCATATCTAGTTGGGAGAAAACCAACGCACCTACAAGCTGATCAAACAAGTCGTATATTCTTGGAAGTAGGTGCCTATTTTTCTTGGTCAGCTTGTTTAGCTCCCTATAATCAACGCATAGGCGAATTGAACCATCCACTTTGGTTGCGAATACTACTGGAGCACCCCATTCAGAAATACTCTGCCTTATAAACCCTTTTTTGAGCAACTCTTTGACTTTCTTACTGAGCTCTTTTCTCTCCCTTGGAGCTATGTGTCTAACGGATAGAGCTACGGGTTTTGCATTATCAACAAGGTATATGCGAAAGTCTATCTCCCGCTTTGGAGGTAAGCCCTTCACCTCTTCAAATACATCTGAGTATTCACGGACTACTCTAACAGACCGTAAGTTTTCAACAGACGCATCAAGAGATTCTAGGTAGCTAAGCATAACATAATATATGGGATTACAAGAGATTTCGAGAGTGTTACCGAGGCGAGTCATAAGTCTAACCACTCTCTTTTCACAATCGAGGATGGCACAATTACTGGATAACCAATCCATACCTAGAATCAACCCATATCCCATGAAGCCAAGAACGAAGGCGTTGCATTCAAACTCAACGCTCAAGATAGACACTCTCAAATCCCGACAAATCAATGAAAGATGAGCCGAACCACCAATAGGATTTGAGACTACTATGGGATCCGTAACTAGACTAGTATTTAGGTGCAGTGTTTCAACTAACGAAGCAAATACAAACGAGTGTGAAGCGCCAGAATCAAACAAAGTACGAACAGGGTGATCAAACAAAAAAACAAACTTTCAACAGAAATGTTTCTACCTCTCTCCTGTCCTGGTTCCATGAGAGCATGAACCTGCCCTCTTGCCTGCCCTATTGTCATGAGAGCCTGAATCTGCCCTCCAGAAGTAGACCCTGCCCTCTTCCCTTGCCCTTGTCTTCTCGGGCAGTCTTTAATCAGATGTCCTGCCTCACCACAGTTGAAACAACCACTCTTCTTCTTCTTCTTCCTATAGTCCTTGCTCAGATGGCCTGGTGTTCCACAATTAAAGCACCTTTTCTTTCCTTTGCTATTGTTATTCTTACCCCCTTTCTTAGGTTGTTGTTGTGACTTCTTTTGATCCCCTTTCTTTTCCGGTGCCTAATTAGCATTAGCGCCTTTCTCCTCTTCATGCATAAGCGCCATGTCAACCAGTTTCTCAAAGGTAGCCCCCATAGGAATGTGGGTCATAGCCAACCCATGTAGCGGCTCATTCAAACCTTTAACAAATCTCAGGGCCTTCTTTTCAAGTGTGTTCACCAAGTCTAAGCCAAATCTCGCCAACTGATTGAACTTGTTGACGTACTCCTTTACTGATAAATTCCCCTACTTTAATGCCAAGAACCTCTCCATGTATAAATTCTCTTCTGCTCGTGAGAGAAATTTCATCTTGAACCTATGCCTGAAATCCATCCATGTCTCCACTGGACGCTCTCCATTCGTGACCTCCCACCAAAACGAGGCTCCATCCTTCATCAACCAAGCAGCTAATTGAACCTTCCTTCCATCTTCTATCTCGAAGACACCAAACAAATCTCCCACCTCCTTAAGCCAATTTCGAGCTTCAACAAACGTCTCTGACCCGTGAAAAGGTTTCTCGCCCATTGCTCGAAAGTCTTTGCATATCTTCGAAAAAGTATCAACGCGGGGAGGGGGAGGAGGAGGAGCGACTCCAGCTGGGGAGGAGGAATATCTGTTGGGTCTGCGGTGGTGGCTCTAGCCTCCAGATACCTTCTGAACCAAGTTGGTATCGGTATTCCCTCGGGTATCTCGGGTAACCCAGACATGCTGAAAAGAAAAAGGAAGAGATTCAAAATGGAGAATCGAAGGAAAGATATATGGCTCTTGGTGGTTATGTTTTTAAAACAAACTTTTCTCTTGAAAATACCCTCCTCAAAACCTATTTCTGAAAGTATTTCTATATAAAATGCTTTTGGAAAATAGTTTTTCAAAATCTCTTATCTGTTCTTGAAAACCTTCAGCTCTGATACCACGTGTAACACCCCACGTCCATTAATATCACTCTCAAAGGGAATGCATTAACTTTCATGGAGTATTACTGGTGTATAGAACAGAATATAACAAGACATATACATATATTGGTACTTGAAAAATTAAAACAACTTTATTGCAGCGGAGAAAAAGTTTGGTTACATGAATATCAAAAACCAACAATAAAACCAAGTACACTTAATATCCATCTTGACAAATTATTTTCTGAGTACATAAAGTAAAAAAGCATAACCCCAACATAAGTAGCCATAAAAGAGATAAGCTGAACTTTACTTCCACCAATCCAAGCACTTCCAAAAGAGAGAGAAAGATCCAAATCAAGCTCCACTAGCACTAGTCCCACCCTGGGAACCTTGGGGGGGGGGGGGAGGAAGAAAAGAGGCGAAAATAAAGGGGGTCAGACATAAAGGCTGGCGAGAACAATAACTTTAACAATATAATTATTAAAGTAATTAGGATAAGGCATAAACTGGTAAAACATGGAATGACTGTGAAACAAATGGGCATGACAAAGCAAACAAGAGGAATAAGATAACGTTAATTTGCGCCTCCAACACTATAGGATAATTACTATGCTGCACCATTACTAGTCACCCTACAAGTTGATCCCGCCTACTGAATATAATAATCATAATGGTAGTTTCGTGTACCCCTAGCTGTCTTCATAGGTGCCGCCTGCCCCTATCTCCACTAGTTGTACCCACTACCCCCATGCGATCGGCTCCCTAACTTGTAGATACCCGTGTTGGTCCCACAGTGGGGTGTATCACTACCCAAAGTGGCAACCCGATACCACTAAAGATGCATGGCTTATATCTACACGATGCAACAACGTCTTAGCTACCAGCCCGGGCCCACGCACGCACATGACTATGTTGGACTTGCGTTGCCACCGTTAACCCGTTTTGACCTCTTACCATCAAATCCAGTAAGCGTGTCCCGTCCTCGATCTAACTCGAGCTCACAAAGATACTTAATGGGTTACTGGTTTGAAAAGGGCCTCCATACTTGACACAAGCTTTCCACCTATGCTTGGTCCCCACTAAGATTTATCACTTAACCCCTTCTTATTCATGTCCTCTTACATGTTTCAATTTTGTTAAGTGTTTCTAATCGTATTTCACATGTCACCCAGGTCACCCACTTAACCCCCATGTCCCACCACATGTTTATCTTGGTTAAGTGTAACTTAATTCATTATAACTGTAACCTTGTAAGACCTCCCACATTAGACAATCGTTTGCAGTTGCTGGATTTGCCGGGCGGGTCCGGGCAGTCTTATACCGCAAACGAGTCTAACCTCGTGTCTTTACAATCGTTACGCATTTAATTTATGCCTTCGACCTCTCAAATTAGACTATCGTTTGTGGTTGCTGGATTTGCCGGGCGGGGCCGGGAAGTCTTATACCACAAACGAGTCTAACCTCGTGTCTTAGGCGTTTAATATTACACATAATTATTTCACCCCAATATGAATTAATTATCCCTATTCAAATTGTCAATAATTTCCAAATTAAACTATGTCCATAATTGTCACCTAAATTATGTCCATAATTTTCAGGTATATAAAGTATACCAATTAGTGTCTCAAACTAATTATATGCCTTTAAAGCCATTTTATGCTAATTCACAATTTGCATAATTAACATTTTCCCATTTTCCCCACGTTATTCGTATGTTTTAATATGAAATATGTTATACTCGCAAATAGTCTAACTTATAAAAAGAAGAGAACATCACAACTTGCATAACACATAAAATAGATCTAACTTGCAAATAACAATTATAACATAAGTTTGCATAGCCAATAACTTGCATAAGAAATGGACATATAGAACATAAATTTGCATAAACTACCATGGATCTAAATATAGATCTAAACATGAAATCGTGAACTTGCATATATGAATATGGGTTTCACCTAAACTTGCATATATGGAATATGGTTTTCACCCAAACTTCCATATGTGAATATAGTTTTCACCTAAAAATGTGAATATAGTTTTCACCTAAACTTGCATATGGATTCTTACAAATTTGCATATGAATTTAAACATGTAAACTAATATCACATGATTTTACATATAAACTAGCATATGTATATACTTGATTCACATATAAACTTGTGTATAATTCGCATACAGACTTGCATAAGATTCACAAACAAACTAGCATATGTAAAAACAGACTTGCATAAGATTCACATACAAACTAGCATATGTAAAAACAGACTTGCATAAGATTCACATACAAACTAGCATATGATTTACATCCCAAACTTGCATATAAACTGATGTCATAAAATGAATCAAGTTAAACATATGTGATTGGACATATGTAATAGATCTACCAACATAAGTTAACAAAACTATCATATGTTCACCAACAGACGATAACAAAGTTAAATAACATCACATGATTCAACAGACATGTTCTCATAATCCGAATTATAACTCATCATAATTAATTTATTAATTATTTTTTGAAATAAATTGTACTCACAAAGACAGGTTAGGGAAGAGAATAATTCGTTTGTCGTTTCGTATTAGAATTCTGACTTGCAATTCCTAAGCTTTAGGAAGAAGAACTATTCTAGCAGCAGCATGGAGGCCAAGAGATTAATTTAGTTTAGGTTTAGAGCTTGAGTCTATGCGTGCTTATATAGAAGTTTAAATCAATAGAAGCCGTTAGATTATCATAGGAGCAATCACTATTGTCCAGGCTAGATAGAGTTATCCAGAATTGCCACCTATGCCCTAGTGACTCAGCAACAGGTCAGAAAAGACTCAACAATAAGTCAGGATCGTCACATTTCAGATCTTTCCTGGGGGTAGGTCGACCTGTATAGGGGAGGTCGACCCCTGGTCGACCTGGCCTGGGGCAGGAGAAATCCCGCCCAGCCCGCTTTCTCGTTTGAATTTTGAATTTTGAATTTTGATCTGAATTGTTTTTTATTTATTTAAATTACTAAAACTTTTGAGGGCCATAACTTCCTCATACGATGTCCGATTTATGAAAATTTGGACTCTATTCCAAGCAGAATTTCGAGACAAACGCAACGGCGTAACCCGTTTCCCTTAATTCTCAATTTAATAATTAAGTACTCTTTAAATTCATTCGTTTAATAGTCACAGAAAATTAAGGGTGTTACATACATCGGTTGAAGCTCGATCTACGCCATTCCAAGAGAGAGATCATCAAATCGAAGAGTTTGGATAAAATTCTTCACTGTTTGTAATCATATTTTAATCATTTTGGGTTGTTTTGGAGAATTGGTGAGTGATATGCACCTCTCACATGGATTCAATCTAGTATATGAATGTTTGATCATTAATTTCATCATTTTCAAGTGTTTTTCTCCTAGATCTACAATCATAGTAGGTATATTTTCATACGAATCACCATAGGACCTAATCTAGCAACTCTAAATGGTAATTTCTATGTTATTTCATATGTTTATACAAGTTAGATCTATCATTTAAGTTCATATGTCCATTTATCATGATTTTAGTGAATTTCATGTGATTGCTGATGACTTGAGGTTTTTATGGATTTCATAACATGTTTATGATTGTATTGGATGAATCAGATGAGTTGGTTTCGTCGAATTTTTCATTTGGCGAAGTTTTGTTTGAATTCAGGGGTGAATTGGGTCTATCCAAGTGTTGGGTCGGTCGGGAAAGTTGGGTCTGTCGGCCATAAACTGGGTTGGATGGAATCATGGCTTGGGAAGCAATAAAGGAGGAAGTCGGTCGGTCTTTTGATCAGGTCGGTCGTGAAGCCATGGGGTCGGTCGGTCGCACACTGGTTTAGTCAAGCAAGTGGTTCGGTCGAGCAGGAATTTGGGTTAGTCGGGATCCCAAGGTCGGGTCGGTCGACGCACAGAGATCTAGTCGAGTTCAGGTCGGTCGGTTGAGGCTTGGTCGTGCATAACTAGGTCAGTCGCACATGGTCGTTTCTGAAAAATTATATTTTTCGGGTACGACCCAGAATTGGACAAAAGAGCCTAAACCCATGCCGCAGCGTGGTAATGTTGTGACTTCGAAGTGAATTCAAGTAGGAAGGTTCGAAGTTTTGAAATTTGTTCGTTGATCGGTGTAGAACAGCGAACGAGGTGACAACTCAAAGGTCGTGAGTTGTTGGATGATGGTTGCTCGAGAAGGTTGCTTGAGCTAAGAAAAGTCGTCGGGTTGGATGACTAGAGATGTGAAGGCCAAGAGATTATTGTTGTCATAAGTTCTAGCAGGCTCGAAGAAGGGGTACAATAGGGGCACCTAAAAGAATGGAAGGTTGCTGGTCGAGTACCTTGGGTATCGTTGAAAGGCCTAGTTGTCAAGGTGGACAAACATATGCATCGTTGAAAGGCATGTGGAGTTTATGCAAGAACTGGGGTTACCATTAGTCCTTGACATATGGAAAGGTTAGTCATCATACAATTGATGACGATTTCGAAGTAGGATTGACGGTGATAGCCAAAGTCTGTCATGGTTTATTAGTTGCCTTGTTTGAACCGTCTCATGTAGATTGTCCAACGTTGAAGGAGATGTTCCTTGGGTGCTTTTCTGATATTGGTTTAGGCATCTGGGGCTTGTGCTTGAGGGATATTGAGTTCGATTAGGATGGTTTACATAAGATATATAATTTGGATGTCATGAATGCTTCTCCGTGATTGAATGGGTGTTCTATTTTTCATGGATGTATGGTTGAAATGTTGTTGTAAAGGCTATCACTGTCCGATGTGGGGAAGATAGGGTTGAGTTCTTCTCTGGTGTTGTGGGTAGATTAGTATGTTTATCTATCCATTCTCATATACTTTATTGTTGATGTTTGTTAGTTGTTTTATTGCTCACTAAGACTGTTGTCTGACTCAAGGTTTTATGTTTCCCTCCTATTACCTTGGGATGTTCATCCGGTTGTGGATGGGCAGACTAGGTCATAGGTGACAGGTGATTAGTAAGGATGATGCTACTGTGCGAAGGCGAGCAGGAGGCTGACGTATTATCTTTACTACTATCTAGTATCTTTGTTTCCACTGTCATGTTTTCTTGAGTGTTGAGGCTATTTGTACAGACATTTACTGATGTGATCCTAATTTGTTAGGGATATTTCCTTGGTGATGTGGAAGTTTAAATTTCTGTGCAATTATCCTTTACCATTACTGCCTGTTGTATATGTTCTATTATATTTTACCCATGCGTTGTGAGTTATAAGATAGGTTCCTATTGTGTCTACCTACTTCAATGATCGTCCATAGCTGCCATGCACACCCTTCAAGGCATTATTCCTCTTGTTTAGTGCAGGGGTTGTGGGCGGTCGTCACATCCCGAGCTCCCACGAACGACCTGCAACTTGAAGCTTCTCGTACATCCAGAGACCCACCAACGACCCAAGATTAAAGAAATGACCTAACCCATTTTTTGGGCAATAAGTCACGCGACTGGACCCATGAAAAATGACCAGACTCCAGATCTGACCAAAATAGATTCAATCTTGACCAAATCACCGCCAAATAACAACATCAATGTGAACAACTCATTCAAATCATCCAATTCAACATCAACACTTTAAGAAATCATTAACAACACCAAAATGACAAGTAATCATTAAAAATCTTGTAAAATCCACCAAACAATGAGAAATCAATGAATAAACTATAGCGTTGGATCTAAACATGCATAAACATATGAGTTAACATAAGAATTACCTGTTTTAAGTTGCTAGATTAGATCTTATGGTGATTCAAATGAAAATATACTAACCATGATGTAGATCTAGGTGAAAATGATGAAAATAAGATCAAATAACCCATATACTCGATTGAATTCGCGTGAGAGATGCTTATCACTCACCAATACTTCGAATTAACTTAAAATCACTAAATTCACAATTCGGACAGCGAAGAATATGCTTCAAACCTCTTGATTTGATGCGATCTCTCTTCACTAGATGTGTAGATCTAGCTTCAAATGATGTAGATCTTCGATTCTCTTTCTTAGATCCATATTTTAATGGTGGAAAGGTATATTTGATTGAGCAAGGAGGATCATGGGATAAAATAAATGAGAGAATGAAGAAAGTAAACTATTCTCTATGCCTCCAACCCCCTATTTATAACCTCTCTCCATCCGGGGCCACACCAAATCAGCCCATCAATGGTTTCACAAAACCTAAGCAAAAATTGTGAAACACTAAAACAGCGATTCCTCCCAAACCGTTGAACCAAATCTTTAATGTGACCACTCTACGGAATTGGCAACCCCATTTTCTTTCTAATGGAATCGATCTAAGCATTTGATTCGATCCCAGTAAAAAATTATGTCCTATACAAGACTGACATGGGCAAAACGGTCACAAATAAAATTGGTAAAAGTTATGGACATGTCTCACATCCCCATAACTAACATAGCAAAATATGAGAATGATCCAACCCTCAGGGAATTAAATAAAAATATTTTATAGCCCTTTAATACGTAAAATGCGAGTTGTTACACATTACCAAATAACTTCTCCACTTTTTTTTCTTTTTTTAATTGATGGGCCAAAGCCCAATTATTAAATCTGAACCCAAACACTATCTTAACTCATCTTCTCTACATATATACAAATATCATATGAATGAAATGTATGGTCCTATTCTTCCATTTTTCCTCTTTATACGAAGTTGCACGGTGCACATGCACTGATCATCGATGATGCCAACTCCCTGGATATCATCACCTGTAATTCAACGCCTTCACCTCTCTATTACCTACTTGCCATTTTCTCTTGTGCCCTTCATCACAGTTTCGACTTAATGACTGAGATCTTTCAATGAGAAGCAACATCACGCCACCCAAACTCGATCGCCCTCAACCATTCCGACTCTTTGCACACCCACCACCTTCGTCAATTAATTAACCATTCATATTCACATCTCAAAATCATTTCGCGATGATGGCCCTTATCTTCATTGCAAGTAAGCCAAAGTCGAACCCATCCAAATCCTCCTTAAAGCCTAACTTGAATTCGACCAAGCACCACAACTCATGTAATTCAGGAAACTTTGGCTACCACTTTCCTAGACTACGAGGTTACACAACCTCTAGCCATTTCATCATTATTCGCCCCCTTCGCCGAAAATTAATTTTTTTATCCAAAATTGATCATCTCCTAATTTCCCTCCCACCAAAAGTTAAAATTCTTGAAATAGGCCTTTAAATTCATGATTTGATGAGATTAACAAAACTATAAAGACCATTTTATTTTTTATACTAAAGGAAAATTTCACACTTTTACTTGATTACTTGACACTTGATAGTTTTGGAGATGTAAAGTGTAACAAACCGACCAATTCGCGATCCTGATCATCGAAACAAAACACCATGTCAACTAACCAAGCATCAGAAATTAGCGGATCATTAATAAAAGAAGTTAGAGGTTGAGAAATATAAATAAAGAAAAAAAATAGAATAGAAGAAAATGGAGAACACAAATCTCACAGCGGAACGAATAAAATATATTATATCACATAACTTTTGAAATACAAATTTGATAACTGTACATACATACCATCACCAGAGCACAACAGTTATATTTCTGGAACAGTTATAAACACCTGTTTCCAGATACAACATAGTACACAACGGAAAATATGATACTCTATAGCTAACAGATGAAGCCTCCTGCTTCAAGCTCCACCAAGCGAACCTGTAAAATCTGACTACTTGACTGCTCGTACAAATTTAGGCATCCAAAAGTTTAGGACTGGTGTGAGTAAACTCCAATCATTTGATTTAACTTTCAAAAATACTTTTGAAAAGAAATGATAATCGTAAGACCGATCCACACATAAGCACGGATGGTTTTTACCTTACGATAAACCAAAACATTTTTGATATCAAAATCCGGTGATATTGTTTAATGTCTATCAAACCACAAATAAATAACCAACTAGCAGCACGCTTGCATCTCACGCTCCATATATAATATAAATTCAAAAACCGCAGGGTGCTTATTGGAGAATGGATTTCCAACTTTGACAAGGTATGAGACCACCTTCCGATAGTGTATCTCTAGAGAGGAATACACCGGGTTCAACAAGAACATCCTGCAGTCCAACCACACATGACTGGCCACTCATTTAACTTGAGTGTACCGAGCATATTATTAACAATGATTGTGATCAGCAACCATTATTGAAAGCATACAGCAGCGAATAGAATAAGAAGCAAATGGAATTTCTGTAGATCAGGTGATAATATCCCTAATGGGAATTACTCACTAGGCCATGCCACCTGCCCGATTTCTGTCATTTCATGGTTGATGAGACTAGAGTTCACGATTTCCTTCTAGAACATCTTTCCATCATTACTTTGAATGCCACATCGTTAGATCCGTCAAATCACTAATTGACGTCAACAAATATACTCTGGGTGTTAAGCTAAGAGAATAAATTCCCTACCACCATATCATGTATATTTGAAGAAATCAATGTACGTGATCATCTAGAAATATTCTGTCAAACATTCGTCCATATACGTTGTCCTGGGACTGCGCCAACCAAAGGCATTATTCCATCAATCCATCTTAGGCAATTTGCAACAACCCGCATTCTACGCATCAACGGATCGTAGAATACTTATTTCTTTCTCATGCGAAGTCGTATAGCTATAAAATTTGGGAGATGACTATTGGGGTCATTTCCCATGTTCATGATTTTTGCCGAATTTTAAATGACCGTTTTGCCCCTAGCTGATCTTGTTTTGGCCATAACTTTTGATTGGTAAGGAGTTTTGACCTGAAACCACTTCCATTGGATTCGGATGATGATTTACAATTCCGTAGAGTGGTCACATTAGCCAAACGGACTTACCGTTTGGGAGATATGGCTGAATCAACGTTTAGAAGGTGAAAAATAGCTTAACCGAGCCAAATAGGGTGATTAACAGCTAGGCCCATTGGGGGATTTAGGGATTAGGAGTTTAAAAGGACTGTTAGGATTTAGAGAACAACCTTTTCTCATTTTTCAGCTTCCACTTATCATTCCTCTCAACCTAGCAATGGCCTCCACTTGCTAAAACACCCCCAAATCACCTTCTAATCGCTAATTAAGCCAAATCTACATCAAATCAAAGTGGATTAGCACAAAAATCGAGGTAGAGCTGCTGGAGTGTATTGGAGTCCGAACCATTTTGTCCAAAAGTTTCAGATCTGACTTTATTTGTGGCTAAGGTGAGTGATTAGCCTTGTTTTTACACTAATTAAGGTTAATTAAGGGTAATTAGTGATAATTAGTGAATTTATATATGATTAAATTCTGGAAAAATATTTATAAATTTTGAAATATTGTTTTAGGCCTTTGTTAGAAATTTGGGTTAATTTGGATAAGTTTTGCTAATCCTATCTTAGTTGTGCTTAAACATGATTAAGGGGAAGACAAGAGTTTTTGGGTATTTTTGATCTATATTATCATGATTATTGGTTGTTTTGGTGTTTGTGGATGACTATACATGTTGCTATGACTGTTTGGAATGTTTTGTAATTGTTTAGAATGATTAGAATGGTCAAAAACGCCATCGTGTGGCGTAAAAACAGTTGCTGGAAGTTGCAGGAAAAATATGCAGGAGCCAGACCGGATCGCCCCCTCTCCGACCTGACCCGCTCGTGATGCTGGAGACCGACCCGACTGCTTGCATCTGATGCTCTTTGACCGGTCCTCTCATGAATGGTGGCACGATCCGACCCGTTCTCCACAGACCGCCTGAGAAAGCTAGTCATGATCCAAAGCTGAAGAAGGAGACCGAACCGATAAGGGGATACCGACCCGAACCACTTCAGAAGCCCGCGAGTTGATGACCAAGGGAGATCATGAACCAGAGCACCACACCCGAACCGACCCAATGCTCTGGAGCCAGGGTCACGAACCGAACCGGCTTGGAGAGGTATCCACGACCCGAATGGGATCGATGACCATGGATAGAACAAAGAGAAGAGGACCGATCCGAATGGAAGCTTATTTCCGAACCGATCCGGAGGAGACCAAAACCCGAGATGCAAAGGTAGTCCAAATGAGAGGTTGTAACTCAGGATCCAGATGGGAACCAATGAGTCAACTTCATGATTGGGCTTTGCTGTGGGACGTGTGCTATGGAGTTATCGACGTCCATAGCTTTGACTCACCACCAAGACGGATGTTAGGCTACAGAACAGTACAGTGGGGTAGTTATTACTCTATGGGGCAGAGTAATCATAGCATGGCTATGAGCCAGTGCAGTGGAGTCGTCATGACTTCATGGGGCAGAGTGGACATAGCAAGGACTAGTGGCTATGGATCAGTGCAGTGGAGTCGCCATGACTCCATTGTGCAGAGTGATCATAGCAATGATTTGGGTGATCAAAGCGGTGGATATCGTATGCTTTACGCACTGAGTAAGAGATGTGAGGATGGTTGCTATGCTTGATTGTTTGACATCACTATGACATGCACACCCCCTCCCCCGTATCTTTACACCATATGTTAGTGTCACCTTAGAGTACTGTACCCCTTGTTGTGCTAACTCTTTAGTTGCAGGTCCAGGTTCAGGTATGGTTTAGTATACTTGTTATTGTTCTGTTTTGCTGCTTATCGCTCATACCAGACTTTTGTCTGACCCAGAGTTTTATGTCTCTTCTTATTACTCTGGGTGCTCTTAAACGCGCAGATTAGAGACAGGTTAGCTGGTGGTGCACGAGTAGCTGTCTAGAGATGAGCAGGAGGCTTACATGTACTATTCTCTATATATTCTCTCTGTGTCGCTGCTAGTCACTACTTTGGGCATTAGTAGTGTACCTTTCCTTTCTTTTGTTTTAGAGACAGTTAAAGTTGTAATAATGATGAAGTGGAACATAAGCAATATTTGGGCTTTCCGCTGCTACGATGTTTAGTTTTCATCTTATGCACTGTCTCACCTGTTTTTATATCAAAGTATGTTATTATTATATTTTATTCCATGTGTTGTGATATATGCTACAGGTTCCTCGTTAGTTCAAATTCCCTTCTTTCCTTTCTTTGACGACCGTCCCGTGCTGGTTGGACGTTAGTACAACGCACTTTCATTGGAAATGTCGGCTGGTGCGGGGCAGGCCATCACATTTGGTATCAGAGCTATAGGTTGCATAGTTAACCGAGGGAAAGACACCAAGGAGAGATAATACGTATATGAGAGCGCGTATTTGTGATATTTTTGTTTTCAAAAGTTATATATATATACTATTAGTATATTTAAGGATGAAGTCGCATTGCACAGGCACCACTGAAGAGATGGTTAATCGTTTTCTCTTTACAGATTGAACGATGAGCCGATATACTAGGGGTACTTGTAGAGGAGCTAATAATGGGAATGCTCCTGATATGAGGACGATGTTCACTGACCTCATGAGAGAGATGCTTAGGGATGTTCAGAGGGAAGCTCCTAATGCTGCAAATGGTGGTGATGCAGCAGTGCAGGCGCCTAGGGCTGATTTCGCCAAGCTATGCAAAGATTACACTAGTCTTGGTGGAAAGCTGTTCCATGGAACGGAATCGGCTACAGAAGTTCAGGATTGGTTGGATAGCAGTGAGCGTATGTTCGAAGACTTGGGTATCGAGGTTGCGACGAAGAGAAAGCTAGCATCCCGTCAGCTGCAAGGACGGGCGATGAATTGGTGGAATGCTATCAAGGCAGCTACTCGAGAGGATCAAGTTACATGGGATCAGTTTAAGGCCCGATTCAGTGATAAGTTTATCCTAGCTGCTCAGAAATCAGATTTTTTTAGGAAGTTCTTGGAACTTAAGAAGAATGGTAGAGCAGTCTCGAAGTATATTGCCGAGTTCGATAGTTTATCGAAGTATGGATTATATCTTATTGACACTCCCGAGAAGAAGAATAAGAAGTTCATAACAGGCTTAGATCAGTACTTAGGGGAAAGGCTTATTAACCACATCGATGGGACGTTTCAATCGATTGTGAGGGAAAGCATTGAGGTCAGAGAGCCTTTATCCTAAACCCAAGACCGAAGTCTCTGTCGCATCTGCAGAGGGGCCAAAGCCGCAAGCAAGCAGTGGAGGCAAGAATAATTCTCAGAATAAAAGGAAGCAGAGTCAGAACCAAGCTAAGGATGGTCAGAAAAAGAGCAAGAAAGATGTTGAGTGCTTTAGCTATGGCAAGAAGGCCATTATGCTAAAGAATGTCGAGCAAAGCCAGCGGACAGGAAGTGCTTCAACTATGGCAAAGTGGACATCACAAGGATAAGTGTCTGCAACCCCCTAAAGAAAAGCAGATTGTGAAAGCATATGCTATCAATGTTGTTCCTTCGTCGTCGAATGCCCCAACTGCGGCGGAGAAAGGAAAGAATGTCGTCATTCAAGGTATGCTTTATGTTTATGATGTTCCTGTTCGAGTATTACTTGATACTGGAGCTTCCCGTTCCTTCATATCTAGTGACCTGGTAGATAGTTTGGGATTGGAACCCGAGATAGTCGATAGACCTTTAGCGGTGACGAACCCGATAGGTGGTTCGACTAGCCATAGCATGATTTGTCCTAATGCGGTCTTATCGAGACATGGATGCATGTTTGTTTGTGACTGCTTTGTTTTGGGCTTTACTGGGTTTGGCATTATTTTGGGAGTCGATTGGCTCCAAAGGTACGGGGTGGTGGTAGACTATGAGGGCTTTTTGGTGACAGTTAGAGCGGACGATGGGCGGAGGGTAGTGTTTGGTGGTCTACCTAGTGATGGGGTAATGGCTAGTTTTCTAAATTCCCTCAACATCCCGTATGATGAGTTGTCAGATGTGCTCGTGGTTGGCCAGTATCCGGACATCTTTGAGGAAGTGACCGGACTTCTACCACACTGAGAGATTGAGTTCCGTATTGATTTAGTGAAAGATGCTAGACCTTTAGTGATGTCATTTCGTCGTATGGCACCAAGGTAGTAGCGAGAGCTCGGGGTGCAAGTAAGCGATCTGTCGAAGAAGGGATTTATCAGAAGAAGTGTTTCTGAGTGGAGAGCACCAGTTGTGTTTGCTACCAAGGCAATTGGTTCCCTTCGATTGTGTGTGGACTACTGCGAGTTGAATAAGGTGACGAGGAAGAATAAGTATCCTCTACCGCGGTAGATGATTTGTTTGATCAGTTGAGTGGCGCGAGAGAGTTCTCCCAGTTGGATCTCGTGACAGGTTTTCATCAGCTTGGGTGGAAGCTGAGAGTATAGCTAAAATGGCATTTCGGACACCGTCTGGATTCTATGAGTGGTTGGTCATGCCATTTGGGTTGACCAATGCACCAGCATATTTTGTGGATCTTATGAATAGAGTATTCAGGGATCAATTGAATAAGTTTGTTCTTGTGTTCATAGATGATATCTTGTTTTATTCGAGGACAGAGGAAGAACACAAGGAACATCTAAGGATAGTGATGGAGGTGTTGAGAAAACACCAATTGAAAGCAATGTTTTCTAAGTGTCACTTCTGGAGGAGGGAAATAAGATTCTTGGGCCATGTTGTTTCAGAGAATGGTATTGCGGTGGGCCCTGCAAAGGTGGCTACGGTACAAGATTGGTCTACGCCCAAGAGTGCAACAGACGTAAGAAGTTTCTTGGGATTGGCTGGATATTATCGTAAGTTTATCCAAGACTTCTCCAAGGTAGCAGCACCGCTGACTCAGTTGGCCAAGAAAAATCAAGCTTTCGTCTGGGACGAAAAGTGCGGGAATGCATTCAAGAGTCTAAAGGAAAAGTTGACATGTGCACCAGTGTTAGTCATTCCTAAAGGGAATGAAGAAATGACGGTATACACAGATGCCTGTGGTACCGTACTAGGTGTTGTATTGATGCAAGGAGGTAGGGTTGTAGCTTATACTAGTCGGCAACTGAAACCGCATGAGAAAAGGTATCCTACCCATGATTTAGAATTGGCAGCGATTGTGTTTGCATTGAAGATGTGGAGACATTATCTCTTGGGAGAAAGATTCGAGTTGTTTACTGATCATAAATCGTTAAAGTATCTTTTCTCTCAGAAGGATCTAAATCTTCGACAGCAAAGATGGTTAGAATTCTTGGCTTCCTACGATTTCGATATCGCATATACACCGGGAAAGGGCAATGCGGTAGCTGATGCATTGAGCAGAAGACATGCCAGTTTAGAGGCTATGTTTTTAGAATGGAAGCAACTGGAGTACATCGCTGGGTATGATTTCAGACCAAAGTGCGAATTGGATCCAGAAGTATTAGCAAGTTTGACGATCAGACCCACTTTGATTGACCGGATTGGTTCCAGTCAAAGGGACGATCCAAACATATTAGAAATCATCTCCAAGTTAGAGATGGGTATAGATAGGGAGATGGACAAGTATGGTCTTGATCGAGATGGATGGCTTAGAAAGAATGGAAGACTAGTTGTGTCCAATGTCAATGGATTGAGAGATGAAGTGCTTAGAGAATGTCATCACTCAAAGCTGACTATACATCCCGGTGGTAATAAAATGTATCGAGACATAAATCAGACCTACTACTGGGAAGGAATGAAAAGAGACATTGGGAAGTTTATATCCAAATGCATGAACTGCCAGTTGGTTAAAGCTGAGAAAAAGAAACCTAGTAGTTTGTTGCAACCATTAGAAGTCCCAGAATGGAAATGGGAACAAGTCTCAATGGATTTCATTAATGGGTTACTAAGAACTTGATCGGGCCATGATAGCATTTGGGTGATAGTGGACCGATTGACTAAGAGTGCAATGTTTATACCCATCAAGTCGAATTGAACAATAACTAAGTTAGCAGAACTGTATATGAAGTGGGTAGTGAGATTTCATGGAGTACCAAAAAGCATTGTGAGTGACCGAGACCCGTTGTTTACTAGTGGGTTTTGGAAGAGCTTACAAGAGGCTCTAGAGTCAGAATTATATCTCAGTACCACGTACCATCCTCAAACCGACAGTCAGACAGAGAGGGTGAATCGACTATTAGAGGATCTCTTGAGAGCTTGCATATTGGATTTTGGTGGATCATGGAATGACCAATTGCATCTAGTAGATTTTGCATATAATAATAGTTATCAATCCAGTATTGGTATGGCTCCATATGAAGCTTTGTACGGAAGACCGTGCAACTCACCGTCATGCTAGTTAGAAATCGGTGAGAAATTTGTGCTTAGGCCAGATGTGATAAGAGAAACCGCAGATAAGATTAAGGTTATCTGACAACGAATGAAGGCTTCCCAAGAAAGGTAGAAGAGTAATGCTGATAAGAGGAGGAGAGATTTAAAATTCTCCATCGGCAACTTGGTGTTTGTCAAGATTTCTCCGTTAAAGAGCGTGATACGATTTGGTAGGAGAGGCAAGTTAACACCAAAATTTGTTGGTCCATTCCCAGTTCTCGAGCAAGTTGGGAATTTGGCATATAAAGTTGAATTACCAGAGAAGATGGCAGGAGTTCATAACATATTTCATGTTTCCCAGTTAAGGAAATTCGTGCACGACCCCGATGCGACTATTTCACCTGATCAGTTGGATGATATCGAAGTAGAACCCGAGGCGGTTGGGAACCGCAGGCCGATTCACATTCTCGAGCACGATACGAAGAAACTTCGAAGGAAAGCGGTGAATCTAGTCAAAGTTCAGTGGGGCGAGAATGAGAATGACTGTACTTTGGAAACAGAGGAGAGCATTAGGAAGACGTATCCAGAACTCTTTTCCTGGTAAGATTTTAATTGCGATTTAGTTTTCCACATGCTAGGATAGAATTGTTTGTTGTTTTGAATGTTTGATTGTTGTGAATGGTTGGTAGGCATGCGGGATCCTTTACTTGTTTCTTAGTTAAGGAATTTCGGGGGCGAAATTTGTTAAGGGGGGAAGAATGTAACGACCCGCATTCTACGCATTAGGAGATCGTAGAATATTTATTTCTTTCTCATGCGAAGTCGTATAGCCATGTAACTTTGGGAGACGACTATTGGGGTCATTTCCCATGTTCATGATTTTTTCCGATTTTTAAATGACCATTTTACCCCTAGCTGGTCTTGTTTTGGCCATAACTTTTGATTGGTAAGGAGTTTTGACCGAAAACCGCTTCCATTAGATTCGGATGACGATTTAAAATTCCGTGGTCACATTAGCCAAACGGACTTACCGTTTGGGAGATTTGGCTGAATTAAGGTTTAGAAGGTGAAAAACAGCTTAACCGGGCCAAATAGGGTGATTAACCGCTAGGCCCACTGGGGGATTTCGGGATTAGGAGTTTAAAAGGACCGTTTGGGTTAAGAGAACATCCTTTTCTCATTTTTCAGCCGCCACCTATCATTCCTCTCAACCTAGCAATGGCCTCCACTTGCTAAAACATCCCAAATCACCTTCTAATCGCTAATTAAGCCAAATCTACATCAAATCAAAGTGGATTAGCACAAAAATCAAGGTAGAGCTGCTGGAGTGTATTGGAATCTGAACCATTTTGTCCAAAAGTTTCAGATCTGAGTTTATTTGTGGCTAAGGTGAGTGATTAGCCTTGTTTTTACACTAATTAAGGTTAATTAAGGGTAATTAGTGAATTTATACATGATTAAATTCTGGAAAAATATTTATAAATTTCGAAATATTGTTTTAGGCCTCTGTTAGAAATTTGGGTTAATTTGGATAAGTTTTGCTAATCCTATCACTAGTTGTGCTTAAACATGATTAAGGGGAAGACAAGAGTTTTTGGGTATTTTTGATCAATATTATCATTATTATTGGTTGTTTTGGTGTTTGTGGATGACTATACATGTTGCTATGACTGTTTGGAATGTTTTGTAATTGTTTAGAACGATTAGAATGGCCGAAAACGCCATCGTGTGGTGTAAAAATAGTCGCTGGAAGTTGCAGGAAAAATATGCAGGAGCCAGACCAGATCAGATCGCCCCCTCTCCGACCTGACCCGCTCGTGATGCTGGAGACCGACCCGACTGCTTGCTCCTGAAGCTCTCTGACCGATCCTCTCGTGAATGGTGGCACGGCCCGACCCGTTCTCCACGGACCGCCTGAGAAAGCGAGTCACGATCCAAAGCTGAAGAAGGAGACCGAATCGATAGGGGGATACCGACCCGAACCACTTCAGAAGCCCACGAGCTGATGGCCAAGGGAGATCACGAACCGGAGCACCACACCCGAACTGACCCGATGCTCTGGATCCAGGGTCACGAACCGAACTGACTTGGAGAGGTATCCACGACCCGAACGGGATCAATGACTATGGATAGAACAAAGAGAAGAGGACTGATTCGAATGGAAGCTTATTTCCGAACCGAACCGGAGGAGACCAAAACCCGAGATGCAAAGGTAGTCCAAATGAGAGGTTGTAACTCAAAATCCAGATGGGAACCAACGAGTCAACTTCATGATTGGGCTTTGCTACGGCACGTGTGCTAAGGAGTTTCCGACGTCCATAGCTTTGACTCACCACCAAGACGGATGTTAGGCTACGGATCAGTGCAGTGGGGTAGTTATTACTCTATGGGGGCAGAGTGATCGTAGCATGGCTATGAGCCAGTGCAATGGAGTCATCATGACTTCATGGGGCAGAGTGGACATAGCAAGGACTAGTGGCTATGGATCAGTGCAGTGGAGTCGCCATGACTCCATGGGGCAGAGTGATCATAGCAAAGCGTGGATATCATATGCTTTACGCACTGAGTAAAAGATGTGAGGATGGTTGCTATGCTTGATTGTTTGACATCACTATGACATGCACACCCCCTTCCCCGTATCTTTACACCATATGTTAGTGTCACCTTAGAGTATTGTACATCTTGTTGTGCTAACTCTTTGGTTGCAGATCCAGGTTCAGGTATGGTTTAGTATACCTGTTATTGTTCTGTTTTGTTGCTTATCGCTCATACCAGACTTTTTTCTGACCCATAGTTTTATGTCTCTTCTTATTACTCTGGGTGCTCTTAAACAGGCAGACTTGAGACAGGTTAGCGGGTGGTGCACGAGTAGCTATCCGGAGACGAGAAGGAGGCTTACACGTGCTATTCTCTATATATTCTCCATGTGTCGCTGCTGGTCACTACTTTGGGCATTAGTAGTGCACCTTTCCTTTCTTTTATTTTAGAGATAGTTTAAAGTTGTAATAATGATGAAGTGGAACATAAGCTGTATTTGGATTTTCCTCTGCTACGATGTTTAGTTTTCAGCTTATGCACTGTTTCGCCTATTTTTATGTGAAAGTATGTTATTATTATATTTCATTCCATGCGTTGTGAGATATGCTACAGGTTCCTTGTTAGTTCAAATTCCGTTCTTTCCTTTCTTTGACGACCGTCCCATGCTGATTGGCCATTGGTACAACGCACTTTCATTGGAAATGTCGGCTGGTGCGGGGCGGACCATCACACAATGTGTACCATGGATTAATAGAACAACCCTTGCACTTTACTCCATCTTCAATTATATCCAGCATAATTCGATTCGTAAATGCTTATGCCTATACAGAGTCGTTTTCAGATAATAAATCTAATCCCGATCTACCCGTATTGGCAACGAAAGTATAAAATAAACTAAAACATTGATACTTGGTTATTTAACTATCAAAGGAACATCCAATCAACTAACAATCCTATTTCCAAATGGAAATACTATCGATCAACCATCAAACAACATTGGCCCCTTTTCAACCAATTTCATATTAAATTATCATTTTCCATTTTCTTATATTTTCCCAAATATTTTTTTCAAAGCTCGCTTATCTCCACGATCCTTGGAAAACATTTCCATATATCATAAAATATCCATTTTCCTGAAAATATCTCTTATTACGGTTGGAAAACATTTCCATATATTCATAGATTCTTATTTTCTATATTTAGAAAATACACGTTATTAATATCGGAAAGCATTTCAATATTCCATTTCTTAATTCTGAATTAACCAATTCGTTTCATTTTCTATGCTTAGAAAATATCTCTCATTTTATTTGGAAAACGATTCAAAATCCTTTAAATTAAACCATTGTTATAAAAACATCGTTATTATAACTCAAACCATTAATCATTCATTAACTAACCGTATTACTAACCAATCTTCACTACCGAACCTTAACCATTCCTCCGTCAATTATGAAGTCAAACAAGTTAGGGTATAATTACCTCTCAGACCTAACTGAACAACATTCTTAACTTCGAAATAGTCAAAGCTCACAACTTAAATCCTAACAAACAATGCTTACGCATCACCTAGATTTAATTTAAGAATCTACTTCTTTTACAAAATACACTATTTTAACGATAGCATTATAATCCATGCTTTCGAAATATTTAAATTAAAATATAATTGTGATTCATTAATTTGGATAAATAAATGAATAAATTAAGAAATAAATAAATTAATAGTTTAAATATTTAAACCTTTATTTTAAACGGAAAGTAAATAGGAATTTCTTGAATTTGATATAATCAAATTCAATAAATAACCATTTCTCGAATAACCTATATTCGATTATTATTTTGAATTTCGTAATAAATCTATCCTTTTCGGTTAACTTAATTTTTCTTATAATTACTTTCATTCGCAAAACATTTGATTTTAATCGTTGTTGATTCTCAAATTTGAATACCATTCCTTAAATAGGAATCTAGATTCGTTTTATCAAATCAACCCGATTTTACATGCAAATAACATTACAGATCCAAATTTTAGTTATCGATAAACCCACGTCATATTCTACTTCATTTATAAATTCTGTTTATAAAAACAGCTACAAACATCTTTCTGTTTATATAAAACAATTCTATTTCCTTTTATAAGCGTATTTACAAGCAATACAATCCATACCTCTAAAATCAACATTATTTGATTTTTAAATTCCTTTCTCGTTGAAAAATTCTAATTTAAAATAATATTTAATTATTGCAAAGCATAGAAATCTGTTTTCGTATTTATAACAATCGAAATATTTGCTTCTTAACATATTTTATTTAAATTACAGATTCATACTAAACATAATTCAAATCTCCTTTTTGAAATAAATCATTAAAATAAAATTCGACACAGTCGAATTATAATTATAAATCCCTCGGATTTATCTCATTTTATTTTATATTCCAAACATTGGAATAAAACCCATCTTTTCTTTCGAAAACAATTTTCTTATTCAAATTTCCCTTTGAATTCATATTTCCTTTATAATCGTTAAGCTCCAAACCTAATTACAAATATTGGTTACAAAACCCACTTCCATTTTTCTCTATAAGTCCAGACTTGAGTCTATATTTCAATTTATCTGATGAAGTGTGTTTCATTCAATTAATAACTTAAAAAGTTAAGGGGTGCTTCGAGTTTTTCATATTCCGATCAAAAAAAATAAATCCTAAAAAGAGTAATGTTTTGCTTAATTTATAGATATCATTTATAATCAACATCTTGTTTTATTTATTGATACAAGTTCCTATTTTCAAGTCCATTAAATTTCTAAGTGGAAAAATAAATTTTCTTTTTATGATCTCAAATTCATTTTCTACATTCAAAAATATTTTATGTTATTTAAATACCAAAATTCTAGGGCCAGTGTTATTCAACACAACATAATCAGCCACAAATTATATATCACATCATATATCATAATCAGTGAAAAATAGTCATATAAATGTGGAGGAATCCAGTTGGATTCCTCCAACCTGTTTCCCGGCAACTGCAGATGTTAATCAACATCAATATATTAACTTCACATCAATATGAAATATCATATGTTGATCAAAGATTTATATATAACTATATCAACCATTTCAACAAATTTTATCAACCATTCATCCAAACAACCATCACACAGTATAAACATACTATATATAAATTTAAAACTCGTTTATATAAAAATATAAACGAGCCAGAGTGAGTGAGTTTACTCACATTGTTTCCTAGTCGATGATTCTGCTTTTGGTTTCGATTACAATCAAACAAGCATTTGATTTTATCATGAAATTCCAACAGCTCGGTCCTCCGCAAAATAAGTTCTACAATGTTGCTCTTGTCTCTACAATTCTAATGTGACTGGTTTCTTCCGATTCTGACATCATGTGAACAAGTTATAGCCAATTCAATCATTCGATTTAAAAATGAAAATTTAATATTCCTTAATTACCTTATTAATATATATAATATATAATTTATGTTAATTAACTCAATAATAAACCCATGCTAACCGCCTTCCACGTCATTTGCTCCCCTTCACCCATCTTCTTCCCATAAAAATGATGTTTGAGGCTTATTTAAATTCATTGATTTTTCTTTACCTTTCACCATTCGTCTCCCCCACGAAAGCCTCTACTGACCACGCCAACAACCCCTTAGTCCACAAGCTCTTCCATCTCCACAACTTATCAGTGAACTCATCCTCATCCTTAAGTTGCAACCTAAACCCCAAACTGACTATTATAGTGGCAACACCGAACCACCTGAACCCAAACTCACGTCGGAGCCGACGAATTCACCACTATGATGACCCCCCCTCCACTCGTATGCTCCTTCCTTCGTGCAGTTTCGAACACCCTCGTGCCATTAACAACGACCAGCTTCACTTTATGTCACATGTCATAACCCAAACTAGTAGCAAAGTGCTGCCTGCGATGACAACTCTAAATCCAACCACCAAAGTGTAAATCGATGATCCAAAACATTGATATTTCAAGCCCTAGGCCACTGTTGCGTTTCGAGCTCAAACAAAATGGACTGCACCAAAAATAATATGTACATGATTTGAGTGAATTATCCTAGAAATCAAAAATATACGCTTGGAGATTATTTTTTTGGAAATTTATATGATTTTGTTTTTAGTTTTCTTAGAGATGATTTCCCTTTTTCTCACTGAAAGTAATGGGTTTGACCGTGAGGGACGGGAATGGAAGAGTAGATTGGGGATTAGGGATTTGCTAGAAGGGTTGATTTATAGATTATTTTATTTAATTATTTTATTTTATTTAGTTATTTCATGTCTATCGCCACTTTCAATTATCGTTTATAATTTTGTATGATTACATATGATATCTATTCATGATAAAAATTAACCTCTAGCTATAATTTGACATTTCAGACCCAATGAAACTTGTTTCATCAAATTCCGACTCATGTGGAAAAATGACGAAATTTTGAATATTAAAATTATTGACTGATTCACATTTACTTTTCACACGCTCACGTAACAACTTCGAATCGTTTGAAACTTGAAATCTCACAATAATTGAATATTCCGGACACCATGGAACTGGTTTCGTCGAATTCCGAGATCGTTTGGTATAACTCCATTTTTAATCACAACGTAAATCGATACGCGTTTATATTGCGCACGATAATCAAAATAACTCCAATGAACTCCAAACTGGAAATTTTATAATAATTAATCATTACAGATGTAATAAAATTGGTTTCATTGAAATTGGAGATCGTTTGAAAATTTGTTATTCTTAAGATCCATATTAGATCGATAAAACGATCAAATAAAAACCTAGGCGTTTATGGTTACCGCGGTCACACACGATATTGAATTTCCATGAAATTTATATTCATAGAATAGTTTAACATTATGGATCCAATGAAACTGATTTAGTTGAAAATGGAGGTCATTTGCAAAAAGGCTATTCTTAAGGCTTAAATAAGTCGATTTAGATACCAATTAATTCAAAAACAATTTAAATTAATATCATTAAATTATTATTATAGTATATATTCGACTAGAATATTATATCACTTGAAAATAACAATATTTGGATTTATAACTCAATGTTTCAAATTAAACTGGCACTCGGAAGTCGATTTATTTATATATTAAATCGTTGTAATTTTTAAACGATTCCATAACGACTTTCTGAAATTTTGATTTCGGCATAATTCACAATCTACAACACGAAATCTCGATTTTTCACTTTTATTAGAAAAATATAATCAAATAGATCTGAATGTTTCTTGTTTCAAAGAAATCTGACTTATATTAGATCTCGTATATTCAATTGATGTTCAAAAAGTAATATTATGAACTACCGCAACATTACGAGATCGTTTATATTTAAATTATACATTAAAATGTCATTTAATTAAATAAATTTGTTATAAAAACCCTTTTATATTTCCAATACAGCATTTAACACCAGTTTAAATGTTTTAAAATTAACAGCTGAAAATCAGGGTCGTTGCATAACTTCCCCCTTAAAAGAATTTCATCCGCGAAATTACTAAGGTAGGAAAAATGTTACAAACCCTATTAACTAAGTTAAAAATCCTTTGTTTTACTTCTTAACTTCAGTTTTAACTAAACCAAATTATTTCAATTAAAATATTAATTTATTCCTACTAATGAAAATTTTCAAAAATATTGAAAATTTTCTAACACATTAAATTTTCGAATTTTTTTGGCAGAGTCTCCCTTATACGTAGGGACTTCTGCGATATCAAAGGAACTAAATATATACATATATATATATATATATATATATATATATATATATACACGATCACCCACACGGTCAGAAAACAAAATTAAAAACCCAATTTTTGCATTTTGCGTAGGCATACCTTATATAAGCGTTATTAATCGAACTTGCTTAATTCGTATGCTTGTTAACCCAGCCACAATCAAGCCAAGTAGCTCCATCTACATCTACTTACTCAATTCAAAAAAGTAAGATTCAACAATTGATGTTGTAACAATCATTCATTTCTTTAATTCACACCATTTCACTTGGTTTCCAATCATTTTCAATCCATATTTTCACATCCAATCCATAATCCACATACATTCACATCCATCCAAATTGATTTTACATCAATTTATTCACTTTCAATTGATAAGCTACTGAAATTAATTTCCAGTCTAATATAACTCTATTTAACTTAACTTAAGTTGAATTTTTATTCTATTTGATTTACTTATACTATCCCAATTCATTTAAATTACACAAGTTAAATTTTAAATTCAAAATCCAAATTCCTGAGACTTTTTTTCCAAATTGGTTGGGAATCATTTAATTATACACAAATATTTATAATCATTTGCAAATTCAAAACATTTGAATTTTTAAAATAACTAGTTCCTTTCAGACAAATTTCCATTAACGAATTATTATAGTAGCAATCCGTCACTTAGAAACGTGAAAATAAATAACGATAATGCCGCGATCCATTATCAGAATTATTTTCCCGCCATTGAAGTGATTTCAGTTGTTAATCAATTTCAGAACCCATTTAAAATGATTTTAATTTAAAACAAACCTTCTAATAATGCTATATTTCTTTATAATACTTCAAAAAATATTTCTAAACACTCGGGATCTAAATTCTAAATTCTGGTCTAAATCCAATTGTAATTCAACTTATTTGTAAATTCCATTTTTAATACAAATTCAGTTTGGTTTTATATAACCATTTCAATATTGTATTCTCATTTAATTATAATCACAACTAACCAAATCAATTATTTCAGAAATTTATTCCTTTTATATTAAAATAGTTTTTAGGAAAAATTAATTCATTTACTCTTTTTTAAAACAATATTATATCGAATTGCTTTGTTCGAGAGTTTAGAAACACCTATCGATACTGCAGTACATTCTATGCCGACCAGAATTCATAAACCACTAAACAAACCAATCAACACAATATAAAATAATTTTATATCAAATCAATAAATACTCTCTCTCATATATATACTCAAACTCAATCTAGGGTATTACTAACCCCGTCTCTATTGAGTTACGCTACAGAGCCAATGTTATCACTCAGAAACACCTATCGATACTGCAGTACATTCTGTGTCGACCAGAATTCATAAACCACTAAACAAACCAATCAACACAATATAAAATAATTTTATATCAAATCATTTAATACTCTCTCTCATATATATACTCAAACTCAATCTAGGGTATTACTAACCCCGTCTCTATTGAGTTACGCCACAGAGCCAATGTTATCACTCAACCTCAAGCTCTGATACCACTTTAATGAACCGACCAATTCCTAATCCTGATCGTCGACACAAAACACCATGTCAACTAACCAAGCGTCAGAAATCAGCAAATCATTAATAGAAAGAAGTTAGAGGATGAGAAATAGAAAGAAAGAAAAAAATTAGAATAGAAGAAAACAAAGAACACAAATCTCACAGCGAACAAATAAAATATATTATATCACATAGCTTTTGAAATACAAATTTGGTAACTGTATATACACCCCTTCATCGGAGCACAACAGTTATATTTCTGGAACAGTTAGAAGCATTTGTTTCAAGATACAACATAGTACACAGCGGAAAATATGATAGTCTATAGCTAATTGTTGAAGCCTCCTACTTCAAGCTCCACCAAGCGAACCTATAAAATCCTGACTACTTGACTGCCCGTACAAATTTGGGCACCCAAGAGTTTAGGGTAAAACAAAATAAAGGGTCAGTCATGGGACTGGTGTGAGTAAACTCCAATCATTTGATTCAACTTTCACACATTCTTTTGAAAATAAAATATAATGGTATGACCAATCCACATATAAACACAGATGGTTTTTACATTACGATAACCTAAATCGTTTTTGATATCAAAATCTGGTGATATTATAATAATGTCTATTAAACCACAAATAAATAACCATCTAGCAGAATGCTTGCATCTCAGGCTCCATTTATAATGTAAAATCAAAGACCGCAGGGTTCTTGGAGAATGGATTTCGAACTATGACAAGGTATGGGACTACCTTCCGATAGCGTATCTCTAGAGAGGAATACATTGGGTTCAACAAGAACATCTTGCAATCCAACCACACATGACTGGCCATTCATTTAACTTGAGTGTACCGAGCATATTATTAACAATGGTTGTGATCAGCAACCGTTAACGAAAGGATACGCAGCGAATAGAATAAGAAGTAAATGGAATTTCTTTAGATTAGGTGATAATACCCCTAATGGCAATGACCTACTAGACCATGCTACATGCCCGATTTATGTCATTACGCGGTTGATGAGGCTAGAGTTCACGATTTCCTTCTAGAACATCTTGCCATCATTACTTTGAATACCACATCGTTAGATCCGTCAAATCACTAATTGACGTCAACAAATGTACTCTAGTTGTTAAGCTAAGAGAATAAATTCCCTACCACCATACTTGGTATATTTGAAGAAATCAATGTACGTGATCATCTAGAAATATTATGTCAAACATTCATCCATATACGTTGTCCTAGGACTGGGCACACCAAAGGCATTATTCCATCAATCCATCTTGTGCAATTTCTACCTAGGATTAATAGAACAGCCCTTGCACTTTACTCCGTCTTCAATTATGTTCAACATAATTCGATTCGTAAACGCTTATGCCTATATAGAGTGGTTTTCAGATAATAAATCTGATACCGGTCCCTCTGTATTAACAACGGAAGTATAAAATAAACTAAAACCTTGATAGTCAGTTATTTCACTACCAAAGGAACAACCATTCAACCAAAGATCCTATTTCCAAATGGAAATTCTACCAATCAACCATCAAACAACATTGGCTCCTTTTAAATCAGTTCATATTAAATTATCATTTCTCATTTTCTTATCTTTCCCAGATATTTTTCAAAGTTTTCTTATCTATATGATCCTTGTAAAACATTTCCATATATCACAAATTATCCATTTTCCATTTTCCCGATAATATCTCTTATTACGGTTGGAAACCATTTCCGTATATTCACATATTCTTATTTTCTATATTTAGAAAATATACATTATTAACATCGGAAAACATTTCCATATTCCATTTTTTATTTCCTTATTAACCAATTCATTTCGTATTCTATGCCTCGAAAATATCTCTCATTTTATTTGGGAAACATTTCAAAATCCTTTAAATTAAACCATTGTTATAAAAACATCGTTATTATAATTCAAACCGTTAATCATTCATTAACTAACCGTATTATTAACCAATCTTCACTACAGAACCTTAATCGTTCCTCCGTCAGTTATGAAGTCAATCATGTTGGGGTATAATTACCTCTCAGACCTTAACTAAACAACATTCTTAACTTCAAAATAGTCAAAGCTCACAACTTAAATAACAAACAATGCTTACGCAAATCTCGGATTTAATTCAAGAATCCTCTTCTTTTACGGAATACATTTATTATAACAATAGCGTTATAATCCTTGCTTACGAAATATTTGGTTTAAAATAGAACTTTGATTCATTAATTTGGATAAATAAATGAGTAAATTAAGAAGTAGATAAATTAATAATTTAAATATTTAAACCTTTATTTTAAACAGAAAGTAAATAGTACTTTCCTGAATTCGAGATAATTGAATTCAATAAATAACCATTTTTCGAATAATCTATATTCGATAAATATTCTAAATTTCAGAATAAATCTATCCTTTCAGGTTAACTTAAGTTTCCTTATAATTATTTCTGTGCGCATAACATTTGATTTCAATCGTTGTTGACTCTCAAATATGAATATAATTCCTTAAATAGGAATTTATATTCGTTTTATCAAATCATCTTGATTTTACTTGCAAATATCATTACAGATCCAAATCATAGTTATCGATAAACCACATCATATTCTACTTCATTTATAAATAATGTTTATAAAAACGACTACTGACATCTTTCCATTTGTATAAAACAATTCTATTTCCTTTTTTAAGTGTATTTACAAACTATACATTCCATACTTCTGAAATCAACGTTATTTGATTTTTACAATTCCTTCTCATTTAAAAATTCTAATTTAAAATAATATTAAATTATTGCAAAGCATAGAGTTCTGTTTTTTATATTTATAACCATCAAAATATTTGCTTCTTTACATATTTTATTTAAATTATTGATTCATACTATGTATAATTCGATTCTTCTTTCTGAAATAAATCATTGAAATAAAATTCGACATAATCGAATTATAATTATAAATCCCTTGAATTTATCTCATCTTATTTTATATTCCGAATGTAACGACCCGCATTCTACGCATCGAAGGATCGTAGAATATTTATTTGTCGCACATATGAAGTCGTATGGTCATGTATTGGATTCATTTCCCATGTTCATGATTTTTGCCGATTTTTAAATAACCGTTTTGCCCCTAGCTAATCTTGTTTTGGCCATAACTTTTGATTGGTAAGGAATTTTGACCTGAAACTACTTTCAATAGATCCGGATGATGGTTTACCTTTCCGTAGAGTGGTCACATTAGCCAAAAGGACTCACCGTTTGGGAGATATGCCTGAAACAAGGTTTAGAAGGTGAAAAACAGCTTAACCGGGCCTAATTAGGGTGATTAGCAAGAGGGCCCATAACCCATTTCGGGATTAGGGTTATGGGGAGGCTGAGAACAGTAGGAAAATGAATTTTATTTCATTTTTCAGCCGCCTAAAACATTTCTCTAACCCTAGCCATGGCCTCCACCTTCTAATTTCATCCCAAATCGCTCCTAATCGCTTCCTAATTGAAGATTAAGCCAAGCTACATCAAATCAAGGAGAAATAGCACCAAACCATAGTAGGAGCTGCTGTATTACATAGAGAGTCAACTCAAATCAGAGATAGTTTCAGATCTAAAGTTAATTTATGGCTAAGGTGAGTGATTTGCATTGTTTTTCAATAATTACGGCTAATTAGGGGTGATTAGTGATAATTACCGAAATTATGGCTCAAAAAATCCTGGAAAAATTTGTAAAATTATAAAATATTATATTATGGCTTTGATAAAAATTTGAGTTAATTTCGGCTAAATTTGCTAATCCTATTGTTAAAACGTGCTTAAGGGGTTTAAGGGGAAACATGGGTTTTTGGGGTATGTTTAATCTTAAATGACCTATATGCTTTGTGTTTTGACCTTGTTGATTTATCCTATATGTTACTACCACTGATTGGATGGTTGTATGATTGAGTAGTAAAGTTAGAATGGTTGAACACGCCATCGTATGGCGAGAATGGACGATATAAGTTCGCTGGAAAAACTGCAGTGATCCGGATCGGATTGGATGTGGGAAAGGGGTTCGGATCGGATAGGATTGGTCGAACCGAACCGACACATGGAATCTGAACCGAATCGGGGTCCAGGCAGAAGAAGAGTATGGCAACAAAGGAAGGCCGCTAGCTTGGAGTTGGAGTGAAGATCCGAACCGAACCGAGATCCATGAGCACCGAACCGAACATGGGACGTTGGACTGGAATGAGGTGAAGTACAAGAGCCGAACAAAGAGATACGAACCGAACCCAGGCAGAAGACATCCGAACCGAACTGAGCCAGAAGGGGAGCACCAAACCGAACCCAGGTAGAAGACATCCGAACCGAACCGAGCTAGAAGGGGAGCACCGAACCGAAGGACACCCAGGAGCATACTAGGAAGCATTGGACCGAACTGAACCGATGATGACGAGAGCACTATGCATATTTGAACTGAACCGGACGTGTGCTATTACTACTACGCGACGACTTTTCTGAAGACCAACTCCAATTCGACCAAAACCCGAGATGCACAGGAAGTCCAGATGGGAGGTTATTACTCATGATCCAAATGGGAACCAATGAGTTAACTTCATGAGTTGGGCTTGGTGCGGGAGGTGTGCTAAGGGTTATCGATGTCTATAACTTTGGATCACTATGGATTATGGGGTATGTGGAAGGATTCAGGGCCACAGTGGCTTAGGTAGGACTATTGGCTATGGACCAATGAGGTGGGGTCATTTGTAATGATTTAGTCATGACCCCATGAGGCAAGCTTGGTGGTAGCAATAGTTATACAAGTCAGACTCCGTCACTACCTCAGTGGGTCTAGTGATCAAAGTGGTGGATATCGTATGCTTATGCCCTGAGTGAGAGATGTGAGGATGGTTGCTATGTTTGATTGTTTGACATCACTATGACATGCACGCCCCCACCCCCGTATCCTTTACACCATATGTTAGTGGCACCTTAGAGTATTGTACGGTACATTGTGCTAACTCTTTGGTTGCAGGTCCAGGTAACAAGTATGGTTTAGTATACCTGTTATTGTTCTGTTTTTCTGCTTATCGCTCATACCAGACTTTTCTCTACCCAGAGTTTTATGACTCTTCTTATTACTCTGGGTGCTCTTAAACGGGCAGACTAGAGACATGTTAGGTGGTATGCACGAGTAGCTGTACCGGAGACGAGCAGGAGGCTTCCACGTATGATATATAAATATATTCTCCCTATGTCGCTGTTGGTCACTACTTTGGGCACTAGTAATGTACATTCCTTATTTTTTCTTTAGAGACAGTTTGAAAAGTTGTAATAATGGTGATGTGGAACATAAGCTGTATTTTGAATTTTCCGCTGCTACCATGGTTTAGTTTTTAGCTTATGCACTGTCTCGCCTGTTTTATGTCAAGTATGTTATTATTATATTTTATTCCATGTGCTGTGAGACATTCTACAGGTTCCTTGCTAGTTCAAATTCCCTTCTTTCCTTTCTTTGGCGACCGTCCCGTGCTGGTTGGACATCGGCACAACGCTCTTTCATTGGAAATGTCAGTTGGTGCGGGGCGGGCCGTCACATTTGGTATCAGAGCTCTAGGTTGCATAGTTAACCTAGGGAAGACACCAGGGAGAGATAGCACACGTATATGAGAGCGCGTATTTGTGATATTTTGGTTTTCAAAAGCTATATATATACACTATTAGTATAGCTAAGGATGAAGTCGCACTGCATTGGCACCACTAAGGAGATGGTAAATCGTTTTCCCTTTACAGATTGAACGATGAATCGAAATACAGGAAAGACGGTGAGGAACTCCGCATCAGGAGTTGAAGAAGAAGCGGGTTCAGGGGCCAACAATGGGAATGTCCCTGACATAAGGGAGATGGTTACTGCCTTCATACGAGAGATGGTTAGGGATGCTCTGGGAGCAGTTCCTAATGCTACTAATGGTGGTTGTGTAGTAGTGCAGACGCCTAGAATCGGTCTCACCAAGATTAACGAGGAGTCCAAGAAAAAGAGGAAACAGAACCAAGCTAAGGATGACCAGAAAAAGAAGAACAAGAAAGATGTAGAGTGCTTTAGCTATGGCAAGAAGGCCCACTATGCCAAAGAATGTCGAGTGAAGGCAGAGGAAAGGAAGTGCTTCAATTGTGGCCAGGTGGGACATCTCAAGAAAGAATGTCCGCAACCCCCTAAGAAGAAGCAGAGTGTCGAAGTGTATGCTATCAACGCTGTTCCTTCTTCGTCGAATGCCCCAACTGCGACGGAGAAGGGAAAGGGTGTTGTTATTCAAGGTATGCTTTCCATTTATGAGGTTCTAGTTTTGTTTGATATCGGGGTTTCCCATTCCTTCATATCTAGTAACCTGGTAGAAAGGTTGGGATTGGAACCTGAGATTGTCGATAGACCTTTAGTTGTGACGAACTCGATCGGTGGTTCGATTAGCCTTAGTATGACTTATCATAATGCAGTCCTATTGAGTCATGGATGTATGTTTGCTTGTGATTGCTTTGTTTTGGGCTTTAATGGGTTTGGCATTATTTTGGGAGTTGATTGGCTCCAAAGATACGGGGTGGTGGTAGACTGTGAGGCTTTTTAGTAACAGTTAGAGCGGATGATGAGCGGAGGGTAGTGTTTGGTGGTCTACCTAGTGATGGGGTAATGACTAGTTTTCTAAATTCCCTCGACATCCCGCATGATGAGTTGTCAGATGTGCCCGTGGATGGCCAGTATCCGGATGTCTTCGAGGAAGTGACCGGACTTCCACCACACTGAGAGATTGAGTTTCGTATTGGTTTAGTGAAAGATGCTAGACCTATAGTGATGCCACTTCGTCGTATGGCGCCAAGAGAGTAGCGAGAGCTCGGGGTGCAAGTAAGCGATCTTTTGAAGAAGGGATTTATCCGGAGAAGCGTCTCCGAGTGGGGAGCACCAGTTATATTTTCCATTAAGGCCGATGGGTCCCTTCGCTTATGTCTGGACTCGAGTTAAAATGGAGTTAAGGGTAACTCTTCTGATGGAGTGCCAAGGAGTCATCGATAGTTTGGAGTGTTCTAGGCGGACTCGAAGCAGGGGTATTTGGGGACGCCCACTTACCTTGGATCCGTTGGACATGATCTAGTTATCCTTGGAGGATAAACGTGCGTTGGACGTGCGGTAGTCCGTTTGGAGCCGGGGCTTCCATTAGCCCTTGATACTGGTTGGACCAGTCATTCGGGTATTGACGTATTTATGGTTTTATCGGATGATAGACAGGACTTGTTCGATGAATGCTATGGATTGTTTAGGACCTTACGTTGATGTTCTCTTTGGTTCAAAAATGGTAATAACTTCAAAGTGAGATTCTTGGGCCATGTTGTTTCAGAGAATGGTATTGCCATTGACCCTGCAAAGGTGGCTACGGTACAAGATTGGTCTACGCCCAAGAATGTAACAGACGTATGAAGTTTCTTGGGGTTGGCTGGATATTATTGTAAGTTTATCCAAGACTTCTCCAAGATAGCGGCACTGCTGACTCAGTTGACCAAGAAAAATCAAGCTTTTGTTTGGGACGAAAAGTGTGAGAATGCATTTAAGAGTCTAAAGGAAAAGTTGACATGTGCACCAGTGTTAGTCATTCCCAAAGGGAATGAAGAGATGACAGTATACACAGATGCCTGTGGTACCGGACTAGGTGTTGTATTGATGCAAGGAGGTAAGGTTGTAGCTTATGCTAGTCGGCAACTGAAACTGCATGAGAAAAGATACCCTACCCATGATTTGGAATTGGCAGCGATTGTGTTCGCATTGAAGATGTGGAGACATTATCTCTTGGGAGAAAGATTCGAGTTGTTTACCGATCATAAATCGTTAAAATATCTTTTCTCTCAGAAGGATCTAAATCTCCGACAGCAAAGATGGTTAGAATTCTTGGCTTCCTACGATTTCGATATCGCATACACACCAGGAAAGGGCAATGCGGTAGCTGATGCATTGAGTAGAAGACATGCCAGTTTAGGGGCTATGTTTCTAGAATGGAAGCAACTAGAGTACATCGCTGGGTATGATTTCAGACCAAAGTGCGAATTGGATCCAGAAATGTTAGCAAGTTTGACGATCAGACCCACTTTGATTGAGCGGATTGGTTACAGTCAGAGGGACGATCCTAACCTACTCGAAATCATATCAAAGTTAGAGATGGGAATCGACGAAGAGATGAACAAGTATAGGCTTGAGCGAGATGGATGGCTTAGAAAGAATGGAAGACTGGTTGTACCCAATGTCAATGGATTGAGAGATGAAGTGCTTAGAGAATGTCATCACTCAAAACTAACTATACACCCCGGTGGTAACAAAATGTATCGAGACATGAAGCAGACTTACTACTGGGAAGGGATGAAAGAAGACGTTGGGAAGTTTATATCCAAATATATGAATTGCCAGCTAGTTAAAGCTGAGCAAAAGAAGCCTAGTGGTTTGTTGCAACCATTAGAAATTCCAGAATGGAAATGGGAACATGTCTCAATGGATTTCATTGATGGGTTACCAAGAACTAGATCGGGCCATGATAGCATTTGGGTGATTGTGGACCGATTGACTAAGAGTGCAAGGTTTATACCCGTCAAGTGAAATAGAACAACAGCTAAGTTAGCAGAACTACATATGAAATGGGTAGTGAGATTTCATGGAGTACCTAAAAGCATAATGAGTGACCGAGACCCGTTGTTTACTTGTGGGTTTTGGAAGAGCTTACAAGAGGCGTTAGGATCAAAATTACATCTCAGTACATCGTACCATCCTCAAACCGATGGTCAGACAGAGAGGGTGAATTGAGTGTTAGAAGATCTCTTGAGAGCTTGCATATTGGATTTTGGTGGATCATGGGATGACCATTTACATATAGTAGAGTTTGCATATAATAATAGTTATCAATCCAGTATTGGTATGGCTCCATTTGAAGCTATGTACGGAAGACCGTGCAACTCACAGTCATGTTGGTTAGAAACCGGTGAGAAATTTGTCTTGGGCCAGATGTGATAAGAGAAACCGCAGATAAGATCAAGGTTATTCAACAGCGAATGAAGGCTGCCCAAGATAGGCAGAAAAGTTATGCTGATATGAGGAGAAGGGGCCTGAAATTCTCCATTGACGACTTGGTGTTTGTCAAGAATTCTCCATTAAAAAGCGTGATACGATTTGGTAGGAGGGGCAAGTTAACATCAAGATTTGTTGGTCCATTCCCAATCTTCGAGCAAGTTGGGAATTTTGCATATAAAGTTGAATTACCAGAGAAGATGGCAGGAGTTCATAACATTTTTCATGTTTCCCAGTTAAGGAAATTCATGCACGACCCCGATATGACTATTTCACCTGATCAGTTGGATGATATCGAATTAGAACCCGAGGCGGTTGGGAACCGCAAGCCGATTCGTATTGTCGAGTACGATACGAAGCAACTTCGAAGAAAAACGGTGAATCTATTCAAGGTTCAGTGGGGCGAGGATTAGAATGACTGTACTTGGGAGATAGAGGAGAGCATTAGGAAGACGTATCAAGAACTCTTTGCCTTGTAAGATTTTAATTGCGACTTAGTTTTCCGCATGATAGGATAGACTTGTTTGTTTGTTTTTGTATGTTTGATTGTTGTGAATGGTTGGTAGGCATGCGGGATCCTTTGCTTGTTTCTTAGTTAAGGAATTTCGGGGGCGAAATTTCTTAAGGGGGGAGAATGTAACGATCCACATTCTATGCATCGAAGGATCGTAGAATATTTATTTCTCTCACATACGAAGTCGTATGGTCATGTAACTTTGGGAGACGACTATTGGGGTCATTTCCCATATTCATGATTTTTGACGATTATTAAATGACCATTTTGCCCCTAGCTGATCTTGTTTTGGACATAACTTTTGATTAGTAAGGAGTTTTGACCTGAAACCACTTCCATTAGACCCGGATGATTGTTTACCTTTCCGTATAGTGGTCACATTAGCCAAACGGACTCACCGTTTGGGAGATATGGCTGAAACAAGGTTTAGAAGGTGAAAAACAGCTTAACCGGGCCTAATTAGGGTGATTAGCAAGAGGGCCCATAACCCATTTCGGGATTAGGGTTATGGGGAGGCTGAGAACAGTAGGAAAATGAATTTTATTTCATTTTTCAGCCGCCTAAAACATTTCTCTAACCCTAGCCATGGCCTCCACCTTCTAATTTCATCCCAAATCGCTCCTAATCGCTTCCTAATTGAAGATTAAGCCAAGCTACATCAAATCAAGGAGAAATAGCACCAAATCAGAGTTGGAGCTGCTGTATTGCATAGAGAGTCAATTCAAATCAGAGATAGTTTCAGATCTGAAGTTAATTTGTGGCTAAGGTGAGTGATTTGCATTGTTTTTCACTAATTACGGCTAATTAGGGGTGATTAGTGATAATTAGCGAAATTATGGCTCAGAAAATTCTAAAAAAATTTGTAAAATTCTAAAATATTATTTTATGGCACTGATAAAAATTTGAGTTAATTTCAACTAAATTTTCTTATCCTATTTTAAAAATATGTTTAAGGGGAATAAAGGGAAACATGGGTTTTTGGGGTACGTTTGATCTTAAATGACCTATATGTTTGGTGTTTTGACCTTGTTGATTTATCCTATATGTTACTACCACTGTTTGTATGGTTGTATGATTGATTAGTAAAGTTAGAATGGTTGAAAACGCTGTCGTATGGAAAGAATGGACGATATAAGCTCGCTGGAAAAACTGCAGTGATCCGGATCGGATCGGATGTGGGAAAGGGGTTCGGATCGAATAGGATTAGTCGAACTGAACCGACACATGGAATCCGAACCGAATCGGGGTCCAGGAAGAATAAGAGTATGGCAACAAAGGAAGAACGCTAGCTTGGAGTTGGAGTTGGAGTGAAGATCCGAACCGAACCGAGATCCATGAGCACCGAACAGGGGACATTGGACTGGAATGAGGTGAAGTACAAGAGCCGAACAAAGAGATACGAACTGAACCCAGGCAAAAGACATCCAAACCGAGACAGAAGGGGAGCACCGAACCGAACCCAGGCAGAAGACATCTGAACCGAACCGAGCCAGAAGGGGAGCACCGAACCCAACCGCACCCAGGAGCATACTAGGAAGCATTGGACCGAACCGAACCGATGATGACTGGAGCACTATGCATATTCGAACCGAACCGGACGTGTGCTATTACTACTACGCGACGGCTTTTCTGAAGACCAACTCCAATTCGACCAAAACCCGAGATGCAAAGGAAGTCCAGATGGGAGGTTATTACTCAGGATCCAAATGGGAACCAATGAGTTAACTTCATGAGTTGGGCTTTGTTGCGGGACGTGTGCTAAGGGGTTATCGATGTCTATAACTTTGGATCACTATGGAGTATTGGGTATATGGAAGGATTCAGGGTCATAGTGGCTTCGGTAGGACTATTTGCTATGGACCAATGAGGTGAGGTCATTTGTAAGGATTTAGTCATGACTCCATGGGGCAAGCTTGGTGGTAGCAATAGTTATACAAGTCAGACTCTGTCACTACCTCGATGGGTCTAGTTATCAAAGTGGTGGATATCGTATGCTTTACGCACTGAGCGAGAGATCTGAGGATGGTTGCTATATTTGATTGTTTGACATCATTATGACATGCACACCCCCACCCCCGTATCCTTTACACTATATGTTAGTGGCACCTTAGAGTATTGTACGGTACGTTGTGCTAACTCTTTGGTTGCAGTTCCAGGTTCAGGTATGGTTTAGTATACCTGTTATTGTTCTATTTTTCTGCTTATCGCTCATACTAGACTTTTGTATGACCCAGAGTTTTATGTCTCTTCTTATTACTCTGGGCGCTCTTAAACGGGCAGGCCAGAGACAGGTTAGGTGGTATGCACGAGTAGCTGTACCGGAGACGAGCAGGAGGCTTCCACGTATGATATATATAGATATTCTCCCTGTATCACTGCTAGTCACTACTTTGGGCATTAGTAGTGTACATTTCTTATTTTTTTTCTTTAGAGACAGTTTGAAAAGTTGTAATAATGATGATGTGGAACATAAGCTGTATTTTAAATTTTCCGCTGCTATCATGGTTTAGTTTTCAGCTTATGCCCTGTCTCGCCTATTTTATGTAAAGTATGTTATTATTATATTTTATTCCATGCGCTATGAGACATTCTACAGGTTCCTTGCTAGTTCAAATTCTCTTCTTTCCTTTCTTTGGCGACCGTCCCGTGCTGGTTGGACATCGGCACAGCGCTCTTTCATTGGAAATGTCGGCTAGTGCTGGGCGGGCCGTCACACCAAACTTAGGAATAAAACCCATCTTTTATTTTGAAAATATTTTTTTTATTCAAATTTCTATTTGAATTCACGTTTCCTTTATATTCATTAAGTTCCAAACCAAATTAAAAATACTGGTTTCAGAACCTACTCCCATTTTTCTACATAAATTCAGACTTAAATTTTTATTTCAATTTATCTGACAATAATATTTTGCTTAATTTATAAATATCGTTTATAATCAACTTCTCATTTTATTTATTGATATAAGTTCCTATTTTCAAGTCCATTAAATTTCTACGTGGAAAAATAAATTTCCTTTTTATGATCTCAAATTTTTCCACATTAAAAAATATTTTATGTTATTTAAATACCAAAATTATAGGGCCAGTGTTATTCAACACAACATAGTCAACCATGGATTATATATCAAATCATATATCACAATAAATGAAAAACAGTCATATAAATGTTGAGGAATCCAGTTGGGTTCCTCCAACCTGTTTCCATGCATCCATAGATGTTAATCAACATCAATATATTAATTTCACATCAATATGAAATATCGTAGTAAACATGATTAATAATCGATCAACAATTTATATATAACTATATCAACCATTTCAACCAATTTTATCAACCATTCATCCAAACAATCATCACACAATATAAACGTACTAGATATAAATTTAAAACTCGTTTATATAAAAAATATAAACGAGCCAAAGTTAGTGAGTTTACTCACATTGTTTCACAATTCACGATTCTGCTTTTGGTTTCATTTATAATCAAATAAGCATTTGATTTTATCATGAAATTCCAATAGCTCTGTTCTCGGCGAAATTAGTTCTACAATGTAGCTCTTGTTGCTACGATTCCAACAATAATGATTTATTCCGATTCTAACATCATGTGAACAAGTTATAGCCAATTCAATTATTCAATTTAAAAATGAAAATTTAATATTCCTTAATTACCTTTAATATATATAATATATAATTTATGTTAATTAACTCAACAATAAACCCATGCTAACCTCCATCCACTTCATCAGCTCCCCTTCACCCATCTTCTTCCCATAAAAACGATGCCTGAGACCTATTTAAATTCGTTGATTTTTCTTCACCTTTCACCACACATCTCCCCCACGAAAGACTCTACTGACCCCACCAAGAACCCCTCAATCCACGAGCTCTTCCATCCCCACAACGTATCAGTGAACTCTTCCTCATCCTTAAGTTGCAACCTGAACCCCAAACGCAAAATTACAGCGGCAACACCGAACCACATGTAACAACCCGGAAAATCAGAACCAATTAATTTTTTTTATTTTGGCAGTTTTAATGAGTTTTGAATATTTAAAATGATTTATTTTAAATAATAACAACTAGAAATTTATTTTGAATAAAATTAGAACGTATATATTTATATAAATCGAAGTTAGATTTAAATATTTATTTTTAATTATGAAAGGAATCGAAAATGACGTGGTAGTTTGAAAATTCGATTTCAAATTTCAAATGAATGTACAGGATTCAAAATAAACCAGATTTTAACGAAACCAAAAATATTAGATTCTATTTGAGAATATCTTTCCAACGACTCCGAAAAATCCAAATTTCATAGCGGGAATAAAAAGTTATGCCCAGTTGAAAATTCAGAATAGGCGGTATGGAATTTTAGCCCTTAAAAATGGAAATTTTGCAAATGACCTCCATTTTCGAAGAAACCACTTTTGTTGGATCTGGGATGTCAAATTATTGCTAGATTCCAAAATTCATAATTTTTGGGATCAATATGTGAGCGTGGCAAAAGGAAACGTGTTTTGTTAGTTTCAGTCAATTTGGATCGACTACAAAATGGCCATTTTTCAGACGGTCTCCAAATTTGACAAAATTAGTTTTGTTAGGACCGTATCGTCAAAATATAGCAAGATTTATTTTTCTGGAATTTTTAGGGTCCGTATGTGGCCCCGATAAATTGAAATGTTCGTTTGAATTTAAAATATAATGATTTATATTTTAAATTTAGCGGACACTGATCGTAACGATCGAATTGGCTTACGAGACATATCCCATTGCGTTCAGAATGAGGGTAATTAGCTAGGGCGACGGTCGTTGGGTTCGAATCGGGGTTCAAATGAATAACTGACTTTTTGAATAATAAAATAATATAATATATATTATATAACCTTCACCTACCCCCTTCTTTCTCCTTCTGGTCAACAATGTTCAAATCGAGAAAAAAAACGCAAAGGAAATCGCGCCCCCTCCAACACTCATCGTCGACGCCTTGGGGGTGGGGATCACTGTAATGACCCGCATTTGCAGAGGTATTATAATTAATTTATTTAATTATATAAATAGTGATATAGTGAATTTAATGGTCGTTGAATTAAATAATGGTGAATATTTAATTAAAATAATAAATTAAATAATATATATAATTCTGAATAATCAGAATTGGCTGAAATGGCGATATGGTGTGAACTGGATCATCTGTGATATTTAATTCAGTTTAGGATTGAATTAGAATAAAGAATATATTATATAAACGACAGTTTGAACGTATAATTATATTATAATTAAAATCGAGCTTGAAATGGCGCTGCAGTTCGTAAATTGGCGATTCGAACTTCAACTGAATATACAGGATTCGTTTAAAGCCAGATTTCTGTGAAACAAGAAACGTTAGGAGCTGGTGGAGTATATCTTTCCAGTGGAAGAGAAAAATCAGGATTTCGTTGTGTAGATTTTGATTTATGTCCAAATCAAATTTTAGAATAGTCACTGTGGAATTCCTTTATAATTTATAAAGGAGTTATTTATATTTTTAAAAGGAATTTCAATATAAATCGAATATCGATTTAACCAGGATTTGAAATATCAAGTTAGAAATTCATGGAGGAATATTTTAGAGTTGTATGATATTCTGTTGTGAATAAATATGATAATATTTATTTTTAAATATTAAATTTAATTATATTTAAATATATTTATATATTTAAATGGGTTATTCGGAGCTTTAAAAATAGCCACTTTTGCAAACGAAGTCGGAATTCGACGAAACTAATTTTGTTGGATCCGCAATGTCAAATAGTTGTTAGATTTCTAGTTTCATGATTTTTGGGGTCACTGTGTGGCCGTACGGATTTTTAGAGTGAAAAAAAGTTAGTATTTTAACGGTTAAAAATACACTGTGTGAGCAAACGAAGTCAGAATTCGACGAAACCAGTTTCGTTGGGACCGTAATGTCAAACTCTAGCAGTATGTCCAGTTTGGTGATTTTTGGGTATCGTGTGTGATTACAGGAATTTTAAAGGACAAAATAAAACAGCAGTTGATTATAAATTAATATAATAATCAAAATAAAAATATCTAAAATTCCTATAAATACCCCACAAAATCTCTCTAAACCTAATTCAACTCATTCCACAGTCAAACAGAAAATCCGTTGTAACATTTTGCTTCAGGAATTTATTTCGATCCTCTTCAAAATCAATAACAAATACAAAGAAAATCCTAAAACCATGGGATTCATATATTGTGATCAGTGGGAGATACTCTTCTTTTCTATATAGTTTTTGGGGTGTTCGACTTCATGGGGGTTAACTGATTTTGCTACAGCGTTAAGCTCAGGTTCGGTTGTACATGAATTGTAGGCTTCGACTGTTGATTTAAGTATGGTTTTTGAGTTGTGTAGTGGATTTCGGTCTTGCGTGGAGTTTTTTGATGAAGATCGAAACAAGAATTGACGGACGATTTTGTACAGCGTCAGAAAAATGCTGAGAAAGTATTTCAAAAGAGGGGTGCGAGTTCAAGGTTTTGGGTACGGGTTAGTGGAGTTTTGGAAGAAGAGTGAAATGGTGGCTTTGGTTTGAAGTTTTGTCGAGATACAATGGAGTTCAGGTGGAAGTAAAGAAGGCACAAATGGCCATTGAACATCGTGGAGCATCGCTGTTCGGTTTAGGAAGAAGAGAATAAGAAGGTGGGTGATTGGGCTTGGGCTGAGAATTTAAGTAAAGCCCAAAATATATAATCATTTAAGTTTAATTTTTAATTTAAAAGTGTATTAACTTTGTAATGGTATAACTTGATCATACGGTATCAGATTGACGAACCGTAAGTTGCGTTGGGATCGTATGGACGGTGGCTACGCACTGGAACTGACGAGGAGTGAATTGAAGCTCGTTTGAATTTATGGCAAAATAAATTATTTGATTCAAATCAAACAAACAATTTATCTTTCTTTAACGATGAACTGCCAATGTGAGTAAATCTCACTAACTCTGAACAGTTTATAATTTCATGTTCGTATGTTGACTATTTGATTGAACTGCTAGTCAGTTAGTTGAATTTCTATATTTGATTCTGTTTAACAGAATATTTCATATTGAACTGAAAGTGATGTTGATTATATTTTGTAACATCTGTGGATGCAGGAAACAGGTTGGAGGGATCTGACTGGATTCCTCAATATTTAAAATACTTTTGTTTCATATAATTGAATATATGATGTGATATATAATCTGTTGGCGGTTATATGTGTTTGGACGATATTGGTTTGATAGGTTAAATACCATAACATACCGAAATGTTGATAAGGGAATTTTCAAAGTGATATTTGAAAATAAAATATTTATAAATCAAAGAAGATTTTATAAACGGGAATATTTATAAATAGGAAATCTTTATAAAAAGGATATTTATAAATGGAATATTTATAAAGTGAATTATTTATTTAAGATAAATAATTAAGACATTTTAAATGGATTATTTATTTGGTAAATAAATAAGATATTATAAAGGAATTTTTCACTTTGGAAATAAATAGAAATATGAAGGAGAATTTATTTAGAAAATAAATATAAATAAAGGGGATTATTTGATAAGTGAATAAATGTTGTTAAAAGGTGATTATTTGATAAGTGAATAAACGTTGTTAAAAGGGAATTATTGGATAAGGGATATTTATTAGGAAAGTAAATAGAGTTAATGAAAAGGAGTTTAATCGAATTTAGTTATTCGAAACAAGTTAGTCGAATATGGTTAGTCTAGTCGAGTTAATCGAAAGTAGTTAATCGAACATAGTTAATCAAATGGAGTTAAACAGAAATTAGGAACAGATTAGAGATTAATAAGTTGAATGGTTTCTTGAGTATCGATCTGATGTTGGTTTCGGCCTTCAGGGTTTATACTTAGGAAGTTGTTCTCTTGTTAGTTTATAGTTAGAGTCTGATAGATAGGGAAGAATAGTGATATGTAAATAAACAATTGAAATGTTTTCCAGTGTTAATAACATATATTTTCTAAACATAGAAAATAAGGAAATGTGAATATATATATATATATATATATATATATATGTTAAATGATGATTGATCGATATAATTTCCTTCTGGAAATAATATCGTTGTTTGCACACCTGTTTTTCTTTGATGGTTAAATCACAGACTATCGATGTTTTGACCATTTTAACGTTGTTAATATGGAGAGACCGGTTGGATTATTATCCAAAGAACCACTCTGTATTGGCATAAGCGTCGCGAATCATATATGCCAAAGATAATTGAAGACAGAGTAAAGTGCAAGGGCTGTTGTATACATCTTAGAAAACAGTGCCTAAGATGGATATACTTAATAGTGCCTTCGGTTCATCCTGTTCCTGGATGACTTGTATGGATGAATGTCTGACAGAGTATTTCCAGAAAGGTCACGTACATTGATTTCTTAAACCGTACCAAGAGTGGAAGCGGAGAAGGAAATTTCTTTAGCTAACACGTAATGTACCGTTGTAGACGTCAATTAGTGATTTTCGATGGATCTGACAATGTGGCATTCGAAGTGAATCTAATGTGATGATAAGGCATAACCTCAAGCCTCATCAACCGGTAAATGACATAAATCGGGCAGGCAGCATGGCTAAGTCGGTCACTCCGAAGTAGGGTGTATAATCACCCGATCTAGAGTTTCATTTATTTCTAAAAATCTATTGTCGATACTGTCCCATTCGGGAAACGGTTGCTGATCCCAACCGTTGGTGATATACATTCGATACACTCAAGCGAAATGAGTGGTCGGTCATGTGTGGCCGGGTTGCAAGATATTCTTGTTGAACCCAGTGTATTCCTTTCTAGAGGTACACTAGCGAAAGGTGGTTCCATACCTTGTCATAGTTGGAAATCCATTACCCAATACGTGCTTGCGATTTTGATTGTATACTATATATGTAGAACGTGAGATGATAGCGTTTCTGCTAGATGATTATTATATTGTGGTTGATGGACATTATTATAATATCAAAAGGTTTTTGATATAAAGATATTTTGGATTCTCATAAGGGAAAAACCCGTTCCGTTATACGACGTGTTCTTATGAGATATCATTTACCTGCTTGAACTGTTTTAAACTGTTTTACTCACACCAGTCCCATGACTGACCTGGAGTTTATTTGTTTGTTTCCCTAAACTCTTGGGTGCCTAAATTTGTATGGGCAGTCAAGTAGTCGGGATTTACAGATACTTGAAGAGCTGGAGCAGGAGACTTCAGGATCATATATATATTGTTTATTTCCGCTGTGTTGTTAGTGATGTACTTGATAATGATATGTATATTCAAGTAAAACCTTTATTTCAAGGATATGTTATCTATTATATGTTATTCGTTCCGCTGTGAGGTTCGTGTTACTCTGATGTTGTGTTCTTCTTCTTCTATTCTAAGTTTCTATCTTATCTATCCTCGCCCTCTGTTTTCTTTCTATTAGTGTTCTGATTTTCAAGTGTAATTGGGGTTGGACTTGTGTTATTTGGTCAGCTCAAATTGGACTGGAATTTTGAGTCGTTACAATCACCGCTGGACTCCACCTACCTCTTGCCCCTCCTTGCGCCGCCACAACCACCGCTCTGGTCCCCCTCCTCTCCTTCTCCGGCCAAGAACCCGAAACCCCCATTTTCCGCCGCCACCGACCTCCCCTAGTCCCGCTGACCATCTGCAACCGCCTTCCCCCCTGCGCGCCCTCTTCTCTGACTTCCCCTCCTCCTCCAGCACCCCGCGCCCCCTCTCTCTCCTCTTGCTCCATCTAATTAAAGACCCCGCGCCAAAAGAAAACCCTACCCCAAACAACAAACCGCAACACCACACAAACCGCCCGACCATGAACTGAAGCTCGCTAGAGTTGAAGGCAAGGGCATGGATTCAAACCTGCGTTTGAACAGGAAGAGTAGGCGACGTATATGTTTAAGGTAATTAATTTAATTTTAAATTTAATTAGAGTGTTAATTAGAAAATAAATACCATAGTTTAAAAATCTGATTTTTATACAAATTACACAGAATAAAAAATTATGGTTTTTATATATAATAGCTTGAGATAAAAATATGGTTTTTATTTACACGAATAGCTTTAAAAAATATATATGATCTTGATATGTTTATCGTTAAGATAAAGACATGATTTTTGAAAGAGAAAAGACATGATGTTTGAAAGTGAAAGATCAGATTTTTATTCATATGAAAGATATGATTTTTATTTTATAATAAAAATATGGTTTTTATTTTGAAGTAGCAATATCAAAATTATATTTTTATATAAGAAGTAGCGATAAAAACATGATTTTTTATATATATAGCGAAGTGTTAAAGGTTTGATCTCTATACATATGGTTTTGAAATAAAATTGGATTTTTATTTGTTTGAATGCAAGTATAAAAATATGATTTTTAGTGAGGTAAAAATACGATTTTTATAAGGAAGTAGCGGCATAAAAATAACGATTTTTAAATATATAAACACCATATTAAAAATGTGATTTTAAATATGAACAGCGTAGAGAAAACTGCGTTGGAATGTCAGGCAAATCCCGACCGTTCTAAAATTCAGAAATGAAACGACAGAGTGGAACCCAAAGGTGAGAACTCCTCGATATAATTTTCTTATACAGTTATTTATTTTATAACTGCATATATGAACTGTTCCCCATCGTCCACAGACCATGGACGACTTGTTTGATTGTTTGGTTTGGTTGATTAGATTACTTGGTGGAATTTGGTTGTTTGGGTGAAATGAATTGATTAGAATTGTCATGTGTGGATGGCATGAGCCAATATCAGGAGAGAGGTAATGTTAGACATTACCCGATTTTGATATCGTGTCGTTATGCCGCCAAAATTTTCTAAAATATGTTAGAACAATAAAAATATTATTTTTATTGTGTAAATGAATTGAATAAATATTTTATTGTTAAAAATATAATTTTTAATGTGTGTGAATAAAATAAATATTCATTTATAAATCAGACGATTTGTTTATGTACACTCATTTGACTGATATGGATTGGGACAATAAATTTTACACATCGCTCAACCGCACAAATAAAATTCATTATTTGTTGATAGAAACCCCACACGGGTATTGGGATGATATTGGACATACATTAATCCCAATATTTAGTTGTATGTCAATCGATTGGTTGACAAGCTGTGTAAGCGTTGAATATTTATATTTAATGCTTATACAGTGTAGAATGCACTCTGGATGATGGATGATTATTTATCACTGTTGTTGTATACATGTGTTGTATGAAATCCATAATAACATTATATGGTAATTGACTGTGTCTGATTCCAGTTCAGAATGAATGAATATTTTAAAATAACGAATATTTTAAAATAATATTCACTAAAAGATCAAAATCTGATTTTGATGTCCGATTTGGGATGGACACGAATATATTTAAATATATATAGTCGTGTTGATTAGATATGCGCTATTTTGGCGTGAACGATATTTATATCGATTTTATTCATTTTTATAATGAATACCAAAAAGGAATTGGTTTCAAAATATAATGTTTTGAAAATACGATCATTTATATATTGATGATATGGAATATTCAATTTTGATTTGAAATTAAATATGAAGTTGAAATCGTTTTGAAAACGAATTTAAAAAGATTTATCAAATACGTTTTAAATGGAAATTGAAGAAATATTTATTATATATATAATATAATGGCCTGAATACGCTGCGGCAGTTCACGAATTTCGACCATTGACTTCGAATGGACATTACGGGAGATCCAACCATTGGATTCTCCTAAAACCGGAACCGTTGGGTTCGTATCGAAAAGAGCTTTCTAAAGAATACAAGAAATTAGAAATCTAATGGTTGGATTTGGAATTATGTCCAAATAAAATTTGGAAAAGGTCGCTGTAAGTGCAGTTCGATGGCCGTTTATGGAAATCGATTGTACGGGCCTTGATAAAATTATTAAAAATATCAATATATATATATATATATCGTTATTCCAATACGATATTCATTGATGTCAGAATTTGATATTGAATATAAGCCGACATATTTTCTATTCAGAGTCTTGTATTTAATATCAAATTGGATGTTGGGTTTGCCGTGAACGGTGTCTTCACCAACACTGTTCTTAAACCCAGTTGAGAAAAGATTAAATCTTTTATTAAGATTTAATGAAGTTTACCAATTAATTAATATTTACTTGGAATGGAAGTGAAATTTATTTTTTTGGGTTTATCGTGAACAGTGTTTTAAATAACACTTGTTCTTTAACCCAATTAACAATGGAATGAGATTTTGGGTTTGTCATGAATGGTATCTTTAATAATACTGTTTTTAAACCCAATGGAGTTAAGAAAATTAGAAGCTAACTGGAGATCAGCTAAGTTGAATGGTTTCAGGTATTGATCTGATGTTGGTTTCGGCCTTCGGGATTAATACTTAGGGAATTATTCTCTTACTAATTTACGGTAAGAGACTGATGGAATGTGATTTTGGGTTTATCGTGAACCGTGTTTTAAATGACATTGGTCCTTTAACCCAGTTAAAGATAAGATTAATTTCTTAGCTTTGAATAATAATTGATATTGATTTTTGGGAAGATTAAAACTAATGGAGTTTTAATGAATCTTTGATTAGATCGAAAAGTGAATTTGATAACTAAAATTATTAAATTCAAGAAATGATCGAGAATGGAGTACTGCCAGTTTTACTCCAGGCGATAGTTAAATCTTTAGTTAGATTTAAACGTGAAATGGTAATTGAATTTACCGATAACACCTTGGTGTTAGATATGAAGTATCACCAGTTTTGCTTCATGGGATGAATAGGTTGGGATTGGGAAATTAAACAAATGATTACTTCGGTAAGGTACAGTAATCCCGACTAGTTTGGATAAACCATAATTTGGTTTGAAATGATATCTAAAGGAATATTAAAGAATAAATTTAAAGAATTTATCTTTGATAAAATTAATGGGAACCTTTCCCAAAGTATAAGAATATTTGAATAAAGGAATATTCTGGATTGGAATGAGGCGTATGTTATGTTTTTGTAGCACTTGTTTATTATATACGCGAGTTATTCAGAAAGACCGGATTTATCCCATTCTGAATAACTGATTCGGCGATGTGTCAGGAATGAAGACGTTGGTTGAAGACCGGAGGTCTTCACATCGTTTGGATGATTACTGATGTCTTGATTGGGCTGTACACCCAAGACAAGGTAATGATTGGTGATCGTCCAGACGTACTTGGAGATCGACCGAATATGCGAGGGCCTCTCTCCTGTATTGGACATATGGGACGAGGAATAAGGTACCTCCTATTTCGTTCAGACCAGAACGAACTAGTAAATGGATGTGTGTCTGACATTGGATTTCATTCTTTGTGATTGATATACATCGGCTGCATAGCGTGAATTTCCTGTGTGCCATGCTGAGATGCAAATGATCAAGGCTTCGGTTGAAAACAGAGTCTTGTGGTTGATGATCAAACCACGTCATTAATATAGCATAGCTTTATGTACCGTTAATTCGTGAGCCTCACAACACCAGAAACGGGAGAGGACATCAGGGAGGGCATGTGTTTCCTTCTATCTAGGAGTGGTGTCAGCGTTTTGCAAGCCCTGACGTTTTACTTATGTGGATGATGAATAGCGAGGCGCCTCGGTTATATCGGTTGTTCCGGGGCGATGGTTTGGTCGGGATATGACCAGTTTACGCCCCATAGGGAGGGAAAACGCATTGTTTAGGAATTTTAATCCACTTCGTGTGGACCGGCCCTGACGATCCAAAGGCTTGACAGAGTACTTACCTGAGACGCGGGCTAAATTATCTCGAAGCGGTAAGGACGATCCCTTGCCTTGGTTCACAGACTGAAATCCAACTTCCAATACGTGACTTTGCGGTTTTGATTGTAGAGCCTAGTATTGACGACATGATATATGGTACCCATGCCACCTAGGATTGATACATTTATATTTGAAGCTATTTTATACATTATGCAGTTATAATAGTATCAAATGATTTGTTTTAACGTGCTAAGCATGTTTGGCTATTATAAGGGAAAACCTTATCCTCCGGCTTGCGTTGCATTATGTGATGGGACCTGGGTCTTATAATAGCCTCATTTTTCCAAAAAAGCATTGCGCTGTTTTGTTATATGCACTGGTATTATTGAGAGGAAACCCGTTCCATGTTATACGGCGCGGTCCCTTGATATATCTGATTTTAAAGTAAAGTTTTAAATAACTGTTTTAGTTCTCACACTAGTCACATGACTGACCTAGAGTTTATTTTTTTTAACCTAAACTCTGGGTGCCATTATTTTCCACACGGCCAGCTAGTAGTTTTGGGTTTTGCAGATTTATATTCACAGGATCCTGGTTTATAGCTGGAATGATATTCGGAAAGCTCTATATCCGTATATTCTTTTCAGTTATGTTTTGTATTATTTTCCGCTGCATTGTAAATTGTAAATCTCTGATATTTATCGAATGTATAATATTTATTTTTACTTTGTAATATTCTTGTATTCTGATGAAATTGTTGTAATAAGCAATGAAATGTTCTTCTGTTTGTGATCTGATTTGTTGTGTTCTCAACTCAATCCGGGCTTTCCTTTACAGGGAAGTTCGGGTCGTTTCATTTTGGTATCAGAGCCTTGGTTTACAGAGCTCGAGAACAAGACACATTAGAACCATACGATAGAATTCGTCAGAGATTGGATTAGTAATATCCAATGAGAATTACTCGTTAGAGATAAGATCAGTAGTATCCTAGAACGAGTCGAAAGAGTGTTATTTTTAAAAATAAAAACAAAGTTTGTTTTGAAAATTTAAATCGTATTATATTTGAATATTTATTTTTTATTGAATTTGGACAATCTAGTATATGAAGATTTTGCATATACGCCTAGCTAGCATGTATACGAAGTCCCAAATATACTGGATAGATATAGAATCCCACTCTAATCGCCCAGGGATGATTTTGATGATATGGCCACATCATCAGCATCTGTGCTCGAGTTTCGAAAAGTGGGATATCTATATGATTCCAATTGATTGGTGTGAGAACCAAAACTAGATAGGATATATTGTTGTGATTTGGCATCAAAAATATGATTTTTGAATATATATGTTAAAGTTATGAATTAGAAAAGCTAATCAACTAATTGATTGATGATTGTGTTGTGTGGTTATTTATTCAAATCAACATGTGAAAGAAAGGTAAATTTAGGCCAAATTGAACCAAACATTGAACTGTATTGAAAATTGTTTGGAAACGCATGCATGTACATATATATATATATATGTGAACAGGTCATAGCAAGGAGGCTAGAGAAGAGGAATAAAATTGTATGCCCGACAAATAGGTACATGTTTACTAATTTATTGGGTTTGAATGATTTATGAGCTGATTGGCTAGCCGCTTAGCTTTTTCTTTTTGAGATGAGAGGGCCTGTGTGGCGGTTTGGGGATTTTCCCGGTGCTCCCATACAAAGGAGGTTATGGCGAAATTTTTCGAAAATTTAGGGTGTTAGCCAAATTTTTGAAGAATTGGAAAATTCTTAGAAATTGAAAAGTTGAAGAATGAAAGTCAAACTGAAAGTTGATTTGGTTTGTAAAACAACTTTCAGCTCCATTCCTTTTGGGGACGAAAAGATTTTAAGCAGGGGCGATTGTAATAACCCAGAAAATCAGAACCAATTTAAAATTTTCATTTTGGCAATTTTAATGAATTTTGAATATTTAAAATGATTTATTTTAAATAATAACGACTAGAAATTTATATTAAGTAAAACTAGAATGCATATATTTATATAAATCGAAGTTAGAATTTAAATATTTATTTTTAATTATAAAAGGAATTGAAAATGGCACGTAGTTTGAAAATTCGATTTCAAAATTTTCAAATGAATGTACAGGATTCAAAATAAACCGGATTTTAGTGAAACCAAAAATATTAGAATTTATTTGAGAATATCTTTCCAATGAATCCGAAAAATCAAAATTTCATAGCGGGAATAAAAGCTTATGCCCAGTTGAAAATTCAGAATAGTCGCTATGGAATTTTTGCCCTTAAAAATGGAAATTTTGCAAACGACCTCCATTTTTGACGAAACGACTTTTGTTGGATCCGGGATGTCAAATTATTTCTAGATTCCAAAATTCATAATTTTTGGGATCAATATTTGATCGTGGCAAAAGAAAACGTGTTTTGTCAGTTTCAGTCAATTTAAATCGAGCAGAAAATAGCCATTTTTCAAACGGTCTCCAAATTTGACGAAATTAGTTTTTTTAGGACTGTATCGTCAAAACATAGCCAGATTTATTTTTCTAAAATTTTTGGGGTTCGTACGTGGCCCTGATAAATTGAAATGTTTGTTTGAATTTAAAATATGATAATTGATATTTTAAATTTAACGGAAACTGATCATAACGATCGAATTGGCTTAAGGTACATATCCCATTGCGTTCGGAATGGGGGTAGGGGCGACAGTCGTTGGGTTCGAATCGGGGTTCAAATGAATAACTGAGTTTTTGAAAAATAAAATAATTAAATAATATAATATATATATTATATAACCTTCACCAACCCCCTTCTTTCTCCTTCTGGTCAACGATGTTCAAATCGAGAAAAAAACGCAAAGGAAATCGCACCCCCCTCCAACACTCGCAGTCGACGCCTCGGGGGAGGGGGATCACCGCCGGCCTTCACCTACCTCGTACCCCCTACTTGCGCCGCCACAACCATCGCTCTGGTCCCCCTCCTCTCCTCCTCCGGACAAGAACCCGAAACCCCCATTTTCCGCCGCCACCGACCTCCCCTAGGCCTGCCGACCATCTGCAGCCGCCTTCCCCCCGTGCGCGCCCTCTTCTCTGACTTCCCCTCCTCCTCCAGCACCCCGCGCCCTCCTCTCTCTCCTCTCGCTCCATCCAATTAAAGACCCTGCGCCACAAGAAAACCCTACCCCAAACAACAAACCGCAGAACCACACAAACCACCCGACGATGAACTGAAGCTCGCTGGAGTTGAAGGCAAGGGCATGGATTCAGACCTGAGTTCGAACAGGAAGAGAAGGCGACGTATATGTTTAAGGTAATTAATTTAATTTTAAATTTAATTAGAGTGTTAATTAGAAAATAAATACCATAGTTTAAAAATCTGATTTTTATACAAATTACATAGAATAAAAAAATTATGGTTTTTATATATAATAGCTTGAGATAAAAATATGGTTTTTATTTACACGAATAGATTTAAAAAAAAAATATGATCTTGATATGTTTATCGTTAAGATAAAGACCTGATTTTTGAAAGAGAAAAGACATGATGTTTGAAAGTGAAAAGATCGGATTTTTATTCATACGAAAGGTATGATTTTTATTTTATAATAAAAATATGGTTTTTATTCTGAAGTAGCAATATAAAAAATAGATTTTTTTATAAGAAGTAGCGATAAAAACATGATTTATATATATATAGCGAAGTGTTAAAGGTTTGATCTCTATACATATGGTTTTGAAATAAAATTGGATTTTTATTTGTTTGAATGCAAGTATAAAAATATGATTTTTAGTGAGGTAAAAATATGATTTTTATAAGGAAGTAGCGGTATAAAAATAGCGATTTTTAAATATATAAACACCATATTAAAAATGTGATTTTTATTATGAACGGCGTAGAGAAAACTGCGTTGGAATGTCAGGCAAATACCGACTGTTCTAAAATTCATAAATGAAATGGCGGAGTGGAACCCAAAGGTGAGAACTCTTCACTATAATTTTCTTATACAGTTATTTATTTTATAACTGCATATATTGTAACGGCCCGCAAATCCGTACTATCTGAGTTGACTAATTACACCACACGTCTAACCCAAATTGCACAGAAATACGAATGATTATTAGAAAGAAGTTAGAGGATGAGAAATAGAAAGAAATATTAGAATAGAAGAAAACAGAGAAGACAAATCTCGCAGCGGAACGAATAAAATATATTATATAACATAACTTTTTGAAATACAAATCAGTAACTGTATATACATACCATTATCAGAGCACAACAGTTATTCCTGGAACTGTTATAAACACCTGTTTCCAGATACAAACATGGTACACAGTGGAATATATGATAGTCTATAGGTAACTGGTGAAGCCTCTTGCTTCCAGCTCTACCAAATGAATTTGTAAAATCCCGACTACTTGACTGCCCGTACAAATTTGGGCACCCAAGAGTTTAGGGAAAACAAACAAATAAACTCTGGGTCAGTCATGGGACTGGTGTGAGTAAACTCCAACCATTTGTTTAACTTTAGAAATCCTTTCGAAAGAAATGATGATCGTAAGACCGATCCACACATAAACACGGATGGTTTTTACCTTACGATAACCCAAAATATTTTTGATATCAAATCCAATGATATTATAATAGTGTCTAAATCAAATAAATAGAATCTAGCGGAACGCTTGCATCTCACGCTCCATATATAATATAAAATCAGAAACCGCATGGCACTTATTGGAGATTGGATTTCCAACATGACAAGGTATGGAACCACCTTCCGATAGTGTATATCTAGAGAGGAATACACTGGGTTCAACAAGAACGTCTTGCAATCCGGCCCACACATGACCGACCACTCATTTCGCTTGAGTGTATCGAATGTATATCACCAACAGTTGGGATCAGCAACCGTTTCCCGAAAAGAGACAGCATCAATAGATTAAAGAAGTAAAAGGAATTTCTCTAGATAGGTGATTATACATCCTAATGGGAGCGACCAACATAGCCATGTTGCCTGCCCAATTTTTGTCATTTCCCGGTTGTTGAGGCCTGAGGCTACGATTACTTATCATTCCTTGATAGCACAATCACTTTGAATGCCACATTGTCAGATCCGTTAATCACTAATTGGTTTGCACAAATATTCTGGATAATATGCTAAGGGAATAAATCCGTTGCCACCATATATATATTTGTACAGATCAACATATTTGATCATTGGAAATACTTTGTCAGACATTCGTCCATATACATTCGTTCTGGGATTGAACGAAACCGAAGGCACAATTTCTATTAATAGAAAAAGACCTTGTACTTTACTCCGTCTTCGATTATCTTCATATAATATGATTCGCAACGCTACTGCCAATACGGAGTGGTTCTCGGATAATAATCCAACCGATCTCTCCATATTGACAACGATATTGGCAAACACTTCGATAGTCGGTTCTTTAACCGTCGAAGAAAAACTAACATCCATTCAAAACATCAAACAATCAATGGGCCATTTTATTAATATTTCATTAATTAAATCACTTCTCCACTTCCTTTATCAATATTCATTAACTAAATATTTTCAATTATCATCTTGGCTCTCTTACCCATTTGGAAAACATTTCCATATCTCGCCTTCTTTTATTTCCTACACTTAGAAAATATTTTCTATTTATAATTGGTGAACATTCCAATTACTTATTTCTTTCCCGATTATTCATTTATATACTTAGGAAATATTTATTGTTATATTTCCAAAATTCCACTTATTTGGGTAAAAACGAATGTGGTGTAAAACATTGTTACAACCCGAAATACTGTATTCAACTAAATCTTATTCAAATATTGATTATCGAGATTGAATCTTGCTATTTATCAGTTAGTAATAAAAACAATCGAGTTGGGGTAAAATTACCTCTCAGACCTTGACTGAAAATATCTATAACTTCAAAACGGACAAAACTATTATTCCCGAAAAATCAACACCATACAAACAAATTATTCATTTTTAAACGTATATATGTTTCTCTTTCTATTTCTAGATTATCGATTTCCTTTTTGTTTATAATATTCTATTTTAAATTCGTTTCCTTATCAAATTCAATATATATTGATTTATAACTATCAAATTTTCTTAAAAATATTCTAACTCCTTAAATTTCCGGAAATTTTTGCCATAACCTCCTTTGTACTGGGAGCATCGGGAAAATCCCCAAACCGCCACATAGGCCTCTCCAATCAAAAAGAAAAAGAAAAAGCTAAGCGGCTTACCGATACGGCGCATAAAGCCTCATATGGAATTTAAACATGTACCTTATTTTCGGGCATTAAATTTACAAACTTCATTCTCTTCATTCCATACCTGTTTAACACCTGTTTACCTGTTTTCAATTCATTTCAACTCAATCCAATCGTTTGAATTCAGTTTCGCCCATTTATTCTTTAATTAGCTATTTTGCCTATTTCACTTCTTTGTTTGAACATAACATGTTCAAATAAAATTTAACTTGCTTATAAACTAATTTAATTCCAAATTCGAATCCAGGTTTCCTTTCTGAATTTGAATATAATTTCTCACATCACATTCACTTAACCCAAAGCCCAATTCTTATCAAACTTCGATTTAACTAATTATTCTTTAAATTAGTAAATCTTGTTCAAACATTAAAAATATGATTTTTGTTTCAAAAATCATTTCACTTATACAACTTGAGTTTGTATTTATTTTACATCTCCAATCCGGATTTTCTAATGGAAATTCGGATTTTTATTTACTTAAAATCCTTATATTTATTTAAATAACCCGTTATGGTTTTATAATGGTTCTAGCGCTGTTTTTCTGAAAATTTGATTTTGACATAACTCAAAATCTATTCGAAGAAATCTAGATTTTTCTCTTCCATTAGAAAACTATTATCGAATCGGTCCTGAGGTTTCTTGTTTCAAGGAATTCTGACTTAAATTGAGTTCTATACACTCAATTGAAGTTCGAATCGCCGATTTACGAACTGTCACGCTGCGGCGAGTTCGTTTTTATTATATTTATATATGTAAACGTTTAAACTTCGTTTATAATCATTTCAACTCCATTCTGATGTATTTTTAATATATATCAAATCCATTTTTCCAATTCAACATAATATTTCTGATCTTCTAAAATTGTCTATTTTCCCTAACTTGGAAATAAATTTATTTATATTTCGATCTTCAATATTCAAATTCCATTTCAATTCTATTTGAATTTCCTATATTCAAATTCCATTTCAATTCTATTTGAATTCTATATTCAAATTCTATTTTTTAATTCTATTTTAAATTCATAATTGAATTTAAATATTCAAATTATCTCTTGATAATTAATTCATTATATTTATAAACACCATTTTATAAATTTCCTTGTTTATATTTAAACAAATCTATTTCGAAAGCTATTTAAAACCAAAATCTTATTTTGGAAATTTCTATTTATAATAACTTATATATATAACACCCAATTTAATTTTCATATTCAATTTAACTTCTATTTAAATAAATTCGAATTAATTGAATTCAAATCATAAATCCTTACGGATTTATTTTAGTTCAATTTATATTCTGAACATTAGAATAAATTCCATCTTTTCTTTCTTTAAAACGATTTCCCCATTTCTATTTTTAAATTCACATTTGAATTTAAATATTCAAATTATCAAATGAAAATTTTCCCACTACATTTATAAACCTTGTTTATAAATTCAATTCAATTCCCCTGGAATTTCTAATTTATAAACATCGTTTGTAAATTTCAATACTTCCATCTCCTATATATCTATAACATTGTTTATAAATTTTAGTACTTGTTTTATCTATTCAAAACATGTCAATATTTTAATCCATTCGAATTTCAAATTCTATTTTTAGAAAAATAGAATTTCTCATTTAAAATCTCAAAATATCTTTTACAATATTTTTATAGATCAACATTCAGACCCAGTGATATTTCAAACAATCAAAACAACCAATTATAATTGACAGGTTTTCTAACACATTATATATGACAGTATATGTGCAAACAAACAAACAAGCAAACAGATAATATATTTTTGAGGAATCCAGTTGGATCCCTCCAACCTGTTTTTCCTGCATCCAAAGACGTTAGTCAACATAAATAATACCCATCCTGCTTCGAGGCAGGATATCGCGGTATAGAAGGTCATCCACTATCATAGCGTGGGACGTATAGGGTAATCATTCGCTAATGGTACCGCGGGCATCCACTAATGATACTACAGGAAATCCAACCACCAATATATATATATACATATAATAGCAACCACCAAGCCTAAATAACTAATATATTTAAGATGCACAAAAATATTGAATGCAACCAAACAAGCACAAACAATTATTTTTAACTGATAAAGATAATTTTAAATAAAAGGTGAGCGAGATTTACTCACCGTGATTTGTTTGATGATTATCACAGTTCTATCAAATTTTAAAATAATGTTTAAAATTAGATAAAATCCCATTTAGCTCCAATGTTAGGTCTACGTCCATGAGAACCCAACGGACATCGTTTTCGTGTAATTTTGCTCGCATATGAATAATATAAAGTTGTTGTTATTCTATACTTGTGTGTGTATATATATTTATATATATTTAAACAAATTATATAATTAATAAATTTAGAAATTAAATTAAATTACCATAATTCCTTCTCTAATAGTTCTATTTGAATCATGCATGTAGATTTTCTACTCCTTCCAATTATAACCGATCATCAGTGGCGTTGCCTTTCCCCCTTCAGCTCTATCACCCACGGTCGACAATATCGCCATTCACCTTTTATAAATCTAATTTACTGTGTTATAGATTTATGATTGTATGAAAATTAATGAATTAAATAAACTAATTGTTCACGCTAATTACCTAACTTTCTTCCTTAAATAGAAATGAATGGCCTGTCCTTTTCAAATCCACGAACCCAGCCTCCCCCTATATCCTCCATCATGTTGTCGCTGCCAATAATAACCAAAGCCTGCACCATCATTCCTCGTCTTCACCTTCCATCTACAAAAGCTCCATTATCCTCCTTCCAATTAACGTTCACATAGCAGAGCACTTAGTCAACCATCAACTGTTCAAACCACTCCACACACAGTTCGAACTTCTTCAAATCACCAACTGCCGAACACCCAGATCCCTGTTTTTTTCTTCACATTGCCGCAACCCTTTTTCAACTCCATCAGAACGTTTAACTACCCCATCCACCTTACTGTCAAACTAGTTTGTCACCTAGAAAATTTCGATCTCCTCAATACCCTCAGATAAAGTTCCGACTTCCTTTGGCATTCCATCGCACCCTTCATCTCATCGCACCCTTGACCCATAGTAGTTCGCAACTTCCTCTCCAGGTCTAAATTTACATGCGCCTCCACTGAATCCCCTTGAATCGATTTTGTCTGATCCTCTCAAGACCCATTGAAGCCTACGATATTTAATTTGATTTTGAAATTCTGGGATTGAAGGTGGGTTGGACTTTTAAATCGTTCAGTTGATTGTTTTTTTTTAGAAAGGGGATTTCGATTCTGGAAGGAATGAGTGGAAGCAAAGGAATATTAAAAAGTGGGTATGCGTTTTAATTTGATTTCGAAGGATATAAGCATCGTCCATCTGAAGTATTTTGATTTCAAGGGGAAGACTTAGATTGGTTCATGGTTTTGAGATTGGGAAGAAGTGACGAAGGATGTAGTATTATATAGGTGCGAGAGCAACAGGAAGTACATACCCATTAAATCACTGTTTTACTTAGAGGTGAAGATGGGGAACATTTCGTACATGATTTTGACAGAAGAAAAAAGTTATAGGCTAAGGTAGGCTTATAGAAAGACTTCGGTAGTAGGGAAAGGATTTATATTAATATTTTTATACATTGGTTTGAACCTGATGTGAATTTATTATATTTAAATTATCACATAAATTTCAAACCCCTATTTGAGCGCAATAACTGGCATTCTTAGGGTTATACCACTATTCTGAACACACTGGGATGGGTTTCAAAGCCTTATTCGATTACATGGAGAAGAAATTAATTTAAATCGCTATAAATTAAATTTAAAACAATTAATTGCTTCGATAATAAATTATTATTATCGTCAATTATATTCAAATAGAATTTTGATTAATTATCTGAGTTAATTTGACTCTGTTTAAATTTCGAATTGAAATATTTCAGATTCTCATATTACGATGATTATATATATGTGTGTATATATATATTCGAAATAAACTGTATATCGATTATAAATCAATAATTCAATATAAAAATTCTTTTATATAATTAATTAAATATTTAAATCCATATTAAATATTTAAAATAAATTGTTCGAAAATTCGGGTCGTTACATATATGAATTGTTCCCCGTCGTCCACAGACCATGGATGACTTGTTTGATTGTTTGGTTTGGTTGATTAGATTATTTGGTGGAATTTGGTTGTTTAGGTGAAATGAATTGATTAGAATTGTCATGTGTCGATGGCGCAAGCCAATATCAGGAGAGAGGTAATGCTAGACATTACCCGATTTTGATATCGCGCCGTTATGTCGCCAAAATTTTCTAAAATATGTTAGAACAATAAAAATATTATTTTTACTGTGTAAATGAATTGAATTAATTTTTAATTGTTGAAAATATAATTTTTAACGTGTGTATGAATAAAATAAATATTCATTTATAAATTAGACGATTTGTTTATGTACACCCATTTGACTAATTTGGATTGGGATGATAAATTTTACACATTGCCCAACTACACAAATAAAATTCATTATTTGTTGATTGAAACCCCCACGCGGGTATTAGGATGATATTGGACATACACTAATCCCAATATTTAGTTGTATGCCAATCGATTGGTTGACAAGCTGTGTAAGCGTTAAATATTTATATTTAATGCTTATACAGTGTAGAATGCACTCTAGATAATGGATGATTATTTATCACTGTTGTTGTATACATGTGTTGTATGATATCCATATAATAACATTATATGGTAATTGACTGTGTCTGATTCCAATTCAGAATGAATGAATATTTTAAAATAACGAATATTTTAAAATAATATTCGGTAAAAGATCAAAATCTGATTTTGATGTCCGATTTGGGATGGACACAAATTTATTTAAATATATATAGCCGTGTTGATTAGATATGCGCCATTTTGACGTGAATGGCATTTATATCGATTTTATTCATTTTTATAATGAATACCAAAAAGGAATTGATTTCAAAATATAATGTTTTGAAAATACGGTCATTTATATATCGATGATATGGAATATTCACTTTTGATTCGAAATTGAATATGAAGTTGAAATTGTTTTGAAACGAATTTAAAACGATTTATCAAATATGTTTTAAATGGAAATCGACGAAATATATATATATATATATATATATATATATATATATATATATATATAATGGCCTGAATAGAACGCGCCGTGCTGCGGTAGTTCGCGAATTTCCACCATTGACTTTGAATGGACATAACGGGAGATCCGACCGTCGGAACCTCCTAAAACCGGAACCGTTGGGTTCATATCGAAAAGGGCATCTTGATGAATACAAGAAATTAGAAATCTAATGGTTGGATTTGGAATTATGTGCAAATCAATTTTGAAAAAGGTCGTTGTAAGTGCAGTTCGATGGCCGTTTATGGAAATCGACTGTACGGGCCTTGATAAAATTATTAAAAATATCAATAATTAGTGTAAAATCATAAGGAATAATTTGGAAAGAATTGGGATGAAAAATTCCACATTTGAAAGTATAACAATATAATTTTACCAAAATGAACTAGTTATGAACTAGAATTATAATCCAATATTTTTAAATAAATAAATTAGATTTGAAATGGTTTTAAAAATAATCGGAATTTCCAATATATGGATTGGAATGGATTTGAATCGAAATTATCTTCGGAATATTTTGATATTGGATTCCGTGATTATACGGACATTGTGGAGGAATTTGGAAGATATATATATCGCTATTCCAATACGATATTCGTTGATGCCAAGTTTTGATATTGAATATAAGGCAATATATTTTCTATTCAGAGTCTTGTATTTAATATCAAATGGGATGTTGGGTTTGTCGTGAACGGTGTCTACACCAATAATGTTTTTAAACCCAGTTGAGAAAAGATTAAATCTTTTATTAAGATTAAATGAACTTTGCCAATTAATTAATATTTAATTGGAATGGAAGTGAAATTGCTTTTTTTTGGGTTTATCGTGAACGGTGTTTTAAGTAACACTTGTTCTTTAACCCGATTAACAATGGAATGAGATTTTGGGTTTGTCGTGAATGGTATCTTTAATAATAATGTTCTTAAACCCAATGGAGTTAAGAAAATTAGAAACTAACTGGAGATCAACAAAGTTGAATGGTTTTCTAGGTATTGATATGATGTTGGTTTTTGCCTTCAGGATTAATACTTAGGGAATTGTTCTCTTACTAATTTACGGTTGGAGACTGATGGAATGTGATTTTGGGTTTATCGTGAACCGTGTTTTAAATGACATTGGTTCTTTAACCCAGTTAAGGATAAGATTAATTTCTTAGCTTTGAATAATCATTGATATTGATTTTTGGGAATATTAAAACTAAATGGAGTTTTAATGAATCTTTGATTAGATTGAAAAGTGAATTTGATAACCAAAATTATCAAATTCAAGAAATGATCGAGAATGGAGTACCACCAGTTTTACTCCAGGCGATAGTTAAATCTTTAATTAGATTTAAACATGAAATGGTAATTGAATTTACCGATAACACCATGGTGTTAGATATGAAGTATTACCAGTTTTGCTTCATGGGATGAATAGGTTGGGATTGGAAATTAAACAAATGATTACTTCGGTAAGGTGCGCTAATCCCGACTAGTTTGGATAAACCATAATTTGGTTTGAAATGATATCTAAAGTAATATTAAGGAATAAATTTAAAGAATTTATCTTTGATAAAATTAATAGGAACTTTTCCCAAAGTATAAGAATATTTGAATAAAGGAATATTCTGGATTGGAATGAGGCGTATGTTGTGTTTTTGTAGCACTTGTTTATTTTATACGCGAGTTATTCAGGAAGACCGGGTTTATCCCATTTTGAATAACTGATTCGACGATGTGTCGAGGATGAAGACGGTGGTTGAAGACAAGGTAATAAGTGGTGATCGTCCAGACGTACTTGGAGATCGACCGGATATGCAAGGGCCTTTCTCCTGTATTGGACATATGGAACGAGGAATAAGGTGCCTTCGGTTTCATTCAGACCCTAAACAAACTTGTAAATGGATGTGTGTCTGACATTGGATTTCATTCTGTGTGATTGATATACATCGGTTGCATAGCGTGAATTATCTGTTTTGCAAGCTGAGATGCAAATGATCAAGGCTTCTGTTGAAAAGCAGAGTCTTGTGGTTGATGATCAAAGCACGACTTTAATATAGCATAGCTTTGTGTAGCGTTAATTCGCGAGCCTCACACCCCGGTGTGAACCAGAAATGGGAGAGGACACCAGGGAGGGCATGCATTTCCTTCTAGCTAGGAGTGGTGTCAGCGTTTTGCAAGCCCTGATGTTTTACTTATGTGGATGATGGATAGCGAGGCGCCTCGGTTATATCGGTCGTTCCAGGGCCGATGGTTTTGAAATGACCCAAACTTCCTAGTAAAGGAAAGCCCGGATTGCTTTGAGAACAACACACATCAGGACATAAACAGAAGAACATTTTATTGCTATTACAATAATTACATCAGAGTACAAGAATATTCCAGAGTATGAATAAATAATATACATTGGAAATACTATCAGAGTTTAAACTATATTTAAATAGCAGCGGAAAAATAATACAAAATACAACCAAAAGGAATACACGGATATAGAGCTTTCCGAATATCGCTTCAGCTGTAAACCAGGATCCTGTGAATATAATATCTGCAGAACCAAAACTACTAGCTGCCCATGTGGAAAATATGGGCACCCAGAGTTTAGGTTAAAACAATAAACTCCAGGTCAGTCATGGGACTGGTATGAGAACTCAAAACAGTTGTTAAGTTGATTTTAAAGTTAGGCAAATCAAGGGACCACGCCGTATAACACGGAACGGGTTTACCCCCAAGAATACCAGTGCATAAAAATAAACAACGCAATGCTAAATAAAGGAAAATGAAGCTATTATAAAACTCAGGTCCCATCACACAATGCAACGCAAGCCAGAGGATAAAGTTTTACCTTATAATAGCCAAATATGCTTGGTACACGAAATTTATCTTTTAATATTATTATAAGTGCATAGTGCAGAAATCAATTTCGAAAGTAAATGTATTAATCATAGACGGCATGAGCGCCCCATCCCACTATGTCGCCATATATAGGGTTTACAATCAAAACCGTAATGTCGTATTGGAAATTGGTTTTCCATCATGAGATCGAGGCTAGGGATCGTCCTCTCCGATTCGAGACACTCTAGCAAATGCCTCAGGATTACTCGTAGTGAACCCTTGGATCTTCAGGGCCGGTCCGCCCATAGTGCAATGGCTGGATTGGTTATGCCTGAACACACGTTTCCCGGTTCCTTTGAACCTCCATATGGCCACTAACAACCTATAAATCCGTGGTACCTCATAATCCATCATCCATATAAGTAAAAATGTCAGGACTGGTAGGTCACTAACGTCACTCAAGCTAGAAAGAAACGTGTGCACTCCCAGTAGTCCTAATCACGTTTTTGACTCATACCGGATTGTGAGGCTCGCGAAGTAACGCTGTACACAAAGCTATGCCTATACAAGCTATGCTTTGACCATCCCACAAGGCCCTGCTTTTCAACAAAAGCCTTGATCATTTGCATCTTGGCATGTCACATTGTCAATCCATACCATACCATTGATTCCTACCAATATATAACCTCTAAGCTCGTACGTCTTAGAGAAGAGTCTTAAACACCAAACAGATACATATTTAGCAAAGATCAACGAATATAACATAAAGGAATACAGTGTCGGACACGCAATCCATTTACAAGTCCGTATGAGTCTGAACGAAACCGGAGGCACCTTATTCCTCGCATTCCCATCGATCTCCAAGTACGTTTGGATGATCACCACTTTTCCATCGTTTTGGGTGTACGGTCCAATCAAGATAGCAATAACCATCCAAACGATGTGAAGAACTCCGGTCTTCAACCACCGTCTTCATCTTCGGCTCTTGATCGTCGTATTTATTATTCAGAATGGGTTAAACCCGGTCTTTCTGAATAATTCGCGTATTTTATAATCAAGTGCTATAAAAACATAACATACGCCTCATTCTAGTTCAGAATAAAATATTCACATTCTTAGGGAAAGATTCCCATTAATTTTATCAAAAATAAATCCTTCAACTTTATTCTTTAATCTTTACTTTTGATCTTTGTTTCAAAAGATTTTACTTTATCCTTTCTCCATATTAACCAAATTATGGTTTATCCAAACTAGTCGGGATTTACGTCTTACCGAAGTAATTATTTATTAATTAATCCCAATCCCAACCTACTCATCCCGATTTGTTCCGGTAAACTTAATTACCATTTTCTGTTTAAATCTAATTAAAGATTTAACTATCGCATGGAGTTAAACTGGTAGTTCTCCATTTCCGATCACTTCCTTAATTCCGTAATTTTAACTACTTAATTCCCCTTCAATCTATTTAAAAATTTATTAAAACTTTATTTAGTTTTAATTTTCTAAAATCATTACTAAATGATTATCAACTTTCGGGAATTAATCTTATCTTTAATCCGGGTTAAAAATAAATGTCAATTAAAACATAGTTCGCGATAAACCCAGATTCGTATTTCATTAATTTCTAATTTAATATATTAAATTAGGGAAATCACATTTAAATCTTAATTAAAAGGTTTATTCTTCAAAAAGGTTCAAGAATAGTGTTGATTAAGACACTATTCACGACAAACCCAAATTCTTATTTGATATTAAATATAAGGCTTTGAATAGGCACTATAACGACTTATATTCAATATCAAATTCTAAAACCAACGGATATCATATCAGAAATAACAATATTAAATATCTTCCAAATTTCCAACATAATATCCATATAATCACAGAAATTCAATATTGAAATAATCCGTGGATAATTTCCATTCAAGTCCAATTCAATCTATTCATTGGAAATTCTTAATTAAAATTAAATCCATTTAAATCCCTTTTTATTATTTATAAAATAAATAAATCACTTATTTGACAAAAATATCTTATATCTTTATAAACTTGGAATTTTCATCAAAAACCCTTTTAAAACATTTATTATGATTTTACATAATTTCTCCCTATTTTTAATTAAAAATAGGTCGTTTTAATTTAGACGACGTTCCAGGTCATTCAATTACACGACTGCTATTTTTTTTATTCCAATTTGATTTAAACATTTCGAAAAATCTAACCGTTGGATTTCAAATCTTAAATACTCATTTAAAAGCGCTTTTCGATACGAACCTATAGGTTCTAGTTCCAGAAGAATCCGACAATCGGATCTTCCCCTATGTCTAATCAAAGTGTCGAAATTCGCGTACGGTCGCTGCGCGAAACGTTCTATTCAAACCATTATATATATTATCGTTGATTTCCTTTCCAAACGTATTCCAAAACGTTTATAAATTTGTTTTGAAAATGATTCCAACTTATATTTAAATTTAAAAAAAATGAATTGAATATTCTATATATTATCCTTTTTGAATAATATTATTTTCCAAAATATTAATTTTGAAATTTCTCTTTTAATATTCATAATTAAATGGATAACGTAAATCGATAAATATGTTCGAGTTAAAATGGCGTTACTGGACTAAAAAGCTCAATTCATTATCTTATCCATTTATATTTTATTATGGGCCAGACCTCTCACATTAAGCCTACAACCTACGAATGCTGGATATGCCGGTTGGTTCCGGGCAGACTTATCCCACAAGTTCGGCTTAACCTCGTGTCATGGCTCAATTTGTACTTGCGCACTTAGACCTCTCACATTAGGTTCAACATTTTTGGCTGCTGGATATGCCGGGCGGGTCCGGGCAGACTTATACCACAAATGTAACCTAACCTCGTGTCAAGTACAATTATAATTAATAATTATAATTAATTCACTGAAAATATTCTTTTAAAATAAAGATATAATCTTTACATTAAATTGTTACTAATTTTATAAAACCCTTTGTTTCTGAATATCCTAACTGACATTTCAATTTTTTTAATGAAAAATTGAACTTTCTATATTATTATTATATTATAATAATAATCTTTTCAAAATGTTCAAATTTTTGAAATCAAACCTTCTTATCTTAACATACTGACCGTAAAGATGTAATCTTTTTAATTGAATCCTTTTTATTATAACTTTTAAACAATAAAGATATAATCTTTCTAATTCATACTCAATTAATTCCATTAAATGAATATTAAATTAAAACATTCCTTTAATTCAAAATTGGAATGAGACCCAATCCATTACTATATAATTTTAATTATATGGATTTCAAACATCGCATTAATTCTATAATAATGATAAAACATTCAATAACAGCCAAAGTGCATTTTAAACTAACCACAAGGGCGATTTGTAGTTAGAATATCAACCCAAGACCTGTGTGGGGTTTCAACCAACACAAATTCAAATAATATATTATTAATTATGCCTTTGGACAATGTGTAAAAATTTATCGTCCAATCAACACAAACAAGTCAGGCAACTTGTAAATGGCAGTGTAAACATGTTTTAAATATCATAAATGTCATAACAACATGTTACATATTTCACATTTCAAACAATTCACAACAGTCATCCAAATCAACATTTATCCAACAAACAATGATTCCAACACAGATAATTAATTAATATTTAATAATAAAATAATTAACTGTCAAAAGCTTGAGTGAGATAAAAGTTCTCACCATTGTCGGGCTTTAATTAACGGTTCGGGCCCAATTTTGGCCCAAAATCCAACATGCTCCAAAATTGAAAAATTTGGTGTCTACGTGGAGCTTATGACTCAACGATCATGGCAAATCCTGTTTTGTGCAATTTCGAGTTCGTATCAAAAAGATATGAATTTTCGAAATTTATAACAATTTAATAATTAATTTAAAATATGGAAATTACCCAAATTTTCAACTTGCTCAGAATTGGAAAAAATTACTGCTCGCTCGAAGCTCTCGACATAACAAACTCAGCGGATTCAATTCTATGCAATTTCGATAAAGTGACAAAGAGTTATGCACTTGTGAAGTTAACAAATCGATTTAAATAATATTTGAATTTGCAAAAATTAACCAAAATTTCAACTTCCTCCAAATTGGACAAAATTGGTGTCCACTTGAAGGTCTCGTCGCCACGATCGTGGCAGATCCAGTTTTGCGTGATTGTGAGTTCGTGGCAGAAAGATATTAATATACGAACATGGAATATTATTTATATAATAAAATCACTATTCACCTTCTACTCCAAACGGCACCTTCAACTTAAAATGCTCGCCATGGCCAAACCGTAAGTCGGAATTGCATGAATCTAGCGCCATTCTCTCCGGCTTCTCCCCCTCTTTCCACGCCGGGTGGTTCCCCCCTCCAATTCGCCACGTGGGTCCCACGATCTGTAGATGAACGAAAAAGTGCAGTTTTCGTTCATCTTAGTGTTGCGGCAGCCTCGATGCTCCAAATGCAACCAATTTTTGTCAGTAGCTAGATCTCGACCTCCCGAACAACTTTTGTTCAGGTCACTTTGCCAAAAAATGCACGGATCGATGGTAAAAAAATCGTTTTTGTTTTCAGTTTCGAAATTGTTGTTTTGCTGTTTTCGTCATTTTCTCGCCAAACCGTACACTTTCAGACCAAACTTCCTTCGACAAAGTTGTGCATCTATCTCCCCTCTACAACTTCCCCAACTGGGCCATCGCCTAATTCTTCACGGATTGGCCAGAAAACCCAAATTTCCAATAGCATTTTTCTGCCATTGAACTCAGATCCCGACGAATTAGGCCATAGATTTTTCATGGGAGGTAGAGACGATAACGATGCACAAAACGCAGAAAGTGTTTGGTCTGATTTTGTTTAGTTTGAGAGATATAAATTTTTGAAGAATCAGGGTCTTATTTGCAAAGAAGAATTTAGAGTGGAGGCCATGAAAGTGAAGAAGAAGGTAGCTAGTGTTTTCTCTTAGGTTTAGGAGCTGTTGGAGATATTATATATGGGCTGGGTAATTATGTTTTAATCCTTGTTTAACTTTATAATTATAACCCTTTTGCAATTAAAGTTATTCAATTTTCAATCCTTTTAACGGTTTTAAACTCTTGCGAACACATACGGATTCCAATTTCGATGGAAATTGGAACACAAATATTATTTGACATTACGAATCCAAAGAAACTGGTTTCGTTGAATTCCGAGTCCGTATGAATAAATAGTGAAAATTTAACGATTGAAAATTGACTGTTTTTCACTTAAAAATTAATAACGAACACATACTAGCTCCAAAAATTACGAATTTTGGAGTCTAGCAATAATTTAATATTCCGGATCCAAAGAAAGTGATTTTGTCGAATTCGGAGGTCGTTTGCAAAATTCCCATTTTTAAGGCGTATATATTTAATATTAAAAATACATATTTAAATGAATAATTTTCGAATCTCTGAATATATCGATGTTTATAATTTTCGGATTCTGAAATGTCATTTTGAAATCAATGGGAGTGGTTTCGAGTCCAAATTCATTCATATGCAAAAAGTAGCTGTTTGGGCCATATATATTATATATATAAACTTTCCCGTATTTTTCTGATATCTTGATTTCGACATAACTTTTGATTCCCGCTATGAAATTTCAATTTTTCGGATTCATTGGAAAGATATTTTTAAATAGATTCTAATATTTTTGGTTTCGCTAAAATCCGATTTATTTCGCATCCTGTATAGTCAGTCAAATTTAAAATTCAAATTTTCAAACTGTCGTGCTATTTCTAACTCCTTTTATAATTTAAATAAAATTTATTCGTTTTAACTTCGATTAAAATAAATTTGTAGTCGTTGTTATATAAAATAAATTATTTTAAATATTAAAAACCCATTAAAATAATTAAAATAAAAATTTTAAATTCGGCCCAAAATTCCGGGTCGTTATAGGTTTGGTCAGGATATGACCAGTTTACGCCCCATAGGGCGGGGAAACACATTGTTTAGGCATTTTAATCCACTCCGTGTGGACCGGCCCTGACGATCCAAAGGCTTGACAAAGTACTTGCCTGAGACATCGGCTAGATTGCCTCGAAGCGGTAAGGACGATCCCTTGCCTTGGTTCACAGACGGAAATCCAACTTCCAATACGTGACTTTGCGGTTTTGATTGTAGCGCCTAGTATTGGCGACATGATATATGGTATCCATGCCGCCTAGGATTGATACATTTATATTTGAAGCTGTTTTATACACTATGCACTTATAATAGTATCAAATGATTTGTTTTAACGTACCAAGCATGTTTGGCTATTATAAGGGAAAACCATTCCCTCCGACTTGCGTTGCATTGTGTGATGGGACCTGGGTCTTATAATAGCCCCATTTTTTCAAAAAAGCATTGCGTTGTTTTGTTATATGCATTGGTATTCTTGGGAGGAAACCCGTTCCGTGTTATACGGCATGGTCCCTTGATATATCTGATTTTGAAGTAAAGTTTTAAATAATTGTTCTAGTTCTCACACCAGTCATATGACTGACCTGGAGTTTATTGTTTTAACCTAAACTCTGGGTGCCCCTATTTTCCACACGGCCAGCTAGTAGTTTTGGGTTTTGCAGATTTATATTCACAGGATCCTGGTTTATAGCTGGAATGATATTCGAAAAGCTCTGTATCCGTATATTCTTTTCAGTTGTGTTTTGGATTATTTTCCGCTGCATTGTAAAATGTAAATCTCTGAGATTTATCGAATGTATAATATTTATTTATACTCTGTAATATTCTTATATTTTGATGAAATTGTTGTAATAAGCAATGAAATGTTCTTCGATTTGTGTTCTGATTTGTGCTGTTCTCAACTCAATCCAGGCTTTCCTTTGCAGGGAAGTTCGGATTGTTTCACCACCTGAACCCAAAATCACGCCGGAGCTGACGAATTCACCACTGTGACGACCCTCCTCCACCTGTACGCTCCTTTCTCCATGCGTTTTCGAACACCGTCGCGCCATTAGCATTGACCAGCATCACTTTATGTCACGCTTCACAACCAAAACTAGCAGCAAAGTGCTGCTTGCGATAACGACCCTGAACCCAACCTCCAAAGTGTAAATCGATTATCCTAAACATTGATATTTCAAGCTCTAGGCCACCGCCGTGTTTCAAACTCAAACAAAATGGATTGCACTCAAAATAATTTGTACATGATTTGAGTGAGTTATCCTAGCAATCCGAAATGTAAGCTTGGGGATTTGTTTTTGGCTATTTATACGATTTGTTTTTCAGTTTTCTTAGAGATGATTTCCCTTTTTTTACTTGCTGAACGAAATGGGTTTGATCATGAAGAACGAGAATGGAAGAGTAGATTGGGGATTAGGGATTTACTGAGAGGGTTGATTTATGGATAAGAAAATTATTATTTTATTATATCTTATTATTTCATGCCTATCGCCACTTTCAATTACCGTTTATAATTTTGTATGATTACTTTTGATATCCCTTCGCAATAAAAACTAACCTCTAGCTATAATTTGACTTTTCAGACCCAATGAAACTTGTTCATCAAATTCCTACTATGTTTGGAAAAACGAAGAAATTTTGAATATTAAAATTTCTTATTGATTCATGTTTATTTTCCCCATGCACACGTAACAACTCCGAATGGCTCGAAACTTGAAATCTTACAATAATTAAATATTCCAAACACGATGGAACTAGATTTGTCGAATTCCGAGACGTTAGGTATAACTCGTTTTTAATTCACAACGTAAATCAATACACATTTATATTGCGTACGATAATTAAAATAACTCCAATCAACACCAAACTGGAAATTTTACAATAATTAATCATTACAGATTTAATAAAATTGGTTTCGTTGAAATAGGAGATCGTTTGAACTTTTTTTATTCTTAAGATCCATATTAGGTCGATAAAATGATCAAATTAAAATCTTGACGTTTATGGTTACCATGGTCACATTCGATATCAAATTGCCACGAAATTTATATCCATAGTTTAACATTACGGATCCAATGAAACTGTTTTTTTTTTAAAACGGAGGTTGTTGGCAAAAAGGCTATTCTTAAGGCTTAAATAAGTCGGTTAAAATCAATTAATTCAAAAACAATTTAAATTAATATCAATAAATTATTATAGTATATATTCGACTAGAACATCATATAGCTCAAAAATAATCATATTTAGATTTATAACTCAATATTTCAAATTAAACCGACGTTCGTATTATTAAAGTCGATTTATTTATATATTAAATCGTTATAATTTATAAATGATTCCATAGCTACTTTCTACAATTTTGATTTGGACATAATTCATAATTTATAAGATGAAATCTCGAATTTTCACTTTCATTAGAAAAATATAATAAAATAGATCCGAATGTTTCATATGATCAAATAGATTTGAATATTTTTTGTTTCAAAGAAATCCAACTTATATTGGATCCTATATATTCAATTGAAGTTCAAAACGTAATATTACGAACTACCACGACATTACGAGCTTGTTTATAATTAAATTATAAACTATATGTTAAAATGGCATTTAATTAAATAAATTCGTTATAAAAACCTTTTTATATTTCCATTACAACATTTAACACCAATTTAAATGTTTTAAAATTAACAGACAAAAATCCGGGTCATTACATAAAGCCCATTCAATTTGAGCTAATAGTTGATAGTTTTGGATATGTTGATTTTTAAACTTTGAAAGTGATGAATGTTCTATTTTTATACCTAGAACAGAGGTAGAAATTTTATGATTTCAAGTAGCAGATTTCATATATTATTTAGTTAATCCCTATGCACCATGTAAGGTTTCAAACATGTATGCACGAAAGAATCAAATATGATTTAATAGTTAATTGATCCATTAACTGATCAGTACCTATGTGTCTTAGGTTATGCATCAGAATAAACATTTTTCATCAATAGTATTTCTAGAAATAAAATAACTGTAACCAAGCATTTGAGATGTAATTTCAAACCTAAAACTTATATGGTTTAAAGGAACTAACTTTAGACAAAAGAATATCTCAACTTTAATTTTCCATTGCTTTGAGAATTGCTTGAAAGCTTTTGATTTTTGAAACAACTAATATTTTGAACCGACAGTAGGATTTTGAACTCAAAAGTGAGAATGTTGTAAAGGAAACTTTCAGAAGAGAAGAGGAAAAAGTTAAGAAAGATGAAAAAATCCAACAAAAGCATCAAGAGTAAAACATAAGCTCAATTCCAAAACAACATTGATTTAGATAATTACGAAGATAGGGTGGAGTATTACCTCTTAAGCAGCAAAAACTCTAATGAAATTTCTCGAGGTAGAAGAACCATTGTCTTTTTAAAGATAAGATTAGCAATAACAGGAATGCATCAAACTATCCAAGAATCCCTCGTATGACTTCCTGATTGGTGATAAGTGCAATATTTATCAAGACAATAATCATGCCTACAAAGGGTGCAAAATTAATTTTATTAATCTGAATAGTTTTAATATTTAATATATTGCAAATGTTATTCATTTTTTACCTAAAAGTTGCAGGGAGACATCCATCATCTCCAATAGTGTTCCAAATAAAGTTATGCTAAAGGTAAATACCATCCTCCAATGTAACCCATCTGACTCCCTTTTTGGAGATTCAAAAGGAATATTGATGGACTGTATGGGAAGTAACAAGGAAAAGTTTCATCTACAACAAATAATAAAATAAGAGCAGACCACTAACAGTGATTCAGGTGAGCTGATTAGAAGCAATTTAAAGATTAATCATCAACTAATGATTTTTAAACAAAGTACAAACGAAGAGTTGTACTATAGTATGCTGGATTATCAATTACAAACTTATCTAAGTTTTGCATTGGAGAGAGCTCAGATCTGAAGTAGCAATCCCTCAAAACAAGAGCTCTTACTTCACCAATTGACAATCTGAAGATTAGAACTCCACATCTTCCCCATAGTACTCGAAAGAGGAATAAAGATACTTTCAAGCCTGATTTAAATCGTCCTTCACAAATGATACTAAGGGAGGAAGCTTTAACGAAAGCTTGTGATAAAGATGAAGTACATTAGAAAAATAAGGGCAGCATCAAGCACAATTATGACATAAAATTCAGAATACCACCATGAACAAAAGATTTTTTCTCTCTCTAGAAATCAGGCCCTAGATTTCGATGATTAAGCCGCCATGCCCTTTCTCTTTTTTTGCTAGGTTTTCATTATGTAAAGTATAAACGATAGTTTTTTGACTGATTGTATTTTACCCTATGGGTAATGGGCCTTGTATTATTTAACCATTTTAAAAAAAAAGTTAAGAATGAAGATGGAAAATGAGATGTGAAATAGAAGGAGTGGATATTTGTAAGGAAAATAAAATACAAAGTATAGAAGTTAAAAGACGAATATGCCCTTAAATCATAATTCAAACCTTTCAACACAAGACAATAGTACAAGCATTAAATGCATTGCAAAATAAAATCAAATTAATGTACTTAAGTTGTTTTTTAAACAAAACAGTTTAAATTAATTTTTATTTATTTTGTTAGACATCACATCATGTTTTAAATAAAATAATTTTAAATGTATCTCAACTTATTATATTATTTAAACAACAAATCATCTTTATAAAATAAAAAATTTAAATATCTTTAAGAAAATTTGTATTTATGAATTTAGATATTAAACATCATTACTACATAAAATCAAGCCAATTGTACAAAGCATTAAATTCATGTACTAACTTAATTTTATGTAAATTATGTGTTAAATCATGATATCTTTAAATTTCAAAATTTATTTTCCTTTTAATTATTTAGTTATACTTTCAAATTTTGTTTAAATAAGAATACTTATATTGCTTAGTAGAATACTTAATACAAATACCAATTTTATTTAAAACATGCATACGTATGTATACATGAATATACACTTAGACATTTTTACATTTCTTTTGAAAATTTTAAAATACAACAATTCATTAAATTATAAACGTCATTTAAGATATTACTCCTTATCATATTTAATTTATATCCAAAAAACATTTCTTAAATAAATATTATTTTTAATCATACTAAATTATCAAAATTAAAAATAAAATTTTCTATTCTAATAAAAGTTGAAAATCCAAGAATACAAGTTATGGTTTACAACTTCAGTATTCAACGAAAAAAGTATACTTATGAATCCAATTTTAAGATTAAATTCCAAATTGCCACTTATAAATTTAATAAAGTATAAAAATCTAGCTGATGAATATATATAATATATTTTTATTCACACATTTCAAAATAGCGAAAATTCTGAGTTATTATAGTGCAAGACTCCACCGCTTTGCGTAGCATCATGACGCTTTAATTACTCTCCCATAACCCCATTTTCATGGTTTAGCCTGCTCCCATTTGGCTAATCTCTACTACGAGGACCGCTTTTTCTTTCTGAAATGACAAGTCTGAGGACTGTACTATGTTTAACCATAAAGTGACATTTTCCCAAATTTAAAATCAAATGTTTTTTTTGCGTTGATTAAGAACCAACTCTAATAATGTAGGAATTTGGAAAAAGAGCTACTAAGGATGGAAAAATAATCCTTATAAATTCCAAAAAGCATTTGATCATGTCAGAAAAGAGGCTAAATGTGCACCATTGGAATGACATTAAAGCTTCAAAATTTATGAATTTCATGCATCGACAAGAAAAGGTGCGGAGGATACATGAAAGTTGTTTTTCAAGAGCGATTGGATCTCTGTTATAGCTGGAATAATCATCAAGAAAGTAACATAATTCATGGTCGGTTAAACGTTCAAGCTTTTTGCCGATGAACGAAAGAGGAAACGATCTTTACATTTTGAAAAATTTAGTACTCTATAAGCAATGCAACATGCCAACCCGTCAGGGTATGAATTGGAATAGGTTCATTAGGTTTGTTCGTGACTGCGATAGATCTAGATGTTTTGGACATGACATGAATAGGCTATCCCATGAGCTATCAGATATGGGATAGATTATATAATTCTCAAGGAGTATAATAATTTCTTCTTGCACCGCTTCTTTTGTTTTAGGGTTGAGCCTTCATTGCGTATCATGAGTGAGTTTAGCTTCATTGATTAAGTGAATGCAGTATTGGACAATCCCAGGGCTAAGCTCTTAATATTAGAGATAAACCGTGCGCTTTTTTTGTTTTTTGAAGTAATAGAAAGGTGGGATGCTTCATGGTCGAAAAACAAATCAGTTAAACTAATGAAAGGACTAGTTTTGCTTTCACTTAAGTATATGTACTAAAGATAAGATGGAAGAGGCCTGAGTTCCAATGTAACGACCCGTATTCTATGCATTGGAGGATCATATGATATTTATATTATTTGTATATGAGGTCGTACAGTTCCATTATTTTGGGAAATGACTACAAGAGTCATTACTAACCTTCACTATTTTTGTCAAATTTTTATGTGACCATTTTACCCTTGGAGAATCTTTTCACATAAGTAACTTTTATGTGGTACGGAAAATAAACCTTAAACCACTTTCATTGGATCTATATGATGGTTTTACATTCCGTAAACTGGTCACATTAAGAAATGGACTTACTGTTTAGAAGGAATTGCTGAAATACGGTTTAAAGGGATTAAAAGGTTTGACTAAGCCAAAAGAAATCATTAGTAGATGGTTCCAAGACCCATTTCCGGATTGAGATTTGTAGGGGTTGAATGGGGTAGGAGAATCTTCTCATGTTTATTTCCATAACTCCTAAAACAGATCACATGCCCCATTAATGGATTCCCTCCCTAATCCTCCATTTAACCTCACTTTAATTAGCTAAACTTCATCATTGGGAAAGATTGAGTCAAATCAATATCAAATCAAGAGAAAAGCTAGCGCAACACCTAAGGGTTCGTGGAAAACACTTTTAACTTTGGATCTAATAAGACTTTGGTAATTAAGAAGAGTTGTTGGTGCTCTATCATTCTAACTACGGTGCATTAGGCCTTAATCACCTTCGAAAAATATGGAAAAATGTTCATAAATTATTATTAATCATGAAATCATACATATATAAATTTGGGGTGATTTGGATAATGTATTTGAAATCCGAAATTGAGGAAGGGGGGAGTACTAAGTACAACCATATGAACATATGTCATTTTCCTTGTTTAATTCTTTGATTATGCCTTTGCTGAACTAAGTGTTGTTTGAGTACGCTTTGATATCCTAGATGATTGCCCAGGAATGTTAGAATAAATGCAAACGTTGAACGAATTGTAGATTAGAGATAGGGGACTACGTGGTGTGGAACGATATAGTCTTTCGGCATAGCTCGGTTAGGTATGAAATTACTAAGGGACAACAAGTAACATCCCAAGAAGCCGCTTATAAAATTTCAAGTTGTTTGGAGTTCAAGAGGTCAAGTTTTGGTGCAATCGAGTTTGGATCGTATGGAGTGGCGGTCCTTAGATCAGCCTAAGTTCTCCGGATCGGCGTAAGTACTCCAGATTGACCTAACTACTTTGGATCGTTCTAACTTCTCGGGTCGACCAATACCCGGGCTCGGCCTAACTAACTCTGATTAGCATAGAAGGGAAGCATTTACGAGTCGGTGTAATAGGGGTATGAAGGGGATTAACTAGGATCAACATGTCAGGTGCACCAATCCAGATTTATTTGAATCAGCATTGGAGGAGTACCGATCCGGATCTATATCGGTATTACTTGCATACTGTTCCGGAATTGATTTGGATTGGCATGCAAGGCATGCCAAATCGGATTCGATTAGAACCATAATGGGGCTGGGTCGAGTAACCTATGAAGGGATGAAGTGAAATGGCCTTTAAAGGCCAAGACGATGAGACATGGCTCGTGGTGTAGTGACTCGTATAATAACAACTTATAGAGATGCCTTGGCTCATTGAAGACCGACCCCAATACGACTAGTCCTATTTTGAGAAATGAAGTAAGTCAAGGAGGGGAAATACTCAGGATGATTTTGCAGGCTAGAAACCATACGGGTAGCCCCTCAGACAAGCTTTGTTGCGGAAAGCATATGCGAAGGGATCATCAATACATAAGGTCTTAACAGGTAATCGTGGAGAAGGGGTAGCGAGTGTAATGTCTATACATGACCACGTCTGGTCCTTGTCTTCATGTCAAAAGACTTTCATTGCATTTACTCGGACCATGTCGGGTCCTTACCTTGGGTTATGCACGTCAACGCAACCTAGTTCCTGGCCCGCTAAGTGGCATAGATTTGAGTACTGCTGAAACCAAGTGTTATTGTATATCCAAAGCATTGAGTGAGTGGGCACGAGGATGGATGCTATTCTTGATTGTTTATTATTACCCTATCACATCTGTTTACACTCAATGATGTAATAGCCTTAGAGTAGAGCACATTATTATTATATGTGTTAACTCTTTGGGTGCAGGGAAAGGTCAGATATGATCCTTTGTACCTATTGTATTATTATTAGTACTTGAGATACTATCACTCACACTAGACTTTACCTAACCTGGAGTTATATGCATCGCATTTACTCTGGATGTTCTTAAATGGGCAGATAAGAGACAGGTTAGGTGTGCACTAGTAGCTAGGTGGAGGACGAGCAAGAAGCTATTCTACGTACTGTTCTACTATATACTCTGTCTAATTATGTTGTTCACTACTTTGGGCATAGTAATGTTTACGTTGAGACAATTTATTCTAAGTATTCCCATGTATGACTATATTATGATTATGTTGTATTTTGGATTTGCTACTCTGATGTTATTGATTCATTATCAACTATCTACTGTCTTGCCTGTTTTATTTCTATTATGTTGCTATTATATTTTATTCCATGCACTTTGACATATATGACAAGTTTCTAGGTTATTTATTTTATATCAACCTTGATGATCTCCATACAGTGGCAGAATACTACAATAGTGCATTATTTGGGTGTTGGAAGTGTAGGGTCGTTGTCCCATTTGGTAATAAAGTCAGGTTGCATAGTTAACCTAAGTGGGAATGCTTGGGAGAAGGGTGTTGTTAGGAAATGTGGAATGGATCGGTAAGGCAATACAAACACTAGAGGGGGGATAAATATTGTTTTTAAGGAATTTAAGAAAATCTAAAACTTATATGATCTACTATATGAATCACATACCACAGAGATAATCACAGACACAGATTCAAACGCAAATACAGAAATAAATAGAAATAAAATGCAGAAAAGGAAAGAACACACCGGATTTTATACCGGTTCAGATTACTATTGCGTACTGTCCCATGCAATGCTGGATTGCGCAGAGTTTTATTACTATATCAATATCCAAGTACAACACTCTTGATTTCATGTAACGACACGGATTTCGCCCGGACCTAATCGATCGCTAAACCGACCAAGACCGTTCGAATCCCGCATACGCTAACTTTGGGTATACAACACATCAGAACAAATAACAGAAGACTTCAATAAACATCATAATAATGTTACATCAGAGTACAGAATATCAGAGTATATCGAAATATAATACACAGCGGAAGATAAATTTACATAAATGTAAAACAGTGCACAGCGGAAATATAAACTACACAGCGGAAGACTGTAAATGTCTGGACACAGCTTAAAGCTTCAATCCAGAATCCTGCTCAAAACATCTGCAAAATAAAACTACTCGACTGCCCGTGTGGAAAATAGGGGCACCCGAGTTCGCAAGGGAAAAGCAAACTACAGGTCAGTCATGGGACTGGTGTGAGAACTCAAAAACAGTTGTTAACTTTGTTCAAAAATAAGGCAAATCACGGGACCACGCCACTTTCGCGGAACGGGTTTACCCCCATGAAAGCCAGTGTATAAACAACAATCAATATAGATATATGGATCTACTATGCATCAATCAACATGCAATATCCCAATCTACCCATTTAGATTAATCACCACACTTAGATTTTCCAAATCCAATTCAATTTACAGAAATTATTCCTTTGGATTTTATTCCCGATTTCTTATTTCAAATCATTTGAAATACATATCTAACTTTCTATATCAAAGTAGATTTCACTTCGGGATCTCAAATCAAATCATTTGGAAATATGAATTCCAAAACATAACAATGCATACAAACAAGTATGCAACCAAATATCGTGCTCCCCATCGACAAGGCAAAGGGTACGCACCTCGCAACTCGATATATATATGTGCACCTACCCCACATAGGAGTAGGCTACACCGACGATGCACCTCCCACTCAGGAGAGCATACACCGCCCTCTCACCCATACTTTTAGTCTCAGGGTTACCCGAATCTTTAGTCACATACTAAATCATTTCATATCCCGAAGTAGGGAAAATCATTTCACAACATAATAATCACAATGTAACATATAATACATTTCTAAATCACTTTAGAAATCATCGGGTTTTGGGCCTCGAAATCCTTTCTGTTTTATAAAACATTTTTATAAAACATTCCCTGTCCAAAATCGGGAATACATTTCTTTTCACTTAAGAAAAATATCATTTCACAATCATTCGTTAAATTTGAAATGAACACAACATCGCTAAACACCTTATCGTCAAATCGTGAAGTGTTTCACAAGGCGTTAGCACACAGATATTTTCAACCCAACCCAATGCTAAATGTAAAAGCATATTCTGCTCATAAACTGGTCGAGCACAATCCAAACCATCAATCAATCAAATTTAACATACGCCTCATTCCAATTCATTAGTCACTAACCGTAAATTAATCAAGAGAATAATTCCCCAAATATTAACCCCGAAGGCCGAAACCAACATCAGATCAATATCCAGAAAACCATTCTGCTTGGCTAACCGACAGTTAGTTTCTAAATTTCACGTTCAAATCTAATTAAAGATTTAACTATCGCCTGGAGCAAAACTGGTGATACTCCATTCTCGATCTTTTCAATCTAATTAAAGATTCATTAAAACTCCACTTAGTTTTAATCTGTGACTGGGTTAAAGAATCAGTGTCATCTAAAAACACGGTTCGCGATAAACCCAAAGTCACATTCCATTAATTATCGGGTTAAAGAACGAGTGTTAGTTAAAACACTGTTCACGATAAACCCAAAAATCAATATCAATTCAATTCCAATTAAATATTATTTAATTGGTACACTTCATTAAATCTAAATAAAAAGATTTAATCTTTTCTCAACTGGGTTCAAGAACAGTGTTAGTGAAGACACCATTCACGACAAACCCAAATCACATTCGATATTCAATACAAGGCTCTGAATAGAAAATATATCGGCTTATATTCAATATCGAGTTCTACGACTAACAGATGTCGTATGGGAAATAACGATATATATATATATCTTTCAAATTTCCATAACAACACCTGTATAATCACGAATCCCAACATCGAAATATTCCGAATACAATTTCGATTCAAATCCACTCCAATGCAATCATTGGAATTTTGGTTATTTTTAAAACCCTTTTCGAATTCAATTTATTTATTTAAAAATAAATAGAATTATAATCCTAGTTCAAAACTAGTTCATTTCGATAAAAATCTATTTTTATCTTTTCAAATATGGAGTTTTTCATCCCAATTCTTCCCAAATCATTTCTTATGATTTTACACAAATTATTACTATTTTTAATAATTTTATCAAGGCCTGTACGGTCGATTTCCATCAATGGCCATCGAACTGCACTTACAGCGACCTTTTCCGAATTTGATTTGGACGTATCTCCAAATCCAACCGTTAGATTTCAAATTTCTAATATTCCTTAGAAAGCTCTTTTCGATACGAACCCAACGGTTCTGATTTCAGGAGAATCCGACGGTCGGATCTCCCGTAATGTCCGTTCGAAGTCTATGGTCGAAATTCGCGAACTGCCGCATCGCGGCGCATTCTATTCAGGCCATTTATTATATATATAATATATATAATATATATTTCGTCGATTTCTATTTAAAACGAATTATATAAATAGTTTTGAATTCGTTTCAAAAACATTTTCAACTTCCTTTTCAATTCAAATCACAATTGAATTCTTCTTTATAGATTCGTTTTAAAATTCATTTCTATTCAATTCAAATTTCAATTCAATTTGAATTCGTTTTCAATTCAATTCGAATTCGTTTTCTATTCAATTCAATTCGAATTCGTTTTCTATTCAATTCAATTCGAATTCGTTTTCTATTCAATTCAATTCGAATTCGTTTTCTATTCAGTTCAATTCGAATTCGTTTTCTATTCAGTTCAATTCGAATTCGTTTTCTATTCAGTTCAATTCGAATTCGTTTTCTATTCAATTCAATTCGAATTCGTTTTCTATTCAGTTCAATTCGAATTCGTTTTCTATTCAGTTCAATTCGAATTCGTTTTCTATTCAGTTCAATTCGAATTCGTTTTCTATTCAATTCAATTCGAATTCGTTTTCTATTCAATTCAATTCGAATTCGTTTTCTATTCAATTCAATTCGAATTCGTTTTCTATTCAATTCAATTCGAATTCGTTTTCTATTCAATTCGAATTCGTTTTCTATTTAGTTCAATTCGAATATTTCATATACATCGTTTTCAATTCGAATATTTCATATACATCGTTTTCAATTCATATATATATCGTTTTCAATTCATATATATATCGTTTTCACTTTTCATATATACGATATTTTCACTTTCAATATATTCGATATTTTCACTTTCGCTATATTCGATATTTTCACTTTCACTATATATAATATTTTCACTTTCAATATATATAATATTTTCACTTTCGATATATATGATATATTCACTTTCAATATATTCGATATTTTCACTTTCGATATATTCGATATTTTCACTTCGCTATATATATAAATTTCACTTTTCATATATATAATATTTTCACTTCGCTATCAATCAATTTTCACAACAATTTCAACCAAATATCGTCCATGGTTTGTGGACGAGGGGCGTATATATATATATATGTATAGATATTTATATATAGCAATTCACTTCCTATATCGCAATCAATCATCAAACAATCAAACAAACAACACAAACATCAATCAATTAGTGAATTAGAGTTTCAAATTCATAATTTGATACATATACAAAAATCATGTTTTTAATGCCAATTCACAACAATGTGTTCTAACTATATTAGTTTTGGTTCTCACACCAGTCTAATGGAAATATATAGAAAATCACACCTTCGAAACTCGAACATAAATTCGGATGATGATCGATCAATCATCAGAACCATTTCCGGGTGTCTAGAATGTGATTCTATATCTATCCAATATATTAAAATTTCGAATATACGTTCATGACGCGTATATACAAAACCTTTATATATTAGATTGTCCATATTCAAAATAAATAGATAATCAAATACGAATAATTGATTATTTTGACACGGGCAGCTAGTAGTTTTGGGTTTTGCAGATTTATATTCACAGGATCCTGGTTTACAGCTGGAACGATATCCGGAAAGCTTTGTATCCGTATATCTCTTTCTAGTTGTGTATTGTATTATTTTCCGCTGCTATGTATTTAAATGTAATTTAAATCTCTGATATTTCTGTGTAATATTCATTTATACTCTGTATATTCTTGTAATCTGATGCATTGTTGTAATATACAATGAAATGTTCTTCTGTATGCGTTCTGCTGTGGTTTGTTCTCGAACTATCCGGCGCTTTCCTTTACGGGGAAGTTACGGGTCTTCACATTTCATGGCCACAAGGTTACCACCGATTCAAAACACCCTTGATCAAGTATATTCCCCTTGATTTCCCCAGCTACAAGGTTACCACCATTTACTTCCTTGATTTCTTGGCTACAAGGAACACACCATTTCCAAAATGATTACAACGACCCTGTAACACATCAATAACACTTCGATTCAGAGAGTAATGAGTAGAGAGTGAGAAGAGAAGAAGTTTTATATAATTAGACTTGAAATCGGCAGAGTATAAGTGTTGGAATCATAAAAATATGATATAGTAATGGTGTAATGAAAGGAGATGAAGATGGAGAAGAAGAATAGTTAAATAATTCGAAATCAACCCCTATTTTTAAGATTTGAAAGGTTGCAACGCATCTGGAATTACAAATGGTGAAAAGACACTTCCTTTCAAAATTGAAAATACGACAATTATATGTCAACATCCCTATATATGTAGGTCGACATATGTCTTTTAAAATTTGAATGATTTTTAAAGTGTTTTAAAATATATATATAATTCTGGAAATTCTTGAGTGAAATCATAGTGATATAAATAAGTATTATAAAGTAGAAAATCATATGAAATCGTAAATATAAACTGTACGAACATATTTATAAAATTATAAAGTTTGAAACTGTATAAATATAAAGATATAGAAGTATACAACTATATAAACTTATAAACTTTAAAACTCAAGTTTAAAATCAAAAGTAAAATAGAAAAACTTAATTAAAATTTGAATAGAGTTTGAAAATAGAATTTGAAATTTAAAAATCAGAATTTGGAAAATACAATTTGAATTTAAATTTAAATTTGAACTTGAACCTGGAGTACTATTCAGAGTCTTACATAAACTAGACTTTATAACTATATTTGTCTTGAACTCTTAATTTCTTGATTACTCATGAGTTTTGAATCTTCTCTGAATTCTAAATCTTCTCTAAATTCGGAATCTCTTGAATTTCTAAAACTCTTAAACTGTAAGTCTTCAGTATTAATTCTTGTATACAAATCCTGCATATATGTTTATACATTCTAGATAGAGATGTTAGTAAATATTTTATAATCAATTAATATTAAAATAAGGTTGTTGTCATTAAAACTCCATTCCCCAATAATCTCTCCCATTTTGATGATGAAAACCTTAGTTTATAAGATATACATACCTGTTCATACATGTTGATGCTGATCCTTCTAATACTCCTCGTGTCTTTAAGAGTCCTATATATTCTACTTAAACTAAGTCTATATTTTGTAATTTCTCCCTTTATTCATTATCAAAAAGAAAATATAAAAATACTCCCTCTAAGTCCTATATGTATCTATATAATTCCTATACTAAATTAAAGTACTCCCCCTGAGTCCTAAATCTATATAAATTACTTCCCCTAAATTCATGATTATACAACAATCAAGACTAAGTTTATATACAAATCAATCCAACTATCATAATTACATAAAAATCAATTCAAGCATACCAATCCATGTAACATTTATTTTTTTTTTAATATATACAGGTTTTTAATTCAAGCAATCAAAATCAAATCAAATAAATCCATCAAATCATACCAAACAATTAAATGTTTCTTGGGACTTCTACCCAACCGTCTTCTCCAAATATAGGATCCTTCTTGATGGCATCCCAATCTTCATCTTCTTTTGTTGGTGGTGCCTTAGTGAGATTGTTATCTTCATCTCTGAAAAGAGAAGATATTAGCCAACGCATGGCATCAGAGGCTTCTCTTGCTATTCAAACATCTTTATTTTGCTTAATTCAAGATTGACGTTGGTTTTGTAGTATTATAGAGAGGTTGTTCTTAAAGGAATTCAATGTGTATTTAAGGTTTTCACTTAAGTTATGAATTGGATTTACTATAGTTTTGACAAGAATTGAATAGAGAAAAGGAGAAATCGTATAATGAATTTCTCTGGAAGAAATAGGCTTAAATAGGGTCTGGAATTCGTTGGATTTGAATGGACATGAGTCAGTTATTTAGTTTTAAATTTTTAAAAGTTTTGAAAATCTTGCTGTTATATGTCGACACAGCCAAGTATGTATGTCGACATACTTAAATTTTTTTTCAAAAATTTTCAAATTTTGATTCTTTTGTTCTTTATATTATATTTAATTATAAAGTTTTTACAGTAACTCAAGGATGATTTTGACATAAATAAAACTCCATTCATTACTTCATAAAAAGCAAATGCATCCAAGTAATTAAGACACACTAAATACAAGATTCAAAAGCAAATACTAGCAAATATTTAAAGATAACTTAAACTAGATAAACTAGTTTTCAGTGGATGATGAGAAGGAAGATGAAATTCCAGGCTTTCTTCCTATCCTACTCATGAACTTAGTCATTTTAGAAAAAAAATCTTTTTGAGCTTCTTTTGATTGTTGACTATCTTCACTTGATTTTGAACAATCAACTCTCTGGAAATGGTTCTAGTGTTGATTGGTCACTCAACACTTTATAAATAAGTTTCTTCTTCTTCGATTTCCATAGGTTCTTATTCTTGTTGCATTCGAGCTTGTTTGTCTTCGAATGTCTCATAAGTTTTGAAAGTGAGTAGATTTTTCATAAGATGTATGCTTGTGGAATCAAACACCTTTCATGGCACAAATTCTTCTCCATGATGTTATAGCGACCAATAATAGCAAAGAGTGCTTTTTGGACCTTGAGAATTGGGTTGTTATAGTTTCTGGAACCACTAGTACAGAACTTGTCTTTTGCATCTCTTCATTTGCATCTGTTGTATAAACAGCAGATGCTAATAGTACAATTTGCATATGTTCCTAACTGAAAATAGACGCAAATAAGGGAAAATAAATATTACCCTACCTTTTGCATCAGTTGTTGTCTATGAATGGACGCAGTCAGGTGGAAATGGAAAATTTAGTATAACTGTTTGCGTCTGTTCATTCTATAATTAGAAGCAAGCAGGGGATATAATAAATTATTGGCATCCGCACTATTTAAAATAGACTCAAATGACTGTTCTATTAAAACTTGGAGGGAAGAAAATAGAAAAAGCCCACCAAAACACACGCTTTTCGTGGAGGGAAACGAAAACACTTCGCGCTTCTAAAGCAATTGGGGAAATTTTTAAACCTTAAACTCAATCTGATTCCCAATTCCCAAAGTCATTCGTAATCAAGCGGACTTCAGGTAATCTCTAATCTCAATTCCATAATTTTTATGTCCATATTCTTTAATTCCCTAAAGGAATATTGTTGCAGCTCTAGTTTTACTTGTTAAATTTTATATAATTTAACTAGTTTTTCAGAAAATAATTCACGAACACACAAATATGACTAATTTTTTTCCAAGCGCGTTTAGCATCTCTAGAGTTTCAAATCAGATCTTGTTTAGGTATAGGATTGGGTTCAGGCAGCTGATGAGTTATTGTGCCTTTTGTGATGTTCAATGTTGATATGAGATTATAGTGACATGGATGTCTGATGACCATTGAATTGGTGAGAAGCGGTGAGTAAAAGGTAGAGGAGTTAGAATTGCGATTTGTTTCAGGTGAGGTGTAGATTAGGGAGGAGCTTCTTTAGTGATAAGGAGTTGAGTGATTGCTGGTTTTGGTTGCACTGGTTTAGTAATGGTAGTGAAGTCGCGGTTACGTTGCCAAATTGATTTTGCTGTTTATGGAAGAATCATTGTCAGATTGATGGCAGGCTATTTGGAATGAAATGCCGCTGTAAATTTGTGACAAAGGTTTGCGCTAGTGTAAATTAGTAGTAAAATTAGAGAAAATTAGCAATGAAGGATTGTTGTGAATATTTAAAAGCAAAGACAATAAGAATTTGATTGGAGGATTTAAAGTTCGCAGTGAACCAAGAAAAAACAGTGAGGAGAGTAAGATCGTAGCAAAACAAAAAAGTGCCAAATGTATGCATGTAATAGAACGCTAAAATAGAGAATAATGGTAATGAATTTTTTTCTATGTGGATTTTTTTTAAACTTAGCCAAAATGTTTTAAAAACGCACTTGAACAGAAAACACAAATAACATCTGAACACAACATTAATTGCTCAAATGAAACAAAGTATGCACAAACTAGTAGTGCATTTATATTTGCAAACTTCTATTCTATTAACTCTTGTTGTGCCTTTCTATTTTTGTGCAACCTTAAAACCAATATACATTGTTCTTTCCTGTTTGATTCTATTTTGTTTCATTTTAAAAAAAATTGTTGTATTTTGTTCCCTATGCATTTGTTTTATTATGTTCCATTTCTTTTGAACTCCTTTTATATTTGTTTCTTGTATTTACTGTTGTGTTCATTTGCTACAAAACCTACAGGCGTTTGATTTCAAGTAAAAACGTGCATTTTTACTGTTCTCTACTTAGACTGCACAACACAATTCAACTCTTAGCTCAACCATGATGACAAGTTATTTTGGTGACAACCATGATGTTGTTATGGTTTTAAGCATGGGATGACACTATGGTTTAGCCGACTATAATATATTGTTGTCTTTGGGTGTGCACTAAACTTTGTGCTGCTGAGAAAATTTTCAGTGAACACGTAGTTCGTATATGATGAACAAAGTAGTTTCTCATATGATGTATGTTAGACCGAAAATTGGTTCAACACCCAAATTAGCTATGGTTTCAATGAAATAGAATCAAAAAGCAACAAAGAACACACGATTTATAGTGGTTCGGCGTTAAGAAGCCTACGTCCACTTTGTTTTCTTTTAATTGATGATTTGGATACAAATACGGCAATGATTCTCACTCAACTTCACAATTATAATTCATAAACTCACTCAAATCTCTCAAAAATAGACTTTAAAGGATGACTTTGATCTGAATGTAGTTATGAAATTTAGCTATGGAGGAAGTTGGAACAGAGAATTTGCCAAAAGATCCTTTCAAATGCCTCCGGATGGTGTATTTATAGGTGAAAATCTCTTCGAAGTGGCTCTGGTTCGGAATTGCGTGGCACCCATCCCACACGAGTCCGGTTCGGAGGCTTCCAGATGATGACAGCGCATTGATTTAGTGGGAGATCGTAGGATAAATAGTCATGCTTGGTCCGAGTCTTCAGGGAGCGTGTGTAGCAACGGTCACAGGCTCAGAGAAAGCGGTTCAGATCGGCTACCTCTGGTTCGATCCGATGAGACCACTGGCTATCTTCTGCTGCTGATGTACTCCTCCGATCCGATGAGGCCACTTGCTTTATGATGTTGCTGACATACTCCTCCGATCCGATCCGATGTGATTTCTACGCCTTTGATCTCTACTTACTTCCTGCGCTATCTTCCTCCGATCCGAACCGGCTGGTGGCTTTCTCGCCGTTTGCTCTTTGTGTAGCCTAGTTCACAAAGTAAGCTAACATTTTGCCCCCTCGAAGTACACTTTTATTTTAGATAAAGTGTGCTTCGAAGCAGTTTACGAAATATCCTTTGAATTAGAACCATTGAATGATCGCCTCCATTTACTTGTAGTGTCGTGTCGCTTCATAAAGTCGTGGCTTTTGCTGCTTATATATATCCACAATCCATATGAATTGCTTCCTTCATTTTCAAACAACATTGAGAGCTCCTTTTAATGTCCAGTGATTCTTCCAGGTGGGCTTTTTCTTTACTTTTCCTCAAATTCAACCTACGTGTCAAATCAGTGTACATGGTCCCTTTCGGTTCGGATTCCGATCCGAATGGATTTCCTACAGTGGCACATCCGAATGGACCCTCCAGTATCATTTCACCACGGATCAAAAGGCCAGAGGGCCTTTGTGGGCTTGACTCCCGGTCCGAACGGGGTGAAGGAGGCTGGGAATGCGAGTGGTCACCTTGTTCTTATATAAATCCTCTGCTCGTCTTCTTCTTCCTCTTCTTCTTTTATTATTCTCGTCCAACAGAAATTGCATCGAAAACCCTAGAATTTCAAAAACTCTGAAACTCTCTCGTTCTTCCTTAAATTAAACAATTAGGTAGGATTAAATTGTCGAATTACTTGGTTGTAATTGATTTCAGAAATAATTTGTGGCCAATTTCGAACGGTTTGGCCATGGCCTTTGCCTGGCTTCAACGCCTGGGCCTCCTCCCTCCTCGCCGTCGTCATTGGTGGTTCTATCGCCACCTCGAGGCGTGGAGAGAGAATTAGGGTTCTACAGTGTACTTGAGCACGTAAGTGCTTGGTCTTAACCGGGTTTCGTGAGATAGAGTTGGGTTTGACATTGGTTCAGCGAGATAAAAAATGAAGGAGAGGAGAGGAACTAGGATCGGTTCGGGTGAAGAATCGTTGGAATGAAGGAAAAAGAGAGGTGTTTACAAGATCGAATCGGGTCGGAGTAAAAGAAAGAGCAGGAAAGATGTTTACAAGGTCGGATCGGGTCAGATCAAAAGAAAGAACAGAAAAGGGAAAATATGGCCTACCTAACCGGGTCGGATCAGAATAAAAGACAAGGAGGAAAAGAGGCATTATCATTTAAATCAATCCGAACCGATCCGGTGGCCTACATCCGAACTGATCCGGTTTTAATTACCCTATGTGAATATCTGCTTCAGATCGAAACATTACTTTGCCCTCTGATCCGATCCCAATGCACATGCCCGAACCGAACCGAAACAGTCCAACTCAATCCACGAGAACTTATCTAACTATCTCAATCAATGCTTGGCATAACCTTCAACTTGATGAACAGTTAGGATAGCGCCTTACGAACATAACAAACATCAAGAACTATTCCGAACCATTATTGCTTCTTTGAATCTTTATATCATGCTCTTGTATGTTTATTCTGCATCTTTGTTACATGTAGCACACACTTTAGTTCACATGCACACACGGGGGACACGGGAAACTTTACTCTAATCCTTGCTATTGTTTCTTCAATAGTCTTATGATCATGGCCGAGAGGCGTTCATCTAGGTCAGCAAAGAAGATGGAAACTGCAGAAACTTCTGAGAAAGTTATCATTAATGACATATCTTCTTCTTCTTCAGACCCTGAATGGGACGATGAGGGCCCAGATTATGAAGTAGGAGCGCATAACAACGAAACGCCTTCCGATAGCGAAGTTTCCCTGGGCTATGAGGAGGAAGGAGGGATTGGAGATAATCGAGCTCCTGACGAGTTTGAGTCTGCCATTATATTGGAGTCACCCAATGACTGTTGAATCAACGATCGACGATGACAGACTTGTTCGCATATGTTTAAAGCGCGGGATATTAAAAAGGGATACCCTGGTGCCATCGAAAACTGACCGTCCTCACAATCCCCCAGAAGGATTTATGGCAATCACCCGATTGATGTGTATGGTGGGGCTATTCCACCGTTTCCGCCTTTTGTTGTCGACTTTATAAGACAGATGCGGATTGCCCCCATGCAGTTACATCCCAACTCCTACACTTACTTATATACTTTGTATATAGCATACAGAGAGATTTTAGGTATAGAGCTCACTTTTGAAGACGTCCACTTTTTTTACAATTTCAAGCATCGGACTCAGGAGACTCCTTCCTTTTCCTATTTCGAATCAGTCCCAAAAAGGAAAATTATTTCAGCTCGATTTAGCAGCAAGGTCGGCGACTCTAAGCTAGAATGGTTTTATATCAGGCAACAACAGGGGTGCGCCAGGAGATGGAAAAAATCAAGTATGGCATCGATTTAATAGATCTCAATTTTGACATGTCAACACATTAACCTGTTTTCTCTTTTGTTTGCAGTTGATAACCCAAAACAGATATCGGGTCAAGTGTACTTTGATCGGATGCATCAGCTCCTCAATGGCGATCAAAAATTTCTAACCATCGATGAAGTTCTTAAGGATGAGTACCTCCATCACCACAGGCTATTATCCATTACCCTTAGCATAGGCCATGGGTCAGGTCCATACGTCTACATCCCCCCGGTGAACATAATTCCTGGAACGGGCGAGGGCTCGAAAAGTCCAACAATTCCTCTTCTTACTTCACCTTCTCCATCTTTGACTCAGGACGATGAATTGGCCAACATAGCCGAAAAGCACAGAGAAGGGTACACCTTCCCTGATGATGCTGTCTCTCCTGAGAAGTCAATGTCTCCTAAAGAACTACCAATAGACGCTTCTCAAGGAGTTGTCCCTGATTAACATAGAAATGTGTTTATTTTATGCTCGTATATTTTATCTTTTGTAAATAAATAAATAAATGATACTTTGGTTACTTTTGTATGTTTTTACAGGATGTCAAGAAATGCCTCCTTCGTTTCAAATTAAAGGCCAACTACAGATAAAAAACTACTTCTCCGTATTAAAGCCACCTCAATTACAAAAGACGTTGTAGCTCACTGGTAATTGCATGGAAATTTGTACTGAGAGACCTGAGTTCGATCCCCGTCGAGCTCACTTTTTGCTAAAGAACAGAACGCGTTCACACTGGCCCTTTGCTATGAAGAATATATTAATTAGTGTTATATTATATATATACATATTCATGTGTATGTATGATATTCACTAATAGACATTTCTGGAGTAGTCATGGAAATCAATTCAGAACATTCATTTTTCAATTTCCAATTAAAAGAATTTCTGATAGAAATATTGCCAAGAAAAGACCAATTTTGAAGATTTTATCCCTTGTTGCCTTTGGAGTCTAATGAGTATCCTTGTTTGGAAGAATTAATCACATACAATCTGCTCATCAATCAATCAATCAATTTGCCACATGGAAGATAGGGAAGATTTGGAAGATATTCACCGTGATTTGCTTTCCAATCAAGCTTGGTCAATGAAGGCAAGAGATATGATATTACTTCTTGGGAAAAGAGGGCCATTTAGTCATTGATTTGATTAGGATTTGGTCTACATCTCTATAAATATACATGATGTCCCATTGTAAATGCCATTCATTTTTCTATTCTGTATTCTCTTTTGTTCTAATAAAAGTCTTTTCTTTTCTAGTTTTATTGTTATTTTAATTTCATAACAATTTGTGTTATCTATCTAATTAGGTTTGGGTAGAATGCATATTGTTATTGTCTTTTACTACTGCTTGTTAGCGATTCACTGTTGATTAGTTTCAACAGGAATCCTACTTTTAATTTCTGTTATTGTTCTAGTTGTTATACTTTTTTTCTAGTAATTGTTCCTTTTCTTTTCAATTGTTGAATTTGATACTGATTAGATTCAGAGTAATTTCAACAACATAAAAAAAACAACAACTCCAAACTTCGTCTAACTCGCCCAAGAATAAATAGATAATAATTTTTAATAACACCTCCCTGTGTTCGACCTGTATGCTACACACCTGTATGCTTGCAGAATTTAATTTAAATGACGCGCTTTTCTAATTCATAGATTAGCGACGATCAAGTTTTTGGCGCCGTTGCCAGGGAGGTAACGATTAAATTTTATTGTTTATTTAATATCTGATTCGTGTTAGTTTTTATTTTTGTTTTTGTTTTGCTAAAAAAAATCTCTTTATTAGTTGATTTTGTATCAAACATTGGTGCTAGAATCATCTAAACAAGAGAAGAGAAAAAAATTTCTTGCCACTTTTGTCTCTTAGTTTCTTTTCTTTAATCTCATCTATTCCTTCCTTCCCAATTTTTACATTTGTTTGTTCCCTCTTGCGAATTTATTCCTACATTAGGTAAAAAAAAAAAAACTTGCCAAATTTTCTTGACCTTATTTCCTTTTTTTTCTTTCATTTATTTATTTCCTTTTTATTTCTCAATCTCCTTCTTTTCTTTTATAAATTCTAAAGGAAAAAAAACTTTCAATTTTTGCTTTATTTCTTTCCATCTTTCCATTTCTTTTCCCAATCTTCTACGTTCTCTTTCTTCTTTTACAAATCAGAAAAAAAAAAGAAAATTTTTGTCACTAAATTCTTCCCATTGTACAAATTCTTGCCATTTTCTTATAATTTCTTCTCACAAATCTCCTTCTGTTGCAAATCTCTTACCCTTTTAAAAAAAAATTCTTTCTAAATTTTCTCGTTGTTGCTGAATAATTCCATTACCCAAATTTCTTTCCATTTTGCAATCACCTTTTTAATTTTCACATCTTTAATTTGCTTGCTATTTTCTCTCATTGCTTTCCTTTTATAAAAAAAATGCCACTTTTTCTTTTAATTTCTTACCAATTTTTCAGTTTCTTTCCTTCATTTCCTTTCCTATTTTTTATACACCCCTTTTCTTCATTTTACAAATTTTAAAAGAAAAAAAAAGTTACCAATTTTCACCTATTTCTTTCCTTTTTATTTCTCAATCCCATTCTCTTCTTTTACAAATTCTTTCTTCTTTTCAACATATTAATAAAAAAAAACAACTCTTTCCTTTTGCTTTTTCGTTCCCTGTTTTCAATAGAATCTCCTTCCCTCTTTCTCTTTTCATTTATTTTGTTTCCTTTTACTTTAGATTTATTTTCTTCTAATACTATTCCTTTCCATTTTTTCTGAAAAAACTCTTGATTGGCAGATTTGATGTTATTTATTGACATTTCAATCTCCAAAAACAAGAAAAAAATATCTTGCTAGTTTTGTCTTCTATTCCTTTTTTTTCCTTAATCTCTTTCCTTGTTTTAACAATTTCTTTAAAAAAAAAAATCAAAATCAAGATCAAGCGAAGGAAGGAAAACAAGCAAGACTGAAGTGGAGAAATTCAAAAGTCAAACAATCGCAAATAGTTGAAGTCGAATTGTTGGAGCGGTTGCACACCAAGTGGGGTGTGAACGCGCTAGCGCTACCCCATTTCACTGGAGGACTGCCGATCAAGGTGAGAAAATTTTTAAAACTCTACAGTTGCTCTGCTGCAAAAGAAAAAAAATTATAGACAATTGTTGTAAAAAATTTCTGCAGGGGCAGCGGCTTGAATGTAAATTTTTAATTTGTGCAATTAAATTGTGTGATTATTGTTATTTCTGCACTTTTTATTCATTCTGTTAAGGGCAATACCCCAATTCACATAAGGTGAGGGATTTCATCACCCTTTCCTTAGCCCACAAATTGCATTTTATCGTAGAATCTAACTAATAATAACGGTTAGACGTTGGACTTAAGGGAGTCACGGGCTCATCTAGGGCTTAATTGTATTGTGATAGTTGATTCATTTGGAACGAATTATTTCTTGGTGTCTAGACTACGGCAGAAAAATAACCGTTTATAAATATTACGGTGATTCGTAAATATTATATCGGTTGTTACTCTGAAGGTACTTAAACCTTCGGCTGCATTGCTAGGGTGATTCCCGGTGCACCGATAACTCCTGTCCGTTAACTGGCTAAGAAATCTTTTGATCTAAGTAATCAAACGTGTCACTATATAATTTTGGGTTAGGAGCCATTAAGGACAGAAAATTTCGTTGTAGCTAAATTATGTGCTTGCATTTAACAACAATGAGTGAAAAAAGTGTTAGCCAACAAAATTCTCCTAGGGGTTCTCGAATCAACCAAAATTTTCCAACTGAATTGGATCAAAATCGAGTGAATCACAACTTTCCAAACTTTGGGGATCAAAACCAAACAAATCAAAATTTTCAAAACCTCAATATCCAAATAGATAGACCCTTATCTCTTCGTGATCGATGTTATCAGACTAGGACCGTTCAACCATCTGTCATTGTGTTCCCACCAGCTGAAGGAAACAATTTTGAGCTAAAACATTCTTTTATCCAAGGGGTACCAAAGTTTACTGGATCTGAAAATGCTTATGAATTTCTGAGTGAATTTGAATTGTATGCTTCCACAACAAAAATGCAACAACTATCTAACGAATCGATCAAGCTAAGGCTAATTCCATTTGCACTACTTGAAAGCGCTAAAAGATAGCTAAATTCTCTTCCAAGACATTACATAAGAAGTTGGGATGAATTTGTCACTGCATTCTTGAAAAAGTTTTCCCTTTTCATAAAACTCTAAAAATCCGAACCGAGATAAATCAATTTTGTCAAAATGAGGGGGAAACTTTTTCAAAATACTTTGAGAGATTCAACCAGCTATTATATAGTTGCCCTCATCATGGAATTCTAAAAGATCACTTATGTTAAATTGCATATGAAGGGCTAAACTATCAGACTAGAACTCAACTAGAATCAATGTGTGGAGGAGATTTTATGTCTAAGACAGCCGATGAAGCTTGGCAATTCTTAGAAGATTATTCTGAAAAGGACATGCAATGGGAATCAATTCGTGTTCCCATTCGTACTTCTACTAGAGGAGTGCATGTCGTGGACCCAAGTCAAATTCCCTTAGAAAATCAAACTCCTCAAGCCGGAGAAGGGTTACCCCACTATTACTCTTAGGACCAAGCTAATGCCATAGCTCAAAATAATCCTTACTCATCCACATACAATCCTGGTTGGAGGAACCACCCAAATTTTTCTTGGTCAAACCCCAACAATTCGGCTAACCCATCTCACGTGCAACCCTTTATTCCCAACCCAAATTATCAAGCTCCACCTCCAATTTCTCAAACCTCTCAAACAACATCTCAATCCAAGCAACCTTATAGGCACCCCAATTTTCAAGCATCGAACCAATCCTCTCAATCTTCTCAATCGTCACCATAAATTGTGCGTTTAGAAAAACAAATGGAACAAATGATGAATATGATAAAGGAACTAGCGAAAAACAACGAGAAAGGAAAGTTGCCGAGTCAACCTGTGGTGAATCCAAAATATAACTCTCGTGCTGTAAATTCTTGTGAGGACAAAAACCATAATCCAGTCAATGCTATTACAACCCTTCGATCTGGAAAGAGGGTTGATAATAACGTGGGCGACCCTGACGAACCTTCTAACTCGACCCCAATCCCTAATCTTGATGATCACCCATTGGCTTCGAATGCCAATTCCTCTAAACCTCAAGTTTCCTTAAATGTTGGCAATCCCAACAATTCTTCTCCCAGTGTCGGCAAACCCGACCCACCTTCGAAAATTAATGTTGGCAATACCAACATACCATCTTCTACGACCTTACCACCTTCTATTTCCTTGGATGAACCTTCTTCCTCGAATGATGAAACTCATCACTGAGTTGAAAAACCAATAGCTCCATTTCCCCATAGGCTCAACAATAAGAAGAAAGCGGCAAATTTCGATAAAATCTTGGAAATTTTCAAACAAGTCTGTGTGAACATTCCCCTTTTAGACACAATCGAACAACTTCCTCAATATGTCAAATGTCTTAAGGAATTGTGCACACAAAAACGTGCAACTAATGTTCCAAAAACCGCCTTTCTAACTGCGAATACAAGCTCTGCTCTTTCGAATCTTACCCCAGTCAAGTACAAAGACCCTGGCTGCCCTACGATTGATTGCAAAATAGGAAACACCCATATCTCTCGTGCCCTACTCGACCTTGGTGCCAGTGTCAATCTTCTTCCTTATACTGTTTATTGTCAACTTGGGTTAGGGGAAATTAAACCAACAAACATCACCCTTCAGTTAGAAGATCGGTATGTCAAAAAGCCATTGGGAATTATCGAAGACATCTTGATACAGATCGAACAATTTTACTTCCCTGTCGATTTCATAGTTTTAGAAACAGAGCCTGTCTCAAATTCCAAAGTTCAAATACCATTGATTTTAGGACGGCCCTTCTTAGCAACCTCAAATGTTGTCATTAATTGTAGGAACGGTCAACTTCGACTTTCCTTCGGGCACCTAACCATTGAGCTAAACATCTTCAATCTCAACAAACAACCTAGGGATTTTGAGACCGATGAAATCGACATGATTCAAACCATAGTTGACGAAACCTCTAATGACACTTCTGAAGCCTTGAAAATGTGTCTAGAACATTTCGATTCCGATTTCAGCGAACTGGAATACATTTCTTAACTGAATGAATTTCTTGACTTAAATCCTTCGTCTTCTGAATCTAACCAAGGAATGTTAACCAACGTTAACACTCAAGAACATCCTAAGTTAGATCTCAAACCCTTGCCACAAGACCTTAAGTACGCATACTTAGACTCCTCAGAAACTCTTCCCGTAATCTTGGCCTCTGATCTTACCGAAGACCAAGAAGAAAAACTCTTAGAAGTTTTGCGGGAAAATAAAGATGCCTTAGGATGGGAACTGAGCGATATAAAAGGAATTAGCCCATCAATTGTGGAACATCGCATACACTTAGTTGATGAGGCTAAACCCATCCGTGAGGCTCAAAGGCGATTAAACCCAAACATGAGAGAAGTGGTCAAGGAGGAGATAATCAAATGTCTAGACAATAACATCATCATCCCATCTCTGATAGTACCTGGGTGAGTCCGGTACAAGTCGTACCAAAGAAATCGGGAGTCACAGTGATCAAAAATGAAAGTAATGAGCTTGTCCCAACAAAAATCAAAACAAAATGGCGTGTGTGTATCGACTATCGAAAGCTCAACGCAGCCACACGAAAAGACCATTTTCCCTTACCTTTTATTGACCAAATGCTCGAACACTTAGCGGGTCATGAGTACTATTGTTTTCTCGATGGATACTCTGGCTACAACCAAATCCCTGTTGCTTTAGAGGATCAACACAAGACCACATTTACTTTTTCCTTTGGAACCTTTGCTTATCGTCGCATGCCTTTTGGTCTTTGTAATGCCCCCGCGACTTTCCAAAGGTGTATGATGAGTATTTTCTCTGATATGGTGGACGGATTCTTAGAAATATTCATGGATGATTTTTCAATCTGTGGATCTTCTTTTTCCCAATGCCTCACTCATTTAGAACTCGTCTTAAAACATTGTAAGGAAAAATCTCTCGTGCTTAATTGGGAAAAGTGTCATTTCATGGTTAAAAAGGGGATAGTTCTAGGCCACGTCGTCTCCAAAGATGGCCTTGAAGTCGACAAATCTAAAATCGATTTGATTGCTAATCTACCTCCTCCTAAGTCTGTTAAAGATGTTCGTTCATTTCTTGGCCATGCGGGATTTTATAGAAGATTCATTAAGGACTTCTCGAAAATTTCAAAACCTCTCTCAAATTTACTTGCCAAAGACTTTAAGTTCGAATTCTCCAATGACTGCAAAACGTCTTTTGAAACTCTTAAGTCAATCTTGACCACAGCTCCCATCATTCAACCTCCTGATTGGACTCAGCCCTTCGAACTTATGTGCGACGCTTCTGACTTTGCAGTTGGAGCTATCTTAGGTCAGCGTATCGATAAACTCCCTCGAGTCATTTATTATGCTAACAAAACCGTAAACGAGGCCTAATTGAATTACTCAACTACTGAAAAGGAATTTTTGGCAGTTGTCTTCGCTCTTGAGAAATTCAGACCATATCTCATAGGATCCAAAGTCATAGTTTACACTGATCATGCTGCCCTACGATATTTGCTTTCTAAGAAGGATGCTAAGGCCAGTTTGATTCGTTGGATCCTTCTTCTTCAAGAATTCGATATAGAAATACGAGATAAAAAGGGTTCTGAAAATGTCGTAGCTGATCATCTCTCTCGAATTGTGCACGAAAATGTTAACGACACCCAAATCGATGACTATTTTCCTGATGAACAAATTCTTTCCATCTCTAACACCCCTTAGTACGCTGACATTGTGAATTATCTTGTCACACAACAAATGCCCGCTGAATGGTCGAAACATGATAAACAAAAATTTCTCTCGAAATTTCGAAACTTCTATTGGGACGACCCATATCTTTTCAAATACTGTCCAGACCAAATCATTCGAAGTTGTGTGCCCGATCATGAACACCAAAGTATTCTCTCTTTCTCACATGACCATGCTTGTGGCGGTCACTTTGGAGCAATAAAAACTGCTGCAAAAGTTTTGCAAAGCGGTTTTTATTTAAAGCGGTTTTTATTGGCCCACACTCTTCCGTGACGCTTTCGAATTTTTCTCTAAATGTGAGCGATGTCAAAGAACGGGTCGAATCACTAAGCGAAACATGATGCCTCTCAACCCCATTTTAGTTATTGAATTATTCGATGTTTGGGGCATCGATTTCATGGGACCATTCCCTAATTCATTTGGGAATCTTTACATCTTGCTTGCGGTAGATTATGTCTCAAAATGGGTTGAAGCCATTCCGACCAAAACCAACAACAACAAGGTTGTTGTCAAATTCCTCATAGAAAACATCTTTTCACCCTTTGGCACACCTCGAGATATCATTGGCGATAATGGCACTCATTTCTGTAATCGTGCTTTTGAGTCCTTGCTCAAGAAATACTCAATCACACACAAGCTGTCAACACCTTACCATCCACAAACTAGTGGACAAGTAGAAGTTTCCAATAGACAAATCAAACAAATTCTTGAGAAAACCGTGAATTCCAATAGAAAAGATTGGTCCGTAAAACTGATTTATGCACTTTGGGCTTTTCTCACTGCTTATAAAACCAATCTAGGGATGTCACCATATCGATTAGTCTTCGGAAAGGCCTGTCACTTGCCTCTTGAACTAGAGCATCGTGCCCTTTGGGCCATAAAATTTTTGAATTTTGACTTAGAAAAAGCCGGCTCACATAGGAAGTTACAAATTTCGGAATTAGAGGAATTAAGAAATGAGGCGTATGAAAATGCGAAAATCTACAAAGAAAGAACCAAAGCCCAACATGACAAAAACATACTTTGTAAGGAATTCAACGTAGGTCAAAAAGTTCCTTTATACGACTCTAGACTTCACTTATTTCCAGGAAAACTCAGATCTCGATGGACTGGACCTTATGTTGTGAAAACAGTATATCCTCATGGAGCGGTTGAAATTGAAAATCCTAAGGATGGAAAAGTCTTCAAAGTAAACGGTCAACGACTGAAACCATTTTTGGAATTCGAGCAATATGACGAAGATGACCCTATCGATCTGCATGAGCCTGATCATCCACCATGAAATCAGGTGGTACACGTTCTTTTTCTTTTATTTTTCTTTTTCATTTTTTTTTTTCTGCCTTAGACAGTTGGGACACTGTCTCAATCAAGTGGGGGGGGGGGGGTCTGCATTGCATTCTTTTGATTTTTCTTTAATTTTTCTTTCTTTTCATGTAGGACCATCATACATTTTATATCATAGTAACATACCATAATTTTTTTTTAAATACGACTCATTTTCAATTGATACAACAAAATAAGTTTACAATTTTTAGCCAGTTGATAGTATTTTTTTCTCTCAACTTAGATCGAATAAGAAATATAATGAAAAGTTTAATTTTGAGGGATAATAGTGTAACCGGTACATAGGGAGATTCTTAGGTGATGGTCATGAAATCTATTCTATATTGTAGACTTTGTTTAAATAAGTGGAGGACTTAAAATACTTATAATGGCTTGTCAAATCTTTAAAACTAAGTTGTGTTAAGTTGATTCACGTAACTCTCTTTTTGTGCATATAAATTCAATAATAATAATAGTAATCCAAGGGTATCCAACATTGCTTGTATATCGAACGTTGGTGTGCAAACCCACCAAGCTCTATCTGACACGTTGTTGACAAAGTCAGCGTTGGAATATCTTGGTCTCATTTTATGAGATTGGACACCTAAGGATTACCGACACGTTGTTGACAAAGCAAAGTCGGCCTGCACAATCCGCCAAGCTCTTTACCCACTCTCCGTTAGTCCGCGAGGCAGTGCATGGGTGGTAAACCTTGGTCTTCTAAGTTAGGTGTATGTACTTAATCATAAATCTTAAAATTTTATAGAATAAAGAATAAGCGATGATGCCCAAACACTTCTTGACCTTATTGATTTGACTAGCCATACATGAGAAAATTAGAATACCACTTTACAAACTGTGCCAAGCAAACTAAGAATTTATTTCATGGCTGCACTATGTTATCGACCGAACTAACTGGCCAAACTGGAATTTAACATTTGAAAACTTGATTTATATTGAAAATTTGTGACAAGTCGAGGTATCTAAAATAAAATCAACTGATTAGAAATTATTAACTTAATTTGTTGTACCACTTTCCTGAAATAAGTCGTGTTTTCATTTTTCGTTTTTATTTGCATATGTCCATTGCATTCATGTAGTTTCATTAGAATCATAGCATACTGCATTTGGATTTTGTGGGTAGTATCCGCTGAAAACCCTCACGAGACACCACTCGTCCTACTAGGGACACCTGGAGGTTTAACGGCTTGTTGCATGCGCTCAATGCAATTGTGTTTCCTACGAAAGTGCGACCTATCTAGTTAGTTTTTCATTTTCTTTTTACTCGAGGACGAGTAAAAGATAAGTGTGGGGGTATTTGATTAACATAGAAATGTGTTTATTTTATGCTCGTATATTTTATCTTTTGTAAATAAATAAATGATACTTTGGTTACTTTTGTATGTTTTTACAGGATGTCAAGAAATGCCTCCTTCGTTTCAAATTAAAGGCCAACTACAGATAAAAAGCTACTTCCCTGTATTAAAGCCACCTCAATTATAAAAGACGTTGTAGCTCACTGGTAATTGCATGGAAATTTGTACTGAGAGACCTGAGTTCGATCCCCGTCGAGCTCACTTTTTGCCAAAGAACAGAACGCGTTCACACTGGCCCTTTGCTGTGAAGAATATATTAATTAGTGTTATATTATATATATACATATTCATGTGTATGTATGATATTCACTAATAGACATTTCAGGAGTAGTCATGGAAATCAATTCAGAACATTCATTTTTCAAATTCCAATTAAAAGAATTTCTGATAGAAATATTGCCAAGAAAAGATCAATTTTGAAGATTTTATCCCTTGTTGCCTTTAGAGTCTAATGAGTATCTTTGTTTGGAAGAATTAATCACATACAATCTGCTCATCAATCAATCAATCAGTTTTCCACATGGAAGATAGGGAAGATTTGGAAGATATTCACCGTGATTTGCTTTCCAATCAAGCTTGGTCAAGGAAGGCAAGAGATATGATATCACTTCTTGGGAAAAGAGGGCCATTTAGTCATTGATTTGATTAGGATTTGGTCTACATCTCTATAAATATGCATGATGTCCCATTGTAAATGCCATTCATTTTTCTATTCTGTATTCTCTTTTGTTCTAATAAAAGTCTTTTCTTTTCTAGTTTTATTGTTATTTTAATTTCATAACAATTTGTGTTATCTACCTAATTAGGTTTGGGTAGAATGTATATTGTTATTGTCTTTTACTACTGCTTGTTAGCGATTCACTGTTGATTACTTTCAACAGGAATCCTACTTTTAATTTCTGTTATTGTTCTAGTTGTTATTCTCTTTTTATAGTAATTGTTCCTTTTCTTTTCAATTGTTGAATTTGATACTGATTAGAATCAGAGTAATTTCAACAACATAAAAAAAACAACAACTCCAAACTTCGTCTAACTAAATAGATAATAATTTTTACTAACACCTCCCTGTGTTCGACCTGTATGCTACACACCTGTATGCTTGCAGAATTTAATTTAAATGTCGCGCTTTTCTAATTCATAGATTAGCGACGATCAGTCCCCACTATCGATGATTCCACATTTCAAGGTTTAGGAGATCTCCCCCTACCCGACACCATCTACACTTCAGAGGATTTTGGCACAAATCCTTTAGTTTTCACTTCTTCAGAGGAGACTACTCCCATTAAGGCCAAAGAGCCCACTTGCGCTGGTCTGGCTTCGGACTCGGGTTTGTCGGGGGGGAACACCACTTTGGATGCACTTAACACGATAACACCACACTCCACAGCACTTACTTCCCGTGAGAATACTGATTCTGAATTCTACTTACATTGTTGCGTAGGTACAATGTCTCGTGCTTACTATGACATCAGGAAAATACATCGCAACATGACTAGGCCCCCTTCCGATGTTGAGCATGATCGTCGTGAAAGCCGGGGTAGAGAGGATAGAAGGCCTCATGATTCTTATCAGTCGCACATCTCCCGCTCTCGCTCCCCTGTCCGGTCGGATCCAGACCGACATAAAAGCCATCAGAGTCGTCGAGGAGAAGACACATCGCAGCCGAAATACTGAGCTTCTCCTCAGGACAAACACAGTCGGGAAAGAAACCCGCCGAAAGATACCGGCTCATGAGGCAAACATAAGGTTTCTGATAAGCGGTCTGGAAAGAGTGATGCAGCCATCGTGCCCACTAAATATAAGGATACTGAGCTAACATACTGCGAACCTCCATCACTGAGTGCTGAGTCTAAAGTTAAGTGGGCATATCCGGAGAAGCAGATCCCCGATCACTATTTTGAAAATCTAACTTTCTTACCTGCCCTCGAGCCTATTTCCTCAAAGTGGGCAGATGAGGCAAAGTGAAGATTAATACAGTCGAAAAACAATATTCGGAGATGTTCAAGTATTCACGTAACCTCTCCAGAATCATTCAAACTTTAATTACAAACGTTAATTCGATGAAAAAGACTGCAGACGCCGACGCAAAGGCCTTGAAAAATTTAGAGAAGGACCTTGAGGACACACAGGCCTAACTTGTCCTCGCTCAATGAGACACTACCAACTTTAAACGGCAATTTGAGGAGTTACAAAAGCGTTATCATGACTTGCTCGAATCTCATAGTCAAGAGCACTTGGAGTTGAATAAACAAGCAGAAGATGCTAAGTCGGATAACGCCAAAATGCAACTAGCTTGCAATACTCTTGAGCGAGAAAAAGCCGAGTTAGCGAGAAAAAATGCTGAATTAGAGAAGTGAAACGCTGACTTGGAATCCAAGTTGATGGAGGCCGAGAATAGTGCTGCCCTAGTAGAGGGGAACATGGAAAATGTTATTAAGTCCGCCGAAGAGTCCCGCAAGCAGCTCTCAGAGGCTCAGGAAGAAGTGCACGGTTTCGGCGAATTACTGATTGAATTCTTCGTGCATATAATTCGTCGCCGAAACATCTCTTGGATTGAAGATTATCCAACTACCTTGGTTCACGTATGGAGTCAAATTGTTGAATGGGAGAAAGAGGAACTCAAGGTAGACTCCATCGATGAAGACAATCTTATGGAAAAATATCTAAGAGATGATGAGCCGGCACGCCTGGCCGAGGGGCGCCGCCTCATTGCCGCTGCCATGGAGGAGGAGAAGCGGATGGCCAAGAAAAAGAATGTCCTCGAGGCGGGTTCTTCTTCTACTACTTCTGAAACTTCTGATGTCGAGGGATATGATCCTGAGAACTCGGGGATCCCTCAAGTATCTCTTTTATCCCCCATATCCGAAACGGCGTCAGAGACGGCAACCACTCCAGCTGAGAAATCATCGGAAGGTATTTCTACCTTTTCACCCCAATTCGTCAAGGCTGTCTCTACTTTTCATCACATAATTGGGCAATCGACGGAGGATCCTTTATTTTCTCCTGAGCTGATAACCATTGCTTCTCATTCTGTAGGTGTTGAAACGACCGAGAAGGCTGGCTGGCCCCAGGGAACCACCACCAGAGCAAAATGCGCGGAGAAAGCTCAAGGAGAAAAGGATAAGGCTGCCACTGTAGATTCAGGAGAGGGAGCTGAACTGTCTAAGGCTTACGCTTCTCATGATGACGAGATGATAGATGCCTTGAAAGACGATGGCGGTAACGAGGTACATGAGGAAGACCCTGATGTGGCTATAGTTGGGGATTCAAAAAGCGCTGATGACATCACTTTGGCTGCATTAAAAGACGAACAAGACAAACGTATGCAGCTAAAAGTTGAAGATCTGGACCCCAAAAGCCTTAAGCCTCTTGCAGTGGTGGATGCTGGATTAAGGTTAGTTGTTAAGCTTTCAACTAGGTATATTACAGAAGAGCTTGCTAAAAAATCTTCTCTTGATTCCAGCGTTCTGACTCCTGGGAAAAAATCAACCGATTCTAGCACTTCAGTCGAAGGGAAGAAAAATCCAAAGCGAATTTTGACTGATGCTGAAAAGGAGGCTTAGAATGCTCATAAGGCTGCTAAAAAATCCAAGTCCACTCCAAAGCCCAAGTGATGAAGTGCTTTGTTTTATTTTGGCATTTAATTGGCCCGCAATTGTTACAGCGAGTGCGGCCCTCGGATCTTCTTTTTTGCTTGTTTTCCTTGTACAAACTTACATGTTTGTAAATAAAAATAATTTATTTCTTGCAATGTCTGATAGTCGTTAGTTCAGCACTTAAGTGAAAATACAAAAGTATGTCATATTAAAGTTATACAATAAAGTCATTGTTGAGGGGAATATGTATGCACGTATATGTCCCCAGTTAATCTTGGATAGCTGAACCAGAATTATTCAAGATTGACTAAATTAAAAAATCTAATGGCCCCCGATTCTCTGACGGGGCCATATTCCTTTTGTCATTGATGCCTATTCTTTCTAGCATCTTTATACTCTCTTGTCTCATAACCAGGTTAGAGTTTCGTTGAGGCGGTCTCTCATCTGGGTGCACCTTCACGCCTCAAGGGACGTCGTCTTCCCGTCCTTTATACTCTCTCTCGATTCTATAGAGTTAGAGTTAAGAATGTCGTCTTCCCATTCTTCTGTGTTTTATCGTATAGACAGTCATTTTATTTACTCCTGCACACGGGTCATCCCCAACTTTCCAAATTTGATTTAACATTTCATGTTTCACAGTCATGAAAAAATAATTGTTGAAGGTATAAATAATGTAGGAAAGTAAATGATACACGATATTTTTATAGTGGTTCAGCTAAGTCGTAGCCTTCATCCACTATATAATCCTTTGTTCAAATAAACAAACTTTTTAAGGCAAGTCGTGCCTTTTTACATAGCTTATGAAAACAAAAGAAATGACATTTCATATTTAGCTCAGATATCGTCGTAGGTGCTGAGCGTTCCAGGCTCTGGGAATCTCCTCACCGCCCACGGTCGTTAGCTTGAATGCTCCTGTATCAAGCTTCCGTTGGATGGTGTATGGCCCTTCCCATTTCGGACCCAATTGGGTTGGAGGCGGGAAGACTCGTCTCAGTACTAGGTCTCCTGGTTCAAAGGTTTTGAAGCGAACCTTCCGGTCATAATAACGTGCCACTTGATGTCGATGTCTCGAGGCACGCAAGTCGGCTTCATCTCTTTTTTCTTCAATCATATCAAGAGATTCTAAGAGGAGTGCTTTATTTGTCATCAGGTCATAGTACGCAACTCGATGAGAAGGGACTTCCAATTCTACTGGGATCACTGCTTCTGACCCAAAGGAAAGTGAATAGGGAGTGTGGCCGGTAGCCGTCTTAAAGGTCGTCCTGTAGGCCCATAAAGCTAATGGCAACTCATATACCCATCTAGCTTTGGCTTGCTCCAACCGCTTCTTTAGAATTGATTTAATGACTTTATTTACAGCTTCAACCTAGCCATTTGACTACGGGTAAGCTAATACAGTGTATCGTTTATCAATCTTATATTTCTGACAGAAGTTTTTGAACTCGATGCTGTCAAACTGCGTCCCATTATCAGTTACGATGGTCTTAGGTATCCCAAATCGACAAATAATGTTTCTCACCACAAAACTGATCACTTTCTTCGCCGTGATGGTTGTTAGAGGTTCAGCTTCCATCCATTTTCTGAAGTAGTCCACGACAACGATCGCATACTTAGCTCCTCCTCTGGCAATAGGTAGCACCCCGATAATGTCGATTCCCCACATAGCAAACGACCACGGACTTACCATCGACTTGAGCTGAGTCGGAGGCGCTCTAGGAACTTTGGCATATCTTTGACATCTATCGCAGCGTTGTGAATAATCAGCCGCGTCTTTATTCATGGTAGGCCAGAAATATCCGTACCGCAATACTTTCTTTCCTAGGGTCTGACCCCCAATGTGATCTCCACACTCACCTTCATGCACTTCTCGCAGTACACGTTTAATGTCGTCGTGTGCGATACACCGTAATAGGGGCATTGAAAACCCTTGACGATAAAGGACGTCGTCCTGTAAAACGTATCTTGCAGCCTTGCGTATTACAGCTCGTCTTTCGCTCTTTTTTAACGGGAGGGTTCCGTTCTTGAGAAAATTCTTAATTTATGTCATCCAGGATTCTCTTTCTGGTTCAATTTCCAAGGCTAGCTCTGCTTCCATTAGGTCGAAACTTGGTGAACTCAACGCCTCTATTGGAACCATTTCGGTTTCTTTAGGATTATCAGAACTTGCTAGCTTCGCCAGTCGATCTTCTTTCTGATTTTCCTCTCTCGGATTGTGTGTTATGCTATAATGCTCCAAACCTTCCAATAACTCCTTTACCTTGTTGAGATAGGTGATGAGTCGAGGTCATTTAGCAACGAATTCTTCCCGAACTTGACATACAACTATCTTGGAATCGCAATATATATCTAGTGTCTTCACTCCCAAATCTTTGACGAGTTTCAGCCCGACGATCAGGGCTTCATACTCGGAATCATTGTTAGCGGCAGCGAACTCTAACCGTAATGCATAATAGATAGATCGTCCTTCAGGAGTTATCAAAACAACTCCGGTGCCGGACTTTCTATCATTCTTGGCCCCGTCCGTATATAATTTCCACGGACTAAGCTCTAACTCTCGATCCAAAGCAACTACCTTGTCACCCACCGTTTCCTCTTCAGGAATTGTAAATTCAGCTATAAAGTCAGCCAAGGCCTGCCCCCTTATTGATCTTCGTGGCTGAAAGTTCAAATCAAACTGGCTCAGCTCGATATTCCATTTAAGTAATCTCCCCGATGCTTCGGGTTTCTGCAACACTTGTCTCAAAGGTTGATCGGCATATACAACTATCGGGTGTGCCTGAAAATAATGGCGAAGTTTGCGGGGAGCAATCAAGAGGCTATAAGCAAGCTTCTTTATCTTCGGATAGCTACGTTCTGCAGCAGCTAGTTTTTTTCTTATGTAATACACCGGTTTCTGGACTTTATCCTCTTCACGTATCAGTGCTGCACTGACGGCGTGAGCTAATACTGCCAAGTAGACGAACAAATCCTCATGTTGCACAGGGTTTGATAATATTTGAGGCTTTTCTAAGAAGTCTAACAGATTTTGCAACGCCTCCACACAGTCGGGAGTCCACTCAAAATTTCGCTTTCCCCATTTTATGAGATCGAAGAAAGGTACACACTTGTTTGTTGCCTTGGAGATGAACCTGCCCAGTGCTGCAACCTTGCCAGCTAAGCTTTGAACATCACTGATCTTCCGCGGCTCCTCTATGTTCCGGATTGTTGCTATTTGGTCCGGATTGATTTCAATTCCTATGGAACTCACGATAAAGCCAAGGAACTGTGACGAGAAGGAATTTCGCTCGGTCCGAACCAGTCGCTAAACCGATCCAGTCCGCTCGAAACGCCCTATCGTTTGAGAACAGGACAAAACAAAACGCATACGAAAGAACATTTCACTGTATATTACAACAATGCATCAGATTACAAGAATATACAGAGTAAAAATGAATATTACACAGAAATACCAGAGATTTAAATTACATTAAAATACATCGCAGCGGAAAATAATACAATACACAACTAGAAGAGATATACGGATACAAAGCTTTCCGGATATCATTCCAGCTGTAAACCAGGATCCTGTGAATATAAATCTGCAAAACCAAAACTACTAGCTGCCCGTGTCAAAATAGGGGCACCCAGAGTTTAGGTTAAAACAATAAACTCCAGGTCAGTCATGTGACTGGTGTGAGAACTAAAACAGTTAATCTTTATTTTAAAGTTAGGTAAATCAAGGGACCACGCCGTATAACACGGAACGGGTTTCCTCCCAAGAATACCAGTGCATAAAACAAACAGCGCAATGCTAAATAAAGAAAAATGAAGCTGTTATAAGACCCAGGTCCTATCACACAATGCAACGCAAGCCGGGGGATAGGGTTTTCCCTTATAACAGCCAAAGAATGCTTGATACGTTTAAAACAAATCATTTGATACTATTATAAGTGCATAGTGTATAAAACAACTTCAAATCATAAGTATCAATCATAGGCGGCATGGGTACCATATATCATGTCGCCATATATAGGTTTACAAATGAAACCGCAAAGTCACGTATTTGGAAATTGGATTTCCATCTATGAACCGAGGCAAAAGATAGTCCTCAACCGATTCGAGACAATCTAGCCCATGTCTCAGGCAAGCGCGCAGGCAAGCCTTGGATCGTCAGGGCCGGTCCACACGGAGTGGATTATTATGCCTGAACAATACGTCTCCCCACCCTATGGGGTGTAAGTCTGGTCCGTCAGCCGACCAGAATGCATTCGGCCGAAACCGATATAACCGAGGCGCCTCGCAACCGCAACCACCACATAAGTCAAACTCGTCAGGGCGTGTAAAACCACTGACGCCACTTCTAGCTAGAAAGAAACGCAAGTCCTCCCTGAGGTCCGTCTCCCGTTTTTGGTTCATACCTGGTGTGAAACACGCGAGGTAAACGTTACACAAAGCTACGCCACAAAGGCCGTGCTTTGATCATCACCACAAGACTTTGCTTTTCAACAGAAGCCTTGATCATTTGCATCTTAGCATGCCACACAGGCAAACCATCCTATGCCACCGATATCAGTCACACAGAATGAAATCCGATGTCAGACACACAGTCCATTTACAAGTCCGTTCTGGGTCTGAACGAAACCGGAGGCACCTAGTACCCCGCATATCCATCGATCTCCAAGTACGTCTGGACGATCACCAACTGTTTCCATCTTCTTGGGTGTACAGCCCAATCAAGATCATCAGTTATCACCCAAACGACGTGAAGACCTCCGGTCTTCGACCATCGTCTTCGTCTTCGACTTATCGTCGTATCAGTTATTCAGAATGGGATAAACCCGGTCTTTCCGAATAACTCGCGTATATATTATAAAAGTGTTACACAAACACAACATACGCCTCATTCCAACTCATTAGTCATTAACCGTAAATTAATCAAGAGAATAATTCCCCAAATATTAACCCCGAAGGCCGAAACCAACATCAGATCAATATCCAGAAAACCATTCTGCTTGGCTAACCGACAGTTAGTTTCTAAATTTCACGTTCAAATCTAATTAAAGATTTAACTATCGCCTGGAGCAAAACTGGTGATACTCCATTCTCGATCTTTTCAATCTAATTAAAGATTCATTAAAACTCCACTTAGTTTTAATCATTATCTGGGTTAAAGAATCAGTGTCATTTAAAAACACGATTCACGATAAACCCAAAATCACATTCCATTAATTATCGGGTTAAAGAACAAGTGTTATTTAAAACACTGTTCACGATAAACCCAAAAATCAATACCAATTCAATTCCAATTAAATATCATTTAATTGGTACACTTCATTAAATCTAAATAAAAAGATTTAATCTTTTCTCAACTGGGTTCAAGAACAGTGTTAGTGAAGACACCATTCACGACAAACCCAAATCACATTCCATTAATTATCGGGTTAAAGAACAAGTGTTATTTAAAACACTGTTCACGATAAACCCAAAAATCAATACCAATTCAATTCCAATTAAATATCATTTAATTGGTACACTTCATTAAATCTAAATAAAAAGATTTAATCTTTTCTCAACTGGGTTCAAGAACAGTGTTAGTGAAGACACCATTCACGACAAACCCAAATCACATTCCATTAATTATCGGGTTAAAGAACAAGTGTTATTTAAAACACTGTTCACGATAAACCCAAAAATCAATACCAATTCAATTCCAATTAAATATCATTTAATTGGTACACTTCATTAAATCTAAATAAAAAAGATTTAATCTTTTCTCAACTGGGTTCAAGAACAGTGTTAGTGAAGACACCATTCACGACAAACCCAAATCACATTCGATATTCAATACAAGGCTCTGAATAGAAAATATATCGGCTCATATTCAATATCGAATTCTACGACTAACAAATGTCGTATGGGAAATAACGATACAAATATATATCTTTCAAATTTCCATAACAACACCTGTAATATCACGAATTCCAACATCGAAATATTCCGAAGACAATTTCGATTCAACTCCACTCCAATGCAATCATTGGAAATTTTGGTTATTTTCAAAACCATTTCAAATTCAATTTATTTATTTAAAAATAAATAGAATTATAATTCTAGTTCAAAACTAGTTCATTTCGATAAAAATCTATTTTTATCTTTTCAAATATGGAGTTTTTCATCCCAAACTTTCACAAATCATTTCTTATGATTTTACACAAATTATTACTATTTTTAATAATTTTATCAAGGCCCGTACAGTCGATTTCCATTAACGGCCATCGAACTGCACTTACAGCGACCTTTTTCGAATTTGATTTGGACGTATCTCCAAATCCAACCGTTAGATTTCAAATTTCTAACGTTCATTAGAAAGCTCTTTTCGATACGAACCCAACGGTTCCGGTTTTAGGAGAATCCGACGGTCGGATCTCCCGCAATGTCCGTTTGAAATAAATGGTCGAAATTCACGAACTGCCGCGGCGCGGCGCGTTCTATTCAGGCCATTATATTATATATATAATATATATAATATATACTTCGTCGATTTCTATTTAAAACGAATTATATAAATAGTTTTAAAATCGTTTCAAAAGCTATTTCAACTTTCTTTTCAATTCAAATCAAAATTGAATTCTTCTTTATAAATTCGTTTTAAAATTCATTTCTATTCAATTCAAATTTCAATTCAATTTGAATTCATTTCAATTGGCTTTCAATTCAATTTGAATTCGTTTTCAATTCCTTTCATTTCGAAATCGTTTTCACTTCAATTCATTTCGAAATCGTTTTCAATTCAATTCATTTCGAAATCGTTTTCAATTCAATTCATTTCGAAATCGTTTTCAATTCAATTCATTTCGAAATCGTTTTCAATTCAATTCATTTCGAAATCATTTTCAATTCAATTCATTTCGAAATCACTTTCAATTCAATTCACTTTGAATTCGTTTTCAATTCAATTCATTTCGAAATCACTTTCAATTCAATTCACTTTGAATTCGTTTTCAATTCAATTCATTTCGAAATCGTTTTCAATTCAATTCACTTTGAATTCGTTTTCAATTCAATTCATTTCGAAATCACTTTCAATTCAATTCACTTTGAATTCGTTTTCAATTCAATTCATTTCGAAATCACTTTCAATTCAATTCACTTTGAATTCGTTTTCAATTCAATTCATTTCGAAATCGTTTTCAATTCAATTCACTTTGAATTCGTTTTCAATTCAATTCATTTCGAAATCACTTTCAATTCAATTCACTTTGAATTCGTTTTCAATTCAATTCATTTCGAAATCACTTTCAATTCAATTCACTTTGAATTCGTTTTCAATTCAATTCATTTCGAAATCGTTTTCAATTCAATTCATTTCAAAATATTCGATTTCGAAATCACTTTTCAATATTCATTTTAAAATGAATAAAATCGATATAAATATCGTTCACGTCAAAATGGCATCAATCTAATCAACACGGCTTCATAAATTTCTATTTTTAAATATTCTATTTCGAATATTTCTATTTTAAAACTGGTATGAGGCCCAATCAATTACCACATAAAATTAATTATATGGATTTTCACACAACACATGTATATAACAGCATTGAAAAATGATCAACCATCAACCAAAGTGCACTACACTGTATAAGCATCAAATAAAGATATCTAACGCTTATAACAGCCTGTCAATCAATCGATCGACATATTTAATCAATCAGGATGAGTGAACTTCAAATTTCATCCCAACACCCGTGTGGGGTTTCAAACAATCAAACACAGATTTTAGTTGTGCGGTTGGGCGATGTGTAAAATTTATCGTCCCAATCAATGTCATTCAAATAAGTGTACATAAACAAACCATCTGGTTTGTAAATGAATATTTATTTATTCACTTCACTATTTTCATATTCACGTTAAAAATTATATTTTTAACGATAAAACATTTTATTTCAATCTATGAATTTCTATTCAATTCATTTATTCAATAAAATGATATTTTTATTTTTCTAACATATTTTAGAAAATTTCGGCGGCATAACGGCACGATACTAGAAACGGGACAAGGCCCAGCCTTATCCCCGGTCTAGTGAAGGCCCACGCCATTCACATATCAATTTTAATCAATTTCCAATTCAACCAATCAATCAAATCCAAATCAAATAATCTAACCAACTACACAACCAAACAAACAAGTCCATGGTATGTGGACGGGTGTCGGGTGCTTCTAATAAGCACCGTCTGCATCCTAGTATGTATATATAACTAGAAAATAAATTTGAAAGGTGAGAAATTCTCACATATTAGCTATCCTAGCTCCACGGCACTCCTTTGCAGAAGTCTTCGTCGTTTCGCCTTTTTGTCACCTTCGTTGCTGCTTTCACTACATACGTAAAAATCACATTTTTACTTCGCTATTCAATATATATAAAAATCGAATTTTTACTATGTTATTCAATATATAAAAATCACATTTTATTTCGAAGTTCAATATACCAAAAATTCTATTTTTCTATCGAAGTTCAATATATAAAAATCATATTTTTAGTTCGCTATTCAATATATAAAAATCGAATTTTTATATTCTCCATTATATTTTCAAAAGCGATGTCTTTTTATTTTCAAATCAAGATTGCTTGTATTTTTGAATCAATGACAATTTCAGTTTCTTTTCTTTTCAACAATGTAAAAATCAATTTTTAATCATTTTTAAAAATCTCGTCTTTAACATTTTTAAAAGTCTGTTCTTTAATATTTTAAAAATCTCTTCTGGTTTTAAACAAAATAAAATTCTGGTTTTAAACAAAATAAAATTCTGGTTTTAAACTATATATAAAATTCTGATTTTAAACTATTTAAAAAAAAATTCTGGTTTTAAACTATATATAAAATTCTGGTTTTAAACTATTTAAAAAAAAAATTCTGGTTTTAAACTATTTTCTGTTTTTATGATTTAAGAATTCAGTTTTTAACTATCTTAAAAATCAACTGTTTTTAATCTTTTTACTATAAAAATTCTAATCATTTTACTAACATAAAAATCAGTTTTTAACTTAACTTAAAAATCAGTTTTAACTTAAAAATTCAGTTTTAACTTAACTTAAAAATTAGTTTTAAACCTAAAATCGAAATTAAAATAAAAATAAAATACATTGAAATACTTACAGTATTTTGAAAAGGGGGGGGGGTCTCTGCTGTCGGAATCTGGGCTGAGGAAGAGCGCAGATGCGGTGGCGGGTCCGGCAGGGGGGGGGTGGCGCGACTTGGGTGGTCGGCAGCTGCGGTGTTTGGTTAGGGCGGTGGTCGGTTTAATGATTTGAAGAGGGAGGTCGCGATTTCCACTACGGAAAAGGGAGGGAGAAGAGAAGGCGGAGGGGGAGCAGATCGGAGAGGCTTCTTCCTCCGCGGCGGTGGGCGGCGCTCTGGCGCCAGGAGGCGTCGATGATCGATGGTCCTCCCCGTCGTTCCTTTTCCCTCTTCTTTTTTTTTTTTTTTTTTTTTTTATTTCAGTGATGATCGAGAATGAAAGGAAGGGGGCCAGAACGATTTTAAGGGGAGAGAAGTATATTTTTTTTTTTATTTAATTATTATATTTGGCTAAAAGGTTGACTTTTACATATGACCTCGAAACGAGGCCCACCGCCTGTCGCCCATAGCGTTTCACCCCCATTCCGAACACAATGGGATATGTATCGCACGCTGATTCGATTGTTACAATCGGTTTCTTTTTGAATTTACATTTAAATCACTATATTGAATTTTAAACGTACATTTCAAATTACCGGGGTCACATACTAACTAGAAAAATTCCCGAAAAATATTTTCTAGCTTCGTATGGACGATACGGTCCTAACAAAACTAGTTTCGTCGAATTCTGAGACCGTTTGAAAAATGGCCAATTTCCAGTCGATTAAAATCAACTGAAACTGGTCAAACGCGTTTTCCTTTGCCATGCTCACATATTGATTCGAAAAATTATGAAATTTGAAACCTAGCAATAACTTTACATCACGGACCCAACAAAACTGGTTTCGTCGAAATCCGAGGTCATTTGCAAAATGTCCATTTTTAAGGGCCTTATATATATAAAAATATATATAAATTCCACAGCGACTATTTCTAATTTTAAACTGGACATATCTTATCATTCCTAAGATGAAATCTCAATTTGTTAACTTCGTTACAAAGATATAGTCATACAGATTCAAATATTTCTTGTTTCGTTCAATTCTGACTTATATTGAATTCTGTATATTCCTTTGAAATTAGAAATCGAATTTTCGAACTACCGCGCCATTTTCAATTCCTTTTATAATTATATATAATTATTTATATTCTAACGACGACGCGTATAATATATACGTTCGAATTATATTCAAAATAAATTTCTCGTCGATTTTATTTAAAATAATTCATTTTAAATAAACAAAATTCGATAAAATTGCCAAAACAAAAATTTCAAACTGGCTCGCATTTTACGGGTTGTTACAATCTCCCCCACTTAAAACTTTTCGTCCCCGAAAAGGAACAAAGTCGAAAGTGGTTTGATTAATCAACTCTACGCTCGACCAGGCTTCCATTCTCCAACTCTTTAGTTTCTGCGAATTTTCAAAATTTCAAAAATTTGGCTAACACCCTAAATTTTCGAAAAATTTCGCCATAACCTCCCCTGCACCGGGAGCATCGGGGAATTTCAAATAGCTTCCCCGGTCCTTCAGATCTCAAAAAGAAAAAGAAAAAGCCAAGCGGCTAGCCAATAGGCTCACAAAATCATCATCACCCAAACAAAACAGGAAATTATGTAGTAAACATGTACCTATTTGTCGGGCAAACAAATTTTATTCTCTGGCTCTAGCCTCCTTGCTATGACCTGCTCAATATAAGTATATGTATATGCAAGCAAACGCAACCAAATTTCAATACAATTCATTATTCGATCACTTTAGGCATAATGGCACTAAATTATCAAACAAACAAACAAACTACACAAACATCAATCAATTAGTGAATTAGAGCTTCAAATTCATAATTTTGATACATATACAAAAATCAGATTTTTGATGCCAAATCACAACAATAAGCCCTATCTAATTTTGGTTCTCACACCAATCAATAGGAAATATATAAATATCACATCTTCAAAACACGAACATAGATTCTGATGATGATCGATCAATCATCAGAACCATCTCCGGGTGTCTAGAATGTGATCCTATATCTATCCAGTATATTAAAACTTTGAATATACGTTTGCAAGGCGTATATGCAAATTCTTTATATACTGGACTGTCCAAATCAATATAAATAAATACTCAAATACGAATAATTGATTTAAATTTTCAAAACAAAAATTGTTTTCACCTTAAAAATTTACTCTTCACACTCGTTCTAGGATACTACTGATCCCATCTCTAACGAGTCATTCCCGTTGGATATTACTAATCCAGAATCTGATGAATTCTTTCGTACGGTTCTAATGTGTCTTGTTCTCTGAGCTTTGTAAACCAAAGCTCTGATACCAACTGTGACGAGAAGGAATTTCGCTCGGTCCGAACCAGTCGCTAAACCGATCCAGTCCGCTCGAAACGCCCTATCGTTTGAGAACAGGACAAAACAAAACGCATACGAAAGAACATTTCACTGTATATTACAACAATGCATCAGATTACAAGAATATACAGAGTAAAAATGAATATTACACAGAAATACCAGAGATTTAAATTACATTAAAATACATCGCAGCGGAAAATAATACAATACACAACTAGAAGAGATATACGGATACAAAGCTTTCCGGATATCATTCCAGCTGTAAACCAGGATCCTGTGAATATAAATCTGCAAAACCAAAACTACTAGCTGCCCGTGTCAAAATAGGGGCACCCAGAGTTTAGGTTAAAACAATAAACTCCAGGTCAGTCATGTGACTGGTGTGAGAACTAAAACAGTTAATCTTTATTTTAAAGTTAGGTAAATCAAGGGACCACGCCGTATAACACGGAACGGGTTTCCTCCCAAGAATACCAGTGCATAAAACAAACAGCGCAATGCTAAATAAAGAAAAATGAAGCTGTTATAAGACCCAGGTCCTATCACACAATGCAACGCAAGCCGGGGGATAGGGTTTTCCCTTATAACAACCAAAGAATGCTTGATACGTTTAAAACAAATCATTTGATACTATTATAAGTGCATAGTGTATAAAACAACTTCAAATCATAAGTATCAATCATAGGCGGCATGGGTACCATATATCATGTCGCCATATATAGGTTTACAAATGAAACCGCAAAGTCACGTATTTGGAAATTGGATTTCCATCTATGAACCGAGGCAAAAGATAGTCCTCAACCGATTCGAGACAATCTAGCCCATGTCTCAGGCAAGCGCGCAGGCAAGCCTTGGATCGTCAGGGCCGGTCCACACGGAGTGGATTATTATGCCTGAACAATACGTCTCCCCACCCTATGGGGTGTAAGTCTGGTCCGTCAGCCGACCAGAATGCATTCGGCCGAAACCGATATAACCGAGGCGCCTCGCAACCGCAACCACCACATAAGTCAAACTCGTCAGGGCGTGTAAAACCACTGACGCCACTTCTAGCTAGAAAGAAACGCAAGTCCTCCCTGAGGTCCGTCTCCCGTTTTTGGTTCATACCTGGTGTGAAACACGCGAGGTAAACGTTACACAAAGCTACGCCACAAAGGCCGTGCTTTGATCATCACCACAAGACTTTGCTTTTCAACAGAAGCCTTGATCATTTGCATCTTAGCATGCCACACAGGCAAACCATCCTATGCCACCGATATCAGTCACACAGAATGAAATCCGATGTCAGACACACAGTCCATTTACAAGTCCGTTCTGGGTCTGAACGAAACCGGAGGCACCTAGTACCCCGCATATCCATCGATCTCCAAGTACGTCTGGACGATCACCAACTGTTTCCATCTTCTTGGGTGTACAGCCCAATCAAGATCATCAGTTATCACCCAAACGACGTGAAGACCTCCGGTCTTCGACCATCGTCTTCGTCTTCGACTTATCGTCGTATCAGTTATTCAGAATGGGATAAACCCGGTCTTTCCGAATAACTCGCGTATATATTATAAAAGTGTTACACAAACACAACATACGCCTCATTCCAACTCATTAGTCATTAACCGTAAATTAATCAAGAGAATAATTCCCCAAATATTAACCCCGAAGGCCGAAACCAACATCAGATCAATATCCAGAAAACCATTCTGCTTGGCTAACCGACAGTTAGTTTCTAAATTTCACGTTCAAATCTAATTAAAGATTTAACTATCGCCTGGAGCAAAACTGGTGATACTCCATTCTCGATCTTTTCAATCTAATTAAAGATTCATTAAAACTCCACTTAGTTTTAATCATTATCTGGGTTAAAGAATCAGTGTCATTTAAAAACACGATTCACGATAAACCCAAAATCACATTCCATTAATTATCGGGTTAAAGAACAAGTGTTATTTAAAACACTGTTCACGATAAACCCAAAAATCAATACCAATTCAATTCCAATTAAATATCATTTAATTGGTACACTTCATTAAATCTAAATAAAAAGATTTAATCTTTTCTCAACTGGGTTCAAGAACAGTGTTAGTGAAGACACCATTCACGACAAACCCAAATCACATTCCATTAATTATCGGGTTAAAGAACAAGTGTTATTTAAAACACTGTTCACGATAAACCCAAAAATCAATACCAATTCAATTCCAATTAAATATCATTTAATTGGTACACTTCATTAAATCTAAATAAAAAGATTTAATCTTTTCTCAACTGGGTTCAAGAACAGTGTTAGTGAAGACACCATTCACGACAAACCCAAATCACATTCCATTAATTATCGGGTTAAAGAACAAGTGTTATTTAAAACACTGTTCACGATAAACCCAAAAATCAATACCAATTCAATTCCAATTAAATATCATTTAATTGGTACACTTCATTAAATCTAAATAAAAAAGATTTAATCTTTTCTCAACTGGGTTCAAGAACAGTGTTAGTGAAGACACCATTCACGACAAACCCAAATCACATTCGATATTCAATACAAGGCTCTGAATAGAAAATATATCGGCTCATATTCAATATCGAATTCTACGACTAACAAATGTCGTATGGGAAATAACGATACAAATATATATCTTTCAAATTTCCATAACAACACCTGTAATATCACGAATTCCAACATCGAAATATTCCGAAGACAATTTCGATTCAACTCCACTCCAATGCAATCATTGGAAATTTTGGTTATTTTCAAAACCATTTCAAATTCAATTTATTTATTTAAAAATAAATAGAATTATAATTCTAGTTCAAAACTAGTTCATTTCGATAAAAATCTATTTTTATCTTTTCAAATATGGAGTTTTTCATCCCAAACTTTCACAAATCATTTCTTATGATTTTACACAAATTATTACTATTTTTAATAATTTTATCAAGGCCCGTACAGTCGATTTCCATTAACGGCCATCGAACTGCACTTACAGCGACCTTTTTCGAATTTGATTTGGACGTATCTCCAAATCCAACCGTTAGATTTCAAATTTCTAACGTTCATTAGAAAGCTCTTTTCGATACGAACCCAACGGTTCCGGTTTTAGGAGAATCCGACGGTCGGATCTCCCGCAATGTCCGTTTGAAATAAATGGTCGAAATTCACGAACTGCCGCGGCGCGGCGCGTTCTATTCAGGCCATTATATTATATATATAATATATATAATATATACTTCGTCGATTTCTATTTAAAACGAATTATATAAATAGTTTTAAAATCGTTTCAAAAGCTATTTCAACTTTCTTTTCAATTCAAATCAAAATTGAATTCTTCTTTATAAATTCGTTTTAAAATTCATTTCTATTCAATTCAAATTTCAATTCAATTTGAATTCATTTCAATTGGCTTTCAATTCAATTTGAATTCGTTTTCAATTCCTTTCATTTCGAAATCGTTTTCACTTCAATTCATTTCGAAATCGTTTTCAATTCAATTCATTTCGAAATCGTTTTCAATTCAATTCATTTCGAAATCGTTTTCAATTCAATTCATTTCGAAATCGTTTTCAATTCAATTCATTTCGAAATCGTTTTCAATTCAATTCATTTCGAAATCACTTTCAATTCAATTCACTTTGAATTCGTTTTCAATTCAATTCATTTCGAAATCACTTTCAATTCAATTCACTTTGAATTCGTTTTCAATTCAATTCATTTCGAAATCGTTTTCAATTCAATTCACTTTGAATTCGTTTTCAATTCAATTCATTTCGAAATCACTTTCAATTCAATTCACTTTGAATTCGTTTTCAATTCAATTCATTTCGAAATCACTTTCAATTCAATTCACTTTGAATTCGTTTTCAATTCAATTCATTTCGAAATCACTTTCAATTCAATTCACTTTGAATTCGTTTTCAATTCAATTCATTTCGAAATCGTTTTCAATTCAATTCACTTTGAATTCGTTTTCAATTCAATTCATTTCGAAATCACTTTCAATTCAATTCACTTTGAATTCGTTTTCAATTCAATTCATTTCGAAATCACTTTCAATTCAATTCACTTTGAATTCGTTTTCAATTCAATTCATTTCGAAATCGTTTTCAATTCAATTCATTTCAAAATATTCGATTTCGAAATCACTTTTCAATATTCATTTTAAAATGAATAAAATCGATATAAATATCGTTCACGTCAAAATGGCGTCAATCTAATCAACACGGCTTCATAAATTTCTATTTTTAAATATTCTATTTCGAATATTTCTATTTTAAAACTGGAATGAGGCCCAATCAATTACCACATAAAATTAATTATATGGATTTTCACACAACACATGTATATAACAGCATTGAAAAATGATCAACCATCAACCAAAGTGCACTACACTGTATAAGCATCAAATAAAGATATCTAACGCTTATAACAGCCTGTCAATCAATCGATCGACATATTTAATCAATCAGGATGAGTGAACTTCAAATTTCATCCCAACACCCGTATGGGGTTTCAAACAATCAAACACAGATTTTAGTTGTGCAGTTGGGCGATGTGTAAAATTTATCGTCCCAATCAATGTCATTCAAATAAGTGTACATAAACAAACCATCTGGTTTGTAAATGAATATTTATTTATTCACTTCACTATTTTCATATTCACGTTAAAAATTATATTTTTAACGATAAAACATTTTATTTCAATCTATGAATTTCTATTCAATTCATTTATTCAATAAAATGATATTTTTATTTTTCTAACATATTTTAGAAAATTTCGGCGGCATAACGGCACGATACTAGAAACGGGACAAGGCCCAGCCTTATCCCCGGTCTAGTGAAGGCCCACGCCATTCACATATCAATTTTAATCAATTTCCAATTCAACCAATCAATCAAATCCAAATCAAATAATCTAACCAACTACACAACCAAACAAACAAGTCCATGGTATGTGGACGGGTGTCGGGTGCTTCTAATAAGCACCGTCTGCATCCTAGTATGTATATATAACTAGAAAATAAATTTGAAAGGTGAGAAATTCTCACATATTAGCTATCCTAGCTCCACGGCACTCCTTTGCAGAAGTCTTCGTCGTTTCGCCTTTTTGTCACCTTCGTTGCTGCTTTCACTACATACGTAAAAATCACATTTTTACTTCGCTATTCAATATATATAAAAATCGAATTTTTACTATGTTATTCAATATATAAAAATCACATTTTATTTCGAAGTTCAATATACCAAAAATTCTATTTTTCTATCGAAGTTCAATATATAAAAATCATATTTTTAGTTCGCTATTCAATATATAAAAATCGAATTTTTATATTCTCCATTATATTTTCAAAAGCGATGTCTTTTTATTTTCAAATCAAGATTGCTTGTATTTTTGAATCAATGACAATTTCAGTTTCTTTTCTTTTCAACAATGTAAAAATCAATTTTTAATCATTTTTAAAAATCTCGTCTTTAACATTTTTAAAAGTCTGTTCTTTAATATTTTAAAAATCTCTTCTGGTTTTAAACAAAATAAAATTCTGGTTTTAAACAAAATAAAATTCTGGTTTTAAACTATATATAAAATTCTGGTTTTAAACTATTTAAAAAAAAATTCTGGTTTTAAACTATATATAAAATTCTGGTTTTAAACTATTTAAAAAAAAATTCTGGTTTTAAACTATTTTCTGTTTTTATGATTTAAGAATTCAGTTTTTAACTATCTTAAAAATCAACTGTTTTTAATCTTTTTACTATAAAAATTCTAATCATTTTACTAACATAAAAATCAGTTTTTAACTTAACTTAAAAATCAGTTTTAACTTAAAAATTCAGTTTTAACTTAACTTAAAAATTAGTTTTAAACCTAAAATCGAAATTAAAATAAAAATAAAATACATTGAAATACTTACAGTATTTTGAAAAGGGGGGGGGGTCTCTGCTGTCGGAATCTGGGCTGAGGAAGAGCGCAGATGCGGTGGCGGGTCCGGCAGGGGGGGGGTGGCGCGACTTGGGTGGTCGGCAGCTGCGGTGTTTGGTTAGGGCGGTGGTCGGTTTAATGATTTGAAGAGGGAGGTCGCGATTTCCACTACGGAAAAGGGAGGGAGAAGAGAAGGCGGAGGGGGAGCAGATCGGAGAGGCTTCTTCCTCCGCGGCGGTGGGCGGCGCTCTGGCGCCAGGAGGCGTCGATGATCGATGGTCCTCCCCGTCGTTCCTTTTCCCTCTTCTTTTTTTTTTTTTTTTTTTTTATTTCAGTGATGATCGAGAATGAAAGGAAGGGGGCCAGAACGATTTTAAGGGGAGAGAAGTATATTTTTTTTTATTTAATTATTATATTTGGCTAAAAGGTTGACTTTTACATATGACCTCGAAACGAGGCCCACCGCCTGTCGCCCATAGCGTTTCACCCCCATTCCGAACACAATGGGATATGTATCGCACGCTGATTCGATTGTTACAATCGGTTTCTTTTTGAATTTACATTTAAATCACTATATTGAATTTTAAACGTACATTTCAAATTACCGGGGTCACATACTAACTAGAAAAATTCCCGAAAAATATTTTCTAGCTTCGTATGGACGATACGGTCCTAACAAAACTAGTTTCGTCGAATTCTGAGACCGTTTGAAAAATGGCCAATTTCCAGTCGATTAAAATCAACTGAAACTGGTCAAACGCGTTTTCCTTTGCCATGCTCACATATTGATTCGAAAAATTATGAAATTTGAAACCTAGCAATAACTTTACATCACGGACCCAACAAAACTGGTTTCGTCGAAATCCGAGGTCATTTGCAAAATGTCCATTTTTAAGGGCCTTATATATATAAAAATATATATAAATTCCACAGCGACTATTTCTAATTTTAAACTGGACATATCTTATCATTCCTAAGATGAAATCTCAATTTGTTAACTTCGTTACAAAGATATAGTCATACAGATTCAAATATTTCTTGTTTCGTTCAATTCTGACTTATATTGAATTCTGTATATTCCTTTGAAATTAGAAATCGAATTTTCGAACTACCGCGCCATTTTCAATTCCTTTTATAATTATATATAATTATTTATATTCTAACGACGACGCGTATAATATATACGTTCGAATTATATTCAAAATAAATTTCTCGTCGATTTTATTTAAAATAATTCATTTTAAATAAACAAAATTCGATAAAATTGCCAAAACAAAAATTTCAAACTGGCTCGCATTTTACGGGTTGTTACAGGAACTTTCCTAATGCCACGCCAAAAGAACACTTCAAGGGATTCAACTTCATCCTATACCTTCGTAGTATGCCGAACATTTCTGCCAAGTCCATCATATGATCGGAAGATTGCTTGGACTTCACGAGCATATCATCCACGTAAACTTCCATGGTTTTCCCGATTTGATTGTAAAACATGCGGTTGACTAGGCGCTGATATGTGGCTCCTGCATTTTTTAACCCAAATGGCATTACCACGTAACAATATAATCCCAAGTCTGTGATAAAGCTTGTATGCTCTTGGTCTGGTATGTGCATGGGAATTTGATTGTACCCAGAATAGGCGTCCATAAAGGATAAAAGTTCATGCCCAGCAGTTGAATCTAATAGTTGATCAAATCTGGGGAGAGGAAAGCTATCCTTCGTGCAAGCCTTGTTCAAATCAGAAAAGTCGATACACGTTCTCCACTTCCCATTTGACTTTTTGACTAGGACAGGATTCGATATCCAGTCGGGATATTTCGAATCCTTAATCAATCCATTACTTTTTAATTTCTCTACTTCTTCTTTCAAAGCTGATGACCGCTCTGGGCCTAACATCCGTCTCTTCTGCTTGACTGGTGGGTGCTTTGGATTGATACACAAAGAGTGGCTCATGATGGTAAGCGAAATCCCACACATGTCAGCGTGCGTCCAGGCAAACACATCCAGATTTGTCTTTAAGAAATCAGCCAATTCCCTCGTTCTAATTGGATCCAGTTGTGAGCCGATCTTTAGTACTTTTGTTGGATCCGTTTCATCAATAGGTACATCGATCGTTATTTCGTTGGGAGTTGCCTTCCTGTCCACGGGTTCTCTATCCTCTCTGGGATCTATGTCCTCGAGCACGTCTAAGGGCGACTCTCTTGGGGTTGGACACCTTAATTGCTATGCTGAGGCCTTCTTCGGAGGGGTGGAATCATCCTTTGCATCTATATTCAACCCTTTCATTAACATCTTTAACTCTGCCACGTAACAAGCTCGTCCCGTAGCTTGGTCGCCCCTCATCGTCCCAACTCCTGAGTTAGTCGGGAATTTAAGCATCAAGCACCAAGGCGCAATACATGCCCTAAATTTGGCAAGGGCCGGTCGGCCTAGGAAGGCATTGTAAGGCGACTCCAATTCCAAAACTACAAACGGCAGGATCCTTACTCTTTGGCGATCTCCGTGCCCTAGTGTGACTGGTAATTCCACAAAACCCATCGGAGCAGTAGATACTCCGTTAAAGCCACGTATCCATCCTTGACATGGCTTTAAGTCTTTTACTTCGAGCCTCATTTGTTCGAAAGCTTTCTTGAAGAGGATATTGACCGAGCTTCTGTTATCCACTAACACCTTATGGACTAAAGCGGGGCCAATTGTCGTGGTAATCACTAGTGGATCGTCGGTTAGAGATTGAACTCCAGAATCATCTCTATTGCGGAACACGACATCATCTGACAACGTTTTTTATTGTTTTATTGGAGTGACGTCTTCAAGGCTACTGCATTCTCCTACTTCAAAATGCTTGGCGGCGTTGACGTACTGGTCCATTGCTTTAAAACTACGACCAACTAAGTGAGGTCCGCCTATAATAGAATTAATGACGATCCTCTTACCTTTTTGCTGAGCTGTGGGTTTTGACGCAGGTTGGTCTTGGTTTGGGGCTTGTCCCCCTTGCCCCCTGTCCCTTGGGGCGGCCTTGTACTCATCCAACTTCCCTTCTCACAGCAATTTTTCGACGATATCCCTCAAATGACGGCACTCATTGGTGGAATGACCGTGTGTACCATGAAACAAGCAAAACATTCCTGTTTCAATCTCTTTCTCTGTAGAATCTCTGGGTGGTGGTTTTTTGTACTGTAATATGCTGTATGTATCTAAATAAATGTTCTCCAACGTATCATTTAACGACGTGTAATTTTCAATGGTCTGGAATCTGGGTCTTTTATTAGAGCTATTCCCTCGATTTCTGTTCCTTCTATTTCCATTCCCATTTCTGTTGTTATTACCACCACTTTGGTTGTCAACATTTACTTCCACCTTCCCTGAACTGTCACCAGATTGCTTCACAGCAACGTTACTCTGGACACCTTCCTTTGAGGCCCTTCGGACATTCTCTTCCGATTTGCCTTAGCTTCCTCTCGCCTTAAGCGGATATTAGCCTTTTCATAGAACAATTCTCTAGTAGGAGGTGGTTTTCCAGGTAAGTAATCCCCAAACTTTGTGTCAGGATTTACCCCTTCTATCAATGCCATCAGGATAGTAGGCTCATGGGGATCACTAACTTCGGTGACGGCCAGGTTGAAGCGATCCAAATATGACTTCAAAGATTCTCCTGGGGCCTGTTTAATCTGTGACAATTCTATGACGGTCTTGGACTTTTGGGCATGGAGTCGAAATTGATTCATGAAATGCTCACTCAATTCTGTGAAATTTGATACCGACCGAGGAGGGAGTCGGGTGAACCACATAAAGGCTACGTCTTCAAGATAGATTGGGAAAGCTTTGCATTTCACGGCATCTGGAGTTGCTGCTGCATTCATGAACCATGCATATCTCATCAGATGCTGCCCTGGGTCTGTTCTTCCTGAATATCGATCCATCTGAGGCAAGTTGAATCGCCGGGGAAATTGAAAATTCAGTATGTCATCTGTAAAGGGGGTATGACTTCGTTCAATGCCCCAATCTTCATTAGTATATTGCCGTCTTTCGGACATGATCTTGCGCACCATTTCCCATACATCGGCGTTTGTTAATGTCTGTATAGGCTCCCTAGATCTGATGTTCGGATTACCCCTGGGTTCCTGATCAGAGGATAACCTCCTATTTCTGGCGGCAGCTGCTCTACGTCGCTCTTTGTTCTCCCGGTTGATCTCAGGAGGTAAAGGTTGGAGAAGCTATGGCTGTGTGGGGTTGGTAATATTAGGATCCCTGGGTAAGACGTGGGATCCGCGCATTGGCAGCAACATAGGCTGTTGCAGACTCGGGTCATCAGGGCCCAATACACGAGCAGCATATTCTCGGGATCCTAAAGATCCAAAAGTCAATTGATCGAGGTTCTGAGGTCGTTCAAGCGGCCTTCTCTCGCGAGGACGTTCCTCCTCCGAAGAAGACGAATCATCAGTATTAAGACGGCGTGTTGGGGAAGGAGACTTTTGCCTTCGGAGCTCCTGTAGTTCTCTTCCCATAGTGATCATGTTTTCCTAGATGTGAAGGTTGTCACGCCTTTGGGCTTCCAATGCTTCTTTGGTGCTCTGAAGCATGTCAATAAAACGTGTAAAGTCTCCCTGAGTAATGGGTGCAGATGGATCAGGCTGAACATTAGTCATCGTGGCTGGAATCAGAGCGTTGGAGGGAGCTTGAGTAGAAGTTCCAGCTTCATTCTGGTTCGGATCGAATCAGATCACAGCAGCCTGGTCGGGGCGGTTCGGATGGAGAGAGTGGGTGCCCCCAACCTCATCAGATCAGATCGGATCGGTGCCTTCCACCCGGTTCGGATCGGCACCTCCGATCCAGTTCGGATCCTCCTGGTTGGAGTGATCTGCTCCAGAGCTTTGAGCGTGTGACCTTGTTAACATGATAGCTTGCTGATCTTCTCTGGAATCAATTCCCCTAGTGCCATGCACTTCTTTTCCTTTGGTTTTAGCCATAATACTTGATTCTTCAACGGTTAATCAACAAGTACTGAATGGTGTCAGAGAGAAGGGATTAACTTCTTTGAACTTGAAAGTCCAAATAGTAGAATGATAACCCCGAAAAGACTGAGAATTCGAAAGTTTCTCAGTGAAAGCACCAAAATGTTAGACCAAAAATTGGTTCTAACACCCAAATTAGCTATGATTTCAATGAAATAGAATCAAAAAGCAACAAAGAACACACGATTTATAGTGGTTCGGCGTTAAAGAGCCTACGTCCACTTTGTTTTCTTTTAATTGATGATTTGGATACAAATACAGAAATGATTCTCACTCAACTTCACAATTATAATGCATAAACTCACTCAAATCTCTCAAAAATAGACTTTAAGAGATGACTTTGATCTGAATGTAGTTATGAAGCTATGGAGGAAGTTAGAACAGAGAATTTGCCAAAAGATCCTTTCAAATGCCTCCGAATGGTGTATTTATAGGTGAAAAATCTCTTTGAAGTGGCTCCGGTTCGGAATTGCGTGGCGCTCATCCTATACGAGTCGGGTTCGTAGGCTTCCAGATGATGAAAGCTCATTGATTTAGTGGGAGATCGTGGGAGAAATAGTCATGCTTGGTCCGAGTCTTTAGGGAGCGTGTGTAGCAACGGTCACAGGCTCAGAGAAAGTGGTTCGGATCGGCTACCTCTGGTCTGATCCGATGAGACCACTGGCTATCTTCTGCTGCTCCGATCCGATCCAATGAGGCCACTTGCTTTATGATGTTGCTGACATACTCCTCCGATCCGATCCGATGTGATTTCTGCGCCTTTGATCTCTACTTACTTCCTGCGCTATCTTCCTCCGATCCGAACTGGCTGGTGGCTTTCTCGCCGTTTTCTCTTTGTGTAGCCTAGTTCACAAAGTAGGCTAACAATGTATGGTGAGTATTTTTCTTGAAATGAGAAGTGGCTTATGTCGTTTGTATTTTGCGTTTGCATACCGTGCTTTCAAAATATTTAATAGACATGTTGACATCTTAGTTGATATATAATTATTATTATTTGTTTTTCTGCATTCTAGTCAAGGTTGACTCTTTTTTGTATTATACCTACTACTATTCAAGTATTCTCCGTAGTTCAAAAAATTTGGACACAACAGGGAATTACGTAAAAACTTGAATGTAAATGAAATAAGCTTACTTTATTCGAGTCCAGTATATGGCCATGTCTCCATGATTCGTGTTCTGTCCTCTTTTTCTCACATCTACTCTGTAAACCCAAAGCTGGTAAAACAGAATAACGTGGTTCATCTTTGTTTCAAACTGTACCATGTTGTCACCCATGTATTACTATCGTGATCAACAATGCCACATGTTTATCGCTTCTTGCCTTTTCCACTGGAATGCAGATTTCCGAATTCTCTTCCACCAACCGATTCTAAAAGGTATTTTGTGTCTACTGTTTTTACTTATGCTAAATTAATGTTAAAAGAATGTAATCTATAAGCGACCCACCTTTTGCATATCTGTTAGCTTCATCTGTGTCATATTACTGCCTATTGTTGGAAATGCAGCAGAACACAATGAGGCAGTCATATTTGCTTTCAAGAACAAATTGGTCTTCATCAGTGTCATATTACTGCCCATTGTTGGAAATGCAGCAGATCACGATGGACAGTCATATTTGCTTTCAAGAACAAATTTGTATACCCATTAAAGAAAAAATCAGTGCTGATCATGTCAATGATTTAACTATAAACAAATATAAAGTGTACAATAATGCAAGTAATATTTCATTCTTTCAGGACATTACTCTGGGATTCTCCTTGTGTTCAGCAGCTCAAATCTCTATGTTTGTCGTAAGTTATCAACTAATCTCTAAGTCTGAAGAAACATATATGATATAACCGAATTGTTTGGCAAATCCTTTTATACCTGATAGGTTCCTCTTAGCGTGATAGTTGCATGGATCATGGACGTTGAAATGGATCTCAATTTCAAGTTACTTGAAACATGTTCTTTGTTTGTAGCAATTCTCGTTACAACGTTTATTTTACAGGTAATAATTTCGCTAACTTTTTGCAGTGTATATTTAGAGTATCACACTCTGAAATAATGTTTTTGTATAGAATGGAATCTCTCACTACTTGAAAGGCTTGGTTTTGCTTCTTTGTTATGTTTTCATCGGTACATGTTTCTTCGTTCTCAAAGTCTCCAAATAAGCATCCTTATTCAATGATATTTACTTTTATTATTTTTTATTTTGGACTGATTTGGTTTATGGTGACCAAACTACAGACAATTCTAATGGAATTAGTTTGGGTACTACTTCAACATTTACAGCTGCTTAAATATAGGTAAATATCCTGTCTGTTTTGTCTTTTCTAATTTATATCATGCACCTAAAAATTATGTTTGATTCCTTTTTCACAGGTGTATTTGTTATGTATCTCATCCGGCTTTTTTTTTCTTCAGCAACCAGCTTTATATCACAAGATTAGTGGTAGAGGAAAAGAAGTAACAATTGGAATCACTATAAACATTGCATTACATTTTCTCACATCCTCTCTAAAACTCATAATACCTCCACTCAGAAAGCTAATAATCACTATAAAAAAACACTTAGATCGTCTTGATACACCTAGGTACATACTGATTAAAGATTCATGGAATCCAATGTCTATTATAAGTGTCTTCATGCACAAATATAGGTTGTTCGCTTTGTGCTGGAATTACTGGCCGACCCATCGAAATACCTCAACCATTCTGCTGTGAATCAACCGCCCTCTTGGACAAAGAATGGGTAAAATAGTAAAATATCCCAAGAGCAACAATAGCAAGCGATAAAACCACCCATGCAACAATAACTTATATGTTTGTGCTTTGTCATCATTTTCGTAATCTGAACTATTCAACCACACATAATCATAGATACAAATAAGCTATTCGCAAAAATTTAAGTCCTTTGTATTCATTTAACCTTGGAAATTGAAAACAGTAGCAAAAAAACTTGTACATTATGTCTTAGAATTTAAACTGTTGTAGTGATGTATAATTGCAGTAAAAAGGTTTGAACTTCTACATTGCAAGCTTATTTAATTTGCAGTTTTTTACTATCAGGCTATGCTACTAAACTATTTTTTTATTTTCATTCTTACAGTGTTATGTTACAAACATAATATCAGAAGGGCTTTTATTATGCTTTCTCCAAAGCTTGATGCAAAAATCTGCATATCAAACTTGTTAGGAATTTATATCCAAAAAAGGAGTTTCCTACTGGATCGCTTGTGTAGGGAGGTAACATTGATTATCATTAAACTTATCATAAAAAGGAGTTTTCCCATTCTTGCATGCATGTGTGATTGTTTATTCAATTTTTACTATTTTCATTTCTTATCTACCTGTTTAAATATGAATGTTATAGTTATATAGAACTACACATTGTTTATGAATTGGATCATCTACAGACTTGGAGTGCTTTATCCTAAAATTTGAAAGTTATAATGTTGAAAAACCATAAGCATGCTCGAACAGTCCCAAAGAACAATTACTCTGAAAGTTCCAAAATTCACGTTTGTTAATGTTATAGGCAAGTAGGCAACAATTCGAATTAAGAACCTTTTTAATTTTTTAGTTTCTATTTTGGTGCTTAGGATCTACTTGTGGGGAATCTTTTTATGTTAGTCTATTTTCAAATAAGTTTGGTAATTACTTTGATGCTATTACACTCAACTGCGGTAATTACTTTATTGCAGGCTTTACATTTCTGATATTATATGGCCTAAGAAAATTTTGGGGAAGTTATAGGCTGTAAAGTAAATTCTGGGGAAGTTATATGACCTATAGTAGCTTCATGTTACCGTTGATAAAATGAATTTCAATAAAAGAAATAACAAGAAATTACTGGAAATTAAAGAATTTATTAATATGAATTTAAAGATCAAACTAACATGGGCTTCTAGTAGAATAATCGATGAATATAGAGAATATTAACTTGAAAAGAATCTGGAGAAAAACAATAACAAATAACAAGAACTGTATTGAATTATCTAAAGAAAAAATTGTGCTATTGACATGTAAAGAAGCAGTCGGAATTTGCAAGGAAACTACAAGAAAAATAGGTGAATATGGTGAAGAATTATTGATTGTAAATATAAATAACTATAGCAATATGAAAAGGATTTCTTTTGGGTTTCATGGCCCATCTTCTTTGCTTTGTTATCTTTAGTCCAATTTTTGCCATAAAGGTCTATCAAATTTGATGTTACCTTGTTTTTCTAGATATAACAACTCCGTAAAGTTGTCTAAACTTTTGGGAAATATAAAAGTTACAAAATTAAACTGGATGTGGGCACTGTTTTGAGGCTGATCCACTGTAAAATTTCTGTGAGCAAGCTAGTTCATCCAATTTTTCTTTGCTTATCATCTTTTTCGAATCATTGTGGTGTTTTGTAATTTTTTGGCGCAATAACTACAACAAGGCTTCAATCCAAAAGTTTCTGGATAAGATTACCATCAGTCTCATGCAAGAAGCCCTCTTAAGTAGAGTTAATTAATTTTCATTGCTACCTCGTTGGTGACTGATCACATATTCACATGTTGCAACGAACTATTGTTGGATAAAATACTGCTTATAAAGTATTGCATTGATTAGTTTCTCAAGGATCGCTGGTTAGGAAATCACCATTTTTAAGCATTACGGTAAGTAATTTCATAGATTCATATGTGAGAAAATAGGTCAAATGAATAATGTTGACTAAATTATGTAAACATACCTAGTCCAAACGAAAAAATGAGTAAAATAAAAGCAAAGGAGGATAAACCGAGTTTGTTAAAACATACATCAATTACACATAATGTTGTTTGACTTGAATGAAAATTGTTTTGCAGAGCCAAGTTGCGCCTGGCATCAATACAGGTTTTAGCAGGTGGACCATGTGCATCACAAACAGAAGAAAAGCTCAGTGAAGTAATTCCATTTTTATGCTCCATGTTTTTGGCAAATCAGGGAGTTGGAGAACATGCTGAAGAAGAAAATAATTTAGTTTGTGTAAGCCTAATTTTTTTATCTGATAAAAAAATCCTTTGCGCATCAGAAAGCTCGGGTTTGGTATGTATTTGTTTTATTTTTCTATCATATGTTGTTCAGTTTTCTTTTCTATCGAGCATATCAGTTAAGCATTCAACACTATTCTAACTTCTTACCTTATGGGCATCGAAGTGAGATATATTGCACAAGTAACATGCATCATTACTTACTTTAAACTACCTTGCACTAGGATGATGAAGCATTACTTCAAGGAGAACAAGAGGCTGAAATGATGATTGTTGAGGCCTACGCAGCTTGCTTGCATTTCTGTCAACCGAAAGGTTTTCTGCTTTCGCTGTTTTGTTCTCCTCCCTTTGCTTGTCATTAAACTTGTACTTGTAAGTTGATACTTGTATTTGATCTGTAGTGATAAAATTCATGAAGAAATTGCCTGCTGCTTACTTAACCATAACCTCGAAATTCTAGTCCTTGTGCTAGAATGATTTGTGGTATGTTACCGAATAGAAATTCACATCCAGTTTATAAAATCAATTCCTAGGTATGGAACTTTAATTTAGTAAAAAGACATCTAAGATCCTTAAAATCTTTAGGATTTTAGGGATGAATTCTCTGTTTAAACCTTTTGTATTATAATATTTCCAATTTATCAGGATTTTGAGTTTGTTACTGTCTTTGCAGGCATTTAATTTGACATTGAACATGATATCCCCAGAAACACATTCTACATTCAAGGAAATAATCGAATCTTGTAAAGGACCTTGAAAAGAATAAAGGATGAAACCCTGTACAGTTCTATTGGTTTCTCCTTGGGCTTATATTCTAATTTCTCCTACTAATGGAATGCGATAGGGGAGACAAGCATGGATGGCTAACAGTATTGTGTAGTCTAGTTTTGGACGCTATTTTTTCCAACATATGTATTACATTTTTGCCATAGGGGAGACAAGCATTGGACGCTCTCAACCGTTCCGATCATCCCGAGCTAGTCCACCTACCTGTAAAGGATCAAGATCTCTTCCAAGCTGCCTCGAGCGCTTGTATGTGAAGCTTGTTGTGTTCAAAAACCATTAGTTGTTGCATCTAAGTTCGAGACCTGGTAATGTAATATTTGTACCTTGCAAAATAGTGGCAAGCTAGATGAATCTGTTGCATGTGATGAATGGAGGTATTCATGTAGCCCACCTGTTTCAACTTATGCACCCAACTATAGCACTTAAACTGCATTTCATTAGTTTAGGTAAGTTGGTACCTCTCTTAATAATTCCTGTGCCTAATTATCATGTACTATTTTACAATTTTTCTATTTACCACTCAAACATTACGGTATAGCTAGAGTCAAGCTATTCTTGTGCTAAAATATGCATGATGCATTGTTGTTTTATTATAGATAGATTTACTCACTAAAGCTGGTCTGTATGTTCATCCGCTCTATTTCTAAGACGGTAGCAATTAACCTGATTTAATTGTATAATTTTGTTTTAATGATTGATTTTTTTTAGGGGATTGACAAGTATGTTGTGTTGTGAGTATGGCTTATAACTAACTATCTATGCATCATGAACCACTTATTTATACCCAAAAAGATTAGGCCATAATTTTTGTATTTGTTAGGAATTTTATACCATAGATTTGGTTGTAGAATATTTATCGGTACCATTCATTCCTTCACTTTTATATACCTCATATCATGACATCTTAAGATTATGGCGGCTTTATTCTTTGTAGCATATAGAATGAAGTATAATTTTCTCTTTGCCATGACTACCTTACATTCAAATTATATTTATGTAGTTCATTTATAAAAAGTTGCTTATGATTAGATGTTTGGAGAGCCCTTGCATCATAGGCAACGATAAATATGGGTTGAAAGACATTCTTGCTTACTATTCATAAAACAAAGCCATTTATATAACAGTTATTTGTTTTCTTTAAATCTAGATTCTTGCTAAGGAGATTGCGAGATCAAGGCAGGCAATGAACCGTCTTCATGAAAATAAAGCATAGTTGAATTTAGTTTCTATGCATCTTGGTGAACTAGTTGGTAAATGATACATGAGGACCTGAGTTTATGTTTTATAATCTTTTAAGAACCGATCTGTTCAAGTATTTCCTTTGTAATTCATTAGTGGACCTAAATGTTACTGGCTACACACTTAATGTTCCCTGATTGTTAAATATCATGTTGTGTATCATTCAGAAAGTAATATTTAGATAAGTATATTAATATGACTATCTCCACTGTTCTTTTACAGTTGGGAAGTTTGAAGAGATTACGTTTGTGTAAAAAGGAGACTGCAATGGATAGGTATGCATCTGTTGTGGCAAGCCTAAAAAGCTCATTTTTAAAATAAAAAACAAAAACAAATTTGCATCTTTGGTAGTAGTAAAACAAACGCAAATGCACTGAAGAAAACTACCATACACAACAATTTGCATCTGCTGTAGTAGTAAAGCAGACACAAATGCACTGGTATTTGCGTCCAATGTACGTTGTACCAGATGCAAATATATCAAATTTGCGTGTGTCGAACAATAGATGCAAAAAATATATAACATTTGCGTCCATTGCATTTGCATCCACATTAGAGCTGACAAAGGTAATGAAAAATATTGATTGCAAATACCCTGTTTTGTACTAATGAACGAGGAGTGATGGTATGTTGAAGAAGAAGGTTTACGATTCTTGTTTTTGGGCGGAAAAAGCGATTTTTGAATTCCATGTTAGCATCGCTTTCAAATATGTCATGACAAGTTTCTAAATCGGTTTCATTAATTTTAAAATCCGAAAAGTCCGATCCCATGCTACAATTTAAGATATTGTCCAAGATTTCGCAATCTAGAACAATCTGCGTGCCTTTGACGCTACTCCAAATTTGGTCTTTATCGCCCTTGAAAAATCTACGATTAAGATTCACATAGAACATCTTGACAAGCTTCGGGTGACACATTTCATTATTATCCCGAGAGTCAATTAAGCTTAATACTTCATTGTGATTGAAGAGAAAGATAAGATCATAGGATGGAAAGTCTCCAAAGATGGGGAAAGCACCTGTATTGACCTTAGCATTTGCTAAATAGTCAACATAGGTTTTGATAGCTTCTCTATCATTATGAAGATAACCTTTGATGGTTTCGGTTAAATTCAGTTTCTGAGATGAACTTCAGGAATCCATTTGAAGTGTTTGTTTTGAAGAGTATAGATATGAAGAATGTAATTTGAATTGTTAATGAAAAGTAGAGAGAATAGATGTTTATATAGAAATTGAATGGATATGAATTGAATAATTAAAACTATATAGAAATTGAATGGATATGAATTGAATAATTAAAAAATTTCAGAAATCAATGACACCTTTTCAGACCTTAGGAGTTGGTGGAAAGTTGGAGGGATGTTTGACAGTTTATACCTTTGAAATTCATAATTTGAATTTCAAATTACAGGCTGATATGTCAACGTATAGACATATGTATGTCGACATATATGTCCAATTTCAAGGGACATTTGGTTTTTGTGACTTTTGACTTATATTTCAGGTTTAACTATTACCTGAAATAATTCCAACCCTAGTAAACATCCAAAATTTATTTTATTATTATTATTTTTAATTTCAAAATTCAATATTTCAAATTTGAATTTTAAATTTCAAGTTTGAATTTCAAATTTCAAAATCAAAGCAAACAAAACATTCATTCAACCAAAAAATTTATGAAGGCGTAATCGGTTTTTAGATCTGTTTCTTCGTAATTTTATGAATTCTGAATTGTCGCGAAGAACATGTTTGAATTTCCAATTTCTAGCTCTTCTTCACTTGATGATGAATCTGAATCGTCTAACGTTACTACATATGCTCTCTTTCTCTTCTTTGATGAATTGCTATTGTTTGTTTGTTGAATTGATTGTCTGGATATGGACACATTCTCTTCATATGGTGTAACAACCCGGAAAATCCAAACCAATTTAAATTTTTTATTTTGGCGATTTCAGTAAATTTTAAATAGTTAAAATAATTTATTTTAAATAATAACGAATAAAAATTTATTTTAATTGAAGTTAGAGCCAATATATTTATTTTGATTTCAAAAGGAATTAGAAATAACAAGGTAGTTTGAAAAGTCAAACCTAAACTTTGACTGAATGTACCGGATGCAAAGTTTAACGGATTTTAGTGAAACCAAAAATATCTAAATCTGTTTGAAAATATCTTTCCCATGAATCCGGAAAATCGAAATTTCATAGCGGGAATCAAAAGTTATGGTCAGCTGAATATTCAGAATCGTCGCTATAGTAAATTTACAGCCCGTATAAAAGACCATTTTTCAAACGACCTCCGTTTTCAGCGAAACCACTTTTTTTGGATCCGGAATGTCAAATTATTGCTAAGTTTAATTTTCCAGAATTTTTGGAATTAATATGTGAGCATGGCAAAAGAAAATGTGTTTTGTCAATTTCAGTCAAATCTAATCGACTTGAAAATGGCCATTTTTCAAATGGTCTCGGAATTCGACGAAATTAATTTTTTAGGATCGTATCATCCAAAAAAAGTCAGAAATAATTTTTTTGGAATTTTCTGAGTCCGTATGTGGCCCTGGTGAATTTAAATATGTGATCAAATTAATTTAATAAAGATTTAAAATATAAATTAAAGAATTCAAGCCACAGATAGTCATTTGGGCCGACGAGACCTAGCCCATTGGATCTGGAACGGGGGCTATTGGGTATGGTCAACTCCTGTTCGATTGAAATTGGGTTGGTTTAGAACTTATGGATTTATTTGTAAAATTTACATTAAAATATTATAAAAATACATTGTCTTCCTGAAAACCCTAAATATCTACTGTAGCCGCCGCCGAAACCTTTTCATCTGTGGCTGAGAACACCTCCCCCTTCTTCCACTAAATTCTCCTCATCCACCACAAATTAGACCTCACTCCTTCAGACTTGTTTGTGGAGATTTTCATCCTCCTTATTTCCATACGGTTAGATCATAACCAGGAGGCACGAACGCCGAGATACAGCGCCTTGAAGTAGCACTGTACACAGCGTCGCCGCACCCCCTAGGCTCGATTGAGCTTCACCCAGGTGGGTCCCCCCTGTGCGCCTCCTGTAGCACTACGGCGTGGTGATCTCTGATTGCCTCGAAACCTGATGGATTGGTGGATAATTATTGACCTAGAATCGAACCTAAAGGAAAAAAGGCACGACCTTTATCTGTATTTGGGGAAGAAGGTTGAATTCTCTTTTTTATTTAATTTATTAATTTAATTTAAAAATTGACAATCTTAATTAAAGTGTAACTCATTCATACTGATTCAGAATAACTCGATTTTCGAAGCATCGCGATCGTACGATAGAGATCTACGTTTCTAGACTAAAAAGGAGCAATTATGAGCTGGTTGAATTTTGGCCAAATTTGCTGATCCAAACAATTCAGATTCACGACTGTGAGATTTCTGATTTAAATAATTAATCGATTTAATTATTTTCTCTCACTGTTTAATAGTTGTATATATGTAAATGAATTAGATCTGCATTGTATTAAATCTATTGTAAATTTATTCTTCTGCTGTTGTATTGTATTCGATGTACTCTGATATTCTGTACTCTGATGTAACATTATTATAATGTTTATAAAAGTCTTCTATTATTTGTTCTGATGTGTTGTATGCCCAAAGTTAATAATGCATTCGAGGATTTCCAACTTTTGGGTCAGACCTGTGTGGTTTATGGTCGATTCAAAGGGCGGGGATTTTCGAGTCGTCACATATGGCTTGGTTTATTGCAGTTATAACATCGACCATCATTTCTTACTACACTTTCTTGGTTATTATTTTGAAAATTATTTTTCCTTATGTATCTTAGAAATTTTCTGAAATGTCTTGTCATTAAGGTTGTTTCTTTATCATCTTCACTGCTCGAGTCAGAATCATTTGTTGTTGCTTTAAATGCTATGGATTTCTTCTCAATTGGCTTGTTTTCCTTTCTTTTCTATAATTGGACTACAAAAGACATCAGATTTCCGATTAACTCCTCAATCCTCATTTCGCTGACATTATGGGCTTCTTCAATCGCCAATGTTTTCTGATCCCATTTTGAATTCAATATTTTTCTAACTTGATCTACTTCAGAATAAGTTTTTCCCAAGTGCTGTTAATGAATGCACTATCTCTTGAAATCTGCAATACATATCGGAGATAGATTCGTTCTCGTTCATTTTGAATAACTCAAACTGATTAACTAACATTGATATTTTTGTTTTTTAACTATACTAGTTCCTTCATGAGTAACTTGTAAAGTTCTCCAAATTTCATGAGCAGATTTATAAACTGACACTCTATTAAATTCATTCCTATCTAATGAACAGAATAACATATTCATGGCTTTAGAATTTCTTTGTGCAGCAGCCTTTTGTTCATTTGTCCATTGTGCAAAATTAGTTATGGGTTCTACATATTCAGTCTGTGTGCTATTCCATGTGTCTAATTCTACTGATTGTAAATAAATTTTCATTCTACATGCCCAATATGAATAATTACTACCATTAAACAGTGGTGGTCTAACTATGGACTGACCCTCTACAGACGAACTATTATTATTACAAGTGTTGATTGCCATTTCCGAAAAAATTCAAAAGTCAGATTATGAACTTTTTGAAAGACCTTTCTCTAATACCAATTGTTAGGGAATGCGGAATGGATCATTAAGGCAAAACTAACATTAGAAGGGATGAATTGTGTTTTTAAGGAATTTAAAAAAACTAAAACTTATATGATCTACTATATGAATCACACACCATAGAGATAATCATAGACACAGATTTAAACACAAATAGACAGAAATGCAGAAAAGGAAAGAACACACCGTATTTTATACTTATTCGGATTACTCCTACGTCCAGTCCCACACAATGCTGGATTGCACAAAGTTTTATTACTATATCAATATCCAAGTACAACACCCTTGATTTTGCGTCCACAAGGTTACCACCGATTCCAAACACCCATGATCAAGTATATTTCCCTTGATTTCCCCAACTACAAGGTTACCACCATTTCCTTCCTTGATTTCATGGCTACAAGGAACACACCATTTCCAAAACTATCCCAAATTATTACAATAGCCCTATAACTCTTCAATAGCACTTCGATTCAGAGAGTAATGAGTAGAGAGTGAGAAGAGAAGAAGTTTTATATAATAAGACTTGAAATCGATAGAGCATAAGTGTAGAAATCATAAAAATATGATATAATAATGGCGTAATGAAAGGAGATGAAGATGGAGAAGAAGAATGGTTAAAAATTCAAAACCAACCCCTATTCGTAAGATATAAAAGGTTGCAACGCTTCTGGAATGTTACAAATGATGAAAGACACTTCCTTTCAAAATTAAAAATATGACGGTTATATGCCGACATCCCTATATATGTATGTCGACATATGTCTTTTAAAATTTGAATGAATTTTAAAGTGTTTACTATATATATAATTCTAGAAATTCTTGATTTAAATCACTGTGATATAAATAAAGAATATTATAAACCTTACGAACGTATTTATAAAATTATGAAGTTTGAAACTATATAAATACAAAGATATAAAAGTATATAACTATATGAACTTATAAACTTTAAAACTCAAGTTTAAAATCAAAAGTAAAATAGAAAAACTTAATTAAAGTTTGAATAGAGTTTGAAAATAGAATTTGAAATTTGAAAGTTGAAATTTGAAAATCAGAATTTGGAAAACAGAAATAGAATTTTAATTTTAATTTTAATTTGAACCCGGGTGCTATTCATAGTCTTACATAAACTAGATTCTATAACTATATTTCTCTTGAACTCTTGATTTATTGATTACTCACGAGTCTTGAATCTTCTCTGAATTCTGAAACTCTTGAATCTCTACAACTCTAAAACTGTACAGTCTTTAGTATTAATTCCTGTATACAAATCCTGCATGTATGTATGTGTGTGTATATATATATATTTTAGATAAAGATGTTAGTATATATTTTATAATCAATTAATATTGAAATAAGGTTGTTGTCCTCAAAACTCCATTCTTCGACAGGTGTACCTATACAATAGCATGTATTAGTGATATACTTTGGTTTTCAAAACTATATCTATATATTGTTAAAGCATGCTTAAGGGTGAAGTCTGAATATACATGTGCACCGCTAATTTAACAACCTGGATTTTCAGAACCAATTTAAAACTTTTATTTTAGCAATTTTAATGGATTTTGAATATTTAAAATGATTTATTTTAAATAATAACGGTGAAAATTTTATTTTAAATGAAGTTAGAAAAATTGAATTTATTTTAATTATTTCACGAGCCTGAAATGACGCAGTAGTTTGAAATTTCGATTTCAAATTTCAAATGAATGTACAAGATTCAAAATAAATCGGATTTCAGTAAAACAAGAAATATTTGAATTTGTTTAAAAATATCTTTCCAACGAATATGAAAAATCCAGATTTCATAACGGGAATTGAAAGTTATGTCCAGTTTAAAATTTGAAATAGTCGCTATGGAATTCAATATAATATAATAAATAGCCAATTTGCAGACGACCTCCGTTTTCGATGAAACCACTTTTGTTGGATCCAGAATATCGAATTATTGCTAAGCTACAAATTTCATAATTTTTGGAGTTAATATGTGAGTGCAGTAAATTTAAATGTGATTAGTAATTTAAATTTGAATTCGATTGACCAGAAAATGACCATTTTTCAAATGGTCTCTAAATTCGGCGAAATTAGTTTTGTTAGAACTGTATCATTACAACATAGCTAGATTTATTTTTCTGGAATTTTTGGAGTCAGTATGTGGCCCCGGTAAATTAAAATGTGCATTCAAATTCAATGTATATTGATTTATATTTTAATTTTGAGAAAAACTTATTTAAGCAATCGAATTGGCTTACGAAACATATTCCATTGTGTTCGGAATGTGGGTATTTAGTTAAGGGCGACAGTCGTTGGGTTTGATTTAGAGTTCGAATCAATAACTAATATTTTTCGAATTAAAATAATAATAAAATATTTATATAAATAGACCACCACATTGGTCGAAACCCTCTTTCCTTGGTCAACGACCGTTTACAGCCACCTCCACACTGATTCGAACAGCGGATAGTTTTCAAAACTAAATTCCTCAATCGCGCTTGATTTGTTCAATGAATTCTGAAGCTCCCAAAGGCTAAATCGAAGAACAAAGTATGCTCTACAACTTTATATGGATAAGATCGGATTTGTTCCAGTATTTTGCTCGACGTTCGAGCTTGAACAGCGACTATTTGAAGATGATTCCCGGGCCGTACGGTGGCACGAGTTCGTCGGTCTTCCTGGCATAGGCGCATGGCGCGACGGTGCTCCTCGTGGTACCATCGGATCTTGGTCCGGCAGCTTGAGGCGCAAGCAACAGTGAACCTTAGATGTCGAGCTCTCTTCGTATGCAGTCCCGGAAATAACCGAGGGAAGAAAGGTGATTTTTAATTGTGAAAAACATTAATAAAAATTCAGATTTTTATATAAATGAAATTGATTTTAAAATCATATTTTTTTTTATCTATAATAAGCATTGTTTTTAATTTTGTATATAAGCATTGTTTTTAATTTTGTATATAGCATTGTTTTTAAAATAAATAAAAATAACATTGTTTTGAAGAAGAAAAATAACATTATTTTGAATAAATATACATTGTTTGAAAAAAAACAAAAAAAACATCATTTTTGAAAATATAAATAAGCATTGTTTTTAAATTTAAATATATAGCATTGTTTAAAATATATTGCTTGATTTTTATAAATAAATAGCATTGCTTTAAAACGTGATTTTTGAAATGAAAAACATTGAAAAAAAATCAGATTTTTAAAATATAAAACATTGTAAAAAAATTATGATTTTATATATATGAACAGCGAAATAAAAATGTGATTTTTAATTATAGGTAGCGTTATTAAAAATATATATACCGCGTGAAACAAACAAGATGGAACATACCAGAATCAAAAAGGAGCAAATCAGAATTTGAAGCGGATTTAAATTCAAATAGAACTTCAATTCAGAAATAAAGAATGGAGGAGTGGAAACGAATGTGAGATCTCTCTCACACTCAAATTATTTTACAGTAAATATATATTAGGATGTAGATGGGGCTTAGAAGCCCCCGACAATATTTATTGTATAGACCAGCTGATTGTTTGTTTGGATTATGATTGGATTGTCATGTATTGATATTGTTGTATATAAAAATTATTTATATAATCTATATATATATATTATCATGAAATAAAATAAATATTCATTTACAAACCGGACGGTTTGTTTATGTACACTTATTTATCTGATATTGACTGGGACGATAATTTTTACACATCGCCCAACTGCACAAATAATAAACATTATTTGTTGTTTGAAAACCCCACATGGGTATTGGGATGATATTTGACATACACCGATCCCAATAATTAGTGGTATGTCAATCATTGGGTTGATAGACTGTATAAGCGTTATTTCTTTATTTTAATGCTTATACAGTTGTAGAATGCACTCTGGATGTTGTATGAATTTTCAATGATTGTTTATCATTATTGTTGTTTACATGCGATGTATGAAATCCATATAAATAAAATTATATGGTAATTGATTGAGTCTGATTCCAGTTTAGAATTAACGAATATTTTAAAATAATATTCAGTGAATATTGAAATGTTAAGCCGTGTTAAGTAGTTGAACGCCATTTTAACACGAACGAGAATTCTGTTGATTTTATTCAATTTATAATGAATATCGAAAAGTGATTTCAAAATATGATATTTTGAAAATATTATCATTTTAATATTAAAATGATATGGAATATTCAATTTTGATTTAAATTTGAAAATGAAAATGAAATCGTTTTTAAAATGAATTTAAAACGAAAATTCAGTTTTGATTTAAAAATGAAATGGAAATCATTTTAAAAATGAATTTAAAAGGGATATTCAATTTTGATTTGAAAATTAAAATGAAATGGAAATCGTTTTAAAAATAAATTTAAAACGAATTTATAATGGAATATTCAATTTTGATTTAAAATTGAAATGGAAGTGGAAATCATTTCTAAAACGAATTTAAAATAAATTTATAATTTTTTTTAAATGGAAATCGACGATATATATATATATATATAATATTATGTATATATATATATATATATATTAATGGCCTGAATAGAACGCGCTGCGCAGTGATTGTTTGCGAATTTCGATCATTAACTTCAAACGGACATTACGGGAGATCCAATTGTCGGATTCTCCTAAAACCAGAACCATTGGGTTCGTATCGAAAAGAGCTTTCCAATGAGTACAAGAGATTTGAAATCTAACAGTTGGATTTTAAGATATGTCCAAATCAATTTCAGAAAAGGTCGCTATGAATGCAGTTCGGTGGCCATTATTGGAAACCGACTATACATGCAATAATAAAAATATGGAAAAATTATGTAAAATCATAATAAATGATTTGGAAAGATTTTGGATGAAAAATTACAATTTGAAAAGATAATAGTTTATTTTTATCAAAATAAACTAGTTATTAACTAGAATAATAATTTAATTATTTTTAGAGACACATAAATTGGATTTGAAAATGGTTTTATAATAACCAGAATTTTCCAATATATAGATTGGAATGGATTCAGAATGGAAATAATCTTCGGAATATTTTGATATTGGATTCCGCGATTGTACGGATATTGTTGAGGAATTTGGAAGATATATATATATATATATATATATATATATATATATATATATTCGTTATTCCCAATACGATATTTGTTGATTTCAGAATTTGATATCAAATACAAGGCTCTGAATAGAAAGTAGGATTCCTTAAGTTGGACACTATTTTTTTTCTATGTAGATTGAACGATGAATCGTCAAACAAGTAATACGGTTAGGAGCACAACTTTCTGGAGTCGAGGAAAGAGCATGCTCGGGATCCAACAATGTTCATGCTCCTAATATTCAGACCATGTTCACCGCTTTCATAAGGGACATGCTAAGGAATACTGAGGGAGCGTATCCAAATGTTGTCGAGGGTTGCGGTGCATTAGTTCAGGTTCCCAGGGCTGACTCTGCTAAGCTTAATAAGGACTTTACCAGGGTGGGTGGTAAATCATTCACCGATCCATGTACTTAGAGTACTTTTGCTTGAAAATTACTAAATGCAATCTCAACATCCATTAGAGCTTTATTGCCAAGTTTCTTCTGAATTTGATTATCTAAATCTATGATTTGACCTATTGTTCGATTGTAAGTCCTACGATACACAATTTTAAATGAACAAATTAAGCATAACGTACAATTTTTTTCAAACAATAAATCATCCAATTTCAAACATGAACAATCATACAAACATAAACATACATGAATCATATCTCAAAAACAATAGATTTAACACGGTTTGGATCTAAACATATGTAAAATGTGATGGATCAAACAATTTACATATTAGATGATCAAATTAGGTTATCCTAAGACGTGTAGATCCGGAATAAACATGTATGATCCAATACTACGATAAATTAATACATATGGTGTAAAAATATCCTAACTAAGACATACAATCTGTAGTAATCATGTGAGATATCTCACTCACCAAAATTTAGGTCCAATGCAAATATGATGAGAAAAAATCCGGGAAACGAAGAAAAACCTTGAATATGATGCAAAACGAGGAGAAGAACCCTAATTCTCTCCGTAAACCTCGAGTTATAATTTTAGCTCGTTAATTTAATGGGTTCATTAATTGCCCTATTAGCTGTCAATTAGCCTGGTATGTACAAATAAAAATTTAAATCAGTGATTTCTCCTTAACCACTGGGCCAAATTTTTAATGTGACAACTTTATGGAATGGTCAACCACCATCCCATTTGAATGAGACCAATTATTGCATCTAATTTGGTTCTTAGCAAAATTTATAGTCAACAAAATTTTGTTATGTCTTTTCTTTCTTTTTCCCCTAATGATTTGGTGTTCCAACACTTAAATGTTCGACATGTGAATACCGAGGATGTATTAGTGTCGACTTTTATGGGCCAAAAAGCTAGGTCGTTACAAAGTGGTATCAAAGCTTAGGTTGAGCGACCACCTAGGCTTTGGTAAGGAGTTACTCATTAGAAATAGGGAAAGTGAGACCCTAAGATGAGTCAGAGTATGTAATATGAGAGCGTGTATTCGTTAGTTTTATTATATTGTGTTGATTTATCTTTTGAGTGATTTATGAATCGATACGTGGAACGCCATAATATCGGTAGAGATTTCTAAATATTTGAACAGAGAAAATCCATATAGTATTGTTTCGAAATCAGGTAATTGAAATAACTTTACCTAAATTATGTTTTTATAAAAAAAGGATAATTTTCATAAATTATATAGTTATTAATGTCAGATTGTTGTTAAGAGATGATATTATTTAGTACTCATCAATTATTGCTTGATTAGATTAAATACACAACACCTATGAATTTAGTTTCATAAAGCGTTATTGAATGAAATTCTAATTTCAATTAGAATTAGTAATTATGATAATCAATTGGATATAATTTTTTTAAATGATTTCTTTTGAGGAAATAAATATTTATAAGAATGATTTATAAACATAAATAGATTTAAATTGTGAATTTGAGAATTTAAATCCTGGAATTTTGGGAAAATTGGTTTTCAAAAGTTTTGAAAAAAAGTATATTATTATATGTGATAATATTAGTAAGTGTAGATGGATATGAAAGGATTAAAAATGCACTGAATTCACTTCAGTCGTTGGAAAAATAACTTCAACGATGATGACGACATCATGGTGTTCATTTTTGAGTTTCTAGGTGAACGATTGCTACCATGAGGGTTTGTTTACAACTGCTTGGATCAAAAAACAGAATTTGTTTCGAATTTTAGAATATGATTTATTTATATGCAAAAAAAATATGTACTATATTATTAATATTTCGAAATGGTTGAAATAAAATCAGCGTAATTGAATTCTTAAATTTCAATTAAAAAATGGATTGACAAGTTTTGGATGTGTCGTCTGGTGAATTTCATCTTATTGAGATGAAATGGACTTTCAACGATTTTGGATAGTTGAAACTTCATATTTAATTGATAATTAAGCTTAATATAGAGAGAAATATGGGAATAAGTTATGACCTACGAATTTTTTAACTTTGAAATATAAATCCAAATCAAGCTCGTCGAGTAGTGGTAGTTTGTAACTTTCCAATTTGAAAGTTAAATCAATGTACATGCTTTAATATAAGTCCGAATTCCCTGAAATAAAAAAATTTGGGCCTATTGGAATCTAGTTTTCAAATGAAAGTGAAAACTTAAGATCTCGTCTTGTAGATTTTTAGATATGTTCAAATCAAATTTTCAATACTGCCATGTTTCAGTAGTTCATGAAAATTTGATTTTAATTCACTAAGAATTTGATATTAGTCCTAGGTATGTTCATTAATGTGTGCAAGTAAACTTAAATGTGAAATGATTAACCATTAAGAAATACTTATATGTCAGTCCAAAACTAATCTTCTTAGAGTACGCCGGTTGAAAGTGCCAGAGAGCCTATATCTTCCATTCCTGTTTGGACTATTTTTACTGGAATTCCTTTGGTCCTTCATATGCTTCCTAGTTTGAATTTGTTAGCAAGTAGAATTAGAAATTTTAAATGTTTTGATGCCAACATGGAGGCTAGAAAAAATCTCATCTTTGCAAAAACTTTGATTGAAATAACACCGAGCAAGCCACTACCAAAAAAGCTCAAAGTCTCTATAAATGGCTATGATTCCTTTGTTGATGTTCAGTACTCATGGAAACTGAATATTTGTACCAAATTCCATTCCTTTGGACATCTATTTGAAGCATGTAAGCTAGTAGGACCTAGTAAGGTTCGTTCTCCTCTAATGAAGCCACCTCCTAGTATTTGGGTTCCTAAGCCCAAAGTAGTTGAAAAGCAAGTTGATGAGGAACTAATATTAGAAGACGAACTGAAAAGCAAGAGATTCCATGTGATGATGAACTTATAAGAAATGAAGATGATTCTTCTAAGACAGATTCCGATGATGACGGTATTTATCGGCACACGAATGATTAGTTATGGGTCCATGATAGATCTAGGATAAGATATGATCCAAGGGAAAATATGTATTACATATATGTCTCAGGTATGGAGGGTGATTTTTGGAAATTGGAATATCAGGTAGAGGAGATGAATTTGAGCTCATTGCTGTGGGTGAGCTAGGTGAGAGCAATAGGTCATTGTTAATTGATGCTACTTAGGATCGAGAATACGAGTTTCATAGTCCTAATCTATGTTATGTACCTAACCTTGTTGTACTTTTTTATGAGTATGTCAATGTTATTGGTAGTGATGACTCTAGTAGTTCTTCTAATGTCGGGGACTAGTTGTGGTCACATGTAGTTGTAGAAACACTCAGTTTCTCTCCTGTATTGTATTACATAGCTTGTGTTCTGACACTTCAAACCAGAAGGGATTTCTATGCCTGTGCAGAAATCCTTCCTCCTTTCCTTTCTAATAAAAGTGGCACAGCCAATACAAAACCGGCTGGCTTTGCAAAACAAAGAAATTATCCTAGTATTTGTACAAATTTGTAAACTTAGAAATGGTTTATATGGAATAAATTAAAACTAATTTTAGTATAAAGGAAAATATACTAGATGTGTGAGTAAAAATAATTGGTATGGTAATGAAAAAATTGCAAATAAGGATGCATAATGTATGTATATCATTTTATTTGATCCAGATTCAAGTGCATGTTTTTAAGGAAATTTACGCTTATCCAAGTTAAGATTTTTCACTTGATTTTTGACGGTGAATGTTGAATATAGATTTTTGAGATGAATCTAAAATTTTCCATCATACCTCTTTAGAGTGATCGAGTGAGTGATACTAGTTCGGAATTGAAATTATGTGGAGCAATCAAAATTGATAATATGTACGAATGACATATGTGCATTGTAACACCCCATGTCCATTAATGTCACTCACAAAAGGGAATGCATTAACTTCTATGGAGCGTTTTAAGTGAATATAGAACAGAAAATCACAACAAGACATATATGAAATAGTACTTGAAAATTTAAAACTTTATTTATTGCAATGGAAGGTAAATATGTTTGGTTACATCACCAAAACCCAAAGACTAAAGTCAAGTACATAATATCCATCTTGACAAAATCAGAGTACATAATATAAAAAGCATAATCCCATCAATAGCCATAAAAGAGATAGGTTGAGATTTACTTCAGCAATCCAAATCCAAGTGCTCCCAAAGAGATCCAAATCAAGCTTCCCACCCTAAGAACCTGGGGGGGGGGGGGGAGGAAGAAAAGAGGTGGAAACAAAGGGGGTCAGACATAAAGTTTGGCAAGTCCGATAACTCCAACAATATAATTATCAAAGTAACTAGGATAAGACATAAGCTTGGTAAATAAGGAAATGACTGTGAATTAATGGCAAGACCAAGCAACCAAAAATAATAGGATGAGCAAAGATAACGTTAAAGGCGCTTCCTAATCAATATAGGGTAATTACTATACTCTACCGTACTGTACTGTACTAACACTAACTGCACCCATACTAGTCACTCTAGAAACTTGATCCCTCTTGACTAAATAGAATGATGATAGCTTCGTGTACTACTAGATGTACCCACTATCCCCACTAGATGTACCCCTTCAATGGTAATTCCATGTACTCCTAGCTGACGTCATAGGTGCCGCCTGCTCCTATCTCCACTAGGTGCACCCCTTTAATGATTAATTAATAATGGTAGCTTCGTGTACCCCTAGCTGACTACATAGGTGCCGTCTGCTCCTATCTCCACTAGATGTACCCACTACCCTGCCCCATTCGATCGGCTCCCTAACTCGTAGATACCCGTGTTGGTCCCACAATGGGGTGTATCACTCCCCTAAAGTGGCAACCCAATACAACTTAAGGATGCACGGCTTATACCTACACGATGCAACAACGTCTTACCTACCAGCCCGGGCCCACGCACGCACATGACCCCGTTGGACTTGCGTTGCCACCGCTAACCCATTTTGGCCTCTAACAATAAGGCCCAGTACGCGTGTCCCGTCCTCGACTTGGGTCGAGCTCACAAAGATACTTAATGGGCTACTGGACTGAAAAGGGCCCCCACCAAGCTTCCCACCTAGGCTTGGTCCCCTCTAATACATCCCACTTAACCCCATGTCCACTTACATGTATAAATTTGGTTAAGTGTTTTCTAATTTAACCTAATCTCACCCTTTTGTTTAATTAACAGGTTGTATTGGTTAAGTCTGTGGGCCTATATACACAAATATTACCCACCTACCCAAGATTTACTTAACCCTCTCACTGGTTCAGACATACTAATTTACGGTTAAGTTTGTGGGCATATATGTACTAATATTACCCACCTACCCAAGATTTACTTAACCCACTCATTCCGTATAACCCAGTTTACTTAACCCCCAACTTAAACTTAAGTTCTTACAATCCCTAGGGATCAGATTTGGTTAAGTAGTCCATTTCATTTACCATGTCCATTTTTAATTAATTAATCAATTAATTAAAACCTTTCCCTTCATAGGTGTCAATACCTATTTTATCCAATAATTTGAATTACATGTCATAATTGTTTATATTCAAATTACTCCATTTTTCTAATCGTATTTCTCATGACATCCTCATGTCACCCACATGTCACCCACTAGATTCCTCATGCCACCCAAGGCACCCACTTAACCCCCTCATGTCCCACTACATATTTACTTTGGTTAAGTGTTTCTTAATTTATTACTATCGTAACCCCTGTAGGACCTCTCACATTAGACTGACATTTGTGGCTGCTGGATTTGCCGGGCGGGTCCGGGCTGTCTTACACCATAAACGAGCCTAACCTCGTGTCTATACAATTGTTACGCATTTAGTTTGGGCCTTTGACCTCTCACATTGGGCTACCATTTGTGGCTGCTGGATTTGCCGGGCGGGTCCGGGCAGTCTTACACCACAAATGAGTCCAACCTCGTGTCTTAGGCAATTAATTATACATAATTAATTTCCCCCAATATTTGAATTACTTTCCCTATTCAAATTACAAATCATTTCCACATTTATTTATGTATAAATATGTCACCTTAATTATGTCCACTATTTATGGTACATAAATTGTACCAAGTTACATCTCAAATTAATTTCATGCCTTTTTAGGCATTTGTGCCAATTCCCAATATTTAATACCCCTATTCAAATTCAAATTAATCTATGTCCATTACTACACAATAATTTTCCAATTGATGCCTTCATTAAATTTTTCGGCTTTTAAGGCAATTCACCTTAATTAATATCTCGTATTCGTTATATGCCTCATTTACATGCCAATTCACATTTATTAACATAATCAATATTTTCATCCCATATTTGGATTAATTATTCCTAATCAAATATGTTAATAAAATTCCAATTATCTTTATGACCATAATTCACATTAATTATGTCCATATATCACTTTGCCAATTAATATCTCAATTTACATATATGCCTCTTTTAAGGCTATTACATGCCAATTCACATTTATTAACATAATCAATATTTTTTCCATAACCCCCGCGGCGTCCGTTCGCATAGAATATATGATAGAATAAGAAATAGTCTAACACATGAAAAAGGGGAAAACACCACATATTCACATAACATACAAAATAGACCTAACTTGCATATGAGAATTTACCACATAACTTGCATAAAATCATAGATCTAAACATAGGCCTAAAAGGTATGAACCTGCATGTTATGAATAAGATTTTCATCACAAAATTTACATAGGCAATAACCACAAACTTGCATAACATGATTCATATTCCAAACTCATATTTTTATATAAACTTGCATATGTGATTTATGCAACATAACAATGGTGTAAATTTACCTCTAAACATATAAACTAGCATGTAAAGATTTAACATATAACTCATACATGTCATAATCTTTACTAACTTGCATGTGATTTATGTCTAAATCAACATCTAAACTTGCTTACATACATATGATCTATCATATGAATCAACATAACCAAACTAGCATTTAAACAGCATGATGATTTGAATATACATAAGCCAATCATAGAATTACAACATAGATCATAACTTTACAACATGTATGATAACATCACAATTTAACAACATAATCATATCATACGGTCAATAATTCACATCATATCCATATAATCCCCAATTATATCTAATCTTACTTAATTTAATAATTATCTTGATTAGAGAAATCGAACTTGCCTTTCGTGGTTAAAGAATTATGAACAATTGATCAAACTTGATGCAGAATTGTTGTAGCGACGTTAGTTGATTCGTTGTTGAAGCTCTAAGCTTGAATTAGGTTGAATTGATTAGCTATCTTCCTCTTTAGTTGGCGGCGGCTACACTGAGTTCCATGGCGACGGCATAACGACTTTAGTTTCAATTTTAATTAGGTTTAGGGTTAGCATTAGGATGTATTTATAGGTGTAGGAAGTTATTTAGGACCATTAGATTAACCCTGAACCATGAGAACCAACCAAATGCAAAATCTGCATTTGAGCGAATCGGCCCACGGGTTGACAGCCAAACACCCTGGATTAACCCCTAGTCGACCCAGCAAGGCTCGGGTCGACCTCAAAAATGGGCCGGTTCGGTCATTCCCCCCTCCCAATTCGCTGTTTTGAACTTTTTCGCATATTTATTTATTTAATTTTTAATTTATATATATATCAATATATATATTTCTCTGCGCAACCCATTCCACTTAATTCTTTTCTAAAAATTAAGTATACTTTAATTTGTGAATTTTAATGTTATAAAATTACGGGGTGTTACATGCATCGCATGGGCTTGAAATAGAATTGTATGTTTGAGGCATTTAAAATGTAAGTCACATAATCGGATTTGACAACATTATGTATGTTGATATTCCTATTTGTAGTGAAATTTTTAGTTCATGTTGGATGTATAGGATGTGTTATTTTGGTTGTCATATATAACCTTCTTGTGTTGCATAAAAATAGTTTTATTTCCCGACAAATAAGTACAAATTTATATAAATCATTGGATTGAGTGATCTTTATGTTTCATATATTGGTAGACATTTGTCTGTCGATTTTATTTTTTGTTGATTGAGGCCCTATGTTGTATTTATAGTTTTTCCGATTGAGCTGCGCAAAAGAGATGCTGCCAAAATTTTCTATAAATTTTAGACTTAGCATATTTTGAATAAGTTTAAATAAATGATTTAAGAATTGTTTACCTGTTTATAGTATTCTTCTTACTTTGTAGATTTTAGGACGAAAATCTTTTAAAGGGAAAAGACTGTAACAGCTCGTAAATTTAATAGTTGAATATTTATAAAGTTTTAAATATTAATATTGTTTTGAGAAATTGATTAGCTTTGATTTAAAATTTGTTAAGTTAATTGGTGGATTTAAATGATGATTAAATAACAAGAGTTAGTAATTATTGGAATTTGAAGTCTAATATGAACTAGTTTGGTTTAATTTATTTATGATTGAATTAGAACAACAATAAGAAATTGTTATCATTAAAATCTAAACGATTATTATCGTTTAATAATAAGCCATTTTAATTAAATATGAATACAGAAATTTTACAAACTATCATGGATTTCAACTAAACTAATTTCATCATGTAACTGTGATCTGTGTGTTTGTCGTTAGGATAGCGTAATTCGAAGGATAAATTTTTTCCATAGTATACTTATGTCTTCACTGGGATAGTCACATAACATTGCGTATCTGCAATCCATTGTGTGTTATCGTGTAAATCAAGGGGTTAACTCCCATGGTCCATTGACTGCGATCTATCGAGTTCCAATACTTTAAATTTTGGGTTTTGATGTCTATAGTTATTTGTGGTTTTCTCTAAGATGGAGACCCTACCGTTAGTCATAAAGCCTGTTGAACAATTATAACAAACTAGTTTTTCACCGTTTAAATATACGAAATTTATTTAAATTTGTATTTAGGAAATTTATATTTGGTTAAAATTGAAATCTAATCTATTTTATTTTGGTTTTAATTCAATTTTTTAAGTATAAATTAAAATTTTCTTTATATTCGATTTAAATATTTCGTTAAATTAAATATTAGTGATATTTTAAAACTAATTGGAAAGATTGGTTGAAAATTTTAATTGGATTTAAATACATTTATTTGGTAGAGTATACTTTATTTTTAGCTCGATTTGGAATTTAAGTTGTCTTATTAAATTTAACAATAGTTGTATATATTTAAAATTTGATTTGAATGCGGATAGTTATATTTAATATAAATGTTAGCTGTGTTTTTAAATTTATTGAGATATATTGTTTGAACTTTGAATTTCGTTTACTTGAGAAACTATTTTATTTAGATTAGAGTTTGGTATTAAGAATTTTATTTGAGATTTTTGTTTGAAGATTGTACATATACATTTGTATTATGCGTATAAATGGTATACATACTTGGGGTATTCAAATGGTGTGTACCCTTTTCAAATTAATTTTTTTAATTAAAAAAAAGAGAAAACTTGCCACTTGTTCTTGTCACCATGATATTTAACACTTGTCTGTTTTAGTCTATATTTGGTAACACGTGTATGCTTAGATAATCAGCGTGCCCCCCTTCTCTGTTTCTCACCGTGTCCCCTTCTTTTGCTTTTTCTTTTATTTTAGGGTGTTACTATTCATACCCCGGTTTACACTGCCGGCCACCAATACTAAAAGCACCCCAAATATTTCCATTTTCTTCTACTGGCCACCGTCTAAATTAATAACGTAAAAATGGAGAGGCCACCATCTCCCTCATCTAAATGAATGCTTCCTTCTTCGATTACTTTCCATTTATCTTCATCTACATACATGCCCTTCAATTTGAATGGGCAGTTACATTTTTTACTGGTGCTAGGTCTTTTTTTTACATTATTTTCCATCTGTTTTGACTTTTGTTGATGATTACGACAAAATCTAGTTCTTTCACACCCCAATTGCAACCTTCATTTTATTCCAGATCCTAATATATCCGACTTTAGAATTACAATAATGGTATTCAACTTTTGTCCTGTTGTCTTACACCTTCTGATTAATGTTCTATGCGAATCAAAAACCTAAAGTCAAATAGTTCAAGAAAAATTAACATAATCCATTTTCATAACCACATTAGCAATTTTATTTTTTATAAATGAGTACTTACTTCGTCGGTTGTGAAATGATTCGTCAAATCAACATTTATGTCTTTTAAGTCATTTGAGTGAACATCTTGAATTATATTATGAAAACCATCATGTTTATCATCCAAAACAATAAGGGCATTGTCCAATTTATCATCATTCAAATACTCAATCTATCAAACAACAACAAAAATGTATAAATTTATAAAACAAGATACGTAAGTTATATTGATTAAAACCCTACAAATCAAAACTTACATACATTGTCATTCTCTATTATAACGTTGCCAAATTTAATGTCCTCCAAACTTGAAATTTTCAATGGAGCGGAAAAAATATACTAAAACGCAATGGAAAACTCTAACCATTAAAAAAAAACCTAATAACATGTTCCATAAAATAATAGAAAACAATAAAAATCAAGCAAATCTAACCTCTTTTTTATCTTCATCTTCCATCTATATTAGGCACAAAAGAATATCTGCTTTTGTTGGGGTTTAAAGTTTGAAATTGTAGAGAAGTACGTGTTTTTTGGGAGAAGTACGGTGGTGAATAACTGAGTGAAGGAATAATATATGGTGGCCAGAAGAGCATAAAAAATAATCACTTGTATTAAATTTAGAAAGGTGGCCGGAAGTGTTAACCGGGGTGTGTATAGTACACCTTATTTTATTGTCCCATTTTTCCATCCTCCCCTCAGCCAAATTGAAAAATTCCCAAATCAATTCGTGATAATGGCCTCTAAAATCAAAGCCTTTCCCCGTCCTTCCTCCGCCTTGTCATCTCTAGTAGCCACCCACTCCGAAGCCACACCCATAAATCGCTCCCACTAGAGGCGCGTCGTACTACCATCTCATCCATCAGCTGAAGTCGATTGTCTGAGCTGCCATTATACAGGCCGCCTCCTTTATCAGCTCAAACCAAATCCATAAGTTGCTCCGGCCACCTCGAGACTCTCCCTCCTTTCGTGGCTCCAACTCGTAAAGGAAGAAAAAAAAATCAAATCGAAGCAGTAGCAGCTCCGCCTCTGTCCACTGTCGCAGCCGCGTCACTGGTCGAAGTTGAGTGTTTGCTCGCGATTAATGTTTGCTTCAAGTTTTCAGCCTCAATATTTTGTTGAAATAAAACTGATGTTTTGATTTGCTTGTTTGGTCTGGTTTGTAGTGTGTTTGGGATATACATTTACTTCCACACATTGATAAGTTCATAACATGTAGTTGTCCTAGTCCTTGGGTAGTCCTATGACATTAGTTTTGGGTGAAGTACTGATATGCGTTGCTCACCTTTGAGAATTTGGTAACCTGAGATTTGTTATGTAGGGACTTAAGTTAGTGGATGCATGTTACCTGATACACTACTTCTTCTCTGTGCCTGAAAATTTTCACCTTACTTTTATATATATAATTAAAAAAGCTCAGCCATTATTTGGTCATTATGCACATATTTTAGCTTTACGGATCTGAGCTATTTTGAAAATGAGCTACTATATATATATATATATATATATATATATATATATTACATGCATTATTTAGTTGACATGATTTAGGTCTTCTGCCTTATTGCAGTCTTGTCGTGCATATATAGAATACTGTCATTTTTTCTTGCCCCTGTGTGTATTTTGTTCCAGTTTGTTCAACTTGTTCTGCACCATTTTGTTTTACTGTGTTGGGTATATATTTCGGTAGTAGGAGCTTCACATCATCATGCGTGTGGGTATTATATATATATATATTTATTTATTTATTTATATTTGTGTGTGTGTGATTGTGGTGTGTGTTGGGTGTATCTTAAAAGTTGCACAGGTAAATATATGCATGAGTTGTTTGTTGTTCGACATAGGCTCTACTCACCTTGTTCACATGCATAGTATGAATGGATCCAAAATAAAATATGAAAAAAATTCACCTGTAACATGAGTTCAGATTTACTAGCTTAATGCTTATATCCACTGCATAGTTTGTCACCCATGCATGCTTTCATTTGGTCCAAAAATTTATGCCTCACCAAAACTGTCATGTATCGTTCTTTTATGATCAATTAGAAAATATTCACCTGCTTACTTGCTTGGAAACCTGGCCAATCCTTGGATTTCACTTTGAGCGTGTGCTCTACCCTTGAATTGGCAGTATGGTGCCAGGTCAAATCTGCCACGATGTGCCTTGACTCTAAATTTGAGCAATTTTTTTCCCAATTTTATTCATTTACACTGCCTTGTTTGTGAGTTTAAATTTTAGCATTAGACATAAATTCTGAAAGTCTAGCAATCGCGATACCAGTTAGGATTTACTACATTATTCAGCATTCTATTGAAGTTAATTTACATGAACAAAGATTAATCCTGACTCGAGTGTTTGGCATGGAACGCTCTGGTCAGATATGAGTGTTGTAGAGTTTAGATTTTTCAGCTCACAAAAACTAGAGAGGAACGTAAAGACGCAAGAAGCTTATGCGAGCTCAAGCCCGTCAAACCGTAAACTTTTATTCTTTTGAGAATTCATGTACATATTTTATTTCTTCCGTTGTAAAATATTGTTTTAACTCTGATAATTCTTGTATAAAAATTTCCACTGTGAGGTACTGCTATTTATTATGTTTTGTGATTCTTTGTGCTATTCTATTTAAATCCGCTAAGCTAAATATACCTGCCATTTTGAACATCTGAGCTAGTCTAACTATCGACTTGGAGCAGTTAAAAATGGCAAGTCGTTACAAGTGGTATCAGAGCCTGGTTTGATAGAGCTTAGTTTAGCGGGTTTGTAACTCATTGGAGATAGAGTAGCAATACTCTAGAATGAGTGGAATTATCACCATAATTACTGTAGAGAGAGCGTATCTTGAAATATAAATTACCTTGAAAATATAAATTATTTTGAAATTTAATAAATCGTATTGAAAAGTGTAATAATTTTGAGATATAGCATATAATAAGAGTTTTGAGTATTTTATTGACATCGAGGTTGGACTGCTAAGTATGTGCGAATTTTGAATATACGCCTAGCTAACGTATATACGAAGTCCAAAATATATTGGATAGATATAGAATCACTTTCTAGTCGCTTGAAAATAATTCTAGGGATGATCGCGACATCATAGAAATTTATTTTCGAGTTTCAAAAATGGGATGGCTGTATGGTTCCGATTTAAACATCGAGAAATACTTGAAACCGTTTAGATAAGCATTTGAAATTGTCGAATAATTTTAATAAAAACGTTTTGATAAATTAATATGAATGGGAATAGATAAGCGAAATTTAAATAAATGACATTTCCATTATTCGTAAAGTATAAATTTAATTGCAAATAAATTATGATGAAATTGGGAATAATTTGGGAAATTAGAATAAGTAATGAATGCTTTAAAAATAAACTGTTTGTCAATCCACTTGTTGTTGCGTTTGTTTTGCCTCGACTTGCCGTTACCTTTCGCTTATCGATTCAAACCATTTGTGCTTGAATTTTGAAATTTTCCAATCTTGATCCCATTAAAAATCCATCTACAAGTTTGTTGCTTGTCGAGAATATGAGTGAAATTTAAACTAATTAATAAAGATTAGTTATCCACGAATTGAATTTGAATCAAGTATCTTAGTTATAAGAACAAATGATTATTAAAAATTGGGAAGTGTTAGCTAGTAAGGTATAAATGGTGAATGAATTAATAAATTTAAGATCGTTGAACCAATAAAATAAAAATAAGAAGCGTATTCCAAATAAGATAAATTGTGGAATAAAATGAATTTAGTCATAACAAAGTATATTTTTTTGACCAGAATTTGAGAGTTGAATTCTGGAAAATTTTGATATTGATTTCTAAGATTTTGAAACAAAACTAGTGGTGTATACTAGTATTTCCGGAAAAAATGTTTGAAGTAATTTTCTGAAATATTTTCAAAAAGGAAAATACAAATGGAGAACCCACTCTTGTTGTTAGAAATTGATTTCAATGATAATTTTACATCAATGGAATTTATTTTCGAATCTCAAAGTGGGGGAGACCACTTTGGTAGCTTTATTCAAACGAAGTTTGATTTGTGAAACATAATGTAATATGTAAATATGTATATTTTTGAATAATCGGAAGAAAAAAACCAGAATTGAATCTCAAGTATGAGTTGAACGATATACACCCTATTATATTAGGGTAATGTAAAAGGTACACCTAGAATGAACATCTCGAAGAAAAATACCGAATATGAATCTCCAATGAATTAAGTAAAAGTTGTTTTTTTCGACTTGTTGAATAAATTTGATTATTTTAAGCGAGATTTGAATTTTGAGTTATATCTTTATAAGCTCACAGGAATTTGAATATAAATATGAATAATTTTTTTAATTTGGAGTATAAATGAAACTGAGATTTTAGTTTTGAACTTGATTGAAATTGAAAATGCAAATGGAAACTCAAGTATTGAGCTAATTTGGACCATGGGTCCGACTAGAAATGTAAATGAAGTGAATTTGAGGTTAAAGTGAGTTTAATCGCGAAATTGGAAACCAACAATGGTTAAGAAATTTGAATTTTGAATGATTGATTCAGAATGGATTATTTTTTAGAGTAGTATTCATTATAAAACTATTTTATTTGAAATTATGGTATTAGAATTATTTATATTATTTAAATTATTTTGTTACAAGCCTACTTATTTCAAACTTACTTGCCCAAAACCTATTTATTTCAAACCATTTGCAAAACCTATATAATCATTTAACTTATTTTCCAAAGCCATATATTTATTTAAAACTTTTGTATATCAAGCTAGTTATTTTACAAAGCATATCTATTTATTTCGAACCAATTTTAAAAATCAATCTATTTATTCAAGTTAATTTTACATCAAGCTATTATTTTTCCAAAATTACTTTTATGTAATTTAGTTATTTTGAAAAACGTATATATCCAATTTGAACAAATTAAGTTCCAAAATGATTGAAAGTAAAGACTCAATTGAATATCGATAATTGTAATGTGAAATCCAAATTGAATATGAATGTTGATAATGAATCAAATTTGTAGATGTGGATTTAAATTTTGAAATGATATTGAATACTCGGATCGTTTTGAAATTAATTTAATTTGATCTTAAAAAGCAAATTTTGATGATTATCGATATACGAATATTTTGTCATGAAATTAGAAACTTATATATGTGAGTTATATAAGTATGAGATTCAAAAATTATTGATCTGGAATATAATTGATGTGAAACTGATAATTTTATATAATAGGTTTATATGAGAATGACATACTTGAAATGAGATTTGGAAAATTTATGTAAATAGAATATTTATAAATATGATATGAAATGATGTACTATATGAATTAGATTTGAAATGATATTGAAATTCAAATCGATTTTGAAATGAAAGAAAATTTTGACCATGTATATGATGGTAAGTGAATTTAATAACAATGAATCGACAAGTAAATGATTGTATGACAAGTACATTAATTGCAAGCGAATTTAATATGCTGAAAATATATGGAATAATGATTATAAAAATATTAAAATGTGTGAAATTGGAATAAATGACGATAATGTAGATGTTTAAAACAAAATGAAATGGGTTTGTATTTAAGTGGAAACATTTGCTTATGTAAATAAATCTCGTTGCATGTATACCGAAGTTTACATATTGTGCTTGCTTATGCTTTATATGCTAAGTTTTGTTATGTATATATACACATAATTCTCATTATTTGTTAAGTATTTTAGTAAGAAACCATGGCATACACTTTGTATAAAAGCCCGCTTTTGCGCTACTTGTTAAAAATTAAGCAAACATGCTTATAAACGCTAATATAAGGTACACATCTCAGATTTAATACCGTATTTGGGTTTTTTGTTGTTTTCCCCTGATTAGGGAGGCCTCACCATATAGAGGAGATGTATATTTTGTATTTTTGTTGTTTTTGTGTACGGGAAAGTTTTCCCGATTGAACCATGTAGGGAGATGCTGCCGAAAATTTCTGAAAATCCGAGCATTAGAAAATTTTCAACCCTTAAAATTCCATAACTTATTTTTGTTCTAATAAGTTGTAATAAAGTAAAATTTGAATATAATTTGAGTAGAAACGAATATTTTGAAAATATAATACTATCCCTTCGCTTGTTCACACGTTTAGTTTTCCTTTGACTTGTCGTCACCTTTCGCTTATCATTCGATATATCCGTGCTTGAATTTCTAAAACTAACTGAATCTTATCCCTATATCCTTTGCCCTGCATGGACCAAAATATGGACAAGTTCAATTTTGAAAAGAAATATTTGAGTGTGGTTCCAAAATTTTGAAATCGATTTCTAATATTTATAATTGATATTTCGGAAAAATTTGATTAAAATGCATATACGAATCAGAATAGCGCATCAAAAGCATGAAAATTTCAAATAAAACTATTTCAAGAGATTCTGTGAATATTTTGAGTAGTGTGACCTTTCCTAACGAGATTTGAATATTTGAAATCGAAGTTAATATAATCCAATATGTTGTGCAAATGATTTTGGAAAGGAAAGTTATCAATTTTATGAAGCTGTTGAAAAAAACATTATCTCATGTGAAATGGTCAAAATCTTATTTTAAGAATGTTTCAAAAATGATTTGAAATTATTTATGGAAACTCGATACGACTTGAAAAGTGAAATGTTTTATAAAGTGATTTATAAATGTAGAAAGTTCAACGACTTGAATCCCGAGATTTTGAAATGTTTGGAAAAAAAGTAAATGTTGATTTGGAAATTAATATTTCGAAATGATTTGTTATGGAGATTCGAGTAACCCATGACTAAAGAAAGGTATATACTTCATGCTCTGTATTCGGTGTCCGAGTCTGGATGTTAACCGGGAAATACTTAGCTTGCATTTGTGATTAAAGTATATACGGTGCCCGATGTCTGGATGAAAACCGGGATATATACTATGCGCTCTGCATTCGGTGTCCGAGTCTGGATGTTAGCCAGGAGATACATAGCATTATATCGATACATGAGTAGGCCGTGCCTAGTGGCCTTGTCACTGCGAGAAACCTCTCGACTTGAGACAAAACTGTTTTATGTCATTAATCATGAAATAATTGAAATTTTCGAAATGATTTTTGTTTTAAAATCCCGAAGCGAGCAAGAATCGATATGAAAACAAATGATAGTATTTTGAATGACTTGAAAACGGGATCTTAAGTCGAAAAAATTATTTTATACTTTGATTTCATTTACAGTCTCTCCTATTCGAGGATGAAAAGCCTTAAGGGGGGAGGTTGTAACGAACCAGTTTTTCAACGTTTAAATATATGAAATTTATTAGAATTCATATTTAGGAAATTTATATTTGGCTAGAAATTGAAATCTAATCTATTTTATTTTGGGTTTAAATCAATTTTGTAAGTATAAATTAAAATTTTCTTTTATATTCGATTTAAATATTTTGTTAAATTAAATATGAGTGATATTTTAAAACTAATTGGAAATATTGCTTGAAAATTTTAATTGGATTTAAATACATTTATTTGGTAGAATCTAGTTTATTTTTAGCTTGATTTGGAATTTAAATTGTCTTGTTAAATTCAACAATAGTTGTATATTTTAAATTTTGATTTGAATGCGAATAGTTATATTTAATTTAAATGTTAGCTGTATTTTTAAATTTATCGAGATATATTGTTTGAATTTTGAATTTCGTTTTACGTGAGAAACTAATTTATTTAGATTAGAATTTGGTATTAATAACTTTATTTGAGATTTTTGTTTGAAGAATGTACATATACATTTGCATTATGCGTACAAATGGTATACATACTTGGGGTATTCAAATGGTATGTATCCTTTTCAAATTAATTGTTTTAATAAAATAAAATAAAATAAAAGGAGAAAATTTGGCACTTTTTCTTGTCACCATGATTTATAACACTTGTCTGTTTTAGTCTGTATTTGGTAACATGTGTATGCTTAGATAATCAACGTGCCCCCTTTCTTTGTTTCTCATCGTTTCCCCTTCTTTTACGTTTCTTTTATTTTATTGTCCCATTTTTCCATCCTTTCCTCGGCCAAATTAAAAAATTCCTAAACCAATTCGTGATAATGGCCACTAAATTAAAGCCTTTCCCCGTCCTTCCTCCGCCTCGTCGTCGCCAGTAGCCACCCACTCCAAAGCCACACCCAAAAATCGCTCTCACTAGAGGTGCCTCGTGCTACCGTCTCACCCATCGGCCGAAGTCGATTTCCTGAGCCGCTATTACACAGGTCACCGCCTTTATCAGCTCCGACCAAATCCCTAAGTTGCTCTGGACACCTCGAGACTCTCCCTCCTTGCGTTAGCTCACACTCGTGAAGGGAAAAAACCAAATCGAAGCAGTAGCAGCTCCGCCCTTGTACACCATTGCAGCATGTCACCGTTGAAGGTGAGTGTTTGCCCACGATTAACGTTTGCGTCAAGTTTTTAGCCTCAATGTTTTGTTGAAATAAAACTGATGTTTTGATTTTCTTGTATGGTCTGTTTTGTATTGTGTTTATGTAACATCCCGGATATTTATTGATTTTGTCCCGGATATTTATTGATTTTGTTTAAACTATAATTATAGATTTTTTTCTATAAGAGTAATTTAGATAAATAATATTGGATATGAATATTATATAAATTAGAATAGTTTTTAGTTTAAAATCCTATGTATATATTTTTCTTATTATTTATATATTTAAATGATGTTTTAACATTTTTGTTCATCTCGAAAGCATATTGTAAATTTCTTTAACTATTTTACGTACATATAAAAGCAAGTAAGTATTTTTGGTTATTTTGTTTTGTGTTTTAACCTTGTTTTTTTACTCTTGTAAAAATAAACACTTAAGCAAATATGTTCACAAGAAAGGCCCCCTAAATATAAGAATTCACATGAAAAGAGATAATATTTGATTGATTTGAATAGCAAGATCAAATACATCCAGTGTAGATATCATGTACAGAGATTGATAGCTTCAAATATATTTATACATAGCTATATATACATATATATGGAATTGCTTAATAGCTAAGTTTTTTTTCATGAAGTACATCCTAATAGCTGGAATTACTTAAAATCAAAGTATGGTTCATAAAACAAAATTGTACAGCATAACCCTTTAACATGCATATGCTTCCCTAAGCTAGTCGAGCACATGTTTGAATTGAAATGAAAATTCAGCAACTAAACAGCTAGCCTAAGCTATGTTCCTTCAAGTCAAGGATGTAGGCTGCCTTGAGCCATCACATTCTATACCCTAGCATTCTTTTCAAATCAAAATCTATAAGCAGTATTGTGTTTATAAAGTCAAAAAGTGATAGTTGAGTTGCTTAGCAATTAAGAATAGCATGTGTTATATACATATACATTTCATTTTGGTCGTACCTACTAGCATATAGGATTAGAGAGTAAAAGCTCCATCATAGGAATGAAAGCCTAAACTACTAGTGCATAGGACCTTGAATATCTTATTGCTTAGGTTAGAAGTATAGATTTTTAAATCTTTTAGGACATGTGTTGTACTTCTTGTGCTGGTTGAACATGTGAAATACCTGAGAAGAATTTGTGTTTGCATCAACTATGTTCAATCATACAGCAACCACACCATCCCTTAGTTGCCCCTATTTCTATCTTAGATCCTTCATGTAAAAGCCATGTTTCCTGTCTATAAATACACATACCTATCACCATGTTTTTTTAGTTAAAAACCCAACTTAAAATCACCCAAACTGAAGAGAAAGTGGCAGTAAAAAGCTTGAGAAACCTGAAATTAAACAGAGGTTAAGACAGTGAGCACAAGTGAGTAAACAACCCCTTCGTAATCTATTTCTGGTTATGTAGAATGCAATTATAGATAGTACTTATCAACTCCTGAATGTTTGGTATTAGTGATTGAATCTTCATGTTGAAATCTTATATAAAATAGAACAGTATATATAAGTGAACACTTATGTTCTACTTCCTATTTTATGCATTGAATCTATATATTTAAGACTGCCAATATGCCAAACATATATGGATATATATTGTCAAACCTCGAAATAATACGGCACATGAAAACCAGAGATAATAAACCAATATGGTGAGTAAACTCTTTCTTTTTCTTTCCATTTATGATTTTGTATATTGTAATGCAGACACTTATATATATATATATATATATATATATATATATATATATGCATTTATGTTGTTAAATATGTGTGCACAACTAATTTGTTTATCATGTCTAAAACTGAATACAAAATATGGAAGCAGTATAATGTCAGTGAACTCATTCCTACCCTTATTTTACCTGAAGTATACATATGCACTGGTAATAGCAAATAGGAATGTTTGGTTGAAGTTGGTATTATTTTGATGGTATTAGGCCTGAAAGTAGAAACAGAGTGGGAAACAAGTAGAAACTTCACTACCTCCTCTCTTTAAAATCCATGCCATAGTTGTGAAAAGTAAACCAAAATAGAGCAAACTCTTATACCATGTATCGGTTGGCACATGTGTCCGTTCTCATAAACAAGTCGTGAGACCTGTTTCTAAAGCCGGTCGTTTTCATCCATCAAAAGCTTGTTCATTGCATTTAGCTTTCCGTTTACGGTCTGAAGTCGAGATGCCTCTTTTCTCTGTTCTTCTTGGCATCATTATGTCAAATGTCATTAAGAGATCAATACAAAACATTAAACAAGAAGGAAAGGAACACGACCAGTATTACCATATCAAGTACTAAAGTGTAAGCGATGTTAGTATTGAAACTGTAAGTGCAAATTAATTAGCTGTAGCATTTTGCATTGTTGACAAAATTAAGACTAGAGATGTATTTACAGATTTATAGCATATATGATTAAATTATTATCAAATAAGATGTTTAAATAAATAATACAGGTTCATATCTTGAATAATAAATGAAATGTTTGTCTGCTTTTCCATATGTGTATACAATTATCACATAAGAGGATAGTTAATAGTTGATATATGAGTTACTACATGGAGAAGTTGAATTGCCAAAAACAGAAATAAAAATGTCATAAGATCCAAAAAATCCAGTCGGTGTACACATGTTTACCATTATGCAACATTTCTCTGATCGATATAAGATAAAACATCAAATGTCAGTCTCAGATTAAACGTCAATCCCATCTTAACTTGTGCATTTCGATATTTATGAGGAATCTTGCTGAATGATGCATTGATTTGGTATATGGTAAACCTCAATCAATTTCCCTGAGTTTTAGAAAATATATGTATCATTATCTTTCTTCAACATTCCGATAACATTCCTATTTTTCAAGTAGACACGTGAAACAAGGACAACCACAAACATTAAAATAACTGGCGCTGAAGTGTTAGTGCAAAACAAAATAAAGTTCAATTAAGTTGTATGTGAAATTTATGTTCGAAGAAAGCTACAAACGATTACAGGACTATTGAACAAACAAATAAAAATTCTTATTTTATGCAAAATTCAAGAAAGACTAGAAATAAATAGAGTACAAGACTAACAGACAAATAAATTCTTACACCTCACAAGCATGGATGGTCTAGGTTGGGAGTAGAGCCGCATCAACAGTGGCAAATTCCACATCATCGCACCTGGTGGAAGAGGAGGAGAAGAGCAATGACAAATTCGAGTAGAAGCCTGGTGATGACTAAACCAAGGAGGTGGCGGCACAAGTCAAAAGACTGGGATGAGTCTTGGGAAGCTTAGGCTACTGTCGAAACATAGTTCAGGTGACCGGAGCAGGGTCTGATGATGCGGTCGACTTCAGGAGGCAAGGTCGGGTGTGTGGCATTGGTCAGAGTCGAGTGGAAGCCATGGGGATGGCTGTGCAAATGCACCAGTGCATAACAGTGCACGTATGAAGGAACATCAAGATGCAAAAAGAAGTGGGTTAGCTGACTTATTTCCTAGTATTGATGTTCATAATTTAGTTGAGATAAGTAACGGTAGCAAGGCAAATTGAGATCAGTGAAATCTAAAGAATGTTGGGGAAGTACATGCCCATACAGGACGCCACTTCCCTGTACATGTTGGAAACAGTGGTGAAGTGCTATCACGTGATGGAACATTGCATGTTAAAAAGGAAAGAGCTAAAGGCCCTGTTGAAAAGAGTGGATGGCATCTACCAGCTCCTATTATGAAATCATTCATATTATGCTGGAATTAACTCTGTCCCTAACCCGAAATAATGAAGTAAAGGGGCTTGAGTCAGAATTCATGGGCCGAAGAATTTGGTTCAGGCCTTAGTGAAATAAAGGAAAGAATGTAGGTAAATAAAGTAAGAAAAAGGATTTTTAAAATCTTAAATATTTTAATAAAATAAATATACACATTATAATAATATATGTATAAATAAGAATAAAAGTCGGTGACTCGATCATGGGCTGATATAGATGGGAACGACTATGTTTTTCGAATTTTATTATTTAAACTTACTGCTTTATATAAATAAATTGTAAGTAATAATTAAATAACTTATATATGTATATGAATGAGGCAAAATGTTTTGAACTATAGTTGACAAGTTATCGTATGGAAATAAGATCGACTGTTAATAATGATTCATTTACAGTAGACCCAATGTGTGAAATAAACATGTAAATGATAATTAACTTAGACAAATAACCAAGAGAAAATTTTGAAATGGTACTTTTATAAATTAAGTAAATGGGTCATGGAAATTAAGTGCGAAAGTGAAACAACTCGATTTGAATGTGTAATAGCATTTACAAATAAAATCAATGATTGCAATTATGGAAGTAGATTTTTAAACTAAACCCAAATTTAGACGAATGTAATATGAAATGAGTATCATCCGAGATCAACAAATTTATAAACAACAATTGGGTGAGTTTGTATTGTCGAACTGTAATCGACAAGATTTGTTGTGGTAATCGATTGATTGATTGTATTGTTTATAATGCTGTATAACTTGACTAGTTTAACTTAATATTGATACATTTAATCATTCTGTAGTAGATCACTTTTTTAAATCTGAAAATTTGATCTTATATATGAAATATTTTCAGTAGATAAGTTTGATAATTAATTAGGATATAGAAACCCATATGAAATATATTGATTTGATTGCTATTAAATATCACTTGACCCTAAAAGATATTAACATATACGTTTCGAAGAGTTTGGAATCTAAATTCCACTTCGATTCGATTTTACGTGGCAAGTCAGATTTCTTGAAGATAAAATCAAAGATGGAGTTTTTTGCAAAGATTGTTCTATCAATCCTAGGAAGAAATTGTCCAAGATGGATTTACAGAATAGTGCCTTCGGTTTGTCCAGTCCTATGGCAACTGGTATGGATGAATGGCTGACAGAGTACACCCAATAGATCGTGTAAATTGATCTCTCCAAATGTATTTATGTTGGTGGCGGAGGAATTCGTTTCTCTTAGCTTTATACCCATAAATATTTTTGGGGAAGTCAATTTGTGATTTGGCGGGTTTGACGATGTGACATTCAAAGTAAATGAAGACATGTTATATCTAAAGGTAAGTTCAGCCTCAAGCCTCACAACCGGGAAATGACAAAAATCGGGCAGGAAGCATGGCTATGTGGTTCGCTCCCATTAGTGTGTATAATCACCTATCTAGAGAAAAATCCATTTCATTGTTTAATCTATTTTCGATGTTGTCCCTTTCGGAAATGGTTGTTTGAGCCCAACTGTTAGTGATATACATTCGATACACTCAAGCGAAATGAGTGGTCGGTCATGTGTGGCCAGGTTGTAAGACGTTCTTGTTGAACCTAGTTTATTCCCATCTAGAGATACACTATCGACATGTGGTTCCATATCTTGTCATAGTTTGAAATCCATTATCCATAAGTGCCCGCGATTTTGTTTGTATACTATGTATGTGGAGCGTGAGATGCAAGCGTTCCGCTAGATTCTAATTTATTTGTGGAAACCTTAGACATTATTATAATATCAGAATAGTTATGATTTCAAACTATTTTGGGTTATCATAAGGTAAAAACCATCCATGTTTATGTGTGGATCGGTCTTACGATTATCTTTTCTTTCAAAAGAAATTTTACAAGTTAAGCAAGGCATTTTAAGTCATTTACTCATGCCAGCCCCATGGCTGACCCAGAGTCTATTTATGTGTTTTCCCTAAACTCTTGGGTGCCCAAATTTGTACGGGCAGTCAAGTAGTTTAGGATCTTACAGATGATCTGGAAGGAACTGGAGCTGGAGGCTTCAGCATTGGATATATAGAGTTATCTTTGTTGTGATGTATATGTGATGTACTCTCATGTTGTATATAAGTTCTGATACAGTTTTTTTTATTTTCCAAAAGCTTATAGATATATATATTATATTTTGTTCCGCTGCGATTGTGAGATTCTTTGTTGTTAAGTTATTTCTTCTACTCTAATTTTCTATCTCCTCTATTTCTCATCCTCTAACTTCTTCCTATTAACGATCTGGTATTTCCATTTCTTGAATGGTCGACATGTTATACAGGAGAAGTATTTATGTTGATTTTCGGGGTCGAAAATCCTTGGTTCATTACAGTGGTATCAGATCATAAGGTTGAGTTATAACCTTGGTTTTGTGGCATAACTCAGTAGAGATGGGGTTAGTAATACCCTAAATTGAGCTAAGTGTATACATATGAGCACGTATTTGTTAGTTGATATAAAAACTGTTTTATATTGTGTTGATTGGTTTGTCGAGTGGTTTATGAATCCTGGTCGATACAGTAGTCGACACTGTAATCGATAGGAGTTTCTAAACCCTTGAATAGAGTAATTCGACACAGTATTATTTTAAAAGACGGGTAAATGAAATAATTTTACCTAAAATTATATTTTGATATAAAAGGATAATTGTTTGAAATTATAATTATTGTGTTGGTTGCTATTATAATCTGGTATCAGATTATAACTTTAAGATGGGCTATTTAACAAAATTGGATTTGTATAAGAGTAAATATACAAACAAGACAACTGGATATTTAAATTGGAATTCTATAAAGTTGAAGGACTGTCTAAGAAAAACAAGGTGTTTTGAAATTTTCAAAAGCTTTGAATTTGAAAATGGGATAATGATACATAAACTAGAAATTTGGGGAATGTTTTCCAAGCAAAATTGTGAATAATATTTTCAGAAATATTATAAGAGTAATATAATATTACTTTGATAAGATTTGAGGAGAAATCATTTTGAATAGAAGAATTTCGAATGAGTAAAGATTTGGATTCTCGTCAAATAAATTTGAACTTGAATTGTAAATAGATAACAACTCATGTGGATTAATTTTGTAATAAAGAAATCAGATTTTTGAGAGTTAAAATGAAGATAATTAATTTGAGAATAAATTAGTTATCGAGGATTGTGGATATGACTTAACATTGTTAAGTAAATTAAATGGACGAGTTAAATTGGATTAGAATTTGGGAAAAAAGGGATTTGAAGCAGATAAATATGTTGGAACGGGATTGATTCAAATGATTTTTGAATTATTTTCCAAATATGATCTGAGATAAATTCTTAATGGAAGGATATGGGTTGATAAGGAGTTAAAAAATATATTAGAACCTAACTGAAGATTGGATGAGATAAATGATTTTCTAAGTATTGATCTGATGTTGATTTCGGTCTTCGGGGTTGATACTTCGAAATTTATTTTCTTACCGATTTATGGTCAGGGACTGATGAATGTTGAAGAATAATAGTGTAGAAATGGAATTATTTTCCAACAATAATAATAAGTGTTTCTGGTTATGGAAATAACTGTGATAGACATCTAATTACTGATGTGTGTATTGAATGTATATTTTATTTCGAAATGTTTGGTTGATAGCTTGAGTGTTTTGATGCCTTGTTTGATGGGATTGTTAGTATAAACCTTTGAATGAGTATTTTGATAAGTTTGTTACTTGAAATAGAACTAAAATTTTCCCGTAACACTTTAATTTTGGGGATGAAATTCTTTCAAGGGGAAAATAATGTAATGTCCCAGATATTTATTGATTTTGTTTAAACTATAATTATAGAGTTTTTTCTTTAAAAGTAATTCAGATAAATAATATTGGATATGAATATTATATAAATTAGAATAATTTTTAGTTTAAAATCCTATGTATATTTTTTTCTTGTTATTTATATATCTAAATGATGTTTTAACATTTTTGTTCATCTCGAAAGTGTGACGATCCCAAAACCCCGTGACACGGTGTTAAGGATAATCATTGGAATATAACACATTAATCATTATTAGCAGATCACAGATAATAGCATAAACAGAAAATAGAATAATTTACACACATATGACAGCGGAATCATATAGATATCATCACATCAGAGAAGCACAGTACATGATACAACTTAGTGCATAATGATACATAATCAGTCACCGTCGCCTGAGGCGGAATCATACATAAAGAGTACACAAAATAAATATCAGTCTACATCGCCAATGGCGGAATCATAATATAGATACAATAATGGCGGAGAAAATCCAAGTCAGCACGGTGTAGTCAAGCCTCGCCATGAGCCAAAAGGTACGTCAGAAACCTGTAACTAGGCTGCCCATGTGAAAATGAGGGCACCCGAGTTTGCAAGGTGAAACAAACTACGAGTCAGTCATAGGACTGGTATGAGAAATCTACTTAACTTATTAACAACAATAATAAGGCAAATCAAAGGACCACGCCACTTTCGCGGAACGGGTTTACTCCAATGAGTGCTAGTGCATGAAATAAAGTAAATGATTAAATCATTGCAATGCTTTTTATAAAATGAAGCCATTATAAGACTCAGGTCCCATCACACAATGCAACGCAAGCCGGAGGATAGAGTTTTTACCTTATAATGGCCAAAAATGCTTCATACGTATTAAACAGAAGTGTTTGATATTATTACTAGTGTATATATATTTCAAAAGCGATTTCAATCATAAATATCAATCATAGGCGGCATAAATGACCCATACCACTATGTCGCCGTACTAGTAATACAATCACGTCCGCATATTTCATATTGGAAATTGGATTCCTTCATGAGTCGAGGCAAGGGGCAAGCTCCTCTCCGTTCGAGACACTCTAGCAAATGTCCCAGGACCCCACTATGATCCTTGAAATCGGCTGGGCCGGTCCTCTCTTACATTTGAGGATTAGTTATTCTTGAACACACGTTTCCCGGTCCTTACAGACCTATAATCGAGGCGCCTCGCATTCCAACAACCACACAGGTGAAAAGTATATATAATGTCAGGGCTGGTAGGTCACTGACACCACCATAGCTAGAAAGAAACGTCGTGCTCTCCCAGCGGTCCGTCTCCCGTTTTTGACTCATACCGAGGTGTGAGGCTCGCGAATTCACGTCATACACAAAGCTACGTCACACAGACCATGCTTTGTTCATCAAGCACAAGACTTTGCTTTGCAACAAAAGCCTTGATCATATGCCACTTAGGCGTGCCACACAGGCAATCCACTCCATGCGACTGATTTCTATCAATATATAATCTCTGAGCTCGTACGTCTCAGAGAAGGGCGTTAAGCAAGAGAATAAATTCTCCGCCGCCAAACAGACATATATTTAACAGAGATCAATCAGCACAGAACAAAATCCAATGTCAGACACACAGTCCATTTACAAGTCCGTTTTGGGTCTGAACGAAACCGGAGGCACCAATTCCTCGCATATCCGTACTATCAACAGTATGTTTGGACGGCTACTACTTCATTTCCTTCATGGTAGCTACTCCAATCACGAGCATCAGTAGCGCCCATCCATCCAATGTGAAGATCGTCGGTCTTCAACCGTCTTCCACACTTCGACTTCTCAACGTCGATCGATTATTTGAAATGAGATAAACTCGGCCTTTTCAAATAACCCACGTATATTTAGATTTTCAAATCAATTATTCACATGGTTGGACTATTCAACATTCACATTTCAGTTCTTTAGTTATAATTTTCATGTTAAATACATTCAACCATCACATATCAAGCAAACACAACAAAATTGGTTTATTTCCACTCTATATTGTCTATAGTATTTTATAACGATATATCGCCATTTTTATTTAATTTAAAACGGCCCTATTTAATTAAACGACGTTTCAGGTCGTGTCGATGCACTGGCGCTGCTTTTCACTAATTTTGTTTTACACATATCTGGAAATCTAACCGTTGGATCTTCACAAATTTTATATCATTAGAAAGATCATTTCAAAACGAATCCAACGGTTTCAGTTTTCGGAAAATCCGACGGTCGGATCTTCCACACTAGTTATTTGAAGTTACGATTTCAATTTACGAACTGCAGCGTCGTTATTCGATTTAATTTAATTATATTTATATATATATATATATATATATAAATATAATCGTTTCTGGCGCTGTTTTTCTTCAGATTTGAATTAAACATTCCAGGCAATCCAACCGTCGGATCTTCACAAAGTTGGTGCCGTTGGAAAGATATTTCCAAGGCGAACCCAACGGTTGCGGTTTCGGGAAAATCCAATGGCCGGATTTCCCGCACTAGTTGTTTGAAATCACGGTTTCAAAACATGAACTGCACAGCCATGTTTCGTTTTAATTTTATTTATATTTATATATTTATATAAATATAGTTCATTCAAAAATTCCTATATCGTTTTCACTTCAATTATTTCACTAACGCCTTTAAATTTTGGAAAATTTCGCCATAACCTCCTTTGTACGGGAGGGGCTGGGAAAATTCCCAAATAGCCACACGGGCGTCTCATGTCAAAAAGAAAAAGAAAAAGCCAACAGGCTCATAAAATCATCACCCAAACAAAACAGTAAATGTGTACCTATTTGTCGGGCACAAAATTTTATTCCTCTTCTCTAGCCCCTTTGCTATAACCTGTTCAATAAATATGCATGTACATATATACAATTTTTGTCACTTATCATTTTCCATTCAACTTCATATTTGATTTACTTTGGTTTAAAAACAACATTCATTCTAATGTTGCATGCATAGGCTAAAATCATATCATTAGCTAATTAATGTATATTTCAACTCATGCACATTTATTTGAACGAGTGACTATTTTTAACACTTCACATTTCAAAGATGATAAATTTGGTGAACTAAAATAGATTTCAACACATGACTATTTTATTTAGTTCCTATGCATGTTAAAAATAACATTTCATTCACAAATATTTATTTCAACGTCCGCATATCTTTAGCATATCACATATATGATAAAAATGATATTTTTATCATTTAAAATATTTATTCGACAAATGGATGTTTTCAACACTTCATAGTTTCAATAAAAATGTAATTTTTATTGTTCGATCTTTTTATTCAACACATGAACTTTTCCACTACACACATTTCTCAATACATGAGCATTTCCACACATGGATATTTTATTTATGTTGTTCATATTAGAAAGATGGAATTTTTATTGTTGAAACTATTTATATATAAGGCGAATATTTTTCATACTTCATATATATTATAAAAAGGTGATTTTTATTGTTTAGACACTTCATTCATTCACAAATGAATTTAATTTTCACACATCACTTTTCAACACATGAACATTTCCACACATGGATACTGTTTCAACATATGACTTTAATTTCAACGCATGAAAATAATTTCAACATATGAAAATTATTCTAACACATAAAGATTATTCAAAATTTCGGCAGCATAACGGCAGGGTAGTTAAAATCGGCATCGTCCCTAGTACGGCTCCTCGCTCTACCTTAAAACCTCGCGGTTTTTGACAATGGGGATTCATGCATCTAATTCGCACGCAGGCGGCATGTTTTATTTTTATTTCCACAAATATTTCCAATTCATTTCAATCACCAATGGGTATTTTTCAACCACAACCAAACAATATCAACCACAAACAATTATTCAACCATTCGTATTTTTCATCCAATATTTCACACCAATTCACAACAATAAATATCGTCCATGGTTTGTGGACGAGGGGAGTATATATATATATATATATATATATATATATATATATATATATATAATTGCTATATTTCACTTGCATTTCAACACATATGTCAATTATTCTATGCATGTATAATTCATACTTCGCTTATATAGCTTACACTACGCATGTACATGAGGTATACAACACGTGTGTAATTTATATTTCGCTAATATAATTTATACACGATATTTTCCATTCAAATTTATATTTGATTTAGATTTCTCACATTGGTTTTCGGAGTGCTAAAAATCGTAGATGACTCAGAAAAATCTGTGGCTTCTTCTATGTGGTAGAGAGCTTCGTTGCGGTCCCGATGTTTCCTGTTTCATCGAATTTCGTCAACACACCAAAAAGATATGATTTTTCAAAGTGCAAACATAAAAAAGAACTCACCTTTCACGATGGTTCAAAACTAGGTTTGCGGTTTTCTCGAGAACCAAGGCACGAGGGGATGATCGGCGGGTTGGACGTGGAAGAGGGAGGAGAGGGCTACAGGCAGGCGGCGGTTGGGGGCGACTCGGTGGGGCCCAGAGCTCGTGGCGGCAGCTAGAAGGTCGGGACTTTGGAGGGAGATATCTCGACGTAGAAGCAACGATAGGGGGAGCTCCTTATATGGATTTGAAGATGGAAAGGAGAACTACAAAAAGTTGAACTGGGGGAGGGGATGATTCGGGCTGTGGCGATCGGAAATCGCCACGGAAGGGGAGGAAGCGTTCCGTCGTCGATGTCTGGGGGGGTCGGGGGTTTTCTGATGTTTTTTTTATTTATAAATGGAGAAATATGATTGGTCGATGGTTTTATTAAAATTTTAAATAGTGTTTTCTCCAACGAACTCCTTTTCAAACCCAACGACTATCGCCCCTAGCTAAATACCCCCATCCCGGACACAATGGGATAGGTTTCGTTGGCCAATTCGACTGTTACAATCAGTTATTTTTTAAATTAAAGTATAAAACATTTAATTTTTAACTTTGAATGTACATTTCAATTTGCCAGGGCCACAAACTGATTCGAAAAATTCCAGAAAAATAAATCTAGCTATGTTTTGACGCTACGGTCCCAACAAAAATAGTTTCGTCGAATTCTGAGATCGTCTGAAAAATGGCCATTTTCTGGTCGATCCAATTTAACAGAAATTGACCAAACACATTTTCTTTTGCCACGCTCACATACTAGCTTCAAACATTATGAAATTTGAAACCTAGCAATAGTTTGACATCCCGGACCCAACAAAAGTGGTTTCGTCGAATTCCGAGGTCGTATGCAAAATATCAATTTCGAGGGCTATATATTCTATATAGCGACCATTCTGAAAATTCATTCGGCCATAACTTTTGATTCCCGTTATGAAACTTCGATTTTTCAGATTCGTTAGAAAGGTATTGATGAACAGATTTAGATATTTTTGGTTTCGCTAAAATCCGTTATATTCTCCACCCTGCTCAGTCAGTCAAAGTTTGAATTCAAATTTTCAAACTAACTCACTATTTCTAATTCACTATTTTATTGAAATATTCTATTTCAATTGTTCAAATTCCTTTGAAATCACCAATTTAAAATTTTTAAATTGGCTCGTATTTTCCGGGTTATTACAGAAAGCATATTGTAAATTTCTTTAACTATTGTATGTACATATAAAAGCAAGTAAGTATTTTTTGGTCATTTTGTTTTGTGTTTTTAACCTTGTTTTTTTTACTCTTGCAAAAATAAGTACTTAAGCAAATATGTTCACAAGAAAGGCATGTCCCCTAAATATAAGAATTCGCATGAAAAGAGATAATATTTGATTGATTTGAACAGCAAGATCAAATACATCCAATGTAGATATCATGTACAGAGATTTGATAGCTTCCAATGTAGAATTGCTTAGTAGCTAAGTTGTTTTTTTCATGAAGTACATCCTAATAGCTGGAATTACTTAAAATCAAAGTATGGTTCATAAAACAAAATTTTGTAGCATAACCCTTTAACATGCCTATGCTTCCCTAAGCCAGTCGAGCACATGTTTGAATTGAAATGATAATTCAGCAACTAAACAGCTAGCCTAAGCTATGTTCCTTCAAGTCAAAGATGTAGGTTGCCTTGAACAATCACATTCTATACCCTAACATTATTTTCTAATCAAAATATGTCGGCAGTATTATGTTTATAAAGTCAAACAGTGATAGTTGAGTTGCTTAGCAACTAAGAATAGCATGTGTTATATACACATGCATTTCATTTTGGCCGTACCTACTAGCATATAGGATTAGAGAGTAAAAGCTCCATCACAGGAATGACAGTCTAAACTACAAGTGCATAGGACCTTGAATATCTTATTGCTTTGGTAAAAAGTATAGATTTTTAAATCTTTTAGGACATGTGTTGTACTTCTTGTGCTGGTTGAACATGTAACAACCCGGATTTTCGCGATACTGCTTATCGACATAAACTCAATGTCGACTATCCAAGCATCGGAAAAACGGATAGTTAATGAAAGAAGTTAGAGGGTGAGGATAGATAAGATAGAAAATTAGAATAGAAGAAGGAGAAGAACATTAAAACATTTTCAGAGTAACATGAACCTTGTAACGAGTCGAATTTTGCCCGGCCTTAATCGATCGCAAAATCGACCAAAACCGTTCAAATCCCGCCTACGTTAACTTTGGGAATACAATACATCAGAACAACAACAACAACATACTTTTATAACATCAATAATAAATGTTACATCAGAGTACAGAATATCAGAGTATATTGACTAATAATACAGCGGAAGGTAAATTACAATATTACAATACATTGCAGCGGAAATAAAATAACTAAGGCAGCGGAAGACTTCCAATGTTCTGGACACAGCTTTAAGCTTCAATCCAGGATCCTGCTAAAGAGATAAACCTATAGACAAACTGCTCGACTGCCCGTGTAGAAAGAGGGCATCCGAGTTTGCAAAAAGGTGGAAACAAACAACGGGTTAGTCGTGGGACTGGTGTGAGAATTCTTAACTAATTAATCACTATTAATAGGATAAATCCAAAGACCACGCCGCTAACGCAGAATGGGTTTGTTCTAATGGATTGTCGTGCATAAAAGTGTCAAAAACAACTAATAAGTAAATCGTACAACAACGTTATGCTTTTTAGAAAAATGGAATCACCATAAGACCTAGGTCCCATCACACAATGCAACAAAAACCAGAGGATAGGGTTTTACCTTATAGTGATTAAACATGCTAAATACGGCAAATACGAGTTTAATATTATTATTAGTATATATCAAAACATTTCAAAGTAAATGTATAAATCCTAGGAAGAATAGTATCCCATACTACTATGCCTCCATACATGCCTCCATACTAGTAATACAATCAAATCCGAATGGGGTCGTATTGGAAATGGGTTTCCATCATGAGTCAAGGCTAGGGAGGAGCTCCTACCAATTCGAGACACTCTAGCTAATGTCTCAGGATCCCCCGCAGTGAACCCTTGGAAAGTTGCAGGGCCGATCCACCATACGAGTTGCGGATTAGTTATTCCTGAACACACGTTTCCCAGTCCTATAGGACCTATCATCCGAGGCGCCTCATTCCATCATCCACATAAGTAAAACGCCAGGCCGTGTTAAAGCCCAAACACCACTTCTAGCTAGAAAGAAACATGCTGCTCTCCCTGCGTTCCCTTCTCCTGTTTTAGACTCCGGCGGTATGTGAGGCTCGCGAAGTCACGCTATACACAAAGCTATGCCTAAATAGGCTATGCTCTGATCATCCCACAAGGCCTGCTTTTCAACAAAGCCTTGATCATATGCATCTTAGCATGCCACATTGTCACCCCATATCACACTACCAATCCTTTGCCGAAATATATGAATGGGTGTTAAGCAAGAGAATAAATTCTCCGCCACCAAACATTGATACATTCGACGGAAAATCAATAAATACAATATAAAGGAGTACAATGTCAGACACGCATTCCATTTATAAGCTTATGCTCTGGGTCTGAGCGAAAGCCAAATCCGTACAAATCAACACTACGTCCGGGCAACTCCTACTATTAACCCTATCATGGTAGCGAGCCATTCTAAGGCAACAGTCATCATCGACCATTCGATGTGAAGATTGACGGTCTTCAATCGCCGTCTTCCAATCTTGGATTTTTAAACGTCGTTTAATTATTTGGAATGAGATAAACTCGGACTTTCCAAATAATCCTCGTATATATATATATTTAAAATCCTTCTTACACATTAATAATTATTTTTTATTAATGATTCATTCCTATTTTAATTATTTAAAATAATTAAATTTTTATATAACGACGCCTTAAGTCCATGGGCGACTATGGCGCTGCATTCAACCAATTTTGATTTTTACATTTCTCATAATCTAACCGTTGGGTCTTAACGTAGTATATATCGTTGGAAAGATTTTTTCCAAGACGGTCCTATCGGTTTCAGTTTCAAGAAAATCCGACGGTCGGATCTTCTTGTATAGTCGTTTAAAAGTACGATTTCAAAACGCGAACTACCACGCCCTATTCGTTTAATTTTAATTATGTTTATATATATATATATATAATCATTGAATCGTAATAACGTCGTTTGATTAAAACAACGCTCTATACAACTATCGACACTCACCAAATTTTTAATTCATTTGAAAATGAAAATACTATTACCGCATCCTGACTTCATTCTTTTACTTACATTGAAAATGTAAATTTTGATACACTCAAAATCTTTAAATTACATATAAAAATATAATTTCTAATGACAATGCAAACTCTACTCTTAATTCGCATTGGAAAAAAACATGACTTTTAATTATAATGCAAACACTCAGTGGCGGCCCGTAGGTATTTGGTGCCCTAGGCAACTTTGTAGGAGTAGTCAGTGGTAACAAAGGGAACCAAAATGAAAAGCTAGAAAAAGTGGTTGCCAGGAATTGAACCCAGGTTGTTTACAACATAACTAAAGATCATACCATTGAACTACACTGTCATTGCTTAGCTTGTTGCCTTGACAGTTTAATAAGTACCCTTTTTTCTAAAGCATTGGCTACCTGCTGGTGCCCCCTCCACCACCACCGGCGACGGTGCCCTAGACAAATGTCTCACCCGTCTTGCCCTTGGGCCGGACCTGTAAACACGACATCTAATTTACATCTTAATTACAAAGAAAAATGTAATTTTTAACATACAACGTTAATTCACATTATAATCTACATATAAAAATGTAAATTTTGACATACGATGAAATTCACCTTTTAATTACAAAGAAAATTGTAATTTTTAACATACCATGTTAATTCACTTTATAATTTACATATAAAAATGTAAATTTTGACATACGATGAAATTTACCCTTTAATTACAAAGAAAAATGTAATTTTTAAAATACAACGTTAATTCACTTTATAATTTACATATAAAAATGTAAATTTTGACATACGATGAAATTCACCTTTTAATTACAAAGAAAAATGTAATTTTTAACATACCATGTTAATTCACTTTATAATTTACATATAAAAATGTAAATTTTGACATACGATGAAATTCACCCTTTAATTACAAAGAAAAATGTAATTTTTGATCTATAGTATAATTTCCTATATAATTTACATATAAAAATGTAAATTTTAACATACGATGGAATTCATATGTTAATTACAAAGAAAAATGTAATTTTTAACATACAGCATAAATTCACTTTATAATTTACATATAAAAATGTAAATTTTAACATACGATGGAATTCATATGTTAATCACAAAGAAAAATGTAATTTTTGATCTACAGTATAATTTCCTATATAATTTACATATAAAAATGTAAATTTTAACATACGATGTAATTCATATGTTAATTACAAAGAAAAAGGTAATTTTTGATCTACAGTATAATTTCCTATATAATTTACATATAAAAATGTAAATTTTAACATAGATGGAATTCATATGTTAATTACAAAGAAAAATGTAATTTTTGATCTACAGTATAATTTCCTATATAATTTACATATAAAAATGTAAATTTTAACATACGATGGAATTCATATGTTAATTACAAAGAAAAATGTAATTTTTGATCCACAGTATAATTTCCTATATATTTTTCACATAAAAATGTAAATTTTAACATACGATGGAATTCATATGTTAATTACAAAGAAAAATGTAATTTTTGATCTACAGTATAATTTCCTATATAATTTACATATAAAAATGTAAATTTTAACATACGATGGAATTCACATGTTAATTACAAAGAAAAATGTAATTTTTGATCTACAGTATAATTTCCTATATAATTTACATATAAAAATGTAAATTTTAACATACGATGGAATTCATATGTTATTTACAAAGAAAAATGTAATTTTTGATCTACAGTATAATTTCCTATATAATTTACATATAAAAATGTAAATTTTAACATACGATGGAATTCATATGTTAATTACAAAGAAAAATGTAATTTTTGATCTACAGTATAATTTCCTATATAATTTACATATAAAAATGTAAATTTTAACATACGATGGAATTCATATGTTAATTACAAAGAAAAATGTAATTTTTGATCTACAGTATAATTTCCTATATAATTTACATATAAAAATGTAAATTTTAACATACGATGGAATTCATATGTTAATTGCAAAGAAAAATGTAATTTTTATACTTTATCGTTCATATTTACATTGAATTAACATATAAAAATGTCAAGGTTCAATTCCGATGCATTAACATAACGGTTCAACTTCAACATCATAACATAACACAAAATATAAGGTTTGACTTTGTGTGATAACATTCATGTGATGAATACATATAGATTTATAATTATCTATCATAGCAACATAGCAACATCATCAATCATATCTAAACAAAATAGATCTGAAGATTAACCATGGGATTACTGCGTCACAACAAAGTAATTATTAAATTAATTAATTTAAATGATGAAATTTCACTTATAACACTTAACATTTCAGATCTAATATCATAACATCGCAACAATTCAGATCTGCAACTTATATTAACATTTATCATCGATCCATTTATTTTTGATTCTCAACTTCTCATAACGCAAGAATAACAATTTAATTAATTAAATTTATTTAAAAATAAATTCTCACCTAGCTCGGATTTGAAAGAAAGGTTCGGATTCAATCAGATCTCATGTTCAAAGTCACGGCAGTTACGGATCTGAAAGATTTCAATTCGAAGTTCATACAAATAAATCAAAACTGACTTTTAACAACTGTCGCTGTAACGCTTAAAAGCGTCGCAAAATCTCAAATATTCATACCTTAAATTTTCAGAAATGTTCAAAACTTTGAATCCAAATTTCGGGAGCAGTAGTCGATGGTTTTGCGAACGGTTTGCGGGAGATTGGAGAGCTACGAGAGGCGCATCCACGCCGGGAACCTAGGGGGGTGCGGCGGCCTGTGCTGGTGGCGGTGGGTCCATGAAGTCAGCGGGTTTGGGGAGGTGATTCGAGAGCAACGGTTTGATGTGAAACTTGTCTAGAATCGAAGAGATTGAGGAGAGCTACAAAAAGTTTAACTACGGCTGAGCCTATAATTGAGTGGATTGATGGGAAAATGGAGAGGAAGTTTTAAAGGGGGGGCGGCTATGGGTTCGGCTGAACGAAGAAGAAGAAGTACGACCCGTGTATATATACTAGTATTTTCCACGTATTTCTATTTTATTTAATTTATTTAATTCCGGAAAATAGGGTTTTTTCGTTCGAACTCTAATTCGCGCTCAACAACTGTCAAACAATAGGTTTTGACGCCTTCTGAACGCAATGGCGCTATTGCCGAGGTCTAATTCTGAAGTTAAAAGCTTGTTTCTTTTATTTTTAATTCGAACGTACTTTCTAATTTTACTGGGGTCACAAACGAAGTCAGAAAAATCCGGAAAAATTATTTTTGGCTATGTTTTGACGATACGAACCCAACAAAATTATTTTCGTTGAATTCTGAGACTATTTGAAAAATGGCTATTTTTAAGGCGTTTAAATTTAACTAAAATAGTCAAAACGCATTTTCTTTTCCCACGCTCGCATATTAATTCGAAAAATTCTGAAAATTGAAACCTAGCAATAATTTGACATTCCGGTTACAACAAAAGTGGTTTCGTCGAAAACAGAGGTCGTTTGAAAAATGACTATTTTTAAGGCCAGTATATTTAATATTAAAAATACATTTTTAAACAAGTAAATTTCGAAACTCAAAATATATAAGTGTTTACTGTTTTTCCATGTAGAAGTATCATTCTGAACTCAATGGAAGTGGTTTCGAGTCCAAATTCCTTCGTATGCAAAAAGTAGCATTTTTGGCTTTTGTTAATTACCTAGCGACCTTTCTAAATCTTAATTTGGGCATAACTTTTGATTCCCACTATGAAATTTCGATTTTTCGGATTCGTTGGAAAAATATTTTTAAATAGATTCTAATATTTTTGGTTTCACTAAAATCCGTTAAATTTTGCATCCTGTACGGTAAGTCAAAGTTCAAGTTTGACTTTTCAAACTACCGCGCTATTTCTAACTCTTTTTATAATTAAAATTAAATTATTCATTCTAACTTCGATTTAAATCAAATTTGTGATCATTATTATTTAAAATAGATTACTTTAAATATCAAAACTCATTAAAATTACTTAAAATAAATTTACCTCAAAAATCAGGGTTGTTACAGTCTCCCCCACTTAAAAACTTTTCGTCCTCGAAAAGGAACGAAGCTAAAAGTTGATTAATTAACTAACTAATTATATATAATTTTTCTCCATTGGTTTAAATAATTTCATTAGTTAATTAATTTTCAAATATATAACTTTTTATATATTCAAAATCATATTTTCCAAAATAGAGTGTAATTAATCACAAATACGTATATTATAGGCTTGCTACTCTCAACTCATTCTAGGGCATTACTAACCCCATCTCTAATGAGTTTTCTCATTCTAGGATACTGCTGATCTTATCTCTAATGAGTATTCTTATTGGATATTACTAATCCAATCTCTGATGAGCCTTTTGTTCAGTTCTAATGAGTTGTACCTCAAAGATTTGAGCTAACCAAAGCTCTGATACCAACTGTAACGAGTCAGATTTTTCCCGGCCTTAATCGATCGCAAAATCGACCAAAACCGTTCAAATCCCGCCTACCTTAACTTTGGGAATACAATACATCAGAACAACAACATCAGACTTTTATAACATCAATAATAAATGTTACATCAGAGTGCAGAATATCAGAGTATATTGACTAATAATACAGCGGAAGGTAAATTACAATATTACAATACATTGCAGCGGAAATAAAATAACTAAGGCAGCGGAAGACTTCCAATGTTCTGGACACAACTTTAAGCTTCAATCCAGGATCCTGCTAAAGAGATAAACCTATAGACAAACTGCTCGGCTGCCCGTGCGGAAAGAGGGCACCCGAGTTTGCAAAAAGGTGGAAACAAACAACGGGTCAGTCGTGGGACTGGTGTGAGAATTCTTAACTAAGTAATCACTATTAATAGGACAAATCCAAAGACCACGCCGCTAACGCGGAACGGGTTTGTTCTAATGGATTGCCGTGCATAAAAGTGTCAAAAACAACTAATAAGTAAATCGTACAACAACGTTATGCTTTTTTAGAAAAATGGAATCACCATAAGACCCAGGTCCCATCACACAATGCAACACAAACCAGAGGATAGGGTTTTACCTTATAGTGATTAAACATGCTAAATACGGCAAATACGAGTTTAATATTATCATTAGTATACATCAAAACATTTCAAAGTAAATGTATAAATCCTAGGAAGAATAGTATCCCATACTACTATGCCTCCATACTAGTAATACAACCAAATCCGAATGGGGTCGTATTGGAAATGGGTTTCCATCATGAGTCAAGGCTAGGGAGGAGCTCCTACCGATTCGAGACACTCTAGCTAATGTCTCAGGATCCCTCGCAGTGAACCCTTGGAAAGTTGCAGAGCCGGTCCACCATACGAGTTGCAGATTAGTTATTCCTGAACACATGTTTCCCAGTCCTATAAGACCTATCATCTGAGGCACCTCATTCCATCATCCACATAAGTAAAATGTCGGGCCGTGTTAAAGCCCAAACACCACTTCTAGCTAGAAAGAAACGTGCTGCTCTCCCTGCGTTCCCTTCTCCCGTTTTAGACTCCGTTGGTGTGTGAGGCTCGCGAAGTCACGCTATACACAAAGCTATGCCTAAACAGGCTATGCTCTGATCATCCCACAAGGCCTGCTTTTCAACAAAGCCTTGATCATATGCATCTTAGCATGCCACATCGTCACCCCATATCACACTACCAATCCTTTGCCGAAATATATGAACAGGTGTTAAGCAAGAGAATAAATTCTCTGCCACCAAACATTCATACATTCGACAGAAAATCAATAAATACAATATAAAGGAGTACAATGTCAGACACACATTCCATTTATAAGCTTATGCTCTGGGTCTGAGCGAAAGCCAAATCCGTACAAATCAACACTACGTCCGGGCAACTCCTACTATTAACCCTATCATGGTAGCGAGCCATTCTAAGGCAATAGTCATCATCGTCCATTCGATGTGAAGATTGACGGTCTTCAATCGCTCTCTTCCAATCTTGCATTTTTAAACGTCGTTTAATTATTTGGAATGAGATAAACTCGGACTTTCCAAATAATCCCCGTATATATATATATATATATATATTTAAAATCCTTCTTACACATTAATAATTGTTTTTATTAATGACTCATTCCTATTTTAATTATTTAAAATAATGAAATATTTATATAACGACGCCTTAAGTCCATGGGCGACTATGGCACTGCATTCAACCAATTTTGATTTTTACATTTCTCAGAATCTAACCGTTGGGTCTTAACGTAGTATATATCGTTGGAAAGATTTTTTCCAAGACGGTCCTATCGGGTTTCAGTTTCAAGAAAATCCGACGGTCGGATCTTCTTGTATAGTCGTTTAAAAGTACGATTTCAAAACACGAACTACCATGCCCTATTCGTTTAATTTTAATTATATTTATATATATATATATAATCATTGAATCGTAATAACGTCGTTTGATTAAAACAACGCTCTATACAACTACCGACACTCACCAAATTTTTAATTCATTTGAAAATGAAAATACTATTTTCGCATCCTGACTTCAATCTTTTACTTACATTGAAAATGAAAATTTTGATACACTCAAAATCTTTAAATTACATATAAAAATATAATTTCTAATGACAATGCAAACTCTACTCTTAATTCACATTGAAAAAAAAACATGATTTTTAATTACAATGCAAACACTACATCTAATTTACATTTTAATTACAAAGAAAAATGTAATTTTTAACATACAACGTTAATTCACTTTATAATCTACATATAAAAATGTAAATTTTGACATACGATGAAATTCACCTTTTAATTACAAAGAAAAATGTAATTTTTAACATACCATGTTAATTTACTTTATAATTTACATATAAAAATGTAAATTTTGACATACGATGAAATTCACCCTTTAATTACAAAGAAAAATGTAATTTTTAACATACAACGTTAATTCACTTTATAATTTACATATAAAAATGTAAATTTTGACATACGATGAAATTCACCTATTAATTACAAAGAAAAATGTAATTTTTAACATACCATGTTAATTCACTTTATAATTTACATATAAAAATGTATATTTTGACATACGATGAAATTCACCCTTTAATTACAAACAAAAATGTAATTTTTGATCTATAGTATAATTTCCTATATAATTTACATATAAAAATGTAAATTTTAACATACGATGGAATTCATATGCTGATTACAAAGAAAAATGTAATTTTTAACATACTGCATAAATTCACTTTAAAATTTACATATAAAAATGTAGATTTTAACATACGATGGAATTCATATGTTAATTACAAAGAAAAATGTAATTTTTGATCTACAGTATAATTTCCTATATAATTTACATATAAAAACGTAAATTTTAACATACGATGGAATTCATATGTTAATTACAAAGAAAAATGTAATTTTTGATCTACACTATAATTTCCTATATAATTTACATATAAAAATGTAAATTTTAACATACGATGGAATTCATATGTTAATTAATAAGAAAAATGTAATTTTTGATCTACAGTATAATTTCCTATATAATTTACATATAAAAATGTAAATTTTAACATATGATGGAATTCATATGTTAATTACAAAGAAAAATGTAATTTTTGATCTATAGTATAATTTCCTATATAATTTACATATAAAAATGTAAATTTTAACATACGATGGAATTCATATGTTAATTACAAAGAAAAATGTAATTTTTGATCTACAGTATAATTTCCTATATAATTTACATATAAAAATGTAAATTTTAACATACGAAGGAATTCATATGTTAATTACAAAGAAAATTGTAATTTTTGATCTACAGTATAATTTCCTATATAATTTACATATAAAAATGTAAATTTTAACATACGATGGAATTAATATGTTAATTACAAAGAAAAATGTAATTTTTGATCTACAGTATAATTTCCTATATAATTTACATATAAAAATGTAAATTTTAACATACGATGTAATTCATATGTTAATTACAAAGAAAAATGTAATTTTTGATCTACAGTATAATTTCCTATATAATTTACATATAAAAATGTAAATTTTAACATACGATGGAATTCATATGTTAATTACAAAGAAAAATGTAATTTTTGATCTACACTATAATTTCCTATATAATTTACATATAAAATGTAAATTTTAACATACGATGGAATTCATATGTTAATTAATAAGAAAAATGTAATTTTTGATCTACAGTATGATTTCCTATATAATTTACATATAAAATATAAATTTTAACATACGATGGAATTCATATGTTAATTACAAAGAAAAATGTAATTTTTGATCTATAGTATAATTTCCTATATAATTTACATATAAAAATGTAAATTTTAACATACGATGGAATTCATATGTTAATTACAAAGAAAAATGTAATTTTTGATCTACAGTATAATTTCCTATATAATTTACAAATAAAAATGTAAATTTTAACATACGAAGGAATTCATATGTTAATTACAAAGAAAAATGTAATTTTTGATCTACAGTATAATTTCCTATATAATTTACATATAAAAATGTAAATTTTAACATACGATGGAATTCATATGTTAATTACAAAGAAAAATGTAATTTTTGATCTATAGTATAATTTCCTATGTAATTTACATATAAAAATGTAAATTTTAACATACGAAGGAATTCATATGTTAATTACAAAGAAAAATGTAATTTTTGATCTACAGTATAATTTCCTATATAATTTACATATAAAAATGTAAATTTTAACATACGATGGAATTCATATGTTAATTACAAAGAAAAATGTAATTTTTATACTTTATCGTTCATATTTACATTGAATTAACATATAAAAATGTCAAGGTTCAATTCCAATGCACTAACATAACGGTTCAACTTCAACATCATAACATAACACAAAATATAAGGTTCGACTTTGTGTGATAACATTCATGTGATGAATACATATAGATTTATAATTATCTATCATAGCAACATAGCAACATCAACAATCATATCTAAACAAAATAGATCTGAAGATTAACCATGGGATTACTGCGTCACAACAAAGTAATTATTAAATTAATTAATTTAAATGAGGAAATTTCACATCTAACACTTAACATTTCAGATCTAATATCATAACATGGCAACAATTCAGATCTGCAACTTATATTAACATCTATCATCGATCCATTTATTTTTGATTCTCAACTTCTCATAACGCAAGAATAACAATTTAATTAATTAAATTTATTTAAAAATAAATTCTCACCTAGCTCGGATTTGAAAGGAAGGTTCGGATTCAATCAGATCTCGTGTTCAAAGTCACAGCAGTTACGGATCTGAAAGATTTCAATTCGAAGTTCATACAAATAAATCAGAACTGACTTTTAACAACTATCGCTGTAACGCTTAAAAGCGTCGCAAAATCTGAAATATTCATACCTTAAATTTTCAGAAATGTTCAAAACTTTGAATCCAAATTTCGGGAGCTATAGTCGATGGTTTTTCGAACGGTTTGCGGGAGATTGGAGAGCTACGAGAGCCGCATCCACGCCGGGAACCTAGGGGGGTGCGACCGCCTGTGTTGGTTGCGGCGGGTCCATGAAGTCAGCGGGTTTGGGGAGGTGATTCGAGAGCTACGGGCAATGGTTTGATGTGAAACTTGTCTAGAATCAAAGAGATTGAGGAGAGCTACAAAAAGTTTAACTACGGCTGATCCTAAAAGTGAGTGGATTGATGGGAAAATGGAGAGGAAGTTTTAAAGGGGGGGGGGGGGAGCTATGGGTTCGGCTGAACGAAGAAGAAGAAGTACGGCCCGTATATATATACTAGTATTTTCCACGTATTTCTATTTTATTTAATTGATTTAATTCCGGAAAATATGGTTTTTTCGTTCGAACTCCAATTCGCGCTCAACGACTGTCGAACAATAGGTTTTGACGCCTTCTGAACGCAATGGCGCTATTGCCGAGGTCTAATTCTGAAGTTAAAAGCATGTTTCTTTTATTTTCAAATTAATTCTTTTATTTTTAATTCGAACGTACTTTCTAATTTTATTGGGATCACAAACGAAGTCAGAAAAATCCGGAAAAATTTTTTTTGGCTATGTTTTGACGATACGAACCCAACAAAATTATTTTCGTCAAATTCTGAGACTGTTTGAAAAATGGCTATTTTTAAGGCGTTTAAATTTAACTAAAATAGTCAAAACGCATTTTCTTTTGCCACTGTAACAACCCGTATTTTTGATAACCTGTTATATCGTAAATCAAGGCAGAATTTAATTTATAAATCTGAATCAAGGGAAACGGGCTATGCCATTGCGTTCGTCTCGGAAAAATACGCGAAATAGAGTCCGAGTTTTCGAAAATCGGAGTCCGTATGACCTGGTTAAGGCCCGAAGAAGTTTTCTGAAAATTCAAAGTTCAAAACAGATTTAAAAATTCAGGTTCAAATTTCGAAATGGGGGCCATTGGGCGTAGGTGGGAAAATTCCCGCCTAGCTACCCCAGTCGACAGGCCTGTCGACTGGGCAGTCGACTTGGCTAGGACCAAGTCGACAGCCCTGTCGACTTGGGTGTCGACAGGGGGTGCTCGGCCAGTTTGGCCTGATGCACCATTTTTGAGTTTGGCTGTGTTTTGGGGCTGTTTTCTGGAAGCTTCCGAGATCTGATGGTCCTAATCTAACCTAGGGTTAATCTAATGGTCTAAAACACATCCTAATCCTATAAATAAGCCCCTAACCTAACCCTAAATCATCATTATTCATTCAAGTAACTAAACTATGGCAAAATCATTCCTCTCATGGCCTCCACTCTCTTCATAAAATTCCTAAGTTATTTCTATGAGAGATTTTCAATGCATACAAGTGTTTTCAAGCTTGTATGAGCATCATTAGCTTGCATTCAAGTCAAGTTTCCATATTTACATCATAAAGCAAGGGTTTTGATCATTTTGGCTCAAGGGTTTTTCTATCAGAGCTTGCATTTTGGGTCTATTTGATTGCATAAGGGCTTTGTCATATTTTTGTGTCTTCATAAGCATTGTAAGCCCTTTTCTACTTTCATACTTAAACTCTAAAGTTAAATGAATGATGCAAGTTTGTTTGATCATTATGATATGCAAGTTTGCCATTATATGCAAGTTTACTATGTCATGTTATGCAAGTTTGATATGTTATGATATGCAAGTTTATCATGTTATGTTATGCAAGTATGCCATGTTATGATATGCAAGTTTACCATGTTATGCTATGCAAGTTTGCCATGTTATGATATGCAAGTTTATCATGTTATGTTATGCAAGTTTGCTATGTTATGATATGCAAGTTTGTCATATGATATGCAAGTTATGTTATGCAAGTTTGTGTTGATCATTATGCTCACGTTATCATGTTATGCAAGCTTATCTTGGGTTTATGAGCTTAAAGCTTCAAGCTTTATGCTAAGGTTGCATTTTGGCAACATGTAAGTTGTCATATCTCTTATGATAACTTGCATGTGAGGCTAAATGCGAACTTATGGCCATTTCTACATGTCGTTTATCACCATGTATCACCAATATGCTAAGTTTTGTTTTATGCATGCTTTTGAGGCCTAATAATGTAATATGCAAGTATATGAACATATGTACATTTCATATGCCACCATGGTTAAACTTGTGGCTTCAACACCTTTATGTCATGATTATGCCAAGTTCCCTCTTTCTATCCTTTATGCGCTATTGCGATATGTAAGCGATGGGATTGCGTTTGGGGTTGGGTAAACTTAAAGGACATAAAAACATAAGAGTAGGAATTTACCTATTAAGTTAGGTCTACCCATTGGGAATTTGCCTATTAAGTTAGGTCTACCCAAATGCTTGGAAACTTGTAATATGTTTGGTAAACATAATGGACATGACACTTAGAAAATATAAGTGTGACCAACACGAGGTTGGGTTGAGTTTGTAGCGTAAAACTACCCGGAACCGACCGGCTTAACTAGTTGCTACAAACAATAGGACCCAATGTGAGAAGTTGGTCATGTTGTACCTTGAACCCGAGGTTAGACCAAGTTGTGGTGTAAAGCTACCCGGAACCGACCGGCTTAACTAGTAACCGCAACAAAGTCTAATGTGAGAGGTTAAGGCACATTAATTAATTAATGCCTCATGATTAGGGTTAAGTCATGGTCCACTTAATACTTAACCAATTTGGACTTGGTGGATTAATCGGGGTTAAGTCGTGAACCCATCGTTACACTTAACCAAGCCAATCCATGATTAGTAAAAGGGTTAAGTTAACCTACACTTAGCCAATCTGAACTCGGTAATTTAACGGGGTTAAGTTGAACTATACTTAACCAATCCAACTCAGTAATTTGGTAAGGCTGAGAACCAATTTGATACCTGGTCTGGATAAACTAACTGGATTGATAAATTAAACGAACCTGTTTTGCGGATCTGTAGGACCCACACCAAGTTAGGCAAATTTGTAAATCTGTTATCTGATCCGTTAGTCTGAAAACTGATCCGTCTGAACTTTGTATGTCTGAACTCTGTTAATAAGTTAATCTGAATCTGACAGTCTGGGGACACAAGGGGGAATACTTGTGTCATTTGTTGTTTGGGACCCATATTAGTCAGTAACCCTTTCTGGTATTAAAACTTTGACCCAACTGTAGGTAGGGTCCGGGCACGCTTACTGAACTAATTATAAGTGGTTCATTCTGATAATGGCGATGGGTGTTGATGGTGCGTTCCAACCTGGTCATGTGCGTGCATGGATCCCGGTCTGCCTCTGAGGATGTAAGACGTCGTGACATCTGTAAATATGCCTGTGCCAATTGGTTACCACTTTAGGGAGTGATACACCCTATCGTGGGGCCGACACAGGGTGTTTATGTATTAGGGAGCCGATCGCTTGGGTAGGATTTAGGGCACACTTAGCTCTGTCTGATTCTGTTGGTACCGTCTGTTTTGTTGGGTGGTAACACCCGTCTGTTTCTGCGTGGTACCGTTCTGTTAGGGTGGTAAAAGCCCATTTTTCCCAAACTCTATCTCTCTATGGACCATTCTGTTCCGTCCTGTTTCGATGTAAACATTGGGTAACACCTAATCCTGTTATACTAGAATTGGTACCAAGAAGTTGGATCTTGATTTAAGTCAAACACCTGATACTGGGCCAAGTTTAGGCCAAGGGATAAATTCTTGTTTATACATGACATGTTAGAATGCTGGTACACCTGTGGTGAAAAACCTTAAACCTGATTATGCGATGACACCTTTATCTACCTTGTTAGTTAATCATCATGCTAGTATGTTGTTATCCTTATGTTCATCCCTGCTTCTCATGCCAGTTAACTTTATCAGTTTACATTGATTGTAGTAGGGATTACTCAGTCTTTTTGACTGACCTGTTTTCTTTTGCCTCTTTTCTTCCGTTCCCCCCCCCCCCCAGGTTCTCAGGGTGGGAATATTGGAGCTTAGCTTGGATTTCTGATCGCTTGCTTGTGGGATTTAGCTCATGTACGGTTTGACATGAAGCTAGCTAAGGTTATCACTTATTTTGGGGATAGTACTTATGTATTTCAGTTTTTCAGTTGAAGTTGTTTTTATCTAGACTTGTTTATTTGGAAAGTTAACATTATGTTGTACCAGACTTGTTTTGAAATGGTTTGAAATCTTCCGCTGTTTTATCTATGTTATTTACTCTGTTTACATATATACATATGTTCTTGTTCTGCCTTGATATATCATTATGCATGTTTACCCGATTCAAACGCCCCTCCAAAGTCAGAGTGCTTGCTAGAGCCACCCTGGCGGAGGTGGGGTGTTACATTTGGTATCAGAGCATATGGTTTACGAGAAGGAACAAAAAGGTTTTTAGAAAACTTTTGGAAAACTATTTTCAAAACCAAGTATAAAGTATTTTCCAAAGAAAAGTCTAGTTTATTTTAAAGGCTATTCCCCAAAAAGCCATTAGCAAAATTCCTTCGTTTTTCTCCATTCTGAATCTGTCTTCTTCTTCGTTTTCAGTATGGCCGATAACTTTGCTATTCCGGAGGGAGTACACGTACCTGTTTGGTATAGGAGACTTTTGGAGGCTAGGGCGACCGAAGCCGACCCCGCAGATGTTCCTCCTCCTCCTCCTCCAGTAGTTAATGTTCCTCCTCCTCCTGTCGCTGAGGTTCCTCTTCCTCATCCCCCTCAGCATCCTCAAACTAACTTCGCAAAGACTTGCAAAGATTTCAAAGCAATGGGTGGCAAGAACTTTCAAGGCACTGAGACTTTTGTAGAGGCCAGAAATTGGTTGAAAGAGACCGAGGATTTATTTGCTATCTTTGGGTTAGACGATCAGAGGAAGATCCTGTTGGCGGTTTGGCTTATGAAGGATGAAGCCGCTTATTGGTGGGAAGTCACCAATGGTACTAGGCCTGTTGAGACATGGGCTGATTTCAGGACAAGATTCGGGCTTAAGTTTCTGTCTTCTGCTGAAGAGAATTTGCAAATGGAGAGGTTTATTGCTTTGAAGCAAGGAGACATGTCTGTCAAAGAATATGTGAACAAGTTCAATCAGTTTGCTCGTTTTGCCTTGGATATGGTGAGTACTACTCAGAAGAAGGCTCTTCGTTTTGCTAGAGGATTGAATGAGCCATTACAGGAGTTAGCTATGTCTCATGTGCCCATGGGGGCCACGTTTGAGAGTTTGGTAGATATGGCCCTACTCAACGAAGAGAACAAGAGTGCAAAGAAGGAGGTTAAGGTGAATGAGTCTCAAAACAAGAAAACGGGGCCCAAAAAGGAAATGCAAAAGAAGGAGGAGAAGTCTGAAGATAAGAAGGAAAAGAAGTGCTTTACTTGTGGAAGCTCAACTCATCTAAACAAGGATTGCAGAAAGAGGAAGGGCACTTGCTTTAACTGTGGAGAGATGGGACACTTCACTAGGGACTGCCCGAAGAAGAAAGGGACTACATCGGAAGGAACGGTGAATACTCGCATGGCGAGTGAATAGATTAGGGCTAGAACAATTTGTCTGTAGGATGTTTAAATTTCCTTGTCTGATTTTCAGTTTGAAACTCTTTTTCTGGTATTTTGATTCTGTAATGGAAACTCGGTACTTTAATGCTAGTCTTGCTTCTGATCTGGTAATAGTCTCAAACTCCCTGAGAGTTATAACTCATCTGTTTGTGATAAATTGGGGTTTGAGAGTATCTGTGTTGGGCATGGGGATGACTATGACGAATACATTCTGGGTTTCTACCACGCTTAGTTTCCTAAGAATCATTTGGGGAAATCTGATCTGTACTAGTAGTCTGTAAGTATATGTACCAAGTTTCTGTTTTATCTATACTCGCTTCCATCACTCGACTGTATGTTGTTGAGATAGGAATCCTATGGATGTAAACATGTGTTTGAGACATGTTATGTTTGATGGTTGCAAGTGGATGCAAGTGGTTGCTAGTGGTTGCTTGTGGATGCATAAACACACACTAGGCACTAGATCGGCTTGAAATACACTCTCATATTGTATATGGACGTGTGTACATTCTCAATTCTTATGGTTGCAAGATGGTTAATTCAGCACATGGATGTTGCATATGGACGAATGTTTGTGCACACATATAGTATTATATGATTAGGACTATTTGCATACATAATGGATTCATTTCACTAACATACTTTGCATTGAGGATCTTTGCATTAGATAAGAACATATACACACACCTTTTGCATATGATCATACCGCATTAGAATCTTTAAGGAAAATGATTGCTCGTGAATGATGATTTGAGTAGATGGATGATGGATGGTAGGATGCGTTCTTCCTAACTTGAAGATTTCGAGGACGAAATCCTTTAAGGAGGGGAGAATGTAACAACCCGTATTTTTGATAACCTGTTATATCGTAAATCAAGGCAGAATTTAATTTATAAATCTGAATCAAGGGAAACGGGCTATGCCATTGCGTTCGTCTCGGAAAAATACGCGAAATAGAGTCCGAGTTTTCGAAAATCGGAGTCCGTATGACCCGGTTAAGGCCCGAAGAAGTTTTCTGAAAATTCAAAGTTCAAAACAGATTTAAAAATTCAGGTTCAAATTTCGAAATGGGGGCCATTGGGCGCAGGTGGGAAAATTCCCGCTTACCTACCCCAATCGACAAGCCTGTCGACTGGGCAGTCGACTTGGCTAGGACCAAGTCGACAGCCCTGTCGACTTGGGTGTCGACAGGGGGTGCTCGGCCAGTTTGGCCTGATGCACCATTTTTGAGTTTGGCTGTGTTTTGGGGCTGTTTTCTGGAAGCTTCCGAGATCTGATGGTCCTAATCTAACCTAGGGTTAATCTAAGGGTCTAAAACACATCCTAATCCTATAAATAAGCCCCTAACCTAACCCTAAATCATCATTATTCATTCAAGTAACTAAACTATGGCAAAATCATTCCTCTCATGGCCTCCACTCTCTTCATAAAATTCCTAAGTTATTTCTATGAGAGATTTTCAATGCATACAAGTGTTTTCAAGCTTGTATGAGCATCATTAGCTTGCATTCAAGTCAAGTTTCCATATTTGCATCATAAAGCAAGGGTTTTGATCATTTTGGCTCAAGGGTTTTTCTATTAGAGCTTGCATTTTGGGTCTATTTGATTGCATAAGGGCTTTGTCATATTTTTGTGTCTTCATAAGCATTGTAAGCCCTTTTCTACTTTCATACTTAAACTCTAAAGTTAAATGAATGATGCAAGTTTGGTTGATCATTATGATATGCAAGTTTGCCATGATATGCAAGTTTACTATGTCATGTTATGCAAGTTTGATATGTTATGATATGCAAGTTTATCATATTATGTTATGCAAGTATGCCATGTTATGATATGCAAGTTTACCATGTTATGCTATGCAAGTTTGCCATGTTATGATATGCAAGTTTATCATGTTATGTTATGCAAGTTTGCTATGTTATGATATGCAAGTTTGTCATATGATATGCAAGTTATGTTATGCAAGTTTGGGTTGATCATTATGCTCACGTTATCATGTTATGCAAGCTTATCTTGGGTTTATGAGCTTAAAGCTTCAAGCTTTATGCTAAGGTTGCATTTTGGCAACATGTAAGTTGTCATATCTCTTATGATAACTTGCATGTGAGGCTAAATGCGAACTTATGGCCATTTCTACATGTCGTTTATCACCATGTATCACCAATATGCTAAGTTTGGTTTTATGCATGCTTTTGAGGCCTAAAAATGTAATATGCAAGTATATGAACATATGTACATTTCATATGCCACCATGGTTAAACTTGTGGCTTCAACACCTTTATGTCATGATTATGCCAAGTTCCCTCTTTCTATCCTTTATGCGCTATTGCGATATGTAAGCGATGGGATTGCGTTTGGGGTTGGGTAAACTTAAAGGACATAAAAACATAAGAGTGGGAATTTACCTATTAAGTTAGGTCTACCCATTGGGAATTTACCTATTAAGTTAGGTCTAACCAAATGCTTGAAAACTTGTAATATGTTTGGTAAACATAATGGACATGACACTTAGAAAATATAAGTGTGACCAACTCGAGGTTGGGTTGAGTTTGTAGCGTAAAACTACCCGGAACCGACCGGCTTAACTAGTTGCTACAAATAATAGGACCCAATGTGAGAAGTTGGTCATGTTGTACCTTGAACTCGAGGTTAGACCAAGTTGTGGTGTAAAGCTACCCGGAACCGACCGGCTTAACTAGTAACCGCAACAAAGTCTAATGTGAGAGGTTAAGGCACATTAATTAATTAATGCCTCATGATTAGGGTTAAGTCATGGTCCACTTAATACTTAACCAATTTGGACTTGGTGGATTAATCGGGGTTAAGTCGTGAACCCATCGTTACACTTAACCAAGCCAATCCATGATTAGTAAAAGGGTTAAGTTAACCTACACTTAGCCAATCTGAACTCGGTAATTTAACGGGGTTAAGTTGAACTATACTTAACCAATCCAACTCAGTAATTTGGTAAGGCTGAGAACCAATTTGATACCTGGTCTGGATAAACTAACTGGATTGATAAATTAAACGAACCTGTTTTGCGGATCTGTAGGACCCACACCAAGTTAGGCAAATTTGTAAATCTGTTATCTGATCCGTTAGTCTGAAAACTGATCCGTCTGAACTTTGTATGTCTGAACTCTGTTAATAAGTTAATCTGAATCTGACAGTCTGGGGACACAAGGGGGAATACTTGTGTCATTTGTTGTTTGGGACCCATATTAGTCAGTAACCCTTTCTGGTATTAAAACTTTGACCCAACTGTAGGTAGGGTCCGGGCACGCTTACTGAACTAATTATAAGTGGTTCATTCTGATAATGGCGATGGGTGTTGATGGTGCGTTCCAACCTGGTCATGTGCGTGCATGGATCCCGGTCTGCCTCTGAGGATGTAAGACGTCGTGACATCTGTAAATATGCCTGTGCCAATTGGTTACCACTTTAGGGAGTGATACACCCTATCGTGGGGCCGACACAGGGTGTTTATGTATTAGGGAGTCGATCGCTTGGGTAGGATTTAGGGCACACTTAGCTCTGTCTGATTCTGTTGGTACCGTCTGTTTTGTTGGGTGGTAACACCCGTCTGTTTCTGCGTGGTACCGTTCTGTTAGGGTGGTAAAAGCCCATTTTTCCCAAACTCTATCTCTCTATGGACCATTCTGTTCCGTCCTGTTTCGATGTAAACATTGGGTAACACCTAATCCTGTTATACTAGAATTGGTACCAAGAAGTTGGATCTTGATTTAAGTCAAACACCTGATACTGGGCCAAGTTTAGGCCAAGGGATAAATTCTTGTTTATACATGACATGTTAGAATGCTGGTACACCTGTGGTGAAAAACCTTAAACCTGATTATGCGATGACACCTTTATCTACCTTGTTAGTTAATCATCATGCTAGTATGTTGTTATCCTTATGTTCATCCCTGCTTCTCATGCCAGTTAACTTTATCAGTTTACATTGATTGTAGTAGGGATTACTCAGTCTTTTTGACTGACCTGTTTTCTTTTGCCTCTTTTCTTCCGTTCCCCCCCCCCCCAGGTTCTCAGGGTGGGAATATTGGAGCTTAGCTTGGATTTCTGATCGCTTGCTTGTGGGATTTAGCTCATGTACGGTTTGACATGAAGCTAGCTAAGGTTATCACTTATTTTGGGGATAGTACTTATGTATTTCAGTTTTTCAGTTGAAGTTGTTTTTATCTAGACTTGTTTATTTGGAAAGTTAACATTATGTTGTACCAGACTTGTTTTGAAATGGTTTGAAATCTTCCGCTGTTTTATCTATGTTATTTACTCTGTTTACATATATACATATGTTCTTGTTCTGCCTTGATATATCATTATGCATGTTTACCCGATTCAAACGCCCCTCCAAAGTCAGAGTGCTTGCTGGAGCCACCCTGGCGGAGGTGGGGTGTTACACCCACGCTCACATATTAATTCGAAAAATTCTGAAAATTGAAACCTAGCAATAATTTGACATTCCGGTTCAAACAAAAGTGGTTTCGTCGAAAAAAGAGGTTGTTTGAAAAATGACTATTTTTACGGCCAGTATATTTAATATTAAAAATACATTTTTAAACAAGTAAATTTCGAAACTCGAAATATATAAGTGTTTATTGTTTTCCAATGCAGAAACGTCATTCTGAACTCAATGGAAGTGGTTTCGAGTCCAAATTCCTTCGTATGCAAAAAGTAGCATTTTTGACTTTTGTTAATTACCTAGCGACCTTTCTAAATTTTAATTTGGGCATAACTTTTGATTCCCACTATGAAATTTCGATTTTTCGGATTCGTTGAAAAGATATTTTTAAATAGATTCTAATATTTTTCGTTTCACTAAAATCCGTTAAATTTTGCATCCTGTGCGGTCAGTCAAAGTTCAAGTTTGACTTTTCAAACTACCGTGCAATTTCTAACTCTTTTTATAATTAAAATTAAATTATTCATTCTAACTTCGATTTAAATCAAATTGGTGATCATTATTATTTAAAATAGATTACTTTAAATATCAAAACTCATTAAAATTACTTAAAATAATTTTACCCCAAAAATCAGGGTTGTTACAGTCTCCCCCACTTAAAAACTTTTCGTCCTCGAAAAGGAACGAAGCTAAAAGTTGATTAATTAACTAACTAATTATATATATATTTTTTCCATTGGTTTAAATAATTTCATTAGTTGATTGACTTTCAAATATATAACTTTTTATATATTCAAAATCACATTTTCCAAAATAGAGTGTAATTAATCACAAATACGTATATTATAGGCTTGCTACTCTCAACTCATTCTAGGGCATTACTAACCCCATCTCTAATGAGTTTTCTCATTCTAGGATACTGCTGATCCTATCTCTAATGAGTATTCTTATTGGATATTACTAATCCAATCTCTGATGAGCCTTTTGTTCAGTTCTAATGAGTTGTACCCCAAAGATTTGAGCTAACCAAAGCTCTGATACCAACTGTAACGAGTCGGATTTTGCCCGGCCTTAATCGATCGCAAAATCGACCAAAACCGTTCAAATTCCGCCTACATTAACTTTAGGAATACAATACATCAGAACAACAACAACAGACTTTTATAACATCAATAACAAATGTTACATTAGAGTACATAATATCAGAGTATATTGACTAATAATACAGCGGAAGGTAAATTACAATATTACAATACATTGCAGCAAAAATAAAATAACTAAGCAGCAGAAGACATCCAATGTTCTGGACACAGCTTTAAGCTTCAATCCAGGATCCTGCTAAAGAGATAAACCTGTAGACAAACTGCTCGACAGCCCGTGTGGAAAGAGGGCACCCGAGTTTGCAAAAAGGTGGAAACAAACAACGGGTCAGTCGTGGGACTGGTGTGAGAATTCTTAACTAATTAATCACTATTAATAGGACAAATCCAAAGACCACGCCGCTAACGCGGAACGGGTTTGTTCTAATGGATTGTCGTGAATAAAAGTGTCAAAAACAACTAATAAGTAAATCGTACAACAACGTTATGCTTTTTAGAAAAATGGAATCACCATAAGACCCAGGTCCCATCACACAATGCAACACAAACCAGAGGATAGGGTTTTACCTTATAGTGATTAAACATGCTAAATACGGCAAATACGAGTTTAATATTATTGTTAGTATATATCAAAACATTTCAAAGTAAATGTATAAATCCTAGGAAGAATATTATCCCATACTACTATGCCTCCATACTAGTAATACAATCAAATCCGAATGGGGTCGTATTAGAAATGCTTTTCCAACATGAGTCAAGGCTAGGGAGGAGCTCCTACCGATTCGAGACACTCTAGCTAATGTCTCAGGATCCCCCGCAGTGAACCCTTGGAAACCTGCAGGGCCGGTCCACCATACGAGTTGTGGATTAGTTATTCCTGAACACACGTTTCCCAGTCCTATAGGACCTATCATCCGAGGCGCCTCATTCCATCAGCCACATAAGTAAAATGACGGGCCGTGTTAAAGCCCAAACACCACTTCTAGCTAGAAAGAAACGTGCTGTTCTCCCTGCGTTCCCTTCTCCCATTTCAGACTCCACCGGTGTGTGAGGCTCGCGAAGTCATGCTATACACAAAGCTATGCTCTGATCATCACACAAGGCCTGCTTTTCAACAAACCCTTGATCATATGCATCTTAGCATGCCACATCGTCACCCCATATCACACTACCAATCCTTTGCCGAAATATATGAATGGGTGTTAAGCAAGAGAATAAATTCTCCGCCACCAAACATTCATACATTCGACAGAAAATCAATAAATACAATATAAAGGAGTACAATGTCAGACACACATTCCATTTATAAGCTTATGCTCTGGGTCTGAGCGAAAGCCAAATCCGTACAAATCAACACTACGTCTGGGCATCTCCTACTATTAACCCAATCATGGTAGCGAGCCATTCTAAGGCAACAGTCATCATCGTCCATTCGATGTGAAGATTGACGGTCTTCAATCGCCGTCTTCCAATCTTGCATTTTTAAACGTCGTTTAATTATTTGGAATGAGATAAACTCGGACTTTCCAAATAATCCTCGTATATATATATTTAAAATCCTTCTTACACATTAATAATTATTTTTATTAGTGATTCATTCCTATTTTAATTATTTAAAATAATTAAATTTTTATATAACGACGCCTTAAGTCCATGGGCGACTATGGCGCTGCATTCAACCAATTTTGATTTTTACATTTCTCAGAATCTAACCATTGGGTCTTAACGTAGTATATATCGTTGGAAAGATTTTTTCCAAGAAGGTCCTATCGGTTTCAGTTTCAAGAAAATCCGACGGTCGGATCTTCTTGTATAGTCGTTTAAAAGTACGATTTCAAAACGCGAACTAACACACCCTATTCGTTTAATTATATTTATATATATATATATATAATCATTGAATCGTAATAACGTCGTTTGATTAAAACAACGCTCTATACAACTACCGACACTCACCAAATTTTTAATTCATTTGAAAATGAAAATACTATTACCGCATCCTGACTTCATTCTTTTACTTACATTGAAAATGTAAATTTTGATACACTCAAAATCTTTAAATTACATATAAAAATATAATTTCTAATGACAATGCAAACTCTACTCTTAATTCACATTGGAAAAAAAATGATTTTTAATTACAATGCAAACACTACATCTAATTTACATCTTAATTACAAAGAAAAATGTAATTTTTAACATACCATGTTAATTCACTTTCTAATTTACATATAAAAATGTAAATTATGACATACGATGAAATTCACCCTTTAATTACAAAGAAAAATGTAATTTTTAACATACAACATTAATTCACTTTATAATTTACATATAAAAATGTAAATTTTGACATTCGATGAAATTCACCTTTTAATTACAAAGAAAAATGTAATTTTTAACATACCACGTTAATTCACTTTATAATTTACATATAAAAAAGTAAATTTTGACACACGATGAAATTCACCCTTTAGTTACAAAGAAAAATGTAATTTTTGATCTATAGTATAATTTCCAATATAATTTACATATAAAAATGTAAATTTTAACGTACGATGGAATTCATATGTTAATTACAAAGAAAAATGTAATTTTTAACATACAACATAAACTCACTTTATAATTTACATATAAAAATGTAAATTTTAACATACAATGGAATTCATATGTTAATTACAAAGAAAAAATGTAATTTTTGACCTATAGTATAATTTCCTATATAATTTACATATAAAAATGTAAATTTTAATATACGATGAAATTCATAAGTTAATTACAAAGAAAAATGTAATTTTTGATCTACAGTATAATTTCCTATATAATTTACATATAAAAAATGTAAATTTTAACATATGATGGAATTCATATGTTAATTACAAAGAAAAATGTAATTTTTGATCTACAGTATAATTTCCTATATAATTTACATATAAAAATGTAAATTTCAACATACGATGGAATTCATATGTTAATTACAAAGAAAAATGTAATTTTTGATCTACAGTATAATTTCCTATATAATTGACATATAAAAATGTAAATTTTAACATACGATGGAATTCATATGTTAATTACAAAGAAAAATGTAATTTTTGATCTACAATATAATTTCCTATATAATTTACATATAAAAATGTAAATTTTAACATACGATGGAATTCGTATGTTAATTACAAAGAAAAATGTAATTTTTGATCTATAGTATAATTTCCTATATAATTTACATATAAAAATGTAAATTTTAACATACGATGGAATTCATATGTTAATTAAAAAGAAAAATGTAATTTTTGATCTACAGTATAATTTCCTATATAATTTACATATAAAAATGTAAATTTTAACATACGATGGAATTCATATGTTAATTACAAAGAAAAATGTAATTTTTGATCTACAGTATAATTTCCCATATAATTTACATATAAAAATGTAAATTTTAACATACGATGGAATTCATATGTTAATTACAAAGAAAAATGTAATTTTTGATCTATAGTATAATTTCCTATATAATTTACATATAAAAATTTAAATTTTAACATACGATGGAATTCATATGTTAATTACAAAGAAAAATGTAATTTTTGATCTACAGTATAATTTCTTATATAATTTACATATAAAAATGTAAATTTTAACATACGATGGAATTCATATGTTAATTACAAAAAAAAAATGTAATTTTTGATCTATAGTATAATTTCCTATATAATTTACATATAAAAATGTAAATTTTAACATACGATGGAATTCATATGTTAATTACAAAGAAAAATGTAATTTTTATACTTTATCGTTCATATTTACATTGAATTAACATATAAAAATGTCAAGGTTCAATTCCAATGCATTAACATAACGGTTCAACTTCAACATCATAACATAACACAAAATATAAGATTCGACTTGTTGTGATAACATTCATGTGATGAATACATATAGATTTATAATTATCTATCATAGCAACATCATCAATCATATCTAAACAAAATAGATCTGAAGATTAACCATAGGATTACTGCGTTACAACAAAGTAATTATTAAATTAATTAATTTAAATGAGGAAATTTCACATCTAACACTTAAACATTTCAGATCTAATATCATAACATCGCAACAATTCAGATCTGCAACTTATATTAACATCTATCATCGATCCATTTATTTTTGATTCTCAACTTCTCATAACGCAAGAATAACAATTTAATTAATTAAATTTATTTAAAAATAAATTCTCACCTAGCTCGGATTTGAAAGGAAGGTTTGGATTCAATCAGATCTCGTGTTCAAAGTCACGGCAGTTACGGATCTGAAAGATTTCAATTCAAAGTTCATACAAATAAATCAGAACTGACTTTTAACAACTGTCGCTGTAACGCTTAAAAGCGTCGCAAAATCTGAAATATTCATACCTTAAATTTTCAAAAATGTTCAAAACTTTGAATCCAAATTTCGGGAGCTGTAGTCGATGGTTTTGCGAACGGTTTGCGGGAGATTGGAGAGCTATGAGAGGCGCATCCACGCCGGGAACCTAGGGGGATGCGGCAGCCTGTGCTGGTGGCAACGGGTCCATGAAGTCAGCGGGTTTGGAGAGGTGATTCGAGAGCTACGGGCAACGGTTTGATGTGAAACTTGTCTAGAATCGAAGAGATTGAGGAGAGCTACAAAAAGTTTAACTACGGCTGAGCCTAAAAGTGAGTGGATTGATGGGAAAATGGAGAGGAAGTTCTAAAGGGGGGGGGCTATGGGTTCGGCAGAATGAAGAGGAAGAAGTACGGCCCGTATATATATATACTAGTATTTTCCACGTATTTCTATTTTATTTAATTTATTTAATTCCGGAAAATAGGGTTTTTTCGTTCGAACTCCAATTCGCGCTCAACGACTGTCAAACAATAGGTTTTGACGCCTTCTGAATGCAATGGCGCTATTGCCGAGGTCTAATTCTGAAGTTAAAAGCATGTTTCTTTTATTTTCAAATTAATTCTTTTATTTTTAATTCGAACGTACTTTCTAATTTTACTGGGGTCACAAACGAAGTCAGAAAAATCCGGAAAAATTATTTTTGGCTATGTTTTGACGATACGAACCCAACAAAATTATTTTCGTCGAATTCTGAGACTGTTTGAAAAATGGCTATTTTTAAGGCGTTTAAATTTAACTAAAATAGTCAAAACGAATTTTCTTTTCCCACGCTCACATATTAATTCGAAAAATTCTGAAAATTGAAACCTAGCAATAATTTAACATTCCGGTTCCAACAAAAGTTGTTTCGTCGAAAACAGAGGTCGTTTGAAAAATGACTATTTTTAAGGCCAGTATATTTAATATTAAAAATACATTTTTAAACAAGTAAATTTCGAAACTCAAAATATATAAGTGTTTACTGTTTTTCAATGCAGAAACATCATTCTGAACTCAATCGAAGTGGTTTCGAGTCCAAATTCCTTCGTATGCAAAAAGTAGCATTTTTGGCTTTTGTTAATTACCTACCGACCTTTCTAAATTTTAATTTGGGCATAACTTTTGATTCCCACTATGAAATTTCGATTTTTCGGATTCGTTGGAAAGATATTTTTAAATAGATTCTAATATTTTTGGTTTCACTAAAATCCGTTAAATTTTGCATCCTGTACGGTCAGTCAAAGTTCAAGTTTGACTTTTCAAACTACCGCGCTATTTCTAACTCTTTTTATAATTAAAATTAAATTATTCATTCTAAATTCGATTTAAATCTAATTTTTGATCATTATTATTTAAAATAGATTACTTTAAATATCAAAACTCATTAAAATAAATTTACCCCAAAAATCCGGGTTGTTACAAACCTCATAGCGAAACGAATAAATATATTATATAACATAACTTTGAAACAAAATCTGTACTTGAATATACATATCATTATCAAAGTACATCACTTACAACACAACGGAAATAGAAAATTGCCATATAATCCTGAAGCCTCTTGCTCCAAGCTCTCAGTATATCTGTAAAATCCTAACTACTTGACTGCCCGTACAAAATTGGGCACCCAAGAGTTTAGGGAAAACAAAACAAAATAAACTCCTGGTCAATCATGGGACTGGTGTGAGTAAACAATTTAAAACAGTTTGACAAAATAAACGATATCTCATAAGACCGCGTCGTATAACACGAAACGAGTTTTTCCCTTATGAGAATCCAAAACACTTGATTTAACTTTCAAAATCCTTTTGAAAGAAATGATAATCTTTATATCAAAACTCTTTTGATATTATAATAATGTCGATCAATCATAATATAATAATCATCTAGCAGAACGCTTTCATCTCACGTTCCACATACATAATATATAATCAAAAACCGCAGGCGCTTATTGGTTAATGAATTCCAACTGGCAAGGTATGGGACCACCTTCCGACAGTGTATCTCTAGAGAGGAATACACCGGGTTCAATAAGAACATCTTGTAACCCAGGCTAAACATGCTCGGCCACTCATTTCGCTTGAGTGTACCGAATGTATTATCACCAACGGTTGCGATCAGCAACTGTTTCCCGAAAGGGACAACATCGAAATAGATTATAGAAGTAAAATGGAATTTCTCTAGATCAGGTGACAGTACACCCTAATTGGCAGCTAACCACTAAGCCATGCAACCTACCCGATATTATACCATTCCGGTTTGTGAGGCTTGAGGCCAAAATGTACAGATCACACCTTTATTTACTTTGAATGTCACATCGTCATACCCGCCGAATCACAAATTGATTTCCCAAAAATACCACAGGTACACAGCTAAGAGAAACGAATTCCTCCGCCATCGAACGTAAATACATTTGAAGAGATCAACTTACGCGATCTATTAAATATACTCTGTCAGACATTCTTCCATATAGGTCGCCCTGGGACTGGACAGACTGAAGGCACTATTCTGTAAACAGGACAGCCCTTGCATAACTCCGTCTTCAATTATCTTCATCATATTTGATTGCAATGCTAACGCCCATACAGAGTGGTTTTCAGATAATGAATCTGATCCCAGACTCTCCGTATTGACGACGGAAAAATGGTCAAAAACTTTGATAGTCGGTGATTTAACTATCAAAGAAAAACATGTGTGCAAACAACGATAATATTTCCAGATGGAAATTCTACCGATCAATCATCAATCAACATTCATTCATTTCCCCATTTCTTGTTTCCATATATTCATCAAATCCTTATTTTCTAACTTTAGAAAATATACGTTATTAACTTTGGAAAACATTTCCATTTCCGATTCATGCATCACTATCTTCTCACATATATCAGTCTCTAACTGTAAACTAGTAAGAGAACAATCCCCTACGTATTAACCCCGAAGGCCGAAACCAACATCAGATCAATACCCAGACACTGTTCAACTTAACTAATCTCCAGTCAGTTTCTAATTCCTTTAACTCCATTTTAATTCCTATTTCAAACCCTATTTCCTTTATAAATATTTTATTATCAAAATATTTACTTTAATCCAATTTTCACATAAAATATGAAAAATATTTCTTTATAAAATCAAAACAGTTTGATTTTGTATTTAAAAACAATATCTCAAACCCAAATTCTATTTATATTTTTATTTGCAGAATTATTCATGCAAATCTTATTTCATTTCCAACATTTATTATCTCATTTATAATTTCCTTTATATAATTCTATTTATTCAATATAAATCCTTTTATATAATTCTATTTATTTTATATAAATCCTTTTATGTAATTCTATTCATTTTCCAAATATTTCCTTAATTATATTTTCCAATATTTGTTTTCCAAATATTACCTTTTATAATATCCTATTTATTTCATATATAAATATTTCATTTTCAATATTCACTTTGAAAATTTCCTTTTTACATTCCAGTATTTCATATGGTATTTAAAATACCAATTAAACAGACCAGTGTCATCATAATCAATCATAGGTTTTATATATCACATCATATATCACAATATATGAAAACAAACAGTATTATAAATATTGAGGAATCCAGTTGGATCCCCCCAACCTGTTTTCCTGCATCCATAGATGTTAAATAATAATCAATATTTGATTAACAATTTATATATATATTGTTATCTATAATTTCAACCAATACATCAGCAATTTCACCAAACAATCAACACACAGCAATCAATCATCATTTATCAATACTAGATTATATTTATAAAAATATAAACTGTACAGAGTTAGTGAGATTTACTCACATTGGACGGTTATCGTTAAATAACGAATACCGATCATTGATTTGGATCCGACAATTTATTTTGCTACAAATTGTAACGAGCTCCAATCCACTCCCGGTCAGTTCCATTATGTAGCCACCGTCCATACTAAACCCATCATTTACCCTAATTACCTCGTTTAATTGTTGCTCATTATCCTCTACATCACAACGCCTCCCTGTATCACCATTTCTGTGAAACCCCATTGAAATTTCTCCCTCAACAGTCCCTTAAAAATCAAATTAAAATACCCTAAATTAAACTCATCCAAAACGCTCCCTTCCCATACCGAAATCACGCTACTCGACGTCTCCCTTTTTGAACCCGACTCCAGTATTCGGTCCGCCAGTAATGGCCATTATCAGAAACTCGCCCCCATCGTTCTTCATTGTTTCACCACTGTTCACCATTCGAATAATGTCAATCTCCTCCTCCACTCATGCTCTATCCTCCTACATCAATTAGAAACCACACGCACACATCAATTCAAGTCCCGATTTCTTCCTCACGCACTCTACACGAACTCATCGATCTTAATCAAAGCCGAATACCCCAAAAATATCACGTACTGATGCTAATCCGCTTCCTTAAACCATAAACGATCACGAATTTGAGAATCGAAGCCTAAATTTGAAGATTCGCTCAAGCCCTAGGTTACTGTTAAAACGCGACTCCATGAAAAACCCCATCGAGATTGATGAAAACTACATTAGAACGAAGAGGATGATCTGACAAATACGAATATACTTATTTTGGATTTTTACAATTTTTCTTTGATTTTATAATGAATTTACAAATCATGATATTCCTGAGATGAAGAAAAAGAAGAGTGACGCATTCCTTTGATTAGAAGAAAATCTGTTTAGGGTTAGAGAGGAATGGTATGTTATTTATAGTGTAACAACCTGGAAAATCAGAACCAATTTAAAATTTTTATTTTGGCGATTTTATTGAATTTCGAATATTTAAATAAATAAATAAATAATAACGACTAGAAATTTATTTTGAATAGAATTAGAACGTATATATTTATTAAATCGAAATTAGAATATAAATATTTATTTTAGTTATAAAAGGAATTGGAAATGGCGCGGTAGTTTGAAAATTCGATTTCAAATTTCAAATGAATGTACAGGATTCAAAATAAACTAGATTTTAGTGAAACCAAAAATATTAGAATCTATTTGAAAATATCTTTCCAACGAATCCGAAAATTGAAATTTCATAGCGTGAATAAAAAGTTATGCCCAGTTGAAAATTCAGAATAGTCGATATGGAAATATAGCCCTTAAAAATAGCGATTTTGCAAATTAATTTGTTATCATATCAAGTACTAAAGTGTAAGCGATGTTAGTATTGAAACTGTAAGTGCAAATTAATTTGTTGTAGCATTTTGCGTTGTCTGCAAAATTAAGACTGAAGATGTATTTACAGATTTATAGCATATATGATTAAATTATTATCAAATAAGATGTTTAAATAAATAATACAGGTTCATATCTTGAATAATAAATGAAATGTTTGTCTGCTTTCCCGTATGTGTATACAATTATCATATAAGAGGATAGTTAATAGTTGATCTATGTGTTACTACATGGAGAAGTTGAATTGTGCCAAAAACAGAAATAAAAATGGCATAAGATCCAAAAAATCCAGTTGGTGTACACATGTTTACCACTATGCATCATTTCTCTGATCAATATAAGATAAAACATCAAATGTCAATCTCAGATTAAACGCCAATCCCATCTTAACTTGTGTATTTCGATATTTATGAGGAATCTTGTTGAATGATGCATTGATTTAGTATACGGTAAACCTCAATCGATTTCCCTGAGTTTTAGAAAATAGATGTATTATTATCTTTCTTCAACATTCCAGTAACATTCCTATTTTTCAAGTAGACAAGTAAAACAAGGACAACCAAAAGCATTAAAATAACTGGCGCTGAAGTGTTAGTGCAAAACAAAATAAAGTACAATTAATTTGTATGTGAAATTTAACTTCGAAGGAAGCTACAAACGATTACAAAATATTGAACAAACAAATAAAAATTCTTATTTTATGCAAAAGTCAAGAAAGACTAGAAATTCTATTATAACCAAATAGAGTAGAAGACTAACAGACAAATAAATACATACACCTCACAAGCATGGATGGTCTGGGTTTGGAGTTGAGCCGCATCAACGATGGTGAACTCCACGGCATCGCACCTGGTGGAAGAGGAGGAGAAGAGCACCAAAAAAATCGAGTAGAAGCCTGGTGATGACTAAACCAAGGAGGTGGCAGCACAAGTCAAAAGAATGGGATGAGTTTTTGGAAGCTTAGGGTTGAACTGTCGAAACATAGTTCAGGTGATCGGAGCAGGGTCTGATGATGCGGTCAGCTTCATGGGGCAAGGTCGTGTGCGTGGCATTGGTAAGAGTCGAGTGGAAGCCATGGGAATGGCTGTGCAAATTCACTAGTGCACGTATGAAGGAACAGTAGGATGCAAAAAGAAGTGGGTTAGCTGACTTATTTCGAGGTATTGATGTTCAAAATTTAGTTGAGATAAGTAATGGTAGCAAGGCAAATTGAGATTGGTGAAATCTAAAGAATGTTGGGGAAGTACATGCTCATACAGGACGCCACTTCCCTGTACAGGTTGTGTATGTTGGAAATAGTGGTGAAGTGCTATCACGTGATGGAACACTGCATGTTAAAAAGGAAAGAGCTAAAGGCCCTATTAAAAAGAGTATATGAAATCTACCATCTCCTATAATGAAATCATTCATACTTGTGTTGGAATTAACTCTTTCCCTAACCCGAAAGAAAGAAGTAAAAGGGCTTGAGTCAGAATTCATGGACCGAAGAATTTGGTTTAGGCCTTAGTGAAATAAAGGAAAGAATGTAGGTAAATAAAGAAAGAAAAATGGTTTTAGAATCTTAAATATTTTAATAGAATAATATAAATATTATATCAATATTTGTATAAATAAGAATAAAAGTCGGTGACTCGACCACGGGCTGATATAGATAGGAATGACTATGTTTGTTCGAATTTTATTATTTAAACTTACTGTTTAATTTAAATAAATTGTAAGTAATAATAAAATAACTTATATATGTATATGAATGAGACAAAATGTGTTGAACTATAGTTGACAAGTTATCATACGGAAATAAGATCGACTGTTAATAATGATTCATTTACAGTAGACCCAATGTGTAAAATAAACATGTAAATGATAATCGACTTAGACAGATAACCAAGAGAAAATTTTGAAATGGTACTTTTATAAAATAAGTAAATCAGTCATAGAAATTAAGTGTGAAAGTGAAACAACTCGATTTGAATGTGTAATCGCATTTACAAATAAAATCAATGATTACAGTAACGGAAGTAGATTTTTAAACTAAACCCAAATTTAGGCGAATGTAATATGAAATGAGTATTATCCGAGATCAACAAATTTATAAACAACGATTGGGTGAGTTTGTATTATCGAACTGTAATCGACAAGATTTGTTGTGGTAATTGATTAATTAATTGTATTGTTTATAATGTTGTATAACTTGACTAGTTTAATTTAAGATTGATACATTTAATCATGTTGTGGTAGATCACTGCTTTAAATTTGAAAATTTGATCTTATATGTGAAATATTTTCAGTAGATAAGTTTGATAATCAATTAGGATACAGAAACCCATATGAAATATATTGATTAGATTGCTACTAAATATCACTTGACCCTAAAAGATATTAACGTAATCATTTCGAAGAGTCCGGAATCTAAATTCCACTTTGATTCAATTTGTACGTGGCAAATCATATTTTTTTGAAGAAAAAATCAAAGACGGAGTTTTTTGCAAGGACTGTTATGTCAATCCTAGGTAGAAATTGCCCAAGATGGATTTACAGAATAGTGCCTTCGGTTTGTCCAGTCCTAGGGCAACTTGTATGGATGAATGTCTGACAGAGTATACCAATAGATCGCGTGAATTGATCTCTCCAAATGTATTTATGTTGGTGGCGGAGGAATTCGTTTCTCTTAGCTTTATACCCGTAAATGTTTTTGGGGAAGTCAATTTGTGATTTGGCGGGTTTAACGATGTGACATTCAAAGTAAATGAATACATGTTATATCCAAAGGTAAGTTCAGCCTCAAGCCTCACAACTGGGAAATGACAAAAATCGGGCAGGTAACATGGCTATGTGGGTCGCTCCCATTAGGGTGTATAATCACTTATCTAGAGAAAAATCCATTTCACTCTTTAATCTATTTTCGATGCTATCCCTTTTGGAAACGGTGGTTTGAGCCCAACCGTTGGTGATATACATTCGATACACTCAAGCGAAATGAGTGGTTGGTCATGTGTGGCTGGGTTGCAATACGCTCTTGTTGAACCCAATGTATTCCCCTCTAAAGATACACTATCGGCAGGTGGTTCCATACCTTGTCATAGTTGGAAATCCATTAACCATAAGTGCCCGCGGTTTTGTTTGTATACTATGTATGTGGAGCGTGAGATGCAAGCGTTCCGCTAGATTCTAATTTATTTGTGGAAACCCTAGACATTATTATAATATCAGAAAAGTTATGATTTCAAACTATTTTGGGTTATCATAAGGTAAAAACTCTCCATGTTTATGTGTGGATCGGTCTTACGATTATCTTTTCTTGTAAAATAAATTTTACAAGTTAAGCAAGCCATTTTAAATTGTTTACTCACATCAGTCCCATGACTTATCCAGAGTTTATTTTCTGTGTTTTTCCTAAACTCTTGGGTGCCCAAATTTATATGGGCAGTCAAGTAGTTCATGATTATACAGATGATCTGGAAGGAACTAGAGCAGGAGGCTTCAGCATTGAATATATAGAGTTATTTTCGCTGTGATGTGTATATGATGTACTCTGATGTTGTATATAAGTTCTGATACAGTTTTTTATTTTTCAAAAGCTTATAGATATATATTATATTTTGTTCTGCTGCGATTGTGAGATTCTTTGTTGTTAAGTTCTTTCTTCTATCTTATTTCTTCTACTCTAATTTTCTATCTCCTATATTTCTCATCCTCTAACTTCTTTCTATTAACGATCTGGTATTTCCGATTCTTGAATGGTCGACATGTTATACAGGAGAAGTATTTATGTTGATTTTCAGGGTCGGAAATCCTTGGGTCGTTACAGTTTGGGATATACATTTACTATTACGCACTGATAAGTTCATAACATGTAGTTGTCCCTATCCTTGGGTAGTTCTGTGACCTTAGTTTTAGATGAAGTACTGATATGCGTTGCTCACCTTTGAGAATTTGGTAACCTGAGAGTTGTTATGCAGGGACATAAGTTAGTGGATGCAAGTTACCTGACACGCTACTTCTTCTCGGTGCCTGAAAATTTTCTATATATATATATATATATATATATATATATAATTCAAAAAGCTCAACCATTATTTGGTCACTTTGGACATATTTTAGCTTTACGGATCTGAGCTATTTTGACACCGAGCTACATATGGATATATATATATATATGTATGTATAAAATACATGCATTATTTAGTTGACATGATTTAGGTTTTCTGCCTTATTACAGTCCGGTCGTGCGTATATAGAATACTGTCATGTTTTCTCGCCCTTGTGTACATTTTGTTCTAGTTTGTTCAACCTAGTTCGCACCATTTTGTTTTACTTTGTTGGGTATATATTTCGGCAGTAGAAGCTTCACATCTTCATGCGTGTGGGTACTATTTATATATGTGTATGATTGTGGTGAGTGTTGGGTATATCTTAAAAGCTGCATCGGTAAATATATGCATGAGTCATTTGTTTCTTGGATGTAGGCTCTACTCACCTTGTTCACATGTATAGTATGAATGGATCCAAAATAAAATATGAAAAAAAATTCACCTGTAACATAAGTTCAAATTTACTACCTTAATGCTTATATCCACCGCTTAGTTTGTCACCCATTCTTTCTTTGATTTGGTCCAAAAATTTATGCCTCGTCAAAACAGTCAAGTATCGGTCTTTTATAATCAATTAGAAAATATTCACCTACTTACTTGCTTGGAAACCTGGCCAATCCTTGGATTACACTTTGAGCATGTGCTCTACCCTTGAATTGGCTGTATGGTGCCAGGTCAAATCTGCCACGATGTGCCTTAACTGTAAATTTAAGCACATTTGTTCCCATTTTTATTTATTTACACTGTCTTATTTGTGATTTTAAATTTTAACATTAGACATAAATTCTGAAAGTCTAGCAATTGCGATACCAGTTAGGATTTACTACAATATTCAGCATTCTATTGAAGTTAATTTACTTGAACACGGATTAATTATGACTCGAGTGTTTTGTATTTTGCATGGAGCGCTCGGTTCAGATACGAGTGTTGAAGATTTTAGTTTTTCAGCTCGTAAAAACTAGAGAGGAACGTGAAGATGCAAGATGCTTATGCGCGCGCAAGCCCGTCAAACCGTAAATTTTTATTCTTTTGAGAATTCATGTACATATTTTATTTCTTCCGCTGTAAAATATTGTTTTAACTCTGATAACTTTTGTATAAAAATTTCCACTGTGAGATACTGCTAGCTATATATATTCTATGCTGTGATTCTGTGTGTTATTCTATTTAAACCCGCTAAGCTAAATAACTACCCTCCATTTTGAACGTTCCGAGCTGGTTTGACTATCGACTTAGAGCGGTTAAAAATGGCGAGTCGTTACAACAATGATTTCAAATTATAATTATTTTATTTATAATGTTTTAAATTAAAGTAATGAACCGTATTTATGTTATGATTTTCATATTAAATAACATTTGGAAGTAAATAATTTAATTTTTATAAAATAAGTTATTTCTTTTATAAGGTTTTAAAAGATTAATCAATTATTGTTTAATTAATAAATGTTTTAAATAAAAAAATTCTTAATTATTGATGATGATTAAAAGTTCTTGAATTATCTCGTTTCAAATGGATTAAAACTACTCAATTAAGTTTATTTTTAAGGCTAAACAATAGGTTAAATATTCTATTAATAAATGTTTTAAATTATTACTTATTTATCTATAATGGTATTAAGATAATTAATTAAATCTAATTAAGTGTTTAAAATTAGTAATTTGTTTTATAAATAAATTTGGTTTATAATAAAAGTTTGTAAGGAAATATGTAGGCAATATTTTTAAAAACCAATTATTATATTATTCACACATGAGACAATTACAATGAATAAAAGATTACAGCACCAACTGTTCTAACACTATACAACACTATATCACACTATTACGCAGTAAAAAGGAAAAAAAGACATACAAATTTACAGTTGAGGTTCAGAAAAAAAAACTCAATCCGCAATTAACTGAATGCAACACTTGCCTCAACCCAAAAATCTGACACCAGAAATATCTCAGCATCGACAAAAACACCACTTGGATAACTTCATGCATGTCCAATAAACCTTGACTTGCCAAAAACTTGCATATCAAAATCACACAGTTTGTATATACTAAGAGAGAGACATAAACGAACCGCCAGTGATCAATATTGAGGATTATTCGTTGTATGTCTCTTATATGATTTCGAATTACAACCAGAAGGCAATACATCCTTCGTATTGTAATCTATTCCTTCATCCAAGTCATCAAAATTCACGGTGACCTTCTTCTTTTTACCTCGACCTTTGCTATTAATTGGAGTAACTGGCATTTCCTTATCATCAACATCAGCCTAAAAGTTACCAGTAAGCCTAGATGAAGATGATAAACCACTCTGAGAAGGTGGAGGAGGAAAAATCACGTGACTAGGAGGTCTTAACTGAGAATAAGGAGAGGCTAAATTCACAACACGGAATGTTAATCCTGAACCAGAAGCAGGCCTTGAAATTGTAGATTTGGAACTACTAGTAATGTTACTAACAAACTTGCTACCTTTAGAATAGGAGGAATCCAAAATGACCCCAAATAGAGAAATAGACGAAGGAACCTTGGGGCTGAACAATGAAGAGCAAGACATAGATAAAGTTGAGTTAGAGAAAGAAGCAAAGTTGTTCAAACCAGAAAAAGAGGAAGCAACCAATGAAGATCCTAATCCAGAAATTGAAGCAGAGTCCAAGTTTCCTTCATCAAACAAATTTCCAAATAGGTGCTCTTCTACAATATCCACATTCACTTCCTTATCCTATTTTGCTGATAAATCCTTACTATTACCATCACCTTTATTAATATTTTGATTAACACCAACACCAGAACCTTGTAGTATATTTGCACCATCACCATCACCATTACTTTGATTTATAATATCACCATCACCAGTATTATGATCATCACCAACATTTGAATCATTACTAGTTCCAACAGATTTATCATTAAAACCAGTACTCTTATCAACCTGATTGTCATAATCATTTATGCCATTGCCTAAAACAGAGTCTTCCATCATATCAACAGAATTCAAAACATCAAAATGATTGTCATTCTCTTTACTAGATCCAACAAATTTATCTTTGTGAATATTAGTATTAGGACCTTTCCTTCCCCATTCCTTCTTACATTTAGGCTGAACATAATTCCATGCACTATTATTTGCACTAGTATGAATATTCTTCTGTTTCTTATTCATATTAACAACCTCTGGTACTTTAACCTCCTCTTCATAACACTGATTATGATCATCCTTTTTCTAATCTGAAATTTTTTCACAATAACTAGTATCATGCCCAAATCTTTTACATGAAGTGCAAATCCTAGGTCCCCAATCATAAGCAACCTTCACTGGCGGACACTTATCTCCTAAATCATCAATTACTATATTGTCTAGAAGATCATAATCTGGAGAAATTTCCACTAGGGCCTTAGCGTAACTAATCATATTTAACCTCTCAATACTAATATAAAAGCAAATTAGATGTCCAATATGATTCACTAGCCAGTTAATACCCATTAACGTCCAAAGTATTGTTGGAATCCTGTATAATTGAATCCAAATTGGTACTTTTCTGATTTGACTTTGTGAGCATCCAATAAATGGATCCCAGGTTGTTATAATGAACATTCTCCCATGAATGAAAAGAGGATCGGCTTGTAAAACTTTGTCATGATCAGAATTATTAGAGAACTTAAGGTAAAACTTATATCCATCAGATTTAATATCAATAGAACCAAGAAGTCTCCATCTATTGTTTAAAAAATTCGAAACAACAGAGAAAGATAGTGTACCATCAAAAAAATCCTACCAAGATGTCACTCCAATATTTCTTCCCTTCAGCTTTGACTTGATCCGGAATAGGATTCTTCGATCCATCTCTGAGAATCTCAAATTGCTGTGGCTGATAAGAACCAGCGTTACGAGGTTGAGATCTGAAAAGCGATGCATAATCCGATTTCACAAATAATGGAAAAGATGCACTCAAAGGATTTCCAGGATTGATTCCAGCAACAGGATCTTGCTGAGAAGAAGTAATAGAATTAGAGGGAGGTGGATCTGGAGGTTTGAGAGGAGAAGATCGCGGAAGAGGGGGAAAAGAAGAATCGAACGAGGTGGAAGAAGAAGAGAATTTCGTGGCCGCCATTAACAAAATCCTCTCAGTTTATGTTTGCTCTATTAATCAATCTATAGGCAATATTTATATCTAAATGTTTAGCAAACTATGTTTTGAAAATAAATAGGTTTAGACCCATTAATAATGATTTGAAGTAAAGGAACTTTCCTTAAAAATTTATGAATATATTTTCTAAGTATCGAAAGTATAGTATACAGTGAGATAAGTATATGGAAATATTTAGCAAGTATACGTAGAAATTCAATTAATAAGAATTTAATTAAACGAGGCTCAGTGTTTTCTATGGAAAAGTGAATATAAATTAATGTGATTGTGTGGATGTTTATTCATAGTTAAATAACCAACTATCGAATATTAACCAATGAGAAATCCTTTTAAACTTGTGATGTGGAATGTTTTCATACTTAACACTAAAGGATTTAACTTAGGGAATATCATGAAGAAACACAAGAATTATGTGGTACAGTTACCATCGGTGGTGCTATGTGGTATGTATAAGATCGTGGCTCTTGTAGGGCAAATGATAAGGAGATCCTTCCACTTAAACAGTTATGGGGTGATCCCCGCTCTTATGTATTGTTTGTCTATTTTCAAAAGAGCCGGAGTGGAGTTAGCTAGAAAATCAATCATTTGGTTTGTAGAGCACCAGGTAAACAAGAATGTGTGCTCTTAAGAGATGACATGAACCAGAATCACTTTGAAAAATGTATACATATTCAATGGAGGAGAATCAATATTATTTTGGATGTTGGAATCCATGTGTGATTTCAAGACCGGTTAGGGTATGTAATCTAGGTATGATTCCAAGATATTTTAAGATACAGGAATTCTGCATTAGATTCCAAAGCCTTTGTAGTGAGTGAATCCAAATAGCACTCCATGATCTATCTTTGTTATCATGCTTGAGCGAAATTGTTGGACGTAGCCTCATCATCAGAAATGACTAAAACCAGAGATAGGAGACATGTCCAGTTGGGTTGACGAACCTATAGGGTGCAGTCAAACCTCTTTTTTGGTGATAGTTTAAGATGTTTGGCATGCCAGGGCAATCCATTAGGTCTTAGCATGACCAATTATGTTATTCTTATAATACTCTGGGTAGCTGGGTATAACACTTTGGAAGAATAACTCTAATCCTTGTGCATGAGGACCATTCTCGAAGTACTAAGGGCACCTCCATGGAAACCTTACACAATTAGCGGACGAGCCATATCAAGTTTTGATTATATACTTAGTATTGTTGTGATGTACACTCATAAGCATCACAACTCCTTGATTTATTATACTTATTCCCTTAGACATTGTTAACCCTGTTAAAATACAGTTCAAAGTGTCGGGTCGGTCCATTTAGAATGGATCGGGTCGGTCGCAAATATGGATTGGCCTCAATCATATGGGTCGGTCAGTACCAACGGACCGGGTCAGTCAGTATCGAAGAACAGGGTTGGTCAGTTGCAAAAAACTTGATCGATCACTACATCAGGTCGGTCAATTACATCCAGGCAAGAAGAAGGAGGTGGCATCACATAACAATGCATACGGGTCGGCACTATTATATTAGGTCGGTCCATTCTAGAATAGTGACATGGCAGTAAGAATGAGCGGCATCATTGGACACAGCTACCGTGAATTGTCCGATAGGGTACAAGTATTTGTGTGGAGCAACATTCTCTATATAGCAAAATGGTCCTAGGTTGTAATAAAATCGGGCACGTGGCAGCCCATGAGAAGACGTGCTGAATAGGAGTATACACGTGGACACTTTTCAGTTGGGTCGGCTATGAAGAAGTCATAGTGCTATGATTATGTTGGATCAGTCTGGTTTATTACACGTGGATCGTCCTGAAGAGTTGCATGGATCGGTCCTAAAAAGAACAAAGAATGGATCGGTTCATTCTTTGAACAGTCCTGGTTGGGGTAAAAGTGAATGCAAAGTTGGATCGGTACATAAATAAAATGCGGTGGCAGAACTGTAATTTATGGAATGCGCAAGCTGTAAAGTGGACCAGTGGCATTTCTGTAATTAGGTTTAGCCCGATCCAAGTTTATGCCTGACCCAAACTCTACACTCCATAATTACGAGACATCCACTACCCTTAAACTTCGCATATAAATAGCCCCTTTCTCCACAATTGATGGGACCGATTCCACTACCCCAAAGGGCTGCCAAAATCATTCCTAGACCACTCTAGAGCTTCTAAAAACTCCATTAATGACCGCCAAAATTCTCTCCTTCTTCCTCCTACATGAAATGAATCTTATCTTCACTTAGCACCATTAATTCACACTCTAATCCACTCCAAGTAATCTCCAAATCGCCATTGTTCCTCTTCAAAGCACGGATCTAGCACCATTTTCATGATGGAACCAAGGAAAAGTATTTAATTACACGATCCAATCCGTTCCTTCTCGAATTCAAGTGAAATCCAAAGCAGAAAGAGAGAAAAAAGTGGAGAATTACAAAAAAAGTGGTCAAGTTAATTAACGCGATGTATAAGACGATAAAATATGTAATTCTCTCTATAATGATGAAGAATACCTAAAAAGTGGACGTAGATTCATCTCGAATCGAACCAGTATAAAAATCCCGTGTCTTTTACTTGTTTTTGTCCATTTATTTTGCGATTGTGGCCCTTTTAATTTCTAACCATAATTGGTGAAGTTTGATTTCACACCATTGGTGTTTGAGTCATTTTTGAATCAAACATTTGGCGCCCACCGTGGGGCCACGTTCGCATCGCTTTCCTTCGCGCCTCTCTCAATCTTAAGGAGCCTTGCTTCAAAGTTCAGAACCATGCTCGAAATGGTGGCCAGATCAAATCGTTCTGAACTATATCATCAAGCCGCCCAAGTCGTCAAAATCATTCATGGCATCGGACCATTTGTGCTGCACATAGTTCCACGATCAAATCATCTCTCCATTCATACTATCACGTTTATGCCATTATCCTTACGCTGCAAATACCTTCATGTCATTCTCCATTCATTACATACACTGAAATTCAGATGAGCATAAGCCATGTCATCAGAAAGTGATATAACTCAAGAATGAGTACAAATGTTGTGTGCAGATTGAACATGCCGCGTCGGCTCTTACCCCAAGCATCAATCAGATCATAGATCACACTTAGGTTGTGAAAAGCCAAAACATGAGCATGAACAAACCATTCATATCGTCGAGCATAACCGGGAACCAAATCCTCGAAGCATGACATCATGGTTCAAATGTGATTCAAAGTTGAATGGGATCCACCTTAACTAATCATTCTTCCTTGCATCAACATCACTAACAACCTTCGACTGTGCAAGTTGATGCGTCGTTATCTCCATACACTTAGCATCTCAATGTCGTCCAAATCGCTTTCATTTCAAATGAGAACCTCAAATGAAGTTCGAACGGGTGCTAATCAGGCTCTCATGGACAAAATGAATGTTTTTCTAAACGTTCAAGCCAATCTCGCTCTTCCTCCAAAGATCCATATCAACCTTGAAGGGAACACGGGTTTGGTAGCCTCTGATCAAATCACCACAATGATACGGAAGGTAATGGAGGTTGGGCGAATGATAAAGACAGAGCCAACGTCAAAGGCACCAACCACCATGTCAGAAGTCATTTTGATCGAAATACTCCAAATTTCGTTAGTCCTGCACAAGGGGCACTTCCTCGATTCTTGAACCGCGACATATTGCCAAGGCAACAATCCGGTAATGGAATTGAAATTGGCCCTGCGGAAAAACACAACACTGAAGAGTATATCGCAAACATGACAAAACATATCATGAAAAAGAATCAAGATTGCAATGGCGGTGGAAAGGAATGGTACTTCCCTCCTAGTGAAACTCTATTCATCGAAAGGGTCCTTCAAGCATAATGTCCAGAGGAGCTCACTCCTCTTATCCTACCACCATACAACGACTTTATTGATCCAAACTACTTCATGTTCAGTTATGAGTAGCAAATGAATACAGCTAAGGCAATGGATGAGGTGGGACGCACATACCTTTATCTATACTTAAAAGGTGCTGCATCATTATGGTTCATGAAGCCGCTACATAAGTCCATAGACCAGTTCTCTGATCCAACCAAAAAGTTCAAAGAGCAGTTCTACCTATAGGCTACCAAAGCAAAGGATGCTAAAGGGCTCTCGTCAACCAACCGGATCATGGAAGTAAGACTCCACCATGGAATGTAGCGACACCAAAGCTCGCTACTATGGCAAACAATTCCCGTTTAACTAAGTGAACCTGGAAGAGAGTGAAAGGTCGCCCGGATATTCTGGAAAATGCCTTACAGGTTCAGCAATTCCTACAGAAATAAAAGCAACTTTCAGGACTTACATCTTAAAGACTGTTGATGGAATTTAGATCCCAAAAGCATGCCCTGGTGATCAATTGTTACATTTCTCTCCATAATGCACTCTTCGTATCCTAGGGGAAAGCTTATATAATTCCTTATAATTATAAACCTCCTATGGTAAAAGGGAGGGGTTGTAACAGGATATCAACTTTGTTATTAATGCATTCTCATTTCGATCTTATATTTGTGAAATTTTCATTAAAACAAATTGAACAAGAATCACTAATGATCGAATGAATGTTGTAGATTGCTCAAATGATCCTTGCCCCATCGTGAACTAGTAAAAATTATGCAACTCTTGCCATGCATTCAAATCATGATAACTCAGACGTCATCAGTTGCATTATCCATCAAAGGAAGTACCACATGAGAGGCGGGGTCCAAGCCACTTGTTTTATAAGCAAGATCGCTCGTTAAAATGAGCATCAAATTAAAAACCAAGACGTCTGCCTCATGGAACGATGCAGCAACATGCAACATCACATGGAGAAACTTACCAAAAAGCAACATTCAGCTGTGAAGGTGGGGGCAAATATCCAACTCGAACTCTAGAGAATCTGAAACTACCCAGCTCCTAGGGCACAACAAACCATACCAAGATTGGAGGAGCTTAGTCAAATCATTGACACCGTTATAAAACCAGGACCGTGGATGATCCCAAACAACTCATATCTCGTCAATGGGAGAATTTAGCAGAGCCTGGTGATCAGGCGCATCCCGATTGGGATAGCTCAAGCTCCCATTGCTCAATGCTCAAAGCATCATTTGCAACAAATACAAGAGTGTGGAGCAAAGCCTGGCAAATAAGGGAAACCAGGAGCTGAACGGTCAAATGATGCAACGTTCAGACAACCAACAAAACTGCAAGTTTCACTAAAGTGGCACCTTCTTAATTGCAAGGTCTAAGGCCCTAGTTCTAACAAATCGTGGTAAAACCCGATAAATGAACTAGCGTCTGCCCCATGGAACAGCGCAACCTATAAACCAAAGTCCTCCCCAAGGGGCACCCAGTCGATCGTCGATTCCATTAACACATGGCCGGATTGCGATCACATACTGGGCTTATAAACCGAAGTCCTCCTCGAGGGGCACCTAGTCAATCGCCAGTACTATTGATACATGGTCTAGCTGCAACACATACTAGGCTTATAAACCCAAGTCCTCCCCGAGGGGCACCCAGTCAATAGCCGGTACCGTTGATACATGGTCCAGCTCCGACACATACTGGGCTTATAAACCCAAGTCCTCCACGAGGGGAACCCATTCAATCGCCAGTACCATTGATACATGGTCCATCTACGACACATACTGGGCTTACAAACCCAAGTCCTCCTTGAGGGGCACCCAGTCAATCATCCGTTCCATATATACATGGTCCGGCTGCGACATATACTAAACCATAGACCTCCCTGAGGGGCACTCGATTCATCGTCGATGCTATTAATACATGGCTGGGAAGCGATATAAACACTGGATTCTGAAAGATCCCTACTATGGCATTCGATCATGAGCCAAAGACCTTCTCAGAGGCGCCCTACAAATTCTACAAGTGGCTGAGTCATTCAGTCACAACGAATAACGGTGTAATGGCCCGAATTTCCGTACCCTTTGAGTCGACTAATAACACCACACATCTAACCCATATGACACAGGAATACTAATCATTAGTAGAAAGAAGTTAGAGGATGAGAAATAGAAAGAAAGAAATATTAGAATAGAAGAAAACGAAGATCACCAACTCAAAATGGAACGAATAAAATATATTAGATAACATAAATTTTGAAATACAATTCAGTAACTTTATATACATACCATCATCAGAGCACAATAGCGATTTCTGGAACATTTATAAATACCTGTTTCCAGATACGAACATAATACACAGAGGAAAAATATGATAGTCTATAGCTTACTGGTGAAGCCTCCTGCTTCAAACTCCTCCAAGTGAATGTGTAAAATCCCGACAACTTGACTGCCTGTACAAATTTGGGCACCCAAGAGTTTAGGGAAAACAAACAAAATAAACTCTGGGTCAGTCATGGGACTAGTGTGAGTAAACTCCAACCATTTTTTTAACTTTAAAAATCCTTTCGAAAGAAATGATAATCGTAAGACCAATCCACACATAAACACGGATGGTTTTTACCTTACGATAACCAAAAATATATTTTTGATATTAAATCCAATGATATTATAATAGTGTCTACATCAAATAAATAGAATCTAGCGGAACACTTGCATCTCACGCTCTATATATGATATAAAATCAAAAACTGCAGGGTGCTTATTGGAGATTGGATTTCCAACATGACAAGGTATGGAACCACCTCCCGATAGTGTATCTCTTGAGGGGAATACACTTGTTTCAACAAGAACGTCTTGCAACCCGCCCCACACATGGCTGATCACTCATTTAACTTGAGTGTATCGAGCATATTATCACCAACGGTTGTGATCAGCAACCGTTACCGAAAGCATACAGCAACGAATAGAATAAGAAGCAAATGAATTTTCTCTAGATCAGGTGATAATACCCCTAATGGGAATGACCCACATGGCCATCCTGCCTGCCCGATTTATGTCATTTCCCAAGTGATGAAGCTTGAGGTCATTATTTTCTTTTAGAACATCTTGTCACCATCGTCAGATCCATCCATACACGTTGTCCTGGGACCGAACAACCGAAGGCACTATTCCATCAATCCATCTTGGGCAATTTCTACCTAGGATTAACAGAACAGCCCTTGCACTTTACTCCATCTTCAATCATCTTCAGCATAAGTTGATTTGTAACGCTTATGCCAATACGGAGCGGTTTTTAGATATTAAATCTGATCTCGGTCTCTCCATATTGACAACGGAGGTATAAAATAAATCAAACCTTTAATAGTCGGTGATTTAACTATCAAAGAAACATCCACACAATCAACGGTCCTATTTCCAATTGGCAATTCTACCGATCAAACAACACTGGCCCCTTTTTATATTAATTCCTTATTATATTATCGTTTCCAATTCCCATTTCCAATCTTTCGTATCCTTTTAAAGCTCTATTTTCACTCTCGATTCTTGGAAAAACATTCTTAATATCCTAATTTCTTTATTCGATAAAATATCTATTATTCTAGTTAGAAAACATTTCTAAATATTCATGAATCATTATTTTCTATATTCAGAAAATATATCTTATTAATATCGGAAAATATTTCCATATTTCCTTTCTTAATTCCTCGTTAACCAATTCATTTCATTTTCTACACGTAGAAAATATCTCTCATTTTATTTGGGAAAACATTTCAAAATCCTTTAAATTAACCCGATGTTATAAAAACATCGTTATAATAACTCAAACCATTTACCATTTATTAACTAAACATATTGCTAACCAATCTTCACTATAGAACCTTAACCATTTCTCCATCAATCATGAAGTCAATCAGGTTTGGGTATAGTTACCTCTCAGACCTTAATTGAACAACATTCTCAACTTTGAAATAATCAAAGCTCACAACTTCCAACAAAATATCGCTTATGCGACTCTCGGATTCAATCTAAGAATCCATTTCTTTTACGGAAAAACATTGATTACAACGATAGCGTTATAATCGATGTTGCCAAATATTTGATTTATAAAACATTAATTATAATGATAGCGTTAAAATCGCTGTTTATATTTACAAACCATTTATGGTAGTGTTATAATCGATGTTTATATTTATAAAACATTTGTTATAACGACAGCGTTATAGTTGTTGTTCCCAAATATTTGGTTTATAAAAATATAACTTGTACTTATTAATTTGAACAAATAAATACATAGATAAATAAATAATCAGATAATTATATTTGATTCAAAACGAAAAGCAAAAATAACTACTTCCCTACATTCGATATAATCGAATTCCAATAAATAACTCTCTCTCGAATAATCTATATTCGATTTATATTCCTAATTTCAGAATTTATCTACTATTTCAGGTTAATTCAGATTCCAAATCCACATTTGAATTTAACCTTTCCAAATCATTATCAAATTCCTTTATAACCATTATAGTCTACACTTTATTTTATATTCCAAATTTTGAAATAAAACTCATCATTTTCTTCTAAAATGATTACCCATTTCCCTTTTCATTCAATTTCCAATTTGGATTCATATTTCCAAATCTAAATTTCCTTTATATATATTTCATTTGCAAAATATTTTCTTTAAACCATTATTTACTTTAATCGTGAATGTATTCCTATTATATATAGTATGATTTCATACTTATAAATACTACCTTAAACCCAAATTTTATTTGTAACTTCTATTCGGAATTATTCATATAAGTCTCATTTATTTTTATTTTAATCATTTAAAATCTCGTTTAACAATTCCTTAATAATTTCTAAGTTTAAATCTTATTTCAAATATTGGTTTCAAAACCGACTTCCACCTTTTCATATAAATTTGAATTTGAATTTATATTTCAATTTATCCAATGATAAATAATTCACTTAATTTATATTCTTGTTTATAAACAACTTCTTGATTTATCTGCTTGAACCAGTTTCTATTTTCAACTTTATTCGAGATTTTATGTAACACCCCACCTCCATTAAGGTCACTCACAAAGGGAATGCCTTAACTTTAGCGGAGCGTTTTTGGTAAACAGACACAGAAAATCACAAGGTAGATATTAAATTTTTTGCAGCGAAAACAAATAACTTTATTAAATCTCCAAAATACTTTGTTACATAATACCATGAGTCATAAAACTATTACAACAAAACACTTCTGTCTTATATCATCAGAGTACATAGGTTTTTAAAAGAAAATCATCATTCCCCAGATTAAAGAGCAAGCCATATATGTAACGACCCGCAAATCCGTGCTATCTGAGTTGACTAAAAACACCACACGTCCAACCCAAATAACACAGAAATACGACTCATTATTAGAAAGAAGTTAGAGGGTGAGAATAGATAAGATAGAAAACTTAGAGTAGAAGAAAACGAAGATCACAAACTCACAGCGGAACGAATAAAATATATTATATAACATAAGCTTCGAAATACAAATCTGTTTTGTACATATATACATACCATCATCAGAGTACACATAACATTTGATTCAGCGGAAGTAACTCTAAATAACTAATGTTGAAGCCTCCTGCTTCAAGCTCATTTTAAATTTCAAATATTCCTTTTAAAATTCTACTATTCAATTGTTATACTCAAATTTCATTTCACATCCTAATTTGAAATTTCGTTTCAAATTCCAATTTCACGCTTGTATTTCTATTTCTGAATTATCAAATGATAATTCTTTTCACTTCATTTATAACTTCGTTATAAAGAACTATTTCTTAAACTTCATTTAAAAAGAAACTACTTGTTTTTATTTTTCAAAACAAGTTTATATTTTTATTTCCATTTAAAATTTCAAATTCTATTTAAAAATAGAATTTTTCCTTTTTAAATTGCCAATATCCCTTTTTTTTTACGATATTTTAAAATATCGTTACTTAAGCCCAGTGATAAAACACACAAAGCAACCAATTACTTATTTTTCGAACACATCATATATAAAAATATATATGCAAACAAATAAACAAACAGATAATATATTTTTGAGGAATCCAGTTGGATTCCTCCAACCTGTTTTCCTGCATCCACAGATGTTAGCACATAAATAATACCCATTCTGCTTCGTGGCAGAATATCGCGGTATAGAAGGTCATCCACTAATCATAGCGTGGGGCGTATAGGGTAATCATCCGCTATGAAACTGCGGGCATCCGCTAATGAGACTGCGGGAATCCAACCAATCAATCACCCAATATATATATATAATAGCCTAAATAACTAATATATATAAAACAACCAGAAAATATTCACACAAGCAACAGACAATTATTTTTAATGAAATAAAAATAATTTTTAAAGGTGAGTGAGATTTACTCACCGTGATTTTCTGATTGTCGAATTCCCAATTAAATTCCAAATTGTCCTGGTGATGCATCTACCCAGGTCAATCTATTGAACGCCTACGATCATCTATTTTTAATTTATCTATTAACTATTTATTTAATTAACTAAATGAATAAATTGATCATTATATGTAATTTAAATTAAAACATATACCTTTCTTCCTTGAAATCTACTCGATCAATCCACCAAGCAACTTCAAAAATCGTCGATCCGTTTCTACTAAAAGCAGTCCCAATACCGCAATCATCCCATTTCGGCAATTCGTCGATAACTTATCAATAATCCACTATCTTCTTCCTATCAAACTCATCATTCACTTAGCAGAAAATCCCTTCCATTCACAGTCTCCAATCCTCATGCCTGCTCTCACATCTCCAACCATTACAACCAGTCAGTACAAGCTCCACTACCCCTCCTGAACATGTTGTACAAACAGCACCAACCCTACTACTTCATGACAGTCTTCTTCTTGGCTCCAGACCACGATTCCTAAGCCAGAACTGCACCTTTCTTCCACCACTAAACAGAATTCGAGACCTACGTTCACCTCTTATACGTCTCCTCTCTGACATCGCATCCCCAAACCACACTGCAACTCCTCACGTTTCCACAGTCGCCCTCCAGTTTATCAGTATACTTCAAATCCCTGTCGCCACTCAATACTAACGTCGAACCAACACCGAAGATCGCCGATGACCATAAGCCCCAAAAATTGACAGACCTAATTCGCAAATTTGTACAGATCGATCCCCTTTTCCCCTTCGAGTCCATCATTTGACCCAAAACCCTTCTCGCGCTTTACCCTAATCTTGACCGAGCACCGCCGAACGTGGAAAATCGCTCGCATCCCAGGATAGTCTTTGAATTAGGTAGAGAACTATAACGATTCGAGATTTTAATTTATTCTTGGGTAGGAGGAGGGAATGAAAAGAAACAGAGGGAGGGAAGAGGTGTCTCGATTATGAGAAATGGCCATTTTAATATTGGTTTTCATCAGAAGGAAATGAGAGGAGTTGCGATTTATAGAAGAAGGAGGGGAGACCAAAAGTACACGAGAAATAAAGGGATGTAGGGTGAAGTACAATGCATATTTAATACGATTTGATTTCTAGAGATTTCCACTTTAATTTATACAGATATCGATTTGATCTGATGCTTATCCCCTGATCAAATAAGTCGGGGTTCACAATTAAAAATCATGAACCGCTATTTTAGCGTACCGACCGTCGTTATAATGTTATAATGCTATTTTGAATTCAACGAAATAGATTATACAATTCAATCTGAACGTATATTTAAAATAGCCATATTAAATCAATAAAATAATTTAAATTCAAAAACAAATAAACTCTTCAACAATAAATTACTATTATCGTCGTTTATATCCAAATAGAATATATATTGATCATCTGAACCATTTCGATTCAGTTTTATCTTCGAATTGAATTATTTCAGTTCTCGTATTTCGATAATTATATGTATTCGAAATAAATCGTATATCGATTATAAATCGATAATTCAATATAAAAATTCTTTTATATTATCAACACAATATTTAAAACGATATAAAATATTTAAAACTAATCGTTCAAAAACCTGGGTCGTTACAATATAAGAAACAGAAACTCGAGCCATACTTCAGAAGTAGCTCCTAGAAGATGATATCCAAATCCTGACTAAACCTGGGTGTTCCCTCCCTGAGAACCTAAGGGGGGAGGGAACGGAAGAAAAGAGGCGAAACAAACTAGGTTAGACATACGTCTGGTGAGTCCAGTAACTTTTAGCCAGTAAATAAATAAAGGTAAACATGATAGGCATACAAAGTGGATAAGAGGATTCACGGTACAGATGACAGGTATGATAGGACAAATAAGGTAAGATGTATGCTTCACTACAAACTATTCTGCACTATTACTAGTCAAATCAAGATGGGATAATCCCTTCTGCTAATCATGATAACTATGGTGGTAGTTTCGTGTATTCCTAGCCGCTGCCATAGGTGCTGCCTGCTTCTATCTCAACTAGTCGTACCCACTACCCTCCTACTATAAATTGGTAGACATAGGGCATACGTCCGGGTATACCCTAACCACTACCTTAATCGATCGGCTCCCTACTCTGTAGATACCCTGTGCTGGTCCCACAACTAGGGGGTATCACTTCCCTAAAGTGGCAACCCAAGGTGTGCACAGTTATACCTACTGGTGTCACGGTCGTCTTGTCCCCCTCTGCCCGGCCCATGCACGCACATGTCCCCGGTCAGTTTGCGTCGCCCACACCATCCATCTCGTTTTGGATCTCTTATAATCAATCAGTAAGCGTGCCCCTTCCCCGCCTAGTACGGGGTTCTTTACTTTGATACCCCTCCGGGTTACTGACTGAAATGGGTCCTACACAACATGATACAAGCTCTTCCCTATGTCTTGTATCCCCACTAGGTTTTCTACTGACTATGTATACCCTAAGGTGTCTTTAATTACATAGCCCTCAATCAGTTATGCGTACCTATAGGTGTCTTTAATACATAACCCCTATTCTACCTATCGGTTATGCGTACCTATAGGTGTCTTTAATACATAACTCTATCTATACCCATTGGTTATGCGTACCCCTAAGGGTGTCTTTAATACATAACTCTATCTATCCCCATTAGTTATGCGTACCCCTAAGGGTGTCTTTAATACATAACTTTACTATTCTTGCCCCGATTATGTATACCATTAGGTGTCTTTAATTACATAACCCTTTTTATCCGGTTAAGTTTGTGGGCCTATATATATTAATATTACCCACCTACCCTTCAGTTGTACTTAACCCTCCCACTGATTTAATCCTATTTATTTAATGGTTAAGTTTGTGGGCCTATATATACTAATATTACCCACCTACCCATCAGTTGTACTAAACCCACCCACAATCCAATTCGTTTTACTTAACCCTAACTTATGTATATCATCATACAATCCATTTGTATTAAGTTAGGTTAAGTAGTCTTTAATCAACATTAATTAATTATTGAAATATCTAATCGTATTTCACATGCCACCCCAGACACCCACTTAATTCCACATGCCACCCAAGGCACCCACTTAACCCCTCATGTCCCACTACATGTCTACCTGGTTAAGTGTTTCTTAATTCATTAAGACTGTAACCTTATAAAGACCTCCCACATTAGACTGGCATTTGTGGCAGCTGGATTTGCCGGGCGGGTTCGGGCAGTCTTACACCACAAACGAGTCTAACCTCGTGTCTTTACAATTGTTACGTATTTAATTTATGCCTTAGACCTCCCACATTAGACTGGCATTTGTGGCAGCTGGATTTGCCGGGTGGGTCCGGGCAGGCTTACACCACAAAAGAGCCTAACCTCGTGTCTTAGACGATTAATTACTCCTAATTAATCATCCCCCAATTTGAATTACTTTCCCTATTCAAATTATCAATTAATTCCAAATTTCACTATGGCCATAATTGACTCAATTATGTCCATCTATTTATGGTATGTAAAATTATACCAATTATCACCACCAATTTATTTTAGGCCATTTAAGGCATTTATGCCAAATCTCAATATTCAATCTCCAGACTTTAATTGCTTAAACATTCCTCTTTTGATTAATTAAGTTAATTAATTAATCCTTTCCTTTTTCATAGGTGTCAATACCTATCTTATTAACAATTTGGATTTCTTATCCATAAATGGTCATATTCAAATTATACCATTTTTACTCAACTTTACCTATGTCATAATAGGTAATTATTTATATGTTTCCCTACTAGAATCATGTGTCCAATTTACATAATCACTATGTAAATTATGCCTATTACAAATTCCCCTTTTTCCCCGTTTCTTAACTAGCGTAACCATTTGCGTTTTTGGCGTCATCGAGGCTACAAAATAGTCTCGCCATAACTATAAAATAAAGGGAATGACAAGGTGATCGTTTTCAGTACAATTTTTGGCATAAGCATGATAACTAGGGAAAATGACATGATAACTTCGCATATAATTATGATTCACCACATAATTAACAACTTGCATAGATTCATAACAACTTGCATAGGTTCATGAATTAACAACAACTAACATAGGTTCATGATTCTCAACATAATCAACAAGTTATATGGGTTCATGATAACAACTTGCATGATTCATAACATAACTTCTTGCATAGGTGAATTACATAGGTTCATGATTCATAACATAACAACTAGCATAGATTCATGAATTAACAACTTATCAACTTGCATAGGTAACTTCATAGGTTCATGATTCATAACATAACAACTAGCATAGATTCATGAATTAACAACGCAACAACTTGCATAGGTAACTTGCATAGGTTCATAATAACTTGCATAGCTTCATGATTCACAACAATAATAAACTTGCATCATATCATGATTTACAACAATAATGAACTTGCATAACTTCATGATTCACAATAATAAGGAACTTGCATCATTTCATGATTCAAAACAATAAACTTGCATAACTACAAACGACATAAACCCAAATCATAGTCTACCATAATTCACTTTTATTTAATTAAACCTAAAAGTGACTAGAACTCACCGAATAAGGGGTCTTGAGTTCTGGGTTCTGAATTCTGTAATTGATTAGCGTTCCCTTGTTGTAGACAATTACGTTGTTGTAGTTTAAGCTTGATTTAAATTGAATTGTTGTCTTTAACTTTCTTCTAGTTGGTGGCTGCTACTCTAGGGTTTGGAATGACAACATGACGACCACTGATCTAATTCTGATTTGATTCTAGTGTTTGAGTCTACACATGTTTATAAAGAATTTAAATTTAATTATAGCCGTCGAATGACCCTAGAGTTAATTAAAACCACTCAGTCCAGATTAGAACTATCCAGAAACCCTAATGACTCATTAACTAGTCAGAAATGACTCAGCACTGACTCACCAGTTGAATCAGAGCCTCAGAAATCTGTACAGGTTTTGACCTCGGCCTGGGCGCACCTGCCAAGTGCGCCAGTGCAATATTGCATGGGCGCACTTCCCAAGTGCGCCAGTACAATTTTGTTTTGGCGCACTTCCCAAGTGCGCCAGTGCATTCTGGCCCGTTTCTGGTTTTTCTGCCTAACTTCGTTCGTCCATATCTTCTTCATACGGCATCAGTTTTACGCAAACTCGGACTCTATCTCAAGCAGAATTCAGAGACGAACGCAATGGAACGACCCGTTTCCCTTAATTCCCACATTTGAAATTAAGTATTCTTAAATTTAGTTAATCTGATTATTCGAAAATTCGGGGTGTTACATTCTCCCCTACTTAAAGGATTTCGTCCCCGAAATCTTCAAGTTAAGAAGAATGTGTCCTACCATCCAATCACCCATCTACTCAACCATCATCCACAAGCATCCATTGTCCTTAGAAAACTTCTAATGTTGTATGAACATATGCAAAAGTGTGTGTATATGTTCCTTATCTAATGCAAAATCAGGCGATCTACTGATTCAGTTGACCTCCTTAATGCAAACCATGATAGTGCCATGCGTCCATTATGTATGCGAAAGAATCCTATCGATACATATTATTTCTACATGTGTGCTCAACCATTCATCAAAATGCAACATCCATATGATAACACAACCATTGTTCATCCATTAACCTAAATATGCACACACATTTATATGCAATATGAAAGTGATTTGAGCCGATCTAGTGCCTAATGTGTGTGTAAATGCATCAACGAGCAACCACTAGCAAACACTTGCATCCACTTGCAACCATCAAACATAACATGTCCCAAGCACATGTTTACATCCATGGATTTCCTATCTAAAGTTCGAAGATTAGGTTGATGGGATACAAACAAATGATACAACTAAAACAAAAGCTCTGTTCCTATTTGACATCGATTAAGAGAATAATTCCCTAAGTCTCAGCCCCGAAGACCGAATCCAACATCAGACTGACACCCAAAGAATTACCCCCATTAAACAATGTCAAAAATGGAGATCTACTCCATGCTTCGAGTAGAAACCCGTATCGTTCAGAAATATCCAGATACTTACAGACCACTGGTACAGATCAGATTACAGAATGGTTCTCAAAAAGCTAAGCATAACAGACCCTTGTGGGTCACAAGAAACTTTGGGGGTCTTCCCATGACAAGTTAGAAACTCAACGACCCTCCTCTCAAACTCTAGAACGACCCTCTACATAGAAAGCTGGTCCATTTAGAACCAACCCATGGGCCATAAACTTGAGCATACAAATGTCACATTCAAATTTTTGACGCCTAATATAGATAATTTCAAACCCTTACAAATCACCAATAAATGAGCCAAACCACAAAAGGGGTTTGAAACAACTACGGGATCAGAAACAAGACTAGTATTAAAGTGCAGGTTCAATTACAAAATCAAAATGCTAGAATCCAAAAGAGTCTTAACTTCATAAGGAAATTAAACCTTTTACATAAATTTTTCCTATCTCTATCCTATCCATCTGCCACGAGAGCATTCGCCTGCCCTCCAGAAGTCCCTTGCGATCCCTACACCTTCGGGCATTCCTTGGAAAAGTGTCCGACCTCTCAACACTTAAAGCAATTGGACTTCCTCCTTTTACATTCTTTGACTAGGTGACCTTCTTTCCCACAATAGGGGCATTTCCTCTTATCCTTTCCCTTGTCATCCTTCTTGCCTTTCTTCTGCTGTTGCTGTTGCTGTCCTTTCTTGGGTCCCGCCTTCTCATTTTTCAGTGTCCCTTCAACTTTTCCTCTTTCTTTGCTCCTTTGCCCTCTTCATGCATTAGGGCCATATCCACTAGCTTTTCAAAAGTGGCCCCCATGGGAACGTGGATCATAGCCAATCTGTGTAGTGGCTCATTCAAGCCTTTAACAAATCTCAAAGCCTTCTTCTCAGGTGTGTTCACCAAGTCTAAGCCAAACCTCGCCAACTGATTGAACTTGTTGACGTACTCTTTTACTGACAGACCCCCCTGCTTCAATGCCAAGAACCTTTCCATGTATGGATTTTTTTCTGCTCGTGAGAGAAATTTCTCCTCAAACCTACGCCTGAAATCCGGCCATGTATCAATTGGACGCTCTCCGTTAGTGACCTCCCACCAAAACGAGGCCTCATCCTTCATTAACAAGGAAGCTAACTGGAACTTTCTTCCATCTTCTACCTCAAAGATTCCAAACAATTCTTCCACCTTCTTTAACCAATTTCGAGCTTCAACAAACGTCTCCGACCCGTGAAAAGGTTTCCCGCCCATTGCCCGAAAGTCCTTACATATCTTTGCAAAACTATCAACACGAGGAGGGGAAGGAGGAGGAATGGGTGCAGCTGGGGGAGGAGGAACATTTGCTGGACCTGCGGCGGTGGCCCTAGCTTCCAAATACCTCCTAAACCATCCTGGTATCGGTACACCCTCTAGAAGGTTAAGATCCTCAGACATGCTAAGAAGAAAAAGGGAGAGATTTTAGAAAAAGGATCGAAAGATACTACATATGGCTTTTCGGGGAATGTTTTTTTTTTCAAAACAGGCTTTCTTTTTTGAAAATACTTTCTTTTAAAACCTTTTTAAAAAATATTTTCAAAACTTTTATCTAATCTGGTAACCTTCAGCTCTAATACCAAGTGTAACACCCCACCTCCATTAAGGTCACTCACAAAGGGAATGCCTTAACTTCAGTGGAGCGTTTTTGGTAAACAGACACAGAATATCACAAGATAGATAATTAAATTTTTGCAGCGGAAACAAATAACTTTATTAAATCTCCAAAATACTTTGTTACATAATACCATGAGTCATAAAACTATTACAACAAAACACTTCTGTCTTATATCATCAGAGTACATAGGTTTTTAAAAGAAAATCATCATTCCCCAGATTAAAGAGCAAGCCATATAAGAAACAAAGACTCGGGCCATACTTCATAAGTAGCTCCTAGAAGATGATATCCAAATCCTGACTATACCTGGGTGTTCCCTCCCTGAGAACCTGGGGGGGGGGGGAATCGGAAGAAAAGAGGCGAAACAAACTAGGTCAGACATACGTCTGGTGAGTCCAGTAACTTTTAGCCAGTAAATAAATAAAGGTAAACATGATAGGCATACAAAGTGGATAAGAGGATTCACGGTACAGAGGACAGGTATGACAGGACAAATAAGGTAAGATGTATGCTTCACTACAAACTATTCTGCACTATTACTAGTCAAATCAAGATGGGATAATCCCTTCTGCTAATCATGATAACGATGGTGGTAGTTTCGTGTATTCCTAGCTGCTGCCATAGGTGCCGCCTGCTCCTATCTCAACTAGTCGTAACCACTACCCTCCTACTATAAATTGGTAGACTTAGGGCATACGTCCGGGTATACCCTAACCACTACCTTAATCGATCGGCTCCCTACTCTGTAGATACCCTGTGCTGGTCCCACAACTAGGGGGTATCACTTCCCTAAAGTGGCAACCCAAGGTGTGCACAGTTATACCTACTGGTGTCACGGTCGTCTTGTCCCCCTCTGCCCGGCCCATGCACGCACATGTCCCCGGTCGGTTTACGCCGCCCACACCATCCGTCTCATTTTGGATCTCTTACAATCAATCAGTAAGCGTGTCCCTTCCCCACCTAGTACGGGGTTCTTTACTTTGATACCCCTCCTGGTTACTGACTGAAATGGGTCCCACACAACATGATACAAGCTCTCCCCTATGTCTTTTATCCCCACTAGGTTTTCTACTGACTATGTATACCCTAAGGTGTCTTTAATTACATATCCCTCAATCAGTTATGCATACCTATAGGTATCTTTAATACATAACCCCTATTCTACCTATCGGTTATGCGTACCTATAGGTGTCTTTAATACATAACTCTATCTATCCCCATTAGTTATGCGTACCCCTAAGGGTGTCTTTAATACATAACTTTATCTATCCCTATTAGTTATGTGTACCCCTAAGGATGTCTTTAATACATAACTTTACTATTCTTGCCCCGATTATGTATACCATTAGGTGTCTTTAATTACATAACCCTTTTTATCCGGTTAAGTTTGTGGGCCTATATATATTAATATTACCCACCTACCCTTCAGTTGTACTTAACCCTCCCACTGATTTAATCCTATTTATTTAATGGTTAAGTTTGTGGGCCTATATATACTAATATTACCCACCTACCAATCAGTTGTACTTAACCCACCCACAATCCAATTCGTTTTACTTAATCCTAACTTATGTCTATCATAATACAGTCCATATGTATTAAGTTAGGTTAAGTATTCTTTAATCAGCATTAATTAATTATTGAAATATCTAATCGTATTTCACATGCCACCACATGCACCCACTTAATTCCACATGCCACCCAAGGCACCCAATTAACCCCTCATGTTCCACTACATATTTATCTGGTTAAGTGTTTCTTAATTCATTAAGACCGTAACCTTATAAAGACCTCCCACATTAGACTGACATTTGTGGCAGCTGGATTTGCCGGGCGGGTCCAAGCAGTCTTACACCACAAACGAGTCTAACCTCGTGTCTTTACAATTGTTACGTATTTAATTTATGCCTTAGACCTCCCACATTAGACTGACATTTGTGGCAGCTGGATTTGCCTGGCGGGTCTGGGAAGTCTTACAACACAAAAGAGCCTAACCTCGTGTCTTAGACGATTAATTACTCCTAATTAATCATCCCCCAATTTGAATTACTTTCCCTATTCAAATTATCAATTAATTCCAAATTTCACTATGGCCACAATTGACTCAATTATGTCCATCTATTTATGGTATGTAAAATTATACCAATTATCACCACCAATTTATTTTATGCCATTTAAGTCATTTATGCCAAATCTCAATATTCAATCTCTAGACTTTAATTGCTTAAACATTCCTCTTTTGATTAATTAAGTTAATTAATTAATCCTTTCCTTTTTCATAGCTGTCAATACCTATCTTATTAACAATTTGGATTTCTTATCCATAAATGGTCATATTCAAATTATACCATTTTTACTCAACTTTACCTATGTCATAATAGGTAATTATCTATATGTTTCCCTACTAGAATCATGTGTCCAATTTACATAATCACTATGTAAATTATGCATATTACAAATTCCCCTTTTTCCCCGTTTCTTAACTAGCGTAACCGTTTGCGTTTTTGGCGTCATCGAGGCTACAAAATAGTCTCGCCATAACAATAAAATAAAGGGAATGACAAGGTGATCGTTTTCAGTACAATTTTTGGCATAAGCATGGCAACTAGGGAAAATGACATGATAACTTCGCGTATAATTATGATTCACCACATAATTAACAACTTGCATAGATTCATAACAACTTGCATAGGTTCATGACTTAAAAACAACTAACATAGGTTCATGATTCCCAACATAATCAACAACTTATATGGGTTCATGATAACAACTTGCATGATTCATAACATAACTTCTTGCATAGGTGAATTACATAGGTTCATGATTCATAACATAACAACTAGCATAGATTCATGAATTAACAACTTATCAACTTGCATAGGTAACTTCATAGGTTCATGATTCATAACATAACAACTAGCATAGATTCATGAATTAACAACGCAACAACTTGCATAGGTAACTTGCATAGGTTCATAATAACTTGCATAGCTTCATGATTCACAACAATAATAAACTTGCATCATATCATGATTTACAACAATAATGAACTTGCATAACTTCACGATTCACAATAATAAGGAACTTGCATCATTTCATGATTCAAAACAATAAACTTGCATAACTACAAACAACATATACCTAAATCATAGTCTACCACAATTCACTTTTATTTATTTAAAAATAAAAGTGACTAGAACTCACCGAATAAGGGGTCTTGAGTTCTGGGTTCTGAATTCTGTAATTGATTAGCGTTCCCTTGTTGTAGACAATTACGTTGTTGTAGTTTTAGGCTTGATTTGAATTGAATTGTTGTCTTTAACTTTCTTCTAGTTGGTGGCGGCTACTCTAGGGTTTGGAGTGACGACCACTGATCTAATTCTGATTTGATTCTAGGGTTTGAGTCTAAACATGGTTATATAGAATTTAAATTTAATTATAGCCGTCGGATGACCCTAGAGTTAATAAAAACCACTCAGTCCAGATTAGAACTATCCAGAAACCCTAATGACTCATTAACTAGTCAGAAATGACTCAGCACTGACTCATCGGTTGAATCAGAGCCTCAGAAATCTGTACAGGTTTTGACCTCGGCCTGGGCGCACTTGCCAAGTGCGCCAGTGCAATATTGCATGGGCGCACTTCCCAAGTGTGCCAGTGCAATTTTGTTCTGGCGCACTTCCCAAGTGCGCCAGTGCATTCTGGCCCGTTTCTGGTTTTTCTGCCTAACTACGTTCGTCCATATCTTCTTCATACGACATCCGTTTTATGCAAACTCGGACTCTATCTCAAGCAGAATTCCGAGACGAACGCAATGGAATGACCCGTTTCCCTTAATTCCCACATTTGAAATAAAGTATTCTTAAATTTAGTTAATATGATTATTCGAAAATTCGGGGTGTTACATTTTACTTCTATTTTGGAAATAAAATCTATTTTTAAATCCCAATTTCCTTTTCCAAATTCAAAAGTATTTTACGGTATCTAAAATACCACGTTTCTAGGGTCAGGGTAAACCAAACACAACATATCCAATCATGGATTATTGAACACATTATATTTCACAATCAAATTGAAACAGTAATACAAATGATGAGGAATCCAGTTGGATCCCTCCAACCTGTTTCCCTGCATCCACAGATGTTAATCACATCAACAATATTATTTTCACATTAATATGAATATCATAGTAACAGAACTAATAATCGATCAACGATATAACTATATCAACCATTTCAGCCAATTTGATCAACCATTCATCCACACAACCATCATATAGTGTAAAATTGCTATAAATAAATTTAAAACTCATTTATATAAAAATATAAACGAGTCAGAGTTAGTGAGTTTACTCACCTTGGTTTGCGGTGAACGACTCTGCTTTTATTTCGTCTACAATCAACCAAGCACTTGATTTAATCATGAAAATTCAAGTAGCTCTGTTCTCCGCAGAAATAGTTCTATAATGTAGATTTTCATCCTTATGATTCCAAAGGACCCGGTTTCGTCCATTTCTGTTCACGTATGAATGATATGCAAGTTTTACAAGATTTCTTGTATTATAAAATTAAATAAATTAAAAACTATTTAATCCTAATTACCATTAATTATTCTTTAGTCTTGTGGTTTCAACTAATCACATTTTACTCAATGAAATGCTGATTCTTCCCTGTTCATGATGAAACTCGGACGACCCTGACTAAAACTCCATCATTAAGCTTTTTTTATGATTAAGCTATATGCATAAGTTTGTTAAATCCTCTGTTCATGAACGATATTCATGTAAATCCCCTTTTTACCAATTCTTCTTTCATTACGCAGTAAAACTGTTCTCTAGTAATAACGCCCAAACCAAATTTACATCTTCTCCACCTCACCCCAATTCTGCTCAACGTAAAATCGATGAAACCATTGCCAAAACTTCTCTGACGTCTGCTTCTCTCCGATCATTTAAACAACTCCCTGTACAATATAACCAGTCCACGCATAGCCATACATTAGAATAATTATCCTTTTAATCATCAATAAATTAATAATTAATTTTCACTTGATACATTTTGTTTTAAAATAACAGTTAACTCATTATTAGTTTATTTACCTTAACTAATATCTCTCTAATCCCTTCCTTCCCAATACCATTCACGCAACAGTTCCCTGGAGCTTCACATGGACATGGCAGCACTTCAACTTCTCCGTCTTTTCTTCCTCCCCTCTGTATAACGCATTGCTTCCAGTAAAGAAACCAGTCATTTCCGATCTTTGTTCCACGAATGCTGCTTCCTCTCTTCATCGATTACTATTTCGATTTCACCAATGTACGCCTCTCCTCTAGAGCTACCATCTCCATACACAACCACCTAACCTAGACCTGAGTTCATAAAACAGACTTACGATTCCATCACCATGTCAATACACCAATGTTTCATCTTCTAACAGCCACACATCCCTATTAATTTTTTTTCTTCGTCTTAAAGTCATGAGATAGAAGTAGTGGGGACTTCTTTCGGTTTTGTTTTATAAATGAGAGTGTTTTTACATTTATAGTTTTATACAGTATTAAAAACAACAAAGGCCACTTTTCGAAAAACTCAGAACGAGGTAAAACGTGGGCCAATAGGAACGGAAGTGATATGTTAAAGGCAAAAAAGATGTTGATAGCCTGATACCAAATTTTTCGAAAAAATATATTAAGATTTTTGTAGAGATACGTTCAACTGAACCATATGCGGATTTTTAAATGCTCCGAGATGTTTGACCATAAATACTTACCGAGATGTGGTAAAGATCTGATAAGCCTCGTCACAGATTTGGTTGGATTTTTCTTTTACTGGAAAAAGATTGATGGGAAGTTTCTTTATACAAATAAAAATAGGGTGATATGCAAAAGATTGTTCAGTCAGAAATGTTGATCGTGAAAGGAAAAGTAACATGCCGATATTTTATGAGGATCCCCTTTTTTTATATATATACGCAGATGTTTTCGAAAGGTACGAAAGATCATGCCAACATGTTCAACTGAAGAACAATGTGTCAGGGACATTAATTTCCTACCTAGCAATTTTGTACACGTACAGTTCGATTTTACGTTGCTGGTTTCTAAATGAGATAAGAATGATAACCTACATGTTAAAGTTTGTAACAGCGCCACATTTTTTTTCCTTTTTCTTTTTTCTTTTTTTTAAGCCAAACCAATTATCTCAGGCCACTGTATCGCTGAAGTACAAAAAATATGTAGAAAGATTTATAGACATTTGCACTAAGATTTTAAAGCATGTGGTTAGCCGAAATATCTTATTAGAGGACTCACGAATCCTACTGAGATTTTCCCTAGTTAGATTTGAAAAGATTTCGAGATCGGTCAGCATTTGTTCTAGATTTATTAGATTTTTTTGATAAGGTAATGACAGTAATTAACGGGATGTATGCTATTTAAAATATGGTTTATTTTACTATAGACGCCTATCTATGAAAGGTAGAAAATAGCAGTAATATCACACAAGCCAATCGATATTTATTGCAACCTCAACTTCATTCATTTCTCATGTGCAAAGCACGAGTCTCTTATTAGTGTATATTTAAGTTAGAAAAGAAAATTATAAGTACTCCATTACATCTTTCAAATTATTCAAATCACAAAATATTGCAAATTCAACTATTTCCGGTTATTTCGAAAATTAAATATATTATACCGTCATTTATATTAATTAAATATTCAAATAATTTGAATTCATGTCGTTTAAATCTTCAAATCAACTATTAATAATTAAATTAATTAACTATTTAATCATTAAAAATTCAGGACGTTACATTCCTCCCTCCTTAAAATAATTTCGCCCTCGAAATTCCTAAGCAGTAAAAATGCTATAACTCTAACTCCTCATAATCGACTTAGTTGAAATCTTATATTCCATATCTTCATAACCCAGTCCTTATTCGACCTTCGAATTCTCATACCAAAACTAGACCATTCATAATTCTTCCCAAATGATATGTCCACCATTTTTGGACAATCCATCATCACTTTCTTGTCAATCCATATGCTCTTCTGTATATACACACCCATTCCAATTGATTTTAAACCCATTTATCAATTTCATTATTCCACTTGAAATTTTATTTACCAATTCTGGTTTTCTTATTTCAATTACAATTAACAAATTGATTTTATATTATCAAAAAATTTCTTGAACATTTTCTAACTCTTTAAATTTTTGAAAAATTTCGCTAGCATCTCCTTTGCGCGGCTCAGTCAGTACACTCACAACTCGCCTTTCTAGGCCTTCTCCAATCCAAAAGAAAATCAAAAAGGCAAGCGACTTGCCCCATAGGCTCATAAAACCGTCAAACCCAAGTAACATTGTAAACATGTACCTTTTTGTCGGGCATAATTCTATCTTTTGCATTTGCTTCCATTCAATATCTGCTTAGCATACATATACCCATTTTCAGTTGGTTTCAAATCAATCGAACTTCCAGTTGTTTTTACTCTCTAATCAATTAGTTCACTTCCATTATATCAATTCAAGTCTAATTTCTATTTAAGTTAATCCACTTATTATACTTGAATCCAAATTTATCCCAATTCAATATCAATTAACAACATCCAATATATATTCAACTTGCTTATTCATAAATTTTGAATTCATATTGATAATTCGAATCTCAACATTTTTCTTTACTTAATTTCATTAGGAATTATTTCTAATTCAATCCAATTTTATTTAACTTGGATTATGTTAAATTTCAATCCATTTGATACGTTTTTACCATTTCAATATATTCAACATATAAAAATTAAAATTTTAATTTAGAATTCATATTTCCGGGTTTTATTTCAAATTAGTTTGAAATCATATATATTATACACATGTATTTATAATCAACTCAATCCAAAACATTTGAATTTCTAAAACAATTTTATTTTTCTCAAACCAGTCCCCGTTAACAAATTATAATGGTAGCAATCCGTCAATCAGAAACTTGAAAATGAATACCGATAATGTCGCGATCCATTATCAGAATTATTTTCTCGCCATTGAAGTGATTTCAATGCCTAATCACTTTCAAAATCCATTTCAAAAATTACAATTTCTATCCAGAAAATCCTTCAAAGTAATACTATATTACTTTTAAAAAATACTTTGAAAAAATATTTCTGATCATCCGGGATTTAAATTCTCAATTCTGGATTGAATCCAGTTTCAATTTAGCTCATTTGTATATTCCATTCTTATACAAGTTCGATTTGGTTTTATACAACTGTTTCGGTATTATAATCTTATATGATTATAACATCTAATCAAATCAGTAATTTCAGAAAATTATTTCTGTTAAATCAAAAATAGTTTTTTGGACAAAATTAATTCATTTATCCCGTTAAAACAATACTGTATCAAATTGCTTTGTTCAAGAGTTTAGAAACACCTATCGAAACAGTCGTACATTCTGTATCGACTAGAATTCAAAAACCACTCAACAAACCAACCAACATAGTATAAAACAATTTAATACCGAATCTACGAATACGCGCTCATATATATACACTCAACCTTCAATTGAAGGAATACTACTCAACCTTTAGCTCATATATTACTAACCCCATATCTATTGAGTCACGCCACAGAGCCAAGGTTACTACTCAAACTTTAGCTCTGATACCAAATGTAATGTACCGGCGATTTCGGGAAGCATTTCAACCATCCCTCAACCCCCAAGTCAGCGGGCTAACATCCCACCGTGGCTTACACTGGTACCCCACCAACTTATTTTATGGCCAGCCTTTCGACTTCATAACCAGCCCTCCCCTACTTTCGAGGGACATGTAGAGGTAAGAGTCTCCCGTCCACCCCTAACACGAAGCGAGAACCCTCTCTCATGCATACCCAGCTCATACAGCCAGCAACGAGTTGGAGTATAATTACCTCTCGGACTTTAATTGAACAACTTTCTCAACTTTGAAATAGTCAAAGCTCACAACTTCCAATAAAACATCGCTTGCGACTCTCAGATTCAATCTAAGAATTCATTTCTTTTACGGAAAAACTGATTACAACAGTAGCGTTATAATCGCTATTGCCAAATATTTAATTTATAAAACATTAATTATAATGATAGCATTAAAATCACTGTTTATATTTACAAACCATTTATGGTAGCATTATAATCGATGTTCATATTTGTAAAACATTTGTTATAACGACAACGTTATAATCGTTGTTCCCAAATATTTGGTTTATAAAAATATAACTTGTACTTATTAATTTCAACAAATAAATACATAGGTAAATAAATAATTAAATAATTATATTTGATTCAAAATGGAAAGTAAAAATAACTACTTCCCTACATTCGATATAATCGAATTCCAATAAATAACTCTCTCTCGAATAATCTATATTCGATTTATATTCCTAATTTCGGAATTTATCTACTATTTCAGGTTAATTCAGATTCCAAATCCACATTTGAATTTATCCTTTCCAAATCATTATCAAATTCCTTTATAACCATTACAGTCTACACTTTATTTTATATTCCAAATTTTGAAATAAAACTCGTTATTTTCTTCGAAAATGATTACCCATTTCCCTTTTCATTCAATTTCCAATTTGGATTCATATTTCCAAATCTAAATTTCCTTTATCGATATTTCATTTGCAAAATATTTTCTTTAACCCATTATTTACTTTAATCGTGAATATATTCCTATTATATACAGTTTGATTTCATACTTATAAATACTACGTTAAACCCAAATTTTGTTTGTAACTTCTATTCAGAAATATTCATATAAGTCTCATTTTTTTTATTTTAATCATTTAAAATCTCTTTTAACTATTCCTTAATAATTTCTAAGTTTAAATCTTATTTCAAATATTGGTTTCAAAGCCGACTTCCACCTTTTCATATAAATTTGAATTTGAAATTATATTTCAATTTATCCAATGATAAATAATTCACTTAATTTATATTCTTGTTTATAAACAACTTCTTGATTTATCTGCTTGAACCAGTTTCTATTTTCAACTCTATTCGAGATTTTACTTCTATTTTGGAAATAAATTCTATTTTAAAATCCCAATTTTCTTTTCCAAACTCACAAGTATTTTACGGTATCTAAAATACCACGTTTCTAGGGTCAAGGTAAACCAAACACAACATATCCAATCATGGATTATTGAACACATTATATCTCATAATCAAATAAAAACAGTAATAAAAATGTTGAGGAATCTAGTTGGATCCCTCCAACCTGTTTCCCTACATCCTGTAACGGCCTGGGTTTCGTCCGACCCGATCGATCGCAAAATCGACCAAGACCGTTCAAAACCCGAACACGTGAACTCTGGGAATACAACACATCAGAACAATAACATAAGACTTTTATAAACATTACAATAATATTACATCAGAGTACAAAATATCAGAGTACATCGAATAAAATTACAGCGGAAGATAAATTACAGTAAATTAATACAATACACAGCGGAAGACTTTCTATGTTCTGGACACAGCTTTAGACTTCGATCTAGAATCCTGCTCAAGAGATAAATATCTGCAAAAAGCTACTCGACTGCCCGTGTGGAAAAGAGGGGACCCGAGTTTGCAAAGTGAAACAAACTACGAGTCAGTCATGGGACTGGTGTGAGAATTCTTAACTAATATAACTAATAGCAATAAGGCAAATCCAAGGACCACGCCGCTAACGCGGAACGCGTTTTATTCCAATGGATTGCCGGTGCATAAATTAAAGTAAATCGTTAAACAAGGTAATGATTTTTAGAAAAATGGAATCATCATAAGACACAAGTCCCATCACACAATGCAACGCAAACCAGAGGATAGAGTTTTACCTTATGATGATTAAACATGCTTGGTACGATAAAAACGAATTTGATATTATTATTAGTGTATATATGTCTCAAAAACATTTCAAAATAAATGTATCAATCCTAGGAAGCATAGCTACCATATACTATGCATCCATACTAGTAATACAATCAAGTCCATAGGGTCGTATTGGGAATTGGGTTTCCATCATGAGTCAAGGCTAGGAATGGTCTCCTTACCGATTCAAGACACTCTAGCTAATGTCTCAGGATCCCCCACAGCGAACCCTTGGAAAGCTACAGGGCCGGTCCACACATACGATTTTGCGGATTGGCAATTCCTGAACACACGTTTCCCAGTCCTATAGGACCTAATATCCGAGGCGCCTCATTCCATCATCCACATAAGTAAAATGTCAGGCCGTGTAAAACCCAAACACCACTTCTAGCTTGAAAGAAACGTGCTGCTCTCCCTGTGTTCCCTTGCTCCGTTTTTGACTCATACTAGGGGTGAGGCTCGCGAAGTCACGCTATACACAAAGCTATGACTAAATAGGTTGTGCTTTGATCATCAACCACAAGGCCTGCTTTTTAACAAAAGCCTTGATCATTTGCATCTTAGCATGCCACATTGTCAATCCATACCATACCATCGATTCCTACCAATATATAACCTTTAAGCTCGTACGTCTTAGAGAAGGGTGTTAAACACCAAACCGATATATATTTAGCAGAGATCAACGAATACCGTATAAAGGAATACAACGTCAGACATACAATCCATTTTCAAGTCCGTTCTGGGTCTGAACGAAACCAGAGGCACCTTATACCTCGCATATCCGAACAATCAACAACACGTCCGGACGGCTACCCCTGACTCCCCTTCAAGGTAGCTACTCCAATCATGGGCCTCAGTAGCAACACATCCATTCAATGTGAAGATCATCGATCTTCACTCACCGTCTTCAACTCTTTGACTTATGTAGTCGTATAATCATTTGAAATGAGATTGTACTCGGACCTTTCAAATGATTCCCGTATATATATATATATATATATATATATATATATATATATATTAAAATCATTTCATATCGTTACTAGTATTTAATAACGATCTATCGCTATTTTTATTTATATAAAAATAGCCCAAATTAATTTAACGACGCTTCGGGTCAATGGGCGACCCTGGTGTTGTTTTCACCCGAATTTGTTTTACATGTTTCTCTAAATCTAACCGTTGGATTTTAACATAATTCATATCGTTGGAAAGGTCTTCCCAAGGCGAACCTAACGGTTTCAGTTTTGGGAAAATCCGACAGTCGGATATTTCGGTATAATCAATTAAAAGTACAATTCCAAAATGCGAACTACCACGCTCGATTCGTTTACTTTTAATTTATATATATATATATATATATATATAATTCCTTCGTCCATTTCGTTATTGTGATTAACACAACAAGTAAAGAACGTTATATTTCCGTAACCTATTTACATTTTTATAATACATAGTGAAATGTATTTTATTTTACTATATTTTGCTAACGAAAAGAATTATTATCAAAATATAATGTCATGGCACATAAGAATGTTGATCTTTATTTCGACTTGCATTCACATCCTATATACAAAAAGGTATATTTTTCAATCATCTTTCAAACTACACAAAATTGTATATTTCATGTATCATTACAATTACAACAAAAATAGGTATTTTTGTGTTTCATTTCCATTACAACAAACATGAATATTTTTGTGTGCCATTTATAATTTAACAAAAAATGAGTATTTTTGTGTCATTTCAATTTCTAACAAAAATGCAATATATTTTGGTGTCAACTTCAATTCTACAAAAATAATAACTTTGTTAATCTTTCATCACAAACAAAATAATAATTTTGTGTGTTAATCTATCTACATAAAAATGTAAATTTCTATCTTTATCTTTTTAATGAAAATCCAATTCATTAAAATGTAAATTTCATCGTTATAATCTTTACTGAAAATCTTTTTACATAAATATGTAAATTTCATACCGTTGTCCTTTTTAATGAAAATTCAATTCATTAAAATGTAAATTTCCTTCCCTAAGTTCCATTTACATGAAAATGTATTTTTTCTTCTTTAAAATCTATTTACATGAAAATGTAAATTTTCTTCTTTAAATTCTATTTACATGAAAATGTAAATTTTCTACTTAAAAACCAATTACATGAAAATTGTAATTTTCTACTTTAATCCAATTACATGAAAATGTAACTTTCATTTTAATTCAATTCACATGAAAAATGTAATTTCACTTTAATTCAATTCACATGAAAAATGTAATTTCACTTTAATTCAATTACATGAAAATTGTAATTTCACTTTAATTCAATTACATGAAAAATGTAACTTTTACTTTTATTCAATTACATGAAAAATGTAACTTTTACTTTTATTCAATTACATGAAAAATGTAGATTTTACTTTTATTCAATTACATGAAAAATGTAAATTTCCTATCTAATTTACTTTATTGAAAATCTATTTACATTAAAAATGTAAATATCATATCTAAATTCTTTTATTGAAAATCTAAGTTTTCACTTTTAATTTAATTACATAAAAATGTAATTTTATCTTTCTATAAATCTAATTACATAAAAATCTAATTTTCTTCCTTTAAATCTAATTACATGAAAATGTAATTTTATCTTTTAATTCAATTCACAAGGAAAGCGCAAAATTTTACTTTTAATCCTATTTTAAAAAGATGTAAAATTACTCTTTTATTTCTTTTTACAAAAAGATGTAAAATTCCTCTTTTATCTAATCCACATTAAAAATGTAAACTTTTTTTTTTCTCTTTTTTTTTTTCATATTAAAAATGTAAACTTTCTACTTTTAATCTTATTACATGAAAATATAAATTTTCTCTTTAAACTAATTGACAATGAAGTCAATGTTCTATTTTTTCATTTCTAACAGATTGACAAAATAAATAATGTCTTTTTCATATCTAACAAAAAGGCGGTGAAAATAATGTCCATTTTCTAATTTAACACATTACGGTGTAAACCATGTCCATTTTCTAATTTAACACATTACGGTGTAAAATAATGTCAATTCTAATTTAACAAACAAAAATGTTTATGGAATGTCTTTTTTTAATATTTCAATAAAAATGAAATAAATTTTATTTTTTTATTATTAACTAAATTTGACATTAAGAATGCCCTCTTTACTTTACGACAAAAACAACAATAAACTTTGTCCTTTTTAAATTTACAACAAAAATCAATGTAAAAATGTTACTTTTCATTTTTGACAAAATCAATGTAAATTTTCATTCTTTTCATTATAACAAAACAAATGAATAATTTGTTTCTTTTCATCCTTAACAAAACAAATTAATATTTTGTTTCTTTTCATCCTTAACAAAACAAACTAATATTTTGATCTTCCCATTTATTTCAAAGTAACAACAAAATGTCCTTTTTCGTTTATTTCAAAGAAAATGGAAATAAACATGTTCTTATTTTCATTACACACAAAAAAATGAAACTTTTTGTTCTTATTTGTACAACAAACAAAATATCTGGAAATTGTGTTCTTCTTCTTTTCAAACAAAATAAACGAACATATTTCATGTCTACTACAATCAAAATGACATTTTTCTTGTTTACAAAAAAAAATATGATAATTTTCTTTTCCCAATCAAATTTCAACAAAAACGATGTATTTTGACTCAACCATTCTATTTCGACAATTTTATTTTCAATACACCAATCATCACATCAATAATTTTGCATAACCAAATCAATCAGCACAGATTTCATAACAATCAAGTAAATGAATTTCACAACATACATACAGAATTCACATGGCAATAAATAATTTAATTTTTATAATTAAAATAGAATTCTCACCAATAGCTTTCCACTTTGCCAAAATTTAGACGAGCTCTAAAATCAGTTCCCGTCTGTTCCATCGCGTAGATCTCATTTTTCTGATTCCAACGCTTTTCGTTTCACGCGATTCTGACTATATATGAATAAGTTATTGCAATTTTAAAGATTGGAAAATGTAATGATTATTTAAACATAATTAAATTAGATTAACATAATACCATCTTCTTCCAATCGTTACTAGGCAAGTTCGAACCCATAACTCCGCCCAACCCCCCCCCCTTGCACGCCAAAACGCACCATCTGCCGACAATCAACTCCACCACACCCTGCGCCTTGCCGCCACCTTTCTACCCCTCCAGTCCTAGCCAACTCGCAAGTGCCTCCTGTCCGCAAAACTGCTCCGACGCTGGTGGCTATGGCGAGGAAAATCGGCGACTGTAGTTGATAATTTCCGATCACACCTTTACAGTTTTAAAGATCTCGCAATGCTCCTTCGATTTGTTTTATAATTTTTGTTTAAATCAAATTGTAGAAGAGGAGATTAAGGAATGAAATTTGGAGTGTTCTTGGCCATTGCTTTTGTTCTAGGAGGCGGCAGAATACTGTACGGGTTTTGGGTTATGCTAATTTGGTTTAGTGAATATTTATATTAAAATATTATTTAATTGAACCCTTAAGGCCCTTTTCTCCTATTCAAATTTCAAAATAGAATAAGAAAAGGAAAAAATGGGAATGTATTCAATTGGATAGACAGAAATAAAAAGAATAGAAATATACACGTGGGTCCATTACAATTTATATTTATAACCTGCCCATTATGATTTGTATTAATAACTTCATTCTTATGTAAATTGCTAATTTTCGTCTTAGCCGATTTATGTGAATTCCTATTTGAATCACAATTGTTTAACCATTAGTGTAAATAAATATGAAATGTACAAACTTACATTTTTACTAGGTTTCCATTTACGAAATCAACTTGATTATTGTCCTTTATTACTGTCTGCCATAAAAATCCATTTTGCTTAATTTAATGACAAGGAATATATTTGATATGTTTACTAATCAAGTAATCATTTTCATTCCAAATTTTAGTTTTCACATTACTGTAAATTCCAATTCATCTAAACATTAAATTCTAAATTACAATTTCTAGAAAGAAAATAAAAGGTTGTCATCTAATAATACCAATTCATATTATTATTATTATTTTACTACGATATATAAACAATAGGTATGAATTTTCAATTAAATAAATATTTCATTATTACTGCAACCAACATTGCTAAGATACACATCTATAATATTAACGTTTCAGTATTTAATGAACCTATTCAAAAATTCAAAAATTCAAAAGAAAAACATAGGAGAGAGAAAATGGGAATGTAATTAATGCTTGATCTATTGTTTAATGCCAATTGTTAGAAAGTTTATAACTTCGTTTGCATGTACATATTAATATTTAATAAATGTACATTTTCTACCCATAACATGTAAATGTTAATATTAAACAAATGTACGTTTTTTTTACTATTAAAACATTTTTATTGCACAATGAATCTCTTTTAATGATTTATTTACATTAAGCACATTTTCAAACAATGAATCTCTTTTACATTAAAAATGTATTTTTTTTTATGTAAACATTCCTAATCAAACTTTAATCTTTTTATACCTTAAAAACATAATGTTTAATGTAAACATATTCCAATCAAAGTTTAATCTTTTTTAAAATTTATTTTTTATAAACAACAAAACTGTGAATTTTCACGGTTGCATATTTTCATTTATAACCTACACATTATTTTCAATCAATAAATTAATAAATGTCATTAAAGTTCGTACGTGACGTTAAAAAGAATAATTTTTTTTTTGGTTGTAAAACATTTCATGTTTCTACATGACATTAAAAAGTTAGACTTTTAGCATTAAACAAAATATGTTCATTTTCATTAAAAAGAATAACTTTTAGCACTAAACAAAATATGTTCATTCACATTAAAAAGAATAACTTTTTAATGTAAATCATTTTTATATTCTTACATTTAAATAAAGACTAACTTTTATTTTAAAACATTTTTTTTAACATATCTTCAATTATAAAAATAAAATTTTAATCGTGATTATTTAAAATAAATTATTTTAAATATCAAAAACTCATTAAATCAACTTAAAATAAATTTTTAAATATACCCTAAAATTCAGGCTTGTTAAAGTCTCCCCCACTTAAGAACTTTTCGTCCTCGAAAAGGAACGAAGCTAAAAGTTGTTTAATTAATTAACTCATCTTTCATTATTTAATTCGTTCCTATAATTTTATTAGTTGAACTAATAATTACACTACACAACCATCAATCAATTAGTTGATTAGCTTTTAAAATATATAACTTTTAGGTATATTCAAAATCATAATTCCTAATAGCGGATTATATATATAATCAAAATACGTTAATTATATACATTTCACTCTCAACTCATTCTAGGGCATTACTAACCCCATCTCTAATGAGTTTTCTCATTCTAGGATACTACTGATCCTATCTCTAATGAGTATTCTTAATGGATATTACTAATCCAATCTCTGATGTGTCTTATGTTCAGTTCTAACGACTTGTACCCCAAAGATTTGAGCTGACCAGAGCTCTGATACCAACTGTAACGGCCCGGGTTTCGTCCGACCCGATCGATCGCAAAATCGACCAAGACCGTACAAAACCCGAACACGTTAACTCTGGGAATACAACACATCAGAACAATAACAGCAGACTTTTATAAACATTATAATAATGTTACATCAGAGTACAGAATATCAGAGTACATCGAATAAAATTACAGCGGAAGATAAATTACAGTAAATTAATACAATACACAGCGGAAGACTATCTATGCTCTGGACACAACTTTAGGCTTCGATCCAGAATCCTGCTCAAGAGATAAATATCTGCAAAAAGCTACTCGACTGCCCATGTGGAAAAGAGGGCACCCGAGTTTGCAAAGTGAAACAAACTACGAGTCAGTCATGGGACTGGTGTGAGAATTCTTAACTAATATAACTAATAGCAATAAGGCAAATCCAAGGACCACACCGCTAACGCGGAACGGGTTTTATTCCAATGGATTGCCGGTGCATAAATTAAAGTAAATCGTTAAACAACACAATGCTTTTTAGAAAAATGGAATCATCATAAGACTCAAGTCCCATCACACAATGCAACGCAAACCAGAGAATAGAGTTTTACCTTATGATGATTAAACATGATTGGTACGATAAAAACGAATTTGATATTATTATTAGTGTATATATGTTTCAAAAACATTTCAAAGTAAATGTATCAATCCTAGGAAGCATAGCTACCATATAGTATGCCTCCATACTAGTAATACAATCAAGTCTGAAGGGTCGTATTGGGAATTGGGTTTCCATCATGAGTCAAGGCTAGGAATGATCTCCTTACCGATTCGAGACACTCTAGCTAATGTCTCAGGATCCCCCGCAGTGAACCCTTGGAAAGCTACAGGGCCGGTCCACACGTACGATTTTGTGGATTGGCAATTCCTGAACACACGTTTCCCGGTCCTATAGGACCTAATATCCGAGGTGCCTCATTCCATCATCCACATAAGTAAAATGTCGGGCCGTGTAAAACCCAAACACCACTTCTAGCTAGAAAGAAACGTGCTGCTCTCCCTGCGTTCCCTTGCTCCGTTTTTGACTCATACCAGGGGTGAGGCTCGCGAAGTCACGCTATACACAAAGCTACGCCTAAACAGGCTGTGCTTTGATCATCAACCACAAGGCCTTCTTTTCAACAAAAGCCTTGATCATTTAAATCTTAGCATGCCACATTGTCAATCCATACCATACCATTGATTCCTACCAATATATAACCTCTAAGCTCGTACGTCTTAGAGAAGGGTGTTAAACACCAAATAGATATATATTTAGCAGAGATCAACGAATACCGTATAAAGGAATACAACGTCATACATACAATCCATTTTCAAGTCCGTTCTGGGTCTGAACGAAACCGGAGGCACCTTATGTAACAACCCAAAAATCTGGGCCAGTTTAAAATTTTTATTTTGGCAATTTTAGCGAATTTTGATTATTTAAAATAGATTATTTTAAATAAAATCAATGGGAAAATTTATTTTGAATAGAATTCGAACGTATATATTATATACGTCGTCGTTAGAATATAAATATTTATATATAATTATAAATAGAATTGAAAATGGCGCGGTAGTTCGATAATTCGATTTCAAACTTCAATAGAATGTACCGGGTGCAAAACAATCCGGATTTTAGTGAAACCAAAAATAATGGAATCTAATTGAGAATATCTTTCCAACGAATCCGGAAAATTGAGATTTCATAGCGGGAATCAAAAGATATGTCCAGTTGAAAATTCTGAATAGTCGTTATGGAATTCAGGCCCTTAAAAATGGAAATTTTGCGAACGACCTCGGATTTCGATGAAACCACTTCTGTTGGGTCCGCGATGTAAAGTTATTACTAGATTTCAATTTTCGTAATTTTTCGAATCAATATGTGAGCGTGGCAAAGGAAAACGTGTTTGACCAGTTTCAGTTGATTTTAATCGACTGGAAAATGACCATTTTTCCAACGGTCTCAGAATTCGACGAAACTAGTTTTATTAGGACCGTATCGCCAATACGAAGCTAGAAAATATTTTTATGGAATTTTTAGAGTTAGTATGTGACCCCGGTAATTTGAAATGTAAGTTTAAAATTCAATATAGTGATTTAAATGTAAATTCAACGGAAACTGATTCAAACGATCGAATCAACCTACGAAACATAGCCCATTGTGTTCAGAATGAGGGTAATACGCTATGCACGACAGGCGGTGGGTCTCGTTCTGAGATCGTATAAAAAGTCAACTTTATGGATATTAATAAATAGAATATAATATAGTTTCACATAAAAGCCCTCACCCCTCTCTTTCTTTCCCTCACCCTACAAAACCCGAAATCAAAAAAAAGAAGAAGGGGAAATCAAGGGCGCCAGCTCCAGGGCCGACGCCTCACCACCACCCGCGACGGAGGACCGCCGTGCCCCCCCCCTCTGCTGAACCGCACACCACCCCCTCCTTCTCCTTCTTCCTCCGCTTCTCCTCCCCCTTCCGACTACGACAGCCACCGCCGGTCGCTCCACAGCTAGCCGCCGCTGCTCCGACGTGCCGATTTTCCCTCCCCCTCTCCGATTCGATCAGCCTTCTCTTCCCCCTTCGCTGTAAGTCTTTTCTTTTCTTCCTTCTCTGAATGTCACACCTCGGTTTATGAAAGAAATGTGATTTCTATGTTAGGGTATTTATGTTATAAAAATATAGATTTGAAAAGAAATAAAAATCTGATTTTTTTTTCATTTGCGAAGCGAGATGAAGGGTAGGATTTTCATTTATATAAATGACATAAAAATTTGATTTTTATATGCAAGAATTAAAATGGAAAAGATCATATTTTTAAATGGAAAAGATTGAGTTTTTAAAATGGAAAAGATCATATTTTTAAATGGAAAAGATCATATTTTTAAAATGGAAAAGATCATATTTTTAAATGGAAAAGATTGAGTTTTTAAAATGGAAAAGATCATATTTTTAAAATGGAAAAGATCATATTTTTAAAATGGAAAAGATTGAGTTTTTAAAATGGAAAAGATCATATTTTTAAAATGGAAAAGATTGAATTTTTAAAATAGGAAAAATTAGATTTTTGAAATGGGAAAAGGCGAAATCCTTGCGAAGTAAAAATGTGATTTTTATATATTGAACATCGAAGTAAAAATGTGATTTTCTTATATTGAACATCGAAATAAAAATGTGATTTTTATATATTGAATAGCGAAGAAAAAATTCGATTTTTATATATTGAATAGCATAGTAAAAATGGGATTTTTATATATTGAACATCGAAATAAAAATGTGATTTTTACATATGTAGAGATACGGGCAAAGAAAGTGAAAAGAGGCAGAACGACGAAGATTTCTCTAAAAGAAGTGTCGTGAAGTTTGGATAGCTATCTGTGAGAATTTCTCACCTTTCAATTTCTTTTCTAGTTATATATATATATATATACTAGGATGCAGACGGTGCTTAGTAGCACCCGACACAATCGTCCACAGACCATGGACTTGTTTGTTTGATTGCAAAAAAATTAGTTAGATTATTTGATTGAAATTGAATTGTTTGGTGAAATGAATGGATTTGATTGATGTGTGAATGGCGTGGGCCTTCACTAGACCGGGGATAAGGCTAGGCCTTGTCCCGTTTCTAGTATCGTGCCGTTATGCCGCCGAAATTTTCTAAAATGAGTTAGAAAAATAAAAATATCATTTTATTGTGTAAATGAATAATAGAAATTCATGTGTGTTGGAATAAAATGTTTTATCGTTAAAAATATAATTTTTAACGTGAATATGAATAAATGAATATTTATAAACAAATCGGCCGATTTGTTTATATACACTAATTTTAATGACATTGATTGGATCGATAAATTTTACACATCGCCCAACTGGACAAATAAAATCTAGGTTTGTTGATTTGAAATCCCACACGGGTGTTGGGATGAAATTTGAAGTTCACTCATCCTGATTGATTAAATATGTCGATCGATTGATTGACAGGCTGTTATAAGCGTTAGATATCTATATTTGATGCTTATACAGTGTAGTGCACTTTGGTTGATGGTTGATTATTTTTCAATGCTATCATATACATGTGATGTATGAAAATCCATATAATTAATATTATATGGTGATTGATGGGGCCTCATTCCAATTTAGAAAATAAAGAAAAATATAAAATAAAGGTTCATGTGTTGACAGTACTCATCCATTGAGATTGGTCATGTGTTGAACGAAATATTTTAGTAATAAAATTTACATCTTTATCAATATAAAATAAAGGTTCATGTGTTGATAGTACTCATCCATTGAGATTGGTCATGTGTTGAACGAAATATTTTGATAATAACAACTATTTTGAAAAATAAATATTTGAAATAGAATATTTGAAAATAGAAATTTATGAAGCCGTGTTGATTGGATTGACACCATTTTGACGTGAACGATATTTATATCGATTTTAAACGATTTCGAAATGAATTGAATTGAAAACGAATTCAAATTGAATTGAAAACGATTTCGAAATGAATTGAATTGAATTGAAAACGAATTCGAAATGAATTGAATTGAAAACGATTTCGAAATGAATTGAATTGAAAACGATTTCGAAATGAATTGAATTGAAAACGAATTCAAATTGAATTGAAAACGATTTCGAAATGAATTGAATTGAAAACGAATTCAAATTGAATTGAAAACGATTTCGAAATGAATTGAATTGAAAACGAATTCAAATTGAATTGAAAGCGAATTGAAATGAATTCAAATTGAATTGAAATTTGAATTGAATAGAAATGAATTACAAAACGAATTTATAAAGAAGAATTCAATTTTGATTTGAATTGAAAAGGAAGTTAAAATTGCTTTTGAAACGAATTTAAAACTATTTATATAATTCGTTTTAAATAGAAATCGACGAAATATATATTATATATATAATATAATGGCCTGAATAGAACGCGCCGCGCCGCGGCAGTTCGTGAGTTTCGACCATTTATTTCAAACGGACATTACGGGAGATCCGACCGTCGGATTCTCCTAAAACCGGAACCGTTGGGTTCGTATCGAAAAGAGCTTTCTAATGAATATTAGAAATTTGGAATCTAACGGTTGGATTTGGAATTATGTCCAAATCAAATTTGAAAAAGGTCGCTGTAAGTGCAGTTCGATGGCCGTTGATGGAAATCGAATGTACGGGCCTTGATAAAATTATTAAAAATAGTAATAATTTATGTAAAATCATAAGAAATGACTTAGAAAGAATTGGGATGAAAAACTCCATATTTGAAAAGATAAAAATAGATTTTTATCGAAATGAACTAGTTTTGAACTAGAAATATAATTCTATTTATTTTTAAATAAATAAATTGGATTTTAAATGGTTTTGAAAATAACCAGAATTTCCAATGATTGCATTGGAGTGGATTTGAATCGAAATTGTCTTCGGAATATTTCGATGTTGGAATTCGGGATTATACAGATGTTGTTAAGGAAATTTGAAAGATATATATATTTATATCGTTATTTCCAATACGACATTTGTTAATCGTAGAATTTGATACTAAATATAAGCCGGGATATTTTCTATTCAGAACCTTGTATTTAATATCAAATGTGATTTGGGTTTGTTGTGAATGGTGTCTTCATTAACACTGTTCTTGAACCCAGTTGAGAAAAGATTAAATCTTTTTATTTAGATTTAATGAAGTGTACCAATTAAATAATATTTATTTGGAATTGAATTGATATTGATTTTTGGGTTTATCGTGAACAGTGTTTTAAATAACACTCGTTCTTTAACCCGATAATTAATGGAATGTGACTTTGGGTTTATCGTGAACCGTGTTTTAAATGACACGAATTCTTTAACCCAGTTAACGATTAAAACTAAGTGGTGTTTTTAATGAATCTTTAATTAGATTGAGATGATCGAAAATGGAGTATCACCAGTTTTGCTCCAGGCGATAGTTAAATCTTTAAATAGATTTGAATGTGAAATGGTAATTGAATTTACCGATAACACCGTGGTGTTAGATATGAAGTACTACCGGTTTTACTTCATGGGATGAATAGGTTGGGATTGGGAAATTAAAACAAATGATTACTTCGGTAAGGTTCGCTAATCCCGACTAGTTTTGAATTGATATTCAAAAATAGATTAAAGAATAAATTCAAGAAATTTATCTTGGATAAAATTAATGGGAACCTTTCCCTATGAATGTGAAATTTAGAAGCTAACTGTCGGTTAGCTAAGCAGAATGATTTTCTGGATATTGATCTGATGTTGGTTTCGGCCTTCGGGGTTAATATTTGGGGAATTATTCTCTTGATTAATTTACGGTTAGTGACTGATGAATTGGAATGAGGCGTATGTTGTGTTTGTGTAACACTTATTTAAAATATACGCGAGTTATTCGGAAAGACTGGGTTTATCCCATTCTGAATAACTGATACGACGATAAGTCGAAGATGAAGACGATGGTCGAAGACCGGAAGTCTTCACGTCGTTTGGGTGATTACTGATGATCTTGATTGGGCTGTACACCCAAGAAGATGGAAACAGTTGGTGATCGTCCAGACGTACTTGGAGATCGATGGATATGCGGGGTACTAGGTGCCTCAGGTTTCGTTCAGACCTAGAACGGACTTGTAAATGGAATGTGTGTCTGACATTGGATTTTAGTCCGTGTGGTTGATCTCTATTAAATATATATCTGTTTGGCGGTGGAGAATTTATTCTCTTGCTTAACGCCCTTCTCTGAGACGTACGAGCTCAGGGGTTATATATTGATGGATATCAAACGCATGGAGTGAATTGCCTGTGTGGCATGCCTAAGTTGCAACTGATCGAGGCTTCTGTTGAAAAGCAAAGTCTTGTGGTGATGATCAAAGCACAGCCTGTGTGGCATAGCTTTGTGTAACGTGAATTCGCGAACTTCACACCCGGTATGAACCAAAAACGGGAGACGGACCTCAGCGAGGGCATGCGTTTCGTTCTAGCTAGAAGTGGCGTCAGTGGTTTTACATGCCCTGACGAGTTTGACTTATGTGGTTGTTGCTGTTGCGAGGTGCCTCGGTTTGATCGGACGATCCGGGTCCGATGGAGTCATTTGTTGGCTCATTTACGCCCCATAGGGCGGAGAGACGTATTGTTCAGGCACTATAATCCACATCGGTGGACCGGCCCTGTCGCTCCAAGGGGCAGTTGCGACTGTTCCGGAGACATGGGCTAGATTGTCTCGAATCGGTAGAGGACTATCTTTTACCTCGGTTCATAGATGGAAATCCAACTTCCAAATACGTGACATTTGCGTTTTATTTGTAGAGCCTAGTATGGCGACATAGTGGAATGGGGCGCTCATGCTGTCTATGATTGATACTTATGATTTGAAATTGTTTTATACACTATGTACTTATAATAGTATCAAATGATTGGTTTTAAACGTATCAAGCATTCTTTGGCTGTTATAAGGGAAAACTCTATCCCCCGGCTTGCGTTGCATTGTGTGATAGGACCTGGGTCTTATAACAGCTTCATTTTTCTTTATTTAGCATCGCGCTGTTGTTTTATGCACTGGTATTCTTGGGAGGAAACCCGTTCCGTGTTATACGGCGTGGTCCCTTGATTTGCCTAACTTTAAAAATAAAGATTAACTGTTTTAATTCTCACACCAGTCCCATGACTGACCTGGAGTTTATTGTTTTAACCTAAATTCTGGGTGCCCCTATTTTGACACGGGCAGCTAGTAGTTTTGGTTTTGCAGATTTATATTCACAGGATCCTGGTTTACAGCTGGAATGATATCCGGAAAGCTTTGTATCCGTATATCTCTTCTAGTTGTGTATTGTATTATTTTCCGCTGCTATGTATTTAAATGTAATTTAAATCTCTGATATTTCTGTGTAATATTCATTTATACTCTGTGTATTCTTGTAATCTGATGCATTGTTGTAATATACAATGAAATGTTCTTCTGTATTTGTTCAGTTGTGGCTTGTTCTCGAACTATCCGACGCTTTCCTTTATGGGGAAGTTACAGGTCTTCACAGTTGGTATCAGAGCTTTGGTTTACAAAGCAGAGAACAAGGCACATTAGAACCATACGAAAGAATTCATCAGATATTGGGTTAGTAAAATCCAATGGGAATGACTCGTTAGAGATGGGGTCAGTAGTATCCTAGAACAAGTGTGGAGAGTATGTTTTTAAAATGAAAACCAATTTTGTTTTGAAAATTTAAATCAATTATTCGTATTTGATTATTTATTTTATATTGATTAGGACAATCCAATATATAAAGATTTTGCGTATGCGCCTAGCTAGCGTGTATTCGAAGTTTTGATATATTGGATAGATATAGAGTTACACTCTAGTCACCCGGGGGTGATTCTGATGGTTGATATATCATCATCAGAATTTATATTCGAGTGACGAACGTGTAATATCTATATATTTCCTATTAGACTGGTGTGAGAACCAAAACTAATATAGCTAGAATACATTGTTGTGATTTGACATCAAAACATGATTTTTGACTATGTATCAAAGTTATCAATTTGAAAACTCTAATCCACTAATTGATTGATGATTGTGTTGTTTGTTTATTTGTTTGATAATTTTGAACCATTTAGCCTAATTGAATCAAATATTGAATTATATTGAAATTTGGTCGCATTTGCTTGCATATACAAGTACTTATATTGAACAGGTCATAGCAAGGAGGCTAGAGCAGAGAATAAAATTTGTTTGCCCTACAAATAGGTACATGTTTACTACAAAATTTCCTGTTTTGTTTGGGTGATGATGATTTTATGAGCCTATTGGCTAGCCGCTTGGCTTTTTCTTTTCCTTTTTGAGATCTGAAGGACCGGGGAAGCTATTTGAGATTTCCCGATGCTCCCATTGCAGGGGAGGTTATGGCGAAATTTTTCGAAAATTTAGGGTGTTAGCCAAATTTTTGAAATTTTGAAAATTCTCAGAAACTAAAGAGTTGGAGAATGGAAGCCAGATCGAGCATAGAGTTAATTAATCAAACCACTTTCGACTTTGTTCCTTTTCGGGGACGAAAAGTTTTAAGTGGGGGAGATTGTAACAACCCGAAAATCTGGGCCAGTTTAAAAATTTTATTTTGGCAATTTTAGCGAATTTTGATTAATTAAAATAGATTATTTTAAATAAAATCAACGTGAAAATTTATTTTGAATAGAATTCGAACGTATATATTATATACGTCGTCGTTAGAATATAAATATTTATATATAATTATAAATAGAATTGAAAATGGCGCGGTAGTTCGATAATTCGATTTCAAACTTCAATAAAATGTACCGGGTGCAAAACAATCCGGATTTTAGTGAAACCAAAAATAATGGAATCTAATTGAGAATATCTTTCCAACAAATCCAGAAAATTGAGATTTCATAGCGGGAATCAAAAGATATGTCCAGTTGAAAATTCTGAATAGTCGCTATGGAATTCAGGCCCTTAAAAATGGAAATTTTGCGAACGACCTCGGATTTCGATGAAACCACTTTTGTTGGGTCCACGATGTAATGTTATTGCTAGATTTCAATTTTCGTAATTTTTCGAATCAATATGTGAGCGTGGCAAAGGAAAACGTGTTTGACCAGTTTTAGTTGATTTTAATCGACTGGAAAATGACCATTTTTCCAACGGTCTCAGAATTCGACGAAACTAGTTTTATTAGGACCGTATCGCCAATACGAAGCTAGAAAATATTTTTATGGAATTTTTAGAGTTAGTATGTGACCCCGGTAATTTGAAATGTACGTTTAAAATTCAATATAGTGATTTAAATGTAAATTCAACGGAAACTGATTCAAACGATCGAATCAACCTACGAAAATAGCCCATTGTTTTCTGAATGGGGGTAATACGCTATGGACGACAGGCGGTGGGTCTCGTTCTGAGATCGTATAAAAAGTCAACTTTATGGATATTAATAAATAGAATATAATATAGTTTCACATAAAAGCCCTCACCCCTCTCTTTCTTTCCCTCACCCTACAGAACCCGAAATCGAAAAAAGAAAAAGAAAAAAAAGGGGAAATCGAGGGCGCCAGCTCCAGGGCCGACGCCTCACCACCGCCCGCGACGGAGGACCGCCGTGCCCCCCCCTCTCTGCTGAACCGCACACCACCCCCTCCTTCTCCTTCTTCCTCCACTTCTCCTCCCCCTTCCGACTACGACAGCCACCGCCGGTCGCTCCACAGCTCGCCGCCGCTGCTCCGACGTGCCGATTTTCCCTCCCCCTCTCCGATTCGATCAGCCTTCTCTTCCCACTTCGCTGTAAGTCTTTTCTTTTCTTCCTTCTCTGAATGTCACACCTCGGTTTATGAAAGAAATGTGATTTCTATGTTAGGGTATTTATGTTATAAAAATATAGATTTGAAAAGAAATAAAAATATGATTTTTTTTCATTTGCGAAGCGAGATGAAGGGTAGGATTTTCATTTATATAAATGACATAAAAATTTGATTTTTATATGCAAGAATTAAAATGGAAAAGATCATATTTTTAAATGGAAAAGATTGAGTTCTTAAAATGGAAAAGATCATATTTTTAAACGGAAAAGATCATATTTTTAAAATGGAAAATATCATATTTTTAAATGGAAAAGATTGAGTTTTTAAAATGGAAAAGATCATATTTTTAAAATGGAAAAGATCATATTTTTAAAATGGAAAAGATTGAATTTTTAAAATAGGAAAAATTAGATTTTTGAAATGGGAAAAGGCGAAGTCCTTGCGAAGTAAAAATGTGATTTTTATATATTGAACATCGAAGTAAAAATGTGATTTTTATATATTGAACATCGAAATAAAAATGTGATTTTTATATATTGAATAGCGAAGAAAAAATTCGATTTTTATATATTGAATAGCATAGTAAAAATGGGATTTTTATATATTGAACATCGAAATAAAAATGTGATTTTTACATATGTAGAGATACGGGCAAAGAAAGTGAAAAGAGGCAGAATGACGAAGATTTCTCTAAAATAAGTGTCGTGAAGTTTGGATAGCTATCTGTGAGAATTTCTCACCTTTCAATTTCTTTTCTAGTTATATATATATATATATATATATATATATATATATATACTAGGATGCAGACGGTGCTTAGTAGCACCCGACACAATCGTCCACAGACCATGGACTTGTTTGTTTGATTGCAAAAAAATTAGTTAGATTATTTGATTGAAATTGAATTGTTTGGTGAAATGAATGGATTTGATTGATGTGTGAATGGCGTGGGCCTTCACTAGACCGGGGATAAGGCTAGGCCTTGTCCCGTTTCTAGTATCATGCCGTTATGCCGCCGAAATTTTCTAAAATGAGTTAGAAAAATAAAAATATCATTTTATTGTGTAAATGAATAATAGAAATTCATGTGTGTTGGAATAAAATGTTTTATCGTTAAAAATATAATTTTTAACGTGAATATGAATAAATGAATATTTATAAACAAATCGGCCGATTTGTTTATATACACTAATTTTAATGACATTGATTGGATCGATAAATTTTACACATCGCCCAACTGCACAAATAAAATCTGGGTTTGTTGATTTGAAACCCCACACGGGTGTTGGGATGAAATTTGAAGTTCACTCATCCTGATTGATTAAATATGTCGATCGATTGATTGACAGGCTGTTATAAGCGTTAGATATCTATATTTGATGCTTATACAGTGTAGTGCACTTTGGTTGATGGTTGATTATTTTTCAATGCTATCATATACATGTGATGTATGAAAATCCATATAATTAATATTATATGGTGATTGATGGGGCCTCATTCCAATTTAGAAAATAAAGAACAATATAAAATAAAGGTTCATGTGTTGACAGTACTCATCCATTGAGATTGGTCATGTGTTGAACGAAATATTTTAGTAATAAAATTTACATCTTTATCAATATAAAATAAAGGTTCATGTGTTGACAGTACTCATCCATTGAGATTGGTCATGTGTTGAACGAAATATTTTGATAATAACAACTATTTTGAAAAATAAATATTTGAAATAGAATATTTGAAAATAGAAATTTATGAAGCCGTGTTGATTGGATTGACACCATTTTGACGTGAACGATATTTATATCGATTTTAAACGATTTCGAAATGAATTGAATTGAAAACGAATTCAAATTGAATTGAAAACGATTTCGAAATGAATTGAATTGAAAACGAATTCGAAATGAATTGAATTGAAAACGATTTCGAAATGAATTGAATTGAAAACGATTTCGAAATGAATTGAATTGAAAACGAATTCAAATTGAATTGAAAACGATTTCGAAATGAATTGAATTGAAAACGAATTCAAATTGAATTGAAAACGATTTCGAAATGAATTGAATTGAAAATGAATTCAAATTGAATTGAAAGCGAATTGAAATGAATTCAAATTGAATTGAAATTTGAATTGAATAGAAATGAATTATAAAACGAATTTATAAAGAAGAATTCAATTTTGATTTGAATTGAAAAGGAAGTTAAAATTGCTTTTGAAACGAATTTAAAACTATTTATATAATTCATTTTAAATAGAAATCGACGAAATATATATTATATATATTATATATATAATATAATGGCCTGAATAGAACGCGCCGCGCCGCGGCAGTTCGTGAGTTTCGACCATTTATTTCAAACGGACATTACGGGAGATCCGACCGTCGGATTCTCCTAAAACCGGAACCGTTGGGTTCGTATCGAAAAGAGCTTTCTAATGAATATTAGAAATTTGGAATCTAACGGTTGGATTTGGAATTATGTCCAAATCAAATTTGAAAAAGGTCGTTGTAAGTGCAGTTCGATGGTCGTTGATGGAAATCGACTGTACGGGCCTTGATAAAATTATTAAAAATAGTAATAATTTATGTAAAATCATAAGAAATGACTTAGAAAGAATTGGGATGAAAAAATCCATATTTGAAAAGATAAAAATAGATTTTTATCGAAATGAACTAGTTTTGAACTAGAAATATAATTCTATTTATTTTTAAATAAATAAATTGGATTTGAAATGGTTTTGAAAATAACCAGAATTTCCAATGATTGCGTTGGAGTGGATTTGAATCGAAATTGTCTTCGGAATATTTCGATGTTGGAATTCGGGATTATACAGATGTTGTTAAGGAAATTTGAAAGATATATATATTTATATCGTTATTTCCAATACGACATTTGTTAATCGTAGAATTTGATATTGAATATAAGCCGGGATATTTTCTATTCAGAACCTTGTATTTAATATCAAATGTGATTTGGGTTTGTCGTGAATGGTGTCTTCATTAACACTGTTCTTGAACCCAGTTGAGAAAAGATTAAATCTTTTTATTTAGATTTAATGAAGTGTACCAATTAAATAATATTTATTTGGAATTGAATTGATATTGATTTTTGGGTTTATCGTGAACAGTGTTTTAAATAACACTCGTTCTTTAACCCGATAATTAATGGAATGTGACTTTGGGTTTATCGTGAACCGTGTTTGAAATGACACGGATTCTTTAACCCTGTTAACGATTAAAACTAAGTGGAGTTTTTAATGAATCTTTAATTAGATTGAGATGATCGAAAATGGAGTATCACCAGTTTTGCTCCAGGCGATAGTTAAATCTTTAATTAGATTTGAACGTGAAATGGTAATTGAATTTACCGATAACACCGTGGTGTTAGATATGAAGTACTACCGGTTTTACTTCATGGGATGAATAGGTTGGGATTGGGAAATTAAAACAAATGATTACTTCGGTAAGGTTCGCTAATCCCGACTAGTTTTGAATTGATATTCAAAAATAGATTAAAGAATAAATTCAAGAAATTTATCTTGGATAAAATTAATGGAAACCTTTCCCTATGAATGTGAAATTTAGAAACTAACTGTCGGTTAGCTAAGCAGAATGATTTTCTGGATATTGATCTGATGTTGGTTTCGGCCTTCGGGGTTAATATTTAGGGAATTATTCTCTTGATTAATTTACGGTTAGTGACTGATTAATTGGAATGAGGCGTATGTTGTGTTTGTGTAACACTTATTTAAAATATACGCGAGTTATTCGGAAAGACCGGGTTTATCCCATTCTGAATAACTGATACGACGATAAGTCGAAGATGAAGACGATGGTCGAAGACCGGAAGTCTTCACGTCGTTTGGGTGATTACTGATGATCTTGATTGGGCTGTACACCCAAGAAGATGGAAACAGTTGGTGATCGTCCAGACGTACTTGGAGATCGATGGATATGCGGGGTACTAGGTGCCTCCGGTTTCGTTCAGACCCAGAACGGACTTGTAAATGGACTGTGTGTCTGACATTGGATTTTAGTCCGTGTGATTGATCTCTATTAAATATATATCTGTTTGGCGGCGGAGAATTTATTCTCTTGCTTAACGCCCTTCTCTGAGACGTACGAGCTCAGGGGTTATATATTGATGGATATCAAACGCATGGAGTGAATTGCCTGTGTGGCATGCCTAAGTGGCAATTGATCGAGGCTTCTGTTGAAAAGCAAAGTCTTGTGGTGATGATCAAAGCACAGCCTGTGTGGCATAGCTTTGTGTAACGTGAATTCGCGAACTTCACACCCGGTATGAACCAAAAACGGGAGACGGACCTCAGGGAGGGCATGCGTTTCTTTCTAGCTAGAAGTAGCGTCAGTGGTTTTACACGCCCTGACGAGTTTGACTTATGTGGTTGTTGCTGTTGCGAGGCGCCTCGGTTTGATCGGACGATCCGGGTCCGATGGAGTCATTTGTTGGCTCATTTACGCCCCATAGGGCGGAGAGACGTATTGTTCAGGCACTATAATCCACATCGGTGGACCGGCCCTGTCGCTCCAAGAGGCAGTTGCGGCTGTTCCGGAGACATGGGCTAGACTGTCTCGAATCGGTAGAGGACTATCTTTTGCCTCGGTTCATAGATGGAAATCCAACTTCCAAATATGTGACATTTGCGGTTTTATTTGTAGAGCCTAGTATGGCGACATAGTGGGATGGGGCGCTCATGCCGTCTATGATTGATACTTATGATTTGAAGTTGTTTTATACACTATGCACTTATAATAGTATCAAATGATTGGTTTTAAACGTATCAAGCATTCTTTGGCTGTTATAAGGGAAAACTCTATCCCCCGGCTTGCGTTGCATTGTGTGATAGGACCTGGGTCTTATAACAGCTTCATTTTTCTTTATTTAGCATTGTGCTGTTGTTTTATGCACTGGTATTCTTGGGAGGAAACCCGTTCCGTGTTATACGGCGTGGTCCCTTGATTTGCCTAACTTTAAAAATAAAGATTAACTGTTTTAGTTCTCACACCAGTCCCATGACTGACCTGGAGTTTATTGTTTTAACCTAAACTCTGGGTGCGCCTATTTTGACACGGGCAGCTAGTAGTTTTGGTTTTGCAGATTTATATTCACAGGATCCTGGTTTACAGCTGGAATGATATCCGGAAAGCTTTGTATCCGTATATCTCTTCTAGTTGTGTATTGTATTATTTTCTGCTGCTATGTATTTAAATGTAATTTAAATCTCTGATATTTCTGTGTAATATTCATTTATACTCTGTGTATTCTTGTAATCTGATGCATTGTTGTAATATACAATGAAATGTTCTTCTGTATGTGTTCTGTTGTGGCTTGTTCTCGAACTATCCGACGCTTTCCTTTACGGGGAAGTTACGGGTCTTCACACCTTATACCTCGCATATCCGAACAATCAACAATACGTCTGGACGGCTACCCCTGACTCCCCTTCAAGGTAGCTACTCCAATCATGGGCCTCGGTTGCAACACATCCATTCGATGTGAAGATCGTCGGTCTTCACTCACCGTCTTCAACTCTTCGACTTATGTAGTCGTATAATCATTTGAAATGAGATTGTACTCGGACCTTTCAAATGATTCCCGTATATATATGTATATATATATTAAAATTATTTCATATCGTTATTAGTATTTAATAACGATCTATCGCTATTTTTTTTTTTATAAAAATAGCCCAAATTAATTTAACGACGCTTCGGGTCAATGGGCGACCCTGGCGTTGTTTTCACCCAAATTTGTTTTACATGTTTCTCTAAATCTAACCGTTGGATTTTAACATAATTCATATCGTTGGAAAGGTCTTCCTAAGGCGAATCTAACGGTTTCAGTTTTGGGAAAATCCGACAGTCGGATATTTCGGTATAATCAATTAAAAGTACAATTCCAAAATGCGAACTACCACGCTCGATTCGTTTACTTTTAATTTATATATATACACAATTATATATAAATATAATTCCTTCGTCCATTTCGTTATCGTGATTAACACAACAAGTAAAGAACGTTATATTTTCGTAACCTATTTACATTTTTATAATACATAGTGAAATGTATTTTATTTTACTATATTTTGCGGACGACAAGAATTATTATCTAAATATAATGTAATGGCACATAAGAATGTTGATCTTTATTTCGACTTGCATTCACATCCTATATACAAAAAGGTATATTTTTCAATCATCTTTCAAACTACACAAAATTGTATATTTCATGTATCATTACAATTACAACAAAAATAGGTATTTTTGTGTTTCATTTCCATTACAACAAACATGAATATTTTTGTGTGTCATTTATAATTTAACAAAAAATGAATATTTTTGTGTCATTTCAATTTCTAACAAAAATGCAATATATTTTGGTGTCAACTTCAATTCTACAAAAATAATAACTTTGTTAATCTTTAATCACAAACAAAATAATAATTTTGTGTGTTAATCTATCTATATAAAAATGTAAATTTCTATCTTTATCTTTTTAATGAAAATCCAATTCATTAAAATCTAGATTTCATCGTTATAATCTTTACTGAAAATCTTTTTACATAAACATGTAAATTTCATACGTTGTCCTTTTTAATGAAAATTCAATTCATTAAAATGTAAATTTCCCTCCCTAAGTTCCATTTACATGAAAATGTAATTTTTCTTCTTTAAATTCTATTTACATGAAAATGTAAATTTTCTTCTTTAAATTCTATTTACATGAAAATGTAAATTTTCTACTTAATAACTAATTACATGAAAAATGTAATTTTCTACTTTAATCCAATTACATGAAAATGTAACTTTCACTTTAATTCAATTCACATGAAAAATGTAATTTCACTTTAATTCAATTCACATGAAAAATGTAATTTAACTTTAATTCAATTCACATGAAAAATGTAATTTCACTTTAATTCAATTACATGAAAAATGTAATTTAACTTTAATTCAATTACATGAAAAATGTAACTTTTGCTTTTATTCAATTACATGAAAAATGTAACTTTTACTTTTATTCAATTACATGAAAAATGTAAATTTCCTGTCTAATTTCCTTTATTGAAAATCTATTTACATTAAAAAGATAAATAACATATCTAAATTCTTTTATTGAAAATCTAAGTTTTCACTTTTAATTTAATTACACAAAAATGTAATTTTATCTTTCTATAAATCTAATTACATAAAAATGTATTTTTCTTCCTTTAAATCTAATTACATGAAAATGTAATTTTATCTTTTAATTCAATTCACAAGGAAAGTGCAAAATTTTACTTTTAATCCTATTTACAAAAAGATTTAAAATTACTCTTTTATTTCTTTTTACAAAAAGATGTAAAATTACTCTTTTATCTAATCCACATTAAAAATGTAAACTTTTTTTTCTCTTTTTTTCATATTAAAAATGTAAACTTTCTACTTTTAATATTATTACATGAAAATATAAATTTTCTCTTTAAACTAATTGACAATGAAGTCAATGTTCTATTTTTTTCATTTCTAACAAATTGACAAAATAAATAATGCCTTTTTCATATCTAACAAAAAGGCGGTGAAAATAATGTCCATTTTCTAATTTAACACATTACGGTGTAAACCATGTCCATTTTCTAATTTAACACATTACGGTGTAAAATAATGTCAATTGTAATTTAACAAACAAAAATGTTTATGGAATGTCTTTTTTTAATATTTCAATAAAAATGAAATAAATTTTATTTTTTTATTATTAACTAAATTTGACATTAAGAATGCCCTCTTTACTTTACGACAAAAACAACAATAAACTTCGTTCTTTTTAAATTTACAACAAAAATCAATGTAAAAATGTTACTTTTCATTTTTGACAAAATCAATGTAAATTTTCATTCTAACAAAAGAAATGAATAATTTGTTTCTTTTCATCCTTAACAAAACAAATTAATATTTTGTTTCTTCCCATCCGTAACAAAACAAACTAATATTTTGTTTCTTCCCATTTATTTCAAAGTAACAACAAAATGTCCTTTTTCGTTTATTTCAAAGAAAATGAAAATAAACATGTTCTCATTTTCATTACGCACACAAAAATGAAACTTTTTGTTCTTATTTATACAACAAACAAAATATATGGAAATTGTGTTCTTCTTCTTTTCAAACAAAATAAATGAACATATTTCATGTTTACAATCAAAATGACATTTTACTTGTTTACAAAAAAAAATGATATTTTTCTTTGCCCAATCAAATTTCAACAAAAACAATGTATTTTGACTCAACCATTCTATTTCGAAAATTTTAATTTTCAATACACCAATCATCACATCAATAATTTCGCATAACCACATCAATCAGCACAGATTTCATAGCAATCAAGTAAATGAATATCACAACATACGTACATAATTCACATGGCAATAAATAATTTAATTTTCATAATTAAAATAGAATTCTCACCAATAGCTTTTCACTTTGTCAAAATTTAGACGAGCTCTAAAATCAGTTCCCGTCAGTTCCATCGCGTAGATCTCATTTTTCTGATTCCAACGCTTTTCGTTTCATGCGATTCTGACTATATATGAATAAGTTATTGCAATTTTAAAGATTGGAAAATTTAATGATTATTTAAACATAATTAAATTAGATTAACATAATACCATCTTCTTCCAATCGTCACTGGGCAAGTTCGAACCCATAACTCCGCCCAACCCCCCCCCCCCCAATCGCACGCCAAAACGCACCATCTGCTGACGATCAACTCCACCACACCCTGCGCCTTGCCACCACCTTTCTACCCCCTCAGTCCTAGCCAACTCGCAAGTGCCTCCTGTCCACAAAACTGCTCCGACGCTGGTGGCTTTGGAGAGGAAAATCGGCGACTGTAGTTGATAATTTCCGATCACACCTTTACAGTTTTAAAAATCTCGCAATGCTCCTTCGATTTGTTTTATAATTTTTGTTTAAATCAAATTGTAGAAGAGGAGATTAAGGAATGAAATTTGGAGTATTCTTGGCCATTGCTTTTGTTCTAGGAGTCAACAGAATACTATACGGGTTAAGGGTTATGCTAATTTGGTTTAGTGAATATTTATATTAAAATATTATTTAATTGAACCCTTGAGGCCCGTTTCTCCTATTCAAATTTCAAAATAGAATAAGAAAAGAGAAAAAATGGGAAGGTATTCAATTGGATAGACAGAAATAAAAAGAATAGAAATATACACGTGGGTCCATTACAATTTATATTTGTTACCTGCCCATTATGATTTGTATTAATAACTTCATTCTTATGTAAATTGCTAATTTTCATCTTAGCCGATTTATGTGAATTCCTATTTGAATCACAATTGTTTAACCATTAGTGTAAATAAATACGAAATGTACAAACTTACATTTTACTATGTTTCCATTTACGAAATCAACTTGATTATTGTCATTTATTACTGTCTGCCATAAAAATCCAATTTGCTTAATTTAATGACAAGGAATATATTTAATATGTTTACTAATCAAGTAATCATTTTCATTCCAAATTTTAGTTTTCACATTATTGTAAATTCCAATTCATCTAAACATTAAATTCTAAATTACAATTTCTATGAAGAAAATAAAAGGTTGTCATCTAATTATACCAATTCATATTATTATTATTTTACTACGATATATAAACAGTAGGTATGAATTTTCAATTAAATAAATATTTCATTATTACTGCAACCAACATTGCTAAGATACACATCTATAATATTAACATTTCAGTATTTATGAACCTATTCAAAAATTCAAAAGAAAAACATAGGAGAGAGAAAACGGGAATGTAATTAATGCTTGATCTATTGTTTAATGCCAATTGTTAGAAAGTTTATAACTTCGTTTGCATGTACATGTTAATATTTAATAAATGTACATTTTCTACCTATAACATGTAAATGTTAATATTAAACAAATGTACGTTTCTACTGTTAAAACATTTTTATTACACAATGAATCTCTTTTATGATTTATTTACATTAAACACATTTTCAAATAATGAATCTCTTTTATATTTAAAATGTATTTTTTTATGTAAACATATCTAATCAAACTTTAATCTTTTTATACCTTAAAAACATAATGTTTAATGTAAACATATTCCAATCAAAGTTTAATCTTTTTTTTTTATAAACAACAAAACTGTGAATTTTCACGTTTGCATATTTTCATTTATAACCTACACATTATTTTCAATCAATAAATTAATAAATGTCATTAAAGTTCCTACGTGACGTTAAAAAGAATAATTTTTTTTTTTGTTGTAAAACATTTCCTGTTTCTACATGACATTAAAAAGTTAGACTTTTAGCATTAAACAAAATATGTTCATTTTCATTAAAAAGAATAACTTTTAGCGCTAAACAAAATATGTTCATTCACATTAAAAAGAATAACTTTTTAATGTAAATCATTTTCATATTCTTACATTTAAATAAAGACTAACTTTTATTTTAAAACAATTTTTTTTTCAACATAACTTCAATTATAAAAATAAATTTTTAATCATGATTATTTAAAATAAATTATTTTAAATATCAAAAACTCATTAAAATAACTTAAAATAAATTTTTAAATTTACCCCAAAATTCAAGTTTGTTACACATCCACAGTCGTTAATCACATCAATAATATTGTTTTCACATGAATATGAAATATCGTAGTAACAGAACTAATAATCGATCAACGATATAACTATATCAACCATTTCAACCAATTTGATCAACCATTCATCCAAACAACCATCACATAGTATAAAATTACTATAAATAAATTTAAAACTCGTTTATATAAAAATATAAACGAGTCAGAGTTAGTGAGTTTGCTTACCTTGGTTTGTGGTTGGCGGTTATGCTTTTATTTCGTCTGCAAGCAACCAAGCATTTGATTTTATCATGAAAATTCCAATAGCTCTGCTCTTCGTTGGAAAAGTTCTACAATGTAGATTTCATCGTTACGGTTCCAAAGGACACGGTTTCGTCCATTTCTGGTCACATATGAATGATATGCAAGTTTTACGAGATTTCTTGAATTATAAAATTAAATAAATTAAAAACTATTTAATCCTAATTACCATTAATTATTCCTTAGTCTTGTGATTTCAACTAATAACATTTTACTCAATGAAATACTAATCCTTCCCTGTTCATGATGAAACTCAGACGACCCTGACCAAAACTCCATCATTAAGCTTTTTTTTATGATTAAGAAATATGCATAAGTTTGTTAAATCCTCTGTTCATGAACGATATTCACGTAAATCCAATTTTTACGTATTCTTCGTTCATCACGCAGTAAAACCGTTCTCTAGTAATAACGCCCAAACCAAATTTACATCTTCTCCACCTGTAACACCCCGTGTTTTCTATTAACATAAACTAACGAATTAAACAATACTTAATTTAAAATGTGAGAATCAAGGGAAACGGGTTACACCATTGTGTTCGTCTCGGAATTCTGGTTGAGATAAAGTCCGAGTTTGCGAAAATTGGACTTCGTATGAAGAAGTTATGGCTGTCAGAAGTTTCCAGGAAATTCAAATAAATTCAAACAGCTCGAAACAGATTCAAAATTCAAAACAGAAGTCAGAAGCGGGCTGGGAGAAAAAATTCCCGCCCAGGACCCAGGTCGACCAGGGGGTCGACCCTAGTGTCGACCTCCCCCATATAGGTCGACCTAGGGGTCGACCTACCCCCCCCCCTCGGGCAGATCTGAAAGATGACGATTTTGTGACTCAGTGCTGAGTCATTAGGGCTGAGGTGTCACTTTATCTTGACTGGATGGTCTTGATTGATTCTAGGTTGATCGGATGGCCTAAATTAATCCTAAATTCTATATAAACACATGTAGACTCAAACCCTAAAACCTAATCAAAATTAGAACCATGGCCGTCATGCTATCACCTTGCAACCTAGAATAGCCGTCATCTACTAAAGGAAAAGTAAAGCTAATCAACTCAATTCAACTCAAGTCTATAACAACTACAACAACGAATTTGTCTACTTCAAAGGCGAGCTAAATCAATTTCAGAACACAGATCCCAGAACTCAAGACCTTCTTTGAGTTGTGAGTTCAATTTCTTTAATAAGATAATTAACAAGTAATTGGGTTGAGTTATAATTTGGGTTATATGGCTATGTTTGTGAAACATTGGGAAAAACTGTGTTATTTTGTGAATATATGCTAGTTGTTCATAATGACAGTTTTGTTGTGGATTCCTTTGTATATGCCCAATCACCTATGTTCAACTTGATTCATGTTTGACATCATTTTATATGCAAGTTTGGGTGTAGATTATATGCTAGTTTCTATATGAATTGTATACAAGTTTACGTGTGAATCAAATAAAGTGACTATATGTAAGTTTAGGTAGAAATTGGATTTACATATATGCAAGTTTACCCCTTTAGATTTAGATCTATGACATACATAGTTTTATGCAAGTTTATGACTATGGCCTATGCAAGTTTTGGCTGAAATCTATATTCGTATATGCAAGTTTTGGTTGGAAACTATATTCGTATATGCAAATTTTGGGTGAAAACTATATTCATATATGCAAGTTCACACCTTTAGGCCTATGTTTAGATTCATGACAATACCAAGTTTATGTTGTAATCCTTATTTGTAAGTTAGATCCAATTTGTGTGTTATACAAATTTGCGATGTTTCTTCCCTTTTACGTCATTAGACTAATTGCTAGTCTAATATATATATATATATATATATATATATATATATATATCATGATAAGCGAACGAACAACGTGGTGACGATGGGGGTAATATTGAATATACACATATTTAGAGTTGGCAAAAATGGCCTTAGAAAGGCATTTAATTAATTTAAGACATTGATTGGAAAATTTGGTATTAATGGACATAATTTAGGTGACAATTATGGACATAAGTATATTTGGAATTTATTTACAAATTTGAGTAGGGATATTAATCCACTTTGGGGTTAAATAAAGATGTATAATAATAAACCGCCGAAGACACGAGGTTAGACTCTTTTGTGGCGTAAGACTGTCCGGACCCTCCCGACAAATCCAGCAGCCACAGATGCCAGTCTAATGTGAGAGGTCAAAGGCATGAATTAAATGCGTAACAGTTGTAAAGACACGAGGTTAGGCTCGTTTGTGGAGTAAGACTGCCCGGACCCACCCGGCAAATCCAATAGCCATAAATGCCAGTCTAATGTGGAAGGTCTTTACAAGGTTACGGTGTTAATGAATTAAGAAACACTTAACCAGATAAACATGTGGTGGGACATGGGGGTTAAGTGGGTGCCTTGGGTGGCATGTGAAGTTAAGAGGGTGCCTTGGATGGCATGTGAAATACGATTAGATGCACTTAACCAAGATTGAAACATGTAAGAAGACATGAATAAGAATGGGGTTAAGTGGGGAAAACCTTAGAGGGGACCAAGCATAGGTTGAAAGCTTGTGTCATACATGAGGGCCCTTTTCAAACCAGTAACCCATTAAGTATCTTTGTGGGCTCGACCCAAGTCGAGGACGGGACACGCGTACTGGGTTTGATTGTAAGAGGTCAAAACGGGTTAGCGGTGGCAACGCAAGTCCAACGGGGTCATGTGCGTGTGTGGCCCCGGGCTGGTAGGTAAGATGTTGTTGCATCGTGTAGATATAAGGTGTGCATTTTTGGTAGTATCGGGTTGCCACTTTGGGGAGTGATACACCCCACTGTGGGGCCAGCATGGGTATCTACGAGTTAGGGAGCCGATCGAATGGGGGTAGTGGGTATACCTAGTGGAGATAGGGGCAGGAGGCACCTATGAAGGCAGCTAGGGGTACACGAAGCTACCATTATCATTATTAAGTTTGGTAGGCGGGATCAATTTTAGGGTGTTTGGTGTGGTGCAATGTAGTAATTATCTTATAGTGATTAGGTGCGCCTTTAATGTTATCTTTGTTCATCTTATTTCCTTTATTTGCTCTGTCATGCCCATTAGTTCACAGTCATTTCCTTATTTTCCAGCTTATGCCTTATTCTAGTTACTTTAATGATTATATTGTTAAAGTTATTGCACTCGCCAGACTTTATGTCTGACCCCCTTTGTTTCCACCTCTTTTCTTCCTTCCCCCCCAAGTGCTCAGGGTGGGACTAGTTCTAGTGGAGCTTGATTTGGACAGCTTTATCTCTCTTTTGGAAGTTGCTTGGATCGCTGAAGTAAAGTTCAACCTATCTTATTTATGGCTATTTTATGTTGGGGTTATGTCTTTTATTTTACGTACTCAGAGTTTATTTGTCAAGATGGACAATAAGTGTATTTGGTTTTGTAGGTTGTTTTTGATGTGATGTAACCAAACTATTTCTCCGCTGCAATAAAAGTGGTTTTTATTTTCCAAGTACCAATATATTTAACTGTCTTGTTTACTTTTCTGTTCTATACACAATAAACGCTCCACCAAAATTAAGGCATTCCCTTTGTGAGTGACCTTAATGGAGATGGGGTGTCACATGTGGTATCAGAGCTGAAGGTTACCAGAACAAGTAAGATATTTTGAAAAACTATTTTTCAAAAAAAAAAAGCATTTTATAAAGAAATACTTTCAAAAGTATATTTTAAGTAAAGTATTTTTAAGAGAAAAGTTTATTTTAAAAACATAACCCGCAAGAGCCATATATCTTTCTTTCGAAAACCCGTTTGAATCTCTTTATTTTCTTTTCAGCATGTCTGGAATTCCCGAGATACACGAGGGGATACCGATACCAGGATGGTTTAGAAGATATCTGGATGCTAGGGCCAATGTCGCAAGCCCAACAAATGCTCCTCCTCCTCCTCCCCATGTTAATACTTTCGCAAAGATATGCAAGGACTTTCGGGCAATGGGCAGAAAACCTTTTCACGAGTCGGAGACGTTTGTTGAAGCTCGAAATTATTTAAAGGAGGTGGAAGAATTGTTTGGAATCTTTGAGGTAGAAGATGGAAGAAAGGTCCAGTTAGCTGCCTGGTTATGAAGGATGAGGCCTCGTTTTGGTGGGAGGTCACTAATAGAGAGCATCCAGTTGATACATGGCCGGATTTCAGGCGTAGGTTTGAGGCAAAGTTTCTCTCATGGGCCGAAGAGAATCTATACATGGAAAGGTTTTTGGCATTGAGGCAGGTAAATCTATCAGTAAAAGTGTACGTCAACAAGTTCAATCAGTTGGCGAGATTTGGCTTGGACTTGGTGAATACACCCGAAAAGAAGGCCCTGAGATTTGTTAAGGGTTTGAACGAGCCGCTACATGGGTTAGTTATGATCCACATCCCTATGGGGGCCACCTTTGAGAGACTAGTTGACATGGTGCTTATGCATGAAGAGGAGAAAGGCACCAATGCTAATAAGGCACCTGAGAAGAAAGGGGATCAAAAGAAACCACAATAGCAACAGCAGAACAAGAAGGGTGGTAAAGACAACAACGGCAAGGGAAAGAAAAGATGCTTTAATTGTGGGACACCAGGCCATTTGAGCAAAGACTGTAGGAAGAAGAAGAAGACTGGTTGTTTCCACTGTGGCGAGGCAGGACATCTGATTAGGGACTGCCCAAAGAAAGGGCAGAGGGCAGGGACTACCTCTGGAGGGTAGATTCAGGCTCTCATGGCACCGGGGCAGGCAAGAGGTCAGGTCCAGGCTCTCGTGGCCCCACCGCTGCAAGAACGAGGTAGAACAATTTCTGTTGAAAGTTTAGTTTATCTTTTTGATCATCCTGTTCGCACACTCTTTGATTCTGGCGCATCGCACTCTTTTATATCTACTGCTTTAGTTGAGTCACTACACCTAAACACCAGTATAGTAGAGGATCCCTTAGTTATTTCAAATCGAATTGGGGGCTCAGCCTATTTGTCGACGATTTGTTTGGATTTGGAAATTTCTATACTTAGCGTTGGGTTTAGATGTGATGCTTATGTTTTGGGCTTCACGGGCTATGGGTTAATTTTGGGCATGGATTGGTTATCCAGTAATGGAGCCGTCCTAGATTGTGAAAAGAGAGAGGTTAGGCTTAGACTCGCTTGGGCAACACTCTTGAAATCTCTTGTAATCCTATGAATTCTGTTATGCTAAGTTATCTAGAATCGCTTGACGCGTCTGTTGAGAAATTGCAGTCTGTTAGAGTGGTCCGTGAATACTCGGATGTCTTTGAGGAAGTAGAGGGCTTACCTCCGAAGCGGGAGATAGACTTCTGCATATACCTAGTTGATAACGCAAAACCCGTTGCTTTACCTGTTAGGCACATGGCTCCAAGGGAGAGAAAGGAGCTTAGCAAGCAAGTTAAGGAGCTGCTAGAAAAAGGGTTTATAAGGCGGAGTATTTCTGAATGGGGTGCTCCAGTGGTGTTCGCAACCAAAGCAGACGGTTCACTTCACCTATGCGTTGATTATAGGGAGCTAAACAAGCTGACCAAGAAGAATAGGCACCCACTACCAAGAATAGACGATTTGTTCGATCAGCTTGTAGGTGCAACAGTTTTCTCCCAATTAAATCTTGCTACCGGATTTCATCAGTCAAGAGTGGCTTAAGATAGCATTGATAAGACCGCGTTCAGAACCCCGGACGGTTTCTTCGAATGGCTCGTCATGCCTTTCGGCTTGACAAACGCACCTGCTTATTTCGTCGATCTGATGAATAGAGTGTTCCGGGAATTTCTCAATAAATTCATGGTGGTCTTCGTAGATGATATTCTGATTTTCTCGAAGAATGAGGAAGTGCATGCTTTGCATTTAAGGGGAGTCATGGAAACTCTCCGTGCACATCAGTTAAAAGCAAAATTCTCCAAGTGCCACTTCTGGAGAGAAGAAGTAAGATTTCTTGGGCATGTGGTGTCCAAAGAAGGGTTAGCTGTGGACCCTGCAAAAGTAGTTGCGGTCCAGGATTAGAAGATTCCAAAGAATGCAACCGAAGTCCGAAGTTTTCTTGGACTAGTAGGCTTTTATCGCAAGTTCATTAAAGACTTTGCGAAAATTTCAGCTCCACTTACAAGGTTAACGAAGAAAAACCTGACTTTCACTTGGGATTTGGATTGCGAAGTCGCTTTCCAACGGTTAAAGAGGGCTCTGACAATAGCCCCAGTTTTGACATTGCCAGATGGGAGCAAGATGTTTACGGTATACACAGATGCATGCGGTACGGGATTAGGCGCTGTTTTGATGCAAGAAGGGAAGGTAGTAGCTTATGGTGGAAGGCAGTTGAAAGTGCATGAGAAAAACTACCCAACCCACGATCTAGAGTTAGCAGCCATCGTTTTTGCGCTTAAGTCTTGGCGCCACTATCTCTTAGGTGAGAAATTTGAGTTGTATACTGACCATGAAACGTTGAAGTACCTTTTCTCGCAGAAAGACATCAATCTAAGGCAGCAAAGATGGATGGAGTTTCTCGCCTCATACGACTTTGAGATCTCCTATACTCCTGGCAAGGGCAATGTAGTAGCAGACGCCTTAGTAGAAAGAAGCTGACCTTAAGTCCTCTCTTTGTAGAAAGGCAAACTTTGGAGTACATAGCAAATTTTGATTTTAGACCCTCTGTTGATTATGTGACTGGCTTGATGGCAATGCTAGAGGTGCGGCCTACTTTGTTGGACTCCATAGGAACCGCGCAACGTGAAGACCCTCAGCTAGTAGATGTGATAGATAAGCTGATTAGGGGAGATACATCCAGTCACCTCAATAGATACTCCATCGATGATAAGGGTTGGTTGAGACGGGATGGAAGACTATGCGTCCCGCAAGCAAGAGACTGGGTGAAGATGGTTCTGGAAGAAGCACACCATTCCAAGATGACCATACACCCCGGTGGAGACAAGATGTATAAAGATATCAAAAGAGTTTTGTTTTGGAATGGAATGAAGAGGGATGTAGCTGAATTTGTTTCAAAATGCATGATATGCCAGCAAGTCAAGGCGGAGCAGAAGAAGCTTGGTGGTTTGCTACATTCTCTAGAAGTTCCGCAATGGAAATGGGAAAGCATCTCGATGGACTTTGTTGATGGGTTGCCTAGGTCAAGAAGGGGCAATACCTGTATTTAGGTAATAGTGGACAGGCTCACGAAAAGCGCTCATTTTATACCTGTCAAGAGTAGGAGGACCGCCTCGTCTTTAGCCTCCATTTATCTTAAGGAGATAGTTCGACTCCATGGGATACCCTCCATCATAGTGAGTGATTGAGACCCTATCTTTACAAGAGAGTTCTGGAGGAGTTTGCAAGAGGCCGTAGGCACACAGCTATGCTTAAGCACGGCCTATCACCCCCAAACCGATGGCCAGATGGAAAGAGTCAACAGAGTATTAGAAGACCTCTTGAGACTATGCATTCTTGACTTCGGAGGTACATGGGAGGATCATCTCCCTTTGGTGGAATTCGCTTATAACAATAGCTACCAAGCCACTATAGGCATGGCACCCTTCGAAGCCTTATATGGAAGGCCTTGTCGATCATCAACTTGTTGGTGGGAGTCCACAGATAAACATATACTTGGGCCGGACATGATTAGAGAGACTTCAGAGAAAGTGGACTTGATACGAAGGAGAATGAAGACTGCCCAAGATAGACAGAAATCCTACGCAGACAAGAGAAGGACCTACCTTGAGTTTGAGGTTGGGGATAAGGTGTTCCTTAAAGTATCTCCTTTGAGGAATGTCATCCGCTTTGGGTCCGCTAGAAAGTTGGCACCACGATTTGTAGGACCATTTCCTATCATCGAAAGGATTGGGACGATGGCCTACAGAGTAGGGCTACCTAAAAGACTGGCTGGATTTCATAATGTTTTTCATGTCTCCCAACTACGAAAGTTATTACATGAGTTAGCAGAAGTTATGGAGCTAAGCATACTAGAGGAAGTCGAAGTGGAATGAGAAGTGACTGTGAGGAGAGTTCCAACCTGTATCTTGGGGATGGAAGTCAAAAAGCTACGCAACCGTGAAGTTAAGCTTGTCAAAGTTCAATGGAGCGACGCTGAGGAAGACGCGACTTGGGAGATTGAGGCCAAAATACGTGCAGCCTACCCTTTTCTTTTTTAGGGTACATCTTTGATCTCTTTTTCCTTAAGTTTATTCAAGCTTGTATCTACCTTTTAGTGTATCTCCTCGGTCATATTCTTTATCCTTAGGTAGAGGCCAATGGATGTAAACATGTATTTGAAACATGTTATGATTGATGGATGTTAATGGATGCAAGTGTTTGCTAGTGGTTGCTCGTGGATGCATATACACACATATTAGGCACTAGATTGGCTCAATCACTTTCATACTACATATAAATGTGTGTTTATTTAGATTAATGGATGTATAATGGTTGTTTTATCATATGGATGCTGCATACGGATGAATGGTTATGCACGCATGTAGAAATAATATGTATCATTAGGGATCTTTTGCATACATAATAGACGCATGGCACTATCATAATTTGCATTAAGGAGGTCAACTGAATCAGTGGACCGCCTCATTTTGCATTAGATACGGACATGTACACACACTGTGCATATAAATTTGAAAGCATTAGAAGTCTTTTAAGGACAACGGATGCCTGTGTTTGACGGTTGAGTAGATTGACGATTGGATGATAGGATATGTATTCTTTGTAACTTGAAGATTTCGGGGTCGAAATCCTTTAAGGAGGGGAGAATGTAACACCCCGTGTTTTCTGTTAACATAAACTAACGAATTAAACAATACTTAATTTAAAATGTGAGAATCAAGGAAAACAGGTTACGCTATTGTGTTCGTCTCGGAATTCTGGTTGAGATAGAGTCCGAGTTTGCGTAAATTGGACTTCGTATGAAGAAGTTACGGCTGTCGGAGTTTACAGGAAATTCAAATAAATTCAAACAGCTCGAAACAGATTCAAAATTCAAAACAGAAGTCAGAAGCGGGCTGGGCGGAAAAATTCCCTCCCAGGACCCAGGTCGACCAGGGGGTCGACCCTAGTGTCGACCTCCCCCCTACAGGTCGACCTATGGGTCGACTTGGGGGTCGACCTGCCCATCCTCCCCCCCCCCCCCGCCCCCGGGCAGATCTGAAAGATGATGATTTTGTGACTCGGTGCTGAGTCATTAGGGCTGAGGTGTCACCCTATCTTGACTGGATGGTCTTGATTGATTCTAGGTTGATTGGATGGCCTAAATTAATCCTAAATTCTATATAAACACATGTAGACTCAAACCCTAAAACCTAATCAAAATTAGAACCATGGTCGTCATGCTATCACCTTGCAACCTAGAATAGCCGTCATCAACTAGAGGAAAAGTAAAGCTAATCAACTCAATTCAACTCAAGTCTATAACAACTACAACAACGAATTTGTCTACTTCAAAGGCGAGCTAAATCAATTTCAGAACACAAATCCTAGAACTCAAGACCTTCTTTGAGTTGTGAGTTCAATTTCTTTAATAAGATCATTAACAAGTATTGTGTTGAGTTATAATTTGGGTTATATGGCTACGTTTGTGAAACATTGTAAAAAAAAGTGATATTTTGTGAATATATGCTAGCTGTTCATAATGACAGTTTTGTTGTGGATTCCTTTGTATATGCCCAATCACCTATGTTCAACTTGATTCATGTTTGACATCTTATGCAAGTTTGGGTGTAGATTATATGCTAGTTTCTATATGAATTGTATACAAGTTTACATGTGAATCAAATAAAGTGACTATATGTAAGTTTAGGTAGAAATTGGATTCACATATATGCAAGTTTACCCCTTTAGATTTAGATCTATGACATACATAGTTTTATGCAAGTTTGTGACTATGGCCTATGCAAGTTTTGGGTGAAAACTATATTCGTATATGCAAGTTTTGGTTGGAAACTATATTCGTATATGCAAGTTTTGGGTAAAAACTATATTCATATATGCAAGTTCGCACCTTTAGGCCTATGTTTAGATTCATGACAATACCAAGTTTATGTTGTAATCCTTATTTGTAAGTTAGATCCAATTTGTGTGTTATACAAATTTGCGATGTTTCTTCCCTTTTACGTCATTAGACTAATTGCTAGTCTAATATATATATATATATATATATATATATATATAAATATATATATATATATATATATATATATTTGTCATGATAAGAGAACGAACAACGTGGGGAGGATGGGGGTAATATTGAATATACACATATTTAGAGTTGGCATAAATGGCCTTAAAAAGGCATTTAATTAATTTAAGACATTGATTGGAAAAATTGGTATTTATGGACATAATTTAGGTGACAATTATGGACATAAGTATATTTGGAATTTATTTACAAATTTGAATAGGGATATTAATCCACTTTGGGGTTAAATAAAGATGTATAATAATAAACCGCCTAAGACACGAGGTTAGACTCTTTTCTGGCGTAAGACTGCCCGGACCTGCCCGGCAAATCCAGAAGCCACAAATGCCAGCCTAATGTGAGAGGTCAAAGGCATGAATTAAATGTGTAACAGTTGTAAAGACATGAGGTTAGGCTCGTTTGTGGTGTAAGACTGCCCGGACCCGCCCGACAAATCCAGCAGCCACAAATGCCAGTCTAATGTGGGAGGTCTTTACAAGGTTACGGTGTTAATGAATTAAGAAACACTTAACCAGATAAACATGTGGTGGAACATGGGGGGTTAAGTGGGTGCCTTGGGTGGCGTGTAAAATACGATTAGATGCACTTAACCAAGATTGAGACATGTAAGAAGACATGAATAAGAATGGGGTTAAGTGGGGAAAATCTTAGAGGGGACCAAGCATAGGTGGAAAGCTTGTGTCATACATGGGAGCCCTTTTCAAACCAGTAACCCATTAAGTATCTTTGTGGGCTCGACCCAAGTTGAGGACGGGACACACGTACTGGGTTTGATTGTAAGAGGTCAAAACGGGTTAGCGGTGGCAACGCAAGTCCAACGGGGTCATGTGCGTGTGTGTCCCCAGGCTGGTAGGTAAGATGTTGTTGCATCGTGTAGATATAAGGCGCGCATTTTTGGTAATATCGGGTTGCCACTTTGGGGAGTGATACACCCCACTGTGGGGCCAGCACGGGTATCTATGAGTTAGGGAGCCGATCGAATGAGGGTAGTGGGTACACCTAGTGGAGATAGGGTCAGGCGGCACCTATGAAGGCAGCTAGGGGTACACGAAACTACCATTATCATTATTACGTTTGGTAGGCGGGATCAATTTTAGGGTGTTTGGTGTGGTGCTATGTAGTAATTATCTTATAGTGATTAGGTGCGCCTTTAACGTTTTCTTTGTTCATCTTATTTCCTTTATTTGCTCTGTCATGCCCATTGGTTCACACTCATTTCCTTATTTTCCAGCTTATGCCTTATCCTAGTTACTTTAATGATTGTTAAAGTTATTGCACTCGCCAGACTTTATGTCTGACCCCCTTTGTTTCCACCTCTTTTCTTCCTCCCCCCCCCAGGTGCTCAGGGTGGGACTAGTTCTAGTGGAGCTTGATTTGGACAGCTTTATATCTCTTTTGGAAGTTGCTTGGATCGCTGAAGTAAAGTTCAGCCTATCTTATTTATGGCTATTTTATGTTGGGGTTATGTATTTTATTTTATGTACTCAGAGTTTATTTGTCAAGATCGACAATAAGTGTATTTGGTTTTGTAGTTGGTTTTTGATGTGATGTAACCAAATTATTTCTCCACTGCAATAAAAGTGGTTTTTATTTTCCAAGTACCAATATATTTATTTGTCTTGTTTACTTTTCTGTTCTATACACAATAAACGCTCCACCAAAATTAAGGCATTCCCTTTGTGATGACCTTAATGGAGATGGGGTGTCATACCACATCACCCCAATTCTGCTCAATGTAAAATCCATGAAATCATTGCCAAAACTTCCCTGACGTCTGCTTCTCTTCGATCATTTAAACAACTCCATGTACAATATAACTGGTCCACACATAGCCATATATTAGAATAATTATCCTTTTAATAGTCAATAAATTAGTAATTAATTTTCACCAGATACTTTTTGTTTTAAAATAATAGTTAACTCATTATTATTTTATTTACCTTAACTAATATCTCTCTAATCCCTTCCTTCCCAATACCATTCACACAACAGTTCCCTGGAGCTTCACATGGACATGGTCGCACTTCAACTTCCTTGTCTTTTTTTCCTCCCCTCTGTATAACGCATTGCTTCCAGTAAAGAAACTAGTCATTTCCGATCTTTGTTCCACGACTGTTGCTTCCTCTCTCCATTGATTACTATTTCGATTTCACCAATGTCCGCCTCTCCTCTAGAGCTACCATCTCCATACACAACCACCTAATTTGGACCTGAGTTCATCAAACAGACCTACGATTCCATCACCATGTCAATACACCAATGTTTCATCTTCTAACAACCACACTCCCTATTAATTTTTTTTCTTCCTCTTAAAGTCACGAGATAGAAGCAGTGGGGACTTCGTTCGGTTTTGTTTGATAAATGAGAGTGTTTTTATATTTATAGATTTATACATTATTAAAAACAACGAAGGCCTCTTTTCGAAAAACTCAGAACGAGGTAGAACGTGGACCAATAGGAACGGAAGTGATATGTTAAAGGTCAAAAAGATGTTGATAGCCTGATACCAGATTTTTTGAAAAGAAATATTAAGATTTTTGTAGAGATACGTTAAACTGAACCATATACAAATTTTTAAATGCGCTGAGATCTTTGACAATAAATACTAGCCGAGATGTGGTAAAGATCTGATAAGCTTCGTCACAGATTCGGTTGGATTTTTGTTTTACTGTTATGGAAAAAGATCGATGGGAAATTTCTTTACATAAATAAAAATAAAGTGATATGCAAAATATTGTTCAGTCAGAAATGTTGATCGTGAAAGGAAAAGTAACATGTTGATATTTTATGAGGATCCCCTTTTTTTTATATATATACGCAGATGTTTTCGAAAGGTACAAAAGATCATGCCGACATGTTTGACTGAAGAAGAATGGGTCAGGGACATTAATTTCCTGTCCAGCTATTTTGTATACGTACAGTTCGATTTTACGTTGCTGGTTTCTAAATGAGATTAGAAAGATAACCTACATGTTAAAGTCTGTAATAGTGCCACATTTTTTTCCTTTTTCTTTTTTCTTTCTTTTTTTTAAGCCAAACCAATTATCTCAGGCCACTATATCGCTGAAATACACAAAATCTGTTGAAAGATTTATAGACATTAGCACTGAGATTTTAAAGCATGTGGTTAGCCGAAATATCTTATCAGAGGACTCACGAATCCTACTGAGATTTTCCCTAGTTAGATTTGAAAAGATTTCGAGATCGGTCAGCATTTGTTCTAGATTTTATAAGATTTTTTTGATAAGGTAATGACAGTAATTAACGGGATGTATGCTATTTACAATACGGTTTATTTTACTCTAGACGCCTATCTATGAAAGGTAGAAAATAGTAGTAATGTCACACAAGCCAATCAATATTTAATGCAACCTCAACTTCATTCATTTCTCGTGTGCGAAGCACGAGTCTCTTATTAGTGTATATTTAAGTTAGAAAAGAAAATTATAAGTACTCCATTACATCTTTCAAATTATCCAATTCACAAAATATTGAAAATTCAACTATTTCCGGTTATTTCGAAAATTAAATATACTATACCATTATTTATATTAATTAAATATTCAAATCATTTGAATTCATGTCGTTTAAATCTTCAAAACAACTATTAATAATTAAATTAATTAATTATTAAATTGTTAAAAATCCGGGGCGTTACATTCCTTCCCCCTTAAAATAATTTCATCCTCGAAATTTCTTAGCAGTAAAAATGTTATAACTCTAACTCCTCATAACCGACTTAGTTGAAATATTATATTACATATCTTCATAACCCAGTCCTTATTCGACCTTCGAATTCTCATACCAATACTAGACCAATCATAATTCTTTCCAAATAATATGTCCACCATTTTTGGACAATCCATCATCACTTTCTTGTCTTCAATCCATATGATCTTCTGCATATCCGCACCCATTCCAATTGATTTTAAATCCATTTATCAATTTCATTATTCCACTTGAAATTTTATTTACCAATTCTGGTTTTCTTATTTCAATTACAATTAACAACTTGATTTTAAATTATCAAAAAATTTCTTGAAAATTTTCTAACTCTTTAAAATTTCAAAATTTTTTGCCAGCATCTCCCTTGCGCGATTCAATTGGTCACAACTCGCCTTTCTAGGCCTTCTCCAATCCAAAAGAAAATCAAAAAGCCAAGCGGTTTGCCCCATAGGCTCATAAAACCATCAAACCCAAGTAACATTGTAAACATGTACCTTTTTGTCGGGTATAATTCTATCTCTTGCACTTGCTTCCATTCAATATCTGCTCAGCATACATATATCCATTTCTAGTTGGATTCAAAATATTCCAACTTCCAGTTGTTTTTACTCTCTAAAAAATTAGTTCACTTCCATTCTATCAATTCAAGTCTGATTTCTATTTAAGTTAATCCACTTATTATTTTTGTATCCAAATTTATCCCAATTCAATTTCAATTAACAACATCTAATATATATTCAACTTGCTTATTCATAAATCGAATTCATATTGATAATTTGAATCAAAACATTTTTCTTTATTTAATTTCATTAGGAATTACTTCTAATTCAATCCAATTTTACTTAACTTGGCTTAAGTTAAATTTCAATCCATTTGATACATTTTTTCATTTCAATCTATTCAACTTATACAAATTAAAATTTTATTTTAGAGTTCAAATTTCCGGGTTTTATTTCAAATTAGTTTGAAATCATATATATTATACACATATATTTATAATCAACTCAATTCAAAACATTTGATTTTCTAAAACAATTTTATTTTTCTAAAACCAATCTCCGTTAACAAATTATTATGGTAGCAATCCGTCAATCAGAAACTTGAAAATGAATACCGATAATGTCGCAATCCATTATCAGAATTATTTTATTGCAACTGAAGTGATTTCAATGCCTAATCACTTTCAATATCCATTTTAAAAAAAAAATTCTATCCAGAAAATCCTTCAAAGTAATACTATATTACTTTTAAAAATACTTTAAAAAAAATATTTCTAACCATCCGGGATTTAAATTCTCAATTCTGAATTAGATCCGGTTTAGCTCATTTGTATATTCCAGTCTTATACAAGTTCGATTTGGTTTTATACAACTGTTTCAATATTATAATCTTATATGATTGCAAAAACTAATCAAATAAGTAATTTCAGAAAATTATTCCTTTTATATCAAAAAAGGTTTTTTGGGCAAAATTAATTCATTTACCCCTTTAAAACAATACTGTATCAATTGCTTTGTTCAAGATTTTAAAAACACCTATCGAAAGAGTCGTACATTCTGTATCGACTAGAATTCATAAACCACTCAACAAATCAACCAACACAGTATAAAACAATTTAATACCAAATCTACAAACACGCGCTCATATATATACACTCAACCTTTAATTGAAGGAATACTACTCAACCTTTAGCTCATACATTACTAACCCCATATCTATTAAGTCACGCCACAGAGCCAAGGTTACTACTCAACCTTTAGCTCTGATACCAAATGTAATGTACCGGCGATTTCGGTAGGCTTTTCAACCACCCCGCAACCCCCAAGTCAGCGGGCTAACATCCCACCGTGGCTTACACAGGTACCCTACCAACTCATTTTACGGCTAGCCTTTCGACTTCATAACTAACCCTCCCTTACTTTCAAGGGACATGTAGAGGTAAGAGTCTCCCGTCTGCCACCTAATGCGAAGCGAGAACCCTCTATCATGCGTACTCCGCTCAGACAGCCAGCAACGAGTCGGGGTATAATTACCTCTCAGACCTTAATTGAACAACTTTCTCAACTTTGAAATAGTCAAGGATCACAACTTCCAATAAAACATCACTTATGCGACTCTCAGATTCAATCTAAGAATCCATTTCTTTTACGGAAAAACATTGATTACAACAATAGCGTTATAATCGCTGTTGCCAAATATTTAATTTATAAAACATTAATTATAATGATAGCGTTAAAATCACTATTTATATTTACAAACCAATTATGGTAGTGTTATATCGATGTTCATATTTGTAAAACATTTGTTATAACGACAACGTTGTAATCGCTGTTCCCAAATATTTGGTTTATAAAGATATAACTTGTACATATTAATTTCAACAAATAAATACATACGTAAATAAATAATTAAATAATTATATTTGATTCAAAACGGAAAGTAAAAATAACTACTTCCCTACATTCGATATAATCGAACTCCAATAAATAACTCTCTCTCGAATAATCTATATTCGATTTATATTCCTAATTTCGGAATTTATCTACTATTTCAGGTTAATTCAGATTCCAAATCCACATTTGAATTTATCCTTTCCAAATCATTATCAAATTCCTTTATAACCATTATTGTCTAAAGTTTATTTTATATTCCAAATTTTGAAATAAAACTCATCATTTTCTTCTAAAATGATTACCATTTCCCTTTTCATTCAATTTCCAATTTGGATTCATATTTCCAAATCTAAATTTCCTTATAGATATTTCATTTGCAAAATATTTGCTTTGACCCATTATTTACTTTAATCGTGAATATGTTCCTATTATATACAGTTTGATTTCATACTTATAAATACTACCTTAAACCCAAATTTTATTTGTAACTTTTATTCAGAATTGTTCATATAAGTCTCATTTCTTTTTATTTTAGTCATTTAAAATCTCGTTTAACAATTCCTTAATAATTTCTAAGTTTAAATCTTATTTCAAATATTGGTTTCAAAACCGACTTCCACCTTTTCATATAAATTCAAATTTGAAATTATATTTCAATTTATCCAATGATAAATAATTCACTTAATTTATATTCTTGTTTATAAACAACTTCTTGATTTATTTGCTTGAACCGGTTTCTATTTTCAACTCTATTCGAGATTTTACTTCTATTTTGGAAATAAATTCTATTTTTAAATCCCAATTTTCTTTTCCAAATTCAAAAGTATTTTACGGTATCTAAAATACCACGTTTCTAGGGTCAGGGTAAACCAAACACAACATATCCAATCATGGATTATTGAACACATTATATCCCACAATCAAATAAAAACAGTAATACAAATGTTGAGGAATCCAGTTGGATCCCTCCAACCGGTTTCCCTACATCCACAGATGTTAATCACATCAGTAATATTATTTTCACATGAATATGAAATATCATAGTAACAGAACTAATAATCGATCAACGATATAACTATATCAACCATTTCAACCAATTTGATCAACCATTCATCCAAACAACCATCACATAGTATAAAATTACTATAAATAAATTTAAAACTCATTTATATAAAAATATAAATGAGTCAGAGTTAGTGAGTTTACTCACCTTGATTTGCGGTTGACGGTTCTGCTTTTATTTCGTCTACAATCAACCAAGTGTTTGATTTTATCATGAAAATTCCAGTAGCTCTGTTCTCCGCAGAAATAGTTCTACAATGTAGATTTCGTCGTTACGGTTCCAAAGGACCCGGTTTTATCCATTTCTATTCACGTATGAATGATATGCAAGTTTTACAAGTTTTCTTGAATTATAAAATTAAATAAATTAAAAACTATTTAATCCTAATTACCATTAATTATTCCTTAGTCTTGTGATTTCAACTAATCACATTTTACTCAGTGAAATGTGGATTCTTCCCTGTTCACGATGAAACTCGAACGACCCTGACCAAAACTCCATCATTAAGCTTTTTTTATGATTAAGCAATATGCATAAGTTTGTTAAACCCTCTGTTCATGAACGATATTCACATAAATCCCCTTTTTTACCAATTCTTCTTTCATCATGCAGTAAAACCGTTCTCTAGTAATAACGCCCAAACCAAATTTACATCTTCTCCACCTCACCCCAATTCTGCTCAACTTAAAATCCATGAAACCATTGCCAAAACTTCCCTAACGTCTGCTTCTCTCCGATCATTTAAAAAACTCCCTGTACAATATAACCAGTCCATGCATAGCCATACATTAGAATAATCATCCTTTTAATCATCAATAAATTAATAATTAATTTTCACTGATACGTTTTGTTTTAAAATAACATTTAACTCATTATTAGTTTATTTACCTTAACTAATATCTCTCTAATCCCTTCCTTCCCAATACCATTCACACAACAGTTCCCTGGAGCTTCACATGGACATGGCCGCACTTCAACTTCTCCGTATTTTCTTCCTCCCCTATGTATAACGCATTGCTTCCAGTAAAGAAACCAGTCATTTTCGATCTTTGTTCCACGACTGCTGCTTCCTCTCTCCACCGATTACTATTTCGATTTCACCAATGTACGCCTCTCCTCTAGAGTTACCATCTCCATACACAACCACCTAACCTGGTGTAACGACACGGATTTTGCCCGGACTTAATCGATCACAAAATCGACCAAGACCGTTCAAAACTCGCATACGTTAACTTTGGGAATACAAAACATTAGAACAAATAACAGCAGACTTTTATTACATTATAATAATATAACATCAGAGTACAGAATATCAGAGTACAAAAAAAAAAGTAAACTACAGCGGAAGATAAATTACAACAGATTTAATACATTAAACAGCGGAAGACTTCTAAGCTCTGGACACAGCTTTAGGCTTCGATCCAGGATCCTGCTAAAAAGAGAGATATCTGCAAAAAGCTACTCGACTGCCCGTGTGGAAAGAGGGCACCCGAGTTTGCAAAGTGAAACAAACTACGAGTCAGTCATGGGACTGGTGTGAGAATTCTAAACTAATATAACTAATAAGACAAATCCAAGGACCACGCCACTTTCGCGGAACGGGTTTACTCCTATGGATTGCCAGTGCATAAACCAAAGTAAATCGAGAAATAACGCAATGTCTTTTTTGGAAAAATGAAACCATTATAAGACCCAGGTCCCATCACACAATGCAACGCACACCAGAGGATAGGGTTTTACCTTATAATGGTCAAAAGATGCTTGATACGTGAAAACGATATTATTATTATTATTAGTGTGTATATGTTTTAATAAAATGATTTGAATCATAAGTATCAATCCTAGACGGCATGGTTACCATATAGCATGTCGCCAATACTAGTTCTACAATCAAAACCGCAAGGGCGTATTGGAAATTTGGATTCCATCATGAGTCGAGGCTAGGGGCAAGATCCTCTCCGATTCGAGACACTCTAGCAAATGCCTCAGGATTCCCCGCAGTGAACCCTTGGAAGCGGTAGGGCCGGTCCCCGCCTATGGGCAGTGGATTGGTTATGCCTGAACACACGTTTCCCGGTCCCTTTGGACCTATAGTATGACCACCAACGGCCTATAAAAATAACGAGGTACCTCAAAATCCATCATCCACAATGAGTAAAATGTCAGCGCTGGTAGGTCCCTGACAACACTCTAGCTAGAAAGAAACGTGTGCACTCCCTACGGTCCGTATCCCGTTTTTGACTCATACCGGGGTGTGAGGCTCGCGAAGTTACGCTATACACAAAGCTACGCCTAAACAGACCGTGCTTTGATCATCGACCACAAGGCCTTCTTTTCAACAAAAGCCTTGATCCATGCATCTTGGCATGCCACATTGTCAGTCCAACCATATCATTGATTTCTACCAATATATAACCTCTAAGCTCGTATGTCTCAGAGAAGGGTGTTAACCACCAAACAGATATATATTAATAGAGATCAACGAATGTAGTATAAAGGACTACAACGTCAGACATACATTCCATTTATAAACTTATGCTCTGGGTCTGAGCAAAAGTCAAATCCGTACAAATCAACACTACGTCTGAACGGCCACCACTGAAACCCTTTCAAGGTAGCTACTCCTTTCATGGGTCTCAGTAGCAACGCATCCATTCGATGTGAAGATCGTCGGTCTTCAATCACCGTCTTTAAATCTTCGACTTAGAACGTCGTATAATCATTTGAAATGAGATTGAACTCGGTCTTTTCAAATGATTGTCGTATATATATATATAAGGTTTAAAACCATCTCATATCGTTAATAAAATTTAATAACGATATGTCGCTATTTTTATTCATATATATATATATATAAATGTAAATTATTTGGCGATAATATTAATATAGGTATCACGCTCAATAAAAGAGTGAACTATCTACCTAACACACATTCCTGTATATAATGTCTACTAAAATGTATTTTTATTTCATTTTCCAATTCTAAATTGTACAACTCCCTTCTCTTAAACGAAAGTGTTTCTTTTGTTTTCACTATTTAATTTAGACAGAAGTGTGAATTTCTTTCTAATGAACAAAAATAAATATTTTGTTCAATCTATTTTTATGAACAAAATAGTGAGTCCTTTACTATGTTTCCAATATTACATTAAAATGTATTTTAATGTAAAACATATTTCATAGTGAAATATGTACATCTTTCTACTTTTTTTTATCATAAACATTAACTATGTGTTTTTAGCTATCATAGAAATGCAACTCTTAATTTCATATTTTATTTTTATTTGCGTTGCTGAACGCAAATAAAAGTTATATTTTTCTTACATGTTTATTTACATCGAGGGATGTAAATAAAAATATGTAACCTTTATTTCTAAGTTTCATTTGTAATAAAGAACATAACTAAAACATGGGCTTATTTTTCTATACTATATTTGCATTGGAAAAATGCAAATACAAAGATAAACTTTTATTTCTAAGGTTTGTTTATATTAGGGGTAACAAATAAAAGATGCATTTTTATTTCTATGTCATATTTGTGTTAGGGAACAAAAATAAAAAGATGCACTTTTATTTGCATGTCATATTTGAAAAATACAAATAAAAGGATGAACTTTATTTCTATGTTTATTTTTGTGTTAAGAACACAAATAAAAGAATGAACTTATTCCTATGTTTATATTTTTAACGTATTATCGCTACATTAACATATATTTATATCCTAGATGTACTAACGTACACTAATTCATGAATTCATTTCATAAAACATGAATGCACTATAATACATGAATTCATTACATAAAACATGAATACAATTATAATACATGTTTTATTTCATATGCAAGGATGAACTTCAAAGCATGAATCTATTTCATAAAACATGAATGCACTATAATACATGAATTCATTACATAAAACATGAATACAATTATAATACATGTTTTATTTCATATGCAAGAATGCAACAATAATTAATGAAATCATTTCATAAAACAATGAATGCGAACTTAAGGATATGTTTTATTTCATGTGCATAAATGCCACTTTAATAAATGAAATCATTTCATCCACATGTATGCAACTATAATATATGGTTTATTTCATATGCGAGAATGCCACACATATGTATGCAACTATGATATGTCAAAAATTATACTTTCATTCGTATTTTTCCTTGAACGTCAAAATTTAATTATAATTTCATGTTATTCATTAACTCTACTTCATATAACTGCATTTCACTTTAATTAAATACGGTGAAAATATGTCTATATTTCATTTTCATTAATAACGGTGAAAATATGATAAAAATCCATTTTTATTGACAACAGGAAAAATATGATCAAAACTCATTTTTAATGACAACAAAGAAAATAAGATTACAATTCATTTTTAATGCCAACAATGAAAATAAGACTTAAAACTCATTTTAATGCAGACGGTGAAAATAAGAGTAAAATTCGTTTTTAATGCAGAAGGTGAAAATAAAGTTAACGTTCACTTTTAATGCTAACGGTAAAAATATAATTATAATTCTATTTTACCAACCATGCTAAAATTATGATTATAGTTCTATTTTACTAACTACATCAATAATATACTTGTAATACATATTTCACAAGAACGCCATTTAAATAAACTTGATGTCAATCATACATATCAAACCCAATATTGCAACCACCCCAATTTTTATCTATTGGATGTCAACATACGTATATAATCCCACATCCATACACTCCAATTTTTATATGTTTGGTGTTAACACACGTAACAAATCCAATACTTCATACCACGCCAAATTGATATGCTTGTTGTCAATTTCCTAACAAATTAAGTAAGCCTACAAATGATAACACATATGATTTTGGGTGTTACTTGCAATACAACTTCATATAATCTAAACAACGTGAATATTCTAAATCATCCCACAACATACAACAACAGATTTAATCACAAATCATTTCAGACAAGATCACAAACATGTATCTATGAATTTCCATAAATAATAAACAAATGAATATTTACTGTTTCTTCTTCTTATTTAACAAAACAAATATGACTTCTTTTCATTTGACAAAACAAATATGACTTCTTTTTATTTAACAAGACAAATATGACTTCTTTTTATTTAACAAGACAAATATGACTTCTTTTTATTTAACAAGACAAATATGACTTCTTTTTATTTAACAAAACAAATATGACTTCTTTTTATTTAACAAAACAAATATGACTTCTTTTTTTATTTAACAAAACAAATATGACTTTTTTTTATTTAACAAAACAAATATGACTTCTTTTTTTATTTAACAAAACAAATATGACTTTTTTTTATTTAACAAAACAAATATGACTTTTTTTTTATTTAACAAAACAAATATGACTTTTTTTTTATTTAACAAAACAAATATGACTTCTTTTTATTTAACAAAAACAAATCTTAAATGAATGACATGGTTTTTATTGGTAAACATGACTCTTTCTATGTTTTCTAATATCACATTAAAAAGTGATTTTAATGTAAAACATAATTCCTTAAATAAAAACCTGAATCTTTCCCTATGCTTTTGCCGTAACATTAAAACGTGTTTTTATTTTAATTTTACACATGTTAAAACAACGGTGTTTTAATCTAAATGCGCATTTTTATCTAATTGTACATTTTAACTAAATGCGATGTTTTTATCTTAATTGTACATTTTGTTAACAAACTGTGTTTTTATTCTAAAATTACATTTTATGTTTTCTAACAAAAATTTGTTCATTTCTAACTAACATAAAAATGTGATTTTTATGATAATAGGGTTTCTAACATTAATTCATTTCAATTAACATAAAAATGAAATTTGTATACTAATATGTTCTCTAACATGAATTCATTCATTTCTAAACAAACATAAAAATGTAATTTTTTTGGCGACATGTTATTTTGCAAACCATTTTCTATGATAACTAATGACAAGCAAAATGGTAATTTCATTCGTTAACAAATTTCTAATTAACCAAAAAAAAAAATATGATTACCTTAATAGACACGAGGTATTGGTTTCCAATAGAACTAATAACATATATTTGTTTTTAACTAAACAAACATGATATGTTTAATTTCAACGATCTTCTAACAAACAACGATAAAATTCAACGAAGCATCACAACCAAAATCAATAATCAACAAATTTCAATCGCAAATCACAAATCTGATTTCATTATATACATGCATCGATTTCGAATAATAAGAGAATAATTAAATTTTAGTTATTAAATAAAGATAGAAATCTCACAAAGCTTTTTAATTCTGGATTTTCAACGTTCTCTATTTCAGCTCTAGACAGTTCCCGGTTGTAGATCCCGACACCACGATTCTAACAAAACTGAAATCGTTGAATTTCATTAAGATTTGAATGAGTTATACCATCTTAAACTTTGAACAATTTAAATTAACCTTAAATTAATTTACGCTTTTGCCTTTGCCTTCATCTTCATCGTATTTGCCTCTCTGAATTTGAACCCATCGTCGACTTTGCCAAGGACCTGCGCACGCAACCCCAAGCCGTCAGAACACCATCGGAAACCGCCACTTCGTAGCCTTGCTTTGCTCTTGATTATTTCATTCATTAAGTTTTGATTGTTCATGATTGGATTGAAAGAATTTGGGGAAGAAAGATTTGAAGAGTTTAGGCCATGAAAACTATAGATGACGGCGGCTAGGGTATAAAATGAATTAGTGTTTGTTTTATGAGGGAATATATAGTATTATATTATTAATTTTTCAAATTTCAGAATAAAAAGGGTATTGAATGACAATTTTTAGAAAATAAATTGGAACCTTACTAGATTTATTTGATTCAGCTTCAACACCAATTAAGAATAATGGTATTTATTTCCGCCTATATTCATTTCCCCCCATATCCATATTTGGTTGATTTTGTTATTATTAATATATCTTATTAAATTACTTGTTTATGCTTTTCATTTGCTTTCCTATTAAATAACGTGTATATTTGCTTTTAATACAAAGCTATTATGTAACAACTTATATACTCAAGAATGTATTCCATATTTAAATAAATTTTATCTATACTAGATTAAGACCATTGAAAACATATCACAACTCATATATATATATATGTATATATGTATATATATATTAAGTTATGAAACCAAAATAGGAAAACATATCAAATTTTAATTATCTATCTTTCGGTAACACATTTTCTTTTATTATTATGATGCAAAGAAATTCAGCAAGCCTATTATTTGGCGAGTATGTATATCAATCATTTTCAGCATGTAACAAGGTAATTACAAATTTGATAGTGGGGCAAAGTTTTGTTTTTATTCCAAAAACCATGCATGTGCATTACGAATAAATACGTTTTATGTTTTAATTGAGTTTTTATAAATGTTTCATTAAATCCCCTTTTTGATTATACGCAATAATGACACATTTATTTTATTTCTTTTATTATTCAAATTTCAAAAGTAGATGACAATGAAAGAGGGAGAGAGAGGATAAAGTGGAAAGAATTAATGCTAGATTAATGCTATTTATTTATAAGCATATGGTCTATATTTTGAATTTCTAAATGTTAAATATGAATTGACAAGGGAAATATTTAAGAGGACAGCCAAAGACATGTACATATATATATATACATACATATATATATATATATTGTCAAAATTTATTTCATTTATAACCTACACATTGTTTTCAATCAATGAATTAATCAATGTCATTAAAGTTCCTACTTGACGTTAAAAGCATAAATTTTTAATGTAAAACATTTCATGTTTCTACATGACATTAAAAAGTTAGACTTTTAGCACTAACCAAAATATGTTCATTTTCATTAAAAAGAATAACTTTTAAATGTAAATCATTTTTATGTTCTTACATTTAAATAAAGACTAACTTTTATTTTAAAACATATTTCATATATATATATATTTTTTTTGATAATAAAAATGTAAAAAAAAAATTCTAACAAAGTTTCCTTAAAATAAAAGTTTAAATTGGCCCCAAAATTCCGGGTTGTTACAGTCTCCCCCACTTAAAATCTTTTCGTCCTCGAAAAGGAACGTAGCTAAGAGTTGTTTAATTAACTAGCTCAACTAACTTTTTATATATTGGTTTCAATATTTTATTATTCGAATATTTTAATTAGTGAAACTAATTATCAAACATTACAACCATCAATCAATTAGGTGATTAACTTTTCAAATATATATAACTTTTATATATAGTCAAAAATCATATTCTAGTGCAAATCACAGCAATGTGTCCTAACTAAGTGTTGGTTCTCATACCAGTCAGTGGAAATATATAGATATCCCACCTTCGACACTCGAACATAAACTCTGATGACGCTAGCAATCATCAGAATCATCTCCGGGCGACTAAAGTGTGATTCTATATATATCCAGTATATTAAAACTTCGAATATCCGTTAGTTACTCGTATATTCGAAATCTTTATATACTCGATTGTCCACAATAAAATATAATATACTCAAATACGTATATTTAGATAAAATTTTCAAAACTAAATTTGGTTTTCATTTTAAGAAAATAATACTCTTCACACTCGTTCTGGGATACTACTGATCCCATCTCTAACGAGTTATTCTTATTGGATATTACTAATCCAATCTCTGATGAATTCTTTCGTTCGGTTCTAATGTGTTTTGTTCTCGAGCTCTGTAAACCAAAGCTCTGATACCAACTGTGGCGACCCAGAACTTCCCAGTAAAGGAAAGCATGGATTGCTTTGAGAACAATACACATCAGAACATAAACTGAAGAACATTTTATTGCTGGTTACAACAATTACATCAGAGTACAAGAATATACCAGAGTATGAATACTTATTACAAATGAAGAGATACAATAATATCAGAGTTTTAAATTACATTTAAATAGCAGCGGAAAAATAATACAAATGTACAAATGTACAACCGAAATGAATACACGGATACAGAGCTTTCCGAATATCGCTTCAGCTGTAGACCAGGATCTTGTAAAATATATCTGCAAAGGGCTACTCGACTGCCCGTGTGGAAAGAGGGCACCCGAGTTTGCAAAGTGAAACAAACTACGAGTCAGTCATGGGACTGGTGTGAGAATTCTAAACTAATATAACTAATAAGACAAATCCAAGGACCACGCCACTTTCGCGGAACGGGTTTACTCCTATGGATTGCCAGTGCATAAACCAAAGTAAATCGAGAAATAACGCAATGTCTTTTTTGGAAAAATGAAACCATTATAAGACCCAGGTCCCATCACACAATGCAACGCACACCAGAGGATAGGGTTTTACCTTATAATGGTCAAAAGATGCTTGATACGTGAAAACGATATTATTATTATTATTAGTGTGTATATGTTTTAATAAAATGATTTGAATCATAAGTATCAATCCTAGACGGCATGGTTACCATATAGCATGTCGCCAATACTAGTTCTACAATCAAAACCGCAAGGGCGTATTGGAAATTTGGATTCCATCATGAGTCGAGGCTAGGGGCAAGATCCTCTCCGATTCGAGACACTCTAGCAAATGCCTCAGGATTCCCCGCAGTGAACCCTTGGAAGCGGTAGGGCCGGTCCCCGCCTATGGGCAGTGGATTGGTTATGCCTGAACACACGTTTCCCGGTCCCTTTGGACCTATAGTATGACCACCAACGGCCTATAAAAATAATGAGGTACCTCAAAATCCATCATCCACAATGAGTAAAATGTCAGCGCTGGTAGGTCCCTGACAACACTCTAGCTAGAAAGAAACGTGTGCACTCCCTACGGTCCGTATCCCGTTTTTGACTCATACCGGGGTGTGAGGCTCGCGAAGTTACGCTATACACAAAGCTACGCCTAAACAGACCGTGCTTTGATCATCGACCACAAGGCCTGCTTTTCAACAAAAGCCTTGATCCATGCATCTTGGCATGCCACATTGTCAGTCCAACCATATCATTGATTTCTACCAATATATAACCTCTAAGCTCGTATGTCTCAGAGAAGGGTGTTAACCACCAAACAGATATATATTAATAGAGATCAACGAATGTAGTATAAAGGACTACAACGTCAGACATACATTCCATTTATAAACTTATGCTCTGGGTCTGAGCAAAAGTCAAATCCGTACAAATCAACACTACGTCTGAACGGCCACCACTGAAACCCTTTCAAGGTAGCTACTCCTTTCATGGGTCTCAGTAGCAACGCATCCATTCGATGTGAAGATCGTCGGTCTTCAATCACCGTCTTTAAATCTTCGACTTAGAACGTCGTATAATCATTTGAAATGAGATTGAACTCGGTCTTTTCAAATGATTGTCGTGTATATATATATATAAGGTTTAAAACCATCTCATATCGTTAATAAAATTTAATAACGATATGTCGCTATTTTTATTCATATATATATATATATATAAATGTAAATTATTTGGCGATAATATTAATATAGGTATCACGCTCAATAAAAGAGTGAACTATCTACCTAACACACATTCCTGTATATAATGTCTACTAAAATGTATTTTTATTTCATTTTCCAATTCTAAATTGTACAACTCCCTTCTCTTAAACGAAAGTGTTTCTTTTGTTTTCACTATTTAATTTAGACAGAAGTGTGAATTTCTTTCTAATGAACAAAAATAAATATTTTGTTCAATCTATTTTTATGAACAAAATAGTGAGTCCTTTACTATGTTTCCAATATTACATTAAAATGTATTTTAATGTAAAACATATTTCATAGTGAAATATGTACATCTTTCTACTTTTTTTTATCATAAACATTAACTATGTGTTTTTAGCTATCATAGAAATGCAACTCTTAATTTCATATTTTATTTTTATTTGCGTTGCTGAACGCAAATAAAAGTTATATTTTTCTTACATGTTTATTTACATCGAGGGATGTAAATAAAAATATGTAACCTTTATTTCTAAGTTTCATTTGTAATAAAGAACATAACTAAAACATGGGCTTATTTTTCTATACTATATTTGCATTGGAAAAATGCAAATACAAAGATAAACTTTTATTTCTAAGGTTTGTTTATATTAGGGGTAACAAATAAAAGATGCATTTTTATTTCTATGTCATATTTGTGTTAGGGAACAAAAATAAAAAGATGCACTTTTATTTGCATGTCATATTTGAAAAATACAAATAAAAGGATGAACTTTATTTCTATGTTTATTTTTGTGTTAAGAACACAAATAAAAGAATGAACTTATTCCTATGTTTATATTTTTAACGTATTATCGCTACATTAACATATATTTATATCCTAGATGTACTAACGTACACTAATTCATGAATTCATTTCATAAAACATGAATGCACTATAATACATGAATTCATTACATAAAACATGAATACAATTATAATACATGTTTTATTTCATATGCAAGGATGAACTTCAAAGCATGAATCTATTTCATAAAACATGAATGCACTATAATACATGAATTCATTACATAAAACATGAATACAATTATAATACATGTTTTATTTCATATGCAAGAATGCAACAATAATTAATGAAATCATTTCATAAAACAATGAATGCGAACTTAAGGATATGTTTTATTTCATGTGCATGAATGCCACTTTAATAAATGAAATCATTTCATCCACATGTATGCAACTATAATATATGGTTTATTTCATATGCGAGAATGCCACACATATGTATGCAACTATGATATGTCAAAAATTATACTTTCATTCGTATTTTTCCTTGAACGTCAAAATTTAATTATAATTTCATGTTATTCATTAACTCTACTTCATATAACTGCATTTCACTTTAATTAAATACGGTGAAAATATGTCTATATTTCATTTTCATTAATAACGGTGAAAATATGATAAAAATCCATTTTTATTGACAACAGGAAAAATATGATCAAAACTCATTTTTAATGACAACAAAGAAAATAAGATTACAATTCATTTTTAATGCCAACAATGAAAATAAGACTTAAAACTCATTTTAATGCAGACGGTGAAAATAAGAGTAAAATTCGTTTTTAATGCAGAAGGTGAAAATAAAGTTAACGTTCACTTTTAATGCTAACGGTAAAAATATAATTATAATTCTATTTTACCAACCACGCTAAAATTATGATTATAGTTCTATTTTACTAACTACATCAATAATATACTTGTAATACATATTTCACAAGAACGCCATTTAAATAAACTTGATGTCAATCATACATATCAAACCCAATATTGCAACCACCCCAATTTTTATCTATTGGATGTCAACATACGTATATAATCCCACATCCATACACTCCAATTTTTATATGTTTGGTGTTAACACACGTAACAAATCCAATACTTCATACCACGCCAAATTGATATGCTTGTTGTCAATTTCCTAACAAATTAAGTAAGCCTACAAATGATAACACATATGATTTTGGGTGTTACTTGCAATACAACTTCATATAATCTAAACAACGTGAATATTCTAAATCATCCCACAACATACAACAACAGATTTAATCACAAATCATTTCAGACAAGATCACAAACATGTATCTATGAATTTCCATAAATAATAAACAAATGAATATTTACTGTTTCTTCTTCTTATTTAACAAAACAAATATGACTTCTTTTCATTTGACAAAACAAATATGACTTCTTTTTATTTAACAAGACAAATATGACTTCTTTTTATTTAACAAGACAAATATGACTTCTTTTTATTTAACAAGACAAATATGACTTCTTTTTATTTAACAAAACAAATATGACTTCTTTTTATTTAACAAAACAAATATGACTTCTTTTTTTATTTAACAAAACAAATATGACTTTTTTTTATTTAACAAAACAAATATGACTTCTTTTTTTATTTAACAAAACAAATATGACTTTTTTTTATTTAACAAAACAAATATGACTTTTTTTTATTTAACAAAACAAATATGACTTTTTTTTTATTTAACAAAACAAATATGACTTCTTTTTATTTAACAAAAACAAATCTTAAATGAATGACATGGTTTTTATTGGTAAACATGACTCTTTCTATGTTTTCTAATATCACATTAAAATGTGATTTTAATGTAAAACATAATTCCTTAAATAAAAACCTGAATCTTTCCCTATGCTTTTGCCGTAACATTAAAACGTGTTTTTATTTTAATTTTACACTTGTTAAAACAACGGTGTTTTAATCTAAATGCGCATTTTTATCTAATTGTACATTTTAACTAAATGCGATGTTTTTATCTTAATTGTACATTTTGTTAACAAACTGTGTTTTTATTCTAAAATTACATTTTATGTTTTCTAACAAAAATTTGTTCATTTCTAACTAACATAAAAATGTGATTTTTATGATAACAGGGTTTCTAACATTAATTCATTTCAATTAACATAAAAATGAAATTTGTATACTAATATGTTCTCTAACATGAATTCATTCATTTCTAAACAAACATAAAAATGTAATTTTTTTGGCGACATGTTATTTTGCAAACCATTTTCTATGATAACTAATGACAAGCAAAATGGTAATTTCATTCGTTAACAAATTTCTAATTAACCAAAAAAAAATATGATTACCTTAATAGACATGAGGTATTGGTTTCCAATAGAACTAATAACATATATTTGTTTTTAACTAAACAAACATGATATGTTTAATTTCAACGATCTTCTAACAAACAACGATAAAATTCAACGAAGCATCACAACCAAAATCAATAATCAACAAATTTCAATCGCAAATCACAAATCTGATTTCATTATATACATGCATCGATTTCGAATAATAAGAGAATAATTAAATTTTAGTTATTAAATAAAGATAGAAATCTCACAAAGCTTTTTAATTCTGGATTTTCAACGTTCTCTATTTCAGCTCTAGACAGTTCCCGGTTGTAGATCCCGACACCACGATTCTAACAAAACTGAAATCGTTGAATTTCATTAAGATTTGAATGAGTTATACCATCTTAAACTTTGAACAATTTAAATTAACCTTAAATTAATTTACGCTTTTGCCTTTGCCTTCATCTTCATCGTATTTGCCTCTCTGAATTTGAACCCATCGTCGACTTTGCCAAGGACCTGCGCACGCAACCCCAAGCCGTCAGAACACCATCGGAAACCGCCACTTCGTAGCCTTGCTTTGCTCTTGATTATTTCATTCATTAAGTTTTGATTGTTCATGATTGGATTGAAAGAATTTGGGGAAGAAAGATTTGAAGAGTTTAGGCCATGAAAACTATAGATGACGGCGGCTAGGGTATAAAATGAATTAGTGTTTGTTTTATGAGGGAATATATAGTATTATATTATTAATTTTTCAAATTTCAGAATAAAAAGGGTATTGAATGACAATTTTTAGAAAATAAATTGGAACCTTACTAGATTTATTTGATTCAGCTTCAACACCAATTAAGAATAATGGTATTTATTTCCGCCTATATTCATTTCCCCCCATATCCATATTTGGTTGATTTTGTTATTATTAATATATCTTATTAAATTACTTGTTTATGCTTTTCATTTGCTTTCCTATTAAATAACGTGTATATTTGCTTTTAATACAAAGCTATTATGTAACAACTTATATACTCAAGAATGTATTCCATATTTAAATAAATTTTATCTATACTAGATTAAGACCATTGAAAACATATCACAACTCATATATATATGTATATATGTATATATATATTAAGTTATGAAACCAAAATAGGAAAACATATCAAATTTTAATTATCTATCTTTCGGTAACACATTTTCTTTTATTATTATGATGCAAAGAAATTCAGCAAGCCTATTATTTGGCGAGTATGTATATCAATCATTTTCAGCATGTAACAAGGTAATTACAAATTTGATAGTGGGACAAAGTTTTGTTTTTATTCCAAAAACCATGCATGTGCATTACGAATAAATACGTTTTATGTTTTAATTGAGTTTTTATAAATGTTTCATTAAATCCCCTTTTTGATTATACGCAATAATGACACATTTATTTTATTTCTTTTATTATTCAAATTTCAAAAGTAGATGACAATGAAAGAGGGAGAGAGAGGATAAAGTGGAAAGAATTAATGCTAGATTAATGCTATTTATTTATAAGCATATGGTCTATATTTTGAATTTCTAAATGTTAAATATGAATTGACAAGGGAAATATTTAAGAGGACAGCCAAAGACATGTACATATATATACATACATATATATATATATATATTGTCAAAATTTATTTCATTTATAACCTACACATTGTTTTCAATCAATGAATTAATCAATGTCATTAAAGTTCCTACTTGACGTTAAAAGCATAAATTTTTAATGTAAAACATTTCATGTTTCTACATGACATTAAAAAGTTAGACTTTTAGCACTAACCAAAATATGTTCATTTTCATTAAAAAGAATAACTTTTAAATGTAAATCATTTTTATGTTCTCACATTTAAATAAAGACTAACTTTTATTTTAAAACATATTTCATATATATATATATTTTTTTTTGATAATAAAAATGTAAAAAAAAAAAATTCTAACAAAGTTTCCTTAAAATAAAAGTTTAAATTGGCCCCAAAATTCCGGGTTGTTACACCTGGACCTGAGTTCATCAAACAGACCCAAGATTCCATCACCATGTCAATACACCAATGTTTCATCTTCTAACAGCCACACATCCCTATTATTATTTTTTCTTCCTCTTAAAGTCACGAGATAGAAGCAGTGGGGACTTCGTTCGGTTTTGTTTGATAAATGAGAGTGTTTTTATATTTATAGTTTTATACAGTATTAAAAACAACGAATGCCTCTTTTTGAAAAATTCAGAACAAGGTAGAATGTGGACCAATAGGAACGGAAGTGATATGTTAAAGGTCAAAAAGATGTTGATAGCCAGATATCAGATTTTTTGAAAAGAAATATTAAGATTTTTGTAGAGATACGTTCAACTGAACCATATACGGATTTTTAAATGCGTAGAGATGTTTGACCATAAATACTTGCTTAGATGTGGTAAAGATCTGATAAGCTTCATCACAGATTTGGTTGGATTTTTTTTTTTTACTGTTATGGAAAAAGATTAATGGGAAGTTTCTTTACACAAATAAAAATAAGGTGATATGCAAAAGATTGTTCAGTCAGAAATGTTGATCGTGAAAGGAAAAGTAACATGCCGATATTTTATGAGGATCCCCTTTTTTATATATATTTGTAGATGTTTTCGTATGGTACAAAAGATCATGCCGACATGTTTTACTGAAGAACAACGTGTCAGGGACATTAATTCCCTGTCCAGCGATTTTGTACATGTACAGTTCAATTTTACGTTGCTGGTTTCTAAATGAGATAAGAAAGATAACCTACATGTTAAAGTCTATAACAGTGCCACATTTTTTTTCCTTTTCTTTTAAGCCAAACCAATTATCTCAGGCCACTTTATCGCTGAAGTACACAAAATCTGTAGAAAGATTTATAGACATTTGCGATAAGATTTTAAAGCATGTGGTTAGCCGAAATATCTTATCAAAGGACTCACGAATCCTACTGAGATTTTCCCTAGTTAGATTTGAAAAGATTTCGAGATCGGTCAACATTTGTTCTAGATTTTATAAGATTTTGTTTAATAAGGTAATGACAGTAATTAACGGGATGTATGCTATTTACAATATGGTTTATTTTACTATAGATGCCTATATATGAAAGGTAGAAAATAGAAGTAATATCACACAAGCCAATCAATATTTAATGCAACCTCAACTTCATTCATTTCTCGTGTGTGAAGCACGAGTCTCTTATTAGTGTATATTTAAGCTAGAAAAGAAAATTATAAGTACTCCATTACATCTTTCAAATTATCCAATTCACAAAATAATGCAAATTCAACTATTTCCGGTTATTTCAAAAATTAAATATATTATGCCATTATTTATATTAATTAAATATTCAAATCATTTGAATTCATGTCGTTTAAATCTTCAAATCAACTATTAATAATTAAATTAATTAATTATTAAATCGTTAAAAATCTGGGACGTTACAAACGGGTTTACAAGTACCTCATCAGAGAAACAAAAAATAAAACCCCTCTGGGGGCAATATGTAAGACCTCCCAGGCAGGGGCATAAAAAACAATAGTTCATCTCTATAAAAAGGCATGAGTAAAGTCGACCAAACTGGAAGCTTTTAATCGTGATCATGTTAAAATTCAATAATGGCAAAAACACACGATCAAGAAATTCCAAATAAAATCGGACACACAATGCCACACCTAATCTTTAAAGCCTGTGTCAAATCTTAGTATAGGGGCATTACCACCGCATTAAGAGATTCAGTAATGCTCACTTCTTAACACATACCACAAATTCGTCACAACTTTGAAGTTAAAGGTTCAACGTTGGTAAGGACCAACTTGACCAACAAAGCGAAACTTTGAAATGACAAAGGCAAAATTGATAACCCTGATACTGCAATGAGCATTAAAGTAGTCATTCATAAAAAAATCAAAAATTGCCTTGGTCAAAATCAAAGAAACCCCGACAAAATTGGTCAAGATCGGTCCAACAAATAATGATTCGTGGCTACAATTAAAAAACCAACTTGCCAAAAGTACCATGAAATTATTATAATAATGCAAAGCATTGCAATAACAGATGACTTGCCATTTAAAATTTGTGTTGTGAGCATAAAAAGGAAACAAGTACGGAATGCTAAACAAAAAAGCACAACAAGCAGAACACATTTCTTGCAAGAATGAATTCCTTAGCTAAGGCAATCTAGAGTGTCCCAACATGAAAACTTCCTTGACTACAAAGCTCTAATCATATATAACTCAAGGAACCCGATGGTACTCTACTTCAAACCCGAAAATAAATGACGTTGAAAGGCGACTACATTAATATGGCAGAATCCCATAAAGAGATAGCATTTCTCTAGGAATTGAAGCTTGTATCCATTAATGATATCAACATGAGTTATAAGAAAGGTTGAGCAATAACCGTAAGCTGGGTCAAACATTTGTGAATAGAAAGTTCAAAGTTTTTCTAGCTTGGGATGATCTATGATTTCAAACATGGTTAGAAGAGACAACAGTACCACAAGGTATTAATATACAACAAAGCATCTCGGACTATGGAAAAAGCTGATATGGGCAAATGCAGAAATAATGCATGAAGCGGTTCATTAATGTACAATGTTCAAATTCCAAAAACTAAGCTCCAAGGCTCGAGGTCCTCAGGATGGATACTACAAAGGCACTATATAAAATGCTGGCTTGGCACAACTTATTAAGCGATGCACAAGGCTACTCAGTTTACCGAAAATCCTACGGTCATGACCACCCAAGAGGATTGGCTAAGAACACGAGTCAAGCTGATGTGGGATTGCTAATAATTGAACAAGGCAAGTCAAATTCGGAATTCCATCAGACAAGTTGTCAGGTGCACGCATTTCATAAGTATTGTATCTAATACAATGATAATTTGAAAGATAATACTTAGAATTCGTAGTCCAAAACCAAGACCGGCGAATCTCGAGTGTTGTCGATAAACAAATCAAGTGTATTATCAGTGTGAACTATATCTACCAAGTCATAAATTCTTAAATAAAAGCAGCTTCACATTGGTAACACACTTAAATCTATGTATGTTTCTCATGATTTATCTCCTTTTACTGGACTTACCCGTTGTCGTCTTGAGCAATCGACAATGAATTTGCCGCCGAATGTGCGCAAAATCTCTCCATTATAGATTTTCTAAAGAGTCATTTATGCTATGGGAAACCCTCCAATGAAATTGAGCCAGTGTTGCACCACCGTTCATCGAAATAAGATAAAAGACACAAACAGAGACATCATGTACCATTGGCTTGCTCATGAGTCATGATCAAATTTAAATTGAGACTTCTGAGCCCAACCAAGCTACTACAACAAGGCCAAAGGACGAACAATCAAATGACACCCCTTCGGAAAATTGTCAAGAGGATACGGGATAATGAAAATTTGATTCGCTCGTAATCCAGAAGCTAATGTCAACTAGTCTTCCATCCGATGGTACAAAACATATAAGCTCAACCGTCAAGTCAAGAGCCAGAGTAGCTTAGAATTGACGAGTCCAGTCGCTAAAGCAACCTGGAATTTCGGTGCTTTCACCAACCGAAAACCTCGAAGTGTCCACTAAGTTAAAGCTCGGGCAACATGTTGACATGGGGGAGTTCGGAGCATATAAAAAGCTATGATTGAATCTTGAAGCAACAAACATATGTTTACCAGATTCAAAGCAACTCAATATCAAAGTAGATTGCAGATTCCGAAGTACATATTGGTATGCAAGACCATTTTGTGAATCCATCTACATCATTGGATATCCAAAGCCAGTTCCGAGCTTACTCTAGCAAACTAGTAGTTCAACAAGGCTTGAGGGAAATACAAGCTCGATCATGATCTCCAATTTGGATTCTACAAGTTATGAAGATATCACCCAACTACTTCAAACTGGAAGCTTGCAGCTTGGAAATACAGACTACAGTCAATACTTTCTGGCATTGCAAGCCTTAAGCAGAATCCACGAAATCGAATCAAACAAAGTTTAGCGATACAGAAAAATTCAATGGCATGCAAAGGCCGTGACATAGGAAAATCTTCAAATAATATGCGTACTCAAACCAATACATGTTCAAACATGTTCGAACCCAAGTCGGGTCGAGCATGCTCAAACCAACATGTTGGTCAAGCATGACTGAACGATATAGTAAAGCACGAGCGATTGTAACAGTTTAAGCCAACAAATTAGGAATTTGCCAAATAATGTTAGCAGGCTTCCAGGTAGTCAAGTATTACGTGATCATGTAAATAATGTTGAGTTCAACTCGAAGTTTGCACATGACAAAAGACAGACCGGGGCATCCAATAAAGTTTCCGATGTTAGAACTGGCCTACAAAGCAAGCAAACATTGAGCCGTAAAAGTCTATCCCGTAATAAAGGATAGACACCTCCTAGATAAAGGCATGAAAATACAGAACTTCTCCAAGAAGAAGAGGAAAATAAATCACAGATACGTATTTTCCAAAATTATACACCATTATATAAGTTGCTAAAACGATGATGTTTGAAATCCACCGTTGACTTAGTCGATTAATTGATTTTAAACATTAACACGGATTCGAATTAAGATATCGTATTTGTGCAGACAACATTTGACGAGTTATAAACAATAGAATAAAATATTTCTGTGCAGATACTTCATTCAATTTGAAATAAAATTCGCTATATCTCATTTTTTAATGGTTAACTAACCCATCATCGATGTGGACAGACGATGTTGAAGTATAAGTCCAGAAATTGTACGATTGCTTGTTTACATTACAGAACAGGCAACATGAAACATATGAATTCAAAGAACGGTTCGCCATAGCAAGAAAGAAAGCTATAGCTGGATCTCAGTACAGAATATATCAACAACAATGTTCATTTCGCAGCCGGCATTTCTCGCAAGCAAAAAACACAGGCTTCGAGGGGCAAATGTTAACCCTGTTGAAACACAGTTCAAAGTGTCGTGTCGGTCCATTCAGAATGGATCGGGTCGGTCGCAAATATGGATCGCCTTCAATCATATGGGTCGGTCAGTACCAACGGACCGGGTCAGTCGGTATCGAAGAACTGGTCGGTCGGTTGCAAAGGACTGGATCGGTCACTACATCGGATCGATCCATTACATCCAGGCAAGAAGAAGGCGGTGGCATCACATAACAGTGCATACGGGTCAGCACTATTATATTGGGTTGGTCCATTCCAGAATAGTGACGTGGCAGTAAGCATGAGCGGCATCATTGGACACAACTACCGTGAATTGTTCGATAGGGTACAAGTATTTGTGTGGAGCAACATTCTCTACATAGCAAAACGGTTCTAGGTTGTAATAAAATCGGGCAGGTGGCAGCCCATGAGAGGACGTGCTAAATAGGAGTATACACGTGGACACTTTTCAGTTGGGTCGGCTATGAAGAAGTCATAGTGCTGTGATTATATTGGATCGGTCTAGTTTATTACACATGGATCGTCCTGAAGAGTTGCTTGGATCGGTCCTAAAAAGAATAAAGAATGGATCGGTGCATTCTTTGAACAGTCCTGGTCGGGTAAAAGTGAATGCAAAGTTGGATAGGTACATAAATAAAATGCGGTGGCAGAACTGTAATTTATGGAATGCGCCAACTGTGCACAGCTATAAAGTGGACCAGTGGCATTTCTGTAATTAGTTTTAGCCCGATCCGAGTTTATGCCCGACCCAAACTCTACACTCCATAATTACGAGACTGCCACTACCCTCAAACGTCGCCTATAAATAGCCCCTTTCTCCACAATTGAAGGGACCGATTCCACTACCCTGAAGGGCTGCCAAAATCATTCCCAGGCCACTCTAAAGCTTCTAAAAACTCCGTTAATGACCGCCAAAATTCTCTCCTTCTTCCTCCTACATGAAATGGATCTTATCTTCGCCAAGCACCATTAATTCACACTCCGATTCACACCAAGTGATCTCCAAATTGCCATTGTTCCTCTTCAAAGCACGGATATAACACCATTTTCACGATGGTACCAAGGAAAAATATATAATTACACGATCCAATCCGTTCCTTCTCGAATTCAAGTGAAATCCAAAGCGGAAAGAGAGCAAAAAGTGGAGAATTATCAAAAAAGTGGTCAAGTGTAATTAACACGATGTATGAGATGATAAAATATGTAATTCTCTCTATAATGATGAAGAATACTTGAAAAGTGGACGTAGATTCATCTCGAATCGAACCACTATAAAAATCCCATGTCTTTTAATTGTTTTTTATCCATTTATTTTGCGATTGTGGCCCTTTTAATTTCTAACCATAATTGGTGAAGTGTGATTTCACACCATTGGTGTTTGAGTCATTTTTGAATCAAACATGCATTATTAAAATTTCATGAGATTTTGATATGAAATGGCTTGGTGATCTTAAAGTAAAACATCATCCATATTTATATGCGGCATGGTTTTATGGTACTTCACTACACCATATGTAACACCCCACCTCCGCTAGGGTCACTCGCAAAGGAATGCACTAGCTTTAGAGGGGCATTATTGGTAAACATGCACAGAAATATCACAAGACAGAACATATAAAATAGCGGAAGTAAAATCAAACTTTCATAACATGAATAAATAAGGTCTAAAGCCTTTTACATCAGAGTACATCAAAACCTGTCTTGCAATGATAAAGAAGCATAAAGACCTTTTTCATAAATTATTCCCCAAGTAAAAACAGTAAAATAGCCATAGCCAAGAAAAAGTCTAAGCCATCCATGATGACCTTCAAGCAGAAGAAGTCCGAATTAAACAGCATTGTTTCCTCCCTGTAACCTGGGGGGGAAACGGAAGAAAAGAGGCGAAACAAAACGGGTCAGTCAAAAAGACCGAGTAAGCCCTATCTACTATTAGTATAAAAACTAGTAAAGTTAACTGACATGAGAAACTGAGATGAACATGAGCATGATAACAAGATAGATAAGCTAAATCAAAATAACAGGATGAACTACTGAACTAAGGTATCATGATAAACTATGGTGTCATGATAAATCAAAGTATCACATCGTCAGATTTCTATCAAGTATACTATCCCAAGGTATCTACCCCGTCTAACATCCCACGGTATCTATTTCGTATATTCTTCCTAGTTCTAACATGTATATTTGCTCTGCACCTCTCGTACTAGTATCCCAACCCGCGTCATGTGTTAACTATGAATGTCCCTTGCCCAATGTCATGGAATGGTCCATGCCAACCTAATATATAGCGTATGTAGGTTTTCCCAACTCGTATGTTTCTTTCCATGCATAAGTTCAGTCCTTTTCCGTAGGCCATACGGGCTTTTCCATGTAAACGTTTTATCCTTGAAGTTGTTTTGGACTGCAACCCTTGATCTAGTTGTGTTTCCTTACCATGAACTATCGCGCGTCCACTTAGGATTTATGCCACCTAGGACCGCTAGGGATTATGCTACCTAATGAACGTTTTCGTGTCTCGGTTTGGGTCTTGGCCACTAGGGATTACGCCACCCGTCAACCGCGCCCCTTGATCCCACGTATGTATCGTGAATCGTTTCACATGTCTAGATGCACATATTCCCCAATGTGCCATCCGAGTTCCGTGCCAGGGCAAATCAAGAAATACGGAACTCGGTCGGGAGCTTTAAATCGTCTGCCGATGCAGATATCAAGGTCTGTTTTTGTACCCGTGGCTATGGTCCCACGTGACCCCTCCCTCAACTACTGAAAGGCAATCCAAGAAAAATCATGTATAAGAACCACTCCCCGGCCCCACTATAGCCCACTTTCCTACGAGCCAACCTCACCCATGACTTGATAGCAAGCACATGGTCTGTTGGGGGTTCCCTGCCTTTCCGCACGTACACGATTGACTAAAGATGGTAGGTAGTCGGCGATGTGCTATCCAGGGCAAAAACCAAGAATCGTCAACTCCACGCTAATCTATCCCAGTCTTTAGATCGCTCGCATAGCAACCAAGGCATACTCTTGGTCCTTCTAATGCAGACCTTAACCTCTCATGGGCCTAGTGTAACTACCTGGCAGCCCACAGAGGGATCCCAAGAATATCCTCACGTCCCCCGAAGCTTCCACTTCGACACCCAGTGCGCTGGAGCTTTTATCCAAGTCAGATAGCTTGCTCCTCCTCGTATACTAAGCGATGACCTACCGTATCAGGTTACTCATCGCTTTGAGAATTAGTCCTATGTCCTTAGCTAAGAATTATTACTTAGTTACCCTTAACTAAGGTTTACCACTTAGCTTCCTTTCCCGTTATCCTTGATTAACCACGGTTTTCTACCTAGTTCTTCTAGCTAGGGTTTGTCTATTGGGTTAAGTGTTATCATTCAAGTCCATGACTTAACCCGCCCACGAGTCACGTCAAAGATTGGCTAAGTATTTAAGTTCAAGACTTAGTCCCACAAGTTGGTTAAGTGTACCCAGAGGCTCATGACTTAACCCTATCAAGTCAAATTGGTCAAGTACTAGCTTACCTTAATCCTATCGGATTATCTTGCTAGATCGATTAAGCATAGATTATCTTAATCCCATCAAATTATCGAGTCGGATTGGTTAAGTATAGGCTGGCTTAACCCCATCCTCTAATCGTACTACAATGGTTAAGTATATTCTAAAAAGGTCTTGTGACTTAACCTTATCAGGTCCGCGTATTAGATTGGTTAAGTGTAGGTTACTTAACCTCATCAAATCATCATGTATATTTGGTTAAGTATAAGTTGCTTAACCCCATTAAATTACCACGTTAAGTTGGTTGAGTATTGGTTACTTAACCTCATTGAATTACCAAGTTTAAATTGGTTAAGTGTTTAACTTAACCCCATCGAATTACCGTGTTTAGATTGGTTAAGTGTGGATTACTTAACCCCATCTAATTACCATGTTTAGATTAGTTAAGTCTTAATTACTTAACCCCATCTAATTACCAAGTCGGATTAGTTAAGTGTAAATTACTTAACCCCATCCCCTAATCATCTTGTATGGTTAAGTGTCATTAAGAAATCAAGTCCGGTCCCACTTAACCTACCCATTTATGTCATATCGGTTAAGTGTCATTAGGCAAATCAAATTACTTAACCTACCCACCCTGGTCATGTTTTGTTAGGTACCATTAGCCCAATCAATTTACTTAACCCATTTGTCCATGTCATATTTGGTTAAGAGTCATTAATCAAATTAACTTAACCCTATCCTGTGGCATTAATTACTTAATGCACCTTCACCTCTCACATTAGACTTTGTTGTGGTTACTAGTTAAGCCGGGCGGGTCCGGGTAGTTTCACACCACAACTTGGTCTAACCTCGGGTTCAAGCACAACATGACCAACTTCTCACATTGGGCCCTATTGTTTGCATCCACTAGTTAGGCCGGTCGGTTCCGGGTAGTTTTACGTTGCAAACTCAACCCAACCTCGAGTTGGCCACTTTCATGTTTAGCCTAGTGTCATGTTCATAGTCAAGTTTTCAAGCAATTGGGTAGACCTAACTTAATAGGTAAATTCCCAATGGGTAGACCTAACTTAATAGGTAAATTCCCAAGCTTATGTTTTTATGCATACTTACATGTCAACTTCCATGTTATCTTTCAAGTCATGTTTTCAAGTTGTATTTTCATGTCATATTTAACGTTACATATTGTCATGTTTATACCCATTTACCCAAATCATGTTCATGTCATTATGTTTTCCTCATAATGTGACCCCAATGCTTTTAAACTCGCATATATGTTCGCAACAACGTAATGGACTAAAAGAAGAGACTTGACAAAGGCATGACAAAAATGGATATTAAGCCACAAGTTAATCATGGTGGCAAATGAGGCACAAATGTGTTCATTAGCTTGCATGTTACATTCTTAAGCCTCAAAACATGCATAAACCCAAACTTGGCACATAAGTGAATCATGGTGACAAAAGACATAGAATGATGACTAGAAACTCGCATACATCATCATATAAGGGTTATGACTTCATATGCAAGTTGACATAATGATTATGAAGATTCTCATGTTGCATAATGCAACATTTCAACATAAAGGTTGTAGCTTTTAGCTCATAGGATCAAGATAATGACTTCATAAACTTGCATAACATGATAGCATGCATCATTCTCAATGACCAAACCCAAACTTTCAACATGAACATTTAACCTCATAGTTAATATCTAAGAGTAGGGAAGGGCTTACATTGCTATGAAGGCCTAAATCGATTAAACTAAAGCTTGAGATGAAGCCTATGCATGCCATCATCCAAAAACCCAAGGATGGATGCCCCAAATCAACAAAAATACCACCTTTATGAACAAAGATCAAAGCTTTTGCCTTGAAATCAACTTGAGAAGCTCTCATACTAACATAGGGACTCTCTTACACTCTCATGATCATGAAACCTCTCATAGAAATGAAGTGGAGGCTAGGATAGTTGAGTGGAGGCCAATAGAGTAGAAATTTGGCCATAGTTTAGTTACATGAGTGAATAATGAGGGTTTAGGGGTAGGTTAGGGGTGTATTTATAGAAGATTAGGCTAGTTAGACCCTTAGATTAACCATAGGACCAACCTGAACCGTCAGATTTCAAACCAGGCCCAAAAACCTAGCCAAGATAGAAAATAGGTGCACCAGACCAGAATCAGCCGACATGGCAAGTCGACAGCCCTGTCGACTTGCCTGTCGACATGCCTGTCGACTTGCAAGTCGACAGCCCTGTCGACAGCCCAGTCGACTTGTCTGGGCGTGAATTTTCCCGCCTGGCCCCATTTCTGCATGTTTCGAAATTCAAATTTCCCGAAAACTTCTTTGGGCCTTAACCGGGTCATACGGACTCCGATTTACAAAATTTCGGACTCTATTTCGCGTATTTTTCCGAGACGAACGCAATGGCATAGCCCATTTTACTTGATTCAGAATTTAAAATTAAATTCTGCCTTGATTCTCGTTTTAACATGTTATCGAAATACGGGTTGTTACATTCTCCCCACCTTTTAGGATTTCGTCCCCGAAATCTCTAAGTTAGGAAGAACATATCCTACCATCCATCATCCATCTACTCAAAACATCATCCAAAAGCAACCATTGTCCTTAGATGATTTCTAATGCTGTATGAATATATGCAAAACGTGTGTGTACATGTTCCTTAGCTAATGCTAATGATCAGGCCTGAATAATCTTTCTAATGCAAAAATATGTATAGTGCCATGAATCCAACATGTATGCAAATAGTCCTAGTCATATAGATACTATATGCGTGCACAATCATTCATTCATATGCAACAACCGCATGATAACACATTCGATTTCATCCATAAACAAGTATAAATACTCGTGCATATGCAACATGAAACGTGATCGCGTCAATCTAGTATCTAACGTGTATTCGCGCATCCACGAGCAACCACTTGCAACCACTTGCAACCATATCAATCATAACATGTTTCAAATACATGTTTACATCCATAGCGTTCTTCCTAAGGTTCCCAAGATAAGATCGAGAAGATAAACAAGACAAACTCCTTATGGGGTTTGTAACAGAAACAGAACCGAGAGGATATCCACCAAGCGATAGCATGCAAGTAAGCTTTACAGGTGAACCAAGGATCAAAGATATACTCTTAAAAAGAGACGTGATGCGCTCGTCCAAGCTGCATTTCCATGAGCTTGATTCCATCATGCCTTGACTGCCTTTGACTTCATGATTTCGTAGCTTCTTGATTCCTATTTCCAAGGTGTGAGTGGAACTCATTTCACTGTCGCCTCTCGTTTCACTTATTCTTTCCCTAGTATGCTTGGCTCAAACATATCTGCGTACTCATGCAAGCTCTCCAAAATTCACTAGTGAATTCTGGATCTCGTTTTCCGATGCCAATCCAAGTTGCCAAGAGTTCTTACTAGGGTGATTCCCATAACTCACGCATAATCGAAACGAACCATCCGCCTTAGCGGCGAATTCTATTCAAACGGATTACCAACAACTGCATCATGGGATTCGAGGTAACTAGCCATGACAGAACCCAAAAGGTTACACGAGACTTCAACGGTATCACCAAGATGAGTCGAGAGTCTAACTACCCTCTTTCCAAAACCGAGAATGGCACCCCTTATTGGGTGACCACTTTATCCTCAGAATCCATCCGTAGTTGAGACATGTCATTCCCAAATCCAACAAGTCATGAAGAAATGGACCAACTCTAACAAGATTTGGGACAAAATAGAATCCTCTTCTATGCTAGTACTAAGGTGTAGAGACTCACTATCCAAGCAGACTTAAATGATACGGTGATCAAGACAAAGTCTGGACGGGACGATATAAAAGAAAAGCTAAACCTTTAATAAGATCGTTACCCTCCTTCCGAGGTACCCTAGACATGAGAGCATACTACTGCCCTCTCGATGATCTTGTCCTTGTCCCATGATACTTAACTATCCGTCCCGTTCCACCATGCCAAAGGTACTCTCTCATCATGGGTTTCATTGTTCATCTTTCTTTCTCATTCCGGGTTGAGCCATACCAATAAGTTAAACTCGTATCCTTTATCCTCTTTCTCATTATCCTTTCTTATAAGGCGGCTACTGGTCTCCCGAGAACAACCTCCATCGCATGGAAAGCGCTTTCGTAGATAGAAAAGACTAGTCGCAGTTAAAACCACTGTGACTACAGATGGAGGAAAGAAAGGAAAAGAGATTCAATCAAGGAAACAAGGATAGTGCTAATGGCCTTTGGGGAATAGCCATTTTCTTTTTAAAAGAAAATTTTCTTGAAAAATGCTTCTTTGTAAACGATTTTCAAATAGTTTTCAGAAGGTCTTTAAAAACTTTTGCCCAGTCTGGTAACCTTCTGCTCTGATACCAAATGTAACACCCCACCTCCGCTAGGGTCACTCGCAAAGGAATGCACTAGCTTTAGAGGGGCATTATTGGTAAACATGCACAGAAATATCACAAGACAGAACATATAAAATAGCGGAAGTAAAATCAAACTTTCATAACATGAATAAATAAGGTCTAAAGCCTTTTACATCAGAGTACATCAAAACCTGTCTTGCAATGATAAAGAAGCATAAAGACCTTTTTCATAAATTATTCCCCAAGTAAAAACAGTAAAATAGCCATAGCCAAGAAAAAGTCCAAGCCATCCATGATGACCTTCAAGCAGAAGAAGTCCGAATTAAACAGCATTGTTTCCTCCCTGTAACCTGGGGGGGGAAACGGAAGAAAAGAGGCGAAACAAAACGGGTCAGTCAAAAAGACCAAGTAAGCCCTATCTACTATTAGTATAAAAACTAGTAAAGTTAACTGACATGAGAAACTGAGATGAACATGAGCATGATAACAAGATAGATAAGCTAAATCAAAATAACAGGATGAACTACTGAACTAAGGTATCATGATAAACTACAGTGTCATGATAAATCGAAGTATCACATCGTCAGATTTCTATCAAGTATACTATCCCAAGGTATCTACCCCGTCTAACATCCCACGGTATCTATTTCGTATATTCTTCCTGGTTCTAACATGTATATTTGCTCTGCACCTCTCGTACTAGTATCCCAACCCGCGTCATGTGTTAACTATGAATGTCCCTTGCCCAATGTCATGGAATGGTCCATGCCAACCTAATATATAGCATATGTAGGTTTTCCCAACTCGTATGTTTCATTCCATGTATAAGTTCAGTCCTTTTCCGTAGGCCATACGGGCTTTTCCATGTAAACGTTTTATCCTTGAAGTTGTTTTGGACTGCAACCGTTGATCTAGTTGTGTTTCCTTACCATGAACTATCGCGCGTCCACTTAGGATTTATGCCACCTAGGACCGCTAGGGATTATGCTACCTAATGAACGTTTTCGTGTCTCGGTTTGGGTCTTGGCCACCTAGGACCACTAGGGATTACGCCACCCGTCAACCGCGCCCCTTGATCCCACGTATGTATCGTGAATCGTTTTCCATGTCTAGATGCACATGTTCCCCAATGTGCCATCCGAGTTCCGTGCCAGGGCAAATCAAGAAATAAGGAACTCGGCCGGGAGCTTTAAATCGTCTGCCGATGCAGATATCAAGGTCTGTTTTTGTACCCGTGGCTATGGTCCCACGTGACCCCTCCCTCAACTACTGAAAGGCAATCCAAGAAAAATCATGTATAAGAACCACTCCCCGGCCCCACTATAGCCCACTTTCCTACGGGCCAACCTCACCCATGACTCGATAGCAAGCACATGGTCTGTTGGGGGTTCCCTGCCTTTCCGCACGTACACGATTGACTAAAGACGGTAGGTAGTCAGCGATGTGCTATCCAGGGCAAAAACCAAGAATCGTCGACTCCACGCTAATCCATCCCAGTCTTTAGGTCGCTCGCATAGCAACCAAGGCATACTCTTGGTCCTTCTAACGCAGACCTTAACCTCTCATGGGCCTAGTGTAACTACCTGGCAGCCCATAGAGGAATCCCAAGAATATCCTCACGTCCCCCGAAGCTTCCACTTCGGCACCCAGTGCGCTGGAGCTTTTATCCAAGTCAGATAGCTTGCTCCTCCTCGTATACTAAGCGATGACCTACCGTATCAGGTTACTCATCGCTTTGAGAATTAGTCCTATGTCCTTAGCTAAGAATTATTACTTAGTTACCCTTAACTAAGGTTTACCACTTAGCTTCCTTTCCCGTTATCCTTGATTAACCACGGTTTTCTACCTAGTTCTTCTAGCTAGGGTTTGTCTATTGGGTTAAGTGTTATCATTCAAGTCCATGACTTAACCCGCCCACGAGTCACGTCAAAGATTGGCTAAGTATTTAAGTTCAAGACTTAGTCCCACAAGTTGGTTAAGTGTACCCAGAGGCTCATGACTTAACCCTATCAAGTCAAATTGGTCAAGTACTAGCTTACCTTAATCCTATCGGATTATCTTGCTAGATCGATTAAGCATAGATTATCTTAATCCCATCAAATTATCGAGTCGGATTGGTTAAGTATAGGTTGGCTTAACCCCATCCTCTAATCGTACTACAATGGTTAAGTATATTCTAAAAAGGTCTTGTGACTTAACCTTATCAGGTCCGCGTATTAGATTGGTTAAGTGTAGGTTACTTAACCTCATCAAATCATCATGTATATGTGGTTAAGTATAAGTTGCTTAACCCCATTAAATTACCACGTTAAGTTGGTTGAGTATTGGTTACTTAACCTCATTGAATTACCAAGTTTAAATTGGTTAAGTGTTTAACTTAACCCCATCGAATTACCGTGTTTAGATTGGTTAAGTGTGGATTACTTAACCCCATCTAATTACCATGTTTAGATTAGTTAAGTCTTAATTACTTAACCCCATATAATTACCAAGTCGGATTAGTTAAGTGTAAATTACTTAACCCCATCCCCTAATCATCTTGTATGGTTAAGTGTCATTAAGAAATCAAGTCCGGTCCCACTTAACCTACCCATTCATGTCATATCGGTTAAGTGTCATTAGGCAAATCAAATTACTTAACCTACCCACCCTTGTCATGTTTTGTTAGGTACCATTAGCCCAATCAACTTACTTAACCCATTTGTCCATGTCATATTTGGTTAAGAGTCATTAATCAAATTAACTTAACCCTATCCTGTGGCATTAATTACTTAATGCACCTTCACCTCTCACATTAGACTTTGTTGTGGTTACTAGTTAAGCCGGGCGGGTCCGGGTAGTTTTACACCACAACTTGGTCTAACCTCGGGTTCAAGCACAACATGACCAACTTCTCACATTGGGCCCTATTGTTTGCAACCACTAGTTAGGCCGGTCGGTTCCGGGTAGTTTTACGTTGCAAACTCAACCCAACCTCGAGTTGGCCACTTTCATGTTTAGCCTAGTGTCATGTTCATAGTCAAGTTTTCAAGCAATTGGGTAGACCTAACTTAATAGGTAAATTCCCAATGGGTAGACCTAACTTAATAGGTAAATTCCCAAGCTTATGTTTTTATGCATACTTACATGTCAACTTCCATGTTATCTTTCAAGTCATGTTTTCAAGTTGTATTTTCATGTCATATTTAACGTTACATATTGTCATGTTTATACCCATTTACCCAAATCATGTTCATGTCATTATGTTTTCCTCATAATGTGACCCCAACGCTTTTAAACTCGCATATATGTTCGCAACAACGTAATGGACTAAAAGAAGAGACTTGACAAAGGCATGACAAAAATGGATATTAAGCCACAAGTTAATCATGGTGGCAAATGAGGCACAAATGTGTTCATTAGCTTGCATGTTACATTCTTAAGCCTCAAAACATGCATAAACCCAAACTTGGCACATAAGCGAATCATGGTGACTAAAGACATAAAATGATGACTAGAAACTCGCATACATCATCATATAAGGGTTATGACTTCATATGCAAGTTGACATAATGATTATGAAGATTCTCATGTTGCATAATGCAACATTTCAACATAAAGGTTGTAGCTTTTAGCTCATAGGATCAAGATAATGACTTCATAAACTTGCATAACATGATAGCATGCATCATTCTCAATGACCAAACCCAAACTTTCAACATGAACATTTAACCTCATAGTTAATATCTAAGAGTAGGGAAGGGCTTACATTGCTATGAAGGCCTAAATCGATTAAACTAAAGCTTGAGATGAAGCCTATGCATGCCATCATCCAAAAACCCAAGGATGGATGCCCCAAATCAACAAAAATACCACCTTTATGAACAAAGATCAAAGCTTTTGCCTTGAAATCAACTTGAGAAGCTCTCATACTAACATAGGGACTCTCTTACACTCTCATGATCATGAAACCTCTCATAGAAATGAAGTGGAGGCTAGTATAGTTGAGTGGAGGCCAATAGAGTAGAAATTTGGCCATAGTTTAGTTACATGAGTGAATAATCAGGGTTTAGGGGTAGGTTAGGGGTGTATTTATAGAAGATTAGGCTAGTTAGGACCCTTAGATTAACCCTAGGACCAACCTGAACAGTCAGATTTCAAACCAGGCCCAAAAACCTAGCCAAGATAGAAAATAGGTGCACCAGACCAGAATCAGCCGACAGGGCAAGTCGACAGCCCTGTCGACTTGCCTGTCGACATGCCTGTCGACTTGCAAGTCGACAGCCCTGTCGACAGCCCAGTCGACTTGTCTGGGCGTGAATTTTCCCGCCTGGCCCCATTTCTGCATGTTTCGAAATTCAAATTTCCCGAAAACTTCTTTGGGCCTTAACCGGGTCATACGGACTCCGATTTACAAAATTTCGGACTCTATTTCGCGTATTTTTCCGAGACGAACGCAATGGCATAGCCCATTTTACTTGATTCAGAATTTAAAATTAAATTCTGCCTTGATTCTCGTTTTAACATGTTATCGAAATACGGGTTGTTACACCATACATACTAATTAGGCTATGTTTTTAAAAGTATCTAAAGCAGTTAGGAACGGTAACAAGCCGTGTCAAAAAAATGGCGCGTTAAATTATTGGATACAGCTCTAAACCATATCCCAATGTAATAACATACAGCTATTGGCCGTATTTAAATGATTAGTATATACGGCTATAAACCGTATCTTATATATATATATATATATATATATATATATATCTGTGTGTGTGTGTGTGTGTTTGTGTGTGTGTGTGTAAGGAGAAACTGCAAAACATATTATTTGTAACACAAAGCATATATAACACAATTTATACACAGGATACACTAATTCACAATTGTAACAGTAAACAAAACAATTGTATGAAATATTTCATTACATTACAATATATAACGATACACTCTATTTGATTACATTACAAGAAATAAGATACACGATGTTTCATTACAATAAGCAGATACATAATGTTACATTACAATAAAGAAGATACGTACCGTTTCATAATTACATTACAATAAAGAAGGTAAACTTCAACGATCAACCACTCTCCGCTTTTCAACTTCAGCGATCGACCACTTCGATCCATAGCTAATGCATTCACCAAGCTGAAGTTGTAAGTTTCTGGTTAAGAATTTACAGGGTGATTCACCAGGTGGATGCACTTTAGCTCATGCACTTGGGTCGGGTATTTATCCTAACTTATGCATTTAACTAAGCACCAAGAATAGCAAAGGGGATAATATATCAAGTGTCATATACTACTTCACTAAACCATAGGAAAAAGCATTTGACACTTTGATATTATCCCCTTTTCCAGTCCTGGCACTTAGTTAAATGAATAAGCTAGGATAAATACCCAAACTGGCGTCGTGAGCTAAAGTGCAGCAACCTATTGAATCACCCAGTAGTTCTTAACCAGATAGTTAAAGCCTTCGGCTTGGTGAGGCTTTACTGGCGGATCACCCAGTAAATTCTCAACCAGAATGCATCATCTTCATCTATACTTGCAACCTAATTTGCATTAGAACAGTAATGAGTCAGAACACACATATTTACACATAAAAGAACATATTTCCACAAGAATAAGTACTGACTTAAATGCACAAGATAACAGAAGAATATACAATTACAACACAAAGACCTACTCTGCACAACAACATCATGAACATACAAGCAAGAAGAACACAGTCAGGTCGTGGATGAATATAATAAATTAGTGCACAAGCACGTGCACATACTTGATGCACATAATGTCATACATGAGCACAAAGCAACTTGGTTCGGGGCAGCAAGTCATAAATGGAAAAGCAGTTCAGGTGGAGCCAAGGTAAATAAGCACCAGATTTCTCAGTTCTCTACGTATGTAACCAAGGTAAATGAGCAAACTACTAGTCTCATTTATAAATTCTGATAGAGACAGTGAAAAATAATGTCAAATTATGTACCCATATAAGTATATAGTATCAAACTATGTATTTTTTCCTCCTAATTATTATTTCCTTAAGAAATTCTATAAATCTTGATATCTTAGTATGCAAGGCATTTAGTTTTACACCTTTACACACACGCAGTGTGACACACATGACACACCAAACAAATTGACTATGCAAATGGGATTAGATACCCCAGTAGTCCTAGCCGTAAACGATGGATAGACGCTACGCGTATCGACCCGTGTAGTGCTATAGCTAACGCGTTAAGTATCCCCCTGCAGAGTAAGTTCGCCGCCAATTAATATACTCTGTACTTGCTTTGCCAGTTGATTGTTCTAGTTAGCAGTTCGTAGCTCTGATCGATCTGGACTTACCTATAAATGTCATTCTATTTTCGTTCATGCATCCATCACCGATATTTCTACTCAATCATACAAATTTCTCAATATCAATTACCAAATACATGCAGCTCAGTTAACAAAACTAGTATGCTTTAGTTCTCAAATCATACCACATGATTTTTTTTTTGGCACAAGCCAGAAATGACACATGCACTTCAGATCAGTAAGGATCAATATACATGGTGCAATAATACACAGAAATGAGCAGGGCAACACAAGTAAAAGTGTCTGAATTTAAGGTAGACAAATACAACACAAGTAAATAACAGCAAATACACTGCCGCACTATAAAACTGGGGATAATATCCAATTTAAACTCAACAACAACATGAATTCTAGGTAAACAAGCACATGCAAATATCTATCATTCATATTTTTGAACTAAGGCATGGAAATTCAAGTTAAAACCAATTTAAATACAATTTAAACCCAATTTGAATACAAATTAAACCCAGTTTAAACCCAATTCATATTTAAATTTAACCGTGGTCTAGTACTCACCTCCAATGGCGACGAGAAGGATGGATAGCGGTGGACTGAGGCTTCGCCGGTCAGCTGAAGGCAGCGAGTTGACAGTAACCCATGGACTGCAGTGGATGGCTTATTGACAAAGGAAGTCGATCGAGTACCAAAACCCTAATTTGGGTATTCGGTGGTCGCCATTGCAAAATAAAAAGAGAGGTAATTCGGCCGAAAGTTTTGGTGTGTCAAAACTCGATTGTGCCAGAATGGAAGTAGGGAGGGAAAATTTTGATATACATTTCATACGGTCTAAAGCCGTATAAAATGAAATGATATGGGGCTTCGTCGATGGACGGTCAGATTAAGGGTGTTTGGGGTGGTGCAGATCGCAAAATGTAGTTTGATACAGATCTGAGCACTATCAAATTTGAAATGGCTTATAGCCGAATTGTATATTCGCATCCTTGTGTGCCAAATTCGCTGATATGGTGTAGTGCCTTTTATTTTGAAAGATAGAAATAAATTCAACTGAGGTGCGTTCTCACGTTGGTTTATTATACTGATCCAGGTTTATTTTGTTACAATGCTCGAGTCAGTCTGTAACACCCCTAAGTCCCACATGGTGGAAGCCTGTGTGAAGTGGGTACTTATATAGTAGAGCCCATCTCTTACTAATGCCGAGGCCTTTTGAGGAACAAAACCCCACACCTATACGGTAGCTAAGTTGGGGACTATATCTTGCACGAACGGAGGTGCGGGCTGTTACAGTGGTATCAGAGCCAATATCTAGCCAGAATTGTGGCTCCTATATGGACCACAACGCTTGGGTGAGGTGTTTGTGAGCCAACGGGGACGTTGAGCTCTGTTGGAGGGGAGAATGTAATACCCCTAAGTCCCACATCGTGTAAGCCTGTGTGAAGTGGATACTTATATAGTAGAGCCCATCTCTTACTAATGCAGAGGCCTTTTGAGGAACAAAACCCCACACTTATACGGTGGCTAAGTTGGGGACAATATCTTGCGCGAACGGAGGTGCGGGCTGTTACACAGTTGGAGCATGCTTGCAGATTAGATTGGATTTTTTAAAGCTTCAGGAGAAGAGCTAAAAGATGAGATGTATACTCATATATTCTTTTATTTTTCCGCTGCATTAGTTATGTATTATTAGCAATTACGAGGACATGCTATTATAACTGTCCATCTGATCATTGGTTAGTACCCTGATGTATATTTGTAGGTTGTATTCATAAAAGTCTTTCTATTTGTAAATATTATTGTTGTATGTAAATTATTCATTCCATTATGAGATTTTTATTCTATACTTTCTTTCTTTCTCTCCTAATAGTGTGGTCTTCTACCCCTTAGACGTTCTTCATGTGAACACTCTGGATGTATTAGTGTCGAACTTTAAGGGTTGAAAAAACGGATAGTTATATTGATCTGTATTATTACTGAATGAGTTACATAATGATAGTTCACGGTATTAAAGAGTATTTATAAAAGTTGATATGTAGGAAAACAAAGCGTGTTCGGTCGAGCTACATGTATAACTCGAATACCCGAATATTATGTATTCAGTACATATCTTATTTGTCTCTTTATAGTTTAGTTCAAAGTCTCTACTATCTAAATAGTACAGTGTCTATGCTAAGTCTGACAGCAGTATATTTGCTGGCATATTAAATGCCGGTTTATTTTTGTGGACCATATCTTACCCGACAACCCAGAAGGGATAATCACCAATACATTGAGTAAGCAATATTCTCCATGTTCTCTATTGAAATAAAATTTCCACATCGGAAAATATATAACTAATTTCCTGGATAAATAGTAAAAAAACAAACCTACGGTTTGTTTTGACCAACTAGATTTGGAAGGACCAAAATATAAAAATGCCAACAACTGTATCAAAACCTCGGGTTTCAACTAATACACATGCGTTTAACCACACTACGTGCAACTAATTCAACTAATGCGCATGTGCTTAACTACCATGCAAGCAACTAATACGCATGCGCTTAACTGTCATACGTGTATCACTCCACTCAAATACTATGATCACATAGATGGCTCAAATACATCACACTTAAAGGGGACTGTTGAAAATATAAGTCTCATCAAGACATAACTAAAATCTCAGATAAGCAGTAAGAAACTATGGTTTACATTGATGTGAACAACCAAAGCAATTCTTGAAACTATAAAAATATCAACATTCTTAAACAAAATTTCCACAAACACCCTATAATCTAAGGCTATTACTGATGTATCCATGTACATACTAAAACCATTTGGTGGCACATCATCAATGCTACACATCAAAAAATCTTATAAAAATATGCCAACTTCATTGGTGTGTCAAGTGCTACAAAAGAAACTCAATTCGCTACCACATATCATTGCTTTCCATCAATGAACCCGACAAAGTTTTGCGGCATTATGGTCCTAGTCAGGTTGAACGGGTCGTAGTAGTAGGAATCTTATGGGTTGTATTTGGGCCCTTTGGCTGCTAAATATGTTCTTATGGGCCTTATTCGACGACTAGTCTATTTCAGTAGCTGGCCCGCCAAGGATTAATCTAGATACCTACTGTTAGAAGGAGGAGTAGTGAAGTACTGTTATTGTGGTCAGGATCAGGTCGGTCAAGAGGATGGAGACTGCAAGGCAGATGTCGTTTGGAAGCTGGATACTGTGACCATAACAAATTGATCTACCTGGCTGGTGGGAAGAATAAAAATATGTTGTGTTTAACATTTTGATTCTAGTTCTTATATATCTCAAATGACTATGACATTTTGATTTTTATTTCTCTGTAATCTATTTTCCACATCGTAATTGTTGTGTAAAAATTGCACAAATGCGGAAGAATAATAAACAGGATATATATTTGCTAATTGAACATCAATCTAATCTGGTAGCAATTATTCTATTACATCAAACAAATAGTAAACAACTATAATGAAGAAATAAAGAGACACACAATATTTATACTGGTCTCACTACCATTGAGATAGCGTATCTCCAATTCAAAAGAGAGGTTTTATTCCACATGAGAGAATTACAAGAGATTACAAAATAAGAGTTTATATATCTGAATCTCAAATTAGACTTAACAAGAAGAGACACTCTGTTTAGGGATCACTGGCACCATGCCAGGATGGATTTACAATAAAGTCTACCCCTTAATATATGCCAGTGAAATCTATGTGTGACATCATTTAAATTACCAAGATGCAGTAAGAAATATGTAGGCAAATTGCAATAGAAACAAGTGGCACAAGCATATCGAGTAAATCAATCATTCCCTTCCTTTGCAAAATGGTAGAAAAAAAATCCTGCATTTATTTCTTTAGCATCTCATGCAAACACAATCAACAATTTATGTATTTTCATATTAAAAATATTTACCTTCAATTTGGCATATTTATTTCCACCTATTCGTGATTTTGTATCACCAAATTTAACACACTACCTTAATGCAAAATCAAATATCTCCAACACCCCGACTTGAGTCAAATTCTCTTTTCAACATAAAACTCTTCAAAAGAACTCCACCTTAAATCAAAATCTCATAGTGAGACAGAAACCAAAAATGAATATTTACATAATGGGTTCCAGCAAAGCTACCCCCATCACACCTTGTTAACGAGCTCGGACTATGTCCTCGCCCGCTAACAAAATGTTGTAAATATCCAAAATCAAAGAAGACAGATTCCAAAGTAATCCCAACACCAACAAGGCCAAAAATAATTATCTCCATCACCAATTCAAATATAGATCCAAAATTCAAATCTTTGTATACAAGATAAATATCTCTCCTTTCACATACCTGCATGAAGGACTACTCATTAAAGTGACGTCAAAAATCGACGATGTACCACAATGACACTAAATCCGCTAAAAACAAGCTCTATTAACTAAACTCTCCAAGATGGCATCACTAGATGATAAGCCTCAATAGAGGCATCAAATCCATTACCAAAATTAGCCACACAGGATATAATGTCTAAATCCAATGGTCCCTTCAACACACTGAACTCTTTGTCACTTAACTACTATGCAACGCGAGCCATACCTAATAGATCTCCACCTTCGCGAGCATTTCTCAACTGAACTTGAAGTTATACGGAGTCCTCAAACACTTGGAAAGATCGCTAACACCTCCAACGGCTCATCTTAGGTTGCTACCACCTCTAAAAAGTTTTGCCAAATAGTTTTCTACAAAGAGTCTCTTTTCTGCGATTGGTCAGGACACGTTCTAACATGTAACTCCACCTTAATGAGAATCCTGAGCTCAAGCTACATAAAAGTTCCAAGCCTGAAACACTCTTCTCTTAAAACATAATCTTCTCCACCAAAGTCTTCTTTTTCCCCAAAATAGTAATTGCATAATCACCTCTGAATCTACCAACCTTTACGGAAATAATTGACGCACAATTTAAAACAAAACGCCTTACTGCGATACCAATATTTTGCGCAAAAATTGCGCAAATGCCCAAGAACAATAAACATGATCTAGATTTGCCAATTGAACATCAATATAATCTGATAGCAATTATTTTATTACATCAAATAAACAGTAAATAACTATAACGAAGAAATAAAGAGACATACAATAATTATACTTGTTCCACTACCATTGAGATAGTGCATATCCAGTTCTAATGAGAGAGATTCTATTCCACATAAGAGAATTACAAGAGATTACAAAAGAAGAGTTTGCATATCCAAATCTCAACTTAGGCTTAACAAGATGAGACACTACATCACTGGCACAATACCAAGATGGGTTTACAATGAAGTCCACCTCTCAATATGTAACCAGTGAAATCTATGTAGCCGTCAATCAAATTGCCTAGATATAGATATGATAAGAAATAATGGAGAATTACAAAGGAAACAAGTGGCGCAAACATAGCAAGTAAATGAATCATTCCCTTCCTTTGCAAAGATGGTAGAAAATAATCATGTATTTATTTATTTACCATCTCATGCAAACACAATGAATAATTTATGCATTTTAATATTAAAAATATTTACATTCCATCTTGCATATTTATTTCCATCTATTCATGATTTTACATCACCAAATTTAACAGTAGTAATAATGTAGATAACAACTTATTTCCTAAGAGTTTATCCGAACAAACTAAGCTACCTGATACGAGTAATAATGCAACTACATTCATGCACTAATTAAAATTAAAATTATTCATACGTGAATTTATGAACCAAACCCCAGTTGGTAGAATTCAAAGTACTATTCAATTATAAAATGACAGTACTTACGTATATGTCCGCTGGTGAATCTGAAATTATATCTGCTAATCCCAATTACCCATCATCAATTGTTCGATATTTCTATATGGTTACAGCATCTGACACTTAATTGTATTTGCAGAAATAGCACGATCATTGAGATACATAAAAAAATCAAAGGTTGCCATCAAAAGCTGGACCAAGCCCAAATTTTATTATCTCAGTTACAAAGAATGTTTGCATAATATAAATAGAACATACACGATGCAAAACAATGTATTAGTGCTATGGGGTTGAACAAATCATCAAACTATTTCAAATCATAATCTATTCAATATCTTTCACGGTATCAAAACCGAAATAGCTTAAAAGCTTCATCGGAAACAATGTTTTAGAGATCGTCTCTCATCAGAGTTTATCATTATCATACAGGTTACTCTTTTCTCATTAGAGAGGACACTCTTAATTTGACAAAAAGATTCGATAAAGATGAAAGTGCTCCATAATCAAGAAGACTTGGCTGCACCGATATTACTTCATCAAACCATATTGAAAACAATCAAAATTCTGGAAAATGTACCAAAGCAATCAAGAAAGTCATACATAACTTATCAAGAAAGTGCCATACCGGAGGATCTTATCAAAAAAATACTGATCATTTAAGACCCCATTGCATGATTCCTCTATGTTATTCTGTACTCCATTGATTTGTCCTCAATTCCAAGATTGGTTTCTTTTATTATGAGTGCCCTACTAATTTGTTTCTAATTTCTCTTTCATCATGTCTAAGGAAGGAAATTCAATACTTCTGGTAACTCCAACCAATCAGCAGCTAATGTTGAAAACTTGATAAGGACTGTACGTAATTAGTCCTCAAAATCAACTAATTGTAGTCCATCTTGAAGAAGATATTTACCTTTAATGGAAACTTCATTTTCAAACAACATTTGAAGAGTATAGTCTTGAAGGTTATACCAATAATACTTTAGCCCTTCCCACGATGGGTAGTAATGAAGAACACTTATAATAACACAGGTAAGATAGACTAACAAGTCCTTTGATACTATCTTAAATTGGAACAAATTTATTATCATAAGTTATTATGTGTAAAACATCAAACAAGACCTGCCTAACATTTGTGAAAATATTCAATACTCAGCGTGCGGCTAAGGTGATGCACTACAAAAGGCAGTTACAAAACATGAGGAATTATTATGTTAATGTTGATAGATTAGTATAAGACTAATCGCAGTTAGAAAATTTTCAAAACATCAATTTTGGGCTAGGGTTTATTTTTGAAGAGGAGAGAAAGAAAGAGGGAAGAAGATCAGTCTCACATTGTGGAATATATGTGTGTATGATAAATACTTAAGTGGCTTCCTTAAGAGGATGTTGGGGCCTTAGGGCATCCAAATGTTTACTTTGTTGTGAGGAGGGAGACCATGCACAACTATATCACGCACGCGCGCACCCCGCCGTCCATCCAACCGAAGCGGGTCACGGGTTCGGATCCAATAATTCGAATTAAATTCAAATAAAAGGCGGCAGTTTTGAAACATCGAATGGGTGCGGGCGGGAATTTGCAACGTTGCAAATGAAGAGACATGACATTTCATTTTGAAATGCCATAGACCATTGCAAATTTTGATAAAAGGGCGCGTCCCTTCTTTACTATAAATAGCCACGTGAAAAACTGTTTCAATTACTTAGTTTTAATTCTTCTTCCTCTCGAACTCTTGCACGGCCATTACTAACATAAACTGTTACAAATTCCCAAATTTGCAACACTTTTCGGCGTTGCAAGATCTAATTCTTGCTTCTCTTCATTTTTTTATGTTCCATAGCATCATCAGAGATCAAAGTATAGAGTGTTCTTGATCGGATCAAAGCCGTACAAACTTTGAGTCTGATTTCGTTGTTCCAAGGTTTTATTGAATCCTGAAAGCCAATAGTTCAATAATCAGTTTGTACCTGGTGGATTGAACTATTGTCTGGAAGAATTTTCTCTGCAAATCCTTAAAGTCTGAAATACGGCAATATTCATCATCAAATAGCCTGAAACCGCAACATTCATGTGACGCCCCACGTCCGTTAATGTCACTCGCTAAGGGAATGCATTAAGTTTCGTGAAGTGCTATAGGTAAACAGACACAAAATAATTACAAGACAGATATAAATAAGGCAGCAGCGGAAAATTTAAACTTTTATTTCAAACATAAGTCATAGTACCGTGGTCCACAATTTCATAAGTTACAAAAATCATTACAATAAAATAACTTCTGTCTTGCACCATCAAAGTACATAAGTAAATAAAAAGCATCATTCCCTAAATAAAAAGAGTTAAGGCATAGTAGAGAAAAGAACTTGAGCCATACTTCAGAACTAGCTCCTAGCAAGATGATATATGATTCTTGATTAAGTCTGAGTGTTTCCTCCCTGGGAACCTGGAGGGGGAATGGAAGAAAGAAGGAGAAACAACAGGGTCAGACATAAAGTCTGGCGAGTCTAGTTACTTTTAGCCAGTAGATAAATAAAAGCAACATGATAGCCATATAAAGTGGATAAGAGAGATCACTACATAAATGGCAGGTGTGACAAGGTAAGAAAGATAAGGTGTATGTGCCTCACTAATGATTACTCTGCACTATTACTACTATAACTGAAATGAGATGATCCCTTCGACTACAAGTTGGTAGGCTTACATCATACGTCCAAGTATACCCTAACCACTACCCTAATCGATCGGCCCCCTACCCTGTAGATATCCTGTGCTAGCCTCATATTAGGAGGTATCACTTCCTAAGGTGGCAACCCATGGTGCGCACAACCATATATGCTGGTGTCACGGTCGTCTTAGCCCCTTCTGCGCGGCCCATGCACACACATGTCCCTGGTCAGTTTGCGCCGCCCAAACCATCCGCCTCGTTTGGATCTCTTACAATCAATCAGTAAGTGTGTCCCTTCTTCGCCTAGTATGGAGGTCTTTACTTGATACCAACTCTGGGTTACTGACTGAAATGGGTCCCACACAATATGATACAAGCTCTCCCCCTTGTCTTGTATCCCCCACTAGGTTTTCCACTGACTATGTATACGCTTAGGTGTCTTTAATTACATAGCCTTATACTAGTTATGCTTACCCTAAAGGGTGTCTTTAATTACATAACTTCATTACATTATCTATCGGTTATGTAAACCACTAGGTGTCTTTAATTACATAACCCTATTACATTATCTACTGGTTATGTATACCACTAGGTCACAAAAACCGTGGTCGACAATTTCATAAGTCACAAAAACCATTACAATAAAATAACTTCTATCTTACACCATCAGAGTACATAAGTAAATAAAAAGCATCATTCCCCAAATAAAAAAGAGTTAAGCCATATTAGAGACAAGAACTTGAGCCATACTTCAGAAGTAGCTCATAGCAAGATGATATATGATTCCTGATTAAGTCTGAGTGCTTCCTCCCTGGGAACCTGGGGGGTGGGGGGAGGGGAACAGAAGAAAGAAGGAGAAACAACAGGGTCAGACATAAAGTCTGGTGAGCCTAGTTACTTTTAGCCAGTAGATAAATAAAAGCAACATGATAGGCATATAAAGTGGATAAGAGAGATCACTACATAAATGGCAGGTGTGACAAGGTAAGCAAATTAAGGTGTATGTGCCTCACTAATGATTACTCTGCACTATTACTAGTATAACTGAAATGAGATGATCCCTTCCACTACAAGTTGGTAGGCTTACGTCATACGTCCAAGTATACCCTAACCACTACCCTAATCGATCGCCCCCCTACTTTGTAGATATCCTGTGCTGGCCCCACAGTAGGAGGTATAACTTCCTAAGGTGGCAACCCATGGTGTGCACAACCATATCTGCTGGTGTCACGGTCGTCTTAGCCCCCTCTGCCCGACCCATGCACGCACATGTCCCCGGTCGGTTTGCGCCGCCCACACCATCTGCCTCATTTGGATCTATTACAATCAATCAGTAAGCGTGCCCCTTCTCCGCCTAGTACGGAGGTCTTTACTTGATACCAACTCTGGGTTACTGACTGAAATGGGTCCCACACAATATGATATAAGCTCTCCCCCTTGTCTTGTATCCCCAACTAGGTTTTCCACTGACTATGTATACCCTTAGGTGTCTTTAATTACATAGCCCTATACTAGTTATGCTTACCCTAAAGGGTGTATTTAATTACATAACTTCATTACATTATCTATAGGTTATGTATACCACTAGGTGTCTTTAATTACATAATCCTATTACATTATATACTGGTTATGTATACCACTAGGTGTCTTTAATTACATAACCTTATTGGGTTAAATTCGTGGGCCTATATATACATATTACCCACCCCCTCTAATTTACTTAACCCACCACTACCCATCCAATTTTACTTAACCCTAACTTAAGTCCATAGTCATATTAAATTAGGTTGAGTAGTCTATTTCAGTACCATGTCCAATTATGGTTATAATGGGCTAGACCTCCCACATTAGGCCTACAACGTGTGGATGCTGGACATGCCAGTCAGGTCCGGGCAGTCTTATTCCACAGTTGGTCGTAACCTCGTGTCTTAGCCCGATTCGTATTTGCGTACTTAGACCTCCCACATTAGGTTCAACATTAGTGGCTGCTGGATATGTCGGTCGGGTCCAGGCAGACTTCCACCACTAATGTAACCTAACATCGTGTCATAAGTACAATTTACAATTCCTAATTATAAATTACTAAACGTTCCAATTTAATCCAAATCTACCTATGTCATTATAGGTAACTATTTCTATGTTTTCCACATTTAATTACATGTCCCATTCCATATAAACATTACATAATTCATGCTAATTATAATCCCTTTTTCCCCGTTTTCTCTCTAACGTATTCGTACGTATTTTGACGACATCTAGGCTATAAAGTAGCCTAGCTATAACAATAAAAAGGGAGTATGACAAGGGCAATAGTTTCAACATGTCTTGGCATAAACATGAACATAAACTGGCATAATAACAAATTGAATGGACATGTGATTAACATCATAATAAAGTGGACATCAAACTAGTTAACTTGTGGCAATCATTATGATGTTCAAGTAAGCATAATGAGATCTAGATTAAAACCTAGGTGTCCAATTACTTAGATCTAGCATAGTTAGGGTGACATAATAAAATGTTTAGATCTAAAGGTGGGTTCACATGTCAAGTTTACAACATATCTCAATGGATCACAATATGACAGGTGAAAGGTGATTAACATAAAGAGCTAGATCCAAGTGATGTCACAATTGTCCAAATTAATAGATGTACATCCACCATAACATGGTTACAAGTCAGGATCCACATAAGCATCATAATCGAATCAACACAATTTTATTACATCTAGGAAAATAGGTCTGTTATGACATAGTATAGAATTTCACGTTAACACAAAATCATATTTTACAACATATCCAATTCATAGTCTTTCAAAGTATATTTTTATTTATCTAAACCTAAAAGTAATCTAGAAACTCACAGCGTTAGGTTTAGAGAATTTAGGAAGAACTGATCTATAATTTCTGAATTGGATTTGTAGAATATGTTGTTGTAGAAACTGTTCAGTTCGCACTCCAGCAGCATATGGCCTCCATGGCTCCCAATGAAGAGAATACGAGAAATATGACACGTATATATAGCTGCCAGACCCCCTGAAACCGAGTGCCACCTCAGCCCTAGGGGTGTCGACACCCCTGTGGGTGGGTCGATGTAACAACCCGAATTTTTAGCAACGTGTTAAGACAAGAATCAAGGCAGAATTAAATTATAAAATCTGAATCAGGATAAACGGCTTGCGCCATTGCGTTCGTCTCGGAAAAATACGCGAAATAGAGTCCGAAATTTCGTAAATCAGAGTCCGTATGAAGAAGATATGGACGAACGAAGTTAGGCAGAAAAACCGAAAACAAGCCAGAATGCACTGGCGCACTTGTGAAGTGCGCCAGCACAAAAATACACTGGCGCCCTTGGGAAGTGCGCCCGTGTCGAGCCAGAAACCTGCACAACCTTCTGGCTTGACCCTGGCTGGCCTGGTGCACCTGTTTTGGCCCTTGGTCTTGTTTTGGAGGCTTGTGACGATTTTTGAGGGCTGGGATCTATCCTAGGGTTAATCTAAGGGCCTAAAACTACCCTAATCTCTATAAAAACACCCCTAAGCCTACCCTAAACCCTCATTATTTATTCTTGCAACTAAACTATGGCAAAATTTTCACTCTCATGGCCTCCACCCTCATTCTAAAATTCCTAAGTAAATTCCTATGAGAGGTTTCATGATCATGAGAGTGTTAGAGAGTTTCTATGTTAGTATGAGAGCCTCTCAAGTTGATTTCAAGGCTAAAGCTTTGATCTTTGTTCATAAAGATGGGGTTTTGATTGATTCGGAGTGTTCATCTTTGGGTTTTTGGGTGATGGCATGCATAGGCTTCATCACAAGCTTTAGTTTAATCGATTTAGGCCTTCATAGCAATGTAAGCCCTTTCCCTACTCTTAGATATTAACTATGAAGTTAAATGTTCATGTAGAAAGTTTGGGTTTGATCATTGAGAATGATGCATGCTAACATGTTATGCAAGTTTATGAAGTCATTATCTTGATCTTATGAGCAAAAAGCTACAACCTTTATGTTGAAATGTTGCATTATGCAACATGAGAACCTTCATAATCTTCTTGTCAACTTGCATATGAAATCATAACCCTTATATGATGATATATGCGAGTTACTAGTCATCATTCTATGTCTTTAGTCACCATGATCCGTTTATGTGCCAAGTTTGGGTTTATGCATGTTTTTGAGGTGTAAGAATGTAACATGCAAGCTAATGAACACATTTGTGCCTCATTTGCCACCATGATTAACTTGTGGCTTAATACCCATTTTTGTCATTCCTTTGCCAAGTCTCTTCTTTTAATCCATTACGTTGTTGCGAACGTATATGCGAGTTTAAAAGCGTTGGGTTATGTTATGGGTAATTTCTAATGACATGAAAATACAACTTGAAAACATGGCTTGAAATATAACATGGAAGCTGACATGTAAGTATGCATAAAAACATAAGCTTGGGAATTTAACTATTAAGTTAGGTCTACCCTTTGGGAATTTACCTATTAAGTTAGGTCTACCCAAATGCTTGAAAAACTTGTAACATGTTTTGGAAACATGATGAACATGACACTTAGATAATATAAGTGTGGCCAACTCGAGGTTGGGTTGAGTTTGCAACGTAAAACTACCCGGAACCGACCGGCCTAACTAGTAGTTGCAAACAATAGGACCCAATGTGAGAAGTTGGTCATGTTGTGCTTGAACCCGAGGTTAGACCAAGTTGTGGTGTAAAGCTACCCGGAACCGACCGGCTTAACTAGTAACCACAACAAAGTCTAATGTGAGAGGTTGGGGTGCATTAAGTAATTAATGTCACACGATAGGGTTAAGTTAATTTGATTAATAACTCTTAACCAAATATGACATGGATAAAGGGGTTAAGTAAATTGGTTAGGCTAATGATACTTAACAAAACATGATAAGGTTGGGTAGGTTAAGTGATTTGATTTGCCTAATGACGCTTAACCATTTTTATACGACTAGTGGACGGGGATTAAGTTAACCAACACTTAATCAATCCAACATGATAATTTGGTAAGGTTAAGTAAGTTTTCTTAATGACACTTAACCATACAAGATGATTAGGGGATGGGGTTAAGTAATTTGCACTTAACTAATCCGACACGGTAATTAGATGGGGTTAAGTAATCCACACTTAACTAATCTAAACACGGCAATTCGATGGGGTTAAGTTAAACACTTAACCAATTTAAACTCGGTAATTCAATGAGGTTAAGTAACCAATACTTAACCAACTTAACGTGATAATTTAATGGGGTTAAGCAACTTATACTTAACCAATTATACATGATGATTTGATGGGGTTAAGTAACTTACACTTAACCAATCTAATACGCGGACCTGATAAGGTTAAGTCACAAGACCTTTTTAGAATATACTTAACCATTGTAGTACGATTAGAGGATGGGGTTAAGCCAACCTATACTTAACCAATCCGACTCGATAATTTGATGGGATTAAGATAATTTATGCTTAATCGATCTAGCAAGATAATCCAATAGGATTAAGGTAAGCTAGTACTTGACCAATTTGACTTGATAGGGTTAAGTCATGAGCCTCTGGGTACACTTAACCAACTTGTGGGACTAAGTCTTGAACTTAAATACTTAGCCAATCTTTGACGTGATTCGTGGGCGGGTTAAGTCATGGACTTGAATGATAACACTTAACCAAATAGACAAACCCTAGCTAGAAAAACTAGGTAGAAAACCGTGGTTAATCAAGGATAATGGGAAAGGAAGCTAAGTGGTAAACCTTAGTTAAGGGTAACTAAGTAATAATTCTTAGCTAAGGACATAGGACTAATTCTCAAAACGATGAGTAACCTGATACGGTAGGTCGTCGCTTAGTATACGAGGGGGAGCAAGTTATCTGACTTGGATAAAAGCTCCAGCGCACTGGGTGCCGAAGTGGAAGCTTCGGGGGACGTGAGGATATTCTTGTGATCCCTCTGTGGGCTGCCAGGTAATTATACTAGGCCCATGAGAGGTTAAGGTCTGCGTTAGAAGGACCAAGAGTATGCCTTGGTTGCTATGCGAGCAACCTAAAGACTGGGATGGATTAGCGTGGAGTCGACGATTCTTGTTTTTGCCCTGGATAGCGCATCGCCGACTACCTACCATCTTTAGTCAATCGTGTACGTGCGGAAAGGCAGGGAACCCCCAACAGACCATGTGCTTGCTATCGAGTCATGGGTGAGGTTGGCCCGTAGGAAAGTGGGCTATAGTGGGGCCGTGGAGTGGTTCTTATACATGATTTTTCTTGGATTGCCTTTCAGTTGTTGAGGGAGGGGTCACGTGGGACCATAGCCACGGGTACAAAAACAGACCTTGATATCTGCATCGGCAGACGATTTAAAGCTCCCGACCGAGTTCCGTATTTCTTGATTTGCCCTGGCATGGAACTCGGATGGCACATTGGGGAACATGTGCATCTAGACATGGAAAACGATTCACGATACATACGTGGGATCAAGGGCGCGGTTGACGGGTGGCGTAATCCCTAGTGGTCCTAGGTGGCCAAAATCCAAACCGAGACACGGAAACGTTCATTAGGTAGCATAATCCCTAGCGGTCCTAGGTGGCATAAATCCTAAGTGGACGCGCGGTAATTCATGGTAAGGAAACACAACTAGATCCAGGGTTGCAGTCCAAAACAACTTCAAGGATAAACCGTTTACATGGGAAAGCCCGTATAGCCTACGGCAAAGGACTGAACTTATACATGGAAAGAAACATATGAGTTGAGTAACCTATATATGCGGCATATTAGGTTGACATGGACCATTACACGACTTTTGAGTAAGGGTCATTCACGGATAACTCGTAATACAGTTGCGGTACTAGTACGGTAGGTGCAGAGCGGATATACAGGATAGATGCCATGGGACGTTATACGCGATAGATATCTTGGGATATTATACTTGATAGAAACCTGACAATGTGATACCTTGTTTTATCTTGACATCGTAGTTTATCACGACACCCTAGTTTATCTGAGTTCAGTAGTTCATCCTGTTATTTTGATTTGGCTTATCTATCTTGTTATCATGCTTATGTTCATCTCAGTTTCTCATGTCAGTTAACTTTACTAGTTTTTATACTAATAGTAGATAGGGCTTACTCAGTCTTTTTGACTGACCCGTTTTGTTTCGCCTCTTTTCTTCCGTTTCCCCCCCCCAGGTTACAGGGAGGAAACACTGCTGTTTAGTTCGGACTTCTTCTGCTTGAAGGTCATCATGGATGGCTTGGACTTTTCCCGGCTATGGCTACTTTACTGTTTTTACTTGGGGAATAATTTATGAAAATGTCTTTATGCTTCTTTACTATTGCAAGACAGGTTTTGATGTACTCTGATGTAAAAGGCTTTAGACCTTATTTATTCATGTTATGAAAGTTTGATTTTACTTCCGCTATTTTTATATGTTCTGTCTTGTGATATTTCTGTGCATGTTTACCAATAATGCCCCTCTAAAGCTAGTGCATTCCTTTGCGAGTGACCCTAGCGGAGGCGGGGTGTTACATTTGGTATCAGAGCAGAAGGTTACCAGACTGGGCAAAAGTTTTTAAAGACCTTCTGAAAACTATTTGAAAACCGTTTACAAAGAAGCATTTTTCAAGAAAATTTTCTTTTAAAAGAAAAAGGCTATTCCCCAAAGGCCATTAGCACTATCCTTGTTTCCTTAATTGGACCTCTCCTCCTTTCTTTCCTCCATCTGTAGTCACAGTGGTTTTAACTATGACTAATCTTTTCTATCTACGAAAGTGCTTTCCATGCGATGGAGGTGGTTCTCGAGAGACCAGTGGCCGTGTTATAAGAAAGGATAGTGAGAAAGAGGATAAAGGATACGAGCTTAAGGATGGGCAACTTGTTGGTATGGTTTAGTCCTCAAAGGAGGGAGAAAGATGAACAATGAAACCCATGACGAGAGAGTACCATTGGCATGGTAAAACGGGGCGGATAGTTAAGTATAATGGGACAAGGACAAGATCATCGGGGGGGGGGGCAGTAGTATGCTCTCATTTCTAGAGTACCTCGGAAGGAGGGTAACGATCTTGTTAAAGGTTTAGCTTTTCTTCTCTATCATCCCGTTAGGACTTCGTTGTTCGTATCATTTAAGTCTGCTTCGATAGTTGAGTCTCTGCACCTTAAGTACTAGCGTAATAGAGAATCCCATTTTTGTCTCAAAGTCCTATTGGAGAATCAGTCCATTTATACATGACTTGTTTGGATTTGGGAATGTCTATGCCAAGTGTTGAGTTTGGAAATAATGCTTATGTTTATAAGCTATGGATGGATTCTAGGGATGAAGTGGTTATCCAGTAGGGGGTGCCACTCTCGGTTTTGATAGGAGGGTAGTTAGACCTTTTGACTAGCCTTGGTAATGCTCTCGAAGTATCGGGTAACCTTTTTGAGGTTCTGTCATGACTAGTTACTTAGAATCCCGTGATGCCTTTATTGGAAATTTGAAGCCCGATCGAGTGGTGTTCGCCGATAAGACGGATGGTTTATTTCACCTATGCATGGGTTATGGAAATCACCCTAGTAAGTGCGCTTGGTAACCTGGTTGACATCTGTTTACTTTCAAGAGAAAGTTCTTCTACATGGAATACCTTATAGTATATAAACGAGATCCAAGATTCACTAGTGAATTTTGGAAAGCTTGCATGAAGATCATGAGTACGCAGTCATGTTTGCGTCAAGTATTCTAGGAAAAGGATAAGTGCAAGTGGAACGAGAGGCGACGAAGAAATGAGTTCCAGCTCATGTTATGGAAACAAGAAATAAGAAGCTACGAAATCACGAAGTTAAAAGACGGTCAAGGCACAATGGGATTAAGCCCAAGGAAATACGACTTTGATGGTTAAAGACTAGATACACGCATGATATCTCTTTTTGGGAGTATATTCTTGATCCCTGTTTTCGGTAGAGCTTACTTGTAGGCTATCTTTTGTGGACATCCTCTCGGTCCTATTTTCTGTTACAAACCCCGTAAGGAGTTTGTCTTGTTTATCTTCTCGATCCTGTTTCAGGGAATCCTAGGTAGAACCCTATGGATGTAAACATGTATTTGAAACATGTTATGATTGATATGGTTGCAAGTGGTTGCTCGTGGATGCGCGAATACACATTAGATTCTAGCTCGACTCGGTCACATTTCATATTGCATATGCACGAGTATTTATACTTGTTTATGGATGAAATCGAATGTATTATCATGCGGTTGTTGCATATGAATGAATGATTGTGCACGCATATAGTATCTATATGACTAGGACTATTTGCATACATGTTGGATTCATGGCACTATACATATTTTGCATTAGATCACTCAGGCCTGATCATTTACATTAGATAAGTGCATATACACACACGTTTTGCATATATTCATACAGCATTAGAAATCATCTAAGGACAATGGTTGCTTGTGGATGATGTTTTGAGTAGATGGATGATGGATGGTAGGATATGTTCCTCCTAACTTGGAGATTTCAGGGACGAAATCCTTTAAGTTGGGGAGGATGTAACAACCCGAATTTTTAGCAACGTGTTAAGACAAGAATCAAGGCAGAATTAAATTATAAAATCTGAATCAGGATAAACGGCTTGCGCCATTGTGTTCGTCTCGGAAAAATACGCGAAATAGAGTCCGAAATTTCGTAAATCGGAGTCCGTATGAAGAAGATATGGACGAACGAAGTTAGGCAGAAAAACCGAAAACAAGCCAGAATGCACTGGCGCACTTGTGAAGTGCGCCAGCACAAAAATACACTGGTGCACTTGGGAAGTGCGCCCGTGTCGAGCCAGAAACCTGCACAGCCTTCTGGCTTGACCCTGGCTGGCCTGGTGCACCTGTTTTGGCCCTTGGTCTTGTTTTGGAGGCTTGTGACGATTTTTGAGGGCTGGGATCTATCCTAGGGTTAATCTAAGGGCCTAAAACTACCCTAATCTCTATAAAAACACCCCTAAGCCTACCCTAAACCCTCATTATTTATTCTTGCAACTAAACTATGGCAAAATTTTCACTCTCATGGCCTCCACCCTCATTCTAAAATTCCTAAGTAAATTCCTATGAGAGGTTTCATGATCATGAGAGTGTTAGAGAGTTTCTATGTTAGTATGAGAGCCTCTCAAGTTGATTTCAAGGCTAAAGCTTTGATCTTTGTTCATAAAGATGGGGTTTTGATTGATTCGGAGTGTTCATCTTTGGGTTTTTGGGTGATGGCATGCATAGGCTTCATCACAAGCTTTAGTTTAATCGATTTAGGCCTTCATAGCAATGTAAGCCCTTTCCCTACTCTTAGATATTAACTATGAAGTTAAATGTTCATGTAGAAAGTTTGGGTTTGATCATTGAGAATGATGCATGCTAACATGTTATGCAAGTTTATGAAGTCATTATCTTGATCTTATGAGCAAAAAGCTACAACCTTTATGTTGAAATGTTGCATTATGCAACATGAGAACCTTCATAATCTTCTTGTCAACTTGCATATGAAATCATAACCCTTATATGATGATATATGCGAGTTACTAGTCATCATTCTATGTCTTTAGTCACCATGATCCGTTTATGTGCCAAGTTTGGGTTTATGCATGTTTTTGAGGTGTAAGAATGTAACATGCAAGCTAATGAACACATTTGTGCCTCATTTGCCACCATGATTAACTTGTGGCTTAATACCCATTTTTGTCATTCCTTTGCCAAGTCTCTTCTTTTAATCCATTACGTTGTTGCGAACGTATATGCGAGTTTAAAAGCGTTGGGTTATGTTATGGGTAATTTCTAATGACATGAAAATACAACTTGAAAACATGGCTTGAAATATAACATGGAAGCTGACATGTAAGTATGCATAAAAACATAAGCTTGGGAATTTACCTATTAAGTTAGGTCTACCCTTTGGGAATTTACCTATTAAGTTAGGTCTACCCAAATGCTTGAAAAACTTGTAACATGTTTTGGAAACATGATGAACATGACACTTAGATAATATAAGTGTGGCCAACTCGAGGTTGGGTTGAGTTTGCAACGTAAAACTACCCGGAACCGACCGGCCTAACTAGTAGTTGCAAACAATAGGACCCAATGTGAGAAGTTGGTCATGTTGTGCTTGAACCCGAGGTTAGACCAAGTTGTGGTGTAAAGCTACCCGGAACCGACCGGCTTAACTAGTAACCACAACAAAGTCTAATGTGAGAGGTTGGGGTGCATTAAGTAATTAATGTCACACGATAGGGTTAAGTTAATTTGATTAGTAACTCTTAACCAAATATGACATGGATAAAGGGGTTAAGTAAATTGGTTAGGCTAATGATACTTAACAAAACATGACAAGGTTGGGTAGGTTAAGTGATTTGATTTGCCTAATGACGCTTAACCATTTTTATACGACTAGTGGACGGGGATTAAGTTAACCAACACTTAATCAATCCAACATGATAATTTGGCAAGGTTAAGTAAGTTTTCTTAATGACACTTAACCATATAAGATGATTAGGGGATGGGGTTAAGTAATTTGCACTTAACTAATCCGACACGGTAATTAGATAGGGTTAAGTAATCCATACTTAACTAATCTAAACACGGCAATTCGATGGGGTTAAGTTAAACACTTAACCAATTTAAACTCGGTAATTCAATGAGGTTAAGTAACCAATACTTAACCAACTTAACGTGATAATTTAATGGGGTTAAGCAACTTATACTTAACCAATTATACATGATGATTTGATGGGGTTAAGTAACTTACACTTAACCAATCTAATACGCGGACCTGATAAGGTTAAGTCACAAGACCTTTTTAGAATATACTTAACCATTGTAGTACGATTAGAGGATGGGGTTAAGCCAACCTATACTTAACCAATCCGACTCGATAATTTGATGGGATTAAGATAATCTATGCTTAATCGATCTAGCAAGATAATCCGATAGGATTAAGGTAAGCTAGTACTTGACCAATTTGACTTGATAGGGTTAAGTCATGAGCCTCTGGGTACACTTAACCAACTTGTGGGACTAAGTCTTGAACTTAAATACTTAGCCAATCTTTGACGTGATTCGTGGGCGGGTTAAGTCATGGACTTGAATGATAACACTTAACCAAATAGACAAACCCTAGCTAGAAGAACTAGGTAGAAAACCGTGGTTAATCAAGGATAACGGGAAAGGAAGCTAAGTGGTAAACCTTAGTTAAGGGTAACTAAGTAATAATTCTTAGCTAAGGACATAGGACTAATTCTCAAAACGATGAGTAACCTGATACGGTAGGTCGTCGCTTAGTATACGAGGGGGAGCAAGTTATCTGACTTGGATAAAAGCTCCAGCGCACTGGGTGCCGAAGTGGAAGCTTCGGGGGACGTGAGGATATTCTTGTGATCCCTCTGTGGGCTGCCAGGTAATTATACTAGGCCCATGAGAGGTTAAGGTCTGCGTTAGAAGGACCAAGAGTATGCCTTGGTTGCTATGCGAGCAACCTAAAGACTGGGATGGATTAGCGTGGAGTCGACGATTCTTGTTTTTGCCCTGGATAGCGCATCGCCGACTACCTACCATCTTTAGTCAATCGTGTACGTGCGGAAAGGCAGGGAACCCCCAACAGACCATGTGCTTGCTATCGAGTCATGGGTGAGGTTGGCCCGTAGGAAAGTGGGCTATAGTGGGGCTGTGGAGTGGTTCTTATACATGATTTTTCTTGGATTGCCTTTCAGTAGTTGAGGGAGGGGTCACGTGGGACCATAGCCACGGGTACAAAAACAGACCTTGATATCTGCATCGGCAGACGATTTAAAGCTCCCGACCGAGTTCCGTATTTCTTGATTTGCCCTGGCACGGAACTCGGATGGCACATTGGGGAACATGTGCATCTAGACATGGAAAACGATTCACGATACATACGTGGGATCAAGGGCGCGGTTGACGGGTGGCGTAATCCCTAGTGGTCCTAGGTGGCCAAAACCCAAACCGAGACACGGAAACGTTCATTAGGTAGCATAATCCCTAGCGGTCCTAGGTGGCATAAATCCTAAGTGGACGCGCGATAATTCATGGTAAGGAAACACAACTAGATCCAGGGTTGCAGTCCAAAACAACTTCAAGGATAAACCGTTTACATGGGAAAGCCCGTATAGCCTACGGCAAAGGACTGAACTTATACATGGAAAGAAACATATGAGTTGAGTAACCTATATATGCGGCATATTAGGTTGACATGGACCATTACACGACTTTTGAGTAAGGGTCATTCACGGATAACTCGTAATACAGTTGGGGTACTAGTACGGTAGGTGCAGAGCGGATATACAGGATAGATGCCATGGGACGTTATACGCGATAGATATCTTGGGATATTATACTTGATAGAAACCTGACAATGTGATACCTTGTTTTATCTTGACATCGTAGTTTATCACGACACCCTAGTTTATCTGAGTTCAGTAGTTCATCCTGTTATTTTGATTTGGCTTATCTATCTTGTTATCATGCTTATGTTCATCTCAGTTTCTCATGTCAGTTAACTTTACTAGTTTTTATACTAATAGTAGATAGGGCTTACTCAGTCTATTTGACTGACCCGTTTTGTTTCGCCTCTTTTCTTCCGTTTCCCCCCCTCCCCCCCCCAGGTTACAGGGAGGAAACACTGCTGTTTAGTTCGGACTTCTTCTGCTTGAAGGTCATCATGGATGGCTTGGACTTTTCCTGGCTATGGCTACTTTACTGTTTTTACTTGGGGAATAATTTATGAAAATGTCTTTATGCTTCTTTACTATTGCAAGACAGGTTTTGATGTACTCTGATGTAAAAGGCTTTAGACCTTATTTATTCATGTTATGAAAGTTTGATTTTACTTCCGCTATTTTTATATGTTCTGTGCATGTTTACCAGTAATGCCCCTCTAAAGCTAGTGCATTCCTTTGCGAGTGACCCTAGCGGAGGCGGGGTGTTACAGTCGACCCCTAGGTCGACACCCCTGTATGGGTGTCGACCCCCTAGAACTGGAATTTTGCCGCTCAGAGGAATTTTTCGAATTTGAATCCTCTTGATAGGATTCTGAGACATCACTGACTCACCTCTGACCCATTCGTAAATATAAATTATTACTATGCGTATACAAACTTAAAACCTTCATAACTTCTTCATACGTTGTCCGTTTTACGCAAACCAAACGTCAATCTTGACCAGAATTTCAAGATGGATGTAAGGTGTAGTCCATTTCCTCTAATTCTAAACATTAAGTTAATTATTATTTAATTTATTCTCTTTAATGTTGTTAAAAATTCGAGGTATTACGTTTCCCCAACATTCGCTCCAAGACACGAAAAATTCGCTGCCTTTCAAGAATGTTTACCCCTACTTTTATCATAACGGGTTAATTGAAAACCGTCTTTCAGGATATAATGAAAATTATCTATGCAAGTTGTGATTACTTACACAGATTAGAAAAGCACTCATAAATAAATTTGGTGAAGCTATTGATTTAAGATTTCGAGAAAGAATGGAAAAGTGATGCTTGTGTTGACGGAATGTACTATTATATAGGGAGTGAAACACCCATTCGTCTACAGGCGCCTGTTGGGTCTAATGGTCATGACCGTTTTCTAACAATTGTTATTGATGATTGTTGAATTTGAATTCAATAGTCAATAAAGCTTACCGTTTTGGATGGAGCACGGTCCCCTGGACTCCTACGACCTGATCAGGCATGTCAAACTCTATTAGCAGAAGAGTTGCCCCCGCACCCCTACCTGATAAGGCATGTCAAATTCCATAGGAGATCACATTTGATAAAAGTTTTTGAAAAAACTTTCAATATTCCATACTAGAGGGAATATGTATTCAAGATTAAAACAACTTGTGACTTACTTGAAGTTGATGGTCACAAAGTTAGTGATTTAAAACAAATTTAAACTACACTCAATGGATTAAGTGATGAGCATGAGCCTATTATTGCAATGATTTCGTCAAATAAAATACTACTACCAACTGATAATGTTGATGTTATACTTTTGCCCCATGAGGCAAGAATCAATAAAAGAACACAAGATTTAGCTTTCAAAATGAATCTCACAACTAGTTTCAAAAATAAAGGTTAAAATAACAACAAAGAAGTGAACAACCTAGTTAAAGAGGCAATTATTCTTGTAGATCAAGAGGAAGAGGCCGATGGAACAACAACAATAAACCCATATATCAAATATGTGAAAGAATTGGCCACAATGCCCAAAAATGTCATTTTACATTCAACACTGATTATGTCTCAAGTCAAAGTGGAAATAATAAAAGAAATGCAAATCTGAGTGCTAATGTTGCACAAGCTCAACAAGACACAAGACAGATAGATACATGCAAGAATCATAGTTTGAATGATAGTATAAGGTCATACCAAATTCACGATGATAGCTGATATCTGGACTCAGGTGCAGCTAATCACATAACATACAACTTAGACAACTTAAAATCTTGGAAACAAGAAGTATAGAGGTAATTAGCATATATGCATGTAAAATGGTAAGAAAATTAAAATCTCTCATATTGGCAACGCATGTGTTATAGGTAAAAGCATTGTCGGCCCGAGCACACTTGTTGCCCTAGATAGAATTATGGAAAGCAAGTAGGTAAAAAATTAAAGTTGGGAATATTACCAAAATGAAGGGTCGAACTCCAGACCTTCCGCTTGTAAAGCGTACATCATACCAATTCACTAGCTGCTACTTGTATAATAAGTTATGCTACTACTTTTTCAAATACAGTTTCTTTTATAGTATCAAGCAACTTGTTTCCCTCTTGCTGCCGTCTAAGCCACTTCCAGTGGTGCTGCATTAGATAAATATCTCGACAGCCTTGCCTTTGGGTCGGGCCTGTGTAAAAGGCAACTATTTCTTTATAATTTATTAAGAATCCCAAAAATTAAGCGGAATCTTATCAGTATTTCACAATTTGCAAATAATAGCGATGTATACTCTGAATTTGATTCAAACCGTTGTTTACTTAGAGCCATTCTAACTAAAGATATTCTTTTACAGGATGATGTTGTCATAGGGCTATACAAGTTTAACTTTAAAAATTGTACAAAGCCAGTAAAAGAGAGGAGATGTTGTAATATGTTTGTGAGGAATAAAGTAGACAATACAAAGAATACGTCTAATATTTGACATTGCAAACTTAGTCACCTATGTGTTAAAGTTGTGAAATAAATTTTATCAGGTAATAGTATAACTTTCAGTTATGTCTCTTTAGTGTATGCTTATATTTATTATCAGATGTGTTAAATCCATAAACTGGCTTTTAATGAATCATCAACAAAATATTATAAACCATTAGAATTAATTATTTCTAAATTATGTGGTCTTCCACCCATTCAGATTAATTTTAGTTTTAAATACTATATTTCATTTGTTGATGCTTATTCAAGATACAAATGGATATATTCTTCAGGGACCAAGTTAGAAACATATAGAATTGTAATAGATTTCATTAATATGGGAGATAAACGCACAAATTCTCAAGTCAAATTATTTCAAACTGGTAATGGTAGTGAATATAGAACTCTCAACACTTTCTTTCAAAATAAGAGAATTATACACAAAACACAACCTTACACCCCTGAGCGAAATGGTATTATTGAGAGAAAATATAAGGATGTATTTGAATATGGTTTGACATGTCTAGCTCAATCATCTTTACCACTAAAATTCTGGCCAGAATCAGTTAGTACAATTGTCTATTTAATTAATAGACTTCCTACAAAGATGCTAAAGGGAATAAGCCCTTTAGAAATTTATATGTTGTTAACCCAGACTATCATAGCCTAATTACTGTTAGTTATTTGTAATTTTCATACTCAACAACTTACAATGCTAACAAATTAAATTTATATCCAAAATTGAAATCTAAATAATCTTCTAGGCCTACAATACCCAAATTCTAACAGATCTACAATTATTCTGAAAAGAGGATACTTTCAGATCTGTGCATTTGCATGAAAATAGGAAAAGAGGGGAGAATCTGGTGAAGAATAGCTTAGACATCAATTTATACCCTTCTCCATTTGAATACGGTAATCCCTTTCAAATCTAGCTGTCACTAGGCACTACAGGCCCGAAGCGGTCGACACCCTCCTAAGAGAGGTTGACCGCCCTTCGGCTAAAATACCCAGTGAAGGTGGGTTAACGAAGGAAATATATATATATACACTATTTATTTATTTTCGTCCATTTTTCGTTTTTCATTCGTAACTTTTTCATACGGACTCCATTCGCGAAACTCCAAACATGAAAGTTGACCAGAATTCTGAGACGAATGCAATGATTAAAGCTTCATGGTCAAATTCCATCATTTGCAAAAGTTCTTATTTTTTAGATTTTAATAATTAATTTCTATAGTCAAAATTACGGGTTTTTACACATTACCTTCTTCCTTCTTCATTTTGACAGCAAACGGATTCATGGCCTCCTCTTCCTTTTTAATCTTTAAACAAAGAACCCCAAATACAAGTTAAAAATCGTAAGAATGAATAAATCTCTAGTTTACAAGAAGCCGACTCCAATCAGAGATTCATCTATCCAATTTACGAAAATTAGAAGAGGAGGAGAAGTGACAGTAGCTTGAAGTTCTTGAATGTCTGGCAAAATTCCCTATAATAGGTTGTTAAAGCCTAAAGGAGTCAACTTGGCCAAGTTCATGTAAAATCATCAAATCCAGTCAAGATGAGCGTTCTCTCACACTTTCTAGTTTGAATTCATGTGTTGTTAATGATATATATAAGTAAATTTGGAGAAATAGTTTACTGTTACTTGAGTTTTGTGAAAACAGTGCAAACATGGTCTGAGGTCATGTTTGGGTTGTTATATCTTGTCTAATTCTGGATGGATTCAAAATTCTTGATTCTAATGATAATCTTCATAATCTAGTTAATTTATGTCAAATTTTAAGTGAATCTGAGGTTCTTTAGACCTCCACTTATTTCCTGTAAAATGAACCCGAGAGGTTTGAACAACCTGTAGCAAAACTTGCATTTTGTCTCGACACAAGAAGAACCTATTTCGACACATCAGTCGACATTGGATCTACCTGTGTCGACACAGCCTAGGATAAACACCCAGGCATATTCACGGTTCTTTTTTGCACCAATTTTTAGTGCCTCCTTGTTTATTTTCTAGGCGTACTTTAGTGCTCATTTTAGTGCGAATATTGGGAGTTTTATAGCTCTAATGTCGAATCATGAATTTTCTTAGATTTTGTGGGCATGGTTTTATAAATTCTAAGATGAATCTTGAGTGTTTGAATAATTTTATTCAAGGGATAAACAATGTTATTTTTGATTGTTTTTAACTTTTCTACTATAAAAGTTTGGACTTTCATAAATCCTTTGTTGGGTTTTTTTAATTTATTTTTACTGATCAATTCTGTGTTAATCTCTTTTTGATTCCGAGAAAACGTGCATGTTTTTAGAATGAATTTATTAAGGAGTTTTCTTTCTAAATATATATTATTAGCTTTGAGCAATCAAATTTTCTATGTTTTGATTCTGTAAATAAAAATCGTCTCATGGCAATAGTAAAAATGATACTCACTGAATATAAATATTTTAAGAAATAATCAAATTATTTCCTCAAATGTTCTATAAAATCTGATTTTCTTAAACTAGTCATTTCTATACAAACGATTTAGTAAACCTCCTGTATGTGACGCGATGGTATATTATATTGGTTAATTCCTAACTCGTTGATTGAAGTTATGTTTTCCAGTGTGAAGTGGATTAATTTGTAGTGAATCAATAGTGAAACATGCATTATAGGGGGTATCATGTTCATTTTTCGAGTTACTGTCTAGAGGTGTATGTCACATTTCGTAGTGACAGCACTTGCTTCAAAGTGAAGCTTGACTCGGTTCAGTCTTATATATAAGTATTGACTTGATCGAAGTGGTCAAGTACACCAAACTGAGGTAGGTCATAATGAAGTTATACTCGATCGAGACGGATTGTAGTAAAATTATACTCAATCAAAACGGGTTGTAATGAAGCCATACTCGACCGAGATGGGTCATAGTAAAGACATTCGACCGTGGCATATCATATTGCGGCTATACTTGACTGAGATGGGTCGTAGTAAGATTATACTTGACCAAGGCGGGTCCTAGTGAAGTGCACTCGACCGAGACGGTTCATAGTAATAGATGTTAAATACGTATATAGTACTCATAAAATTAGTTTTCATTTGAGATGCACGTGCAATAATTACTGATGTTTTAGATCCATTTTGTAGTTTTAGTATTTTGGAGTTTGTGATGCTTTGGATCCATCTTTGGTGTTACATTAAGGTGAATTTCCATTGTAGCCTTATGGCTAATTGGGGAATTTATGATCATTTTAGCGTAATTAAACTCTTATGAGTTTACTATGCAGTATTTGGAGCATTTTGATGATAACTTGGTGTATGTGTTTTGATGCCCTTTACGATTTAAAAGATGATACATGTGTTTAGCTTAAAGCTAACACTTGTTGATTTAGTAAATTTTATTGTGTTGATCCGGTATAGTGGGGCTCTAATATTAATTACCTCAATTTGGAATTTGGGTAATCTGTATTGATGGAAATATTCGAGTTTATGTTCCTAATTTCCACAAGTAATCCGAGTATAAACTCGCGAATTTATCTTTCGTGAAATCCGTCATTCTGAGTTATTCTAATCCTTTTTTGCAGAAAGGAATCATCAATCTTCCGTGACTTGAGTTTATTTGTGATTATGCGATCCTTTTCCTACAAAAAGGAATTATCATCTTCAGATACTGTACTTTGTATATCCTATTATACCAATATATTCAAACTAGACTGACCCGTGTATTTATTGCTTGGTCAAACCGAGTAATTTCATGTTATAGTTGTAGTTGATTCATGGTTAGCTAATACATTGGGATATTCCTTCAGACCTATTACCTTAGTTATGTAGACGTATCGTCATTTCATTGTATATTTATTCTTTTGGGATTTGTTGTATATATGCATGGTTTTATGTAAAACCATCTGAGTATATAGCAATGTATTTTGTTGTTGAGTCCATATGTATTTTGTACTATGATATGTTATTTGTGATATGTTGTAATTTTTTCTAATTACGATCCATAACCAGCATAGTATATATTAAATGAATTGAGTACGTCAAACCACTCAAGATAAGAAAATTTTATACACCCAAACAAGGTATTCAATATTCATCTAATGAAATATTACGGAAGATCGCACCTAACAAGACCTATCTCTGCTCTAGTAGATAATATTACTTAATAAGGCTCTTTATTAGTGTGGGTGTCAGGATAAGACATTACATTTTGGTTTCAGAGCAAATTTCTGAACAAAATACAACAACCACAGAACCGAACTAGAATAGTATATGTGTTAGAACATGAAAGGATAACACTTGTGTTTACTTTTATCATTTCCATTGTTATACTTACCCCGTGATCCTATTAGTTGAGTCGTGTCAAATATTAGCTTCGAATACATTTATGAATGTACTACATTCTATAGTATTCCATGTGTTGAGCCTGATTATCTGTAGCTTTTGTAGAAACTTCCATCCTCCCAAATCCTTTCGAAGCTTAAATCTCTAGTTTAGTTTTTTTTTTAAGGAAAATTTAAACCTCATCCTCTTGTGTCTAGTTGATTATTGAATTATGTAAAATAAGTTGGGATGGCAAATAAATTAAATTCAAGATAGCGAAAGTAAAATCTATCTAGGTTAAAAGAGTGCTAATTGATATAAACAAGAGTTGCGCAGCAGAAACAAGTGAATTATTTGGCTGTGCAAAGATTTTTTTTAATTAAGTAGGATTTCAGGGATGTTAAATGTTGTTGAATAAGAGTCAACTGACTTGTGATTATAAGTTAGGGGAATATTTAGTGAAACTTGGTGTTGGGTTATTTTTATTTGAAATAAAGCAAGAGTAGTTGTGATAGTAAATAGTGAAGGAGACCATGAGTAAACTAAAATCTATGATTACTTTGTATGGTTAATTGTCTGTTAATTATTTTAAGAGTTCTAGTCGGTGCATCTGATCAACTATTTCGATAATAATTACTTAAATAATAGTACGAGATGATTAATCACTTTACGTTGTGTAATAAAATAAAATTTAGGAAAGAATATCTTTGTGAGAATAGTGTTAAACCACTAGAAGAGATGAGAATTGTAGTAGTGCTGGCGAGGCAATAACAATATTATTGCAGCCAAATTTATGGGAAAATCATTATAAATTTGATGGTTTAATATTATTCAAAACAAGTTAATAAGTTGTTAAGTGAAAATTTGTGTCCTCAACAAGGCTTAAGTGAATAAATATAGGTGGAAATTAGGCGTGCGTCCTTATTTCCAAGTTTCATATAAGCGGCATCCTCCCATAAAGTTTATTATAAAGAGGATCCCTGTTTTTTGTGTTATGTGTTTTTTCACCTTTTTTTTTTGGCGCTGCCGTATAAAAAAATTCAAAAAATTGCAAATATTCAGGTTAGTAATCTAAAGAAAAAAAAAATCAAAATCAGCAATTGTAGTGAATAATTGCCGATATATCAGCAATAATTCACTATAATTGTTGATATATTAGCAACAATGTTAAAAGTTGTTGCAATGTGAAATATTACTGATATATCAGCAATAATTGTGTATTGGTGATGACATGCCAACAAGTTGATGACATACCAGCAAATTGATGAATACTTGCAGATACATCAGCAACAAAAGTGTATTATTGCTTATATATCTGTATTATTGTTGATATATCAGCAAGTATAATTTACTTGATGTAAAAACTAAGTTAACGAAGGGCGGATGGAAAACTGCAGCAAAATCTGCAATTATTGCTTCAGATTGCTGATATATCAGCAATAGTTGTACATGTGATACAAGTAATTGCAATTGTCGCTGAATTATCAGCAACAATTGCAAATAATTGCATTGTTTGATGCAATATGCTAGAGCTACGTGATATTTTTGTTTTTTTGTTTTAGATTTGTTTTTTGGTAATTTTAATGCATGTAAACGATGATGATTATGTGTTGAATTTAGTTGTGATTTTTCAGGATTTTTTCTATAATTTTTTTTGATGATTTTACGAAAAATAGGGACCTAATTTACAATATTTTAAGATAGGGAGTTTTTGTGTATTTCAAAACCTAAACTAGACCTGAGCCAAACTTACCCTAAATATAAAGTGTTTTGAGTATAAACGCTATTTTAAATGGGTAACTATCTTGAACATGAGCAATATGTTTAAATGCACACCCTAATACTTGAGTTGAACGGCGGTGGCAGCCGTCGAGTTGGTGATAAAAACGGTAAATTGAGAGGTTGTTTGATGTTATAATCAAAATAACATCTATTGTTTAGGAAAGACTTTATCAAGTTTGATGGCTAAGTAGCGTCTATCATTGGTCGAAAACTGAAAATGATGAGTGTATGTTCCAATATATCTTATGTGAAAGGTATGTTGCAATGAATTAAAATCTTATGTGTATAATATCTAGATGGAGAATTAAAAGAGTTCGTTTTTTATAGGTTCCTATTATAGTTTTAAATAAAACTCATGTCCCTGTCATGTTCATTTACAAACCCGGTCCCTATTTTCCCTTCCGCCTGGCACTTTTGAAAAGTTCCGCCTCCTGTGCATACAACTTCCGCACTTATCTTTTTTTTTAGTCAAAAAAAATGCGCTCTCAACTAAAAAATAAATAAATAAATCCTAAAATCATGAAATATTCTCGGAATTCAACAAAAAAAAGTTGCATATATGTATGCAACATTTGCTCATAGTTGCATACATATATGCAACTATTTCATACTTTGTTTTGCTCTGAAATTCTGGACCAAAACTAGCACACTTTTGTGAAACTAATTGGAATACATGCACACAAGTATGCAATTAATTCATGCAGAAATTTGAACTGATATTTATACAGATGAATTTAAGCACACATGTATGCCAAAATCAAGCAGTACTTGCATACATGTATGCAAAGAAATCAAGCGCAGATGCATAAGTTGAAAACGTGCACGGATGTATACAGGAAAATACATATACTTGCATACTATTATGCATTAAACTGCAAAATTTTGTAGTTTTTTTTTTGACGCCTTGTTTGATTGTCTTTTGATCTGAATTTTTTGGTGTTTACGTGTTTTAATTAATTATGAATTTACGTATTTTTTTAATATTTTTTTAGTGATTTTTTTTAAAATAAGGACTAAATTTACAATAAGTTTATGACCAGATGTGAGCCTAATTAAGTTTGCTTTTAGGGACCTGAGCCTTATTTTCATGAATTAAAAACCTTTGTAGCATAATTACTTAAATTTCAAACTTTGTTATTCCAGGTGCGATAAATTGGTATAAGAGAAAGGAGTCTTGAGTGTTGTGAGTTTAATAGCTTAAACTAAATCTTTTTCCAATAGAATTAAGTTGGATGAGTTATTAGAATTGGAAGTCTTAAATGTGTTGTCGTAAGTAAATTGCAAGGACGCAATTTATTTAAGGGAGGGAGTATGTAACAAATTAGGTTTTTGGGTACCCTTGGTAAACAATCTATAACGTGGTTTGTGAGTTTAAAACCATGAAATAATAATACAAGTGCAGGAGCCTGACTCGTATAATAATTTAAAATGAGAAAATAACGTGATTTTTGAGTTTGATAGCGTGATTTGTACAATCATTCTTCGCTCTCAAGAATGTATCCTCGCAATCCACATCCTAAGCAAATACTAGGTTTTTCTTCGTAAGGCGGGTAAGCGGAGCAGAGATCCACATAGAATCCTTGATGAACTTCCTATAGTATCCCGCCAAGCCCAAAAAGATCCTCACCTCTATCGCACTCTTGGGGCCGTTCCAGTCTTGTACTGCAATAACATTAGTGGGACCCATCGCTATACTATAACTAGAGACAACATGCCTTAAGAACCTTACTTCCTTCCACCAAAAGTGAGACTTAGAAAACTTCGCCTTTAACTAATGTACATGGAGAGTACGAAGGACCTCTCCCAAGTGCAAGATATGCTCATCCTCGCTCCTCGAAAATACCAAGATTTCATCAACGAATACCACCATGAACTTATTCGGGTACTCCCTAAATACCTAGCTCATCAAATCCACAAAATATGCATGTGCATTGGTTAGCCCAAAAGGCATAACCATCCACTCAAAGAACCAATCGGGAGTACTAAAAGCAGTCTTATCTATGCTATCATCCACCACCCTAAGTTGAGGAAAACCTATAGCTAAATACAACTGCGAGAAAACCGAAGTTCCCACCAACTAGTCAAACAAGTCATCTATCTGTGGGAGTGGGTGTCTATTCTTCTTCGTCAGCTTGTTCAATTCCTTGTAATCCACATAGATAGAGAGAGTCATTTGCCTTAGTCGCGAAGATGATTGGTGCTTCCCACCCAGAAATTCTCCGTCTAATAAACCCTTTCTCGAACATCTCGCCCACTTGCTTACTAAGCTCCCTCCTATCCCTCGGAGCCATGTGGCGTACTGGCAATGCACCAGGCCTAACATTCTCCACCAACTATGTAACACCTCACATCCGTAAAGGTCACTCACAAAGGGAATGTCTTAACTTCGGTGGAGATTTATAGGTAAAAGATACAGATAAATTACAAGACAGACAAAATTAAAACAACGGAAAATAGGACTTTACTTTATTGATAAAATAGTTTGTACAACAATTGTTTTCCAATACCAGAATATCTGTCTTACAAAATAAAGAAGCATAAAATAACATTTATATTCCCCAATGTAGCATGAGCCAGCCATAGCAATTGAAAAGAGAATCCCAGCAAAACTTCGACTAATCTTCAGCTTGGAAAGAAAACTGGACTAAGTAGTAATATTCCCTCCCTACGAACCGGGGGGGGGGGGTGAACGGAAGACAAGAAAGCGAAAGAAAACAGAGCCAGACATAAAGTCTGGTAAGTTCAGTAACTTTCAGCATGTGAACAGTTAAAAGCAACATGACATGAATTTAACTGAATACAAGATAACACCATGATGACGGGAATCATAAGGTTAGCACAAGATATGATAAGGTAAGATAAACTAGATGCACTTCTATACTTTCTTTGCTTCGCTACTACCTTATTATTCTAATTTCTATATCTCTGCACCACCTAACTAGTAATCTATATAAACTGATAAGAACATATACGTGGTCCTAATTCCCACAATTGTGGTTGTTTCAGGTGTACATCTATTTTTTTTTACCTAGATCTAATCTAGGGTTTTCTATCGAGCGCATTCTAGATCCAACCAGGGTTTACGCTACCCAGGGCTACTGGGGTTTATGCTACCTATTGAACGTTTCTCGGATTTTAGGGTTTACGCGACCTAGGTCCAACTAGGGATTATGCTACCTATCGAACGACGTCCCTAATATAGGATACACTACCCAGAGTGGTATATGTTCCTAGACTTTCCCCACGTATTGTCGTGGATCGTTATCGCTGTCTAGATGCACATGTCCTCTATATGTGCGACCCGAGTTTTGTGGAAGGGCAAATCAAAAAACACAGAAATCGGTCAGGAGCTTTCATATATCTGCCGATGCAGATGCTAAGGTCTGTTTTTCCAGTGGCTATGCTCCCACTTGACCCCTCCCTCAACTAATGAAAGGCACACCTTGAAAAATGAGACCTATACGCAGGCCCTCTATGCCCCCACTAACCTATGGCCATCCACACCCATAACTAGATAGCAAGTATATGGTCTTTTGGAGTTCTCCGCCTTTCCGCTTTACGTATCTCGACTGACTCAAGATGGTAGGTAGACGACGAGTTGCTATCACAGGGCTACTGGTCTCGCCGAATCACGCTGGTCCATCCTAGTCTTTAGGTTGCCTTATATTGCAACCAAGGCACACCCTTGGTTCTTCTAACGTAGACCTTAACCTCTGTGAGCCCAGGCGGATCATCTGCAGCCTCACAGAGGGATACCAAGAGTACCCTCACGTCCCCTCGAAGCTGCGTGCTTTGTAACCCAGTTTGTTGGAGCCTTCTTTAAGATCAGATGGACGTTCGCTCCTTCTCGTGTTCTACTAAGGTTTACTACTTAGTTCCCTTAACAAAGGTTTACTACTTAGTTCCTGAATCGTCATTTTCTTAACTAAGGTTTACAACATAGTCCTCTTAACTAAGGTTTACTACTTAGTTCTTTTCCTCGTCAAGTTGGATTGGTTAAGTGTCATTAGTCAATTCAAGTTAACATAACCCATTCATTTGTCATGTTAAACTGGTTAAGTGTTATCAGTAGTTCATGTTGACTTAACCCTACCACAAATCAAGTTATATTGGTTAAGTATTTCTTATTACTTAACCCCACCCCTTCATCTTGTATAGGTTAAGTGTTCCCTTTAACTTAACCCTGCCCATCTGTTTAGCTAACATGTTATAACAGTTAAGTGTTCTCTTAGTTAACTTAACACTAACATCTGTTTAATTCACATGCCCTAATGGTTAAGTATTGTCCCTTCATGTTTTAACTTAACCTTGTTCATTTGGCACACTATGATGGCTAAGTGTTCTAAGTTTACTTAACTCCACCTTCTAGTCTAGTTAACATGTTAAATTGGCTAAGTGTATTTTACTTAACCCCACCTTCTAGTCTAGTTAACATGTTAAATTGGTTAAGTGTTCCTATGGACTTAACCCTCCCATTCTAACTTAACTGTTTCTTAGCTTTAAATTATTCATTTAAAGCACCACCCACTCACATTAGACAGATATTGCTGCGGTCACTGAATGTGCCGGTCGGTTCTGGGCAGATTTACACCGCAACTCAGTCTAACCTCGGGTCCTTTTTGGGCTCAATTATCTAACCACCCACATTAGATATGTATTGTTACGGTTGCTGGATTTGCCGGGTGGTTCCGGGCAGTCTTATACCGTAACTCAATCTAACCTCGGGTTAGGCATATTCGTCTTTCCTAGATTTACATATTTATCCTTTTTTCTATATGTAAATTGCTAACGACTCTTTTAAACAAATTTGGCCTATATCTTATTCATTTGTCATGCCCACTAACATACCTATATTCTAGGCCCAAATCTTGATTTACCTATCATTTAACCCAACTTGCAGTTTATGCCAAATTAGATCAGTTCATGTCAAAACTAGATTTAATATTCTAGTTTACAGTTTATATCCAGATTTGGCTTACATGCCAATTACATACTTTACGGCCAATTAACAATTTACCATTTTACGCCCAAGTCTAATATGCATGTAAATTATTTACTATTATAGCCAAATCAGATTATGCCAAATTATCTTAATTAAGCTATGCCCAAATTCCCCCGCCGTAGTCATACGTATAACATGATTTCACAAGTTTCTAGGTACTCATGACATGAAACTAACAAAAGGAATAGGGGATAAGCACGAGAATTTACATAAGATGATAGGCATGAAAAAGCGAACCAAAATACAAAAATACAAAGATAATGGATCCAATGGGTTTGGTGTACATAATAGCGAACAAGAATAAACTAAGCAAATTACACCCTAAGTATGAGATCCAACATAATCAAGGGGGACATAGGTGATTTGATCCAACATAATGCCAGTTCGGTATACAATCATGATTTGTAACTATAATATTATGGGCATAAGCCACTAACCATAATAGTCATAGGCAATTAACCACAAAATAGTCCTAGGCAATTAACCACAAAATAGTCCTAGGCAATTAGCCACAAAATAGTCCTAGTCATGGTGTCATAGTTATGAATCATAGTCATAGGCAATAGTCTTATGTTCATAGTCATAGGCATAGTCTAATGTTCATAGACATAGGCAATAGTCTTATGTTCTTAGTCATAATCTTAGGCAAAAATCCCATAATCATAGTTATTGACAATTGGCCACAATATGTTCTAGGCCATAATCGAGAATCAGATCCAAAGGCATATACAAATACCGATTCAAACAAAAGGATTAGGCATATTCTCATGTCCATTTAATTACATGTCACAAATAGATATAGGCGTTCAAATCTAAAAAGTAACTGACTTACATTGATCGGTTTTAGAAAAGGATAATAACGCTGAGGTGATTTGCTATGATTCACGCGACGTTGCTCGAAGCCGTTGAATTAGCCTTTGCTTCCCTTCTTGAAGCTTTAACTTTATTTGAATCTCCAATTTGCGAATCTCGCATTGCTTGAAGAAGAAGGTAGAAGGACTCTCTTAATTTGATTAATCTTGTTTTAATTGAATCATGTAGTCTTTGGAGAAGAAGAAGTCATCTTGTTCATTAAGAATTTATGCAGCATAAGGATAGAGAAGAATGGTGTGAGGAGTAGTGGGGATTAGGGGAGGTTTATATAGGTTTAGGATTATGAGTCTAGTCAGAAAACACGTCTAAATACATCACAATGCATCAGGTTCAAAAACTGGAATTCGGCACCAGGTCGACCCCCAGGTCGACACTATGGTCGACCTGGTCCCTGGGTGGTCGACACTATGGTCGACCCCCAGGTCGACCTGGTCTTGGGCGGGAAATTTCCTGCCCAACCTGTTCTGGGTTTTGAATTCGAATTCAAATTCGAATTTCGAGCTATTTTTCTGTTCTGAAAATCCTTGAAACTTTGGAGGGTCATATCTCCCTCATACGGACTCCGTTTCTCGAAAACTTGGACTCGTTTCCAAGCAGAATTTCGAGACGAACGCAATGGCGCAACCCGTTTCCCTTGATTCTTATTTTAAAATTTATTTATACTTAATTTGGGAAACTTAATGTTACAGAATTACAGGGTGTTACAAACTATATTCGGAAACCTATTTCGCGCTTGGGAGGTAGCCCTTTTACCTCCTCAAATGCGTCCGGAAAGTCTCTAACTATGGGCACCAAACTAAGATGGTCAACAAAAGCATCTAGGGAATATAAGAAACTAAGCATGACTGACCCTTGCAGGTCGCAAGAAATCTTGAGAGTCCTACCATAGAACGTCAAAAGCCTAAATACTCTCCTCCCACAGTCAAGTATGGCACCATACATGGTTAGTCAATCCGTCCCTAGAATAAGCTTGTAACCCGTAAAACCCAGGACATACGCGTCGCGCTCAAACTTGACGCCGAGAACAGAAATCCTCAAAACCTTACATATCATAGATAGGTGAGTCGTACCTTCTATGGGGATTGTGACAACAATTGGATAAGAAATTGTAGAAGTATCTAGGTGCAGACTATCAAAAATAAAATTGGATATGAAAGAATGAGAAGCATAAAAATCAACAAAGTCTTAATGGGAAAGTCAAAAAACAGAAATCAAACCTTTTATAGTGGCCTTCCTACCTCTTTCATGACTGCTACTACACAACTGAGTCGCCTCAAGCGCATGAACCTGTGTTCCGAATGAACTTGCTCCCGGTCCTTACTTCTGAAGGCACCTCGTGCTATAATGTCCCATCTATCCGCACTAAAAACAAGCACCCTTCTTAGCTATCCTTTTGAAATCTTTGATGAAGTACCCCATCATACCACACCCTAGACACGTCACTTCCTTTTTGATCTATTCTTTATCTGGCTTTTTTTTATTTTTAATAGCACCTTTCTTGGGCCACCACCTTTTCTTTCCAGTACCTGTCTAGGCCACTTCAGTCTTATTCTCCTGTTTACATTCCTTTCCATCCTCATGCGTTAGATCATATCCATAATCCTCTCAAATGTAGCTCCCATCGGAATATGTCATTGCAAATCCTGGTAGAGGTTGGTTCAATCACCTTGCAAACCCCAGTCTTCTTATGTGCAGTATTAACCGGGTCTAAGCCAAATCTCGCCAACTCATTGAAGCTATTCACATACTCCTCAACCAAAATATTACCCTGTCCCGGACTGAAGAACTTTTCCAACTGCACCCCTTTTTCAGCTTGTGATAAAAAAAATATTGAACTTATCCTTGAACTCATCCCAGGTCTCTACGGCCCGCTCTTCCTTAGTTACTTCCCACCAATATGATGCTTCTCCTTTCAGTTGCCAAGCGACCGACTGAGTCATCCTTCTTTCATCAAGATCTGATAATCCAAACACACGATCTGTCTCTCTCAGCCAATTACAAGCATCAAAAAAACTCTCTGACCCTAGAAATGGCTTGCTTCTTATAACAATCTGAATTTAGACAGACCGTTTTTTAAAATCCCAATTTATCGAAACTCGAGTCGGCTTGTCTAGTATCTCGCAGAAAAGACAGAGATAATAAACATACCAAAGCTCAACAAACATCTCACAACGAAATGGATAAAATATAACATAATAAAATATAGCCTTACCACGGTAATAATACTACCTAACCAACATCCAGAGCTGTCATATCCCTATCACAAACCTGACCTGCGAGTGTGTTATCAGAAGTGGGTCAAAACACAATGTTCTTGTGACTGAACAAAATATACATTCTGAAATAACTCTTTCTATACAGATCAGTTATGTTTTCTCATTTAGTAGGTTATTTGGGTTAACAACACTCAAGGCTTTATACTCGCGTTGTACCCATCTATTTCCTAGTAGACTAACCTAATATAATATATATGTAACTACCCCAACATATCAAAGTACTCCCCATAGCACCCTCCTTACACGGTCTCCAGTTTCACACCATGAAAGCATGTGCAACTCTCATCCTACGCTGAACGACGTACGGAAATTCATATTAGAATGCCACGTTACAGCACAGAACTACCATGGCTGTGCGACGCAAGCGTACGAATCGCTGTATACGAACTCCTTGGTTGAATCAAGCCTTAACATGGAGTAATGCCCTCCTTTCTACAATACACCACCCAGTGCGTGTATCAAGACCCTTACACGAACGTACTGTCTATTGTACCCCGAGTCCCGTAATAGGGATACATCCAATGAACGGAACTCGGTTAGGATCTTTCCATATCTATAAAGGTCCGCTTCGGAAGGCCTACAGTACAGATATCTAGAGTATGGTCTACATTATCCTAGTGGCTATCGCCCACCCAACCCCTCCCTCAGCTAGTGAAAGACTACATCAAGAGCTAAGTGAAGTTCCTTAGCAAGCAATATAATCATCCAATTTTGTGTGTCCCTCAACCAACGTCTTGATAGTGAAAGATCGATGGTCTCTTGGTTTAACTCTAGTCTTTCCACATCCCACTAACTGCCGACAAATGGTAACCGACGACTACTATCTTGTATTGGTCCTGACTCGCCTCTCCAAGGCAAATCGTTGAATCACCCAATGACATCCACCACAGTCTTTTGGCTGCCAAACTACTGTTGCAGTCAAGGTATACTCAAAGGGTGGTACCGCGCAGAACAAACTTATGTGAGTATAGCCTAAGCATGCACTGCGCAGAGGACCGCCATAGAGTACCCTACCACGTCTCATAGAAGCCATGTGGTCTCACACAGCAATCAGATAGAATAACCAAGCAGGAAAATCATATGGGCGTTCTCCTCTCGTGTCTTCAAACACCACGATGATCTACCCCATTGGGTACTTCACCTTCGTAAGTGCGGACTAATCCAAGCCATCACACTAATGTGTTATTAGATCTTATGTCTAATCTCTTAATCAGGCGCTTTCTTTATCTCATCATATTACTAATTAACTTTACTACCCACGTATCTATTTTTCGTTCAAGTTACCATATTCATTAACTTCCAATCGGTTGCTTACTTTCTTTGTTCAGCCCTATGCCGCTGGAGCGGTCGTTCGCTTATTATTTATTATGCTTATTAGACTTAATACTCCCAATTATAAGTTTATTAATAATAAGCCTACTTTATTCTTTCTTATTCATTTATGACCTTGTCTTACATTGTTATCGCAACTTGCTATTGTTTTTTACTTATTAACTTAGTTCTCTTAACTAAGGCTTTACAAATACATTCTGTTCTCATTTATTATTAGCCATGTTATAACTCCACTTGTCCCTAGGACAAGCCTACCTATTATATTACGTTCCCATTCATATAATTAATTATAATAGGTTATATTCCCTGTTCATCATAGTTCTTCTTGGATTCCCTAACATGAACCAACTTTATTGTTGTAATCTCTTTAATTACAGTCATGTTCATTTTTATCATTTCAGGAAAATACTTCGCACACTTCATTACATTGGTTAATGGAAAAATGAAAAGATCTATTTCCATAACGCACATCAATTTAGATCCGTAGGTGTAAGCTAGTTCTTTTATATTCATTGTGGACATACATGTATATTTTATTTTACTAGTATGCAACACGGAAAAAGAACCCCTATTTCACACTAAGCTATTATTCCATTCTTTTCTTGCAACTATGTTCTTAATAGTTTTACCATTATGGAAATGTATCCATTTCCCCAAAATCCAGCTAACTCGGTCCACTACAAAATTTTCCTATTTTATTTTCTGAGTTAGGTGTTAATTCTTATTTTTCATTTATCCTTTTCAGTTAATGTAAATTTTCCATAATACTGTCAAACTAACTTGTTTTCCAAGTCGCCATCAAACTAACATGTTTTCCAAATTATTATTGAATGGTAATAACAAGATTGCATGCATAACTATTATCAGGCTTACCATTTCGGTATTACAATAATTCTTAATCCAAATACAAAACTAATGAACAAATGATAACAACAATACTTTCAACTTATTTTAAATAAGATTCAATGCAATTACTACAAATTACAGTTATTTATATAAAACATGTTAAGAATTACGAGGAATGCGGATGGTAAATATACCGTTACGTAAAAGGTATAATTCTAGATCAACTCACCTGACAACTTTCTGATCCTCGAATCTGATTCAGATCTTTGATTCCATAGTCTTCCTAACTGAATCTAGTATTAAAATAACCATGGATTTACAAATCTGATACTTAAAGAAGAGGGAAAGAAAGAAAGACTCACCGGACTTACCTCACGTTGATCAGAAATCTAAACACCTATGTTGTAGATTTACATTCTTTGTCTTCAAATCTTCAATTAGAATATCCTAAAGCTAATATTCTAATTTTCTGTATGATTTCGACAAGAAAGAAAATGGCAAAGCCTTAGAGTCGTCTCAGAAAATATCAGTTGGAGGCTACGCTCTTCTAGTTTATTTATAGGTATACAGAAGATTCTGATCTGTCGGATTAAATAAAATAAAATCCAAAACGTACAAGTGGTATAATATAACGTTAAATGGTCTGGGCCATTAACATTAATTTTTGCCTATATTAATTTCTTATGTAATGTTTGGTGATAACGTTTCTTTTTGTTGCCAAATATCACTATGTGAATTATTATCTTCCACTTATAACACTTATCTAATTTCAAATTTGTGCACATATATACGCATACAACTTTTTAAATCTTTGTCTGTTAATAGTTGCTCAATTGATGTAATCAATAATGCTTATCAATTCATTGTTTTCTTCCCTTTTTATATATTCTAATTTCAAATGCAGCTATCTTCTTGTCCATTTTTCATTTTTATACATTTATTACTTCCTTTTCTTAACTTGCACTTTTAATTTCAACATTTGAATTTATGCGTATATATATACACAATATTTATTTCTATTCAAAATTCAAACAACATTATGCCGTTATTTATTTCTTGCCCATTTTTATCGATTGCAGGTTTATTCTTATACATACATACATACATACATATATATATATATATATATATATATATATATATATATATATATATATATATATCTGTAACATATATACATTCACACGTACACATATATACACATATGCATGTATACACGTATAATTATACTCACTTATATGTATAATTTTCTTTATATGTACATTTATACATATTTTTCTCTTAGAAGATGCATTTCAACATGACGCTAACGGGACTCAAACTTGCACCACTCATATAGGAGAGGCATGCCTCTACCAACTGGACTACATAAGCTTTTGTTCTCAAATCTAAAAATATTGGTGGTCATTGTTCTTCTTTGTATTCTTCTTATATCTTTTACTTCATTTGAAGATAAGCTTTTCATTTTAACTCCGTTTTTCTACAAACTGTAGGTCTAAATTAACCAGAAAATTGCCACGGATGCAATAACGTTAATTCCGTGATCAATTTCCGAAAACTTCTCAAATTTTTATTTTATTCTTTAATTAAGAATGTGGGGTGTTAAATTCTCCCACCCTTAGGAAATTTTGTCCTCGAAATTTGGTAAGGGTAAAATAAAACAATTCCTCGCATAATTTACAACCATCATGTGTACATCCAATTTTGCAACCATTTGTGCATTTTTGCAAAGTGTAATACAACATAATAATACATGAATGCAATGGACGCTTAAGAGATATTTAACGTCCCGTATTTTTGGTAGTCGATTATTTAATATATTTTATTATATTAAATAGTGAATTAGGATTATAAATGGATTTATAATATATAATTCGTTTATTAAAACAAAGTTTGAACGTACAGTTTATATATAATTATAAACGAGCTTGTAATGGCATGGTAGTTCGTAATATTGAGTTTTGAACTTCAGCTGAATATACATGATCTAATATAAGTTAGATTTCTATGAAACAAGAATCGTCTGAATCCATTTGATTATAAATTTCTAACAAAAGAGAAAAATTGAGATTTCGTTTTATAAATTGTAAATTATGTCCAAATCAAATTTTAAAATAGAGGTTATGGAAATCGTTAATAAACAGTAACGTCTATTTAATATATTGAAAAGGAATTTTTATATATTTTGAATATTGTTTAACTTGAAATATTTAAACGATGGGTTATAATTCAATATTTGTTTAGATTTGAAGATATATATTATAACATTTGGATATAAACGATAATAATAATTTATTGTTATTTAAACTAGATTTGTTTTGTAATTTAATATATTTTATCGATATTATATAAGCCTTAGAATAGCTGTTTTTATAAACAGCCTCCGTTTTCGATGAAACGAGTTTTACCAGGATATGTATGACCAGTTATTGCAAGATTTACAGTTTTGAGTCAATTGGAGTTGTTTTGTCAGTACATTCAATTTAAATGTGAACCGATAAATGTATTGGAAATAAAACAATGTCATTTGTACAAACAGAGCCCGTTTTCAATGGAATTAATTTCGTTGAGACCGCAATGCCAAGACATAACAGTGTATTTATTTTATTTGAGTTTAGAGTTGGTGTTTCGTGGTGCGTATATTTAACGGTAGCATAAATAACCGTGTACCGAATAAATAATATATGTGTATAACTTAAATTTAAGTAACTAATAAAAATGTACAATACCTGCCCTATGGTTCCAACAGGCTAACTTATTTCTTCTTTTATGTACACCGAAATGAAAATAGTGAAACACTGCGTGTTGTTTTCTTGTCAATCCTACCTAATAAAATTGCTCGTATTTTCTTTTCGTGCTGTATACAGTGATGTGCTTAACGAAACAGCCACATCTGTACCACTCATTATCTCTACTGCTAACGAAAGGAAAACCCAAATTTTTCCTACTGTGATCGTACGTACCATGCTGCAAATTCCTACCATCTAAGCACGCTGAAGTCTAGTCCTTCCTGCTCAGTAAAAGCTACAATGTTTGCATCCCTGAATCATCTACGCTTAGGGATACTCATAGTAGGAAATGACACTGTTCTAATCCTTTTCCCTGTTCGTGTGTATATATAGTGTCTGGTTTCCGTTCTGTGTCCCAGAAAACAGACTGAAAGCGAAAACTACCATTTTATTTTCTACGCAAGATTTTAAATTGAATACAAATCCACACGAGAATTTATAAAACCAAAAAAAAATCCCAACGCAAGCTAAACAAAAAGAAAACGTAACTTCCCATTTATAAATGTAGCATCCCGGAAATTTCGACTCTCGAATCCAGACACTAATATATTCCGTGTTCAAATTCGAGCATCGAAAAGCCAGAAAGCTAATAGAAAGAAATAAGAGGATCAGAAATAGAAAGAACGAAAGTTAAGAACAGAAGAAAGAAGAAGAACAACAATACCTAGTCTCACATCGCAACGGAATAAAATATAATACCGAAATAAGCCTTTATTGAAAATCTTGAAATAATACTTATAATTAATCAGAGTACAGCAGACATTCAACATAACTGGACAGTTATAACAATATGTCCTTGTCTACAACACACAGGGGAATACTATATGAATCATACATCTGAACTCCTCTAGCTCATCTCCTGAAATTTTGTATCTTACTCTGAACCTGTACAACTTAGTCTGACCCAACTGGGCCTGACCCGAGCATTACAAACGCACTGGTCAGTCTGGTGAACCAGCGTGAGAAAAACCAGAAAATTATTGGTAGCAATCAACTTGATTTTAAAGTTAAAAATTATTTTGAAAGAAAATGATAATCGTAAGACCAATCCACAAATAAACACGGACGGTTTTTACCTTAAGATAACCCAAAATATTTTTGAAATCAATATCTTGTTGTGATATTATAATAGTGTCTAAATACAAATAAATAGAATCTAGCAGAACGCTTGCATCTCACGCTCTACATATATAGTATACAATCAAAACCCAAAGCATTTATTGGAGATTGGATTTCCGACTATGACGAGGTATGGAACCACTTGTCAATAGTGTATCTCTAGAGGGGAATACACTGGGTTCAACAAGAACGTCTTGTAACCCGGCCCACACATGACTGACCACTCATTTCTCTTGAGTGTATCGAATAAATTGTCACCTTATGGCTGCTAGCAACACAACCGTTCCCGGGAGATACAAAAGCGAATAGAAGTAACAAATATGAATATTCTCTAGATGGTGACAGTATACCCTAATGTGGGCGACCCACATAGCCATGTTGCGTGCCTAATTTTTTCATTTCCCGGTTGATGAGGCTTGAGGCCATAATTTATTTATTTATTTTTATTCTTTTAGAACATCTGGCCACCATTCACTTTGAATGCCACATTGTCAGGTCCGTCAGAAAACCACTAATTGGCGTCCACAAAAATACCCTATTAGTTAAGCTAAGAGAAGTGCCCTTCTCCGCCACCAACTATAGTACGTTTGAAGAAACCAACGTACGTGACTCTTATGGAAATACTCTGTCAGACATCCGTCTATACAAGTTGCCCTGGGACTGGACAAACCGAAGGTACTCTCTTACCGCATCTTAGGAATCACCCTATAGATCAGTAGTGAGAAGTCCTTGCAACCCGTAAATTTCTAACCACGACAGAACCACAGTATATCTCTTGCCGCTAATTCAGAGATTTTAAGTAGTTCTTCCGTTTTATGAAGATTTACGGTCTTCGAATGCTCCATCTCGATCAGCGTCAGATATATTCAACGTTTTATGCATTTGCTAGTCGGAATGGTTTTCTAACATAAATTTGATTCCGGTCTTTCCGTACCAACAATCGCTTTAGGCCAGATTTGATAGTCGGTTATTTAACTATCAAATAAACAACCATTCATCCATAAAAAAAAATTAATTTATTGATTCAATATTTGCCTCTTTAATTAACCATTGGTTAGTTAAACTTCATAATTTTCCCAACATCTGAAAAGCTCATTTCTCTTCTTATATTAGTATAAGAATATTCAAAACCGTTTATTTTAAATATTTTTAAAACACACTTCTCATCTTGGTCATTAGTCCATAACCGTAAACTAGTAAGTGAATGACTTCCCAAATATCAATATCGAAGGCCGACACCAACATCAAATCGATACTCAGAAAACCATTCATCTCGACAAATCCCCAGTTACTTTCTAATTCCATTAACTTCATTTCTAAATTTTTAAACGAATAGAATTTCCAATATCAATTACCATTTTAATTGAAATGTTTATCTCAAATTATAACTATTCAAATATTTTACTTATAAATAGCATTTACAAAACATTGCTACGACCTTTATAAATTTTCCCTTAAGGGTTTGATTTGCAAAACATTTACTAAATATTTATTTCTAAACTGAAACAAGATTTTTCTTATAACAATATATTTCCATTTCATTTTAATCTTCATTAACCAAGTCCTATATAACGTCTTGATTCCATAATTAATCTTCACAAACATCTGTATGTTTATCGCGCTCATTCCAGTTATATTTCAGTAAAACTTCATTCCATTCTAATAATAACTTCTATTCTGAAACATTCGTATATCACTATCATTTACAAATTTTAATAATATTTACCATTTAAAAACCGTATGTAAAACTCTATAGTATAATCTATATTATATTATTTCATTTAGTTCTATTTAAATTAAATTTGAATTTATAATTTCTAACTTACTTCTATAAATTACAATTTCTCACATCACTTATTTTACCCTTCTTATCCACCTTAATCTTGAATAATATAAATCCATACCTGACTTACTTAGTCGAGTTGACTTCAAACTTGAAATTTCAAGTTTCAGTTCTATTATAACTTCCGATTATTCAGTTAATTAAATAATCTCATTTATTGTTTCCTTTGAATTGAAAATTCAAATCTATTTAAATTCTCGGTTTTAAACCCGATTTTCATCTGTCTTCCGAATTTCATCCTTAAATTATATTTTCCGAATTCTCTAATAATAATAATGATGATTCACTTCTTTATAAACATCGCTTATAAAATCAACTTGTCATCCTATTCGTTAAAATAAATATTTGTTGTCCAATTCTGTTTATAATTAAGTTACTAAATAAGTATTCCATTTGAAAATAAAATTTCCTTAAATAATTTTATATTTTTTAATTCTATTTTAAAATTCATATCCATTAGTTTGACATTCAAAAATCAAATTCATATATGTGAAAACAAATAAATAAAATGTTGAGGAATCCAGTTGGATCCCTCCAAACTATTTTTCCTGCATCCACAGATGTTAGTCAACAATAATAATACCCATCCTGCTTCGAGGCAGTATATCGCGGTATAGAAGGTCATCCATTATATATATCGTGGGGGCATATAGGGAGATCATCCGCTAATGATACTGCGGGCATCCTCTAATGGTACTATGGGAAATAGACAATCACCAATCACCATTATTATTATTATTATTATATATTATATATATATATACTATTTATCACTTTATATCAACCAATTATCATCAAACAAGCAAATAATAAATTTTGAACTATTAAAAATAGTTCCCAATAATTTAACTGAGTGAGTTAACTCACCTCGATTTTACTTAGTTGAATATCATGTTTAATTCTGAATTATCGCATTGCTTCGAATTGTCTTGAATGAGTTTATTCCTATGATTATTTATTTAAATTTAATGATTAACAATTATTTAAATTAGCTACTGAAATAATTAAATAAATTATTCTATGAAATTTTAAATTATGACAAAAATATATACCTTATTTTCTTACCCATAACTCAACTAGAATCAGCGCCAAACCGTTCAATCCTATTACGACATATCAACATTCCGTCGGCAAGCTCCATCCCACTCGGGCATTCCATCAAACATCTCACAATCGATCACCATTCTGTTTTCAAACACCTAAACTACTGTCGGTAATTATCAATTCATGCAACCAGATAATTTCTACTCACCATTGCATACTCACAACAGCCATTCATTTCCAAATATGCACAAACCCAACCAAACACTCACTATTGAACATCCATACCACATCAGAATTCAAACCACTCCAGATCCTCCCCAAAAAAGACCAGAACAGACTCCCCCCAATCACGTCAGTACCTACATCAATTGCATCGAACTTCGTCAGTCCACCCAAACACCCCACTGCCTATTCCTCAACTACTTCGGTTTGATACTAGGAAGTCAAACTTCACCAAATACCCACTCAAGTCGTCTAAAATACCAGCTCCCCAACATTCATTTCCAAATCCAAAAACAAAGATCGAGCTAAAAAACACATACTGTCGAACCCTATGACTGGCGGTAAAATTGCCACACCCCAATTGTAATCATTGAGACCAGTGTCGCTTCACTTTGCCCTCCTCAGATCGTAGTGTCCTTCCATTGCGTTCTATGAAAGTACCTACAACAAACATTATGATGATGACAAGGATTCCAATTCCTCCCTCCATGCAATCACTTAGAATTGTTCGAGCTTCCATACTTTCGAATCATGATCTCCAGAGTGGGTCGAGTCTTCAAATCAGTCGCGAATCCATTTCGCGATTTCAGTTTTTTTGAGTTTTCCTTATTTATTTTTATGAATTGTGTAAATAGATTTCGCTTTACCGATTCCTAAAAGGGGAAAAAAGAGGAAATGTAGAGTTATTTCATTGGAATGGAAAAACGAAGGAAATAGTTTTATATAGATGCGAAGGATTGCGATAAGAACGACGTCAATCTCCAAAGGTACATATAGTTTAGGCGTTGAAACAAGGAAGAACTAGGCTTGCAAAAAAATTTGAAAGGAAAGAACGAAGGTGATTGTGAAAGGAGAAGACGGCTAGAAAATAGGATGTTTAGGCTTTACGTCGTTCAAAAGAGTTAAGTGGTAGGTCAGAAAATAGCCCATGTTAGAAAAGAGATAGGCCCGCTTAATATATTATTTTTATTTTTATTTTGGGTTGAACTGATGTGATTTTACCCTATTTAAAATATCACATGTTTCAGAACTCATATTTGAACGCAACAGCAGACATTTCTAAGGTTTTACTACCGTTCTGAACACACTGGATTGTGTTCCATAGTCTAATTCGACCCTATACAGAAGATATTAAATTAAATTGATGATTTAACATTAAATTTAACTTAATATAAAATAACAAATAAATTATTATTATCACAAACTGAATTTATATAAATTTCAAAATACACTAACTTAAATTTTAAAACCTGATATAAGTTAAAATAATGTTCAACTTATTTAAAATCGGTTTATTTTGATTAAATAAATTGTTACGGTTTATAAATGATTCCATAGCAACTATTTGAAAATTTGATTTGGCCATAACTCTCAATATAAAATATGAAATTCTGATTTTTTTTTCTCTTTTATTACAAAACTTTAGTTCAACAGATTCGAATATTTCTTGTCTCGGCGAATTCTGACTTATAACGGATTCTATACACTCAACTCAAGTTCAAAACTAAATATTACGAACTAACGCGCTAGTACGAGCTCGTTTTAAGTATATATATACACACACACGCTCAACTTCATTTATTTGATATAAAATTCCATTTGTATTACCAATCCAATATATAAAATAATTTAAATATTCAAGTATAAATCGATTAAGGGATGTTACATCCCTTCTCCCTTAAAAGAATTTCGTCCCTGAAATTACTAAGTAGGTAAAACAACTATATTTCATTAACTTTCCACAATCCACCTATGCAACCCGACACTCACCTAAATTTTCAATTCACACAAAAATTCTTAACTTCAATATCCAATTGAACATTAACATTTTTTTTTGTTATCAAAAATTTTCAAAATTATTGAAAAAATTTCAAACTTCCTAAATTTTCGAAAAATTTCGCCAGCACCTCCTTTGTACGAGCTGATCGGCACAACTACAAAATGCCTCATTGGGCCTTCCCCAATCAAAAGAATATTAAAAAGCCAAGTTATAACATCCCGTATTTTTACGATATTATAATTAATTTATTTAATTATTTAAATAGTGATTTAGTTATTTAAATGGTTGTTTAATTAAATAATATAGAACATTTAATTAATATAAATAATAGAATAATATATTTATTTCTGAAATAGTCGAAAATAGTAGAATTGACAATATTGTGTGTATTAGATTATTTAAAAATATTTAATCCAGTTTAGAGTTAAATTATATTAACGAATATATTTATAAATGAAGTTTGAATGTATAATTATATAATTTAAATCGAGCTCGTAATGGCGTGGTAGTTTGAAATATAGGGTTTTTAACTTCTATACAGAATTCATTTTAAGTCGGATTTCTATGAAACAAGTAACGTTCGAATCTGTTGAACTATATTTTTCTAATGGAAGAGAAAATCCGAGATTTCATCTTATAGATTGTGAGTTATGTCTAAATCAAATTTCCAGAAAGTCATTATGGAATTCGTTTATAATTTATAAAGATTTATTTATATAATAAAAGGATTTTATTATATATTTAATATTACTTGGATTTTTAAACATCGAGTTATAAATCCCGATATGTATATTTTGGAGATGTATAATATTCTATGTAAATATATATGATAATATTAATTTATTAATATTAAATTAAATTGTTTTTAAATATTTATATTTATATTGGTTTATTTAGACCTCAGAAAATAGCCATTTTTACAAACGACCTCTATTTTCGATGAAATTAATCCGGAATATTAAATTATTGTTAAATTTCAATTTTCGTGATTTTTGGAGCCAGTATGTGGCCGTGCGGAATTTACATGTGAAAAATAGTCAATACTTTGACTTCAAAAATACGCTGTGTGAGCAAAAGAAGTCGGAATTTAATGAAACAGGTTTCATTGAGTCTGTAATGTGAAACTGTAGCCGTGTGTCCATCTTCGTCGAAATTGAATACCGTGTGTGATCACACGGATTTTTAAATGACAAATATTGACAATGATACGTAATAAATAAATAAAATATTATAGGAAGCTTTCCTTAGAAGTTATCATAATGTAATGTAACAACCCGGAAATTCTGGGCCAATTTAAAAATTTTATTTTGGCAATTTTAATGAATTTTGAATATTTAAAATGAATTATTTTAAATAAAAACGACGAGGAATTTATGTTGAATAGAATTAGAACATATAGTTTTATTTGAATCGTCAATAGAATATAAATATTTATTTATATATATAAAAGGAATTGAAAATGGTGCGGTAGTTCGATAATTCGATTTCAAAATTCAAATGAATGTACAGGATTCAAAATAAACTGGATTTTATAGCGGGAATCCGAAAAATTGAAATTTCATAGAGGGAATCAAAAGACATGTCCAGTTGAAAATTCAGAATAGTCGCTATGGAATTTCGGCCCTTAAAAATGGCCATTTTGCAAACAACCTCGGATTTCGACGAAACCACTTTTGTTGGATCCGCGATGTCAAGTTATTGCTAGATTCCAATTTTCGTAATTTTTCGAATCAATATGTGAGCGTGGCGAAGTAAAACGCGTTTGACCAGTTTTAGTTGATTTTAATCGACTGGAAAATGGCCATTTTTCAAACGGTCTCAGAATTCGACGAAACTAGTTTTGTTAGGACCTTATCATCAATACGAAGCTAGAAAATATTTTTCCGGAATTTTTCTAGTTAGTATGTGGCCCCGGTAAAGTAAAATGCGCGTTCAAATTCAATATATAGAGTTATATGTTGATTTTGACGAAAACTGGTCGAAACAATCGAATCAGCTTACGAAACATATCCCATTGTGTTCGGAATGAGGGTAAAACGCTAGGGACGACAGGCGGTGGGTCCCGTTTCGAGGTCGAAATAAAAAGTACCTTTTTGAAATTAAATTAATTAAATAAATAAAATAAAAATCTCTCCCCTCCCTTATTTCCTCTCAGCCCCCCCCCCCCCCCCCCCCCCCGTTGATTTTTCAAAATCGAAATAAGAAAAAAAAAGAAAAAAAACCAACAACGGATCGCGTCGCCCCTTTCCTGGCCGGAGCCACCGCGCCTCCGGTGGTAGCCACCCCTCCACCTTCGATCCTCCTCTTCCACTGCCTCCTTCTCTATCGATTCCCCCCCCCCCCACCGATTAGCAGACATCTCGAGCCCCCCCATCCAACCCTAGCTGACGCGCCTCCGCCCAAAGCTCCATCCACCGGTGAACTGCACCCCTCCCCTCTAACGTCCGCAACCGCGAGCCAGACCGCCTCCTCCTCGCCTGACCAAGGCCGCGCCCATTCCTCCAGCAACCGACGATGCTGACAACAGCTCCACCGCCCTCCTCCACCAAATCCGACCGTAAAACCCCCCTTTCTTCTGACGAGCAAAGTAAGTTTTAATTATTTATTAGTGTAGAAAAATTTGGTTTTTCCAATGTGTTTTAGTGTAGAAAAATATGATTTTTCATATGTGTATAGATCCGCAATAAAGATAGGATTTTTATCATATGTGAAATATAAAAATATAATTTTTATAAAGTAAAAGTATTAAAAATATATTTTTATATAATAGAGAATATAAAAATATTATCTTTATATATGTAGCGAAATAAAAATCTGATTTTTATTATATATATAATGAAGTAAAAATGTGATTTTTATAGTGATGATATAAAAATTCGATCTTTATATAAGAAGTAGATATATGAAAATATAATTTTTATATAGAAAGAAGCGTTGTAAAAATATATATCAAGATGAAATAAAAATAGAATTTTCATTTATTGAATGAAGTGATAAAAATATAATTTTTATTTGAACAGCGTGAAAAGGACTACAGAAGAATTTCAAGCAGATCCAAACAGTTCAACAGTTCAACAGCAAAGCACGGCGGAGTGGAACCCTCTGTGAGAACTTCTCACCTTTAATTTAATTTTTCTAGTTAAAATATATACTAGAATGCAGACGGTGTTTAGTAGCACCCGACACCCGTCGTCCACAGACCATGGACGGCTTGTATTCTTGTTTGTTTGATTTTGATGTGTAGTTGATTGTGTGATGTGATGTGAAATGAAATAAAATATTTAGATAGTTAAAAAATATTTTATAGTTGAAAATAGAATTTTTAACGTGTATATAAAATAAATAGTAATAAACAAATCGGAGATTTGTTTATATACACTGATTTGACTGATATTGATTGGGACGATAAATTTTACACATCGCCCAACTACATAAATAAAATCTATGTTTGATTGTTTGAAACCTCACACGGGTATTGGGATGAGATTTGACGTACACTAATCCCGATTGTTTAGTTGTATGTCAATCGATGGATTGACAGACTGTGTAAGCGTTAATTATTTATATTTAATGCTTATGCAGTTGTGTGGTGCACTCTGGATGATGGTTGATTATTTATCGTTGTTATTATTTACATGTGTTGTAGAAAAATCCATAAAATTAACATTATATGGTAATTGATTGGGCCTCATTCTAGTTTTGAATAGAAATATTTGAAATAGAAATATTTGAATAGAAATATTTGAATAGAAATATTTGAAATAGAAATATTAGCAATAGAAATATTTGAATAGAAATATTGGAAAAGAAATATTTGAAATAGAATATTTGAAAATAGAAATATATGAAGCCGTGTTGATTAGATTGACGCCATTTTGACGTGAATGATATTTATATCGATTTTATTCATTTTTCAATGAATATTGAAATAGATTTGAAATTCGAATTAAATTGAATAGAATTGAATTCGAATTAAAATTGAATAGAATTGAATTCGAATTAAAATTGAATAGAATTGAATTCGAATTAAAATTGAATAGAATTGAATTCGAATTGAAATCAAATTTAAAATGAATTCGAATTGAACTGAAATTGAATTGAAATCGATTTGAATTAAAATCAATTTGAAATGAATTTAAAACGAATTTGTAAGGGAAAATTCAATTTTGATTTGAATTTGAAAAATAAGTAGAAATCGTTTTGAAAACGAATTTAAAACGATTTATAAAATACGTTTTAAAAGGAAATCGACGAAGTATATAATATATATATTATATATATATAATATAATGGCCTGAATAAAACGCGCCGCGCCGCGGTAGTTCGTGAATTTCGACCATTGACTTCGAATGGATATTGCGGGAGATCCGACCATCGGATTCTCCTAAAACCGGAACCGTTGGGTTCGTATCGAAAAGAGCTTTCTAACAAATATAAGAAATTAGAAATCTAATAGTTGGATTTGGAAATATGCCCAAATCAAATTTGAAAAAGGTTGCTGTAAGTGCAGTTCGATGGTCGTTGATGGAAATCGACTGTACGGGCCTTGATAAAATTATTAAAAACAGTGATAATTTGTGTAAAATCATAAGAAATGATTTGTGAAGAATTGGGGTGAAAAACTCCATATTTGAAAAGATAAAAATAGATTTTTATCGAAATGAACTAATTTTGAACTAGAATTATAATTCTATTTATTTCTAAAATAAATAAAGTGGATTTGAAATGGTTTTGAAAATAACCAGAATTTCCAATATATAAAGTGGAAATGGATTTGAATCGAAATTGTCTTTGGAATATTTCGATGTTGGATTTCGTGATTATACAGATATTGTTAGGGAAATTTGTAAGATATATTTATATCGTTATTTCCAATACGATATTTGTTGGTCGTAGAATTTGATATTGAATATAAGCCGATATATTTTCTAATCAGAGCATTGTATTTAATATCAAATGGGATTTGGGTTTGTCGTGGATGGTGTCTTCATTAACACTGTTCTTAAACCCAGTTGAGAAATAGATTAAATCTTTTTATTTAGATTTAATGAAGTGTACCAATTAAATAATATTTAATTGGAATTGAATTGGTATTGACTTTTGGCTTTATCTTGAACAGTGTTTTAAATAACACTTGTTCTTTAACCCGATAATTAATGGAATGTGATTTTGGGTTTATCGTGAACCGTGTTTTAAATGACACTGATTCTTTAACCCAGTTAAAGACTAAAACTAAGTGGAGTTTTAATGATTCTTTAATTAGATTGAAAAGATCGAGAATGGAGTATCGCCAGTTTTACTCCAGGCGATAGTTAAATCTTTAATTAGATTTGAACGTGAAATGGTAATTGAATTTACCGATAACACCATGGTGTTAGATATGAAGTATTACCAGTTTTTCTTCATGGGATGAATAGGTGGGGATTGGGAAATAAAATAAATGATTACTCCAGTGTGGTTCGCTAATCCCGACTAGTTTGAATTGATATTCAAAGAAGATTAAAGAATAAATTTAAAGAATTTATCTTTGATAAAATTAATGCGAACCTTTCCCAAAGTAAAAAAATATTTGAATAAAAGAATATTCTGAAATGGAATGAGGCATATGTTGTGTTTGTGTAACACTTGTTATTATATACGCGAGTTATTCAGAAAGACCGGGTTTATCCCGTTCTGAATAACTAATTCGACGTGGTGTCGAAGATGAAGACGGTGGTTGAAGACCGGAGGTGTTCACGTCGTTTGGATAATTACTGATGATCTTGATTGGGTTGTACACCCAAGAGGAGGGAATCAGTTAGTGGTCGTCCAGACGTACTTGGAGATCGATGGATATGCGGGGTACTAGGTGCCTCCGGTTTCGTTCAGACCCAGAACGAACTTGTAAATGGACTGTGTGTCTGACATTGGATTTCGGTCTGTGTGATTGATTTCTATTAAATATATATCTGTTTGGCGGCGGAGAATTTATTCTCTTGCTTAACGCCCTTCTCTGAGACATACGAGCTCAGGGGTTATATATTGATGGATATCCATCGCATGGAATGAATTGCCTGTGTGGCATCCGTAAGTGGCAATGGATCAAGGCTTCTGTTGAAAAGCAGGGTCTTGTGGTTGATGATCAAAGCACGGCCTGTGTGGCATAGCTTTGTGCAGCGTTGATTTGCGAGCCTCACACCCCGGTTGTGAACCAGAAACGGGAGAAGGATCCAGAGAGGGCATGCGTCTCTTTCTAGCTAGAAGTGGCGTCAGTGGTTTTACACGCCCTAACGAGTTTGACTTATGTGGTTGTTGTTGTTGCGAGGCGCCTCGGATATATCAGTGACTGTGTGGAGCCGATGGAGTCATTTGGCTCATTTACGCCCCATAGGGCGGGGAGACGTAGTGTTCAGGGTTTTATTTAATCCACATCGAGTGGACCGGCCCTGTGGCTCCTAAGGCTTACTTGTGCGCTTGCCTGAGACATGGTAGGCTAGATTGTCTCGAATCGGCAGAGGACGATCACTGGCCTCAGTTCATAGATAGAAATCCAACTTCCAATACGTGACTTTGCGGTTTTGATTGTAGAGCCTAGTATGGCGACATGATATATGGTACCCATGCCGCCTATGATTGATACTTATGATTGAAATTGTTTTAAACACTATACACTTATTATTGTATCAAATGACTTGTTTTAAACGTACCAAGCATGCTTTGGCTATTATAAGGGAAAACCCTATCCTCCGGTTTGTGTTGCATTGTGTGATGGGACCTGGGTTTTATAATAGCTTCAATTTTCATTATTTAGCATTGCGCTGTTGTTTTATGCACTGGTGTTCTTGGGAGGAAACCCGTTCCATGTTATACGGCGTGGTCCCTTGATTTACCTAACTTTAAAATAAAAATAAATAACCGTTTTAGTTCTCACACCAGTCCCATGACTGACCTGGAGTTTATTGTTTTAACCTAAACTCTGGTTGCCCTTATTTTGACACAGGCAGCTAGTAGTTTGGTTTTGCAGATTTATATTCACAGGATCCTGGTTTACAGCTGGAATGATATCCGGAAAGCTTTGTATCCGTATATCTCTTCTAGTTGTGTATTGTATTATTTTCTGTTGCTATGTAATGTATTGTAATCTCTGATATTTATCGAATGTGTAATATTGATTTATACTCTGTATATTCTTGTATTTTGACGGAATTGTTGTAATAAACAATGAAATGTTCTTCTGTCTGCGTTCTGTTGTGGCTTGTTCTCAACTCAATCCGGGATTTCCCGAAAGGGGGATTTCGGGTCGTTTTATGTAATGTTCCGTATATTTACAGTATAATAATTAATTAATTTAATTATTTATATAGTGATTTAGAGGATTTAATGGTGGTTTAATTAAATAATAGTGAATATTTAATTAATATAATAATTAAATAATATAATTCTGAAATAATCAGAATTAGATGAAATGGCAATATTGTGTGAATTGGGAAATTCAAATTATATAATTCAGTTTAAAACTGAATTACGATAACGAATATATTTAAATAACGACAGTTTGAACGTATAATTATATTATAATTATAATCAAGCTCGAAATGGCGCGGCAGTTCGCAATTTGGCGATTTGAACTTCAACTGAATATACAGGGTCCGTTTTAAATCGGATTTCTGTGAAACAAGAAACGTCAGGAGCTGGTGAAGTATATTTTTCTAATGGAAGAGAAAAATCGGGATTTCATTGTGCAGATTTTGATTTATGTCCAAATCAAATTTTCGAAAAGTCGCTATGGAATTCCTTTATAATTTGTAATGATTTATTTATATTTTTAAAAGGATTTTTCAATATAAATTGAATATCGATTCAACCGGGATTTGAATATCGTGTTACAAATCCAATTGTAGTGATACGATATTCTATTGTAAATATATACAATAATATTTATTTTTAAATATTAAATTTAATTATTTTTAAATATATATATATATTTAAATGGGTTATTTAGAGCTTTAAAAATAGCCAGTTTTGCAAACGACCTCCGTTTTCGATGAAACTAATTTTTTTGGATCCGCAATATTAAATTATTATTAGATTTCAAGTTTCGTGATTTTTGGGGTCACTGTGTGGCCGTACGGATTTTTAATGTGAAAAACAGCCAGTATTTCGACGGTTAAAAATACGTTGTGTAAGCAAACGGAGTCATAATTCGACGAAACAAGTTTCGTAGGGTCCACAATGTCAAACTGTAACTGCATGTCCATTTTCATGATTTTTGGGTATTGTATGTAATCACAGGGATTTTTAAACATAGAATGAATACAACGATTCATCAAAATTAAATAAACAAATAGAATAAAAAAATATAAAACCATCCTATAAATACCATCTTTTACCCTAAACCTAAGTCACATCTTTTTCTCTGGTTAAAGCACTTGCGCCGCCGTAGAAAGCTTCCTCAAATAAAATCGTGAGTTGTAATTTCATAAACAAATCAAAGAAAATCCTATAAATCCCAACACATGTAGATTTTTGATCCTAGGATGCTCCTCTACAATCTGGTATGTGTTTTGAGGGACTCAGTTATGTTTGGGTTAGTGAGAAATGTACAGAGCAGAAGTCAGCGAAAGTTAGGGTTCTTGAATTTTTGGAATAGGAGCATCGATGGTTGAAATTAGTATTGTTTTCATGTTTGGAGATGGATTTAGCATTGATTTCGATTTTTTAAGGAAATAAAAAAAATGTCGATGGTTTACTGATGACGTGGCTTGGAGCTGAGAGCCGGGATCGAAAGGATGTGATCGAGTATAAGAGGAAATACGTGAGATTGAAGAGGAGTTCGAGAGAAGAAGAGTGGTGATTTTTGTTGTGGTTCGGTGAAGAGGTGAAGGAGTACGGAAGGGGTAAAGTGGAGGCTATGGCATTTGTTTTGTGAGGAGCAGCATACTGTGTTTAACAATCCAGGAAGAAGTAGTATACGGGTGTTAGGCTGGGATAATGATGGTAAGGCCCGGTATAATAAATTCAAGTTTTATATAAATTAAAATGTGTATTAACTTAGAAAAGGTATAACTATTTCATACATGATCAGAATTTAACAAAACAAGATTCGTCGGGATTGTAGAGACGGACACTACAACATGGAACTGACCGGGAGTGAACTGGAGCTCGTTTGGATTTATGGTAGAATTTAAACGCCTGAATCAAATCAATGATCGATAATCGTTATTTAACGATCACCGTCCAATGTGAGTAAATCTCACTAACTCTGCTAAAATTATATTTTTATAACATATTTTTAGAATTGATGAATAATGGTTATTTGCTATGTGTTGGCTGTTTGGTTGAACTACTAGTAGCTGGTTGAAATTATCGATAACGAAATATATATATAAATCGTAATCGAATATTGGTTCTGTTTATCAGAATATTTTATATTCGTGTTATTTATGTTGATTAACATCTGTGGATGCAGGGAAAACAGGTTGGAGGAATCCAACTGGATTGCTCAACATTTATTTGACTGTTTTTCATATATTGTGATATATGATGTGATTATAATCTATTGTTGATTATGAGTGTTTGGATGGTATTGATCACCGATATTTGGTATTTTTAATAACATAAGAAATACTGGAATGTGAAAAGGGAAATTTCAAACTATAATTTGAAATAAAATATTTACATATATAAAATCAAAGGATTTTATAAAAAAGGAATTTTGAAGTGGTTATTAGATTGTGGAAGTTTATAAAACCAAAAGGGTTTTATAAAAAGGGAATTTGTGAAGTACATACTGAAATAAAGAGTTTATAAATCAAAAAGGTTTATAAAAAGAAGGGATATGTGAAAATTATATAAGAAGCTTCTATATAAAATTATTAACAGCTATGTGGAAGTTTAAAAGACCATTTTTGGTTAAAATACTAAATAGAAGTAATAAGAAGTAAGTAAAGAAATATATGAAAAGAAATATTTATATAAAATAGATAGGATATTATAAATGAATTATTTGGCGAATAAATAGAATTATAAAAAGGGAATTGACAAGATGTAAAAGAACAACGAGAAGTTGGTTTCAAAGTAGATATTAAACAGAAATCTGTTTAAACAGATGAATTGAGAAGATTTATTTTTAAATAATATTTCATAAATTAAAAAAAATATTTATCTTCTGATAAATGAAAATATATAAGTCGAACTTATATAGAGAAGTAAAAATCGGTTTAACACTGATATTTTATGGAATATGAATTCAGCATTTATAAAGGGAAATTTAAATGAGATTTTAAGTGTTAGAAGTTAAAAGGAGATTTTTTTTTCAAATAATTCTGTAAATAGAAATTGAAGTTAAGATATTATTTTCAAATTTGAAATCAAACTGAATTGATTATTTAAAAGAAACATTATTAACATTCGAATGTGAATAATGAAAATAAGCAAAGATTTTGCAAATAAAAACATGTGTAAAGGAAATTGGGGTTTGAAACAGGAATTCAAACAGTAATGAAATTCCGAATGGTTAAGAAATAAAGAACTTGTTTAAAAATGAAACAAGTGTTGTGATTTATAAACCAAGGTTTATAAATGAATTAAAATATAATTATCAGTAGAAAATTGAGATTTGCAAATTCAATGGTGAATTTGGAAAATGTGGAAATTGGAGTTGTTTTAAAATGGGAATGATGAAATCCATTTCGATATTCGAAATGTAAAAAGGATTAAGAAAAATCCGTAAAGATTTGTAATTAGAATTTAACTACGCCAGATGTTTTAAAAGTAAGTTATTTGAAGAAATTATACATTGAATAAAACAGGATTTAACAAGGAAATTAGTATTCGGTTGGAAACCGATATTTGATTATCGAATACAGTGATTCGAAGGAGAGAATTATCGAATATGGTTTATTTGAAGAGAGATTATCGAATATAGTTTATTCGAAGGAAAGGATTATCGAATATTAGTTATTCGAACAGTGGAATCGAATATAGTTTATTCGAAAGAGAGTTATCGAATAGTGATTATTCGAGAGTGAATTATACGTTGGAATTCGATTATATCGAATTAAGGAAAGTGATATTTACTTTCTATTTCAAACTTATTTGTTAATAAATTAGTTGTTTGTTTATTTGCCCAAATTAAGATATAAAGGTTATACTTAAGTTTTTCATTTCGAAAGCCTGGGATTATAACACTACTGTTATAATAAAAAGATTTCGGTAAAAGAAGTGGATTCGTAAATAGAATCCGAGAGTTATGTAAGGAAGTTTATTGAAGATTTAAAAAGGGTGAACTTTGTTTATTCCGAGGTTGGAAATGTTGTTCAGTTAAGGTCTGAGAGGTAATTATACCCCCAACTTGATTGACTTCCTTTTTCAATAAGGAGTAGTTAAGGTTCGATAGTTAAGATTGGTTAAGTGGATTTAGTTAATGAGTGAAATGGTTTGAATAGGCAAAGCGATGTTTTATCTAAACATCAACTTAAATCCGATAAAGAAGTTTAGGAATGTTTTCCAAATAATGATCAGAAATGTTTTATAATATAAGAAATGGGAGCAAATATGGAAACACTTTCCAAAGTAAATAAAGTATATTTTCTAAATTCAAAAAATAAGAATTTACGAATATATAGAAATGGAAAATGGATAAATTTAAGATAATTTGATATAAAGAGATAAATGTTGATTGATGATTGATTGATCGAATTTCTATCTAGAAATAAGATCGTTGGTTGTACACCTATTTTTCTTTGATAGTTAAATCACCGACTATCGAAGTTTTTGACCATTTTTCCGTCGTCAATACGGAGAGACCAGGATCAGATTCATTATCTGAAAACCCCTCTGTATGGACGTTAGTGTTGCGATTAAATATGATGAAAATAATTGAAGACGGAGTTATACAAGGGCTATCCTGTTTACAGAATAGTGCCTTCGGTTTGTCCAGTCCCAGGACAACGTGAATGGACGAATATCTGACATAGTATATCTAACGGATCGCGTAAGTTGATCTCTTCAAACGTACTTATGTTTGGTGACGGAGGAATTCGTTTCTCTTAGCTTTATACCCGTGGTATTTTTGGGGAAATTAATTTGTGTTTGGGCGGGTATGATGATGTGGCATTCAGAGTGAATGGTAGTCAGATGTTCCAAAAGAAACGTAATGACCTCAAGCCTCATCAACCGGGAAATGACAGAAATCGGGCAGGCTGCATGGCTAGGTGGGTCACTCCCATTAGTGTGTATATCACCTATCTAGAGAAAATCCATTTCATTCTATTATCTATTTTTGATGCTGTCCCTTTTCGGGAAATGGTGGGTAGCTCCCATCCATTGGTGATATACATTCGATACACCCAAGCGAAATGAGTGGTCGGTCATGTGTGGGCCGGGTTGCAAGAATTTTTTGTTGAACCCAGTATATTTTCCTCTAGAGATACACAATCGGCAGGTGGTCGCATACCTTGTCATAGTTAGAATCCAATCCCCAATAAGCGCTCGCGGTTTTTTTTGTATACTATGTATGTGGAACGTGAGATGCAAGCGTTCTGCTAGATTGTGATTACTTGTGATTAGACACTATTATAATATCTGAGATATATTGTTTTCCAAAAACTGTTTTGGGTTATCGTAAGGTAAAAACCATCCGTGTTTATGTGTGGATCGGTCTTACGATTATCTTTTCTTTTGAAAAGGATTTTGAAAAGTTAAATCAAATGATTTGAGTTTACTCACACCGGTCCCATGACTGACCTAGAGTTTATTTTGTTCGTTTTCCCTAAACTCTTGGGTGCCTAAATTTGTATGGGCAGTCAAGTAATTCAGGATTTTACAGATATACTTGGAGGATCTTGAAGCAGGAGGCTTCTGGATTATATAGCTATTGTTATTTCCGCTGTGTGTAAGTGTTGTACTCTGATAATGTCATTGTATATATATCCTGTTTTATTTCAAAGTTATGTTTTATATTATATTTCATTCGTTCCGCTGTGAGATTCGTATTACTCTGATTCTGTTCTGTGGTGATCTTCTTCTTGTTCTATTCTAATTTTATATCTTATCTATTCTCTCCCTCTAACCTCTTTCTATTAATGATCAGGTATTTCAGATGTCTGAATAGTCAACATGTTAGTATTGTGTTGATTTTCGGAGTCGAAAATACCAGTTCGTTACAGTGGTATCAGAGCTGAAGGTTAAATGATTACCTTGGCTCTGTGGCGTGACTCAGTAGAGATAGGGTTAGCAATACCCTATATTAAATTTGAGTGTATATATACGAGTGAACGTATTTGTAGATTTTATAAACATTGTTTTATATTGTGGAGATTTATTGGTTGAGTTGTTTATGAATTTTGGTCGATCGGTTTGATCCACTGTATCGATAGGAGTTTCTAAACACTCAAGTACGATAAACCGACACAGTATGTTTTAAAAGAGGGTAAATGAGATAATTTTACCCAAAGTATATTTTGATATAAAGAAAATATTTATATTCGAATCATTATAGTATATTGGATGTGTTGGTTGATTATAATTGAAATGGTTATATAAATAACCAATTTGAGTTCGTATAATTTAAAAGCAGATTAATTAAATCTGAATTAAATTAGAATTGGAATTAAAATTCTGAAAACTGGGAGAAGTGTTTGTAAGTGGATTTGTGTTAAGTATAAGAAAATTTTAAGGTCCTAGGAGATTTTAAATTGTTTACAAGTATCGTGAATGATATTTTGAAAAAGACTTCAAAATGAAAGTGTTTAAATATGGTTTTGATAAGTGATATAGTATTGAACTCACTTTGATCACTGGGAAATAACTTTGATGATGCTGGCTACATCATCAGTGTTCATTTTCGAGTTATAAGTGACGGATTACTACCAAAGAGATTGTTTTTGAATTTTTTTGAGCAAAAGGAGGTTGTTTTGAATCCTGAAAAGGGATATTTGATTTTTGAAAGAGCTAAGCTATTTAAAAATTCCCAGGAAAATTTTATGAATTAAAAACTAATTTAAAGGGATTTGTGAAAGCAAATATGCATTGAATTGAAACCAATTAACTGAAATTTTAATTGGAATATAATATATGAAGTAAAATCAGATTTTGAATTGTGAGACAGGGATCTGAAATGGTATTGAATTGATGAGTTAGGAGGTTGGAATCAAGGATGGAACTTTGGTTTGAAATAGAATTTGGCTTGGATACGTGAATGATTTGGTTTTGAGGGAAAAATTGGAATTTTGTTTCGAAATGCATTTGTATATGCTGACAGGGTAGCAGATGGAAAGGATATAATGATATCCCCGACAAAAAGGTACATGTTTAAATTTCCATATGAGGTTTTATGTGCCGAATCGGCAAGCCGTTTGGCTTTTCGATTTTCTTTTTGAAAAGAAAAGGCCTAGAGAGGCGAATTAAGGTTTGAACTATTGACCGGTACAAAGGGGGTGCTGGCGAAATTTACCGGAAATTTAAGGTGTTAGAAAATTTTCCGAATTTTTGAAAATTTTCGTTAATATGAATAAATTAATATTTAATTGAATTTAAACTTGATTCGGTTGAAACTGAAGTTAAGAAGTAAACAAATAATTTTTACCCAGTGAATAGGGTTTGTTTTCTACCTTAGCAATTTCGAGGACGAAATTATTTTAAGGGGGGAAGAATGTAATGTCCTGTATATTTACAGTATAATAATTAATTTATTTAATTATTTATATTTTGATTTAGAGGATTTAATGGTGGTTTAATTAAATAATAGTGAATATTTAATTAATATAATAATTAAATAATATAATTATGAAATAATCAGAATTAGCTGAAATGACAATATTGTGTGAATTGGGAAATTCAAATTATATAATTCAGTTTAAAATTGAATTACGATAACGAATATATTTAAATAACGACAGTTTGAACGTATAATTATATTATAATCGAGCTCGAAATGGCGCGGCAGTTCGCTATTTGGCGATTTGAGCTTCAACTGAATATACAGGGTCCGTTTTAAATCGGATTTCTTTGAAACAAGTAACGTCAGGAGCTGGTGAAGTATATTTTTTTAATGGAAGAGAAAAATCAGGATTTCATTGTGTAGATTTTGATTTATGTCCAAATTAAATTTTCGAAAAGTCGCTATGGAATTCCTTTATAATTTATAACGATTTATTTATATTTTTAAAAGGATTTTTCAATATAAATTGAATATCGATTCAACCGGGATTTGAATATCGTGTTACAAATCCAGTTGGAGCTATACGATATTCTATTATAAATATATACAATAATATTTATTTTTAAATATTAAATTTAATTATTTTTAAAAATATTTATATATTTAAATGGGTTATGTAGAGCTTTAAAAATAGCCAGTTTTGCAAATGTCCTCCGTTTTTGACGAAACTAATTTTGTTGGATCCGCAATATTAAATTATTGTTAGATTTCAAGTTTCGTTATTTTTGGGGTCACTGTGTGGCCGTACGGATTTTTAATGTGAAAAACAGCCAGTATTTCGACGGTTAAAAATACGCTGTATGAGCAAACGGAGTCGGAATTCGACCAAACAAGTTTCGTTGGGTCCGCAATGTCAAACTGTAACTGCATGTCCATTTTCATGATTTTTGGGTATTGTATGTAATCACAGGGATTTTAAACACATAATGAAGACAACGATTCATTAAAATTAAATAAAAAAATCGAATAAAAAAATATAAAACCATCCTATAAATACCATCTTTTACCTTAAACCTAAGTCGCATCTTTTTCTCTGGTCAAAGCACTTGCGCCACCGCAGAAAGCTTCCTCAAATAAAATCGTGAGTTGTACATTCATAAATAAATCAAAGAAAATCCTATAAATCCCAACACATGTAGATTGTTGATCCTAGGATGCTCCCCTACAATCTAGTATGTGTTTTGAGGGACTTAGTTATGTTTGGGTTAGTGTGAAATGTACAAAGCGGAAGTCAGCGAAAGTTAGGGTTCTTGAATTCTTGGAATAGGAGCATCGATGGTTGAAATTAGTATTGTTTTCATGTTTGGAGATGGATTTAGCATTGATTTTGATTTTTTTTAGGAAATAAAAAAAATGTCGATGGTTTACTGATAACGCGGCTTGGAGCTGGGAGTCGGGATCGAGAGGATGTGATCGAGTATAAGGGGAAATACGTGAGATTTAAGAGGAGTTCGAGAGAAGAAGAGTGGTGATGTTTGTTGGGGTTCGGTGAAGAGATGAAGGAGTACGAAAGGGGTAAAGTGGCGGCTATGGCATTTGTTTCGTGAGGAGCAGCATACTTTGTTTCACGATCCAGGAAGAAGAAGTAGTATACGGATACTGGGCTGGGATAATGATGGTAAGGCCCGGTATAATAAATTCAAGTTCTATACAAATTAAAATGTGTATTAACTTAGAAAAGGTATAACTATTTCTTACATGATCCGAATTTAACAAAACAAGATTCGTCGGGATCGTAGGGACGGACACTACAACATGGAACTGACCGAGAGTGAATTAGAGCTCATTTGGATTTATGATGAAATTAAACGCCTGAATCAAATCAATGACCGATAATCGTTATTTAACGATCACCGTCCAATATGAGTAAATCTCACTAACTCTGCTCAACTTATATTTTTATAACGTATTTTTAGAATTGATGAATAATGATTGTTTCCTGTGTGTTGGCTGTTTGGTTGAACTGCTAGTAGCTGGTTGAAATTATCAATAACGAAATGTATATATAAATCGTAATCGAATATTGGTTCTGTTTATCATAATAATTTATATTTGTGTTATTTATGTTGATTAACATCTGTGGATGCAGGGAAAACAGGTTGGAGGAATCCAACTGGATTGCTCAACATTTTTTTGACTGTTTTTCATATATTGTGATATATGATGTGATTATAATCTGTTGTTGATTATGTGTGTTTAGATGGTATTAATCACTGTTATTTGGTATTTTTAATACCATAAGAAATATTGGAATGTTAAATGTGAAATTTCAAACTATAATTTGAAATAAAATATTTACATATATAAAATCAAAGTATTTTATAAAAAAAGAAGTTTGAAGTGGTTATTAGATTATGGAAGTTTATAAAATCAAAAGGGTTTTATAAAAAGGGAATTTGTGAAGTATATATTGAAATAAAGAGTTTTTAAATCAAAAAGGTTTATAAAAAGAAGTGATATGTGAAAATTAAATAAGAAGCTTCTATATAAAATTATTAACAGCTATGTGGAAGTTTAAAAGACCTTTTCTGGTTAAAATACTAAATAGAAGTAATAAGAAGTAAGTAAAGAAATATATGAAAAGAAATATTTATATAAAATAGATAGGATATTATAAATGAATTATTTGGCAAATAAATAGAATTATAAAAAGGGAATTGACAAGATGTAAAAGAACAACGAGAAGTTGGTTTCAAAGTAGATATTAAATAGAAATCTGTTTAAAGAGATGAATTGAGAAGATTTATTTTTAAATAATATTTTATAAATTAAATAAAAATATTTATCTTTTGATAAATGAAAATATATAAGTCAAACTTTTATAGAGAAGTAAAAATCGGTTTTACACTGATATTTTATGGAATATGAATTCAACATTTATAAAGGGAAATTTAAATGAGATTTTAAGTGTTAGAAGTTAAAAGGAGATTTTTTTCAAATAATTCGGTAAATAGAAATATAAATAGAAATTGAAGTTGAGATATTATTTTCAAATTTGAAATCAAACTGAATAGATTATGTAAAAGAACCATTATTCACATTCGAATGTGAATAATTAAAATAAGCAAAGATTTTGCAAATAAAAACATGTGTAAAGGAAATTGGGGTTTGAAACAGGAATTCAAACAGTAATGAAATTCCGAATGGTTAAGAAATAAAGAACTTGTTTAAAAATGAAACAAGTGTTGTGATTTATAAACCAAGGTTTATAAATGAATTAAAATATAATTATCAGTGGAATATTGAGATTTGCAAATTCAATAGTGAATTTGGAAAATGGGGAAATTGGAGTTGTTTTAAAAAGGGAATGATGAAATCCATTTCGATATTCGAAATGTAAAAAGGATTAAGAAAAATCCATAAATATTTGTAATTAGAATTTAACTACGCCAGATGTTTTAAAAGTAAGTTATTTGAAGAAACTATATATTGAATAAAAGAGGATTTAACAAGGAAATTAGTATTCGGTTGGAAACCGATATTTGATTATCGAATATAGTGATTCGAAGGAGAGAATTAGCGAATATGGTTTATTCGAAGAGAGATTATCGAATATAGTTTATTCGAAGGAAAGGATTATCGAATATTAGTTATTCGAACAGAGGAATCAAATATAGTTTATTCGAAAGAGAGCTATCAAATAGTGATTATTCGGGAGTGAATTATACGTTGGAATTCGATTATATCGAATTAAGGAAAGTGGTATTTACTTTCCGTTTCAAATCAAGTTTTACTTATTTGTTAATAAATTAGTTGTTTGTTTATTTACCCAAATTAAGATATAAAGGTTATACTTAAGTTATTTCATTTCGAAAGCCTGGGATTATAACACTACTGTTATAATAAAAAGATTTCGGTAAAAGAAGTGGACTCGTAAATAGAATCCGAGAGTTACGTAAGGAAGTTTATTGAAGATTTAAAAAGGGTGAACTTTGTCTATTCCGAGGTTGGAAATGTTGTTCAGTTAAGGTCTGAGAGGTAATTATACCCCAACTTGATTGACTTCGTTTTTAACTAAGGAGTAGTTAAGTTTCGATAGTTAAGATTGGTTAAGTGGATTTAGTTAATGAGTGAAATGGTTTGAATAGGCAAAGCGATGTTTTATTTAAACATCAGCTTAAATTCAATGAAGAAGTTTGGGAATATTTTCCAAATAAGGATCAGAAATGTTTTATAATATAAGAAATGGGAGCAAATATGGGAACACTTTCCAAAGTAAATAAAGTACATTTTCTAAATTTAGAAAATAAGAATTTACGAATATATAGAAATGGAAAACGGAAAAATTTATGATAATTTAATATAAAGAGATAAATGTTGATTGATGATTGATTGATCGAATTTCTATCTAGAAATAAGATCGTTGGTTGTACACCTGTTTTTCTTTGATAGTTAAATCACCGACTATCGAAGTTTTTGACCATTTTTCCGTCGTCAATACGGAGAGACCGGGATCAGATTCATTATCTGAAAACCCCTCTGTATGGACGTTAGCGTTGAGATCAAATATGATGATAATAATTGAAGACGGAGTTATACAAGGGCTATCCTGTTTACAGAATAGTGCCTTCGGTTTGTCCAGTCCCAGGACAACGTGAATGGATGAATGTATGACAGAGTATATCTAACGGATCGCGTAAGTTGATCTCTACAAATGTACTTACGTTTGGTGGCGGAGGAATTTGTTTCTCTTAGCTTTATACCCATGGTATTTTTAGGGAAATCAATTTGTGATTTGGCGGGTATGATGATGTGGCATTCAAAGTGAATGGTGGTCAGATGTTCCAAAAGATACGTAATGATCTCAAGCCTCATCAACCGGGAAATGACAGAAATCGGGCAGGAAGCATGGCTAGGTGGGTCGCTCCCATTAGTGTGTATATCACCTATCTAGAGAAAATCCATTTCATTCTATTATCTATTTTCGATGCTGTCGATTTTCAGGAAACGGTGGGTAGCTCCCAACCGTTGGTGATATACATTCAATACACTCAAGCGAAATGAGTGGTCGGTCATGTGTGGGCCGGGTTGCAAGACGTTCTTGTTGAACGTAGTGTATTCGCCTCTAGAGATACACTATCGGCAGGTGGTCCCATACCTTGTCATAGTCGGAATCCAATCCCCAATAAGCACCCACGGTTTTGTTTGTATACTATATATGTGGAACGTGAGATGCAAGCGTTCTGCTAGATTGTGATTACTTATGATTAGACACTATTATAATATCAGAGATATATTGTTTTCCAAAAACTGTTTTGGGTTATCGTAAGGTAAAAACCATCGGTGTTTATGTGTGGATCGGTCTTACGATTATCTTTTCTTTTGAAAAGGATTTTGAAAAGTTAAATCAAATGATTTGAGTTTACTCACACTAGTCCCATGACTGACCCAGAGTTTATTTTGTTTGTTTCCCTAAACTCTTGGGTGCCCAAATTTGTACAGGCAGTCAAGTAGTTCAGGGCTTTACAGATATACTTGGAGGAGCTTAAAGCAGGAGGCTTCAGGATTATATAGCTATTGTTATTTCCGTTATGTGTAAGTGTTGTACTCTGATAATGTCATTGTATATATATCCTGTTTTATTTCAAAGTTATGTCATATATTATATTTCATTCGTTCCGCTGTGAGATTCGTATTACTCTGATTCTGTTCTGTGGTGATCTTCTTCTTCTTCTATTCTAATTTTCTATCTTATCTATTCTCACCCCCTAACTTCTTTCTATTAATGATCAGGTATTTCCGATGTCTGAATAGTCAGCATGTTAGTTTTGTGTTGATTTTCGAAGTCGAAAATTTCAGTTCGTTACACATAACCTATACATACACACCACTATAACTCCTAACCCTAAACAACTTCATCATCTGGTCAATTATCTCTCAACTGCCAGTTGAAACAAAAATGGAAGAAAATCGTAAGTTCCAAAATTTTTATAAATGCAAAGAAAAATTTTAAAATAATAAAACTTGTATATATGTATTCCTCATAATTTATACTTCAATCTGATATCAGTTTTATAAAGATCGACAATGATTTTTGTCGAAGTCGATTTATATAGCGTGAGTTTCATACTCTAGGGTTCGAAGTTACTGGTTATTGAGGTATTAGTTCATGAATTCGAGGCTACCATTGGAATGAGGTGATCAATTTCAATGAGCATACATTTTTTTGTTGTATACGGTGACATAATAGTCCGATGTTCCACAGCAGTGCGTGGACTGGGTTGTTCGACGCATGGGCAAAAATGTGATCGAGTGGAAGTTTATTGGTATGAGAAGGAAGAGCTCATGAAGAGTGAAAGGGCAATGGTCTTGGGTTTTGATATTATGAAGCAATGAGGGAGTTTGTGGTGTTAAGGAGTGCGGTTATGGCCATGATACTGGAGTGCGTCGAAATGAATAAGGAGGAAGATGGGTTAGGGAATATTTTAATCCGTTGATTTACAATATAAATAAAGATGAGAAGTGTAATCATTTGATTAGTTTGCCGAATCATGGGATAATGAAGAACGGAGGAGTAAAGTTGCGTTTAGGGCTGTCAATGGGTTGGGTTGGGTCGGGTTCGGGTAAGGTTAAGTCGTGTTCGGGTCGGGTCGGGTCAGCTCAACCCGTTTTTTAAACGGGTCGGTTCAGGTTTGATTCGTGTAACCCATTAAGAAAAATATTTGTATAAAAAGATGAAAACATGAAAGAAGGGTATTGTCGTGATTCACTTGTTGCATGCTCAGACAAGAAAAAAAATATGTAAAAAGTTGTTAATGTGGGAATAAACATGAAAATGTGAAGAAGTGAATCGGTAAAGAGGTAGAACCACAGAAATTAGAATGACTAAATGAGTGGCGACTTGGTAATTGGTAAATTTGGGTAAAGCGGCAAATGGGTAGTGCACTAAGTTAGGCCTATGTTTTGTAGATTGTAAAGTAATAAAAATATGTTTTATATTAAACGGGTCATGATGGGTCAGAAATCCGTTCACAGTTCTGGTCAGGTCAACCTGTTTATTAAAAGGGTCAGAGCGGGTTGACCCGAAATTGAACCGTTTATAAATGGGTCGGGTTATTTTCGTGTGGGTTACGAGTCATGTTTTGGGTCGTGTTAGAAATTGACGGCCCTAGTTGCGTTCATGTCTAAAGGTGATTGTTTGGAGTCGGGTTCGGATTAGGAAGAAAGGGATGAAAGATGGGATTAAAGGATGCTGACGAGGATTTGAATGGATAAATGATGTTTGTGAGGTTAATTAATATATAATTATCTTGGTTAATCACTTTTATATGTATATCAAATTGAAAAATTCGTAACTTTCTCACAAGTTAACTGAATTCAACGAAACAAGATCCGTTGGGATCGTAGGGCGAGGGCTACACCATGGAACTGACTGGGAGTGAACTGGAGCTCGTTACAATTTATAATGAAATAATTTGCCTAATCTGAATCAACGACGGTTATCGTTATTTAAAGATAAACCACCAAAGTGAGTAAAACTCACTGACTCTGCTCAGTTTATATTTTTATAACATATTTTAAGAATTGATAAATATGAAGGTTGATTGCTGTGTGTTGATTGTTTGGATGAACTGCTAATTGATTAGTTGAATTATAGATCTAGTAATATATATATATGTATATATGTCGTTAATCAAATATTGATTATGTTTATCAGAATATTTCATATTGAAATGAAACTGATATTATTTATATTGTTTAACATCTATGATGCAAGGAAATAGGTTGGAGGGATCCAAAAGGATTCCTCAATATTTATAATACTGTTTGTTTTCTTATATTGTGATATATGATGTGATATATAATCTGTGATTGATTATGATGACACTGGTTTTGTTATTTGGTATTTTAATTACCATAAGAAATACTGGAATTTAAAATGGGAATTTTCAAAGTGTATATTGAAAATAAAATATTTATATAAAATCAACAGATTATATAAAAAGGAATTATTTAGGAGATTAAATAAGAATTTTTGTATAGAAATTATTAACAGTCATGTGTAAGTTTTAAAAGGCCAATTTGGTATAAATACCGAATGAAGGTAATAAAAGGTAAAAATGAGTATATGGAGTAAATATAATTTTTGGGAAATAAATAGAGTTATAAAAAGGAAACTACCAGTTATAGAAGAATTATGGGAAAATTAGATATTTAATAGAAATATGTTTATAACAGATAAATTGAGCAGATAAATTTATAAATGATGTTTATAAATAAAATAAAATATTGTCACTGGATAAACTAAAGTATAAGTTTGAATTTATATAGAGAAGTAGAAATCGGTTTTAACACCGATATATTTAATAGAATTTGAATTTTGCATTTATAAAGGGAATCATAAATGAGATTTAAGTGTTAGAAGTAAAAAGGAGATTTCATATGAATAATTCTATAAATAGAAGTATAAATAGAATTTGAAAATGGGATATCTCTTTTAAATACGAAATCAAACTGAATGGTTTATATAAAAGAAATATTATTCACATTCGATGTAAATAATGGATTTAAGTTAATATTTTGCAAATAAAACATTTATAAAGGAAATTGGGTTTTTTGAAATAGGAATTCAAATACAAATTTGAATGAGATAGAAAATTGCGCTAAAATATAATAGTGGATTCTATTTGAAGGAAAAGGGATTAGTTGTGGGTTTATAAAATGATTCGATAAATAGAAATTGAACCTGTAATAATATTTATAAAATTAAATAAAGTTTTGATTTGATAAGATAAGTCCAGTTTTCTGTAAAGGAATAATATTCACGTTTTAAACTGAACAACAATTTAAAAGCAAATTGTTTATAGAATTAAAATAGTTATAAAAGGAAATTGGTGATTGTCGGGAAGTACTAAACTCAAAAAAGAATTTAGAAATTGAGTTGACCTGAAATGGTAAAATATTTTGGAGTTCGTAACGTAAATCGAATATAGTTTATTCGAAAGAGAGTTATAGGGTAGAGTTATTCGAAAGAGAGAAATCGAATAAAGTAATTCGATAGAGAATTATCGAATAGAGATTATTCGAAAGAGAGTTATACGTTGAAATTCGACTATATCAAATGTAGGAAAGTACTATTTACTTTCCGTTTTTAAATCAAGATTTATTTATTTAATAAACTATATAATAATTATCTATTCAAATTAATAAATAAAAAGTTATATTAAAGTTATTATATTTTGGAAGCAGGGAATTGTAACACTATTGTTATAATCAAATGATTTCTGTAAAAGAAGTGGATTCGTAAATTGAATGAGAGTTACGTAAGAATAATTTGTTAAAGATTAAAATGGTGAACTTTGTCTATTTCAAGGTTAATGATGTTATTCAGTTAAGGTCTGAGAGGTAGTTATACCCCAAATTGATTGACTTCATTTTTTTAACTAAGGAATAGTTAAGGTTCGATAGTGAAGGTTGGTTAAGTGAACTACTTTAATGAGTGTTAATGGTTTGAGTTGGCATAGCGATGTTTTATTTAAACATCTGTTTTAATCCAACGAAGGAGTTTTTGGAAACGTTTTCCAAATAAATCAGAAATGTTTTCTAATATAGAAAATAAGGAATGGGAGTAAACATGGAAATGTTTTTCAAATGTTAATAATGTATATTTTCTAAATCTAGAAAATAAGAATTTATGAATATATGGAAATGGAAAAAGGGGAAATGAATAAATTAATGATAAATTAATTTAAATTGAATAATGTTGGTTGATGATTGATCGAAAAAATTTCCATTTGGAAATAAGATCGTTGTGTGTATGGATGTTTTTCTTTGATAGTTAAATAACCGACTATCAAAGTTTTGACCATTTTTCCGTCGTCAATACGGAGAGACTGGGATCAGATTTATATCTGAAAACCACTCCTTATGGGCATTTGCGTTGCAAATCAAATATGATGATGATAATTGAAGACGGAGTTTATGCGAGGGCTGTTCTAGCAAATCCTAAAAAGAAGTTGCCTAAGTTGGGTTTATAGAATAGTGCCTTTGGTTTGTCCACTCCCAGGACAACCTGTATGAAAGAATGTCTGATAGTGTATATTTAATAGATCACGTAAGTTGATCTCTTCAAACATATTTAAGTTTGGTGGCGGAGGAATTCGTTTCTCTTAGCTGTATACCCGTGGTATTTTTAGGGAAATCGATTTGTGATTTGGCGGGTATGACGATGTGACATGCAAATTAAATGAAGGTGTGATCTGTACGTCATGGCCTCTAGCCTCACAACCAAGAAATGGTATTAAATCGGGTAGGTCGCATGGCTAAGTGGGTAGCTCCCAATTAGGGTATATTGTCACCTGAACTAGAGAAATTTCATTTACTTCTTTAACCTATTTTGATGTTGTCCCTTTCAGGAAACGGTTGCTTATCCCAACCGTTGGTGATAATACATTCGGTACACTCAAGCGAAAAGTGACTGGTCATGTTTAGCCTGGGTTACAAGATGTTCTTGATGAACCCGGTGTATTCCTCTCGAGAGATACACTGTCGGAAGGTGGTCCCATACCTTGCCAGTTGGAATTCATTACGCAATAAGCGCCTACGGTTTTTGATTATATATTATGTATGTGGAACGTGAGATGTAAGCGTTCTACTAGATGACTATTTAGTTCCGGTTGATAGACACTATTATAATATCAAAAGAGTTTTGACATAAAGATTATCGTTTCTTGCCAAAGGATTTTGAATGTTAAATCAAGTGTTTTGGATTCTCACAAGGGCAAAATCTGTTCCGTGTTATACGGCGTGTTCTTATGAGATATCATTTATTTTCTCAAACTGTTTTAAACTATTTACTCACACCAGTCCCATTACTGATCCAGAGTTTTATTTCATTTTGTTTTACCCTAAACTCTTGGGTGCCCAAATTTGTATGGGCAGTCAAGTAGTCAGGATTTACAGATGTACTAGAAGGAGCTGGGAGCAGGAGGCTTCAGCAGCAATTTTTTTTAGCTATTGTTTATTTCCGCTGTGATGCAAGTGTTGTACTCAAATGATGGTATGTATATACAAATGACATATTTGTAATTTAAGTTATGTTGTATACTATATTCTATTCGTTCCGCTGTGAAATCCGTGTTACTCTGATTATGATAAGTTGTGATCTTCTTCTTATATTCTAACTTTCTTTCTTTCTATTTTCTCACCCTCTAACTTCTTTCTACTAATGTTCCGGTATTTTCAATGCTTGAGCAGTCAACATGGTGTTGTGTGTGGATTTAAAGGGTCGAAAATCCTAGTTCGTTAAAGTGGTATCAGAGCTGAAGGTTAAGTGATTACCTTGGCTCTGTGGCGTAACTCAATAGAGATAGGATTAGTAATACCCTAGATTGAGTTTGATTGTATATATACGAGAGAGCGTATTTGTAGATTTTATAAAAATGGTTTTGTATTGTGGAGATTTATTGGTTGAGTTGTTTATAAGCTCTGGTCGATCAGTTTGATCCACTATATCGGTAGGAGTTTCTAAACACTCAAATATGAATAACCAACACAGTATATTTTGAAATAAGGGTAAATGAAATAATTTACCAAAAAATTATATTTGATATAAAAGAATGATTGATATTGGAATTATTATAATATTGGATGGTTTGTTATTATTATAATTAAATAAGATTATAATTGAGATGGTTATAGAAAAACCAATCAGAATTCATATAAGTCTGATATATGAAATCAGATGAATTAAATCTGAAATTAAAATCAGAATTAAAAATTTTGGACACTTGGAGGATGTTTCTAATGAATTTGAATTAAATATATGAGAATTTTAAAATCCTGGGAGATTTTAAATTGTTTTACGAACATTGAGAAGAATATTTTGAAATAATTTCAAAATAGAAATGATTAAGAAATAGTTTCGAAAAGTGATATAGTATTGAACTCACTTTGATCGCTAGGAAATAACTTTGATGATGCTGGCCATATCATCGGTGTTCATTTTCGAGTTATAAGTGACGGATTACTACCAAAGATATTGTTTTGAATTATTTTGAGGAAACGAGTTGTTTTGAATCCTAAAAAGGAAAGGTTGATTTTTGATATGGTAAACTGTTTAAAAACTCCTAGGAAAAAGGGTGTTGAATTAAAATGGACTGATTGTTAAAAAAAATTTGAATTATGAGATATAGATAATTAATAAGAGAAATTAATTAATTAATATATTTTGTGGAGTGAAACTCAATCTGGTTAAGTATATTGGACTAGCAAGTAAGAGTTGAAATTGGTAATGGAATTTGGGTTGAGAATGGAATTTGTCTTGGTTATAAGCGAGTGATTTGATTTTGAGGATAGATTGCCTGGAGTTTGATTGGGACAACATTGGTATATGTTGAATTGGTGGCAGATGGAAAGGATATAATGATATTCCCGACAAAAAGGTACAAGTTTATTTTTATATGAGTTTGGTGATTTATGAGCCTATTTGGCAAGCCGCTTGGCTGTTTGATTTTCATTTGGATTGGAGAAGGCCTACAGAGGAGAGTTGGAGTTTGAGCTATTGGGTCGTACAAAGGAGGTGCTGCAATTTTTTTAGAAATTTAGAGTGTTAGAAAATTTCCAAAATTTTTGAAAATTTCCGTTTATAAAATGAATTAATATTTTAATTGAAATTAATTGGTATAGTGAAACTGAAATTTAAGAAGTAAACAAATAATTTTTAACCCAACTAATAGGGTTTGTTCTCTACCTTAGCAATTTCGAGGACGAAATTATTTTCATGGGGGGAAGAATGCAACGTCCCGTTTTTTTACGGTATTATAATTAATTTATTCAATTATTTAAATAGTGATTTAGATATTTAACTGATCGATAAAGAAGTAAGATCATTGTGTGTATGGATGTTTTCCTTTGATAGTTAAATAACCGACTATCAAAGTTTTGACCATTTTCTGTCGTTAATACGGAAAGATCGGGATTAGATTTATTATCTAAAAACCACTCCGTATGGGCATTAGCGTTGCGAATCAAATATGATGAACATAATTGAAGATAGGATTTATGCAAGTGCAGTTCTGGAAAATTCTAAGTAGAAATTTTCTAAGATGGGTTTACAGAATAGTGCCTTCGCTTTGTCCAGTCCTAGGACAACCTGTATGGAAGAATGTCTGATAGTGTATATTTAATAAATTGCGTAAGTTGATCTATTAAATGTATTTACGTTTGGTGGCAGAGGAATTCGTTTCTCTTAGATCTATACCCGTAGTATTTTGGGGAAATCAATTTGTGATTTGGTGAGTATGATGATGTGACATTCAAAGTAAATAAAGGTGTGATCTTTACGTTATGGCCTCTACCCTCACAACCAAGAAATGGTATAAAATCGGGTATGTCACATGGCTAAGTGGGTAGCCCCCAATTAGGGTGTATTGTCATCTGATCTAGGGAAATTCCATTTACTTATTTAACCTATTTCGATGTTTTCCCTTTCGGGAAACGGTTGCTGATCCCAACCGTTGGTGATAATACATTCGGTGCACTCAAGCGAAATGAGTGACCGGTCATGTTTAGCCTGGGTTACAAGATGTTCTTGTTGAACCCGGTGTATTCCTCTCTAAAGATACGCTGTTGGAAGGTGGTCCCGTACCTTGTCAGTTGGAATTCATTACCCAATAAGCGCCCGCGGTTTTTGATTATATGTTATGTATGTGGAACGTGAGTTGAAAGTGTTCTACTAGATGATTATTTAGTTCTGCTTGATAGACACTATTATAATATCAAAAGAGTTTTGATATAAAGTTTGACACCCCATGCCCGTTAATGTCACTCACTATGGGAATGCATTAAGATTCGTGAAGCGTTATAGGTAAACAGACACAGAATAATTACAAGGCAGATATAAATAAGATAACAGCGGAAATTTAAATTTTTATTTATAACATAAATCATAGTACCGTGGTCCACAATACCATAAGTCACGAAAACCATTACAATAAAATAATTTCTGTCTTGCACCATCAGAGTACATAAGAATATAAAAAGCATAATTCCTCAATTGAAAGAGTTAAGCCATAGTAGAGACAAGAACTTGAGCCATACTTCAGAAGTAGCTCCTAGCAAGATGATATCTGAGTCCTGACTAAGCCTGAGTGTTTCCTCCCTGAGAACCTGGGGGTGGGGGGGGGGAACAGAACAAAGAAGAAGAAACAAAAGGGTTAGACATAAAGTCTGGCGAGTCTAGTTACTTTTAGCTAGTAAATAAATAAAAGTAACATGATAGGCATATAAAGTGGATAAGAGAGATCACTACTTAAATGGCAGGTGTGACAAGGTAGATAGGGTAAGGTGTATACACTGCTCTAATGTTTACTCTGCACTATTACAAGTACAACCAGAATGGGATGATCCCTTCCACTATAAGGTGGTAGACTTAGGGCATATGTCCAAATATACCCTAACCACTACCCTAATCGATCGGCTCCCTACTTCATAGATACTCTGTGTCGGCCCCACGGTAGGATGTATCACGTCCTACAGTGGCAACCCCTCACTGATATGCACAGCCCCATATCTACTGGTGTCATGGTCGTCTTATCCCCCTCTGCCCGACTCATGCATGCACATGGCCGGTTGGTTTGCACCGCCCACACCATCCTCCACGTTTTGATATCTTAATCAGTCAGTAACTGTGTCCCCTCTCCGCTAGTACGGAGTGTTTTATTTGATACTTACTCCGGGTTACTGACTGAAATGGGTCCCACACAATATGATGCAAGCTCTCCCCTTTATCTTGTATCCCCCACTAGGTTTTTCACTGACTATATATACCACTAGGTGTCTTTAATTACATAGCCCTATACCAGTTATGCTTACCCTAAAAGGTGTCTTTATTTACATAACTTTATTATTTCCTCCGGTTATGTATACCACTAGGTGTCTTTAATTACATAACATTATCGGGTTAAGTTTGTGGGCCTATATGTAAATATTACCCACCCCCTCTAGATTTGCTTAACCCATCCATTATTCCAATCAATTTATTTAGCCCTAACCTTAGTTCGTAATCATACAATACCTATGGATTAGATTTGGTTAAGTAGTCCAATTCATTACCATGTCCATTCATGGTTTATAATGGGCTAGACCTCCCACATTAGGCCCACAACATTTGGATGTTGGATATGCCGGTCGGGTCCGGGTAGACTTATTCCACAGTTGGGCCTAGCCTCGTGGCTTAGCCCAACTCATATTTGTGCACTTAGACCTCCCACATTAGGTTCAACATTAGTGGCTGCTGGATATGCCGGTCGGGTCCGGGCAGATTCCCACCACTAATGCAACCTAACCTCGTGTCATAAGTACAATTACAATTCCTAATTGTAATTACTAGACATTCCATTATTAATTAATTAATCAACTAATTAATCCTTTCCCTTTATAGGTGTTAATGCCGATTTTACCCAATAATTTTAATTATATGTCCAAAAATGTTCATATTCAAATTATGCCAATATTAACCTTTTTTCCTCCGTTTCCTAACTAGCGCACTAATAAACTGGTAGCATGACTAGGCTAGTCAATAGCCTAGTCATAAACGATATTAGGGAAAATAATGGGAATATAACCAAAGTGATCATCTTGGGATAAACATAAACATAAACTAGCATGATGATAAGGTGAACATACATACTGGCATGGACATGTAATTAACATCATAACAAGGTGGGCATAAAACTGACGAACTGGTGGCAGTCAATTGATTCTAACATAACTACGATGTCACAATAAGCATAGTAAGATCTAAATTAACAGTTTAGATGTCCAATTGGTTTTGATCTAATATGATAACACAAGGTGATAAATTAGAGCACATAATTCAGATCTAGAGGTTAAAATAGATCTAACACCACTAGAATGACATAGTAGCATGTTTAGATCTAAAAATGGGTTCACATGTCCAACTTGCAACGTATCTAAGTTGATTGCAATATGACAGGTGAAAGGTGATTTACATAAAGAGTTAGATCTAACCAATTTGCAACTGTCCCAATTAACAATTTACATTCACCATAACATAGTTACAAGTCAAGATCCACATAGGTAACATAATAGAGTAACCACAATTGCATTGGATCTAAAGGTGTAGATCCATCATGACATAGTATAAGGTTTAACAATAGCATAGATTCATAGTTTACATAATATCCAATTCACAGTCTTTCATAATTCACTTTTATTCATTTAAACCTAAAAGCAACTAGAAACTCACTGCATTAGGTTTAGAGAATAGAGAGAATGGATCTTGAATTTCTGGATTTGATTTGCAAAGTTGAATGTTGTATGTTGCAAAAGAAAACGAATCCGTCTTAGTTTGCACACCGATAGCATTTGGCTCCCATAATTTCCAATGAAGAAATAGGAGAATTAGACACATATCTATAGCTGCAGAACCCTCTGAAACTGACTGTCACCTCAGCCTTAGGGGTGTCGACACCCCTGTGGATGGGTTGACCCATAGGTCGACACCCCCTTAAGGGGGGTCGACCATGGTGTCGACACCCCTCTGTGGGGGTTGACCCCCTAGAGCAGGAAATTTGCATCCTTGACGAATTTTTGATTTTCGAACTGTTCTGGATAGGGTCTGACTCATACGTGACTCATATGTGTATATATGTTCTTTCTACATGTATACAAACTTAAAACCCTCATAACTTCTTCATACGATGTCCGTTTTATGCAAACCAAATGTCTATCTTGACCAGAATTTCGAGACGGACGCGATGGCGCAATCCAATTTCCTTAATTCTGAATATTGAATAAATTATTATTTAATTCATCCTCTTTTAGTGTCGTTAAAAATTCGGGGTGTTTCATTCTCCCCTACTCAAAGGATTTCGTCCCCGAAATCTCTAAGTTGAGAAGAATGCATATCCTACCATCTATCATCCATCTACTCATCCATCTACTCATCCAACAACCACTGACGTCCATTGTCCTTAGAGTCTTCTAATGCTTATATGAATATATGCAACAATGTGTGTATATGTCCTAAAACTAATGCGAAAGATCAGGCAGTATACCGATTCAGTTGACCTCCTTAATGCAATGTATGTTAGTGCCATGAATCCAACATATATGCAAATAATCCTATTATATCATATAAGCTCTATATGTGTGCACACTCATCCGTCCAAAACCACCATCCATATACTTGTTCATCCATTTCCATCCATAAAAGAAAAGAAAATGCACACACATCCATATGCAGTATGAAAGTGATTAAGCCTATCTTAGTGCCTAATGTGTGTGTATATGCGTCCACAGGCAACCACTAGCAAACACTTGCATGCACTTGCATCCATCAAGCATAACATGTTTCAAAAATATGTTTACATCCGTAGGATTCTTATCTAAAGGTCGAAAAATACTACGGATAAGATATACTCAAATGATAGAAATGAGCACTGATAAAACTTTGGAAAAAGGAGTTAAGAACATACCCTCGAAAAGGAAAGGGTACGAAGCACAAATATTGTGTTCGGCTTCCCAAGTCGCATCCTCTGGGTTATCTCCCTATTGAAACTTTAGCAACTTGATCTCTTTATTGCGTAGCTTCATAACTTCTGATCCCAAAATACGGGTAGGGACTCGCCTAACTGTCACCTCCCGTTCCACTTCTTCTTCTTACAGCACACTCGGCTTAATGATCACTGCAGTGTCATGCAGGAACTTCCGCAAATGAAAAACATGGAAAACATCATGAATACCGGATAGATTGTCTGGGAGTTTTACTCTATAGGCCATTTGGCCAATCCTCTAGGTTATGGAAAATGGCCCCACAAACCTAGATGCCAACTTCCTTACTAATCCGAAGCGAACCACATTCCTCAGAGGTGACACTTTGATAAAAACTAAGTCTCCTAGTTCAAATTCGAGGTCAGTCCTTCTCTTGTCTACATAGGATTTTTGCCTATCTTGAGCTGTCTTCATCCGCCGTCGAATAAGGTCAATCCTTTCGGACGTTTCCCTAACAATATCTGGTCCAAGTAATAATCTTTCTATAGATTCCCACCAACAAGTTGGTGATCTACAGGGTCGTCCGTACAATGCTTCCAAGGGTGCCATGCCGATGCTAGCTTGATAACTATTATTAAAGGCAAACTCTACTAAAGGAAGATGCTCTTCCCAAGTACCTCCGAAGTCAAGGATACAAAACCTCAAAAGATCTTCAAGAATCCTATTCATTCTCTCTGTCCGTCCATCGGTCTGAGGATGATAAGCGGTGCTCAAACACAAATGTGTACCTAATGCTTCTTGCAAGATCCTCCAAATTCGCTAGTAAAGATGGGGTCACGATCGCTCACGATGCTGGAAGGTACTCGATGAAGACGAACCATCTCACGCACATAAATTACTGCCAACCATGATGTCGTCCTCTTGCTTTTAACTGGAATAAAGTGAACGCTCTTAGTGAGTCTATCTACCATAACCCAGATACTGGTGTTGCCTTTCTTTGATCTAGGCAAACCATCTATGAAATCCATAGAGACGCTCTCCCATTTCCACCGAGGAACCTCCAATGGATGAAGTAATCCACCGGGCTTCTTTTGCTCAGCTTTGACTTGCTAGGAAACTAAACATTGAGAAACAAATTCGGCCACATCTTTCTTAATCCCAGCCCAAAAGAAAACCCTCTTCATGTCCCTGTATATCTTATCACCACCTGGATGAATGGTCATCTTAGAATGGTGGGCTTCTTCTAAGACTTCCTTTATCAAGCTTCCAATTTGAGGAACACAAAGCCTTCCATCTCGTCGCAACCACCCCTTTTCATCTATGGCATATCTACTGAGGTAATTAGAAGCCTCCCCTCTTCTCAGCTTATCCATGATGTCTAGAATCTGTGGGTCACCTTGTTGCGAAGCTCCTATCTGGTCCAGAAGAGTCGGTCGTATCTCCAAGGATGCAAACAACTTAGGCAAATTCTTGATGGAGGGTCTAAAATCAAAAGTTGATATGAACTCCTAGTTCTTTCTTTCCACAAATAGAGGACTCAGTGCCACCCTCTGCCTACTTAGTGCGTCTACCACCACATTACCCTTGCCAGGGGTATAAGAAATCTTAAAATCATAAGAAGCTAGAAACTCCGTCCACCGTTATTGCCTTAAATTGAGATCCTTCTGCGAGAACAGATACTTGAGAGATTTATGATCGGTGTATAACTTGAACTTCTCTCCAAGTAAATAATTACGCCACGTCTTTAACGCAAACACTATGGCAGCTAGCTCTAGATCATGGGTGGGGTATTTCTTTTCATGAACTCTCAACTGTCTACTACCATAACACACTACTTTCCCTTCTTGCATTAGAACCGCACCAAGCCCTGTACCACATGCATCAGTGTAAACAGTAAACACCTTATTCCCGTCAGGCAAGGTCAAGACTGAGGCTGTTGTCAAAGCCCTCTTCAGTCGTTGGAAAGCAACGTCATAGTCTATATCCCATGAAAATGCCAAGTTCTTCTTCGTCAGTCTGGTTAGCGGGGCTGATATCTTTACAAAGTCCTTAATGGACTTCCTATAGTAACCTGCTAACCCAAGAAAGCTTCTCACCTCGGTTGCATTTTTAGGAACCTGCCAATCTTGCACTGCAACCATCTTCATGGGATCTACAGCTATCCCTTCTTTGGAAACCACATGCCCTAAGAATCTCACCTCCTCTCCAAAAATGGCATTTGGAGAATTTTGTTTTAAGCTGATGGTCATGGAGAGTTTTCAAAACTTCTCCTAAATGTTGGGCATGCTCTTCTTTGCTTTTGGAGAAGATCAAAATGTCATCGACAATGACTACAACAAATTTATTTAGGAACTCCCGAAACACCCTACTCATCAGATCGACAAAATAGGCGGGTGCATTCGTCAGCCCAAAAGGCAAAACTAGCAATTCAAAGAAACCATCCAGAGTCCTAAAGGAAGTCTTTTCTATGCGGTCCTCAGCCACCCTCAATTGATGGAACCTCGTGGCCAAGTCTAATTCGGAAAATACCAAGGCACCAACAAGCTAATCAAATAAATCATCAATCCTCGAAAGTGGGTGCCTATTCTTCTTAATGAGTTTATTTAGCTCTCTATAATTAACACACAAACGAAGCAAACCATCCACCTTAGTCGCGAATACTACTAGAGCACCACATTCAGATATGCTTCGTCTGATAAACCCCTTCTCAAGTAGCTCCCCTACTTGCTTACTCAGCTCCCTCCTTTTCCTCGGAGCCATATGGCGCACTGGTAATGCAACTGGCTTTGCATGGTCCACCAAATATATACGATAGTCGATTTCGTGCCTCGGAGGTAAATCCCAAACCTCATCAAAAATATCGGAAAAATCTCGGACTACTGGAATAGATTGCAGATCGTTGATGGTTGCATCAAGAGACTTTAGGAAACTAAGCATAACCGATCCTTGTGGGTCACACGAAACCTCGAGGGTTCTCCCATGACAAGTCAGAAGCCTAACAATCTTCTTCTCACAATCCAGAATGGCACCATACGTGGTAAGCCAATCCATTCCAAGAATCAACCCATAGCCCATAAACCCGAGCACATATGCGTCGCATTCAAACTCGATGCCTAACACAGATATTTTCAAACCCAGACAAATCATAGATAAATGAGCCGAACCACCAATAGGGTTTGAAACAACTATGAGATCCACTACCATACTACTAATTAAGTGCAGAGATTCAACTACAGAACTTGATATAAGTGAATGTGGGGCACCAGAATCAAAAAGTGTTCTAATAGGATGGTTTGAAAGAGAAATTAAACCTTCCACAGAAATTTTTCTACCTCTTTCAGGAGCATTGATCACGAGAACATGCATCTGCCCTCCAGAAGTCCCTGTCCTTTGACCCTGTCACTGTGATCCCTGTTTCTTCAGGCACACTCTAGCAAAGTGTCCGGCCTCTCCATAGTGGTAGCAAGAGTTCTTCCATCGCTTATAGTCTTTAACCAGATGACCTTCCTTCCCACACTGGTGAAATTTTCTCTTATCCTTGCCTTTATAATTTTTCCCTCCTTTCTTCGGTTGTTGATGCTGCCTCTTTTGGGCCACACCTTCCTATTTTGCGATGTCTCCTCCGCCTTCTTTTCTCCATTGTCTTCCTCATGCATTAGGGCCATATTGACAAGCTTTTCAAAAGTAGCCACCATTGGAATATGGGACATGGCTGACCAATGCAGAGGCTCATTCAGCCATTTAGCAAACCACAAAGCCCTTTTGTGCGGTGTATCCACCAACTCTAAACCGAACCTTGCTAGCTGGTTCAATTTATTCACATACTCTTTTACTGTCAAGTTTCCTTGTTTGAGATTTAAGAATCTCTCCATCTGCATGTTGCTTTCGGCTTGGGAAAGAAATTTCATTTCGAACCTCTGTCTAAAATCTTCCCAAGTTTCCACCGGACGTCCAGCTTTAGTGACTTCCCACCAAAATGTGGCTTTGTCCTTCAGTAGCCATGCGGCTAACTGAACCTTCCTTCTATCCTCTACTTCAAAGATTACGAATAAGTCCTCGATTTCCTTAAGCCAATTCTGGGCTTCTACGAATGTATCATTCCCATGGAATGTCTTCCCGCCCATAGCATGGAAGTCCTTGCAGATCTTGGCGAAGTTATCTGCTCTTGGAGGGGGAGGAGAGGAATGACTGGTGCAGATGAGGGAGCAAAATTTCCTTGCCCTTCGGCAGGCGTCGTGGCCTCCAAATATCAACAGAACCGTCTGGGCATTGTGACGCCCTCTGGGATATTAGGAATGTTTTGTTCCCCAGACATACTGAAAAAGGAAAAAGGAAGAAATTTAGATAAAGGACCGAAGAATACTACACATGGATTTTTGGGGAATGTTTTTCAAAATAGACTTTTCTTTATGAAAATGCTTTCTTTTAAAACCTTTTTGAAAATAATTTTCAAAAACTTTTATCTAATATGGTAACCTTCGGCTCTGATACCAAGTGTGACACCCCACGTTCGTTAATGTCACTCACTAAGGGGATGCATTAAGGTTCGTGAAGCGTTATAGGTAAATAGACACAGAATAATTACAAGACATATAAATAAGATAGCAGCGGAAAATTAATTTTTTATTTCAAACATAAATCATAATACTGTGGTCCACAATACCATAAGTCACAAAAACCATTACAATAAAATAACTTTTGCCTTGCACCATCAGAGTACATAAGAATATAAAAAGCATAGTTCTCCAATTGAAATAATTAAGACATAGTAGAGATAAGAACTTGTGCCATACTTCAGAAATAGCTCCTAGCAAGATGATATCTGATTCCTGACTAAGCCTGAGTGTTTCCTCCCTGAGAACCTGGGGGTGGGGGGGGGGTGGGGAGGGGGAAACGGAAGAAATAAGGGGAAACAAATGGGTTAGACATAAAGTCTGGCGAGTCTAGTTACTTTTAGCTAGTAAATAAATAAAAGTAACATGATAGGCATATAAAGTGGATAAGAGAGATCACTACTTAAATGGCAGGTGTGACAAGGTAGATAGGGTAAGGTGTATACACTGCTCTAATGTTTACTCTGCACTATTACTAGTATAACCAGAATGGGATGATCCCTTCCACTATAAGGTGGTAGACTTAGGGCATATGTCCAAATATACCCTAACCACTACCCTAATCGATCGGCTCCTTACTTCATAGATACTCTGTGTCGGCCCCACGGTAGGATGTATCATGTCCTATAGTGGCAACCCCTCACTGATATGCACAGCCTCATATCTACTGGTGTCACAGTCGTCTTATCCCCCTCTGCCCGGCTCATGCACGCAATTGGTGTGGTCGGTTTGCGCCTACCACACCGTCCTCCAAGTTTTGATCTCTTATAATCAGTTAGTAAGCGTGTCCCTTCTCCGCCTAGTACGAAGTGTTTTATTTGATACTTACATCGGGTTATTGACTGAAACGGGTCCCACACAATATGATACAAGCTCTCCCCTTTGTCTTGTATTTTCCACTAGGTTTTTCACTGGCTATGTATACCACTAGGTGTCTTTAATTACATAGCCCTATACCAGTTATGCTTACCCTAAAAGGTGTCTTCAATTACCTAACTTTATCATTTCCTCCAGTTATTTATACCACTAGGTGTCTTTAATTACATAACCTTATCAGGTTAAATTTGTGGAACTATATGTAAATATTACCCACCCCATCTAGATTTGCTTAACCCATCCACTATTCCAATCAATTTACTTAACCCTAACCTTAGTTCATAATCATACAATCCCTATGGGTTAGATTTGGTTAAGTAGTCTAATTCATTATTGTGCCCTCCCACATTAGACCTACAACGTGTGGATGCTGGATATGCCGGTCGGGTCCGGGTAGACTTATTCCATAGTTGGGCCTAACCTCGTGTCTTAGCACGACTCGTATTTGCGTATTTAGACCTCCTACATTAGGTTCAAGATTAGCGGCTACTGGATATGCCGGTCGGGTCCGGGCAGACTTCCACCACTAATGCAACCTAACCTCGTGTCATAGTACAATTACAATTCCTAATTGTAATTACTAGACATTCCATTACTAATTAATCAATCAATTAATTCTTACCTTTCCCTTTATAGGTGTTAATTCCCATTTTACCCAATAATTTTAATTATATGTCCAAAAATGTTCATATTCAAATTATGCCAGTATTAACCCTTTTTCTCCTGTTTCCTAACTAGCGCACTCATAAACTGGTGGAATGCCTAGGCTAGTTAATAGCCTAGTCATAAACGATAATAGGGAATATAATGGGAATATAACCAGAGTGATCATCTTGGCATAAACATAAACTAACATGATGATAAGGTGAACATACATACTGGAATGGACATGTAATTAACATCATGACAAGGTGGGCATAAAACTGATGAACTGGTGGCAGTCAACTGACTCTAACATAACTACGATGTCACAATAAGCACAGTAAGATCTAAATTAGCAGTTTAGATATCCAATTTGTTTAGACCTAACATGATAACATAAGGTGATAAATTAGATCACATAATTCAGATCTAGAGGTTAAAATAAAACTAACACCACTAGAATGACATAATAGCATGTTTAGATCTAAATATGGGTTCACATGTCCAACTTGCAACATATCTAAGTTGATCACAATATGACAGGTGAAAGGTGATTTACATAAAGATTTAGATCTAACCAATGTTGCCACTTTCCAAATTAACAGATTTACATTCACCATAACATAGTTACAAGTCAAGATCCATATTGGTAACATAACAGAATAACCACAATTGCATTGGATCTACAGGTGTAGATCCATCATGACATAGTATAAGTTTTAACAATAGCATAGATTCATAGTTTACATATTATCCAACTCACAGTCTTTCATAATTAACTTTTATTCATTTAAACATAAAAGCAACTAGAAACTCACTGCGTTAGGTTTAGAGAATAGAGAGAATGGACCTTGAATTTCTGGATTTGATTTGCAAAGTTGAATGTTGTATGTTGTTGAAGAAAACAAATCCGTCTCAGCTCGCACACCGGCAGCATTTGGCTCCCATAATTTCCAATGAAGAAATAAGAGAATTGGACACATATTTATAGCTGTAGAATCCTCTGAAACTGACTGCCACCTCAGCCCTAGGGGTGTCGACACCCCTGTGGGTGGGTCGACCCATAGGTCGACACCCCTCTAGGGGGGTCGACCCCCTAGAGCGGGAAATTTGCCGCCTTGACGAATTTTTGATTTTCAAACTATTCGGGATAGGTTTTGACTCATATCTGACTCATACGTGACTGATATGTGTATATGTTCTTTCCGCGCGTATACAAACTTAAAACCCTCATAACTTCTTCATACGGTGTCTGTTTTATGCAAACCAAATGTCTATCTTAACCAGAATTTCGAGACTGACGCTATGGCGCAGTTCGTTTTCCTTTATTATGAATATTAAATAAATTATTATTTAATTTATCCTCTTTTAGTGTCGTTAAAAATTCGGGGTGTCACATAAAGATTATCGTTTCTTGCCAAAAGATTATGAATGTTATATCAAGTGTTTTGGATTCTCACAAGGGAAAAACCCGTTCCGTGTTATACGGCATAGTCTTATGAGATATCATTTATTTTCTCAAACTGTTTTAAATTGTTTACTCACACCAGTCCCGTGACTGACCCAGAGTTTTAATTTTTTTTTGTTTTACCCTAAACTCTTGGGTGCCCAAATTTGTATGGGCAGCGTAGTCGGGATTTACAGAAGTACTAGAAGGAGCTGGGAGCATGAAGCTTCAGCTGCAATTTTTTAGCAGTTGTTTCCACTGTGATGCAAGTGTTGTACTTAAATGATGGTATGTATATACAAATGACAGATTTGTATTTTAAGTTATGTTGTATAATATATTTTATTCGTTCTGATGTGAGATTCGTGTTACTCTGATTATGATATGTTGTGATCTTATTCTTCTATTCTAACTTTCTTTCTATTTTCTCACCCTTTAACTTCTTTCTATTAATGTTCCGGTATTTTCAATGCTTGAGTAGTCGATATGGTGTTGTGTGTCGATTTAAAGGGTCGAAAATCCCAGTTCGTTACACAAGCGGCTTGCCAAATAGGCTCATAAAATCCCATATTGAATTAAACGTGTACCTTTTTGTTAGGTAATCCATAATGTTCTCACATATCTGCTTCTGTCTCATAAACCTGTATAATCATATACACATCCATTCCTATTTGATTATAATCCATTTAACTTCTTAATTCCACTTTGCCAATTCATCCACTAACTTGTTATCTTACTCAACTCATGATAATTTAAACCTTCATGTTCAAATGTATATTCATTTGCTTATAAACAAGTTGGGTTTATTTATAATCCAAGTTCCATGTTTTTAATTTTAATATACAAGTCCATTTGGGTTCAAAGTTACATTAAATTTCAATCAAACTCAATTTGATTTATTCTTCCAAGTCATGTTCAGTTATTTAATTTTTGAATTGGATTTATTCAAATTCGCTTTTTATTTTAGTCGACATATTAAACGATATGTGTCGAGCTCTATTAAGATTATCAATATTCAATTTATTGATGTTTTGAATTCAAGCAATTTCATTCCATATTGATTCAATAATTCGTTTTAGTTTAATATGGTTTCAATCCAAATCTATTTAACTTATTTTCCAGCCAAGTTTAAACCCATTCATTTATATTTAGAATTTGTTTTCCTTAGCTTCCAATTTATACCCAAGTTTTGATTTTTATTTCAAAAATCATTTACTTCAACTTCTAGTTATACTAAATCATTCCAATTCCATAATCGTATTTGAATTTCATTTAAACAAATCAAACAATCCAATACCAACATACTTTCAGAAAACCATTTCTTTTTCTATAAAAATAAAAATTTGGGCAAAATTATTTAATTTACCCTCTTTATAAAATAATACTATGTCAGTTACCAGTTCAAAATTGAACCGATCAAATGACACAATACAAAACATTTTTTTACAAAATTTACAAATACGCTCTTATATATACGTATATACACTCAAACTCAATCTAGAGTATTACTAACCCCATCTCTATCGAGTAATACCACAGATCCAAGGTTATTCCTAAACCATCGCTCTGATACCAACTGTAGCATCCCAGAAATTTTGAATCTCGAATCCAGACACTAATACATCCCATGTTTAAATTCAAGTATCGAAAACCCGAAAAGCTAGTAGAAAGAAATAAGAAGATGAGAAATAGAAAGAAAGAAAGTAAAGAATAGAACTGGACAGTTTTTACCTTATGATACAGAAATAAGCCTTTATTAAAAATCTTTAAATAATACTTACAATTAATCAGAGTACAACTGATATTCAACATAACTGGACAGTTATAACAATCTGTCCTTGTTTACAACACACAGTGGAATACTATATGAATCATACGTCTGAACTCCTCCAGCTTGTCTCCTGAAATTTCGTATCTTATCCTGAACCTGTACAACTCAGTCTGACCCAACTGGGCCTGACCCGACTATTACAAACGCACAGGTCAGTCTGGTGAACCAGCTTGAGAAAAACCCACTAAATTATTGGTAGCATCCAACTTGATTTTAAAGTTAAAAATTATTTCGAAAGAAAAGGATAATCGTAAGACCAATCCACACATAAACACGGACGGTTTTTACCTTATGATAACCCAAAATATTTTTGAAATCAATATCTTGTTGTGATATTATAATAGTGTCTAAATACAAATAAATAGAATCTAGCAGAACGCTTGCATCTCACGCTCTACATATACAGTATACAATCAAAACCCCGGGCGCTTATTGGAGATGGGATTTCTGACTATGACAAGGTATGTAACCACCTGTCGATAGTGTATCTCTAGAGGGAAATACGCTGGGTTCAACAAGAACGTCTTGTAACCCGACCCACACATGAGCGACCACTCATTTCTCTTGAGTGTATCGAATATATTGTCACCTTATGGTTGCTAGCAACATAACCATTCCCGGGAGATACAGAAGCGAAAAGAAGTAATAAATATGAATAATCTCTAGATGGTGGCAATATATCCTAATGGGGGCGACCCACATAGCCATGTTGCCCGTCCGATTTTTGTCATTTCCCAGTTGATGAGGCTTGAGGTCATAATTTATTTATTTGTTTATTTGTTTTTGTTTTTTAGAACATCTGGCCACCATTCACTTTAAATGCCATATTGTCAGATCTGTCAGAAAACCACCCATTGACATCCACAAAAATACCCTAGTAGTTAAGCTTAGAGAAGTGCCCTTCTCCGCCACAACTATAGTACGTTTGAAGAAATCAACGTATGTGACTCTTATGGAAATACTCTGTCAGAACTCCGTCCATATAAGTTTCCCTAGGACTGGACAAACCGAAGGTACTCTCCTACCGCATCCTAGGAATCACCCTATAGATCAGTAGCGAGAAGTCCTTGCAACCCGTAAATTTCTATCCACGACAGAACCACGATATATCTCTGTCCGCTAAACCAAAGATTTTAAGTAGTTCTTCCGTTTTATGAAGATTTACGGTCTTCGAATGCTCCATCTCGATCAGAGTCTGATATATTCAACGTTTTACGTATTTTCTAGTCAGAATGGTTTTCGAATATAAATTTGATTCTGGTCTTTCTGTACCAACAATCGCTTTAGGCCATATTTTATAGTTGGTTATTTAACTATCAAATAAAACAACCACTCATCCATAAAAGAAAAGTGAATTTATTGATTCAATATTTGCCTCTTTAATTAATCATTGGTTAGTTAAATTTCTTAATTTTCCCAACATCTGAAATGCTCATTTCTCTTCTTACATTAGTATAAGAATATTCAAAATCATTCATTTTAAATATTTTTAGAACGCACTTCTCATCTTGGTCATTAGTCCATAGCCGTAAACTTGTAACTGAATAACTTCCTAAATACCAATCCGGAAGGCCGAAACCAATATAAGATCGATACTCAGAAATCATCTCGACTAATCCCTAGCTAGTTTCTAATTCCATTAACTTTATTTCTGAATTTCTAAACGAATAGAATTTCAAATATCAATTACCATTTTAAATGAAATGTTTATCTCAAATTATAACTATTCAAATATTTTACTTATAAATAGAATTTACAAAACATTGCTAAGACCTTTATAAATTTTCCCTAAAGAGCAGATAATTGAGGTCCGGACCTCAATTATCTGCTCTCTAGAGAGAACTTTATTTAATATAGGTCCAAAAGGTTATATACTATGTTTTAGTATTATTCCCTTCTTATTTATGGATATATGTTTTGCTATTATAGAAATATTTGTGCCTCCCTTTTATGGTAATAACCAGATATAGTAGTATAGGGAATTTTTTATAATTCCATATACTACGTAGTATAGGGAATTTTATATAATCCCCTATATTTATAGCTTATGCCCAGAACAATATACATGTTTTAAATATTATTATATTACCATAATTCATGAGGTTTACCGAGCCATTGCGGATCGGAAAAAGAGCCGTTGCAGATTGATAAAAGAGCCGTTGCCAAAGAATATTTTCTATATTTTAGTATATATTTTATTTTAAAGTTACTTAAAATAAAATATATTTAATATAGGTCCAAAAGGTTATATACTACATTTTAGTATTATCCCCTTATTGTTTTTAGATATATGTTTTGCTCTTACAGAAATATCTATGCCTCCCTTCTATATGGTACTAACCAGGTATAGTGGTATAGGGAATTTTTTATAATTCCCTATACTACGTAGTATAGGGAATTTTATATAATTCCCTATATTTATAGTTTATGTGCAGAGCAGTATACATGTTTTAAATATTATTATATTACCATAATTCATGAGGTTTATCGATCCGTTGCGAATCGGAAAAGAGCCGTTGCGGATTGAAAAAAGAGTCGTTGCGAAAGTTACTTAAAATAAAATATATACTAAAATGTAGAAAATATTTTTCGCAATGGCTCTTTTTTCAATCTGCAACGGCTCTTTTCCAATTCGCAATGGCTCGATGAACCTCATGAATTATATTAATATAATAATATTTAAAACATGTATACTGTTCTGGACATGAACTATAAATATAGGGAATTATATAAAATTCCCTATACTACGTAGTATAGGGAATTATAAAAAATTCCCTATACTACTATACCTGGTTAGTACCATAGAAGGGGGTACAGATATTTCTGTAAGAGCAAAACATATATCTAAAATCAAGAAGGGAATAATACTAAAACGTAGTATATAACCTTTTGGACCTATATTAAATATAGTGCTCTCTAGAGAGCAGATAATCCTATATTTATAGCTTATGTCCAGAACAGTATACATGTTTTAAATATTATTATATTACCATAATTCATGAGGTTCGCCGAGCCGTTGCGAATCGGAAAAGAGTCGTTGCGAATTAAAAAAAAAGCCGTTGCGAAAGAATATTTTCTATATTTTATTTTAAGTAACTTTCACAATGGTTCTTTTTTCAATCCGCAAACGCTCTTTTCGGATTCGCAAGTAACTTTCGTAATGGCTCTTTTTTCAATACGCAACGGCTCTTTTCGGATTCGCAACGGCTCGGTAAACCTCATGAATTATGGTAATATAATCATATTTAAAACATGTATACTGCTCTGGACATAAACTATAAATATAGGGAATTATATAAAATTACCAAAACTACATAGTATAGGGAATTATAAAAAAAATCCCTATACTACTATACTTGGTTAGTACCATAGAAGGGGGGCACAGATATTTCTGTAAGAGCAAAACATATATCTAAAAATAAGAAGGGAATAATACTAAAACGTAGTATATAACCTTTTGGACCTATATTAAATATAGTGCTATAGAGCACTATATTTAATATAGGTCCAAAAGGTTATATACTACGTTTTAGTATTATCCCCTTCTTGTAAGGGTTTGATTTGTAAAACATTTGCTAAATATTTATTTCTAAACTGAAACAAGATTTTTCTTATAACAATATATTTCCATTAACCAATTCCATTTCATTTTAGTCTTCATTAGCCAAGTCCTATATAACATCTTGATTCCATAATTAATCTTCACAAACATCTATATGTTTATCGCACTCATTCTAGTTATATTTCAATAAAACTTCATTCCATTCTATTAATAACTTTTATTCTGAAACATTCGTATATCACTATCATTTGCATATTTTAATAATATTTACCATTTAAAAACCGTATGTAAAATTCTATAGTATAATCTATATTATATTATTTCATTTAGTTCTATTTAAATTAAATTTGAATTTATAATTTCAAAAACTATTTCTAACTTACTTCTATAAATTCCTATTTCTCACATCACTTATTTTACCATTTTTATTCACGTTAATCATGAATAATATAAATCCATACCTGACTTCGAGTTGACTTCAAACTTGAAATTTCAAGTTTCAATTCTATTATAACTTCCAATTATACAATTATTTAATATAATCTCATTCATAGTTTCCTTTGAATTGAAAATTCAAATCTATTTAAATTATCGGTTTTAAACCCGTTTTTCATCTATCTTCCCAATTTCATCCTCAAGTTATATTTTCCGAATTCTCTAATAATTACAATAATAATGACCACTTCTTTATAAACATCACTTATAAAATCAACTTGTCATCTCATTTGTTAAAATAAATCCTTGTTGTCCAATTCTGTTTATAATTAAGTTACTAAACAAATATTCCATTTGAAAATAAAATTTCCTTTAAATACTTTTATATTTTTAAATTCTGTTTTAAAATTCATATCCATTAGTTTGACATTCAAAAATCAAAGACCAATGGTAATACACATCCAAACATGTCACACACACTATTTCAGGTTATCAATCATACGATATAATAAAATATATACGAAAACAAATAAATAAGTTGTTGAGGAATCCAGTTGGATCCCTCCAACCTGTTTTCCTGCATCCACAGATGTTAGTTAACAATAATAATACCCATCCTGCTTCGAGGTAGGATATTGTGGTATAGAAGGTCATTCACTATATATATTGTGGGGCGTATAGGTAAATCATCCATGAATGATACTACGGGCATCCGCTAATGGTACGGCGGGAAATATCCAATCACCAATCACCAATCACCAATCACCAATCACCAATATTATTATTATATAATATATATATATATATATACACTATTTATCACTTTATATCAACCAATTATCATCCAACATGCAATCAATAAAATTTGAACTATTAAAAATAGTTCCCAATAATTTAATTGAGTGAGTTAGCTCACTCGATTTTCCTTAGTTGAATATCCTGTTTAATTCCGAGTTGTCGCATCGCCTCGAATTATCTTCAATGAGTTTATTCCTATGATTATTTATTTAAATTTAATGATTAACAAGTATTTAAATTAGCTACCGAAATAATTAAATAAATTATTCTACGAAATTTTAAATTATGATAAAAGTATATACCTTATTTTCTTGCCGATAACTCAACCAGAACCAGCGCCAAACCGTTCATTCCTATTACGACATCTCAACATTCCGTCGGCAAGCTCCATCCCACTCGGGCATTCCATCAAACATCTCATAGTCGATCACCATTCTGTTTTCAAACACCTAAACTACTTCCAGTAATTACCACTCATGCAACCAGATAATTTCTACTCACCATTGCATACTCACAATAGCCGTTCATTTCCAAACATGCACAAACCCTACCAAACACCCAATGTTGAACATCCATACCACATCATAATTCAAACCACTCCAGATCCCCCCAAACAAAACCAGAACATACTCTCCCGAATCACGTCAGTACCTACATCAATTGCACCGAACTTTGTCAGTCTACCCAAACACCCCACTGCCTATTCCTCAACTACTTCGGTTTGATACTAGGAAGTCGAACTTCACCATATGCCCACTCCAGTCGCCTAAAATACCAGCTCCCCAATATTTGTTTCCAAATCCTAAAACAAAGATGGAACTAAAAAAACACGTACTGTCGAACCCTATGACTGGCAGTAAAATCGCCACACCCCAATTGTAATCATCGAGACAAGTATCGCTTCACTTTGCCCTCCTCAGATCGCAACGTCCTTCCATTGCGTTCCACAAAAGCACCCACAACAAACCCTACGATGATGACAAGGAATCCAATTCCTCCCTCCCCGCAATCGCTCAGAATGGTTCAAGCTTCCATACTTTTGAATCGTGATCTCCAGAATGGGTCGAGTCTTCAAATCTGTCGTGAATCCAATTCGCGATTTCAGTTTTTTTTTATTTTCCCTTATATTTTTTTTATAAATGGAGTAAATCGATTTCGCTTTACCAATTCCTAAAAGGAGAAAAAGAGGAAATGTAGAGTGATTTCGTTGGAATGGAAAAATGAAGGAAACAACTTTCTACAGATGTGAAGTATTGCGATAAGAACGACGTCAATCTCCAAAGGTACAGATAGTTTAGGCGTTGACACTAGGAAGAACTAGGCTTGCCGAAAATTTTGAAAGGAAAGAACGAAGGTGATTGTGAAAGGAGAAGACGACTAGAAAATAGGATGTCCAGGCTTTACTTCATTCAAAAGAATTAGGTCGTGGCTCAGAAATTAGCCGGTGTTAGAAAAGAGATAGGACCACTATATATATTATTTTTATTTTTGTTTTGGGTTGAACTGATGTGTTTTTACTCTATTTAAAATATCATATGTTTTTGAACTCCTATTTGTACGCAACAACAGACATTTGTTGGGTTCTTACACCGTTCTGAACACAATGAAACGTGTTCCGCAATCTAATTCGACCCTATACAGAAGATATTAAATTAAATTGACGATTTAACATTAAATTTAACTGAATATAAATTAACAAATAAATTATTATTATCACAAACTGAATTTATATAAATTTCAAAATACACCAACTTAAATTTTAAAACCCCATATAAGTTAAAATAATATTCAAATTATTTAAAATCCATTTATTTTAATTAAATAAATTATTATGGTTTATAAACGATTCCATAGCGACTATTTGAAAACCTGATTTGGCCATAACTCTCAATATAAAATACGAAATTCTGATCTTTCTCTTTTGTTACAAAATTTTAGTTCAACAGATTCAAATATTTCGTGTTTCGCGGAATTCTGACTTATAACGGATTCTGTACACTCAATTCAAGTTCAGAACTAAATATTACGAACTACCGCGCTATTATGAGCTCGTTTAAATTATATATATATATATATATATATATATATATATATATATATATGCTCAACTTTGTTTATTTAATATAAAATTTCATTTATATTACCAATCCAATATATAAACTAAATTAAATATTCAAGTATAAATTGATAAAAATCTGGGACGTTACAACAAACATATTAAATTCTCCTCAGTCGTTCGTTGTGACCTAGCTTAGTCGTCGACAGATAAGTCATGGGGTGGGGACATTGATGATGTAGGGGCAGAAGGGAGGTCGCCGAGGGGGAGGTGGTTGATGGGTGATACTCCGACGGTCGGTGATGGGTGCAGTTCAGTTGTGGTGTGGGTGGCAGTCGCGAGCTGGGTATGGTGCATGGCATCCAAAGATAACAGCATGAGGTCAGAACTGGTAGAGGATTATGCGGCTGTGGGTTGGAGCAGCAGTAGGAGTAAAAGGTGCGGTATTGTGTGGTGTCCTATTGTTGCGTGCATGGGGTATATGTGCGGAAAGATTCAAGAAGAATCTCAAGTGGGGAAGTTAAAGGGTAGCAGACGTGAAAGCAAATGAGCAGCAGGTTAGAGAAAACTTTAGTTGGGAAGAAGAAGCCTATGCGGGCTTCTAACGGAATTATTTAATAACACTTGGGCCACATGAAATTAGGTCAGTGGGCTTCCCAGAAAAGAATATATTATATATATATATATATATATATATATATATATATATATATGAAGAACAAGGGAGAACGACTTTGGATAAAATGGGAGTAGCGGAGAAAGATAGAGGATGGGAAGGAAGCTATTGACGTGGGAAAGGAAAAAAATTTAGGGAGGACCGTTTGCGTTGATCTCTGATGGACCTGGGCATGGGAAGATTAATGAATTAGATTAAATTTGAACAGGGTAGGAGCATAGCAGGACGTGGGGAAGTTTGTATGTACAATAGCAGGTTAATGAACCAAGGTGGTTTTGCAAAATGGAAACAGGCAAACTTGGTACATGAAATATACAGTAGCGGTGAGAAATTTTAAATATGCCTAACATTGTTTAATTTTTCCTAATTCAGTTTATATTATGACTAACCTAGGTTAGCACGTGCATAATCTTGGTTGGTATTTAAGTTAAATATACGCATATTACGTAATTAACTATATACGTGTAAATAAATAAAATGAAAATAAATAAAATGAAAACTACGACATAAATTACTTCAAGACATTAAACTAGAAAGGAACCAGTAGGCATCCTAGATAGACAGGATTGTCGTTTTAATTGGTAGTCTTAAACTAGCAATGTTTGCACATCGATGAGACTGAACAATTTCTTCCATGGTAAATAACAGACGGGATTTAAAAATATCATTTTACACATTGTTTTATAGTAATTAAAAGGGTATGTGGTCAATATATGTTATGAAACGAAATTTGTTCGAACTTTCGTGTAAAATATGAAGTGGTCAGTTAAAATCTAATTACCGTTTAATTTGGATCTCATAAGTGTATTAATTATTGATTAAAGTTTAATTAATTTAAATTAAAAAGGTAAATGTATAGTTTGTGTAAGGTTTTCTATGTTAACAGAATGGAACAAACCAAAGGACGTTGTGACCATATCGACGGGCGTAACATTATAAAGTTGGATTGGAGGGAATTGAAAGCAACAAAAACAAACTGTTTTAACGTCAAATGAAAATTAAGGTGAGTTCAACTCACTCAGTTTTATCCCACTTATATTCTATATAAGTCGGGTTTAAATATTTGTGTGCTTTGATTGTTAATTGGTTATGGGAGTTGAATATATATCTATTTGTGTTACCTGAACTAATTAAATTAAATGTACGTTTAATTTAATCAAACTTCAATCGTTATTTTTAACGATTATTTCCAAACAAGGTAACTTACCTTGTTGGTTACGTTTATAATAATATAAACATATTTAATTAAATTGGATGACTTAAATTATTATTATTAGTTAACCGTTATCCTTTGAACTGATTGTTTATTTGAGTTAACGTATTTGGCTGCAGGGATAAACAGGTTGGAGGGATCCAACTGGATTCCTCTAATTTATTATTGATTTGCATATTACAAATTATATGAATTGTTTAACTAGTTTGATTGTATGATTGATTTGATCATTGATTTTTGAATCTAAATTCAACATTTGTTTTGTTATTAATCAATAGGCTGTACTGGTTGAGTAGTTGACGGCGGATGACCTAGAAATTCATTGTTTTTGTAGATATTGATTTAGTATCAGGTGAATCAACATAAATGAAGTTATAAATTTATTTTATAATTGAAGATAGATTTTTAGATCTATTTTGAAATAAATCTTATTAAATGGAAATAAATATTTATTATTTATTATGTAAGTTTATAAGAATTTATTTAAATGATTTTATATAGCAATTTTTGTATATAAATATGATTTAAAAGAAGGTAAGATGAATTAACATAACAGTTAAGATTGGGATTAATTGTTTTCAAAACAATTAGATTGGGGTTATATAGAAATTGATTATTATTTATTAAATAATAATTAGGGTAAATGGAATTTATTTAAATTAAGTATATTATAAAATAGTTTAAATGGAAGAATCAATTGGGATAGTTTAACAAGTTAGATATGTTAAGTTGAATAAGTCAACTACTTAAATGGGATTTGATTATTAAATCTGTTATAAATGGAATGATAAATGATAAAGTAAATCATTTTTATAATATTTAAATTTGATTATTATTTCTTTAATAATAATCAAAGTGATGGCCTTGAAACAAAAATTGGAATTTTATAAAGTCTTAACAGTCGGTTATTTCTTAAACGGGTTTTAAGCAAATTTATATTGACGATAATGTATAAGTGAGTTTAAATTGAATTTCCTTTGAATTTCTATTCAATTGGATATCATAAAATTCAAGTTGGACGACGATATTAAAAACCAAGTTATTCAAATATATTGTAAATAATTGCAATTATTGAGACGAGAATTAATACAGGTATTGAAATGATTTATGAAATAGATGGAAAGGTTAGAAGTATAAGATTTGAAATGGGAATAAAACCAAAGCGAACGAAAATGGGTTGGGCGAATTAAGTTAAGAAGTGTAACAACCCGTATTTTCAATAACCTGTTATAACATAAATCGAGGCAGAATTTAATTTATAAATCTGAATCAAGGGAAACGGGTTGTGCCATTGCGTTCGTTTCGGAAAAATACGCGAAATAGAGTCTGAGTTTTCGAAAATCGGAGTCTGTATGACCCGATTAAGGCCCAACGAAGTTTTCAGAAAATTTCAAAGTAAAAACAGATTTCAAATTCAAGTTTGAATTTGGAAATTAGGGTCAGATTGGGCCAGGCGGGAAAATTCCCGCCAGAGCACCCAAGTCGACTGCCCTGTCGACTTGGGAGTCAACTTGGTTGGACCCAAGTCGACAACCCTGTCGACTTGGCTGTCGACTTGGTTCAGCCGGGCAATTTTGCCTGGTGCACCATTTTGGAGTTGTGTTGAGTTTGGGGGCCAGATTCGGTTTTGAGGGCTGAGATTGGAACTAGGGTTTAATCCTAAGGCTAAAACTAATCCTAATCTCTATAAATAAGCCCCTAACCTAACCCTAAATCATCATTATTCATTCATACAACTAAACTATGGAAAAATCATTCCTCTCATGGCCTCCACTCTCTTCATAAAATTCTAAGTTATTTCTATGAGAGATTTTCCATGCATACAAGTGTTTTCAAGCTTGTATGAGTGTCATTAGCTTGCATTCAAGTCAAGTTTCCATATTTACATCATAAAGCAAGAGTTTTGATCATTTTTGCTCAAGGGTTTTTCTATTGGAGCTTGCATTTTGGGTTTATTTGATTGCATAAGGGCTTTGTCTCAATCTTATATTTGCTTATACTCATTTGAGTCTTCATAAGCATTGTAAGCCCTTTTCTACTTTCATATTTAAACTCTAAAGTTAATGAATGATGCAAGTTGTGTTTGATCATTATATGCAAGTTTATCATGTTATGTTATGCAAGTATGCCATGTTATGATATGCAAGTTTACCATGTTATGTTATGCAAGTTTGCCATGTTATGATGTTATGTTATGCAAGTTTGATATGCAAGTTTGTCATATGATATGCAAGTTATGTTATGCAAGTTTGGGTTGATCATTTTTCTCATGTTATCATGTTATGCAAGCTTATCTTGGGTTTATGAGCTTAAAGCTTCAAGCTTTATGCTAAAGGTTGCATTTTGGCAACATGTAAGTTATCATATCTCTTATGATAACTTGCATGTGAGGCTAAATGCGAACTTATGGCCATTTCTACATGTCATTTATCACCATGTATCACCAATATGCTAAGTTTGGTTTTATGCATGCTTTTGAGGCCTAAAAATGTAATATGCAAGTGTATGAACATATGTACATTTCATATGCCACCATGTTAAACTTGTGGCTTCAACACCTTTATGTCATGATTATGCCAAGTTCCCTCTTTCTATCCTTTATGCGCTATTGCGATATGTAAGCGATGGGATTGCGTTTGGGGTTGGGTAAACTTAAAAGACATAAAAACATAAGATTGGGAATTTACCTATTAAGTTAGGTCTACCCATTGGGAATTTACCTATTAAGTTAGGTCTACCCAAATTCTTGAAAACTTGTAACATGTTTTGGAAACATGATGGACATGACACTTTGAAAATATAAGTGTGACCAACTCGAGGTTGGGTTGAGTTTGTAGCGTAAACCTACCCGGAACCGACCGGCTTAACTAGTTGCTACAAACAATAGGACCCAATGTGAGAAGTTGGTCATGTTGTACCTTGAACCCGAGGTTAGACCAAGTTGTGGTGTAAAGCTACCCGGAACCGACCGGCTTAACTAGTAACCGCAACGAAGTCTAATGTGAGAGGTTAAGGTACATTAATTAATGCCTCATGATTATGGTTTAAGTCATGGTCCACTTAATACTTAATCAATGCGGGCTTGGTAGATTAATCAGGGTTTAGTCGTGAGCTCATCGTTACACTTAACCAAGTTAATCCAGGATTAGCAAGAGGGTTAAACCGTACTTAACCCACTAGAAAATCCTAGCAATGGGGGTCCACTCCAGCAGTAATCCCAAGTTTGTATCATTAAGACCCTAGGGACCAGGCTAGGGAGGGGGCACGATTACTAGACTTGAGGTAAGTGACCAAAAACGACGGCAGAGTGGTACGCCGGTGTAGTTCCGGACGGACTATGGTCGTGCACATAGTCCGTAGCCGGAGAAAACATGCACGGGTACCAGTAGATCAAGACTGTGCACTTATGTTTATGGTGTCCAGGAGTTTACACCATAGGGCTTGATACACCCGAAGGATGGACCCGGCACAGTCTGACTACAATTATGTTTGGGCCGTATTGACACCAACACGTGACGAGTTAGGCTTAGGGAGCCGATCGATTAGACCGTTTGGTTGGACCTCGTATTAGGGCCACTTCATGTTATTGGGCCTCGTATTAGGGTCACTTCATGTTATTGGACCTCGTATTAGGATCACTTCATGTTATTGGGCCAAAGCTTGGGCCAAGGGATCAACACTTGTTTATTCAAGTCATGTTAGTTTGCTAGTACACCTGTGGTGCAAAAACCTTAAACCTGATTATGCGATGACACCTTTATCTACCTGGTTAGTTAATCATCATGCTAGTATGTTGTTATCCTTAAGTTCATCCCTGCTTCTCATGTCAGTTAACTTTATCAGTTTACATTGATTGTAGTAGGGCTTACTCAGTCTTTTTGACTGACCTGTTTTTCTTTCGCCTCTTTTCTTCCATTCCCCCCCCCCCCAGGTTCTCAGGGTGGGAATATTGGAGCTTAGCTTGGATTTCTGATCGCTTGCTTGTGGGATTTTAGCTCATGTACGGTCTTGACATGAAGCTAGCTATGGTTATCACTTATTTTAGGGATAGTACTTATGTATTTCAGTTTTTCAGTGATGTTGTTTTTATCTAGACTTGTGTATTTGGAAAGTTGACATTATGTTGTACCAGACTTGTTTTGAAATAGTTTGAAATCTTCCGCTGTTCTACTTATCTTATTTATTCTGTTTACATATATACATATGTTCTTGTTCTGCCTTGATATATCATTATGCATGTTTACCTGATTCAAACGCCCCTCCAAAGTCAGAGTGCTTGCAAGAGCCACCCTGGCGGAGGTGGGGTGTTACATTTGGTATCAGAGCGAGGTTTACGAGAAGGAACAAAAAGGTTTTTAAAAACTTTTGGAAAACTATTTTCAAAACCAAATATAAAGTATTTTCCAAAGAAAAGTCTAGTTTATTTTAAAGGCTATTCCCCAAAAAGCCATTAGCAAAATCCCTTCGTTTTTCTCCATTCTGAATCTGTCTTTTTCTTCGTTTTCAGTATGGCCGATAACTTCGCTATTCCGGAGGGAGTACACGTACATGTTTGGTATAGGAGACTTTTGGAGGCTAGGGCGACCGAAGCCGGCCCCGCAGATGTTCCTCCTCCTCCGGTAGTTAATGTTCCTCCTCCTCCTGTCGCTGAGGTTCCTCTTCCTCGTCCCCCTCAGCATCCTCAAGCTGACTTCGCAAAGACTTGCAAAGATTTCAAAGCAATGGGTGGCAAGAACTTTCAAGGCACTGAGACTTTTGTAGAGGCCAGAAATTGGTTGAAAGAGACCGAGGATTTATTTGCTATCTTTGGGTTAGACGATCAGAGGAAGATCTTGTTGGCGGTTTGGCTTATGAAGGATGAAGCCGCTTATTGGTGGGAAGTCACCAATGGTACTAGGCCTGTTGAGACTTGGGCCGATTTCAGGGCAAGGTTCGTGCTTAAGTTTCTATCTTCTGCTGAGGAGAATCTGCAAATGGAAAGGTTCATAACTTTGAAACAAGGAGATATGTCTGTCAAAGAATATGTGAACAAGTTCAATCAGTTAGCTCGTTTTGGCTTGGATATGGTGAATACTCCTCAGAAGAAGGCTCTTCGTTTTGCTAGAGGATTGAATGAGCCGTTGCAGGGATTGGCTATGTCACATATTCCCCATGGGGCCACGTTTGAGAGCTGGGTTGTTATGTTGTTACTTCAGGGAGATGTCAAGAAAGAGGTCAAGGTGAATGATACTCAAGCCAAGAAGACTGATTCCCAGTGGAAAGGAAATCAGGGTAATCCAAGTGGTCAGAGCAGTCAAGGCAATCAGAACAAGAACAAGAACAAGAACAAGAGTCAAGGCAACAAGGGGAACAACAACAAGGGCAAGAACAACAAGGGGAAGTGCCATTATTGCGGTTCAGTTGGTCATCTTATTAAGGATTGTAAGAAGAGGAAAAGGAAGAATGGTGAATGCTTTTTCTATGGTGAGACTGGACATTTCAGTAAGGATTGCCCGAAGAAGCAAGGGCAAGGCCAGGGTCAGACTCAGCGTGCTGGACCTTCAGGAGGGCAAGTTCATGCTCTCAATACCGCTCCAGTTCCCGATCGAGGTAGTATTTCTGTTGAGAGCCTTGTATATATTTCTGATCTTCCAGTTCGTACCTTGTTTGATTCTGGTGCATCGCATAGCTTTATCTCGTCTGATCTTGTTGATAGTTTGCACCTTAGTACTAGCTTGGTAGATGATCCCGTCTGTGTCTCAAATCCTATTGGGGGTTCCGCCCATCTGTCTATGATATGTGGGGATTTGAGGATCTCTATACTGAGTGTAGAGTTCTTGTGTAGTGCTTATGTTCTTGGTTTTAGGGGATACGGATTGATATTGGGCATGGATTGGTTGTCCAGATATGGAGCCATCCTTGATTGTGAGCATAGGGTTGTGAGGCTCGTGACTCGCCTCGGAAACACCCTAGAAATTTCTTGTAATCCAAGTGGTCCCGTCATGTTGTGCTATCTTGAATCACTCGACTCGTCAATGGAAACTCTTCAGTCTGTGAGAGTGGTTCAAGAGTATCCGGATGTTTTCGATGAAGTTAGGGGGTTGCCCCCTAAGCGAGAGATTGATTTCCGCATTTATCTGGTGGATAATGCAAAGCCGTTTTCTTTGCCCGTTAGGCACATGGCTCCGCGTGAAAGGCGGGAGCTAAGTAAGCAAGTGAAGGAGTTGCTTGAGAAGAACTTCATTAGACGAAGTATATCTGAATGGGGAGCGCTTGTGGTATTTGCTACCAAGGCAGATGGTTCTCTCCGACTTTGTGTTGACTATCGAGAGTTGAATAAGCTGATAAGAAGAACAGACACCCGTTACCGAGGATTGATGATCTATTTGACCAGCTTATCGGTGCTTCTGTTTTCTCTCAGCTTGATCTTGCTACTGGATTCCATCAGCTCAGGGTAGCTGAAGATAGTATAGACAAGACTGCGTTCAGAACGCCAGATGGATTCTTCGAATGGCTTGTCATGCCGTTCGGCTTAACTAATGCACCCGCATATTTCGTGGACTTGATGAGTAGGGTGTTCAGGAAGTTCTTGAACAAGTTTGTCGTGGTCTTCGTAGATGATATTCTGATCTTCTCTAAGGATGAGGAAGAGCACGCAAGGCATCTCGGGGAGGTGATGGATACGCTTAGAGCGCATCAGTTGAAGGCCAAGTTCTCCAAGTGTCACTTTTGGAGAAGGGAAGTTAGATTCCTTGGGCATATAGTATCTAAGCAAGGCTTAGCGGTGGATCCCGCTAAGGTAGTTGCAGTTCAGGATTGGAAGACTCCAAGGAATGCAACCGAAGTGAGAAGTTTTCTAGGTCTTGCAGGCTTTTACCGGAAGTTCATCAAGGACTTCGCGAAGATTTCCGCTCCTCTCACTAAATTGACGAAGAAGAATTTAGTTTTTGCTTGGAGCATAGAATGCGAGCTTGCTTTTCAGAGGCTCAAGAGAGCTCTCACATCAGCACCTGTTCTAGCTTTGCCCGATGGAGGGAAGTTATTTACAGTATACACCGATGCATGTGGCACGGGGTTAGGAGCTGTTCTGATGCAAGAAGGAAGAGTGATATGCTTTGGCGGTAGACAACTCAAAGTGCATGAGAAGAATTATCCCACTCATGACTTAGAGTTGGCAGCAATAGTATATGCACTCAAGGCTTGGCGCCATTATCTTCTGGGAGAAAGATTTGAGCTTTATACCGATCACAAGTCATTGAAGTATCTCTTTTCTCAGAAGGATCTGAATCTGAGGCAACAAAGATGGATGGAATTCTTGGCGTCCTACGATTTTGAGATAGCTTATACCCCTGGCAAGGGGAATGTGGTAGCAGATGCATTGAGTAGAAAAAGGTTGACTCTGAGTCCTCTATTCGTTGAGATGAAGAATTTAGATTATGTGGCAACCTTTGATTTCTCTTTGGCGATTGAGTCGATGACCGGTTCTTTAGCATCTCTGGAACTCAGACCTACCCTTCTTGATCAAGTTGGGGCTTCGCAGAGAGAAGACCCTCGGATAGTTGAGATTATGGATAAGCTGATTCGAGGAGAGGCGTCTAGTCATCTCGCTCGATATTCTATTGATGACAAGGGTTGGCTGAGGAGAGACGGAAGGTTATGTGTTCCAATGGTAGAAGATTTAGTAAGAAAAGTTCTTGAGGAAGCGCATCGCTCTAAGTTGACTATACATCCGGGCGGAGATAAGATGTATAAAGATATGAAGCGCATTTTCTTTTGGCCTGGGATGAAGAAGGATGTGGCAGAGTTTGTCTCTAGATGTATCATTTGCCAGCAAGTTAAGGCCGAGTCGAAGAAGCCCGGTGGGCTATTGCATCCTCTAGAGGTTCCACTATGGAAGTGGGAGAGTATTTCCATGGATTTTATCGATGGGCTACCAAGGTCAAGGAAAGGGAATACGAGCATTTGGGTTATTGTGGATAGACTTACGAAGAGTGCTCATTTCATTCCGGTGAAGAGCAAGAGGACCGCATCTTGGCTAGCGTCTGTATATCTTCGTGAGATTGTGAGACTACATGAAGTCCCTTCTAGTATAGTCAGTGACCGTGACCCAATTTTTACAAGTCAGTTCTGGAATAGCTTGCAAGAAGCTATGGGCACGAGGTTGAATCTAAGTACGGCTTATCACCCACAGACGGACGGTCAAACCGAAAGGGTGAATAGGGTACTCGAGGATCTGTTGAGGCTTTGTATTCTGGATTTTGGTGGTACTTGGGAAGACCATCTTCCTCTTGTTGAGTTTGCATATAATAACAGTTATCAGGCAAGCATAGGGATGGCACCATTTGAAGCTTTATATGGGAGGCCGTGCAAGTCGCCTACATGTTGGTGGGAGACTACAGATGAGCTCATACTTGGGCCTGATATGATCAGAGATACATCCGAGAAGGTCGAGTTGATTCGGAGACGGATGAAAGCGGCCCAAGACCGATAGAAATCCTATGCTGATAAGCGAAGAACTGATTTGGAGTTTGATGTTGGGGATATGGTTTTCGTGAAGGTTTCTCCTTTGCGGAATGTGGTCCGATTTGGAGCCGTTGGGAAGTTAGCACCGAGGTTTGTTGGACCATTCCCTATTATAGAGAGGATCGGGCAGATGGCTTATAGAGTGGAGTTGCTCGAGAAGCTTGCCGGAGTACACGATGTTTTTCATGTCTTGCATCTCCGGAAGTGTTTACATGAATCAGCAGAGGTTGTTGAGCCAAGTGCTCTGAAAGATGTGGAAGTGGAGAAAGAGGCTACCTTGAGGAGAGCTCCGATTCGTATCTTGGGTACGGAGACCAAGAAGCTAAGGAATCGAGAGGTTAAGTTGGTGAAGGTTCAATGGGGTGAAGCCAAGGAAGACGCAACTTGGGAAACCGAGGAGAAGATGCGTGTGCTTTATCCATTCCTTTTTGAGGGTACACTCTCAATCTCTTTTCTTTGTTAGCATATCTTTCTCTTTGCTATCCATGTTTATCTAGTTTATCGTGTTAATCTTGTCGTGAGAACCTTAGGTAGAAACCCTTTGGATGAAACATGTGTTTGAAACATGTTATGCTTGATGTTTGCAAGTGGTTACTCGTGGATGCATTATACACATTAGGCACTAGATCGGCTCACACACTCCTCATATTGCATATGCATGAGTGTTTACGCTTATTCATGGATGAAATTTTTTTTGTTATCACATGGATGTTGCATATGGATGTATGTTATGTGCACACATATAGATGTTATACATTATGTTAGGAATTGCATACATATGGATTCATTTCACTAACATAATTTGCATTGATGATATTTGCATTAGATAAGTACATATACACACACCTTTGCATATGTTCATACAACATTTAGAATCTTGTAAGGACAATGATTGCTCGTGGATGGTGTTTTGAGTATATGGATGTTGGATGGTAGGATACGTTCTTCCTAACTTGAAGATTTCGGGGACGAAATCCGTTAAGGAGGGGAGAATGTAACAACCAGTATTTTCAATAACCTGTTATAACATAAATCGAGGCAGAATTTAATTTTTAAATCTGAATCAAGGGAAACGGGCTGTGCCATTGCGTTCGTCTCGGAAAAATACGCGAAATAGAGTCCGAGTTTTCGAAAATCGGAGTCCGTATGACCCGATTAAGGCCCAACGAAGTTTTCAGAAAATTTCGAAGTAAAAACAGATTTCAAATTCAAGTTTGAATTTGGAAATTAGGGTCAGATTGGGCCAGGCGGGAAAATTCCCGCCAGAGCACCCAAGTCGACAGCCCTGTCGACTTGGGAGTCGACTTGGTTGGACCCAAGTCGACAGCCCTGTCGACTTGGCTGTCGACTTGGTTCAGCCGGGCAGTTTTGCCTGGTGCACCATTTTGGAGTTGTGTTGAGTTTGGGGGCCAGATTCGGTTTTGAGGGCTGAGATTGGAACTAGGGTTTAATCCTAAGGCTAAAACTAATCCTAATCTCTATAAATAAGCCCCTAACCTAACCCTAAATCATCATTATTCATTCATACAACTAAACTATGGCAAAATAATTCCTCTCATGGCCTCCACTCTCTTCATAAAATTCTAAGTTATTTCTATGAGAGATTTTCCATGCATACAAGTGTTTTCAAGCTTGTATGAGTGTCATTAGCTTGCATTCAAGTCAAGTTTCCATATTTACATCATAAAGCAAGAGTTTTGATCATTTTTGCTCAAGGGTTTTTCTATTGGAGCTTGCATTTTGGGTTTATTTGATTGCATAAGGGCTTTGTCTCAATCTTATATTTGCTTATACTCATTTGAGTCTTCATAAGCATTGTAAGCCCTTTTCTACTTTCATATTTAAACTCTAAAGTTAATGAATGATGCAAGTTGTGTTTGATCATTATATGCAAGTTTATCATGTTATGTTATGCAAGTATGCCATGTTATGATATGCAAGTTTACCATGTTATGTTATGCAAGTTTGCCATGTTATGATGTTATGTTATGCAAGTTTGATATGCAAGTTTGTCATATGATATGCAAGTTATGTTATGCAAGTTTGGGTTGATCATTTTTCTCATGTTATCATGTTATGCAAGCTTATCTTGGGTTTATGAGCTTAAAGCTTCAAGCTTTATGCTAAAGGTTGCATTTTGGCAACATGTAAGTTATCATATCTCTTATGATAACTTGCATGTGAGGCTAAATGCGAACTTATGGCCATTTCTACATGTCATTTATCACCATGTATCACCAATATGCTAAGTTTGGTTTTATGCATGCTTTTGAGGCCTAAAAATGTAATATGCAAGTATATGAACATATGTACATTTCATATGCCACCATGTTAAACTTGTGGCTTCAACACCTTTATGTCATGATTATGCCAAGTTCCCTCTTTCTATCCTTTATGCGCTATTGCGATATGTAAGCGATGGGATTGCGTTTGGGGTTGGGTAAACTTAAAAGACATAAAAACATAAGATTGGGAATTTACCTATTAAGTTAGGTCTACCCATTGGGAATTTACCTATTAAGTTAGGTCTACCCAAATTCTTGAAAACTTGTAACATGTTTTGGAAACATGATGGACATGACACTTAGAAAATATAAGTGTGACCAACTCGAGGTTGGGTTGAGTTTGTAGCGTAAACCTACCCGGAACCGACCGGCTTAACTAGTTGCTACAAACAATAGGACCCAATGTGAGAAGTTGGTCATGTTGTACCTTGAACCCGAGGTTAGACCAAGTTGTGGTGTAAAGCTACCCGGAACCGACCGGCTTAACTAGTAACCGCAACGAAGTCTAATGTGAGAGGTTAAGGTACATTAATTAATTAATGCCTCATGATTATGGTTTAAGTCATGGTCCACTTAATACTTAATCAATGCGGGCTTGGTAGATTAATCAGGGTTTAGTCGTGAACTCATCGTTACACTTAACCAAGTTAATCCATGATTAGCAAGAGGGTTAAACCGTACTTAACCCACTAGAAAATCCTAGCAATGGGGGTCCACTCCAGTAGTAATCCCAAGTTTGTATCATTAAGACCCTAGGGACTAGGCTAGGGAGGGGGCACGATTACTGGACTTGAGGTAAGTGACCAAAAACGACGGCAGAGTGGTACGCCGGTGTAGTTCCGGACGGACTATGGTCGTGCACATAGTCCGTAGCCGGAGAAAACATGCACGGGTACCAGTAGATCGAGACTGTGCACTTATGTTTACGGTGTCCAGGGGTTTACACCCTAGGGCTTGATACACCTGAAGGGTGGACCCTGCACAGTCTGACTACAATTATGTTTGGGCCGTATTGACACCAACACGTGACGAGTTAGGCTTAGGGAGCCGATCGATTAGACCGTTTGGTTGGACCTCGTATTAGGGTCACTTCATGTTATTGGACCTCGTATTAGGGTCACTTCATGTTATTGGACCTCGTATTAGGGTCACTTCATGTTATTGGGCCAAAGCTTGGGCCAAGGGATCAACACTTGTTTATTCAAGTCATGTTAGTTTGCTAGTACACCTGTGGTGCAAAAACCTTAAACCTGATTATGCGATGACACCTTTATCTACCTGGTTAGTTAATCATCATGCTAGTATGTTGTTATACTTAAGTTCATCCCTGCTTCTCATGTCAGTTAACTTTATCAGTTTACATTGATTGTAGTAGGGCTTACTCAGTCTTTTTGACTGACCTGTTTTTCCTTCGCCTCTTTTCTTCCGTTCCCCCCCCCCCCCCACCCCCCAGGTTCTCAGGGTGGGAATATTGGAGCTTAGCTTGGATTTCTGATCGCTTGCTTGTGGGATTTTAGCTCATGTACGGTCTTGACATGAAGCTAGCTATGGTTATCACTTATTTTGGGGATAGTACTTATGTATTTCAGTTTTTCAGTGATGTTGTTTTTATCTAGACTTGTGTATTTGGAAAGTTAACATTATGTTGTACTAGACTTGTTTTGAAATAGTTTGAAATCTTCCTCTGTTCTACTTATCTTATTTATTCTGTTTACATATATACATATGTTCTTGTTCTGCCTTGATATATCATTATGCCTGTTTACCTGATTCAAACGCCCCTCCAAAGTCAGAGTGCTTGCAAGAGCCACCCTGGCTGAGGTGGGGTGTTACAAGAAGCCAATCAAAAATCGCATATTTTAAAACAAGAAATGGATTTTAGTTAATACATAACCAAATTATGTTGAAATAAGTTTAAATGAAGTTTTTATATAATATTTGATTTATATTTGAATTAGTGCTTATTTATAATAATTTAAAAGATATATTAAGTATGATAATGGATATGATGGAGTTTTTAAAGAAATTAGAACCTATTGTACGTTGATTGAGTTGAGTAACTTTCGAGGTATCAATCTTATGTTGGTTTCGGCCTTCGGGGTTGATACTTAGAGAATCTTTCACTTACTAATTTACAATGAAGAACTAATAGAGTAAAAGTGAGATGATAATTGAATAATCTTATACTAAATAAGAAAAGGGGAACGTTTTTCCTAGAATTGAAGATATATAATTTTAAATTAACCAGATGTTAACTATTAAAGAGGTCAAGTGATGCTGAATACTGGACCAGTACTTTATTTTATTTTATAGATGAATGTTTTTTTATTTGATCATTAAATAACCGACTATCAAATCTGGCCAATTATCGATTATTGGTACGGAAAGACGGGGATCGAATTTATATTCGAAAACCATTCCGACCAGCAAATACGTAATCGTGGAAGAGATCAGACGATGATCGAGATGGGCATTTGAAGACCATAGATCTTCATAAAATGGAAGTATTACTTATAATCTCTGGTTTGCTCCCAGAGATAAACTGTGATTCTATCATGGTTGGATTCTATGGATTGCAAGGACTACTCGCTACTAATCTACAGGTTGATTCCTAGGATGTGGTAGGAGGGTGCCTTCGGTTCGTCTAGCCTGAGGACAACTTATATGGACGGATCTGACAATGTGGCGTTCAAAGTGAATGGTGGCCAGATGTTCAAAAAGGAAATTATAACCTCAAGCCTCACAACCGAGAAATGACAAAATTCGGGCAGGCAGCATGGCTATGTGGGTCGCACCCATTAGGGTGTAATGTAACCATCCAGATAATATTCATATTTGTTACTTATTTTTATTTATGCATCTCCCAGGAAATGGTAGCTGCGCAGCCGTAAGGTGGCAATATATTCGATACACTCAAATGAAATGAGCGGCCGGTCATGTGTGGCCGAATTGCAACATGTTCTTGTTGAACCCAGTGTGTTCCTCTGTATAGGTACACTATTAGAAGGTGGTTCCATACCTTGTCATAGTTGGAAATCCAATCTCCAATAAGCACTCGCGGTTTTAATTGTATACTATGCATGTAGAGCATGAGATGCAAGTGTTCTGCTAGATTGATATTTATTTGTATTTAGATACTATTATAATATCAGAAAAGATATTGATTTCAAAATGTTTTGGGTTATCGTAAGGTAAAAGCCGTTTGTATTTATATGTGGATTTGATCTTACGATTATCTTTTTCTTTTTAAAAGAATTTTGATTTTAAAATCAAGTTGGATGTTGCTTATAAACTTAGCGAGTTTTTTCTCACTTTGGTTCACCAGGCTGATCCAACATTTGTAATGCTCAGGTTATCCCAAGTGGTGCAGGTTCAGGTTATCAGATGATGTGAAGAGATGAGCTGGAAGAGTTCATACATATGATATTATAGTATTATTCCACTGTGTGATTGTATGTGAGGATAGGTTGTTATGACTGTCCAGATGTGTGATGTACTCTGATGGTTGTAAGTTTTATTTCAAGCTCTCAATAAAGAATTATTTCTATATTATATTTTGTTCCGCTGCGATGCGAGACTCTGATTCTGATATGTTTCTTCTTCTTATTTCTTCTATTTTAATATTACTTTCTTTCTTATCTCACCCTCTAATTTCTTTCTAATAACGTTCCAGTGTTTTCGATGCTTGAATGTTAGACATGGTGTTTTTGTGTCGATTTTCTGGGTCGAAAATCACTGTTCGTTACAAGGTAGCTCCTATATGAATGATGATTTTTTTTCAAATTTTTTTTTTGAAAACATGATGCGCACATCCTAAATATACTAGCGATTCTATATGAATGCAATATTTTGAAAATCAAAATATTTTTTCATCCAGTTTTTCCTACACTCTTGCAAAGCAGGAGCATAGTTCATCTAATTTTTGTATCCAAACCCTACAACCAACTTTGACTTTGCGAATTATAGAAAAGTCTAATTTTCTGAATCCTATTCTTATGTTACAGAAAGGTAGAAAACGGAAAACTTCACTTCCATCTTTTTATTTTATGTACCTTTTCTATTTGTACTTGGATTTTATGCAATTATTTTATAAAGATGTCCTATCTCCCTATCGAAGCAAAGTTTACATAAGAAAATTCTCTTTGTTATAGATTTTCTTTTCCAACTTACTTTGAAAAAATCCAATTTTTTTCTACTTCTCGAAATTTTCCATTTTTCTCAATTTTCGTATTTGTTGCTTTATTTTTATAGTTGTCATCATTGTTTGTTTTCTTTTAGTTATTCCATCACATTTTCCTTAGCTTATTTAAATTAATCCACCGATCTAAGCTTAATTTTAAATAAGCCTTCGAATTCTTTCAAAACTAAAATAGGAAAACAAGCACACTACACATCTACTACTAAGGGATAAGAATCCTGGGACCATGTCCCCGCTGACAATGGAATATCCAAACCATATGTTCTAAACAACTTGCTTGCCCTGTACCACCTACTTATCACAACTAGTCCTTGTTGTGTACTAATAGTCTTTTCCAAGCAACAACCTAGGCTTTATAGTGCTTACGTACCTTACGGGAATTTACTATTATTCCAAAATAATTCTTGCTATTTACTTTATAGCTTCAAATATTTTTCCCGTCTTTCCTAGGTATTATTCCTTACCTACTCCATGATTTAAAAACATGGTTAGGACTCATTATTTCATTTTCCTTTCAAAAATTAGAAGCTTCAAAACTTTAATTTTCTTCAATTAAACTTATTTTTGCCAAAACATAAAAATAAGATATATGGTAAAACAACCCAAAACTTTTTTTTTTCAAACATAAAAACTTGAGTAGATAAGGACAACTATTTCTCAATTAATTTTACAACAACTCACTGTTATTACGCTAGTCCAATTACTTACAACTAGGTCCAAACATCTACCCTATTCTAATTTTTTAACAACTTATTTTGCCCACCCACCATAGTTTATGTAAGAATAATTGTCAAAAATTATTGTTTAAAGAATAGAGATTATCAAAAAATTCTTACCAGAAATTTTAGTTTTTGGCAAAATGCAATTTTTTCTATGTTTTGTTATTTGATTCTTCCATACTTTATAGCTTAAAAACTATTGAACTATACATGCTCTATAATGTACATAGTTTTCTGAAAAATTCATTTTTACTAAAAATTTCATAAGAAATCACCGCTTCCAAAATATACCCCTTTTCCCCTAAAACTCAATATGTATTGTTCAAATGTGTTACTTACGTATTATATAATTTTTTCAAACGTCAAAAACACCTCTTTTGTTTCAAAAATTGTCACTACACAATTTAGCTAGTATATATTTTACAAATGTAAACCATTAAGGTAAAACTTGAAAAACACCGTAAACTACCACATAAAAGATTTTAAAATTTCAAGTTCTTAAAAGTTAACAATGGGGCTCTGACGACCCCAAAACCCCGTACGACGGTGTTAAGGGTAATCTTTGGAATATAAAACATAAACAGATAATAGCAGAACAGAAATAAATACATACACCAGATAATGTACAAAAGAATACACTGGATAAACATAATCATCAGAATTACGCAGTATACAGGATCATACTTAGTACAAAATACAGTTCAGCTATACATAAATGTCTACAGCGGAAAACAAAACATAATATGTACAACAGGAGTTGAACAACATAAAAGAGATAAATGGTAGAATCCATATTCAGCTCCAGCTATCCAGAAAGAGCCTGCTATAACCTGAATACAAGGCTGCCCGTGTAGAAAAAGGGGCACCCGAGCTTGCAAGTGAAACAAACTACGAGTCAGTCATGGGACTGGGATGAGAAATCTACTTAACATATTCTAATATATGGCCAATCCCAGGACCACGCCACTTTCGCGAAACGGGTTTACTCCATTGGATTGCCGGTGCTTTAAAACAAGTAAATCTTTTAAACATCGCAATGCTTTTTATAAAAATGAAGCCATTATATGACTCAGTTCCCATCACACAATGCAACGCAAACTGGAGGATAGAGTTTTTACCTTATAATGGCCAAAATATGCTTGATACGAATAAAACAAAAGTATTTGATATTATTACTAGTATTTATATGTTTCAAAGATAATTTCAAATCATAAGTATCAATCATAGACGACATTAATGCCCCATACCACTATGTCGCCATATATAGGTATACAATCAAAACCGCAAAGTCACGTATTTGGAAATTGGATTTCCGTCACAAACCAAGGCAAAAGATAGTCCTTACCGACTTCGAGACTCTCTAGCACGAGCCTCAGGGTCAGAGCGCATCGACACTTGGATCGTCAGGGCCGGTCCACCGATGTGAATTAAAATGCCTGAACACTGCGTTTCCCCACCCTTTGGGGCCTAAATGAGTCCTATGACTCCATCGGCTTCACATAGTCACCGATATATCCGAGGCGCCTCGCAACAGCAACAACCACACAGGTGAAAATAATATAAATGTCAGCCAGTTTAAGCACTGACACCACCTCTAGCTAGAAAGAAATGCATATCCTCCCTGAGGTCCTCTCCTGTTTCTGGCTCATACCGGGGTGTGAGGCTCGCGAATCAACGTTATACACAAAGCTATGCCACACAGGCCGTGCTTTGATCATCAACCACAAGACTTTGCTTTTCAACAGAAGCCTTGATCCTTTGCCATTCAGGCGTGCCACACGGGCAGTTCAATCCATGCGACTGATTTATATCGATATATAACCTCTGAGCTCGTACGTCTTAGAGAAGGGCGTTAAGCAAGAGAATAAATTCCCCGCCGCTGTAACGACCCTAAGGTTTTTCGGCCTCGAAAATCAACATAAATACCTTTACCGTAACTCATGTCGATCCTCCAAGCACCGAAAACACTGGATAGTTATTAGAAAGAAATTAGAGGGTGAGATAAGAAAGAAAGAAATATTAGAATAGAAGAAGAAGAAGAAACAACACCACACAGAGTCTCACATCGCAGCGGAACAAAATATAATACAGAAATAAATCTTTATTGAGAGCCTTTAAAAATACCTACAATATCAGAGTACATTACACAATGGGACAGTTATAATGACCTATTCCCATATCCAACATACAATGGAATAGTAGCTAAATAATATCGTACATCTGACTATCTCCAGCTCGTCTCTGGACTTCACAGCATTTGATAACCTGAAACTGTACACCTCGGGCTAACCCGAGCATTTACAAAACACCGGGTCAGTCTGGTGAACCAGAGTGAGATAAACTCGCACAGTATTTAGGATAAATCATCCAGTCATGATTTTAAAGTTCAAAATCTTTTCAAAAGAAAAGGGTAATCGTAAGACCAAATCCACACATAAACACGGACGGTTTTTACCTTACAATAACCCAAAACATTTTTGAAACCAATATCTTGTCTGATATTATAATATTGTCTAAATACAAATAATTAGCAATCTAGTGGAACGCTTGCATCTCACGTTCCACATATATAGTATACAATCAAAACCGCGGGCACTTATTGGAGATTGGATTCCAACTATGAAAAGGTATGGGACCACCTGCCGATAGTGTATCTCTAGAGACGAATACACTGGGTTCAACAAGAACGTCTTGCAACCCGGCCCACACATGACTGACCACTCATTTCGCTTGAGTGTATCGAATGTATATCATCGACGGTTGGGATCAGCAACCGTCTCCCGAAAAAAGGACAGCATCGAAATAAAGATTTAAGAACAAATAGGAATTTCTCTATATAGGTGATTATACACCCTAATGGGAGCGACCCACATAGCCATGCTGCCTGCCCGATTTTTGTCATTTCCCGGTTGATGAGGCTTGAGGTCAGAGTTTATTTTTGAAACATCTGATCACCATTCACTTTGAATGCCACATTGTCAAATCCGTCAGATATCACTAATTGACGTCCACAAAAATACTCTAGTTAGAAGCTAAGAGAACGGCAATTCCCCGCCAACAACGATAGCACATTTGAAGAAATCAGCGTACGTGACCCTTTGGAAATACTCTGTCAGACACTCGTCCATACAAGTCCTCCAGGAACAGGATGAACCGAAGGCACTCTCCTACTTCATCCAATATAGGAATCACCCCATGGATCAGTAGCGAGAAGTCCTTGCAACCTGTAGATTTCAACTACGACAGAATCACAGCTTATCTCTGCTTGCCAGGCAGAGAATATTAGTGGTTCTTCCATTTATGAAAATCCACGGTCTTCAATGTTCTACCTCGATCATCTTTTGACATCTTCACGGATTTTTTGGTCAGAATGGTTTTCGAATATAAATTCTATCCCGGTCTTCCCGTACCAACAATCGTATTGGACATGTTTGGTAGTCGGTGATTTAATTATTAAAATAAACAGTGTTTCAATCATGACACTCCAATGAGTTCACTGGTTCAGTATTCAGCATCACTTGGCCTTTAACTTTAAACCAACTAGTTCACTTCTGCTTAATTAAAACTCCTAACTCTTTAATATCTAGAAATACGATAATTGAATTCTTAATTAATATACCAATGTTCTCAACACCATTTCTTTATAATACTTGGTAAAATCACCATATTCAATTTACACTTAATTCTCCTTTCAAAGACATTTCAACATCATCCCTTATTATTTAAAACATGGAAAATCCATTCAACTCATTTTTTCTTTAAATAGCGCTACGTAATATTTTGTATCCCATTCTCGAAACCATAACTAATATTGATTCGTATAGAATAAAACTTACTTTACATTTCCTTTATTTCGGATTTCTCGTTATATATAATTTCCAATTCTCACCAATGTTACATTATTTCACAAATGGAAATAATGAACCATCTCTAAACTCCTTTACGATTACCAACTAATATCCTCTTCAGATAATCCTAATGTTGTTCAAGTTGGGGTATTTTAATTACCTCTCAGACCTTGGTCAACAACGTTCATCTCCTCAGATAAATATAAGTTGTAATCAAACTCATATTCTATTCACGTCTTAAAACAAATTCCATTATAAATCGGATTTAGTTATATAACCCTACGACCCGCTTCTTTACCTCAAATACACTTTTACCAATCTCCTTTCAAATCTATTAAACCATTTCCCACTTGTGAAATCTTATTTCAAATTTCCCTTCTTACTTGATCTTATTGTCAAGTAACGTTAATGTAAAATTAACGCCTTCAATCTTTTAAACCACATTTATAAAGTTCTGGCTTATTAAAACCCTTCTCATCTTTCTATCCTTTTCTTAATCCAAGTATCCCTTAAATTTAGCTCTCGTATTCGCTTACCATTCTCTTTATAACTTTGTTATAAAAAATCGGGTTCAAATATAAAACCTATTCATAAATTCCTTTCACCATTCACTTTGATTATATTTCACCATCGATCACTTTTAATTGAATTCCCATTTAAAAAGTAAATTTCCAAATCATCATTAATTACAAAAATAACTTATTGCAATCATTAACTGTTTCAATAGTTAATTCCTTTATTATCCAAATTAAATAGTAAATCTCTTTTTAACCAATATTCATTAACTATTTTAATCGACACACATCAATTTGATAATCAATTTCAATTCAAACTGGTCAACTCAAACCTCGACTATCTCATTAACCGATCCCAAATAATCCTCACTTTAAACTAATTAAAAATATAATTACTTTAAATAGTTCCATTAATAGTTTTCTTTACAAAACAATTATCAAAGTTTAACTATTCGATTCACTTCTCATTCTTATACTTGTAAATCTGATTAACATCAGAATTTACTTTATAAAATAAATCATTAACAAATTGAAGTCTTAAATAAATAAAATATTTATTTATTTCTCTTTAATAACTTTTATTCAAAATAATATCTTTAAAAATCTAACTTCAGTTATAAAATAAATTTTATAACTTCATCTCTATCGATTCAGCTGATAGTGAATCAATATTTATAAAACGATTGATTTCATCGGCCATATGCTGTCAAATACTAAACCAATACCGCCCATTGGTTTAATCAAAGCACAGGTTGACTTTTCAGTAAATGATCACAAACTAAACCAATCACCCATCATGACAGTTCATATATGATAATATGAAAATAAATACTATATTTGAGGAATCCGGTTGGATCCCTCCAACCTGTTCTTCCCTGAAATCACAATGATTATCTCAAATCAGATCATTCCAATTTCATTTAACTGATAACGATAAATAACGATCATTTAACATCAACCACAAGCAATTCAAACAATTCAACCAATTAACACGTTTATTTTATAAACGTGACCAACCAAGGTGAGTTACCTTTATTGGAACCAATCGTTAAAAATAACGATTTGGTATTTCACTGAAATTAAACGACGGTTTAATTTCATCATTTAAATCAACAAATAAATTATAACTAGCAAATAGTCAATCATTGGCAAGTAGAGCACACAAAATAAAAACCCCAATTTATATAATATATAAATATGGAAAACTGAGTGAGTTTAACTCACCTTATTCCGTTTGTTGCAGAAGCAGCTCGGACGTTTAATTAAATTAAAACTTCTGTTGCTTCCATCTCCGCCCGTCTCAGCTCCAAAATATAATGTCCAATAATACGGTCCGATCGCCTCTTCGTTTGCTCAATTCTGAAAACACATGTGAGGGTTACACGGTTATAAATATTCATGAATTAAAATAATAGTTGGTCCTTAATCATACTTTAAATTACGTTTTGATTACTTTGTGAGTAAACGAAACCAAAGCCAAATGTTCTTTGCTCAAGTTGATTTCCAAACCGTTTTACCTTCCTTCTGTTTTACCGAACAGTGTTCCCTTTCTCCCTGTTCGTCCTTTATTCCAGTATATAAGCAAGCATATTTCGTTGCCTATAGATAATGCTGCCAGCTTCATGTTTCTTCACGCTGAAAAGAGTCCACCTTTGCACCGTATTTTTTTTTTCACATCCCCTCCCCTTTGTATTTTCATTTCCACCAAGTCTTTTTTTTTTTTTAAGATAGTTCGACCCAGAACCAACTGAACTGGCCCAGGCCAATCTCCGAAAACAAAGCCCCCACGTCAAAACAAACCCCACCTCCAACCGTATGCTTTCTTCCCCAAATGCCAATATGCGAACCAACACAAAACCAACCCTGAAGCTTTATTTTTTTTTCCATCCGATGCACTTTTGAACCAACCTCCTACTGCCACACTCGCCCGCGCCATATCCTTCCACTCGCACCTTCTTTTCTCCAACGTTAAGATACCCTATCCTCTTCAATACACACATCTGCCTTGTTTCCAATGTAAAAATTCTCCAGGAGAAACAAGACCGTGCACCCCTTACACCCGAACGTTACTCCACCTTCTCTCTTACCTTCGCATGTAACCACTTCTCAGTCAAAGTTCCCATTCACTTAAAAAAACTCTTGATCCCATCGTTGTCCGTCCATGTTATAGCTTAGTCAAGTTGGTTCTTTTTTTTCTTTTTTCTGAGGTCCATGCGTATAACCCCCATCCGCATGCATTCGTCTTCACTACCCTTTAGTTCCTTTGGTGAATCCTCCGAACGACACTACACCGCCACTGGCCTTCAGCACTACTCGAATGGACACACACAAGAATGGTATTCGATTTTAAGTTTTAATGTTTTGATAGAGAAAGATTTTTATTTTGATTTTAGTTTAGTTGCAAAAATCTTTGTTTTCACCATTACTGGAAAAAGAAGTGAAGGATGGAGCATAGATTATTTATAGTGGAAAGGAGACGTGGTTGCCAAGTGATAGGGTATAGGCCTTCCAGAGAAAATAGGTAGCTGTTGCGTGAGAAAAGACTGAACATAAAACTTTGCCGGCAAGGTTTACAAAGATTGGCAGCCAAGCAAATGAAGTGGTGTGGCACACAAGCAATAGTTTGCCTGGGACGCACGTAAGAGAGAAATTTGAGATGCAAGTAAATGAGATGTTGTGCGCATGTAACAAAATGTGAAGTGGGAAGGTTTTAGTAATAAAATAATATACTAGACTTCGTCAATCAGTTATTGTGTTAAAAATCACCACATACAACTTCAATTTTCTGATAAAAAGGCTGATCTTGGTAAAAAAAAAGTATTCCGGACCCAATGGGACAAGTTTCATCGAAATCCGACATCGTATGAAAAAAAATTCCTTTATAAAACCAGAAATGAACACGCGTTTAATTTTTCGACGGTCACTAGATAAATCAAATCAACTTGAAACTTTCAGATCTTATAATAACCTTTCAATACGAACCCAACGGCACCAGTTTCGTCGCATTCTGAGACTGTTTCCCCGGTAGGCTATTTTTACCGCGTACCGCAATACCCTTTTTAACACCAAATTTGTCGGTCTCTAAAAATAGCAAACCATATACCTATCCTGACTCTAATCGACGATACGAACTCAACGGGACTGGTTTCATGGCCTAATTCGATCGTATATTTGAGTTACACTCAAATATCACTTTATTAAATTCATTACGCGCTATAGAAATTGAACGGGAGTTTGTGGCTGCTGTGGCCACATACGACATCGGTTTACCACGCCATTTAACACCATACAATAATTTAACGATACGGTTCTAATGAACTAGTTTCGTCGAAATCTGAGTCCGTTTGCAAAATGACCATTTTAAAGGTCGATATTTGTAGCGAACCGGGATTTTCGACTCCGAAAATCAACATCAAACTACCGTGTTGACCATTCAGACATCGAACATTCCAGATCATTAATAGAAAGAAGTTAGAGGGTGAGATAAGAAAGAAAGAAATATTAGAATAGAAGAAGAAGAAACAACACAACCCAGAGTCTCACATCGCAGCGGAACAAAATATAATACAGAAGTAAATCTTTATTTAAAGCTTTAAAATACTTACAATATCAGAGTACATCAACATCTGGACAGTGATAATCTGTCCTCATACAACACACAGCGGAATACTAGTAATATCATACGTCTGGACTCTTCCAGCTCGTCTCTTCATAGCAGTCGATAACCTGAACCTGTGCAACCCGGCCTAACCCGAGCATTTACAAAACACCGGGTCAGTCTGGTGAACCAGAGTGAGATAAACTCGCACAGTAATAAGGGTGAACCATCCAATCTTGATTTTTAAAGTTCAAAATCTTTTCAAAAGAAAAGGATAATCGTAAGACCAAATCCACACATAAACACGGACGGTTTTTACCTTACGATAACCCAAAACAGTTTTGAAACCAATATCTTTTCTGATATTATAATAATGTCTAAATACAAGTAAATAGAATCTAGTAGAACGCTTGCATCTCACGCTCTACATATATAGTATACAATCAAAAACCGCGGGCGCTTATTGGAGATTGGATTCCAAACTTGACAAGGTATGGGACCACCTGCCGATAGTGTATCTCTAGAGATGAATACACTGGGTTCAACAAGAACATCTTGCAACCCGGCCCTCACATGACCGACCACTCATTTCGCTTGAGTGTATCGAATGTATACCACCGACGGTTGGGATCAGCAACCGTCTCCCGACAAGGGACAGCATCGAAACATAGATTTAAGAAACAAATAGGATTTCCTCTAGATAGGTGATCATACACCCTAATGGGAGCGACCCACATAGCCATGTTGCCTGCCCGATTTTTGTCATTTCCCGGTTGATGAGGCTTGAGGCCAGAATTAACTCTTGACATCTGGTCGTCATTCACTTTGAATGCCACATCGTCAGATCCGTCAGATATCACTAATTGACGTCCACAAAAATACTCTAGCTGAAAGCTAGAGAACGGCAATTCCCTGCCAACAACTATCGTACGTTTGAAGAAATCAACGTACGTGACCCCTTTGGAAATACTCTGTCAGACATTCGTCCATATACGTCATCCAGGAACAGGATGAACCGAAGGCACTCTCCTACCGCATCCATCTAGGAATCACCCCATGGATCAATAGCGAGAAGTCCTTGCCACCCCGTGGATTCCAACTACGACAGAATCACAGTTTATCTCTGCTTGCCAGGCAGAGAATATTAGTGGTTCTTCCGTGTATGATAGTCCACGGTCTTCAATGCTCCATCTCGAACATCTTCTGATATCTTCACGTATTTGTTGGTCGGAATGGTTTTCGAATGTAAATTCGATCCCGGTCTTTCCATACCAACAATCGTATTGGTCAGATTTGATAGTCGGTGTTTTAACTATCAAAATAAACAGTGTTTCAATCATGACACTCCAATGAGTTCACTGATTCAGTATTCAGCATCACTTGGCCTTCAACAAACTAATTTCCTTTTTGTTAAATTAAAACTTCTAATTCTTTTAATATTCAAAAATACGATATTTGAATAACTCTAATTGATTAATTAACATTCGTCTTAACTCCATTCGCTTGACTCTAGATCACAGCAATCACAATGGTTACGCCTGATTCCCTCAGGAAACATCCGACCGCCGTAGGCTATCTGCAGCCCTGCGAATTACGCTAGCAGTCGTACAAAATGGCAACTTAGCCGAATATTTATGTTTGGCTAATTCTATCTCAAATAACTACATTCCATTTCCCATTTTGAAATTCCATTTAAAATCCTCCTTTTTACTAGATCTCGTTTTCAAATCACGTTAATGTAAAGTTAACGCTTTTCACTTTAATTTTCACTTGAAACTCTGGTTTATGATAAACCCTTTTTATCGTAATCTCCTTTCCCTTAATTCATATAATTGAGTACGTTTATTTCCTTTCACCATTCAATTGGCTTGCATCTCATATTCGGTCACCTTTTAAATGAATTCCCATTTAAAAATATATTCCTAAATTTATCAACATTAACTACTTTAGTAGTTAATCCCTTTATTAACTTAATTAAATATTAAATCCCTTTTTGAATCCTTCTTTAAATTCAAACAATATTCGTTTAACTATTTTAGTCAAAACACATTAACTTGATAAACAATTCTAATTCCAAACGGTCGATTTAATAAACTCAAAAACTTGATTATCTCATTAACCGATTTCAACAATCCTCGCTTTAAATTAATTAAAAATATAATTAATTTAAATAAATTCTAAACAAATTTTCAAGGTTTAACCATTTAATTCATTTCTTATGCTTCAACTGGTAAATCTGATTAACATCAACATTTGCTTTGCAAAATAAATTCATAACAAATCAAAGTCTTAAACAAATAAAATATTTATTTATTTCTCTTAAATAACTTTTATTCAAATAATATAATTCAAATCTAACTCTGGTTATAAAATAATTTTATAACCTCAACTCTATCGATTCACCTGTCGGTGAATCAATATCTATAACTCGATTGATTTTAAAGGCCATACTCTGCCAAACACTTAACCAATATCGCCCATTGGTTTGAACACAACACAGGTTGAATTCCCAGTCCAAATCAATAATCAAATCAATCAACCAAACAGGACAATTCATATGTGAAAATATGAAATAAATAATATATTTGAGGAATCCGGTTGGATCCCTCCAACCTGTTCTTCCCTGTATTCAAGTGGTTATCTCAAATCAGACGGTTCAGTTTTGTTTAACTGATAAATTAAATAACGACCATTTAACATCAACCATAAGCAATTCAAACTATTCAACCATTTAAACACGTTTATAGATAAACGTGACCAACCAAGGTGAGTTACCTTTATTGGAACCAATCGTTAAAAATATCGATTTGATATTTCACTGAAATTAAACACGGTTTAATTTCATCGGTTAAATCAACAGTTCAATGTATAACTAGCAAAATAGTCAACCATTGGCAAGCAGAGCACACAAAATAAAAACACCCAATTTATATAAAATATAAAAAGGGTAACTGAGTGAGTTTAACTCACCTTGATTCCATTTACTGTCAAAGCGGTTAGTTTCAGTTACTTTCAACACCGTCCAACCAGCTTCGAAATGTTACGCTTGTTGCCACGGTTCCACGCTCCTTGTTGGATTCGATTCTGAAAACGTTATACACATTTTACGTTACCGTTTAAATGTAAACTAATTGAACCATAAATAGAATCTTAATCTATAATTAATTATGAACAATATTTTAATTTATCTAACCACGTTCGTTAACGTGACATCTCCTTCTGACATATTAATGGTTTATACTAACACGGTATAAACAGTAAAAATCTATATATATTAATAGCAGTACATGCTCGTAATCCTTTTACTTTCGTATATGATAACCGTTAAATGAGGTAGATTAACAATATAGCTTAACGTGAATATAATAGTATTGCCTTACCCATTGGTACACCTCAGCTCCAACGTGTTCACACTTACCATTCCATTTCTCCTTTCAGTTGCATCCTCCCCATATTCTGTTCGTTATTATTTTTCTGTTCTTTTTTTTTTTTTTTTTTTCTTCATAAAAATCCCAAAGCCCAAAGTTGCCAAGCCCGAAACTAAAATCAACAGCAACCGCCCACGCCCCTACCCTTTTCTTCCCTACCGAATATGAACAACTCCACTATCCTTCCTGCTACGTTACTCTTCCCCAACCCGCCAGTAGCCTACACCTTTCGCCACCGCTAACCCGGTTTCCAGCTCCCACTTCGCTGCTTCCCTCCTTTGTCTACCACTCCCACGTTCTCTTCTTGAAGTCCCCAACATCATGCAGCTCCCGAACAAATGCCATTACCGTGCACCGCTCCTACTCACGAACCCCCACGTCCAAGTTTATGCAACAATCCCACTTCACCGTACACTCCTTCTCTCCACACGGCTCATGTCTTTTCCCATACTCAAAATGTTTTTTTTTTTTTAAGTAGTAACAGTTTCATTCGAATGGAGAGGCACGGCTAAAATGGAGAACAGAAAATGTATATTTATAGTGAAAGCTTTTCGTGGCAACCACGCTGTATATAAATATTTATATATTATGGTTAGGTCGGCCCTATTATAGCATAGCACGTGAAAGTGGTAATCTCAAAATAACTTTGCCGGCACGGTTTGAATAAAGCTGAAAAGAATTTACATGAAGGACGCGTAGGCTGTAGATGCTGTCGGCAGACAAGAAAACAAAGATTTGAAATACAAGAAAGAGAAGGAACAGTGGGATGAATTTTATTAATATAAAATTATATGAAAACTTCGTCACGGAGAAATCGTATTAAAAATCACTATATATGATTTCTGTCTTCTGATAAAAAGGCTAATCTCAATGTAAAAAGACATTCCGGACCCAATGGGACAAGTTTCGTCGCAATCCGAGGTCGTATGAAAAAATTTCCTTTATGAAACCAGAAATGAACACACGTTTAATTTTTCTACGGTCACCAGATAAATCAAATCCACTTGAAACTGCGAACATCGATAATAACTTTTTGATACGAACCCAACGGCACTAATTTCGTCGCATTCTGAGACTGTTCCCCCGGTAGGCTGTTTTTACCCTGAACCGCTCTACCCTTTTTAACACCAAATTTCTCGATCTCTAAAAATAACAAACTATATACATATCCTGACTCTAATCGACGATACGAACTCCACGGAACTGGTTTCGTGGCCTAATTTGATCGTCTGCTCAAGTTACACTCTAATATCCCTTTTATTTATTTAAATGCGCGCTATAGAAATTGAACGGGCGTTTACGGCTACCGTGGTCACATACGACATCGGTTTGCCACGCCGTTTGACTTTCTGATAATAACTTAGCGATACGGTTCTAATGAAACTGATTACGTCGGAATCTGAGTCCGTTTGCAAAATGGCCATTTTAAAGGCCTATAATTTAATAACGATTTTCCATAGCGACTATTTCAAAATTTGATTTGGCCATAAACATCAAACTATAACACGAAATCTGGATTTTTCTCTTTCATATGAAAGCTATTGCCAATACGGCTCCAACGTGTCTTGTTTCACAGAAATCCGACTTATATCGAATCCTGTATTCTCAGTTGAAGTTCAAAACTTCATTTCACGAACTGCACGCCATTTTCGAGCTCGATTTTATATTATATAAATTATATAACGTTCTACTTCGTTTTTAATAACGAATTAAATATTAAATTTCATTATATTCCCAATATGATATTTAAAATAAATAAATTAATTAAATATTTGACGGCCAAAAATGCGGGTCGTTACATTCTTCCCCCCTTAAAATAATTTCGTCCTCGAAATTGCTAAGGTAAGAAAGAACGTTATAAACTTATTAAATTTCAAATCCAATTTTATTTTAAATTAGAAACCAATTCAATACCGTAAATAAATATTTTCAAAAATATTGAAAATTTTCTAACACTTTAAATTTCTCAGAAATTTTGCCAGCACCTCCTCTGTATGGCTCAATCGGTACAACCACAACTCGCCTCTCTGGGCCTCCTCCAAATTCAAAAGAAAATATAACAGCCAAGCGGCTTGCCAAACAGGCTCAGAAATCTCATCAAACTCATATAAAAATAAACGTGTACCTTTTTGTCGGGCATATCACTATATCTTTCCCGTCTGCCACCCTGTCAGCATATACAAATGCATTTCCAACAAAATTCCAATTTCATCCTTCGAACTAAATTCTTCACGTGTCCAAGCCAAATTCCATTCTTAACTCAATTTCCATCCATTCTCAATTTCAACTCTTGACTTACCAGTCCAATACCATTTCAGATTCCTGTCTCCCAATTCAAAATCTGATTCAACTTGATATATTATATCCTGATTAATTTTCAGTTAATTGGTTTCAACTCATTTCATATTTACTTTTCCAATTTCTATTTAATTTTGCCTTTGTTCAAACAATTTCCCTGGGAGTTTTCCAACAGTTTCGTTTTTTCAAGAAAATCAAATATTCCTTTTACAGGATTCAAAACAACTTGTTTTTCTCAAAGCAATTCAAAACAAAATCTTTGGTAGTAATCTGTCACTTACCACTCGAAAATGAACACCGATGATGTCCGGATCATCATCGGAATCTATTTTCCAGCTATCGAAGTGAGTTCAATACTATGTCATTTCAAAACTCCAATTTTAAACACTTTCATTTTGAAGTCTATTTCCAAAATAAAATCCATGATGCTTGTAAACAATTTAAAATCTCCCAGGATTTTAAAATTGTCATATATTCAATTCAAGTTCATTTACAGACCTTTCCCACTTTTGGGGTTTTTAATTCCAATTCTGATTTAAATTCAGATTTAATTCATCTGATTTCATATATTTCACTTATATGAATTCTGATTGGTTATATAACCATTTCACATTTCATAATTTTATTGGATTATAATCACAACCAACACATCCAATATATATTATAATACTTTAAATAATAATCATTCTTTTATATCAAAATATAATTTGGGTAAAATTATTTCATTTACCCTCTTTCAAAAACATACTGTGTCGAATTATTCTGTTCAAGAGTTTAGAAACACTTATCGACACAGTTTGCATTACTGTATCGACCAGAATTCATAAACTACTCGACAAACCAACCAACACAATATAAGACAGTTTTTATAACAATTTACAAATACGCGCTCATATATATACACTCAAACTCTTTCTAGGGTATTACTAACCCAATCTCTACTGAGTCACGCCACAGAGCCAAGGTAATTACTTAACCTTAAGCTCTGATACCACTGTAGCGAACCGGGATTTTCGACTCCGAAAATCAACATCAAACTACCGTGTTGACCATTCAGACATCGAACATTCCAGATCATTAATAGAAAGAAGTTAGAGGGTGAGATAAGAAAGAAAGAAATATTAGAATAGAAGAAGAAGAAACAACACAACCCAGAGTCTCACATCGCAGCGGAACAAAATATAATACAGAAGTAAATCTTTTTTTAAAGCTTTAAAATACTTACAATATCAGAGTACATCAACATCTGGACAGTGATAATCTGTCCTCATACAACACACAGCGGAATACTAGTAATATCATACGTCTGGACTCTTCCAGCTCGTCTCTTCATAGCAGTCGATAACCTGAACCTGTGCAACCCGGCCTAACCCGAGCATTTACAAAACACCGGGTCAGTCTGGTGAACCAGAGTGAGATAAACTCGCACAGTAATAAGGGTGAACCATCCAATCTTGATTTTTAAAGTTCAAAATCTTTTCAAAAGAAAAGGATAATCGTAAGACCAAATCCACACATAAACACGGACGGTTTTTACCTTACGATAACCCAAAACAGTTTTGAAACCAATATCTTTTCTGATATTATAATAATGTCTAAATACAAGTAAATAGAATCTAGTAGAACGCTTGCATCTCACGCTCTACATATATAGTATACAATCAAAAACCGCGGGCGCTTATTGGAGATTGGATTCCAAACTTGACAAGGTATGGGACCACCTGCCGATAGTGTATCTCTAGAGATGAATACACTGGGTTCAACAAGAACATCTTGCAACCCGGCCCTCACATGACCGACCACTCATTTCGCTTGAGTGTATCGAATGTATACCACCGACGGTTGGGATCAGCAACCGTCTCCCGACAAGGGACAGCATCGAAACATAGATTTAAGAAACAAATAGGATTTCCTCTAGATAGGTGATCATACACCCTAATGGGAGCGACCCACATAGCCATGTTGCCTGCCCGATTTTTGTCATTTCCCGGTTGATGAGGCTTGAGGCCAGAATTAACTCTTGACATCTGGTCGTCATTCACTTTGAATGCCACATCGTCAGATCCGTCAGATATCACTAATTGACGTCCACAAAAATACTCTAGCTGAAAGCTAGAGAACGGCAATTCCCTGCCAACAACTATCGTACGTTTGAAGAAATCAACGTACGTGACCCCTTTGGAAATACTCTGTCAGACATTCGTCCATATACGTCATCCAGGAACAGGATGAACCGAAGGCACTCTCCTACCGCATCCATCTAGGAATCACCCCATGGATCAATAGCGAGAAGTCCTTGCCACCCCGTGGATTCCAACTACGACAGAATCACAGTTTATCTCTGCTTGCCAGGCAGAGAATATTAGTGGTTCTTCCGTGTATGATAGTCCACGGTCTTCAATGCTCCATCTCGAACATCTTCTGATATCTTCACGTATTTGTTGGTCGGAATGGTTTTCGAATGTAAATTCGATCCCGGTCTTTCCATACCAACAATCGTATTGGTCAGATTTGATAGTCGGTGTTTTAACTATCAAAATAAACAGTGTTTCAATCATGACACTCCAATGAGTTCACTGATTCAGTATTCAGCATCACTTGGCCTTCAACAAACTAATTTCCTTTTTGTTAAATTAAAACTTCTAATTCTTTTAATATTCAAAAATACGATATTTGAATAACTCTAATTGATTAATTAACATTCGTCTTAACTCCATTCGCTTGACTCTAGATCACAGCAATCACAATGGTTACGCCTGATTCCCTCAGGAAACATCCGACCGCCGTAGGCTATCTGCAGCCCTGCGAATTACGCTAGCAGTCGTACAAAATGGCAACTTAGCCGAATATTTATGTTTGGCTAATTCTATCTCAAATAACTACATTCCATTTCCCATTTTGAAATTCCATTTAAAATCCTCCTTTTTACTAGATCTCGTTTTCAAATCACGTTAATGTAAAGTTAACGCTTTTCACTTTAATTTTCACTTGAAACTCTGGTTTATGATAAACCCTTTTTATCGTAATCTCCTTTCCCTTAATTCATATAATTGAGTACGTTTATTTCCTTTCACCATTCAATTGGCTTGCATCTCATATTCGGTCACCTTTTAAATGAATTCCCATTTAAAAATATATTCCTAAATTTATCAACATTAACTACTTTAGTAGTTAATCCCTTTATTAACTTAATTAAATATTAAATCCCTTTTTGAATCCTTCTTTAAATTCAAACAATATTCGTTTAACTATTTTAGTCAAAACACATTAACTTGATAAACAATTCTAATTCCAAACGGTCGATTTAATAAACTCAAAAACTTGATTATCTCATTAACCGATTTCAACAATCCTCGCTTTAAATTAATTAAAAATATAATTAATTTAAATAAATTCTAAACAAATTTTCAAGGTTTAACCATTTAATTCATTTCTTATGCTTCAACTGGTAAATCTGATTAACATCAACATTTGCTTTGCAAAATAAATTCATAACAAATCAAAGTCTTAAACAAATAAAATATTTATTTATTTCTCTTAAATAACTTTTATTCAAATAATATAATTCAAATCTAACTCTGGTTATAAAATAATTTTATAACCTCAACTCTATCGATTCACCTGTCGGTGAATCAATATCTATAACTCGATTGATTTTAAAGGCCATACTCTGCCAAACACTTAACCAATATCGCCCATTGGTTTGAACACAACACAGGTTGAATTCCCAGTCCAAATCAATAATCAAATCAATCAACCAAACAGGACAGTTCATATGTGAAAATATGAAATAAATAATATATTTGAGGAATCCGGTTGGATCCCTCCAACTTGTTCTTCCCTGTATTCAAGTGGTTATCTCAAATCAGACGGTTCAGTTTTGTTTAACTGATAAATTAAATAACGACCATTTAACATCAACCATAAGCAATTCAAACTATTCAACCATTTAAACACGTTTATAGATAAACGTGACCAACCAAGGTGAGTTACCTTTATTGGAACCAATCGTTAAAAATATCGATTTGATATTTCACTGAAATTAAACACGGTTTAATTTCATCGGTTAAATCAACAGTTCAATGTATAACTAGCAAAATAGTCAACCATTGGCAAGCAGAGCACACAAAATAAAAACACCCAATTTATATAAAATATAAAAAGGGTAACTGAGTGAGTTTAACTCACCTTGATTCCATTTACTGTCAAAGCGGTTAGTTTCAGTTACTTTCAACACCGTCCAACCAGCTTCGAAATGTTACGCTTGTTGCCACGGTTCCACGCTCCTTGTTGGATTCGATTCTGAAAACGTTATACACATTTTACGTTACCGTTTAAATGTAAACTAATTGAACCATAAATAGAATCTTAATCTATAATTAATTATGAACAATATTTTAATTTATCTAACCACGTTCGTTAACGTGACATCTCCTTCTGACATATTAATGGTTTATACTAACACGGTATAAACAGTAAAAATCTATATATATTAATAGCAGTACATGCTCGTAATCCTTTTACTTTCGTATATGATAACCGTTAAATGAGGTAGATTAACAATATAGCTTAACGTGAATATAGTAGTATTGCCTTACCCATTGGTACACCTCAGCTCCAACGTGTTCACACTTACCATTCCATTTCTCCTTTCAGTTGCATCCTCCCCATATTCTGTTCGTTATTATTTTTCTGTTCTTTTTTTTTTTTTTTTTCTTCATAAAAATCCCAAAGCCCAAAGTTGCCAAGCCCGAAACTAAAATCAACAGCAACCGCCCACGCCCCTACCCTTTTCTTCCCTACCGAATATGAACAACTCCACTATCCTTCCTGCTACGTTACTCTTCCCCAACCCGCCAGTAGCCTACACCTTTCGCCACCGCTAACCCGGTTTCCAGCTCCCACTTCGCTGCTTCCCTCCTTTGTCTACCACTCCCACGTTCTCTTCTTGAAGTCCCCAACATCATGCAGCTCCCGAACAAATGCCATTACCGTGCACCGCTCCTACTCACGAACCCCCACGTCCAAGTTTATGCAACAATCCCACTTCACCGTACACTCCTTCTCTCCACACGGCTCATGTCTTTTCCCATACTCAAAATGTTTTTTTTTTTTTTTTAAGTAGTAACAGTTTCATTCGAATGGAGAGGCACGGCTAAAATGGAGAACAGAAAATGTATATTTATAGTGAAAGCTTTTCGTGGCAACCACGCTGTATATAAATATTTATATATTATGGTTAGGTCGGCCCTATTATAGCATAGCACGTGAAAGTGGTAATCTCAAAATAACTTTGCCGGCACGGTTTGAATAAAGCTGAAAAGAATTTACATGAAGGACGCGTAGGCTGTAGATGCTGTCGGCAGACAAGAAAACAAAGATTTGAAATACAAGAAAGAGAAGGAACAGTGGGATGAATTTTATTAATATAAAATTATATGAAAACTTCGTCACGGAGAAATCGTATTAAAAATCACTATATATGATTTCTGTCTTCTGATAAAAAGGCTAATCTCAATGTAAAAAGACATTCCGGACCCAATGGGACAAGTTTCGTCGCAATCCGAGGTCGTATGAAAAAATTTCCTTTATGAAACCAGAAATGAACACACGTTTAATTTTTCTACGGTCACCAGATAAATCAAATCCACTTGAAACTGCGAACATCGATAATAACTTTTTGATACGAACCCAACGGCACTAATTTCGTCGCATTCTGAGACTGTTCCCCCGGTAGGCTGTTTTTACCCTGAACCGCTCTACCCTTTTTAACACCAAATTTCTCGATCTCTAAAAATAACAAACTATATACATATCCTGACTCTAATCGACGATACGAACTCCACGGAACTGGTTTCGTGGCCTAATTTGATCGTCTGCTCAAGTTACACTCTAATATCCCTTTTATTTATTTAAATGCGCGCTATAGAAATTGAACGGGCGTTTACGGCTACCGTGGTCACATACGACATCGGTTTGCCACGCCGTTTGACTTTCTGATAATAACTTAGCGATACGGTTCTAATGAAACTGATTACGTCGGAATCTGAGTCCGTTTGCAAAATGGCCATTTTAAAGGCCTATAATTTAATAACGATTTTCCATAGCGACTATTTCAAAATTTGATTTGGCCATAAACATCAAACTATAACACGAAATCTGGATTTTTCTCTTTCATATGAAAGCTATTGCCAATACGGCTCCAACGTGTCTTGTTTCACAGAAATCCGACTTATATCGAATCCTGTATTCTCAGTTGAAGTTCAAAACTTCATTTCACGAACTGCACGCCATTTTCGAGCTCGATTTTATATTATATAAATTATATAACGTTCTACTTCGTTTTTAATAACGAATTAAATATTAAATTTCATTATATTCCCAATATGATATTTAAAATAAATAAATTAATTAAATATTTGACGGCCAAAAATGCGGGTCGTTACAATATTTAAATAACGATTTTCACAGCGACTATTTCAAAATTTGATTTAGCCATAACTAAAAATTTATAGCACGAAATCTGGATTTTTCTCTTTTATATAAAAATTATCATCAATACGATTCCAACGTTTCTTGTTTCATAGAAATCCGACTTATATTGGATCCTGCATTCTCAGTTGAAGTTCAAAACTCCAATTTACGAACTGCACGCCATTTTCAAGCTCGATTTATAACTATATAAATATATATAACGTTCGAACTTCGTTTAAATAACGAATTAAATATTAAAATCGATTTATATTCCCAAATATAATATTTCAAATTAATTAATTAATTAAATATTCGGCTACCAAAAATACGGGACATTACATTCTTCCCCCCTTAAAATAATTTCGTCCTTGAAATTGCTAAGGTAAGAAAGAACGTTATAAACCCATTAATTTCCAAATCCAATTTATTTTAAATCAAAAATTAATTCAATACTGTAAATAAATATTTTCAAAATTATCGAAAATTATCTAACACCTTAAATTTCCGAAAAATTTCGCCAGCACCTCCTCTGTACGGCTCAATCGGTACAACTACAACTCGCCTTTCTAGGTCTTCTCCAATTGTAAAGAAAATAAAACAGCCAAGTGGCTTGCCAAATAGGCTCATAAATCACCAAACCCATATAAAAATAAACGTGTACCTTTTTGTCGGGCATATCATTATATCCTTTCTGCCTGCTACCTTGTCAGCATATACAAATGCATTCCCAAACAAAATTCTAATCTTAACCTCAGAACCAAATCCCTTACGCGTTCCAGCCAAATACCATTCTTGATTCAATTTCCATCCATTATCAATTTCAACTCTTAACTTACCAATCCAATATCATTTCAGATTCCTGTCTCACAATTCAAAATCTGATTCTACTTGATATATATTATATCTCGGTTAAATTTACAATAAATTGGTTTCAATTCATATTTGCTTTCACAAATTTCTATTTAATTTTTTTTTGTTCAAACAATTCCCTGGGAGTTTTTAAATAGTTCAAATCTTTCAAAAATCATAGATTCCTTTTCAGGATTCAAAACAGCTTGTTTTTCTCAAAGCAATTCAAAAACAAGATTTTTAGCAGTAATCCGTCACTTAGAACTCGGAAATGAACACTGATGGTGTGGCCATCATCATCAGAGTTATTTCCCAGCTACTGAAGTGAGTTCAATACTATATTACTTATCAAAATCATATTTAAACACTTCCTTTTGAAATTATTTCAAAATATCCATCTCAATGTTTAAAAAAAATTAAAATCTCCCGGGATTTTAAAATTCTCTTTTATTCAATTCAATTTCATTTTCAACCACCTTTCCCACTTTTGGGAATTTTAATTCCAATTCTGATTTTAATTTCAGATTTAATAAATCTGCTTTTATATTATACGAATTCCAATTGGTTATTTATATAACCATTTCAATTATAATCAACCAACACATCCTATATACTATAATACTTCACATATTAATCATTCTTTTATATTAAAATATCATTTGAGTAAAATTATTTCATTTACCCTCTTTCAAAACATATTGTGTTGGTTTATCGTACTTGAGTGTTTAGAAATCTCTATCGATACAGTGGATCAAACTGATCGATCAGAACTCATAAACAACTCAACCAAAAAATCGTCACAATATAAAACAATTTTTTTATAAAATCTACAAATACGTTCACTCGTACATATACACTGAAACTCAATCTAGGGTATTGCTAACCCCATATCTACTGAGTCACACCACAGAGCCAAGGTAATCACTTAACCTTCAGCTCCGATACCACTGTAACGACCCAAAGGTTTTTCGGTCCCGAAAATCGACATAAATACCTTTACCGTAACTCATGTCGATCCTCCAAGCACCGAAAAGATTGGATAGTTATTAGAAAGAAATTAGAGGGTGAGATAAGAAAGAAAGAAATATTAGAATAGAAGAAGAAGAAGAAACAACACCACACAGAGTCTCACATCGCAGCGGAACAAAATATAATACAGAAATAAATCTTTATTGAGAGCCTTTAAAAATACCTACAATATCAGAGTACATCACACAACGGGACAGTTATAATGACCTGTTCCCATATCCAACATACAACGGAATAGTAGCTAAATAATATCGTACGTCTGACTTTCTCCGGCTCGTCTACGGACTTCACAGCATTTGATAACCTGAAACTGTACACCCCGGGCTAACCCGAGCATTTACAAAACACTGGGTCAGTCTGGTGAACCAGAGTGAGATAAACTCACACAGTATTTAGGATAAATCATCCAATCATGGTTTTAAAGTTCAAAATCTTTTCAAAAGAAAAGGGTAATCGTAAGACCAAATCCACACATAAACACGGACGGTTTTTACCTTACGATAACCCAAAACATTTTTGAAACCAATATCTTGTCTAATATTATAATAATGTCCAAATACAAATAATTAGCAATCTAGTGGAACGCTTGCATCTCATGCTTCACATATATAGTATACAATCAAAACCGCTTATTGGAGATTGGATTCCAACTATGACAAGGTATGGGACCACCTGCCGAAAGTGTATCTCTAGAGACGAATACACCGGGTTCAACAAGAACGTCTTGCAACCCGGCCCACACATGACCGACCACTCATTTCGCTTGAGTGTATCGAATGTATATCACCGACGGTTGGGATCAGCAACCATCTCCGAAAAAGGGACAGCATCGAAATATAGATTTAAGAACAAATAGGAATTTATCTAGATAGGTGATTATACACCCTAATGGGAGCCACCCACGTAGCCATGCTACCTGCCCGATTTTTGTCATTTCCCGGTTGATGAGGCTTGAGGTTAGAGTTTATTTTTAAAACATCTGATCACCATTCACTTTGAATGCCACATTGTCAAATCCGTCAGATATCACTAATTGACGTCCACAAAAATACTCTAGTTAGAAGCTAAGAGAACGACAATTCCCCGCCAACAACTATAGCACATTTGAAGAAATCAACGTGCGTGAACCTTTGGAAATACTCTGTCAGACACTCGTCCATACAAGTCCTCCAGGAACAGGATGAACCGAAGGAACTCTCCTACTGCATCCAATATAGGAATCACCCCATGGATCAGTAGCGAGAAGTCCTTGCAACCCGTAGATTTCAACTACGACAGAATCACAGCTTATCTCTGCTTGCCCGGCAGAGAATATTAGTGGTTCTTCCGTTTATGAAAATCCACGGTCTTCAATGCTCTACCTCGAACATCTTCTGACATCTTCACGGATTTTTTGGTGGGAATGGTTTTCGAATATAAATTTGATCCCGGTCTTCCCGTACCAACAATCGTATTGGACATGTTTGGTAGTCGGTGATTTAATTACAAAAATAAATGGTGTTTCAGTCATGACACTCCAATGAGTTCACTAGTTCAGTATTCAGCATCACTTGGCCTTTAACTTTAAACCAACTCGTTCACTTCTGCTTAATTAAAACTCCTAACTCTTTAATATTTAGAAATACGATAATTGAATTCTTAATTAATATACCGATGTTCTCAACACCATTTCTTTATAATACTTGGTAAAATCACCATATTCAATTTACACTTAATTCTCCTTTCAAAGACATTTCAACATCATCCCTTATTATTTAAAACATGGAAAATCCATTCAACTCATTTTTTCTTTAAATAGCGCTACGTAATATTTTGTATCCCATTCTCGAAACCATAACTAATATTGATTCGTATAGAATAAAACTAACTTTACATTTCCTTTATTTCGGATTTCTCGTTATATATAATTTCCAATTCTCACCAATGTTACATTATTTCACTAATGGAAATAATGAACCGTCTCTAACCTCCTTTATGATTACCAACTAATATCCTCTTCAGATAATCCTGATGTTGTTCAAGTTGGGGTATTTTAATTACCTCTCAGACCTTGATCAACAACGTTCATCTCCTCAGATAAATATAAGTTGTAATCAAACTCATATTCTATTCACGTCTTAAAACAAATTCCATTATAAATCGGATTTAGTTATACAACCCTACGACCCGCTTCTTTACCTCAAATACACTTTTACCAATCTCCTTTCAAATCTATTCAACCATTTCCCACTTGTGAAATCTTATTTCAAATTTCCCTTCTTACTTGATCTCATTGTCAAGTAACGTTAATGTAAAATTAACGCCTTCAATCTTTTAAACCACATTTATAAAGTTCTGGCTTATTAAAACCCTTCTCATCTTTCTATCCTTTTCTTAATCCAAGTATCCCTTAAATTTAGCTCTCGTATTCGCTTACCATTCTCTTTATAACTTTGTTATAAAAATTCGGGTTTAAATATAAAACCTGTTCATAATTTCCTTTCACCATTCACTTTGATTATATTTCACCATCGATCACTTTTAATTGCATTCCCATTTAAAAAGTAAAATTTTCAAATCATCATTAATAACAAAAATAACTTATTGCAATCATTAACTATTTCAATAGTTAATTCCTTTATTAACTAAATTAAATAGTAAATCTCTTTTAAACCAATATTCATTAACTATTTTAATCGACACACATCAATTTGATAATCAATTTCAATTCAAACTGGTCAACTCAAACCTCGACTATCTCATTAACCGATCCTAAATAATCCTCACTTTAAACTAATTAAAAATATAATTACTTTAAATAGTTCCATTAATTGTTTTCATTACAAAACAATTATCAAAGTAACCATTCGATTCACTTCTCATTCTTATACTTGTAAATCTGATTAACATTAGAATGTACTTTATAAAATAAATCATTAACAAATTGAAGTCTTAAATAAATAAAATATTTATTTATTTCTCTTTAATAACTTTTATTCAAAATAATATCTTTAAAAATCTAACTTCAGTTATAAAATAAATTTTATGACTTCATCTCTATCGATTCACCTGACAGTGAATCAATATTTATAAAACAATTGATTTCATAGGCCATGTGCTATCAAATACTAAACCAATACCGCCTATTGTCTTAAACAAAGCACAGGCTGAATTTTCAGTAAATGATCAAAAACCAAACCAATCACCCATAATGATAGTTCATATATGATAATATGAAAATAAATACTATATTTGAGGAATCCGGTTGGATCCCTCCAACCTGTTCTTCCCTGAAATCACAACGATTATCTCAAATCAGATCATTCCAATTTCATTTAACTGATAACAATAAATAACAATCATTTAACATCAACCACAAGCAGTTCAAACAATTCAACCAATTTAACACGTTAATTTTATAAACATGACCAACCAAGGTGAGTTACCTTTATTGGAACCGATCGTTAAAAATAAAGATTTGGTATTTCACTGAAATTAAACGACGGTTTAATTTCATCATTTAAATCAACAAATAAATTATAACTAGCAAACAGTCAATCATTGGCAAGCAGAGCACACAAAATAAAAACCCCAATTTATATAAAATATAAATAGGGAAAGCTGAGTGAGTTTAACTCACCTTATTCCGTTTGTTGCTGAAGCAGCTCGGACGTTTAATTAAATTAAAACTTATGTTGCTTCCATCTCTGCCCGTCTCAGCTCCAAAATATATGTCCAATAATACGGTCTGATCGCCTCTTCGTTTTCTCAATTCTGAAAACACATGTAAGCGTTACACGGTTATAAATATTCATGAATTAAAATAATAGTTGGTCCTTAATCATATTTAAATTACGTTTTGATTACTTTGTGAATAAACGAAACCAAAGCCAAATGTTCTTTGCTCAAGCTAATTTCCAAACCGTTTTACCTTCCTTCTGTTTTACCAAACAGTGCTCCCTTTCTCCCTGTTCGTCCTTTATTCCAGTATATAAGCAAGCATATTTCGTTGCCTAAAGATAATGGTGCCAGCTTCATGTTTCTTCACGCTGAAAAGAGTCCACCTTTTCACCGTATTTTTTTTTTCACGTCCCCTCCCCTTTGTATTTTCGTTTCCACCAAGTCATTTTTTTAAGATAGTTCGGCCCAGACCCAACTGAACTGGCCCAGGACAATCTCCGAAACCAAAGCCCCCACGTCAAAACAAACCCCACCTCCAATCGTATGCTTTCTTCCCCAAACGCCAATATGCGAACCAGCACAAAACCATCCCTGAAGCTTTATTTTTTCTTCCATCCGATGCACTTTTGAACCAGCCTCCTACTGCTACACTCGCCCGCGCCATATCCTTCCACTCGCACCTTCTTTTCTCCAACGTTAGTATACCCTATCCTCTTCAATATACACAGCTGCCTTGTTTCCAATGTAAAAATGCTCCAGGAGAAACAAGACGGTGCACCCCTTACACCCGAACGTTACTCCACCTTCTCTCTTACCTTCGCCTGTAACCACTTCTCATTCGAAGTTCCCATTCACTTCAAAAAAAACTCTTGATCCCATCATTGTCCGTCCATGTTATAGCTTAGTCAAGTTGGTTCTTTTTTTTCTGAGGTCCATGCGTATAACCCCCTTCCGCATGCATTCATCTTCACTTCCCTTTAGTTCCTTTGGTGAATCCTCCGAACGACACTACACAACCACTGGCTTTCAGCACTACTCGAATGGACACACACAAGAATGGTATTCGATTTTAAGTTTTAATGTTTTGGTAGAGAAAGATTTTTGTTTTGATTTTAGTTTAGTTGCAATAATATTTGTTTTCACCATTACTGGAAAAAGAAGTGAAGGATGGAGCATAGATTATTTATAGTGGAAAGGAGACGTGGTTGCCAAGTGATAGGGTATAGGCCTTCCAGAGAAAATAGGTAGTTGTTGCGTGAGAAAAGACTGAACATAAAACTTTGTCGGCAAGGTTTACAAAGATTGGCAGCCAAGCAAATGAAGTTGTGTGGTACACAAGAAATAATTTGCCTGGGACGCACGTAAGAGAGAAATTTGAGATGCAAGTAAATGAGACGTTGTGCGCATGTAACAAAATGTGAAATGGGAAGGTTTTATTAATAAAATAATATACTAAACTTCGTCAATCAGTTATTGTGTTAAAAATCACCACATACAACTTCAGTTTTCTGATAAAAAGGCTGATCCTGGTAAAAAAAAGTATTCCGGACCCAATAGGACAAGTTTCGTCGAAATCCGACATCGTATGAAAAAAATTTCTTTACAAAACCAAAAATGAACACGCGTTTAATTTTTCCACGGTCACTAGATAAATCAAATCAACTTGAAACTTTCATATCTTATAATAACCTTTCAATACGAACCCAACGGCACCAGTTTCGTCGCATTCTGAGACTATTTCCCCGGTAGGCTATTTTTACCGCATACCGCAATACCCTTTTTACACCAAATTTGTCGGTCTCTAAAAATAGCAAACCATATACCTAACCTGACTCTAATCGACGATATGAACTCAACGGGACTAGTTTCGTGGCCTAATTCGATAGTCCATTCAAGTTAGACTCAAATATCACTTTATTAAATTCATTACGCGCAATAGAAATTGAACGGGCGTTGGTGGTTGCCGTGGCCACATACGACATCGGTTTGCCACGCCATTTAACACCATTCAATAATTTAATGATATGGTTCTAATGAACTAGTTTCGTCGAAATCTGAGTCCGTTTGCAAAATGGCCATTTTAAAGGTCGATATTTAAATAACGATTTTCACAGCGACTATTTCAAAATTTGATTTAGCCATAACTAAAAAATTTTAGCACGAAATCTGGAATTTTCTCTTTCATATAAAAATTATCGTCAATACGGTTCCAACGTTTCTTGTTTCATAGAAATCCGACTTATATTGGATCCTGCATTCTCAGTTGAAGTTCAAAACTCCAATTTACGAACTGCACGCCATTTTCAAGCTCGATTTATAACTATATAAATATATATAACGGTCGAACTTCGTTTAAATAACGAATTAAATATTAAAATCCATTTACATTCCCAAATATAATATTTAAAATAAATAAATTAATTAAACATTCGCCAACCAAAAATACGGGACATTACAGCCGCCAAACATATATACATTTAATAGAGATCAATCAGCACAGAACAAATCCAATGTCAGACACACAGTCCATTTACAAGTTCGTTCTGGGTCTGAACGAAACCAGAGGCACCACATACCTTGCATATCCATCGATCTCCACGTACGTCTGGACGATCACCACTTATTATCTATATTTCGGGATGCCTCCCAATCAAGACATCAGTTATCACACAACCGAGGTGAAGATCTCCGGTCTTCAACCACCATCTTCATCATCGACTTCTTATCGTCGATCAATTATTTGAAATGAGATTTAACTCGGCCTTTTCAAATAATTCACGTATATTTAGAATTTCAAATCAATTTATTTCAATGGTTAAATTATTCGACATCAATAATTAAATTCATTAATGTAACTTTCACGCCAAACACATTCAACCATCAAATATCACATAAACCAAGCAAATTCAGTTTATTTCCATTCCACAACGTTTATAATATTTTATCATGATTTATTGCTATTTTTATTTATTTAAAAATAGCCATTTCATTCAAACGACGCTTCAGGCCATAACGCGGCCGTGGCGCTGTTTTTCTTCAGATTTGATTTACACATATCTGAAAATCTAACTGTTGGATCTTCACAAATTTTATAACATTAGAAAGATCTTTTCGAAACGAATCCAACGGTTTCAGTTTTGGGAAAATCCGACGGTCGGATCTCCCGATACACTCGTTTGAAATTTCGATTTCGAAATACGAACTACAACGTCGTTATACGATTTAATTTAATTATATTTTTATATATATATAAATATAATCGATTATGGCGCTGTTTTTCTTCAGATTTGAATTAGACATTCCAGACAATCCAACTATTGGATTTTCACAAAGTGGGTATCGTTGGAAAGATATTTCCAAAGCGAACCCAACGGTTTCGGTTTCGGGAAAATCCGATGGTCGGATCTCTCACACTAATCGTTTGAAATCACGGTTTCAAAACATGAACTGCAGCTTCATTATTCGATATATTTTAATTATATTTATATATATATATATATAAATATAATCGATTTTTCAATGTCAAAACCATTTTCACTTCACATACTTGATAAAAACGATATTTTTATCCAACAGATATTTATTTAAACACATGAATTTTGTTTATTTTATTTCCACACAGGAATTTCTATTCAACACATGAATTTCATTTATTTTATTTCCACACAGGAATTTCTATTCAACACATGAATTTGTATTCAACGCAGAATTTTATTTCACCATTCAACACATGAATAATTTTTATAATTTTTATATATAATAAAAATGTGATTTTTATTGCAAAACAATTTATTTCAAAACACGATTATTTTATATAGTTTATATATATAATAAAAATGTGATTTTTTATTGCAAAACAATTTATTTCAAAACACGATTATTTTATATAGTTTATATATAAGGTAAAAATGTTATTTTTATTTTTCAAAGAATTTATTCAATACATGAACTCCATTCAACACATGAATTTATTTCAACATTCAACACATGAATTTTATTTCAACATTCAACACAAGAATATTATTTCAACATTCAACACATGAATTTAAATGAAACACAGAAATATTTCAGAAAATTCGGCAGCATAACGGCAGGGTAGTTAAAACCGGGACCGTCCCTAGTACGGCTCTTCGCTCTACCTTAAATCCTTGCAGCTTTTGACAATGGGGATTTTCAATATCTAGTTCGTACGCAGACGAATTTTCCCATATACTAATCCTATTGGGATTTCAAACACAATCAATCGTTTCAACTCAACCATTCATGATATTCACCAAATTTTCACATCAACCAATAATCCAAACAATATCACAACCAATATATATCGTCCATGGTCTGTGGACGAGGGGAGTATATATATATATATGTATATATATATGTGTATATATATATGTATATATATATGTATATATATATATATATACGTATATAACTATATTTCGATTTCATTTCAATATCACTTCAATTCATTTCAATGCATATATTATTTTTACAACGCACATATAACTTATACATCGAACATACAACTTATACAACGCTTATACATGTGGTGTACAACACTTATATAACTCATACTTTGACTATATAATTTATACATCGTTATTTCCATATCGTTTATAATTTAGAAATCTCACATTGGGTTCCACTCCACCAAAAATTGCAGAAGGTTCAGAAAAATATGCGGTCTCTTCTAGAATGTAGAAGACATCCGCACGAGTCCACTATCTCTTGTTTCACTGAATTTCGATCACATAGCAAAAAGATGTGATTTTTAGAAGTTTGCAACGGTTTTAAAATGTTAAAACTGTTTTAAATAAATAAAGGTCGTACCTTTCAGTTTTCGTTCCAAACTAGGTTTGGATTTTTCTTGAATTCGTTGCACGATACGACGATCGGCCACTGCCACGTGGAAGAGCTTGTAAAGGGCTCTCTAACGCTGGTCCTCCCCCTCAGTTCAACGGCAAGCAGCGACGGCGGCGGCGCTTTAAACAGTCGAGGTTTGGAGGCACAGATCTTCGCGTACAAGCGATGGTAGGAGGTGAACCATGTATGGATGTGGAGAGGGGATCGAGCTCTTCAAAAAACCCAACTGGAGCAAGGCGGTTTGGTGAAAGAATCGGCCAGAACGGAGGAGAGAAGTTTAGAACGGTTTCTGCCTGTGATCGGCTTACGGGGAGAGAGAAAATCCCTTTTTTTATAAAAATCTGATTGGCTGGGAGTTATATAAAATTTTAAAATGTTGTTTTCTAATACGAACTCCAATCCAAACCCAACGATTGTCGTCCCTAGCTAAATACCCCCATCCCGAACACAATGGGATATGTTTCGTAGGCCCATTCGACTGTTTCAGTCAGTTATTCTTCAAATTAAAATATAAAACATTCAATATTTGTTTTGAACGTACATTCCAATTTGCCGGGGCCACATACTGATTCTAAAAATTCCCGAAAAATGAATCTAGCTATTTTTTCACGATACGGTCCCAACAAAACTAGTTTCGTCGAATTTTGAGACCGTTTGAAAAATGGCCCTTTTCTGGTCGATCCAATTTAACAGAAATCGACCAAATACATTTTCCTTTGCCACGCTCACATACTAACTTCAAAAATTATGAAATTTGAAATCTAGCAATAATTTCACATCCCGGATCCAACAAAAGCGGTTTCGTCGAATTTCTGAGTTCGTTTGCAAAATGGCCATTTTCACGGGCTAAATAAATTCTACAGCGACCTTTCTAAAAATTCATTTGGCCATAACTTTTGCTTCCCGCTATGAAACTACGATTTTTCAGATTCGTTAGAAAGATATTCACTAACAGATTTAAATATTTTTAGTTTCACTAAAATCCGTTTTATTTTGCACCTGGTACAGTCAGTCAAAGTTTGAATTGAAATTTTGAAACTGGCGCGCCTTTTCAGGCCTTGTTTATAATTAGAATAATTATATTCATTTTCCAACATCGATTCAAACTTACTTTTCTTCGCTATTATTTAAAATAATTTATTTTAAATATTTAAAATTCACTAAAATAGCCAAATTAAAAATTTTAAATTGGCTCAGATTTTCAGGGTTGTTACAATCTCCCCCCTTAAAACTTTTCGTCCTCGAAAAGGAACGAAGTCAGAAGTTGATTCATTAACCAACTCTACTTTCAATCTGGCTTCCATTCTTCGACCTTTCAGTTTCTAAGAATTTTCTAATTCTTCATAAATTTGGCTAGCACTCTAAATTTTCGAAAAATTTCGCCATAACCTCCTTTGTATGGGGAAGGGTTTGGAAATTTATTGGGCCGTATTAGGCACCCAATAAATCCTAATAAGCATGCACATATTTATAGTGATATATTCTGGTGTCCACAGAGGAGTGTGTATAGATCATAACTTCAGAGAATAAATTCTCGTCACCCTATAAATGGTTTTTTGTACCTTAATGACCAGAGGGACGTGTTTATTGTCATCTCCAGACCCATGTGGTTTTTTTTATTAATCTAGCAATTTTACGGTTATATTTTACAAAGTCCATATCAGTCATCAGTTCAACCTGTAATATATCGTCATCGCCATACAAGCCTCTCGCTCGTATGGTAAATCTTCAACCTCGTCACACAAGCCCCAAATGCTTATGTGGTATATGATGAAGTATGCCTATCTTCAAGAAGTATGCCATGTAGTGTAGTTCAAAATTAATTGTTACTATCCTATGGCGACGTTTATTATTACATACAGAACAACCAGCACTCTGCATCCAATGACATTCACGGGAGTTGATATAATAATAAAATTGCACATCCAACTCATTAAGGTTTACCTATTTGTCGGGCACGCAAATAAATTCTTTACTCAACAGCTAATCCTTTTATCTGTTCAAACATATATAATGGACATGTATATATTTCTATCTATTTTTAAATCAGTTCAATACGCGATTTAATTGCATAGATTTACCCATCATTCATTGATTTAATTAACTATCGTTCTAATAATTTAATTAATCAAATCCACTATCACACCACACAAACAACAATCAATTTGTTTTTACCCTTTCAAAAATATACTAATTGATTCATATACTCTTTTAAAATAATCAGATTATAGAATTAAAAGTTTACATCGTTGAAAAGAAAATAACAACAAAGTAGAAAACATAAAATATGGTAAATGTACCTTGCTCCAGAGTCAATCAGAGATATCCACCCTGCACTTAGGATTGGCTTTCTTAATGCTTTCCTCTGTTTCCCAAGTACAATCTCATGGATCTCCACTCCATTGCACTTTGACTAAGTGAACCTTCTTGTTCCTCAGCTCTTTGGTTTCTTTGCCAATAATCTTTATCGGCTCTCTTCTTACAGCCAATTCTGGAGTAATTTCTATATCCTATTGTGCGGCTTCTTCCACAACCAAGTCTGGATCATGAACATGCTTTCGAAGTTGAGATACGTGAAATACATCATGCACTCCAGGCAACCAATCAGGCAATTGAACTCTATAAGCGAGAGTTCCAATCCGCTCAAGTATAGGGAATGAACCAATAAATCTGGGCGCCAACTTCCCAGTTTTGCCAAACCTGACCACTCCCCTTATCGGAGAAACCCGTAGAAACACATAATCACCAACAGAAAAAGCCAAATCTCTTCTTCTCGAATCAGCATAGCTCTTCTGTCGGCTTTAAGCTACTAGCAACCGTTTCTTAATGAAATCGACTTTATCCGCAGCTTTGGGAATCATATCTAGTCCCAATACAAGCCTATTACCAGGTTCAACCCAACAAGCAGGAGATCGACACGGTCTATCATACAATGCTTCGAATGGTGACATTGTCAGGCTCGCTTGGTAACTGTTGTTATATGAGAACTCAGCCAAATGCAAATGGTCTTCCCATAATCCACCAAAATCAAGAACACAAGCCCGCAATAAATCTTCTAGTATACGATTCACCCTCTCAGTCTGACCATCTGTCTGAGGATGATAGGTGGTGCTTAGATTCAGCTTCGTTCCTAGTTCTACTTGAAATGCCTCCCAGAATTTGCTAGTAAATATTGGATCTCTAACACCGACTATACTGATCGGCACTCCACGTAGCCTAACAATTTCTTTGAAATAAACTTGTGCCAGACTCTGAGCAGTTCTATTCGTTCTGACATGTATGAAATGGGCGGTCTTCGTGAAGCGATCAACGATCACACAAATACTGTCATTTCCTTTCCTGGTTCTGAGCAAACCATCTATGAAGTCTATGGAAATATGTTCCCACTTCCAACCTGGAATGTCCAGCGGTTGCAACAATCCGGCAAGTTTCTGTTGGCCGCTTTTGACTAGTTGGCAAGTAGAGCACCTGCTAACATATATTGAAACATCCCTTTTCATAGCCTTCCAGCAGAATGTTCGCTTGAGATCGTTATACATTTTGGTCACACCTGGATGGATACTCAGCTTGGACTTGTGACATTCGTCTAACACTTCCCTTTTTAGTTCGGGGATGTCGGGAATACAAATCCTTCCTCTCAATCTCAGGATTCCATCATTATCTATTTGAAAGCACGAGGGTTCGCCTTTCTAAATCCTTCTGATCATATCCTTAATAAAATTATCATCCTTCTGAAGAATAGATATTTTGTCAATCAAAGAAGTCGTAATAATGAAGCTGGCGATTATTGCATTCTTTCGACTTAGCGCATCGGCCACCACATTGGCTTTCCCTGGAGTGTACAAAATCTCAAAATCGTATGCTGCCAAAAATTCTAGCCAACGTTGCTACCTCAGATTCAAGTCTTTCTGGGTGAACAGATAATTTAGCGACTGATGATCGGTAAACAGTTCGAATTTCTCACCCAAAAGATTGTGCCTCCAGATTTTTAAAGCAAATACAATGGCTAACAACTCAAGATCATGAGTAACGTAGTTTTTCTCATGCGGCTTCAGCTAACGGCTAGCATAGGCAACCACTTGACCTCTTTGCATTAATACTACACCAAGGCCTTCTCTAGAGGCATCTGTCCAGACTTTTAAGTCTTGATTGCCATCGATTATCGTTAACACCAGAGCCGTTATTAATCTTAACTTTAGCTTCTGAAAAGCCTCTTCACATTCGGGAGTCCACTTGAATTTCGCGTGCTTCTTGGTAAGCTTTGTTAAGGAACTAGATATCTTCGAAAAATCTTGAACGAACTTCTGATAATAACTAGCCAATCCAAGAAATCTTCGAACATCTGTGTGAGTACTAGGCTGCTTCCAATTTTGAATAGCGGTGATTTTACCGGGATCCACAGAAATTCCTTCTTTCGATACGACATGGCCAAGAAATTTGACTTCTTCTTGCCAGAATATACATTTGGAAAGTTTGGCCTTCAAGACATTCTTTCACAGAATTTCTAACACTTGTTCCAAATGTTCCGCGTGCTCTATCTCTGACTTAGAGAAGATCAATATGTCATCAATGAAAACTAGAACAAATTTATTTAAGACATCGCGGAATACTCAATTCATCAGATCCACAAAATAGGCAGGATCGTTACATAAGCCGAACGGCATTACTAACCACTCATAGAATAAATCTGGACATCTGAATGCTTTCATAGGAACACACTCTTCGGCAATATGAAGTTGATGGAAGCTTGTAGCTAGGTTCATCCTTGAAAATACTTGTGCACCATTCAATCGATCCAACAAATAATCAATTCGCGGCAATGGATATTTATTTTTCAATGTCTGTTTATTCAAGTCATGATAATCCACACATAGTCTGAGGGCACCGTCTGACTTTGGAACAAACACCACTGCTGCTCCCCAATTAGAGAAACTAGGCCTGATCAGACCCTTCCATACCAGCTATCGAGTTTGATTTCTAATTCTTCTTTCTCCTTTAGAGTCATTCTCCGAATAGCATGCACTACTAGCCTTGCATTCGGAATTAAAGCGATCTTGAAATCAATTTCTCTCTTCGGAGGTAAACTAACAACTTCTTCGAACACATCTACATAATTCTTTATGACAGGAATATCTTTTATAAGGTCTGGAATATTCTCTGTGACTACAGGGATATTTTCTATTTGAGCAGGAGAAACATCAAGAGCTGACCAAAAGTCTTTTCTATCTGAATTCGGACCTTCACATGGGATGGTGATATAATCCCCTGTTTTAATCTTTGCCCTAACAACCCTCTCGGCGCATTTAACCTATGCTTCATATTTGGTTAACCAGTCTAATCCCAGGATAAGATCAAACTCGGTAAAATTCATGACGATCGAGATGGTAGGAAACCGATATCTGGAAAAAGAGACAGGCACGCCATAAATCCAGCTAAGATCGAGAGATCCCCCAACCGGATTATGGATAGTGATGGGTTCTTTGAGCTTTCTCAATTTCAAATCCAACTTCTTAACCGCATTCTTTGCAATAAAGCTTCGCGACACACCTATATCAAACAGTACTTTAACTGGAATGTTTTTGATAGTAAGCGTGTCTTCCAAAACATCAGACCTGCCCTGCCTAGCTGAGGGTGTTGAAGTTTCTGCCACTTCGTTTACCTGTATTATTCCAGGCTTCTCTAAGAGCTGGCAATCCTTTACAAGATGACCAGTCTTATGGCATTGTTTGCACTCCCTTTTCTCTTGAAACTTCTCATCGGGTCTAAATCTCTTCTTCTTTTACTTTCGATTGGCTCTATATCCATCCTTTCTTTGTTTCTTTAAAGCTCTGCAATTTATCGACAAATGTCCCTTACTTATTGCAGTTATTGCATACGGCAATCGTTATTGGTTCTTTCTCAGATTTAACCCTTTTTCTCTTGGCTTTGGGCTCCTTACTGGCCTCAGGCATCGTAATGGCCTCAGGACTATCAGTCTCAGACTCCTCTTTGTTACTAGAACTGACTTCCTCTTCGTCGTTCAAAAGACCTTTATTATGGAGATCTTCATACTGATAAGCCATGTATATCATTTCAGAAAAAGGAAGCTTCACATGCCCCATTACTTTACTTTGGTACTTTCTGTGAAGCCCGTTAATAAATCTCAGATTCTTCCTCTTCAGATTTTGAATTAGATGAGGTGCAAAATGAGAAAGTTCGTTGAATTTCTTATGATATTCTGGGATATTCATGTCTCCTTGTATCAGATAATAGAATTCATCACATAACCGCTCAGTTGCTTCTGGAGGATTAAACCTTTCACTGAAAATCTCTTTGAATCTATCCCAGGTGATATCACCTTCTGGATTATCCTTAATGATTGTTTCCCACCAGATTAAAGCTTCTTCTTTGAGCGCTCAAGATGCCACTAATCTTTTCTGATCGTCCCTCAGCTGGAAACGCTCAAAAATTCTTTCAGCAGAACTCATCCAAGCTTGAGTTTGAATAATCGATTCATTGCCCGAGAATTGTGCTCCACCCAGATTCTGATATCTCTTAAATAGAGCCTCCAGATCTGGTTCTGCATTCCTTCGATTTCTGACACTCATTTTCTAGTTCTTCTGCAAATAGCAGACCAAGTGTCAGGTCAACAGAAAAGATATTTTAAAGCATAGACATATATATTTGAATGTAAATGCATCTATCGAGGTGTATTCCATTCTGTCATACTCATACTAGGATATTGCTGATCCTATCTGTAATGAGTTCTTCATCCTAGAACACTACTAGTTCTATTTCTGACGAGTTCGTTAATATGTTATATTCCAGCACTAAGCTTAACCAAAGCTCTGATACCACGTTGTGACGACCCCAAAATCCCGTACGATGGTGTTATGGGTAATCTTTGGAATATAACACATAAACAGATAATAGCAGAATAGAAATAAATACATACACCAGATAATGTACAATAGAATACACTGGATAAACATAATCATCAGAGTTACGCAGTATACAGGATCATACTTAGTACAAAATACAGTTCAGCTATACATAAATGTCTACAGTGGAAAACAAAACATAATATGTACAACAGGAGCTGAACAGCATAAAAGAGATAAATGATACAATCCATCTTCAGCTCCAGCTATCCAGAAAGAGCCTGCTATAACCTGAATACAAGGCTGCCTGTGTAGAAAAAGGGGCACCCGAGTCAGCAAGTGAAACAAACTACGAGTCAGTCATGGGACTGGTATGAGAAATCTACTTAACATATTCTAATATATGGCCAATCCCAGGACCACGCCACTTTCGTGGAACGGGTTTGCTCCATTGGATTTCCAGTGCTTTAAAATAAGTAAATCTTTTAAACATCGCAATGCTTTTTATAAAAATGAAGCCATTATAAGACTCAGTTCCCATCACACAATGTAACGCAAACCGGAGGATAGAGTTTTTACCTTATAATGGCCAAAATATGCTTGATACGAATAAAATAAAAGTATTTGATATTATTACTAGTGTTTATATGTTTCAAAGACAACTTCAAATCATAAGTATCAATCATAGACGACATTAATGCCTCATACCACTATGTCGCCATATATAGGTATACAATCAAAACCGCAAAGTCACGTATTTGGAAATTGGATTTCCGTCATGAACCAAGGCAAAAGATAGGCCTTACCGACTTCGAGACTCTCTAACCCGAGCCTCAGGGTCAGAGCGCATCGACCCTTGGATCGTCAGGGCCGGTCCACTGATGTGGATTAAAATGCCTGAACACTGCGTTTCCCCACCCTTTGGGGCGTGAATGAGTCCTATGACTCCATTGGCTTCACATAGTCACCGATATATCCGAGGCACCTCGCAGCAGCAACAACCACACAGGTGAAAATAATATAAATGTCAGCTAGTTTAAGCACTGACACCACCTCTAGCTAGAAAGAAACGCATGTCCTCCCTGAGGTCCTCTCCCGTCTCTGGCTCATATCGGGGTGTGAGGCTCACGAATCAACGTTATACACAAAGTTATGCCACACAGGCCGTGCTTTGATCATCAACCACAAGACTTTGCTTTTCAACAGAAGCCTTGATCATTTGCCACTCAGGCATGCCACACAGGCAGTTCACTCCATGCGACTGATTTCTATCGATATATAACCTCTGAGCTCGTACATCTCAGAGAAGGGCGTTTAGCAAGAGAATAAATTCTCCGCCGCCATACAGATATATATTTAATAAAGATCAATCAGCATAGAACAAAATCCAATGTCAGACAACCAGTCCATTTACAAGTCCGTTCTGGTTCTGAACGAAACCAGAGGCACCACATACCTTGCATATCCATCGATCTCCACGTACGTCTGGACGATCACCACTTATTATCTATATTTCGGGATGCCTCCCAATCAAGACATTAGTTATCATCCAACCGAGGTGAAGATCTCCAGTCTTCAACCACCGTCTTCATCATCGACTTCTTATCGCTGATCAATTATTTGAAATGAGATTTAACTCGGCCTTTTCAAATAATTCACGTATATTTAGAATTTCAAATCAATTTATTTCAATGGTTAAATTATTCGACATCAATAATTAAATTCATTAATGTAACTTTCACGCCAAACACATTCAACCATCAAATATCACATAAACTGAGCAAATTCAGTTTATTTCCATTCCATATCGTTTATAATATTTTATTACGATTTATCACTATTTTTATTTATTTAAAAATAGCCATTTCATTCAAACGACGCTTCAGGCCATAACGCGGCCGTGGCGTTGTTTTTCTTTAGATTTGATTTACACATATCTGAAAATCTAACCATTGGATCTTCACAAATTTTGTAACATTAGAAAGATCTTTTCGAAACGAATCCAACGGTTTCAGTTTTGGAAAAATCCGACGGTCGGATCTCCCGGTACACTCGTTCGAAGTTTCGATTTCGAAATACGAACTACATCGTCGTTATTCGATTTAATTTAATTATATATGTATATAATCGATTCTGGCGCTGTTTTTCTTTAGATTTGAATTGAATATTCCAGACAATCCAACCGTTGGATTTTCACAAAGTGGGTATAGTTGGAAAGATATTTCCAAAGCGAACCCAACGGTTTCGGTTTTGGGAAAATCCGATGGTCGAATCTCCCGCACTAATCGTTTGAAATCACGGTTTCAAAACACGAACTGCAGCTTCGTTATTCGATATATTTTAATTATTTATATATATATATATATATATAATCGATTTTTCGACTTCAAAACCATTTTCACTTCACATATTTGATAAAAACGATATTTTTATCCAACAGATATTTATTTCAACACATGAATTTTGTTTATTTTATTTCCACACAGGAATTTCTATTCAACACATGAATTTCGTTTATTTTATTTCCACACAGGAATTTCTATTCAACACATGAATTTTATTTCACCATTCAACTCATGAATAATTTCTATAGTTTATATATATAATAAAAATGTGATTTTTTATTGCAAAACAATTTATTTCAAAACACGATTATTTTATATAGTTTATATATATAATAAAAATGTGATTTTTTTATTGCAAAACAATTTATTTCAAAACACGACTATTTTATATAGTTTATATATAAGGTAAAAATGTTATTTTTATTTTTCAAAGAATTAATTAAATACACGAATTCCATTCAACACATGAATTTATTTCAACATTCAACACATGAATTTTATTTCAACATTCAACACATGAATATTATTTCAACATTCAACACATGAATTTAACGGCCGGGTAGTTAAAACCGGGACCGTCCCTAGTACGGTCCTCGCTCTACCTTAAAGTCTCGCAGCTTTTGACAATGGGGATTTTCAATATCTAGTTCGTACGCAGATGAATTTTCCCATAAACTAATCCTATTGGGATTTCAACCACAATCAATCATTTCAAATCAACCATTCATGATATTCACCAAATTTTCACATCAACCAATAATCCAAACAATATCACAACCAATATATATCGTCCATGGTCTGTGGACGAGGGGAGTGTGTATATATATATACATATATATATATATACGTATATATATATATACGTATATAACTATATTTCGATTTCATTTCAATATCACTTCAATTCATTTCAATGTATATATTATTTTTACAACGCATATATAACTTATACATCGAACATACAACTTATACAACGCTTATACATGTGGTGTACAACGCTTATATAACTCATACTTCGACTATATAATTTATACATCGTTATTTCCATATCGTTTATAATTCAGAAATATCATATTGGGTTCCACTCCACCAAGTATTGCAGAAGGCTCAGAAAAATATCCGGTCTCTTCTAAAATGTAGAAGACGTCCGCACGAGTCCACTGTCTCTTGTTTCACTGAATTTCGATCACATAGCAAAAAGATGTGATTTTTAGAAGTTTGCAACGGTTTTAAAGTGTTAAAACTGTTTTAAATAAATAAAGGTCGTACCTTTTAGTTTTTGTTCCAAAATAGGTTTGGATTTTTCGTCGAATCCGTTGCACGATACGATGATCGGCCACTGCCACGTGGAAGAGCTTGGAAAGGGCTCTCCGACACTGATCCTCCCCCTCAGTTCGACGGCAAGCAGCGACGGCGGCGACGCTTTAAACAGTCGTGGTTTGGAGGCACGGATCTCCGCGTACAAGCGATGGTAGGAAGTGAACCAGGTATGGATGTGGAGAGGGGATCGAGCTCTTCAAAAAACCCAACTGGAGCGAGGCGGTTTGGTGAAAGAATCGGCCAGAATGGAGGGGAGAAGTTTAGAACGGTTTCCGCCTGTGATCGGCTTATGGGGAGAGAGAAAATCCCCCTTTTTTATAAAAATCTGATTGGCCGGGAGTTATATAAATTTTTAAAAGGGGGTTTTCTAATACGAACTCCAATCCAAACCCAACGACTGTCGTCCCTAGCTAAATACCCCCATCCCGAACACAATGGGATATGTTTCGTAGGCCCATTCGACTGTTTCAGTCAGTTATTCTTCAAATTAAAATATAAAACATTCAATATTTATTTAGAACGTACATTCCAATTTGCTGGGGCCACATACTGATTCTAAAAATTCCCGAAAAATAAATCTAGCTATGTTTTCATGATACGGTCCCAACAAAACTAGTTTCGTCAAATTCTGAGACCGTTTGAAAAATGGCCCTTTTCTGGTCGATCCAATTTAACAGAAATCGACCAAACAAATTTTCCTTTGCCACGCTCACATACTAACTTCAAAAATTATGAAATTCGAAACCTAGCAATAATTTCACATCCCGGATCCAACAAAAGTGGTTTCGTCGAATTCTGAGGTCGTTCGCAAAATGGCCATTTTCACGGGCTATATAAACTCTATAGCGACCTTTCTGAAAATTCATTTGGCCATAACTTTTGCTTCTCGCTATGAAACTTCGATTTTCCAGATTCGTTAGAAAGATATTCACTAGCAGATTTAAATATTTTCGGTTTCACTAAAATCCGTTTTATTTTGCACCCGGTACAGTCAGTCAAAGTTTGAATTGAAATTTTGAAATTACCACGCAATTTCAGGCCTTGTTTATAATTAGAATAATTATATTCATTTTCTAACATCGATTCAAATGTACTTTTCATCGCTGTTATTTAAAATAATTTATTTTAAATATTTAAAATTCACTAAAATAGCCAAATTAAAAAATTTAAATTGGCTCAGATTTTCCGGGTTGTTACAGGGGCTAGACTCAAATCGAGTCTCTAACTTACTTAGACCTCCTAAAATATTTCCTAATTTCTCAAAAATATATGTATTACGTTTCCTTCATATTTTTTCCCAATTTATAAGGCTCTATTGTCAATCTCACTTATCTGAAATACTAACATTTCTGATACTAACATATGGGATATATCTTTTTTGTCATTACAAAACACATTATACACTTTTACCCCAAACCACCTAAAGGTCTCCTATTCTCAAATTTCCATAACTATTACTTTAGTGTACATAACTGATATCCCAACCTATTGCATAAGCCGACCTTCCTATTTAATGGGTTCCTTTATGGATCTAGGTGCATATAGTATATATGTATGTATGTATGTATGTATGTATGTATGTATGTATGTATGTATGTATGTAATATTCATTCAAAAATACAAATACGCTCACTCGCTATCTATACAGGAATCCTAAACCTAAGCTCTGATACCGGATGTAACGACCTGAATTTCAAAAGACCGTTTTTTAATCAAAAATCCCAATTTATCGAAACTTGAGTCGGCTTTTCTGGTATCACGTAGAAAAGACAGAGATAATAAACATATCAAAGCTCAGTAAACATCTCACAATGGAATGAATAAAATATAATATAGTCAAATATAGCCTTACCAAGGTAATAATACTGCCTATCCAGTATCCAGAGCTGTCATATCCTTGCCATAAACCTAACCTGCGAGTATGTTACCAGAAGGGGGTCAGAACACAAAGTTCCTGTGACTGGACAAATTATACATTCTGAAATAACTCTTCATATATAGTTCAGTTATGTTTTCTTACTTATTAGGTTATTTGGGTTAGAGCACTCAAGGCTTTATACACGTCGTACTCATCTACTCCCCAGTAGATTAACCTAATATAGTATATATGCAACAACCCCCAACATATCACGGTACTCTCCATAGCACCCTTCTTGCACGGTCTTAACCATCACACCATGAAAGCATGCGCAACTCTCATCCTATGTCGAACAGTGTAGAAAAATTCATATTATTATCCTATGTTACCGCACAGAACCACCATGACTATGCCACACAAGCGTACAAATCGCCGTTTACGAACTCCTCGATTGAATCACTCCTCAACATGAAGTAATGCCCACCTTTCTATAATACACCACCCAGTGCATGTATCAAGACCTTTGCACGAACGTACTGTCTGTTGTACATTGAGACCCGTAATAGGGCTGCATCCAATGCATGGAACTCGGTCAGGAGCTTTCCATATCTGTAAAGGTCCTCCTCGTAAGGCCTACAACACAAATATCAAGAGTATGGTCTACATTTTAGCGGTGGCTATGGTCCTACCTGTCCCCTCTCTAAACTAGTGAAAGACTACATCAAGAACTAAGTTACATGCACCTAGCAAGCAATATAATCATCCAATTTGGTGTGTCCCTCAACCATCGTCTTGATAGTGAAAGATCGATGGTCTCTTGACTTAGCTCTAGTCTTTACGCATCCCACTGACTGCCAATGGAAGGTATCGGACGATTAATATCCTGTATTGGTCCTGACCCGCCTCTCTGAGGCAAAGCGCCTAATCACCCAACGTTATCTGCCATAGCCTTATGACTGCCAAACTACCGTTGTGGTCAAAGTATACTCAACGGGTGGTACCATGCAAACCAAACCTCTGCAAGTATATCCTGAGAATGCACCGCACAAAGGACTACCATGGAGTACCTTATCGCGTCCCGTAGAAGTTGCGTGCTTCCCTCTAAGTTCTCTTCTCATTTATTATAATCCATGTTATAACTCCACTTGTCCCTAGGACAAGCCTACCTATTATATTACATTCTCATTCATATAATTAATTATAATAGGTTATATTCCCCGTTCATCATAATTCTTGTTTGGTTCCCGAACATGAACCAACTTTACTGTTGTAGTCTTTATTTAATTATCGTCATGTTCATTTTTATCGTTTCAGGAAAACACATCGCACACTTCATTACTTTGGTTAACAGAAAAATGAAAAGATCTATTTCCATAACGCACATCAATTAAGATCCGTAGTTGCAAGCTATTTCTTTTATTTTCATTGTGGACATACAAGCATATTTTATTTGATTAGTATGTAATATGGTAAAAGAACCCCTATTTCACACTAATTTTTTTCCTTCCTATTCTTATAACTATGTTCTTAATAGTTTTACCGTTATGGAAATGTATATATTTTCCCAAAATCCAACTAACTCTGCCCACTACTAACTTTTCCCTTTTTATTCCCTGAGTTAGATATTAATTCTTGTTTTCCATTTACCCTTTTCAATTACTGTAAATTTTCCATATTATTGTCAAACTAACATGTTTTCCAAGTCACTGTCAAACTAACATGTTTTCCAAGTCACTGTTAAACTAACATGTTTTCCAAATTATTATTAAATGGTAATCGCAAGACTTTATGCATAACTATTATCAGATTTACCATTTTGGTATTACAGTAATTCTTAACCAAACAGAGAACTAATTGACCAAATTACAACAACAATACTTTCAACTTATTTTAAGTAGGATTCAATGCATTTACTACAAATTATATTTATTTAACATCTTAAGAATTACAGGGAATGCAGACAGTAAATATATCATTACCCAAAAGGTATAATTATAAATCCACTCACCTAACAGCTTTGCAATCCTTAAATCTGATTTAGATCTGTGATTCTATGGTCTTCCTAACTGAATATAGTATTAAAATAACCATGGATTTACAAATCTGATACTAAAAGAAGAGGGAAAGAAAGAAACCTAAATAATTCAGGTATACCGGACATACCTCATGTTGATCAGAAATCTTAACACCTATGTTGTAGATTTACATTCTTTGTCTTCGATCTTGAATAAGAATATTCTAAAGCTAATTTTCTAATTTTTTGAAAGATTTGAAGCAGAAAGAAAATGATAGAGCCTTGGCGTTGTCTTAGAAAATATGAGTTGGATTTTGGAGAATGGAGTTTTGATTACAACAACCATGTCTCAATTATCATTGATTATATAATATATATACTCACATCTCTATTTAGAATATATAGTCATATATATGCAGGATTTGTATACAGAACTTAAATACTGAAGATTGTACAGTTTTAGAGTTTCAAGAGATTCAGAATTCAAGATAGATTCAAGACTCATGAGTTATCAAGATTATCAAGAGTTCAAGGGTTCAAGAAGAATATAGTAATAGAGTCTAGTTTATATGTAAGACTCTGAATAGCACTCCAGGTTCAAATTCTGTTTTTCAAATTTCAATTTCTCTTTTTCAAATTTCAAAATTCTGATTTTTAAATTCTAATTTCAAATTATTTTATTTTTGATTTCAAACATATAAGTTTAAAGTTATATATATATATATATATATATGTTTATATAGTTACATAGTTTTTTAGTTTTAAACCTTATAACTTTATAAATATGTATATGATTTCATATGATTTTACACTTTAGAATATTTATTTATACTATTAAGTTTTGATTAAAATATTTCAAACTTATGATTTCAAATATATTTCCTAATTTATAATTATTATTTTTATAGTTCTATTAAATCATTTATATTTAAGTTTATATTTGATTATAATATTCTTATTTAAACTCTAAGTTTTCATATAACCTTTTTGTTTATATTTAGTTTATAAATATCTCTTTATAAATTCCTATTTATATGTTTATAATTATATTATATGTAGTTGTATATCACATATATATTAAATTTTTAATCATATGTTTAAATAATATTTTCTTATGTTTTTATACTTGAAAAATGATGTTTAAACAACTAGTTTTGTTTCAGGAATTTCCAGAATATATATATTGGTCTACGTACTTTAAAAATGATTAAAAATTCAAAAATATAGTAAGTATGTTGACATACAATAGTGCATATGTCGACATACAACCGTCATAATTTTAAAATTCAAAGGAAGTGTCTTTTTACTATTTGTATCGTTCCAGAAGCGTTGCAACCTTTCAAATCTTATATATAGGGTTTGATTTTGAATTTTTTAATCATTCTTCTTCTCCACCTTCACCCTTTTCAATCCTAAATTATTATTTCATATTCTTATGATTTCTACACTTATACCCTGTCGGTTTCTATTCTAAATATATAAAACTTCTTCTTTTCTCACTCTCCATTCATTACTCTCTAAATTGAAGTGCTATTAAAGAGTTATAGGACTGTTGTAATCATTTGGGATTGATTGGGAAAGAGTGTGTTCCTTGTAGCCTTGAAACCAAGGAAAGGAATCGCTGTTAATATTGTAGCCGTGAAATCAAGGGTGGTGGAATCGATGTTAACCTTGTAGCCGTGAAATCAAGGGTGGTGGAATTGGTGTTAACCTTGTAATCGTTTAGGATTGTTTGGGAAAGGTTCTGGCTTCTATAATACATCCATGCTTTGCAACTGTGTTACTGTATGATGATGGCATTATTGATTACTTATAGTTCATTTCTTGGAGTCAAAATATTGTCTAACTTTATAGTAAAAGAAATTTTAACTGATTGAAAATTGACATCACCGAGGCATTAAACATGAATTCATGATTGATTTTGTTATTGTTATCTGATACAATTGGATTTAATATTTCAAAACGCTATCATCTCTACGTATTGATGTGATAATAAATTTACATGTTGTTGTCTTGAATTCTATTCAAAATGTGTATCAAAATCTTCAAAAGTAGCATGTACTACATTGCATGAATCAAAATGACTCACTTTGTTCCGGTTATTTTGGCTTCCTGGTTTTTCATTTTTTATTTCGCTTTTACATGAAAAAATTTCTTGGGTATTAGGTTTTCTTTTCCTTCCTTTTTGTAGATTGATATGTCTTACATTTATGTGACTATTTGTATTGTAAATATATGTTGATGTACATAAAATGAAAACTACGGTGTGCTAATATTGGAAAGATCCTTCATAAGATGGGCACATATGTTGGAATCATGTTAGAAATCTACGTCCAATAGAGTGGGACAAAAATACTTTTATTGAGCCAAGCAATATGTTGCAGGTAATGCGTATTCTTTACCTTCAATAGGTATAATAAATACGACACAAAATTCAATTGTCCTTGGAAGAAGTAAAAAATGTTTATCAAATTAATGTATTTCAAACAATACACTTCTAAATTTTACACATAGCACTATGTTGAAATTTTATTAATGCAGACTTTTAGAAGGAGATGAAGAACTTTAGGTTTTATAAAGTTATGATATGTATAAGTTTCAAAATTTTGTCTACTTCATATTTTTCTTGAATTTTTTGAATGACAAACAGATATACTTCAAATTTTTATTTGATAATGGATTTGTGCCAGCACATGATATACTTATCGTTCCCGATGATTTTCATAAATGTGAAATTCTGTACTAATCCGACTATACTAGGGTAAGATCACTTCAATCTTTAAAAATAATTATTAGTCAAATATGCCTATAATATTCTCAATATGTTATTACGGTTGAAAAGAAACCATATTCTTATGAAATAAAGAGAAAATAGTTCACAATTTGTTGCAGCAATTAGGACCAACTAATGATTTGAAGACACCAAATCAGGTCGAAAACTGAGATGGGTAGAGCGATCGGTGGGTTGGCAAACTGAGATATCATAAGTGTTGCCAAAAAAAATGACGAGGAAGATGATTGTTAGTAATAGGGACATCCATCAACTATTAGAAATGGAGATAGCTAGGTGCAGTGATCTGGTTTATATTATATAAAGTAATATTTTTCTTTCTTTTCATAAAGAGTAGAGTAGATGGGCGTCTACTTTGGATTGGTTTGTGTTGCCAAGAAGCTTCAAGGTTTACCGTGTGGATTTACAAGGATTTTATGTCATTTTGTCCTTCACCTAATCATTATTATTTATCAATATTTTTTTAATTCGTCCTTATTTGGAAAGAGGGTTGACAAAAGAGTTTGAAATGTGCTCATTTGCATCAACCGCGTTTAAATGACCGCTTTTTTACTGCTTAAATTTGGTTTTTTTCATTTCGCTTAAATGTACTGGCCGAATCAATTCTTATTGTATTTTCTTAAATATAGTTGCTGACAATAATGAAGATGGGTTACTGGATATACACTTATTGGAGACTGGTTCATTAAGGCTATATATTTACTTTAAGCTGCATATAGTTGTTACTGTTTGACTCCATAATTCTGAGTTTTTTATTTAAAAAAGTTGGGTAATTATATAGAGGTCTAAGTAGTATACAACATACATGTGAATCTATATTCAAATAACACCATGAAAATTTTGAATCTACGATCACTTGTGGTCAATAAATGAATACTGTACACGTAAGCTATACATCGCCCATTTATAGCTCTATTGCTAACAAATTAACTAAATGATGTGCCTATAAAAAGGTTTTCATTTTATGGAAATTAAAATAATTTATGGAATAAAATTAATTCAAAATTTGAGTTTCTAAATTCACCTCTAAATGCCAACATAATATAATAGACTGACGGTTTCTTCTCTCTAAATATTATGAACTTAGCACAAAGTTGCAAGAGCAAACTTATTACACTAATGAATGTACTTCATCCCAGTGTCCTTTTGCCTTGATTAATAATATTTTCAATGGTTTAATTTTTGAAATATTATCTTTAATATAGAAAATACACCCATGTGCGAAGCACAGGTTTGCACTTTTATTATTAATCATAGTGTTTTATTTATCCTCTCAAACTATATTTTAAAATTACATAAGAACATCTTAAAATTTTGATTTGCAAAATTCCCCTTAATTCTTTCATATTGTTTTAAATCCAAGTCTTATGAAATAGTAATATCAAAATTTAATCCAAACGTGTAAAACACGTTAAAGATGGGTGGAAAATAAGCTGAAGGACAAACTTATCTAAAATTTTGGTGAAAAGTATACAAAGTTTGGTTTTGAGGAAGAAGGACAACTTTAGTATAAAAGGGGAAATGTCAGTAGGCCCCCTGAATTCCACTTTTGCACTAAAAGTTGTCCTTCACCCTAAAAACCAAACTTTGTATACTTTTCACCAAAATTTTGGCTAAACTTGTCCTTTAAAAGAAAATCCTCAGATGAAAATGGTATGCATACATTAATCACAACAACCTAGCCATTATTTCCAAATAAGTTGGGGTTAATTAGAGATGGAACCCCAAAGCAAATGACAAAGTTAATTTAGAAGTACTAATAATAATAATGGATTTAGAGGTGGGAAAAAATAAGATAAAAATAAAGCGAATGAATTAAATAAATAAATAAATTATAATAATCAAGAAAATAGTAATTAGTGGTTGTAATGGTACCAGTAACAATAGAGACCAATGAACAAACACTACATCTTAGGCCTCTGTTTACTACTATCATTATCTAAAACGATTAACACTACCCTTAAACTGACCATGCTGTGATTCGTGACATGAAATCACATAGATGTTGAAGACGATGTGAGATTTGGCGATCATTGACTCAAGATGCAGCTGAAAGGGGCAAAACTGGACACAACAGGTAGTCAGACGTCTAAGGCATCAGACCAGACGTCTGAGTTGTTAGGAAATTATCTCCTGAGGGTTGGTCAGACATCTGACCATCCGGGTCTAACGTCTGAGCCGACGTGGGCCTGTTTTGACTGAGTTTTTCTACAACATATATTTTGGAGATTTTTGAGGGGACAAATTGGGTATTTGCCTAGGTCTTTTATTCTCTTATATAAAGAGCTTTCAGGAATGGATTAGGGTATGACCTAATTGAGTTGAGGGATTGAGAGGCTGTGTGCCTCCAGGGATTATGCCCTGGAGAGGAAGATTAGGAATTGATGGTTGAGAGAAGCTATTCCTATTTGTGTCTCCAAATTGTCCAAGGGTTTTCCGTCGTTCTTCATTGTTTTCATTCTCTAACAATATTTATAGTCATTAAGGTATTACTCCTTCTCTCAGTAAGGTTATTAATTCTTGTAGTTTGTTTACTTTTGGTTGTTGATCCATTGAGTGTAAACCAAAATTGCTTTGTGAATCAATAAAGAGGGTGGTTGGGTGGAATATCTTGTGTTTATGTGTGTAATTTCATATCTGTGTTATTTTTCTACAAAAATCATGTTTAAGTAATTGGATGAATAAGATCATGGTCGCTTCCGCAAAGGCACATTTTTCTCACTACACCAAAACAGGGGATTCCCAATAAATATAAGTGTTACAAATAATATATGTAACACTTTTAAGTGTCACCAACGGCCTGTAACACTTATAAGTGTTACAAACAGAGTAACTGCTAACACTTATAAGTGTTACAAACGTATTCATTGCTAACACTTGTAAGTGTTACAAACATATTTATTGCTAACACTTATAAATGTTGGAACCAGAAGATATGGTAACACTTATAAGTGTTACAAACATATTCATTGCTAACACTTATAAATGTTGGAACCATAAGATATGGTAACACTTATAAGACTTATAAACATATTCATTGCTAACACTTATAAATATTGGAACCAGAAGATATGGTAACACTTATAAATGTCAGTATCATAATCCTACTAACACTTATATGTGTTACTAAGCAAAACTATATTTTTTTCCTATTCTACTCACAATATGTATTAAAATTCTCAAAACAAATGAATATAACATATATTTATGTTTTCCAGATCGTATATATAATTCATCATACAAATCCAGCGCAAATTTAAAATGCCTCGCAGAAAACCAATAGTTTATCATAAATAATTATTAAATATAACTCAAATACCATAATGTCATGTATTCATGTATTGAAAAAACATAAGTTACAAAAAATTCAATTTAAAACACACTTAAGGTATTTAAGGTCAACATAGCCATCTGAATTGTCCAATCCAAACTCTAGCGGTTTTGTATAATTTTCAAAGTCTTGTATGAGAATTCAAAGCGTCCATCTATAAGTTCCTAGATTAATATAAACACTCAATAAAAAACAACAAACTTCAAAATGCAAAATAAGATAAATAAGTGGAAAACACAAGTGCAAGATAATCTTTACGAGTCATAATTTCACACAAAGATAATCTCTTCAATTTTAGCTTTTTGGTCGTGCTTGCATGCTGCCCTTTCTACTTCATGTATAGACACAAATCATACGTAGCTCATTTGAAAAATCAGCCCATTGTGGATTCAAGCATTGGATTACGCACGTGTTGAAGAGCATGTGCACAAGCTTGAATCTACACTTGCAGCAAGCTTAAAGTGCTTGTTGTTGCAAGCTTTGCACTTGCAATAGCGAATGCACAAACTTGCAACAACAAGCACTGTAAGCCTCTGCACTTGTATTTCTCTAAAGGATAAAAATGCAAACATGAAATCAGATCCCATTATGTTGATAAACAGTTCTAGTCCATCATGCGACTGGTGAGCAAAGCAAACATATGTGATAACGAGTGGAAACCCGTGCGATGCACGGGAGCATAAACTTTTGATTGTTTTAGTTTGCATTCATCAATAAGCGGTGAGAACATATTGTAAAGTAGCAAGATATATAATGTAAGTGATATATGTATGTGTTAGGATTGTAATATAGAAACTAAATTTCATTAATTTTTGAAAGTAAAAAAACAAACATATATGAAAAATATAACAATAATTAGAGAACAGTACAAGATATTCTCAATTCAAGTTCAAAATTGAATAATACCAGAAATTAACTGTATACCTTATAACTCTGTATAAAATTAAACTGGTAGATTATTATGGTTGTTTCGAAAGTAAAAGTATAAGAGTTGCAAAAAAAAAAAAAAAAAAAGGAGAACCAACCTAAAAATTTCTAAAGCAAGCATTTGTCGAGTCTACATGTATACACACGGATTCAGAAACTGAAGTTATATTTTGTGAAGCCGAGGTGATTGTTACAACATTTTACACAAAGTCTTCTGATATGCATGGTTTACTCAGAAAAAGTTATCTCATTTGCTAAAACTATGTTTAATCCGCCAGGTAAGAAGGTTCAAGAAGAGATCAGTGATGGTTGTTTGAATAAGGACTCTGGCATGATTCAAAAGGAAATGGATGTGAAGAACTATAACATGTTTTGGTAAATGTCATATTTAAGTGACTTGCCATATCAAAAGACAAAAAAGGGTCGTGAATATCTAGAATGATTGTGCAGATTAATTTACAATGATAGTTGAGCTTGCATAGAAATGCTAATGGCAACGACCATGCTGAAGATGGACTTGTTGCTATGTCTGATGTATGCAAACCTGAAAATTAAAAATGACAAAATCTTTGGTAAGTAATTTGCAGTCATGACGCAGGGGTAAGATCACCTATTGTTAATCTACTCGGTTAATCTAGTTGCGTTTTTAACCATCCGAGTAAAAAGAAATAAGAAATGGAAATAGAACCTGAGTACCCATGTGTATTCCAGTTTCAAGCTTTCAAATACCAACTATACGTTTATATTAATTATTCTTCTTATCCACACATACATAATTATATATGTTCTATTATATTAATACCACAGAACAATCTTTATGTAACATAAGCTTTCAAAATAGTGTATGCTATTATCTTCTCTATAAAGATGCGCACATAATATTTTCAATGTAATATTAACTTGTTAATTAAAATAATGTGAAGCATGCTACATAACCAGTTTTCACAGAGAACTAGTTATTTAGTAGAACTGCTAAATTAAGTTAAACCAAAGTAAGGTAAACTAAATTTAGCAAAACTGTAATTCAAACTCGTATCATATAACTATAGTCACTTGCGGTTTTTGTATATAATATTATTAGCTCGTGATTTGTTTTATGCTTACGCAAATGGTTCATGGTGAAAAATCTTTATGAGCGGGAAACTCACGAAAAAGATTTTGGGTATGTATTAACCGCTTGATTCATAAAACCAAATTGAAGATTGCTCAGCAAGTGTTATTTTGGAGTAATAAAAAACTAAAAAATGTACAGTCAGTATTACGTTGAAGCAATCAAAGAGAAAGCGTGAATTTTAGTGCGTCTAGCAATGTTATTATCAGTAGCAGGTCCTAAACTGTCAAATGTAAAAAATCCATAAGTAATCAGACATATTTAAAAAAAAACTTGAATGGAATACCTGGTAATAAAATGCAAGGTTCAACTATTGGTAATCAAATGCAAGATTTTACTCAAAGTCATGCTACATTGCTACCATACTTCCATTTTTTTCTTCATATTTGTGCATTTCAGCTGATGAATCGCAGCTAATCATGGGGAAAAAAAGTTGATCTGAAAACTTGCTTATATAGAAGGCCTATATTTGCTACCAATCTCCAATCTGTATGCGTACTAAAATCCATATTTACAGCAGCAAATCTGAACATGCATGTCCATTGTAATAGCCATGCATGATGTCCATTCCTTTTGCTTGCCGAAAACGACTAATAGAAATATATATATATATATATATATAAAAGCTTTCTTGACTACTGTGTAAGTTAAATGATACTGCTCGCATAAGTTACATGACATTAATCTGCATATTAAATGATAAATAACCTATTAGTTACTTCTAGATTTGTACTATAAATTAAGAAGAATGACTGAATTAAAAGGCAGTTTACCTGCATATTAAATGATACAACTCATGTAAGTTACTGTGATAATTCTGAACGATGTTCAAAATTTTATGAACATATCCCCAGCTTTATCAATGGTGGCCAGGAAAAACTAAATAAGATTTTTCTAAATTTCCAAAATGTTCATTTCTTTCTTCATCAGCCATTATGGATAATTTATATTCATTCTATTGCAAGTTCACTAATATGGTATTTAACTGACATTAATCGTATGTTCCAGACTACTTTTTAAAATTGTGTAATGGGAATTTTAGGGACTACCATTCTTGCTTATCATAATAGGAAGAAAAAACCTTCCTACTTTTCTTATTATAAACCAAACACCTAAATTTTAATAAAATAAAGTCATGTATAAATCAATTATAACACAAAATTAGTAGTCTAAATGAAAAAAATTCCTGAAATCAAATGCATAACAATGAAATAATTTAGTAATATGCACTGATTAAAATGCATCATTCAATGCAACAAATAATTAAAAAGCAAAAAATAAAAATATTTTGAATTTGTAATATGTTTATATCGTTTAATTTCATGAAATATAACATTTTTATAGTTATAACTGAAGTTATTTTAGAAAGATATATAAATTTAAAATCATTATGCACATTGTAATATAACAATGGAATAAAAGAGTGTACTGACAAATTATCGTATTGTAAACATGTAGTAAAACCAACTACATGTCAAATAAACACATTATTAATAAACACACTAATGTTAATAACATTCATTTTTATTTTAAATGTTAGTTTTCTTACGTATCTCATCATACTTTAATGGTACATTTTAAATAATTAATGCTTGAAACTGAGTGTCTACTTCAAATTCACATGTATTTTTTTATATACGGATGGAAGATTTATGGTACCTTCAACTTTTGTTAATGTGATGCTTTCCCTTTGGACTACAAATTCCATTTATATGGGATTCAAAATCAGAATGCTCTGTCTTTAGTACGAATAAGCAATCAATGAACAACAAACCGATGATAGTTTGCCTTAATGTAAAAGATGTTTTGGAAATTGTTTGCTGCTGCGACATTTATGGCATTCAGTACAGCATAAAAAATCTAGATTATTTGCTTAAACAATTGATAACACATTTAGGTTATAGATTACACATTCTTAGTATTTTAAATAAACAGTCATTTAGTTTGTTAGCTAAACAAATGGATTATTGATAACAAAATCCAACAAAACTGAATAAAATAAGGTTCAGTTAGACATTCATGTACCTATAATAAATCATGTAATTTATAATAAACATGAGCAACCAAGCAAAAAATCCAAAACAACAAATAAACCACGCATAAATACAATGAACAGGTGTTACACTAATTTGAACAAACAGATCATAATTTGAAAATGGTAGTACAGGAATTTAGAATGGCTTAATGGTGATAAAATAAGGTGTTCATGTTGTACCTAATGTAAGACCATGGCAAAAACTTATGAAGCCAATCTGCTGTAATAGCTCAACTCATCTGCTTTTTCTTCAATGCAAACACGCAAAGTGATACATACCTATTTGCGACAACATAAGATATGTGACAATAGTGTAATTTTTCAAAATTACAAAATCTGAAATGAAATAATCTTTCTCCTTAGTGAGTCAATCATCAAACACTGTCCATAATCTTCAAAATCAAAACAAATAAATGAATTTTAAAAGAGTGTGAAGTGTATTTGAAATACAGTTGAAATTTTAAATAGTTTATAAATGTTTACCTTATCTCTGCATAGCTAGAGATTATTTAGCCATTGTTTCTACTTGAAACTTCATAGACTTGGATATAAGAATAATTAACACCTGCAAAACATTTGATGTTATGAAGCAAAAAATAAGTGCAAGATCATGAATCACACCCTAGAATAAAATAAAATGACATCCATGAATCGAAATTCTGCAATTTGAATTGAAGCTTTTAATTTGGATATTAGAATAAGTAATTTTGGTAACACACCCAATGTTTTGAATTAAAAAAAACTCTAATTTCATGCCTTCCTCCACAGTGTGATGCGCAGCTGCTGTAGAAGGTTGGCTATCTAATTCGAGAGCACGGTGAAAATTTGAGTGATAAAAATTTGGGTTTCGAGAAGTTCAGAAATAGAAACTAACGTGGATAGAAGTTGCTATATTCAAATTTAGGGATTCCACCTTCTTGAGCTAATTTCTGACTGAATTCGCCTGATATCACTTTTTGTTTAGCATTGATTGGATATGGTTTCTCTAACCATAAGTTTATGACTGTTATATATAAGTTTAGCATTTTTTTCCAATGAAGATGTGCTTAAAAATTAAATTATGTAAATTTGTTGTACCTAGCTCTCCTTTGTCTTTTATTTTACATGTTATTTTTGGATTAACTTAATGTTTGGAACTGTTGTTAGGATTATCACCACTTCAATTGAAGCACTTAACATGTCCAACTCATTGAAATCAGTCCAGTCATATACACTTTTATACAATTGCATGTAACATTTGGTTTGATCTTATAGATCACATTATAACATGAAATTTTCCTGTACTTTGATATGGACAACGATTATCTTTATTTGCACCAAAATAATAGAAGTGATTAATTTCTTTTATTATCCGTCCACTTGCCAACAGTCCTTCCACAACAGCAGCTAAATCATCTTATTGAGTTCTCAATGTTGCTTATATAATTTAGACCTTAATCCATTTGGACCTGGATTAAAACTGATAAGTTTTTGTTTTAACTTCAGTCTACGTGATTTCTGGAACCAAATAACTCCTAGCTACAGCAGATCAAATTCTTTTACATACAATATTTTCGAAAGAGGTGAACACTTAAAAAGCATAAACAGTTTTGTAAAGGAAGAAAGAAAAAACCATAGCTCACAATTGGGAAGAATCTATGATAGGAACTCCATGCAAAGTATGGCTTCTCTTATTAAATTAAATAATTTAGGGAATAGGGACAGGTAATTTAGGTTCTTAAAGACGATTAAATTAAACGATCTAGGATTTTGGTTTCTTATTGTACCTTTTTCGTGCTTTGCAACCTCGCTATTTCCTCTGCCACTCCGACAATGCTTACGGCTCATCTCTGACCTTTGACCGCCTCAGATGTGTGAAGTGTCCCTTTTTTTTCTCCGCATCATTTCCTTCATTTTTTTCCTGTCGTTGACCACCTCAGATGTGACTTGAATTAAGTTAAACTAAAATGAGAAAACATTAAGTTAAACTAAGATGAGAAAACATTAAGTCCATACCCCTCTTTTGACCGCCTCAGATGTAACTTGAATTAAGTTAAACTAAAATGAGAAAACGTTAAGTTTAAAAGAAAAAAAATGATGAACATTTATCTATTGGAAAAGTTTGAAAAAATAAGTAAAATAAAAATCCAATGAGACTACATATTTGATGAATTAAAATCTAGTTTGTGTCCTCAGTAAACCTGTTCCTGATATATAAGCACCTTTAGGTCCATGCCAAATAATAACCAGAGCAATATACAAAGAGTATGGTCAGATTATTACAATATAAAGGTAAATCGATAACCATTTTGATGGTTGCTTATGATGTCTAAGCATAAACATGATAGCTTTTAATTGAAAAAATAAGAACGATGGTCGTTGCTAAGGAAAAAAACAAAACAAAGGCATAAGAGTAACTTATCTGATTTTTTTAAAATCAAAATTTGTAATCCAAACCATAAGTGCGTTTTAGTTGTTACATGAACGGAACATTGACAATACAATCAATTCAAAATTATAGATTATTTTAATACATAAAAAAACATGGTTTTACAGATATCTCCTAGCAAGATCTCGAACTTTGGTATCCAAGTGCGATGATGTTATTCGAGATTCGGATAAGTAGAGAGGATTCAATAATACCTCGATATAAAGTTCATAGACCTCTTGGAAAAAGTATTTTTATCCCATCCTCATTCCAAGAATCATGTAGCAGCATCAATCTAGTATGACCAGCAGTAACATAGACAGACACCACCAGATCATTAAATCTATCCATTGCCTTTAAGAACATGGCACTGGCTGTCCATGCAAGGTCCTGCACAAGAAGCATGCAAAATACTTGGTGCTGACTTTGCTGATTCTTCTTTCTTTATTGTTGCTCCCAGCTCTGCTTTATAAATAGGAATGTCATTCCTGCTAATGACGAAAAAGCAAGCTGTGTTTCCCATGCCTTACTTTTACCCAGATGATTGAAACCTGATTGATTAGGCGGCTATTTATATGGAAAAATTTAACGATGACAGTTAGCTAGAAATGAATATTTCAAAAGAACGATAATGACGGAAGAAAATAGGCGGAGAAGAAGACAGGGCGCAGGAGACGACAGTGGCTATGGAGATCGATTTTGCAGCATGTAACAGGAACAGAAAGGAGGATAGTTTGGTCAGTCGGTGGCAAATTTGGTTTACCCAGCAGAATTGAACTTATCTGATATTAAAGAAAATAAAGTAGGTAGACTTTGATGTAGAGAAAGATAAGCAATGAAAGAGTTATAAGTATGTGCAGAAACTTGCTTACACTTACAGAGCGAGTTTGCAATGTATTAATAATATATACTCCTGTTTCTAATCATATCATAGTTATTCCATAATTTCAATTTAAAGGAAATTCTTTTGAGTAATGCATAAAATATACACCAACCCCCAATATTTTTTAAGCAAGATGTATATAAATGATAGTAGTTAGTAAACACAGTCTATCCTAATAGTACGACTTACACATGCAGGGGATACACAGTCTATCCTAATAGTACAACTTACACATGCAGGGGATACAATTGAAGCAGCACGGAGTGCTAGTGCAAACACAGTCCTCAGCAAACAAAAACTAGCACAACATGTACAACTACACTTGTGCATAGGATATCAAAACTATCAAACACATTAGATCATGACAAACAACTCAAGTACCAGACATTAAAAAAAAGAAAAAAGAAAACCAAGCTGACCCGAGCAGTATGAGAATTAGAGAAGCACACAAGTGCAATATGGTTAGAAGAATATGAAGGTAACAAGTCAAAACATACCTAAGGATACAAGACTGTTGTAACAACCTCAAATTTTTAGTATATTTTATTTAATGATTTAATTTAAATTTTGTTTTATTTATTTTATTTCGTCTATTATTTATTTTATTTGCAAAAATATATTTATATCATTTCCTTTATTTGCCAACACTGTTTACATTATAAGGTTCAACGTCCATTTATTTCTATTATTCCTTTCCTTAACTAGTTGTTATTTTCAAAATTAAAACGTTCATCTTCTTCCATATATTTTCCTACATTCACTCCTTTTCGGTTCCTCATGACATTTATTTTTCCTTTCCATTTCAATGCACCGTTCGAATTAACATCTCATCCATTCATTTCCCAAAACAGTCATTGTGCGTTTTGAATTTCAAAATGTTTGTTTTTTTTATTATTTATTTATTGCCTAAAGTTCACCTCTTTTAATCCCCAACCCATCCCATTTATATCTATTTCTAAGCCATCGTTTTCATTTGCAAATCCGTTTTATTCTCCATCTGCCTCATTAGTCATTTTAATTGTTGCCAAAAACCATGGGTTCCTTCGAATTTAATATCTATTTTTTTTCTTTTATTTGCAATTAATGTTTGTTATTTAAAGTTCAATGTTCATTCGTTAATATTATTTCTTTCCTTGAACGTTCCTCATTTTCAAAAAATTAAACCGTTCATATGCATTCATTTATTAGTGTAATTTCTTTCCTTGCACGTTCATTATTTTCAAAAATTAAAACCATTCATCTCCTGTTTTTCTTTTATTTGTGAAAATATATTTAATTTCATTGTGAAATCATCCATTGAGATTTTTTTACTTATAATTCTTTTGGTTTCCTTTACTTACCATTTGGTTTTGAAATTTTATACCAAACGTTCAGCATTAAATGGTGCATTCTCTGATTGAGTCGTGCCTTTCCATTCATACACGCAATTGCTTGAGAATCGCTCCATTCATTTCTCTCTCTTTTGAATAAATGCTGCTACTATTTTAATGCCTCATTTTCTTCTGCCTATTTATTTTTCTCTATCATTTCCATTGCCTTCCCCTAATGCATACGTTACTCTTCTTCATGCAAACAAAAAGGCTGCTTTCATTATTATCTTCCCACCGCCTTCTTTCCTTTTTCCATCAAGCATCTCACATTTCTTCAAAATGGAAAAGAAATAATAGTTTTTCTCATGCGAACCTTTGCATTGCCTCCTGCTCTCACGCAAGGATGCCACCGAGCCTTCCCACAGCGCCGACTCTTCCCTCCGACCATGCTTCTCCCTTGCCTCGCTCCTAGCCATCAGCCCACGCCCAACAACAGCCTCCACTCCGCCTTGCTCCCTCCTCCTGTGTTTTCTTATGTGTGTGAGCCGTTTTCTTTTCTTTGCATGAGTTGGTGAGCTATGAAAGTTTATGGGGTATGATTTTACATGTGCGTTCATGTGTCGAGGTATGAGTTTTAACATGTCTATATGTTATTTTGTTTGTGTGGCGTGTTGACAGTGTGTGTTTGTGTTACTGTGTGGTGTGAGTGATCTTGTTTGTGCATGAGATTGATTTTGTGTGTGTCCCCTTTTGTTGAGTGTGTATATTTTTGTTTAAAAAAATTATTATTTTAAAAATATATATGTATAGACATATATATATATATATAGTTTGGTTGTGTGCATCAATTTGTATAAAATATTTATATGTGGTTTTGTGTGATAAATGTTTGTATGCGTTTATAAATCTATGATTATATATAAAAGAAACATATATTTCGATGTTGAATGCGTGGCGTTGAGTCGCTTCGGAAATTTAATTATTTTGAAAAAATAAATATGTTTATATATATATATTCATTTTAAATAAATATATATATATATATATATATATATATCATTTTTATGATTTTATTTAGGTGTGTTTGCGTTGTATGTAATTTAAAAACAAATATGGTTTGGTGCTATATAATTTAATATATATATTTATATAAGTGATTTGGAATGTGTCGAATTTTAAATATATAAGTATATATTAATTTTACTGTGTATACGTTATATTAAATAAATATATTTATATATATATATAATACTATTTTGAAAAAGGATTTGTTGTGTGTTTATGTATAATTTATAATATATACTGTTATAATTTGTGTTGTGTGTATGGGGGGGGGGTGTGTGTGTATGAGTTTATGTGTGTGTTTCAAATTATATATTATATATAAGGGTATATGATTTAGTATGCGTTAGCGTTGTGTTTTATTTAAATGTATAATTTATAAAATATATTTTTGTGCATCGAATTTTAAATATATATATATATATTTGTTAATTAAAAAGTTATATATATATAAAGCTTTGGGTGTGTTTTATATAATTTATAATATATACGTTACAATTTACGTTGTGTGTTTGCGGTGTGCGTTGAATTTTAAATATATACATATAGATGTTATGATTTTTTTTTATGTACGTATATATATAAATATATTTTTTTGTGTAAAGAATTATTGTGTCTTTATTTTGGTTTAATTGGGCTAGTGTTGTGTTTATTTTTGAGTCGAATGTAGTGTTGAGTTCCAAAACCCATTCCTAAACCCAACAACTGTACCAATCCTTTGAAACTCCCTAGCATCCTCTTATGAGAATAAAATATATCACCAGCGGTTATCAAGATATAAATATGTTCTGAATCGTGCCTACAAGTCGTCATTTCATTTTGGGCCGCGAAAGGTGAGTTTATCTCACACCTGACTCACATTACTTCATAGATGTTAGATCAACTAAATGAACTGTTATGAAATGTATAGGATTGTCAGTAGAAATTGTTTGTTTAAATATACACTTTTATATGTGACACGATATTCATATGACAATGTATGTACACTAAATATACATATGACTATGATGTGATTGACTATATGTGATGGTTTGTTATGTTGTATATACCCCTACTTTAGGAAAATCACTAAGGGTTGAAATGATACATACCCGAACAGACATTAGATTAGGGAAAAATCGTTATGGGTTGAAATGATAGACCTGAACGATTTTTATAAAATTTGGGATTGCGGGTTGAAATGATAAACCCGTATAAATTTTATAAATTGCGGCTTGAAATGATAAATATCCGTATCACTTGACCATAGGGTAGAAAACTATATATGGACACCGTCGGTCATGTTTTCGAATTAAAATGATTTGGAAAGTTTGATTGTAATAATATTAATTTAAGATCTTATATTTTATAATTATAAAGGTTTATACTTAAATTTTGTAAATTCTAAATTATATGTTTTAAAATGATTTTATGAGTAAAAATGTATTTAAATGCTTATTTAAGATTTTACTTATGATTTATTTATTTTAAACCATATAATTTAATCATATATGTACCTTTAACTTTAAATTAATATATTATAATAAATTATTCTTTTTAAACCTATTTCTGAATTAATTTAAACCTATATATGTTTATAAAGTTATTTTCTATATAAATTTATAACTCATAAACAATATTTTCAATGCTTATTTTATATATATTTTATAAACTTTAATAATAAACTCAAAAGGTGGATAAGTTTTGATTTTGTGATTTAAAAGCGAGGTTTAAAGAATTAAATTTATATAACGATACTTGATTCAATGAATTTGATTTTTAATCAACTAAACGCGAATTTTGAATTGACTTAAATATTGAACTGTATAGGAGGTGAATGTGAACTACGTAGTTAATTGGAATTTGAATTTATAATTGATATGAGTATATAATTTCGATTATAACTTGACTAAATATGAATTGAAATAACTTTATACATGGAATTGATTCATAAACTGTTTAGTTTGAATTAAAGAAATTTCTTAAATCAATTTATTTCAACATATGATTTTATTAAAATGGCCACGGTGTGAAAAATGTAAACGTTTGGTTGTTAAAGAGACCGGGATCGGATATTGTCATACTCTCTGCCAATACCGAAAACCACTTTAACAACTGTGTACGCGGTGGAGTTCCAGAATGAAGTAGGATGGTTTGGTGGCGATTACTGGATTGAAGAAAGAGAACGTTGATGGATAGCCTTGACCTTCGGGTCATAATTAAAATGACTAAAACAGGTGCTATACCGTGATTAAGTGAGGTCGCACCTCCATCGGACACACTTCTTCGAACTATATCTATTACTTTGTGATTTGATTAGTGGCCACCCTTGATTATGGGAGTGTTGTTCGAGGTGGGCGGTAGTTGCGGCTATGCGTTACCACCGGTCCGGGCATGCATCGGTAGAATCCTACCGTGCGTATTCCTCGTGTGCCTTGTCATATTATCCTGATCGAGCCCCCTACGATTTTGATTTAGCGTTGTCGTATCACGGCGCATCCCTATCCGCCGACGTACTGGTGTGTTATATGCAAACTGTACGATAACGGTATAAACGGTGTAAGGGTAATAATGGTAATCCCGCTTACACTATTTTCAATAGTATATTTAAACATAGACACTATTATAATAGCGTATTATATTATATGATATTAGTTTAACGGATCCTTAGAGGATGGTGATCCCAAACATCCTTTAAGTTACAAATGCATTTTATTGAACATTTCATTTGAGTTGATTTACTTCCATGAGAATGTTAGTCCTGATCCGAGTTGTTTTGTTTTGCATCATTGCTTGGGTCAGATTGAGTATTGCAGTGTCGAGATTTCACCTCTTGAAGCAGGAGACTATTGAAGATATCACTCTACCTGTTGATTCTGGCTATTTCTCCTTTGTATTAGAAATTCTTGTATTTAGACTTCCGCTGTATTAAATTTTGTAACTCTGATATTATGTATAAGTTTTGAATTTTTTTTAGTAGCTTCATGAACTACTATTGTATAATTTATTTATTCCGCTGCGAGATATTCTGTCTTTTTGTGTCTGTGATTCTGTGATTTATTCTATTTACCTCAGAAGCTAATAACATTCTGTCATTTCGAACGGTTTGAGTTGGTTTAGTTACCAACTTGAAGTGGACGAAAGACGGTATGTTACAACTGTAGCGTAAGCCATCAAGCCTACAGTTCATTACAACCAACATATATGATCACTTCATGAACACAATTGATCAAAGCAAATCATGCAAGGCTCAAAGGAGTGCATAACCTAAAATACACAACGGTTTTAAAATTGACTAGCCTGAATAAGGTTTTTCAAACATATAAACAAATGCAACAAAAAACATTAATTAGAAGCAAAAGGAGCAGAAAGCAACTACAATCAATGCTACTGTCCAAGGATACACTGTGGTCAAACTGAAGTACTAAATTTCAATCCTATAAAAATAAACAAATTCAGGTTATAGCTGAACAAGTCAATATTCTCCAACAATTAACCAAAACCAATGAAGAAGTTTGACCAAACCAATCAGAGAAAGATGCAAGTATACTGAACACGTAATGCTAGAGATATATGAAATCCAACCAATTCAAAAATTAGAGATATAAGAGGATTTGAATTCGATATAAATCCATTAATCATTGGCATTTAATCCATCAAGTCGAGCAAATTAAAAATCAGAAAGGAGCGAACATCGTACTAATTTTCTAGAAGCCCCAATTCGTAGAAGCCCTAATTTGAAGTCATGGAGAGAGGATTTGAGAGGCTAGTACCAATTTGAGAAGGGGATTGTTATTGACACTCCAAGTATTGTTAAGAGGGGATAAGTTAAAAAAATAAAGAATTTGTTAAGGGGAGTATCAGTGCAGGGAGCACCCCCCCCCCCCTTAACAAATAAAGTTTATTTTACCAAATTAGCCTTCTTTACAATAATCCTTTTTTTAGTTGTTAATTAAAAAAACATACAGTATTTTAGTTGAACTTCATTAGATATTTACATCAAAATATCAATAATCTCCCTTGTCTATCGCTTTTTTAAAATAATTTCATTTCTCATCTGTCCATCGCTTTTTTTTTAATAATTTCATTTCTTATTTGTTAAATTATCAATAATCTCATTTTTTTCACGTTCTTCGTTTGCGCCATTATTTCTCCCCAAACGATTGCTCTTTTTTTGTTTGCAAATAATTTAGGGATTTGTTTTTTTGCATTTAAAATTGATTGGGATTTGGGATGGTAAATGTTGTTATTACCAGGATAAAAAGGGAACATAAAAAATTAAGTACGTGACTCCCCCTAACATTTTTTTAATTATTGGAGTGTTTTTAAAATTTGACCCCCCCCCCCTTAACAATGTTTGGAGTGTCAATCACAACACCCTTTGAGAAATCCAATATTTGATATTGATTAGTTAATTGCTGATATGAATTCTTTGAAGCTCCTTTTTTTTATTTACTTTTGATGCGGCCTTTGGAGGAATAAGCGTCAAGGAACAAGCGTTGAGGTACCAATTAGGTTTATGTGTGAGAAGTTACCCTTTTGTCCTTGGAATATAAGAGTTGACCAGGCATATCAACACATTTAAGTGTTGGCACATTTTTGGTGACACATTTTTACTATAGCAACACATATTAGTGTCACTAGTCTACAACACATATGAGTGTTGGCAGTTGAAAAAAAAATAAGAGTTGCCAAATGACCATTATGGTGTAGTGTCTAACAGTTGGTATCGGAGCTAGATCATTGCAAAGCTTAGAGTGATTTAGGATTGGAAAATTTGATTTTTGTTTGAAAAAAAATGATTTTTGTTTGGAAAAATTGATTTTTTTTATGTTGGATATGATGTCATTTCGAAAATGACTATTTTTATGGAAGAAATTAAGGGATTTTGAAGGCCTATATGCTGGATGCTTCATACCTTAATGTTTTGATTAATGGAGATTGGAAGAAGCCCTCGGATATGGATGAGGAAAGATGGAAGAAGATGAAGAAATTGGCAATTGGTTTGATTTACCTGTACCTTGGAATTTCGGTTCATATTTTCGACTTGGGTTTTCACGTTGATGATGCTTGAGGGTTCCGTGGTGATCGAGGAAGGAGCTCAGATCAAGTGGTAGACTGATGTCGATTGAGGTGTGGTCGTAGTCCTTTTAAATCGACTGGGTGTATCTCGTTGACCTGAAATCGAGGTTGTTGGGTGTATCTCGTTGCCCTGAAATTGAGGTTGTTGGGTGTATTATGTTGCCCTGAAATCGAGGTTGCTGGATTTATCTCGTTGCCCTGAAATCGAGGTTGTTGAGTGTATCTCATTGCCCTGAAATCGAGGTTGTGGGGGTGTATCTCGTTGCCTAGAAATCAAGGTTGGTTTTAATTGAGCGTTGGTGTCGTTGAAAGAGATAGGTTGACTTATTTGGTGATTGTTGGAGTGTTGATATGATTTTAGATTAAGGTGGAGCATTGTGATTTATGATATCACATGTCCATGGTAGTCGGATGACTAGGGGTGTATCTCGTTGCCTAGAAATCAAGGTTGGTTTTAATTGAGAGTTGATAGAGATAGGTTGACTTATTTGGTGATTGTTGGAGTGTTGATATGATTTTAGATTAAGGTGGAGCATTGTGATTTATGATATCACATGTCCATGGTAGTCGGATGACTTGTTTGTTGATGTAATTTCATATCAAGGTGGAATGTTGTGATTTGTGACATGAAATCACATGGATCTTGAAGACGGCATGAGATTTGGCGATCGGTGACTCAAGATGCAGCTGAAAAGGGAAGAATTAGACACAACAGGTAGTTAGATGTTTGAGGCATCAGACTAGACGTCTAAGTTGTCAGGAAATTATCTCCTGAGGGTTTGGTCTGACATCTGGGCCGACGTGGGCCTGTTTTGACCGAGTTTTTCTACCACATATATTTGGGAGATTTTTAAAGGGGAAAATTGGGTATTTGACTAGGTCTTCTGTTCTCCTATATAAGAGCTTTCAGGATTGGATTAGGATATGACCGAATTGAATTGAGAGATTGAGAGGTTGTGTGCCTCGAGGACTTGTGCCATGGAAAGGAAGATTAGGAATTGAGGGTTGAGAGAAGCTATTCCTATTGGTTCCCTCCAGATTGTCCAAGGGTCTGCCGTCATTTTTCATTGTTCTCCTTCTCCAACAAGAGTCGTAGTCATCTAGATATTCTTTCCCTTTCTCAATATGGTTATTGATTGTTGTAGTTTGTTTACTTTTGGTTGTTGATCCATTGAGTGTAAACAAAATATGTTTTTTTGAATCAATAAAGAGGGTGGTTCGGTGGAATATCTTGTATTTGTACGTGTAATTTCATATCTGTGTTATTTTTCCATATAAATCTACTTTAAGTAATTAGGTGAATAAGATTATGGTCGCTTCCGCAAAGGTTCGGTTTCCTAACAGACCGTATGCTGACGTTTCTGGTATATGGATCGCTAGCTTTTATGCGCTCATGTTCGAAACTAGCTCTTCAGATATATTCCAAACCATCAATTCTCCTTTTAATACTACCACTCATGTCATTTTTGGACGATCTCCACCTTTCTTTGAGCGTTCAGTGCAACCTAAGATTTCAACATGCACAGGTTCCTTGAGAGACCTTCGTTGGAGATGTTTGTACCATCTTAAGCTCTATTATACTAGCTCTCTTTAATTTGTGCTACTTTAAGTTTGTCGTGTATATCATTATTTCTAATTTGGTCTCGTCTTGTATATGATCATTGCTCCATCGCAGCATATGATTCTCCGCTATGCTTATCTTATGGATGTGTTGCTTTTTAGTACGCTAATATTTTGTACCATAAAACATCGCATGCTTAATTGTCATTTTGTGGAATTTTTCTTTAAGCTTTTATGGGACTTTCCTATCATAGAGAATCTCAAACGCTAGTTATCATTTCACACATCCTGCTCAAACTCTAAAACTCGCATCTTCATAAATCTCACCATTACACTACAACACTGATCCTAAATATCAAAAGGATCCTTTTTGAACACTAATCGGCCAAAGTGACATCTTCATTCTCTAATCTGACACCGACGAACTTGCACTTCATGTACTTTGTTTTAATTCTATTGAGTCTAAAACCTTTTGATTCTAAAGTCTGCCTGCACAAGTCCAGTTATCTACCAGCCTCTATCGTGCCAACAAAAAGCATACACCAAGAAATCTCATATTGCATATCTTTTGTAACCTCAATCATCAATAAGGCAAAAAGTTGGGTTCAAAGCTGATCCATGATGTAATTCTATATTGATGAAAGGCAATTGTTAAAGGAACACCACATTTGGTTAAGAGGTTAACAATTTTAATTTAGTTTATAATTGTTAAGGGGGTACAAAATAAATAACCTCCCCTTAAACATATAAATTAAAATTCTGATATTAACCCTCTATAATCCTTATTGATATAAACCATAAAACTTAAACCCTAATCAATCTTTATAATTTAATGTTGTACCTAAAAATAAAAAATGGATATAGTTAATGTAATGGCGACAATAGAAAGTTTTGTGGGAGATCAGAAGCCATTAGATAAGGTAATTAATCGTAATTTCATGTTGGAATTGATTTGATTAATTTAGATTAAATGCAGAAATGGAATGTTTGATCTAACATGCTGTGTCGAAATTATGTAATTGAGATATACAGTAATTCATGCGCTGGTTTTGATGTTGAAATTATATTCGATCGTTTAAAAATGAACGATGATCTGATTTTTTTTTTTTCATTAAGGAAGACCACCGTGTTACAAAGTACGACAAATAAGTTTCGATTTTCATAATCTAAAACAGCGTCCCTTGGTCGAATTTAGGGTTGCAAGTGTTTTTATTAATTTCTGGAAGCGTGCATTTGTTATTATGTTGAATTCAAGGTTTAATATAAATGATGAGCGAGGGTCAGTTAGGACTTCTTTTAAATAACACATACACCCCTTAACAAAAAAAAATAAGCCGGGGTTCCCTTAAAATTACCCCCCCCCCAACTTAACCAAATATGGAGTCCCTTTAACAATCCCCTAATGAAAAGTTACCAATTTCACCATCGCTTGTTTTGACACTAGTCACCACATCATCGTACATATTCTTTAATAAGATTAATGTACGTTATCGGGACTCTCTTTTTTTCCAAAGCCACCACATAATATTTCTGAATTCTTCGTCATGAGCTTTCTCCAAAATGATAAATACCACGTGTAGATCTTTCTTTTACTGCCTAAATCTTTTTGAAGTATTCCAATGAATATTCAATAATCAAGTGAAGGTTTTCACAGCAAGTTTGCGTGCTTACTATTTGAATCTAATTTGTATGCTTTTTGGCAATTGTTGATTCAAATAGTTTCTTTGATCATGAGAATGTCATGTGTAGCCTGCTGAGGAGATTGTGATTGCTTCAATGTTGATTTCATGCTTGATTGGGCTTTCATAGTTTGTAATTTTTCTATAGGGATTGCTTTGCCGCATTTTTAGTAATTTCATGTAGTATCCACAGCGTGTGGCATAGTGCGGTGGCATTGTTTAGCCATTCTAGTTTACAATGTATGTGATTCCCTCCTTGTGTTGTGCTATTTTTTGTTGTAACTAGGGCTTCGATAATGTCTGTAGCAGGCAGACACTCTTCCTATCTTCTGTACTATTTTATACTGATTATTTGTTGTCATGAAAACAGTGTTACAGATCACTACAAAAACCGGTTGGACTTACCAAAAAATCATTGCCCTGCCAATAATAATAATAATACAAAAAGAATTTAAAATTCATTTTTAACATATTATGTGTTTATAAATAATAGTACAATAAAAATGCCAACTTCCATTAATTTTGTAAATTTTCTTCTTGTTCATCCTTTCCTTATATTTTATTTTAAAATTTGTATATCATGTATTTTACAATTAACTCCAACATATTTTATTTATCTTCAACAATATTTTTTAATAGTTACTAAGGTAAATTTTCCTAGTTCTCTTATATAAAATTACAGATAAATTCACATGCTTAGACTACTTGAATAATCTTACATCTAAACTATTTAAATAAGCTTGGTAAACTTATATTTAATTATTTGTCTTTTAAACCGTAAAAAGTGACAAATTCAATAGAGTATATCACAATCATACTAAAAATGGTAAAATCAAAAAATTTAAATTTGTAAAATACATAACAAAAGTTATGTACAGTAATAGTAATAAAATTATTAATTTATGATTTGACCATCTCAATAAATTATCAATAATTAATAACAACTATAACTATACTTCATTCATCTTAACAAAATATATGTTTCTACTAGCAAATAATTGTAAAGCAAAAAAAATTCCAATTCTCACTAAATTTAGGAATTTTCTCATATCATTTTTTTGTGAAGTTAGACTTCATAGTCCTTACGTAATTTGTGATTTTAGTGTGTTTTTATTTCCTTCAACTATTTTGCATTCAAGTACATATATTTCGTAATTTTCTATGTGAAATTCTCTTTGATTCTTATTTAACATTTACATTAATATATTTAACAGTTTAAATTTAACGATCTGAATAAACTTGGTTAACTAATATTCACTTATTTATGCAACAAATCATAGAGGGAATTACATTTTCAATAAGTACATCACATTCATATTAACAAGAAGGGTGAACTTAAATTTAATTCATTTCACAAAAATATAATAAAAAATCATCACAATTTTTTTTACTAGAAGAATGATAAAATTTGGAATATAATTCACTTGTCTCTATACATCATCGATACAAATAGTTTTAATTTATAATTTGTTATTCTTAATAAATTATACATCGACTATTACATTAAATTAATTACTTAACAAGAAATATTTTACTATCTATTAAATTGGATAACATGAAATAAGAATAATTTCAAACTTTGAATAAAAACATTCTAATTTAACAATATTTAAAGTATAAACTTTGGTTTATAATGCTATTGGGTGAGAAGCACGGATTACACCCTGATACTGCTTACTACAAACATTGTGTCTACAATGCATGAGTTCCACATTAACATTATTTATGCTACAGGCACAAGTATTACATGTACTACAAGCCAGCCATCCCATTAATACAATTCACCATAGAAAGGCACACCGGTTGGAGGTAACCAAATATTACCGTACAAAAAGCCATTCACTGTAAAATCTACAGCTTCCGTTTCATTAATTAGCCGGTAACCGGGCCATGTCACCCGATTACTGGTGTTTGACCCGATACCAGAATTGTTAAACTCTGCATAATACAAAGTAGACAATGCAAAATCACCGTTCCAGGGCAACCAGCCTGCAGGATTTAAAAAACCATCTATATATGTCTGCATAACCACGGTTCTAGAATACTCCTTCCATGGTCTTCCAAGGTAAACATTGGTGGTGTTGTCCCCAACCAAATCTGCAGCAGGTACGATATTGCAGTTTTGGATGGAGGTTCCAGTGTTCTGATTGGGGTCGATTCGACCTTGAGCTGTGACGAGGTCGCTCTGACCGCGCATTGGGAGGCGTGGGTAAATGTTGCAGGTTTGGAGGACAGTGGCTGCATTGCCAAAGATGAAATCCACGGTGCCGTAGATGTCACAGTCTTTGTAGAACTGGCGATTGGAGTGTGTGTACAGTGTGTCTTGGTAGCCTTCAAAGCTGCACAGGTAGAATGCCGAGAGGTCTGCTCCGCTACGAACTGCTACTGCTTGGCGTTTTATTGCGCCTGCTGTGTTTTTTATTGTCATGTTTATGCCTACGAAGCCTTCTGCCGTAACAGCTGTATACACGGTAAACTATTGGTGAAAAATGATACTTATAACAATAATAAGGTGGATTTAGTATGTTTTTGTAAGAAAAGTCAAAAGAAGCTGATGCCACTTCGAGCTTCTAATTCAAAAAAGATTATATGGTTGTCAAAATGCAAAGCCAACTCTTCATATCAAATATCAAAATAATTAATCGATTATTTGTGATATTATCGAGCAATTTGATATTCAATCATACTGATGCTGGAGGAACAATTTTAAGCAAACACTGATGTTACTGATAATTTGATATAGTTAGAGATACGATGAGTGCGTAACATAAACCGTGAATTTATCATGAAAAGTTGTTACGTTGAGCATGATCATTGATATTTTCTGGTTAGCAGCTTATACAAAGTGATCATAGTTTGAATAAAAAAAGACTACTTGTAAACAAAATAAAAACAGTATTATGGATAAACGAAATGAATTTATATCTAGTGCAAATCTTGTTTAAAAGTATGGTGGATGAAGTGAATCATATCTTGAATGCAAACAAAACTTACTAATTATTTTCATCGTTAAATTAAATTTAATAAAATTTTCAAATATATCCATTATTAACACATAAAAATAAAATTTTAGAAATTATAGTATGTTATATAACAATTTTAGTTACATTAAGAAAATTATATTCTATTTTGGTTGCATTATTGTGATGTAACAGTAATAATAAATGCATACGTAATAATTACAATTGCATTAAGAAAATAAGTTTATAATTGAATTCAAAAAAATAAATAAATAAAATTCAATTTTAATTACATGTTTATATGATGTTGTAGTAATTTCGGATTCTTTTGATAATTTTATTGAATATTTATAATTTTTTTGTATTAAAAAAATGCAGTTATATTCAATCTTAATGCTTAATTTACTTGCAATCAGAAAATGCAGTTGTTATTGTATTGTTAAATTTATTTATAATTTTAAGTGTATAACAAAAGTGAAATGGACGTTTTACTGCACATTTATTATTATTTTAATTTGAATCTAGTTATTTGAATGAACAATGCAGTTTTAAATACATTATTTAAGTGGAAAAGTTACAAATTTTTGTAAAGAAGCTCAACGATTTAATACGCATGTGTAGCATATATCACTTAAAAGATCATAAAATTTATGATTTAATATTGAAAACGGTTTGCTAACACGATATTTCTACAAAAGCTTGTTGTAGTTTAAATATTGAAATCGAAATAAGAACAAGATGTGAAATATTAATATGAATGTGAGAACCACAGTCGTTTGCAAAGTGATGACTCGATCAAGAATCTAACTTATATGAAATTATGAGAGATGATACATATTTTGTATATTTACTTGTACGGCCTTAATGCTCAATCCCTAATAAAAAGAAACTTACTTGTTACCACTAAATATTGGAAATACAAAAAAAAAAAAAAAATTGAATTCAATAAATGATTGGAAATACAAAAGCACTTTTGAAGTTACTAGGTATAGGAAAAAAAGCATTTTTAAAGTCATTGATAATTTGCAAAAGAAAAGCATTTATAAAGTCACTAGTTAGTGGAAGTATACTGAAAACCAATATACTAGTGGAAGAGAAAGAAAATCCTTTTTAAAGCCACAAGTAGAAAAATAAAGCAATTTTGTGCTTTCCTAGTTAGCTGAAATCACCGACAGCCAATTTCTTTGTTAATGACCCTTGATCGATCATAGGCAAAAACAAATTGCATTTTTGCTTAAGAAAGGTTTGTTCTTCTGAATAGAAAACTAAAGACACGGATAAGAAGTAAAAGGAGGGAATCCCAAAAGGTTTCTCGATTACCTTGTTAGTCATAAAAAGGATAGTTGAGAGGGCATTTATGTTAAACATTATCAAAATTTTATGTTATGCGCGCCGATGCACATTATACTTACTGAATGTTGCAGACCTGAAGGTAGTCCATCCATCACCTACGCTCCTATTTCCGGTGATCACAGTCCGATTAATCCCATCTCCAACCATCATCAAATATTTAGTATTTGTAGGTACATTGACATATTCTTCGTAGACTCCAGCAGTCACATATATCAAATAATACCCGGAACTGGCAGCACTCTTGTTCGGAGCGGAGCTTACCGCTTGTCCAATTGTGGTGAAGTTACCACTCCCATCGGGACTCACCACCACCATCTCTTTAATAACCACGCCACTTGGCGCCTGCAGTAGCCTCCTTCCACTTCTTGACTCAAAAAACTCCCTATCAGAACTCTTCATTCTTACTTTCAATCTACCCCCATCATCAATAAGCAATCTACTGATATTTGGAACCAAATCGGTATTGTTAACCCAAGTGTTTGCAAAGAGATCAAGCGCGACGCTATACGACCTTGTGCCATTTGCTAAAAGATTGAAGATATTAGTTATAAGAATACTTTGGTTAAGAAAGTAAACTTCGTCAAGACAAGTTTGCAAATTAGTGAGTGCGGACGATAACAGAGTATGTACGTTTTCGATATCATAGTCTGTAACATTATTATCGGTTTTGTTAAGGGTGGAGTAGGAAGTGGTTAGATAGTCAGTGGTTAAATCAGCAAGAAACATGCAGTCTTCGATGGCGTAAGTCTCATTTCGGGATAACAAACGTTTGTATATGCCAAGGAAGTTTGTGATGATGTTGTGGTATGTTTTGGAAGTGGTTAAAGCTTTAGAGACAGAAATTTTAGTGTATGTCGACATATTTTGGGAACCTTGAGAAGGGAGCACAGATTTGCAAAAGGGCGGGTACAAAGTGTGGCTGCAGGCCTCATTTGGAGTTAAAGGAGTAGAATTTGTGGGCTTTGATAGAATTGGAGCAAAGAGAACAGTGGAGAGAATGAGAACAAGAGAAATATTGGTATGCATGACTCTAAATTTTGATAGTTGATAAAATCTGATTAGACATCAAAGGCATATATAGGAAGCACAGTGTGGGAAATTGTGGATGTAAAATGCACACGAATTCAGAACATGTAATATACCGTGAATTGCACAAAATCACATATTATCATAAAATCATTTTTGAATGTGAAAGGTGATGCTCTATCAAATTCTATCACATTTATTTTATAAATTGTCCGAACGTAGAATTAATCTTAACGTGAATCCATTAGTACAAATTGTAAAGGAATCACGCGCACAGTGCAGAACTATCAACTCTACAGGCAAATTATTAGTATACTAAGATTAGAATGTTTGGATGCAAATTGAGAACAGACAATAATAACTGTCGTTATTATCGTTAATCATAAACTTAACCGTTGTTGATGGTTGTAAATTTTAGTAATAACCATTGTATTTCAAATTTTGAAGCATTTTATATAACTATTTCTAATTATATATATATTATTTATGATAAATTTATATAACTGTAATTGATTTTTTATAAATAAATTTATTTGTATATATAATAATCCTGCATGCATGTATTATTAGTTCATGAAGGCACATATTATTAGTATAAAGGTTATTACTTTGATTTAAATTACAAATTTTTATATTTAAAAGTTAAATATTGTATGAAACAATCACCTGTGTTGATATGGTTAACCGTGAGAATCTAGTTTTTCAGCCGCTAACACAACTGTTACCGTTATGGATAGTAACCAAGCAAATATTGGTGCAGTTGAACGATTGATGATTCAACCGTAACAGCCTTAAATAGAATTATTGGATTGTGGACCGGATGGCAGTAGAAAATATTAATGGAAGAATGAAGTAGTAATATGTAAACACGCCAATGTTATCATTTATTATCTTAAACAAGCACACGGAATTATTAACCAAAAACATGATTGCGCAAATAATAGGATAATCAGGGTTTGGATAATCTTGATTGAATCTAATGCTGAACAAATGAAGGCATTATTATTAAGAAATACTGCTAGCAGTTTGCCTCCAGTACAGTAATGTTGTACGTCTCAACTGTGGATGAAGAGTTGTAGCTATACAAACAGTTAGTAGTTGAAAATTGAGTAATATTCTTAAGATATCCACTTTTTTACGTAATATGCTATGATTCCATCATCTTTTTTCTTGACTGAGATTGTGCACAGATGAATTAAGACAAATGGATATAAGGATTGTTAACTTGTTACGTTACGCTATTCACTACGAGTACGTCAACTCTTTCAGACCTCATGCACCAGATTAGTCCTCAGACTTCATGAGGCCTAAAAGTCTGGGGTGTTGCAATCATGCAAGTTTTATAATCCAATACAACTGCATGACCTTATTTGATCGATGAAATGGACATCTCACTATAGTAAAACACATGTTGATATGGTACAATACTCATCCCGCTCAAGCAGGAACCTTCTGGCCGGAATCAAAGAAGTATAACTTTGCATTCATGGTGCATGTTTCTTTATTATCTCTCTAAGTAAAGGAAGATGCGTCTGCCAAATATAATTAGCACATTTATTCAGCAGTTTACTATCTGACTTTGAGTCCTAAGTCCTTAACACAAGCGCGTTGAGTAAGTAAAAGCTATATAAATGGTTGCACATCTAAACATACATACAAAACATTGTAAATAACTTTAACAATCTTGCTAATATAGTGTGGCAGAGTGGAAAACGTGGTCCTGTCTCGTAAGTGATCAGGGGTTCGAGAATATATTTATTTATCATTTGTTCATCCTTCGGCTATATTTATAATTATAACACTACAAGAGGAACAGGGTTTCCAACGGTCAGGGCCGTTGGCGGCCGTTGGCGGCCGTTGGAAACCCCGTTGGAAGCCGTTGGTCAATCCATTGGTATACGGATCAACGACTTTCAACGACTTCCAACGCAAACGACGCTTAATTTCCAACGGCTTCCAACTGATAAATAAGGACACGTGTATGATGTTTTGAGCAAATAGGCCGTTGGAAGCCATTTGTATGGAATGACCTGTAAGCTGACGCAGGCCGTTGGTCGCCGTTGGAAATCTAGGTGTTTTTTTTTTTTGGCACAAAACTGTACTGACGCAAATGAACTCTGACCATTTGCGGTATCAAATGCTTCAACAACTTGCATCTACTACATGAACAGCGGATTTCGACGTCGTTTCCATTGTTACTTAAAGTGAAATCAATAAACACGCTGACACCATTAATAAAATGTTTGTTTATTGTGCCATCGGTTTCTCTTCGTTTGTACATCCAGCTTCGATCATTAAAATAATCGTCCATTTTTTCTAAGTACATATAAAATTAGAAAGAATTATATAAAATTAGATTCATAATTTTTGTGTCCGATCGCTCAAACGCTAAGATTGTATTTTAATGACAACATTTCTTTTACATATTAGTTATGATGATAAAATTTGCATTGACAATGTGTTAAAACAATTTTAGTGATTAATGCATGTTATGTCAATTGATCATTTAATGGTGGGTTATCCTACCTCCCATTACAAATACAATAACGTAATTAAATCGCATAAATCTTTTCAATTTAAACGATTCAACAAAATTTCGGCAGCACTTCCCTTTAGTTCCCTAAATAGTACACAATTGCGTGTACACAAGGAACATAAAGGAAGTATTTTTAAAATTTTGAGAACCGTTTAAAATGAAATACTTTACGAGATTTAATTTCGTTATTGTATTCGTAACTTGTCCAATACAAAGGACAAATCCAATAAATATTGTATACAATGAATATAAATGTCTAATAAAACGAACATCATATCACGATTATATACAATACTTATCAGACGGAGCCAAAAAAACTCTCTAAGGCTTTATGAATATAACATATTATGAATACGTATTTTTTTCATGATTGAAGTGTTTTTTGTACGCTTTTGTGCGCCTTAGCGCCTTTTTGCGCCTTTATGGGCCTTAGCCCAAAAAACACAAACTTAAATATTTCCAGTTGCACGACACGTTTTCAACAAATTAAATATTGTTTTCAATGAATTGGGGCTCAACCAAACAAACAAATACATAGATTATCAACTATATACATACATACATACAACACTATACATATGCATATATACATATTCAACTTTAACTAATTAAACCCTAGATTAGCAACATAATCAAGTAAATCTACAAATACAAAACTCATTAACAACAACTACTTAAACTAATTAAAACTCTAAATCATAACAACTAAGTAATTTATAAATCAAAACCCTAAATTAGCAACTTAAATAATTAAACCCTACATTAGCAACTAATTAACAACATTAGACACACAAACATACTCTAATTATGCTTAAATTACTAAACGGGTTATTAAACAAAATTTAGGGTAAACACATACCTTGAAATCGGAGAGAATCGGAGTTTAAAGAGGATGAGAGAGTGCCTTGATTGATTTGAAGAATTCCTAGCTGGATGATGGCGTGGGATTGATGATTTCAGAATTGAAGGAGGGAAAGATTGGGGGTTTTGGGAGAAAATTCGTGGGTTTGGAGATAATGAGGAAGAAGGAGCAGCTCTCGGCTGGTTTGTGCTCAATCCTGTGTAACGGGGGGCAACGACTTCCAACGGATTAAAAACCAACGGCCGCAAACGGTTTCCAACGGCGTATATTTTGTATACGTAAGAAACATACGTATTTTGGCATCCGTTGGAAGCCGTTGGTCAACGGCCGTTGGAGGCCGTTGGAAGTGTCCGTTGCAATACTGTTCGATTCTTGTAGTGTAATAAAATAAAAGTAGAAAAACACTGCATCATAAGGGTTTAAGTTGCACCGATTGGACCTGAATCAAGCTCACAGTGCTGAAGCCAGGTATACTTTCAGAACATTCCTGGCCTCATTCATTTCCTCGCATTTTTTAAAATATACAATTCTGAATTTTCAGGCGTCTGGAACATAAACACCTACAAATTAAGTAATTTACTAGTACTAACTAATAACCAACATTATTGACATTTTTAGATTGACACAATAATAGAATTTATAGAAGATGATTTTATTTGAATTTTTCACCAGAGAAATGATAATGCAGAAAGATGTAAAATAAAATTTACATGCGGCAATATATAGATATATACATGGGCTTTGCTGAAATATGTAAAAGAATATATATGGGCCTTGACCAAATTGCTTGAATATATATGTGATAGAACAAACAGATTGAAATGATTATCAATCACATATCACAGAAAAAATAAAAACAACAGAAAACACAAAAATTTATAGTGGTTCCACTATCGCGAGATAGTGTACGTCCACTTCAATGGGGAAGAGATTTGATTAATATTCAAGAACTTACAGAGTTTTTAAAGTAGAGCAAAGAAATATAGAAATATAGATGAACTCATGTCATTGGAATAACATCCTCTATGCCTCTCTTTAAATAGAGAAAAAATTACTTAAGATAAGGCAATTGATTTATGTAAATAAATCAATTCATGGAAGGCTAGTATTCCCGTTAATCTTATTGTCGTATGATCGATTGGTAACTTTCCCTTTTCTCCATTAATCAATCATTTTCCCAAATTAATTTCTTTTTGTTTCTTCTTTCATGAAACATGGCAACAAAATAAATGGTGAATCTTCAATATCCCTTTCTCCTTAATATTCCTTTTTTATTTCTTTCTTACACAAAACGGAAAATCAAATTATCTTGAATATCTCCAAAAATCTAATTAATTTTTGAAAATATTGTATCACAAAAAATTCCAATAATCTCCATCTTGATACAATATCTCTTGCAACCAAGAGTCTCCAATGTGAATGCTTCCCAATGAGTTCCTGCAAAAGCTACCCCTCATTGCACTTTGTAGGTGAGCTTCGGCAAGGCCACCGCCCACCATCAAAGTGTTGGAAGCATTCAAAAAGCAAGGTAGACATTGTGCAACCAACTCCTGTTTCTTCATACAAGAAAAATACCACATCCTTTCTTGACTTCAACCAAGTCACTCTTTTACCCATAGTGCCACAATATGGCACTTAGAACTTCATCAAATGAATCAAGTTCGAGCAATGTTCGAACTTAGTAGCAGGTAATGCCTTCGTAAACATGTCTGTAACATTGTTACTTGTGTGAATCTTCTGAAGACGAACTAACTTCTCCTCATTCATAGAGATAAGGAAAGACTCTCTTGCCTCTATATGCTTTTTTCTAGAACTAAAAGCCAAATTTTCAGCTAAATCAATTGCACTTTGACTGTCACAATTCACCAAACAAGCATCTTGTATGAAACCCAAATCACACAATAATTTCTTCAAATAAAGTGCCCCCTTAGCTGTCTCAACTTCAGCTATCAACTTTGCCTCTGCAGTAGACAAAGCAAATATAGTCTGCAATCTCGGTCCCCAACTAATAGTTGTTCCTCCAAGCGTGAAAACATAGCCTGAGGTTGACTTTCTTCTATCTCTATCTCCGGCATAGTTTGAATCACAAAATCCGACCAAGTTTAAATCCTTATTTCTACCACAAAAAATAAGCTCATAATCTGATATTCCTCTAAGATATCTAAAAATTTACTTCACTGCCTCCCAATGCGATTTTTCCGGATTTGTCGTATATCTACTAACTAATCCTACAGCTTCAGCAATGTCAGGTCTTATGCACACCATAGCATACATCAAACCACCTACTACACTAGCATAAGGCACCTTTTTCGTATAGGCCTTGTCCTTTTCTAAGATCGGAGAGCCCTGATTAGATAGCTGTATATGCAAAGGTATGGGTGTACTGATAGCCTTTGCACCATTCATGCTAAACCAAGCAAACACCTTTTGAATATATTCTTTTTGAGTAAGTCTCAAAACTCCAAGCTTTCTATCTCTTTGGATTTCCATCCCCAGTATTCTCTTTGCTTCTCCAAGATCTTTCATATCGAATTCCGTTTTTAATTTCAAATTCAACGCATCAATTTCAGATTTATCCTTGGAAGCAATCAACATATTATCCACATACAAAAGCAAATATACTAAATTATTGTTCTTTAAATGCTTAAAATAAACACATGCGTCCTTAATACGACGGTTAAAATCATGTGAAAACATAAAAGATTCAGACCTTTTGTACCATTGTCTAGGCGACTGTTTTAAACCATAAAGAGATTTCTTCAACTGGTATACCCAATCCAATTTCCCATCTACAATAAATCCTTCTGGCTACTTCATATAAATGGTTTCCTCCAAATCAGCATGCAAGAAAGCGGACTTCACATCAAGTTGTTCTAACTCCAAATCGTGAGCAGCAACTATTGAAAGTAGGATGGATTCGAATTGAAGTTTTTCTAACAAATGGAGCAAATATTTCATCATACTCTAACCCATTTCTTTGTGAAAACCCTTTGGCTACTAATCTTGCCTTGTATCGACCATCATCTTTCACCTTGAATACCCACTTGCAACCTATGGCTCCATTTCCTTGAGGCAGTGGTACCAAATCCCAAGTCTTGTTCTTTCGCAAAGATTGTATCTCCTCTTCCATAGCGCAATTCCACTTCGATTTATCACTCGACTTCATGGCTTCTTCAAGGCTCAATGGTTCATCATGAATTACATGTAAAGCATACTCAAACTGATCATCAAGGACGAAATTTGCATACTGCCATTCTCCATATCTAATTGGAGCTCTCTTTGGTCTTTGACTATCCAGAATGGCTATATCGCCCGACTCTCCTTCAGCTTCACCTTGAGCTCCACCTTGAGATGAATCCTCTTTAGCTTCATGACCATCACCATCAGTAATAGAGGAAATCTGTGGACTATCATGTGTTGTATCATCAACTGCTCTGCTGGCTCTACTTCGGGTTTGAAAACTGGGAATTTCGGTCTATTTAGGCTTCTCATTAGCTGAATCTGAACCCTCTGATAAATCTTCAAAAGATTTGAACATTGCTGACTCATCGAAATTCACATGTTTGGAATGTATAACTTTCTTAGTAATTGGATTCCAAATTCTATATCCTTTTATACCATCTGTATAACCAACAAAAACACATTTGGAGGACCTAGGCTCCAACTTATCATGCCCTATATTGTGAACATAATATTGACATCGAAATATATGAAAATAACTTAATAAAGTGTTTTTACCTCTCCATAACTCCTCTGGAATCTTCTCATCAATGGCTGAGCATGGAATCCGATTAATAATATATGCTGCAGTCGAAATAGCTTCAGCCGAAAAACCCTTAGACATACCCACAGTCAATATCAAGCAACATGCCTTTTCAAGTAGAGTCTTATTCATTCTTTCAACAACCCCATTGGATTGCGGATCACCAGGTGTAGTTACATATTTTCTAATACCACGATGTTTGAGTAGTCGAGGAACTCTTTGGAGACATATTCGTCACCATTACCGGATATAAGAATCTTCAATTTCTTTCATGTTAGGTTTTCAACAAAAGCTAACCAACCTTAAACTTCTCAAATACTTCCAATTTAGCTTTCATTACATACACCCAAACCTAGCACGAGTAGTCAACAATGAATGAAACAAAATAATACGCTCGACTAATAGGGGCTGTAGAGTATGCCCCCAAACATCTGAATGCACATAATCAAATACCCTCTTAGAAGTATGCATGTTATCACCAAAAGAAACTCTGGTTTGCTTTTCCAGTACACACTCCTTGCAAAAGTCCAACTTGTTGAAGATTTCTCCCTTGATCTTTTTCTTCTTATGAAGAAAATCTAAGTTCTTCTCCGAAGTATGACCTAATCTCATATGCCAAAGCTTGGTAGCATCCAAACTTTTAGAACTATCGACTCCAACACATAATTCTCCATGGACAGTGTTACCCATTAGCAAATACAGATTTTGCACCATAACACCCTTCATAAATACAAGTGCCTCACTAGAAACTCTCAAACCATCTCTGATAATGGTTATCTTGCATCCCAATGATTCCAATTGGCCTAGTGATATCAATGACTTACGAAGACCTGGGACATAGATTGAAAGTGTGCAAACAATCTCATCATACATGCAAATGCGAACTGAACCAACTCCAATAGACTTAAATGAGCATCGTTCCCCATAAGGATAGAACTTCCTTATTTGGCATCGAAGGAAGAAAAATAATATTTATTAGGAGTCATGTGAAATGATGCTCCAGAATCTAGAATCAAGTGGTCTGCAACATCTGATACAACCGCTGTCAATAAATCGCTACCATCTTTCTCCATCGCAATAAATGAAGAACCATCAGCCTTCTTCTCCAAATCTGGACAGTCTTTTCTACATAGACTTATTTTGTGAAATAGGCTTCCGAGAATTGGAATGCTCCCTATTATTCTTCACTTTCTTCTCTGCTCTTCCTCTCTCAACAAATAGGCCTAAACTACTACTACTTCCACTACTATTACCAACACCAAACTCTCTCATATGATCTCTCACACTGCGCAAATCTATCTTCACATCATCTAATTTCAATGTATCTCTACCATAAATAAGGCTGTTAGTGAAACCATTATATCGCTCTAGAAGCGAACATAGCAGAACCATTGCTTTTTGTTCTTCATCAATTTTCAACTCAACATACTTCATCTTCATCAGCAGGTCGTCAAACACACTTAGGTGTGTCTTAATTGAAGAAGCTTCCTTCATCTTATAAGTGAAGAAGGTCTTCAATAGGATCAGACGCTTAGTTATGGATTTCTTCATGTAGAGGTCCTCTAACTTCTTCCAAATGTCGTTAGCTGTCGTGTCCTGATTAATTTCAGAAATTACATTCTTTTCCATGGCAAGTTTAAGAGTAGTAAAGGCTGATTCTTCCATCTCTTCTAATTCCACTGATGAAATATCAGTAGGCAATGTCTCTGTATCAAATACTACTCGATGAACGCGATTTCTTCTAAAAACTGCTTTCATCATCCACTGCCACTTTTCAAAATCTCATTCACCATTCCACTTCTCTATTATCAACTGTGATCTTGACGCCACATAGGAGCCTCTGATGTATGGATCAACTACTAGCACTGACGTATTATTTGTATTATTTGCATCTCCTCCTGCCATTCTACCAAACACCTTCTTTGCGAATCTAGCTCTGATACCAATTCTAAGGGATGATCAGTCCCTTTCAGCGGAAAAACCGCAATAGGATCTTGCGATGATGTGGTAGAAAAAAAAGATTGAAATGATTATCAATCATAGATCACAGAAAAAATAAAGGCAACAGATAACATACAAATTTATAGTGGTTCCTCTATCGTAAGATAGTGTACGTCCACTTTAAATTTGTAAGAGATTTTATTAATATTCAAGAGCTTATGGAGTTTTTAAAGTAGAGAAAAGAAATGAAGAAATACAAATGAACTCTTGTCATTTCATAGAAATAACATCCTCTATGCGTCTCTTTAAATAGAGAAAAAAATTACTTGGGGATAAGGTAATTGATTTATGTAAATAAATCAATTCATGGAGGGTTAATATTCCCAATAATTTTATTCTCATATGATTGATTGATAATTTTCTCTTTTCTCCATCAATCAATCATTTTCTCAATTTAATTTCTTTTCGTTTATTCTTTCATGGAACATGACAATAAAATAAATGGAGAGTCTCCAATATCCCTTTCCTATTAATATTCCTTTCAATTTATTTCTTGCACAAAACAGGTAACCAAATTATCCTGAATATCTCTAAAATCTAATTAATTTTGGAAATATTGTATCACATAAATTCCAATAATCTCCACCTTGATATAATAAATCTTAAAACCAAGAGTCTCCAATGTGAATACTTCCCAATAAGTGCCTGCAAAAGCCACTCCTCATTGCACTTTGTCAGTGAACTCTGGCAAGGCCACTGCCCACAAATAAAGTGTTGAAAGCATACAAAAACAAGGTAGACATTGTGCAACTAACTCCTATCTCTTCATATAAGAAGAATACCACATATTCTCTTGACTTCAACCAAGTCACTCTCTTCCCCATAGTGCCACCATGTGGCATTTAGCACTTCATCAAGTGAATCAAGTTCGAGAAGTGCTCGAACTTAGTAGTAGGTAATGCCTTTGTAAACATGTCCATTGCATAGTTTCTTGTGTGAATATTCTGAAGACCAACTAACTTCTCCTCATTCATAGAGATAACAGCCTTCGTAAACATGTCTGATACACTGGTTTTGCTAACAGCTTTATCTATGGTAGAGATACATTGAAGTTAGATGATGTGAAGACAGTTTTGCTAAGTGAAGAGTTAAGAGATCAGATGAAAGAGTTTGGTTTTGGTGACAATAGTGGAGGAAGTAGCAGTTCAGGCTTATTTTTTGAGAGAGGAAGAGCAGAGAAGAAAGTGAAGAATAATGAGGAGCATTCCAATTCTAGGAAGCCTAATTCACGAAGTAAGCGTAAAGATGGAAAGTGCTATAATTGTAAGAAAGCAGGCCACTGGAGATGAGACTGTCCAAATTTGGAGAAGAAGACTGATGGTTCTTCATCTATTGCGATGGAGAAAGATAGTAGCGATTTATTGACAGTGGTTGTCTTAGATATTGCAGACCACTGGATTCTAGATTCTGGAGCATCATTTCACATGACCCCTAGAGGATTATTTTTCTTCCTTCGATGCCAAAGAAGGAAGTTCTATCCTTATGGGAAACGATGCTACATGTAAGTCTATGGGAGTTGGCTCAGTCCGCATTCGCATGTATGATGGGATTGTTCGCACACTTTCAAATGTTCACTGTGCCCTGGGTCTTCGAAAGCCATTGATATCACTACGTCAATTGGCATCATTGGGATGCAAGATAACCATTGTCAAAGATGGTTTGATAGTTTCTAGAGAGTCACTTGTTTTGATGAAGGTTGTTATGGTGCAAAATCTGTATTTGCTAATGGGTACCACTGTCCATGGAGAATTGTGTGTTGGAGTCGATAGTTCTAAAAGTTTGGATGCTACCAATCTTTGGCATATGAGATTAGGTCATACTTCGGAGAAGAACTTAGAGTTGCTTCGTAAGAAGAAAAAGATTAAGGGAGAAATATTCAACAAATTGGACTTTTGCAAGGAATGTGTATTGGAAAAGAAAAACGGAGTTTCTTTTGTGATTGCATGCATACTTCTAAGAAGGCACTTGATTATGTGCATTCAGATGTTTGGGGGCCATATCCTACAGTTTCTATAGATTGAGCTTATTATTTTGTTTCATTCACTGATGAATACTCATGCAAGGTTTGGATGTATGTAATTAAAGCTAAGTTGGAAGTATTTGAGAAGTTTAAAGTTTGATTAGCTCTTGTTGAAAACCAAACAGGAAAGAAATTAAAGATTCTTAGATCCGACAATGGTGGCGAACATGTCTCCAAAGAGTTCATCGACTACTGCAAACAATGTGGTATTAGAAGACATTTTACTACACCTGGTGATCCACTATCTTGGGTTGCTGAGAGAATGAATAGGACTCTCTTAAAAAGGCACGTTGCTTGATCTTGACTGCGGGTATGTCTAAGGGTTTTGGGCTGAAGCTATTTCGACTGTAGCACATATTATTAATTGGATTTTGTGCTCAGCCATTGATGGGGAGATTCCAAAGGAGTTATGGAGAGGTAAAAACACTTTATTAAGTTATTTTTGTGTATTTAGATGTCCAATTTATGTTCACAATACAGGAAATGACTAGTTGGAGACTAGGGCCTCCAAATGTGTTTTTCTTAGTTATACAGATGGTATAAAAGGATATAGAATTTTGAATCCAGTTATAAAGAAAGTTACACATTCCAGACATATGACTTTTGATGAGTCAGCAATGTTTAAATCTTTGGAAAGTTTATCGTAGGGTTCATATTCAGTTGATGAGAAGCCTGAAAAGACCGAGATTCTCGGTTTTCGAACCCGAAATAGTGCTATTACTATTGACAATAGTGACAAAGCAGTTGATGATACATCACTTGATATTCCACATATTTCCTCTAGTAGTGATGGTGATGGTCAAGAAGCTAGAGAGGATTCAACTCAAGGTGGAGCTGAATGAGAATCAGGCTATTTGGTCATTCAGGCTAGTAAGAGACCAATGAGAGCTCCAATTAGATATAGAAACTGGCAGTATGCAAATTTGAGCCTTGTTGATCAGTTTGAGTATGTTTTACATGTAATTCATGATGAACCGTTGAGCCTTGAATAAGCCATGAAGTCGAGTGATAACTCGAAGTGGAATTGCGCTATGGAAGAGAAGATACAGTCTTTGCAAAAGAATAAGACTTGGTATTTGGTACCACTACCTCAAGGAAACCGAGCCATAGGTTGCAAGTGGGTATTCAAGATGAAAGATGATGGTCGATACAAGGCAAGATTAGTAGCCAAAGGGTTTTCACAAAGAAATGGGTTAGAGTATGATGAAATATTTGCTCCATTTGTTAGAAAAACTTCAATTCGAATCCATCCTACTTGCAATAGTTGCTGCTCACGATTTGGAGTTAGAACAACTTGATGTGAAGACCGCTTTCTTGCATGCTGATTTGGAGGAAACCATTTATATGAAGTAGCCAGAAGGATTTATTGTAGATTGGAAATCGGATTGGGTATGCGAGTTCAAGAAATCTCTTTGTGGTCTAAAACATCGCCCAGACAATGATACAAAAGGTTTGATTCTCTTATGCTTTCACATGATTTTAATTATAGTACTAAAGATGCATGTGTTTATTTTAAGCATTTAGAGAATAATAATTGGGTGTATTTTCTTTTGTATGTGGATGATATATTGATTACCTCGAAGGATAAATTTGAAATTGATGCGTTGAAGTTGAAATTAAAAGCAGAATTCGATATGAAAGATCTTGGAGAAGCAAAGAAAATTCTAAGGATGGAAATCCAAAGAGATAGAAAGCTTGGACTTTTGAGACTTACTCAAAAGGAATATATTCTAAAGGTGCTTACTCGGTTTAGCAAGGATGGTGCAAAGGCTATCAGTACACCCATGCCTTTGCATACACAGCTTTCTAATCTGGGCTCTCCGATCTCAAAAAAGGACAAGGTCTATATAAAGAAGGTGCCTTATGTCAGTGCAGTAGGTAGTTTGATGTATGCTATAGTGTACACAAGACGTGACAGTGCTAAAGCTATAGGATTATTTAGTAGATATATAGAAAATCCGAGAAAATCGAATTGGGAGGCAGTGAAGTAAATTTTTAGATTTATTAGAGGAACATTAGATTATGGGCTTGTTTTCTGCGGCAGAAATAAGGAGTTCAACTTGGTCGGATTTTGTGATTCAGACTATGCTGGAGATAGAGATAGAAGGAATTCAACCTCAGGCTATGTGTTCACATTTGGAGGAACAACTATTAGTTGGAGAGTAAGGTTGCAGACAATAGTTTCTTTGTCTACTACAGAGGCAAAGTTGATAGCTACAGTTGACGCAGCTAAGGAGGCACTTTATTTGAAGAAATTATTGTGTGATTTGGGCTTCATACAAGATGCTTGTTTGGTGAATTGTGTCAGTCAAAGTGCAATTCATTTAGCTGAAAATTAGGCTTTCAGTTCCAGAACAAAGCATATAGAGGTAAGAGAGTCTTTCCTTATCTCTATGAATGAGGAGAAGTTAGTTCGTCTTCAGAAGATTCACACAAGTAACAATGCAGTAGACATGTTTACGAAGGCAGTACCTGCTACTAAGTTCGAGCATTGCTCAAACTTTATTCACTTAATAAAGTGATAAGTGCCACATGGTGCACTGTAGGGAAGAGAGTGACTTGGTTGAAGTCAAGAGCAGATGCAGTATTCTTCTTGTATAAAGAGGTAGGAGTTGGTTGCACAATGTCTACCTTGTTTTTTGAATGCTTCCAACACTTTGTTGGTGGGCGGTGGCTTTACCGAAGATCACTAACAAAGTGCAATAAGGGGTGGCTTTTGCAGGAACTCATTGGGAAGCATTCATATTGGAGACTCTTGGTTGCAAGAGATATTGTATCAAGGTGGAGATTATTGGAATTTTTTGTGATACAATATTTCCAAAAATTAATTAGATTTTTGGAGATATTCAGGGTAATTTTGTTACTCTTTTTGTGCAAGAAAGAAATGGAAAGGAGTATTAGGGAGACAGGGATATTGGAGATTCGCCATTTATTTTGTTGCCATGTTTCATGAAAGAAGAAACGGAAAGAAATTAAATTGGGAAAATGATTGATTGATGGAGAAAAGGGAAAGTTATCAATCAATCATATGGCAATAAAATTAATGGGAATACTAGCCTTCCATGAATTGATTTATTTACATAAATCAATTGCCTTATCCCCAAGTAATTTTTTCTCTATTTAAAGAGAGGCATAGAGGATGTTATTCTAATGACATAAGTTTTCATCTGTATTTCTTCATTTCTTTGCTCTACTTTAAAAACTTTGTAATCTCTTGAATATTAACAAAATCTCTTCCCCATTGAAGTGGACGTACACAATCTCGTGATAGTGGAACCACTATAAATTTGTGTGTTCTCTATTGCCTTTATTTTTTTCTCTGATCTACGATTGATAATTACTTCAATCTGTTTGTTCTGTCACATAATTGTAAGATCCCATTGAGGTTTATCCGCTGAAAGGGATTAATCACCCCTTACATGAGATGTAATACTTTGTATCTAATATGAACAGATGCTTTATTATCCCCTTTCAATTTGATCTAGGATTTTGACTCTTTTGCTCTTCTCTGTCTCCATTAACCACGCAGATCTTTCCTCAATCTCTCGAAATTCTTAAATGAAAGAGCCTTCCTGAAAATATCAGTATTTTGAAAATACGTTGAGATCTCAATATGTTTTGTGCATGCGTGTTAAACTGGATTAGCAGAGAGATACATTAATTAAGTTAGCACACCATATTGTTGTTTTTCTGGTAGATAATAACCCTAGTTGTAACGACCCAGAAAATCTGAACCAATTTAAAAATTTTAAATTGGCTAAAATAATGGATTTTAAATATTTAAAATAAATATTTTAAATAATAGCAATGAAAACTGAGTTTGAATCGACAATTGAAAACGAATATAATTAATTATAAATATAAACAAGGCCTGAAAAGGCGCTGCAGTTTCAAAAAATTGAATCCAAACTTTGTCGGACTGTACCGGGTGCAAAACAAAACGGATTTGAGTGAAACCAAAAATATTTAAATCTGTTAGTGAATACCTTTCTAACGAATCTGAAAAATCAAATTTTCTAAGCGGAAAGCAAAAGTTATAGCCAAATGAATTTTCAGAAAGGTCGCTATGGAATTTATATAGCCCGTGAAATTGGCCATTTTGCAAATGACCTCGGAATTCGACGAAACTACTTTTGTTGGATCCGGGATGTGAAGTTATTGCTAGGTTTCAAATTTCATAGTTTTTGAAGCTAGTATGTGAGCGTGGCAAAGGAAAACGTGTTTTGATCAATTATAGTTAAATTGGATCGACCAGAAATGGGCCTTTTTGCAAACGGTCTCAGAATTCGACGAAACTAGTTTTGTTGGGACCGTATCATCAAAATATAGCCAGAAATATTTTTCTGGAATTTTTCGAATCAGTTTGTGGCCCTGGCAAATTGAAATGTACGTTCAAATTGAATATTGAATGTTTTATATTTTAATTTGAATGGAAACTGACTGAAATAGTCAAATGGGCCTACGAAACATATCCCATTGTGTTCGGAATGGGGGTAAAACGATAGGGACGACAGTCGTTGGGTTTAGATTGGTGGTCGTGTCAGAAAACCCCTTAAAAACTCCCCCGACCAATCATATATTTTTTTTAAAATAAAAAAAAAAGAAAAATCCTTTTTCTCTCTCCCCGATCGAAGGCGGAAACCGCTCGAAATCTTCCCCCTCATTTTCCGATCAATCCACGCCGAATTAGCTCGTGCCACAGTTAAACTTTTTGAGGATCTTCTCGAGATCTTCAAATCCATATAAAGTTTGGAATTTTTCGTGGCCTGTGGAGGGAGAATTGACGTCCTGAAGTCGGCGACTTCAATCCGCCGCCCCGACCGCCTGGCGCCACCGAGTGGGCCCCCACCACCACGCGCAGACGCGCGTATCCCTCTTCATCGCTGCATCGGCCGATCCTCCTATCGATTCACGGTTTGATCGAAAATTGCAAACCTAGTTTTGAACCTTTCAGCTGAGGTACGACTTGTTTTATTTTCAACTGTTTTAACACCTTTAAACCGTTGCAAACTTTGAAAAATCATATCTTTTTCGTTTCTTGTCGAAATTCAGTGAAACAAGAGACAGTGGACTCGTGTGGACGTCTTCTACATTCTAGAAGAGTCCGCATATTTTTCTGAGCCTTCTGCTATTTTTGGTGGAGTGGAACCCAAAGTGAGATTTCTAAATTATAAACGATATTGAAAACGACAATGTATAAATTATATAGTCGATGTATGAGTTATATAAGCATTGTACACCTCTTGTATAAGCGTTGTATAAGTTGTACGTTCGATGTATAAGTTGTATATGCGTTGTAAAATTTATATATGTGTTGAAATAGAAGTGAATTGCTATATATATATATATACGCCCCTCGTCCACAAACCATGGACGATATTTATTGGTTGTGATTGGTGTGAAAATTGATTGATAGCGAATGGTTGTTTGGGATTGTTTGTGGTTGATATTGATTGATTATGGTTGAAAAATACCCATTTGTGGTTGAGAAATATTTGGTTGAAACCACATAGGATTAGTTTGTGGAAATGAAATAAATATATACATGCCGCCTACGTGCGAACTAGATGCATGATCCCCATTGTCAAAAACCGTGAGGTTTTAAGGTAGAGCGAGGAGCCGTACTAGGGACGGTCCCGGTTTTAACTACCCTGCCGTTATGCTGCCGAAATTTTGAATAATATTCATGTGTTTGAATTATTTTCATTTGCTGAAACTATATTTATTTGTTGAATAGAAAACCTTCATGTGTTGAATTGAAATTCATTCGTTGATTAGAAATTCATGTGTTGAATGGTATTCGTGTTTTAAATATAAAAATCACATTTTTATCTATATATATAAACTATAGAAAACCTTCATGTGTTGAATCGATATTCATTCGTTGAATAGAAATTCATGTGTTGAATGGTGTGCGTGTTTTAGATACAAAAATCACATTTTTATCTATATATATAAACTATAGAAAACCTTCATGTGTTGAATCGATATTCATTCGTTGAATAGAAATTCATGTGTTGAAGGGTATTCATATTTTGAAATAAATTGTTTTATAATAAAAATCCTATTTTTATTACCTAAATGAACTATATAAAATAATAGTGTTTTGAAATGAATTGTTTTACAATAAAAATCACATTTTTATTATATAAATGAATTGTTAAAAATAGTGAAGTGTTGAAATAGAAGACAGTTAGATAAAAATATCATTTTTATCAAATGTATGAAAAGATTATAGCTTTGAAATCGAAGAATCGATATATTTATATAAATAGAATTAAAATATATTGAATAACGACGCTGCAGTTCATATTTTGAAACCGTGATTTCAAACGATTATACCGGGAGATTCGACCATCGGATTTTCCTGAAATCGCAACCGTTGGGTTTGTTTTGGAAAATTCTTTCCAACGGCACCAACTTTGTAAAAATCCAACGGTTGGATTGTCTGGAATGTTTAATTCAAATCTGAAGAAAAACAGTGCTAGAATCGATTATATATATATATATATATATATATATATATATATATAATTATATTTAATCGAATAACGACGCTGCAGTTCGTATTTTGAAATCAAAACTTCAAACGATTATACCGGGAGATCCGACTGTCGGATTTTCCCGAAACTGGAACCGTTGGATTCGTTTTGAAAAGATCTTTCTAATGATGTAAATTTTGTGAAGATCCAACAGTTAGATTTTCAGATATGTGTAAATCAAATCGGAAGGAAAACAGCGCCACGGCCGCGTTATGGCCCGAAGCGTCGTTTTGAATATATGGGCTATTTTAAAATAAATAAAAATAGCGATAAATCATTATAAAATATTATGAACGATATGGATGTGATTTAGAAATTAACTGAAGTTTGGCTAAGTTGAATGGTTTCCTGGGTGTTGATCTGATGTTGGTTTCGGCCTTCGGGGTTAATATTTGGGAAATCGTTCTCTTACTGATTGACGGTTAGTGACTGATGAATTGAAATGATGCGTGTGTATGTTAGTGTTGCACTTGTTTATTATATACGCAAGTTGCTCAGAAAGACCGGGTTTATCCCATTCTGAATAACTGTATCGACGATAAGAAATCGAAGATGAAGACGATGGTCGAAGACCGGAGATCTTCACCTCGTTTGGATGGTAACCGAGGTCTTGATTGGGAGGCATCCCGAAATATGGATAATGAGTGGTGATCGTCCAGACGTACGTGGTGATTGATGGGTTTGCGAGGTATATAGTGCCTCCGGTTTTGTTCAGACCCAGGACGGACTTGTAAATGGACTGTGTGTCTAACATTGGATTTTATTCTGTGTTGATTGACCTCTATTAAATATACATCTGTTTGGCGGCGGAGAATTTATTCTTTTGCTTAACGCCCTTCTCTGAAACGCACGAGCTCAGAGGTTGTATATCGATGGACATCAGTCGCATGGCATGAATTGCTAGTGTGGCATGCCTAAGTGGCAAATGATCAGGGCTTCTGTTGAAAAGAAAAGTCTAGTGGTGATGATCAAAGCACCGCCTGTGTGGCGTAGCTTTGTGTATAACGTGCATTCGCGAGCCTCACACCCCGGTATGAGCCAGAAACGGGATAAGGACCTCAGGGAGGGCATGCGTTTCCTTTTAGCTTGGAGTTGTGTCAGTGTTTTTACACGGCCTGACATTTTACTTATGTGGTTGTTGCTGTTGTGAGGCGCCTCGGTTTGATCGGACGATCCGGGTCCGATGGAGTCATTCGTTGGCTCACTTACGCCCCATAAGGCCGGGAAACGTAGTGTTCAGGCATTTTAATCCACATCGGTGGACCGGCCCTGTCGCTCTAAAGGCTTGACTGAGTACTTGCCTGAGACATGGGCTAGATTGTCTCGAAGTCGGTAAGGACTATCTTTTGCCTTGGTTCATGACGGAAATCCAATTTCCAAATACGACATCGTGCGGTTTTGATTGTATATATATATATATGGCGACATGATATATGGTACCCATGTCGTCTATGATTGATAGTTATGATTGAAATTGTTTTTGAAACATATAAACACTAGTAATAATATCAAATGCTTTTGTTTTAATTGTATCAAGCATATCTTGGCCATTATAAGGTAAAAACTCTATCCACCGGTTTGCGTTGCATTGTGTGATGGGAACTGAGTCTTATAATGGCTTCATTTTTATAAAAAGCATTGCGTTGTTTAAAGGAATGATTTGTTTTAAAGCACTGGCAATCCAATGGAGTAAACCCATTCCACGAAAGTGGCATGGTCCTGTGATTAGCCATATTATAAATGTGTTGAGTAGATTTCTCATACCAGTCCCATGACTGACTCGTAGTTTGTTTCACTTTCAAACTCGGGTGCCCCTTTTTCTACACGGGCAGCCTTGTATTCAGGTTTAGCTGGCTCTTTCGGGATAGCTGGAGCTGAAGATGGATTTTATCATTTATCTCTTTTTATGCTGTTCAGCTCCTATAGTACATTATGTTTGTTTTCCGCTGTAGACGTTTATGTATAGCTGAACTGTATTTGTACTAAGTATGATCCTGTATACTGTGTAACTCTGATGATTACGTTTGTCCAGTATATTCTATTGTTCATTATCTGGTGTATTTATTTAATTCTGTTCTGTTATTATCTGTTTCTATGTTATATTCCACGGATTACCCTTGCCAACGTCAGTACGGGGTTTGGGGTCGTCTCATTTGGTATCAGAGCATACTTCGTCGATTTGATGAATAGAGTGTTCAGAGGGGTTTTGAATAAATTTGTTCTGGTTTTCATTGACGATATTCTAATCTTCTCTAAATCAAAGGCCGAACATGAAAAACATTTGGAACAGGTTCTGGAAATCCTCAGAAGGAATGTATTAAAAGCCAAACTATCCAAATTTATATTCTGGCAAGATGAAGTGAAATTTCTGGGCCACGTCGTATCGAAAGAAGGAATTGCTGTGGACCCAAGAAAAATCACAGCCATTCAGAATTGGAAACAGCCCAGTACCCCAACTGAAGTCCGCAGTTTTCTCGGATTGGCTAGTTATTACCGGAAGTTCGTTAAAAACTTTTCGAAGATATCTGGCCACTTAACGAAGCTTACAAAGAAGCACTCTAAATTCAAATGGACTCCAAAAAGTGAGGAGGCTTTCGAAGAGCTAAAGTTAAGATTAACGACAGCTCCAGTGTTAACCATCATCGATGGCAATCAGGATTTGAAAGTTTGGACTGACGCTTCTAGAGAAGGCCTTGGCGCAGTGTTAATGCAAAGAGGTCAAGTGATTGCTTATGCTTGCCGTCAGCTAAAGCCGCACGAGAAAAACTACCTCACTCATGATCTTGAGTTATTGGCGATAGTATTCGCTTTGAAAATCTGGAGGCATTATCTTCTGGGTGAGAGATTCGAACTGTTTACAGATCACCAGTCGTTAAAGTATCTGTTCACCTAGAAGGATTTGAATCTGAGGCAGCAATGTTGGCTGGAGTTTCTTGCATCATATGACTTTGAAATAATATACACTCCAGGGAAAGCCAATGTCGTGGCCGATGCGTTAAGCCGAAAGAATGAGATGATTGCCAGTTTTATTATCACGACTTCATTGCTAGATAAAATATCTGCTCTTCAGAAGGATGATCACTTCATTCAGAAGATCAGAGAGATAATTCAACAAGGCGAACCATCGAGTTTTCAAGTTGATAATGAGGGAATTCTAAGGCTCAAAGGTCAAATCTGTGTCCCTAACATTCCTGAGCTTCGAAAGGAAGTCCTGGATGAATGCCACAAGTCAAAACTTAGTATCCATCCAGGAGTAAGCAAAATGTATAATGACATCAAACGCACTTTCTGGTGGAAGTCGATGAAGAGGGACATTTCTTTATATGTTAGCCGATGCCCTACTTGCCAGCTAGTCAAAAGCGACCAACAGAAACTAGCTGGATTATTACAACCGCTAGACATTCCAGGCTGGAAGTGGGAACATATTTCCATGGACTTCATTGATGGTTTGCCCAGAACCATAAAAGGAAATGACAGTATTTGGGTGATCGTAGATCGCTTCATGAAGACCGCCCATTTCATACCTGTCAGATCAAACAGAACTGCCCAGAGTCTGGCGCTGATATATTTCAAGGAAATAGTTAGACTACATGGAGTGCCGCTCAGTATAGTCAGTGATAGAGACACAATATTCACTAGCAAATTCTGGGAGGCATTTCAAGTAGAACTGGGAACGAAGTTGAACTTGAGCACCGCTTATCATCCTCAGACAGACAGTCAGACTGAGAGGGTGAATCGTATACTAGAAGATCTATTGCGGGCTTGTGTTCTAGATTTCGGTGGATCATGGGAAGACCTTCTACATTTGGCTGAATTCTCTTATAACAACAGCTACCAGGCAAGTCTGACAATGTCGACATTCGAAGCATTATACGGTAGACCGTGCCGATCTCCTGCTTGTTGGGTTGAACCTGGAAATAGACTTGTGTTGGGGCCAGCCATGATCCGGGAAGTTGCCGACAAAGTCGATTTTATTAAGAAACGATTACTCGCCGCTCAAAGCCGACAAAAGAGCTATGCCGATAGAAGAAGAAGAGATATATCCTTTGCTGTTGGCGACTATGTATATTTGAGAGTATCGCCGATGAGAGGAGTTATCCGGTTCGGTAAAACTGGAAAGTTAGCGCCCAAATTCATTGGTCCGTTTCCTATTCTGGAACGGATCGGAACTCTCGCATATAGGGTTAAATTGCCAGATTGGTTGCCTGGAGTTCATGATGTATTTCATATATCTCAACTTCGAAAGCACGTTCATGATCCAGACTTGATCGTGGAAGAAGCAGCTCAACAGGATATTGAAATTACCCCTGAATTAGCTGTGAGAAGAGAGCCGCTAAAGATCATCGGAAAAGAAACCAAAGAGCTGAGGAACAAGAAAGTTCACTTAGTCAAAGTGCAATGGAGTGGAGATCCACGAGATTGTACTTGGGAATCTGAGGAGAGCATTCAGAAAGCTTATCCTAGATGCCGAGTGGATATCTTTGATTGACTCCGGTGCAAGGTATATTTACCATACTTTGCATTACCATTTAATTCTCTACTCTGTTGTTATTTTCTTTCCATGGATGTGCACTTTTAATTCTATAGTCTGAATAATTTAAAAAGAATGTATGAATTAATTTGTATGATTTTGAAAAGTTAAAAACAAATTGCTTGTTGTTTGCGTTGTGTGATAGTAGATTTGATTAATTAAATTATTAAAACGATAGTTAATTTAATCAATAGTAGAATGAATGATAGAATTTATTCGATTATGTCATACATTGAACTGATTAGAAAATAGATAGAAATAAATATACATGTGCATTATATATGTTTGAACAGGTAAATGGATAGCTGTTGAGTAAAGATTTTATTTGCGTGCCCGACAAATAGGTAAACCTTAATGAGTTGGATGCGAAATATTATTATATCAACTCCTGTGAATGCCATTGGATGCGGAGTGCTGGTTTTTCTGTGTGAAATTATAAATGTCGCCATAGGATAGTAACAATTAATTTTGAAATACATTACATGGCATACTTCAGAAGATAGGCATACTTCATCATATACCACATAAGCATTTGGATCTTGTGTGACGAGGTGGAAGATTTACCATACGAGCGAGAGGCTTGTATGGCGATGACTATATTTTATAGGTTGAACTGATGACTGATATGGACTATTTAAATTGTAACGATTAAATTGCCAGATTAATAAAAAAAACCACACGGGTCTGGAGTTGACAATAATCACGTCTCTCTAGTTATTAGATACGACACATGGACTATTTATTACCCACACGGAACAGGGTGACGAGAATTTATTCTCTGGAGTTATTATCAATATACGCTCCCCTGTAAACACCAGAATATATCACTATAAATATGTGTATGCTTATTAGTATTTATTAGGTACCTAATACGGCCCAATAAATTTCCGAACCTCTCCCCGTACAAAGGAGGTTATGGCGAAATTTTTCAAAAATTCCGGGTGTTAGCCAAATTTTTGGAGAATTTGAAAATTCTCAGAAAATGAAAAGTTGGAGAATTGAAGCCGGATCGAACGTAGAGTTGATTAATCAAACCACTTTCGACTTTGTTCCTTTTCGGGGATGAAAAGTTTTAAGTGGGGGAGATTGTAACGACCTAGAAAATCTGAACCAATTTAAAATTTTTAAATTGGCTAAAATAATGGATTTTAAATATTTAAAATAAATATTTTAAATAATATCAATGAAAACTGAGTTTGAATCGACAATTGAAAACGAATATAATTAATTATAATTATAAACAAGGCCTGAAAAGGCGCTGCAGTTTCAAAAAATTGAATCCAAACTTTGTCGAACTGTACCGGGTGCAAAAAAAAACAGATTTGAGTGAAACCAAAAATATTTAAATCTGTTAGTGAATACCTTTCTAACGAATCTGAAAAATTGAATTTTCATAGCGGAAAGCAAAAGTTATGGACAAATGAATTTTCAGAAAGGTCGCTATGGAATTTATATAGCCCGTGAAATTGGCCATTTTGCAAACGACGTCGGAATTCGACGAAACCACTTTTGTTGGATTCGAGATGTGAAGTTATTGCTAGGTTTCAAATTTCATAATTTTTGAAGCTAGTATGTGAGCGTGGCAAACGAAAACGTGTTTTGATCAATTACAGTTAAATTAGATCGACCAGAAATGGGCCTTTTTGCAAACTGTCTCCGAATTCAACGAAACTAGTTTTGTTGGGACCGTATCGTCAAAACATAGCCAGAATTATTTTTCTGGAATTTTTCGAATTAGTTTGTGGCCGTGGCAAATTGAAATGTACGTTCAAATTGAATATTGAATGTTTTATATTTTAATTTGAATGGAAACTGACTGAAACAGTCGAATGGGCCTATGAAACATATCCCATTGTGTTCGGAATTTGGGTAAAACGCTAGGGACGATAGTCGTTGGGTTTAGATTGGTGGTCGTGTCAGAAAACCCCCTTAAAACTCCCCCGACCAATCATATTTTTTTTAAAAAAAAAAAGAAAAATCCTTTTTCTCTCTCCCCGATCGAAGGCGGAAACCGCTCGAAATCTTCCCCCTCATTTTCCGATAAATCCACGCTGAATTAGCTCGTGCCACAGTTGAACTTTTTGAAGATCTTCTCGAGATCTTCAAATCCATATAAAGTTTGGAATTTTTCGTGGCCTGTGGAGGGAGAATCGACGTCCTGAAGTCGGCGACTTCATTCCGACGCCCCGACCGCCTGGCGCCACCGAGTGGGCCCCCACCACCACGCGCAGACGCGCGTCTCCCCCTTCTTCGTCACTGCATCGGCCGATCCTCCTATCGATTCACGGTTTGATCGAAAATTGCAAACCTAATTTTGAACCTTTCAGCTGAGGTACGGCTTGTTTTATTTTCAACTGTTTTAACACCTTTAAACCGTTGCAAACTTTGAAAAATCATATCTTTTTCGTTTCTTGTCGAAATTCAGTGAAACAACAGACAGTGGACTCGTGTGGACGTCTTCTACATTCTAGAAGAGACCGCATATTTTTCTGAGCCTTCTGCTATTTTTGGTGGAGTGGAACCCAAAGTGAGATTTCTAAATTATAAACGATATGGAAAACGACGATGTATAAATTATATATGCGATGTATGATTTATATAAGCATTGTACACCTCTTGTATAAGCGTTGTATAAGTTGTACGTTCGATGTATAAGTTGTATATGCGTTGTAAAATTTATATATGTGTTGAAATAGAAGTGAATTGCTATATATATATATATATATATATATATATATATATACGCCCCTCGTCCACAAACCATGAACGATATTTATTGGTTGTGATTGGTGTGAAAATTGATTGATAGCGAATGGTTGTTTGGGATTGTTTGTGGTTGATATTGATTGATTGTGGTTGAAAAATACCCATTTGTGGTTGAGAAATATTTGGTTGAAACCACATAGGATTAGTTTGTGGAAATGAAATAAATATATACATGCCGCTTGCGTGCGAATTAGATGCATGATCCCCATTGTCAAAAACCGTGATGTTTTAAGGTAGAGCGAGGAGCCATACTAGGGACGGTCCCGGTTTTAACTACCCTGCCGTTATGCTGCCGAAATTTTGAATAATATTCATGTGTTTGAATTATTTTCATTTGCTGAAACTATATTTATTTGTTGAATAGAAAACCTTCATGTGTTGAATTGAAATTCATTCGTTGATTAGAAATTCATGTGTTGAATGGTATTCGTGTTTTAAATATAAAAATCACATTTTTATCTATATATATAAACTATAGAAAACCTTCATGTGTTGAATCGATATTCATTCGTTGAATAGAAATTCATGTGTTGAATGGTGTTCGTGTTTTAGATATAAAAATCACATTTTTATCTATATATATAAACTATAGTAAACCTTCATGTGTTGAATCGATATCCATTCGTTGAATAGAAATTCATGTGTTGAAGGGTATTCATATTTTGAAATAAATTGTTTTATAATAAAAATCCTATTTTTATTACCTAAATGAACTATATAAAATAATAGTATTTTGAAATGAATTGTTTTACAATAAAAATCACATTTTTATTATATAAATGAACTGTTAAAAATAGTGAAGTGTTGAAATAGAAGACAGTTAGATAAAAATATCATTTGTATCAAATGTATGAAAAGATTATAGCTTTGAAATCGAAGAATCGATATATTTATATAAATAGAATTAAAATATATTGAATAACGACGCTGCAGTTCGTATTTTGAAACCGTGATTTCAAACGATTATACCAGGAGATCCGACCATCGGATTTTCCTGAAATCGCAACCGTTGGGTTTGCTTCGGAAAATTCTTTCCAACGGCGCCAACTTTGTAAAAATCCAACGGTTGGATTGTCTGGAATGTTTAATTCAAATCTAAAGAAAAACAGCGCCAGAATCGATTATATATATATATAATTATATTTAATCGAATAACGACGCTGCAGTTCGTATTTTGAAATCAAAACTTCAAACGATTATACCGGGAGATCCGACCGTCGGATTTTCCCGAAACTAGATCCGTTGGATTCGTTTTGAAAAGATATTTCTAATGATGTAAATTTTGTGAAGATCCAACGGTTAGATTTTCAGATACGTGTAATTCAAATCTGAAGGAAAACAGCGCCACGGCCTCGTTATGGCCCGAAGCGTCATTTTGAATATATGGGCTATTTTAAAATAAATAAAAATAGTGATAAATCATTATAAAATATTATGAACGATATGGATGTGATTTAGAAATTAACTGAAGGTTGGCTAAGTCGAATGGTTTCCTGGGTGTTGATCTGATGTTGGTTTCGGCCTTCGGGGTTAATATTTGGGAAATCGTTCTCTTACTGATTGACGGTTAGTGACTGATGAATTGAAATGATGCGTATGTATGTTAGTGTTGCACTTGTTTATTATATACGCGAGTTGCTCAGAAAGACCGGGTTTATCCCATTCTGAATAACTATATCGACGACAAGAAATCGAAGATGAAGACGATGTTCGAAGACCAGAGATCTTCACCTCGTTTGGATGGTAGCCGAGGTCCTGATTGGGAGGCATCCCGAAATATGGATAATGAGTGGTGATCGTCCAGACGTACGTGGTGATCGATGGGTTTGCGAGGTATATAGTGCCTCCGGTTTCGTTCAGACCCAGGACGGACTTGTAAATGGACTGTGTGTCTGACATTGGATTTTATTCTGTGTTGATTGACCTCTATTAAATATACATCTGTTTGGCGGTGGAGAATTTATTCTTTTGCTTAACGCCCTTCTCTGAAATGCACGAGCTCAGAGGTTGTATATCGATGGACATCAGTCGCATGGCATGAATTGCTAGTGTGGCATTCCTAAGTGGCAAATGATCAGGGCTTCTGTTGAAAAGCAAAGTCTTGTGGTGATGATCAAAGCACCGCCTGTGTGGTGTAGCTTTGTGTATAACGTGCATTCGCGAGCCTCACACCCCGGTATGAGCCAGAAATGGGATAAGGACCTCAGGGAGGGCATGCGTTTCCTTCTAGCTAGGAGTTGTGTCAGTGTTTTTACACGGCCTGACATTTTACTTATGTGGTTGTTGCTGTTGCGAGGCGCCTCGGTTTGATCGGACGATCCGGGTCCGATGGAGTCATTCGTTGGATCACTTACGCCCCATAGGGTGGGGAAACGTAGTGTTCAGGTATTTTAATCCACATCGGTGGACCGGCCCTATCGCTCCAAAGGATTGACTGAGTACTTGCCTGAGACATGGGCTAGATTGTCTCGAAGTCAGCAAGGACTATCTTTTGCCTTGGTTCATGACGGAAATCCAATTTCCAAATACGACATCGTGCGGTTTTAATTGTATATATATATGGCGACATGATATATGGTACCCATGCCGTCTATGATTGATAGTTATGATTGAAATTGTTTTTGAAACATATAAACACTAGTAATAATATCAAATGCTTTTGTTTTAATCGTATCAAGCATATCTTGGCCATTATAAGGTAAAAACTCTATCCTCCGGTTTGCGTTGCATTGTGTGATGGGAACTGAGTCTTATAATGGCTTCATTTTTATAAAAAGCATTGCGTTGTTTAAAGGAATGATTTGTTTTAAAGCACTGGCAATCCAATGGAGTAAACCCGTTCCGCGAAAGTGGCGTGGTCCTGTGATTAGCCATATTATAAATGTGTTGAGTAGATTTCTCATACCAGTCCCATGACTGACTCGTAGTTTGTTTCACTTTCAAACTCTGGTGCCCCTTTTTCTACACGGGCAGCCTTGTATTCAGGTTTAGCTGGCTCTTTCGGGATAGCTGGAGCTGAAGATGGATCTTTTTATGCTGTTCAGCTCCTATTGTACATTATGTTTGTTTTCCGCTGTAGACATTTATGTATAGCTGAACTGTATTTGTACTAAGTATGATCCTGTATACTGTGTAACTCTGATGATTACGTTTATCCAGTATATTCTATTATTCATTATCTGGTGTATTTATTTAATTCTGTTTTGCTATTATCTCTTTCTGTGTTGTATTCCACGGATTACCCTTGCCAACGTCAGTACGGGGTTTGGGGTCGTCTCACTAGTTCTTGTAAAGAGTTGACTCACATGATTTTTTTCATGGTGCTTGCTACTGATCTACATCCAGCTTCAGTATTCGATCGATAAATGGTTGGTTGCTTTTTTTAACACCATGCGATAGATTTGTCCCATATAAACATAGTATCCAATGGTTGACCTTCGATTATCTAAGTCTGACCCCCAATCAACAAAGCTGTAAGCATGCATATTTATTTCTTTGCTAGCTTTAGAATTATGCCATAATCTTGAGTTCCTTTTAAGTATCCATGAATCCGCTTTACTACACACTAGTGTACATTTAGTGAATTTTACATAAAATTGCATACTTTGTTAACGGTATAACACAACTCTGGCCTTATAACAATCATATGTTGCAGTGCTCCCACTATACTCATGAATTGTTTGTTGTTGTCGATATCCTCACTAGTGTGCTTTGATAAACGTAAACCGGTAGTCATAGGGGTTGGTACGTAGTGGCTTAGCTTTGTCCATGTTGGCCCTAACAAGTAATTCCGAAATGTATTTCTTTGGTTATAACAGTAATTTTGATTTGAACTTTTGTAAGAAACGAGTTTCCAAAAAATAATTAAGTTTTCCAAAATCTTTTATGGAGAATATTTGATTAAGGTACTCCATTATGTTACTAATTTCTGCATTATCACTCCCAGTTATCAGTTTGTCATCAACATACACTAGTATGTATGTCACACTGTCACCCTTCCTTTTGATATGTAAAGAAATATCTAACTTTGAGATTATGAACCCTGGCTTTGCAAATGCGGCCTTGAAATTGTCATACCAGACCTTTGAAGCTTGTTTTAAATCATATATGGCCTTAAGTAATTTACAACCAAATTTCCCTCTTTGAACTTGTTGTACCCTTTTGGTTGTTGCATAAAAAATTCTTCTTAAACGACTCCACATATAAAGTAATTGTAGACATCAAGCTGCCTTATACACCATTGATTATGCATTGCAATAGTAAATATGATTCCGATGGTGGTAGGCTTTACTACGGGTTAAAAAGTCTCATTGAAATCGAAATCAAGTTCTTCTAAGTACCTCTTTGCAACAAGCCTTGCTTTGTACTTTGCTACACTCCCATCAGGATTCCTTTTTAGCTTATAAGTCCACTTTCACCCAATAATGTATTTTTGACTTGAAGTGCAGTGTATTCCTCATCCATTTCATTCCTCCAATTTTCACTTTTAATCATTTCTTCATAACTAACTTGTTCTCTGTCATCAAATGTAGTTGTATATATTTTTGGCTTGAATATGCCACTTTTGGTTCTGGTCACCATGTGATGCTCATTCTTGTGAATTTATGTTTGCTCTTAACCTATTGATTGTTCCTGACTTTCAGTGTTTGTGACATTATCACTATCATTGTTGCGCGTTTGGTCACTCATGTTTTCTTCTTCTATGTTATCTTGCACTGCATCATTGCCACCATGCTGACATGTGTCGTTAAAGGAGCTTGTTGAGCTATAATCTGATCTGGTGATTGGCATAGAATAATCATCACTTGCACTGTAATAATCTTATGATCATGTTTATTCATGTCCCATTCATATATGTAAGAGGTGGCATGATTGATGCTTCAGAACTGATTATTTCTTTTGTGGTATTGATTTTCTTATCTGCAAAATGAAATACACATTGATTAAATACAACAGGTCTAAAAATAAACAGTTTGCCATCACCATTCGTACATTTGTATCCTTTTTTATTATTAATAAACTAAAAGGTACTAGGTGTGGAACTCAAACTTAACTTGTGTTGGATGGCCTGAGGCATGGAAAACACAAGCATCTAAAGGTTTTAACTCTTGATAGTTTGGTTTAATCCCAAACAACATCCCATAAGGGAATTTCCCTTTTATGGTTTTAGATAGCCTATTTATTAGGTATATACTATGTTGCAAATGCCCCTATCCAAAATTTTAATGGCGGAGATGCTTGTGATATCAGTGTTAGACCTGTTTCTGCAATATGCATGTTTTTCTTTCCACAAGTCCATTTTGTTCAGAAGTATATTGGCATGTCATCATGTGCATTATACCCATGTTTTCAAAAAAATTCTTTAGGGTTTTAAATTCTACCCCTCATTTGTTTAATTTTCAATGAAGCTACAAGCTAGACTGTGATGCTACATGCTTCTGACTTTGATTTAAGGAAAAAATCAAAGCATACCTTGTGAAAGCATCAACGAATGATAGATAATACATGTGGTCTTGGTTGTATACTTCATAGGAGATGGTTCCTACAAATCTGTAACAAATGATTCGAAAGGACTACTAAACGCAGTATCAATATCATAAAATGGAAATTTGTAACTTTTACAATTTGGCAATGCTTGCAAATGTAAGAAACAGGTATACAATCAAAATCAATTTTATTCTCATTTGGATGTCCAAGTTTGCTATGACAAATATCAAATTCAAAATTATTTTTCACATGACTAACTTTTATGCTATAACATCATTTTTCAGTTTTAGTAGCATTTCTTGACTTCGCATTGCAGAATTTGTGCAGTCCTTTGTCTAATTTACCTTGTAATAATATGTCTTTATTCAATGTATCTCTAGCTAGATGGTACTTTGGGTGAAACACAAAGTATACGTAATTATCATTAGAAAATTGTGATACACTTATTAAAATTTTCTTTATACTAGGTACTCTAAGCAAATTATTGAGATAGAGTTGCAACTTGCCTCTAATGTACCCACTGCTCACATATGATATACTTGTAGTTTCACCATTAGCCATACAAACAACATGCGTACCCGAGTAATTTTAATTTCTACTAGTAAGATTTTGAAGATTGCTAGTCATATGGTTTGTTGTTTCAATGTCTGGATACCAATCATCCAAGTTTATATCCTAAGCTTTACTTGAATCATCTGCACTTGTCCCTTGCATTCTTGATCTATCAACACTGTTTCTAGTTTGATTTAGTTGTGCTACATTTACATTGGGTTCTCTTTGATTATTCTGACTTTTCAGGCCAACATTGTATTCATTATTGAACCTAAAAAAGCATTTGTTTGCAATATGTCCAAATTTCCCACAAATTTGGCTCTTGAACATGTTGTTATTATTCCACCAGTTGTCTCTGTCCCTATCTTTCTGGTTTGGGCTTCCTTTTTGAGACTAACCTTCTTGTTTATTGTTTTGGTTGAAGCTTCCTTTTTGTTGCACTTTATTCCTTAAAGTGGAGTTGTAATTAACAGAACATTCGGGCTATGTTAGTTTTCTTTGTTCAGCTATTCCTTTATGTGCAAGAAGAGTTGATTGAACACACTTCAAGTCTGAAACAGTTCTTTACGAGGCAATAAAAGTGATAATTGATCCATATTTTTCATTTAATCCCCGACTTACATATAAAATTTGTTCCCTCTTGGAAATCCTATGATTTGTTGTGGTAAGTCAATCAAGTAGGGTCTTTCTCTTGGTGAGCTAATCACTCATAGAATACCGTCCTTTTTAAACTCTACAGCCGAATTCTATAGTGCATGATTATTGAAATTGATTGTGAGATGAATATTTGCTCAATTGTTGTTGATATTTAATATGATGTATTGCTGCCTATAATTTGTGACAATAAGCTGGCACCAATTGAGGATATAAACTAAGAAGTTAGTAAGCTGACTTGCTTTTGGTACATAACATATTCTTGGTTACCAATAATTTTACCATCGTTGTCTTGTGTCAGAATACATGGAATGACCATTGTCCCTTTTATATATTTCTGCAGCCCATAGCCTCATAGTATCATTTTAACTTGATATTTCCAGAACATATAATTGTTGTCATCGAATGGGATTGTAATTACATGACTCTTTGGTTTGATAATTTTGAAATCTGATGAAGAGATTTCTATTGCATCAATTCTTGAAGTGGCAGAGATTAAAGCCTGGTTACTTTCTCTCATCTTGATGAAAGAAACGCCAAGAAGTGATGTAGACGAAGGAAAGAAGAAACTGATGCAAGACTATGGCATGGCAGAAAACTACAGACCAAGTTGACACAAATTTTTGATATGCACATATATGAACAAAGTGATCCTTTGATGGCAATATGTTGTGATAGGCAGTTTGCAACCTGATCACAATATCAAATGATGACTCTCTTGAGTTTGATTATAAAGAGGCTACAACCAGTAGTGGAAAGTGATGAAAACTTTCTAATTCTACTAGTGGCGAGGCAGGTTCCAATAGCAAAAACTGAATGAACAATGCTACACAAGGGGAAGATAATCTCTCCTATGATGAAATATGATTGAGGAGAGAAAAATTACTTATCTTCCTCAAAGCATGAACACTTTTGTTGCACAGATAAGAACCATGATCTTTCAATGGAATATAATATACCGTTAGCCTTTGTGAAACTCCAATACAATAATAGAATTTGTAGAAGATGATTTAATTTTATTATTTACTAGAGAAGTGATGATACATAAAGATGTAAAATACAATGTACATGCGGTAATATGTATAGATAGATACTCGGGCTTAGCTGAAATATGTAAAAGAACATATATGGGCCTTAACTTAATTGCTTCAAATCTGTTGCTGAGATATAATACTTCATATCCAATATGAACAAATGCTCTATTATACAACATTGCTAGTCGTTGAATTTTTTCCAGCATGGACTATTGGATTATTTAGATCAGGACATATCCACTGTTTTTCATTTTGTATGATACTAGAACATGAACGTGATTTAGAGCATCTCCAACAGTTTTATGACTCCTAATATTCAGGGGTGATTTGTTTAAATCTCCCAATAGGTGCGCACCGATTTTAATAGCGTGCCAATTTTATCAAAGCGCGCTAATGTTATTGGCAAGTTACGTTAACGCGCTGATAATATCGGCGCACATTAAAAAAGTTTAGGTTTATTTATCGGTTTAAGTTGATATAAAATGTCCGAATGTATATATAAAACTCAGGATACAACTTAGAATGAAGCATACAAATACAACTGCTAGGAAACATAAGATACAACGAATATTAAGCAGAACGATACAACTTATATTAAGCATAACGGTAGGAATAATAATTAGCGTAAAGATAAAACAGGTCATAAACATTTCAAATCGGCATAATATAAAGTATTAAACCTCTAATTTAAATTGTGCCGCAGTTGGTAATTGACATGGCTAAGGTCATTGACTTGATTTCGTAACTTTCTTGTCTCTTCTTCAAGTTCCAAAGCATAGGTAATTGCTTTACAGGGAAAGCGTTCATCTGCACACTGTCCGAAGTCACATTTGTTCGTATGTACGGGACAATAATAATATTTTCGTCCAACATCGTTTCCATGTTGGACGACTAGTTGTGGAGCCTTAAAACCACAAAAGCATACAATATTTGCAGACTGTATCTTGTTGTCTTCAACTGTAGCTCTGACAGGAGGAGTTACGATGCGGGACCATCGACCACGTTGTTGAGCCAGTTGTTGTTGCTGATGCATGTTTCCATTTAACGATACAACGAAATCCGGTAGGCTTTGCAACCATCCCTTCATCTTTAAATTAATAGGATTGTAACACCCCACATCCGTTAGTGTCACTCACAAAGGGAATGCACTAAGTTCTATGAAGCATTTAAGGTAAAAGATGCAGATAAATTACAAGACAGATAATTAAAACAGCGGAAAATAAAACTTTACTTTATTGATAAAATAGTTTGTACAACAATTGTTTTCCACTACTAGAGTATCTGTCTTACAAAATAAAGAAGTATAAAATAACATTTATATTCCCCAATGTAGCATGAGCCAGCCATAGCAGTGGAAAAGAGAATCCAAGCAAAACTTCGACTAATCTTCAAGCTTGGAAAAAAACTGAGCTAAGTAGTAACGATCCCTCCTTGCGGACCTGTGGGGGGGGGGGGGGGACGGAAGACAAGAAAGCGAAAGAAAATAGAGTCAGACATAAAGTCTGGTAAGTTCAGCAACTTTCAGTATGAGAACAGGTAAAAACAACATGACATGGATTAACTGAATACAAGGCAATACCATGATGATAGGTTTAACAAGATAACGCAAGCTATGCTGAGGCATGATAAAACTGAATGTACGGATAAATTGGATCTAACGACAAGTTGAATATACAGGTAAACTGGATATGCTTCCTTACTTTCTCTACTTTGCGATTACTCTGTTATTCTGGTTTCTATATCTCTGCACCACCTAGCTAGTGTCCAACTAGTAATCTGTATAAACTAATAAAACAATAATGTGATCCCAATCCCCGAAATTGTGGTTGTTTTCAGGTGTACATCTATTATTTATTACCTAGATCTAATCTAGGGTTTTCTATCGAGCGCATTATAGATCCAACCAGGGTTTACGCTACCCAGGGCTACTGTGGTTTATGCTACCTATTGAACGTTTCTCGGATTTTAGGGTTTACGCGACCTAAGTCCAACTAGGGAATATGCTACCTATCGAACAATGCCACTAATCTAGGACACACTACCCAGATTGGTATATGTTCCTAGACTTTCCCCACGTATGTGTCGTGGATCATTATCGCTGTCTAGATGCACATGTCCTCTATATGTGCGACCCGAGTCTCGTGGCAGGGCAAATCAAGAAACATGGAACTCGGTCGGGAGCTTTCAGATATTTGCCGATGTAGATGCTAAGGTCTATTTTTCCAATGGCTATGGTCCTACTTGACCCCTCCCTCAACTAATGAAAGGCACACCTTGAAAAATGAGAACTATACGCAGACCCTCTATGCCCCCACTAACCCATCGCCATCTGCACCCATAACTAGATAGCAAGTATATGGTCTTTTGGAGTTCTCCTCCTTTCCGCTGTACGTATCTCGACTGACTCAAGATTGTATGTAGACGACGAGTTGCTATCACAGGGCTACTGGGCTCGCCGAATCACGCTGGTCCATCCTAGTCTTTAGGTTGCCTTATATTGCAACCAAGGCATACCCTTGGTTCTTCTAACGCAGACCTTAACCTCTGTGAGCCCAGGTGGATCATCTGTAGCCTCACAGAGGGATACCAAGAGTACCCTCACGTCCCCTCGAAGCCGCGTGCTTCGTAACCCAGTTTGTTGGAGCCTTCTTTAAGATCAGATGGACGCTCGCTCCTTCTCGTGTTCTACTAAGGTTTACTACTTAGTTCCCTTAACTAAGGTTTACTACTTAGTTCCTGAATCATCGTTTTCTTAACTAAGGTTTACAACTTAGTCCTCTTAACTAAGGTTTACTACTTAGTTCTTTTTCTCATCAAGTTGGATTGGTTAAGTGTCATTAGGCAATTCAAGTTAACCTAACCCATTCATTTGTCATGTTATACAGGTTAAGTGTTATCAGTAGTTCATGTTGACTTAACCCTACCACAAATCAAGTTATATTGGTTAAGTATTTCTTATTACTTAACCCTTCATCTTGTATTGGTTAAGTGTTCCCTTTAACTTAACCCTGCCCATCTGTTTAGCTAACACGTTATAACAGTTAAGTGTTCTCTTAGTTAACTTAACCCTAACATCTGTTTAATTCACATGCCCTAATGGTTAAGTATTATCCCTTCATGTTTTCAATTTAACCTTGTTCATTTGGCACACTATGATGGCTAAGTGTTCTAAGTTTACTTAACTCCACCTTCTAGTCTAATTAACATGTTAAATTGGCTAAGTGTATTTTACTTAACCCCACCTTCTAGTCTAGTTAACATGTTAAATTGGCTAAGTTTATTTTACTTAACCCCAACATCTAGTCTAGTTAACATGTTATAACGGTTATTTAAACCCTACAAGTCTTGTCTTGTTAACATGTTAAGTTGGTTAAGTGTTCCTATGAACTTAACCCTCCCATTCTAGTTTAACTGTTTCTTAGCTTTAAATTATTCATTTTAAAGCACCAACCACTCACATTAGACAGATATTGTTGCGGTTACTGGATGTGCCGGTCGGTTCCGGGTAGATTTACACCGCAACTCAGTCTAACTTCGGGTCCTTTTGGGCTCAATGCTCTAACCACCCACATTAGATATGTATTGTTATGGTTGCTGGATTTGCCAGGCGGTTCCGGGCAGTCTTATATTGTAACTCAATCTAACCTGGGGTTAGGCATATTCGTCTTTCCTAGATTTACATATTTATCCTTTTTGTCTATATGTAAATTGCTAACAACTCTTTTAAACAAATTTGGCCTATATCCTATTTATTTGTCATGCCCATTAACATACCTATATTCTAGGCCCGAATCTTGATTTACCTATCATTTAACCTTACTTGCAGTTTATGCCAAATTAGATCAGTTTGTGTAATCGTGATTTCATGTTAATTTCATGTTCTGCCCAAATCGTATTCCCATCGTTTGTGTAATCGTGATTCAGTCTAGATTATAGGTCAATCTAGATTCGTAGATAAAAGGGAATAAACAAGAATACCATGAAAAGATAGGCATAATAATAGGCATAAGATGATAATTCCAAATTCACGAATTGCAGATCTAATAAATAAATTGACTAAAACATCGCAGGCATATAGATCTGATAACATTATGAACATGAAAAGGTTTGAATAATAATCTAGGTTCAAGAACATGGATATACATAACTTAATAGAAAAATTCCCAAAATCAAGATCCAAGGATAATTAAGAATAGGTATGAATAGAAAATCAAGCTTAGATCCAATTTCATAGTCATAATCCTAGGCAATAAATCTCATAGTCATAAATCGTAGGTGATTAGCCACAATGGTCCTTGTCATAGTCATAGGCAATAGTCTTATGTTCACAGTCATAGGCATAGGCATAGTCTTATGTTCACAGTCATAAGGATAGGTATAGTCTTATGTTCATAGCCATAGTCTTAGGACATTAACAATAGTTTCAACGTCATGGGCATAGGTACAGTCTTATCGGTAATTAATCACAATAGTTCTTAATTAGATCCAAAGGCTATATACAAGCATAGATTCAAATGAGAAGATCAGGCACATACTTATATCCATTTAATTACATGCCACAAATAAATCTAGATGTTCATATCTAAAAAGTAACTGACTTACATTGATTGGTTTTAGAAAAGGATAATCAGATAGCATTGTGATGATTTGCTATGATTTGCATGACTTTACCCGAAGTTGTTAAATTAGCCCTTTGCTTGTTTTCTTGAAGCTTTAATTTTATTTGAATCTCCAATATGAAATTCCTAGACGTAGTCTTCAAGAATAGTCTTCGTGTTTTATTTTAATTTATTTATTTCAATTAATCCAGAGCAGCATAAGGGGAGAATAAAATGGTGTAAAGAGAATGGGGCTAGGGGACTGTTTATATAGGATTAGGCGGACGAATCTAGACTGAAAATGAGACCAGAAACATCAGAATGAACCCAGGCTCAAAACCGGGTTTCAGCACCAGGTCGACCATAGGGTCGACCTGGTCCCTGGGAGGTCGACCATAGTGTCGACCCCCAGATCGACCTTGTAACAACCCGTATTTTTATAACATGTTAAAACAAGAAATCAAGGTAGAATTAAATTTTAAAGTCAGAATCAGGGGAAACGGGTTACGCTTTTGCGTTTGTCTCGAAATTTTACATGAAATAGAGTCCGAGTTTTCGAAAATCGGAGTCCGGATGAAGAAGTTATGTCCTGTACAATTTTCAGTAGTTTTCAGGCAGCACTGGACGGGGGGTCGACCTACCCCCCCCCCCCCCCAGGTCGACCATAGGGTCGACCTACCCCCCAGGTCGACCATAGTGTCGACCTCCCCCCTTACAGGTCGACCTGGTCGGCCTGTTTTGACCCAGAACTCATTTTTGAAGCCTGAGACATGTTTTGACGGTCCGGATTGATTCTAGGGTTAATCTAAGGGCATAAACTAGTTGCTACCCCTATAAATACATCCTAAGACCTAGCCTAATTCATATAAATCATTTTTACACTGCGATGCTGCTAATTCACCTCTTGAACCATGGCCGCTGCGTCCAAATTAAAGCTTAAGCATTCAAACTCGATTCAAATCAAAGATCAACGCTTCTACAACAATTCAAGAGAATACATCAGTGACACCGCAATAATTCGACGACTAATTTCTAGACTTGACTTCTACATCTTTCTTAGACCACGATTTGTAAGTTCCAGTTACTTTTAGATAAAAACTATAAATCTAATATGGGCATGTTAAATTGGAATTGATTCATGTATGATTCATATCTATTCTTGTTTTCTTCTTTGATCTTGACTATTGGGAATATTGCCTACGACGTTGAAACTATTGTTAATGGCCTAAGACTATGCCTATGACTGTGGACATAATATTTTGCCTATGCCTATGACTATGACGGTGAACATAAGACCATGCCTAGGACTATGACGGTGAACATAAGACTATGCCTATGACTATGACGGTGAACATAAGACCGCCTATGACTATGAACAATAAGACTATGCCTATGACTATGACAAGGACAATTGTGACTAATTACCTAAGATTCATTGTCATGAGGTTATTGCCTAGGATTATAACTTTGAAATTGGATCTAAGCTTGACTTTCTTTATTTATCCTTGGATCTTGATTTTGGGGATTTTTCTATTTAAGTTAGATCTATCCATGTTCTTGAAACTAGATTATTATTCAAACCTTTTCATGTTCATAATATTATCAGATCTATATGCCTGCGATGTTTTAGTCAATTTAGTTATGTCATACCTTGGAATTAAATTAATAATAGAACGGTGTCTATTATGTTATAGGTGAAATTGAAATTGATCTATGTCTGTAGTTCCATTTTATTATCATGTTGAATTGAGAATTAATGAATAAGTCTATTCATATGTATATGAACGTGGAATATAACCTGTTATGACTAGTTGTATAGTTTATCATGTTATATAAGTTTTAGGTTGTAAAATCATATCATATATGTGACCAAATGTAATATCTACATGTTTATGTGTTAAACCTATGTCATATTTCAAGTTCACACTTATTCATATGTTCATGATTGATTTGCAAGTTCACATATATGTAAGTTGATTTAGTCTATGTTGCAGATTCACATATATGTATGTTGAATTAGTCCACGTTGCAAGATTCACACCTATGATATTCATGTTGACTATTTTGCAAGTTCACACCTATGATGTTCATATTGATATGCCCAAAATGCCAAGTTTACACCTATGTCATGTTTATGTTAATGAATTTCTTTATGCCAATTTTGCGTACGTTAAATTAGGCTAAGTTTTTAGCCTAATATTAAATGTCAAAAATCATGCGAACGAGAAATTAGGCTAAGATTTTTAGCCTAATATTTAGACGGGGTAACGTTGGGAAAAATTGGTAATCATAGGAAGCTTGGCATGAATCTTGCCTTGAAAACTTGACAAGAAATCGACAGGAAACTTGCCTTGAAAACTTGACATGAACTTGACATGAAACTTGAACATGGTCATGACACTAGAATGAACTTGAAAATGGCCAACTCGAGGTTGGGTTGAGTTTGCAGTGTAAATCTGCCCGGAACCGCCCGGCAAATCCAATTACTGCAAACAACAGGATCCAATGTGGGTAGTTGGTCATATCGCACTTGAAAACCTGAGGTCAGACTGAGTTGTGTAATTCTGCCCGGAACCGCCCGACATATCCAGTGACCACAACAACAGGTCTGATGTGAGAGGTTGGGGTGCATTAATGAATTAATGCCACATGATAGGGTTAAGTCATGAACATGAAAGACAACACTTAACCAAATTGAGACATGACTGGTAGGGTTAGGTCATGACCTTGAACGACAACACCTAACCAACTTGACAGGTGAATTGTAGGGCTAAGTCACGAACTTAAATGACAACACTTAGCCAATTTGACATGTTAGACTGATAAGGGTTAAGTCTCAAATTTAAATGACAACACTTAACCTATTGGACGGAAACCCTAGTTACGCGGTCCATTTCAGCAATAACCCACTAGATGTATCATGGTACCCTAGGACTAGGCAGGGTGGGGCACGATTACTGGGCTGATTGTAAGTGACCAGAACGACGACTGTGTGGGTGCGCCAGTGTAGGTTCAGGCGGGCTATGGTCGTGCACGTGGTCCGGAGTTGAAAAAACAGGCATTGAGCATCAGTAGGTTTATCTGTGCATTCTTGATTCGTGTCGGTGGTTGGCACCATAGGGCTTGATACACCCTATGGTGGACCTAGCACAGGAGACTACATTCGTGATAGGGTCGTATGACACAGAAACACAACGAGCTAGAACTTGTAGGGAGCCGATCGATTAGTGGATCGTTCCATTGGACCTAGTAATGGGTCATTCACGATTTTGGGCCAAGGGATCATTTCATGATTAATACTTGACATGGGTTGGGCTACTAGTACAGTTGGTGCAGCGAACCTTGAACATGCGATGTTATACTTGACCTATACTTGATTCATCATGTTATCTTAGTCTATCTTACCCATCTTGACATCGTACTTATGTTTACTTTCAGTTTATACATGTCATGTTACGTTTACCTGTTTTTATGCTGAAAGTCACTTGGACTTACCAGTCTTTATGACTGATCCGTTTTCTTTCGCCTCTTTTTCTTTCGTTCCCCCCTAGGTTCTCAGGGAGGAAACTCTAGCACTTAGCTTTGATTCTACTTTCTTTCTGTCAGCTCATGTACGGTTTGGTCTTGAGCTATGCTATGGCTGCACGTCTGCTATTTTTGGGGAATAATTTACTTTTGTTATTTTTAAGTTTATGCTTCTTTATTTAGAACTTGATGCAATGGAATAATGGCAACTTGTACTTTGGATATATGAGGTTTTGACTCTTTTCTTGAAAGTAATAAGATTTGGTTTTTAATTTCTACTGCTGCTTTATTTATGTTCTGTCTCGTGATATCTCTATGTATGTTTACCTAGATAATGCTCCACCAAAACTAGTACATTCCCTTTGTGAGTGACCCTAGTGGAGGTGGGGTGTTACATTTGGTATTAGAGCAGAAGGTTACCGGACTGGGCAAAAACTTTTAAAAACCTTCTGAAACTATTTTCAAAACCATTTATAAAGAAGCATTTTTCAAGAAAAGTTTATTTTGAAAAGGCTATTCCCCAACATCCATTAGCACTTTCCTTTGTTTCCTCATTTGAATCTCTATCTTTTCGTTTTTCAGCATGTCTGGGAATCTTAACTTTCTATAGGGCGTTCCAATACCTGGTTGGTTCAGGAGGTACTTAGAGGCTAGGGCCAACGATGCAGGCCCAGCAGATATTCCTCCTCCAGCTGCAGCGATTCCTCCTCCTCCTCCTTCTCCTCCTCCTCCTCCTCGTGGAAATGCTTTCACAAAGACGTGTAGAGACTTCAAGGCTATAGGTGGAAAGGACTTCTATAGGACTGAATCCTTTGTAGAAGCGAGGAATTGGCTGAAGGAGACCGAAGATTTGTTCGTCATCTTCGAAGTTGATGACAGGCAAAAGATACAGCTAGCAGTGTGGTTGCTTATAGATGAAGCTTGGTATTGGTGGGAGATTACCCATGCTGAGAGGCCAGTGGAAACTTAGGAAGACTTCCAGATGAGATTTGAGATGAAATTTCTCTCCCAAGCTGAAAGAAGCCTGCAAATGGAGAAGTTCCTAACTCTTAAGCAAGGAAGCATGACAGTCAGGGAGTACGTCAATCAGTTTAATCAGCTGGCCAGATTTGGGTTGGATTTAGTGAACACCCAACACAAGAAGGCTCTTCGCTTTGTCAGAGGTTTGAATGAGCCACTACACAGCCTTGCTATGACTCATGTACCCATGGGGGCGACCTTTGAGAGCTTAGTTAATATGGCCCTACTTCGTGAAGAAGATGAGAATGGCGAGAAGGAGGTCAAGGCGAATGATTCTCAAAACAAGAAGAAAGACTACGAGAAAGGAGGAAAGAACAATAACAACAATAATGACAACAAGTCACATGAGAAAAGAAAGTGCCACTTCTGCGGTATTGAAGGGCATATAGTCCAGGATTGTAGAAAGAAGAAGATGAAGATGGGAGCATTCTTTCAATGTGGTGAGCTTGGACATATCAGCAAGAACTGCCCTAAGAAGCAAGGGAAAGCCCTACAGGCAGGTCCTTCTAGAGGTACATCTTTAACTTCTTCTCCTAGATGCTTTGTTTTATCTTGCTTATCTTCTCAATCCTATCTTGAGAACATTAGGTAGAACCCTTTTGGACGTAAACATGTGCTTGAAAACATGGTATGCTTGATGTTTGCAAATGGTTGCAAGTGGTTGCAAGTGGTTGCAAGTGGTTGCATAACACACATTAGGCTCTAGATCGGCTCAGACACATTTTCATATTGCATATGCATGGGTGTTTATACTTGTTTATGGATGAAATTGAATGTGTTATCATATGAATGCTGCATACGGATGAATGTTTGTGCACATATATAGCGTTTATCTGACTAGGACTATTTGCATACATGTTGGATTCATCGCACTAAACATATTTTGCATTAAGAAGATCAATCAGGCCTGATCATTTGCATTAGATAAGGAACATATACACACACTTTCTGCATATGTTCATACAGCATTAGAAATCTCTTAAGGACAATGGATGCCTGTGATTGATGATTGAGTAGATGGATGATTGGATGGTAGGACACATTCTTCTTAACTTGAAGATTTCGGGGACGAAATCCTTTAAGGAGGGGAGAATGTAACAACCCGTATTTTTATAACAAGTTAAAACAAGAAATCAAGGCAGAATTAAATTTTAAATTCATAATCAAGGGAAACGGGTTACTCCATTGCGTTTGTCTCAAAATTTTACAGGAAATAAAGTCCGAGTTTTCGAAAATCGGAGTCCGGATGAAGAAGTTATGGTCTGTAAAAGTTTTAGCAGTTTTCAGCCAGCACTGGACCAGGGGGTCGACCATAGGGTCGACCCCCCCCCCCCAGGTCGACCATAGGGTCGACCTACCCCCCAGGTCGACCATTGTGTCGACCTCCCCCCCCCCCCCCCCCCACTCCCCTTACAGGTCGACCTGGTCGGCCTGTTTTGACCCAGAACTCATTTATGAAGCCTAGACTTGTTTTGATGGCCAAGATAGATTCTAGGGTTAATCTAAGGGCCTAAACTAGTTGCTACCCCTATAAATAAATCCTAAGACCTAGCCTAATTCATACAAATCATTCTTACACTACTTTGCTGCTAATTCACCTCTTGAACCATGGCCGCCGCCTCCAAATTAAAGCTTAAGCATTCAAACTCGATTCAAATCAAAGATCAACGCTTCTACAACAATTCAAGAGAATAGATCTGTGACACCGCAACAATTCGACGACTAATTTCTAGACTTGACTTCTACATCTTTCTTAGACCACGATCTGTAAGTTCCAGTTACTTTTAGATAAAAACTATAAATCTAATATGGGCATGTTAAATTGGAATTGATTTATGTATGATTCATATCTATTCTTGTTTACTTCTTTGATCTTGACTATTGGGAGTATTGCCTACGACGTTGAAACTATTGTTAATGGCCTAAGACTATAAATATGCCTATGACTGTAGACATAATATTTTGCCTATGCCTATGACTATGACGGTGAACATAAGACCATGCCTATGACTATGAAGGTGAACATAAGACTATGCCTATGACTATGACGGTGAACATAAGACCGCCTATGACTATGAACAATAATACTACTCCTATGACTATGACAAGGACAATTGTGACTAATTACCTAAGATTCATGACCATGAGGTTATTGCCTAGGATTATAACTTTGAAATTGGATCTAAGCTTGACTTTCTTTATTTATCCTTGGATCTTGATTTTGGGGATTTTTCTATTTAAGTTAGATCTATCCATGTTCTTGAAACTAGATTATTATTCAAACCTTTTCATGTTCATAATATTATCAGATCTATATTCCTGCGATGTTTTAGTCAATTTAGTTATGTCATACCTTGGAATTAAATTAATAATAGAACGGTGTCTATTATGTTATAGGTGAAATTGAGATTGATTTATATCTGTAGTTCTATTTTGTTATCATGTTGAATTGAGAATTAATGAATAAGTCTATTCATATGTATATGAAATTGGAATATAACCTGTTATGACAAGTTGTATAGTTTATCATGTTATGCAAGTTTTAGGTTGTAAAATCATATCATATATGTGACCAAATGTTAGATCTACATGTTTATGTGTTAAACCTACGTCATATTTCAAGTTCACACTTATTCATATGTTCGTGATTGATTTGCAAGTTCACATATATGTAAGTTGATTTAGTCTATGTTGCAAATTCACATATATGTATGTTGAATTAATCCACATTGCAAGATTCACACCTATGATATTCATGTTGACTATTTTGCAAGTTCACACCTATGGTGTTCATATTGACTATGCCGAAAATGCCAAGTTTACACCTATGTCATGTTTATGTTAATGAATTGCTTTATGCCAATTTTGCGTACGTTAAATTAGGCTTAGTTTTTAGCCTAATACTATATTTCAAAAATCATGCGAACGAGAAATTAGGCTAAGATTTTTAGCCTAATATTTAGATGGGGTAACGTTGGGAAAAATTGGTAATCATAGGAAGCTTGGCATGAATCTTGCCTTGAAAACTTGACAAGAAATCGACAGGAAACTTGCCTTGAAAACTTGACATGAAACTTGAACATGGTCATGACACTAGAATGAACTTGAAAATGGCAAACTCGAGGTTGGGTTGAGTTTGCAGTGTAAATCTGCCTGGAACCGCCCGGCAAATCTAGTTACTACAAACAATAGGATCCAATGTGGGTAGTTGGTCATATCGCACTTGAAAACCCAAGGTCAGACTGAGTTGTGGTGTAATTCTGCCTGGAACCGCCCGGCATATCCAGTGACCACAACAACAGGTCTGATGTAAGAGGTTGGGGTGCATTAATGAATTAATGCCACATGATAGGGTTAAGTCATGAACATGAAAGACAACACTTAACAACTTGAGACATGACTGGCAGGGTTAGGTCATGAACTTGAACGACAACACCTAACCAACTTGACACGTGAATTGTAGGGCTATGTCACGAACTTAAATGACAACACTTAGCCAATTTGACATGTTAGACTGATAAGGGTTAAGTCTCGAATTTAAATGACAACACTTAACCTATTTGATGGAAACCCTAGTTACGTGGTCCATTTCAGCAGTAACCCACTAGATGTATCATGATACCCTGGGACTAGGCAGGGTGGGGCACGATTACTGGGCTGATTGTAAGCGACCAGAACGACGACTGTGTGGGTGTGCCAGTGTAGGTTCAGGCGGGCTATGGTCGTGCATGTGGTCCGGAGTTGAAAAAGCAGGCATTGGGCATCAGTAGGTTTATCTTTGCATTCTTGATTCATGTCGGTGGTTGGCACCATAGGGCTTGATACACCATATGGTGGACCTAGCATAGGTGACTACATTCGTGATAGGGCCGTATGACACAGAAACACAACGAGCTAGAACTTGTATGGTGCCGATCGATTAGTGGATCGTTCTGTTGGACCTAGTAATGGGTCATTCACGATTTTGGGCCAAGGGATCATTTCATGATTAATACTTGACATGGGTTGGGCTACTAGTACAGTTGGTGCAGCGAACCTTGAACATGCGATGCTATACTTGACCTATACTTGATTCATTATGTTATCTTAGTCTATCTTATCCATCTTGACATCGTACTTATGTTTACTTCCAGTTTATACATGTCATGTTACCTTTACCTGTTTTTATGCTGAAAGCCACTTGGACTTACCAGTCTTTATGACTGACCCGTTTTCTTTCGCCTCTTTTTCCTTCATTCCCCCCAGGTTCTCAGGTAGGAAACTCTAGCACTTAGCTTGGATTCTGCTTGCTTTCTGTCAGCTCATGTACGGTTTGGTCTTGAGCTATGCTATGGCTCACGTTTGCTATTTTTGCGGAATAATTTACTTTTGTTATTTTTAAGTTTATGCTTCTTTATTTCGAACTTGATGTAATGGAATAATGACAACTTGTACTTTGGATATATGAGGTTTTGACACTTTTCTTGAAAGTAATAAGATTTGGTTTTTAATTTCTTCCGTTGCTTTATTTATGTTCTGTCTCGTGATATCTCTGTGTATGTTTACCTAGATAATGCTCCACCAGAACTAGTGCATTCCCTTTGTGAGTGACCCTAGTGGAGGTGGGGTGTTACAGACCTAGTCCTGGGTGGGAAAATTCCAGCCCAGTTTGCGCTGGGGTTTTGAATTCGAATTTCGAATTCGAATTCGAGCTGTTTTTCTGTTATGAAAATCCTTGAAACTTCGGAGGGTCGTATCTCCCTCATACGGACTCCGTTTCTCGAAAACTCGGACTCGTTTCCAAGCAGAATTCCGAGACGAACGCATTGGCCCAAACTGTTTCCCTTGATTCTTACTTTAAAATTTAATTATACTTTAATTTGCGAAACTTAATATTACAGAATTATGGGGTGTTACATTCTCCTCCTCTTAAAAGGATTTCTTCCCCGAAATCTTCAAGTTAGGAAGAATGTATCCTACCGTCCAATCACCCATCTACTCAACCATTAAATCATAGGCATTCATTATCCTTAAATAGATTTCTAATGCTTTCATGTTCATATGCATAGTGTGTGTATATGTCTTTATCTAATGCAAAATCAGGCAGTCTACTGATTCAGTTGACCTCCTTAATGCGAATTATGTCAGTGCCATGCGTCCAATCATGTATGCAAGCATCCCTAGTTATGTAAATTCTACATGTGTGCATATCCATTTATCCATATGCAACATCCATATGATAACATATCAAGCTAAATCCATTAAGCAAATACATATATGCGAATGCAATATGAAAGCGACTGAGTCGTTCTAGTGCCTATGGTGTGTATATGCATCCACGAGCAACCATTTGCAACCATCAATCATAACATGTTTCAAATACATGTTTCAAATACATGTTTACATCCATTGGCTTCTACCTAAGGATCGGTGATACGCCCTAGAGGATATACCTTAAAAGCTAGAAAGTATGCATAGAATTCCTAGAAAAAGAGATCAAGGATGTACCCTTAAGAAAAAGGGTATGATGCGTGTATCTAGTCTTCAGTCTTCTAAGTCACATCTTCTTGAGCATCATTATTCTGTATCTTATCTAATTAATCTTCACGATTGCGAAGCTTCTTGACCTCCATTTCCAAAACTGTCGTTGATCGGATAGCTGGCTTTTCATTGTCAACTGGATACATACGGAAGTCTATCCCGCGTTTTAGGGGTAAAATCCTGACCTAATCAAAAACATCTGCGTACTCATGGACTACCCTAACGGATTGCAAATCATCGATAAATGCATTAAGCGATTCTTAGCTAGCTAAGAATCGCTGATTCTTTACACGAAATCTCGAGGGTATTTCCAAGGCAAGTCAATAGTCTAACTACCCTCCTTTTAGAATTACTAGCCAACCAACCCATGCCTAGAATCAACTCATAGCCCATGGAACCAAAAACATAAGCATTACGCTTAAACTCAACATTTAAAATAGTTGTTCTCAAATCCTTACAAACCAAAGGTAAACGGGCCGAACCACCAATTGGATTTGAGACACTAATGGGATCTTCTACTATACAAGTACTAAGGTGCAGATACTAATGGGATCTTCTACTATACAAGTACTAACTGGTTGATCAAAACAAAAAGCTAAACTTTTCCAACAGAGACTTTTACTATCTATCTCTCAGGTATTCTGGTGATGAAAGCATGCACTCGCCCTTCTTAAAATCCTGTCCCTCATCCTTGCCCTTGTCCTTAATTATATGCCCTATTATACCATGGAAAAGATACTTCCTCTTGTCTTAGGTTTTGTAATTCCTTCTTTCTTTGTGAGTCGAGTTTATATCCATGAATTTCTCATCCTTGCGTTGAACTCCCTAGCCAAACTCCCTCATCCTCATCTTTGCCATCCCCGTGTAATCATATTGACAAGTTTCTCAAAAGCTGCCTCCATCGCATGGAAAACCCTTCAAAGCTTGAAAGAAAACTAGCTGCAGGTGAAGCTACTATGGCTATAGATGGAAGTCGGGCACTACTTTGCTGTTCGATAAGTATCGCATTCTTATCAAGCCTACGGAACCGTGCTGCGAAGAGGTTACCTCCCAGAAAGCCAGGAGCCCCGAAGACTCAAGAAAGAAGGGAACAAGAATTGAAACAGAGGATCAGAAGATAGTACGTATGGCTTTTGGGGAATATACCTTTAAAACAAAACTTTTCTTTTGAAAATGCTTCTTTAAAAACCGTTTTGAAAATAATTTTTTTCCCAAATCTTTTATCTGATCCGGTAACCTTCAGCTCTGATACCACGTGTAACACCCCACATCCGTTAGTGTCACTGACAAAGGGAATGCACTAAGTTCTATGGAGCATTTAAGGTAAAAGATGCAGATAACTTACAAGACAGATAATTAAAACAGTGGAAAATAAAACTTTACTTTATTGATAAAATAGTTTGTAAAACAATTGTTTTCCAATACCAGAGTATCTGTCTTACAAAATGAAGAAGCATAAAATAACATTTATATTCCCCAATGTAGCATGAGCCAGCCATAGCAGTGGAAAAGAGAATCCAAGCAAAACTTTGACTAATCTTCAAGCTTGGAAAGAAAAACTGAGCTAAGTAGTAACGATCCCTCCCTACGGACCTAGGGGAGGGAAACGGAAGACAAGAAAGCGAAAGAAAACAGAGTCAGACATAAAGTCTGTTAATTCAGTAACTTTCAGCATGTGAACAGGTAAAAACAACATGACATGGATTAACTGAATACAAGGCAATACCATGATGATAGGGTTAACAAGATAACGCAAGATATGCTGAGGCAAGATAAAACTGAATGTACTGATAAATTGGATCTAACGACAAGCTGAATATACAGGTAAACTGGATATGCTTCCATACTTTCTCTACTTTGCGATTACCCTATTATTCTGGTTTCTATATCTCTGCACCACCTAACTAGTGTCCAACTAGTAATCTGTATAAACTAATAAAAAAATAATGTGATCCCAATCCCCGAAATTGTGGTTGTTTCCAGGTGTACGTCTATTATTTATTACCTAGATCTAATCTAGGGTTTTCTATCGAGCACATTCTAGATCCAGCCAGGGTTTACGCTACCTAGGGCTACTGTGGTTTATGCTACCTATTGAACGTTTCTCGGATTTTAGGGTTTACGCGACCTAGGTCGAACTAGGGATTATGCTACCTATCGAACGATGCCCCTAATCTAGGGCACACTACCCGGAGTGGTATATGTTCCTAGACTTTCCCCCACGTATGTGTCGTGGATCGTTATCGCTGTCTAGATGCACGTGTCCTCTATATGTGCGACCCGAGTCTCGTGGCAGGGCAAATCAAGAAACACGAAACTCGGTCGGGAGCTTTCATATATCTGCCGATGCAGATGCTAAGGTCTGTTTTTCCAGTGGCTATGGTCCCACTTGACCCCTCCCTCAACTAATGAAAGGCACACCTTGAAAAATGAGAACTATACGCAGGCCCTCTATGCCCCCACTAACCTATGTCCATCTGCACCCATAACTAGAGAACAAGTATATGGTCTTTTGGAGTTCTCCTCCTTTCCGCTGTACGTATCTCGACTGACTCAGGATGGTAGTAGACGATGAGTTGCTATAACAGGGCTACTGGGCTCGCCAAATCACGCTAGTCCATCCTAGTATTTAGGTTGCCTTATATTGCAACCAAGGCATACCCTTGGTTCATCTAACGCAGACCTTAACCTCTGTGAGCCCAGACGGATCATCTGCAGCCTCACAGAGGGATACAAAGAGTACCCTCACGTCCCCTCGAAGCCGCGTGCTTCGTAACCCAGTTTGTTGGAGCCTTCTTTAAGATCAGATGGACGTTCTCTCCTTCTCGTGTTCTACTAAGGTTTACTAATTAGTTCCCTTAACTAAGGTTTACTACTTAGTTCCTGAATTGTCGTTTTCTTAACTAAGGTTTACAACTTAGTCCTCTTAACTAAGGTTTACTACTTAGTTCTTTTTCTCATCAAGTTGGATTGGTTAAGTGTCATTAGGCAATTCAAGTTAACCTAACCCATTCATTTGTCATCTTAAACTGGTTAAGTGTTATCAGTAGTTCATGTTGACTTAACCCTACCACAAATCAACTTATATTGGTTAAGTATTTCTTATTACTTAACCCAACCCCTTCATCTTGTATTGGTTAAGTGTTCCCTTTAACTTAACCCTGTCCATCTGTTTAGCTAAAACGTTATAACGGTTAAGTGTTCTCTTAGTTAACTTAAACCTAACATCTGTTTAATTCACATGCCCTAATGGTTAAGTATTGTCCCTTCATGTTTTTAACTTAACCTTGTTCATTTGGCACACTATGATGGATAAGTGTTCTAAGTTTACTTAACTCCACCTTCTAGGCTAATTAACATGTTAAATTGGCTAAGTGTATTTTACTTAACCCCACCTTCTAGTCTAGTTAACATGTTAAATTCGCTAAGTGTATTTTACTTAAACCCACCTTCTAGTCAAGTTAACATGTTATAACGGTTATTTAACCCCTAAAAGTCTTGTCTTGTTAACATGTTAAGTTGGTTAAGTGTTCCTATGGACTTAACCCTCCCATTCTAGCTTAACTGTTTCTTAGCTTTAAATTATTCATTTTAAAGCACCAACCACTCACATTAGACAGATATTGTTGCGGTTACTGGACGCGTCGGTCAGTTCCGGGCAGATTTACACCGCAACTCAGTCTAACCTCGGGTCCTTTTGGGCTCAATGCTCTAACTACCCACATTAGATAGGTATTGTTATTGTTGTTGGATTTGCCGGGCGGTTCGAGGCAGTATTATACCGTAACTCAGTCTAACCTCGGGTTAGGCATATTCGTCTTTCCTAGATTTACATATTTATCCTTTTTGTCTTTATGTAAATTGCTAACAACTCTATTAAACAAATTTGGCCTATATCATATTTATTTGTCATGCCCATTAACATACCTATATTCTAGGCCCAAATCTTGATTTACCTATCATTTAACCCAACTTGCAGTTTATGCCAAATTAGATCAGTTCATGTCAAAACTAGATTTATATTCTAGTTTATAGTTTATATCCAAACTTCGCTTACGTGCCAATTACATACTTTGCGTTCAATTAACAATTTACCGTTTTACGCCCAAGTTTAATATGCATGTAAATCACTCACTATTATAGCCAATTCAGATTATATCAACATATTTATTATGCCAAATTATATCAATTTCATGTTATACCAAATTTTCCAATTTTTCAATCACATTCATGTTAATTTCATGTTCTGCCCAAATCATATTCCCATCGTTTGTGTAAACGTGATTCAGTCTAGATTATAGGTCAATCTAGATTCGTAGATAAAAGGGAATAAACAAGAATACCATGAAAAGATAGGCATAAGAATAGGCATAAGATGATAATCCCAAATTCACGAATTACAGATCTCATAAATAAATTGACTAAAACATCGCAGGCATATAGATCTGATAACATTATGAACATGAAAAGTTTTGAATAATAATCTAGGTTCAAGAACATGGATAGACCTGACTTAGTAGAAAAATTCCCAAAATCAAGATCCAAGGATAATTAAGAATAGGTCTGAATAGAAAATCAAGCTTACATCCAATTTCATAGTCATAATCCTAGGCAATAAATCTCATAGTCATTAATCGTAGGTGATTGGCCACAATGGTCCTTGTCATAGTCATAGGCAATAGTCTTATGTTCACAGTCATAGGCATAGTCTTATGTTCACAGTCATAAGGATAGGTATAGTCTTATGTTCACAGTCACAGTCTTAGGCTATTAACAATAGTTTCAACGTCATAGGAATAGGCACAGTCTTATCGGTAATTAATCACAATAGTTCTTAATTAGATCCAAAGGCTATACACAAGCACATATTCAAATGAGAAGATCAGGCATATTCTTATATTCGTTTAATTACATGCCACAAATAGATCTAGATGTTCAAATCTAAAAAGTATCTGACTTACATTGATCGGTTTTAGAAAAGGATAATCAGATAGCGTTGTGATGATTTGCTATGATTTGCGTGACATTGCCCGAAGCCGCTGAGTTAGCCCTTTGCTTCTATTCTTGAAGCTTTAACTTTATTTGAATCTCCAATATGAAATTCCTAGTCGTAGTCTTCAAGAATAGTCTTCGTGTTTTATTTTAATTTATTTATTTCAATTATTCCAGAGGTAGCATAAGGAGAGAATAAAATGGTGTAAAGAGAATGGGGGCTAGGGGGCTGTTTATATAGGGTTAGGCGGATGAATCTAGACTGAAAACGAGACCAGAAACATCAGAATGAACCCAGGCTCAAAACCGGGTTTCAGCACTAGGTCGACCCCCAGGTCGACCTGGTCCCTGGGAGGTCGACCATAGTGTCGACCCCCAGGTCAACCTGGTCCTGGGCGGGAAAATTCCCGCCCAGTCTACGCTAGGGTTTTGAATTCGAATTTCGAATTCGAGCTGTTTTTCTGTTCTGAAAATCCTTGAAACTTCGGAGGGTCATATCTCCCTCATACGGACTCCATTTCTTGAAAACTCGGACTTGTTTCCAAGAAGAATTTCGAGATGAACGCAATGGAGCAACCCGTTTCCCTTCATTCTTATATTAAAATTTAATTATACTTTAATTTGCGAAACTTAATGTTACAGAATTACGGGGTGTGTATCATATATAAATCATTACGATACTAATAACAATTATCATATATAAATCAATAGGATAATAAATCAAATCAGAGTAAGCATCCCTTATTCCAGTTTCATTTGTTACAAATCGTCATGGAGTCACTCTTCTATTTAGATATACCATTAGGTCGGTTCTCCTAATGAAGAAAGATTAGGATTTGATGGTCCAACAAGGATATCAGTGTAATTGTAAGAGGAGGGATAAGAAATTGGCATTCTTTTAGTTGATATACTTTTCCTACTCGGTCTGTCTTTGGTATTTATGACTGAAGGCTACAAAGGAAAAGGAGGAAAATTATTTACCATAGGCAAACGATGAAGGTACTGTAATGAATGCTCTTTATTGTACACTACTTATTATATATTGTAGCCACATTGGATATTGTGCTGAGAAGTCATATGCATTATAGCCTAGTGGGTAATGACAAACCTACCAAGTGCTTGGACATTTGTGCAAGGTGGAAAGAGTCTACAATTTAGACTCGACAATGGATACTGCAGCCACTCTGTCCTGTGTACTATTTATTGTAACACTGTATACTTCAACCACTTTGGATATAATGCAACGACCTTTTGAAAATTTTCCTTTCGAAGAATAGCCAAATGAGGAATAAATCTTTATAATTTTCCTTCGATTATTTAAATAAATCGAAAAGTTTCATAAACGATTATACAATGACCTTTTGAAAATTTGAGTTTGACATAACTCGAAATCTATAATATGAAATCCCGATATTTCTTTTTTATTGGAATTCAATAATCAAATAGATCTGGATGATTGTATTTTTAAATAATTCGAACGTACATTGGACTTTGTAGAATCGACTGAAGTTCAAAACATATAAGTACGAATTACCGTAACATTATGAGCTCGGTTTTATATGGTTTATAAATTTTACGTTCAAACGTCGATTAACTAATAAATTTATTCCAAAATTTCCATAGATATATTAGGGGATGACCCTACATGTTTAACTCATTAGCAATATAAGGGACGACACTACACGTTTAAATCCTTAGCTAAATTAGGGGGACGACCTTACATGTTAGCTCCTTAGCAATATTAGGGTACGACCCTACACTTTTAACTCCTCAACTATCTTAGGGAATGACCCTACACATTTAACCCTTTAGCTATCTTAGGGTACACTCTAATCAATAAAGCTGAGCACTGCATTTGCACATTTATCGACAAAGGGACACTCCTACCATTAAAGCTGAGCATTTCATTCGAACATTTATTGAAAATAGGACACTTTAACCAATAAAGCAGAGCACTCCTATACATAGTTATCAACAAAGGAGCACTCGTACCAATAAAGCTGAGCACTGCATCAACACATTTATCGATAAAGGGACACTATAACCCGTAAAGTTTCACACTACACAATGCAAATACATAATTGCCAACAACTACACACTCCAACCAATAAATATATATAATAACCAATACCTCATACTTTATATACAACGCTAGTAAAATAAACACGCGGGACCAATTCATAATTCAGAATTGGCCTCATAATGTTTCCCTGAATATTACGTCCCCAAACATTTGTTGGGGTCGATTTCTTCCATCAATTACTAATTCAATGGATGAATTAACATCTTGGAGATGCTCTTAGGGGCAACAATGCTACATGGAGTGGAGCAACGAGGGACATAACAGATGCTTTGGGAAAGAAAAGATTTGTTTATAGATCAATTAGTAAAACATCACAAACCATCCGAGAAATTTGTTGTTTCGAAAAAGGTGCAATGACATGTTTTTTCTTACTTCTAAAAGAACTTTGTTGATTGAAGCATTTCTGAATCAAACAGTGAATCTGCTGCTGAATTTTTTTTGTGCGGTCCCAAAAGAAAGAGTCTCCCAAAGTAATGCACCAAGTAAGTTCCAAATCAAAGAAGATGGCGTTTTTACAACAAGGTGACATATCTACTTTTGCCAACTATTAAAAATTAAAAGGAGAGCGTAATGGGCTCTTTTCCTGCAATGAGTTGCAAAATGCATACGTAGAATGGTTAAGAGGATGGAAGTAAACATACAAGAATCAAAGTTACCAAACCAGGTAATTTCTCAAGAGATTAGTTCTCTGCTGTATGAGGGAAAATTTTAATTACGTCTACTTGTATTGAAAGAACATGTTTACGTTGTTCTGGAAGAAGTACAAGGATGCGTTAGCGATAGAAATAACAATCATAGATTTTGGAAAAACAAGCAAATGTGAAGAAATTTAAAAAAAAAGTGGAAAGAAAACTACTTTGTGAAAATTGCAAGAGGAATAGTCACATAATAGATAAATTTCTTGAATTGGTTTCTTCCCTGACACAAAAGAAATGTAAATGCTTAAAAAAGGATTAAAAGCCGATTGCTTTTTTATATAGAACTAATTCTGCATATTTTTTAGATAAATATACACTACTGAATATAAAAGCACAATAATTCTATAGGGTCCGAAAATTCTGCCAGGGATTATGTCGAATACCTCTTAGCCATTGAGTAAACAACTGCCTTCGAATTCAGCCCATGGATCCAAACTCTTACCACCCGCATTTGTTTTATTTTTAGCCCTATAGTGTCGTTGATAAAAGCATTAAAGGCGTAAATAGATGCCTCGCATGTTCGAAATAATATCCTTCTACTTTATTATTATGGGATGTAAAACGGCTTGCTCCAAAAATTATCGTCAAACAGGAAACAAAGTACCACCCCGTTGGAGTCAAATATAAAGGCCTCTAAAAATTACAAGGAGAACGAACATGCAAATGTCTCTTTGGCCTCAGTAAAACTCAACGTGTGTACGCAGATAATAAGAAAATCAGGAATCTCAAGTGAGAGCACTAATCAACTTACAATATCAAATAAATATTATAACAAATGGTAGTATACATCCATGCACAAACTATGCAAAAACAATGCCAGTATGGACATCCATGCACAAACCATGAAACAACGTATCACTGGACAGATTATTCAACAATGTAAAACATACTGTAGCATTCAATACAATAAGAAAAACAATATAAAATAATAACATTGGCTAAGTATATCTAACATTGATTATTTTAATACATTTCCATCTGGTAAACCATAATAACATATTCTGCATGCTAATATTTCTGTGTAATTCCACATGTTATATACAATGCCCACGCGATTCAGGATTTACCATGTTCAAACATACAATTAGGCGTTCCATTCTAGATAACATTTCAAATATCATTATAGTTCCTTCCTTTTCTCAATCAGATTTCTTATCGGTAGTAACTAAAAGCAAACAAACTCAACATTCAAAGCAAATTATTACGTAATAACTAAACAAAAAATGAATGTCAAATTACATATCCAATCAACGACCCACTCTTTTAAAATGAAAAGAGCAACTCCAACAATTCGAGTGTGGATTTTCTATTTTCCACACCCCGAATTATTGAAACCAAGGAATTCCCAACTGTTTTAGGGACATGTGTTTGTTCATCAAACGTCTGGTATTGTTGAACAAACGCTCCAAATATTTAGAAATAGCGGGCGTTTGTGAACAAATGTATGCTTCTATAAAAGAGCGTTCGTTTATTCAACAAACGCTAGAATTCTAGGTGTTTGTTGAACAAACGTCTGGGCTTTATGCCTATATGAGGCACTTTCGGCCATTCATTTCATTTTTATACGACAAAAAATTTCATTTTTTTAATTAACAATTACGTCGATATGCCGCCACATCCAATGAAGACCTGCAGATGCATTGTCCGATATTCAATAGATGTCATTATCGGACCATCTCATGTCGAGCCTGATCCCACCTTTTGCAATGATCCAGAATTTTGAACCAATTTGAAATTGGAATTTTTAATACTTAATTTAAATTTTCTGAACATAAATAAGTTTGAGAACATTTAACGATTTTGATATGTTAAACAATAGGTTTTATTTGAATTACAACAATTATTAATGGAAATTATTATTAACAAGTTTGGATTTACTGATATTATTTGTCGTTCGGTCGGATTTGTCAAAAGATAACATAAATTAATAACATTAGTATTATGCATTGCTCTTTGTTTTCATAACGTTTAAGGTAAATGCTACCAAAAACACATTCCTTCTCCTATTTACAAGTGTTAAGACACTTGTAATTTTGCATGCAGCATTCCATGCATAAAATACACATGTCCTATGATGTGTCACTCTCTCCTTACTCCACTTTTCCTATAAATACCACCCTTTCCTTCCACTTTTTCAGTCATTTTCACTTCTTTTCATTCTCTCTTCTTCTTAAAGCTTATGGCCATGGTTTCCATGGCATAAGTCTTCCTTTTTTCCACCACCACCTTGCCATAGTTCGTCATTCTCCTCCTCCTCTTATAATATAAAGAGAGATTAGTGTATATTATATTATATATGTTTTGGTGAAGAAGACGTTGTGCTGAAATACTGCCCGACGATTCGTTTAGCTAGGCTTAGCTATCGTGAAGATTTGAAAAGTTGTTAGGTGATAACTCTTTAACCACGATTTATATATTTAATTAGTAGCTAGACTAATTTAAATATAGTGATGAATTATTATTGGTTAGTGATGATTGACATTTGTTGGATCGATGCACACTATTAAGCGCTAGTGTTATAACGCTTGTGCACAATTATGATTTATTGAACCATGTGGATGATTGTTGTTTTGCACACACTATGACACAACAATTACGGTATCACATTGGTGATCGACAATTCTCCTTCATAATTAAAATCAATATCATTATTGAAATTGAAGGTTAATAATTGGAAAAGACCATATATATGAATTCATATATATTGTTAAAGTCCTTTAAATGAATAAATAAATACCGGAACATTCTAGGATGACAGAGAGGATAGTGTCTAGGCTTGGGTTTGGAAATGACGTTTTCTGCTCTCCGTGGCTATCCCTAACTGATCCGACGAATGGGAAGGTTAATTTGAAGTTATTTGAATTTAGAAATGAACTGGAATTTATGAAAGTTGAATTTTAGATCAAAAATAATTTGGAAAGTAAATTTAAATGATTTTAAAAGGGTTATATAAGGATATAATGGTTTTCTAAGATATTTTAAACTATTATAGAATAATGGTTATTATGGTCAAAATAGATCTTGTCGCATAACGGCAATTTACGCATTTTAGATGCAAACTTTAAATACTTTTAACTTTTGTAATCTAAATTGGATTTCCATAAAATGAAAAATGTTTGATTTCCATTAACAAGAACTTTCAAATGAGTGAAAGAAGATTTTAAATTCGAGTTATAGTTTTCAAGTTATGTTTGAAACCGTTTTAGAAAAGATCGATGTAAGAACAATTGTTGACCATAACTATAAATAGCTATTTTTAAATGTTTTAAAATTGTGGAAAAAATTTGTAAAATCATTACAAATTATGAAAAGGTGTTTTGAATTGTAAAGTTTAAGTTTGGCTAAGATAAACGATATTTTGATCAAAATAGTTAAGATAACTATTTTGTAACGCTGTTGTAACACTTTTGAAATGCTATTGTAACGCTTCCTTAGAAAACAAACTATTTTGAAGTTTTAAACCGTAAACTATTTCCCGAACTGTAAGTAATTATTTATGGAATATTTTCAAAGGTTTAAAAGTATTAGAAATATTTATTATGGGATTTAAACTGATTTATTTAATAATTAATATGGGTTTTCAATTTTAAATAATTGGATATGGTTAGAGATAAATCTTCAGATGCTTAATATTAATCCGGTAGATGATGATTCTTACTATTTGAGGAATTTAAAAGGTAGTTCGCCATTATTTCGCTTATAGTGTGAGTTGGATGTCGAGATTAATATTAAGTATAAGTTGATGGTGTTTCTATCCAGATCTAATGTCAAAGAGTTGGATAAATCTTTTAATTAAGATATGAGTTTCCTAAGTTGACTGGGATAAATTGGATAGAAATAATCTTCAGATATTTGACACCAAATTCTGTGGTGTAAATGTATATTATTTGAGGAATTTGGAAGATATTATTATATCGTTATTCCACTTATAGTATTCGTTGATTATGAGAATTGATATCGAATATAAGTAGATACAATTTCTGTGTAACTTATGTTCCATATCAATTGATTTGGGCTTTGTCGTGAATCATATCTTCAATAATATCATTCTTGAAACCCCATGAGATTAAGTTACGGAAATTCATATCGTAATTTGAGGATTTAATCAGATCTTTGATTTGAGGAAATTAAAAGTGAGGAATTGGAAAGAAAATATAATCTTTTAGTTAAGAATAAAGAATGGAATGTTGGAAAATCAATTTAATTGGAAACTATGGTTGAAATGTAGATTAAGGATTTTCGAAGGAAATTGGATTTTGATAACGAGTTATTAAACGGAAAATTAATTAAGGCTTTAAGGCTAAATCATCTTTGATTTAAGGGATGTGTTTTAAAAGAGAAAGGTTAAATATGGATTTTCCAATAATTTGAGAATGGGTTTAAAGAAGATTAATTTTGAGAAAATCCAAGATGGAAGGAGATTGGTAGAAAGCCTGTGTGTTCTATAATTGTGTTTTTTAAACTGCGCTTATTATTTGGAAAGACCGGGATCAGATGTTTGTTTGAAAACCATTCCAAGTAATAATATGACGATGTGGAGCAATTGAAGACATTGGAGACGACATTGAAGACCAGGACCCTTCATGTCATAAGGACGACTTGCTGAATATCTCGAATGGGTCGCTCCCATTTGCAGATGGATTTTATATCAGTTAATGGTAAGAAGCCCGAACGTATGTTAAGGAATTTCGGATTGCGGTTTCGTTCAGACCTAGAACGGACTTGTATGAATTGTGTGTCTGACATTGTAATTGACTACGTAGTACTGATCTTTGTTAAATATATATCTGCTTGGTGGCGGAGAATTTATTCTCTTGCTTAACACCCTTCTCTAAGACGTATGAGCTAAGAGGTTATATATTGATGGAAATCAGTGATGCGTGGTGAATGGACAGTGTGGCATACTTAAGTTATGAGATGAGCTATGGATAATCAAAGCATGGCTTATTTAAGCGTAGCTTTGTGTATATCGTGACCTCGACGAACCTCACACCCTCGGTTAATGGTAAACTGGTGGTCAGATTTTTATGTTCGTTTTGTAGGTTCGGTGCACCGGGATGTGATGATGAAAGGGTACTGCGAAGTCCCCAGTCTGGGACGCTATTTGTTGGGTACTCTGATTCATGTATGATGGGTTAGTATAATGGAGCCTGAGCCTGGACGTTATCCGCGAGTACTGGGATGATGCACGCAAGAAAGTTTGGGAGCCCACGAATGATCTTTCGTACCAGGAACCATCACGTTCGAAACCAAATCTCCATTATAAGCCCGTACGGTTTTGATTATATAGCCTGCTGGTTACCGGCAGGATTGTCAGTATAATGGGATGGGGCATTATGCTGGCTAGGATTAATACATTTATTTGCGAAAAGGTTTTTCATGCTATATATAGTAGTAAAAGAGGATTTTCATGTATGAAGGCATTTTTGGTTATCATAAGGCAAAACTCGCCCACTTGGTCTGCGCTTGCATTGCGTGATGTGGGACGAGCTTATGATAGCTTCATTTTTCTCAAAAAGTCATTGCGGATTTTTATGCACTGGTATTCACATGGAGTAAACCCGTTCCGCATTGGCGGCGTGGTCCGGTGAATTATCTAACTTTAAAATAAACCCTAAAAACAACTGTTTTGAGTTCTCACACCAGTCCCACGACTGACCTGGAGTTTATTGGTCCCTCACCTAAACTCTGGGTGCCCGTAATTTTTACAGGGGCAGCCTAGTAGTTTTGTTCGCAGATTCAGCCTTGGAGTTAGTTGGAGCAGGATTCTGGTTTTAGCTGAAGCTATTATGACTTGGAGCATTCGCATTCTTCCGCTGAGTTTAGTATCTTCTCCACTGTGTTATCGATGTACTCTGATGTACCTCTTATTACTCTGATGTAATATTATTTTAATGATAATGGAAAAGTTGTTTTTATTTTGTGCAAAAATATAAGTGCCCCTAACAATCCGTCTTTATGAACGGTTTAAGTTGGTTCAATTATCGGCAAAAACCGAGCAAAAAACCGGGTCGTTACATTTTTGGTATCAGAGCTTTGGTTTATACAAAGCAATGGGGTACGACACATTTGAACAAAAGGAAAGACCCATCAGAGTTATATATCTCATTCGAGACAGGGTTAGTAATGCCCTAGAATTAGATTTTGGAGTATTTTATTTGAGAGAGCGTATTTGAAAATATGAAATGAGTTTTGAAAAGTTTTCTTTTAAGAAAGAAACATGTTTTGGAAATATATGGTTAATTGTAACATGGATACTTAATCAAATGATTAAGGTTAAGTTTACATTTTTTGATTATAATTACACATAAAATAATTCTTATGGCATGGTAATTAAGCTCCTTCCACTGATAAGGAAAATGATCCAAGTACAAATGCCTTTTGGATTTAATTTCACAATTGGGTAACATTTCGAAATATCGATAAACTTGGGTCAAATTTGTTAAGGTAACTAATCAATATGGCTAGAAATTAAAAATTAGAATTTGAGTATTTTATTTGATGTTGAGGTTGCACTATCGAGTATAAGAAGATTTTGCATATACGTCTGATCAACGTATATAAAGTCTTAAGTATACTAGACAGATATAGAATCGCACTCTAGCCGCTTGAAAATGACTCTGTTGATGACTGCAGCATCATTAGTATTTATTTTCAAGTTTCAAAAGTGGGATGACTATATGATTCTGATTAAAATAATCAATATATACATAAACCAATTTAGGCAAGTGTTTGAAAATATTGGATAAATTGATATGAATTAGAATAAGTAAGCGAGATCTTAAAAATTTGATAAGTTGTAAGAATAATATCAGGCGAACCTGTAATAAGGATAATCCAGTAAAGAGTATATGAGAAAGTGCATTTATGATATATATATATATATATAATGGATTTGAAAAGATGTATAATTTGAAAACTCAAATCAAAATTTTGAGTAAGAATTTGCAGTTACTTTGGAATTGATTTTGAAAGAATATATTTTGAATATAAAGGAAAAAGATCTTTGAAAATATTTGAAAATTAAAAACTTGAGCACGGACATCTTATGATTGGTATTTCTCAGTTGATTAAAAGACGTCTACGTAAAGTTGTAATTAACATAAGCAATCCAAGTAGTTTGGGAAACGATTTAAAGGCTAAGTTGGAATTAATTAATTAGGATATTTTATAATTAGTCCTCCCCAACTAATTAAATTTAAAATGCAAATATCTTGAGAATTCAATATGAAAATATGATATTTGATGATATTTTGGTTAAGGATTACATTGGTTAAAGCCGTTTCTCTTAAGTTTGAAGGAAATAAGTTTGTAATCTTGAATTTAGAATAATTAATGAGGATAGCCAAACTTAAACAATATAAGGAATTAAAATTTGGAATTATCGACGATTTTGGATTGTTGATAAGTTTTAAAGTATATTGTGACAACAAAAGGAACTGTTTAAGTGAGCATGAATACCTTGTGAATTAAGTTTCACAATTTGATTAAAGAATGTTTAGAAAGTGGGAATATTAAGAAGATATTACCTAAACTAAAACTTTTAGATAAGTTGAGTTCTAAGATGATCGAGTTTTCAACGTAAAGAATAATAGTAATTTTGGGGAACTGAAAAGGAATAACTTTCATAACCTTTGTATTTGCAAGATAAGATCTAAGAGAGTAAATTTATAACTCTGAATTTTTTTTTGAAAGAAGTAAATGGTTGAGCATAAGTAATTGGCCCAGTAAACGATGGATCGAATATAGTGGGTATCTGGAGGTTAACGATGGAGACATGTAGATATGGTTGTCCGTAAATATGTGTGTATAATATTTTATCTGGTATATCCATTATAAGAACAGGGTGCTTTGGTATGAAGAATTTTAATCTTGAATTTGTTGAATGAGTAGTTATGATTCCCTTTCCTTTTTAAGGACGAAAAGTTTTAAGGGGGGGTGAATGTAATGATCCAGAACTTTGAACCAATTTGAAATTGGAATTTTTAATACTTAATTTAAATTTTCTAAACATAAAATCAGTTTGAGAACATTTAATAATTTGGTAGGTTAAACAATAGGTTTTATTTGAATTATAACATTTATAAATGGAAATGATTATTAATAAGTTTGAATTTACTGATATTATTTGTTGTTCGATCGGATTTGTCAAAAGATAACATAAATTAATAGCATTAGTATTGTGCGTTGCTCTTTGTTTTCATAATGTTTAAGGTAAATGCTACCAAAAACCCATTCCTTCTCCTTTTTACAAGTATTAAGACACTTGTAATTTTGCATGCAACATTCCATGCATAAAATACACAAGTCCTATGATGTGTCACTCTCTCTTTACTCCTCTTTTCCTATAAATACCACCATTTCCTTCCACTTTTTCATTCATCCTCACTTCTTTTCTTTCTCTCTTCTTCTTAAAGCTTATGGCCATGGTTTCCATGGCATAAGTCTTCCTTTTTTCCACCACCACCTTGCCAAAGTTCGTCATTCCCCTCCTCCTCGTATAATATAAAGAGAGGTTAGTGTATATTATATTATATACATTTTGGTGAAGAAGATGTTGTGCTGAAATACTGCTCGACGATTCGTTTAGCTAGGCTCGCCTACCGTGAAAATTTGGAAAGCTGTTAGGTGAGAAATCTTTAACCACAGTTTATATATTTAATTAGTAGCTAGACTAATTTAAATATAGTGATGAATAATTATTGGTTAATGATGATTGACATTTGTTGGATGGATGCACACTATTAAGCGTTAGTGTTATAACGCTTGTGCACAATTATGATTTGTTGAATCATGTTGATGATGTTTGCTATGGATGTTTAAATGGTTGTTAATGTTGCTTTGCTCACACTATGACACAACAATTATGGTATCACATTGGTGATCAACAAATCTCCATCATAATTAAAAGCAATATCATTATTGAAATTGATGGTTAATAATTGGAAAAGACCATATGTATGAATTCATATATGTTGTTAAATTCCTTTAAATGAACAAATAAATACCGGAACATTCTAGGATGACGGAGAGGATAGTGTATAGGCTTGGGTTTGGAAATGAAGTTTTCTGCTCTCCCTGGCTATCCCAAACTGATCCGACGAATGGAAAGGTTAATTTGAAGTTATTTGAATCTAGAAATGAATTGGAACTTATGAAAGTTGAATTTAGATCCAAAATAATTTGGAAAGTAAATTTAAATGATTTTAAAAGGGTTATATAAGGATACAATGGTTTTCTAAGATATTTTGAAGTATCGTAGAATAATGATAATTATGGCCAAAATAGAGCTTGTCGCATAACGGCAATTCACGTATTTTAGATGCAAACTTTAAACGCTTATAACTTTTGCAATCTAAATCGGATTTCCATAAAATGAAAAACGTTTGATTTCCATTAACAAGAACGTCCAAACGAGTGAAAGAAGATTTTAAATTCGAGTTATAATTTTCAAGTTATGTTTGAAACCGTTTTGGAAAAGATCGATGTAAGAACAATTGTTGACCATAACTATAAACAGCTATTTTTAAATGTTTTAAAATTATGGGAAAAACTTTTAAAATAATAAAAAATTATGAAAAGGTGTTTTGAATTGTAAAGTTTATGTTTTGTCTAAGATAAATGATATTTTGTTCAAAATAGTTAAGATAACTGTTTTGTAACGCTTTTGTAACACTTTTGAAATGCTATTGTAACGCTTCCTTCGAAAACAATCTATTTTGAAGTTTAAACCGTAAACTATTTCCCAAACTATAAGTAATGATGTGTGGAATATTTTCAAAGGTTTAAAAGTATTAGAAATATTTTATATGGGATTTAAATTGATTTATTTAATAATTAATTTGAATTTTCAATTTTAAATAATTGGATATTTTTTAGATAAATCTTCGGATGTTTGATATTAATCCGGTAGATGATGATTCTTACTATTTGAGGAACTTAAAAGGTAGTTCACCATTATTACTCTTATAGTGTGAGTTAGATATCGAGACTAATATTAAGTATAAGTTGATGGTATTTCTATTCAGATCTAATGTCAAAGAGTTGGATAAATCTTTTAACTAAGATACGAGTTTCCTAAGTTGACTGGGATAAGTTGGATAGAAATAATCTTCAGATATTTGATACGAAATTCTGTGGTGTAAATGTATAATATTTGAGGAATTTGGAAGATATTATTATATCATTATTCCACTTATAGTATTCGTTGATTATGTGAATTGATATCGAATATAAGTAGATACAATTTCTATGTAACTTATGTTCAATATCAATTGATTTGGGTTTTGTCGTGAATCATATCTTAAATAATATCATTCTTGAAACCCCATGAGATTGAGTTATGGAAATTCATATCGTAGTTTGAGGATTTAATCAGCTCTTTGATTTGAGGAAATTAAAAGTGAGGAATTGGAAAGAAAATATTATCTTTTAGTTTAGATTAAATAATGGAATGTTGGAAAATCAATTTAATAGGAAATTATGGTTGAAATGTGGATTAAGGATTTTCAAAGGAAACTGGATTTTGATAACGAGTTATCAAACGGAAAATGAATTAAGGCTATAAGGCTAAATCGTCTTTGATTTAAGGGATGTGTTTTAAAAGAGAAAGGTTAAATATGGATTTTGTAATAATTTGAGAATGGGTTTAAGAAGTTTAATTTTGACAAAATCCAAGACAGAAGGAGATTGGTAGAAAGCCTGTGTGTTCTATAATTGTGTTTTTTAAATTGCGCTTATTATTTGGAAAGACTGGGATCGGATGTATGTCTGAAAACCATTCCAAGTAATAATATTACGTTGTGGAGCAAATGAAGACATTGTAGACGACATTGAAGACCGGGGTCGTTCATGTCGTAAGGATGACTTGTTGAATGTCTCGAATGGGTCACTCCCATTTGCGGATGGATTTTATATCAGTTAAGTGGCAAGAAGCCTGAACATATGTGAAGGAATTCCGGATTGTGGTTTCGTTCAGACCCAGAACGGACTTGTATGGATTGTGTTTCTGACATCGTAATTGACTACGTAGCACTGATCTTTGTTAAATATATATCTGCTTGGCGGCGAAGAATTTATTCTCTTGCTTAACACCCTTCTCTAAGACGTTTGAGCTTAGAGGTTATATATTGATGGAAATCAGTGATGCATAGTGAATGGACAATGTGGCACCCTTAAGTTATGAGATGAGCTATGGATGATCAAAGCATGGCTTATTTAAGCGTAGCTTTGTGTATATAGTGACCTGACGAAACTCACACCCCGGATTAATGGTAAACTGGTGGTTAGATTTTTATGTTTATTTCGTATGTTTGGTGCACCGGGATGTGAGGATGAAAGGGTACTGCGAAGTCCCCAGTCTGGGACGCTATTTGTTGGGTACTCTGATTCATGTATGGTGGGTTAGTATAACGGAGTCCGAGTCTGGACGTTATCCGCGAGTACTGGGATGATGCACGCAAGAAAGTTTGGGAGCCCACGAATGATCTTTTGTACCAGGAACCATCATGTTCAAACCCAATCGCCACTACGACCCCATACGGTTTTGATTGTATAGCCTGCTTGTTACCAGCATGATTGTTAGTATAATGGGATGGGGCATTATGCTGGCTAGGATCAACACATTTATTTGTGAAAAGGTTTTTCACACTATATATAGTAGTAGAAAAGGATTTTCACATATGAAGGCATTTTTGGTTATCATAAGGCAAAACTCGCCCATTTGGTGTGCGCTTGCATTGTGTGATGTGGGACGAGCTTATGATAGCTTCATTTTTCTTCAAAAAGTCATTGAGGATTTCTATGCATTGGTATTCACATGGAGTAAACCCGTTCCGCATTGGCGGCATGGTGCGGTGAATTACCTAACTTTAACATAAACCCTAAAAAACAACTGTTTTGAGTTCTCACACCAGTCCCATGACTAACCTGGAGTTTATTACTCCCTCACCTAAACTCTGGGTGCCCATAATTTTTACAGGGGCAACCTAGTAGTTTGGTTTGCAGATTCAGCCTTGGAGTTAGTTGGAGCAGGATTCTAGTTTTAGCTGTAGCTATTATGACTTGGAGCATTCGCATTCTTCCACTGAGTTTAGTATCTTTTTCGCTGTGTAATCGATGTACACTGATGTACTTCTTGTTACTCTGATGTAATATTATTTTAATGATAATGGAAAAGTTGTTTTTATTTTGTGCAAAAAGGTAAGTGCCCCTAACAATCCGTCTTTATGAACGGTTTAAGTTGGTTTAATTACCGGCAAAAACCGAGCAAAAAGCCGGGTCGTTACACCTTTACTGCAGACAGCTTTTGGCTATTGCACGACTTGCCTCAGACTATTTTTCATCGATCAACTGTTGCTATTGCGACGCCTCAGTTATACATTTTTATTTATTATTACGTAGATAGGCAAACGTTTTATTATACATGAATGTTAATTATTTGTTTATGTTTACAATAAATAATCATTTGTTTAGGTTCGACATGTTGCCATGCGAGGTAGTAGGTTATGTTGTATGACACAGTATTATGATCATTTACTAGAGCCGATACTAGTTAGGCTTCGTGTGACACCATTCAAAAACTTCTTAGATTTACCTAGGTTTTCATACGTAAATCGATCCCTTTTAGAGGATATTAGTGAGCGACGGTGGCCTAGTACACACATCTTTCATTTTCCTGATTTTGAGTTAAGGCTGACTTTGTTAGGTTTTGCATACTCATCAAAATAGAGGTTGGTCATCCCAACCTTTTCCCTGTTCCCTTTGATGCATCATATAAGGAGGTTGAGAGTTTTTTAGATCATTTATTGGGTTTAGACCCAGATTCGATTAGAGGAGGTGTTGTTACCCTCCCTAGCCTGCAGTAGTATGTAGTTGATTGTCAGCCCACTGAGGATATACATACTCTAGCGATCAGGGTCTTTTTTTTATAACTTTTTGGATCACATTTTTTAGCAACAACAAGGGGAGTTAGACTTGGTTTTCCGGCTGGCCTGATAGATGTTGACCAGTCGCATATATGTGATTGGAGTACAGAAATTTTAGGTTATTTGTACATAGCATTGGATACATATGTTGTAAAACGCTCAAGACTATTGTATGGTTTTGGTACATTCTTCCTTTCTGGTGTTATGAGTACACGGCTAATATGCACGCTAGACTTATCCCTAAGGCAATTAGTACACCTTATGTATACTTTCCTAGACTACGTCATTGGGATATGGCTATGCATGTCGCTCGTGTTGCACAGGAAGTGCATAACGAGCTTTTGGAGGTAGGCAAGCAGATGGATTTGAGGCGGTAGAGTATCATTGTTGTGCGTCTATGGAAGTAGTACATAGGGTTTTTAGAGCCTAATCATGGCCATCCCCTCACCTTTCAGTTTAGTATTTCAAGGCATGGGGTTTGCTTTCAGGTACTTATTTGCCCAATCATATGGTATTTAGGGGAGCGCTGTTGGTTACAACTATAAAGTATACTGCGTATTCCTTCTGATCTGCTCCTATGAGACGAGATGCTTGGTCGTATACATATAGGACCGGCATGTATTGAGAGTGTGAGGGCCATAGAATGGCTGGACGGTGAGCCATTTACAGTTGCCGGAGACTTTGATTCCTATTAGGTTCGAGTTGTCCATTAGCTTATGCTTTACCAGATTATATTCGGGGTTTGAACCCCGACCATATAGGTCCGTCTACATTTTCCGGAAGAGTTCCGGTGCCTCCTACCACATTTGAGCCTATATCGTCACAGTACACACAGATTGATGAGTTGGACGCTCTGCCTCAAACTATTAAAACGTATGATGTACAGGATCAGATAGTAAAGTTTCCATTGCAGTATCCGTTAGTTGACCCTCCCGGTGTACCATCAGCCGGTATGTTCCATTCACATCAGGTATGTAAGCTTTTTAAAATTCATTTATATAAATTGTTCTTCTATTATTTGCCTTTGTATAATACTTGTCATAATATCAGTACTCGTCATATATGGACCACGATAGATGGCAGCTGGCTGCATTTGAGCGTATGGCTATGGTGTGCCAGAGTATAGATATAGGTTTGGTCGAGCTGCAGGTTAATTACGAGGCCCAATAGATGCGTCATAGGCCCAGATCCAGCAATAGGGTCATGGTCCTGATTCACCTCCACCTGATGATTTTGATGACGTTGATGATGACAATTCCACTACTTCTGGAAGCGATTCTACGCATATTGACTGATGTTTATGCTATATGTCCATTCGTAAATGGTACATCATGTTGTGTATATTATGGTTATGTTTGGTATGTTGTATATTGCATATTATGGTACATGTAGTGATATTAATATTGTTTCTGTGTTATTCGATTTGTCAATATTTTTTATGTCATATGTTGTTTTATATGTCACTTTGAATTACATTTCTTTCATTTTTCTGGACATGAATGTCGTCGAACTAAACTTCTGAAGTTGATACTTGTTAATGCCGAATTACATTATCTTAAGGCATACTTAGGAAATAGGTACTAAAACTTAGGATACATTTGACCTTAACCGAATTACTATCTAAGCAAACAAACTACCTGTTCGGTTCAATCTGAAAGGATCCTAAGGTAGTTCTAAGATGTCATATCTCTTGTTCAAACTCATTGGCATAAGAAATACCCCTTAGACATAAATGGTCGTCAAACCACACAGAGTAATTACAGCCGTTGGGCCATAGTGAGCATAACTGGACTCTACGACCAATATTTTCTCCATCCGTCCTAACCACTACCTCCATTGTGTGCCCACAATGGCAACAAGCACGATATGAGTCAACCTCCAACTCATAAGGAGGTTGAGCAATTGCAACTGACCGTACGTCTTGTTCATATACCAGTTGAACAATTGAAGGCTGAGATTCTTCAGTTGGAGGTTGAACAGCTAAAACAGGATGAACTTCTTGTTCAACAGGTTCCTAGAGCCTTAATTGCCTCATATTTGGGTACTCACTGAAAAGTCTTGTACAACATAAGGATCATTGTATATGGAATAAAACGGATTTTAAGTATGATATACTAACTTTTATTAATACAATAGTGATGCAGGTAAAATTAAGCTATGTAGAATATCTCATATAGATAAAAGAAGTAAGTAAAGACACTAGGAATTTAATACTGGTTCGAACTTCCTGTCCTACGTCCAGTCTCGAAGCTCCTCTTTAAACCGTAGCCGCGTTGCTATAGATATGACTGGTCACTGTTCCCATTTTAAACTGTAGCTACTTTGACTGACATTTACTATGACCTTATAGTGTAGCCACTTTGCTTTACGTACGGGCCTACTTTATTAGGCATGTCGATATATTATAGCCACGTTGATTTACATATATGCCTACTCTATTAGGCCTGACGTTATACTGTAGCCACTTTGGTCTATTTAAACTACGATTTCCAAAGCATGTGAATGATTAATGAAACTGAGGCAACCCTAAAATGTTGAACTCCAATTTACATAAGATGGCCCCATCGCTTAACCCCATAACGACTTAATATATAATCGATAGGATCATTTTTAAACCATATCGTCTTAATTTATAAACTTAACGTAATTTTAATTATAAAATCATAGTTTGTTAACTCATTATTAAAGGATGACCCGATTTATTAACTCATTATAAAAGGAATATATTAATTAATCAAAGTTTGTTTGTATTAGTATAAATGAATTAAAAACGAGCTCGTAACGTCATAATATTTCATTGTTTACGATTTGAACTTCGATTAAGTGTATATGATTCAATTTAAATCAGAATTTTTTGAAATAAGAATATTTCAAATCTATTAGATTAAAGTTTTCAAATGAAAAAGAAAAAACGAGATTTCAAGTTGTAGATTTTGAGTTATGTGAAAATTAAATTTTCAGAAAGTCGCTAAAGAATCGTTTTTAAACCATAAAAACTTAATATGTAAACTAAACGAAATTTTAATTATAAAAACATTGTACCGTACACCAACTGATTTCTCAAAGATAGCACCAACTAAACAAAGTGCTTATATTAGTAATGTATTAATTCATTACTAAAGGATAACCCGATTTATTAACTCATTATTAAAGGAATATACTAATTAATCGAAATTTGTTCGTATCAATATAAATGAATAAAAAACAAGCTTGTAATGTCACAGTAGTTCGCCGTTTTACGATTTGAACTTCAATTCAGTGTACATGATTCAATTTAAGTTGGAATTCTTTGAAACAAGAAAATTTCGGATCTATTAGATTATAGTTTTCAAATGAAAGAGAAAAACCGAGATATCAAATTATAGATTTCGAGTTATGTCAAAATTAAATTTTCAGAAAGTCGCTGTAGAATCGTTTTTAAACTATAATGACTTATTATATAAACTAAACGGAATTTTAATTATAAAAATGTAGTACTGTAGAACAACTAATTTCTCAAAGATAGAACCAACTAAACAAAGTGCTTACATTAGAAGTAAAAGACAGATAAAGGAAATTTAACCATACAGACGCTACATAATCAACTAAAACTAAAATCTTCTTCTCTTCTTTGCCTCATTATTTCTCTTTTTCTCAACTCCGTATATTTTCGTTGTAATTCATTCATGTGTGAAGTATCCACTAACATTATTGCATCTTCCTTTATTCGACGCTTTACATCCATAAGTCGATTAAGTCTAGAATTCCATTCTAGGTGCTGATTGGCTCTGCTTTCCATTGCACGACTATACCTTTCATTAAACTCCTTCAAAGTTTTCTAATTTTAGCTTGATTTCTTGCAATTCTCTTTCTGTCCTAACATATCGGTCATCACTAGGGGTTAAATATTCTTCTGATACTAAAGCAAAACAGTCTTGCGATTCTCTAGGACTTGAACTCTCTCTGTAATAACCCGGAAAATCCGAATCAATTTAAAATTTTTATTTTGGCAATTTAAGCAAATTTTGAATATTTAAAATGAGTTATTTTAAATAATAACGAAGAGAAATTTATTTTGGAAACGGCGCGGTAGTTTGAAAATTCGATTTCAAAATTCAAATGAATGTTCAGGATTCAAAATAAACCGGATTTTAGCGAAACCAAAAAATATTAGAATCTAATTGAAAATATCTTTCCTACGAATCTGAAAAATTGAAATTTCATAGCGGGAATAAAAAGTTATGTCCAATTGAAATTTCATAATAGTCGCTATGGAAATATAACCCTTAAAAATGGAAATTTTGCAAACGACCTCCGTTTTCGATGAAACCACTTTTGTTTGTTGCGGGATGTCAAATTATTGCTAGGTTTCAAAATTCATAATTTTCTGAATCAATATGTGAGCGTGGCGCAGGAAAACGTGTTTTGACAGTTTCAGTCAATTTGGAGCGACCAGAAAATGGCCATTTTTCAAACGGTCTTCAAATTTGACGAAATTAGTTTAATAGAACCATATCGTCAATACGAAGCTAGGAAATATTTTTTGGGAATTTTTAGAGTCCGTATGTGGCCACGGTAAATTGAAATGTGCGTTCAAATTCAATATATATATTTATATTTTGATTTTGATGGAAACTGATCGAAACAGTCAAATCAGCTTACCAGACATATCCCATTGTGTTCGGAATGGAGGTAATTAGTTAAGGGCGACAGTCGTTGGGTTCGATTCGGGGTTCGAAAGAAAAAGTTACTTTTGGATTTAAAATAAAATAAATATTTAAATTAGATGGCCCCCCTCACTTCTCTCTCCCTCCTCCTTTTCTTCCCTCTGTTGACTTCAATTATTAAAGAAATAAAAAAAAAGGGCACGCCGCTCAGCCCTAACCCCTTTCCGTCACCACCGAGACGCCACCGCCCGACCTCCCTTGGCCCGTCGCCCCTCCCACTTCCCCTCCGATCATCCCTAGACCCTGAACCTCCCCAAACCATAATCAAACCCCAAATCAACCAAAATAGACCACCTCCGCTCACTGCTGCAACCGCAGCCACCCCTGCCTATGCCGCCGCGCCTCTGGCCGGACACCCCACCTCCGGCGACCGCTGCATCACCTCCTCAGCACCGCGTAAGCTCCGATCTCCTCCTCCCTCTTTGCTCTTGTAAGTTTGGTTTACTTTTTCCCCTCTTTTTGTATATATGCTTTTAATATAATGTAGAGTTTAGATTTATTTTTTATAATGTAAAGTTTAGTTTTATTTATACAACAAAAAGAATAGATTTTTTTTACAATAGAGGGATCTGATTTTTTTTAACAATAAAAAGATTCAATTTTTAATTCATGAAAGATACGATCTTTGGTTATATAATAAAAAAATATGATTTTTATATTATAGGGATAATAAAAATATGATTTTTATAATATGAATAACGATATGAAAATATTACTTTTAGTTAGATAAAAATATAAATTTTATCGTATGTATGTAATAATATAAAATTTTGATTTTTATATATGTAGAATGGCGATAAAAGTATAATTTTTATTTTGGAGGAAGAATTATAAAAATGTGATTTTTATAAATAAAAATACGATTTTCATAATGTTTTCATTATGATAAAGATACAATCTTTATATCGATATCATTAAGGTAAAAATTCGATTTTTATTTTATATGGAGCAAAATAAAAAATTCAATCTTTATATAAGAAGTAGAAATATAAAAATATAATTTTTATATAGAAAGAAGCATTGTAAAAAAAAATATGAAGTAGAATTAAAAATATGATTTTCATTTATTGGAATGAAGCAATAAAAATATGATTTTTATATATGAATAGCGTGAAAAGGATGCGTTGGAATTTCAAACAAATCCAAACAGTTCAGAAAGAAAGACTGACGGATGGAACCCAAAGGTGAGAACTTCTCACTTTTATTTTTGTTTTCTAGTTAAAATTTATACTAGGATGCAGACGGTGCTTAGCAGCACCTGACACCCATCGTCCACAGACCATGGACGAATTGTTTGTTTGTTTGACTGTGTTGTGAAAATTGATTGTGTGTTGTGGAAATAAATATTTTATAGTTAAAAATATAATTTTTAACGTGTATATGAACAAAATAAATATTTATAAACAAATCGGACGATTTGTTTATGTACACACATTTGACTGATATTGATTGGGACGATAAATTTTACACATCGCCCAACTGCACAAATAACATTCATTATTTGTTGATTGAAACCCCATACGGGTATTGGAATGATATATGACAAACACTCGCCCTAATAATTAGTTGTATGTCGATCGATTGATTAACAAGCTGTATAAGCATTGAATATTTATATTTAATGCTTACACAGTGTAGAATGCACTATTGGATGATGGTTGATTGTTTATCGTTGTTGTTGTGTACATGTGTGCATGAAATCAATATAAATCAAATTATATGGTAATTGACTGTGTTTGATTCCAGTTCAGAAAGGATAAATATTTTGAAATAACGATTATTTTAAAATGACGAATATTTTAAAATAATATTCAGTAAAAGATCAAAATCTGATTGTGATGTCCGATTTGGGATGGACACGAATATATTTAAAAATATATAAAGCCGTGTTGTTTAGATCGATACCATTTTGACGTGAACGATATTTATATCGATTTTATTCATTTTTATAATGAATATCGAAAAGGAAATGATTTCAAAATCTATTGTTTTGAAAATATTATCATTTATATATCGATGATATGGAATATTTAATTTTGATTTGAAATTGAATATGAAGTTGAAATCATTTTGAAAACAATTTTAAACGATTTATAAAATACGTTTTAAAAGGAAATCGATGAAATATATATTATATATATAATATATATAATAAAATGGCCTGAATAGAACGCGGTGCGCTGCGGCCGTTCGTGAATTTCAATCATTGACTTCGAACGGACATTACGGGGGATCCGAAAGTCGGATTCTCCTAAAACCGGAACCATTGGGTTTGTATTGAAAAGATCTTTCTAAAAAATATTAGAGATTTGAAATCTAATGGTTGGATTTGGAATTATGTCCAAATCAAATTTTGAAAAGGTCGTTGTGAGTGCAGTTCGATGGCCGTTTATGGAAATCGACTATACGGGCTTTGATAAAATTATTAAAATATCAATAATTAGTGTAAAATCATAATAAATGATTTGGAAAGAATTGGGATGAAAAATTCCATATTTGGAAAGATAAAAATATATTTTTATCGAAATGAACTAGTTTTGAAATAGAATAATAAATCCAATATTTTTTAAAATAAAAAATTGGATTTGAAACGGTTTTAAAAATAACCAGGATTTCCAATATATGAATTGGAATGGATTTGAATCGAAATTATCTTCAGAATATTTTGATATTGGATTTCGTGATTATACGGGTATTGTGGAGGAATTTGGAAGATACATATATCGTTATTCCAATACAATATTTGTTAGTTTAAGAGTTTGATATTGAATATAAGTCGATATATTTTCTATTCAGAGCCTTGTATTTAATATCAAATGGGATTTGGGTTTGTCATGAATGTTGTCTTTAATAATACTGTTCTTGAAATGAATGTAGCTAAGAAAATTAGAATCTGACTGGAGGTTAGTTAAGTTGAGTGGCTTCTTGGGTATTGATCTGATGTTGGTTTCGGCCTTCGGGGTTAATACTTAGGGAATTGTTCTCTTACTAATTTACGGTTAGAGACTGATTGGATTTTGGGTTTGTTGTGAACTGTGTTTTCAACGACATTCGTTCTTTAACCCGATTTACAACGAAATAAGATTTGAAATTTATAAATCTTTTTGTTAAGATTTAAAGGGAATTTTCCAAAGTAAAGTTTTCCAATTTAATATATTTAATTGGAATTGAATTGAAATTGGTCTTTGGGTTTATCGTGAATGGTGTTTTAAATAACACTGGTTCTTTAACCTGATTAACAATAGGGTTAAGAAAATCAGAAACTAATTGGAGGTTAGTTAAGTTGAATGACTTCTTGGGTATTGATCTGATGTTGGTTACGGCCTTCGGATTTAATACTTAGGGGATTGTTCACTTGCTAATTTACCGTTAGAGGCTGATGGAATGGAATATGATTTTGGGTTTATCGTGAACCGTGTTTTAAATGACACAAGTTCTTTAACCTAGTTAAAGACATAATACGGTTTGAATTGAAATCCAAAGGAAGATTAAAGAATAAATTTAAAGAATTTATCTTTGATAAAATTAATGGGAAACTTTCCCAAATTATGTGAATATTTGAATAAAAGAATATTCAGAATTAGAATGAGGCGTATGTTGTGTTTTTGTAGCACTTGTTTATTATATACGCGAGTTATTCGGAAAGGCCGGGTTTATACCCATTCTGAATAACTGATTCGACGATATGTCGACGATGAAGACGGTGGTGGAAGACCGGGGGTCTTCACATCGTTTGGATGATTAATGATGTCTTGATTGGGTTGTACACCCAAGAAGAGGTAATAATTGGTGATCGTCCAGACGTACTTGGAGATCGACGGATATGCGAGGACCTCTCCCCTGTATTGGACATATGGAGGAGGAATAAGGTGCCTCCGGTTTCGTTCAGACCCAGAACGGACTTATAAATGGATTGTGTGTCTGACATTGGATTTTATTCTGTGCTGATCGGTTTCTATTAAATATATATCTGTTTGGCGGCGGAGAATTTATTCTCTTGCTTAACGCCCTTCTCTGAGACGTACGAGCTCAGAGGTTATATATCGATAGATATCAATCGCATGGCAAGAATTGCATGTGTGGCATGCTGAGATAAAGTGATCAAGGCTTTTGTTGAAAAGTAGAGTCTTGTGGTTGATGATCAAAGCACGACTTTAATACAGCATAGCTTTGTGTATAGCGTTGATTCGCGAGCCTCACACCTCGGTAAGAGTTAAAAACGGGGTAAGGACCGCTGGGAGAACACGATGTTTCTTTCTAGTTGTGGGTGGTGTCAGCGTTTTACTAGCCATGACATCGTTGATTATTATACCTTTATGGATGTTGGAATGCGAGGCTCCTCGGATATATCGGTCTCTTCGGAGCCGATGGATAGGTCTGATAGGACTGGGAAACGTGTGTTCAGGAATTGTCATTCCTCAAACCTAACGAAGGACCAGCCCAGCCAATTCCAACGGCTACCCCGAGTGTGTAGTCCTGGGGCATTTGCTGCCCCAAAGCGGTGAGGAGCTTGCCCCTTGCCTCGACTCATGATGGAAATTCAATTTCCAATACGATATTTTGTGGTTTTGATTATAAAGCCTAATATTGGCGAGATGAAAGATGGTAGACATGCCGCCTATGATTGATACATTTATATTTGAAGTTGTTTTATACACTTTACAATATAATAGTATCAAAATGATTTGTTTTAAACGTATCAAGCATTTTTTGGCTATTATAAGGGAAAACCCTATCCTCCGGCTGGCGTTGCATTGTGTGATGGGACCTGGGTTTTATAATAGTTTCATTTTTCCAAAAAGCATTACGTTGTTTATTCTATGCACTAGTATTCTTGGGAGGAAATCCGTTCTGTGTCATACGGCGTGGTCCCTTGAGTTACTCTTTTAAAGTAAAGTTTTAAATAACTGTTTTAGTTCTCACACCAGTCACATGACTGACCTGGAGTTTATTGTTTTAACCTATACTCTAGGTGCCCCTACTTTCCACACGGGCAGCTACTAGTTTTAGTTTTGCAGATTTATATTCATAGGATCCTGGTTTACAACTAGAATGGTATTCGGAAAGCTCTGTATCCGTATATCTCCTTTAGTTGTGTATTGTATTATTTGTCTGCTGCTATGTAATGTATTTTAATCTCTGATATTTATAGAATGTGTAATCTTTATTCATACTCTGTATATTCTTGTATTCTGATGGAATTATTGTAATAAGCAATGAAATGTTCTTCTGTTTGTGTTCTAATTCGTCTTGTCTTCAACTCAATCCGGGCTTTCCTTCACGGGGAAGTTCGGGTCGTTACACTCTCCCAGTCTAATAGTTTTCCCACAACTACTGCTAGTTTGGACGTTTTTGGGCAGTTTTTTGAAGTGATGATTTCCATTTCACGTGATTATCAAGGAGGTCATACACATGCATTAACTGATAGAAATGATGTGCTTGTTTACTTTCTAGTTTATATATTTGTTTGAATAACTATCTTGCAGAAGGCCTCTACAACAATAATATGATACTTCAAGTATAAATCTATGACAAACTGTATAATAATCAATATTAATTAAATCTTACCATATGGGTATCAATTCCGAATCCGCTCGGGTTACTCTGCTTTAGTTTGAACATCTGATAATATTAACATTGGGTTTGATGATTTATTTTACAATAACATCCTTTGATCGAAACTAGGATTCTATTTTGATCCGTGTTCTTCCTGTTGTGCACATTAATGATTCTACCTCAGAAAGTTTCACCAACCTGATCGACACCACAAACAGGATCGGGGAAAACTGAGCAGTAGATGTAGCAAAGATTATAGTCTTCTACAACACTCCAATTTGTGGTAGTAACCATTCCACCAATCGGATGTGTACCATATTGTAAATCAAAATCGTCGAAGCTATTTCTTGCTACATCAACATCAAAATCAGTAGTCATTTTAGTTTAGAAGTTTAGATTTGTGGAAGAAGATTTGTTGATGAAGATTAAAGAGGAGCGGTATATTTATAGGAGCAAAGGAAAAAGAGTCGTTCGTAAAAGGAACCATTGGAAATATTTCCATTGCTTTCCAAGCATTTGTTCAACAAATGCCTGGTATAATAAAGCCGTTGGAATCTAGGCACTTGTTGAACAAACACCAGGGAACAAGCGCTTGTTTTCAAAAAACGCTTTATTATTGGCGTTTGTTGAACAAATGCCTGGGGTAAGGCGCTTGTTCAACAAATTCCTGCATAGTTTGCACATTCCAGAACTATTGCCCTCAAAATACAAACAAAAGGGTATTTGCACACTCTGTTGGAACGGTTTTCGGGTGTAGATTTACAAATTTTGTAAATCAACCCTTTAGTTAGAGTTTCTCTAAACATCAAGAAAAGAGTTCTTTGAGGACATAAACTCGTCACTAACTATATCACCATTCCCCATCTACAGTGAACACCTGCAATTTTCTAACAGTCTTTTTTTTAGTAAATATTGGATTCATTTTAAATCAACTTTTATAATGAAATGCTTGTGTTTCTACCTTTCATTAAACTGAACCAATGACGATAAATTTTTATACATGTCAAGTAATATAATCTGAAGTAGGTAATAGAGTAAGCTGACTCAACAACCTTTTTAGGTTTACTATAGCTCCCCGTAAAATGGGAAAACATACCATTTAGGCATATTAAAATAAATGATGACATCAGAATAGCTCAATATTTGACATTGCCATGTTAAGTTTTGACTTTGAATTTTTGAGAATACAACATAAGAATCAACTTTCAGAGTAACAAAATAACAAATAGAATAGTTTATCTAATGGAATAGGCTGGAAGATTTTCTTTAGGATTTCACCCCCGAGTTCGACAGTGTCGTATTAGATGCAATGAATCCACGAGCAACTATATTTACCTGGTTATCATCATTTAGCTTCAAAGTTCGGCATCTAATAAATTTCTCAAACTGCATATTTACTAAACAAATGATTGAATGTATGCTGGTATAGATGGACTCTAATGTTTCTGCTTGCATATTCCTTTGCAACGTTTTTTGTTAAACCTATCACTCCAGCTTTTGCAGCACTATAGTTAGCTTGACCAACATTTCCATCTAACCCCACCACTGAAGCTATATTTATTATACTTCCCCATATATACATTTAAATTATCAATTAAAATTAGTCATGGTGGAGGCACACACAATTTTTTTGGGAAAATCGATGTCATTGAAAATTAAATTGATATAACATTTCAAATTAAATTTACGTTATCTCCTACTTCTTTTTTCCTTGATAGTTTTAGTACTTTCTTTGTCCAAACATGCTCCTGGTTCATCTCTGTTCCCCTGCCCAAATGCCTGAATTATAATATGAAACCAATCATTTCAAAATTTAGAATGATGAAGAAAATTAGATCCCCCAACTTCCAACTCTTCAAGCAATAGGTTACACTAACAAAATAAGATATATCATGTTTGAACTTCCCAAAGTGTGCCTTCCCTGTATGCGCAGATTCCACCACCTCCGGGGTATAAGGAGCGACCACCTGATTTGATAATTGAGCAACCTGCTTCTGTTTCTGGTGACAAGGTGGGGCCTAAAACCCCCATCACCCGCAGCATGAATAAGGAGATGATGAAGAATCTGCATGAAAATGGGTAACTGTAGTGATTCTGCAGATAACAAGTATAAATGTGCTTGCATGTCATGGTGGTAAGCAATGTGCACTCTTGTTTTCTCAAAGTAGCGAGGGAATGTTTCTAGTGTATGTAATTGAGCAAGTTATGAGCTGATTCCCCTACGTGGCGATCTTAGCTGATATACACCATGTATATCACCTGTAATATCGTGTATTTTTTATTCTTTATAATAAACAGTGTTACGGATCACTATAAAACCCGGTCGGCTTTGCCAATTTTTTTTAGAATTACTGTCACTCTGTTATTAGCAACCAAGCAGTATGAAAATTTTCTATGAAATGATAAACAAGTTTCTTTACAGTGAAAGTAAAAAAGAGAAATGATGCACATTACACAAAGTTTTGGCAAATATAACACAAGTATAAAGCGGGCTACCATTTTATTTCCTTTCTCTTTATTTAGGCTTTAATCCCAACTATGTGTTTCACTTATAAATACAGCTACTCACGTTGTGTCAACATATACAAGATAGTATTCATTTTGTACATTTACTAAAGCAATACACATTCGATCCTTTTTGTTACAAAATCCATCTATCCAACATTATACAAATTCTATTTTGATATCAGAGCAGGATAGATCAAGAATTTGTGAAATGTGCAAACAAGCAACTATGGTGAGTGTTAATATAGAATCCATCATAGAAATCTCATCACTTGGATTTCTAACTCATCAATCATTGCTGGAATCCCATCATTTGAGTGTATTTGAATGAAAGAACACAGTGCCTTGCCAATTTCATGGCTGCAACAGTGTTTTATCACCCAAATTGAGGAGAAACATTTCTGATTTACTCACAACTGATCAAAGAAAGCATAGTGTTCACAATCAAGAAGTATAAATCAAGAAAGCCATCAGAAAACAGATTTCATTGAAAACTCAATGAAAATCAAGAATTTCTTCATCACAAGCAATCAAGAAGTGCCTTATCTGACTGTGAATCTATTCATTGCTAATCTCCAATTCAAAGTTGTAGGTATCAAATTTTATTTACCTCTATTTTATCTGAGCATCATCATTGTTGATCTTCCATGTTAAAGACAACAATTCTACATCTACAGCCAATACCAATGCTTCCCAAGGAACAAATGTTGAACAACTCATCAAGATAGTTATCAGCCCGCAAAGCTAGCTAATCACCATCTGGCTTGATGAAATAAACTATCCACTTTGGAGGCTTCATGTTGAAATTGCAATTCAAAATTGTGGATCAGAATGGTATGTTCTTGGAACCATACAAATTTCTCCTAAGTTTATTACCGATGTTGCAAATAATATAGTCAATAATGAAGGACACAATAAGTATCATGGACAAGAAAACTTATTAGTGCATGGTTATTATCAAATCTATTATCTCGAGTTGTAGGTTGCAAGACTGCCAATGAAATCTGGTCCACTGTTGAAAGAAACTTCAATACACAATCTACAGCCAAAGCCTTACATTATAAAAGGCAATTGCAAAACTACAGAAAAGAAATCTTGAGTATGAGTGGGTACTTGGAAAAGGTCAAGAATATATGTAATATGTTAAAGGCTACTGGAAGTAATGTGGAAGAATTTGTACATGTTCTTTATTTACTGAATGGTCTTAGTGTTGAATACGAAGAGTAATAGCAATAATTACCTATCAAAGAACCACACCTCCTCTAGATGATGTCCATGCTATGCTTCTTGCTTATGAAGCAAGAATTGATAACAGAAAGACAAATGAGAATGATTATTCTCTTAACTATGCTGCAGTAACAGAAGTCGTGGATAGAATAACACAAGAACCAACAGTTCAAATCAAAGAGGAGGATATAATGGAAGAGGCAGAGGCAGAGGCAAGTGGAATAATAATTACAAACCCAAATGTGAGATTTGTGAAAAAGTTGGGCATACAGCATTGAAATGTTGTTTCAGATTCGACGACAATTTTTTGCAAAATTAGGGTGATAATAATCAGAAAGGAACAAACCCTGATGCCAATATAGAACAGGCACACAGTGATTCAACGGGTCAGATAGACAATAAAAGCTACAATCAAGCTGAAAGTTCCAAAATTGAACACATTCATGATGATAATTGGTACCCAGATCCAGAAGTAAAAAACCATATAACAATCTGGATAATCTTAATCTAGGAAACAAAGAGTATAGAGGTGATAGTCAATAAGCATGGGAAATGGTAAGTGTATTAAAAGTTCTCATACTGGTAATGTAAACAATTATTCTTTCATAAGATACTAAGGGTTCCCAAAATTAAAATAATTTAATAAGTGTTTCTTAATTTGCCAAGGATAACAATGTTTATTTTGAATTCTTTCCTAAATATTGTTTAGTCAAAAACAATAGGACTGGTGAAATTCTTCTGTATGCTGATGCAACCAATGGGCTCTACAAATATAGATTCAATTACCACACCAACCCTGCAATAAAGAAGCACTTCTATAGTTCGGTAATGAGTTAGAGTAGTAATAATCGAAGTACAATTGATTTTTGGCATTACAAATTTGATTACCTTAATGTAAATAATATGAAGAACATCCTTAGTGGAAATAATATGCCATATGACGATATTAGTTTACCTTATATTCGCACTTATTATCAAATATGGATGAATCACAAACTATCTTTTAATGATTCTCTAACCACTTATAACAACCCATTTGATCTTGTCACTACTGGCCTGTGGGGTCCTACCCTATTTTTACAAACTATGGGTCCAAGTATTACATCTCTTTTATTGATGCATTCTCTAGATATACTAGGATATATTTATTGAAATGCCAATCTGAAACTCATGATGTAGTGATCAGTTATATAAGGATGATAGCTTAACACCAGAATTAAAGTCATTCAGTCTAATGGTGGAACTGAGTATGCGAGTCTCAGTAATTACTTTAAGGAACATAAAATAACATGGCCATATACATCCGAAGAAAGCAGTATAGTTGAGGAGAAACACAGATACATAGTAGTATCAGGTTTGACACTTTTAAGCACAAGCTTCTATGCCACTTAAATTCTAGTCCGAATCTTTTAACACTACCACATATTTAATAAATAGAATGCCAACAATGTTGTTAACCAGTAGAGAAGCTGTACAATGTCAAACCTGACTATCATAGCCTAAAAACCATTGGTTGTATGTTTTTCGCATACTTAAGACCATACAATGCTAATAAAATAAACTTTAGATCAAAACCCTGTACCTTCATAGGGTATGTTATTAAGAAAAAATGGTTACAGATGTATTGATGAAAATGGAAGAATATTCATAACTAAGCATGTTGTATTTAAGGAGAGTGTGTTCCCTTACAGTTCGATTGAGATAACGACTACTAATAAAGTCTATGATAGTGGTAGAAATATTCATGCCATACCGGATTACTCTGGGATACAACATATTGTCAATGAAGGAATAACTGTGGTTGCTCAAGAGCCACCCACTACCAATGAAAATCAGTCTAACAGTGATGTTGTTGAACCATCCAGCCTAGCTACTCCTTCACCTACAAGAGTAGAAGAACGTAATTCAGTTAATATTGAGGATCGACATGCAGAAAATCAAACAAGTGAGTCTAATACAAACTCGCCAACAACTTGTAACGGTACTACTCAAATTGTTCAGTCAGTCAATCATCCACCTGCTCATATTGGTCATTACATGACAACTAGAGCTAAAAGTGGTATATTCAAACCAAAATCTACAATATTGTCATCAATATCGACGAGCCAGGACATACAATCAAGTTGCAAAAGACAAAAACTGGCAGAAAGCTATGGATAAAGAGGTTAAGGCTCTAACTATAAACAGAACCTGGGAAGTGGTTCACTAAACCAGACAACAAGAATTTAATAGGATGCAAATGGACCTTCAAACTTAAAATAAATCCAGATGGGTCCGTAAACAGGTACAAGTCCAGCTAGGTTGCCAAAGGATATACACAAGAGTATGGTTTTGACTACAGTGAAACTTTCTCCCCGGTTGTGAAGCCAACAACAATAAGGCTAATTCTTATCATTTCTCTAAAGAATAAATGGTGAATCAAACATTTAGATGTCAATAATGCATTTCTTAGTATAATTTCACAAGAAGAGTTCTATATGCAGCAACTAGAGGGATATGTACAAAATTTAAGTCTTGTATGCAAACTGACCACGGCTATCTATGGGTTAAAACAAGCTCCAAGGTTATGGTTTGGTAAATCAAGTCAACAACGACCAAAATGGGATATCAACCCACCAAATCTGATAATTCATTATTTATTATGATAAGTAGCAATTCAACTATATATATTCTAATATATCTTGATGATTTAATAGTCGCAAGGAGCAGTGAAACTGAAATAAAGAGATTTAAGAATATCTTAATGAGGAGTTTACCATTAAAGACCTAGGTGGTATATCATATTTTCTGGGAATAGAAGTTGTAAGTGCATTTTCAGAAATATACTTATGCCAAAGGAAGTACATCACTGAGTTGCTGACGAAGCTGACATGTATGAGGCCAAATCACATCCTACACCTATGATATCAAGTCAGTATTACTCCAAATACAGGAGAGAAACCATAAATAATATTAAGTTATACATGAGTGTTGTGAGAGCATTACAATATACAACCATAACAAGGCCTGATGTAGCGTTTAGTATTAACAAAAGTGTCTCAGTTCTTGCAAGAACCAAAAAGTGAGCACTAAAAGGCAATCGAAAGGATACTACGATATCCGAAGGGAACAATAAACTATAGGCTTGCTCTAAAAGATGGCAAGAACCTAAGGATCACTGGCTACTCAGACTATGACTGAGCAACAAATCCATATGAAAGAAAATTTGTCACTGGATACTGCATCTATATTGGGGATCATCTAATTTCATGGAGCTCAAAGAAACAGTCTACCATATCAAAGTCAAGTACAGAAGCTGAAAATAGGAGTATTGTCAGTGCAACTACTGAAATTATATGGTTACAGTCAATACTTAAAGAACTACAGTTGAATTCTAATATGAAAGCTAAGATATGGTGTGATAATCAAAGTTCAATCTACATGTCAGCAAAACCTACTTAGCATGCAAGGACAAACCATATCGAAATTGACATATATTTCGTTCATGAACAAGTCAGTAGCGGGAAATTACAAGTAAACTATATACCATCAGCAAGCTAACCTCCTTACCAACGAACTATCAAAAAGCAATTTTATTTGTGTCCAAGAAGGTCTGAGGATTCAAAGCTACAACTTACCTAGATCTTCTCCATTACCAACTTAAGTTGTAGATCTACATGTCTTGCCTTTGATTGAATGTTGGAAGCCTCAACGAGATGTACAAACTTTACAACTTTTCCATAAAGAAATAAGGTGAGTCCATCGCCGTTTGCTCTCATATTCAAATACCTAAGTAGAGATCAGAAGCAAGGCATGAACTTAAAGAGGTGCAATCAAATTTTCTATAGTAATTTAGAGTTACACGTGAAACCCTAACCCTAAATTGAGAGGGGCACTAAAAAGGGAGAAATGAACCATATTACACAAAGCTTTGGTAACATAAGTATAAAGTGGATCAATATTTTATTTATTTTCTCTGTATTCTATACATTCGATAAAGCAATACACAATCATTCCTTTTCGCTACACAATTCATATATCCAACACTAAAAAAATTCTACCTATGAAAGTTAAATATTACTATAAAATAGAAAGAAATTACTTCAGTTTGGAAAGCTACAATATAATAATCTTATTTTTCTCCAATCTATTGAGCTGCATTTACTAGTTTTTAGCTTACAAATTACATGAATTATATTGCCTAAAACTCTTCTAACTCTTTTTTTCGTTGTCCCTACAGCCATTGGAGTACTACTTGCCTTTAGCTTTTATTCTGCCATTCATCCATTTGCTATAAACAGAGCACATGCAGAAATTCTTTGACAGTAGAAAGGAAATTTATTATGAACTTGAGATTGAATTAAAAAGAATGCCACCATTATATATATATATATATGTGTGTATATATATATATATATATATGTATATGTATATATATATATATATATATATATATATATATATATATATATATATATGTATGTATATATAAAAAGTAAATTCCTTCCTCTCCCATGGGAAGAGGAATGGTGATTTATATTATGGTTAATGTAACCACTTCACAGATCTAACTTCTCTGGTTAAAAATCCGACGATCAACATACCAACTTTTGAATGTGCATCTTTCGATCCAACTTCGATCAGAAAACCACCATCCTGTCATCAAGCCTTTATCGTCCAAATTGAATCATGAAGTTTGTACCACTGAAGATCAAGCCTTAAGTGGACAAAGTGAGATCTAATGAAGCCATTTTTCTTACAACTTCCAATACCACATCTTCGTAGTCCTCCAATCGATCTTTTTTGGAATACTTTTCGACTCGGATCCGATTTGCGCAAGGTAATAATGATGTGAATTAGAGTGACCGAAAGAATTAGAATTTTCATTATGGGTTGGATTCTTATTACTGAAGTTTAGATCTGTTCGGTTATCAGAACAATAAGTTTGAAAACTGTTTTACACTCAGATGTAAAACGAGCCATATTCCAATTTAATCGCTCCAAAAATTGTTTGTTTGTGAGATCAGGAAAGGAAATGGAAGATCTAATTGAATCGCCTTTTGTTTTTCGAACATCTCTCCATTTTTCTTACGGAACCCTCCTATAAATAGAGGTTTGCATCGACGGATTTCAGATGATCAATCCACTAAAGAGGGAGATTTGGCGACACCGTTTTCACAGATCGATCTGGTGCTGGATTATCCCTACTTTTCAAACCGATCTTCTGAAGATAATAATTGTTCTATCGATTTCAATTTACATTGGGTAAGCGGTTCTTCTCAACTCAAGATTTCGGGAATAGTTGATTACGACGGCCTTGGATTTTCTACTACTTTTTTCCGGTTATTTGGGCTATAATTAATGGCATTTACTTATTGCAAATCAAGTTGGCTTCAGTGAAATAACTCTGTGAGTTACCGGAAACTGTTATCTTGATAATTGTTTTACATTTCTAGATGTAAAGCAAAAATATTGCTTCTGTTTGTTTAATTTTTTAACCATCTTTGCTCTCTGAGATATTAAACAAACCAAGCTGTATCTTGATTCCGGTGTCATCCTTCATTTGCCATGTTCGCCAGCAACTCAACTCATGCCTCTATTCGCCTCCGTCATGCTACTGAAGTTCAAGCCATTAACCTTACAACCAATCTCCTTTAACTTTGTCCGTACTCTCTGATTCAGATCCGAACTCTAATGGGTATGAAGCTACTTTCTGGTTGTTAACTTGGGAAGTTTCTGGATGATGCTTTGGTTTCCATGTGCTGCAATGCCTAACTTGTGGGATTTCTTGAATATTATTGCGTTTTGGTCTAACTACACATACATGCCATTCTCTGAAACGACTATTGGACCATCTAGAAAAAACGGTATATTAGTCAGATTTATTTCAACTTGTTTCTTTTATAAATTTAGAAGCAACAGTTCCTTCGTGTTGTGCGTCTTGAACTCTGGTAATACTGACAAACTGAACTCATCGCTTAAAAATGGCTGCCACATTTGGTCTCCAAATTCATGTACCCTTTTAATGGGTTTGGGGCACACGTTTAGCATGTCTCACAAGTGATTGGGTTAGCTGTTCTCATGAAGGCTCTGCTTTCAAAGTATCATATGGTAATGCTTAAAAGAGTTATCTCTTAGTATCAATCCAGCATAAATAGAAGATTGCATGAAGATATGAAGCTATATCATGAAGTTATCTCTTCAAAGATTTGTAGGTCAGAAGTGCAGCGGGTTCGCACTTATAGGCTTTGCAGTTGTTGATTCTTATCATGGATCCAACTATCTTATATTTGTATTGCTTTTTAATGTATTTTCCAAGGTTTAAAAACTCGTCCGGCACCCGAGATTTCGGGGTTATCGGATCGGTTTCATATGGTTACGGTCCGAAATTGTTGCCAAAAATCGGGATCGGATATTAGGGCATAGAAAGAAAAAAAAAGGAGAGAATCTCGTACACAAGAAGAAACAACAGACATGATTCGATTAGCGGATTTACCTCTCTTACGCAAGAAACAACAGACGTGAATCGATTCAACATCTAGATCGTGAGTTTTCCTCTTTTCTTCTACCTCTGATCGAGACTAAGATCGATAGTTAAAATCGATTAGTGGATTCAAATCGATTTGATCGACTAGGGCTCCATGTTTTTTTTTCTTTCTGTTCTAATCATTTTCTGTTCGAATAGATTGAAGAAGAAAGAAAGAGCATCATCCGTCTTGGGTTTTTTATTTTATTTTTCTCTTCGAATTCTGGGTTTGTGGCAGAAATTAATTAATACGTTGGATGCAGCTTTCCACGTATAGCTGCAGCTGAGAACCTTTTTCAATACAGTACAGGTTTGCTTTCCACGTATGTTTGTCTGGTTTTTTTTTTTTTTTTTTTACAATACAGTCCAGGTTTTAAAATTGCGGCTGAGAACCTTTTCAACCCAAAAAAAAAAGGAAATACAGCTTCAAAAATAGTTATTGGATGTAGTAAATTTAGAATAATTTATGTTGTATTCTATTTCTTTATATAATATATTTTTATTTTATTTACCGTTAACAAATTAATTACCAAAATACTGAAAACCGAAATCTGGACCGAAACCGAAACGAAACTGAAACTAATGAAATTTACGAAACCCGTCGAAAATAACAAATTTTCAAACGGTCGAAACCAAAACTGAAACCGAGTTCTTGAACCTTAGTATTTTCTTTTCGCTTCTTGAAGTATTTGTATCAGGGTTAGTAAGCTAACCTTTTTCATGTACTTTCTAATTATTAATATGTGTACCAATTTTCAACATATATACATACATATACGTGTGTGTGTGTATATATATATATATATATATATATATATATATATATATATATATATATGAGAGAGAGAGAGATAGGATCAAGAACATCCCAAAAAGTGTAACACCCCTATAGCTTCCTGATTTCCACCACACATTCTTGTTTCTGTCTCCTTCCACTAATTCTCTTTCCTCCACTAACTTAGTTAATTATAAATATGGTGCGTTTTTTACAGGTCCATATTAAGTTTCAAAATATAAAAAAAACCCGGTGATAAAAATAATATAGAATACGTCCCTATTTTTGAATTTCCGCTAAAAAAATTCCAGATCTACCCTTAAAACCTAAAAAACTATCCAACAACTATTTGTCCTCATTTACTCAGTCTATGCTCCTATTATCTCGCTCATAAACCTAATCCTACAATTCTAGAAAACGGTCGATCACTCCAACAGCGTTTTTTTAATTATTATTTTTGATTTTTACGAAAAATAGACAATTAGATACATATATTACGTAAAATTGCATACATTTATGCAACTAAGTGGAATAATTGCATACATATATTAATATTATGCAGAAAATAAATTATTAGTTTTGCGAAACAATGAAGTAGACGTGCATACATTAATATTATACAGAAATAAATAATTACTTGAATGTAGGGACTACAATTTTTTTATTAAGATTTTTTGATTATTACGAAAAACTAGACAGTTAGATACAAATATTAATTAAAATTGCATACATTTATGCGAAAAACTGAATTAATTGCATACATATACAGAACTTTACTGCATAATTGCTGAAACAAAAGAAATGACAAAAAAGTAAATACATATAATTATAACAAGATGCATATATATATATGCAAATAACAGAAATATTTGCATACTTACGTGAAAAATTTCATAACATTTACATGTACTACATCAAAAAATAAGTACAGACCACATTTACATGTACTACATCAACAATTTCAGAACATTTACAAAGAAAAGATGATGGTCTGTTGAAGAACAAATAAATTTGTTAAGACCCAGCTTGTTGCGCAAACCACACCTAGTAATCTCGGTAGAAACAACTGAAGATTTCAATGAGTTGGAAAAGGATGGAGGACCAATCTTCAACAACACCACTACACCAATATCCGCCGGAACACTGTTATCAAAAAAAGAAAATCAACATTAATAAGATTAATATGCAATAACCTAAATTACAAAAACAGCTTCAGATTAATGCAAATACATGCGTACATTTCAGCAAAATAACAATAATTTCTGAATATTTATATGCAAGTATTCTAAATATATGCATAGAAATATGAATATATTTGTAAAATAATATGTTTTTCTGTTTGTCTGATTAAAAATTGCATTCATATATATGCATATATGAAGAATAGATGCATATTTGTCCGCAACTTTTTATCAGAAGTTCAGCAAAAAATTACAAAAACTGCTTCAGAATATAAATACATGCGTACAATTCAGCAAAATAACAATAATTTATGAATATTTATATGCAAGTATTCTAGATATATGCATAGAAATGTGAAAATATTTGTAAAATAATATGTTTTTCTGTTTGTTTGATAAAAAAATGAATACATACATGCATATATTAAGAATAGATGCATATTTGTCTGCAACTTTTTATCAGAAGTTCAACAAATCAATATCAACTTATCTAATTATATATATAAACTGTAGTGCAGAAGGATCTAGCACATACGTAAGTGAAGAATACTCACAGACCAAATTCGAAAGGCACAATGAATAAAAAACTACATGAAACCTTCTCAAACAGCATGGTATCTCAAACTTAGCCCAGTGAATCACAAAGTCCACAAGTAATCAAACCAAAAGTGAATCACAAATTCGAAAGGCACAATCAATTATTTTGAGCCAAAAGGGAATCAAACCAAGTAATCACATAGCCCAGTCATCCTTAAAATTAAAGTTGAAAACTTGAATATAGAAAACTGAGAGCAAGAGACTCACCTACACTCCGTCGATCACGGCAATGAGAAGAGGTGACTGGTCGAGCTTGCGGCGCAAACCAGAGACAGCGGACAAACGGTGGGGCCTGTGACGCTCCAAGTAGCGAACGCCCGATGTGATTAGCGCAGAAGGGAACGATGTGATTTGAGGAGAAGGGAACGATGTAAGCAGTGGAGTTTTAGATCTGGAGCCGCCGCCGCCATGGATTGCTCAATTTTGTTTCTGTACAAAATAAAACCTAATACGTAACCTATAAACAATCCATACACCGTTAAAATTGAATGAGGACATTTCCGGAAAAATAAAAGCTACGATTCAAAAATAGGGATGAGACTTAGATGTTTCAAAAGGGGAGGATGTGAGCCTAATTAACTTTATTTTTAAGGACGTGAGCCTAATTTTCACTTATAAATATTTGGTTGTCGTTGGGATGCAAAAGGGATGCCATGAAAGAGAGGTCCCATATAACTCTCTCTCTCTCTCTCTCTCTCTCTCTCTCTATATATATATATATATATATATATATATATATATATATATAGACGTGGAAAATTGGTTATCTGTGCATGTCAATACCTAAGTATAAGTTTAGTTGTAAACTTGTAATCCGAATATCCAAAGTACCTAAAATGTGAAGGGTTGCACAAATTTTATAATGGTTCGACACTAACACCTACATCCACTTCATAGTAATCATTCATCATATATTTATCAATTATAATGCTTGTACAAATTCAGACAATTTTTGTATACAAAGTTGTACGATAGAACAACAAATGTCTTGCTAATTCTAAACTTTGACCAAAGTGCCATTCTTCTCCTTCGTTGAGTCAATGTATGTTGGTATAAGCAAAAAAGTCTAAGACATAGATTTAATGTCCAAGTGTATGCAAATATGTCCAAAAGCAAGCCAAATGTCCAAGTAGATGTCCAAAAGTTATATACGAACTTCTATGTAGTGTCTACAAGTCGAAGAGATGTTAAAAAACCATGGAGATGATGAAGACAACTATTAATGGCCTCTTAGAACTCCAATCTCATATGCGAAAGTATAGGAAACGTCCAAAAATACCAACCCCTTAAAATGCCAAGCAATGGGGTATCTATGAGCGAGGCTTGGAGGCTTCAGCCCGAATTTTGTATCCAAAGGAGATGCGAAGTTACATCCCGAAAACTTAGCTAAAAACCAAGCTATTTGTAAAATTTCGCATCCTAAAGTGGGATGTTGGAAAACAGTGATCTACGTGCGTCGATCACCCAAAAACTGGTGATCCAATTGTGTCTAGCATGGTCCAGAGCTTGTCATGGCAAATAGGAAGAAATTGCATCCCTTAATGGGATACGAATTTTGTATTCCCTGGCAGGACCCCTGGTGGGATATGTATTTTGCATTCCCTGGCGGGATGAAAAACCCGCATCTACTGGTGGGATACGTATTCTATATCCCCTCGTGGGACGCGAAATTGCATCCTTAGGGAGGGTGTAGTGCCAAGCCGAGGAATGTGTGGTGCTCAACCGAAATGGGGTGATCGACCCGTGCATTTGCTTTGTCTTATCCGGAGTAGGAATTTTGCATCACCCAACTAGATGAATTCGCATCCCCGTGTCATCCAGTGAAATTTCGCATCCCATAATGCAATGAGAATTTCCTGATCTCGTGATGTGAAACAGTGGTTGAGCTCTCCCACTTGCATACCGTATCCCCTGATAGGATGCGAAAATCGTATATTCGTATCCATAGGGTTAAGAATATCTTGGAGTCATTCCAAACTTGGAGAGGCTTACGAAGGCCAGTGTGCATCAATTGCTTTGTTTGATCGTGCTTCATTGATCATTGATTTTTTGGATTGCCAAACCATCACTTGAGCAAAGTTTCTAGATTGAGTCGCGCAGCTGTTTTAAGTGCCTGGCGCGGTGTGCGCAAGATTTTTGAGTGATCGACACGCGTTTGCCGCACGCGACCGAGTTGATGATGATTTCAGGAACGAACTATGTTTTAGCTCAATTCCGAGCACATCGCAATTTTGACCAAATCTCTTTGTGCCTTTAGACGATTCTCGAGACTCGAGCATGTAGTGAGCCATAAACTTGACGTGTGACTACTTTAACCAAAAAGCACGTCAACATTTTGTCCCCCCAAAACATAACCTGCTAGATTGGAGGAAGATGTGTTTTGCGAGCAGTTCGAAAATCTGTAAATCTGTGAACAGAGATTTGGAAGAAGTCAACGTTCGCTGAGATCGTAATAGAATAGTGTTAACCTCGTTAGTTCAACACGGTCCAGAACTATGAAGTATGTACGAACAGTGACACACGGCACAACTGACCGAAGTCGTTTTTACGACATGGTTACAAGCCGCTCATACGACATAAGACACAGGAAGCATGCATATACGACAAGTCACCCCAAAGCGTGTCGCCCGCCTAATTAAAGTCGTTCATACGTATCAAGTTCGTTCGCACAAAACGGCCTTAAGGCGTTTGGTGCGCTACAGTATTAAACCATTCGCCAGAGCATAGAGACGAACCGTATGTAGTTCAATCCATCCATGTCGCGAACATTGAACCATAACCATGTCGTCCGCTAGCGTTATGATTTAGACCGTTCAGACTATGCCGCTTTCACGGCATGGGACCAAGCCGTGGAACTCATGGCGTGCCAGCCATGTCATGCCAACGACCTAAGTTATATCATACAGTTCATGTTGCATATCATTGGATGCGGGCAAGTCGCCAACACGGTATGAATGGTTAAGTTGTCAGTTAACATAATCAGGCCGTCAAAAGGCTAAAATGGGAGGTTACTTCATTACATGGACTGCTTAAATAATCGACACATAGCAGCGTGAGCAGCGAACCATGCATGAAGAGCCCACACTTAACCAAGTCGCTGCCAGCATTCATCCCGCTGTAACCATGTCGTAGCTCATATCGTTGAAGCGAAATAGCTTAATATGTCCATATGTGCTCAAGGCGTTTCCAAGATTTGAATTCATTTCGTTTGAACAACTTGAACAGTCAAGTCGTTGGATTTTTATGTCGTTAAAAGGTCCATAAATAATCAGACTCATGCCGCAATTAAAGGGAGCAAACCATATCATGAAGTATATACGTTACGGTAGTGTATTGGTTGGAAAGTAACATGAATGCTTGTGGCAGATTTATGCAATGCCATGTGGCTCCTTTAAAGGACTTAAATGCTAAATAATCGAGCAAATGGTATAACGTTATTCAGGTTATGCGTATATATGTAATAACACGTCATTTAATGCATGTCGCATGGCATTATGGTGCATGTGCAAGTGGGAAAGCGGTCATGCCGTGAACCGAGAAAACCTTTTCGTGTCGTTCTCCAGTCTTTGCACGAGACAACCGTATCCAACCGAGAATAGTCATGTCGCTGGATCAATTCAAGTCGTGACTGGCAACTCATATAGTGGGATGATTTCATGGCATATAAGCAAACCGTGAAAACCACGGCGCAGAGTCAAGGTGTTAAAACCATGGCGCAAGGCATGGGTCATGTCGTTTTCCAGCTGTGCTTCATATTTACGAGTGTGCCACTCCTCACCAAAAATCACCTATAAATACCCCTCATAATTCATTTGGAGAGGGGGACCGAAAATTCATTCCTACAAGGAGACTCCGTCAAATTCAAATCTCATCTACAACTTCTATAATGGCTTCCATGGATTCAACAACACTTTTCTAACTTCATGAAGATCAAATCCAAATCAATGATCATTAGAGATTTCTACAATTGAACCTAAACTCCTTCAATCTCATTCAAGCTACATAATAAATCTCTCAAGCATCATTCAAACGATCTCTAGTCCTCTCCAAAGCCTAAATTGAATGCTAATACACTATGAAATCTTTGAAGATCATGGAAAAGGATCAAAGCACACAAGTGGTTGAAGATTCATCACAAAACTAAAAGATCTCTTCATTTTCTTTACCAAATTCAAGTGAAATTAGATCATGAGGAAGGAAAAAAAGAGAGAAATGATTGTAATGAGGGAAAATTCATATGTTGTAAGCTTGAATATCATAATGAGAATGGATTGAAAGTGGACATAGATTCATAGAGAATCGAACCACTATAAAAATTCCTTTGTGCTCTTACTTGCTTTTATCCGTTTATTTTGCGATTTCGCGGTTCCATATTCTTACCGAATAGGTGAAGTGTAGCTTTTACAACTTTGGTGTTTGATCACAAATTTGGAGCAAACAAATAGAAATCCAACAATCACTGAGATCGTAATAGTATAGAAATTCGATGATCGATGAGATCGTATTTTAAATGGAAATATGATGATCGCAGAGATCGTATATAGAATAGAAATCCGATGATCACTGAGATCGTATTAGAATGGAAGTCTGACGATCACTGAGACCGTATTTTGACAGATTGTTTGGTTCAGGATAACTGGGATCTAGAAAATAAGAAGTCATGGGCTTATTTGGTCCTACCGGAGCAAGTATGTACCTATAAAAAAGGTTTTGTGCTTGGAGGATCAAGTTGTGTGATGTTTTATACTTGGCGGGCCAAGCTGTTAAGATTCTCGTGTTAATAGGGTTAAGATAAGGAACTTCAGTACTTGGCGGACCAGGTCGTGAAGTTATTATGCATAGTGAACCCATTTGAAGAATCTTAACACTGGAAAGCCTAAGTTTTTCTAGAGTTGTATACTAGAGTTAAAAGCAAGAGTTTGAAGTTTATGAGTGGTTGACCGAATGAGGGACCAAAGTCCGAATTTTATACTTGACCGATCAACTGGGGACTGGAGTCCAAATCTTATACTTGGCGGACCAAGTGTGGAGCTAGAGCCCTTGTTTATACTTGGTGAACCAAGTGTGGAGCCGGAACCCGAATTTTATAATTGACTGATCAAGTGTGGAGCCAAAGTCCGAATTTTATACCCGACTGATCAAGTGTGGAGCTAAAATCCAAATTTTATACTCGATAGGTCGAGTGTAGAGCCGAAGCCCAAATTTAATACTCGACTGATCAGGTGTAGAGTCGAATCCTTAATTCCATACTCGACTGATTGAGTATGGAGACGAAGCCCGAATTTTATACTTGACTGATTGAGGGTGGAGCCAAAGTCCGAATTTTATACTTAAGTGATCAAGTGTATACCGGAGTCCTAAAGTAATGTTCTATTAATTCCAAAGAGGTACAACGGTCAATAGTCCAACTCAGAACACGACTAGAGACCACGGGTTGGTTCCGTGCACATGTGAGCTAACGTATGCACTTTGATTACAAGTAGGAAAACCAGCAAAGCCAAAAAGTCGCCAATAACAAGAGAAAACATAAGTAACAGACCGAATTCCGGAAAGTCAAAAGGATCCGTACATGGCCGGATCAGTTGATTGTAATGGCTTGGGGGCGTCCAGGCTTGCCCCTATCCTTATATGTTGTAAGGAGTTGAGCGTGTGGTGTTGCTAGATTCTTGACATACTGCAGTAGTTCGTTGCGCCTGACACATGCTTCGATAAGATCGCGAAATTGCTTATAATGGTCGGTGTCATGACCTGGCAATTCATGGAATTAACAGTACCTGTCAAAGCTTGCTTATTTTGGAGTAGGGTCCATCTTGGGAGGCTTATGGAAATGCACAATTTTGTGAATGTCGAGGTAAATCCATTCCAAGCCATGAGTGATTTTAGTGTACGTCGGGAACTTTGACTGAAGCGAGGCCGTGTGTTCCGATCGTTCCAAGATTTTCCCTTTCCTTTCTTGGGCACAAGCGACTTGTAACACCCCGTAATTTTAACAACACTAAAGAGGATAAATTGAAGAATAATTAATTTAATATTCAGAATTAAGGGAAATGGACAGCGCCATTGCGTCCGTCTCGAAATTCTATTCAAGATAGACATTTGGTTTTCGTAAAATGAACATCGTATGAAGAAGTTATGATTCGAAGTTTATATACACACAAGAGAATTATATATATACAAACAAATCAAAATATTCAAATTAATTCAAAGTAGCTAAGTGGAAAGACCAGAAGCAGGAAAACAGCGAACCGACCATTTCCGGGGTCAACCCAGGGGTCGATCCAGGCTCTTTGGGGTCGACCCCCTATAGATCTAGGCAGATTCATGTTTTTGAATGTGGACTTGTTTTGTGGCTTGATTCATTTACCCTTTGCTATAAATAAGGCCCCATTTCTCTTGTTTCTCCGCACCTAAATCAATGGAGAACCAGACGTTGCCTCTACTCAGATTGAATCAAGTCCTTTTCAAATATATTCTTCTTCAGCAATCAATTAGAGTTGTGATTCAAACGTCTTCAGCTTTCTCTATTTTTCTAGATCTAAACGCTGTGAGTTTAATTTACTTTTAGATTTAAATAATTAAGAAGTAAAACATGATACGACTGTAATTTGGATCTACGCCTGTAACTGCTTGGATCATATCAGATTTGTAATAATTTGTGAATCTATGATATTCTGACAAACTATGACTTGGATCTTAACCTTAATCTTGTCAGATCTACCTTGATTATAGATCTAAATTCACTATTTAGATCACCTTTTACTTATACGTTTGTTGTTAAATTGGGTCTGTTACTAGTTCGACATCTAAATTGTTATTTAGATATTATCATGCCTATTATGAAATCCCTACTATGTTAGACACAGTTCTATTATCTCATGTTCACCATATCTGTTCTTATATGCCCATCTTATCAATATACCACTATGTGTTTATATCAATCTTGTCATTAAGTTCATTTCTGTCCTCTTCCCACCTTCTTTTCCCTTTTATATTTATAGCCAGACTACCTTCGAGCCTAGCCATGCCGCTGAAATATGCGATCGCGTTAAATTGGGAATGAGGGAAAAACGCTAGAATTGGGGCGTAACTTGAATTGGGAAATTTGGGCATAATGTGAATCAAATAGGTGAATATGGAATTTGGGCATGTGAATATGGAATTTGGACATAACTTGAAGTTGTTTAAAACCCTAAAATTTGGGGCATTGGTTCATTGTGAACATAACTTGGGTAAGGGGCATGAAAACCTATAATGACATATGTATAATTGATTAATAATAAAAATGCCTAGAATTACAATAACTGAAATTGTAATCATGCTTAGACACGAGGTTAAATTATACATATGGTGGAAGTCTGCCCGGAGCCGCCCGACATAACCAGCGACCACAAGTGGTGAATCTAATATGTAACAACCCTGAATTTAGGGGCCAATTTAAAAATTTATTTTAAGTGATTTTAAATGAGTTTTGATATTTAAAATAATCTATTTTAAATAATAATGATAACAAATTTGATTCAAATCGAAGTTAGAATGAATAATTTAATTTTAATTATAAAAGAGTTAGAAATAGCGCGGTAGTTTGAAAAGTCAAACTTGAACTTTGACTGACCGTACAGGATGCAAAATTTAACGGATTTTAGTGAAACCAAAAATATTAGAATCTATTTAAAAATATCTTTCCAACGAATCCGAAAAATCGAAATTTCATAGCGGAAATCAAAAGTTATGGCCAATTCAATTTTTAGAAAGGTCGCTATGTAATTTGCATAGGTCAAAAATGCTACTTTTTGCATACGAAGGAATTTCGACTCGAAACCGCTTCCATTGAGTTCAGAATGACGTTTCTGCATTGTAAAACAGTAAACACTTATATGTTTTGAGTTTCAGAAAATATTTGTTTCAAAATATATTTTTAATATTAAATATATTCGCCTTGAAAATAGCCATTTTTCAAAAAGACTCAGAATTGAACGAAACAAATTTTGTTGTGATCGTATCGTCATAAGAAAGTCAAAAATAAATTTTACGGATTTTTCTGACTTCGTACGTGGGCCCGGCATAATTATATTTACGTTTGAATTAAAAATAAAAGATTTATTTTAGAAAATAAAAGAAACATGCGTATAACTTTAGAATTGGACCTTGGCAATAGCGCCATCGTGTTCAGAAGACGTCAAAACATTAAGTTCGACAGTCGTTGAGCGCGAATCGGGGATCGAACGGAAAAAGGCCTATTTTCTGGAATTATTAAATAAAATAATCATTAGAAAACCTAAAATACTGGTATAAATACGGGCCGTATACGGTTGCTTCTTCTTCCTCTTCGTTTCTTTTGGCCGCCGAAACCCATAATACTTCAAAACTTTGAACTCCATTTTCTCCCTCATCCATCAACGATATTCAGCAAACTGGTACTCATATCGAAGCTCTTCCCGAGCTCTTCAATCTCCGACAAGTCTTAGCCTCCCTCGTGCACCGTAGCGCCGCCACCAAGGCCGAGAAGCCGCCGCCGTCGCGCCCCCTGGGCCCCACACGCCGCCGCCGAACGCCACCAATCTCCGACCGATGGTAGGCCTCTCCAAGCCGGTCCTTGTCCAACAAACGGCGACCAAAACGATCGACTACAGGCAGAGAAATCCGAAATTGAAATTCTGAACAAAACTGAAAATTCAAAGGTAATTTCTATTTCAGAAATTGCGACGCTTTTAAGCGTGACTGCAGCAGTTGTTAAAAACCAGTATGTTTAAAACATTGATAACTAATGCATATGAACTTCGATTCTGAAAATTTCAGAACCGTTAGAACCGTGACGACGATTAGGACCTACTGTGATTGACTGGAACATTCTGAACATTTCTTGGATTTATTATAATTTTATCCAAACAAGGTGAGAGTTCTTTTATTTAAAATTTAATAAAATTAAACTATTCCAGTACGATGAATGATTCAGATCTGTTGTGATGCTTTGTTCTATGATTGAGTAGTTAGGATGTATCCCTTTTGATGTCATGTTTATACGATGTCATGTTATCACTGCCATGTTATCATTTTGTATTGATTTAATTTATCATCAAAGAAATTGATTATCGCTATCACATGTTATAGTTTGTGTCAGGATTTGAATTGATCAAATTTATAGAATGAAAATGTTCATCGTAGGAAAATGACATTTATGTTAGTGAAAAAAAATACATCGTATGAAAAATTGGCATCTTTGTTTAAGGTTAAATTAGAAAATATTCATCATATGAATAATTGGCATTTTTGTTTAATGTTAATGTTAGAAGATTTACATCGTATGACTCATGGACATTTATATTTTAATGTTAATTTAAAAAGAAGGATACCGCATGATTGTTTAACATTATTTTAATGTTATTTAAAAGAATTCACCGTATGATTGATTAACATTATTTTTAATGTTAAAAATAAGATAATTTTCATCGTAGGAAAATATCGTTCTTGTTAATGTAATAAGAAGAGTGGAAATTTACATTGTACAAGAAGATTGAATTTGCATTTTCATATAAGGATTAAATTTACATGGTATAAGAAATTGACATTTTTTTTAATGTTAATAAAAAGAGAATGTATCGTATGTTAAATTAGCATTTATTTTTAATGTTAATAAAAAAAGAATGTATCATAAGTTAAATTAGTATTTATTTTTAATGTTAATAAAAAGAGAAATGCATTGTATGTAAATTTATCATTATCTTTAATGTTAATAAATAGGAAATGCGTTGTTTGTAAATTTAACATTATCTTTAATGTTAATAAATAGGAAATGCGTTGTTTGTAAATTTAACATTATCTTTAATGTTAATAAATAGGAAATGCGTCGTATGTAAATTTATCATTATCTTTAATGTTAGTAAATATGAAATGCGTCGTATGTAAATTTAACATTATTTTTAATGTTAATAAAAAGGAATTGAACCGTATGTAAATTTAACGTTATTTTTAATGTTAATAAAAAGGAATTGAACCCTATGTAAATTTAACATTATTTTTAATGTTAATAAAAAGTAATTGAACCGTATGTAAGATTAACATTATTTATAACGTTAAACAAAAGAGAATTTACCTCATAAGAAAAATGTACATTATTTATAAATGTATATGAAAAGGAAAGATTGATTTACATTATTCTAATGTAAATATTAAAAGAGAATGGACCATATGATTTATTAACATTATTTTAATGTTATATAAAAAGAAAAGATTGTTTAACATTATTTTTGATATTGATTAAAAAGAAGATTGCACCGTATGTATTAACACACTTTTATTAATGTATGTATAAAAAGAGAAATTTACATTGTAAGAGAAATTGGCATTAACATTTATCTATAATGTTAATATTAGGGTATTTTGACCACATGATAAGATGTACACTTTTATTTGTAAAAGTAAGTTGGCATTTTCACTGTATGATAAGATTTACTTTCTATTTGTAAAATAAGGTAGGAATTTAACCGCATGTATGAACATTATCACATAAGACAAAATTAACATTTTATTTAATGTTAATAAGGAGTAATTTCACCGCATGTAGGAATTTACATTATTGACAATGTAAATTAAATAGTGAATTTAACCATAGAGAATGAACATAATTTTAATGCTAATATAAAGGGAATTTCACTGTATGTACATTTTACATTATTTCGTAATGTAATTAAAGAGAAAATACATCGTAGGAACATTGTGATTAAAAATTATATTTTCACAATGAGAATTAGAAGTTATGTTTACATTGTAAAATTTACATTCTTATATGTAAACAAAATAGGAATTTACTATATGGCAAGATTTACATTTTTTTTATATGTAAATAAAATAGGAATTCACTGTATGACAAAATCTACATTTTTATTTGTAAATATAAAGTGGGAAAAGTTTACATTATCATTAATGTAAAGATAATTGGAATTTTCAAAGTAGGAAAAAGTTCTACATTATTATTAATGTAGGCTTAATGGAAATTTTCACAATTGTATTAACATTATTTTATAATGTCAACATAAAAGGGAATTGACCATAGGTATTAACATTATTTTATAATGTTAACATAAAAGAGAATTAACCGTAGGTATTAACATTTATTTTTCATGTTAATATTAAGTGAATTACTTCGTAGGAAAATTACATTGTTTCATATAATGCAAATAAATAAAAGAGGAGAATTAACAGTAGGATTGATTTACATTATTCTTAATGTAAATAAAAAAAAAAGTAAAAAAAAAAAGAGAATTTAACCGTAGGATAGCGTTAACATTATTTTCAATGTTGATATAAATGAATTTAACCGTAGGTACAGGTTTACATTTTATTCAATGTAAATAAAATAAGAGCGTGATATGTTATGTATGAATGAATTTACTTTGTATGAAATAAATAATATTTTTATATGTTATTTATGAATGAATTTAGACCGCGTGAAATAAATTACATTTTTACATGTAATTTATAATTGAATTTTCATCGTATGACATAAATTACATATTATTATGTAAATTATGAATGAATTTAACCCGCATGAGTGAAATTTCATTTTATTCTATGAAATGAATGTATGGATTTACATTGTAAACAAAGATTACATTTTTATAATGTGAATAAAAAGTAGGATTTACATTGTAAATAAAATTTATATTTTTATATGTAATTAAGAATGATGAATTATATATGACATTTTTCATGTAAGAATGGAATTAAAAGAAGGAATTGGACGAGGAAATATAATTTACATTTTACCGTAAATTAAAAGAAATTAAAGGAATTAAAAAGGAAGAATTCATCATTCAAGTATGATTTACATTTTCCTGTATATAAAGGGATGAAAGGGTAAAGAATGAGAGTATTAATTAGAATAAAGAGTTAAACGGTTTATGTTTATATATTTATATATAAATATAATTAAAATTAAACGAATCGAGCGCGGTAGTTCGCGTTTTAAAATTTTATCTTTAAATGACTATACAAGAAGATCCGACCGTCGAATTTTCCCGAAACTGAAACCGCTAGGACCGTCTTGGAAAGATCTTTCCAACGATATATAATACGTCAAAATCCAACGGTTAGATTTTGAGATATGTGAAAATCAAAATTGGTTGAAAACAGCGCCAAAATCGCCATTGACCTGAATCGTCGTTGATTAAAGATTTAATTATTTTTAATTAAATAAAATAGGAAATAACCGTTATAAATTAGAAATAACGATAAGGAAGAGTTTTCAATATATTTACATATATATATATACGAAGATTATTTGGGAAAACCGAGTTATTCTCATTCCAAATAATCAAACGACGATGAGAATTGAAGAAGAAGACGACTAATGAAGACCGTCAATCTTCCCCTCAGGAGGACAGCGATTGAGACTTTGAATTGATTTGCTCCCAAGTCAAGGTCATGGTCGTCGTCCGAACGAACATGTTGATTGAACGGATTTGGCTTTCGCGCAGACCCAGAGCATAAGCTTATAAATGGATTGTGTGTCTGACATCGTACTCCATTATATATCATGTTATTAATCTTCTGTCGAATGTATGGATGTTTTGTAACAACCCGTATTTTCAATAACCTGTAATAACATAAATCGAGGCAGAATTTAATTCTAAAATGGGAATCAAGGGAAACGGGCTATGCCATTGCGTTCGTCTCGGAAAAATACGCGAAATAGAGTCCGAGTTTTCGAAAATCGGAGTCCGTATGACCAAGATATGGCCTCGCGAAGTTTCACGAAAATTCCCAAATTAAAGTATACTTAATTAAGTGAAATGGGTTGTGTAGATATATATATATATATATATTGATATATATATATATATATATAATTGAAAATTTAATAAATAAATATGCAAAAATGCTCAAAACAGCGAATTGGGAGAGGGGAATAACCGAACCGGCCGATTTTTGAAGTCGACCCGAGCTCGCTGGGTCGACTAGGGGTTAATCCAGGGTGTTTGGCTGTCAACCCGTGGGCCGATTCGCTCAAGTGCAGATTTTGCATTTGAATGGTTCTCATGGTCCATCTTTAATCTAAAGGCCCTAGATGGTTCCTACACTTGACTTCTTCCCCAAGACATGCTTTGATGGCTTGGATTGAATCTAGGGTTAATCCTATGGCCTAAAACACTTGCCTAATCTATAAATAAGACCCTAACCTACCCTAATTCATTCATAATTAAACCTAGTGACTAAACTATGGCAAAATGCTAGCTCTCATGGCCTCCACTAATTTTATGAAGAGGGTTGCATACTAATCACTCTCTAATCAACTTCTAATCCCTTCTTAGCATCTTAATCTTCTTCATTTGGTGTTCAAAGTTGCTAGTTGTGAGTTTCTATCACTTTGATGATCTTTTGGTAAACTAATTAGATGAGATGTGATGAGATTTATGGTTTTGTATGTGGGTTAATGAGCTTTGAATCATATGATATGATGTTAGCATTAATCTTATGTTTATGCATGTTGAGTATGTAAGCTTATGCAAGTTTAATATGATGTATGTTATGTTTGCATGATGCTAAATATGCAAGTTGTGGGCTATGTAATCATATGCATGTTATGCAAGTTCATGGTAATATGCTATGCAAGTTACATGTATGTAAATATGCAAGTTACATGTTTGTTAATATGCAAGTTACATGTATGTAAATATGCAAGTTACATGTTTGTTAATATGCAAGTTACATGTTTGTTAATATGCAAGTTACATGTATGTAAATATGCAAGTTACATGTTTCTTTATATGCAAGTTACATGTTTGTTAATATGCGAGTTACATGTATGTAAATATGCAAGTTACATGTTTATTAATATGCAAGTTCATGATGACACATTATGCAAGTCTATAAGCTAATATGCAAGTTTGTTATGCAAAATGAATATGTAAGTTATGTGACATATTATATGCAAGTTATGTGACATGTTATGCAAGTTCATATGCAAGTTATGTGTTTGTTAATATGCAAGATGGCACCTTTGAAACATGTTCATTCATATGCAAGTTGACACCTTTTATATGTGTTATATCATGAACGAAATTACGTGGGAACGATGGGGTAATTAAATGCATAAGTTAATAAGATTGTGTGAAATTAATATAATTATGCATAACACAAAATAAATAAACATAGTATGGGAATTTGCCTATTTGGTTAGGTGTACCCATACTATGTGTTGGGAATTTACCTATTGAGTTAGGTCTACCCCATGGGAATTTACCTATTAAGTTAGGTCTACCCATGTTAAGAAAACTTGATTAATTAGGGATAATTAATATAAAATTATGAGGGTGATTAATTAGGTGTAATTAATTGACTAAGACACGAGGTTGGACTCAGTTGTAGCGTAAAACTGCCCGGACCCAACCGGCTTAACCAGTTGCTACAAATGTTAGCCCAATGTGAGAGGTCTTAGGCACAAACTAAATACGTAATTAATGTAAAGACACGAGGTTAGACTCTGTTATGACATAAGGCTGCCCGGACCCAACCGGCTTAACCAGCGGTCATAAAAGACAGTCTAATGTGAGAGGTCTTTACAAAGGTTACGTTCTTAATTAATTAATTAAGAAACACTTAACCACATTAGCATGTAGAGGGACATGAGGGGTTAAGTGGGTGCCTCGGGTGGCATGAGAAAATCTAGTGGTTGCCTTGGGTGGCAATAGAAAATACGATTAGAATACTTAACCAAAATAGAACATGTAATTAAAACATGATTAAAGGGTTAAGTGGGATATACTAGAAAAAGGGACAAGCTTAGGTGGGTAGCTTGTGGAGGCCCATTTCAACCAGTAACCCATACGTATCTTTGTGGGCTCGACCCATGTCGAGGACGGGACACGCATACTGGGCTTGACTGTAAGAGGCAAACGGGTTAGCGGTGGCAACGCAAGTCCAACGGGCTTCATATGCGTGAGTGGGCCCGGGCTGGTAGGTAAGCCGTTGTTGCATCGAGTAGATATAAGCCGTGCACCTTTAGTTTCATCAGGTTGCCACATTGGGGAATGATACATCCCACGGTGGGGCCAGCACGGGTATCTACGTTAGGGAGCCGATCGAATGGGAAGTAGTGTGTACACCTAGTGGATTGTAGGGCCCCGTGGCGCCTACTTGGTCACCTAGGGGTACGCAGGTACTAATTAGTAAATTTTATAAGTCCTTGGGTGGGATCAACCTTTAAGTTAGGAACGACTGGTGTGGTGCAGTTTAGTAATTTACCTTAGGGAGGGTAGATGCGTCTTTATCCTTTATCTTCGTTTAGTTGACTGCTTAGGGTAGCCATTCATCCCTATATGTTACCGTATATCAGTTTATGTCTTCTCTGGTTACTTTAACGATTGTATTGTTAAAGTTATAGGACTCGCTCAGACTTATGTCTGACCCTGTTGTTTTTATCTTTTTCCCAACCCTCAGGTCCTACGGTGGATCCTAGCAGTAGTGGAGCTTGATCGGATTGCTGTTCCAGTCTTTAGGAGCTTGGATAGATGTAAAGCTCCAGTTATCCAGTTATCTTTTCTTTTGTTTGGCTATTGTATGAGAGTGGGATTATGTACTTCTTTATTTTGATGGATATTGTACTTGACCTTTATTGTGGTTTTATGATGTAACCAGACATGTTTTACTTCCGCTGTTATGAGATGATGTTTTAAAATTTCAAGTACTATTTATATCTGTCTTGTTGTAATTTTTCTGTTCTATATTCACTAAAATACTCCACCGATGCTATGGCATTCCCTTAGTGAGTGATCATAGCGGGAGTGGGGTGTTACACGTGGTATCAGAGCTTAAGGTTACCAGAACAGATAAAATTTTTGAGAAAAACTACTTTCTAAGAGTATTTTCGAAGAAAGTATTTTTAAAAGCATGTCTTCTAAGAGAAAAAGTTTTTGAAAAAGAAAAGCATAATCCCCAATAGCCATATCTTTATCTTTCGGAATCTCCTTTTTGAATCTTTCCTCTTTCGTTTCAGCATGGCTGAAGATCTTAACATCCCGGAGGGTTTAGTTATACCACTATGGTATAGGAGGTTGCAAGAGGCTAGGGCCGCGGCTGCGGGTCCGGCCAATGCTACTACACCAGAGACAACCGCTCCTCCTCCTCAGCCTAGAGTGGATAATTTTGCTAAGGTTTGCAAGGAGTTCAAGGCTATAGGAGGAAAACCTTTTCTTGGTTCAGAGACTTTCGTAGAGGCTAGAGATTGGCTTAAGGAAGTGGAAGAGTTGCTAGATATCTTTGAAGTGGAAGAGGGAAAGAAAGTCAAGTTGGCGGCTTGGTTAATGAAGGGAGAGGCCTCATTCTGGTGGGAGGTCACTAATGGAGAACGCCCTGTTGACTCTTGGGCAGATTTTAAACAAAGGTTTGGGGCTAAGTTTCTCTCAAGGGCGGAAGAGAATCTGTTTATGGAGAAGTTCTTGAATTTGAAGCAAGGGAATCTCACGGTGAAAGAATATGTCAACAAATTCAATCAATTAGCAAGGTTTGGCATAGAGTTGGTGAATACACCGGAGAAGAAGGCTTTGAGGTTCGTTAGAGGCTTGAACGAACCATTGCAAGGAATAGCTATGACTCACATTCCTATGGGGGCCACTTTTGAGAAGCTTGTCTACATGGCACTTATGCATGAGGATGATAAGAATTCTAAGGCACCAGAGAAAAAGGGGGATCAGAAGAAACCGCAACAGCAACAACAAGGCAAGGGCGGAAAAGGCAATGGTGACAAAAAGAAGACGAAGAAGAAGTGCTTCAATTGTGGAACACCAGGACACCTTAGTAAGGATTGTCGCAAAAAGAAGAAGACCGGTTGCTTTCATTGTGGTGAAGCAGGGCATCTTGTGAAAAACTGCCCAAAGAAGGGGCAGAAGACGGGGTCTACCTCAGGAGGCCAGGTGCAAGCTCTTATAGCACCACCTCAGTCAGGGGGGCAAGTTCAGGTTCTCTCAGTTCCACCGATTCAGCAGAGAGGTAGAACTATTTCCGTTGAAAGTCTGGTTTTTCTGTTTGATCATCCAGTTCGTACTTTGTTTGACTCTGGCGCATCGCATTCTTTTATCTCATCATCGTTAGTTGAGTCACTGCACTTAGACACCAGTCTAGTTGATGATCCCTTGGTTGTCTCAAACCCAATTTGGGGCTCCATATATCTGTCTATGATATGTTTGGGTTTGAAGATTTCTATACTTAGCGTTGAGTTTAGATGTGATGCTTTTGTATTGGGCTTCACGGGCTATGGGTTGATCTTGGGCATGGACTGGTTATCCAGTAATGGTGCCGTTCTTGATTGCGAAAGGAGAGTTGTCAGGCTCATGACCCGCTTGGGTAACACTCTCGAGATCTCTTGCAATCCCATGGAATCTGTTTTGCTAAGTTATCTTGAATCGCTCGATGCTTCGGTCGAGAGTTTGTGTTCTGTCAGAGTAGTCCGGGAATATCCGGATGTGTTTGAAGAAGTAAAGGGTTTGCCTCCGAAGCGGGAGATAGATTTCCGAATTTATTTGGTGGATAATGCCAAACCAGTGTCTTTGCCAGTACGCCACATGGCTCCTCGTGAGAGAAGAGAACTTCATAAGCAAGTAGGGGAGTTGCTTGAGAAGGGGTTCATAAGGCGAAGTATATCGGAGTGGGGAGCTCCAGTAGTGTTTGCCACGAAGGCGGATGGGTCCCTCAGACTTTGTGTGGATTATAGAGAACTTAATAAGCTCACGAAGAAGAATAGACACCCATTACCGAGGATAGATGATCTCTTTGATCAGTTGGTTGGCGCGTCAGTATTTTCGCAGATGGACTTAGCTACAGGGTTTCATCAGTTAAGAGTGGCGGAGGACAGTATAGAGAAGACTGCTTTCCGGACTCCGGATGGTTTTTATGAGTGGCTAGTGATGCCATTTGGGTTGACAAACGCCCCCGCATACTTTGTTGATCTCATGAGTAGAGTGTTCAGAGAGTATCTGAATAAGTTTGTAGTAGTTTTTGTGGATGACATCTTGGTCTTTTCCAAGAATGAAGAAGAGCATGCCTTACATCTCAAGGAAGTGTTGGAGACTCTTCGAGCGCATAGTCTTAAAGCTAAATTCTCTAAATGCCATTTTTGGAGAAGAGAAGTGCGATTCTTAGGGCATGTGGTCTCTAAGGAAGGGATAGCTGTGGATCCCGCAAAGATAGTATCTATCCAGGATTGGAAAGTTCCTAGAAATGCTACCGAGGTAAGAAGTTTCTTGGGGTTGGCAGGATATTATAGGAAGTTCATCAAAGACTTCGCGAAGATATCAGCCCCATTAACCCGCTTGACGAAAAAGAATCTGGTTTTCTCGTGGGATGTAGATTGTGATGATGCTTTCCGACGGTTAAAGAGAGCTTTGACCACCGCTCCAGTTTTAGTGCTCCCGGATGGGAGTAAGCCGTTTGTTGTTTATACCGATGCTTGTGGAACAGGATTAGGCGCAGTCTTGATGCAGGAGGGAAGGGTAATAGCCTATGGAGGGAGACAATTGAGAGTGCATGAGAAGAATTACCCTACCCATGATCTAGAGTTGGCCGCGATTGTTTTCGCACTTAAGTCTTGGCGCCATTATCTTCTTGGTGAGAGATTCGAGTTGTTCACCGACCATAAATCATTGAAGTACTTATTCTCTCAGAAGGATTTAAACTTAAGACAGCAAAGGTGGATGGAGTTCTTAGCATCCTATGATTTCGAGATAGCGTATACCCCTGGTAAGGGTAACGTGGTGGCAGACGCCTTAAGTAGAAAAAGGCTATCTTTGAGTCCATTGTTCGTGGAACGACGAAGCTTGGAGTTTCTTTCTTTGTTTGACTTCAGACCTTCTGTTGATTTTGTACCTGGTTTGTTGGCATCCTTGGAGGTTAGACCTACTCTTTTGAGACGGATTGGCGAGGCTCAGCGAGACGACCCACAGTTGGTTGTGTTGGTAGAGAAGCTTATAAGAGGGGAGTCGTCCAGCCATTTGGGTAGATACACCATAGATGATAAGGGATGGTTGCATAGAGACGGTAGACTTTGTGTACCGCAAGATGAGGGTTTGAAGAAGGCTATTTTGGATGATGCACATCGTTCAAGAATGACTATTCATCCCGGTGGAGACAAAATGTACCAAGACATGAAGAGAGTTTTCTTCTGGGCCGGTATGAAGAAAGATGTGGCCGAGTATGTGGCTAGATGCTTAGTGTGCCAACAAGTTAAAGTGGAGCAAAGGAAACCCGGTGGGTTGCTACACCCATTGGAAGTTCCACAGTGGAAGTGGGATAGTGTCTCGATGGATTTCATCGACGGGTTACCGAGATCGAGGAAGGGCAATACGGGAATTTGGGTTGTGGTAGACAGACTTACCAAGAGTGCCCATTTTATACCCGTAAAGAGTAAGAGGACCGCTCCATGGCTTGCTTCAGTCTATGTTAGAGAGATTGTTAGATTGCATGGCGTACCATCCAGCATTGTGAGTGATCGAGATCCTATTTTCACTAGTGAGTTTTGGAGAAGTTTGCAAGAGGCGGTAGGGACTCAGTTGTGTTTGAGCACCGCATATCATCCTCAGACGGACGGTCAGACTGAGAGGGTGAACCGTATCTTAGAAGATCTTTTGAGGCTTTGTATCTTGGATTTTGGAGGTACATGGGAAGAACATCTTCCTTTGGTGGAGTTCGCATATAATAACAGCTTTCAGTCCAGTATTGGTATGGCTCCTTTCGAAGCTCTTTATGGAAGGCCTTGTCGATCTCCTACATGTTGGTGGGAATCTACGGATAAGATCTTGCTTGGGCCGGATATGGTTAGAGAGACTTCAGAGAAGATTGATTTAATTCGAAAAAGGATGAAAGCAGCGCAAGATAGACAGAAATCTTATGCGGATCGGAGAAGGACGGATCTTGAGTTTGAGGTTGGGGACATGGTTTTTGTCAAAGTATCTCCATTGAGAAATGTTGTTCGCTTTGGGTCCGTAGGGAAGTTAGCACCGAGATTTGTTGGGCCGTTTCCTATTAAGGAAAGGATTGGACGGATGGCATATAGGGTGGAGTTGCCCGACAGACTTAGTGGTGTTCATGATGTATTCCATGTATCACATTTGAGGAAGTGCTTACATGAGACCGCGGAGGTGGTAGAGCCGAGCTTGCTTAGAGATGTAGAGGTAGAGCGTGATGCGACGATTCGACGAGCTCCTACTCGCATGCTTGGGTCAGAAACTAGGAAGTTGAGGAACAGAGAAGTTCAGCTAGTTAAAGTGCAATGGGGAGATGACGAAAGCAATGCTACTTGGGAGACGGAAGCAAAGATGCGTTCTTTGTATCCATTTCTTTTTGAGAGTATGTCTTTTAACTTCTCCTTTATTGCTTGTCTAGTACTTATCTTATCTTTAGTATATCCTCTCGCTAATACCTATGACCTTTAGATAGGGTAAAACCTATGGTTGAAACATGTGTTTGAAACATGTTATGGTTGATGGATGCATATGGATGCAATTGTTTGCTAGTGGTTGCTCGTGGATGCATATACACACACATTAGGCACTAGATCGGCTCAGTCACTTCATGTTGCATATTGCATAAATGGATGTGGTAGTTAGATTGATGGATGTATCATGGCTGTGTTATCATATGGATGATGCATTTTTGTGTATGGTTGTGCACGCATGTAGAAATTTGTATGTGTCAATAGGGTTTCGCATACATATTGGATGCATGGCACTATCATGGTTTGCATTAAGGAGGTTTACTGTATCAGTAACCGCCTGATTTTTGCATTAGGTAAGTACATATACACACACTTTTGCATATATCCATCCAGCATTTAGAATCTTGTAAGGACAATGATTGCTCGTGGATGATGCTTTGAGTAGATGGATGATTGGATGGTAGGATACGTTCTTCCTAACTTGAAGATTTCGGGGACGAAATCCTTTAAGGAGGGGAGAATGTAACAACCCGTATTTTCAATAACCTGTAATAACATAAATCGAGGCAGAATTTAATTCTAAAATGGGAATCAAGGGAAACGGGCTATGCCATTGCGTTCGTCTCGGAAAAATACGCGAAATAGAGTCCGAGTTTTCGAAAATCGGAGTCCGTATGACCAAGATATGGCCTCGCGAAGTTTCACGAAAATTCCCAAATTAAAGTATACTTAATTAAGTGAAATGGGTTGTGTAGATATATATATATATATATATATTGATATATATATATATATATATATAATTGAAAATTTAATAAATAAATATGCAAAAATGCTCAAAACAGCGAATTGGGAGAGGGGAATAACCGAACCGGCCGATTTTTGAAGTCGACCCGAGCCCGCTGGGTCGACTAGGGGTTAATCCAGGGTGTTTGGCTGTCAACCCGTGGGCCGATTCGCTCAAGTGCAGATTTTGCATTTGAATGGTTCTCATGGTCCATCTTTAATCTAAAGGCCCTAGATGGTTCCTACACTTGACTTCTTCCCCAAGACATGCTTTGATGGCTTGGATTGAATCTAGGGTTAATCCTATGGCCTAAAACACTTGCCTAATCTATAAATAAGACCCTAACCTACCCTAATTCATTCATAATTAAACCTAGTGACTAAACTATGGCAAAATGCTAGCTCTCATGGCCTCCACTAATTTTATGAAGAGGGTTGCATACTAATCACTCTCTAATCAACTTCTAATCCCTTCTTAGCATCTTAATCTTCTTCATTTGGTGTTCAAAGTTGCTAGTTGTGAGTTTCTATCACTTTGATGATCTTTTGGTAAACTAATTAGATGAGATGTGATGAGATTTATGGTTTTGTATGTGGGTTAATGAGCTTTGAATCATATGATATGATGTTAGCATTAATCTTATGTTTATGCATGTTGAGTATGTAAGCTTATGCAAGTTTAATATGATGTATGTTATGTTTGCATGATGCTAAATATGCAAGTTGTGGGCTATGTAATCATATGCATGTTATGCAAGTTCATGGTAATATGCTATGCAAGTTACATGTATGTAAATATGCAAGTTACATGTTTGTTAATATGCAAGTTACATGTATGTAAATATGCAAGTTACATGTTTGTTAATATGCAAGTTACATGTATGTAAATATGCAAGTTACATGTTTCTTTATATGCAAGTTACATGTTTGTTAATATGCGAGTTACATGTATGTAAATATGCAAGTTACATGTTTATTAATATGCAAGTTCATGATGACACATTATGCAAGTCTATAAGCTAATATGCAAGTTTGTTATGCAAAATGAATATGTAAGTTATGTGACATATTATATGCAAGTTATGTGACATGTTATGCAAGTTCATATGCAAGTTATGTGTTTGTTAATATGCAAGATGGCACCTTTGAAACATGTTCATTCATATGCAAGTTGACACCTTTTATATGTGTTATATCATGAACGAAATTACGTGGGAACGATGGGGTAATTAAATGCATAAGTTAATAAGATTGTGTGAAATTAATATAATTATGCATAACACAAAATAAATAAACATAGTATGGGAATTTGCCTATTTGGTTAGGTGTACCCATACTATGTGTTGGGAATTTACCTATTGAGTTAGGTCTACCCCATGGGAATTTACCTATTAAGTTAGGTCTACCCATGTTAAGAAAACTTGATTAATTAGGGATAATTAATATAAAATTATGAGGGTGATTAATTAGGTGTAATTAATTGACTAAGACACGAGGTTGGACTCAGTTGTAGCGTAAAACTGCCCGGACCCAACCGGCTTAACCAGTTGCTACAAATGTTAGCCCAATGTGAGAGGTCTTAGGCACAAACTAAATACGTAATTAATGTAAAGACACGAGGTTAGACTCTGTTATGACATAAGGCTGCCCGGACCCAACCGGCTTAACCAGCGGTCATAAAAGACAGTCTAATGTGAGAGGTCTTTACAAAGGTTACGTTCTTAATTAATTAATTAAGAAACACTTAACCACATTAGCATGTAGAGGGACATGAGGGGTTAAGTGGGTGCCTCGGGTGGCATGAGAAAATCTAGTGGTTGCCTTGGGTGGCAATAGAAAATACGATTAGAATACTTAACCAAAATAGAACATGTAATTAAAACATGATTAAAGGGTTAAGTGGGATATACTAGAAAAAGGGACAAGCTTAGGTGGGTAGCTTGTGGAGGCCCATTTCAACCAGTAACCCATACGTATCTTTGTGGGCTCGACCCATGTCGAGGACGGGACACGCATACTGGGCTTGACTGTAAGAGGCAAACGGGTTAGCGGTGGCAACGCAAGTCCAACGGGCTTCATATGCGTGAGTGGGCCCGGGCTGGTAGGTAAGCCGTTGTTGCATCGAGTAGATATAAGCCGTGCACCTTTAGTTTCATCAGGTTGCCACATTGGGGAATGATACATCCCACGGTGGGGCCAGCACGGGTATCTACGTTAGGGAGCCGATCGAATGGGAAGTAGTGTGTACACCTAGTGGATTGTAGGGCCCCGTGGCGCCTACTTGGTCACCTAGGGGTACGCAGGTACTAATTAGTAAATTTTATAAGTCCTTGGGTGGGATCAACCTTTAAGTTAGGAACGACTGGTGTGGTGCAGTTTAGTAATTTACCTTAGGGAGGGTAGATGCGTCTTTATCCTTTATCTTCGTTTAGTTGACTGCTTAGGGTAGCCATTCATCCCTATATGTTACCGTATATCAGTTTATGTCTTCTCTGGTTACTTTAACGATTGTATTGTTAAAGTTATAGGACTCGCTCAGACTTATGTCTGACCCTGTTGTTTTTATCTTTTTCCCAACCCTCAGGTCCTACGGTGGATCCTAGCAGTAGTGGAGCTTGATCGGATTGCTGTTCCAGTCTTTAGGAGCTTGGATAGATGTAAAGCTCCAGTTATCCAGTTATCTTTTCTTTTGTTTGGCTATTGTATGAGAGTGGGATTATGTACTTCTTTATTTTGATGGATATTGTACTTGACCTTTATTGTGGTTTTATGATGTAACCAGACATGTTTTACTTCCGCTGTTATGAGATGATGTTTTAAAATTTCAAGTACTATTTATATCTGTCTTGTTGTAATTTTTCTGTTCTATATTCACTAAAATACTCCACCGATGCTATGGCATTCCCTTAGTGAGTGATCATAGCGGGAGTGGGGTGTTACATGTTTGGTGGCGGAGAATTTATTCTCTTGCTTAACACCCGTTCATATATTTCGGCAAAGGATTGGTAGTGTGATATGGAGTGATGATGTGGCATGCTAAGATGCATATGATCAAGGCTTTGTTGAAAAGCAGGCCTTGTGGGATGATCAAAGCATAACCTGTTTAGGTATAGCTTTGTGTATGACGTGACTTCACGAGCCTCACACACCGGCGGAGTCTAAAACGGGAGAAGGGAACGCAGGGAGAGCAGCACGTTTCTTTCTAGCTAGAGTGGTGTCAGTGACCTACCAGCCCTGACATTTTACTTATGTGGATGATGGAATGAGGCGCCTCGGATAGGTCCTATAGGACCGGGGAACGTGTGCTTAGGAATTGCCAATCCTCTAAGCTGTATTTGAGGACCGGCCCTGCCATTTCCAAGGGTTAACTGCGGGTAATCCTGAGGCATTAGCTAGAGTGTCTCGAATCGGTAAGGAGCTCCTCCCTAGCCTTGACTCATGATGGAAACCAATTTCCAATACGCGCCATTCGGTTTTGATTGTATTACTAGTACGGAGGCATAGCATATGGTACCTATGCTTCCTAGGATTGATACATTATGATTGAAATTGTTTTTAAAACATATACACTAATAATAATATCAAACTCGTATTTGCCGTATTTATCATGTTTGATCACCATAAGGTAAAACTCTATCCTCTGGTGTGCGTTGCATTGTGTGATGGGACCTGAGTCTTATGGTGATTTCATTTTTCTAAAAAGCATAGCGTTGTTGTACGATTTACTTATCATTTATTATGACACGTTTATGCACGACAATCCATTTGAGTAAACCCGTTCCGCATTAGCGGCGTGGTCTTTGGATTTGCCCTATTAATAGTGATTTATTAGTTAAGAATTCTCACACCAGTCCCACGACTGACCAGTTGTTTGTTTCCACCTTTTTGCAAACTCGGGTGCCCTCTTCTCCACATGGGCAGTCGAGCAGTTTGTCTACAGGTTTACCTCTTTAGCAGGATCCTGGATTGAAGCTTAAAGCTGTGTCCAGAACATTGGAAGCCTTCCGCTGCCTTAGTTATTTTATTTCCGCTGCACTATATTTAATTTATTGTAAATTTTCCTTCCGCTGTATTTTAATTTCGATGTACTCTGATATATTCTGTACTCTGATGTTATATTATCATGATGTAATAAAAGTCTGCTGTTATTGTTCTGATGTGTTGTATTCCCAAAGTTAACATATGCGGATTTTGAACGGTCTTGGTCGATTTTGCGATCGATTAAGGTTGGGCGAAACCCGTGTCGTTACACAATATGGGTGGTCTAACTGCATAAACGCGAGACGTGCTAAGCCGGGGTCGCCCGGCATATCCAACATCCACCGGTTGTAGGTTTAATTTGGGAGGTCTAGTGCATTAAGACCATAAATGGATATATGGTAATGAATTAGGGTAAATAGGGAATGATAGTAGAATATTATAATTAATTACTCTAATATGAATGTTATATAATGGGTAGTCTTGTCCTAGGGACAAGTGTAAATTATAACATAGGTTATAATAAAAGGAATGAAAGCTTATTAGTAAACCTTAGTTTAGAAAACTAAGTTGATAAGTAAATAACGTGAAGTTGTAGTGATACGTGGAATAGAAAACAGGTGAACAGAGATGAAGTATACTTAATTACAAGTTAAGTAAAACATGTTATTGTAACTATGGAATCAAATAATGAATAATACAAAGGGATTGTAAGATTACTTCCGTTAATTACAATCTAAAGAATAACATGTGATGGGGCTTATTAACAAACTTAAATGGATTAAGTTATATTTACATGAAATTAATAAGCAAGTGGAATTTTGGCAAGTGAAAAGAAGTTAGTATGAATGGGGATAACCTTTAGTCTGTAATACTTAACCTAGTTGAATCCATAGTGATTCTATGAAAATGTTAACTTGAGTAGGGGTTAGGTAAACTTGGTTGAAAACAGTGGGAGGGTTAAGTATATCTGAGTTGGGTGGGTAATATTTACATATAGGCCCACAAAACTTAACTGGTTAGGCATATGTAATTACACTGTTACGTAAGCATGACCTATGGAAATTTTGGGGTTAGGATTATATATATATATATATATATATATATATAGGCCTGCAAACTTAACCGTTAAAAAACATACTTGAATTAGTGGATGGGTTAAGTAAATCTGAGGGGGGTGGATAATATTTATATATAGGCCTACAAACTTAACTGTTAAATAAACATGCTAGAATTAGTGGATGGGTTAAGTAAAACTGGAAGGGGGGTAATATTTATATATAGGCTCACAAACTTAACCCGAGGGGGTTATGTAATTAAAGGCACCAATAGGTATACATAACCCGAGGAAATCCTAGTAGGGATACAAGACAAGGGGGAGAGCTTGTATCATCTTGTGTATGGGACCCGTTTTAGTAAGTAACCCATATAATGGTATCGAACAAGGACTCCGCCATAGGTCGGAGTCGGGGCACGCTTACTGGGCTGATTGTAAGAGATCCAAACATGGAGGACGGTGTAGGCGGTGCAAACCGACTAGAGCATGTGCGTGCATGTCCAGGCAGAAGGGGATAAGACGACCGTGACACCAGTAGATATGGTTGTGCACATCAATGAAGGGTTGCCACTTTAGGAAGTGATACCTCCTACCGTGGGGCTAGCACAGGGTATCTACGGAGTAGGGAGCTGATAAATTAGGGTAGTAGCTAGGGTACATCTAGACTCTGGTAAAAAGTTTAGAAGCATGTTAGGTTGGGCTGCCTGTGGGTCGTATGGGGTTAAAACCTCTTACCAGAAGTATGCCTAAGTCTACAATATTATAGTTGTCGGGATCATCTCATTCTGGTTATACTTGTATCGGTGCAGAGAATCAGAGTAATCATTAGGGAAGCGTATACACTCTATCATATTTACCTTGTCACACCTGCCTTTTGTGATGTTATCTTTCTTATCCACTTTATATGCCTGTCATGATACTTTTACTTATTTATTTGCTAAAAGCAGTTGGACTCACCAGACTTTATGTCTGACCCATTTTGTTTCCTCTTCTTTCTTCTGTTTCCCTAGGTTCTCTAGGAGGGAATACTCAAGCTTGACTAGGATTCTGCTATCATTTGCTGGAGCTGCTTAGATGTATTTCTCAAGCTCCAATCCTTGCTACTATGGCTATGTTTGATTTGGGGATTTTGCTTCTTTTATTTTGTACTCTGATGTTTAAATTGCAAGACAGAAGTTTTAATGATGTACCGGGTTTATGTATTTTCAGACATATGATGTTTTGAACCATGATGCTTTATGATTAAAAAGTTAGTTTTTATTCCGTTGCTATTTTTATATCTATCTTTTAATGATTCTATTTCTGTTTACCTATAACGCGTCACAAAACTTAATGCATTCTCTTAATGAGTGACATTAACGGATGTGGGGTGTCACACTCAGTATCAGAGCTAAAGGTTACAAGATTAGATAAAAGTGTTTGAAAACTATTTTCAAAAAGGTTTTAAAAGGAAGCATTTTCAAAAGAAAAGTCTACTTTGAAAAACATATTCCCCAAAGTCAGATAAAATATCTCTCGATTCTCCGCTTGATTCCTTTTCCTTTTTGTTTGGGGAACCGATTCTTCCCGAAAGGTGTCCCAATTGTGGCCTGGTTCCGTAGGCATGTTAAAAGTACGACACATGTCAAAGTGTAATGAAGTGCCTAACCTCCATTTGCAGCCGTAGTAGTTTCACCTACGACTAATTTTGTCGAGCTTTGTAAGGATTTCCATGCGATGGAGGCAACTTTCGAGAGACTTGTTAGCTTGTTACGCAAGGGTGGTAAAATGGTGAAAAGAAAGGGGCTAAGGTCAAGGAAACACAAAACAAAAAGGTATGGCCCAAGAAAGGACAACAACAACAATAAAAGAAAGGCGGAAAGAATGACAAGGCTAAGGATATGAGGAAATGCCATAATTACCAATGCTAGAGTCATTTTGTAAAGGACTACAAAAAAAGGAAGAATGCTTGCTTCAGTTGTGGAGAGATCAGACACTATGCTAAGGAGTTCCCAAAGAAACAGGGACATAGTCAAATTGTAGGAGCTTCTGGACGGCAGGTGCATGCTCTCACGACCAGTGCTCCAGAACAAGGTAGGAAAGTTCTCGTGGAAGGTTTAATTTCTCTTTCTAATCATCCTATTCGAACTCTTTTTGATTCTGGCGCTTCGCATTCGTTTATATCTGATTCTGTGGTTGAGTCTCTGCACCTTAGTACTAGTATGGTAGTGGATCTCATTGTTGTCTCAAACCCCATTGGTGGTACGGCTCATTTGTCTATGATTTGTCGGGGTTTGAGAATATCTGAGCTAGGCGTCGAGTTTGAGTGTGGCGCATATGTGCTCGGTTTTATGGGCTATGGTTGATTCTAGGGATGGATTGACTAACCATGTCTGGTGCCATTCTAGATTGTAAGAGGAGGGTCATTAGGCTTCTGACTTATCATAGGAGGACCCTCGAGGTTACTTGTGACCCGCAAGGGCCTGTCATGCTTAGTTTCGTAGAGTCTCTTGATGCGTCCATCGATGATCTACGATCGGTACCAGTAGTCCATGAGTATCCCGATGTCTTTGATGAGGTTCGGGGTTTACCCCCAAGGCGCGAAATCGACTTCCGCATATATTTGGTAGACAACGCAAAGCCAGCTGCATTGCATGTGCACCATATGGCTCCAAGGCAAAGAAGGGAGATCAGCAAGCAAGTATGGGAGCTCCTTCAAAAAGGGTTTATTAAGCGAAGCATATCTGAATGGGGTGCTCAAGTGGTATTCGCAACTAAGGCGAATGGTTCGCTTCGCCTATGTGTGGACTATAGGGAGTTAAATAAACTCACTAAGAAGAATAGGCACCCACTTCCGAGGATAAATGATCTGTTTGACCAGCTTGTTGATGACATCTTGATTTTCTCAAAGAGCGAGGAAGAACATGCCTTACATTTAAGGGAGGTTTTGAAAACCCTCTGTGCGCATTAGCTTAAGGCGAAGTTCTCCAAATATTATTTTTGGAGAAAAAGAAGAGAGATTTGTTGGGCATGTGGTTTCTAAAGATGGGATAGTAGTAGATCCCGCGAAGATAGTTGCAGTTCAAGATTGGAAAATCCCAAAAAATGTAACGGAGGTGAGACGTTTTCTTGGATTCGCAGGCTATTATAGGATGTTCATTAAGGACTCCGCTAAGATATCAGCTCCACTCACCAAACTGACAAAGAAGAATTTGACCTTTAGAATATTGATTGGAAGGATGCTTTTCAGCAACTAAAGAGGGCTCTGACAACAACCCCAATTTTGACTTCACCGATGGAAACAAAATGTTTATAGTATACACTGATGCTTGTGGTATAGGGCTAGGTACGGTTCTGATGAAAGAGGGAAGGGTAGCATGTTATGGGAGTATACATTGGAGAATTCATAAGAAGACCTACCCTACCCATATTTTGGAATTAGCTGTTGTAGTATTCACGCTTAAGACTTGGCGGCAATATCTTCTTGGAGAGAGGTTCAAGTTATACTTGGACCATAAGTCGCACAAGTATCTATTCTCATAGAAGGATCTCAAATTGAGACAGTAAAGTTAGGCTTCTACTTAGACTTGAAACGATCAGAGAAACTTCAGAAAAGATTGATTTTATCTGCAGGCGCATGATGATAGCTCAGGACAAGCAGAACTAATACGCATATAAAAAAAAGAACCGATATCGAGTAGAGGTGGGAGACATGGTTTCATCAAGATATCACCTCAGAAAGATGTGGCTCGTTTTGGAACCGTTGGGAAACTAGCACCAAAGTTTGTAGTACCATTTCCCATAATGGAAGGAATTCAAATGGCTTATAATGTAAAGCTACCAGAGAGATTAGCGGATGTTTATTTGCGAAAATGTTTGCATGATACATCAGAATAGTTGAGCAGAGAATGCTTGGGGAAGTAGAAGTGGAACGGGAGGCAACAATGAGACGAGTTTCTACTCGTATTCTTGGATCAGAAGTTAAGAAGCTACGCAATAGAGAGGTCAAGTTGGTGAAGGTTCAGTGGGGAGATAACCCAGCGGATGCAACTAGGGAGACCGAAGACAAGATATTGCGCTTCGTACCCTTTTCTTTTCAAAGGAATGTTCTTAACCTCTCTTCCAAAAGCTTTTATTCGTACTTGCTTCTATCATTTAGGTATATCCAATTGATCGAATCTTCAACCTTTAGGTAGAAATACCATGATTGTAAACATGTGTTTGAGACATGTTATGTTTGATGGACGCAAGTGGATGCAAGTGACTGCTAGTGGTTGCCCGTGGATGCACACACACACACACACACACACACACACTAGGCACTATATTGGCTCAATCGCTCTCATATTGCATATGGATGTGTGTGCATTTTTTTCTTTTAATGAATGAAAGTGGATGTATCATTATATGGATGTTGCATTTGAACGGATGATTGTGCACCCATATAGAACTTACATGTTATAATAGGATTGTTGCATACATGTTGGATTCATGACACTAACATACATTGCATTAAGGAGGTCGACTGAATCAGTAGACCACCTGATCTTCACATTAGTATTGGGACATACACACACGCCTTTGCATATGTTCATATAAGCATTAGAAGTCATTAAGGACAATGGATGTCTATGATTGGTGGATGAATAGATGGATGCGGATGGTAGGATATACATTCTTCTTAACTTGAAGATTTCAGGGACGAAATCCTTTGAATAAGGGAGAATGTAACACCCCATAATTTTAACAACAATAAAGAGGATAAACTAAAGAATAATTAATTTAATATTCTGAATTAAGGGAAACAGATTGCGCCATTGCGTCCATCTCAAAATTCTGGTCAAGATAGACATTTGGTTTGCATAAAATGAACACTGTATGAAGAAGTTATGAAGGTTTGAAGTTTGTATACGCACAAGAGAATTATATATACACAAACAAATCGAAATATTCAAATTAATTCAAAGTAGCCAGACGGACCAGAAGTGGGACAATAATGAACCGACCATTTCTGGGGTCGAGCCGAGGCCCCGTTGGGTAGACCCAGACGTCGACCCAGGCTCTTTGGGGTCGACCCATGGGTCAACCCTTGGGTCGACACCCAAAAGTGGGGTCAAACCCCCTACAGATCTGGGCAAATTAATTTTTTTGAATGTGGACTTGTTTTTATGGCTTGACTCATTACCCTATGCTATAAATAAGGCCCTATTTCTCTTGTTTCTCCACACCTAAATCAATGGAGAACTAAATGCTGCCTCTGCTCAGATTGAATCAAGTCGTTTTCAAATCTATTCTTCTTCAGCAATCAATTAGAGTTGTGATTCAAACGTCTTCAGCCTTTCTCTATTTTTCTAGATACAAACGCTGTGAGTTTAAGTTACTTTTAGATTTAAATAATTAAAAAGTAAAACATGATATGACTGTAATTTGGATCTATGCTTGTAACTGTTTGGATCATATCAGATCTGTAATAATTTGTGAATCTATGATATTCTGACATAACTATGACTTGGATCTTAACCTTTATCATGTCAGATCTACCTTGATTATAGTTCTAAATTCACTATTTAGATCACCTTGTACCTATCATGTTTGTGGTTAAATTGGATCTGTTACTAGTTGGGAATCAAAATTATTATTTGGATCTTATCAGGCCTATTATGACATCCCTACTATGTTAGACACAGTTCTATTATCTCATGTTCACCAGATCTGTTTTTATATGTCCATCTTATCAATATACAACTATGTGTTTATATCAATCTTGTCCTTATGTTCATTTATGTCCTCTTTCCACCTTCTTCCCTTTTTATTTTTATAGCCAGGCTACCTTTGAGCCTAAGCAAGCTGCTGAAATATGCGATCGCATTAAATTGGGAATGAGGGAAAAATGTTAGAATTGGGGCGTAATTTGAATTGGGAAATTTGGGCATAATGTGAATCAAATAGGCGAATATGGAATTTGGGCATGTGAATAGGGAATTTGGACATAACTTGAAATTGATTAAAAACCTAAAATTTGGGGCATATGGTTCATTATGAACATAACTTGGGTAAGGGGCATGAAAACCTATAATGGCATAGGTATAATTGATTAATAATGAAAATGCCTAGAATTACAACACCTAAAATTGTAATCATGCTTACACGAGGTTAGATTACACTTGCGGTGGAAGTCTGCTCGGAGCTGCCCAGCATAACCAGTGACCACAAGTGGTGAATCTAATGTAGATGGTCAAAGTGCAAAAGCATGAGACGTGCTAAGACACAAGGTTAAACCTGACTTGTGGAAGAATTACGCCCGGAGCCGTCCGACATATCCAGCATCCACAAGTTGTAGGTTTAATGTGGGAGGTCTAGTGCATTAAGACCATAAATGGATATATGGTAATGAATTGGGGGTAAATAGAGAGTGATAGTAACCTATTATAATTAATTACTCTAATTAGAACATTATATAATGGGTAGTCTTGTCCTAGGGACAAGTAGAAATTATAACATAAGTTATAATAAAATGAAAGAAAGCTTAATAGTAAACCTTAGTTAAGAAAACTAAGTTGATAAGTAAAAAACGTCAAGTTGTAGTGATACGTGGAACAGAAAACAGGTGAACTGAGATGAAGTATACTTAATTACATATTAAGTAAAACATTATTGTAACTATGGAATCAGATAATTAATAATACAAAGGGATTGTAAGATTCCTTCCGTTAATTACAATCTAAAGAATAACATGTTATGGGGCTTATTAATAAACTTAAATGGATTAAGTTATATTTATATGAAATTAATAAGCAAGTGGAATTCTGGCAAGTGAAAAGAAGTTAATGTGAATTGTGATAACCTGTTAATCTATAATACTTAACCTAGTTGAATCCATAGGGACTGTATGAACATGTTAACTCGAGTAGGGGTTAAGTAAACTTGGTTGAAAATAGTGGGAGGGTTAAGTATATCTGAGTTGGGTGGGCAATATTTACATATAGGCCCACAAAACTTAACCGGTTGGGGTTATGTAATTAAAGACACCGTTAGGTCAGCATAACCTATGGAAATGTTAGGGTTAGGGTAATATATGTATATATATATATTATATATATATATATATTGGCTCATAAACTTAACCATCAAACAAACATGCTTGAATTAATGGGTGGGTTAAGTAAATCCGAGGGGGGGGGGTAATATTTATATATAGGCCCACAAACTTAACCATTAAATAAACATGCTTGAATTAGTGGATGGCTTAAGCAAAACTGAGAGGGGTGGTTAATATTTATATATAGGTCCACAAACTTAACCTGAAGGGGTTACGTAATTAAAGACACTAATAGGTATACATAACGTGAGGAAATCCTAATAGGGATACAAGACAAGGGGGAGAGCTTGTATCATCTTCTGTGTAGGACCCGTTTTAGTCAGTAACCCATATAACGGTAATGAACGAGGACTCCGCCCTAGCTCGGAGTCGGTGCATGCTTATTGGACTGAATCTAAGAGATCCAAACGTAGAGGACGGTGTGGGCGATGCGAACCGACTGAAGCATGTGCGTGCATGTCTGGGAAGAAGGGATAAGACAACCATGACACCAGTAGATATGGTTGTGCACATCAACGAAGGGTTGCCACTTTAGGAAGTGATACCTCCTACTATGTGTAACGACCCAGAATTTGGGGCCAATTTAAAATTTTTATTTTAGAAATTTTAATGAATTTAGGATGTTTAAAAACAACTCATTTTAAATAATAACAATGAAAAATTTATTTTAAAACGAATAAATTCAATTTAATTATAAAAGGAGTTTAAAACAGCGCTGTAGTTTGAAAATTTAAATTTGAAATTTGATTGAACGTACAGGATTCAAAATAAATCAGAATTGAACGAAACCAGAAATATTTAAATCTGTTTAACCATATCTTTCCAACGAATCTAAAAAACTGAAATTTCATTTTAAAAATCAAAAGTTATGGCCAATTCAATTTTTAGGAAGGTCACTGTAGAATATATATATATATATATATATATATATATATATATATATATATATATATTATAGGTCTCGGAAGGCTACTTTTCACATATGAATGAATTTCGACTCGAAACCACTTCCATTGAGTTCGGAATGACGTTTTTGCATTGAAAAACAGTAAACACTTATATATTTTGAGTTTTGGAATTTATTTGTTTAAAAATGTATTTTTAATATTAAATATATTAGCCTTAAAAATAGTCATTTTTCAAACGACCTCTGTTTTCGACGAAACCGCTTTTGTTGGAACCGGAATGTCAAATTATTGCTAGGTTTTAATTTTCATAATTTTTCGAATCAATATGTGAGCGTGGCAAAGGAAAACGTGTTTTGTCAGTTTCGGTCAAATTTAATCGACTTGAAAATAGCCATTTTTCAAACAGTCTCAGAATTCGACGAAATTAGTCTTGTTAGAACCGTATCGTCAAAACATAACCAGAAATAATTTTCCTGGAATTTTTAGAGTTCGTATGTGGCGCCGGGAATTTAAATTGTACGTTTGAATTTAATAATTAAATGATTTATAATTAAATATTAAGAAAAACATATCGTAACAGCTGAATGAGGTTACGAAACATATTCCATTGTGTCCGGGATGGGGGTTATTAGCTAGGGGTGACGCTCGTTGGGTTCGATTCGGAGTTAGTATCAATGAACAAATATTTTCTTGAACTAAATAATTAAAATAATTAAAATATACGCCTATAAATACGGTCAAATACGCAGAAACCCTAAACTCAATACAGTAGCCGTCGTTAACAAATGAAGGGCAGCCGTGCTCGCTCCTTCTTCCCCTTTGATCTCCTTAAATACTCAATGGATTTCAACAACTCCAACGTAGAATCGAAGAGCTTCTTGCGCTGTCCAAGATGAACGGTCATGATCGAGATTACCATCGTGGTTTGTGAGGAAACGAGGCTCAAAGCAGCTCTCTTAGGACCGGAATTCGCACGCCATGGTGGGGCCGAGTTCGCCAGGGCTGAGCGCAGAGGGGTCCGACGTCGAGGCGTAGGTGGAGGCAGATTCGGATGATGGTCCGGCAGCTCCTAGGGCGGCGCCCGGGCGGGGTTTCATCTGGAGTGGATGGGTTCGACATCGGCCAGTAGCCTTAACGTAGAAGAAGGGTTAAACACCCTTAACCAATGTAATTAAGAATTCTTATTTATTTATTTAATTAAATTTTTATGTATTCAAATCTTTAAACAATCATATCTCGTTCAAACATAAACGAAATTCCACGATTTCAGTTGCGTTAAGATCGTATCAGAGAATAATACGCTATGGAAAGGACTAGAACTGAAACGGAGCATTTGGTAATTTCAGGAAATTTCAAACCTGAACTATTCTGAATTAAAACTATCAGTGAGAAATCTATTTTATTCCTTTCCTTTATAATTGAAATAAGTTCTGAAATTATTGTTATAAATTTGCAGTTAGTTTATATTGTTATTACTCTGTGTTAATTGTAAATACACATCTATTTGTTTGATGATGATTGTGGCGATAGAATTGTTAAATTTTACATTTCTGTTGATTTGAATTAGGTTGAACAAATTTATTATTTTGTTCATTTTATTGTTAAAATTAATTTCCTTGTTAATTTGAATTAGACTAAACAAAATTATCATTTTGTTTGTTGTACTATCGAAATTGAAACAATCCTGTAAATTACAAATTGGTTTAAACAAAAATTAACCATTTTTGTTTATATAAAAAGAATCAAATGAGTATCACCCCAAATGTTGTAAATATGTTGAAGTTGAAATTTTCAACATACATGTAACACAGAATTTTGATAATTTGTTAAATCAGCAATTTTGTTGATAAAATGTTAATATGACTAAAAAGAACATTTTGTTGATAAAATGTTAATATGATTAAAATGGACATTTTTGTGATATTAAAAGAACGAAGTAAAAATCACATTTTTGTCATTAATAAGGATTAAAACAAAAAGATGCATTTTTGTTCATTTAGAAGAAAGATCACATTTTGGTCATTAAAAAGGATTAAAGAAAATTAGCTTTTTTGTTCACTTTAAAAGAATGAAGACAAAAATGACATTTGTGTTTACATTAAAAAGATTAGACAAAATTATCATATTTTGTTACATTGAAAAGGATTTAACAAAAGTATCTTATTTTTGTACATTAAAAGTGAATTAGACATAATCAACATTTTTGTATATTAAAAGTGAATTAGACAAAATCAACATTTTTTTTTGTACATAAAAGGATTAAACAAAAATATACATTTTATACAGTAAAAGAGTTGAAATAAAAGACTATATTTTTATTGCCATTTTGAATCAAATGTTAGAAATTGATTTTAGAAATGAAAAACAACCTTTTTATTTGAAATATGCTTTGTAAATCAAAATAACATTTTTATTAGAAATTTGCAATGATAACATTTTTAGAAATGTGTTGTGAAAATCAAAATGACACTTTCGATTAGAAATTTTTAATGAAAATAAAAACAACATTTTTATACCATGAAAAGGATTAGAAAAATCATATTTTGATAATATAAATGCTAACATTAGAAAAATCATATTTTGATAATAGAAATGCTAACATTAGAAAAATCATATTTTGATAATAGAAATGCTAACATTAGAAAAATCATATTTTGATATTAAAAATGCTAACATTAGAAAAATCATATTTTGATATTAGAAATGTCAACATTAGAAAAATCATATTTTGATATTAGAAATGTCAACATTAGAAAAACCATATTTTGATATTAGAAATGTCAACATTAGAAAAATCATAGTTTGTTATAAAAAGTTGCATTAGAATAAAATCATGTTTTGTTATAAAAAGTTTTCATTAGAATAAAATGAGTTTAACCAAAATTATCACTTTTAGTCAATAAAATGGGTTTAAATAAAATTCTCATTTTGTTTGCATTAGAAGTTAGTAAACAAAATCAACATATTTGTTTACATTTAAAAGAAGAAGTTAAGAATGTATATTCCTTACATAAAAAAGAATGAGTTAAAATGTATATTTTTATATACATTAAGAATAATGAATTAGTAATGGACATTTTTGTCACATTAAAAGTATGAAGTAGAAATAGACCTTTGCCATTAAAATGAATGAGGCTAAAATATACATTTTGTTAAATAAATATAAGTTAAGATTTTTATTTGTCATTTGTCAACAATAAAAAGAATTGAGTTAAAAGATTAGATTTTATTGCCATTGGAAGCGTGCTGGGCCCAAACAGGTAACAACTAGAGATTGCCGGTTTCTGATTATTCTTAATTTGTTCACAAATAATATATATATATATATTGAAATGTATGTATGAATGTTGAAATGTGTGATGGGTCAAATATAATGTTTAGTATACTCAAGTTTGAATATTACACTCCCATTTACAAGTTACTCGACTTGTTTATGTGATTGGGACGATAATTTTCACACATCGCCCAAGTGCACAAATGAATTATTATTTGCTTGATGGATGAAACCCCACACGGGTATTGGGATGATATTGGATACACAATAATCCCAATATTTAGTTATATGTCAATCGATGGATTGACAGTCTGTGATGAGCGTCAGTTATTTACTTTAATGCTCACAGAGTTATAGATTCCACCTTGGTCGTCATTTGGATGTTTGATAATTATTTATCATGATTGTTGATTCCATACAAAATATATGGTGGTTGGTTGAGTCACATTCCAATAAAGAATATTCTAGAAAAAGAATATTTTAGAAAATATATTTTTGAAAAGAATATTTAAAAAAAAAAATATTTTAGGAAAATATATTTTTATTGAAATGCACTAGTTATCAACTAGAATAAATCATTAAATTTAGATTTAATAAAGTTTTCCAATTTTGTCAATATTTAATTGAAATTAAATTAAATTAAGTGGATTTGGGTTGTCGTGAATAGTGTCTTAAATAACACTGTTCTTAAAACCCATATGAAAAGAATAATCTTTTAATTTAGCTTATTAAAGTTTTTACTTATATTCAGTAATGAGAATAAAATAAAAAGGTGAGTTGGGTTTATTGTGAACTTTGTTTCTAAGAGACATTTGCTCTTTAACCCAACTGACAGTGAAAATATGATTTTGAATTTAGAAATCTTTTATTAAGATTTAAATGGAAATTTTCCAAAAGTAAAGTTTTCAAATTTAATATATCAAATTGGAATTGAATGGAAATCAGTTGATAATAACCGGGATAAGTTTCTGTAAAAGAAGATCGATACTACATATGGAATTTAAGAGGCTTTGCCGTTATTCCATTTATATTTTTGGTCGGATACAGAAATTTATAACGATTATATATTGACTTGATTCCTGGGAAGATTCCATATTATGGAGGATGATTTTGGGTTTACCGTGAACAATGTTTTAAATAACATTAGTTCTTTAACCCAGTTAAAGATAAGATAAATTTCTTAAATTTAAATAATCATTGAATAATGATTTTTGTTTTTAAAACCAAATTGGGGTTTAATAAATCTTTAAAATTTAAGAATAAATTTGAAGAGCTTATCTCTGATAAAATAATGTGAATATTTTATTTAAAAGAATATTCTGAATTGGAATGAGACGTTGGGTGTGCTTTTATAGTACTTGATTTTTAATTATAAAATACGCTAGTTATTGGGAAAGACCGGGTTTAACCCATTTCGAATAATTACTACGACGATGAAGAGTCAAAGATGAAGACGGTGTTTGAAGACCGACGATCTACACATCGAATGGATGTGTTGCTACAGAGACCCTGATGGGAGTAGCTACCTTGAAGGGGCTTTAGTGGTGGCCGTCCGGACTATTGTTGATTGTTCGGATTTGGTTTTCGCTCAGACCCAGAGCATAAGCTAGTAAATGGATGCGTATCTGACATTGGATTTCATTCCATGTGAATTAAATCGATTTGTGTTAATGTATGTCTGTTTGGTGGTGGAGGATTTATTCTCTACTTAACACCCTGGTATATATTAATAGTGATTGATCGCATGGCGTGAATTGTCAATGTGGCACGCCAATATGCAATTGATCAAGGCTTTTGTCGAAAAGAAGGGCCTTGTGGGATGATCAAAGCATAGCCTATTACGGCATAGCTTTGTGTATATCGTGACTTCGCGAGCTACACACCCCGGTATGAGTCAAAAATGGGATATGGACTGCAAGGAGTGCACACGTTTCTTTCTAGCTAGTGGTAGTGTCAGTGCTTTGACACGGCCTGACATTTTACTTATGTGGATGATGGATTTTGAGGCGCCTCGGATTTTTATAGGCCGATAGTGGTCATATTATAGGTTCAAAGGAACCGGGAAGCGTGTGTTCAGGCATAATTAATCCAATGCCGATAGGCGGGGACTGGCCCTGAAGATCCAAGGGTTCACTGCGGGGGATCCTGAGGCATTTACTATAGTGTCTCGAATCGGAGAGGAGCTTGCCCCTAGCCTCGACTCTTGATGGAAATCCAATTCCCAATACGACCTTGCGGTTTTGATTGTAGAACTAGTATGGCGACATGTAACACCCCGAATTTCGGTTAATGCTAAAATTCACTAATTACATAATAAATAATCTCAGAAGTGAGAATTGGAGGAAACGGGCTGCGTCATTGCATTCGTCTCGGAAAAATACGCGAAATAGAGTCCGAGTTTTCAAGAATCGGAGTACGTATGGCCCGGTTATGGCCCAATGAAGTTTACAGAAAATTCAAAGTTCAAAACAGATTTAAACTTCAGGTTCAAATTTCGAAATTTGGGCCATTAGGCGCAGGGGGGAAAAATTCCCGCCTAGCTACCCAAGTCGACAGCCCTGTCGACTGGGCAGTCGACTTGGCTAGGACCAAGTCGACAGCCCTGTCGACTTGGGTGTCGACATGGGGTGCTCGGCCAGTTTGGCCTGGTGCACCATTTCAGGGTTTGGGCTGTGTTTTGGGGCTGGTTTCTGGAAGCTTCCGAGATCTGATGGTCCTAATCTAATTTAGGGTTAATCTAATGGCCCAAAACACTTGCCTAATCCTATAAATAAGACCCTAAGCTAGCCATAAATGATCATAATCCTATACTCTAACTAAACTATGCCAAAATTTTCTATGATCATGGCCTCCACTCAAAGCCCTAGCCTCCATCCTCTTATAAAACTATTTCTATGAAGGCTTTCATGTTCATACAAGCATCTTTGAGTTGTATGAGTGATCATTAGCTTGCATTTATCATCAAGTTGCAAGCTTTATGTTCAAGGCTAGAGTTTTTGGGTGATTTTTGGCAAGGGTTTGCTTATTGGAATTTAGTGGTGAGTTTCTATAGCCTTAATAATCAATTGTTAAATTGATTATGATAGGATATGATAAGATATGGCTATGTTTGTGGATAAATGTGCTTATGCAAGTTTAGTATAGTGTATGTTGTGTGTTTTGCAAGTTTTATGCTATATGCAAGTTTGATGCTATGTTTTATGATGCTCACTATGCAAAACACTATGTTGAACATTGATGCATATGTAACATGTTATGCAAGCTATATGTGAGATTATATGCAAGTTTATATGTAACATGTTATGCAAGTTATGTATTTGGTTTTATGCATGCTAAGTGTTTGGTTTTATGCAAGTTATGATGCAAGTTCATATGCAAGTTATGATGCAAGTTCATATGCAAGTTATGATGCAAGTTCATATGCAAGTTATGATGCAAGTTCATATGCAAGTTTGTCTCTTTTTATGATATGCATAATATATGCAAGTTTGCCTCTAAGTATGGCATGTTATGCAAGTTCATATGCAAGTTATGATGCAAGTTCATATGCAAGTTATGATGCAAGTTCATATGCAAGTTATGATGCAAGTTCATATGCAAGTTATGATGCAAGTTCATATGCAAGTTTGCCTCTATGTATGACATAAGTACATGTGCAAGTTCATCCCTTTTAGACCTATGACATGTATGCAAGTTGACACCTTTATGATAGGTCTACGACATGAACATTTAAGCAAGTTACCATCTTTATGACAAATGTGATTCATGCAAGTTTGGGTTGGTTATTTATGCAAGTTGGGTTTATGGTCATATATACAAGTTGACACCTTTTAAACCCATGATAATGCTAATGATATGCTAAGTTGAACCCATTGTGTGTATGATGAATCTTCTTTTTTGAAGTATGTCATGTTAATGTATTTACGTGGGGACGATGGGGTAAAAATTAATGAACACATAAAATTGTGTGAAGTGGGTATGATTAAACATACCATAAAGTGGATGGACATAATTGGAAATTTACCTATTAAGTTAGGTCTACCCATATTATGGAATTGGGAATTTACCTATTGAGTTAGGTCTACCCATATTCTTAAATATTTGTAATTAATTAGGGATAATTAATACAAATTATGGGGGTGATTAATTAGGTGTAATTAATCTACTAAGACACGAGGTTGGACCCTTTTGTAGCATAAGACTGCCCGGAACCGACCGGCAAATCCAGCGGCTACAAATGATTGGCCCAATGTGAGAGGTCTTAGTCATAAACTAAATACGTGACAAGTGTAAAGACACGAGGTTAGACTCTGTTATGGTGTAAGGCTGCCCGGAACCAACCGGCATATCCAACTGCCATAAAAGACAGTCTAATGTGAGAGGTGTTTGCAAAGGTTACGATCTTAATTAATTAAGGAACACTTAACCAAATTAGCATGTAGTGAGGCATGAGGGGTTAAGTGGGTGCCTTGGGTGGCATAAGGAAGCTAGTGAGGGTGCCTTGGGTGGCATGAGGAAACTAGTGGGTTGCCTTGGGTGGCAATAGAAAATACGATTAGAATACTTAACCAAAGTGGAACATGTAATTAAACATGATTAAAGGGTTAAGTAAGTGCCTTGGGTGGCATGTGGGAATCAAGTAAGTGCCTTGGGTGGCATGTGGAAATCTAGTGGGGGCCTTAAGTGGCAATTGAAATATAATTAAATGACAAGCTTAAGTAGTAGCTTGTGGGGGCCTTAAGTGGCAATTGAAATATAATTAAATGACAAGCTTAAGTAGTAGCTTGTGGGGGCCTTAAGTGGCAATTGAAATATAATTAAATGACAAGCTTAGGTAGTAGCTTGTGGGGGCCTTAAGTGGCAATTGAAATATAATTAAATGACAAGCTTAAGTAGTAGCTTGTGGGGGCCTTAAGTGGCAATTGAAATATGATTAGATGACTTAACCAAACCTTAACATGTAAGTGGGCATGATTATAAAAGGGGTTAAGTGGGACGCACTAGATAAAATGGCAAGCTTAAGTAGTAGCTTGTGGGGGCCCATTTCAACCAATATCCCAAACGTATCTTTGTGGGCTCGACCCAAGTCGAGGACGGGACACGCATATTGGGCTTGACTATAAGAGGCCAAAACGGGGTAGCGGTGGCAACACGAGTCCAATGGGTTTCATATGCGTGTGTGGACCCGGGCTGGTAGGTAAGACGTTGTTGCATCGTGTAGATATAAGCCGTGCACCATTTGTTGTATCGGGTTGCCACTTTGGGGAGTGATACACCCCATTGTGGGGCCAACACGGGTATCTACGGTAGGGAGCCGATCGCTTGGGAGTAGTGGGTACACCTAGTGGAGATAGGGGCAGACGGCACCTATGTAGTCAGCTAGGGGTACAAGAAACTACTGGGTAAAATTACTAAGTACACTTAGCGGGATCAACCTTTAAGTAGGAATTACCCTTGGGTGGGTAGAACTGGTGTGGTGCAGTGTAGGAATTACCCTTGGGTGGGTAGATCTGGGGTGGTGCAATCTAGTAATTATCCTTGGGTGGATAAATGCGTCTTTTCGGTTATCTTAGTACATCCTATGTTTAGTTGGCTACTTAGTATAGTCATTATCCCCAGAGGTACCGTACCTTGTTTATATCATACCCTAATTACTTTAATGATTGTATTGTTAGGGTTATAGGACTCACTCAGACTTATGTCTGACCCCGTTGTTTCTTTATCTTTTTCCCAACCCTCAGGTTTTCAGAGTGGGCCTAGCACTAGTGGGCTTTGATCAGACTGCTTTATCTATCTTTTGGAGCTTGGACCGTGGATGTAAAGCTCAGTTTATCTTTTCTATTATGGCTATTAGGTTATATAGTGGGATTATGTACTTTTGTTTTCATCAGGATGGATATTATGTAGTTGACTCTTATTTATGGTTTTGGTGTAACCAAACATGTTTTACTTTCCGCTGCAATGAAATGATGTTTTAAATTCTCAAGTATTACTTATATCTGTCTTATTGTAATTTTTCTGTTCTATATTCACTTAAAATACTCCACCGATGTTATGGCATTCCCTTAGTGAGTGACCGTAGCGGGCGTGGGGTGTTACACGTGGTATCAGAGCTTAAGGTTACCAGAACAGATAAAATTTTTAGAAAAACTATTTTCTAAGAATATTTTTGAAAGGAGTATTTTCAAAAACATGTCTTTTAAGAGAAAAGTTTTTGAAAGAAAAGCATAATCCCCAATAGCCATATCTATATCTTTCAAATTCTCCGTTTTGAATCTCTTCCTCTCTCGTTTTGAGTTTCCCCTCCGTGTATAGATGATCTTTCTAAGATAGACAAGAATGGAAAACCACTTCAAGGGACTTAGACGTTAGTCAGATTAGAAGTTGGTTCAAGAAGGAGGAGGACTGGTAGGTACCTATTGGATAGACGATGGGAGGAAGGCTCGAATAGTTGTTTGGTTAATGAAGGATGAAACCTCATTGGTGGGAGGTTACGAGTGGAGAATGGGAAGAAGAAGGCGAGTAGTTATCCTTTTGGGAGGAATAGGACACCTTATTAGGGTTGTCCAAAGGGACAAGGGCAAGGTATGGAATCTTCTGGAGGGTAGTTGTACTCCCTCACGGCTAGTGTACCAGATGGGGATAAGACCGTCTAGGTTGGAATTTGGATTTCTTTATTATCCGGTTCGAACTTTATTTGATTCTGACGCACCGAGTTCGTTTATCTCATCATTGTTAGTTGAGTCACTGCACTTAGACACCAGTTTAGTAGATGATCCCTTAGTTGTTTCAAACCCAATTGGGGCTCCATGATGTGTTTGGGTTTGAAAGTTGCTATACTTAGCGTTGAGTTTAGATGTGATGCTTTTTGGGCTTCACGGGCTATGGGTTAGTTTTGGGCATGGACTGGTTATCCAGTAGGGGTGCCGTTCTTGATTTTGAAGGGAGAGTTGTTAGGTTTATGACCCGCTTGGGTAACACTCTCGAGATCTCTTGTAATCCCATGGAATCTGTTATGCTAAGTTATCTAGAATCACTTGACACGTCGGTCGAGAGTTTGCGATCTGTTAGAGTGGCCCGGGAATACTCGGATGTGTTTGAGGAGGTGAAAGGCTTACCTCCGGAGCGGGAGATTGACTTCCGAATATATCTGGTAGACAATGCCAAACCATTATCTTGGCCAGTGTGCCACATGGCTCCTCGTGAGAAGAGGGAACTCCATAAGCAAGTAGGCGATTTGCTTGAGAAGGGGTTCGTAAGACGAAGTATATCGGAGTGGGGTGCTCCATTAGTTTTTGCCACGAAGGCGGATGGGTCCCTCAGACTTTGTGTAGGCTAAAGAGAACTAAATAAACTCACAAAGAAGAATAGACACCCATTGCCGAGGATTGATGATCTCTTTGATCAGTTGGTTGGCGCCTCAGTGTTTTCGTAGTAGGACTTAGCCATGGGGTTTCATCAGTTGAGAGTGGCTGAGGATAGTATAGAGAAGACTACCTTTAGGACTCCGGATGGTTTTTATGAGTGGCTGGTGATGCCATTTGGTTTGACGAACGCCTCCGCATACTTTATTGATTTGATGAGAAGGGTGTTCAGGGAGTACCTAAATAAGTTTGTGATGGTCTTTGTAAATGACATCTTGGTCTTTTCTAGGAGCGAAATAAGTTTTAGTATGTGCTCAATAGGTTGAGCAAAGCCAGTTATGGGACAAACGGTGGTTTTGGAGCGAGACTGGAGAGGACATCCAGAGTTGGACAAGGGCTTAATTATTTAGCCGTTTTTACTAGTATCATCTCACGTAGGTCGTCTGAATTCGAAGGAGGTATCCCTTGGGTGTTTGTCTGATATTGGTTTAGGCCTTTGGGGCTTGCATTTGGGGGATGTCGAGTTCGACTAGTGTGGTCTGCATGAGAGATGGACAGTTGTGATGATTTTGGATAGGATTCTTAGCATCCTATGAGTTTGAGATAGCGTATACCCATGGCAAGGGTAACGTGGTAGCGGACGCCTTAAGTAGAAAAAGGTTGTCCTTGAGTTCATTGTTCGTTGAACGACGGAGCTTAGAGTTTATTTCTATGTTTGACTTTAGACCTTCCGTTGACTTAATACCCGGTTTGATAGCCTCCTTGGAGGTTAGGCCTACTCTTTTGGGACGGATTGGCGAGGCACAGCGGGACGACCCACAGTTGGCTGAGTTAGTAGAGAAGCTCATGAAGAGGGGGAGTCGTCCAGCCATTTGAGTAGGTACACCCTAGATGGTAAGGGGTGGTTGCGTAGAGACGGTAGACTTTGTGTACCGCAAGACGAGGGTTTGAGGAAGGCTATACTTGATGATGCACATCGGTCGAAGATGACCATTCATCCCGGTGGGGACAAGATGTACCAAGACAGGAAGCGAGTTTTCTTTTGGGCCGGTATGAAGAAAGATGTGGCCGAGTATGTCGCTAGATGCTTGGTGTGCTAGCAAATGAAAGCGGAGCAGAAGAAACCCGGTGGGTTGCTTCACCCATTGGAGGTTCCGCTATGGAGGTGGGATAGTGTCTCAATGGATTGCCGAGATCGAGGAAAGGTAATACGGGAATTTGGGTTGTGGTAGATAGACTTACTAAGAGTGCCCATTTCATACCCGTGAAGAGCAAGAGGACTGTTCCATGTCTAGCTTCAGTTTATATTCGAGAGATAGTTCGGTTGCATAGGGAACATGACATATTCCATGTGTCACATTTGAGGAAGTGCCTACATGAGACCGCAGAGGCGGTAGAGCCGAGCTTGCTTAAAGAAGTAAAGGTAGAGCGTGATGTGATTATTCGACGAGCTCCTACCCGCATCCTTGGGTCAGAGATTAGGAAGTTGAGAAACAGAGAGGTTCGACCAGTCAAAGTGAAAAGGGGAGAAGGTGAGAGCAATGCTACTGGGGAGACAGAAGCGAAGATGCGTTCGTTATACCCATTCCTTTTTGAGGGTATGTCCTTTAAACGTCTCCTTTATCGTTTGTCTAGTGCTTATCTTATCTTTAGTATGTCCTCTCATTAGTACCTTTGACCTTTAGATAGGGTAAACCTATGGTTGAAACATGTGTTTGAGACATGTTATGTTTGATGGATGCGTGTGGATGCAAGTGGTTGCTAGTGGTTGCTCGTGGATGCATATACACACACTCTAGACACTAGATCGGCTCAATCACTTCATATTGCATATTGCATATAATTGTGTGTAGGTAGCTATATTTTTGGATGTATAATGATTGTGTTATCATATGGATGATGCATTTTGGTGAATGATTGTGCACTCATGTAGATATTGTATGTGTCGATAGGGTTCTCTCGCATACATAATGGATGCATGGCACTATCATGGTTTGCATATGTTCATACATTAGATAGGGAACATATACACACACTTTTTGCATATGCTCATACATCATTAGAAATTGTTTTAAGGACAATGGATGCCCGTGTTTGATGGATTGAGTAGATGGTTGTTTGGATGGTAGGATATGCATTCTCCTTAACTTTGAGATTTCGGGGACGAAATCCTTTAAGGAGGGGAGAATGTAACACCCCGAATTTCGGTTAATGCTAAAATTCACTAATTACAGAATAAATAATCTCAGATGTGAGAATTGGGGGAAACGGGCTGCGTCATTGCGTTCGTCTCGGAAAAATACGCGAAATAGAGTCCGAGTTTTCAAGAATCGGAGTCCGTATGGCCCGGTTATGGCCCAATGAAGTTTACAGAAAATTCAAAGTTCAAAACAGATTTAAACTTCAGGTTCAAATTTCGAAATTGGGGCCATTGGGCGCAGGGGAGAAAAATTCCCGCCTAGCTACCCAAGTCGACAGCCCTGTCGACTGGGCAGTCGACTTGGCTAGGACCAAGTCGACAGCCCTGTCGACTTGGGTGTCGACAGGGGGTGCTTGGCCAGTTTGGCCTGGTGCACCATTTCAGGGTTTGGGCTGTGTTTTGGGGCTGGTTTCTGGAAGCTTCCGAGATCTGATGGTCCTAATCTAATTTAGGGTTAATCTAATGGCCCAAAACACTTGCCTAGTCCTATAAATAAGACCCTAAGCTAGCCCTAAATGATCATAATCCTATACTCTAACTAAACTATGCCAAAATTTTCTATGATCATGGCCTCCACTCAAATCCCTAGCCTCCATCCTCTTATAAAACTATTTCTATGAAGGCTTTCATGTTCATACAAGCATCTTTGAGTTGTATGAGTGATCATTAGCTTGCATTTATCATCAAGTTGCAAGCTTTATGTTCAAGGCTAGAGTTTTTGGGTGATTTTTGGCAAGGGTTTGCTTATTGGAATTTAGTGGTGAGTTTCTATTGCCTTAATAATCAATTGTTAAATTGATTATGATAGGATATGATAAGATATGGCTATGTTTGTGGATAAATGTGCTTATGCAAGTTTAGTATAGTGTATGTTGTGTGTTTTGCAAGTTTTATGCTATATGCAAGTTTGATGCTATGTTTTATGATGCTCACTATGCAAAACACTATGTTGAACATTGATGCATATGTAACATGTTATGCAAGCTATATGTGAGATTATATGCAAGTTTATATGTAACATGTTATGCAAGTTATGTATTTGGTTTTATGCATGCTAAGTGTTTGGTTTTATGCAAGTTATGATGCAAGTTCATATGCAAGTTATGATGCAAGTTCAAAAGCAAGTTATGATGCAAGTTCATATGCAAGTTTGTCTCTTTTTATGATATGCATAATATATGCAAGTTTGCCTCTAAGTATGGCATGTTATGCAAGTTCATATGCAAGTTATGATGCAAGTTCATATGCAAGTTATGATGCAAGTTCATATGCAAGTTATGATGCAAGTTCATATGCAAGTTTGCCTCTATGTATGACATAAGTACATGTGCAAGTTCATCCCTTTTAGACCTATGACATGTATGCAAGTTGACACCTTTATGATAGGTCTATGACATGAACATTTAAGCAAGTTACCATCTTTATGACAAATGTGATTCATGCAAGTTTGGGTTGGTTATTTATGCAAGTTGGGTTTATGGTCATATATACAAGTTGACACCTTTTAAACCCATGATAATGCTAATGATATGCTAAGTTGAACCCATTGTGTGTATGATGAATCTTCTTTTTTGAAGTATGTCATGTTAACGTATTTACGTGGGGACGATGGGGTAAAAATTAATGAACACATAAAATTGTGTGAAGTGGGCATGATTAAACATACCATAAAGTGGATGGACATAATTGGGAATTTACCTATTAAGTTAGGTCTACCCATATTATGGAATTGGGAATTTACCTATTGAGTTAGGTCTACCCATATTCTTAAATATTTGTAATTAATTAGGGATAATTAATACAAATTATGGGGGTGATTAATTAGGTGTAATTAATCTACTAAGACACGAGGTTGGACCCTTTTGTAGCATAAGACTGCCCGGAACCGACCGGCAAATCCAGCGGCTACAAATGATTGGCCCAATGTGAGAGGTCTTAGTCATAAACTAAATACGTGACAAGTGTAAAGACACGAGGTTAGACTCTGTTATGGTGTAAGGCTGCCCGGAACCAACCGGCATATCCAGCTGCCATAAAAGACAGTCTAATGTGAGAGGTCTTTGCAAAGGTTACGATCTTAATTAATTAAGGAACACTTAACCAAATTAGCATGTAGTGAGGCATGAGGGGTTAAGTGGGTGCCTTGGGTGGCATGAGGAAGCTAGTGGGGGTGCCTTGGGTGGCATGAGGAAACTAGTGGGTTGCCTTGGGTGGCAATAGAAAATACGATTAGAATACTTAACCAAAGTGGAACATGTAATTAAACATGATTAAAGGGTTAAGTAAGTGCCTTGGGTGGCATGTGGGAATCAAGTAAGTGCCTTGGGTGGCATGTGGAAATCTAGTGGGGGCCTTAAGTGGCAATTGAAATATAATTAAATGACAAGCTTAAGTAGTAGCTTGTGGTGGCCTTAAGTGGCAATTGAAATATAATTAAATGACAAGCTTAAGTAGTAGCTTGTGGGGGCCTTAAGTGGCAATTGAAATATAATTAAATGACAAGCTTAAGTAGTAGCTTGTGGGGGCCTTAAGTGGCAATTGAAATATAATTAAATGACAAGCTTAGGTAGTAGCTTGTGGGGGCCTTAAGTGGCAATTGAAATATAATTAAATGACAAGCTTAAGTAGCAGCTTGTGGGGGCCTTAAGTGGCAATTGAAATATGATTAGATGACTTAACCAAACCTTAACATGTAAGTGGGCATGATTATAAAAGGGGTTAAGTGGGACGCACTAGATAAAATGGCAAGCTTAAGTAGTAGCTTATGGGGGCCCATTTCAACCAATATCCCAAACGTATCTTTGTGGGCTCGACCCAAGTCGAGGAAGGGACACGCATATTGGGCTTGACTATAAGAGGCCAAAACGGGGTAGCGGTGGCAACGCGAGTCCAACGGGTTTCATATGCGTGTGTGGACCCGGGCTGGTAGGTAAGACGTTGTTGCATCGTGTAGATATAAGACGTGCACCATTTGTTGTATCGGGTTGCCACTTTGGGGAGTGATACACCCCATTGTGGGGCCAGCACGGGTATCTACGGTAGGGAGCCGATCGCTTGGGAGTAGTGGGTACACCTAGTGGAGATAGGGGCAGACGGCACCTATGTAGTCAGCTAGGGGTACAAGAAACTACTGGGTAAAATTACTAAGTACACTTAGCGGGATCAACCTTTAAGTAGGAATTACCCTTGGGTGGGTAGAACTGGTGTGGTGCAGTGTAGGAATTAGCCTTGGGTGGGTAGATCTGGGGTGGTGCAATCTAGTAATTATCCTTGGGTGGATAAATGCGTCTTTTCGGTTATCTTAGTACATCCTGTGTTTAGTTGGCTACTCAGTGTAGTCATTATCCCCAGAGGTACCGTACCTTGTTTATATCATACCCTAATTACTTTAATGATTGTATTGTTAGGGTTATAGGACTCACTCAGACTTATGTCTGACCCCGTTGTTTCTTTATCTTTTTCCCAACCCTCAGGTTTTCAGAGTGGGCCTAGCACTAGTGGGCTTTGATCAGACTACTTTATCTATCTTTTGGAGCTTGGACCGTGGATGTAAAGCTCAGTTTATCTTTTCTATTATGGCTATTAGGTTATATAGTGGGATTATGTACTTTTGTTTTCATCAGGATGGATATTATGTACTTGACTCTTATTTATGGTTTTGGTGTAACCAAACATGTTTTACTTTCCGCTGCAATGAAATGATGTTTTAAATTCTCAAGTATTACTTATATCTGTCTTATTGTAATTTTTCTGTTCTATATTCACTTAAAATACTCCACCGATGTTATGGCATTCCCTTAGTGAGTGACCGTAGCGGGCGTGGGGTGTTACACGACATGATATATGGTACCCATGCCGTCTATGATTGATATATTATGATTGAAATGGTTTTTAAAACATATACTCACTAATATCAAATCCGTTTTATCGTATCAAACATCTTTTGACCATTATAAAGTAAAACCCTATCCTCCGGTTTGCGTTGCATTGTGTGATGAGACTTGGGTCTTATAATGGTTTCATTTTTCTAAAAAGCATTGCGTTGTTTAACGATTAACTTTAATTTATGCACCGACAATCCAATGGAGTAAACCCGTTCCGCGTTAGCGGCGTGGTCCTATGATTCACCTTATTATTATCAGATTAGTCTAGTTAAGATTTCTCATACCAGTCCCATGACTGACCTGTAGTTTGTTTCACTGGCAAACTCGGGTGCCCATATTTTCCACACGGGCAGTCGGGTAGCTTTTTGCAGATATATTTACAGGATCCTGGCTTACAGCTGAAGTGGTATTCGGAAAGCTCTGTATCCGTGTATTTCTTCCAGTTGTATATTTGTATGTTTTTCCGCTGCTATTTAAATGTAATTTAAAACTCTGATATTATTGTATTCCTATTTTGTAATAAGTATTCATACTCTGTTACATTCTTGTACTCTGATGTAATTGTATAAACAGCAATAAAATGTTCTCCAGTTTGTGTTCGGATGTGTGTTGTTCTCAAAGCAATCCAGCCTTTCCTTTACCGGGAAGTTTGGGTCGTTTCAATTGGTATCAGAGCTTTGGTTTACAAAGCTCGAGAACAAGACACATTAGAACCGAACGAAAGAGTTCATCAGAGATTGGATTAGTAATATCCAATAAGAATAACTCGTTAGAGATGGGATCAGTAGTGTCCTAGAACGAGTGTGAAGAGTATTATTCTCTTTAAAAATATAAATGAAAACAAATTTAGTTTTGAAAATTTTATTTTAAAATACGTATTTGAGTATATTATATTTTTAATGTAGACAATCGAGTATATAAAGATTTTGAATATATGAGTAATTAACGGATATTCGAAGTTTTAATATACTGGATAGATATAGAATCACACTCTAGTCGCCCGAAGATGGTTCTGATGATGGCTAGCGTCATCAGAATTTATGTTCGAGTTTCGAAAGTGGGATTTCTTTATATTTCTATTGACTAGTATGGGAGCCAAAACTTAGTTAGTACACATTGCTGTGATTTGCACTAAAAATATGATTTTTTACTATATATAAAAGTTATACATATTTGAAAAGTTAATTACCTAATTTATTGATGGTTGCGATGTTTGATTATTAGTTTGGCTAATAAATTATTGGAATGATAATTACTTTAACTAATAAAATTATTGAAAACAATAAATAGGAATTTAATTAAGTTAGTTAATTAATCAACTTTTAGCTACGTTCCTTTTCGAGGACGAAAAGATTTTTAAGTGGGGGCGATTGTAACGACCCAGAATTTGGGGCCAATTTAAAATTTTTATTTTAGAAATTTTAATGAATTTAGGATGTTTAAAACAACTCATTTTAAATAATAACAATGAAAAATTTATTTTAAAACGAATAAATTCAATTTAATTATAAAAGGAGTTTAAAACAGCGCTGTAGTTTGAAAATTTGAATATGAAATTTGATTGAACGTACAGGATTCAAAATAAATCTGAATTGAACGAAACTAGATATATTAAAATCTGTTTAATCATATCTTTCCAACGAATCTGAAAAACAGAAATTTTGTTTTAAAAATCAAAAGTTATGGCCAATTCAATTTTTAGGAAGGTCGCTGTTGAATTTATATATTATATAGGGCCTGAAAGGCTACTTTTCACATATGAAGGAATTTCGACTCGAATCCACTTCCATTGAGTTCGGAATGATGTTTCTGCATTGAAAAACAGTAAACACTTATATATTTTGAGTTTCAGAATTTATTTGTTTAAAAATGTATTTTTAATATTAAATATACTGGCCTTAAAAATAGTCATTTTTCAAACGACCTCTATTTTCGACGAAACCACTTTTGTTGGAACCGGAATGTCAAATTATAGCTAGGTTTCAATTTTCATAATTTTTCGAATCAATATGTGAGCGTGGCAAAGGAAAACGTGTTTTGTCAGTTTCGGTCAAATTTAATCGACTTGAAAATTGCCATTTTTCAAACAGTCTCAGAATTCGACGAAATTAGTCTTGTTAGAACCTTATCGTCAAAACATAACCAGAAATAATTTTCCTAGAATTTTTAGAGTTCGTATGTGGCCCCAGTAATTTAAATTGTAAGTTTGAATTTAATAATTAAATGATTTATAATTAAATATTAAGGAAAACATATCGTAATAGCCGAATGGGGTTACGAAACATATTCCATTGTATCCGGGATGGGGGTTATTATCTAGAGGCGACGCTCGTTGGGTTCGATTCGGAGTTAGTATCAATGAACAAATATTTTCTTGAACTAAATAATTAAAATATACGCCTATAAATACGGTCAAATACGCAGAAACCCTAAACTCAATACAGTAGCCGCCATTAACAAATGAAGGGCAGCCGTGCTCCATCCTTCTTCCCCTTCGATCTCCTTAAATACTCAATGGATTTCAACAACTCCAACGTAGAATCGAAGAGCTTCTTGCGCTGTCCAAGATGAACGGTCATGATCGAGATTACCATCGTGGTTTATGAGGAAACGAGGCTCAAAGTAGCTCTCTTAGGACCGGAATTTGCACGCCATGGTGGGGCTGAGTTCGCCAGGGCTGAGCGCAGAGGGGTCCGACGTCGAGGCGTAGGTGGGGGCGGATTCGGATGATCGTCCGGCAGCTCCTAGGGCGGCGCGCAGGCGGGTTTTCATCTGGAGTTGATGGGTTCGACATCGGCCAGTAGCCTTAACCTAGAAGAAGGGTTAAACACCCTTAACCAATGTAATTAAGAATTCTTAATTATTTATTTAATTAAATTTTTATGTATTCAAATCTTTAAACTATCATATCTCGTTCAAACAGAAACGAAATTCCATGATTTCAGTTGCGTTAAGATCGTATCAGAGAATACTACGTTATGGAAAGGACTAGAACTGAAATGGAGCGTTTGGGAATTTCAGGAAATTTCAAACCTGAACTGTTCTGAATTAAAACTATCGGTGAGAAATCTATTTTATTCCTTTCCTTTATAATTGAAATAAATTCTGAATTTATTGTTATAAATTTGCAGTTAGTTCATACTGTTATTATTCTGTGATAATTGTAAATACACATCTATTTGTTTGATGATGATTGTGGCGATAGAATTGTTAAAAGTTACATTTCTGTTGATTTGAATTAGGTTGAACAAATTTATTATTTTGTTCATTTTATTGTTAAAATTAATTTGCTTGTTAATTCTAATTAGACTAAACAAAATTATCATTTTGTTTGTTGTACTATCGAAATTGAAACATTCCTGTAAATTAGAAATTAGTTTAAACAAAAATACACCATTTTTGTTTATATAAAAAGAATCAAATGAGTATCACCCCAAATGTTGTAAATATGTTGAAGTAGAAATTTTCAACATACATGTAACACAGAATTTTGATAATTTGTTAAATCAACAATTTTGTTGATAAAATGTTAATATGATTAAAAAGAACATTTTTTTTAATAAAATGTTAATATGTTTAAAATGGACATTTTTGTCATATTAAAAGAACGAGGTAAAAATCACATTTTTGTCATTAATAAGGATTAAAACAAAAATATGCATTTTTGTTCATTTAGAAGAAAGATCACATTTTGGTCATTAAAAAGGATTAAAGAAAATTAGCATTTTTGTTCACTTTAAAAGAATGATGACAAAAATGACATTTGTGTTTACATTGAAAAGATTAGACAAAATTATCATATTTTGTTACATTGAAAAGGATTTAACAAAAGTACCTTATTTTTGTACATTAAAAGTGAATTAGACAAAATCAACATTTTTGTATATTAAAAGTGAATTAGACAAAATCAACATTTTTTTTGGTACATAAAAGGATTAAACAAAAATATACATTTTATACAGTAAAAGAGTTGAAATAAAAGACTATATTTTTATTGCCATTTTGAATCAAATGCTAGAAATTGATTTTAGAAATGAAAAACAACCTTTTTATTTGAAATATGCTTTGTAAATCAAAATAACATTTTTATTAGAAATTTGCAATGATAACATTTTTAGAAATGTGTTGTGAAAATCAAAATGACACTTTCGATTAGAAATTTGTAATGAAAATAAAAACAACATTTTTATACCATGAAAAGGATTAGAAAAATCATATTTTGATAATAGAAATGCTAACATTAGAAAAATCATATTTTGACAATAGAAATGCTAACATTAGAAAAATCATATTTTGATAATAGAAATGCTAACATTAGAAAAATCATATTTTGATAATAGAAATGCTAACATTAGAAAAATCATATTTTGATATTAGAAATGCTAACATTAGAAAATTCATATTTTGATAATAGAAATGTCAACATTAGAAAAATCATATTTTGATATTAGAAATGTCAACATTAGAAAAACCATATTTTGATATTAGAAATGTCAACATTAGAAAAATCATAGTTTGTTATAAAAAGTTGCATTAGAATAAAATCATGTTTTGTTATAAAAAGTTTTCAATAGAATAAAATGAGTTTAACCAAAATTATCACTTTTGGTCAATAAAATGGGTTTAAATAAAATTCTCATTTTGTTTGCATTAGAAGTTAATAAACAAAATCATCATATTTGTTTACATTTAAAAGAAGAAGTTAAGAATGTATATTCCTAACATTAAAGAGAATGAGTTAAAATGTATATTTTTATACACATTAAGAATAATTAATTAGTAATGGACATTTTTGTCACATTAAAAGTATGAAGTAGAAATACACCTTTGCCATTAAAATGAATGAGGCTAAAATATACATTTTGGTAAATAAATATGAGTTAAGGTTTTTATTTGTCATTTGTCAACAATAAAAAGAATTGAGTTAAAAGATTAGATTTTATTTCCATTTGTTCACCAAAAAAATATTATATATATATGTATATATATATTGAAATGTATGTATGAATGTTGAAATGTGTGATGGGTCAAATATAATGTTTAGTATACTTAAGTTTGAATATTACACTCCCATTTACAAGTTACTCGACTTGTTTATGTGATTGGGACGATAATTTTCACACATCGCCCAAGTGCACAAATGAATTATTATTTGCTTGATGGATGAAACCCCACACGGGTATTGGGATGATATTGGATACACACTAATCCCAATATTTAGTTATCTGTTAATCGATAGATTGACAGTCTGTGATGAGCGTATCGATTGACAGTCTGTGATGAGCGTCAATTATTTACTTTAATGCTCACACAGTTATAGATTCCACCTTGGTCGTCATTTGGATGTTTGATAATTATTTATCATGATTGTTGATTCCATACAAAATATATGGTTGTTGGTTGAGTCACATTCCAATAAAGAATATTCTAGAAAAAGGCTATTATAGAAAATATATTTTTGAAAAGAATATTAAAAAAAAGAATATATTTTAGGAAAATATATTTTTATTGAAATGCACTAGTTATCAACTAGAATAAATCATTAAATTTAGATTTAATAAAGTTTTCCAATTTTTCAATATTTAATTGAAATTAAATTAAATAAAGTGGATTTGGGTTGTCGTGAATAGTGTCTTAAATAACACTGTTCTTAAAACCCATATGAAAAGAATAATCTTTTAATTTAGCTTATTAAAGTTTTTACTTATATTCAGTAATGAGAATAAAATAAAAAGGTGAGTTGGGTTTATTGTGAACTGTGTTTCTAAGCGACATTTGCTCTTTAACCCAACTGGCAGTGAAAATATGATTTTGAATTTAGAAATCTTTTATTAAGATTTAAATGGAAATTTTCCAAAAGTAAAGTTTTAAAATTTAATATATTAAATTGGAATTGAATGGAATTCGAGTTGATAATAACCGGGATAAGTTTCTGTAAAAGAAGATCGATACTACATATGGAATTTAAGAGGCTTTGCCGTTATTCCATTTATATTATTGGTCGGATAGAGAAATTTATAACGATTATATATTGACTTGATTCCTGGGAAGATTCCATATTATGGAAGATGATTTTGGGTTTACCGTGAACAATGTTTTAAATAACATTAGTTCTTTAACCAGGTTTAAGATAAGATAAATTTCTTAAATTTAAATAATCATCGAATAATGATTTTTGTTTTTAAAACCAAATTGGGGTTTAATAAATCTTTAAAATTTAAGAATAAATTTGAAGAACTTATCTCTGATAAAATAATGTGAATATTTTATTTAAAAGAATATTCTGAATTGGAATGAGACGTTGGGTGTGCTTTTATAGTACTTGATTTTTAATTATAAAATACGCTAGTTATTCAGAAAGACCGGGTTTAACCCATTCCGATTAATTACTACGACAATGAAGAGTCGAAGATGAAGACGGTGTTTGAAGACCGACGATCTACACATTGAATGGATGTGTTACTACAGAGACCCTGATGGGAGTAGCTACCTTGAAGGGGCTTCAGTGGTGGCCGTCCGGACTATTGTTGATTGTTCGGATTTGGTTTTCGCTCAGACTCAGAGCATAAGCTAGTAAATGGATGCGTATCTGACATTGGATTTCATTCCATGTGAATTAAATCGATTTCTATTAATGTATGTCTGTTTGGTGGTGGAGGATTTATTCTCTACTTAACACCCTGGTATATATTAATAGTGATTGATCGCATGGCGTGAATTGTCAATGTGGCACGCCAAGATGCAATTGATCAAGGCTTTTGTTGAAAAGTAGGGCCTTGTGGGTTGATCGAAGCATAGCCTATTACGGTATAGCTTTGTGTATATCGTGACTTCGCGAGCCTCGCACCCCGGTATGAGTCAAAAATGGGATATGGACTGCAGGGAGTGCACACGTTTCATTCTAGCTAGTGGTAGTGTCAGTGCTTTGACACAGCCTGGCATTTTACTTATGTGGATGATGGATTTTGAGGTGCCTCGGATTTTTATAGGCCGATAGTGGTCATATTATAGGTTCAAAGGAACCGGGAAGCGTGTGTTCAGGCATAATTAATCCACTGCCGATAGGCGGGGACCGGCCCTGAAGATGCAAGGGTTCACTGCGGGGGATCCTGAGGCATTTGCTAGAGTGTCTTGAATCGGAGAGGAGCTTTCCCCTAGCCTCGACTCATGATGGAAATCCAATTCCCAATACGACCTTGCGGTTTTGATTGTAGAACTAGTATGGCGACATGATATATGGTACCCATGCTGTCTATGATTGATATATTATGATTGAAATGGTTTTTAAAACATATACTCACTAATATCAAATCCGTTTTATCGTATCAATCATCTTTTGACCATTATTAGGTAAAACCCTATCCTCCGGTTTGCGTTGCATTGTGTGATGGGACTTGGGTTTTATAATGGTTTCATTTTTCTAAAAAGCATTGCGTTGTTTAACGATTTACTTTAAATTATGCACTGGCAATCCAATGGAGTAAACCCGTTCCGCGTTAGCGGCGTGGTCATGTGATTTGCCTTATTATTATTAGATTAGTCTAGTTAAGATTTCTCATACCAGTCCCATGACTGACCTGTAGTTTGTTTCACTGGCAAACTCGGGTACCCATATTTTCCACACGGCCAGTCAGGTAGCTTTTTGCAGATATATTTACAGGATCCTGGCTTACAGATGAAGTGGTATTCGGAAAGCTCTGTATCCGTGTATTTCTTCCAGTTGTATATTTGTATGTTTTTCCGCTGCTACTTAAATGTAATTTAAAACTCTGATATTATTGTATTCCTATTTTGTAATAAGTATTCATACTCTGTTATATTCTTGTACTCTGATGTAATTGTGTAAACAACAATAAAATGTTCTCCGGTTTGTGTTCGGATGTGTGTTGTTCTCAAAGCAATCCAGCCTTTCCTTTACCGGGAAGTTTGGGTCGTTTCACTATGGGCCCGACACAGGGTATTTACGGAGTAGGGAGTCGATCTGTTAGGGTAATAGTTAGGGTACCTCTTGACTCTGGTAAAAAGTTTAGGGGCCTGTTAGGTTGGGCTGCTTGTGGATTGTATGGGGTTAAAATCTCACCAGAAGTACGCCTAAGTCCACTATCTTATAGTTGTTGGGATCATCTCGTTCTGGTTATACTAGTATCGGTGCAGAGAATCAAAGTATCATTAGGGAAGCATATACACTCTATATGTTTACCTTGTCACCCCTGCCATTTGTGATGTTATCTTTCTTATCCAGTTTATATGCCTGTCATGATACTTTTACTTATTTATTTGATAAAAGTAACTGGACTCCCCAGACTTTATGTCTGACCCTTTTTGTTTCCTCTTCTTTCTTCCATTTCCCCCCAGGTTCTCTGGGAGCGAATACTCAAGCTTGATCAGGATTCTGCTATCATTTGCTGGAGCTACTTAGACGTATTACTCAAACTCCTACCCTTGCTACTATGGCTATATTTTATTTGGGGATTTTGCTTCTTTTATTTTGTACTCTGATGTTTAAAATGCAAGACAGAAGTTTTGATGATGTACTGGGTTTATGTATTTTCAGGCATATGATGTTTTGAACCACTATGCCTTATGGTTAATAAAATTAGTTTTTATTCCGCTTTTATTTTTATATATGTCTTATAATGTTTCTATTTCTTTTTACCTATAACGCTTCACGAAACTTAATGCATTCTCTTAATGATTGACATTAACAGACATGGGGTATCACATGACCCTTCGGCGAGATCCCTCGGGAATCTTCCGATCGTTTGAAGATGAAGAGTTGACTTAATGCACGGATTTTTCACTATAGGATTCTTCCTCCCTTTGAAATCTTTCTTCTTCGAAGTAGAATTCAGTGAGATCCCTCGGCGAGTCCTGTCTGATTGAGATCTTGAATTCAGTTTTGCTAGGAATTCCGGATACGGTGGCTATTAGAAATATGGATGGATCTGATCGGTCGACAGAGGCCATCGCTATAACAACCCGCATGGAGTTGGCCTAAATTTTAAACCAGAAATATCCCATTGAAAATTTAGAGCCACTCTAAATAGGTTGTTGATTCCTGTAAGGAATCACATTTGTACAGAATAATAGAATAACATAACGACCTGGAATCTCACACCGTGAAGAAAGAAAATATAATAATCAAAATAAGATGTACCATTTATTCAAAAACCACATGTTCAATACATAAGATACCAAATCCACATGTTTACAATAGTACATCATTATTACTCGCCATCAAGTGCTTCCAAAAATAAAAGAGCAATAACAGTAGTAACCTAATAAAACGAAATGGAATCTCACACAGCGAAGCAAGAAAATATAATAATCAAAATAAGATGTACCATTTATTCAAAAACCACATGTTCAATACATAAGATACCAAATCCACATGTTTACAATAACACATCATTATTACTCACCATCAAGTATTTCCAAAAATAAAAGAGCAATAATAGTAGTAACCTAATAATAGTCTCGTTGCCTTCTTCAGGCCCCATCGTCATCTCATCCACCATGCTTATGCCTTACCTACTGACCCATTGGGTATGTTAAGGAGAGGGGTCATAACATAAAATTCTGGCGAATGAAAATAACACATGTTTAAAGAATATACTCTAAATTTGACAGGTTATATACTTCAAATAAATTTAATTAATGAGGTGGACATCTGAATCGATCACTTATGACCTTCATTAATGTATTTAAGATAGATCAACAATCACTTAAGACCCAACTAGGTAGACATTCTCAGTCACTTAAGACCCATTCTAACATATATATTAAGGTGAAATTTTATGATCACTTATGAACCTGAGATGGACCCTAGTCACTTAAGACGCCGCCCTAACACGTCAATGTCATAAATATAAATATATTATCACAAGTAATATGAGAAGTAGCATCTCCCCGCTTAGTACCAGTTTAGGGTAGACCCACATATAACCATTTAAAACCCCTCCAGCAAATGCCTCATGTTCTTACTTAACTGATATTAAGGTAGTAGACCTATGTTGCTTAAGGCTTCCCTTAGACGGTAGTTAATTAAATTACATGCGGCGTCCAACGTATACAAAACATGTCCATACGTTGTCCCTCACATAGCTCCTAGAGGAAGTGCACATTCCAGTAAACAACCCTACTCCGTTATCGCCATGACTAGTCCAGTTTAGATAAGGAGAACCCACATACCACTTCAAATCTAGTACGGGAGGGTTCCATGGTTTTGGCTGAAATCCGACGAATAAACCTTCGGAACAAGCCTGGTCCTGACCGCTTAAGACACAAACTAGATAAGAAGAAAGTCAGCCACTTAATACCTTCTCAGGGAGGATAGTAAGCCTACCTACGCATATAATAGATGTGTGTGTGTGTGTGTGTGTACACACACACACGCGCTAGACCTCTCGCATTAACAGAATACTTGTAGACGCTGGATGTGTCAGGTGGTTTCGGGAAGACTTCTACAACAAACGGGATTAACCACGTGCCATATGTACTATGTTTATTAGCCTATGGCACTCGAACCTCTCACATTAGCCAAACTCACTTGTTGTTGTTGGATTTGCCGGTTGGTTCTAGGCATGCTTTTACCACAAATGACGACTACCCTCATGTCCGTGTGTCATTATTTTAAGTATATATATAAGCTATTTATACACACATACACAAGCAACAATTCATATGAGGACATTTACAAATTTCCAATCTTATCCTAACGTATTTGACGCCATTATTATGTTAGATTATGGTATATAAATATATAATTTAATGTGCGCTATAAAGTTAACTTCCACTCGAATTAAGAAATGTCTAATGGTGAGTTTTGTCAATTATGTTCACATATTAGGTATACATGTCCAATTCCCATACCGAACTACTCAATTCATGGCATAATTAATAACAAGAAGTTAATGAGAAAATATTAACACAAATCATTCAAACTTGTATCATATGCTTGTTAGAATTATTTAGATAAGGAAAGAGAAGCAAAGCGTTATATACATATTCATAGTATATATGTATATATATACATATATACAAACACGTAATCTTCTATTTGAATCAAATTTACCATTTTTCAATGTTGTATATAAAAACTTTATTATTTGATTATTTCAAATCTGAATAACTTCAAATTCTCCATTGAGAATGGAGATTAAACCTATCCAAATTCTGAAACCAAACCGAATCTTAACCCTTTTATACCACAAGCGTTTTTAATTGATTTTACGTTGGAATGGGAAAATCCAACCAAACAGAAGCAAAATCACCAAATCATCTTCTCAAACATAACCAAACAATTCACAAACCTAAATAATCAACTGACAAACTTTACGATAAAGATTGGAGATTTGGGGGGTTTTATTTATTATGCTATTATGAAAACCCAAACCTCCTTAGGTATACAAATCAATATGAAATCTACAAAACGTAGAGTTTAATTTAATCAAATATTATTTCCACTTAAGGCAAAGAAAATAACAATGATTTGAATGTTGCAAAGGAGGAATCAACGTCGTTATTCAACCTTACTGAAAACCTATATAAGAGAATCCAATAAATTTGAGTCGCACATATAGATTTTGGAAATTCTAAAATAAATTCTAAAAAGAAATATATTAGAAAAGAAATAAATTAAGGATAAAGAAGAAACTGATTTCTGGAATATCAGCAGCATAATGTAGGTACAGAGAATGAGAAGGTTTAGAGAGTTGTGAGGTGAATATGGTGGTATTTATAGAAGTGTAAGTGAATGGCAATCGTTAGATCAATATAGATCAATCTTAACTGTCTGTTTTCTATAAAAACCAGCCTGAACACTAACCTGAACCACTCTCACTAGGGCTGGGCCACACTAGGCAGTCGACACCAACCCTGGATGTCGACCCCTAGGTATAGACCGCTTTAGGGAGAAAATGTAACGACCGCCCCTAACCCTCGCACTAAACAAGAGGAATGATGTGCTAAAAAGTGTGCCAGGCAACTATGGGCGATCATCAAATTAGGTAAGCACCATCGAAACCTGTTGTAAATCTCACAGCGCTAGGATAAAATATAATAGAACATATAAAACAGGTAATAATAGTGAAATCCAACTGCACAGAAACTGAAAACTCTTAACAGAACCCGTAGAAAGATCCATACAACTTAGGATACTATTTCTATACATAGTTCCTCACTACATCCCTCAGAGTATATAACAGCAGCAGAAATAGAAAACACTAGATAGTAATAAAACTGGTATGTGAGCCTCCTGCTCGCCATCGATCTGCATCATCGTCCTCACTATAGCATCACCAGTTACCTGCTACTCAGTCTGCCCATCCACAACCTTTGATGAACAACCCAAGTTAATAAGAGGGAAACATAAAACCTTGAGTCAGACAACAGTCTTAATGTGCGATAAAACAGCTAACAAACTTCGTCAATAAAGTACATGAGAATGGGTAGATTTACCAACCACTACCAACACTAGAGAAGAACTCGCACATAGACAATCCGACATTGATAGAATTTATAATCCACAACATCCATGGTAACAACAATTTATCCATGGCAATCTAAACAACCATCTAAAACATTCATGGCATCTAGATTACTTAGGTCTCACATAGACAATCCTAATCGAGTTTAACGTACCTCAAGTAGTCTCCCCAGAGGCCTAAACCAATATCAGCTAAGTACTCAAGAAACATCTCCCTCGACGTTGGACAATCCACGTGAGATGGCATAACAAATCATCTAGACATTCAAACATCGATGACAGACTCTGGCTATCACCGCCAATCCTACTTTGAACCGTCGTTAATCGTATGACGACCCATCATGACTGCTATATGTCAAGGGCTAATGGTAACCCAAGTTCTAGCACAACTCCATGCAACAGCACGACTCGTACGTTTGTCCTCGACAACTAAGCCCTTCACGGCTGCCCAAGTTACAAGGCCCTTCACGACTACCCAAAGTATCTCTACTTTTAGTCAGCTAGAATTTACGACAACGATAATCTCTCGACCTTAGCATCTTTAGTCATCATCTGCGGCAACTATTATCATACCCCAAGTCCCACTCGAGTAACCATTATCTACAACCCAACACCTTTTGGGATTTCTGTGCATTCGTTGCTTCTCACCGATCAACGAACACATCTCATCACCTCGAACATCCCCATATGGACTATTGTCGAAGTTACAACTTAATTGAACCGAACAACAATCAATATATGGTCCAACTTCAATAATCAAGTCATCACGACTGACCAGGTTTTTCTCAACAAGACCGACCGACCCCATTACCTAGGAGCGACCATCCTTTCTATCACCATATGACCGACCGACCCTTCAACAGTCTGACCGACCCGTCAATAGCCAATCGCCCCTTCTACCTATGAGCGACCGACCCACCTCACTAGGACCAACCCAATAGCCCCACACATAGGACCGACCGACCCTTCAATAGCCGACTGACCCACTTCATACTAGGAGCGACCGACCAGCTTTTTTCGAATAAGACCAAGCCCTCCTTGCACGTCCATCAGCTCGACCGACCACTCGCTCGACCGACTAGGCACAATCAACCATCCTTTATTCACACATCCGAACGACCGACCAGAGCCAAGTGCGACCGACCCTGTTCATTTCTGCTTAGGCACTCTAGCACATGAGACCGACCCCTATTTCTTCCTACAAAAGCCGACCGACCAGCCCTGTCTTGTTCTCCAAGACAGCATCGAGGCGCGACTGACCAGGCATGCACGACCGACCCCTCCCCCCCATGAACGACCAAAAACCTGCACCTCACCAATTCAACTCCAATTTCGACCAAAACTTCGCTAATCAACACAATCAGCGAAACCAACTTATTCAACACAAACATTAACATGTTATGAAACTACCAACATCTCCAATTTGGCCATTTCCTCAACAATTATGTGAAATTCACCAAAATCACCATAAATGCAAATATGAACAAAATCATAGATCTAACTTGCATATTCACATGAAATATCATAGAAATTATATCTAAACTTGCTAAATCAGATCTTAGGGTGATTTATATGAAAAGGGACTTAACAATGCATAGAACTATGGAAAAACACTTGAATTTAATGAAAAACATGAACATACACTCATATACTTTATTGAATCCATATGAGAGATGCATATCACTCACCAATTTTCCAAAACATGCTAAAATTGATGAAATAAGAATCTGACCAGCAAGTTCCTCGCACCAAACTCCTTGATTCAATGAATCCTTGCTTCAATTGACATAGATCTAGCCTCCAAGGGTGTAGATCTATGATTTCCCTCCTTGGATTTTGATTTTTAATGGTGGAAAGATGTTAGAGGAAGGAGGAGCATAAGGCTACCAAATGATATAATGGGGAAGTAAACTATTTCCCATACCTCTCACCCTCTATTTGTAGTTTCCACCAGACCACTAATGGGCCTCTCCCAAATCAGCCCATTAGGCTCCCAAAACCTGGACAACCAACTGAAAAACCTTAAAATAACGATTTCTCTCAAACCGATGAACCAAATCTTTAACATAACCACTCTACGGAAAGGCAAACATCAATTCCTTTCCAATGGCATAGGTCTTACCATATGATTCGACATAAGTCAAAAGATATTCCCTGTACAAGACTGATAGGGGCAAAATGGTTACAAACAAAATTGGTAAAAATTATGGACATGTCTCCCATCCCCATAAGCAACATATTAAAAGATGAGAATGATCCAACCCTTAGGGAATAAAATAAAAATATTTTACGATTTTCCAATACATTAAATGCGGGCTGTTACAGAAAATGCCCAATGAGCCTAGTGGCGTGCATTTTTAATTAATTATTTTATAAATTACCTTGTATTACTAGTTCTTTCCTTATGTTATATATTCTTTGTCTCCTTGATCTTATCTATTAGTTTGAATTTCAAATTCTCCTAAGGGAATGTTTTATTATTCTAGTTATGTTGTTATATCCCTTAGATACTTTATATATATATATATATATATATATATATATATATATGAATGGAAACCCGTGCGATGCACGGAAGCATAGACTTTTAAGTATTTTAGTTTGCATTCAACAATAAGCTGTGAGAACATATTATATAGTAGTAAGATATATAATGTAAGTGATGTATGTATGTGTTACAATTTTATTGTATAGACTAATTTTTTTGCATCAAGAAGTAAATAATGTGTTTTCACCAAAAATTGGCTTAAACACCAAAGGTACTAGAATTCTACTTCACCGATACGGTAAGAAAATAAATGGAACCGTACTTGATAACATTGAAAGTAAAAATGCGAATAAGGAAAAATAGAGACGAGATTTAGAGTGGTTCAGCCTTGTGCCAGGCCTACATCCACTATGAAGATTACTTGCATTCTTAAAATGGAGATTACAAAATACACCAACTCTTTTTTTTCATACATCTATATATTCACTCAACATACTCTCATTTATGCATACCAATCCTGGGATTTTATGAGAAAATGGTAGAGTTTAAGGAGGAGAAGGACGGTTGAATGATTGAGAAGGAGGATGTCTTTGATTTTCTGATTACGTGGTTGTACTAGGCGCCATAGCCATACTGGTGATGAACCTTTGAATGGAGAAGATGGTCCAAATATTTAAGGAATGATTGAGGATAGAATTTAGCAGCACCTCATGGTTCAAAAAATTGGATCCTCTTTTTGTTGGCAGCCATTGCCTATTTATAGGTGAGCCTCCTCGGATAAGTGAGCTGAAGTTCATATATGTAAGTGATAGATCGTTTCAGCCGGCAATTACCAAAATACCACTGCCTGGTTATTGCCAGCTGTCTATAGCTGTATCCAGCTGTCATGTGCGAGCAACTTTATAGGAGCGATCGTTTTGAGTAGTCGAGTGGGTGACTTTAGTCAATTCCCTTCGAGCGTGGCTATATCTAGCAATTGGTGAATAGTTATCTGATTCTTTTGATTGCAAGACGAGCAAGCGACTAAGATCATACTTATGGTCGAGAAACTTTATAAGAGGAAGCGTGGGACTGGAATCAATTCTTTTTTGTATCTTGGATGACTGACCTCCTTGGCTCAAGAACGTTCGACCTTCACCGTCTTTGTACTGTGCCATTTTTCTGTATGGCTATGCTATATGGTTGCCCCAGCTTATGTTAGATGGACAACTTGTCTTGTTTTGGTATTCGAGCGGCTTCGTTCTGATGCGAACGACCGACCTTTGCCTCCGTGCCCAAGTCACGATTTGCATCTGGCTTTGGTTGAATACATGGGCTCCTAAAATGTTGCAAGTGCTTGTTTTGCAGTTCTAACCCAGGCTTGGTCTTTTAATGAATAAACATTTGCCCCTCGAAGCTTATAGTTTTTTTAAAAAACTATAAGCTTCAAAATAGTGAAATACAGCACCATTGGGTGGATATAATCCATTTTTTTGTAAAAGAGGCACTTTTATCAGTAGTTTATGTTTTCAAAACTTGAACACTTTTATGGTCGTCTAGTTACGGACACCTGACAGGCTTGCTGTTTTTCGGGTACGTTAAACCGGGTCACCGGGTATCGACTGAGTTGTCCTATCATTTTAATTTTCTCTTTTTTTGTAAAAAAAGGACCTTCTTGTCCTCTTTAAATATCTTCTCTTTACTTTCCCGCTTTTTATATCCTTTTGATAAACACATTTTAATGGCGATTCCGCTGTAGAAGACTCCGTCGTTGCCTCTCAAAATATTTATTTTCTTTGCTTCGTTGATCGTTTCGCCTGAACTTTTTAGTTGAAGTTTTTCGACTTTGTCTCTAACTACAGCACTCCTTCCAAATTGAATCTATCTATTTGTCTGTAAGTGAATTTTCTTTTTTAAATCCTGGCTTTGAGTTAATCCACTTGGTTTTGTAAAAGGTTTCCTAGTTGGTAAAAGAAGGACCAAATTGCTTGAACATGTACGACTGTGGTGTTTGGAAAATGTCGATTCGACTTAGTATGTACTTGGATCTCATGTGAAATCATTTGGCAGTTCTGATTTATACAAAAAACCCTTTGGTTTTTTTAATTTCAATAGTATGCCTGCAAGTTGCTTACTAAAATGCCTTTGAAACGACATTTTCCAATCCACTACACCTTTACTAGATGTCCAATGGAATACTTATGCCTTAGAAATATTTCTGCTCTTTTCCCTTTTACTGCTGTTAGTATTCTTTTAACATGTGCGATCAATAATTCTCTGTAATCGATCAGACCGAAGCCTGTGTTTCTCGTACTTTTGAATTTGTGATTCTTCCTTCATATGATTATATTACCAGTAAATCCTATTGCTGGGTGTGACTGATGATTTTTATTCAAAAGGCATATCGGCCCAGAGTTGCTTCTTTTTAATTATCAGCAACGAAGTTGCAGCTTGTTTTCTGAGCATACTCATCTGCATTGAAATGCAGACTAAACATCAATTCAATCGAAACCCCAGCAAAATCGTCATGTCTGGAGAACAAAAGGGTTCGGGCCAGGCAATTGAAGTAGCCCCTGCAGCTAGTTCTGAATTGAGCGTTAGCCAGATTTATCCTCAACCCCGCTTTCTTGAAGGGGTGCCTTCTAGTTGCCGTAAATCGACACTCTCTTTTGATCTATACTTACAAATGTGTGCTCGTTTTGGGTTTTCAAAAGACGAAGCCAAAATTCCAAGAAAAGAAGATTCGGCCGATCGTCCGCCTCCTGGGTATGTGACAGATAATTATCACATGTTGTTTAGTGGGGTAATTCCTCCTTTTAACCCTTACTTAGAGTCCATTTTGCATCAACTGGCCATTGCGCCATATCAGTTGCATCTCAGGCTGTACATACTTTTCATGAAAATCCGGCAAAAAGAACCTACGTTTGCAAACATTTGTTCTTTATATGATTTTAAAAGGAGGGAAGAGGATCGTCCTTCTTTCAGTTTTATGGAAGCCAGGCATGGCAGAATTATTACCAGCTTAACGGATGGTGCCAAGGGTTTTCTGGATCAATATTTCTACGCCCGGTGCCCTTGTAGGTTCTACAGGCGATGGATGGAGGGAGGTAATTACACCTTTGTCATGTAATTTTTACTTATTTTTCTTTCTCATATGACTTTCCTTCTGATTTTGCAGTGATCCCTTCTGTTGCGGGCCTTACTCTAGTCCAAGCTCTCCTTAATTCTTTAGTTGTTGTGGATAAAAATGGAAAGAAGTGGGCAGGCATTGCTTTCAGAGGAAAACCTTTGCAAATATCAGCTGATTCATCCTACACGATCTCTTAAGAAAACTCTGGCCCATCCTCAAAATTCCATTGGCAAACCTCCTACTGAAAGGAAACGCTTAACCTGTGGTGATAGTAGCCAATCATTACCTTTGATCACTGAAGGGAATGATAAGGGGGCAGATGAGAACAGAGATGGCTCGAAGTCTGGTATTATTTTCGAAACATCATTGAAAACTCCGCTCCCTGTATTACTCAAGAAGGGGGTCTCGCAGGAACTTCTGGAGGCCCGATGGATTTAGATACCATCAATTACTTTGATCAGGGTGACATTATGATTTCTGGTCCTGTGACATCCGATATGGAAAGAACTCGAGAGTCTAGTCAGCGTCTTGGGAAGCTTTTGACTTAACAACTCCCCTTGAAATCGGTTTGTTATTATCACTTGCAAGACATGCTTTCTTTCTCATAACCCTCATAATTTTCGACTGCTTGCTAAAATCTTGTTTTGTTCTTTAGGTATAAGCATGGGACATTTGCTATCGAACAGTTTCGCCTATCAAGCTGGTTTTACCGATCCACAAAATATTTTACAATCTCGCCTTTCTCGCCATTTGAAACGCTCCCAATCGTCTTCAAATTCTCAGACCCGACATATCCCTAACCTCCCAATGACTGATTCTTTAAGGAGGGGAGGACCAGATTGTGCAAAGACATTGATCAAAGACAATAAGGGCAGACACCTCATAGAAAGGGAAGAAAGGAAAAAAAAGTAGGATCGACAAGGCAATAATGAGATTCAGAAGATCCACCATCCCAACTTCGGCTCAAATTCAGATGATACACGACCGCCCCCTTATAAGGTTCCACCCGGAAATTTGATACTTAAGGATCGCTTCGGTGGTTAGGATCTGCGGGGAATGTATTTTGACTTAGATTTACATCCAGATGACAGGCGGGATGCTGTTAATAGTCTAGACACCATAAAGATTTGTATGATTGCTAAGTTTAACACCGCTATGGATCAGCTTGAAAAACAATTGAGTTCGACCATGAATAATGTTGACAAATGACTAGAACACTGGGCCAAATTTGGTTATGAGTTTCAAAGATTAAATGCTCGGCACCCGGACCATATTGATATCCTAGAAAATGATAAAGCTGGACTGGTTCGCTTGGTCAAATCTCAAGAATCTAAAATTGCCTCTTTAAAGAGTGGAAACATTAAAGTGAGCAACCTAGAGGCCAAAAATGATGAGCTTAGGAAAGGGCTGGAGGTTGTGCGAAGGCAACTTGGAGAAACCCAGTCTGCTCAAGAACTTGCCGAGTGCCACCTAGCCTTAGAAAGAAGGGCTCTGACTTCTTCTAAACAGGAAAAAATGGTTCTCGAGGACAAGATTACTTCCCAAAATGAGACCCTTAGAACTCTTGAAAAAAGCAAACTCAAGCCGTGTAAAGAACTTAGTGAAGCCAGAATCAGGACTGACAATACTTTGTTCCAATTTTATATTTGTAGTGTCATGAGTCGTGGAAGTCTAAGTTATTTGAACAAGGTATTTCCGCAGACTTTGACCCTGGTCTGGGAATAGGTGCTTCTATATTCCAATAATGCTGATGATGAATACCTTCAAGAGAAGCTCTTAGAAGGTAAAGATCGTAGGGCTTTGGCTGAGGGCAGGAAGATATTGGTGAACAAGCTCACTCAATCTTTTAGGGGAGAAAATCCAGGTGTTATCATTACTTATGACCCATCCAGTTCCATTGGGATTGAAGTTTCGAGTTCTCATATTCCTTCTGTAGATCACTCTGCCTTATATGTTGCCGAAATTCACCCCATTACCGAGCATTCAATTCAAGAAAATACTGTTAAATAGTGCGCGAGCCATGACAACACTTCTTTAAATGTGAACGCTTACGAGGTCGACCTTGCATACCCAGTAACCCCAAATAAAATTGATATCTATCAGTCTGCCCCGGATTTGGATTTCCTTACTTCTTCACCTGAGTTTGCTAAGTTTTGTGCTTTTTATTCACTTGCATCAGGTGTGCTCTCACCACCTCCTTTGCCTGCTTGGGGTACAACTGTTCAAACTATTGCCGTTGATTCTGTCTTAACATCTACTAGCACTAACTCTCGCATCACACCTTCACCATCATTAATTGATGTGTCAAATCCGTAGGATGAGGAAGGGATTTGGAATACCAAGGTTGTGTTTGCTTTGGTACGCAAAAGGAAACCAATTTGCAAGTAGTCCAGAATCATTAGCCGGTCCTTTCCTTGTAGTTCTTTATGTAAACAGATCAATAAGAGATGAATGTCAAGCAGTCGGTCCATCCTTTTCTTCTCTATTAAGCAATAGCATTTATGACTTTTGTTCTCTGATTTCAATCTATTCTCTTTATTTGTTACGCATTAGACCGGTTGTATATGCGAGTTCCGACCCTCGCTTAATATTTTTATGTTCACACACTCAAGTTTGTATCATTTGTTATTATAATAGTTTTACCATTTTGCTTTTATGAGTGACAACACTCCATGGTGAATTATTTTCGTCAGCCGCGCGAACTTATCATTCGTTTATTTTTCGGTGTAAAGTTATAACGAGTTTGTGGTATGTTTTGAGTGTTGTGGATTTTTACACAATGGTGATGTCCCCATACCAAATCTCTTTATAATTTTATAGATTTTCTTAATTTTAGTCACGATTTCAATTGATCAGTTCATGACTTTTGAATTGATGTTCAACCACATCTCCTGCTAACTTGGCTGTACAATTTTTTCAGGGACTAGGTTTTTTTTTAGAGACATGCGAGGTCAATATGTGTTTTTGTTTTGGGGTGCACCCAGAGGAGGGTTTGGGTTTCAATTTTCGATCCAAGTTTGGTCTTGTTCCTGATTTTGCTAGAACTGAAAATACCTCGTTGGATACCCTCTTTCGGTTAGGATTTCTATTACCCCCCTTCAGTTAGGATTTTTGATTTGTGCTGGTCCTTCCAGCATGTTTTGCCAGTCTTTCCGGCACTAGAACTGGTGTTTCCAGCCGAGGTGTTTTATCCGTGTGATAATTTTAATATTACCCTTGTACCTTTCTTAAATCCTAATGTCAACTCCTTCAGTGGACGTTTACCGAGAGTTTGGTGTCTTTGTAGCATCAAAGTACAGCCTTTTCTTGAGGTGATGTGCTTACTTATTTTGCTTTAATTTGCATGATACTCCTTGCTTTTTAGATTGCTATTCCTGGAAGCACACTTTTGGGAGTCTTCCATTATGGTTTAACTATAGATGAGTGATTGCCTCTATATTAAGTCTACATTTGAGAAATTGGCTTTTAGTATGAACTCATAAGTATGTCGTCTTAGGTAAGCACCTAATTTTTAACTTGCAAACATTCATTTAATATAAAGCAGGTGAATCGTTGCCTGCTGCTTACAAGAGTATATTAACTAATATAATAGAGCATAATAACTACTAGTTCTTGGGTAACAAAGAAACATGAAGTAACGAAGTGGAACAAGATAACGGAGGCCGCTTGTTCAGAGCTCTGGTTACTGATCCTCAATTAGGCGTTGGCCTCAGATTGATCTGGGTGACTTCCTCAACGCTCGCTGCCCCTTGTTCGTAGAGAATTGGGAAAACATTCATAGTCTTGCACATATTGTTGCAAATGATTCTCCCTGACCAGCTCCTCAATTAATGATTTTAAATTCCAACACTCATCAGTATCGTGTCTTGATTGGTTATGGAATTGACAAAACCTTCCTGATTTTATGGTGACATCTCTGATTTTCATTCGCTCTGGAACTGGATACTTTTCAGTGCTCTTAGTAGCCATGAAGATATTCCCTACGGTATCGTTTAGGGGGGGGGGGGTAAGTTCAGAACTCTTAAAAAAGCGCGGCTTCTTTTTAGGATGGTTAGTTCTTCCTTTGTTGCTTCTTCTCGAAATTTCGCCTGCCATTCCTAAGATATAATTTCGCTTTTCACTCCTATTCATGGAACGAGCGCCTTTTCCCTGCTAGATCTTCGCCTGGGCACATAATCATGATTTGGAAATGAGGCATTTAAGCCTTCTTCCAACAGAGACGCCCCTTCGATGGGGTCGTTTACCTATTGTGCAGTTATCTCATTGGAACGATTATGCACAGATATTCTAACTTTTCCATGGTCTAGGTTAACATGATATGTAGCTTTCTGAGTAGAATTCTCTCGTTCAGCTGAAAATTATGTCTTGTTCGCATGATCCACTTGAGCGAATGGAAGGTCAGTGGCACTTAGTGCGACTTTTACGGTAGTGGCCTGAATGACGAGCATCGACTCAATCTTCTTTATCACCGCGTCGTTTGCAATAGTTATTTGACTCGTTAGACCTATCCTTGCTTCTTCCTATTCTCTCTTGGTTACGACTGCTTCAACCTTTAATGGTTTCTCTGCTTCGGAATGGATGGTAGGCGATTTGACAACGTTGAAGACGCCGTCAAATTTGCCAGAAACTTCCTTTGGCGTGTTCATGATTTCAAACATAGTTTTTCTTAGAGAATCTCGTCGGACCTTAATGGGGAAAGATGTAAATACGGCCCCACGGTGGGCGCCAAATGTTTTCACCAAAAAAATGGCTTAAACACTAAAGGTAATAAAATTGTACTTCACCAATACGGTAAAAAAATAAATGGAGCCGTACATAATAACAATTGAAAGTAAAAATGCGAATAAGGAAAAATAGAGATGAGATTTAGAGTGGTTCAGCCTTGTGCCAGGACTACATCCACTAGGAAGATTACTTGCATTCTTAAAATGGAGATTACAAAATACACCAACTCTCTATTTCATATATCTCTATATTCACTCAACATACTCTCATTTATACATATCAATCCTGGGATTTTATGAGAAAATGGTAGAGTTTGAGGAGGAGAAAGATGGATGAATGATTGAGAAGGAGGATGTCTTTGATTTTCCGATTACAAGGTTGTACTAGGCGCCATGGCCAAACTGGTGATTAACCTTTGAATGGAGAAGATGGTCCAAATCTTTTAGGAACGATTGAGGATAGAATTTAGTAGCACCTCGTGGTTCAAAAAATTAGATCCCCTTTATGTTGGCAGCCATGGCCTATTTATAGGGGAGCCTCCTCGAACAAGTGAGCTGAAGTTCATATATGTAAGTGACGGATCGTTTCAGCTGATAATTACCAAAATACCACTGCTTGGTTGTTGCCAGCTGTATGTAGCTGTATCCAGCTGTCATGTGCGAGAAACTTTATAGGTGTGATCGTTTTGAGTAGTCGAGTGGGTGACTTTAGTCAATGCCCTTTGGGCATGGCTATATCTGGCAATTAATGAATAGTTATCTAATTCTTTTGATTGCGAAACGAGCAGTTGACTAAGATCATACTTATGGTCGAGCGAATTTATAAGAGCGGAGCGTGGGACTGGAATCAATTCTTCTTTGTATCTTGCATGACTGACCTCCTTGGCTCAAGAACGTTCGATCTTCACTATCTTTGTACCGTGCCATTTTTCTGTATGGTTGTGCTATATCGTTTCCCCCGCTTATGTTATATGGATGAATTGTCTTGTTTTGGTATTCGAGCGGCTTCGTTTTGATGCGAACAACCGACCTTTGCCTCCGCGCCCGAGTCACGACTTACATCTGGCATTGGTTGAAGACATGGGCTCCTAAAATGTTGCAAGTGCTTGTTTTTGCAGTTCTAACCCAGGCTCGGTCTTTTAATGGATAAACATAATGCATGTATAACACATAGGGATAATTCTTACATGATATGATAATAGAAAGAACTGAACCCTTAGCCTTACATGTTCATCAAAATATTTGGTAATAATCTCTCTATAGAGAAGTTTTATATTATATTTCTTTTCACTTTTTAACTATAAATGAATCATAATGAACAAAGCCATGACATTGAACTGTTGCATATCCCAATTCATTCTTCGAAAAATTAGTTATAAAAACGTGCTATTGTTTAATGCAGACTTAAATACCTATAGGTCTCTTGTCATCCTATCCTTTCGTAAAGTTCCATTATAGCTACGGTTTGATGAAAAATTAAGTATAATTCAATCTAAAGTATGTAGAAGTTTAATACTATAACACACGACAAGTACTTTTGTTTCTCAAGTAAGTGGGCAATGATACAGATGTGAATTACATTTAGCAAGAATAGGCTTTCAAAAATTCTGCAACGGTATCAGGTAAAAAATTGATGGAAGATCACGATTAGTCACCATTACATAATGAAAGCATACATATGTGTCATATTTGGGTCAAGTGAAAGCAATATTTGAATGTGTTTGCATGTAATAAACAAAATTAGCGCGATGTCTTTTTATTACCAAAAAATGCTATGAGAAGTAGAACCTAAAAAGCACATGAAATTATTGTCCCTTTTCTTTCTTACTGAAAATATCATGAATGCCTTGTGGAGAAGACGATATAGATGCATTAGTTTGTTATTACTGATTTATTCATAAGCATGTTATTATCAACTTATGAAAAAGTGTTATATCAAGACAAAGTCAAAATAATAACTGCACCAGATGATTTGATTTAACTTCAAACTATAAGTTTGTTCTATAATTAGCTACAACCAATATGATTTGTCGATGATGACATAGAAATATCGTGCATTACCAATTAAAGCTCTTCAACTGAATAATCTCAATCATTAAAAAAATGCTTGCTTATCTACATGTCGAGCATTTACATCTTTCTCTTATTTGACCACGTCTACTATATAGTGGGTTAGAAATTGGCTGTTAGAAACCTTCACTGTATATTTCCACCATCTGCAATTAAGACATATGAGAACATGTTAGAGGACTGAAATTTAACACTCAAATATTCATACTGATCTTTTAATATTATACAGTTGAGTTGATACAGATCTGTGTTGAAAATTAAAACAAAATTTGTTAATATTTGCAATAGGTACTACTATTCACACCCCTATTTACACTTCTGGCCACCAAAACTAAAAACACCCCAAATATTTCTAATTTCCTCTACTGGCCACCATCTAAATTAATAACCAAAAAATGCAGAGGTCACCAGCTTCTTTCTCTACACGAACACTTCCTTCCTCTCTTACATCAATGTACTCTACGAATCAAATAGTACAAGAAAAAAATAACATAATCCATTTTAATAACCACATTAGAAATTTTATATTTTATAAATGAGTACTTCATCGGTTGTGATATTATTCGTCAAATCAACATTTATGTATTTTTAGTCATTCAATCGAACATCTTGCATCATATTATCACAACCATCGTGTTTATCATTCAATTTATCATCATTCAAATTCTCTATATATTAAATGACAAAAAAAGTAAATGTATCAATTTATAAAAGAAGATATGTAAGTTATACGAATAAAACCCTACAAGTCAAAACTTACATTGTCATTCTCTATTACAACATCGTCAAATTTAATGTCCTCCAAACTTGAAATTTCCACCGAAGTGGAAAAATATATTCTAAAACGCAAGGGAAAACCTTAACCACTAAAAAAACTAACAACATATTCTATAACATAATTGAAAACAAATAAAAATCAAGCAATTCTAACCTCATTTTTATCTTCATCTTCCATCTCTATTAGGCACAAAAGAATATATGCTTTTATTAGGGATTGGGATTTGAAATTATAGAGAAGTACATGTTTTTCTTAAGAGAAGTATGGTGGTGAATACTTGAGAGAAGCAATAATATATGGTGGCCAGAAGAATATAAAAAATAATCATTTGTATTAAATTTAGGAAGGTGGCCGGAAGTGTAAACCGGGGTGTGAATAGCATCACCCTTTGCAATTATAAAGGTATTTATATAATGTGGTTAAAAACAGAATATTACATTGATAATTACAATATTCTCAAACCTTCGTTTCAGCAAGAATGCATAATTCAATATTTCACTTAACCTGCATGTAAAAAAGTGAAAAAAAATTCAATATAGAAAAAAAAATAAAAAAAAAATGAAAGCCAATGTGCTAAAGTAGTGCATATTACCACAACAGCCTCTAATTTTTCATCTCATTCAAAGAAGGGTACATGGCGCTCCCAATTAGTAAGACTCTTCCTGTTTGCAATATTATTTATTATGGGGAAGAACGGAGGATCATCCGCTCCTATCATTAGAATGGAAAATCGATAATTTTATTCAACCAATTAGTAATTAGCTCATTTTAGTTATTCTACATAAAAAAACTCATTTTGGTTATTAAATTTATACAAATCCATGTGTCTATTAAGAAAATCAATTACTGCAATGTAAATTACTATTATTAAAGCAAGCTATAACTAAACATAATCATATGAGCAACTAAATACACATATTCAGTCTTCTACGGTAATATAGAAAGTTCAAAACACAGAAATTATAAATAATTTATACATGGAAAATATCAATCTGCAAAAAATGGCAATAATATTTACTTTATTTGTTAAAGTAAAAAAAAATATTAAACTTAAGTAAAAAGGGATAAAACCATACATTAATTCCAATTTGTTAGATTGCAGCTGTTGTATAAACTGAATAGATGAGCCTACAGTTGCGTAGATATTAGCAGCAAAAAGAAACTCAAGGTAAATGTTTCACAGAAGCATACATGAAAAATAAGTTTGCCGCATCTTCTATTAAGTTGATGAGCAAACTTCTGCATAGCTAATAGCAGTAAACCGAAATCCTTATTTGGTTTATCCAAAAGCAGAACTTTAAAACAACATCATAATTCGGAAAATCTAAACGTAAATGAGAGAATGGAAGATCTACTTACCCATGACGTCAGAAATTAAAGCAATGAAATCTATTTTCGAACCTCCTAATCCACAAAAATAGCCAGGGCTATCAGTATCAAAACTTGGAGTGTAGAAAAGCTTCTGCCAAATATGGTAAAAGTGGGGTCAACGTATCAAAATTAAAAAAGTTTTAGTATGGTTTTAAATTTTTCTATTACCTATGTATGCAAAGAAAATGAAAAAACTTGCTATTTTATATACTCCCTCCGGTTCATAATATAAGTCGTTTTGTGAAGTTTTTTTTCTTCCAAAATATAAGATGTTTTCACCTATAATAAATTGTACCTATTTTATTTATTTGTCACGAATTAATTCTATTGGCTCATGTGAGTAGGTGACTACTTAGGAAATCCCAACAACCACTTTTTTGTACTTGGAAATAGACAAAGTAACGTAATTTTGCATCAAAAAAAGGAGTCAACCCACCAAAAAGAAGCATTTGATTTTTTTCTTAATTCCCGCGCAAATCTCTAAAACGACTTATATTATGGACCGGAGGGAGTACATGGTACGATGGTAACAACATTAATTGGTATCGTTTATGATAGGAAATCTAAAACTATCATTGATTTTGTACATAAATTGCAAATATTGAAATGGTGAATGATTCTTCTCAATAAATAAGTATGAACACAAAATGAGTAATTAGTGTTAGCAATGTTGACATTGATTTCAACAAAGAAGTTGTTAAAATTTACTATTTGAAATTAATAAACACTGTACAGATCTAATGCCAAGTAAAATCCTAAATGTACAGCATACACTCCCTAAAAAATACTTGTAAACACAATGTCAAATATACATAAAAATTCACATGGCTTCATCGGTTATTTTAAATAATATAACAATTATGTTTGCCAATATGGAAATATGTAATAACAAACCCCGAAATAGTAACAAAACAAAGACTTGGATTTAATGTAAAAAAAAATGGAAGAGAGATGGTGAAACTCACATAGGACAACCAAACACGATATATGCATTATAACAAAATTCAAAAATAAGCGCAAAACTTGAACAAACATGAAAGGCCCTTTGCAGCAAGTAGGAAAAACTCCATCTAAATGATAATGATAGCAATTTGAAGGATGGAGACCATAAATTGAAGAAAGCTTCGATATAAAATCATACACATGCAATTTGCCTCATAGAACTACTAAATAATCGCATGTATAAAAAAGGTTAGTCATTAAATGCAAAGGTTATAAGCATAATTACTTTTACTATTTTCTCAGGCACATCAGATTAGCATATAGTAATATCAAGAAAGTAACGATAAAACCCTATGTCAGGTTGCAACTTCTTGAAATAAAGACTCACAATTTCAAAATCACAATCGAAGTCCAAGCCATTGAATCATCTTGTAGTGGCTAAATTTAATATTCAACTAGCCAAATATTTATATCGCATCAAATACAACAAACGTCTTATCAAAACCATAGATCATCATCCAACCTAGGTCCTGAAAGTTTGAGATTTAGATGATGAAAATGATATCAAGAAAAAAAATCATAATATCAGCCACTATCACAACGAAATACGAAATCACCAAATGCAAAGCATGGTTATGCGAGTTTGTTGCAGATTATCCTTAGGGGGCTAACCAAACAATATGGATTTTGTTTTTGGCAAAGAACTTGACATATAACGATTTATCGAGGAGAAGTGGAAAGGATAAAATCCTTATATTCAATTTCTATATATCAGTTTGTTTTGATGCAGTATAAGATCTGAGCATGTAAAAATAGATGAACATGGTTTTCTTTTTTCATATATTACAACAACAAAATTTAGCCAGACATTTTAGCTTCAGCCAGCTTGAGCAAGCCTGCTGATTGTAGTGATAGATTATGACATTTCCAGTGAGAAGACTAAAAATTATTATGAAGCTGATATATGGAAATTGAATATAATCTTAGCATTTATGATCATCATTTTAAAGATATAATCAATTAAGTTGGGTATTAAATGAAAGTTACACCTTCTTGGTTCTTATGTGTATCAAACATGAAGAGCAGTTAAATTGTTAACGAAAAAACCTATAAAAGAATCTGAACATCAAAAGAGTAGTTATAAGATATTATCAATGTATGAAGCAGCGGATGTCTCTTTATCTTTAATAACTTCATCAATATTTAAACCTCCACACATCTCTTTTCATTCAATGCTTTTATCAATATTTTGAAGCCCCATGTGTTGTTTGGCACATAAATCTGAATATGATGCATTATAAATACTGTAAAATACCGAAGAAAGAGCCATAATATAATTGATATTTTATTTTTTATGCTACAATTTTATATTACAGGGGTTTAACTCTATGCTAGAATCAATCAAATGCAGAAACATTTACCTATTGTACAAAATGATAGATTCTCTTAAACTAATTCTTTAATGATATCGTATATATTAAATAATAAATTACACCAATCTAATCTGTAACCATGTTGAAATAGTAAACAATGAACATTCAGTGAAGAAAGCAAAGCAAATGATGAAGGCTTAACTACTAATATAGTCAACAACGTGCACAAATTTAACACTAGAGCAATTCAACCATGCTATTTAGCAAAGTGCAGATCAAAAAGAAAAAGAGAAGAAAGAAATCATATTTTAAACCCATGAGGTTCAACCAAATAAGAGTTACAAATACATTTAGAAGTAGATTATAACATTTTAAAATTAAAAGCGTAAGAATTAAGTAAGGTCGCCGATAGAAGCCTTAAAGGTTTAACTAATTAACTTCAAATCAAACAACTAAAATCAATTGATAGAAAGTTGATTTAACGATAATAGAAGAATAAGCACAAAAGGTTTTCAATGGTAATATCACCTTGTTAATTGAAATATCGAGAAGTATGCTGCATAATCGTTTTCTATACAGAAAACTATTGTAAGTTCAAACATGTATAAATTTACCAAAACTAAATTTTAAACATACACCAATATTTCTTAATAAAAATTTAGTCAATTGCGGTTAGTGTACATAATTTTATTAGATCATGATTTGTTTTTGGTTTATGCAAATTTTATATCAAGAAAAAATACATTATTTATGCTAAGTAAACGAAGTTAATCGACTTCTCCTTCCTGACAACGAAAATGTAATTTAAGTTTCCAGAATAGTGAAGAAAAAACCAATAGCAGCGCATTAACCATTGCTAGGAAGGAATTAACAATAGCAAGATCTAAATCATCAAATACCTAAAAATCGACAGTTAAGAAAATATATTCAAAACTAAAATCTGGACTGAGACACATCTGCTTTTCAACACCATCAACTCGTGTCATCTCTTTGATTAGCTATTTAGTTCCTAATTTTGTCCAAAATTTGTTCTCTTTTTTTTGTTAACGCAAGAGAACCCAGGGTTTCAACGTAACTTTCTGGTAAGAACAACGATTGGACATCAAAGATGAATGATTGAAAATTTAGCAAAAATTGTTTTTTTTTAAAAATTCGATGAATATGGGGAAGAAGGCTGAAGGATTTTCGTGGAGTAAAAAGAAAAGGGGAATAACATACTGATCTAACTAATTCATAAGAAATCGTGGAAGATTGTGCAGGTAAATTGATTATGTGGGAAAATCAGGGCCTTTCTTTGTCTACACCAAGAATAAATCTCAACCCATCTTTGTCTCTTGTAACCAACCAATGCTTTTTGTTATATAACGAGTGGAAACTCATGCGATGCACGAAAGCATAAACTTTCAAGTGTTGTAGTTTGCATTTATAAATAAGGTATGAGAACGTGTTGTATGGTAGTGAGAAATATAATGTAAATGATACATGTATTTGTTAGGATTCAACCGTAGACATTAAATTTTCTAGCAAGTAAATGATTCATGTATAGCTAGTGGGTATAGTTTGGACATAGTGTAAACTGTGTCAAATTTCATGTATCTCTATTCAATTGATGAAAAGATGTATATATGAAATGATGAATTAAACAACCATGTATGTGTTAATTTGCATTAATTGAACACAGTGAGCATAGAAATATGAATACGGAATTGAAAAAAGCATATGCATAGAAATAAAAGGTTATGTCATACGAAATTAACCACACCATAGCAAAGTGAATAGTAGTTACCAAACAAAATGATTGAAACAAAAGAGCAGTAAGTAGTAAAAAAAATAGCATTTTTAAGATGGAGATAAAAAGCTGTAGTAGTTAAAAAGTCAGCATAGTTCAAGATGGTGTATGGTGGCACCATAACATGAAACGTGCAAAAGTATAAATATCAGTGTGCATTAAATACGTCTATTTGCAAATAAAACAGTAAATATCCTCTTATAAGAAACTACCAAAGTTACTATATAAGCAAGAGTATGAATATCGGTGTGCATTAAATATGTCTTACATATATCTTTCTGAACAACGAAAGATATGTTGGAACTATGATTGAAAAAATAACAGTTGATAACAATTATTCTAAAAATAAAGTGAAAAAGTTAATCTTATAAACCATGCAATAATCATATATAATGCCTAATTAATAATGTTGACAAAATAAAATCAGCTTTAACAAAATTAGATTTGTTGGCAAATATAAATAATAGTTCAATTGAAGCCGTTCTCATACAAACTTCTCATTAAAGGAGAAGTAAACATATTTGAATGTGCATACATAAACAGAACAATATATGATAACGGATGAATAACTAGCTTCACATTAAAGAAGAAACACACATAGGTTATTGTTCCATATATCTGCCAGTTGGGATCTCAAGTATTCGTGTCTTACTATGTCATCTTGCCTTTGCAATCTCTCGCTTTGTATGGTCCAGAGAAGCTGCCAAAAAACTTTTAAACCATAATTTTGCGCAGTCTTTTACAGGCCTATACATAAGCACTGAATTAAGTGACTTCTCTCTTTCATATCATACATGTCAAACAATAAATTAAACCTTCAAATACATTAGGAAAAAGTCTCCAATCAGGTGTGAAGTATAAGTTCTTTGGAAAATTAGACCAACAAAAAGCCGAATTTTTTTTGTTGAAGGCTTGATGGATATAAAGACTTTAAGCTTCATATAAAAATACAAAAATAAAAATTCTGTGCAAGATAAAAAAAACATCAAAAGGATTGTCAACTCTGCATTTGTGATATAATATTATCTTTACTTCTAACACTTTTAGGTTAAAAAATAGTCTGGTCACCATTGCAAAAAGCAAGCATAACAGTAATGGAAGCAACAACTTTAACTTTAGTCCCCACCTGTGCTACGTCAATATGATATTGTGGATGAAGGTACACAACAGAACATGAACTAAATTTACATTTTTCAGTTTCAATATCCACCTATGTACAATATAGTGTATTGGCATTAATCTGATATGTATTCCAGCACACACAGCGGGTGGTGGGACTGCAAACCAACATTTGAAAGAGGTCAAGTGGGTGAAGGTTTGCTGTAGAAATATATATTTGAATGCATGACATATTCTTTATCTTGTTTGTTTATGGTTTTATGTGTATATATGAAGAAAGTAAATATGGAAAGTATTTACGGTGAAAAAGGGAATGTTATACTGGAAAATAACTCGCTTACCATTTTTTGTAAATATGACAATTACCATAAAGATAAAAAGTGGCATTCTGATGAGAACAATGTTCACATTTATGCACCTACCACTTTAACAACATAGAGTATACAAAAGAAAAATCATTGATAATTAGCTTTTATTTCTTTGATTAACATAATACATGATATAGAAAAAGAGTAAACTTCAGCAAAATAAAAAAAAAGGCCATAATAATTTTCGGACGAACTTATAGTTTTAGTAGTAAAAAAATTTTTGGTGCAAAACAAAAAATATAATAGCTTAAATTTGTAGGATGTTCAAAATAGTCCTATTTGTATGAGTTTTCGATGACAATTAATTAATACAGTCATTTAAACTTACATATACTAGTATTACCGTACAACGGTGGGAAAAACCGACCGTTAAATTATATGATATCAAAAGAAATATTTCTATTAACAATTTTCTTATACAACAAATTAATGAAAAATTCACTGTGTTATTAGAGAAAAAAATGAAAATGAATGCAAATATTATGTAATTAGAGAAACTCTTCTATTGTGAATAGCTTTCATGATTTCCAAACCTTACATAATTTAAATGAAAACAAAATAAAGCATTATAAAGAACAGAAGTTAAAAAAAAGATATATGAGTGAAATGCATGTTTTCTCACCTTCAATGACAGAGTGTCATTATAAACTCCTGAAATGAGAAATTTTCACTTCACAGGCAATGAGGCAACTAACGATGTCAAACTACAGTTTGATTGATATCCACAGTATATGTGTTTATTAAACCAAGCAAAGGGAGATCTTCTGTAAAAATAAACCAATCAAAACTGGTGCCTTAGAGCTCTACAAGGCTTTCCGTCGAACACTGATATCTTATTATTCAAACCATTGTTATTAAAAATCTTGAAATTTTATGATTCAAATCCCATTTCAGGTCAATCTCCTTCTTTACGATCTGCTTACTTTCAGCTGAGAAAAAATAAATTTTAACCACAATAACATATTCAAAATAATTACTTGGATCCACAGTTTCAATTCCAATGTTTTTTAACCAAAATAATTTTTTAGCAAAAGACAAAAATGAGTTTTTTGTTTGGACATAGAAGTTCTAAAATCAGGTACGTCCATACGCGTACATAAATTAATATGACCAAAGGTGGAAGTGAGTTAACTTTGGAACTACTGCTCAACACTGTAAACACAATATACATAATGACAGCTCCATAGAAGTGAAGCTTGATACATAAACCTGCTGAACTGCATCCCCAGTTGGATAGAATTTTTTCTATTTTTCCATGCTTATTATGGTTTTAGAAAACAGAGTGAAAAACCACAAATATATCTTGACATGTTGCATCGCACCAAAGCATCCATAAGCATTTAATAAGCGGAAAGGAAAATTTATTGCTCTTCATATTTTTCCTTGCAGAAACATGTACATAAGCAGTAAAATGTAAAAAAATTGCTATGAAAATTAAATGCATAATGGAAATGCAAGGTCGGGCAGCTTAAAATGAAAGAATTAAAAAATATTGTAAAAGGTCATGTTGTTACAGTGAGTGGACTTAATGCAGAAACAATAAAAGGGTATAAAACAAGCATTCATAATATGTATTGGAAGAATAATCCCGTTTTCACAATTTTTACATATAGGATTTTTCTCAATCCTTTTTCTGCTGTATTGGAAAGGCACCAGAAGCCTACAACCTTCATCGTTTTTTTGCAGCATCAAATCCAGTAACCTGTGAACAGAATTGAAGGTATTAAAACATATCTAAACTCAACGCGTTTCATATAAAAAATAAAATACTATAACATGGAAGTCAATTGTGCTAGCTAGGTGATAATGCAAATATCCCCAACAACTTCTATCGGTGTCAATGGACTATCTGCATCATTGCATTCATATATTAGAGATAAACTTGATGATATCCCTGGAATATATTTTGCATTGAGTCAACAAGCAAATAACATGTACAATTTCTGTAACAATCTCCATTCAGTTGCAACTTGTAGAAGCACTTCCACCACAAAAAATCATGTTGTAAAGCAAAAAAGCCATTTAGTAACCATATCTGATTAATTAAATATGTTTTCTATTCAAACATTTAAAGCAAAAGAAATATTTTATAACAGTAGAAGGAAACCTTAAACATAAAGTGTCAATCTAATATTACAAAGGCATAACGTGCAACTGTATTTTCTGTCAGTGGAATGGAACCATAAATTCCATGTTTCCCTTGTCACTTCCTGATGTTTCAATATAACTACAAAGAACCATAAAGCTTTACTTCCAAAAAATAAAGATTTAGTTTCAGTATTGATGTCGATTTTGCACAGTATAATAACTGTGTACTATTGTTACATAGTAATTGCTTCATTGACCATCCACTTTGTTACCTTTCGCCATGAAAAAAGGATACACACAACCACTACAGTTACCTGGTCAAATGAATTCAATTATGCACATGAGTACTTTCATATCCTTCTACATAAAATGACAGAGACACGCAAAAATAACATTAACAAAGCAATGTATGGTAAGCAGAAATGAGAAGAAATTAACATAGAAAGGCTTACTACTTCGAAAAACCCTATCACCATGGCACTTATCAATGTGGCTGGAATGATACATAGTGATGAAACTTCCAAATCCGCATTTCAAAAACTATTCAACAACTGATCAAAACTTCAGCAACACTCTAACCATCACATCACTACAACAAAAATAGTCTTTTATAGCGGCATATAGCCGCTATTAAAAAATACCATAGCGGCCCGAAAAGCGTTGTATATTGACATGTTATAAAAAACAATTGAATAATTATAATATAGAAACTGCCGCTATAAAGTGTCTGATTTTATAACGGCTATGTGCCGCTATGATACATAAGGATAATAGCTCGTTATTGCTGCTATGATATGTGTCATTTTTCATGAAATAACGAATTTCTATAACACTGTATAGCTGCTATAAAATATTAATTCAATAGCATGTATATGCCGCTATAAAATATATACATGTGACACCTATAAAATGTATAACATGTAAAATATATAGGCTGCCATTCCTATAAATTTACGAATTAAAATATATATTATCATAAAATAAAATAAAAATACAATTGAAAATGCTAAATAAATATTTTTAGTATACATTCCAAGAGGTTAAAGAATGTTACATACTCAAATAACAATTCCAAGATATAATACAACAATGAACTTCAAACAACAACAAATTGACAATGCCTTCCTCGACCTCCTCACAACATTCTCATAGACCCAACCAGAGAATACAAAGGCTGCATGCGTGATTTCATTCCACGACTTTGTGAACACGTCAGTAAATCAACTTAAGGCTCTCTAATCCATGGAAAAACAAAAACATCGCTAGTGGCTCAACCATTTTACCTGCATAATAAATGCAACAAAATTATCAACTGGGATTACTAGTGAGTAAATTCGAAGAATTTTTTGGTACAACTATAATATCTAGAGGGAATACACCATTCAGGTTCATGAATAATCAAGAGATAATTATACTTTGAATGAAGCTTCGGACATGCTATTTAGTATCAAGCAAAAAAGATTATATGGGTCAATAGTCATGATCCCAGCATATATACAACTAATTTAACAAATAATTATGCAAAATATTTGATGAGGGATCAAATTACTGAAACCATGCATGCCAGTCATCCATATAATAAATTATGCTTTCCTCGTTTTGGTCTTTGCTTTTTCTGCCACTGCAGAGGAGTAAACACCTCATGCAGGAAGTGAAATGCTATTTACTTTATAAAAAAAGAAGGTAAACTACGTTCTGAAGAAATATAAGCCACTGGCCCTGCTACTTACTACATGTACTGCCATGCGACCCAACTGCTAAGCTAATGTATTTTCCATTCAACAAATAGAGAATTACAGTTGAAAAGTCGAACATGTGTGTAGCACGGACCACATAACAGTTTTGTAAGAAAGATTGTCTTTTGATTGCTCGCCAAAGGCATCATGTAAAAAGTAAAATGACTGCTAACAGAATAAAACTCTAAATGCATGCTAGTAGACCATAGCTTTCTTCCATAGAATTGCTTGCTTGTTTATTGCTTAGCTACTTAAACTAAGATTTTCAAGTTTATACATTAGGAACTTACTGAAGCAGAATTTATTCTTTTTATGAGAATATTGGCCTCCTTCGATCCCCCATCGCATATTGTATTATATTTCTCTTGAGAGTCACAAAGTACTGAGCACCATGTAGAGAAGAAGCTCTCAATATATTGATGGGTCCCAAATCAATAGAGTAAGCTTTCCGAAAGCCATCGAGGATTGCCATCATAGCCATATTTGTAGTCTTTCTTTCATTCTCGTACTTTTTCAATACAGATTGCTCTCCTATATCAGCCCCTACGGATAGAGCTTCTACAATTATCTTTGCCAAAGTAGAAGCATCACCAAATGCTATTCACTTAGCAAATGCCGTCCTTTCTTTGAATCTGGGAGACGACAGAGCCTTTTAATGGCAGGTGCAGCATATATCGATGATGAAGAGGACAACAAACAAGTTCCGCAAGAGTGTTGCATGCATCTACGGAAATTGAGTGAAGAATGTAGGTGCCCAATGATCAGACATTCGATGAAACAACTGATGCAAGAAGCAAGATATACAGTCTAAGAGTTTACAGGAAGGAGTAGAGAAGCGATGCTGAAAGGTAAATATCTGCCTGCTATGTGTAACATGGTGCACACTCGTGCAGGATGAGTCTGGACAGTCAAATGTAAGAGCATGGAATCATGAGGATGTAAACAACAAATAATGCATGGGACACATCATTATGTGTGAGTACCATTTAACTCTAGCTAATAAGGAAATAAAAGGAATTACCTTATCATATCAAGCCATCAATATAGAATACTACCCAGATGGGTTTCAAATCATAAAATAGATGTTGCACAATAAAAAGGATCAAAATTATTAAGTAGACTTGTTATACCATCGTCAATCCTAATAAACTTAGACACTGAACATATAATATTGTTTTTCTACCAAATTTACCATGAACCCATTGAGTGTTCTGCTTTCGTACTTTCCTACATCTTTGCTATCATATGATATGTTATTTAAATTAAAACGTGAACTCAATTCTTAAGTATAATTTAAATATGCTCTGTTTCAGTAAACAATATGAATATATATATAGACACACACACTGTCTGTATTTAAAGTTTCAGAAAACAGCAACGATACATAATATATACTTAGGCGTGTTCTGAATTATTTCATCAATCAAAATATTACTTCAGTAACAAATTCTGACAACAAATAAAATATGTTTGCTTGCTTCAATTTCTATATTTGATTAAAGCAAAACTTGTTAAAATTGGCTACATATAAATATTGCTTATAACAATACGAATATACTTTAATACTCGAAAGAAATTTAAATTTGATTTAATTGATGATATATGTTAATTTACTAACTTTACAGGAGAATTATATTGAGTATACACAATGCAAATAAGAAAGAATCGTGTACAATTTTCATTCTTTTATTTTGATTCTTTTTTTAGTAAGGGCATTTTGATCTAAAGGTTTATTTAAAATTTCATAGTGTAAGTAAAGTAATTTACGGTGTTTGAATAGAATTTATGGACCTGGTGAGAACGGCCTTTTGTAGTCGATTGGAAACCTTTTTCAAATGACTAATACAAAACGACTAAAGGGTTTCCCGGTTGACTGGATCGGCAAATTATGGATAACAGAACCTTGAATTTTTCTGTAATTTTTCTATATGCTCAGGGAGAGGTCAGGGATACCATATGCTTTAGTCTATTGTTTCTGTAATTTTTCTAGAAGAAGTACTGTTGCCTATGTGCCAATTCCTACAAATATTTTACAGGTTATAATCACTACAAGTTACATTGCCATATTATAACTGCCAAGCAAAGAATGAATTTAATCCATGGAGTACGGCAACCAATAAAAATAGGAAAATAGTGAGGCCAATAGATACAATAAGACCTTAACTGAATTTCATTTACAATAAAAATTGGAAAATGGCGAGAACAATAAACTCAATGCATTATTATTGAGATGTCACATTTCAATTGCTTAAGAAAAAGCTACAATATTGTAGTTCATAACGCTACTAAAATGGCAATATACTATACAAAACACATGTAGATCTTGACTTTCAACTATTCTATTTTAAATCAATAAATAACAGGCATTCTTATTCATAATTATATAGTACTAAGCATACAGTTTTTTTTAAGCTTTAAATTTCTTTTAGTGAAACTTAATATAAAATATAGTTAGTCCTCAGTTTAAATATTATGTTATGATAAAAGTATATATAACAAATAAATAACAAAAACAATTTTTTATTTTCCTTTTCTTTTTCCTTTAATAAATTGTAAAGGCATTCAAACCCTTCTTTCTCTTTCGCTGCTGGTTTGATCCTGAAGCAAGCAAACCCACCTACTTACATTTTAAACAAGACCGTTTGTTACAGAGACAAAGGAGAATCGAACATTTGATCTCAACTCCGAGATCTGAGCTTATTCTCTTCTCCTCTTCTTTTCTCCTCACTACGGCTTAAAAACTCAATGCATTAGTATGAAATTTATGTGATTTAAAAATCAATTCGAAGATGTTCAAAGCAGCGATATGGAGAAATGAGAAGAACAAGATCAAAGACGAGTTCAAACTGCAGTTCAAAGCAACCCAGGTGCCGTTAGTAGAATGGGAATCAATCATGGTGACAATAATGCCTGCAGACATTGGAAAACCAAGTGCAAAATTTGAGAAATCTGCTATTATTAATGGAGAATGCAGATGGCTGAATCTAGTTTATGTGACAGTAAAGCATACCCAAGATGCAAAAACTGGAAAGATTGCTGATAAAATTTACCAATTCATAGTTTCTACAGTTGGATTATAAGGATCTGGAGTTTTAGGGGAGGTCAAAATAAATGTAGCAGAATATGCTGATGCATTTAAGCCTATCTCAGTGTCTTTGCCTCTTTCAATCATGGAGCCATTCTGCATGTGACCATCCAGAGAGTGCATGGTGGGATGGAAGGAAGGGAAAATTGTGAAAATGAAGAGATATTCGAGTAAACCACTGGAAATAGAGGTCCTGCTACCAAACAACACAGAATAACTTTGATTACCCAATTAAGGCAATTAAAACTGTGAAGGTAGTGGAGCTGCCAAAGGTGTTGCTGACATAAATCCTTCTACAGAAGAAGGATCTGTCATAAACAGCAAGGCACCACTGAAATTTCATTCATGCAGGAATATACCTAGTGATGACTTGAGTGGAAATCTGATGAAGTCAGGCAGTTTTGATGCAATATCAGCTTCAGGATCTGAATACAGTTCAGGACAATATACGCCTAGTGAATCCCGAATCAAGAACAACAACGGTCATCAACACAATGCAAGCTTTCTTTCACTGCCCAGCAATGGTGAAGCTCATAATACTAATAGTTCAACATATACTTCTGGAGAGACTAACACTACTCTCGAGAAGCAAAATAGCGATGTTGATTTTTTAGCAAGGCAGCTAGAGGTATCAGATATTGACCTGCAGACGCTTAGAAAACAAGTTGTGAAGGATAGCAGGATAAAAGATCTTCTAATGGAAGTAAACAGTTTGAAAGAGGAGAGGGGTTCACTTAAAAAGGAATGTGAAGAACTCAAGGCTGCCGAGCAGAAGGCTGCAGATGATAACAAATTTTCAAGTATGTTGCGTTATGGTACTAAAGATCCGTGGTTGATGCTGGAGGAAACAAAAGAAGAGGTCGATCATCAAATGAAAACGAACGATAACCTTCAATTACAGCTACGTAAAACACAGGAAGCAAATGCCGAACTACTATTTGCTGTCAGAGATCTTGAAAAGTTGCTTGAGCAGAGAAACATGGAAAACCACGAAGGAACAGAATATGACAATAAAGTAACGAATTCAAAAGATCCAATAATCAAGCAAGAATTAATTGAAATGGGTTCTTACAATGAAGAAGAACACGAGAATGATGATTTGGATATGTTAGTCAAGGAGCATGATGATATCAATGAAGCACATTCACAAGAAATAAATTACAAAGATATACTGAATGAACTAGAATTATATAAGAAGGATCGTGAAGATATTGAAATGCAATTGGAACAGCTAGCGCTGGATTATGAGATTTTGAAACAAGAAAACCATGACATGTCTTCAAGATTAGATCAAATTCAGTTAAGAGAACAATTAAGTATGCAGTATGAATGTTCAGCACATTTAGTTGTTATTAATGATCTTGAATCACAAGTTGAGTGTTTGGAGAAAGAAATCAAGAAGCAAGAAGCTATTTACGAAGCTAAACTTGAAGCAGTGATACAGGCTAAAGTTGAGCAGAAGAAAAAAGATATTCAAGCAAAGGAAAAACTGAGACAAAGCAGATGGCATGATGCAAACACTTTAGATAACATCAATAAAGAATTTTTAAATATTTCTTCCCAACATTCCATCGGACTTCATGCAAATGAAGAGATGGTAATGAAAACATTAGAAGGATGCAGAGAACTTAGGTTAGAGAAACTCCATATGTCGGATTTGTTAGAAAAGAATAAGGAGGAACTTTCGTCACAAAGACATGAACACCTACTCAAATATCAGTAGCTGCTTAGATTGGTTGAATTTAAAACAACCGAGGTAGATAGGCTGCTTTCTGAACTAAAAAAACACAAGAGAGGAGCTCCATAACCAAAGAAAATCTGAAGAAGCAAATCAAAAGGCTTCGAGAGAAGAAATGGCAACTGTAAAGGCTGAACTCAAGAAATGCACTAGAGAGAAATGTTATCTTTCTGAACAGATGGAGCTTAAAGAGAAGATGGAAATCGAGGTAGACAAACTACGGGCGTCTATTCATGAACAAGAAATTATATTGCTAGAAAAAACATTAGAGAATGACAACCTTGGAAAAGAGCTCTCTGTCTTTGAAGGAAGAAACACAAAAGTCAATTGAAGAACTCAAATATTTGAGACAGTTGAAGGCTGAGCAAGATGTCACAATTAAAACTCTTTAACTTTAATGTACAAACACTTGATACAGAGTGCACCGAATTGAAGCAATGCCTGTCCGATGAATCGGAAATAAAGTCTTAAAAAAGAAATGATGTTATCTTAAAAGAGCATGAAGGAGACATTGTCTCAAATGTTGAGACAAATACTGTGGATGCAAGAGGTTGTGAAATTGTTAACAGCATGCGTGCATACTCCGAACAATTTGATAATGGTACAAGTATTAGAGGGAATCATTTGCAGGATTCAGTTGCACAAAATGATGAACTGAAGAAGTATAAACATGAAAACTGCTGCAGGAGAAACCGAAGTAATCTCACTGCTGACGCAAAGACTTAAGGGGAAGAATGCACTCCCTTCACCTATGATCAAAGCAAAATGAGCAAAGTGCTTTCCAGAATGGAAGAACTGGAACAGCAAAATAAATCAATAGAAGCGGAACTAAGAGAACGATAATCGGAGATGAGCTTGAAGTTTGCGGAAGTGGAAGGTGAAAGGCAACGGCTTGTAATAAGGATACAAACCCTTAAAAATGCTTATAAGAACTAGCTTTACATCTTTCAATAACACCCGACACCAAATGTGTATAGGCAACAAAACGAAATGGATGAAAATTAATATACATCCAAATTGTGTTCCATTTTTTTGTTCTTCTTGAGAATGATGTATGATTTATTTTGTGTGGAATATGTGATGGTCTTCAATCTTAGAAGAGCTGCTAGTGTAAATGAATCAGTTTGTTGATGATCACTGAATGACGACAAGAACAATTAATGGAAAAAGGAAAAAAAATACAAAATACCAACAAGTGATCGTATTATCTAATAACTTAAGAACCTTAAATGACAACATGTATGGTATGAATTATGACAGACTGGCAGAAATTAATACTATACAACTGAATCAACCACCAATTGTTGTTGAATAAAGAAGACAAACCTTGTTTCCAGAATGTGCCATTGCATCTCAGAAGTTTGTATTTTGCAAAAGGTCCAGAAAGAAAAGACATTGTGGATACCTATAAGCAAAAATAAATTATTGATTTCTAGTACTTGTTCCAAATAAATCAAGAGCTTTTGCTTAATATATTCTAAATTAAATATTGGTACACCGCTTACATTATAAATTTAATATAGCTCAGGTTGCTTCCAGTACTGAAGATATTTTAAGTATCCAATAAAAGCCTCATCTTCGAAATATCTGTTTTGAGCCAGATATGTTTGAATAAGAAATTGAAGTTCAACATCATCATTTCAATAAGACAAACATGTGTCCAATCAAATACACTATCCCATATACACACTAAATTCCACCACAGACTGCCTAAACAGTCCCTTCCTCACAAGTGCAAGAAATGCACACAACTTAGCTTCCTGAAGTAACACAGTCACAACAACAAGAGTTCCAAACTCAATGAAAAGCTCAGCAAGCAGATGACAATTCTGGCAGAAACAAGACGCACAGATCAACCCAATTAAACACAGCTAGTTGACAAAAAAAAGATGGCAGTTGCACAGAGACAACCAACTCAGCAAACAAATATCAGTCGCTACAACCATATACCCTCAAGCATATGACATGAAACAACACACCAGAGAAACACTGGATGCTCTCATAATTACATAAACCCAAACCAAATTGAGTTACCTGACCATCAACCAAAGGATAAAAACCTGACTAGATCAACAAAAAATCCAACGATCAAAATAAACCAAAAGAAATAAGCCAAACCTCAACACAATAACGGAGTCCCAGAAACAGTTCCCAACCTTCAAAGAGTGTGAGCAGAACCCACAAACCACTAGAAACAACCCAAACTGACTAAGCTTTCCAACATTCAATCCAAATTCAACCCCAGCGGCAGTTGAACCAGCTTTTGAGGTCTTCCTTGCTAATATATACAAATCACAGAATAATCTGAAATTGGAATTTAGATTTGCTCGCCGACGTCGACAATTGCCTGCTCCGGCTAAAGAGTTGCAATTATCAGTTCGTTCAAATTTGATTCAGCAATTTGAGAATTGCGTTTTAAGATCGATTGATGCCTTAGATTTGTCGGTGCCCTAAGCGGCTGTTTCTGCTGGCTCAATCCGTTTGTTTTTTCAACTAATCAGAAACTTGATTTAGATTAGAAGGAGCTTTGTTCTCAGTAAAATCGGAGAAGAAATGGTATACGGAAGGAGATTTGCGGACAATAAAGAGAAAAAGGGGAAAATGGTTAGCAGCGAAAGAATAGATGGGAAGAATATGACGGAACTGTTTGTGATGGAGAGATTAGCGGCGAAATTTATTGGCACAGACAAATTGATTTTGGCCCTCTTACAGTAGACAAACCTCCCTAACGGTCGGTTTGATTACATAATATAGGAATGACAACTACAATTGAGCATAGTTTATGAATACTGTGGCCAACAATCAACAATACATTACTAATAAATCAACTATAATTGGCATAGATTTTCCTTCATAAGGATCGTAAAATTTATTATGGACATAAATCTACTGGCGTCAAAATTCTAATATGTCTTGTTTACATCATACTAAGTTCTATTCAATTAAATTCAAAAGTGACCAGTCCAAAAACAGGTACAATCTGCAGTAGACATAATAATTGATTTTACTACATTTTGATATGAAGATCATTCTACTAATCAATGTTGCCTGAAGTGCAAAATGAAAATGGATTTTAACATGGTAAACCCCAAAAGTCAATGTGAAAACATATTTGTTTTTGGTTAGCAACACATAATAGTCAAAAAAAAAATCTCAATAGATAGTAATTAAAATAAATGGGAATAAAATTATTGATTGAAATCGAAACACTTGTTGAAAAAAATGGAGAAGTGAACACAAATGAGAATCAATTAAAGGTGATTTGAGATTTATTACGTTTATTTATCCATAGACATCTTGTTAGCAGTTTTAGAAGTAGCCAAAATGAGCGCATAAATTCAACCAAAGTGCAAAGTTATTAAGGAAAAAAATCATTGATAATTAGCTTTTATTTCTTTGATTAACATAATAATTACATGATATAGAAAAAGAGTAAACTTCAGCAATATACAAAAAAAAGCCACAATAATTTTCGGATGAACTTATAGTTTTAGTAGTAAATAAATCTTTGGTGCAAAACAAAAAATATAACAGCTTAAATTTGTAGGATATTTCAAATAGTAATCCTATTTGTATGAGTTTTCGATGACTTTTAATCAATAAAGTCATTTAAACTGACATTTATTACATAATATAAGAATGTCAGCTGCAATTGAGCATAGTTTATGAATATTATGGCTAACAAACAACAATAGGTTACTAATAAATGAACTATAATTGGCATAGATTTTTCTTCATAAGGGTTGTAAAATTTATTATAGACATGAATCTACTGGCGTCAAAATTCTAATTTGTCTTGTTAACATCATATTAAGTTCTATTCTGTAAAATTCAAAAGTGATCAGTCCTAAAATCAGGTACAATCTGCAGTGGACATGATAATTGATTTTACTGCATTTTGATTTGAAGAGAATTTTACTAATCAACGGATAGTAATTGAAATAAATGGGAATAAAATTATTGATTGAATCTGGAACACTTGTTGAAAAAATGGAGAACAACACAAATGAAAATCAATTAAAGGACTAATTTGATATTTATTACGTTTATTTACCCAAAAACATTTTGTTAGCAGTTTTAGAAGTTGCTAAAATAAGCGCATAAATTCAACCAAAGTGCAAAGTTATTGAAGTAAATTATTTAATTTAATTTTCATAATCGAGGCTAGTATAATTACATGTTGTAATTAGCATTATATGGCATCTAAAGCTTTAATATAAGTAATTATTATCAAACGAAAAACATGTAAAAACTAATAAACACAATTTGATTTCTATATGGGGAAATTAACCTTTCCATTAAGCGATATAATATTTGAAGAGCTAATTATTTAACTTATGAGAAGAAGGAAGGTGAAGTACGTAGAGAGGCATAAAGATGAAGCAACTCTAAATCCATTTCCTCTCGCTGTAGTAATTAGCGTGTTGAAAATTTAAAAGGTGTGTTACACGAAACAAATTTACATAACATGTATACATAATCATTCTGTTTAATTATATGTCAATTTAAAGGTGAGTATACGACAAATCGATAAAACAATTAACCGGTGGTTTGGAGTAATTTTTTAATTTGAAGCAAGCAGTGAATAGAATAATTAAATCAAGCTATGACACAGTAAATGAGTTACCTTACATATAAGTGTGCATGTTTTTCCTATTTGACAATTAGTCTGCAATTATTTAATTTACAGTGATGGCTTCACACAGTTTATATTAAATAAAAGATGAAATACATTTTAGGTTAGGAGAAGTAGAAAGACAATGGAGAGAAATGCAATCCCAACATCTTCGTCATATTAAATACGCAGTAGGGAAAAAAAAATTAGTTCATCCTTCTTTATATGCTAATGCTCATTTATTCATGTGCCTCTGCCAATAATACATATTTAAATATGTCATATTTATATAGTTCGTTTTGTTATTATGCATTTCAAAAGTGGGCAAATATTCTCAATACAATATAAATTTAATATTAATGTGTTAATAAATAAAGAAATGCTTTGTAAATTAGACTGATGCCATAGCAAATTTGGTTAGCAGCATGAATTACATCAATCAATATAAGGCAAATGCGGATGAGGTGGCAATGAATATATCAGGGGATGTGTTTAAATTAGGACGGTGGATTTGTTTTTGCAGGATTAAATCTGAGCCACTCTTTGTCTTTTTGTTTGTCCAAGGGGGGAATTTTATTATATAAACATATAAATATATAATATATATACACACTAGTAATTCAGACACTTATATGTACACATTTACCATTTGATTTCATTAAATTATTATTTCTTCATACGAACTCCGTTTTTAACATATTATATAGGAAAACGTATCAGAGTTTCGTCACAATCCAAATATGATAGCTTTGTGACCAAATTCCTATCTGTCCAAAATTCTCGTTTTTCCACCGTCTTGTATTTATTTTTTATTTAATTCATTATATCTCTTAGTCTATTTAGTATATTTTTATGGGATGTTACATTTTCCCCCCCTTAAAATAGATTCTGTCCTGAAACCTGTCTGAAAAGGCGAAAAATACAACTTGCTCTAAACATTCATGTTTAACACCCATGTTATTTTTTATTCCTCCATAAACATCCATGACTCGTAGTGATTATGAACTGCAAACTTACTAAAGTGAACCCAATCCTAGCGTGTCTTTGTAATAAGTGATACAGTATGTATGCAGAACATCCTAATATGCATATATTTATATATGAGTGCGCTATGCAATTGTGTTGCATCCATTTCCCTAGCAAACAATCTTGCAACCATAATGCATCCATAAACGTAATTTGGAGGGAAAATTACCCAAGAAAAGCTCCGGGTGAGTTTGTCTCATCTTATCCTCAGTCTCCTAAGTGCTTTTCGTAGGATCATCTCCCCATTGTACTCGAACATGCAAATGGCTTTATTGCGGAGTCTCCTGTTTTCGTGCTCTACAATCTTTGCTATGGCATGAGTCGAATCCAATAGCAGAATCATGAAGGCACTTCCCAGTCAAACAGTATTCTTGATAAGGGAAACCTTTTAAAAAAATTGTCTCCTACACTGAACTCAAGTTCCCTCCTCCTATATGCATATGATGTCTAAAGGTCTTGGGATGCCTTCATCCTTTGCATAATCGAAGAAATTTTCTCTGTGGAATCACGGATGATGTCTGGTCCGAGTATAACCTTGTCGGTAGTTTCCCACTAACAAGTTGGCGATTTGCATGGTAGCACGTAAAGTGCTTCAAAAGGGGACATACCAGTCATCGCTTGAAAACTTGTGTTATACAAAAACTCCACAAGTGAAAGGTTCTTCTCCCCAACTCCTCCAAGGTCGATAATGCAGGCTCTAGGAAAATCTTCGAGGATCTGATTGATACTTTATGTTTGTCCATCGGTCTTTGTATGATGGTTGTACTTTAGTTGAAGTTATCTCTAATCATGTTTGTATACTTCTCCAACACTCACTTGTGAATAGAGAGTCTCGATAGTCAACTATACTCGATGGAATGCCATGCAACCTAACTAGGCTAATGGAGCCGCAATCCTATTCTTCTTGACTGGTAAAAAATGAGCACTATTGGTCAGATGGTCCATTATAAACCAAATAACTTCATTTCCTCTCTGCCTTCTTGGAAGCTTATTAACAGAATCCATGGAAATATGCTCTCGTTCCAAACGAGAATTTATAAAGATAATAGTAACCTTTCTGGCTTACTTGATCTTCTTTAACTTTTTAACACCTTAGATACTTGGCCACAAACTCGGATATCTCTCTTTTCATGCCTTCCTAGTGGAATTTCTCTTCATATACTTGTACATTTTATCTCCACCAAGGTGTATGGTCATCCTCGACCTATGACACTCTCCTAAAATCTCCTTCCTCAACTCCTCATCCTTAGGGACACAAATTCGCCCGTCCCTAAACAAACTCCCATCGTCACTAAGAGAATATCTAACTGAATGAGGAAAGATATCATTCTTCCCTACTTTCTCCTTCAAATTTCTTATCTCCTTGTCAAGATCTTGCATACTTTGAATCGTTTCCCTAATAACGGGTTTAACTAGCGTAACTCCAAGAAAACTATTAGAAGCTACAAGTGGCGGTTGCAAGTTAAAGTTGGAGATAAACTCCAGCTGTTTTGTAACGAACCGAAATTTTTGATGTACTAAAATATAAAATTTGTTTAAGATTTAATATTGTAAGTGAATATTTATAATTTTAACTTGCATTTGAAACATGAAACCTCAATCTACATCGCAAGCGCGAATTTGAATTTCTAATTTGTTTATCGGAACTCATGTGTTGTTTAGAAAATATAATGTAAGTGACAAGCTACATTTAATATTCGTTTATAGAAATGAAGGCGAAATCGATAAATTATATAATATATATATAAACCATTAATATTGAAAATATGAATACACTGTACAGGTGATCTGATTTATTTTGTAGCAAACTGTTTAAGCACGTTGGTCTGATTGAAATGATTCATGCAAACGATATACGGTGGCGATAACTAATGTATTGCGTTGACTGAAGGATAATTTATATTTGAATTTTATTACAAAATTTATTTGTGTGCATATTTGGAAATTTTGATTTTGAAATAAGAATTTAATTTAAGAACTTAAAATCTTATTTATTCATTCTATTTACTTTTTTGTAGCTTAGAAAAATAAATAATATAGTGGTTTGTGAGGTTTGTTTTACCTAAATCTAAACATAATATGTTGTGCGTAATGAACGTTTCTTTCCCACTCAACATTTGGAAGATTAAGCTGAGCATTGACATTTGCGTACACTTGAATAAAAAATTTAAACCACGTGTGCAAACAACGCTGAAATTTAGACACATGTCCATCCTTTGCTGAGAAAGATTTTAACACTTGTTTTACTCCTTCAGCTTTTTATCACCGCATTTTGTTATGTCTCTGTTCTTCTGCAAACTCGTATAAAAGTGATATTTTGCAACCCGAATCTCACCCATCTTCACTTCACCGAACGAAAAAAAAATGGAAAAGAAAAAAATACGTATAAAAAAGAAGAGAGGACACGTATCAAAGGAGACTACACGCGTTCGAAAATGTCAGAGGAGAGATCACACGCGTATTGCTCTCGCTACCTTCTTTTCCTTACCCAATATTTGTACATCGTTACTTCACAATCAACTAAAATCGTCCCTTTCCACCTTTCCAATTTCAATACCAAAAAAAAGAGCGCAAAATCCATGTCTGTTGTTTCCCCAAATCGGGTTTTTCCTGTCCTCTCATCGATCGAAGCACAAACCCTAAGTAGACCGACCAAGTCTCGGTCTTCCTCCTCGTTCGTGAGCTAATGCCGAAGCAGATCATCGCCTGGTAAACCCTCCGCCGTCGCTTATTTTCCCGTGTGGCGCACGCCTGGCCCACTTTTTGAAACCAACTGCCAGTCCTCCTCCTCTGAAACGCACCATCAACTGTGAGCCACCTGATCTGAGGCTTGTCTTCCTCAATTTATTTCGAAATCATTGACTCCATCCTGAGGCACTTAAGGTGTTCGCATAAATTCCTGAAAGGGTGCTGAGTGGGTTCAGGCATACCTTTTGTTTTGGATCTGAATCGGAGTTAATTATTAGCTTTGCCAGTATGTCAAAATCCAAGAATAAAACCTAGGTATACTTCTTGAACCCCTTTTTTTTGGCTTAATAATTAAACTAATTGGAATATCCAAATTGATGTAGTACTATTGGGTTGATTGGGATTTCCTTCTCTAGGAATCGTAGTTGTCAAGGGTTGAGTCGGCGTGATGGTCCTACACTTCTAATAATACGTTCATGTGCATGTATACGAACGTATATGTGTATGTGAAATCATTGGAAGCTTCTTCGTCGATTTAAGGATCAAGCTCAAAATTCAATTTTTGCGTTCACCTCCAAGCCACTAAAGGTGAGTTTTCCCACTCACAGACTAATTGATTATTAAGTGAATTAAATATATGAGATGTTGAATGGAATGTTAGGTTGTTCTAGAAATTGATTGCTTTGTGATTGTGCACATATGACACACACCATTATCTTATATGACACAATTTGTATGCGAACGTGTGATATGCTATATGTTATTCTCAACATGCAAGTTTTCGTTATATTAGAAAACCATTGCGGGTTGAAATGATAAATACCCGAAGAACTATATATTCGAATCGATTTGGGATGCGGGTTGAAATGATACATACACGGAAGTCGAATATTTTAAAGAATGGATTGAAATGATAAATATCTGTATCACTTGACCATAGGGTAGAAAATTATATACGGACACCGTGGTTAATAAAATGAGAATATTTTAAAATATTTATCGATTTATAAGTAGAAATTTTAGATGAATTTATATAACATAAAGAGAAGTTTAAAAGTAAGTTTCTCCAAATATTTTCTTATAAATTTCATGAAACCCAATTTGTATTTAAATTAGTTTTAAAGGAGATTTTTTTTACAAGTTAATACTTAAGTTGAATTTATTTAAATAAATTCTTTATCACTTTATGTTTACCTAACGAGTTTAATGATTGGATGTAAAGGATATGCAAGACTTGATAAATGCTTCCAAAATCTTATTTTGACACATGATTTGACAATGAATTTTCGCCGTGCAAATGTAAGAAGGATTTTGTCAAAATAATAAGTGTTAAATCCAAGTATATGAAAGAATATGATTATTTAAATCATGGTGAATACGGGTTGGTTAACAAGATAGAATTCAAATAGATCGTATGTGTTTAACAACTAATGTGAAAGTGTTTGAGAATTTATTTATAAAATGGATATGTGAAACCGAAAGTAAACATTGGTTTGAAGATCGTTTAACCATGAAGTGTTGAATTTGAACCAAATAAATGGGGATTTGTTTAATGGTGAAATTTTGATGGGAAAAGAAATTCTGAGACATGTATTTGGATTTGGATTGGATCAATATTATTTCAATTTCATAGAAGTAAATTTTCATCATTACTTGATTTATAAATATTTTCTCTAAAATGGTTTGATTACTTTACCTATATGAATTTTATAATATTTTTCCAACTATATATATATATATTATATTTTCAATTTAATATACATATATTTTTCCAACCATATACATATTTATACATCACTCAAATTTATATACTTATACTTTCCCAACTTTATATATGTTTATATATTATTTTCAATATACTATTTTCAAACTTAACTTTTCTAAAGGTGTTTTATAAATATAAATCTATGTCCGATCCAGTCCAGCGAGTCCAAAGGATGAAAGAAAGGATTTCAAGCAATTGTAATATGTCATGGAATTTGAAACGTAAACCCAATAGTTGACAAAGTAATGGCGAATTTTGGTTTTATAATCTTAAATCAAACCAATGATAAATGATTTTGAGAAATCAATTTTTGGGGCAATACTTGGGACAACGCGATTTACGATATGATTTCAAATATATTGGCCACGGTGTGAATGATGTAAGCGTCGGTTGTTAAAGAGACCGGAGTCGGTAAGTGGCATACTCTCTATTAGTGCCGACACCACTTTAACAACTGTGTACGTGATGAAGTATCGGAACGACAACAAGATGGCTTGGAAGCGACCACTGGATCGAAGAAGGCGAACGATGACGAAATGGCCTTGACCTTCGGGTCATAATTAAAATGACTAAAACAGGAGCTATACCGTGACTAACTGAGGTAGCACCTTTGATCGGACACGCTTCTTCGATACCATCTCTATGACTATTGTGATTGATTTGGGTGCACCCTTTTGATTATGGGAGTGTGTTCCGAGGTGGGCGGTAGTGGCTGCTATGCGTTACTACCGGTCCAGGAGTGCAATTGGTAGAATCCTACCCTGGGTATTGCCTCGAGTGCCTTGTCATATTATCCTTAGATAGGCCCCTACGATTTTGATTTGTATCGTACCTATGGAGTGCCCTCTGATGCCATCGTGTTACGGTGGGTTTATGGTATTGTATAGACTACGGTATTATAAACGGTGTAAGGGTAAAAATTTAATCCCGCTTACGCTATTTTCGGTATATTTACTTTACTGAATAGGCATTACAAGAATAGCGTACTATTATGTATGTATTAGTTTCGCGGATCCTTAGAGGATGGGAATCCCAAACATCCTTTAAGTTATTGTACATTTCAGTTAACACTTCATTTGATTTAATTCACTTGTATGAGACTGTTAGTCCTGAGTCGTGTATTTTGTTTGTTTCATTTCTTGCAAAATGCCCGGGTCAGACTGAGTACTTCAGCTTGTAGATATATCTGTTAGAGCTTGTGATTCGTTGGAGATCCAGCCGTTCATCTACCGTATTCAATTATGCCCATCTCTGCTGATTACCGAATACTAGTATGATTCTATATTTATTCTTCCGCTGTATCTATGTTTATTTCGGTACTCTGGTATCATGTAAAAAAAATTGTAATATTGTATAAATTTTTACTTTCGCTGTGAGATACTCTGTGTTCTGTGGTTGTGATTCTGTGATGATTTGTATTTCAACTTTATAAGCAGTAACAATCTGTCATATTGAACGGTTTGAGTTGGTGTGATTACCGACTCAAGACGGTAAAAAACACAGGTCGTTAGAGTTGGTATCGGAGCCTTGGTTCATACAAAGCTAGCTTATGAGGTTGAAACACTCATTAGAGATAGAGTAGAAATATTCTAGAATGAGTGAAATCATCATGGAATCATACCCGAGAGAGCGTATTTTGGAAATAAAAATATTTTAAAATGATTTTAAAGAATTTTTGAAAAGATTTTCTATATATGGAAATAATTTGAAATTTTAGCCTTGTTTTATAGATATATCCTTGTTTATATCTCGTTCCCTTGAACTCGCCCCACAACTGGATTTTTCCTAAGTTAAAAGTTTCCGAGTCTGAGTATCGATCATGCTTTGTCGTGCCTAAGGAAATTTGAAATTGTTGCTTAGATCTAGAAATTTTCTTCGATTTGTTGTAGACCCTTATAAATTCTATTGATTTGATTCGATCAATACTACGATTCTAGCCTATATTCGAACTTAGCTCGAATTGGTTTAACGTAGACACGAGGATATAAAATAAAGCTCGAATAAACAACTAAGTGTTAAGCACTTAAGTTGCGTTGAATAAATTGAAGTGGAAATCCAATAGGAGTAAAGACAATCACAATCTTATATTAAAGGAAGTTTCATCGACTAAAATATTGTGAACTCATAAACTATAGTAAATTGTATGTAAACGGAACTGGTGAGATTGAAATGTTGGAAAATGAATAACTAGAAGATAATACACTTCATAAATAAGAGTAAAATGAGTTCAAAGTACGAATGTTAATTAATTTAAGTAAATGTGTTAAAACAATAACTCAACACCTAAAATATATTCTTGAAACTAAATTTGGTTTTGAGAAAATATATAAAGGTAGTAATTTGACTGTTGGAGAAAATATAATAATGATAAAAGAAATTCTATAAAATGCCTGTTTGAGAATGTATCGTACGATTTTCCATGCTAAATAGAAAACCTCATATAACATATATTTTGAAAATAACTATTGGTTTGATTCCATTGTAAATTTAGAGATAATATATAAACAATCGTAATCAAATATGAAAAAATGAATAAGTGGGGGAGGTATAATTTCCTCGCTTGAAATTTTACAACTATATATGTTTTGGAATATGCTCGTTCAACATATTTGATAAACGTGTTTACGCCTTTGTTCTAAAGGAAGAAAGAAAAGAGAGGTTTTCGAGTATTTTATTCTGACGTTGAAATTGGACTATTTGGCATGTAGAGATTTTTGGCATACGCCTAGCTAACGTATGTACTTAATCCTATACGTGCTAGATAGATATAAAATCACACTCTAGAAACTTGGAAATAATGCGAGTGATGACCGCGACATCATCAATACATATTTCCAGGTTCTGAAAGTGAGATGAATATATATAAATTTTCAGTTGAGATGTTGAATTAAAACTTAAGACTTTATTTGGTAAATATCTAAGAAAGAATGAGAGAAAGAAAATTTATTTTTAATATATGTTCTGAACCAAATTTTTTTTTTGAAGTATAAACAAATGAGATTTGTGTGGATGAAATTTATTGAATTCAAAGGTTTATTGTGAAATGAAATTGCTTCGATAATCGAGTTATTTCAAGAATATGAGTGTTAAACTAACATTATTGCAATACTTATTATCATGAAGAAGATTATGGGATGATGTATTTTTCAATACAAAACAAATAAGAATTTGTGAAGCTTGGTTCTTGAATTGCCAGGCTAATTTCATGTAGCAAGCAAATCTCTTAATAATTCATAACATTTAGAGATTTTCCCCTACTTAAGATACCATATTTTTATTCTCTATTCTGAAATTTCTATTGTAGATTTTAAAACTTGTCATTCATAAATCTTATTGTAAAACCAGGTGTAATGATAGTAAATTTTTATGTGCAGACTGACATTTATTGTATATGTTCATTCAATTGAAGTTTGTCAGCTTTTAGGGAATACATTAATAATTATACTGTAAATTCCACTTAGAACCATCAAATTTTCTGGAATTTTTTTTAAGGGAAGTTTTATGTGTGAGAACCAATGGAGTGCCACAAACAAGTGGCATACTGTAATGCTCATTCATGCGGCAGTTTAACATGGAAACTTAACAAGGACAAGATACAACATGTATTTTTATTTAAACATAGTGTAAATCCAGCCTCAGGTCCAATAGAGTGTCCCACTAATAAATGCCGCCAGGAGTATATTAAAAAGAAAATAAGACTCTTTCGTACCATTACCAATAGACAAGTTTTAATCTCTCCATGTAAATAAATAGTGAAAGGATATAATAGGCACACTTAATTTTCAGTTTTTGGGTGAAACTAAAATGAATGTATATATTTTGTATTTGGGAAAAAAAAACTACAGCAAGACACTGCTGCATCACTACAGCAGCAGCAGCTGCCACTGCGTGCATCACAACAGCAACAGTAGTAGATGCCGCTGCATGTAGCGGCAGCAGTGGCTGCCGCTGTAACTACATAAAAAAAATAGAAAAAGGAAAAAATATATGATGAAACAAACAATGAGTACTCAAATTTTGATTATATATATATATATATATATGTAAATTGGGCATATAATACATGTCTGCACCATTTTGCTAATCCTGAAATACATCATTCTTTGGCTATGCTCTACCATATTAGCCTGATGCATATATTTTGCTAATCTACTTTTATACACTTGTACCCATATGCTTATTACATTTGTTTAGTTTTTCTGCATTCATGTACCTAAGTGTTCATGCATAACTCTATAATGTTACATATATAGGTATATATTTATAAATGGATGCGACTAAATTGAATAATGATAAATGTAAACAAATTAACATGCATGCAGGGACGAAACCAGGAATTGGCTCAGCGGGGGGCCGATTCGAAGGGGGGGCCAAAAAATTTTTTTTATACCAGTTTACCCTGAATTAATCTTAATTTCAACCTATAATGTCTTATATTATCAAGTTTTAGACAAAAATATTGTGTAAGTACTAATAAAAATGCCTTAAAAATGGTCATTTTTGTATTAATAGGTTAATTTTTTTTTTCTAATATTTTAAAATAAAGGGGGGGGGGCATGGCCCCTACTTACCCCCCCTTGGTTCCGTCCCTGCATGCATGGGAAGTTGATATAGGATTTTGTAAATTGTTGTGATCACATATGTTGCATTATGCATGCTCATTTGTCAAATATTGTTTATACTAGGTAAATTTATTGTTCTATATAGTTGCATAATTCTCGCTATTTGTTTGTTGAGATTTTAGTAGGTTACAATGGCGCATGCTTCGCTTTGAAGCTCACTTTTACGCAAATGCAAACAAAAATAAGCAGATACGCTTTAAAACGCAAAATAAGGTACGTATCTCGGTTTACATGTCGCATTTGTGTTATTTTTGTTTTGTTTCCCCTATATTGGGATGCCTCGTCATGTAGACGAGATGTATATTGACTTTGTAAATTTTTCCGAGCAAGCCGTACAAAGGAGGTGCTGCCGAAATTTTCTGTAAATTCCGATTGTTAGAAAAATTTTAAGTTTTGAAATCTATAACTTATTTTCCTCCTAATGAATTTTGAACTAAGTATTTGTAATGTTATGTATATTCATATGACGTTTCCTTTTCGAGGACGAAAAGTGCTAAGTAGCGGAGAATGTAACAAACCGGAAATTTTGATGTATTAAAATATAAAATTTGTTTAAGATTTAATATTGTAAGTGAATATTTATAATTTTAACTTGCATTTGAAACATGAAACCTCAATCTACGTCGCAAGCGCGGATTTGAATTTCTAATTTTTTATCGGAACTCGTGTGTTGTTTAGAAAATATAATGTAAGTGACATGCTACATTTAATATTCGTTTATAGAAATGATGGCGAAATCGATAAATTATATAATATATATATATATAAACCATTAATACTTGAAAATATGAATACACTATACAGGTGATCTGATTTATTTTGTAGCAAACTGTTTAAGCACGTTGGTCTGATTGAAATGATTCATGCAAACGATATACGGTGGCGATAACTAATGTATTGCGTTGACTGAAGGATAATTTATATTTGAATTTGAAATTTATTTGTGTGCATATTTGGAAATTTTGATTTTGAAATAAGAATTTAATTTAAGAACTTAAAATCTTATTTATTCATTCTATTTACTTTTTTTTTAGCTTAGAAAAATAAATAATATAGTGGCTTGTGAGGTTTGTTTTACCTAAATTTAAACATAATATGTTGTGCGTAATGAACGTTTCTTTCCCACTCAACATTTGGAAGATTAAGCTGAGCATTGACATTTGTGTACACTTGAAAAAAAAAATTAAACCACGTGTACAAACAACGCTGAAATTTAGACACATGCCCATCCTTTACTGAAAAAGATTTTAACACTTGTTTTACTCCTTCAGCTTTTTATCACCGCATTTTGTTACGTCTCTATTCTTCTGCAAACTCGTATAAAAGTGACATTTTGCAACCCGAATATCACCCATCTTCACTTCACCGAACGAAAAAAATGGAAAAGAAAAAAAATACGTATAATAAAGAAGAGAGGACACTTATCAAAGGAGACTACACGCGTTCGAAAATGTTAGAGGAGAGATCACACACATATTTCTCTCGCTACCTTCTTTTCCTTACCCAATATCTGTACATCATTACTTCACAATCAACTAAAATCGTCCCTTTCCTCCTTTCCAATTTCAATACTCGAAAAAAAAGAGCGCGAAAACCATGTCTGTTGTTTCCCCAAATCGGGTTTTGCCTGTCCTCTCACCGATCGAAGCACCAAACCTAAGTAGACCGACCAAGTATCGGTCTTCCTCCTCGTTCATGAGCTATTGCCGAAGCAGATCATCGCCTCGTAAACCCCGCGCCGTTGCTTATTTCCCTGTGTGGCGCACGCCTGGCCCACTTTTTGAAACCAACTGCCAGTCATCCTCCTCTGAAACGCACCATCAACTGTGAGCCACCTGATCCGAGGCTTGCCTTCCTAAATTTATTTCGAAATCATTGACTCCATTCTGAGGCACTTAAGGTGTTCGCATAAATTCCTGAAAGGGTGCTGAGTGGGTTCAGGCATACCTTTTGTTTTGGATCTGAATCAGAGTTAATTATTAGCTTTGCCAGTCTGTCAAAATCCAAGAATAAAACCTAGGTATACTTCTTGAACCCCTTTTTTGGCTTAATAATTAAACTAATTGGAATATCCAAATTGATGTAGTACGATTGGGTTGATTGGGATTTCCTTCTCTAGGAATCATAGTAGTCAAGGGTTGAGTCGGAGTGATGGTCCTACACTTCTCATAATACGTTCATGTGCATGTATACGAACGTATATGTGTATGTGAAATCATTGGAAGCTTCTTCGTCGATTTAAGGATCAAGCTCAAAATTCTATTTTTGCGTTCACCTCCAAGCCACTGAAGGTGAGTTTTCTCACTCACAGACTAACTAATTATTAAGTGAATTAAATATATGAGATGTTGAATGGAATGTTAGGTTGTTCTAGAAATTGATTGTTTGTGATTGTGCACATATGACACACACCATTATCTTATATGATACAATTTGTATGTGAACGTGTGATATGCTATATGTTATTCTCACCATGCAAGTTTTCGTTATATTAGAAAACCATTGCGGGTTGAAATGATAAATACCCGAAGAACTATATATTCGAATCGATTTGGGATGCGGGTTGAAATGATACATGCACGGGAGTCGAATATTTTAAAGAATGGATTGAAATGATAAATATCTGTATCACTTGACCATAGGGTAGAAAATTATATACGGACCCCATGGTCAATAAAATGAGAATATTTTAAAATATTTATCGATTTATAAGTAGAAATTTTAGATGAATTTCTATAACATAAAGAGAAGTTTAAAAGTAAGTTTCTCCAAATATTTTCTTATAAATTTCATGAAACCCAATTTGTATTTAAATTAGTTTTAAAGGAGATTTTTTTACAAGTTAATACTTAAGTTGAATTTATTTAAATAAATTCTTTATCAGTATATGTTTACCTAACGAGTTTAATGATTAGATGTAAAGGATATGCAAGACTTGATAAATGCTTCCTAAATCTTATTTTGATACATGATTTGACAATGAATTTTCGCCGTGCAAATGTAAGAAGGATTTTGTCAAAATAAAAAGTGTTAAATCCAAGTATATGAAAGAATATGATTATTTAAATCATGGTGAATATGGGTTGGTTAACAAGTTAGAATTCAAATAGATCGTATGCGTTTAACAACTAATGTGAAAGTGTTTGAGGATTTATTTATAAAATGGATATGTTGCAACAACCCGTATTTTAATAACGTGTTATAACTATAAATCAAAACAGAATTAAATTTTAAAATAAGAATCAAGGGAAACGGGTTACGCCATTACGTTCGTCTCGAAATTCTGCTTGAAAACGAGTCCGAGTTTACGAAAATCGGAGTCCGTATGACCAAGATATGGCTCTCCAAAGTTTCAGAAAATTCCAGAGTTCAAAACAGTTCGAATTCAAGTTCAAGACTTGGGTGTCGACCTGGTCACCTAGCCTGTTTTTGGGACAGATGTATCTGGTCTTGTTGCCTTTCCAGGTTCAGCTCCCTAAACCCTATATAAACAACCCCTGACCCTAGACTCTCTATCACATTCTTATCCGGCCTTATGCTGCCGAGGTTCTGACTGGAAGATAGAGAACAAGGAGGCTATTCAAGACTTTGTTAGAGCTATGTTGATTTGGGGATTTGCTAGAGATTCTTCTTCTACTCTTTTGCTTTCTCATTCTCTAGACCACGATCTGTAAGCCCTTTGTTACTCTTAGATCTAAACTGTAAATTTAACATGAACACGATGTAAACTGAAATTATGCCTAAACAAGATAACTAGGTTGGATCTACCATGGTATATCTTTGATCTATGACTATCCCTTTTAGATCTGTTATTTTGGATCTAGTTTTGTACATCCTAGATCTATTCATCTTAAATTTTGAGTTGTGGAATATTAGTATGAACATGATTTGGACATATTCATGTTTAATCTAAAAACCCCATGACCTTTATCTTGACATGCCTGTGATGTTGAATTTATTATTGGGGTTACTATCTTATGTCAATCCTTTACCATGTCTATCACCATATTTTTCCAAGTTGATGTTGAGACCCTATTTCATATGCCTTTAATGTTATAATCATCATGCTTAACTTGTGAACACCTTCGTCATCCTATGACTATCCTTTTTGTGTTATATCCCTACTTTGACATGTTGTATTAATGCGAATTCACGTACTTTGGGGATACGTTTTAGGTTAGATTAGGCAAACTTGAAATTGGCTATGGAATTGACATGATATGACATGAAAATATGACATGAAAACTTGACATGAGAATAAGCTTGAAATCATGAATTTGGGACATGACAATTAGATAACTTGAAAGTGGCCAACTCGAGGTTGGGTTGAATTTGCAACGTAAATCTGCCCGGAACCGCCCAGCAAATCCAGTAGTTGCAAATAATAGGACCCAATGTGGGTAGTTGGTCATATAGCACTTTAAACCCGAGGTTAGACTAGGTTATGGTGTAAAGCTGCCCGGACCCGCCCGGCACATCCAGTAACAATAACCAAGTCTAATGTGAGAGGTTGGAGTGCGTTAAGTAAATAAATGCCACATGGTAAGGTTAAGTCATGGACCACTTGAATACACTTAACCAATTTGATACATGTTTGGATAGGGGTTAAGTCATGACCTTTTTAATGACAACACTTAACCCATTAGAAATCCTAGCCACGTGGTCCCTTTCAGCAGTAACCCACTTAGAAGTATCACGATACCCTGGGGACTAGGCAGGGTGGGGCACGATTACTGGGCTGATTGTAAGCGACCAAGAATAACGACTGAGTAAGGTGCGCCAGTGTAGGTTCAGGCGGACTAGGGTCATGCACTTAGTCCGGAGTTGAAAAAGTAGGCATGGGCACCCGTAGTACTACATTGTGCGTGCTTGATTTGTGTTAGAGGTTGACACCCTAGGACCTGATACATCCTAAGGTGGACCTAGCACATGTGACTACATTCCGCGATTGGGCCGTATAACACCGACACACGACAAGTAAAGCCGATCGATTAGGATGGACTATTGGACCCCGTATTGGTCATTTCATGTTATTGGGTTTAGGGATCATTTCTGGATTTATACTTGACATGGATTTGGACACTAGTACAGTTAGTGCAGTAAACCTTGTATATGCGATGCCACTCTTATCTTGTTACCTTTTATTATCATGCCAGTCCAGTTATTATTTTTATGTTTAATCTCAGTTTCTCATGTCCAGTTAACTTTATTAGTTTTTATGCTGATAGTCATTAGGGCTTACCAGTCTTTTTGACTGACCCGTTTTCTTCCACCTCTTTTTCTTTCGTTCCCCCCCCCCGGTTCTTAGGGAGGAAACTCTAGCTCTTAGCTTGGACTTTGCTTGCTTTCTGACAGCTCATGTACGGTTTGGTCTTGAGCTATGCTATGGCTGCACTCATGCTCTTTTTGGGGAATAATATTGGACTTATGTTGTTTTAAGCACTTTGCTTCTTTAGAACTTGATGTAATGAAATAATGACTTGGTATTTTGATGTAAGAGGTTTTGACTCTATTTTCCACGTAATGAGATTTGGTTAAATTTATATCCGCTGCTTTATATACTCTGTTTAATTTATGTTCTGTCTTGTGTTATCTCTGTGCCTGTTTACTAGATAATACCCCTCCAAAACTAGTGCATTCCCTTTTTGAGTGTCCCTAGCAGAGGTAGGGTGTTACATTTGGTATCGGAGCAGAAGGTTACCAGACTGGGCAAAAGTTTTAAAAACTTTCTGAAAATTATTTTCAAAACCATTTATAAAGAAGCATTTTCAAGAAAAGTTCTATTTTTAAGAAAAGGCTATTCCCCAAAATCCATTAGCACTTACCTTGTTTCCTCGTTTGAATCTTTTTCTTTTCGTTTTTCAGCATGGCCGATCTTAACCTTCCCGAGGGAGTACCCATACCCGGATGGTTCCGAAGGTACTTTGAAGCTAGGGCCAACGATGCGGGCCCGGCAGACATCCCTTCTCCTCCTCCTCCAGTAGACGCAGTTCCTACTCCTCCCGGCACCGCCTTCGCCATAATATGCAAAGAATTTATAGGAATGGGCGGCAAGAGCTTCCTTGGAACTGAGACCTTCGCTGAGGCATGAAACTGGTTAAAGGAGAATGAAGACCTGTTCGTTATCTTCGATATGGAGGATCATAGGAAAGTTCAGTTGGCAGCATGGTTGTTGAAAGACGAAGCTGCATTTTGGTGGGAAGTCACCAACGCTACCAGATCAATTGAGATTTGGGCAGACTTTAGAGAGAGGTTTGGGCTTAAATTCTTATCGTCAGTAAAAGCGAACCTTCAGATGGAGAGGTTCCTGGCACTCAAGCAAGGGGACATGTCTGTTAGGGAGTACGTGAATAAGTTTAATCAGCTAGCTCGGTTTGGTTTGGACTTAGTCAACACGGCTGAGAAGAAGGCTCTACGATTTGCTCGAGGATTGAGTGAGCCACTCTGCACTATGGCCATGACTCATGTGCCCATGGGGGCGACCTTTGAAAGCTTGGTGAATATGGCCCTACTTCATGAGGAAGACAAGGGTGACAAAAAGGAGGTTAAGTCTAATGAGACTCAGAACAAGAAGGTTGACTTCAAGAAGGGAGGCAACAAGAATAACAAGGGCAACAACAACAATGCTAACAAGCCATGTGAGATGAGGAAGTGCAACTTTTGTGGTATCACGGGACATATAGCTAAAGACTGTAGGAGGAAGAAAGTTGGGTGAATGCTTTCACTGCGGGGATACTGGACACATCAGTAAGGATTGCCCTAAGAAGCAAGGATAGGGGCTAGGGCAGACACAGCGAGCAGGATCTTCTGGAGGGCAGTTGCAGGCTCTCAACACCACTCCAGCTCTTGACCGAGGTAGTAATATTTCTGTAGAAAACCTTGTTTACATTTCTGAATTTCCTGTTCGAACCTTATTTGACTCTGGCGCATCGCATACTTTTATCTCTTCTGATATTGTTGAAAATCTGCACTTAAGTACTAGTCTAGTTGATGATCCCGTTAGTGTTTCAAATCCGATTGGGGGCTCCGCCCATTTATCTATGATTTGTGTTGATTTGAGGATTTCCATCTTAAGCATGGAATTCACGTGTAATGCTTATGTTCTCGGATTCATGGGATATGGTTTAATTCTGGGCATGGATTGGTTATCCAATTATGGAGCTATCCTTGATTGTGAACGAAGGGTAGTGAGGCTCATGACACGCCTTGGTAATACCCTTGAACTTTCTTGTAACCCAAAGGGTCCGGTCATGTTATGTTATCTTGAATCCCTCGACTCGTCCGTCGACAATCTGCACTCCGTGAGAGTAGTCCGAGAATATCCAGATATCTTTGATGAGGTGAAAGGGTTACCCCCTAAACGCGAGATAGACTTCCAAATTTATCTGGTTGATAATGCCAAGCCTGTTTCATTGCCCGTTAGGCATATGGCCCCGCGATAAAGAAGAGAGCCCAGTAAACAAGTCAAGGAGTTGCTCGAGAAAAATTCAAAAGGCGAAGCATTTCTGAATGGGGTGCTCCGGTGGTATTCGCTACTAAGGCGGATGGTTCGCTTCGTCTGTGCGTAGATTATCATGAGTTAAACAAGCTGACGAAGAAGAATAGGCACCCAGTACCAAGAATCGATGATCTTTTTGACCAGCTTGTGGGAGCATCTGTTTTCTCTCAACTCGATCTAGCTACAGGATTCCATCAACTTAGAGTGGCTGAGCATAGCATTGACAAAACTGCGTTTAGGACTCCAGATGGGTTCTTCGAATGGCTCGTCATGCCGTTTGGGTTAACGATTGCACCCGCGTACTTTGTAGACCTGATGAGTAGGGTGTTTCGGGAGTTCCTTAACAAGTTCGTGGTGGTTTTTGTGGACGATATTCTAATCTTCTCAAAGGATGAAGAAGAGCATGCTAGAAACCTCAAGGAAGTCATGGATACGCTTAGAGCACACCAGTTAAAGGCTAAGTTATCCAAATGCCATTTTTGGAGGGAGGAAGTTCGGTTTCTTGGGCACGTAGTTTCTAAGCAAGGTTTAGCCGTGGACCCTGTAAAGGTAGTTGCGGTGCAAGACCGGAAAATTCCTAAGAATGCAACAGAGGTGAGAAGCTTTCTCGGTTTGGCGGGCTTTTATAGGAAGTTCATCAAGGACTTCGCTAAGATTTCAGCCCCTCTTACTAAGTTAACGAAGAAAAACCTAGCGTTTGCATGGGACATAGAATGTGAGACTGCTTTCCAGAGACTCAAGAGAGCCCTCACCACAGCTCCAGTTTTCGCATTACCCGATGGAGGAAAAATGTTTACGGTGTACACAGATGCGTGCGGCATGGGATTAGGTGTTGTCCTAATGCAAGAAGGAAGAGTGATATGCTATGGGGGTAGACAACTTAAAGTTCATGAGAAGAACTATCCCACACATGACTTGGAGTTAGCCGCGATTGTTTTTGCACTTAAAGCTTGGCGCCATTATCTCCTAGGGGAGAGATTCAAGCTGTACACCGACCACAAATCGCTTAAGTATCTCTTTTCGCAAAAAGATTTGAATCTGAGACAGCAGTGGTGGATGGAATTCTTGGCCTCATATGACTTCGATATAACTTATACCCCTGGCAAGGGTAACGTGGTGGCGGATGCGCTAAGTAGAAAAAGGTTGATTTTGAGCCCCTTATTTGTTGAAAGAAAAAGTCTAGAGTTTATAGCGACCTTTGATTTTACGCATGCTGTTGAGTCATTGACTGGTACGTTAGCATCTCTTGAGCTGAGACCTACGTTTCTAGATCAAGTAGGGACTTCGCAGAAAGAAGACCCACATATAGTCGAAATCATGGACAAGTTAATCAGTGGTGAGACGTCAAGTCACCTTGGTAGGTATGCCATTGATGACAAAGGATGGCTAAGGCGCGATGGAAGGCTATGTGTTCCACTAGTGGGAGACTAAGTAAATAAAGTTCTCGAAGAGGCACATCACTCGAAGATGACTATACATCCTGGAGGGGATAAGATGTACAGAGATATGAAACGCATTTTCTTTTGGGCCGGAATGAAAAAGGACGTGGAAGAATTCGTCTCAAAGTGCATGGTGTGCCAACAAGTCAAGGCCGAATCTAAGAAGCCCGGTGGGCTACTACATCCTTTGGAGGTCCCGCAATGGAAGTGGGAAAGTATCTCGATGGATTTCGTGGATGGATTGCCTAGGTCGAGGAAGGGGATACTAGCATATGGGTCATTGTTGATAGACTCACGAAGAGTGCTCAATTCATTCCGGTGAAAAGCAAAAGGACTACATCATGGATAGCGTCTATTTACCTTCGAGAGATAGTACGGTTGCACGGGGTTCCTTCTAGCATAGTCAGTGACCGTGACCCAATTTTCACTAGCCAGTTTTGGAATAGTCTGCAAGAAGCAATGGGTACGCAACTTAATTTAAGTATAGTCTATCACCCTCAGACGGATGGACAGACCGAAAGGGTAAATAGAGTACTAGAGGATCTTTTGAGGCTATGCATTCTTGATTTTGGTGGTACTTGGGAAGACCATCTCCCTCTCGTGGAGTTTGCTTATAATAATAGCTACCAAGCTAGCATAGGGATGGCACCGTTCGAAGCCCTGTATGGAAGACCGTGCAAGTCACCAACTTGTTGGTGGGAGACGACTGACAGACTTATACTTGGGCCCGACATGATACAAGACACTTCTGAGAAGGTGGAGTTGATACGAAGACGAATGAAAGCGGCCCAAGATAGACAGAAATCTTATGCGGACAAGAGAAGGACAGACCTAGAGTTCGAAGTCGGAGATATGGTTTTCATAAAAGTCTCTCCTTTGCGCAATGTGGTTCGTTTTGGAGCAATTGGAAAGCTAGCACCGAGATTCGTAGGACCGTTCCCTATCACTGAGAGGATTAGGCAGATGGCCTATAAGGTAGAGTTACCTGAGAGGCTGGCCGGAGTACACAATGTCTTTCACGTCTCGCATCTCCGAAAGTGCCTACATGAATCAGCTGAGGGGGTTGAGCCAAGCATCCTCGAAGGCGTAGAAGTGGAGAAAGAAGCAACGCTGAGGCGAGTTCCTATTCGTATCTTAGGGACGGAGATCAAGAAGCTAAGGAATCGCGAAGTCAAGCTAGTCAAAGTACAGTGGAGTGAAGCCCAAGAAGACGCAACTTGGGAAACCGAGGAGAAGATACGCGCGCTTCACCCATTTCTTTTTTAGGGTACTTTCTCGATCTCTTTTTCCTTTGAGCTTGTAAACCTTTCGTATCATGCTACCTATGTTTGTTTTGTTAATCATGTCTTGAGAACCTTAGAACCCTCTTTGGATGTAAACATGTATTTGAAACATGTTATGGTTGATGTTTGCAAATGGTTGCAAGTGTTTGCAACTAGTGGATGCATGACACACATTAGGCACTAGATCGGCTCAGACACCTTTTCATGTTGCATTTGCATGGGTGCTTATACTTGTACATGGATGAACTTGTTATGCTATCACGTGGATGTTGCATATGGATGATGTTTGTGCACTCATGAAGAAATTTTAAGTTATGTTAGGAATTTGCATACATGTTGGACTCATTACACTAACATATCTTGCATTAAGGAGGTTTACTGAATCAGTAACCGCCTGATCTTTTGCATTAGATAAGTACATATACACACACATATTGCATATGTTCATACAGCATTAGAAATCTTTTTAAGGACAATGGTTGCTCGTGAATGATGTTGTGAGTAGATGGATGTGGATGGTAGGATGCGTTCTTCCTAACTTAGAGATTTCGGGGACGAAATCCTTTAAGGAGGGGAGAATGTAACAACCCGTATTTTAATAACGTGTTATAACTATAAATCAAGGCAGAATTAAATTTTAAATTAAGAATCAAGGGAAACGGGTTACGACATTACGTTCGTCTCGAAATTCTACTTGAAAACGAGTTCAAGTTTACGAAAATCGGAGTCCGTATGACCAAGATATGGCTCTCAAAGTTTCAGAAAATTCCAGAGTTCAAAACAGTTCGAATTCAAGTTCAAAATTCGAATTTCAAAACCCAAACAGACTGGGCGGGAAAAATCCCGCCAGCACCAGGTTGACTGGGCAGTCGACCCCCCAGACCAAGTCGACCGGGCAGTCGACTTGGGTGTCGACCTGGTCACCTAGCCTGTTTTTGGGACAGATGTATCTGGTCTTGTTTCCTGTCCAGGTTCAGCTCCCTAAACCCTATATAAACAACCCCTGACCCTAGACTCTCTATCACATTCTTATCCTGCCTTATGCTGCTGAGGTTCTGACTGGAAGATAGAGAACAAGGAGGCTATTCAAGACTTCGTTAGAGCTACGTTGATTTGGGGATTTGCTAGAGATTCTTCTTCTACTCTTTTGCTTTCTCATTCTCTAGACCACGATCTGTAAGCCCTTTGTTACTCTTAGATCTAAACTGTAATTTTAACATGAACACGATGTAAACTGAAATTATGCCTAAACATGATAACTAGGTTGGATCTACCATGGTATATCTTTGATCTATGACTATCCCTTTTAGATCTGTTATTTTGGATCTAGTTTTGTACACCCTAGATCTATTCATCTTAAATTTTGACCTGCGGAATATTAGTATGAACTTGATTTGGACATATTCATGTTTAATCTAAAACCCCCATGACCTTTATCTTGACATGCCTGTGATGTTGAATTTATTATTAGGGTTACTATCTTATGTCAATCCTTTACCATATCTATCACCATATTTTTCCAAGTTGATGTTGAGACCCTATTTCATATGCCTGTAATGTTATAATCATCATGCTTAACTTGTGAACACCTTTGCCATCCTATGACTATCCTTTTTGTGTTATATCCCTACTTTGATATGTTGTATTAATGCGAAGTCACTTACCTTGGGGATACGTTTTGGGGTAGATTAGGCAAACTTGAAATTGGCTATGGAATTGACATGATATGACATGAAAATATGGCATGAAAACTTGACATGAGAATAAGCTTGAAAACATGAATTTGGGACATGACAATTAGATAACTTGAAAGTGGCCAACTCGAGGTTGGGTTAAATTTGCAACGTAAATCTTCCCGGAACCGCCCGACAAATCCAGTAGTTGCAAATAATAGGACCCAATGTGGGTAGTTGGTCATATAGCACTTTAAACCCGAGGTTAGACTAGGTTATGGTGTAAAGCTGCCCGGACACGCCCGGCACATCCAGTAACCATAACCAAGTCTAATGTGAGAGGTTGGGGTGCGTTAAGTAAATAAATGCCACATGGTAAGGTTAAGTCATGGACCACTTGAATACACTTAACCAATTTGATACATGTTTGGATAGGGGTTAAGTCATGACCTTTTTAATGACAACACTTAACCCATTAGAAATCCTAGCCACGTGGTCCCTTTCAGCAGTAACCCACTTAGAAGTATCACGATACCCTGGGGACTAGGCAGGGTGGGGCACGATTACTGGGTTGATTGTAAGCGACCAAGAATAACGGCTGAGTAAGGTGCGCCAGTTTAGGTTCAGGCGGACTAGGGTCGTGCACTTAGTCCAGAGTTGAAAAAGTAGGCATGAGCACCCGTAGTACTACATTGTGCGTGCTTGATTTGTGTCAGAGGTTGACACCCTAGGACCTGATACACCCTAGGGTGGACCTAGCACATGTGACTACATTCCGCGATTGGGCCGTATAACACCGACACACGACGAGTAAAGCCGATTGATTAGGATGGACTATTGGATCCCGTATTGGGTCATTTCATGTTATTGGGTTTAGGGATCATTTCTGGATTTATACTTGACATGGATTTGGACACTAGTACAGTTAGTGCAGTAAACCTTGTATATGCGATGCCACTCTTATCTTGTTACCTTTTATTATCATATCAGTCCAGTTATTATCTTTATGTTTAATCTCAGTTTCTCATGTCCAGTTAACTTTATTAGTTTTTATGCCGATAGTCACTAGGGCTTACCAGTCTTTTTGACTGACCCATTTTCTTCCACCTCTTTTTCTTTCGTTTCCCCCCTAGGTTCTCAGAGAGAAAACTCTAGCTCTTAGCTTGGACTTTGCTTGCTTTCTGACAGCTCATGTACGGTTTGGTCTTGAGCTATGTTATGGCTGCACTCATGCTCTTTTTAGGGAATAATATTGGACTTATGTTGTTTTAAGTACTTTTCTTCTTTAGAACTTGATGTAATGAAATAATGACTTGGTATTTTGATGTAAGAGGTTTTGACTCTATTTTCCACGTAATGAGATTTGGTTAAATTTATATCCGCTGCTTTATATACTCTGTTTAATTTATGTTCTGTCTTGTGTTATCTCTGTGCCTGTTTACTAGATAATACCCCTCCAAAACTAGTGCATTCCCTTTTTGAGTGACCCTAGCAGAGGTGGGGTGTTACATATGTGAAACCCAAAGTAAACATTGGTTTGAAGATCTTTTAACCATGAAGTGTTGAATTTGAACCAAATAAATAGGGATTTGTTTAAAGGTGAAATTTTGATGGGAAAAGAAATTCTGAGACATGGATTTGGATTTGGATTGGATCAATATTATTTCAATTTCATAGAAGTAAATTTTCCTCATTACTTGATTTATAAATATTTTCTCTAGATGGTTTGATTACTTTAACTATATGAATTTTATAATATTTTCCAACTATATATATGTATATATATTTTTTATATATATTTTCAATTTAATATACATATATTTTTCCAACCATATATATACATATACATCACTCAAATTTATATACCTATACTTTTCCAACTTTAAATTTGTTTATATATTATTTTCAATATACTATTTTCAAACTTAACTTTTCTAAAGGTGTTTTATAAATATAAATCTATGTCTGATCTAGTCCAGCGAGTCCAAAGGATGAAAGAAAGGATTTTAAGCAATGGTAATATGTCATGGAATTTGAAACATAAACCCGATAGTTGACAAAGTAATGGCGAATTTTGGTTTTATAATCTTAAATCAAACCAGTGATAAATGATTTTGATAAATCGATTTTTGGGGCAATACTTGGGACAACGCGATTTGCGATATGATTTCAAATATAATGGCCACGGTGTGAATGATGTAAGCGTCGGTTGTTAAAGAGACCGGAGTCGGTAAGTGGCATACTCTTTGTCAGTGCCGACACCACTTTAACAACTGTGTACGTGATGAAGTATCGGAACGACAACAAGATGGCTTGGAAGCGACCACTGGATCGAAGAAGGCGAACGATGACGAAATGGCCTTGACCTTCGAGTCATAATTAAAATGACTAAAACAGGAGCTATACCGTGACTAATTGAGGTAGCACCTTTGATCGGACACGCTTCTTCGATACCATCTCTATGACTATTGTGATTTATTTGGGTGCACCCATTTGATTATGGGAGTGTGTTCTGAGGTGGGCGGTAGTGGCTGCTATGCGTTACCACCGGTCCAGGAGTGCAATTGGTAGAATCCTACCCTGGGTATTGGCTCGAGTGCCTTGTCATATTATCCTTAGCGAGCCCCCTACGATTTTGATTTGTATCATACCTATGGAGTGTCCTTTGATGCCATCGTGTTACGGTGGGTTTACGGTACTGTATAGACTACGGTATTATAAACGGTGTAAGGGTAAAAATGTAATCCCGCTTACGCTATTTTCGGTATATTTACTTTACTGAATAGACATTACAATAAAAGCAACTATTATATAAGTATTAGTTTCGCGGATCCTTAGAGGATGGGAATCCCAAACATCCTTTTAGTTATTGTACATTTTAGTTAACAATTCATTTGATTTAATTCACTTGTATGAGACTGTTAGTCTTGACTCGTGTATTTTGTTTGTTTCATTTCTTGCAAAATGCCTAGGTCAGACCGAGTATTTCAGCTTGTAGATATATCTGTTAGAGCTTGTGATTCGTTGGAGATCCAGCCGTTCATCTACCATATTCAGTTATGCCCATCTCTGCTGATTACCGAATACTAGTATGATTCTATATTTATTCTTCCACTCTATCTATGTTTATTTCGGTACTCTGGTATCATGTAAAAAAAAAATTGTAATATTGTATAAATTTTTACTTCCGCTGTGAGATACTCTGTGTTCTGTGGTTGTGATTCTGTGATGATTTGTATTTCAAATTTATAAGCAATAACAATCTGTCATATTGAACGGTTTGAGTCAGTGTGATTACCGACTTAAGGCGGTCAAAAACACAGGTCGTTAGATGTTTCCATTCGAAGATTGCATTCAAAATTCATGTCTTCTACTTAACGCATCAGCTACGATATTTCCTTTCCCTGGGGTACACTGGATCATGAAATCAAAAGAGGCATTGTATTCAATCCATCGTTACTATCTTAAATTCAAATCACGCTGAGAAAATAAATACTTCAAGGATTTATGGTCAGTGTAAAGCTCAAATTTCTCCCTTAAAAGATAGTAGCACCATATTTTCAAGGCGAATACTGCCGCAACCAACTTTTGGTTAAGAACTGAGTATCTTTTATCATGGTCCTTGAGCTGTCTACTAGCATAAGCAACTACCCTTCCTTTTTGCATGAGAACCGCTCCTACACTGGTTTTGCGTGCGTCAGTGTAAACCGTGAACATGTTGATCCATCGGGGATAATGAGAACTGACGCACTAGTCAATGCTTCCTTTAATTTCCTAAAAGCCATGTCACACTAAGAAAATACAAATTCATCTTAGTTAGTTAGGTTAAAGGGGTAGCAATCTTTGTGAAGTCCTTAATAAACTTTCGGTAATATCCTGCTAACCTAAGGAAGCTGCTTGCCTCTGTAATTCTTCAAGGTACTTTCCATTCCTTAATTTCCTCGATCTCATGGGTTCAACTGCCAAATGTTTCCCAGATACAATATACCTCAAAAATCCAACTTATTCTCTCTAAAATGAAACTTGGGAAACTTGGTTTTAACTAGTTTCCTCTCATAATTCCTAGGATCCATCTTAAGTTACTTTCATGCTCTTTATGGTCCTTGGAAAATATAAGGATACCGTCTATGAAAACCACCATGATCTTATTCATATTTTCGCTAAACGCTTTATTCATAAGGTCAACAAAGAAGGCGGGCGTATTAGTCCACAAGGCATAACTTCCCATTGAAATAATCCATCTGACATCCTAAATGTAGTTTTATCCTTACTATCTTTTGCAATCCTCAATTAGTGAAATCCAAGTGCAAGGTCTAATTGGAAAAATACTAGAGCTCCTCCCAAAGGGTCAAACAAATCATCAATTCTAGGTAAGGGGTACCTATTCTTCTTAGCCAATTTATTTAGCTCCCTATAATCCATACAAAGTCTTAGGGTCCATCGGCTTTGGTGCAAACAAAACAGGTGCACCCCATTTATACATGCTTTGTCATATGAAGCCTTTCTGTAGTAACTCCAAAACCAACTTTCTTCTTTCCTTAGGTGACATATGCCTCAAGGGTAAAACAACGGATATGGCATCATTCTCTAGGTCAATATGATTAGAAATATCCTTATGGGGTGGAAGTCCCGTGACTTCCTCAAAGACATCCAAGAACTCACATGTTATAGGGACCGAAGATGGTCCTTCTGAACTAGGAGATAAGACACACAACAGGGCTTTATCCATATTTCTAATATCACACGGGATTCTCAGACAATGTCCTCCTTGGCTCCTAAGACAAACAACTATCTTGTCGCAATCTAGAATGGCTCCATAAAAAGATAGCATCCGAACATAGAATAAGGTCTACCCCATAAAATCTAATGCATACGCATTGCAAAGGAACTCGACATCGTCGATATCCAACACTAGGTCTTTACATATCAACTCAAGATATTTAGCTCCTCCGATAGTGTTGGCTACCTCTATCGGATTTCTAGTCATAGATAAAGGATGGCTCAACGAATCAACTAATATCTTTAGAATAAAAGAATGGGTCCCTCTAGAGTCAAACAAGGTATTTAATTAAATTACTAAAATTGAAGTTATACCTTCAAGTGCGGGTTGTCCTTGATCTTTTGGTGGGCGACTCTGTATCAGTGATGCTTCCATGTCGTAATTCTGACTTTTTTGAACAACTTTGGGCCTTGGGCAATTCCTAGATAAGTTTCCTTCTTCATGACAGTTGAAACACCTCCCTTTAAACTCCTTTTTTTACCAAACTAGTTATGCATTCTCTAACCTCTTGGCCCTTAAGATTGCATCTTGTACAAATCTTAGCTTCTTTCTTGAACTTACCTCCTTTCTTCTTGTTTTCCCACCATTCTTCCTTCTTTTTCTTCATAGAACTAGAATGCCTTCTCCCTTCTATCCACTCTTGTTCTTTTTAGTCCCTTTAGTCGTGCATGAGATGGCAGTCTCTACTAATGCCTCGAATGTCACTCCAAATGTTACTCGAGCCATCAAAGTCTCCTTTAATGGGGAGTGCATCCCCTCGACAAAACTTGCACAACTTGGTGAATTTAGCCACATACTCCTATAAACTTAGATTTCCTTATTTAAGATGGATAACCTTCTCTAATTGGATTGACGTCTCACCATTAGGTAAAAACTTTTCCTCAAAAAAAGTTTTGAATTCAGCCCACATAAATGCTCAGCCCACGTTTTCTCTAGATACTAGGTTCCACCATTCAAGGGCTTGTCCCTTTAAGTGGCACGGCGCAACTCTCCTCTTAACCTCATCCTACCATCTCGTGGCCTCCTAAATCTTTTCGCAGTCCATTATCCAAGATTGAGCCCCAACAAAACCCTCTTTCCCTAAAAACGGTTTTCCACCAAGGTTCGTGAAATATTTACAAAGTCGAGGGAAATTGAATGCTACCTCAACAGCACGAGCTATAGGCTCCATTAAGGGCGGGAATGGTGACTGTAACACCCCACGTCCATTAATGTCACTCACAAAGGGAATGCATTAACTTCCATGGAGGTTTTAAGTGAATATAGAACAGAAAAATTACAACAAGACATATAATAAGTAGTACTTGAAAATCTAAAACTTTATTTCATTGCAGCGGAAATTAAACATGTTTGTTACATCATAAAACCATAAATCAGAGTCAAGTACACTATCCATCTTGATAAAACAAAATACATAATCCCATTACATAAATAGCCATTAAAAAAAATAACAAGATGGACTTTACTTCAGCGGTCCAAGCTTTCCAAAAGAGAGAATAAGCAATTCAATCAAACTCCACTAGAGCTGGGCCCACCCTGAGGACCTGGAGGGGGAAAAAGATAGGAATAGAGGGTGTCAGTCATAAAGTCTGGCGAGTATGATAATTCTAACAATACTATTATCAAAATAACTAGACTAAGGCATAAGCTGGAAAACAAGGAAATGTCTATGAACTATTGGGTATGGAAGAGCAGATAAAGATAACGTTAAAGGCACACCTAATTACTAACGAATAATTACTACACTGCACCACACCATTCACCCTAAAGGTTGATCCCACTCACCGTACCTAGAAAATATATAAATAGCTTTGTGTACCCCTAGCTGACTACATAGGTGCCGCCTGCCCTATCTCCGCTAGGTGTACCCCACTACCCACTTGCGATCGGCTCCCTACTCGTAGATACCCGTGTTGGCCCCACAGTGGGGTGTATCACTCCCTTAAAGTGGCAACCTGATATAACTTGAGGATGCACGGCTTATACCTACACGATGCAACAACGTCTTACCTACCAGCCCGGGTCCACACACGCATATGAAACCCGTTGGACTTGCGTTGCCACCGCTAACCCGTTTGGCCTCTTATAGTCAAGCCCAGTATGTGTGTCCCGTCCTCGACTTGGGTCGAGCCCACAAAGATACGTTTGGGTTACTGGTTGAAATGGGCCCCCACTATTTACCACAAGCTATCCACCTAAGCTTGTCCCCACTAGTATATCCCACTTAACCTTTTTTTTAGTCATGTTCATTTACATGTGTGTTTGGTTAAGTCTTACTAATCGTATTTCAAATGCCACTAAAGGCACCCACTAGATTCCTCATGCCACCCAAGGCACCAACTTAACCCCCATGTCCCACCTCACATGTTTATCTGGTTAAGTATTTCTTAATTCATTAAGGCCATAACCTCATAAAGACCTCTCACATTAGACTGGCATTTATGGCAGCTGGATTTGCCCCGCGGGTCCGGGCAGTCTTACACCATAAAAGAGTCTAACCTCGTGTCTTTACAACTGTTATGCTTTAATTTGGGCCTAGGACCTCTCACATTGGGCTGACATTTGTGACTACTGGATTTGCCGGTCGGGTCCGGGCAGATTTACGTCACAAACGAGTCCAACCTCGTGTCCTAAGCATTGATTATTACTTATAATCTTTTACCCCCAGTTTTAATAATTTCCCTATTCAAATTATTAATTAATTCCAATTTTAACGATGTCCATAATTGACTCAATTATGACCATCCACTTACGGTATGCAAAATCATATCAATTGCACCCCAATTTCTTAATATTAAATCCTTAATATTACCCCTACCCCATGTTATACGTTCGCTTATTCAACGCAAAATATACGTTAGATTCGAATAGTCTAACTCATAGCACAAAGATAAATTATCACAACATATAGACAAATAAAATAGATCTAATCATAATAGGGGTGAAACTTGCATAAAACTACACATGTCATGGATCTAAAGGTGTCAACTTGTTTAGTTAAATGTCACAACTTACATAATATAATCATAACCCAAGTTCATGTATAAACTTGCATATGTGGTTTATGCAACATAATGATGGTGTGAACTAGCATCTAACACATAGAACTCACACATGTCATAGAATAATTCTAGATCTAAATAGATGTCATAATTCTAGATCTAAATAGATGTCATACAATATGTGAGATTATACATACTAATAAATCTAAACTTGCATAGGTACATGTGATTTATCATGTGAATCATCATAGCCCAAATATATATAATCAACATCATGATTCATAAGCTAACTACAACATAATAACATCATGGCTTTGTAACATCGCAACTTAGCATAGAAACTTGCAACATATATAATATCATCATAGCATGATTTACAACATATAGGATACCATCATCACATAACATAGGATTTACAACATACATGATAGCATAAGGTTTACAACAACATATATGACAATTCACATCATTTTCTTATGATACATATCACATCTTAATCTAATTAGTTTGCTAATAATCTTATTAAAATCATCATACTCACAATTAGAAAAGAAAGAGAGTCTTGATTTGCTTTAGAGTTGAGTAGAATTAGAGTTTTGATTAGCTTTCTTCCTTCTTAGTTGGCGGCTGCTACACTGAGTTCCATGGTGATGGCATGACGGCGGCTATTCTATTTTTCATGTGAATTTAGAGTGAGAGACTACCTAGGTATATATAGAGTTTAGGATTTATTTAGACCGTCAGATCAACTCAGAACTAACCTGAACCGTTAAATTAGCCAACTCAGCCCTAAAGACACATCAGCAGCTCAAGATTGGGCTCAGCCAAAACCTGGCCGACTGGACCAGGTCGACTGCGCAGTCGACCTGGTCCTGGGGGTGTCGACTACCTAGTCGACTCCCCAGTCGACCTGGGGTGCTGGGCGGGAAATTTCCAGCCTAGCCTTGACTTCGAATTTTGAATTTTGAATTTTTTGAAACTTCCGATGGCCACATCTCCTCCATACGAAGTCCAAATCACGCAAACTCGGACTCTATTTCAACCAAAATTCCGAGACGAACACAATGGCGGAACCCGTTTCCCACAGTTCTCATGTTTGAGATTAGTTATTCTTTAATTTGTGAATATTAATATTAACAGAATTATGGGGTGTTACATTCTCCCCTACTTAAAGGATTTCGACCCCGAAATCTTCAAGTCAAGAAGAATGTATATCCTAACATCCAATCGTCCTTCTACTCAACCATAAAACACAGGCATCCATTGTCCTTATAGACTTCTAATGCTTTCAAGTTTAAATGCACAGTGTGTTTAAATGCACAGTGTGTGTATATGTCCATATCTAATGCAAAATCAGGCGGTCCACTGATTTAGTTGACCTCCTTAATGCAAATCATGATAGTGCCATGCGTTCATTAAGTATGCAAAAGTTCCTTAATGCTACATATTATCTCTATATGCGTGCACAATCATCATATGAATGCAGCATCCATATGATAAAAAAAATCCTCATACATCCATCTTACTAAATACATCCATATATATGCAATATGCAATATGAAGTGACTGAGCCGATCTAGTGCCTAAAGTGTGTGTATATGCATCCACGAGCAACCACTAGAAAACACTCGCATCCACTATGCATCCATCGTACATAACATGTTTCAAACACATGTTTCAATCATGGGATTACCCTATCTAAAGGTCAAGGATACTAGCGAGAGGACATACTAAAGATAAGATAAGTACAAGCTAAGCGATAAAGGAGAAATTAAAAGACATACCCTCAAAAAGAAAAGGGTAAAATGAACGCATCCTCTCTTATGTCTCCCAAGTAGCGTTGCTCTCATCATCTCCCCATTACACTTTGACTAGTTTGACCTCTCGATTTCTTAGCTTCTTGATCTCTGACCCAAGAATGCGCGTAGGAGCTCGTCGAATCGTCGCATCACGCTCTATCTCCACCTCTCTAAGAAAGTTCGGCTCTACCACCTCCGCGGTCACGTGTAGGCACTTCCTCAAATGTGATACATGGAATGCGTCGTGTACACCACTAAGTCTCTCAGGCAGCTCCACTCTATACGCCATCTGTCCTATCTTCTCCTTAATAGGAAATAGCCCTACGAACCTTGGTACTAATTTCCCAACGGACCCAAAGCGAACAACGTTCCGTAATGGAGACACTTTGATAAAGACCTTGTCCCCAACATCAAACTCAAGATCTGTCCTCCTCTTATCCGCATAAGATTTCTGCCTATCTTGCGCTGCTTTCATCCTCCTTCGAATCAAGTCGATCTTTTCCGAAGTCTCTCTAATCATATCGGGCCCAAGTAAGATCTTATCCGTAGATTCCCACCAACATGTAGGTGAACGACAAGGTTGTCCATAAAGAGCTTCGAAAGGTGCCATGCCAATGCTGGACTGAAAGCTATTATTATATGCGAACTCCACCAATGGAAGATGCTCTTCCCATGTACCCCCAAAGTCTAGGATACATAGCCTCAAAAGATCCTCTAGAATGCGATTCACCCTCTCGGTTTGGCCATCCGTCTGAGGATGATATGCGGTGCTCAAACATAACTGAGTCCCTACCGCTTCTTGTAAGCTCCTCCAAAATTCGCTAGTGAAGATAGGATCGCGGTCGCTTACTATGCTAGAAGGAACACCATGCAAACGAACTATCTCTCGGACGTATACAGAAGCTAACCATGGAGCAGTCCTCTTACTCTTCACAGGAATAAAATGGGCGCTTTTAGTAAGTCTATCTACTATAACCCAAATCCCCGTATTACCCTTCCTTGATCTTGGTAATCCATCCACAAAGTCCATCGAGACACTTTCCCATTTCCATAGTGGAACCTCCAATGGGTGAAGCAACCCACCGGGTTTCTTTTGCTCCCATTTACTTGTTGGCACACCAAGCATCTAGCAACATACTCGGCCACATCCCTCTTCATACCAGCCCAAAAGAAAACTTTCTTCATGTCTTTGTACATCTTATCCCCGCCAGGATGAATGGTCATCTTCGAACGATGTGCATCATCAAGAATAGTCTTCCTCAAGTCCTCGTCTCGTGGTACACAAAGTCTACTATCTCTACGTAACCAACCCTTATCGTCTAGGGTATACCTACGGAGATGGCTTGATGACTCCCCTCTTTTGAGCTTCTCTACTAACTCAACCAACTGTGGGTCGTCTCGCTGTGCCTCTCCAATCCATCCCAAAAGCGTAGGTCTGACCTCCAAGGATGCTAGCAAACTGGGTACAAAGTCAACGAAAGGTCTAAAATCAAACATAGAGATGAATTCTAAGTTTCGCCGTTCAACAAACAACGGACTCAAGGACAGCCTTTTCCTACTTAAGGCGTCTGCCACCACGTTACCCTTGCCAGAGGTATATGCTATTTCGAAGTCGTAGGACGCTAAGAATTCCATCCACCTTTGCTGCCTTAAGTTCAAGTCCTTCTGAGAGAATAAGTATTTTAAAGATTTGTGGTCAGTGAATAATTCGAATTTCTCGCCAAGAAGATAATGGCGCCAAGACTTAAGCGCAAAAACAATTGCGGCGAACTCTAGGTCATGCATGGGGTAATTCTTCTCATGCACCCTCAACTGCCTTCCACCATAGGCTATTACCCTACCCTCTTGCATTAAGACTACGCCTAGACCTGTCCCACAAGCATCGGTATAAACAGTAAATGGCTTACTCCCGTCTGGCAGCACTAAGACTGGAGTTGAGGTCAAAGCTCTCTTTAAACGTTGGAACGCATCATCACAATCTACGTCCCACGTGAAGACTAGGTTCTTCTTCGTCACGCGTGTCAATGGAGCTGATATTTTTGCGAAGTCTTTGATAAACTTCCTATAGTAACCAGCCAACCCCAAGAAACTCCTTACTTCGGTAGCATTTTTAGGGACCTTCCAATCTTGGATAGCCACCACCTTCGCGGGATCCACAGCTATCCCTTCTTTGGAAACCACGTGCCCTAAGAACCGTACTTCCTTCCTCCAGAAGTGACACTTAGAAAATTTAGCTTTAAGATTATGCGCTCGTAGAGTCTCCAACACTTCCCTTAGATGTAGGGCATGCTCTTCTTCATTCTTAGAAAAGATCAAGATGTTGTCTACAAAGACCGCCACGAATTTATTAAGGTACTCCCTAAACACCCTACTCATCAAATCAACAAAGTATGCGGGGGCGTTTGTCAAACCGAAGGGCATCACTAGCCATTCAAAGAAACCGTCCGGAGTCCTAAAGGCAGTCTTGTCAATGCCATCCTCAATCACTCTCAACTGATGGAATCCAGTGGCTAAGTCCAACTGCGAAAACACTGAGGCGCCAACTAACTGATCGAAGAGATTGTCAATCCTCGGCAGTGGGTGTCTGTTCTTCTTAGTAAGCCTATTAAGTTCTCTATAGTCCACACAAAGTCTAAGGGACCCATCCGCCTTCGTGGCAAATACTACTGGAGCACCCCACTCCGATATACTTCGTCTTATGAACCCCTTCTCAAGCAACTCCTTCACTTTCTTATTGAGTTCCCTCCTTTCACGAGGAGCCATGTGGCATACTGGCAAAGATACTAGTTTTGCATTATCCACAAGATATATTCGAAAATCTACCTCCCGCTTCGGAGGCAAGCCATTCACCTCCTCAAACACATCCGAGTATTCTCGGACCACTCTAACAGATCGTAGATTCTCCATAGACGCGTCAAGCGATTCTAGATAACTTAGCATAACGGAATTTATGGGATTACAAAAGATTTCGAGAGCGTTACCAAGGCGAGTCATGAGCCTAACTACTCTCCTTTCACAATCAAGAACGACCCCATTTCTGGATAACCAATCCATTCCTAAAATTAGCCCATAGCTCGTGAAGCCCAAAACATAAGCATCACATCTAAACTCAACACTAAGTATAGAAATTTTCAAATCCAAACATATCATGGACAAATAAGCTGAGCCCCCAATTGGATTCGAAACAACTCAGGGATCCTCTATTAAACTGGTGTTTAAGTGCAGTGATTCAACTAATGATGTAGAGATAAACGAATGCGATGCACCCGAATCGAATAAGGTACGGACAGGATGATCAAACAGAAAAACTAAGCTTTCAACAGAAATGGTTCTACCTCGTTCTTGCAGTGGTGGGACCACGAGAGCCTGAACTTGTCCCCTTGCCTGCCCTGGTGCCATGAGAGCCTGCACCTGTCCACCCGAGGTAGACCCTGCCCTCTGCCCCTTCTTTAGGCAGTCCTTCACCAGATGTCCCGCTTAACCACAGTGAAAACAGCCAGTCTTCTTTTTCTTTCTGCAATCCTTGCTGAGATGGCCTGGTGTCCCACAGTTAAAGCATCTTTTCTTTCCTTTGCCATTATTGTCTTTACCAGCCTTCTTGTTTTGTTGTTGTGGTTTCTTCTAATCCCCTTTCTTCTCGGGTGCCTTATTAGCATTAGCACCTTTCTCCTCGTGCATGAGTGCCATGTCTACTAGCTTCTCAAAGGTGGCCCCCATAGGGATGTGGGTCATAGCCAACCCCTGCAATGGCTCATTCAAGCCATTAACGAACCTCAGAGCCTTCTTCTCCTGCATGTTCACCAAATCTAAGCCAAACCTTGCCAATTGGTTAAATTTGTTGACGTACTCTTTCACTGATAGATTTCCCTGCTTGAATGTCAAGAACCTTTCCATGTATAGATTCTCTTCTACCCTTGAGAGAAACTTTGCCTCAAACCTACGTCTGAAATCCGCCCAAGAATCAACAGGACACTCCCCATTAGTGACCTCCCACCAAAACGAGGCCTCTCCCTTCATTAACCAAGCTACTAATTTGACTTTCCTCCCTTCTTCTACTTCAAAGATTTCTAGCAATTCTTCCACCTCCTTAAGCCAATTTCTAGCTTCCACAAACGTTTCTAACCCTTGAAAAGGTTTTCCACCCATAGCCTTAAATTCCTTGCATGTCTTTGCAAAAGTATCAGCGCGAGGAGGAGCAGCGGGTGCAACTTGTGGTGGAGGAACATTGGCTGGACCTGCAGCAGCCCTAGCCTCTAATAACCTCCTATACCATCCTGGTATCGTTACACCCTCCGGAAGGTTAAGATCTTAAGCCATGCTGAAACGAAAAAGGAAAGATTCAAAATGGAGAATTCGAAAGATAAAGATATATGGCTATTGGGGATTATGTTTTTCATAAAAACTTTCCTCTTAAAATAAATCATTAAGACATGTTTTTGAAAACACTTCTTCCAAAAAAACTTTAGAAAAATAGTTTTTCTAAAAAAATTATCTGTTCTGGTAACCTTAAGCTCTGATACCACGTGTAACACCCCACGTCCATTAATGTCACTCACAAAGGGAATGCATTAACTTCCATGGATGTTTTAAGTGAATATAGAACAGAAAAATTACAACAAGAAAGATAATAAGTAGTACTTGGAAATCTAAAACTTTATTTCATTGCAGCGGAAATTAAACATGTTTGTTACATCATAAAACCATAAATCAGAGTCAAGTACACTATCCATCTTGATAAAACAAAATACATAATCCCATTACATAAATAGCCATTAAACACGATAATAAGCTGGACTTTACTTCAGCGGTCCAAGCTTTCCAAAAGAGATAATAAGCAATTCAATCAAACTCCACTAGAGTTGGGCCCACCCTGAGGACCTGGAGGGGGAAAAAAGATAGGAATAGAGGGGGTCAGACATAAAGTCTGGCGAGTATGATAATTCTAACAATACTGTTATCAAAATAACTAGACTAAGGCATAAGCTGGAAAACAAGGAAATGTCTATGAACTATTGGGTATGGAAGAGCAGATAAAGATAACGTTAAAGGCACACCTAATTACTAACAAATAATTACTACACTGCACCACACCAGTCACCCTAAAGGTTGATCCCACTCACCGAACTTAGAAATTATATAAATAGCTTTGTGTACCCCTAGCTGACTACATAGGTGCCGCCTGCCCCTATCTCCGCTAGGTGTACCCCACTACCCACTTGCGATCGGCTCCCTACTCGTAGATACCCGTGCTAGCCCCACAGTGGGCTGTATCACTGCCCTAAAGTGGCAACCCGATACAACTTGAGGATGCACGTCTTATACCTACACGATGCAACAACGTCTTACCTACCAGCCCGGGTCCACACACGCATATGAAACCCATTGGACTTGCGTTGCCACCGCTAACCCATTTGGCCTCTTATAGTCAAGCCCAGTATGCGTGTCCCGTCCTCGACTTGGGTCGAGCCCACAAAGATACGTTTGGGTTACTGGTTGAAATGGGCCCCCACTATTTACCACAAGCTATCCACCTAAGCTTGTCCCCACTAGTATATCCCACTTAACCCTTTTCTTAGTCATGTTCATTTACATGTGTGTTTGGTTAAGTCTTACTAATCGTATTTCAAATGCCACTAAAGGCACCCACTAGATTCCTCATGCCACCCAAGGCACCTGCTTAACCCCCATGTCCCACCTCACATGTTTATCTGGTTAAGTATTTCTTAATTCATTAAGGCCATAACCACATAAAGACCTCTCACATTAGACTGGCATTTATGGCAGCTGGATTTGCCAGGCGGGTCCGGGCAGTCTTACACCATAAAAGAGTCTAACCTCGTGTCTTTACAACTGTTATGCTTTAATTTGGGCCTAGGACCTCTCACATTGGGCTGACATTTGTGACTACTGGATTATCCGTTCGGGTCCGGGCAGGTTTACGTCACAAACGAGTTCAACCTCGTGTCCTAAGCATTGATTATTACTTATAATCTTTTACCCCCGGTTTTAATAATTTCCCTATTCAAATTATTAATTAATTCCAATTTTAACGATGTCCATAATTGACTCAATTATGGCCATCCACTTACGGTATGCAAAATCATATCAATTGCACCCCAATTTCTTAATATTAAATCCTTAATATTACCCCTACCCCACGTTATACGTTCGCTTATTCAACACAAAATATACGTTAGATTCGAATAGTCTAACTCATAGCACAGAGATAAATTATCACAACATATAGACAAATAAAATAGATCTAATCATAATAGGGGTGAAACTTGCATAAAACTACACATGTCATGGATCTAAAGGTGTCAACTTGTTTGGTTAAATGTCACAACTTACATAATATAATCATAACCCAAGTTCATGTATAAACTTGCATATGTGGTTTATGCAACATAATGATGGTGTGAACTAGCATCTAACACATAGAATTCACACATGTCATAGCATAATTCTAGATCTAAATAGATGTCATACAATATGTGAGATTATACATACTAATAAATCTAAACTTGCATAGGTACATGTGATTTATCATGTGAATCATCATAGCCCAAATATATATAATCAACATCATGATTCATAAGCTAACTACAACATAATAACATCATGGCTTTGTAACATCGCAATTTAGCATAGAAACTTGCAACATATATAATATCATCATAGCATGATTTACAACATATAGGATATCATCATCACATAACGTAGGATTTACAACATACATGATAGCATAAGGTTTACAACAACATATATGACAATTCACATCATTTTCTTATGATCCATATCACATCTTAATCTAATTAGTTTGCTAATAATCTTATTAAAATCATCATACTCACAATTAGAAAAGAAAGAGAGTCTTGATTTGCTTTAGAGTTGAGTAGAATTAGAGTTTTGATTAGCTTTCTTCCTTCTGAGTTGGCGGCGGCTACACTGAGTTCCATGGCGATGGCATGACGGCGGCTATTCTATTTTTCATGTGAATTTAGAGTGAGAGACTACCTAGGTATATATAGAGTTTAGGATTTATTTAGACCGTCAGATCAACTCAGAAATAACCTGAACCGTTAAATTAGCCAGCTCAGCCCTAAAGACACATCAGCAGCTCAAGATTGGGCTCAGCCAAAACCTGGCCGACTGGATCAGGTCGACACCCAGGTCGACTGCGCAGTCGTCCTGGTCCTGGGGGTGTCGACTGCCCAGTCGACTCCCCAGTCGACCTGGGGTGCTGGGCGGGAAATTTCCCGCCTGGCCTGTTTGACTTCGAATTTTGAATTTCGAATTTTCTGAAACTTCCGATGGTTATATCTCCTTCATACGAAGTCCAAATCACGCAAACTCGGACTCTATTTCAACCAGAATTCCAAGACGAACACAATGGCACAACCCATTTTCCACAATTCTCACGTCTGATATTAGTTATTCTTTAATTTGTGAATATTAATATTAACAGAATTACGGGGTGTTACAGTGACAGGGACTTGTCTCACAGTCTAGAGATACTGTTGGAACCATTCTAGAAAATACCGAGGTCTTGCTCACTACAACAAAATAGCCATATTACAACTGTTCATTTGCAACTCACATAAAATAGCAGTTGTGATAGATACTTTATAAAAAAATTAAACATATTGAAATACGTTTTTAACAACTGTATTTATGTAGCAGTTGTAATATAAATCTATAATAACTGCTGATTCATATTCAGTTGTAAATATCTATCTATAATCACTGTTTCTTGGAGTTGTAATACTTATGTCAGTGTTCCTTGGTTTCCTAACTTCAAAAATTATAAAAAATTAGCAGTACGGCTCACGAACATTTTCAGGCCGCGATATCACGAAATTCCTATTACCCAACCCTAAATAAATCGCGCTGTCTCTTTCGTCCACAATTTAAACAAATCACCTTCCATCTACGTTATCCACAGATCTCCTTCAACCACCATCGCTTTCTCGAAACCCTAATCGAATCCCTTGATTGCCATCAGATCTTCTTCAACGGTCGTAACTTTCACGAAACCCTACTTGAATCGTCAAATCTCCTTCCACAACCGGTCGCTGCGATTGGAAAGGACGCGTTTCTGGTTTCTCCGTGAGGAACTGCCATAAGTTTGAAAATCATTTCTAGGTAAAATTAGTTTCCTCTTATAGTATTTTAAATAGCATCTGCAATTTTAGTTTTTATAATTTCATCGTTTGTGTTGTTGATAATCATTGGCCATGTTTTTTGGAGTTCGTTTTTGCCATGTCTTCGTTTTTTGGGTAATTTTAGCGGGTTCAAGGTAAAATGTTTCGACCTTAATAACTATGTATCATAAAATAAATGAGAACATCTTACATTTCTGAGTTATGTATAGTCATCGTTGGCACTTAAAGGCAGACCCATCCTGCCGATGAGTAGATGGCGAAAGTCCGCTGTCAATTTCGATTTTAGGGTTAAGCACGGAGTAGTGAGTTGAAGAATGGGATTCATAATAACTAATTCAAATAAACTAAAATTGGGTAAACCTTTAAACGGTTTGTGGACTTGTTGTAATAAACCAATTAGAGATAAAATTAGTAAGTGATGTTGGGGAGAAGATAGGATAAAGTTATCATTACCACTATGCAAGCATGGAACAACAGCGGTTATCATTACCACAATGCAAACTGTTAAATAGAAAAGAATGAACTGAGATAGTAAAAGTTTTTTTTTTCTGTATTTCTCTATTTATTTTTTATGATAATCAAACAATAGTTGAATGCAAGAAACATGAACTAATTGTTGTAAACTTAGTGAAAACGTTTGTTGACACAAACTGCAATAGCTGATTAATGCGGTTCTCTGATTCGAACGGTGTGATTGGCTTAAGTAAATGGTAATATGGTAGAAATGTAACAACCCGTATTTTCAAATAACCTATTATAACATAAATCGAGGCAGAATTTAATTTATAAATCTGAATCAAGGGAAACGGGCTATGCCATTGCGTTCGTCTCGGAAAAATACGCGAAATAGAGTCCGAGTTTTCGAAAATCGGAGTCCGTATGACCCGATTAAGGCCTAACGAAGTTTTCAGAAAATTTCAAAGTAAAAACAGATTTCAAATTCAAGTTTGAATTTGGAAATTTGGGCCAGTTTGGGCCAGGCGGGAAAATTCCCGCCAGAGCACCCAAGTCGACAGCCCTGTCGACTTGGGAGTCGACTTGGTTGGACCCAAGTCGACAGCCCTGTCGACTTGGCTGTCGACTTGGTCCAGCCGGGCAGTTTTGCCTGGTGCACCATTTTGGGTTTGTGTTGAGTTTGGGGGCCAGATTCGGTTTTAAGGGCTGAGATTGGAACTAGGGTTTAATCCTAAGGTTGAAACTAGTCCTAATCTCTATAAATAAGGCCCTAACCTAACCCTAAATCATCATTATTCATTCAAGTAACTAAACTATGGCAAAATCAATCCTCTCATGGCCTCCACTCTCTTCATAAAATTCCTAAATAAATTTCTATGAGATTTTCCATGCATACAAGTGTTTTCAAGCTTGTATGAGCATCATTAGCTTGCATTCAAGTCAAGTTTTCTATATTTGCATCATAAAGCAAGGGTTTTGATCATTTTGGCTTAAGGGTTTTTCTATTGAAGCTTGCATTTTGGGTTTAATTGGTTGCATAAGGGCTTTGTCATATTTTTGTGTCTTCATAAGCATTGTAAGCCCTATTCTACTTTCATACTTAAACTCTAAAAGTTAAATGTATGATATGCAAGTTTGCCATGATATGCAAGTTTACTATGATGTGTTATGCAAGTTTACTATGATGTGTTATGCAAGTTTAACAAGTTATGTTATGCAAGTTTGATATGCAAGTTATGTTATGCAAGTTTGATATGCAAGTTTGTCATATGATATGCAAGTTATGTTATGCAAGTTTGATATGCAAGTTTGTCATATGATATGCAAGTTATGTTATGCAAGTTTGGGTTGATCCTTTTGTTCATGTTATCATGTTATGCAAGCTTATCTTGGGTTTATGGGCTTAAAGCTTCAAGCTTTATGCTAAAGGTTGCATTTTGGCAACATGTAAGTTATCATATCCCTTATGATAATTTGCATGTGAGGCTAAATGCGAACTTATGGCCATTTATACATGTCATTTATCACCATGTATCACCAATATGCTAAGTTTGGTTTTATGCATGCTTTTGAGGCCTAAAAATGTAATATGCAAGTATATGAACATATGTACATTTCATATGCCACCATGTTAAACTTGTGGCTTCAACACCTTTATGTCATGATTATGCCAAGTTCCCTCTTTCTATCCTTTATGCGCTATTGCGATATGTAAGCGATGGGATTGCGTTTGGGGTTGGGTAAACTTAAAAGACATAAAAACATAAGATTGGGAATTTACCTATTAAGTTAGGTCTACCCATTGGGAATTTACCTATTAAGTTAGGTCTACCCAATTGCTTGAAAATTTGTAACATGTTTTGGAAACATGATGGACATGACACTTAGAAAAGATAAGTGTGACCAAATCGAGGTTGGGTTGAGTTTGTAGCGTAAACCTACCCGGAACCGACTGGCTTAACTAGTTGCTACAAACAATAGGACCCAATGTGAGAAGTTGGCCATGTTGTACCTTGAACCCGAGGTTAGACCGAGTTGTGGTGTAAAGCTACCCGGACCCGCCCGGCTTAACTAGTAACCACAACAAGGTCTAATGTGAGAGGTTAAGGCGCATTAAATTAATTAATGCCTCGTGATTAGGGTTAAGTCATGGTCCACTTAATACTTAACCAATTTGGGCTTGGTAGATTAATCAGGGTTAAGTCGTGAACTCATCGTTACACTTAACCAAGTTAATCCATGATTAGCAAGAGGGTTAAACCGTACTTAACCCACTAGAAAAATCCTAGCAATGGGAGTCCAATCCGGCAGTAATCCCAAGTTTGTATCATTATGGCCCTAGGGACTAGGCTAGGGTGCGGGGCACGATTACTGAACTGGAGGTAAGTGACCAAAAACGACGGCAGAATGGTACGCCGGTGTAGTTCCTGGCGGACTTATGGTCGTGCACATAGTCCGAAGCCGGGGAAAACATGCACGGGTACCAGTAGATCGAGACTGTGCACGCATGTTTATGGTGTCCAGAGGTTGCCACCCTAGGGCTTGATACACCCGACGGGAGACCCGGCACAGTCTGACTACAATTATGTTTGGGTCGTATGGACACCAACACGTGACGAGTTAGGCTTATAGGGAGCCGATCGACTAGACCATTTGGTTATACCTTGTATTAGGGTCATTTCATGTTATTGGGCCAAAGCTTGGGCCAAGGGATCAATACTGGTTTATTCAAGTCATGTTAGTTTGCTAGTACACCTGTGGTGCAAAACCTTAAACCTGATTATGCGATGACACCTTTATCTACCTTGTTAGTTAATCATCATGCCAGTATGTAGTTGTCCATATGTTCATCTCAGCTTTCATCATGCCAGTTAACTTTATCAGTTTACATTGATTGTAGTAGGGCTTACTCAGTCTTTTTGACTGACCTGTTTTCTTTCGCCTCTTTTCTTCGGTTCCCCCCCCCCCCAGGTTCTCAGGGTGGGAACGTTGGAGCTTAGCTTGGATTTCGGATTGCTTGCTTGTGGGATTTCAGCTCATGTACGGTTTCGACATGAAGCTAGCTATGGTTATCACTTATTTGGGGATAGTACTTATGTATTTCAGTTTTTCAGTTGATGTTGTTTTTATCTAGACTTGTTTATTTGGGAAGCTATGTTGTACCAGACTTGTTTTGAAATAGTATGAAATCTTCCGCTGTTTTATCTATGTTATTTACTCTGTTTACATATATACATATGTTCTTGTTCTGGCTTGATATATCATTATGCATGTTTACCTGATTCAAACGCCCCTCCAAAGTCAGAGTGCTTGCAAGAGCCACCCTGGCGGAGGTGGGGTGTTACATTTGGTATCAGAGCATAAGGTTTACGAGAAGGAACAAAAAGGTTTTTAGAAAACTTTTGGAAAACTATTTTCAAAACCAAGTATAAAGTATTTTCCAAAGAAAAGTCTAGTTTATTTTAAAGGCTATTCCCCAAAAAGCCATTAGCAAAATTCTTTCGTTTTTCTCCATTCTGAATCTATCTTTTTCTTCGTTTTCAGTATGGCCAATAACTTTGCCATTCCGGAGGGAGTACACGTACCTGTTTGGTATAGGAGACTTTTGGAGGCTAGGGCGACCAAAGCCGGCCTCGCCGATGTTCCTCCTCCTCCTCCGGTAGTTAATGTTCCTCCTCCTCCTATCGCTGAGGTTCCTCTTCCTCCTCCCCCTCAGCATCCACAAAAGGATTTCGCGGAGATTTGCAAAGACTTTAAGGCGATGGGTGGCAAGAATTTCATTGGAACCGAGACTTATGTAGAGGCAAGGAATTGATTGAAAGAAACCGAAGATCTTTTCGCCATCTTTGACATAGATGACCGTATGAAGGTTTTATTGGCAGTATGGTTGCTAAAGGAAGAAGCTGCACGTTGGTGGGTGGTCACCACCGCTACTAGGCCAATTGAGACTTGGGATGACTTTCGGGGAAAGTTTGGACTAAGGTTCCTATCACTGAAGCAAGGGGACATGACTATTAGGGAATACATAGATAAGTTTAACCAACTGGCTCAGGTCGGTTTAGACTTGGTTAACACAGCTCAGAAGAAGGACCTATACTTTGCTCTAGGATTAAATGAGCCATTACATGGTTTAGCCATGACTCATATACCCTTGGGGGCAACTTTCGAGAGTTTGGTGAATATGGCCCTACTCAATGAAGAGAATAGGAGTGACAAGAAAGAGATCAAGATGAATGATACTCAAGCCAAGAAGACTGATTCCCAGTGGAAAGGAAATCAGGGTAATCCAAGTGGTCAGAGCAGTCAAGGCAATAAGAACAAGAACAAGAGTCAAGGCAACAAGGGGAACAACAACAACGACAATAACAAAAAGGGGAAGTGCTATTATTGTGGTTCAGTTGGGCATCTTATTAAGGATTGTAAGAAGAGGAAAAGGAAGAATGGGGAATGCTTTTTCTGCGGTGAGACTGGACATTTCAGTAAGGATTGCCCGAGGAAGCAAGGGCAAGGCCAGGGTCAGACTCAGCGTGCTGGACCTTCAGGAGGGCAAGTTCATGCTCTCAATGTCGCTCCAGTTCCCGATCGAGGTAGTATTTCTGTTGAGAGCCTTGTATATATTTCTGATTTTTCAGTTCGTACCTTGTTTGATTCTGGTGCATCGCATAGCTTTATTTCATCTGGTTTAGTTGATAGTTTGCACCTAAGTACTAGTCTAGTTAATGATCCCGTGTGTGTTTCAAATCCAATTAGGGTTTCCGCCCATTTGTCTATTATCTAAGTGGATTTGAAAATCTCTATCTTTAGTGTAGAGTTCTCGTGTGATGCTTATATTCTCGGTTTCATGGGGTATGGGTTGATTTTTGGGCATGGATGGGTTGTCCAGTTTTGAAGCCATCCTTGATTTTTGAGCATAGGGTTGAGAGGCTCATGACTCGCCTCGGTAATACCCTAAAAATTTCTAGTAACCCCATGAGTCCCGTCATGTTGTGTTGTCTTGAATCCCTCAACTCGTCTATCGATAGTTTGTAATCGGTGAGGGTGGTCCGAGAATATCCTGATATCTTGGGTGAAGTGAAGGGGGTTACCCCTAAACGAGAGATAGATTTCCGCATTTATCTGGTTGATAATGCCAAGATAGTTTCGTGGCCGGTTAGGCACATGGCCCCGCAAGATGAGAGTTAAGAAAGCAAGTCAAGGAGTTGCTTGAGAAGAACTTCATTAGATGAAGTATATCTGAATGGGGAGCGCCTGTAGTATTTACTACCAAGGCAGATTGTTCTCTTCGACTTTGTGTTGATTATCGTGAGTTAAACAAGGAGAATAGACAACCATTGCCAAGGATCGATGATTTGTTTGATCAGCTTGTAGGAACATCTGTTCCATCAGCTCAGAATAGCTGAGGATAGTATAGGCGAAATTGCGTTCAGAACTCCAGATGGATTCTTAGAATGGCTGGTCATACCATTCGGTTTGACTAATGCACCCGCCTACTTCGTGGACTTGATGAGTAGGGTGTTCAGGGAGTTCTTGAACAAGTTTGTCGTGGTCTTCATAGATGATATTCTGATCTTCTCTAAGGATGAGGAAGAGCACGCAAGGCATCTCGTGGAGGTAATGGATACACTTAGAGCGCATCAGTTGAAGGCCAAGTTCTCCAAATGTCACTTTTGGAGAAGGGAAGTTAGATTCCTTGGGCATGTAGTATCTAAGCAAGGCTTAGCGGTGGATCCCGCTAAGGTAGTTGCAGTTCAGGATTGGAAGACTCCAAGTGTAACACCCCGAATTTTAGTTAATACTAAAATTCACTAATTCTAGGATAAATAATCTCAGATGTGGGAATTGGGGGTAACGGGCTGCGTCATTGCGTTCGTCTCGGAAAAATACGCGAAATAGAGTCCGGGTTTTCGAGAATCGGAGTCCGTATGGCCCGGTTATGGCCCAAAGAAGTTTGCAGAAAATTCAAAGTTAAAAACAGATTTAGAAATTTAAAATTCAGATTTCAAAATTAGAACCAGCGGGGCCAGGCGGGAAAATTCCCGCCTTGACCATGTCGACAGGGCTGTCGACAGGCCTGTCGACAGGGGGAGTCGACTTGCCTGTCGACTTGCCTGTCGACACGGCGTGTCGAACCAGGGTGCTTGGGTGCACCAGATCTGGTTTTCTGGCTAGTGCTGGGCTGGGTTCTAGAGATTTCCTAAATCTAACGGACCTAATCTAATCTAGGGTTAATCTAAGGGCCTAAAAAACTCTCCTAATCTATAAATACACCCTAAACCTACCCTAATCCATACTAAAAATAGAAATGATGGCCTCATGCCGCCAAATTAAATCTTAGAAGGAGCCTCCACTTGTTTATGAAGGAAGTAGCAAGCTAATCACTCTCTAATCAATCTCTAATCATCACCATCTTCATATTTAGCAACTAATCCCACTTCATAAGTTTGCTAATCTTGGTTTTGGTGAGTTTCTATCACTTTAACATTAATTGTTAAAGTAAGTAGATTGGGTATAATGAGACTTATGGTCTTAAATGCGGATTAATGAGTTTGAATCATTTGTAATGATATGTTACTCTATGTTTTCCCATGTTTATGCATAATTAATAAGTGGGTTTATGCGTGTTTGATAAGTTGGCTTATGCATGCTTAATAAGTTGATTTATGCATGTTTAACAAGTGGGTTTATGCATATTTAATGAGTGGATTTATGCATGTTTAACAAAGTGAGTTATGCAAGTTCATATGCAAGTTATGTATATGTTTAAATGCAAGTTTAACACGATATGCAAGTTATGCATGCTTATGCAAGTATGTGAATGCTTATGCAAGTTATGTATATGCTTAAATGCAAGTTTAATGTGATATGCAAGTTATGCATGCTTATGCAAGTATGTGAATGCTTATGCAAGTTATGTGTATGCTTAAATGCAAGTTTAATGTGATATGCAAGTTATGCATGCTTATGCAAGTATATGGATACTTATGCAAGTTATGTGTATGCTCAAATGCATGTTTAACATGTTATGCAAGTTATGAGAATGCCTATATGCAAGTTCAACATGTTATACAAGATATGTGTATGATAATATGCAAGTTTGGGTTAAATGGAGTTGGGTTAATATGTGCTCATATATGCAAGTTGACATTCTCTTAACCCATGACAAAGTTATATGCTAAACCCATGATATTTGTAATGGATCTTTCCCTTTATTATGTCATGAGAACGATTTACGTGGGGAACGATGGGGTGGGTAAATATGTTAATAAATGTATGATTGGGTATGATTAAGCATACCATAAAAAATAAATTACCATAAGTGGGAATTTACCTATTGAGTTAGGTCTACCCCATGGGAATTTACCTATTGAGTTAGGTCTACCCATGTTATGGAAAACTTGATATTAATTAGGGATAATTAATATGGGGGTGATTAATTAGGTGTAATTAATCGACTAAGACACGAGGTTGGACTCATTTGTAGTGTAAAACTGCCCGGACCCGACCGGCTTAACCAGTTGCTACAAATGTCAGCCCAATGTGAGAGGTCTTAGCCATAAATTAAATACGTGATTAAAGTAAAGACACGAGGTTAGACTCTGTTATGACGTAAGACTGCCCGGACTCTACCGGCTTAACCAGGCGGTCATAACAGCCAGTCTAATGTGGGAGGTCTTTATGGGAGATCACGGTCTTAATTAATTAAGAAACACTTAACCATATTAGCATGTAGTGGGACATGAGGGGTTAAGTGGGTGCCTTGGGTGGCATGTGGAAATTTAATGGTTGCCTTGGGTGGCATGTGGAATCTAGTGGGTTGCCTTGGGTGGCAATAGAAAATACGATTAGAATACTTAACCAAGTGGAAACATGTAATTAAACATGATTAAAGGGTTAAGTGGGATACACTAGATATGTGACAAGCTTAGGTGGGTAGCTTGTGGGGGCCCATTTCAACCAATATCCCAAACGTATCTTTGTGGGCTCGACCCATGTCGAGTGACGGGACACGCATATTGGGCTTGATTATAAGAGGCCAAAACGGGTTAGCGGTGGCAACGCAAGTCCAACGGGTTTCATATGCGTGTGTGGGCCCGGGCTGGTAGATAAGCCGTTGTTGCATCGTGTAGATATAAAGCCGTGCACCGTTGATATTATCAGGTAGCCACTTTAGGGGAGTGATACACCCCACTGTGGGACCAGCACGGGTATCTACGGTAGGGAGCCGATCGCTGGGGAGTAGTGGGTACACCTAATAAAGATAGGGGCAGACGACACCTATGTAGGGGTACACGGAACTACTGGGTAAAATTACTAAGTACACCTAGTGGAGATAGGGGCAGACGGCACCTATGTAGTCAGCTAGGGGTGTACGAGACTACCGGGGAAAAATTTTCTAAGTCCTTGGGTGGGATCAACTTTTGAGAGGGAATGACTGGTGTGGTGCAGTAGTAATTATCCTTGGGTGGGTAGATGCGTCTTTACGGTTATCTTAGTTTATCCTAAGTCTACCAAGCTTCTTAGTGTAGCCATTCATCCCCAGATATTACCGTAGATCAAGGTTATGTCTTCTCTGGTTACTTTAATGATTGTATTGTTAAAGTTATAGGACTCACTCAGACTTATGTCTGACCCCGTTGCTTTTATCTTTTTCCCAACCCTCAGGTCCTACGGTGGATCCTAGCGGTAGTGGAGCTTGATCGGATTGCAGTTCCAGTCTTTAGGAGCTTGGATAGATGTAAAGCTCCAGTTATCCAGTTATCTTTTCTTTTTGTTTTGGCTATTATATTGAGAGTGGGATTATGTACTCCTTTATTTTGATGGATATTGTACTTGACTTTTATTGTGGTTTTATGATGTAACCAGACATGTTTATTTCCGCTGTTATGAGATGATGTTTTAAATTTCAAGTACTATTTATATCTGTCTTGTTGTAATTTTTCTGTTCTATATTCACTAAAATACTCCACCGATGCTATGGCATTCCCTTAATGAGTGACCATAGCGGGCGTGGGGTGTTACACGTGGTATCAGAGCAAAGGTTACCGGAACAGATAAAATTTTTAGAAAACTATTTTTCTAAAACATTTTTGGAAGAGATATTTTCAAAAACATGTCTTTTAAAGAGAAAAGTTTTTGAAAGAAAAGCATAATCCCCAATAGCCATATCTATATCTTTCGAATTCTCCGTTTTGAATCTTTCCTTTTTCGTTTCAGCATGGCCGAGAATCTTAACTTTCCGGAGGGTGTGACGGTACCAGTATGGTATAGGAGATTAATGGAGGCTAGGGCCACCACTGCGGGTCCAGCAAATGTTCCTCCACCAACCGTAGCACCCGATCTTCCTCCTCCCCCTCCTCCTCGCACGGATACTTTTGCTAAGACTTGCAAGGAATTTAAAGCTATGGGAGGGAAACCTTTTCAAGGATCTGAAACTTTTGTGGAGGCTAGAGATTGGCTTAAGGAGGTGGAAGAGTTGATAGATATCTTTGAGATGGAAGAAGGAAAGAAAGTCAAGTTGGCTGCTTGGTTAATGAAGGGAGAGGCCTCATTCTGGTGGGAGGTCACTAATGGAGAACGCCCCGTTGACTCTTGGGCGGATTTTAGGCAAAGATTTGTGGCAAAGTTTCTCTCAAGGGCGGAGGAAAACTTGTATATGGAAATATTCTTGACTCTAAAGCAAGGGAATCTTTCGGTGAAGGAATATGTCAATAAGTTTAATCAATTGGCAAGGTTTGGCCTAGACATGGTGAATACACCGGAGAAGAAGGCTTTGAGGTTCGTGAAAGGCTTGAATGAACCGATGCATGGGTTGGCTATGACTCATATCCCTATGGGGGCCACCTTTGAGAAGCTAGTTGACATGGCACTCATGTATGAAGAAGAGAAGGGTCCCAATGCTAATAGGGCACCCGAGAAGAAGGGAGATCAAAAGAGACCTCAACAACAACAACAAAATAAAGGGGGGAAAGGCAACGGTGGCAAGGGCAAGAAGAAGAAATGTTTCAATTGTGGGACACCTGGCCACCTAAGCAAGGATTGTCGCAAGAAGAAGAAGACTGGCTGCTTCCACTGTGGCGAAGCAGGGCATCTAGTGAAAGATTGTCCTAGGAAGGGACAAAGGACGGGGTCTACCTCAGGAGGACAGGTGCAAGCTCTTATGGCACCGAGTCAGGCTAGGGGGCAAGTACAGGCTCTCGCAGTCCCACCAATTCAGGAAAGAGGTAGAACTATCTCCGTTGAAAGTCTGGTTTTTCTATTTGATCATCCTGTCCGTACATTGTTTGATTCAGGCGCATCGCATTCGTTTATCTCATCATCATTAGTTGAGTCACTGCACTTAGACACCAGTCTGGTAGATGATCCCTTGGTTGTTTCAAACCCAATTGGGGGCTCCACTTATTTGTCCATGATATGATTGGGTTTGAAGATTTCTATACTTAGCATTGAGTTTAGATGTGATGCTTTTGTGTTAGGCTTCATGGGCTATGGGTTGATTTTGGGCATGGACTGGTTATCCAGTAATGGTGCCGTTCTTGATTGCGAAAGGAGAGTTGTTAGGCTCATGACCCGCTTGGGTAACACTCTCGAGATTTCTTGTAATCCCAGGGACTCTGTTATGCTAAGTTATCTTGAATCGCTTGACGCTTCGGTCGAGAGTTTGCAATCTGTTAGAGTGGTCCGGGAATATCCGGATGTGTTTGAGGAGGTGAAGGGCTTACCTCCGAAGCGGGAGATTGACTTCCGAATATATCTGGTGGATAATGCTAACCCTGTATCTTTACCAGTGCGCCACATGGCTCCTCGTGAGAGGAGGGAACTCCATAAGCAAGTAGGGGAGTTGCTTGAGAAGGGGTTCATAAGACGAAGTATATCGGAGTGGGGTGCTCCAGTAGTATTTGCTACGAAGGCGGATGGGTCCCTCAGACTTTGTGTAGACTATAGAGAACTCAACAAGCTCACAAAGAAGAATAGACACCCATTGCCGAGGATTGATGATCTTTTCGATCAGTTGGTTGGCGCTTCAGTATTTTCTCAGTTGGACTTAGCCACGGGGTTTCATCAGTTGAGGGTGGCTGAGGATAGCATAGACAAGACTGCCTTCAGAACTCCGGATGGTTTCTATGAGTGGCTGGTGATGCCATTTGGGTTGACGAACGCCCCTGCATACTTTGTTGATTTGATGAGTAGGGTGTTCAGGGAGTTCCTTAATAAATTCGTGGTGGTCTTTGTGGATGATATCTTAGTATTTTCTAAGAGTGAAGAAGAGCATGCCCTACATCTTGGGGAAGTATTGAAGACTCTTCGAGCACATAGCCTTAAGGCTAAATTCTCTAAATGTCACTTCTGGAGGAAGGAGGTGCGATTCTTGGGGCATGTGGTCTCCAAGGAAGGGATAGCTGTGGATCCCGAGAAGGTAGTATCAATTCAGGATTGGAAGGTTCCGAAGAATGCTACCGAAGTAAGAAGTTTCTTGGGGTTGGCGGGTTATTATAGGAAGTTTATCAAAGACTTCGCGAAGATATCAGCCCCGTTAACCCGCTTAACAAAGAAGAATCTTGTTTTCACATGGGACGTAGATTGTGATGATGCGTTCCGACGGTTAAAGAGAGCTTTAACCACTGCTCCAGTTTTAGTATTGCCAGATGGTAGCAAGCCATTTGTTGTCTATACCGATGCCTGTGGGACAGGACTTGGCGCAGTCTTAATGCAAGAGGGAAGGGTAATAGCCTATGGTGGAAGGCAGTTGAGGGCACATGAGAAAAATTACCCTACCCATGATTTAGAGTTGGCCGCTATTGTTTTTGCGCTTAAGATTTGGCGTCATTATCTTCTTGGTGAGAGATTCGAGTTGTTCACTGACCATAAATCATTGAAGTACTTGTTCTCTCAGAAGGATTTAAACTTAAGACAGCAAAGGTGGATGGAATTCTTAGCATCCTATGATTTCGAGATAGCATATACCCCTGGCAAGGGTAACGTGGTGGCGGACGCCTTGAGCAGAAAGAGGTTGTCCTTGAGTCCATTGTTCGTGGAACGACGAAGCTTGGAATTTATCTCGATGTTTGATTTCAGACCTTCCATTGATTATGTACCCGGTATGCTAGCATCCTTGGAGGTTAGACCTACTCTTTTGGGGCGGATTGGAGAAGCACAGAGGGACGACCCACAGTTGGTTGAGTTGGTGGAGAAGCTCATCAGGGGGGAGTCGTCCAGCCATTTGAGTAGGTACACCCTAGACGATAGGGGGTGCTTGCGTAGAGACGGTAGACTTTGTGTACCGCAAGACGAGGGTTTGAGGAAGGTTATTCTTGATGATGCACACCGTTCTAGGATGACCATTCATCCCGGTGGGGACAAGATGTACCGAGACATGAAGAGGGTTTTCTTCTGGGCCGGTATGAAGAAAGATGTGGCCGAGTATGTCGCTCAATGCTTGGTGTGCCAACAAGTGAAGGCGGAGCAAAAGAAACCTGGTGGGTTGCTTCACCCATTGGAAGTTCCGCAATGGAAGTGGGATAGCGTCTCGATGGATTTTATTGACGGGTTACCCAGATCGAGGAAGGGTAATACAGGAATTTGGGTGGTGGTAGACAGACTTACTAAGAGCGCCCATTTCATACCTGTGAAGAGCAAGAGGACCGCTCCATGGCTAGCTTCCGTATATCTTCGAGAGATAGTTCGATTGCATGGGGTACCCTCTAGCATAGTGAGTGATCGAGATCCTATCTTCACTAGCGAGTTCTGGAGAAGTTTGCAAGAAGCAGTGGGGACTCAATTGTGTCTGAGCACCGCATATCATCCTCAGACAGACGGCCAGACTGAGAGGGTGAATCGTGTTCTATAAGACCTTTTGAGGCTTTGTATCTTAGATTTTGGAGGTACATGGGAAGAGCATCTTCCATTGGTGGAGTTCGCATATAATAACAGCTTTCAGTCCAGTATTGGTATGGCTCCTTTCGAAGCTCTCTATGGAAGGCCTTGTCGATCACCTACATGTTGGTGAGAATCTACGGATAAGATCTTGCTTGGGCCTGATATGGTTAGGGAGACTTCTGAGAAGATTGACTTGATTCGAAGAAGGATGAAAGCAGCGCAGGATAGGCAAAAATCTTATGCGGACAAAAGAAGGACGGATCTTGAGTTTGAGGTTGGGGACATGGTTTTTGTCAAAGTATCTCCATTGAGAAATGTTGTTCGCTTTGGATCCGTTGGGAAGTTAGCACCGAGGTTTGTTGGGCCGTTTCCTATTAAGGAAAGGATTGGACGGATGGCATATAGGGTGGAGTTGCCCAACAGACTTAGTGGTGTTCATGATGTATTCCATGTATCACATCCGAGGAAGTGCTTACATGAGACCGCAGAGGTGGTAGAGCCGAGCTTGCTTAGAGATGTAGAGGTAGAGCGTGATGCGACGATTCGACGAGCTCCTACTCGCATCCTTGGTCAGAGACTAGGAAATTGAGGAATCGAGAGGTTCAGCTAGTCAAAGTGCAATGGGGAGAAGATGAGAGCAACGCAACTTGGGAGACGGAAGCGAAGATGCGTTCATTGTACCCATTTCTTTTTGAGGGTATGTCTTTACTTTCTCCTTTATCACTTGTCTAGTACTTATCTTATCTTTTGGTATGTCCTCTCGTTAGTACCTTTGACCTTTAGATAGGGTAAACCTATGGTTGAAACATGTGTTTGAGACATGTTATGGTTGATGGATGCAAGTGGATGCAAGTGGTTGCTAGTGGTTGCTCGTGGATGCATATACACACACTCTAGGCACTAGATCGGCTCAGTCACTTCATATTGCATATTGCATAAAATTGTGTGTAGAAAGCTATATTTATGGATGTATAATGATTGTGTTATCATATGGATGATGCATTTTGGGTGGATGATTGTGCACTCATGTAGATATTGTATGTGTCGATAGGGTTTTCTCGCATACATAATGGATGCATGGCACTATCATGGTTTGCATATGTTCATACATTAGATAAGGAACATATACACACACTTTTTGCATATGCTCATACATCATTAGAAACTTTTTAAGGACAATGGATGCCCGTGGTTGATGGTTTGAGTAGATGGTTGCTTGGATGGTAGGATATGCATTCTCCTTAGCTTAGAGATTTCGGGGACGAAATCCTTTAAGGAGGGGAGAATGTAACACCCCGAATTTTAGTTAATACTAAAATTCACTAATTATAGGATAAATAATCTCAGATGTGGGAATTGGGGGTAACGGGCTGCGTCATTGCGTTCGTCTCGGAAAAATACGCGAAATAGAGTCCGAGTTTTCGAGAATCGGAGTCCGTATGGCCCGGTTATGGCCCAAAGAAGTTTGCAGAAAATTCAAAGTTAAAAACAGATTTAGAAATTTAAAATTCAGATTTCAAAATTAGAACCAGCGGGGCCAGGCGGGAAAATTCCCGCCTTGACCATGTCGACAGGGCTGTCGACAGGCCTGTCGACAGGGGGAGTCGACTTGCCTGTCGACTTGCCTGTCGACACGGCGTGTCGAACCAGGGTGCTTGGGTGCACCAGATCTGGTTTTCTGGCTAGGGCTGGGCTGGGTTCTAGAGATTTCCTAAATCTAACAGACCTAATCTAATCTAGGGTTAATCTAAGGGCCTAAAACACTCTCCTAATCTATAAATACACCCTAAACCTACCCTAATCCATACTAAAAATAGAAATGATGGCCTCATGCCGCCAAATTAAATCTTAGAAGGAGCCTCCACTTGTTTATGAAGGAAGTAGCAAGCTAATCACTCTCTAATCAATCTCTAATCATCACCATCTTCATATTTAGCAACTAATCCCACTTCATAAGTTTGCTAATCTTGGTTTTGGTGAGTTTCTATCACTTTAACATTAATTGTTAAAGTAAGTAGATTGGGTGTAATGAGACTTATGGTCTTAAATGCGGATTAGTGAGTTTGAATCATTTGTAATGATATGTTACTCTATGTTTTCCCATGTTTATGCATAATTAATAAGTGGGTTTATGCGTGTTTGATAAGTTGGCTTATGCATGCTTAATAAGTTGATTTATGCATGTTTAACAAGTGGGTTTATGCATATTTAATGAGTGGATTTATGCATGTTTAACAAAGTGAGTTATGCAAGTTCATATGCAAGTTATGTATATGTTTAAATGCAAGTTTAACATGATATGCAAGTTATGCATGCTTATGCAAGTATGTGAATGCTTATGCAAGTTATGTATATGCTTAAATGCAAGTTTAATGTGATATGCAAGTTATGCATGCTTATGCAAGTATGTGAATGCTTATGCAAGTTATGTGTATGCTTAAATGCAAGTTTAATGTGATATGCAAGTTATGCATGCTTATGCAAGTATATGGATACTTATGCAAGTTATGTGTATGCTCAAATGCATGTTTAACATGTTATGCAAGTTATGAGAATTCCTATATGCAAGTTCAACATGTTATGCAAGATATGTGTATGATAATATGCAAGTTTGGGTTAAATGGAGTTGGGTTAATATGTGCTCATATATGCAAGTTGACATTCTCTTAACCCATGACAAAGTTATATGCTAAACCCATGATATTTGTAATGGATCTTTCCCTTTATTATGTCATGAGAACGATTTACGTGGGGAACGATGGGGTGGGTAAATATGTTAATAAATGTATGATTGGGTATGATTAAGCATACCATAAAAATAAATTACCATAAGTGGGAATTTACCTATTGAGTTAGGTCTACCCCATGGGAATTTACCTATTGAGTTAGGTCTACCCATGTTATGGAAAACTTGATATTAATTAGGGATAATTAATATGGGGGTGATTAATTAGGTGTAATTAATCGACTAAGACACGAGGTTGGACTCATTTGTAGTGTAAAACTGCCCGGACCCGACCGGCTTAACCAGTTGCTACAAATGTCAGCCCAATGTGAGAGGTCTTAGCCATAAATTAAATACGTGATTAAAGTAAAGACACGAGGTTAGACTCTGTTATGACGTAAGACTGCCCGGACTCTACCGGCTTAACCAGGCGGCCATAACAACCAGTCTAATGTGGGAGGTCTTTATGGGAGATCACGGTCTTAATTAATTAAGAAACACTTAACCATATTAGCATGTAGTGGGACATGAGGGGTTAAGTGGGTGCCTTGGGTGGCATGTGGAAATTTAATGGTTGCCTTGGGTGGCATGTGGAATCTAGTGGGCTGCCTTGGGTGGCAATAGAAAATACGATTAGAATACTTAACCAAGTGGAAACATGTAATGAAACATGATTAAAGGGTTAAGTGGGATACACTAGATATGTGACAAGCTTAGGTGGGTAGCTTGTGGGGGCCCATTTCAACCAATATCCCAAACGTATCTTTGTGGGCTCGACCCATGTCGAGTGACGGGACACGCATATTGGGCTTGATTATAAGAGGCCAAAACGGGTTAGCGGTGGCAACGCAAGTCCAACGGGTTTCATATGCGTGTGTGGGCCCGGGCTGGTAGATGCCGTTGTTGCATCGTGTAGATATAAAGCCATGCACCGTTGATATTATCAGGTAGCCACTTTAGGGAAGTGATACACCCCACTGTGGGACCAGCACGGGTATCTACGGTAGGGAGCCGATCGCTGGGGAGTAGTGGGTACACCTAATAAAGATAGGGGCAGACGACACCTATGTAGGGGTACATGGAACTACTGGGTAAAATTACTAAGTACACCTAGTGGAGATAGGGGCAGACGGCACCTATGTAGTCAGCTAGGGGTGTACGAGACTACCGGGGAAAAATTTTCTATGTCCTTGGGTGGGATCAACTTTTGAGAGGGAATGACTGGTGTGGTGCAGTAGTAATTATCCTTGGGTGGGTAGATGCGTCTTTACAGTTATCTTAGTTTATCCTAAGTCTACCAAGCTGCTTAGTGTAGCCATTCATCCCCAGATATTACCGTAGGTCAAGGTTATGTCTTCTCTGGTTACTTTAATGATTGTATTGTTAAAGTTATAGGACTCACTCAGACTTATGTCTGACCCCGTTGCTTTTATCTTTTTCCCAACCCTCAGGTCCTACGGTGGATCCTAGCGGTAGTGGAGCTTGATCGGATTGCAGTTCCAGTCTTTAGGAGCTTGGATAGATGTAAAGCTCCAGTTATCCAGTTATCTTTTCTTTTTGTTCTGGCTATTGTATTGAGAGTGGGATTATGTACTCCTTTATTTTGATGGATATTGTACTTGACTTTTATTGTGGTTTTATGATGTAACCAGACATGTTTATTTCCGTTGTTATGAGATGATGTTTTAAATTTCAAGTACTATTTATATCTGTCTTGTTGTAATTTTTCTGTTCTATATTCACTAAAATACTCCATCGATGCTATGGCATTCCCTTAATGAGTGACCATAGCGGGCGTGGGGTGTTACACCAAGGAATGCAACCGAAGTAAGAAGTTCTCTCAGTTTAATTAGTTAGTTAGCGTCCCTTGAGCTTAGACCTACCCTTCTGGATCAAGTAGAGACTTCACAGAAAGAAGACCCACAGTTAGTCGAGATCATGGACAAGTTGATTCAAGGCGAGATGGTAAGTCACCTCGCTATAGATGACAAGGGATGGCTAAGACGCATGAGAGAAAGAAGGTTCTTGAAGATGCACATCACCCGAGGAGGTGGCCGAATTTGTCCCAAGGTGCATGTTGTGCCAACAGATTAAGGCCGAGTCATAGAAGCCCGGTGGGCTATTATATCCATTGGAGGTCCCCGCAATGGAAGTAGTAAAACGTCACGAAGGATTTCGTGGATGGACTGCCTAGGTCAAGGAAAGAGAATACGAGCATGTGGGTCATAGTAGGTAGACTCACGAAGAGTGCTCATTTCACTCCGGTAAAGAGCGAAAGGACTGCATCATAGCTAGCGACAGTTTACTTTCAAGAAATAACGCGGTTGCACAAGGTTCCCTAAAGTATAGTTAGTAACCATGACTCAATTTTCACTAGCCAGTTTTGGGAATAATCTACGGGAAGTCATGGGCAAGCGACTGAATCTAAGTACGGCCTATCATTCACAGGCGAATGGTTCATTTCGTTCAAGCATGAGTTATAGAAAATCACGTTAGTAAGAGCAATTGGTAACGTGGATTGGTATTTTCAAGAAAAGTTCTGCTGCGTGGAATACTTTATAGTAAGTAAACGAGATCCAGGATTCACTGGTGAATTTTGGAGAGCTTGCATGAAACCATGAGGTCATAGTTATGTTTAAGCCAAGAATGATAGAAGAGTAAGTGAAAGAGGAAGACGAGAGGCGACAATGAAATGGGTTCCAACTCATATTTGGAAATAAAAGTTAAGAAGCTAAGAAATCATGAGGTAAAAGACGGTCAAAGCACAGTGGAGTTAAGCTCAAGGAAACGTGACTTAGAAGATTGAAGGCTAGATACGCGCATCATATCTCTTTCTAAGAGTATATCCTTGATCCTTGTTTTCCTGTGGAACTTACTCGCATGTTATCTTTCACGTAAATCCTCTCGGTCCCATTCTCGGTCCTATTTTTGTCGGGAGGTATGACTTATTGGCTAGTAATACATGTCAAGGTTTGAAGGGGTCCGTTAGGTTGACGAAACCTTTTGGGCTTTTATAGGATTGAGGTTGGGTTAGGAAGGGATTTCTTGAAATCCGAAGGGAGTATATCCTGCTTATCTTCCCAATCTCTTTGTAGCATACCTTTCTTTTGCTATCTATATCGTGTTAATCTTGTCATGAGAACCTTAGGTAGAAACCCTTTGGATGAAACATGTGTTTGAAACATGTTATGCTTGATGGTTGCAAGTGGTTGCAAGTGTTTGCAAGTGGTTACTCGTGGATGCATTATACACGTTAGGCACTAGATCGGCTCACACACTCCTCATATTGCATATGCATGAGTGTTTACGCTTATTCATGGATGAAAATTTTTGTGTTATCACATGAATGTTGCATATGGATGTATGTTATGTGCACGCATATAGATGTTATACATTATGTTAGGAATTGCATACATATGGATTCATTTCACTAACATAATTTGCATTGATGATATATGCATTAGATAAGTACATATACACACACCTTTGCATATGTTCATACAACATTTAGAATCTTGTAAGGACAATGATTTCTCGTGGATGATGTTTTGAGTATATGGATGTTGGATGGTAGGATACGTTCTTCCTAACTTGAAGATTTCGGGGACGAAATCCTTTAAGGAGGGGAGAATGTAACAACCCGTATTTTCAATAACCTGTTATAACATAAATCGAGGCAGAATTTAATTTATAAATCTGAATCAAGGGAAACGGGCTATTCCATTGCGTTCGTCTCGGAAAAATACGCGAAATAGAGTCCGAGTTTTCGAAAATCGGAGTCCGTATGACCCGATTAAGGCCCAACGAAGTTTTCAGAAAATTTCAAAGTAAAAACAGATTTCAAATTCAAGTTTGAATTTGGAAATTTGGGCCAGTTTGGGCCAGGCGGGAAAATTCCCGCCAGAGCACCCAAGTCGACAGCCCTGTCGACTTGGGAGTCGACTTGGTTGGACCCAAGTCGACAGCCCTGTCGACTTGGCTGTCGACTTGGTCCAGCCGGGCAGTTTTGCCTGGTGCACCATTTTGGGTTTGTGTTGAGTTTGGGGGCCAGATTCGGTTTTAAGGGCTGAGATTGGAACTAGGGTTTAATCCTAAGGTTGAAACTAGTCCTAATCTCTATAAATAAGGCCCTAACCTAACCCTAAATCATCATTATTCATTCAAGTAACTAAACTATGGCAAAATCAATCCTCTCATGGCCTCCACTCTCTTCATAAAATTCCTAAATAAATTTCTATGAGATTTTCCATGCATACAAGTGTTTTCAAGCTTGTATGAGCATCATTAGCTTGCATTCAAGTCAAGTTTTCTATATTTGCATCATAAAGCAAGGGTTTTGATCATTTTGGCTTAAGGGTTTTTCTATTGAAGCTTGCATTTTGGGTTTAATTGGTTGCATAAGGGCTTTGTCATATTTTTGTGTCTTCATAAGCATTGTAAGCCCTATTCTACTTTCATACTTAAACTCTAAAAGTTAAATGTATGATATGCAAGTTTGCCATGATATGCAAGTTTACTATGATGTGTTATGCAAGTTTACTATGATGTGTTATGCAAGTTTACTATGATGTGTTATGCAAGTTTATCAAGTTATGTTATGCAAGTTTGATATGCAAGTTATGTTATGCAAGTTTGATATGCAAGTTTGTCATATGATATGCAAGTTATGTTATGCAAGTTTGATATGCAAGTTTGTCATATGATATGCAAGTTATGTTATGCAAGTTTGGGTTGATCCTTTTGTTCATGTTATCATGTTATGCAAGCTTATCTTGGGTTTATGGGCTTAAAGCTTCAAGCTTTATGCTAAAGGTTGCATTTTGGCAACATGTAAGTTATCATATCCCTTATGATAATTTGCATGTGAGGCTAAATGCGAACTTATGGCCATTTCTACATGTCATTTATCACCATGTATCACCAATATGCTAAGTTTGGTTTTATGCATGCTTTTGAGGCCTAAAAATGTAATATGCAAGTATATGAACATATGTACATTTCATATTCCACCATGTTAAATTTGTGGCTTCAACACCTTTATGTCATGATTATGCCAAGTTCCCTCTTTCTATCCTTTATGCGCTATTGCGATATGTAAGCGATGGGATTGCGTTTGGGGTTGGGTAAACTTAAAAGACATAAAAACATAAGATTAGGAATTTACCTATTAAGTTAGGTCTACCCATTGGGAATTTACCTATTAAGTTAGGTCTACCCAATTGCTTGAAAATTTGTAACATGTTTTGGAAACATGATGGACATGACACTTAGAAAAGATAAGTGTGACCAACTCGAGGTTGGGTTGAGTTTGTAGCGTAAACCTACCCGGAACCGACCGACTTAACTAGTTGCTACAAACAATAGGACCCAATGTGAGAAGTTGGCCATGTTGTACCTTGAACCCGAGGTTAGACCGAGTTATGGTGTAAAGCTACCCGGACCCGCCCGGCTTAACTAGTAACCACAACAAGGTCTAATGTGAGAGGTTAAGGCGCATTAAATTAATTAATGCCTCGTGATTAGGGTTAAGTCATGGTCCACTTAATACTTAACCAATTTGGGCTTGGTAGATTAATCAGGGTTAAGTCGTGAACTCATCGTTACACTTAACCAAGTTAATCCATGATTAGCAAGAGGGTTAAACCGTACTTAACCCACTAGAAAAATCCTAGCAATGGGGGTCCACTCCGGCAGTAATCCCAAGTTTGTATCATTATGGCCCTAGGGACTAGGGTAGGGTGCGGGGCACGATTACTGAACTGGAGGTAAGTGACCAAAAACGACGGCAGAATGGTACGCCGGTGTAGTTCCGGGCGGACTTATGGTCGTGCACATAGTTCGAAGCCGGGGAAAACATGCACGGGTACCAGTAGATCGAGACTGTGCACGCATGTTTACGGTGTCCAGGGGTTGCCACCCTAGGGCTTGATACACCCGACGGGAGACCCGGCACAGTCTGACTACAATTATGTTTGGGCCGTATGGACACCAACACGTGACGAGTTAGGCTTATAGGGAGCCGATCGACTAGACCGTTTGGTTAGACCTTGTATTAGGGTCATTTCATGTTATTGGGCCAAAGCTTGGGCCAAGGGATCAATACTGGTTTTTTCAAGTCATGTTAGTTTGCTAGTACACCTGTGGTGCAAAACCTTAAACCTGATTATGCGATGACACCTTTATCTACCTTATTAGTTAATCATCATGCCAGTATGTAGTTGTCCATATGTTCATCTCAGCTTTCATCATGCCAGTTAACTTTATCAGTTTACATTGATTGTAGTAGGGCTTACTCAGTCTTTTTGACTGACCTGTTTTCTTTCGCCTCTTTTCTTCCGTTCCCCCCCCCCCCCCCAGTTCTCAGGGTGGGAACGTTGGAGCTTAGCTTGGATTTCGGATTGCTTGCTTGTGGGATTTCAGCTCATGTACGGTTTCGACATGAAGCTAGCTATGGTTATCACTTATTTGGGGATAGTACTTATGTATTTCAGTTTTTTAGTTGATGTTGTTTTTATCTAGACTTGTTTATTTGGGAAGCTATGTTGTACCAGACTTGTTTTGAAATAATATGAAATCTTCCGCTGTTTTATCTATGTTATTTACTCTGTTTACATATATACATATGTTCTTGTTCTGCCTTGATATATCATTATGCATGTTTACCTGATTCAAACGCCCCTCCAAAGTCAGAGTGCTTGCAAGAGCCACCCTGGCGGAGGTGGGGTGTTACAAGAAAGGTGGCACTCTTGACGATATCTTATGTTAGAAGAATGCATTCTATGTTAGCGTGTTAAGAATAGAGGAGGCAGATGAAACCAATATCCTGTGGGATACTAAAGCGCCTCTTAAACTGAGATTGCATGTGGTGGTGAACGGTGAATAAAATTTGATCACCTTTGATATGCTCCATGTAAAAGAGTAGAGAACAAGAGCTTCTCTTACTTTACTGCCATTTTAATTTCTTATGAAGTAATCTGTTATCATGTAAGCATGTGGCGGTGTGCTCTAACAATACCATATCAATGTGAATGCTATATGCATTTAAGCAGCATGCTTTGAAAGTAAGGAAGCAGTACTCAATGTGCAAGAATAACACATGCTTTTATTTAAATAACAAACATCAACTATTAACCTCACATAAAAAAATGAACTTGTATTGTTGTAGATTTCAGCTGGCAATATCTTTACCTTTTTCTATGTGAGGTTCACCATGACAGGAAAGATGATTAGACCTTGTGTAATATACAATATTTTTTTTTTGGGTTTGCAGACATTTCAAAGTAAACTTATGACCTTAAATCAAAGTAAACGTTCAAAACTGCAGATTGTTTAGAATAATTAATACCTTTTGAGGAGATTTATAGGCAGAGCTTCTTCCATGAAATTCCAGTCATTGTAATACTTTGCAGACATTTCTGTGGCATATTTGTCTAGGAACACTATAGTTTCAAGAATTCCACCACCGTTTACAAGAGCTTGGCAAGCTAATGCGTTAATGTTCATGGTGTCGCGATAATGTGGGACTAAAAGTTTGTTAATTGGATGCAATGCACTCAAGTGCCTGTTTGTTGCAAGGATGAATGGCTCTGTCACTGCATGCGTTTTAAGCCTGCAAGTTTTGTTCTCAGTTAAGTATGCTTTCGCTGGTTATTATGTTATGATAGTTAAGAATATCTACTTACCAGTGACTAATGATTTCGTGGACTATATAGTCATTGACCCTGACATATGCTTTTGCTAATTCCCAAATCGCCCCATGAACTCCAGTCAATTCTGCAGGAGTGAAAACTTTATTGACTGCGCCAAGTTGTTCTCCATCTGGGTGAGGCTAACTGAGCTCAATGGCCAATGGCTTCAAGGTACTATCTTCATTTAAAAATGGAACAGTTCTTGTTGCGTAAGCCTTATTGTTGGTTGAAGTATTGATTCTGTTTAATTATGTTATCAATCCATCATGGTGATCCAAAATGAAGAGTCTTTTTTGCTCTAGTGCCTGAAAAATCTCAAATTTCAGTACATATGCACATAAATTTTGTTAAAAGAAAAGCTGAGTGGTAATACAGAGGACAACAACCTATTGAACACTAAGGCCATTAAGTTTTTCTGTACATCTGCTGTAATTGAGCTTATTTAATTACCATATTTGCTAGAATTCAGGGAACTTGATGCAGGAAATTGCTGCAATAGAATAAATTACTTCATTTAATTTGTTTTCTGAAGAAAAACATTTTTATCCTAATTAATCGCTATTCTGAACTTTACCTCGAGCAAACGGATGATATGTGGATTCACATGAGCAAACGGATGATATGTGGATTCTAAACTTTATCTCTTGTTTGAGTGAATCCAGAAGTGGAACACTGGGAATTTGTAATCCACCTCTGAAGGGACGATGCACCTCTTCGTACAAGTCATACTCGTTTGGTGTCAAATCAAATATTGACTATAGGGTAGGAATTAATGCACTTGAGTAGATATGGGTATTCTTCAGAACCTCCGAGTATTGGTCAGAAAGTTCCAGAGTCCGGATTAGCAAGGTCATTGTAACAGGCGTGGTTATACACTCGATCCTACTCTTGTATCTGTCTAGTTACGTCATCGCCTCTCAAGTGAAGGAGCTCTTCTTCTCTGTATGGTTTCAGTGCAGCTGATGTATGATGTGGGAGGTATACCTGACACGAATATTTTACAACTCTTACTAAATATCATCATAGATCCTGCGCATTGTTTTTGTCAGCCATATTCTTTGATCTGATATTAATTTTTAAACTATTGCATGACTTCAAGCTGATCATTTTGTAAAAGACCTAGAGAAACCATGCTCTGTTTGTAAACTCTGAAAAAGTATGAATTATACCCCCCATGTTTCGGGTATATCCACATGTATAGTGTAACTAACAGGAATGAACTCTTGATCTTATTTTAAGCTGACCTCCTTAAATGTACTTTTTAAAATAATTGTGTAATTACGCTTTATAATATTTTTACTATAATAAGATATCATATTACTTCACAATCAATATGAAAACACACACTCCTTACTTTTATTTTACATATTTATTGTAATTCTACTTGATTATGTTTCATTTTGCAAGCAAGAATTGATCGGGTTATCGATGTACTAGATAGAATAGACAAAGAGGTTAACTGAAAGTAAAACTTAGATGGTTGGCAAAGAAGATCCTTTCACAGTTATACTTGTTGACATTGTAAACCCATGAATTACAAGCAAAGTGAATTCGGCCCTTTCCAAGATAATCTTCAATGGTGATGCTTTATTATCTTATATACTCTTTTATAAGAATATATAACAATGCAGTATAAGTTGTGTAACATGCATGTATTATTATCTTATATACTCTTTTAATGTTGTGTAGTGCATCCGGCACAATTTTATTGTCAAATAAGTAATAAACTTTTTCTATCTTCATTTACTAGTTTAATAGTTACATGGAAAGTTAATAACCAAATGATAAATACAATTAGCTCTAAAAACTGAACTGATTTAATTAGTAGGCAAATATGTTATCCTAGAAATTTCTTTATTGTGGGACTAGTCCAAGGATAAATACACAAAATTTGCACTAAAGGTAACACAAGATTTGGTGGCAATATGTATCCAACATGAAAACATCAATGGTGAGTTTTACTCTTTTAGATACAAAGTAGCAGCATTTTGTCGCTGATTTCAAGTACAAAAATATATCATGACATCTTCAGTTAGTGGTAATGGTAATGAGATATCTATTTATCTATCTATTACTTGAGCGATGCAACAGTACCCGATTTAATGGTGGAATTCAAGGGGGCTTAATCATATGTGCGGTTTTGATGTTTTCCAAAGTACTTTCGTGTGTTTATAAACGGGTAAAGTAGAATTACTGCTATTACTTTGGTGTTTATAAGCGGGTAAGGTTATTTCCATTTTTAATAGAACAAGTTGATTTCTATTGTGTTGAATTCAATTCTTATTCCCTCAAATTAAATTGAAAGTGTCCCCCACATATATGTAATTTGATATGCTGGTACTGTAAATTTGTTGACGCCATATTATGTGTAATAAATATCAACAGTTCATTCTATATTCATTTAAAATTATTACCTGACTGATAATTTTCTACTTTTACATAACGATGATTTTTCTTCGATTTCACGCGAATATGTTGCAACTTGCTTCTCAAGTAACATTTCCGATGAGTCACATATGTACAAAATTAAACACCTAATGTTTTAAATGCAAGCTTGGAGGATTGTATGTGTTCTTTATTTTAATTTTTAAACACATCAATTGATTGAATATGTTAACTTAATTATTTTAGGACATAGACAGTGTATAGATGCCAGTTCAGTTTTCATTTATATTTATCATAGGAACATAATGCAACACTAAATGAAAATTGCTTAAGTTTGGCAGAAACTTTCTTGTTATGGGAGAAAAAAAGGGAAGTTAAGATTTATGAACAAGCACTGTCTAGATGCCAGTTCAGTTTTATTACTCTGTTTTGACTGATAATGCAACCCGGTTTAACTCCATGTATGAATAGCTGGTTGCTCTTTAATCATAAATCTTGTTCATTCAGCCTAATTTGCCCATACTTTAGAAAAGTACATTACCGACTCTTGCTATCATATTCTTTCATGTGTGAATGTGAATACAGTTATATTGCTTGATAAGGTAGATAAATCGCGTTGCATTGTAGGGAGATGGACCAGAAGTTAAGAGATGGGTTTCATACGTTCATAGAGACAAGAGGTAGATAATTCTTTCATATGTTCATTGTAAATCTTCTAACCTAAAATTCTTTCACCGTGTTTGGCTGAACATAATTTTTAAGGTAAGTCAAGAAGCTAGGCACGTGTAAGGTACTTTCTGTTTGTCGGTCCACTATCATGAATTTTTTAGCAGCTGGTTTCTTAGCAGTTCTGATCCGCATAAAGTGAAAATTTTGTTATTTTATAGCAATGAAGATTGAAACGATGTATTATAAAGGTTATCTATTTTTGTTTTGCATATTTGTGAAGTTAGATTTTCCACCAAAGTTATATCAAATATTTTCGTATGACTTCAATGGAAAACGAAAGCCACTTGGATATGATGTCGAGGTCCGAGCTTTTGGTTGCTCTTGCATACATTGGGCATGACATTACCCAAAATGAAACTTTAAGGCACTTCAATTTTATTTATTGATGATAGGAATTCTCCGCTCCTTCCTTCTGATATAAGGAAGGTTTAAACTAAACAAGCAGTTTCCAACTTTCCCATCTCCTACAACTTACATTGTTGCTCAACTTAATTATTTTTTATGCTATTGCTTTTAGGCCACTCATGTTGCAGCAATGCAAACTGTCAACAATTCAGACAGGTATGGATACAAAAATCTTCTCAAAGTTTACCGCGAGACTGATCTAACTCAAGAAAAGACCTGCATATTAAGTATGTTTACTTTATTTTTCTCTTAGAAATTATTTTACCTTGTCAATTATCTGACCAAAGTGCTAGTAAAATTATCATTTTGATATAAAATACAGAATCATCATGTATCAATTTGTACTCCACTCTACTCTTAGGTTGCTCAATTCACCAGTTTTAATTATTTGAAACCTAGAACTCTTGTTTCTCCTGGCTTTTCCCTTACTGAAATATGTTCTTTGTTGGCAACATGATATGTGTGTTTATAATACTTTATATAGGTTCTGTAGCACCTTCACTAGATTCTGAAGTTGTTCAGGATGCACTGAACTTTTTACCGGCTCCTGAGGTTTGTAAATCCTTGTTGATCTGTTGTATACTTTGTAGACTTTTAAAGCTGTATTCTTGATATTTAAACTTGTCTTCTCTTCTCTTGTTGTAGGTTCGAAATCAGGATGTAATATTTGGATTAGCAGGTGTTAGCAGAAAAGGGAAGGATGTTGCCTGTACATGGTCAAAAGTACGTTACCTTTGTATTATGCATCAAGCCTAATATATTCAAAAATTTACATGCTTGTCTTCTTAGTTACTATTCATATTGTATTCGTTTTTGTCAGTCGAAAATTCGGGTGCTTTTCTCTAAACAAGTGACTACCCTTCTACTTTTTGCTTTTTTACTTCTATACATTTCTGTGGTTTGCAAGTGTTCCCATGTGGGCACATACACCCATCTGCAAGCATGGTTTTCTGCCTTTTGCTATGTGTTTACTTTCATAGCTAGTTTGCATGGAAAGTAAGGTCTGAAAGTTGAGTCACTGCAAGTTTTAATATCCAGTTTATAGTTCAGTCACTTTGAAATAGATATTCCACATTAGAAACTTCAGTAGCGATTGGCTTGAAAACGAGTTTTGTGTTTTCAATATGTATTCAAATGACATGAGAGATGAGTTGGAAAATTCCAGTCAAACAAGAAAATTTTGTCTTCTATTTTAAAACCATTTTGAATGCTTATTGTTTTCCATACCCTTCTCCTCTTCTGTGCATTTTAAAGTATATGTGCGAAACACAAAAATTGTTATCAGTTCAAACGCCACCTTAGTATTTGGAAAGGAGAGTATTTAATGAAACAGACATACCCTTCCTACAGCTCAAAACATTGCATGTCATTTAAGAAGGAAATTTTATATTTGTTGCTTTAGATCGGTTGACATGCAACATATTTTATAGACACAAACAAGCATATATATGTTCAGTTTTAATATCACAATAATGTTTTTCTAACTTATTGGCCTGCAGGATAACTGGGAATACATTAAGAAAACATGGGGCTCAGGATTTTGCTTGTTCGGTTTATTAGCTCTATAGTTTCACCGGTAAATGTTTTATCTCGGATCTTTTAACATTTAGCATATATTCGAGAGAGTATCAGCCTTTCAAGGATCCCTTCTTATTAGCAAACAACGGCGTTTGCTTCTTCCTAAATTTTTTCTTACGTCAATGCTAATGAATTAAATCATGTTTTTCAACCTTTGTTTTTATCATTTGTTTACTAGCAAAATCTCTTTTTCATGTACTTTGGAATACATGATGCCTCTTTCATGATTTTGTTGATAAATTACCAAGTTTGTTTTCTTATTAGAAAAAGTGCAGTTATTATGTAATGTAGCTAATGAGGAAGTCGATGAGAAAGAAAGAGTTCAGGTTGCCCAATTTCTTGTGCCCAGTAATATAGTTTTTTCAATTTTTTCTTCTGTTTATATTCGGAAGAATTAAAGTATGTGTCTTTTGAGTTAATAAAACTGATATTTTCAGAGATATCAAAGGAGTGGAAGCAGTTGAAGCCAAAACTAAATAATTTAAAGCCCGAATGATGGTAAGTTTTCATATTTTAGAACAACAACGTGGTTTTCTCACATTTTAAAATCAATAGCAAATATAATTTTATTTCATTTTTTGGGCTACAGGGGCGCCTAGTAGTTGCTAGTGCTTTCCCACAAGCTTCATGGAACCTGCTACATCACGGATTGAAGTTGCATTTGCTGCTAGAGAAATAAGAAATCTAAGAAATCCATTAATTATGTTTGTTTGGTTTGTAAGTAATTTTTTGATATGAAAATGCATGATATATCATGTGGACATCGAAAAGTTGATAAAACAATGTATGAAATTATATGTTGTAATAATACGTATGAAATATTATTCAGTAATTTATATATTTGTTGTTTGTGAAAATTTGTTATATTAATATGAAATAATATACAGTTAGTAGCAGTTGTAAGTGAGTCTTTTGCAACTGATGGCAATTGTTGTGAAAGGAACTTATGACAATAGTTAGCAGCTTTTGCAAAATACCTCCACATTTAGTGCAACCGGTTTTTACAATAGCCATGAGCAGTCGCGAAAAGAATTTTTACAACTGTAATTGATAGTTATCAAAAAAATTATTACAACTGCCATTCGCAGTTGTAATAAATTTTTTTACAACAGCCCAAAACAGTTGTAAAATTGACCCGCTATTACAACTTCAAATATTAAGGCTGTTGTTATAGTCGTACTACAAATGTTATTAACTGTTGTAATAAACATTTTTACAACTGTCCAAAATACTTGTAAAATAGACCCGCTATTACAACTCCGGATATTAAGACTGTTGTGCGCGAGTTGTAATACACCTATTACAACTGTTTTTGACAGTTGCAAAACGGTATTTCTGTTGTAGTGGCTTGGTTTCCCTTATCGAAAGGATTGCTAGACATTCTGCTATCTGAAAAAGAATGGAAGAATCCTTTAGTGGATACTCCTGAGATAGTATTCAAGCCGAAAATAAAAGAAAGCTACCCAGTATATTTGCGTATGCCTATTAGAGTATAAAAATCTATAAGTATACGTATAGTTGAAAACCTATTTCGAAACACAAATATGCCTCTCATATGTATATTTTCCCTATAAATGGGTAACCTAGGCTCTGATGCCATATGTAACAACTCGCTCGAAGTGGGTCTAAATTTCGACTTAGAGGAGGCCCATCGAAAACTTAGAGCAACTCTAAACATATCGTTAGTTCCTGTAAGAAATTACATTTGCATAGAATAACAGAATAATATAACGAGATGAAATCTCACACAACAGAGCAAGAAAATATAATAATCAAGATAAGATGCACCATTTATGTGACGACCGCCCACAACCCCTACACTAAACAAGAGGAATAATGCACTGAAAGGTGTGCCAGGCAGTTGTGGACAATCATCATAGGTAGGTAAACACAATCGATACCTATCGTAGAACTCATAGCGCAAGGATAAAATATAGTAGAAATATACAACAGGTAGTTATACTGAAGCATCATATAACGAACTTTTGAAACTTTCACAACATCCTGAAAGATTAACCAAACATCATAGGAAATATCAAAGTATGTACATAAAGCCTCACTACAGCACTCATAGAGTAACTCAAACAGCAGAAACAGAAATAATATTTAGTAATAAAACTGGTACATAAGCCTCCAGTTCGCCTCCAAACAACAACATCGTCCTCACCAATTACTTGTCACCATTCACCTAGTCTGCCCATCCACAAACGGATGAACAACCCAAGGCAATAAGAGGGAAACATAAAACCTTGAGTCAGACAATAGTCTTAATGAGTGATAAAACAACAAACAAACATTAACAATAAAGTATATGAGAATAGGTAGATTAACAAACCAATCTACCAAATACCAGAGAAGAACTCAACTCTCGTCTTCCCCACATTGGACAGTGATAGCCTTTACATCAAACATTTCAACCATTCATTCATGGAAACCAGAACAACCATTCACTCGTGGAAATCAGAAGCAAACACCAATAGCACTCATAACATCCAGATTATATGTTTCTCATGTTAACCATCCTAATCGAATTCAAAATCTCTCAAGCATAAGCCCTAGAGGACTAAACCAATATCAGACAAGCAACCAAGAAACATCTCCTTCGACGTCGGACAAACTACATGAGACAGTTCAAACATGGCAACCAATCAACCATGACAAACTTTGGCTATCATTGCTAATCCTGCTTCATAACCATCGTTAATCGTATGACGACCAACCTTGCCATATTTCAAGGGCTAATGGTAACCCCATTTCTAGCATAAACTCCATATGCCTTTGAACGATACGTATCTTTGTCCAACCTTGACAACTAGGCCTTTCAACGATACCCAAGGTACTCGACCTACAATCAGTCTTTTAGGTGCCCTTGTTGTACCCCTGCTTTGAGCCTGCTAAAACTTACGATAACAATAATCTCTGGGCCTTCGCATATTTAGTCATCCAACACAACGACTTTTCTTAACTCAAGCAACCTTCTCATTAAACCATTACCCACCAGCTCACGACCTTTGAGTTTTCACCTCATCCTCTATTCTACACCCATCAACAAACACCTTCCAACATTTCGAACCTTCCTACTTGAATTTAATTTGAAGTCACACCATCAACGAGTCAAATTACATCACTGCGCTGGGGCTAGGATTCGAGGGGTTGCCCCCAAAAATAAATTTTAAGAAATAACCCTGTGCGACCAGCCACCTTTGACCGACCCCATGTAACCAACCCCAAGTGACTGACCTCATGCTTCACCTCCAGGAACATGACCGACCGACCTGAAGATGCTCGACCCAACCAGACCGAAGCCCTCTACTTGAGCCCATGCTCGACCAACCCGCTTGCATGACCCATCACTTTGTGCGTGACCGACCCAATCTCCTTGTTCTGATGCACAAACCCGGCTTGGTGGACCCTGTCTACTCGACCGCTTGACCCGTTGCTGCTCGTTCGACCGACCACCCTACTCGAGCTTATACTATGCTCGACCAACCCCTCTGAACCACACATTGTACTACATGTTGTACTACACATTGTACCAGACACTCGACCCGTGGCCTGCATGCTCGACCCAAAACCTGCACAGACCCCATTCACCTTCGAGTTCGACCAAAATCTCCAAACGACAAATCCAACAAAGCTAACTTGTCCAACTCATCAAACATGACCACAAGCATGATATGAAGTCATCAGTAATATGAAAACAATGGTTATCATCACAATTACACAATTCCACCAAAATAATGATAAATGAATATGTGATCTAATTTGTGGATCTTGCATATGCATATGCATATGGAATGACATAGAAATTACCGGTTTAAACTTGCTAAATTAGATCATAGGGTGATTCACATGAAAATGGACTTATTATGATGTAGATCTATGGTAAACCACTTGAATTTGATGAAAAACATGATCAAACATTCATAAACTTCATTGAATCTATGTGAGAGATGTATATTACTTACCAATTCTCCAAATCAAAGCAAAAACAATGAATTGAGATTCCGGACAGCAAGCAATTTGAATCAAACCCCTTGAACGGATGAAATCACACTTCGAATGATGTAGATCTATCCTTTATTGGTTTAGATCTTCAATTTCCTTGGATTTTGATTTTTAATGGTGGAAAGGTGTTAGAGGAAGGAGGAAGATAGGCCACCAAATGAGCGAATAGAGAAACTGAACCATTTCTCATACCTCCCACCCACTATTTATACCCTTCCACTAACCCACTAATAGGCCTCCCCAAATAAGCCCATTAAGGCTTCACAACCCAGAACAACTGACTGTTAAACCTTAAAACAACGATTCCTCCCAAACTGCTGAGCCAAATCTTTAATGCAACCACTCTACGGAAAGGCAATGTTCATTTCCTTTCTAGTGGCATTGGTCTCACAACCTGAGTCAAAAGGTATGCCCTGTACAAGAATGACAAGGGAAAATGGTCATAAACAATATTGGTAAAAGTTTGACATGTCTTAGATCCCCATCAGCAACATATCAAAATATGAGAATGATCCAACCCTCAGGGAATAAAATAAAAAATATTTTACGATTTTCCGATATGTAAAATCAGGATGTTACATCCCCCCCCCCTCTCTTAAGAATTTCGCCCCCGAAATTCCAAGCAAACACAAGCAACCACAATAATTCTGCATGCCTATCATCAAGGAGAAGCCAATTCTATCATCCAAACTAGAAACCATCAAGCCGTGCATCTATAGCCTTATCCTAGCACACAGAATTCTATCAAACAATAACAAGATACAACGATGATACGATATCAAAGGGTCCTACTGATGAAGAGTTCTAGATGAGTCACTTTTATGCTCTCTTCCATCTCCCATGTATAATTGTCACCATCTTCACTCCATTGTACCTTGACTAGCTTAATCATCTTCCTCCAAAGTTGCTTCGTGTCATTTCCCACAATATGAAGCGGCTTACGAGGTTTTGCAACTGCGGTTTCTACTTCTAGGTCTTCGCACTTCTATGGAGATACCAACACATTTGAATCATGCACGAGCTTCCGTAGAAACTACACATGGAAAACATTATGCACACTCGACATCTTCACAGGTAACTCCAATCTACATGCGAGTTTTCCAATTCGCTCGATTATCGGAAATGGCCCAATTGTAACGATCGGGGTTTTCACGACCTTGGATATCGGCATACAACACCATGTCGAACATCCAAGAACCGAAAACACCGAATAGTCCATGAAAGAAATTAGACAGTGAGTATAGAAAAGGTAGAAACTCATAAAAGAAGAAGAAGAAGAAGAACATCACAACATCAGACTAAACATGAATCTCACAGCGGAACGAATAAATATATTTCATAACATAACTTTGAAATAAAACAGTATTTGTATACAATACCATTTTTAGAGTATAACACTTACAACATAGCGGAAATAACGATAGCTACAAAACCCTGAAGCCTCCTGCCCTAGCACTTCAAGTATCTGTAAATCCCGACTACTTGACTGCCCATACAAAATTGGGCACCTAAGAGTTTAGGGAAAACAGAACAAAATAAACTCTGTGTCGGTCATGTGACTGGTGTGAGTAAACTCCAACCATTTGTTTAAATTTTAAAATCCTTTTAAAATAATTGAAAATCGTAAGACCGGTCCATACATAAACACGGATGGTTTTTACCTTACGACTACTCAAATTATTCTTTATATCATAACTCTTCTGATATTATAATAATATCTAAATCAAGTAAATAACAATCTGGTAGAATGCTTTCATCTCACGTTCTACATATATAATATACAATCAAAAACCGCAGACTCTTATTGGTTAATGGATTTCCAACTATGACAATGTATGGAACTACCTTCCGATCAGTGTACTCTAGAAGCGATACACTGGAGTTCAACAAGAACAACTTGTAACTCGGCTACACATGACCGGCCATTCATTTCGCTTGAATGTTCCGAATATATTATTACCTTACGGTTGGTATACCAACATAACCGTTCCCGGGAGATACAGAAGTGAAAGAAGTAACAAATATGAATATTCTCTAGATGGTGACAATATACCCTAATTGCGTGCGGCCCACTTAGCCATGCTGCCTGCCCGATTTCTGTCATTTCTCGGTTGATGAGGCTTGAGGTCATAACGTATCTTTTAACATATCACTCCTTCATTCACTTTGAATGTCACATCGTCATACCCGTCAAATCACAAGTTGATTTCCCTGAAAATACCATGGGTATAAGCTAAGAGAAACGAATTCCTCCGCCACCAACATAAATACGTTTGAAACGATCAACTTATGCAATCTACCATACATACTCTGTCAGACATTCGTCCATTCAAGTTGTCCTACGACTGGACAACCCGAAGGCACTATTGTGTAAATCCATCTTAGGCAATTTCTACCTAGGATTTACTGAACAGCCCTTTCATAACTCCGTCTTCGATTATCTTCATCATATTTGATTCGCAACGCTAATACCATACGGAGTTGTTTTCAGATAATATAACTGATCCCGATCTCTCTTTATTGACAACGGAAATGGTCAAAATCTTTGATAGTCGGTGATTTAACTATCAAAGGAAAACATGTGTACAAACAATGATCTTATTTCCAAATGGAAATCTTATCGATCAATCATCAATCAACATTTATCCCTTTAAATTAATTTATCATTAATTTATACCATTTCCCTATTCCCCCTTTTTCATATATTTCTTAAAACCCACTTATCACACAGTTTCTATATTTAGAAACTATACGTTATTAACATTGGAAAACATTTCCATATTTACTCTCGTTCCTTATTTCCTATTTTAGAAAACATTTATGATTCTTATTTGGAAAAATTCACAAAACTCCTTCATTGGATTTAAACAGATGTTTAAATAAAACATTGCGACGCCAACTCAAACTATTACACTCATTAACTAAAGTAACTTAGCAAACCTTCACTATCGAACCTTAACCATTCCTTAGTTAAAATCGAAGTCAATCAAGTTAGGGTACAACTACCTCTCAGACCTTAACTGAACAACATTTCTAACTTCGAAATAAACAAAATTCACCTTCTAAATCTTTGACAAACTTCCTTACGTAACTCTCGGATTCTATTTACGAATCCACTTCTTTTACAGAAATCATTTGATTATAACAATAGTGTTATAATCCCATGCTTCTGAAATATAATAACATAAATATAACTTTTATTTGTTAATTTGAATAAATAAACAAACAACTAATTTATAAATGAATAAATAAATCTTGATTTTAAAATGGAAAGTAAATAGTACTTACCTACATTCGATATAATCGAATTTCAAAGTATAACTCTCTTTCGAATAGTCCATATTCGATAACTCTCTTCGAATAACTTATATACGATTAACTCTCTTTCGAATAACTTATATTCGATTAACTCTCTTCGAATAACTTACATTCAATGATCTCTCTTCGAATAACTTATATTCGATAATCTCTCTTCCGAGTAAATTACATTCGATTAACTCTAATCCTATTAACTCCTTTTGATTAACTCCTTTTGACTAACTTTTATTCGAATAACTAATATTCGATTAACTCTAATTCGATAAACTACTTTTGATTAACTTTTATTCGAATAACTAATATTATTTTAACCCAATTTTATATCAAATTCCCATTTGAATTCCTATTTCAAAACCTAAACTTCCTTATAAATGTTTTAATTTATAAAATGTTCATTTTAATCCATTATTCACATCGAATGTGAATAATATTCCTTTTATATAACCCATTAAGTTTGATTTCGTCTTTTAAAATAATATCCCATTTCCAAATTCTATTTATACTTATATTTATAGAATTATTCATATGAAATCTCCTTTTTTATTTCTAACACTTAAATCACGTTTAATTCCCTTTATAAATGTTGAGTTCACATTCTAATTCAAATATCGGTATTGAAACCGATTCTACTTCTCTAAATAAGTTCTGACTTATATATTCTATTTATCCAGTGATAAATATTTTGTTTAGTTTATAAAACATTATTTATAAATTAATCTTCTCCGTTTATCTGTTAAAACGTATTTCTATTAAGTATTTACTTTAAATTCTATAAATATTTCATTTTCTATTTGTCTCTCAAATATTTCCTTCTTATAATTGTTTTACAAATACTTTCTTTTATATTTGTTTTACAAATACTTTCTTTTATATTTGTTTTACAAATATTTTCTTTTATTTTTTGTTTTACAGACATTTCCCTTTTTAATCCTATTTATTTTCCAAATAATTATCCCTTATAATATCTATTTATTTCATATATATATATTTCCTTTATAGTATCTTATTTATTTTCATATAAATATTTCCTTTATAATATCTTATTTATTTTTATATATATTTCATTTTATAAAATCCTTTCATTTTATAAATACATTTTTTTATATCACTTTGAAAATTCTATTTTCACATTCTAGCATTATTTATGGTATTCAACATACCAAATAACATTGACCAATATCATCCAAACACATATAATCAACAACAGATTATATATCACATCATATATCACAATATATGAAAACGAACAGTTTTATAATTATTAAGGAATCCAGTCGGATCCGTCCAACCTGTTTCCCTGCATCCACAGATGTTAAACGATATAATTAACATCAAATTTCATTTCAATATGAAATACTCTACTAAACATAATCAATATATGATTAACGATATATATATTTGTATATATATCACTAGATCTATAATTTCAATCAATCAATTAACAAATCATCCAAACCATCAACACACAGTAATCAACCATCATTTACCAGTACCAAATATGTTATAAAAATATAACTGTTCATAGTTATTGAGTTTTACACATATTGGATGATCATCGTTAAATAAAGATAACTGTCAGTTGATTCAGACCGACAATTTATTTCGCTATAAATTGTAACGAGCCCCATTTCACTTCCAGTCAGTTCCATTGTGTAGCTGTCGTCCATACGATCCCAAATTTCATAAAATTCTGATAATATATGACAAAGATATCGAATTTATAAGTTCGAACTATTTAAAATAAAAACAAAACTTAATTTATTTCAATTGGGCCTCATCCCCAATTTTCCACCGGCCCAATTACCCAAGGAAACCCGCATCCAAACCCAATCCTTCTTCACCGATACTCAGCTCCAATACCCGCTCATTACACCTCCTATGGCCGAACTTTGTATCCACCAAATTCCATCTCTACTTCATGAAAATTCAATCCACTAATACCATTCGAATCCTCTCCAGAATCTCCTTCTTTCCATCTCCGATTCATGAAGCTTGCGCCCCCCTTTTGGGGTGCGTTCCAACACCGGTACGTCAGTACGGTGAAGTTCACCAATCAAAAATTTCACCTGACTCCAACCCTTTGCAACTAAGTGCTAAATCACACCCTAAGCCCAAAAACTAACTCGAATATACGAATCGATGCACCAAAATCCCAAATTTCCCAACCCTAGCTCGCTAAGAAGGTACAACGTGGATCCAGGAAGCTGTCGAGCTCCACAAAGAGCACCTCAGATTGAAGCTATCCCTCGCAGCAACTCAAAAATCATCGTGATACGAATTTAGGGAATTTATTTGAATTTGTTTGATTTTTCCCAAGATGATTTTCACTGTGGATTTTGTTAGAGGTCGCGGCGCCCCATTTTGACCAGAGTAAGAAATGAATTAGGTTAAGGAAATGTTAAGGGTATCTTATAGGATAAGTTTGGCTTATTCTAGAAGCTTCATGTATTTTTATATTAATTTATTTGAAAATTAGCTCTATTACTTTAAAAATTCCTATGATCACATACGATATCCAAAAATCTTGAAAACGGGCACGCAGCTATATTTCGACATTACGGACCCAACGAAACTGGTTTTGTCGAATTCCGACTTTGTTTGCTCAAACAGCGTACTTTTAAAGTCAAATAATTGACTGTTTTTCACATGAAAATCCCGTACGGTCACATACGGACTTCAAAAATCACAAAAATTGAAATCTAATAATAATTTAATATTCCGGATCCAACAAAATTAGTTTCGTCGAAAACGGATGTCATTTGCAAAACTGGCTATTTTTAAAGCTCTAAATATCCCATTTAAATATTAATATATATTTAAAGATAATTAAATTAAATATAAATAAATTTATATTATTGTGTATATTCATTATAGAATATCATACAACTTCAATTAGATTTAGAACTCGATATTTCAAATCTAGTGTTAAATCAATACCCAATTTATATTTAAAATCCTTTATATTATAAATAAATCATTATAAATTATAAAGGAATTCCATAGTGACTATTTGAAAATTTGATTTGGACATAAATCAAAATCTGCCCTATGAAATCCCGAATTTTCTCTTCTATTAGAAAATTATACTTCACCAGCTTCTAACTTTTCATGTTTCATAGAAATCCAGCTTAAAACGGATTCTGTATATTCGTTTAAAGTTCGAATCGCCAAATTATGAACTACCGCGCCATTATGGGCTCGATTATAAATAAATTATAATTTATATGTTCTAACGTTGATTAAATAATATATTAGTTATTCTAATTCAATTCTAAACTTTATTATACCATATATATGGTCCAATTCACACTGTATTGTGAATTCAACTATTTTCAACTAGTCCAGAATTATAATATATTATTATAATATAAATATTAAATTAATATTCCATATTATTTAATTAAACGACCATTTAAATATCTAAATCACTATTTAAATAATTAAATTAATTAATTATTATACCGTAAAAATACGGGACGTTACATTCTTCCCCCCTTAAAATAATTTCATCCTCGAAATTGCTAAGGTAGAAAACAAACCCTATTAACTGGATTAAGAACTATTTGTCTATCTATTATCTTTGGTTTCACTCTACTAATTAGTTTCAAATCAAATATTAATTCCTTCCTATTAACGAAAATTTTCAAAAATCCTGAAAATTTTCTAACACCTTAACTTTTCAAAAAAATTCGTCAGCACCTCCCTTGTACTGGTCAATAGCTCAAACTCCAACTCGTCTCTCTAGGCCTTCTTTAACCCAAAAGAAAATCAAACAGCCAAGCGGCTTGCCAATTCGTCTCATCAAAATCTCAAAACCATATATAATATAAACTGGTACCTTTTTGTCGGGCATATTAATATATCCTTTCCATGTGTTACCAAATTTTGCATGTACCAATGTCATCCTAATCATTCGGTTATACCAAGCCGAATTCGGTTCTTAACTCAGATTCCATTTTTAGTCTCAACTCATAACTTACCAGTCAAATTCCATTTCGGATTATCACTAATCCAATCTAATTCGATACTTTCTATCTCAATTCATTTTCCACTTAACTGGTTTCAACTCAAGTTCTATTTGCTTTTACAAATTCTAATTTAATTTGTTTTAAATTCAAACAGTTTAGCTTTTCTAAAACCATATATCCATTTTCAAGATTCAAAACAACATGCTTTCCATAAAATAATTCAAAATCAAAATCTTTGGTAGTAATCCGTCACTTACAACTCGAAAATGAACACCGATGATGGTCGACTTCATCATCACGATTTATTTTCTAGCAATCGAAGTGAGTTCAATACTATATCACTTTCAAAGCCATTTCTGAAAACTTCCATTTTGAAATACATTTCAAAATATCATTCACAATGCCTATAAAAAAAATTAAAATCTCCCAGGATTTTAAAATTCTCTTATATTTAATTATATTTCATTTTCAAACACTTTTCATGTTTTTGGAATTTTGAATTCCAATTCTAATTTAAATTTCAGATTTAATCCATTTGATTCCATATACTACACTTACATAAATTCTGATTGGTTATTTACATAACCATTAATTCATAATCTTACTCGATTATAATAATACCCAATATATCTAATATATTATAATCATTACAATATAAATCTTTTATTCAAAATATAATTTGGGTAAAATTATTTCATTTACCCTCTTTCCAAAACATATCATGTCAGTTCATCGTATTCAAATGTTTAGAAACTCCTACCGATAAAGTGGATCAAACCGATCGACCAGAATTCGTAAACAACTCAACCAATAAATCTCCACAATATAAAATCATTTTTATATCAAATAACAAATATGCACTTTTATATATATATATATATATATATATATATATACTCAAACTCAATCTAGGGTATTTATAACCCCCTCTAGTGAGTCACGCCACAAAACCAAGGTAATCACTTAACCTTCAGCTCTGATACCACTGTAACGACCTAGGTTTTCGCAAGATATCGGCATACAACACCATGTCAAACATCCAAGAACTGAAAACACCGGATAGTCTATGAAAGAAATTAGAGGGTGAGAATAAATAAGGTAGAAACTTAGAATAGAAGAAGAAGAAGAACATCATAACATCAGAGTAAACACGAATCTCACAATGGAACAAACATATATATTTCATAACATAACTTTGAAATAAAACTGTATCTGTATACAATACCATTATTAGAGTATAACACTTACAACACAGCGGAAATAACAATAGCTATAAAACCATGAAGCCTCCTGCTCCAGCTCTTCAAGTATCTACAAATCCTGACTACTTGACTGGCTGTACAAAATTGGGCACCCAAGAGTTTAGGGAAAACAATACAAAATAAACTCTGGGCCAGTCATATGACTGGTGTGAGTAAACTCCAACCATTTGTTTAACTTTTAAAATCCTTTTAAAATAAAGGAAAATCGTAAGACCGATCCACACATAATGGTTTTTACCTTACGACTACTCAAAATATTATTTATATAACAACTCTTCTGATATTGAAATAATGTCTAAATCAAGTAAATAACAATCTAGTAGAATGGTTTCATCTCACGTTCTGCATATATAATATATAATCAAAAACTACAGACTCTTATTGGGTAATGGATTTCCAACTATGAAAAAGTATGGAATCACCTTTCGATCAGTGTACTCTAGAAGTGATACACTGGAGTTAAACTAGAACATCTTGTAACTCGGCCACGCACGACCGGCCATTCATTTCGCTTGAATGTTCCGAATATATTATCACCTTACGGTTGGTATACCAACAAAACCATTCCCGGGAGATACAGAAGCGAAAGAAGTAACAAATATCAATATTTTCTAAATGGTGACAATATACCTTAATTGGGTGCGGCCCACTTAGCCATGTTGCCTGCCCGTTTTCTGTCATTTCTCGGTTGATGAGGCTTGAGGTCATAACGTATCTTTTAACATAACACTCCTTCATTCACTTTGAATGCCACATCGTCAAGCCCGTCAAATCACAAATTGATTTCCCTAAAAATACCACGGGTATAAGCTAAGAAAAATGAATTCCTCCTCCACCAACATAAATACATTTGAAACGATCAACTTATGCGATCTGCCAGACATACTCTGTCAGACATTCATCCATTCTAGTTGTCCTGCGATAGGACAACCCGAAGTCACTATTCTGTAAATCCATCTTAGGCAATTTCTACCTAGGATTTACTGAACAGCCCTTTCATAACTCTGTCTTCAATTATCTTCATCCTATTTGATTTGCGATGCCAATGCCATAGGAGTTGTTTTCAGATAATATATCTGATCCCGATCTCTCCGTATTGGCAATGGAAATGGTCAAAATCTTTGATAGTCGGTGATTTAACTATCAAAGGAAAATATGTGTACAAACAACGATCGTATTTCCAAATGGAAATCTTACCGATCAGTCATCAATCAACATTTATCCCTTTAAATTAATTTATCATTAATTTATTCCATTTCCCTACTCCCCTTTTTCCATATATTTCTTAAATACCATTTATCACACAGTTTCTATATTTAGAAACTCTACATTAACATTGGAAAACATTTCCGTATTTACTCTCATTTCTTATTTCCTATATTAGAAAATATTTCTGATTCTTATTTGGAAAACATTCCCAAAACCTCTTCATTGTATTTAAACAGATGTTAAATAAAACATCGCGACGCCAACTCAAACCATTATACTCATTAACTACTAACCTTCACTATCGAACCGTAACCGTTCCTTAGTTAAAAACAAAGTTAATCAAGTTGGGGTATAACTACCTCTCAGACCTTAACTGAACAACATTTCTAACTTCAAAATAAACAAAGTTCACCTTCTAAATCCTTCAAAAACTTCCTTACGTAACTCTCGGATTCTATTTACGAATCCACTTCTTTTACAGAAATCATTTGATTATAACAATAGTGTTATAATCCCATGCTTCTGAAATATAATAACTTAAATATAACTTTTATTTATTAATTTGAATAAATAAACAAACAACTAATTTATAAATGAATAAATAAATCTTGATTTAAAAACGAAAAGTAAATAATACTTTCCTACATTCGATATAATCGAAGTTCAAAGTATAACTCTCTTTCAAATAGTCCATATTCGATAACTCTCTTCGAATAACTTATATTCGACTAACCCTCTTTCGAATAACTTATATTCAATTAACTCTCTTCGAGTAACTTATATTCGATAATCTCTCTTCGAATAACTTATATTTGATAATCTCTCTTTCGAATAACTTATATTCGATTAAATCTAATCTGATTTAATCCTTTTGATCAACTCCTTTTGACTAACTTTTATGTGAATAACTAATATTCGATTAACTCTAATTCGATTAACTCCTTTTGATTAACTTTTATTCGAATAACTAAAATTATTTTAACCCTATTTCATATCTTATTCAAATTCTCATTTGAATTCCTATTTCCAAACAAAATCTTCCTTACAAATGTTCTAATTTATAGAATATTCATTTTAATCCATTATTCACATCGAATGTGAAAAATATTCCTTTTATATAATCCATTAAGTTTGATTTCGTCTTTTAAAATAATATCCCATTTCCATATTCTATTTATACTTCTATTTGTAGAATTATTCATATGAAATCTCCTTTTTTATTTCTGACACTTAAAATCTCATTTAATTCCCTTTATAAATGTTGAGTTCACATTCTAATTCAAATATCAGTGTTGAAACCGAATCTACTTCTCTATATAAGTTCTGACTTATATATTTTATTTATCAAATAATAAATATTTTGTTTAATTTATAAAAAATTATTTATAAATTAATCTTCTCCGTTTATCTTTAAAACAGATTTCTATTAAATATTTAGTTTAAATCCTCATCATGTTATACCCGTATGCGAAGCACGGGTCTAAACTTTCCAAATGTAAAATTCTCCTTTTATGAAATTCTATTCATTCTATACATATTTCCTTTTCTATTAGTCTCGCAAATATTTCCTTTTTATAATTCTTTTACAAATACTTTCTTTTATATTTCTTTTACAAATACTTTCTTTTATATTACACAGAAGTTAAATTTAATATTAAAATAGAATCTATGTTATATGAAGATAAGTTGCAATAAATAGAATATTGCAAAAATAAGATTTTTTGTTTTTGAATAGACTTCGAAATGGAACTTGTTGAATATATATATATATATATATATATATATATATATATATAGCAAGCAAGTTTATAAACGATGTTTATAAATGTGGTGAATTTATTATCAAGAGATACTTTATCATTTTAAATTCAATTATGAATTTAAATTATAATTTAGAATCATTTCGCAAAAGGGAATGATGGTTTTCATTCCGGAATTTGGAATATAAAACGAATTGAGTTTAAATAGACTAGAAATGAAACTTGTTTTTAATTTATAAACAAGGAAGTTGGATTTGTAAACGATGTTTATAAATCGAGTAAAATAAATTATTATTTGACAATGTAGTTTTTTAAATTTAAGTATGAACTTAAAAGTGAATTGGAAAACGGTTTGAAATGGAACGATAAATTTTATTCTCGAATTGGAAATATAAACGAAACTGAGATAAATCTAAGGATTAAAAATTAGAATTCGATTATATCGAATTTTATAAATAACTTATTTATAAAGGATTGCAATTTAGTATAGAAGATTTAATTATAACTGAATTATAAAATAATCAACGGTTAAGGAAAATCAAAAATATTAAGTTGAATTTGGAAAACAGGATTAATTTATAATTCAAAGTATGGAAGAATGGAAGTGAGATTTATTAATAAACAAAGTTTAAAGTTTTATATAGAAATATAATTAGAACGAACTCTCCAAAACTCGGCAGTTCGTAATTTGGCGTTTTGAACTTCAATTGAGTATACATAACTCAATTTAAGTCAGAATTCTTTGAAACAAGAATCATCAGGACCGATTTGATAATAGTTTTCTAATGAAAGTGAAAAATTCGGATTTCTTCATATAGATTTTGTGTTATGTCAAAATCAAATTTTCAAAAAAAAAACAGCGCCATAACCATTATTAAACCAAAATGAATTGTTTAAACGAATAAAAGGATTTAAAGTAAATAAAATCTGAATTTTCCATTATAAAAATCCAGATTTGAGTTCTAAAATAAATATGAACTCAAGTGAAATAGATAAAGTTATTTTCAAAACAAAATCAGATTTTTAATTATTTAATAGAGATAACTAATTAGTAGAATAATTAGTTAATGGGTTTTGGATCGGATTTGATGTTGGATAAGTGAATGGTGGTTTGTGAATTCATATTCAAAATCGAACATGAAACTTGAGTTGAAAATGGAATTCAATTTGGTTTTTAATTAAATTAAAAATATATATATGAATGCGTTATGTTCAAATAAAAGTGGAATGGACAATAAGTGTTAATTAAAGAATAAATCAGCGAATTGAGTAAAAACGACCAGATTGAGTTGGAATAAATTGAGAATGGACGTATATGGGTTAGACAGGTATGGGATGAAGTGTATGAAGATTATAATTCGTGTGCCCAACAAAAAGATACATGTTTAAATTCCATATGAGTTTTTATGCGCCGAATCGGCAAGCCACTTGGTTTTTTGATTTTCTTTTTGAATGGAAAGGGCCTAGAGAGGCGAGTTGAGGTTTGAGCTATTGACCAGTAAAAAGGAGGTGCTAGCGAAATTTTCCGAAAATTTAAGGAGCTAGAATATTTTTAAGAAAATTTGATGACTATAAATCAATATATAAATATATATATAATTCGATAAGGAAGCGAACTTAAAAATAGAATATTATAAACAAAAAAGAAATCTATAATTAAATATGGTAAAAAGAAAGAAATAGAAATGTATACACGTTTTAAAATGAATAATTGGTTGTTATGATGTTGATTATTCGAGGTAAGTGGTCATGCCCGTTTTTAAATTAAGGATGTTTTCAGTCAAGGTCTGAGAGGTAGTTATACCCAAACTTGATTGATTTCATTATTAACCGATAAATAGTAAGATTCAGTCTCGAAGATAAATTTTTAAAGAGTTTAGTTGAATGCAATATTTTGGGTTTTTGTAATGATGTTTTACACAACAATCGTTTTAACCTAAATAAGTGGAATTTTGGAAATATAATAATAAATATTTCCTAAGTCTAAAAATGAATGGTCGTGAAAGAGATAAGTAATTGGAATGTTCTCCAATTATAAATAGAAGATATTTTCTAAGTATACAAAATAAAAGAGGGCGATATATGGAAAAAATTTCCAAATAGCGCAAAAGGCAAAGATGATTGTTGAAATTATCGAGTTAACAGATATTGATAAGGAAATGGAGAAGTAATTTAATTAATGAAATATTAATTTAGGGGCTCAGTGATTTGTTGATGTTGTGGTTGAATGTTTGTTTTTCTTCGATAGTTAAATAACCGACTATCGATGTATTTGCCAATATCGTTGTCAATATGGAGAGTCCGGTTGGAATATTATCCTAGAACCACTCCGTATTGGCAGTTGCATTGCGAATAAAATTATATGAAGATAATCGAGTATGGAGTAATATGCAAGGGCTTTTTATGTTAATCCTAGGTAGAAATTGCCTAAGATGGATTCATGGAAATTGTGCCTTAGGTTTCATTCAATCCCAGAACGAACGTATATGGACGAATGTCTGCCAGAGTATTTCCAATGGTCGCATACGTTGGTCTGTGTAAACATATGTGGTGGAAGAGAATTTATTCTCTTTGCATAATATCATGATTATATTTATGCAAATCAATTAGTGATTAACGGATCAGAAATGTGGCATTCAAAGTGATTGTGCTAAATGAATGGTAAGTAATCGTAGCCTCAGGCCTCAACAACCGGGAAATGATAAAAATCTGGAAGGTAGCATGGCTAAGTGGGTAGCTCCCAAATAGGGTGTATTATCACCTATCTAGAGAAATTCATTTCATTCTTTATTCTATTCGATGTTGTCCCATTCGGGAAAATGGTTGCCGATCCCAACCGTTGGTGATATGCATTCGATACACTCAATCGAAATGAGTGGTCGGTCATGAGTAATCAGGTTACAAAGATGTTCTTGTTGAACCCAGTGTATTCTCCTCTAGAGATACATTATCGGAAGGTGGTTCCATACCTTGTCATAATTGGAAATTCATCACCCAATAAGTGCCTGCGGTTTTGATCGTATATTATGTATGTGGAGCGTGAGATGAAAGCATTCCACTAGATTTATAATTTAATTTAGACACTGTTATAATATCAAAAGAGTTTTGATATAAAGATTATCGTTTCTTTCAAAAGGATTTTGAAAGTCAAATCAAGTTTTTCGGATTCTCATAAGTAAAAACCCGTTCCATGTTATACGGCGTGGTCTTATAAGATATCGTTTATTTTCTCAAACTGTTTTAAATTGTTTACTCATACCAGTTCCATGACTGACCCAGAGTTTATTTCATTTTTTAACCTAAAATCTTGGGTGTCCAATTTGTACGGGCAGTCAGGTAGTTCAGGATTTTACAGATCTATCTAAAGGAGTTTGGAGCAGGAGGCTTCAGTGTTAGATATATAATGTTTTTATTTCCGCTGCGTTGTAAGTGTTGTACTCTGATAATTATATGTTATACAGTTTAAATTTTGTATGTCAAAGTTATGATATATTATATTTTGTTTCGTTGCGATGTGAGATTGTGTGTTGTTATTTCTGTTCTTCTTCTACCTTTTTCTAATGAAAAAATGATGATTCATATTTTTGTGGTATTTGGGTTGGACGTGTGATGTATATTGTCAACTCAGATAGTACGGATTCGCGGGCCATTACAGTTGGTATCAGAGCTTACGTTGAGCGAATACCTAGGCTTTAGTGGGGTTGTGCTCATTAGAGATAGGGTCAGTAGTACCCTAGAATGAGTTGAGTGTATATATATGAGAGAGCGTATTTGTTAATTGATTTAAAACTATTTTATATTATGTTGGCTAGTCTGTTTAGTGGTTTATTAATTCTGATCGAATCGGGGGACGCCACGAAGTCGATAGAAATTTCTAAATACTTGAATAGAGAAATTCAACATAATAATGTTTTAAAGTGGGTAGATGAAATAATTTTGCCCAAAATTATATTTTGATATAGAAAGCAATAATTTTCTAGAATTATTATAATATATGGCTATGTTGGTTGTTAATATAATCAAATGGGATTATAAAATTGAATGGTTAATATAACCAAACGTAATTTGTATAAAAATGAATTATATAAATGAGATGAATTAAAATTTAATTCAAATCAGAATTTGAAATTTATTCCTGGGAAGTTGGAAAAATATTTTCTAAAGTATATTAGAACAACATAGCTTTGTATTTGAAGGATTTTTAAATAAAAATCATTATGGATGGATTTTGAAAGTAATAAAGAACTGAACTCACTTCAGTGTCTGGAAAATAATTCTGATAATGATGCGACATCACAGTGTTCATTTTCGAGTTTCTAAGTGATGAATTGCTACCTTAGAAAAGTTTTTGATGGATATTTGTTTCAAAAGAAAACAAGTTGGCTTGAAAATATAGATATTTTGAATTTGAGATGGAAATAAATATATGTATATATTTAAATGGTTTCTAAAGGGTTTGAAATCAAAACTAAGGAATTTGCATTCTGGAATTTAAATTTAAGTTGATCAAGTTAAATGGGTTAAAGCGAATAAATTGATTAGAGTCGATTTGAATCAATTTGAATGAATATGATTTAGATTGTGTGAATGTACGTTTTGTCGATCATTCGAATTAAATGAATAAAAACCAAAAGTTTTTGTGGAACTAAAGTTGTAGAAATATGAAATGTTGAGTTTCAACATAAATAAGTTGTTGAAAAGTTAACGGTTTATACCATTTTTCCTACCTTGGTAATTTTTGGGACGAAACTCTTTTAAGAGGGGAAGAATGTAACGACCCAGATTTTGGTCGATTTTTGAATATTTAATATTTATTTTAAATATTTAGTTGATAATATAAATGAATTTTTATATTTAGTTATCAATTAAATAATCGAAATACGATTTATTTCGAATATTTATAATTATCGTAATACGAGAATTTGAAATAATTCAATTCGAATTTAAAACTAAGTCAAAACGATTCGCGTAATTAATCGAAATTCTATTTGAATAAAATGATAATAATAATATATATTATCAATAAATTAATTCTATTGAATTTAATTTATATCAATTTAAAATGATATCTTCTCCATACTATCAAATTGGGTTTCGAAACCTGTTCCAGTGTGTTCAGGATAGTGCTACAAACCAAGGAATGTTAGTTGTTGCATTCAAATAGGAGTTCGAAATCAACTAGATAATTTAATTTATTTATATCATATCGGTTAATTCAAAACTAAAATAAATAAGTAAAAATATATAAAAAAAAGGTTTACTTCTACCCTAAGTATTTAAATTACCCTTTGTACTTTTCACACACTATTTCCTTAGTCCCTAAGACTTTACCATCTATAAAATCACTCTTACCCCATGGTCTCTTCTTCCATTTTTAATCCTTAGCCGAGAAATTGGAAATGCCTTCATCTTTTTAATTTTAAAAATAAATTACGTACAGATCGAGCTTCCTTTTTACATACACTTCTAAATGAAAAAAAATCCTTCTAAAATCAGTAGCCAAAATCAAATGGAAGCTTCGAATAAAAAGAGAAATGGACTGTCTCCTAAAACAAAAAACAAAATCGAAAAGCAAATCGCGAGTTCCACTCAATGCGATTCCAAACCATGGCAGATCCTAGGGCTCAATGATGTAGTGAAGGCGCTCGATGATGTTGTGAATGAGCTCGCGAATTAAGGAGGCGACATTGGTATTATATTCGACAAGGTCAAATGGAGTTGTTCTAATTAGTGCGAAGTTATGGAGGGTATAAGGTGGTTCCGGAATTTCATTAATAGGGGAAAAAGGAGCGGATTGATGTAGTTCGTGATTGGGCAAAAGATAAGCCTCGAATTCAGAGGCTGAAGCTGAGCTCGAGTTCAAGTCTAGAGGGTTGAGAAAGTCGGTAGGTTTGAGTACTATTGGAGTTTGGTTAGTGGCGTAGTAATACGGGGGGAAAGCGCTCATGTAGAATCGATTTGGGGGATTTCAAACTGTTATGGTGACGTCAATATACTTGTAGCAGGTTAGGTATTGGAACGCAACCGCGATGGGGAAGGTTCAATTGACTGAAGGCGTCGATCTGGAGTTCTGCAGTGAGGTATGGAAGTTAAGATGAGGGAGGCAAAGCGTGACTGTTAAACTGGAGGGGATTTATTTGGAAGTTAAGGCTTTAGAGGAGTGTATGTTGTGTTAACGATAGAGATCCGGGAAGGTGAAAGGAAAAGGACCTACTTGTACCCGAATTGGAAAATAAGGAGTTTGTCTGGTCAAGGATGTCCAGATGTTTGGTAGATGTGCTAATAAGGGTGCAACAAATTAAAGTATATTTTTGTTTTTAATTTTTATTTATATGGAAAATGGATTGTACAATTAGGGATTTATTAAAGAAATTTGTTCAATCATGTATAGTTAACAAGTAACAAATATTAGTTGTAAAACTAACAATTTAAGTGTGAAATTTAAAAAAAAGTTTAGACCTTTATTTTTATCATTTAAATTAAATTAGTCCAGTTCAATAACTAAAACATATTTCTATTGTTTACATTAGAAGAAGGAACTAAGGTAATGGAATTATTTTAATGAGAAAAAAGTTGATTTTTGTTAAAAAAATTATATAGCTCATGTTGTTGCACGTTTATAAATATTATATTTAATATACAAGGTAGAAAATTCTAATAAAAGTCGAGATGGACCCGTAGTGGAAATTGGAACTTTGGGAATTTTCTAGAATCAGTTGGAATGAAAGCCGGACGCTCCCCTATTTATTTCAACAACAAAAATCATGGTGAGTAAATATCACTCAATTTATTATTTAGAATTATTTTTATCCATTAAAAATAATTGATGTTTGTTTGGTTGCATTAAAATATTACTATGGCTATTATTAAATATATATTAGTTATTTAGGCTCGGTGTTTGTGGTTATTATATATATATATATATATATATATATATATATATATATTGGTGGTTAAATATTTCCTGCAATACCATTAGCGGATGCCCGTAGTATCATTAGCGGATGACCCCACAATATGATAGTGGATGACGTTCCATACCGTGATATCCTACCTCGTAGCAGGATGGGTATTATTTATGTTGGCTAACGTCTATGGATGCAGGAAAACAGGTTGGAGGGATCCAACCGTATTCCTCAAAATTTATTATTGTTTGTTTTCACATATATATTATCATATATAATGTCTTGATTGATAATTGGGTGTTTTGATTGTTTAAATATCACCAGGCCTAAATGTTGATTTATAAAAACACCGTGAAAAGGATATTTCGAGATTCAAATGGAAAATTCTATTTTTCAAAAATAGAATTTGAATTCTGAATGGTCCATAAAGATATTTACTTGTTTTGAATAAATAAAATAAGTATTGAATTTATAAATTATGTTTATGAGTTAAATAATACAGGAAATTGACGTAAATTTATAAATGGTGTTTATAAATAAAATGGAATGATTTTCATTGGATAATCAGGGAATTGAAATGAATTTATAAATGATGTTCAAAAATGAAGTGGAAATTTTATCATTTGAATATTTAAATTCAAATGTGAATTTAAAAATAGAAATAGGAAATTGTTTTAAAGAACTAAACGATGAAATTTATTCCGCTGTTCAGAATATAAATTGAACTAAAATAAATTCATAAGAATTTATGATTTGAATTCGATTAGTTCGAATTTACTTAAATAAAATATGTCTAGAAAAAATATTATGACTATATTACATAGAAGTTAAATTTAACATTTAAATAGATTTTATGTTATATACAGATAAGTTGAAATAAATAGAATATTCCAAAAATAAGACTTTTTTCTTTAAATAGACGTCGAAATGGAACTTGTTGAATATATATATATATATATATATATATATATATATATATATATATATATATAGCAAGCAAGTTTATTAAAGATGTTTATAAATGTGGTGAATTTATTACCAAGAGATAATTTATCATTTTAAATTCAAGTATGAATTAAAATTAAAATTTGGAATCATTTTGAAAAAGGGAACGACAGTTTTTATACCAGAATTCGGAATATAAAACAAATTGATTTTAAATTAGCAATTGATAATTCGGAATATATATATTTGTAAACGATGTTTATAAATCGAGTAAAATAAATTAGCAATTGATAATTTAGATGTTTAAATTCAAGTATGAATTTAAAAGTGAATTGGAAAATGGTTCGAAATAGAACGATAAATTTTATTTTGGAATTGGAAATATAGACGAAACTGAGATAAATCTAACGATTGAAAATTAGAATTCGATTATATCGAATTTTATAAATAACTTATTTATAAAAGATTGGAATTCAGTATATAAGATTTAATTATAACTGAATTATAAATTAATAAACGGTTAGGGAAAATCAAAAATATTAAGTTGAATTTGGAAAACTAGATTAATATATATTTAATAGTGTAGAAGAATGGAAGTGAAATTTATTAATAAACATAGTTTAAACATTTATATATAAATATAATTAGAACGAACTCGTCGCAATGCGGTAGTTTGTAATTTGGCGTTTCGAACTTAGTTGAGCATACATAAGTCAATTTAATTGGGAATTCTTTGAAACAAGAATCATTAGGACCGATTTGATAATAGTTTTCCAATAAAAGAGAAAAATCTGGATTTTGTCGTATAGATTTTGTGTTATGTCAAAATCAAATTTTCAAAAAAAAAAAAAAAAAAAAAATTAGCGCCATAACCATTATTGAACCATAACAGTTTATTTAAATAAATAAAAGGATTTTAAGTAAGTAAAATCCGAATTTCCATTATAAAAACCTAGATTTGAGTTATAAAATAAATATGAACTCAACTGAAATAGACAAAGTGATTTTTGAAACAAAATCAGATTTTTAATTATTTAATATAGATGACTAATTAGTAGAATAAGTAGTGAACGGGTTTTGGGTTGAATTTGATGTTGGGTAAGTGAATAAGGATTTGTGAATTCATATTCGAAATAGAATATGAAACTCGAGTTGAAAATGGGATTCTATTTGGTTTTTAAGTAAATTAAAAATATATATGAACGTGATTTGTTCAAATAAAAGTGAAATGGGCAAAAGTGCTAATTAAAGAATAAATAAGTGACTTGAGTTAAAACTACCAGATTGTGTTGGAATAAATTGAAAATGGACGTATATGGGTTAGACAGGTTGGGATGAAGTGTATGAAGATTATAATTCTAGTGCCTAACATAGAGGTACACGTTTAAATTCCATATGAGTTTTTATGCATCGAATCGGCAAGCCACTTAGCTTTTGGATTTTCTTTTTGAATGGAAAGGGCCTAGAGAGGTGAGTTAAGGTTTGAGCTATTGAATGGTACAAAGGAGGTGCCGGCGAAATTTTCCGAAAATTTAAGGAGATAGAATATTTTAAAGAAAATTTGATAGCTAGAAATCAATATATCGATATATATATAGAATTCGATAGGGAAGCGAACTTAAAAATAGAATATTATAAACAAAAAGGAAATCTATAATCAAATATGGTAAAAATAAAAAGAGAAATGTATACCCGTTTTAAAATGAATAATTGGATTTCATGATGTTTATTATTCGAGGTAACTGGTCTTGTCCTTTTTGAAATTAAGGATGTTTTCAGTCAAAGTCCTAGAGGTAGTTATACCCCAACTTGATTGATTTCATTATTAACCGGTAAATAGTAAGATTTAGTTTCGAAGATAAATTTTTAAAGAGTTTAGTCGAATGCAGTATTTTGGGTTGTTGTAATGATGTTTTACACAACATTCGTTTTAACCCAAATAAGTGGAATTTTGGAAATATAATGATAAATATTTCCTAAGTCTAAAAAGAATGGTTGTGAAAGAGATAAGTAATTGGAATGTTTGCCAATAATAAATAGAAGATATTTTCTAAGTATAGAAAATAAAAGAGGGTGATATATGGAAATGTTTTCCAAAAGCGTAAGAGGCTAAGATGATTGTTGAAAATATCGGGTTAACAAATATTGATAAGGAAAAGGAGAAGTAATTTAATTAATGAAATATTAATTAAGGGGATCAGTGATTTGTTGATGTTGTGGTTGAATGTTTGTTTTTCTTTGATAGTTAAATAACCGACTATCGAAGTATTTGCTAATATCGTTGTCAATATAGAGAGACCGGTTGGATTATTATCCGAGAGCCACTCCGTGCTGGCAGTAGCATTGCAAATCAAATTATATGAAGATAATCTAAGACGGAATAAAGTGCAAGGGCTTTTTATGTTTATTCTAGGTACAAATTTACAAAGATGGATTAATGGAAATTGTGCCTTCGGTTTCGTTCATTCCCAGAATGAATGTATATGGACAAATGTTTGACGGAGTATTTCCAATGATCACATACGTTGGTCTGTATAAATATATATGGTGGCGAAGAATTTATTCTCTTAGCATAATATCCAGATTATATTTATGCAAATCAATTAGTGATTAACGGATCTAAAAATGTGGCATTCAAAGTGCTTGTGCTAAATGAATGGAAAGTAATGGTAACCGCAGGCCTCAACAACCGGGAAATGACAAAAATCGGGCAGGCAACTTGGCTAAGTGGGTAGCTCTCAATTAGGGTGTATTATCACCTATCTAGATAAATTCATTTCATTCTTTATTATATTCGATGTTGTCCCATTTGGGAAAACGGTTGATGATATATACACTGAAGCGAAATGAGTGGCCGGTCATGTGTGGATGGGTTACAAGATGTTCTTGTTGAACCCAGTGTATTCTCCTCTAGAGATCCACTATCGGAAGATGTTTCCATACCTTGTCATAGTTGGAAATTCATCACCTAATAAGTGCCTGTGGTTTTGATTGTCTATTATGTATGTGGAGCGAGAGATGAAAGCATTCCACTAGATTTCTATTTATTTGATTTAGATACTATTGTAATATCAAAAGAGTTTTGATATAAAGATTATCATTTCTTTCAAAAGGATTTTGAAAGTTAAATCAAGTGTTTTGGATTCTCATAAGGGAAAAACCCATTCCGTGTTATACGCCATGGTCTTATGAGATATTGTTTATTTTCTCAAATTGTTTTAAATTGTTTACTCATACCAGATCCATGACTGACCCAGATTTTATTTTGTTTTGTTTTACCTAAACTCTTAGGCATCCAATTTGTATGGGTAGTCATAGTTCAGGATTTTACTGATCTGTCTAAAGGAGCTTAGAGCAGGAGGCTTCAGTGTTAGATATATAGTGTTTTTATTTCCGCTGTGCTGTAAGTGTCGTATTCTGATAATTGTATGTTATACAGTTAAAATTTTGTATTTCAGATGTTAAGATGTACTATATTTTGTTCCGCTGCAGTGTGAGATTCTGTGTTGGTATTTTTGTTCTTCTTCTATCTTTTTCTATAAAAAAATTGATGATTCGTATTTCTGTGATATTTGGGTTGGACGTGTGATGTATGTAGTCAACTCAGATAGTACGGACTTGCGGACCATTACAATATTCCATACCAAAATTATATGATGCTAGAAACTCTAACAACCATTGCTGTCGAAGATTCGTATCCTTTCGGGAGAAAAGGTTCTTCAACAAATTGCGATCCGTAAATAACTCAAATCTAACTCCTAATAGGTAATGTCTCCACATCTTCAGAGCAAACACAATCGCTGCCAACTCTAAATCATGAGTTGGATAATTTCTTTCGTGCGGCTTCAGCTGTCGTCTTGCGTAGGCCACAACCTTATCCTTTCGCATCAGTAGTGCTCCAAATCCAGTAACACGTGCATCGGTATACATACCCATCTCTTCATTCCCACTTGGAATGGTGAACACAGGAGCACTCGTCAACCTCTCCTTCAGGATTCCAAAGACTTTTTCACACTTTAAATCCCATGTGAACACCTGGTTCTTCTTTGTCAATCCTGTCATTGGTGCAGCTATCTTGGTGAAGTCCTTGATAAACCCTCGGTAACTAGCCGACCCAAGGAAACTCCAAACATTTGTCGCATTCTTAGGTCTTTCCCAGTCCTGGATTGCTGCTACTTTAGCGGGATCAACCACTATTCCATTTCCAGAAACAACATGGCCTAAGAATCTCATTTCTCCCTTTCAGAAGTGACACTTCGAAAACTTAGCCTTCGGCTGATACTTTCGCAAGATTCCCTGAACAACTCTCAAGTGTGTCATATATTCTTCCTTGTTTCAGGAATATACAAGAATATCATCCACGAACACAAGCACGAACTTGTTCAACTTATCTCTGAACACCCTATTCATAGGGTCGACAAAATACGTTGGCGCGTTAGTCAACCCGAATAGCATCACCAACCATTCAAAGAAACCGGATGGTGTCCTAAAAGCAATCTTTGGCACACTATCCTTAGCCACCCTCAACTGGTGAAATCCCATTGCCAAATCCATTTGAGAAAACACTTTGGCATCATGAAGCTGATCGAGAAAGTCATCAATCCTCGGCAACGGATACTTGTTCTTCTTGGTCATCTTGTTCAGCTCACGCTAGTCCGCACACAATCTTAACGAGCAATCTGCCTTGGTAGTAAACACCACTGGTGCACCCCATTCGGAAATACTTCTCTGAATGAATCCTTTTTCCAAAAGGTCACTAACTTGCACCTCTAACTCTCACTGTTCCTTAGGCGCCATCCGCCTAAGAGGCATAACGATTGGTCTAGCACCCTCAACCAAATCGATCCTAAACTCGAACACGATTCGGCGGCAACCTTTTGACTTCGTCAGAGACATCTTCATACTCATTAGCGATCAACACAGATGACAAGTCTTCCTGTGGAATCCCAAACGAATATAGATAGCTCACGATGACCCCGTGTTCGCATATACATCTAATCAACACATTTCGCCCTTCCACATTCCCGACCCTTACCTCTAGCTTCTCGCAATTCACTCTTGCCGCATACCTCTTGAGCCAATCCAAGCCCAAGATGATCCCAAACCTAACGAAGTTAAGAACAGGCAATCACACACAAAAGAGAAACCATGGCTCGACAACACTAGACTACGACACAACGTGCACAAATTGGACGAACCCCCGATTGGATTAGTCACAATCAAAGGTCTATCACAAATCCTGGGTTCCAAACTCAAGCAGCACACAAGCTCATTATAAATGAAAGAATGTGATGCTCAATCATCGAACAACACACGAATTGAAACACCATTAACTGAAAGAGTACCTTGAGCGACGACACAATTACCCTTCTCCTCTGTAGTAGGAGCTCTTAAAGAAGATGGCACGGCTTCAAAAGAACATGCCTTCACAACCTGCTTGCCCTTAGCTATTTCTAGATAATTCTTCTTCTGACGCCCAGTCTTTCCACGCTTAAAGCACTTCTTCTCAGCTTTTGGATTCTTGCACTCACTCGAGTAATGACCCTTCTGTTGGTAGCTAAAGCAAACCACCTCACTTTTAGGCTTCTTCTGGCCATCCTTTCCTTTCTGATGTTGCTGCTTCCTCTTCTTATTATTACCACCTTGCTGTGGTTTCTAAACTTCCTTGGTTGCAGCGACAACATTTGCTTCCTTAGGAAACAAGCTCTCTTAACGAACAACTTTTTCCATAATCTTCTCAAATGATCGTCAAGATGATCCACCAGCGGCCTTCCAATGTAGATATCCAGCCTATAACAAACTTTATGTTCTTCTGATAAGGAGTGTCAATGTATGAACGAGCATATTTGGACAAAGCCTTGAAAATAGAAACATAATCAAGCACAGAATGACCATTCTGTTTCAGCTCTATGAACTTCTTGAATAGAGTGGACTTTTGAGCAGTGGAGATAAACTTTTCTTCAAACTTAGAATGGAATTACTCCCATGAAAACTTCTCTTTTGGAAACAAGAATATCAAAGTTTTGAAACTTTTGAAACTTTCACAACATCCTGAAAGATTAACCAAACATCATAGGAAATATCAAAGTCTATACATAAATCCTCACTACAACACTCATAGAGTAACTCAAATAATGGAAACAGAAATAGTAGATAGTAATATAACTGGTACGTAAGCCTCCAGCTCACCTCCGAACAACAACATCATCCTCACTAATCACCTGTACCTAGTCCGCCCATCCACAATCGGATGAACAACCCAAGGTAATAAGAGGGAAACATAAAACCTTGAGTTAGACAACAGTCTTAGTGAGCGATAAAACAGCTAACACGCATCAACAATAAAGTATATGAGAATAGGTAGATTAACAAACCAATCTACTAAACACCAGAGAAGAACTCAACTCCCGTCTTCCCCACATCGGACAGTGATAGCCTTTACATTAAACACTTCAACCATTCGTTAATGGAACCCAGAACAACCATTCATGGAAATCAGAAGAAAACACCACTTGCACTCATAGAATCCAGATTATATGTATCTCACGTAAACGATCCTAATCGAATTCAACATCTCTCAAGCACAAGCCCCAGATGCCTAAACCAATATCAGACAAGCACCCAAGAAACATCTCCTTCGGCATTGGACAAACTACATGAGGCGGTGCAAACAAGGCAACCAATCAACCATGACAGACTTTGGCTATCACCGCCAATCCTGCTTTGAAACCATCATTCATATGAAAATGGACTTATCATGGTGTAAATCTATGGTAAAACACTTGAATTTGATGAAAAACATGATCAAACATTTATATACTTCATTGAATCTATGTGATAGATGCATATCACTCACCAATTCTCCAAATCAAAGCAAAAACAATGAATTGAGATTTCAAATAGCAAGCAATTCGAACCAAACCCCTTGATCCTATGAACTAACACTTCAAATGATGTAAATCTAGGCTCCAATGTTGTAGATCTTCGATTTCCTTCCTTAGATTTTGAATTTTAATTTTGGAAAGAAGTTAGAGAAAGGAGGAACATAGGCCACCAAATGAGAGAATTGAGAAACTAAACCATTTCTCATACCTCCCACCCCCTATTTATACCCTTCCACTAACCCACCAATGGGCCTCTACAAATCAGCCCATTAAGGCTTCACAACCCTGAACAACCAACTGTTAAACCTTAAAAAACTGATTCCTCTTAGACCATTAAGCCAAATCTTTAATGTAACCACTCTACGGAATGACAATCACCATTTCCTTTCCAACGGCATAGGTCTCACCACCTGATTCGACCTAAGTCAAAAGTTATGCACTATACAAGACTAATAGGGGCAAAATAGTCACAAACAAAATTGGTAAAAATTATGGACATGTATCACATCCCCGTCAGCAATATATCAAAATATGAGAATGATCCAACCCTCAGGGAATAAAATAAAAAATATTTTACGATCTTCTGATACGTAAAATGCAGGTTGTTGCAATTTATTCAAAAACCACATGTTCAATACATAAGATACCAAATCCACATGTTTACAATGGTACATCAATATTATTCACCATAAAGTGCTTTCAACAATAAAAGAGCAATAACAACTAATAATCTAATAATAGTCTCGTTGCCTTCTTTAGGATCCATCATCATCTTGTCCAATATGCCTACGCCCCACCTACTGACCCGTTGGGTATGTTAAGGAGAAGGGTAAGAACATAAAGTTCAAGTGAATGAAAAGAGCACTGCTTACAAACTGTACTCTAAATTTGGTGGGTTATATACTTCAAAGTATGTCCAAGAAATACACAGGCATGCAAACACAAAGGTATATTTTAATTAATGAGGTGGACATCCGAATCAATCACTTAAGACTTTCATTAATGTATTTAGGGTAGATCAGCGATCACTTAAGAACCAACAAGGTGGGCATTTTCTATCACATAAGGCCCATTGTAAAATATTTATTAAGTGTAGATTTTTATGATCTCTTATGACCCAAAGACGGACCCTAGTCACTTAGGATCCCGTCCTAACATATCAACATCATAAGTATAAATATATTATCACAAGTGATATGAGAGCTCACTGCTTAATACCAGTTTAGGGTAGGCCCATAATTAGCCATTTAAGACCCCTCCGGCGGAAGCCTCATGTTACTACTTAACTGATATTATGGTATTGGACTTATGCCACTTAAGACTTCCCTTAGACGATGGTTAATTAAATTGCATGCTACGTCCCACGTATACCAAACACGTCTCTAGGTTATCCCTTACATAGCTTCTAGAGGAAGTGAACATTCTGGTCAAATGCCCGACATCGTTATAGCCATGAATATACCACTTTAGAGAAGGAGGACTCATGGACCACTTCAAATCTAATAAGGGAAGGTCCCGTGACCTTGGCCCAAATCCAAGGAATAAACCTTTGGAACGGGCCTAGTCTTAACCACTTAAGACCCAAACTAGATAAGAAGAAAATCAACTACTTAAGACCTTCTCAAGGTGGGTAATAATCCTACCTATTTACATACATAATAGGTATATATATACACTAGACCTCTCACATTAAGCCAACTACTTGTGGACGCTGGATGTGCCAGGTGGTTTCGGGCAGACTTCTACTATAAGCGGGATTAACCTCGTGTCATAGTGTACTAAGTTTAATGGCCTATGACCCCCAGACCTCTCACGTTAGCTAAACTCACTTGTGGTTGCTAGATTTGCTGGTTGGTTTCGGGCAGACTTCTATCACAAATGACGACTAACCTCGTGTTTGTGTGTCATTATTTCATATACATATACATATAAAAGAAATTTATACACACATAAAGGTAACAATTCATATAGGGACATTTACAAATTTCCTATTTTATCTAACATATTTTTTACACCATTATTACGTTTGATTATGACAATTACGCTACATAAATATATAATATAATATGCATTATAACGCTAATTGCCGTTTGAATGAAGAAATGTTTAATAGTGAGTTTTGTCAAAAAAAATCACATATAAGGTATACACGCCCAATTCCCGTACTGTGCAGCTCAATTAATGACATAAGTAGTAAACTGGAAAATATAAAAACAAATCATTCAAACTTATATCCTAGGCTTGTTAGAATTATTTAGATAAGGAAAGAGAAGCAAAGCGTTATATGCGTATATACATATATATTCAAAGTATATATGTAATGACCCGCATTGGTAGAGGTATTATAATTAATTTATTTAATTATATAAATAGTGATATAGTGAATTAAATGGTCATGGAATTAAATAATGGTGAATATTTAATTAAAATAATAAATTAAATAATATATTTAATTTTGAAATAATCAGAATTGGATGAAATGGCGATATGGTGTGAACTGGATCATCTGTGATATTTAATTCAGTTTAGAATTGAATTAGAATAACGAATATATTGTTTGAACGATAGTTTGAACGTATAGTTTATAATATAATTAAAATCGAGCCTGAAATGGTGTTGCAGTTCGTAAATTGGCGATTCAAACTTCAACTGAATGTACAGGATTCGTTTTAAGCCGGATTTCTGTGAAACAAGAAACATGTGGAGCTGGTGGAGTATATCTTTCTAGTGGAAGAGAAAAATCAGGATTTCGTCGTATAGATTTTGATTTGTGTCCAAATCAAATTTTAGAAAAGTCGCTATGGAATTCCTTTATAATTTATAAAGGAATTATTTATATTTTAAAAAGGAATTTCAATATAAATCGAATATCGGGTTGACCCAGATTTGAAATATCGAGTTATAAGTCCCAGTAGAGCTGTATGATATTCTGTTGTGAATATATACGATAATATTAATTTATTTAAATTTAATTTAATTATATTTAAATATATTTATATATTTAAATGGGTCATTCAGAGCTTTAAAAATAGCCACTTTTGCAAACGAAGTCGGAATTCGACGAAACTAATTTTGTTGGATCCACAATGCCAAATAGTTGTTAGATTTCCAATTTCGTGATTTTTAGAGTCACTGTGTGGCCGCACGAATTTTTAGAGTGAAAAACAGTCAGTATTTCGACAGTTAAAAATACGCTGTGTAAGCATACGGAGTCAGAATTCGACGAAACCAGTTTCGTTGGGACCATAATGTCAAACTCTAGCTACATGTCAATTTCCATGATTTTTAGATATCATGTGTGATCACACGGATTTTTAGAAGGACAGAAACGAAAATAAAATGACAAATGAAAATATCTAAACTTATTTAGTGGTCAAAAACAAAGCCACATCCTACTCTTTCAACCACACACTCAAAACATGATCCCCTATAAAACAAAATCCTCAGGCCGCCGCTTCTTTTTGCTGAGAACCCAAATGCAAAAAAAAATGAAAATCAAATACAAACCAAAGAAAATTCCTAAATTTGTAAAACTTGTTTCTTTGAGTTCCTCTTGCAAGTGGCTTCACTCCAGTACAAGTGTTGGTAAACTCGGTGCTGTGTTTTTGGTGAAGCCGTAGGTACGGTGCAGCTACGGCTTTCGATTGTCGGAGACTGAGGCACTGATGGGTCGTTTTAGGGTCGTCGTTGGGATTAGAGGATCAAATTGAACTGGTTGGCAAAGTTTGGGAGTTTTCGAAGAACAAAACTGACGCTCGATTGCTGAACTAATGTGCGGACGCGATGGAGAAGGGGATCTCGAGTGGGGATTTGAGGGTACTGCTGGATAGAGAGTTCGACGAGGAGTATTATCATATTTTTATTTCAATTTTTCATGTTGAAAAGGGGATAGAACGAGTTGGTCAAAATGGGAAATGGTGTTGGAGTGAAGCAGGTCACGACCGATTTGGGATTTGAGGAAGATGGTAAGCGGTTGGGCTTTGGAGGGTTAATGGGCCGTTGGGGGAAAAGGGTGAGGCCCAGTTTTCTTTATTGTTTAACTTTTATTTAATTTAAAATGTATAATAACTTCGTAATATCGTAACTACCTCATACGAGATCGAAATTCAGTGAAACAAGTTGCGTTGGGATCGTATGGACGGTGTCTACGCACTGGGGCTGACTGAAAGTGGATTGGGGCTAGTTTGAATTTTTGGCGAAATAAATTGTTTGATTCAAATCAAACAAACAGTTTATCGTTCTTTAACGATGAAATGCCAATGTGAGTAAATCACACTAACTCTGAACAGTTTATAATTTCATGTTGTATTTTTAGAACTGTTAAATATTGGCTGATTGACTGTGTGTTGACTGTTTGATTGAACTGCTAGTCACTTAGTGAATTTCTATATTGATTCTGTTTAACAGAATATATCATATGGAACTGAAAGTGATGTTATCTATATTGATTAACATCTGTGATGCAGGGAGACAGGTTGGAGGAATCCAACTGGATTCCTCAACATTTATTTTACTGTGATTCATATATTGTGATATATGATGTGATATATAATCTGTTGTTGATTATGTGTGTTTGGACGATTTTATCGTTGTTATATGGTATGTTAAATACCGTAAGAAATACTGGATGGGGGAAAGGGGATTTCCAAAGTGTATTTTGAAAATGAATTATTTATATAAAATCGATGGATTTTATATAGAAAAAGGGAAAGGATTTTTATAAAAGAAAATATTTATAAAATTGAAGGATAAGTTATAATAATGGAAATTATTTATTTGTTAAATAAATAGAATAGAATAAAAGGAAATTATTTATTTGTTAGAATAAATAGAATAGAATAGAATAAAAAGAAATTATTTATTTGTTAAATAAATAGAATAGAATAAAAGGAAATATTTATTTGTTAGAATAAATAGAATAGAAGGAAATTATTTATTTGTTAAACAAATATAACAGATATAAAAGGAAATATTATTGGTTAGAATAAATAAATGGAATAAAGGATTTTCTATTTTAGAAAATAAATAGAAGAGTTAAATCAAATAGGGTTAATCGAATGGAGGTAAAGAAATAGAGTTAAACAAGATTAGAAACTGACTAGAGATTAGTTAAGTTGAATAGTTCTGAGTATCGATCTGATGTTGGTTTCGGCCTTCGGGGTTTATACTTAGAGAATTGTTCTTCTACTAGTTTACAGTCAGGGATTCATAGTTGTGAAATGATAGTGATATGTAAATAACAATGGAAATGTTTTCCAGTGTTAATAACGTATATTTTCTAAACATAGAAAATAAGGAAATATGAATATATATGAATATATATATAGATATATACATATGATTGATGATTGATGATTAATTGATAGAATTTCCGTCTGGAAATAGTATCGTTGTTTGCACTCCTGTTTTTCTTTGATGGTTAAATCACAAACCATCGAAGTTTTGACCATTTTAACGTTGTTAATATGGAGAGACCGGTTGGATTATTATCCAAAGAACCACTCTGTATTGGTATAAGCGTTGCGAATCATATATGCCAAAGAGAATTGAAGACAGAGTAAAGTGCAAGGGCTATTGTATAAGTCTTAGATAACAGTGCCTAAGATGGATGTTCTGAATAGTGCCTTCGGTTCATCCTGTTCCTGGATGACTTGTATGTACGGATGTCTGACAGAGTATTTCCAGACGATCACGTATATTGTTTTCTCCAACTGTACCAAGAGTGGAAGCGGAGAAGGAAACTTCTTTTAGCTAACACATAATGTATGGTTGAGGACGTCAATCGGTGATTTGATGGACTTGACGATGTGGCATTCGAAGTGAATCTGGTGTGATGATAAAGCGTAGCTTCTAGCCTCACATAAGGTAAATGACAGAAATCGGGCAGGCAGCATGGCTAAGTCGGTCGCTCCGAAGTAGGGTGTATAATCACCTGATCTAGAGTTTCATTTACTTCCAAAAATCTATTGTCGATACAGTCCCATTCGGGAAACGGTTGCTGATCCCAACCGTTGGTGATATACATTCTATACACTCAAGCGAAATGAGTGGTCGGTCATGTGTGGCCGGGTTGCAAGATGTTCTTGTTGAACCCAGTGTATGCCTTTCTAGAGGTACACTAGCGAAAGGTGGTTCCATACCTTGTGATAGTTGGAAATCCATTACCCAATACGTGCTTGCGGTTTTGATTGTATACTATATATGTAGAACGTGAGATGAAAGCGTTTCTGCTAGATGATTATTATATTGTGTTGATAGACATTATTATAATAGCAAAAGGTTTTTGATATAAAGATATTTTGGATTCTCATAAGGGAAAAACCCGTTCCGTTATATGGCGTGGTCTTATGAGATATCGTTTACTTGTTTGAACCATTTTAAACTGATTTACTCATACCAGTCCCATGACTGACCCGGAGTTTATTTTATTTTGTTTCCCTAAACTCTTGGGTGCCCAATTTTGTACGGGCAGTCAAGTAGTCGGGATTTACAGATATACTGGAAGAGCTGGAGCAGGAGGCTTCAGGATCATATAACTATAGTTTATTTCCACTGTGTTGTAAGTGTTGTACTCTGATAATGTTATTGTATACCTATAATGATTTTATTTCAAGGATATATTATCAATTATATGTTGTTCGTTCCGCTGTGAGATTCGTGTTACTCTGATGTTGTGTTCTTCTTCTTCTTCTTCTATTCTAAGTTTCTATCTTATCTTTCCTCACCCTCTAACTTCTTTCATTAATGACCGGTATTTTCGATCCTTGGATGTTCAATATGTGTTGTATATCGGATAACCAAGATCGCCAAATTTCCGGGTCATTACAATATATTTATATATACACACAAATATTCTTCCATCTAAATCAAATTTACCCTTTTTCTATGTTGCACATCAAAACAATAATATCTAATTATTTCAAATCTGAATACGTACAAATTCACCATTGAGAATGGAGATCTAAACCTATCCAAGTTCTGAACCCAAACCAAATCTCAACCCTTTTATACAACAAACATTTTTAATTGATTTTTCATTGGAATGGGAAAATCGAACCAAACAGAAGAAAAATCTCCAAATCATCTTCTCAAACAAAACCAAATATTCCATAAACCCAAATTATAAATTGACAAACTTTACGACAAATGAGATAGGAAATTTGCGGGGGTTATTATGATGTTATCGTGATAACCCAAACCTCCTTAGGCACACAAATAAATATGAAATCTACAAAACATAGATTTTAGTTTAATTAAATATTTTTTCCACTCACAGTGATTAAGGAAGAGGAAATAACAATGATTTGAATGTTGCAAACGAGAAATCAACATCATTCATCAACCTTACTAAAAATCTATATAAGAGAATATTATAAATTTGAGTCTCACATGTAGATTATGGAAATTCCAGAATAAAATCTAAATAGAAATAGATTAGAAAAGAACTAGATTAAGGATAGAATAAGAAACCTATTTCAACCTAATTTCTGGAATATCAGCATCATAATGGAGGCATGGAGAATGAGACGGTTTAGGGAATTTTAAGGTGAATGAGGTGGTATTTGTAGAAGTGTAAGAGAATGGAATCCATTAGATCAACATAAATTAATCTTAACTGTCTGTTTTTTTATAAAACCAGCCTAAACATCAACTTGAACTGCCCTCACCAGGTATGGGTCGCACCAAGCGATCGATTACCACCCATGAAGGGAAGCCGGCCGATGGTCGACCCTCGAGTGTCATTCACTCTAGGTCGAAAATCCCCAACGAGCCTGGCGGCATGTGTTTTTAATTAATTAATTTATAAATTACTTTATATTACTAATTCCTTTTTGTATGTAATATATTCTCTGTCCCCTTGATCTTACCTATTAGTTTTAATTTCAAATTCACCTAAGAGAATGTTTTATTATTCGAATTATGACAATATATCCCTTAGATATATATATTATAAATTCAAACACTTATATGTATAATTTAATGTATGATTTTATTAAATTATTATTTCTTCATGTAAACTTCATTTTCAACATATTATATGTGAAAACTTATCAGAATTTTGTCACGGATCCAAATATCATAGTTTCGCGACCAAATTCCCAATTTGAAACACCCCATAACTTATTACAATGTAATAATATAATAAAGATAATAAAATGGGAATTACTTAATTAAATATTCAGAATTAAGTGAATCGACATTATCGTTGTGTCCGTCTCAGAATTCTGGATCAGATAGCCCCAAAGTTTGCATAAAATGGATAATGTATGTAGAATTTATGGACATAAGAAGTTTGTGTGTACATATATATAAGGAGGTTGTATATAAATATAAATCCAGAATAACTCAAATCGAAAAAATGATGCAATATAACGCAGGATAATGATAGGGCATATGGGCTTGGGCCAACCCAAGTCATGGGGTTTTGACACAGTGCCTCATGGGTCGACCAACCCACATGCTGGGCGGATTCTAAGCTCGGAACCTGGATGGTTTTTAATACTGGTTTTGTTCGTTGACTCAGCATTACGTGTATGGCTAAGATTGAAACCCCAATATCTAACGGAGGTTGATTTTCCTAGGTAGTCTACATAAAGGCATGCAACCTTGTTGGTTCTACACACCGAAATTATTCGTCCTCCTTCTTCCTCTAAACCCTTTTCTAAGATTAATATATATACATAGAACCATTGAGGTGCTGCCCAATATATATAATAGCAAGGATATTTTGTACCGCTCTACAACAATAAAAAGTGGACCTTTTCTACACCGACATATTCATGCATAAAAAGATATCATCTTCTTCACTAAGAATCATAGTGAGTTTCATGCGATCTTTAGATTTGATTATTTAAAAAGGTTTTGGACAGTTAATAGTTTTGGGTCTGAAATAAATAGTGCCTATAAGTAATTCTTGTATATGTTCTTTTTCACTGTTAATATAATTTTATTGTTCATACATGTTGTTTTATTCAGATCTATAGTTAAAGTATGCCTTTGTTTATTTAAAGTCTTTCTATATGACTTTTTATTCTGAGATCAATTTTCTCTCTTTTTCCTTTTTAATTACACTGAACCTAGGTTACTCCAAGCCTAGGGACATAAACTGGAATAATTAGATAATGACATTTAATTGGAGAAAAAGGGCATATTGTAATCTTTAACTGAAAGATTGGGTTGATTACATGTTAATATATTAGATTGGGTTAATTACATGTCAATCTATTATATTGGGTAAATTGCATGTTAATCTATTAAACTGGGTTAATTACATGTTAGGAAAAACATGCAACATGTTAATCGGTTAGATTGGACTTAATGTAAGATTAAGTAAGACATGTAAGAATATATGAGTACCAGATGTAAAAAATAAATAAAATAAAATACTGTAAGTCTAATTGCACATCTGGGCAGGTGCTTGTTGGGGAAGGGGTTGTACACCAACAACATTTAGATAAATGTCATGTTACAACCGGGCTTATTAATGAACTTAAACCTGCTAAGGTATTACCTGTTAATTAATAAGCTAAGAGATCCCAAGTCTAGTAGTTTATATCAGGTATCCCAGACTCTTAAATCCAAGGTACATGGGGACACAAGCCAAGGAGGTGTCTTGCGTCAAGATTGCATGGAACCCGTATCAGTCAATATCTTTGTTGGTATATCGGTAGTGACCATGCATTAGGTAGGGGCTAGGGCACGCTTCACTGAACTGGAATGTAAGTTGTTCAAGGTTCGGGGTGAGTACGGGCGCATTCCGACAGAGTCATGAGCGTGCATGGGTTCGACTACGGGAAACTAACCTACGAATTGGTCTGTGTTCTATAAGTTGTTAGGTTAGGGACTGATACACCCTATAGTCGGGGCTAACACAGAATATTCGGGTAACAGGGAGCCAATCGCATGGGTAGTAATTAGGGTAACACCTAATCGTGTTAATACTATAAGTTGGTGCATTTAGCTTGATTCTTAGCATATGAATGGGAAGCTTAATCTAGATCTCGTTTACCTTATATGTATATACATGTTTTACTGTACTTTCTCTTCCATTATTATTCATTTGTCTTGACGCTTTTTCATATCCTTATGCTAAAAATTACTGTAACTGCTAGACTTTATGTCTGATCCTTTTTGTTTCCCCTTCTCTCTATCCCCCCCACCCCCCGATTTTTCAGAGTGGGAGTCGTCAGTAGTTGAGATTGTGATTCTGCTTAGACTTGGATAACTCTATTTTTTCATGTACTTTCTTCAGTTTATCTATGTTACTTGTAATGACACTTGAGGGATATTATTATAATTTTTGTAATCTGATTATGAATCAGACAGATTTTGGTATTTGAGAAAAATATGATGTTATAACTTCGGGTTTGAAATGATGCTTTCTCTATTAATAAAAGTTTTAAGTTTTTCGCTGCATTATTTATATTTGTCTTGTAAATTAAGGTTATGTTTACCTATTGTGCTTCACGTAACTTAGTGCAATCTCCTTGGAGTGACATTAATGGATGTGTGGTGTTACATTAGGTATCAGATCCTAAGGTTACTAGATCAGAGAAATTTGTTTGAATGGTGATTTCAAAGTAAAGGACTTTCAATTAAAAACAAAATTTTGAAGTGCATATCCCCTTAAGATATTTTAAATATTCCTTTGATTCTCATTTTGAATTCTTGTTTCGTCCTTTTTAGCATGTTTGGGGCTCTAAACTTTCCTGGGGTCATTCCTATTCCTACATGGTTTCTAGTTATGTAGAAGCTATGACACCTTTATCAGTGCAAGGGAATGTCCCTTCCCAAGCTGCAGCCGCAGTAGCGCCACCTCCTCCTCCTCCTCCCGTATTCAACTTTTCTAAGCTCTATAAGGACTTCTGTGCAATGGGAGGAAAATCTCTTTGCGGAACTGAAAGTTTTATAGAGGCGTGCAATTGGCTAAGAGAAACAGAGAATGTGTTCAACTTGTTCGAGCTCGGTGATAAGCGGAAAATCCACTTAGCTGCATGGCAAGTAAAGGATGAAGCATCGTACGGGTAGTAAATAGTTCAAGCCAGACCAGAAGTAGCTACTTGGAATAACATAAGGCAATCATTGAGGCAAGATTCTTATTGCAAGCAGAAGAAGGAATGCAAGTGGAGAGATTTATGAATTTAAAACAAGGGAGCATGACTATAAAGGAGTATGCCGACACCTTTAATCAACTACCAAGATTTAGGTTGGAGTTAGTAAATACTCCTCACAAAAAGGCATTGAGGTTCACCTAAGAATTAAACCAACTGCTCCAAGACTTAGCGCTAACGCATGTACCAATAGGAGCAACCTTTGAAAGACTGGTAGACATGGCCTTAATGCACGAGGATGACAAAGAAGGGAAGAAAGAGGAAGATAAACCCAAGGCTGAAAAGAAGAAACAATGGCTTAAGAAAAACATTGCTAAGAAAGGGAAAACCAGAAAAAGCTTAGATCAAAACCGAAGTGAAATGCCATGGGTGTGGTACTTTGGGACACTTTGTGTAAGATTGCAGAAATACAAAGAATGCTTGCTTTGTTTGTGGCTAAGTGGGACATTTCAAGGGGCAGTGCCCTAAGAGACAAGGATAAAAGGCTGGATCGTCTGGATGGAAAGTTAATGCTTATACAAGACCGTGGTAGGAAAGTCGCAGTAGAAGGTTTGATTTCCCTTTTAGACTATCCTGTTATAACTCTTTTTGATTTCCGCGATTCACACTCATTCATATCCAACTCGGTAGTAGAAAATCTGCACCAAGTACTAGTATTGTATCTTATCCCGCTATAATCTCAAACCCTATAGGAGGAATGATTCATTTATCCATGATATGTAGGTGTTTGATAATCTCTGTTCTAGGTGTCGAGTTTGAATGCAATGCATATGTTCTTGGTTTCATGGGTTATAGATTAATTCTAGGAATGGATTAGCAATTCATGTATGGTGCCATCTTGATTGTGAAAAGTGCGTAGCTAGAATTCTTACTTGCTATGGTAGAACCCTCGAGATTTCTTGTGACCCACGGGGGTCGGTGATGCTTATTTTCCTAGATTCTCTTGATGCTTCCGTAGATGATCTTCTATCAGTACCCATGGTTAGCTGATTTTCGGACGTGTCTGACAAGGTTCGAGGGTTACCTCCAAGGCATGAGACAGACTTCCAGAAATATTTGGTGGAAAATTTGAAACAATCGCATTGCCAGTGCGCCACATGGCTCCTAAGGAAAGGAAGGGGCTCAACAAACAAGTGGGTGAGTTGTTTAAAAAAAGATTCATTAGGTGGAGCATTTTTAAGTGGGAAGCTCCAGTCGTATTCGCAACCAAGGCAGATGGCTCTCTCGTCTATGTGTAGACTATAGAGAACTGAGTAAAATCACTAAGAATATGTACCCACTACCAAGGATTGATGACTTGTTTAACCAACTAGTTGGCGCTTCAGTTTTCTTGCAGTTGGATCTAGCCGTTGGATTATATCAGCTTAGTGTGGAAGATGGTAGTATTGATAAGACGACTTTCAAAACTCCGGATGGTTTCTTTGAGTGGTTGGACATGCCTTTTGGGTTAACAAATGCACCCACATACTTCGTGGACTTGATAAGTTGGGTGTTTAGGGAGTATCTGAACAAGTTCGTGGTGGTGTTTATGGATGAAATACTGATCCTTCTCTAAAAACGAAGAAGAACATGCCCAACACTTAGAGGAGGTTCTAAGTACAATTAGAGCACATCAACTTAAAGCAAAATTTGCTAAGTGTCATTTCTGGAGGAAAGAAGTAAGGTTCCTAAGGCATATGGCCTCCAAAGATGGGATAGTGGTGGACCCCGCTAAAGTCATCACAGATCAAGATTGGAGGGCTCTGGAGAATGCAATGGATGTGAGAAGTTTTCTAGGATTGGCAGGCTATTATAGAAAGTTTATCAAGGACTTTGGAAGGATATTAGCTCCACACACTCAATTGACGAAGAAAAACTTGGCTTTCTCTTGGAGAGTTGATTGCGGGGATGCTTTTCAGAGATTGAAGTGGGCTTTGACATCAGCCCCAGTCCCGACTCTTCCCGATAGAAATAAGAAGTTCACAATCCACATAGACGCTTGTGGCACAGGACTTGGTGTCATGCAAGAGGGAAGGGGAGTATGATATGGTAGCAGAAAGTTGATAAACTACCTTACCCATGACCTAGAGTTGGCTGCTATAGTGTTCGCATTGAAGTCTTGGCGATACTATCAACTTGGAGATAGATTTGAACTATACATAGATCATAAGTCGCTCAAATAATTGTTCTCATAGGAAGATCTCAACCTGAGGCAACAATGGTGGATGAAGTTCCTAGCGTCTAATGACTTTGAGATAGCTTATACCCTAGGAAAGAGTAATATGGTGGAGGACGCATTGAGTATGCAGAGGATGCCATTGAATCCTCTATTCGTAGATAGGCAAAGCTTGGAGTAAATCTCGACCTTTGATTTTAAGTCATTTATGGATTTCACTTATGGTTTGTTAGCATCATTGAAGGTGCGACTTATTCTCATGGAGAGAATTGGATCTATGTAGCAAAAGGACCAGTAGTTGAAGGACATCTTAGACGTACTTGGTAAAGGAGAAAATTCTAGTCACCTAGCTAGATATACCATGGACAAAAAAGGGTGGCTAAGATGAGATGGAAGGCTGCGTGTCCCTAGAGTTGGGGTGTAATAACCCGGAAATCTGGGCCAATTTAAAATTTAAAATTGGCAATTTTAGCGAATTTTGATTATTTAAAATGAATTATTTTAAATAATAACGACGAGAAATTTATTTTGAATAGAATTTGAACGTATATATTATATTGATCGTCGTTAGAATATAAATAATTATTTATATTTATATATATATATATAAAAGGAATTAAAAAGGCATGGTAGTTCGATAATTTGATTTCAAAATTCAAATGAATGTACATGATTCAAAATAAACCGGATTTTAGTGAAACCAAAAATATTTGAATCTAATTGAGAATATCTTTCCAACGAATCCGAAAAATTGAAATTTCATAGCGGGGATCAAAAGATATGTCCAGTTGAAAATTCTGAATAGTCGCTATGAAATCAGGCCCTTAAAAATAGCCATTTTGCAAATGACCTCGGATTTCGACGAAACCACTTTTGTTGGATCCGCAATGTCAAATTATTGCTAGGTTTCAAATTTCATAAATTTTCAAATCAATATGTGAGCGTGGCAAAGGAAAACGCGTTTGACCAGTTTTAGTTGATTTTAATCGACTGGAAAATGGCCATTATTCGAACGGTCTCAGAATTCGATGAAACTAGTTTTGTTAGGACCGTAAAGTCAATACGAAGTTAGAAATAATTTTTCTGGAATTTTTTGAGTTAGTATGTGGCCTTGGTAAATTGAAAGGTGCGTTCAAATTCAATATATAGAGTTATATTTTGATTTTGACGAAAACCGATCGAACCAGCCTGCGATACATATCCCATTGTGTTCGGAATGGGGTAATTAGCTAGGTACAGCAGTCGTTGGGTCTCGTTTCGAGTTCGAATTAAAAGTCAACTTTTTTTATGGGAAAAATAAAATTAAATAAAAAATAAAAAAAACCCTTCCCTTTTCCTAGTCAACGACCCCCCCCCCCATACCATTCAATTCAGATCTGGTTTTCAGAAGAAAAAAAATGAGAAAGAAGGACATCGCGCCCTAGCCGACGCAGCGCCTCCAGGGGGCCACCACCGCCGCCACCAGAGGCTGGCGCACCCCCTCTCTCCAAATCCCTTCCGTGCTCCTCCTCTCTCCACACGAGCGCACCCCCCCCCACTTCCCCCAAACTGCCGCGAGACCCCCCCAAAACTGCACGACGCATCGCACCTCAGACCGGGACCCGCCACCGTGGCCTGTAGCCGACCTCTGGCAAAACCCCGTGCCATCTTCTCTGCCTAACAGCCCCCCCTCCTGCAACTTGACTATAAGTTTTTACATTTAGTTTATTTAGTTGTTTATTTAAAATGATTAGTTTAAATTAATTAAAATCAGTTTTTTTTAATATAAGGCCATTGAAAATTTTCAGTTTTAGAAATATAGAGCCATTATGGGAAGGTTTGAATTTTTATAAACGAAAAGTTTGGGTTTTAAAAATGAAAAGAAATGACCTTTAAACAGTGTAAGGTTGGGGTTCTTAGCATAACAAAGACGATATTTATGAAATAGAAAGGTGATTTTTATAACGATGAAGTAAAAATTCGATTTTTATATATTGAATAGCAAAGTAAAAATTCGATTTTTATATATTGAATCGCAAAGTAAAAATTCGATTTTTATATATTGAATAGCAAAGTAAAAATTTGATTTTTATATATTAATTAGCGAAGTAAAAATTCGATTTTTATACATGTAGTGAGTACGGGCAACGAAAGTGACAAAAGGCGAGCACGGCGAGATTTTCCTACATATGAAGAGTCGTGGCGTTTGGATTAGCTAGTTGGCGAGAACGTCTCACTTTTAATTTAATTTTCTAGTTAAAATATATACTAGGATGCAGACGGTGTTTAGTAGCACCCGACACCCGTCGTCCACAGACCATGGACGGCTTGTATGCTTGTTTGTTTGATTTTGATATGTGGTTGATTGTGTGATGTGATGTGAAATGAAATAAAATATTTATATAGTTAAAATATTTTATAGTTAAAAATAGAATTTTTAACGTGTATTTGAAATTAAATAAATATAAACAAATTAAACGATTTGTTTATATACACACATTTGACCGATAATTGATGTGGACGATAAATTTTACACGTCGCCCAACTGCACAAATAAAATCTGTGTTTGATTGTTTGAAAACCCCACACGGGTATTGGGATGATATATGACATACACTAATCCAAATAGTTAGTTGTATGTCGATCGATTGATTGACAGACTGTTATAAGCGTTAAATATTTATATCTGATGCTTATACAGTGTAGAACGCACTTTGGATGATGGTTGACGATTTATCGTTGCTGTTATATATATGTGGTTGAAAAACCATATAATTAACATTATATGGTAATTGACTGGGCCTCATTCCAGTTTTGAAAAAGAAATATTTGAATAGAAATATTTGGAAAGGAAATATTTAAAATAGAATATTTGAAAATAGGAATATATGAAGCCGTGTTGATTAGATTTAGGCCATTTTGACGTGAGCGATAAATATATATCGATTTTATTCATTTTATAATGAACATCGAAAGTGATTTCAAAATCTGATATATTGAATAGAAATGAATTCGAATTGAAATTAAATAGAAATGAATTCGAATTGAAATTGAATAGAATTGAAATTAAATAGAATTGAAATTGAATAGAAATGAATTCGAATTGAAATTGAATTGAATTGAAAATGAACTGAAATTGAATTCAAAATCGATCTGAATTGAAATCAATTTGAAATGAATTCAAAACGAATTTATAAGGGAAAATTCAATTTTGATTTGAATTTGATAAAGAAGATGAAATCGTTTTGAAAACGAATTTAAAACGATTTATAAAATACGTTTTAAAAAGGGAATCGACGAAGTATATATTATATATATATTATATAATGGCCTGAATAGAACGCGCCGCGCCGCGCCAGTTTGCGAATTTCGACCATTGACTTCGAACGGATATTACGGGAGATCCGATCGTCGGATTCTCCTAAAACTGGAACCATTGGGTTCGTATCGAAAAGAGCTTTCTAACGAATATTAGAAATTAGAAATCTAATGGTTGGATTTTGAATTATGTCCAAATCAAATTTGGAAAAGGTCGTTGTAAGTGCAGTTCGATGGCCATTGATGGAAATCGACTGTACGGGCCTTGATAAAATTATGAAAAATATCAATAATTTGTGTAAAATCATAAGAAATGATTTAGGAAGAACTGGGATGAAAAATCCCACATTTGTAAAGATAAAAATAGATTTTTATCGAAATGAACTAGTTTTGAACTAGAATCAAATCTATATATTTTTAAATAAATAAATTTGATTTGAAATGGTTTTTGAAAATAACCAGAATTTCCAATAATTATATTGGAATGGATTTGAATCGAAATTGTCTTCGGAATATTTCGATGTTGGATCTCGTGATGATACAGATATTGTTATGGGAATTTGAAAGATATATATATATATATATATATATATATATCGTTATTTCCAATACAATATTTGTTGGTCGTAGAATTTGATATTGAATATAAGCCGATATATTTTCTATTCAGAGCCTTGTATTTAATATCAAGTGTGATTTGGGTTTGTCATGAATGGTGTCTTCATTAACACTGTTCTTGAACCCAGTTGAGAAAAAGATTAAATCTTTTTATTTATATTTAATGAAGTGTACCAATTAAACAATATTTAATTGGAATTGAATTCGAATTGATTTTTGGGTTTATCGTGAACAGTGTTTTAAATAACACTTATTCTTTAACCCGATAATTAATGGAATGTGATTTTGGGTTGTCGTGAACGGTATCTTCAATAATACTGTTCTTAGACCCAAGGGAGTTAAGAAAATTAGAAACTAACTGGAGATTAGTTAAGTCGAATTGTTTCTGGGGTACTGATCTGATGTTGGTTTCGGCCTTCGGGATTAATACTTAGGGAATTGCTCACTTGCTATTTTACGGTTAGGGACTAATTGAAATGTGATATGATTTTGGAGTTTATCATGAACCATGTTTTAAATGACACTGATTCTTTAAGCCAGTTAAAGATTAAAACTAAGTGGAGTTTTAATGAATCTTTAATTAGATTGAAAAGATCGAGAATGGAGTATCACCAGTTTTTCTCCAGGCGATAGATAAATCTTTAATTAGATTTGAACGTGAAATGCTAATTGAATTTACCGATAACACCGTGGTGTTAGATATGAAGTATTACCAGTTTTACTTCATGGGATGAATAGGTTGGGGTTGGGAAATTTAACAATTGATTACTTCGGTAAGGTTCGTTAATCCCGACTAGTTTGGATAAACCAAAATTTGGTTTGAATTGATTTTCAAAGGATGATTAAAGAAAAAATTTAAAGGAATTTATCTTTGATAAAATTAAGGGGAACATTTCCCTAAGAATGTGAAATTTAGGAACTAACTGTCGGTTAGCTAAGCAGAATGGTTTTCTGGATATTGATCTGATGCTGGTTTCGGCCTTCGGGATTAATATTTGGGGAATTATTCTCTTGTTAATTTACGGTTAGTGACTGATGAATTGGAATGAGGAGTATGTTGTGTTTGTGTAACACTTGTTTATTATATACGCGAGTTATTCAGAAAGACCGGGTTTATCCCATTCTGAATAACTGATTCGATGTGGTGTCGAGGATGAAGACGGTGGTCGAAGACCGGAGGTCTTCACGTCGTTTGGATGATTACTGATGATCTTGATTGGGCCGTACACCCAAGAGGAGGGAATCAGTTGGTGGTCGTTCAAACATATTTGGAGATCGATGGATATGCGGGGTACTAGGTGCCTCCGGTTTCGTTCAGACCCAGAACGAACTTGTAAATGGACTGTGTGTCTGACATTGGATTTCAGTCTGTGTGATTGATTTCTATTAAATATATATCTGTTTGGCAGCGGAGAATTTATTCTCTTGCTTAACGCCCTTCTTTGAGACGTACGAGCTCAGGGGTTATATATTGATGGATATCCATCGCATGGAATGAATTGCCTGTGTGGCATGCCTAAGTGGCAAATGGATCAAGGCTTCTGTTGAAAAGCAAAGTCTTGGGGTTGATGATCAAAGCACGGCCTGTGTGGCGTAGCTTTGTGTAACGTTGATTCGCGAGCCTCACACCCCGGTGTGAACCAAAACGGGAGAGGACGTAGGGAGGGCATGCGTTTCTTTCTAGCTAGAAGTGGCGTCAGTGGTTTTACACGCCCTGGCGAGTTTGACTTATGTGGTTGTTGCCGTTGCGAGGTGCCTCGGTTTGATCGGATGATCCGGGTCCGATGGAGTCATTCGTTGGATCATTTACGCCCCATAGGGCGGGGAAACGCATGTTCAGGGTTTAAGTTTAATCCACATCGGTGGACTGGCCCTGAGGATCCAAGGGTCACTCGAGCTCTGATCCTGAGACTCGGGCTTGACAGTCTCGAATCGGTAGAGGACTATCTTTTGCCTCGGTTCACAGATGGAAATCCAACTTCCAAATACGTGATTTTGCGGTTTTAATTGTAGAACTAGTATGGCGACATGATATATGGTACCCATGACGCCTATGATTGATACTTATGATTTGAAGTTGTTTTATACACTATGCACTTATAATAGTATCAAATGATTTGTTTTAAATGTACTAAGCATGTTTGGCTATTATAAGGGAAAACCCTATCCCCCGGCTTCCGTTGCATTGTGTGATAGGACCTGGGTCTTATAATAGCTTCATTTTTCCAAATAGCATTGCGTTGTTTTGTTATATGCACTGGTATTCTTGGGAGGAAACCCGTTCCGTGTTATACGGCATGGTCCCTTGATATATCTGATTTAAAGTAAAGTTTTAAATAACTGTTTTAGTTCTCACACCAGTCCCATGACTAACCTGGAGTTAATTGTTTTAACCTAAACTCTGGGTGCCCTTATTTTGACACGGGCAGCTAGTAGTTTCGGTTTTGCAGATTTATATTCACAGGATCCTGATTTACGGCTGGAACGATTCTTGGAAAGCTTTGTATCCACGTATTACTTCTAGTTGTGTATTGTATTATTTTCCGCTACTATGTAATGTATTGTATTCTCTGATATTTGTCGAATGTATATTATTTGTTTATACTCTATATATTCTTGTATTCTGATGAATTGTCGTAATATACAATGAAATGTTCTTCCTTCTGCGTTCTTCTGTGGCTTGTTCTCGACTCAATCCGGGATTTTCCGTAAGGGGGATTTTGGGTCGTTTCATCGTGGTATCAGAGCTTTGTTTACAAAGCTCAGAGAACAAGACACGTTAGAACCATATGAAAGAATTCATCAGAAATTGGATTAGCAATATCCAATGAGAATTACTCGTTAGAGATGGGATCAGTAGTTTCCTAGAACGAGTGTGAAGAGTATATTTTTAAAATGAAACAAATTTTATTTTGAAATTTAAACATATTTTTCGTATTTGATTATTTATTTTAAATTGATTTGGACAATCCAATATATAAAGATTTTGCATATATGTCTTGCAAATGTGTATTCAAAGTTTTAACGTACTGGATAGTTATAGAATCGCACTCTAGTGCCCGGGGATAATTCTGGTGATGGGGCACCATCGCCAGTATTTATTTTCGAGTTTCGAAAGTGAGATTTCTATATATTTCCATTAGACTGGTGTGAGAACCGAAACTAGATAGGGCCTATTGTTGTGATTTGGCATCAAAAATCTGATTTTTGACTATATATCAAAGTTATGGATTTGAAAAGCTAATCAACTAATTGATTGATGGTTGTGTTGTTGATTATTGGTTGATTAATTAAATTTTGTACCCTACAGCCAAATTGACCATATAGTGAATTGTATTGAGAATTGGTCTTATTTGCTTGCATATACATGTACTTACATTGAACAGGTCATAGCAAAGAGGCTAGAGAAGAAGAATAAAATTGTTCGCCCGACAAATAGGTACATGTTTATCATAATTTACTGTTTTGTTTGGGTGATGATGAATTTATGAGCCGATTGGCTATCCGCTTGAATTTTTCTTTTTGAGATCAGAGGGCCTGTATGGCAATTTCGGGATTTTCCCGGTGCAAAGGAGGTTATGGCGAAATTTTTCGAAAATTTAGGGTGTTAGCCAAATTTTTGAAAAATTTGAAAAGTTCTTAGAAACTGAAAAGTTGAAGAACTTAAGCCGTAATGAAAATACTGGAAGTTGAGTTGATTTGTTAAACAACTTTCGGCTTCATTCCTTTTCGGGGACGAAAAGTTTTAAGTGGGGAGATTGTAATAACCCGGAAATCTAGGCCAATTTAAAAATTTTAAATTGGCAATTTTAGCGAATTTTGATTATTTAAAATGAATTATTTTAAATAATAACGACGAGAAATTTATTTTGAATAGAATTCGAACGTATACGTTATATAGATCATCGTTAGAATATAAATAATTATTTATATATATAAAAGGAATTGAAAAGGCGCGGTAGTTCGATAATTCGATTTCAAAATTCAAATGAATGTACAGGATTCAAAATAAAACGGATTTTAGTGAAACCAAAAATATTTGAATCTAATTTAGAATATCTTTCCAACGAATCCGAAAAATTGAAATTTCATAGCGGGGATCAAAAGATATGTCCAGTTGAAAATTCTAAATAGTCGCTATGAAATTCAGGCCCTTAAAAATAGCCATTTTGCAAACGACCTCGGATTTCGACGAAACCACTTTTGTTGGATCAGCGATGTCAAATTATTTCTAGGTTTCAAATTTCATAATTTTTCAAATCAATATGTGAGGGTGGCAAAGGAAAACGCGTTTGACCAGTTTCAGTTGATTTTAATCGACTGGAAAATGGCCATTTTTCGAATGGTCTCAGAATTCGATGAAACTAGTTCTATTAGGACCGTAACGTCAATACGAAGCTAGAAATAATTTTTTTGGAATTTTTCAAGTTAGTATGAGGCCCTGGTAAATTGAAAGGTGTGTTCAAATTCAATATATAGAGTTATATTTTGATTTTTACGAAAACTGATCGAAACGATCGAACCAGCCTGCGATACATATCCCATTGTGTTCGGAATGGGGGTAATTAGCTAGGGACGGCAGTCGTTGGGTCTCGTTTCGAGTTCGAATTAAAAGTCAACTTTTTTATGGGAAAATTAAATAAAAAATAAGTAAAAAAACCCTTCCCTTTTCCTAGTCAACGACCCCCCCATACCATTCAATTCAGATCGGGTTTTCAGAAGAAAAAAAAGAGAAAGAAGGGCATCGCGCCCTAGTCGACGCAGTGCCTCCAGGGGCCGCCGCCGCCCCCGCCAGAGGCTGGCGCACCCCCTCTCTCCAGCACCCTTCCTTGCTCCTCCTCTCTCCACACGAGTGCACCCCCACTTCCCCCAAACTGCCGCGAGACCCCCCCCCCCCCCCCCAAAACCCCACGACGCATCGCACCTCAGACCGGGACCTGCCACCGTGGCCTGTAGCCGACCACCGGCAAAACCCCGCGCCATCTTCTCAGCCTAACAGCCCCCCTTCCTGCAACTTGACTATAAGTTTTTACATTTAGTTTATTTAGTTGTTTATTTAAAATGATTAGTTTAAATTAATTAAAATCGTTTTTTTTTTAATATAAGGCCATTGAAAAATTTCTGTTTTAGAAATATAGAGCCGTTGTGGGAAGGTTTGAATTTTTATAAACGAAAAGTTTGGGTTTTAAAAATGAAAAGAAATGACCTTTAAACAGTGTAAGGTTGGGGTTCTTAGCATAACAAAGACGAAATTTATGAAATAGAAAGGTGATTTTTATAACGATGAAGTAAAAGTTCGATTTTTATATATTGAATAGCAAAGTAAAAATTCGATTTTTATATATTGAATAGCTAAGTAAAAATTCGATTTTTATATATTGAATAGCAAAGTAAAAATTCGATTTTTATATATTGATTAGCGAAGTAAAAATTCGATTTTTATACATGTAGTGAGTACGGGCAACGAAAGTGACAAAAGGCGAGCACGGCGAGATTTTCCTACATATGAAGAGTTGTGGCATTTGGATTAGCTAGTCGGTGAGAACTTCTCACTTTTAATTTAATTTTCTAGTTAAAATATATACTAGGATGCAGACGGTGTTTAGTAGCACCCGACACTCGTCGTCCACAGACCATGTTCGGCTTGTATGCTTGTTTGTTTGATTTTGATATGTGGTTGATTGTGTGATGTGATGTAAAATGAAATAAAATATTTATATAGTTAAAATATTTTATAGTTAAAAATAGAATTTTTAACGTGTATTTGAAATGAAATAAATATAAAAAAATCAGGCGATTTGTTTATATACACACATTTGACTGATAATTGATTGAGACGATAAATTTTAAACATCGCCCAACTGCACAAATAAAATCTGTGTTTGATTGTTTGAAAACCCCACACGGGTATTGGGATGATATATGACATACACTAATCCCAATAGTTAGTTGTATGTCGATCGATTGATTGACAGACTGTTATAAGCGTTAAATATTTATATTTGATGCTTATACAGTGTAGAACGCACTTTGGATGATGGTTGATGATTTATCGTTGCTGTTATATACGTGTGGTAGAAAATCCATATAATTAACATTATATGGTAGTTGATTGGGCCTCATTCCAGTTTTGAAAAAGAAATATTTGAATAGAAATATTTGAAAAGGCAATATTTAAAAAAGAATATTTGAAAATAGGAATATATGAAGCCGTGTTGATTAGATTTACGCCATTTTGACGTGAATGATATTTGTATCGATTTTATTCATTTTATAATGAACATCGAAAGTGATTTCAAAATCTGATATATTGAATAGAAATGAATTCGAATTGAAATTGAATCGAATTGAAATTGAATAGAAATGAATTCGAATTGAAATTGAATAGAATTGGAATTAAATAGAATCGAAATTGAATAGAAATGAATTCTAATTGAAATTGAACTGAATTGAAAACGAACTGAAATTGAATTCAAAATCGATTTGAATTGAAATCAATTTGAAACGAATTTGTAAGGGAAAATTCAATTTTGATTTGAATTTGAAAAAGAAGATGAAATCGTTTTGAAAACGAATTTAAAACGATTTATAAAATACATTTTAAAAAGGGAATCGACGAAGTATATATTATACATTATATATATAATATAATGGCCTGAATAGAACGCGTCGCGCCGCGGCAGTTCGTGAATTTCGACCATTGACTTCGACCGGATATTACGGGAGATCCGACCGTTGGATTCTCCTGAAACCGGAACCGTTGGGTTCGTATCGAAAAGAGCTTTCTAACGAATATTGGAAATTAGAAATCTAATGGTAGGATTTGGAATTATGTCCAAATCAAATTTGGAAAAGGTCGCTGTAAGTGCAGTTCGATGGCCATTGATGGAAATCGACTGTACGGGCCTTGATAAAATTATGAAAAATAGCAATAATTTGTGTAAAATCATAAGAAATGATTTGGTAAGAACTAGGATGAAAAATCCCACATTTGTAAAGATAAAAATAGATTTTTATCGAAATGAACTAGTTTTGAACAAGAATCAAATCTATTTATTTTTAAATAAATAAATTTGATTTGAAATGGTTTTTGAAAATAACCAGAATTTCCAATAATTATATTGGAATGGATTTGAATCAAAATTGTCTTCGGAATATTTCGATGTTGGATCTCGTGATGATATAGATATTTTTATGGGAATTTGAAAGATATATATATATATCGTTATTTCCAATACGATGTTTGTTGGTCGTAGAATTTGATATTGAATATAGGCCGATATATTTTCTATTCAGAGCCTTGTATTTAATATCAAATGTGATTTGGGTTTGTCGTGAATGGTGTCTTCATCAACACTGTTCTTGAACCCAGTTGAGAAAAAGATTAAATCTTTTTATTTAAATTTAATGAAGTGTACCAATTAAATAATATTTAACTGGAATTGAATTCGAATTGATTTCTGGTTTTATCGTGAACAGTGTTTTAAATAACACTTATTCTTTAACCAGATAATTAATGGAATGTAATTTTGGGTTGTCATGAACGGTATCTTCAATAATACTGTTCTTAGACCCAAGGGAGTTAAGAAAATCAGAAATTAACTGGAGATTAGTTAAGTCGAATGGTTTCTGGGGTATTGATCTGATGTTGGTTTCGACCTTCGAGATTAATACTTAGGGAATTGCTCACTTGCTAATTTACAGTAAGGGACTGATTGAAATGTGATATAATTTTGGGGTTTATCGTGAACCGTGTTTTAAATGACACTGATTCTTTAACCCAGTTAAAGATTAAAACTAAGTGGAGTTTTAATGAATCTTTAATTAGATTGAAAAGATCGAGAATGGAGTATCACCAGTTTTGCTCCAGGAAATAGTTAAATCTTTAATTAGATTTGAACATGAAATGCTAACTGAATTTACCGATAACACCATGGTGTTAGATATGAAGTATTACCAGTTTTACGTCATGGGATGAATAGGTTGGGGTTGGGAAATTTAACAATTGATTACTTCGGTAAGGTTCGTTAATCCCGACTAGTTTGGATAAATAAAAATTTGGTTTGAATTGATTTTCAAAGGATGATTAAAGAATAAATTTAAACGAATTAGTCTTTGATAAAATTAAGCGGAACATTTCCCTAAGAATGTGAAATTTAGGAATTAACTGTCGACTAGCTAAGCAGAATGGTTTTCTGGATATTGATCTGATGTTGGTTTCGGCCTTCGGGGTTAATATTTGGGGAATTATTCTCTTGTTAATTTATGGTTAGTGACTGATGAATTGGAATGAGGCGTATGTTATGTTTGTGTAACACTTGTTTATTATATACGCGAGTTATTCAGAAAGACCGGGTTTATCCCATTCTGAATAACTGATTCGACGTGGTGTCGAGGATGAAGACGGTGGTCGAAGACCGGAGGTCTTCACGTCGTTTGGATAATTACTGATGATCTTGATTGGGCCGTACACCCAAGAGGAGGGAATCAGTTGGTGGCCGTTCAATAGTATTTGGAGATCGATGGATATGCGGGGTACTCCGGTTTCGTTCAGACCCAGAACGAACTTGTAAATGGACTGTGTGTCTGACATTGGATTTCAGTCTGTGTGATTGATTTCTATTAAATATATATCTGTTTGGCAGCGGAGAATTTATTCTCTTGCTTAACGCCCTTCTCAGAGACGTACGAGCTCAGGGGTTATATATTGATGGATATCCATCGCATGGAATGAATTGCCTGTGTGGCATGCCTAAGTGGCAAATGGATCAAGGCTTCTGTTGAAAAGCAAAGTCTTGGGGTTGATGATCAAAGCACGACCTGTGTGGCGTAGCTTTGTGTAACGTTGATTCGCGAGCCTCACACCCCGGTGTGAACCAAAACGGGAGAGGACGTCAGGGAGGGCATGCGTTTCTTTCTAGCTAGAAGTGGCGTCAGTGGTTTTACATGCCCTGGCGAGTTTGACTTATGTGGTTGTTGCTGTTGCGAGGCGCCTCGGTTTGATCGGACGATCCGGGTCCGATGGAGTCAGTCGTTGGATCATTTACGCCCCATAGGGTGGAGAAACGCATGTTCAGGGTTTAAGTTTAATCCACATCGGTGGACTGGCCCTGAGGATCCAAGGGTCACTCGAGCTCTGATCCTGAGACTCGGGCTAGACAGTCTCGAATCGGTAGAGGACTATCTTTTGCCTCAGTTCACAGATGGAAATCCAACTTCCAAATACGTGATTTTGCGGTTTTAATTGTAGAACTAGTATGGCGACATGATATATGGTACCCATGCCGCCTATGATTGATACTTATGATTTGAAGTTATTTTATACACTATGCACTTATAATAGTATCAAATGATTTGTTTTAAACGTACTAAGCATGTTTGGCTATTATAAGGGAAAACCCTATCCCTCGGCTTGCGTTGCATTGTGTGATAGGACCTGGGTCTTATAATAGCTTCATTTTTTCAAATAGCATTGCGCTGTTTTGTTATATGCACTGGTATTCTTGGGAGGAAACCCGTTCCGTGTTATACGGCGTGGTCCCTTGATATATCTGATTTAAAGTAAAGTTTTAAATAACTGTTTTAGTTCTCACACCAGTCCCATGACTGACCTGGAGTTTATTGTTTTAACCTAAACTCTGGGTGCCCTTATTTTTACACGGGCAGCTAGTATTTCGGTTTTGCAGATTAATATTCATAGGATCCTGATTTACAGCTGGAACGATACTCGAAAAGCTTTGTATCCGCGTATTACTTCTAGTTGTGTATTGTATTATTTTCCGCTGCTATGTAATCTATTGTAATCTCTGATATTTGTCGAATGTATATTATTTGTTTATACTCTGTATATTCTTGTATTCTGATGAATTGTCGTAATATACAATGAAATGTTCTTCCGTCTGCGTTCTTCTGTAGCTTGTTCTCGACTCAATCCGGGATTTCCCGTAAGGGGGATTTTGGGTCGTTTCATGGGGAATTGCTAAGAACGGATCTAAAGGAATCACATCACTCTTGGATAACTATCCATCCAAGCGATGACAAAATGTATTGGGACATGAAGCGTGTTATCCATGGAAATCGCATGAAGAAAGAGTAGTAGAGTTCTTGGCCAGATGTTTGACTTGTCAACATGTCAAGGCGGAACTAAAGAAACCAGGCGTATTACTTCAGCCCTTGGATATCCCATAATGGAAATGGGAGAGAGTCTCTATGAATTTCACTAATGGACTCCACCGATAAAGCAAGGGCAACATGAGCATTTGGGTGATTAAGGAAATGCTTAAAAGGAGTACTCATGTTATCCTAGTTAAGTGCAAGAGGGCGGCAGATTGGCTAGATTCAGTTTACCTTAGAGAGATCGTTCGGCTACATGGGGTATCTTCAAGCATAGTAAGTGATCATGACCCTATATTGACTAGTGAATTTTGGAGAAGCTTGCAAGAAGACCTAGGTACACATTTAAGACTTAGTGCAACTTATCACCCTCAAACTGATGAATAAATTGAGAGGGTTAATAGAATTCTTGAGGATCTACTAAGACTGTTTATACTAGATTTAAAAGGGACTTGAAAGGAGCATCTCCCATTGGTTGAGCTCACATATAATAATAATTATCAGTCAAGCATAGATATAGCACCCTTCGAAGCATTATATGGACAACCTTGCAGATCACCGACTTGTTGGTGGCAGTCTACTAACAGACTTCTACTAGGGCCTGACTTGGTAAGAGAGACTTCAGAAAAGATAAACCTTATTCGAATAAGGACGAAAGCTGCACAAGATAGGAAAAAGTCGTATGCCTATAAGAGAATAACCGACTTGGAATTCAAAGTAGGAGATACCATCTTCATCGAAGTATCGCCTTTAAGGAATGTTGTTCGATTTGGCTCAGTAGGGAAATTGGCACCAAGGTTTGTAGGACCATTTCCCATACTAGAGAGGATAGACCAAATGGCCTATAAAGTTAGATTGCCAGAGTGATAGCAAGAGTTCATGATGTATTCCACGTTTCCCATTTGAGAAATGTCTTCATTATTCAACGAAGGTGGCAGAGCCAAATACCCTTGAAGATGTTTAAGTCGAGAAAGAGGCATCAGTTCGAAGAGTTCCTACTTGTATTCTAGAGACAAAAGTCAAGAGGCTATGCAACAAAGAGATAAAGTTAGTAAGAGAGCAATGGGGAGAAGAGTGAGACAACGCGTCATGGGAATCGAAAGACAAGATTTGTGCTTCTTATCCTTTTCACTTTGAGAGTACGTTTTAATTTCCATTTTTATCTTTTGAGTTTGAATCATTTATCTCTATAATTTTTAATCATCGGTCTTTTAGGGTAGAAACCTATGTTTGGAAACATGTGTTTGACACATGTTATGTTCGATGATTGCTACTGGATACCCGTTTATACATATACACACACATCAGGCACTAGATTAGCTCAAGAACTTACATATTGCATATGGATGTGTGTGCATATTATTTTTTAATGGATTAATAATGGTTGAATTATCATATGGACGTTGCATTTCAGAGAATGGATGACCACACATATATAAATTATATGTATTATTAGGATTATTCGCGTATACGATGGATACATGGCACATACATACGTTGCATTAAGGAGACCAATTGAATTAGTCGACTACCTGACTTTTGCATTAGGCTAAGAACATAAACACAACACTTTTTGCATATGTTCATATCAAACATTAGAAATTTTAAGGATAATGGATGCCTATGGATGATGGTTAAGTAGATGGGTGTAGGTCGAAATATATAGTTACATTCTTCTTAACTTAGAGATTTTAGGGACGAAATCCTTTAAGGAGAGGAGAATGTAACACCTCATAATTTAATACACTATAATTGTATAATAAAGATAATAAAATGGGAATCACTTAATTAAATGTTCAGAATTAAGTGAAATGAACATTACCTTGTGTCCATCTCGGAATTCTGGTTCAGGTAGACCCCATGTTTGCTTAAAACGGATAATGTATGAAGAAGTTATGGACGTAAGATGTCTATATATATAAGAAGGTTATATATAAATCCAAAATAATTCAATCTGAAAAAACAACACAGGAAATGACGGGGCCTGGGTCAGCCTATAAGTCGACCCAAGTCATGGGGGGTCGACCCATGGGTCGACACAGTGTGTCAGTGGGTTGACCCATCCACTTGCTAGGCGAATTGTATGCTATGAACCTTGACTGTTTTTAATACTGGCTTCGTTCGCTGACTCACCATTACGTGTATGGCTAAGATTGAAACCCAAATGTCTAACGAAGGTGTATTATCCTAGGAATCTATATAAAGGCATGCAACCTCATTGGTTCTACACACAAAAATTATTCGTCCTCCTTCTTACTCTAAACCCTTTTCTGAGATGAATATATATGCATAGAATCATTGAGGTGCTGCACAAATATATAATAGCAAGGACAATTCAGACCGCTCCACAGTAATAAAAATTGGACCTTTTCTACAGCGACATATTCATACATAAAGAGATGTCATCTTCTTTACCAAGTATCACAGTGAGTTTCATGTGATTTTTAGATTTGATTATTTTAAAAGATTTTGGACAGTGAATACTTTTGGATTTGAAATGAATAGTGCCTATAAATAACTCTTATATATGTTCTTTTTCACTATTAATCTAGTTTTACTATTCATACATGTTTTTTTTACAGATCTATAGTTAAAGTATGCCTTTGTTTATTTACAGTCTTTCCATACGCCTTTTTATTCTAATATCTGTTTTCCCCTTTTTCCTTTTTATTTATATTGAACCTAGGCTACTTCAAGCCTAGGCTATTGTCTTTTATTGCGTACAAAGGGCATAAATTGGAATAATTAGATAATGACATTTAATAGGAGAAAACTAGGCATATTGTAGTCTTTGACTGAAAGATTGGGTTGATTACATGTTAATCTATTAGATTGGGTTAATCACAGGTTAATATATTAGATTGGGTAAATTGCATGTTAATCTATTAAACTGGGTTAATTACAAGTTAGGAAAAACATGCAACATGTTAATCGGTTAGATTGGATTTAATGTAAGATTAAGTATGACATGTAAGAATATGAGTACCAGATGTAAAAACTAAGTAAACTGAAATACTGTAAGTCTAATTGTACATCTAGGCAAGTACTTGTTGGGTAAGGGGTAGTACACCAATAACATTTAGATGAATGTCATTTTATAACCGAGATTATTAATGAACTTATACCTGCTAAGTTACACCTGTTAATTAATATGCTAAGAGGCCCCAAGTCTAGTTAGCTTGCTACAGGTTTTCGAGATTCTTAAATACTAGGTACATCGGGACACAAGCCTACGGGGTGGCTTATGTCAAGATTCTGTGGAACCTATATCAGTCAGTATCCTTGTTGGTATCTCGGTAAGGATCCTGCACTAGGTTGAGGCCAGGGCACGCTTTACTAACCTGGATTATAAAAGGTTCAAGGTTAGGGATGGGTACGGGCATGTTCCGGCGGAGTCATGAGCGTGCATGGGTCTGACTATGGGAAACTAAGACGTTGTATAACCAACGAACAAGTCTGTGTTCTACAAGTTGCTGGGGTAAGGGACTGATACACGGGCTAACATAGGATATTCGTGTAATAAGGAGCTGATCACATGGGTAGTAATTAGGGTAACACCTAATCCTATTAATACTAGAAAGTTGGTATTGTTAGCTTGATTCTTGGAATATTAATGGGAAGCTTAATCTATCTTTACTTCTTTTGACATTTCGTTTACCTCGTACATATATACATGTTTTACTGTACTTTCTCTTCTAATATTATTTATCTATTTTGATACTTTTTCATATGCTTATGCTAAAAATTACTGGAACTCGCCAGACTTTAGGTCTGACCCATTTTGTTTCCCCTTCTCTCTCTTACTTCCCCCCCTCAGTTTCTCATATTGGGGGTGGTCAGTAGTTGAGATCGTGATTCTGCTTAGACTTGGATAGCTCTCCTTTTTCACATACTTTCTTCGGTTCATCTATGTTATTTGTAATGACACTTAAGGGATATTATTATAGTGTTTGTACATTGATTATGAGAAATATTTCTTTTGGTATTTGTAAAAAATATGATGTTGTAACTTTGGGTTTGAAATGATGCTTTCTTGATTAATAAAAATTTTAAGTTTGCTGCTGCATTATTTATATTTGTCTTGTAAATTTAGTTGTTGTTTACTTATTGCACTTCACGAAACTTAATGCATTCTTCTGGGAGTGAAATTAACGGACGTGGAGTGTCAAATGTTATTCCACCGTTTTATATTTATTATTTATTTAATTCATTAAATTTCTTAGTTTGTTTAGAATATTTTTATGGGGTTTACAACCGCCAAGTTTAACCTTTTAAGAAACTTGCATTGATATTTGCTTGTCCTCTTCTTAACTACTCTCAAATTCATGACATTCCTAGGTTAGGCGATGTGAACTCTGAATTGCTCGACGAACTTTGCAACCAAGACTGTCCAATTGTTAATAGATCCGGGTTCCAACTGTCTGAACCAAAATACAGCAATGTTTGTAAGATAGATTGGTAAGCACTTTTCCATCACACTATCTGAAGTTGAAAGTACTTCCATAGGCGCACGTAGTGCAGAAGATGATTTGCATGATCCTTCCTACTATCGAAAGCTTCTAACATCGCTAATTTTGAGTCCGGTGGGTTTTTAGAATTCTTGATGTCTTGAGAGAAGGATATGAGTAACACATACCAAGCCTGAATGGGGTGTCCCACCCTAAGCATAGCGTCGAATGACATCGATGACTTGATTTTCATTGTCCATACTAAGAAACTGATTCAAATTATGTAATTTGACGTCGGTGCCCCCAGCGTTGAGTCCAACATTAGCAAACTGCCCAGTGCCAAGCAAAATGTCTGGGTTGATCCAGATTTTAGATGCCTCGATGGACACGTATCCAACGTTCGGAACTATAGGAGTTCCTACGTCCAAAGCTGCATGCACCAACGCTTGGGTGATATTTCGGATACCTGATTCTGAGACCTGTTTAACCGCAACGTGAGATGAACGTTGTACGGGAATTGGTGTCAACACAAGGTTCAGGAATTTCCCCCATTTCCCGAGCAAATCCTTGTGGAATACTGGCACTTGTTCTAGTCACGTTACCATGGCCTGACTGCCTTGTAAATCCTTCAAGTCGAGTGAGAAGAGTGTTCATAATGGCTTCCTATCGACGGAAATGTTCCTTAAGTTGTTCCAAGCGAGAAACAAAATCCTTAGTTAAATCTATGATGATTCCATCGATGTCGTCGAGAGTGATGTATTTTGATGGATGTCCAGTTGAGGAAATCTCCTGACTTTCTTCCATACCTTCTCCTTCCGGGCGAGCTAACTATTTCCTTTTAACCATGGTGGAATCCGAGAGAATTTCGAGTAAGCCTGAGAAAAAGTCCGATAATAAAAACCAAATTTGATATAGAAGTCAAAATCCGAAACCAAAGCTGAAATTCGAAAGCAAATATGAGACTAAAAACCAAAGCAGAAATTGAAGTTGCATGCAACCTACATGGCGCGACAAAGTGTTGACATGGGAAATTGGTTATTCGTGCACGTCAACCCCTAAGTGCAAGTTTATTGGTAAACTTGTAATCTGAATATCCAAAGTACATGAAATCGTTCATCATATATTTACTGATTACAGTGCTTGTACAAGTTCGAATAATTTGTGTGTACAAACATGTATGATAGAACAACAAATGTATTGTTAATTCCAAACTTTGACCAAAGTGCCCGAATTCTCCTTCAGTGAGTCAATGTATGTTGGTGTGAGATACAATGTTCGAGAAATAGCTTCAATGTCCAAGTGTATGCAAATATGTCCAAAAGCAAGCCAAATTTCTAAGAGATGTCCAAAAGTTATAGGCAAACTTCTATGTAGTGTCTACAAGTCCAGTAGTTGTCTGAAACCAATGGAGATGATGAAGACAGCTAGTAATAGTCTCTTAGAGCTCTAATCCTATATGACAAAGTAGTGGAAAAAAATGCCAACCCCTTAGAATGCCAAGCAAGGGAGTGAGGCTCGAAAGCTTCAACCCAAATCACGTACCCAGAGGGGACATGAAATTAGCATCCCGAAAACCTAACCAAACACCAATTTGTTTGTAAAATTTCGCATCCCAGGGTGGAATGTTTGAAAACAGTGATCTATGTGCGTTGATCAACGAAAAATTGGTGATCCACTCGTGTTTGGCATGGTACAGAACTTGCCATCGCAAATAGGAAGAAATCGCATCCCATGATGGGATACAAATTTCTCATTCCTTGGTGGGATATGAAATTTGTATCCCCTAGTGGGATGCAAAATTCACAGTCTCTGCTAGGATTCGAAATTCGTATCTTCAAGGGGGTGTGATGCAAAGCCGAGGAATGCATGGTGCTCAACTGAAATGGAGCGATCGACCCGTGCTTTTGCTTTGCCAAATCCAAAGTAGGAAATTTGCATTATGCAGCTGAGTGAATTCGCATCCCCATGCCGATTAGTGAAATTTCGCATCCCATGATGCGATGTGCATTTCCTGATGTTGTGATGTGAACTCACGGCTGATCTCTACCACTTACATACAGTACTCTCTGGAAGGATACAAAATCGTGTTCCCCAAATGGATATGAGATACGATTTTTGCAGCCCGTATGGGATGCGGAAATCATATATTTGTATCCCTAGGGTATGCGAAAATCTTGTAGTCATTCCGAACTCGGAAAGGCTTGCAGGGGACGATGCATGCCCATTGCTTTGCATTATCTTGCAATGTTGATCATTGATTTATTGGAGTGCCAAACCATGACTCGAACCAAGTTGGCTGATTGAGTCACGCAACTGTCTTAAGTTATAGGTGCGGTGTGTGCAAGTCTTTTTGAGTGATCAACACGCGTTTGCCACACGCGATTGAGTTGATGCTGATTTTAGGAATGAACTATTTTTTGGCTCGATTCCGAGCACGTCGAAACTTCGACCAAATTTCTTTATTCCTTTCAATGACGTTCTCGAGATTCGAGCACGTCGTGACCTATGAACTTGACGTGAGACTGCTTTGACCAAAAAGCGCATCAACACTTTGCAAGTTAAAACATGTCTTGCTTGATTGGAGGAGCGAGTAGTCTGAAAATCTGTAAATATGTGAACTGAGATTTGAGAGAAGTCCGATGAGATTATAATAGAATAGAAATCCAACGATCACTGAGATCGTAATAGTCTGGAGATCAAATGATGGCTAAGATCTTATTTAGAATGAAAATCTGATGATCACTGGGATCTTAATCAGTACAATATTCAATACTCATCTCCAACAAATAGATCCTGGAATTACATGGAGCAACATAAAGATTTTCATATTGAAAAAAAAAACATCGAAAAAGAAAGAAAGGAAAAACATATCGGGTTTTAGCAAGATGTTGCTTCACGTTGTGGAATTAGAATTAATACATATAAAAATAGAATGCTACTCAATCCCCAAAAAATTGATTATGGAAATTGTAAAATCAGATCTATGGGGGAACTCTTTACCATATTAGTTCGAGATAATCCCTTTTCTCAAATATGACCAAAAACTTTTGGGAGAGGTAAAGCGCAATGAATGCAAATATTACAGGTGCTAGGGAGCTTAAGGCACAAATTGTGGAGGGATTGAAAAGAGGAAAGAATTATGAAATTTGCTAGAAGAAAAATAGCAAGATTTCACCATAAATTTGCAAGTGGGGAAGCTAGAGAACAAGGAAAAGTGGCAAAATGTGAAAACCTGTTCTTTGGGCTTATGAGAAATTGATTTGAGGCAATTGAAAGTAAGCAAGCCTCCCTAACGGTCGATTTGATGACGTTATTATTTTAATAGTGTTGAATTACGCAGTAGTTCAATTTTATGATATACAACTGATACTGAATTAGTGCTTGGAAACAGCTAAAACAACATAGGGAAATTGAATTTATTAAACACCAATAACTTCCAAAAGTTTAGTGTGTATTGCTAAAAGCATCCAGAAAAGTGCTTTGTAAAACAATTCCTAAAAATACCAACATTACTTTTTATACATGCTTCCAGATGTCATACAATTAAGAAAAAGGAGGCACCCAACCCTAATTTATTCCCATCTCTTCACTCGACTCCTCAGCTCCGCATCTATTCACCTTTCAACATCATCGCTACTCTCAAGAGACAAAATCAATATCAAAACAATAATTGTAATTTATAGAAATCACAAAAAAGGCAACAACATCGTAAGCATACAAAATTAATTTAAATCAAAGTCACCTTTTCTCCTTCATTACAGCATTGGCTATTCGCTATATACTATTCCATATATATGTTCTCACCCTTCATTGGTTAGCAATCCAAAAGTTTCAATTTTTCTAATAAGGGTTTTTTTCAAAATAGAATTTTTTTGGGTATTAGGGTTTAGAGGAATGAAGAACCAACCACTTGTATTAGGGTTTGTCAAAAAAAAAAGTTGAGACCAATTAGGAAAGCGAATGAAGAATTTAGGGTTTATTTTTTAGTAGATGGCATGAGCAAAAGAATACGTTCAATCATTAGTGAATGACTGGAGAGATAAATTTGGTATTAGGAAGTAGGTCAATTAAATTAAGAGTGATAAATTTGTTATGGTATTAGGAAGAACTTTTCCGCATGATTTTAGCTACACCAAAGTTTAAACGGAAACTATATAAATTTAAGCAAATTCAAAGAAAAATACTTATCACAAGGAGAAATGCTTATGGATACGCATAATAGACCTTAGATGGCAATCAAAATTAACTATAAGGTAGACTAATATAAGAAAACAAAATCAATAAAGCTATCCACTAAAATACGTGTAATTATATGTCATCATAAATGCTTGTGATATTTTTGTTTTTGCATCTGAGACAAAATATAATATGTATAACCAAATATATTGTTATCCTTGTAAGACATATATTATAACTGCATTTAAATTATATTGAGTAAATAATCTTTCTCTTGAAACATTAGAGAATATATCATAGTACTAAGTAACCCAAGTATTAGCAACTATTACCTTCATAGTAGTTTGGTAAGTTTTTGCTGAAGATAATTATTTATAATTATATTTACTCTAAAAGAAATGAATTTTTTGACTAATACTACCAGAGTTAAGTAATTTTAAAAATAGGAAATGAGATTGTATTTTACTACATTCCTTATATATCTCACATCTGGAAACATTTACATAATTTACAAAACACTTATTATTATAGATTTCATTACTGAGATATGTATGTAAGCTGTCGCAAATTGATGATAAAAGGAAATAAATAAAAAGAGTTGATTGATTACATATTAATACAAAATTAGTAAAAGCTGTTACTCTAAAATACGTGGCATATCGAAGTTAACAAAAAACCTCATTAGTTGGACAATTGTCAATTTCCGACCTTATAACACTACAAGAAGGAGAGGCTATTCCAACGGCTAAAAACCGTCGGCGGCCATCGGAAGTTGTCGAAATAAGGCGTCACAAATAAAGGTGTCAGGAAGCAGTAAACAAAATCAGATTGATATTATAATTAATATTAGTTTTCGTCTTACAAACTTTTGTCCATCTCAAGATAAGAACATTGTCGAGTCAAGTTTGAGAGCTAATTAAAATACCCCAACCTAAATGACTTCACTATTATCCAACAGATGGTATTAGTTTGAAATTTCGATGATGTTGGAAATTATTTATTATTTCCATAAGAGAAATATTTCAACTTAAATTGCAAGGTTTTAGAGATTAATAACTATTGGGTTTTAATAATAAACAGTGGATTACTTCAAATTGTTTGACCCAGTTATAAAGTGTGATTATACTTATATATAACACTATTTTTTAAGTAATTAAAATATTATAGTTTTGGAATACACTTATTCCAAGAAATAAGTAAATGGTTATGGTTTTTGAAGTAATGATAATAAGATATTTGTGAATATACTTATTCGAGTGAGATAAGTATATTAAATCGATTAGTAATAATCGAAGAAATGGTTTTAAATTTAAATAGGCCAGAGCTGCTGATGTACTTGATAGTACTATTGTGATTTCTTAGTTAAAGACTATCAAACAAATTTCATCTTGACTTTTAATGTGTTAGAGAAAGGGATGGGAACTAGGCCCAAAACTACTTCGAACCAACTTTGCTTTTGAAACTAACTTGCAGGGATGCTTAAAAGGATGGAAAATTGAAGATTATGGATCTTCATGAGCAGAAGAACTATCTATTGAATTTCTATGGCTAGCTACCAATGATATTTTGGCAGTGATTTTGTCGTAATTGAAATCTTCAAATCGCAACTTCGGTTCATCTTGTTCTTGAATGACTTATATGGTCGAATGTCTAATATGGTATTTCCTAAGAATCGTGTACTTTGGTTTTACAAATATACCAAGTTTGATGGTGGGGAAGGCAACTTCTCTTAGCATAACACCGGAGTATATTTGTGCAAATCAATTAGTGATTTGGCAGATCTGACAATGTAGCATTCAAAGTTGATGTGATGTTCTTTAAAAAAGTAATTGTGACCTCAATCCTCATCAACCGAGAAATGACAGAAATCGGGCAGGCAGCATGGCTATGTGGGTCATTATCATTAAGGTGTATTATCACCATCTAGAGAAAATTCATTTGTTTCTTATGTCTCTTATGTATCTTATAGGAAACGGTGGTTTGGCACCAACCTATGGTGATAATATATTTGGTACACTCAAGTTGAATGAGTGGTTGGTCATGTGTGGCCGGGTTGTAAGGTGTTCTTGTTGAACCACAGTGTTTCCTCTTTAGAAAGCACTAATTAGGAGGTGGTTCCATTCCTTTTCATGTTGGAAATCCAAACTCTAATGCGAGCCGTATGTTTTTAGATATATACCAACTACGTTGGAAAGTGAGATGCTAGCTTTCTAGTTATATTCCTATTTATTTGTAGATTGATAGACGTTATTATAATATCACTGGATTTTGACATAAAAAGTGATGTTATCGTAAGGTAAAACACATACCATAATTGTATGTGGTCGTGTCTTATGGGGTTTCCATTCTTTCAAAGGATTTTTCTCAAGTTAAGCAAGTTGTTTGCAACGTGAATTTATCACTGAAAGTATTACAAACTGATCCGAGTTGATTTTTCTTTGCTTCAAAATGTGCTCTGGTCAGACCGAGTATATTTTCTAGGTTAAGTTTCGCTTGGAGCTTCAAGAGAGGAGCCGAAGTCGAGACATATACTAGTATTTTCTAATATTAAATAATTTCCACTACATGTGTGTTGTATTAATCAGCCATTATGTTGATCTTATTGTGTACTCTGATCTATGTGGTCATATATATATATACAGTTTCCCCTTTGAGTGAAGAGTTTTTGATATATTTTATTAGTTCTGTTGTGAGATTCTATTTGTAACATCCAAAATTTAATACATTATAACCATACGTTAACGACAATAACATGATTATTATATAACTAAACATTCAAAATTAAGTAAAATCGACTTTACCATTGTGTTCGTCTTGGAATTCTCAGATAGACCCCAAGTTGGCGTAAAACGGATAACGTATGAAGAAGTTATGAACCTTAGAAGTTTGTATATATAAGGAGAATATATATAAATATAATTTTAATTCATTCAAATTGAATATAACGCACAGAAAAGGACTGTTGGGGGACAATGCGGCCTTTACTTTGGTTGACCTATGGGTCGACCAAGCAACATGGGCGAATTCTTTTTGCGGTACCTGGACAGTTTTGTTTGCTAGATCCACTGGATGACTTGTATGGCTAGATTTAAATCTTAATATCTAAAGGTTAAGAATCAGCTCTTTAACTCTATAAATAGGATGGCTCTCTCCCATTTCAATACACATTTATTCTTCATGATCTCTTCCTCTTTGGATCTATTCTAAATAAATATATATATAATGGCTCTATTCTACACTGTATAAGCTAGAAATATTTTTTATGGAATTTTTTGACTTAGTATGTGGCCCTGGTAAATTGAAATATCCCATTGTGTTCGGAATGGGGGTAATCAGCTATGGATGATAGGCAGTGAGTTCGATTTGGAGTTCAAAATAAAAAGTACCTTTTTGGGAATTTAAAAATTAATTTAAATAAAAAGAATTGGTCAAAGCCCTGTATCTCTCCTTCACCCCCCTTACTTCTCAGAATCGAATAAGAAAAAAAATCGCGCCTGAACCCGTCGCCCCCCTCGATCTCGCCAACGCCAGAGCTAGCCAACCCTACACCGCCGCCTCCGCTTCCTTCCCTCCTCGCGTCCCCCCCAGCCTCCTCTCTCTCCTCTTTAAACCAAACCCAAAAATTCCCAAATCACCTTTTTTTTCCACCTAAAATCGCCACCCATGACCCCCTCTAGCCAGCGCCGACCCCTAACCGCCATCCCTGACCTCCACAGACCCCCTCTGATGACTATTGCACCCCCTCCTTCGATGTTGGTGAGTGTTTATAATTTAAATTTATATAAAATATGCTCTTTTTTATTTTATTTGCAGAAAATTTAGATTTTATTATAGGAAAATTTAGATTTGTATTATAGGAAAGTATATGACTTTAATTCATAAAAGATTTGATTTTTAACAAAGAAAAGATTTTATTTTTAATTGAGAAAAGATTTGATTTTTATTAAAGAAAGACAAAAAATTTAATTTAGTAAAAATTCGATTTTTAAGTATATAAAAATGTAATCTTTTTATATATGTAGTGCTATAAAAATATGATTTTTAGATATGTAGTAGCGTCGTTAAAAATCAAGTTTTTTAATATGAACACGTGAAATAGAACTCGTTGGAAACGCGACGAAGATTTTCTACATATGAAGAGTCATGGCGTTTGGTTTAGCTTCAATGTGAGAACTTCTCAATTTAAGATTTATTTTCTAGATAAACTATATACTAGGATGCAGACGGTGCTTAAGAGCATCCGACACCCATCATTCACTGACCATGGATGGCTTGTTTGTTTGATTGATGTGTTGTGAAAATTGATTGTGTGATGCGGAATGGAATAAAATATTTTATAGTTAAAAATATAATTTTTAATGTGTATATGAATAAAATAAATATTTATAAACAAATCGGACGATTTGTTTATGTACACACATTTGACTGATATTGATTGGGACGATAAATTTTACACATCGCCCAACTACATAAATAAAATTCTATATTTGTTGATTGAAACCCCACACAGGTATTGGGATGATATATGGCATACACTAGTCCCAATAATTAGTTGTATGTCGATCGACTGATTGACAGGCTGTATGAGCGTTGAATATTTATATTTAATGCTTATATAGCGTAAAATGCACTTTGGATGATGGTTGATTGTTTATCGTTGTTGTTGTGTACATGTGCGCAAGGAATCCATATAAATCAAATTATATGGTAATTGACTGTGTCTGACTCCAGTTTAGAAAGAAAGAATATTTTAAAATAATGATTATTTTAAAATGACGAATATTTTATTGTAGTATTCAATAATGGATCAAAATCTGATTTTGATGTCCGATTTGGAGTGGACACGAATATATTTAAATATATGAAGCCGTGTTGATTAGATTAACGCCATTTTGGACGTGAACGATATTTATGTCGATTTTATTCATTTTTATAATGAATATCGAAAAGGAAATGATTTCGAAATATAATGTTTTGAAAATACTATCATTTATATATCAATGACATGGAATATTCAATTTTGATTTGAAATTGAATATGAAGTTGAAATTGTTTTGAAAACGAATTTAAAACGATTTATGAAATACGTTTTGAAAGGAAATCGATGAAATAATATATATATATATATATATATATATATATATACATATATATATAATGGCATGAATAGAATGCGCCTCGCCGCGGCAGTTCGTGAATTTCGACCATTGACTTTGAACGGATATTACGGGAGATCCGACCGTCGGATTCTCCTAAAACTGGAACCGATGGGTTCGTGTCGAAAAGAGCTTTCAAATGAATATGAGACATTTGAAATATAATGGTTGGATTTGGAATTATGTCCAAATCAAATTTGGAAAAGGTCGCTTTAAGTGCAGTTTGATGCCCGTTTATGGAAATCGACTGTACGGGCCTTGATAAAATTATTAAAAATATCAACAATTTGAGTAAAATCATATTAAATGATTTGGAAAGAATTGGGATGAAAAATTCCATATTTGAAAAGATAAAAATATATTTTTATCGAAATGAACTAGTTATGAACTAGAGTTATAATCCAATATTTTTAAATAAATGAATTGGATTTGAAATGGTTTTAAAAATAACCAGGATTTCCAATATATGAATTGGAATGGATTTAATCGAAATTATGCTCGGAATATTTTGATATTGGATTTCATGATTATACGAATATTGTGGAGGAATTTGGAAGATATATTTATCGTTATTCCAATATGATATTTGTTGGTTTTAGAATTTGATATTGAATATAAGCCGATATATTTTCTATTCAGAGCCTTGTATTTAATATCAAAATGGATTTTCGATTTGTCGTGAATGGTATCTTTAATAATACTGTTCTTAAACCCCAATGGAGTTAAGAAAATTAGAAACTGACGGAGATTAGTTAAGTTGAATGGTTTCGTGGGTATTTATCTGATGTTGGTTTCGGCCTTCGGGGTTAATGCTTAGGGAATTGTTCTCTTACTAATTTACGGTTGGAGACTGATGTGATTTTGGATTTGTCATGGATGGTGTCTTCCTTAACACTATTCTTCAACCCAGTTGAGAAAAGATTAAATCTTTTTACTTAGATTTTAATGAAGTATACCAATTGATTAATATCTAATTGGAATTGAATTGAAATTGATCTTTGGGTTTATCGTGAGCGGTGTTTTAAATAACACTTGTTCTTTAACCCGATTACCAATGGGATGAGATTTTAGGTCATCATGAATGGTATATTTAATAATACTATTCTTAGATCTAACGGAGTTAAGAAAATTAGAAATTAACTGTAGATTACTTAAGTTGAATGGTTTCCTGGGTATTGATCTGATGTTGGTTTCGGCCTTCGGGGTTAATATATAGGAAATTGTTCACTTGCTAATTTACGATAAAGGCTGATGAAATGGAATGTGATTTTGGGTTTATCGTGAACCGTGTTTTAAATGACATTGGTTCTTTAACCTAGTTAAAGACAGGATATGATTTCCCAAATTAAGCAATCATTAATATTGATTTTTGGGAAGATTAAAACCAAGTGGAGTTTTAATGCGTCTCTAATTAAATTGAAATGATATCCAAAGGAAGATTAAAGAATAAATTTTAAGAATTTATCTTTGATAAAATTAATGGGAACCTTACCCAAAGTTTGTGAGTACTTGAATAAAAGAATATTCAGAATTGGAATGAGGCGTATGTTGTGGTTTATAGCACTTGTTTATTAGATACGCAAGTTATTCGGAAATGCTGGGTTTATACCCATTCTGAATAACTGATTCGACGATATGTCGACGATGAAGACGGTGGTTGAAGACCGGAGGTCTTCACATCGTTTGGACGATTACTGATGTCTTGATTGGGCTGTACACCCAAGCCGAGGTAATAAGTGGTGATCGTCCAGGCGTACTTGGAGATCGACGGATATGCGAGGACCTCTTCCCTGTATTGGACATGTGGGGGAAGAATAAGGTGCCTCCGGTTTCGTTCAGACCCAGAACAGAATTATAAATGGATTGTGTGTCTGACATTGGATTTTATTCTGTGCTGATTGATTTCTACTAAATATATATCTGTTTGGCGGCGGAGAATTTATTCTCTTGCTTAACACCCTTCTCTGAGACGTACGAGCTCAGAGGTTATATATCGATAGATATCAGTTGCATGGCATGAATTTCCTGTGTGGCATGTTGAGATGCAATGATCAAGGCTTTTGTTGAAAAGCAGAATCTTGTGGTTGATGATCAAAGCACGACTTTAATACAACGTAGCTTTGTGTATAGCATTAATTCGCGAGCCTCACACCTCGGTATGAGTCAAAAACGGGATCGTGACTGCAGGGAGTGCACGACGTTTCTTTCTAGCTAAGGGTGGTGTCAGCATTTTACTCGCCTTGACATCGTTGTTATTTTACCTATGTGGTTGTTGGATTGCGAGGCTCCTCGGATATATCGGTCTCTTCGGGACCGATGGATGTAGGTCCGATAGGACCAGGAATCGTGTGTTCAGGAATAACCAATCCTCAAACGTAAGAGAGGACCGGCCCGGAAGATCCAGGGGTCTTCTGTGGGAGATCCTGAGGCATTTGCTAGAGTGTCTCGAATCGGTGAGGAGCCATCCCTGGCCTCGACTCATGACGAAAATCCAATTTCCAATACATGAAATTCCAGTTTTGATTGTAGAGCCAAGTATGGTGACATAATATATGGTACCCATGCCGCCTATGATTGATACATTTATATTTGAAGTTGTTTTGACATTATACACTTGTAATAGTATCAAAGTATTTGTTTTAAATGTACCAGGCATGTTTGGCTATTATAAGGGAAAGCCCTATCCTCTGGCTTGCGTTGCATTGTGTGTGTAACACCCCACCTCCGTTAAGGTAACTCACAAAGGGAATGCCTTAACTTTGATGGAGCATTTTAGTAAACAGAACATAATATTACAAGACAGATATAAAAATAGTACTTGAAAAACTTTATAACTTTATTGCAGCGGACAGAAATCTGTTTGGTTACAACTTTACCAAAAACTTAAGTACATATATATCAGCCTTGTTCAAAAGCCATCAGAGTACAAAACTTTAAAATCATAATCCCCACAGAACGGAAGCTATACAGAGCCAAGCCATACTTTAAGCACTTCAAGCAGAAGGAATCCGGATCAAGCTAAAGTATTCCCTCCTTGGATAATCTTGGGGGGGGGGGGGAACGGAAGAAAAAGGGGCGAAATAAAGCAAGGTCAGACATAAAGTCTGGCAAGTCCAGTGATTTTCAGTTATGAACAGTTAATAATAACATGACATGAAAATAAAACTGGATGAGAGATAACAGTAACAGGTGTAGCGGATATTATAGAAGAACAGAATGACATAAGTTATTTCTTTACACTTCTCTGCACTAATACTAGTATAATAGAATTAGGTGTCACCATAATGTCTAAACTGAAACAGAAACGGGTACAGAATAATTTCCATAGAAGAGAGTGCTAGTAATGGGCCTTTACCACCCGAACAGAAACAGACAGAAGCAGAAACAGATTAATCCCTACGGAAACAGAATGTAGAATTAGGTGTACACTAGTAATTGGGCCTTTACCACCCGAACAGACGGTACCCGCGCAGAAACAGACGGGTGTTGCCACCCAACAGAGACAGACGGTACCAACAGAAACAGACAAAACTAAGTGTACCCTAAAACCCTACCCCAAGCGATCGGCTCCCTAATACATAAATACCCTGTGTCGGCCCCACAGTAGGGTGTATCACTCCCTAAAGTGACAACCAATTGGCACAGGCCTATTTACAGATGTCACGGCATCTTACATCCTCAGAGGAAGATCGGGATCCATGCACGCACATGACCCGGTTGGAACGCACCATCAACACCCCTCGCCATTATCAGAATGAACCACTTATAATTAGTTCAATAAGCGTGCCCGGACCCTACCTACTGTTGGGTCAAAGTTTTGATACCAGAAAGGGTTACTGACTGATATGGATCCCAAACAACAGATGACACAAGTAATTCCCCTCCTAACCTTGTGTCCCCAGAATAACAGATTTCAAATTAACTTGTTTACAAATTTCAGACATACAGAGTTTAGTTCAACTAGTTCACAGATTAACACACTTACAGATTTACTGGTTACAGATTAAGCGGTTACAGATTGTCTAACTTTGTATTGGGCCTACAGATTCACGAAACGGGTTTATCAGATTCACTGGTCCAGTTGGTTTAATTTTACCCACCCAACACGTTTTAGACATCATATTTATCTCAGATTTTCATTAATTAAATATTAATGCCCAGACCTCTCACATTAGACTGACAGTTTGCGGCTACTGGTTAGGCCAGTTGGTTCCGGGAAGATTTCTGTCGCAAACTGAGTCTAACCTCGGGTTTCAAGCACGTTACGACTAACTTCTTACATTAGAACCTATTGTTTACGGCCACTGGAATATGCCGGGCGGTTCCGGGTAGAATTACGCCGCAAACTCATTCTAACCTCGAGTTAGCCATGTTTATCTTTGCGGCCAATTAATTAATGATTTACCATTTATACCCACACCTAATATACATGTCAATTATTCATAACTAATTCAGATTATGACAATAACAGACTGAATATATCAACTTAACAGATATATCAGATAACAGGTTTAGGCGACTTAACGGATTCAGCAGATTAAGCAAACTAGCAGATTTAGCAGATAACAGATTAGGCATCTCAACAGATTTAGTTTAGCAGATGTAGCATTTTTAACAGACTTAGTAGACGACAGATTTGGCAGATGAACAGATCTAGCAGACTAGGCAGTAGAGCAGAACTAACAAATTAAGCAATATAACAGAACTAGCAGATGGCAATATAACAGAACTAGCAGATTAGGCAAATATAGCAGATTTAATCATTCCTTAAAGTTTCACAAACATATCTTGCCTAATTATAAATTTGCCTAAGTTCACTTGCATAAATAATAGTCATGATTCGCAATATGATCATATACCCCATGTTTGCCTTAAATTTACATAGCACAGATCATGGTCATAATTTACCATATATCATATGTTTCAATTTTTATTAAACTTGCATAGTACAGAAGATCCATATATAATTTATACCAAATATAGCCATAGATTACTATTCATGTCATATATCCCAAAGATCCCTTACTTAGGTGTTTATTTACATTGATAAATACCCTACTTTCATGTAAATCTTTATACCTAAGCCATATTCTTTTTATCTCAAATCATATGTTCCATAAAGTCTATATTTATGTCCAATTATGTGTCCTCAAATTTATGTTCTAGTTACACTCCATGCTCTATTCTCAAATCAGTCACCTATTGGTCATGCCCAATTTATGCATCATTCATTTTAGTGTCCCAAACATTTTAGCGTATGTTAATTCTTATGAGATTGGCTCAGGCTCATGGTAGCCTGGCTATAGAACAGAAAGAGGAAAGAGATACAGAATAAGATCTAAACAGAACAGAACAGATATAACCTCAGATTCAGATTTACAATTCATGTCACAATCAGAATTAACGTTTATATCGGAAAATAACAGCACTTTCCTTGATTGGATTAAAGAAAGAACTTTAGTTATTGTAGAATCGTTGCAGAAGCTTTAATCTCTAATTTGAATTGAGTTGCTTAGGTTGATGTTGATTAGCTTCTAGTTTTGATTCCAGAAGAGTAGCGATGCCATTTTAATATTTATTTAGAACGGAGGCAGAGAAGAAGCAGAATAGAATTGTGTGTAAAGAAGGCTAGGGTTGGGGCTGTTTAAATAGGAGAATAGGAGTGTTTAGAGCCATCAGATCGGTCCAGAAGTCATCCGGTTCGCCAAAAAGGGGTAAAAATCGTCACAGGCCCGATCTGCAGAAATGTGCCCAGGTCGACCCCCAGGTCGACTACCCAGTCGACCTGGTCATGGGGGGTCGACTTCCCAGTCGACTCCCCAGTTGACATGGTCGGGGGGGTCGACTCCCCAGTCGACCTGAGTCCTGGGCGGGAAATTTCCCGCCCAGCCCGCTTCTGGGTTTGAATTCGAAATTTGAATTCGAATTTCGAGCTGTTTTCGATTCAGAAAATTCCTGAAACTTCGAAGGGTCATATCTCCATCATACGGACTCCGATTATCGCAAACTTGGACTCGTTTCCAAGAAGAATTCCGAGACGAACGCAATGAAGCCACCCGTTTCCCTTGATTCTTATTTTAAAAATTAATTATCCTTTGATTTGTTACTTATACGTTCACAGAAAATACGGGGTGTTACATTCTCCCCTCCTTAAAGGATTTCGTCCCCGAAATCTTCAAGTTAAGAAGAATGTGTCCTACCATCCAATATCCATCTACTCAATCATCAATCACTAGCGTCCATTGTCCTTAGAAACTTCTAATGTTGTATGAACATATGCAAAAGTGTGTGTATATGTTCCTTATCTAATGCAAAGATCAGGCGGTCCACTGATTCAGTTGACCTCCTTAATGTGAATTATGCCAGTGCTATGAGTCCAACATGTATGCAATTTTCCTACTCGATACATATCATTTCTATATGAGTGCACAACCATTCAGTCATATGCAACATCCATGTGCTGATTCAATCATTTTGCATCCACAAAAATTTAAAATGCTCACACATCCATATGCAGTATGAGAGTGTTTTCGAGCCGATCTAGTGCCTAGTATGTGTATATGCATCCACGAGCAACCACTTGCAACCATCAAACATAACATGTATCAAACACATGTTTACACCCATTAGTTTCTACCTAAAGTTTGAAGATTTGATCGATAGGATATAGTCGAATGATGTAAGCGAGTACAGATAAAACAAAAACTTGGTTCCCATTAGACATAGGTCCTAAGTATCGGCCCCAAAGACCGAAACCAACATCAGATTGACACCCAGAGGATTACCCTCTTTAGACCATGTGAAAACTGGGAATCAGAATTATTCAGATATTTGCAGACTACTGGTACAGATCATGTTCCCTAATGATTCTTAGGAAGCTAAGCATGATAAAATCATATCCCATAAAAACTCAGAATGTATGCGTCCTACTTGCCGCCTAACATAGATATCTCTCAAACCCCAATCTATCACAACATATAAGTCATAACCCTTATGGGTCTGAGTCTACAGCGGAATCAGAAATAATACTAGTATTAAAGTGCAGAGTATCAATTACAAAATCAAAATACAAGAATCAGAAAGAGTCTTAACTCCATAATCAGATAAAGAAATTAAACCTACTATAGGAATTTTCCTATTTCTATCCTAGCCACTAGCCTCAAGAGTGTTCGCCTGTCCTCCTTGCCCTCGTCTCTTCGGGCAGTCCCTAGTGAAGTGTCCCATCTCACCACTGTTGAAGCAAGTTCCCTTCCTTTTTCTACAATCCTTGTTCAGATGAGTCGAGCTTCCACAAGTAAAGAATTTTTCCCCTTCTTATCTTCAGACTTCCCATCTTTCTTTTGTGTTTCCTTTTTGGGCCATGCTTTCTTATTCTGTGGTTCTTCCTTCTTTGTCTCTTTCTAGCCCTTGTCTTCCTCGTGCAGTAGTGCCATGTCCACCAATTTCTCGTAAGTCGCTCCCATGGGTACATGGGTCATGGCTAGGCTATGCAGTGGCTCGTTCAATCCTTTGACAAAGCGGAGAGCCTTCTTATGCTGAGTGTTGACTAAATCCAATCCGAACCTAGCCAGTTGGTTGAACTGGTTGACGTATTCCTTGACCGTCATACTTCCTTGCTTAAGAGATAAGAACTTTTCCAATTGTAGACTTCGTTCAGCTTGCGAGAGGAATTTTGTCTCAAACCTTGTTCTGAAATCCATCCATGTCTCAACCGGCCTCTCGACGTTAGTGACTTCCGACCAATAGGAAGCTTCGTCTTTGAGCAACCATACCGCCAACTGTACCTTCTGCCTATCGTCCACCTCGAAGATAACAAACAGATCCTCAGTTTCTTTGAGTCAGTTCCTCGCTTCTACGAATGATTCAGTTCCCTTGAAATCCTTCCCACCCATTGTAACGACCCGGATTTTCAGCGACTTTGGTTATCGACATAAACACGATGTCGATAACCAAAACATCGAAAATCCTGGTAATTAGTGAAAGAAATTAGATGGTGAGGAAAGATAAGATAGAAAATTAGAATAGAAGAAGAAGAAGAACACAACATCAGAGTAACACGAATCTCACAGCGGAACAAATAAATATATTTCATAACATAACTTGAAATACAAAATTGGTACTTGAATATACATATCATTATCAAAGTACAGCACTTACAACACAGCGGAAATAACTATAGCTATATGATCCTGAAGCCTCCTGCTCCAAGCTCTTCCAGTGTATCTGTAAAATCCCGACTACTTGACTGCCCATACAAATTTAGGCACCCAAGAGTTTAGGGAAAACACAAAGTAAACTCCGGGTCAGTCATGGGACTGGTGTGAGTAAAACAGTTTAAAAACAGTTCGAACAAGTAAACAATATCTCATAAGACCACGCCGCATAACGGAACGGGTTTTTCCCTTATGAGAATCCAAAATATCTTTATATCAAAAACCTCTTGATATTATAATAATGTCTGTCAACCACAGTATATATATAATCATCTAGCAGAAACGCTTTCATCTCACGTTCTACATATATAGTATACAATCAAAATGGCAAGCACGTATTGGGTAATGGATTTCCAACTATGACAAGGTATGGAACCACCTATCGCTCGTGTACCTCTAGAGAGGAATACACTGGGTTCAACAAGAACATCTTGCAACCCGGCCACACATGACCGACCACTCATTTCGCTTGAGCGTATCGAATGTATATCACCAACGGTTGGGATCAGCAACCGTTTCCCGAATGGGACAACATCAACAATAGATTTTTAGAAGTAAATGAAACTCTAGATCAGGTGATTATACACCCTACTTCGGTGCGACCGACTTAGCCATGCTGCCTGCCCGATTTCTGTCATTTACCGGATGATGAGGCTAGAAGCTACGCTTTATCATCACACTAGATTCACATTGAATTCCACATTGTCAAATCCATCAAATCACCGATTGACATCCTCACCCATACATTATGTGTTAGCTAAAAGAAGTTTCCTTCTCCGCTTCCACTCTTGGTACGGTTGGAGAAATCAATATACATGATCGTCTGGAAATACTCTGTCAAACATCCGTCCATACAAGTCATCCAGGAACAGGATGCACCGAAGGCACTATTCTGTAAACAGGATAGCCCTTGCATAACTCCGTCTTCAATTTCATTTGGCATATATGATTCGCAACGCTTATGCCAATACAGAGTGGTTCTTTGGACAATAATCCAACCGGTCTCTCCATATTAACAACGTTAAAATGGTCAAAACTTCGATAGTCTGTGATTTAACTATCGAATAAAACAAGTGTGCAAACAACGATATTATTTCCAAATGGAAATTATATCGATCAAACATCATTTAACATTCATCTCCTTAGTTCATTTTTCATCTCCTGTTTCCCTATATTCAACATTTCTTATTTTCTAAATTTAGAAAATATATGTTATTACCATTGGAAAACATTTCCATTTCTTGTTTTCTATATCAGAAAACATTTCTGGTTCCTTATTTGGAAAACGTTTCCAAAGCTTCTTCATTGGACTTAGACAGATGTTTTAAACAAACTATCGCGATGCCAACTCAAACCATTTCCTTTACTGCCGAACCTTAACTATTCCCTAGTTAAAACGAGGTCAATCAAGTTGGGGAAGAACTACCTCTTAGACCTTAACTGAACAACATTTCTAACTTTGGAATTGGCAAAATTCACTTTATATTTCTTTTACTGACTTCCTTACTTAACCCTCCTTCGAATAGCTATATTCGATTGACTCTTTCCACTTAACTCTATTCGATTAACCCTTATCAATTAACTCTATTGGACTAACACTATTGGATTAACTCTATTTGACTAACGCTATTGATTTACTCATTTCACTTAACTCCTTTCGAATAAACTATGTTCGATTAACTCCTTTTACTTTCTTCGAATAAACTATATTTGATTAACTCCTTTTACTTTCTTCGAATAACTATATTCGATTAACTCATTTTACTTTAACTCTAATCGATTAAACTAATGTAACACCCCACGTCCATTAATATCACTCACAAAGGGAATGCATTAACTTCCATGGAGGTTTTAAGTGAATATAGAACAGTAAAATTACAACAAGACAGATATAAAATAGTACTTGGAAATTCAAAAAACTTTATTTCATTGTAGCAGAAGTCAAAACATGTTTGATTACATCATAACACCATATTCAATGTCAAGTACAATATCTATCTTGATAAAACAAGTACATAATCCCATTACATGAATAACCATTAAAAAGAAAGATAACAAGCTGGACTTTACTTCAGCAGTCCAAGCTTTCCAGAAGATAAGCGATCCAACTAGACTCCACTAGAACTTGGCCCAACCTGCGGACCTAAAGGGAGAAAAAGGATGGAAAAGAGGGGGTCAGACATAAAGTCTGGTGAATATGATAATTCTACAATACTATTACCAAAATAACTGGACTAAGGCATAAGCTGGAAAACAAGAAAATGTCTATGAAGAGCAGATTAAGGACATAGACAATTGCTAAAGGAAACGTTATAGGCGCTCCTAAATACTAAAGGATAAACACTATACTGCACCACACCAGTCACCCTAAAGATTCATCCCACTTAGCTTCACTTAGAAACTTTCCCAATGGCTTTACGTACCCCTAGCTGACTACATAGGTGCCGCCTGCCCCTATCTCCACTAGGTGTACCCTACTTCCCATTATTCGATCGGCTCCCTAACTCGTAGATACCCGTGCTAGCCCCACAGTGGGGTGTATCACTCCCCTAAAGTGGCAACCTGATACAACGGACATGCACGGCTTATACCTACACGATGCAACAACGTCTTACCTACCAGCCCGGGTCCACACACGCATATGAAACCCGTTGGACTTGCGTTGCCACCGCTCCCTGTTTTGGCCTCTTATAGTCAAACCCAGTATGCGTGTCCCGTCCTCGACTTGGGTCGAGCCACAAAGATACGTTTTGGGATACTGGTTGAAATGGGCCCCCACTATTTACCACAAGCATTCCACCTAAGCTTGTCCCCATTAGTCCATCCCACTTAACCCACTTAGTCATGTTCATTTACATGTGTGTTTGGTTAAGTCTAATCGTATTTCAAATGCCTCTAAAGGCAACCACCAGATTCCTCATGCCACCCAAGGCACCTACTTAACCCCCATGTCCCACCTTACATGATTATCTGGTTAAGTATTTCTTAGTTCATTAAGGCCATAACCTCATAAAGACCTCTCACATTAGACTGGCATTTATGGCAGCTGGATTTGCCGGGCGGGTCCGGGCAGTCTTACACCATAAAAGAGTCTAACCTCGTGTCTTTACAACTGTTATGCTTTAGTTTGGGCCTAGGACCTCTCACATTGGGCCGACATTTGTGACTACTGGATTTGCCGGGCGGGTCCGGGCAGGTTTACATCACAAACGGGTCCAACCTCGTGTCCTAAGCATTGATTATTATTAATAATCCACTTTCCCCCAATTTTAATAATTCCCTACTTGAATTATTAATTACTTCCAATTTTTAACAATGTCCATAATCGACTCAATTATGGACATCCATTCATGGTATGCAAAATCTTACAAAATTGCACCCAATTTATTAATTCCTAATATTACCCCTACCCCACGTTTGAACGTTTATTCGCAAAATATATGTTAGACTCGAATAGCCTAACTCATAGCATAAAAGAGATTATCATAATAACAACATGTATATGTGACCAAATGAATCATAATAAGGGGTGAAACTTGCATATGTCCAACTTGCATAGATTATACATGTCATGGACCTAAAGGTGTCAACTTGTTCAAAATTCACCTAATATAATCTCAATCAATTTTCATAAACTTACATATGAACATGTGTGAATCAACATCATCTAATTTTTTAACAACATGGTTTTATATGGGTACACCTAACTCAATAGGCAAATTCCCATAATCAAGTTTTATTTAATTATAGTTTCAAGTTTATGGGTACACCTAACCTAATAGGCAAATTCCCATAAACAAGATCCATTTAAATTAAGAAAAAAAACATAACTTTAAGCATGATCCAACAGCATGATTTTTCAACATAATATAGCATGATTTATAACATGGCATAGTATGATAGTATAACATAGCTTGACATGATTCTCAACATAGCACGACATAGCATAAGAGAATTTACAACATAGCATGACATAGCATATATAATTTACATCATACGACAACATAATAACATAATAAGAGATCCACAATATATAGAATTTACAATTACAAATCACATCACTTTCTTGTGATCCATTCATAACTGAGTCAAATTAGTTTGTAATAGTCTTGTGAGAATGATCATACTCACCAACAAAAGAAAAGAATTAGAGAAAGAGAGATCTTTTGATTTGATTTGTGTAGATTTAGTTGTAGATAATTAGGCTTCCTCTTCTTAGTTTGTGACGGCTACGCTGAACTCCATGGCAGCAGCATGACGGTAGCTTCTCTAATTTTACAAGTGATTTAGGTTTAGGGTCTACCCACTTATTTATAGATTTTAGAATGCATTTAGGCCATTAGATTTAACCTAGAAATAACCGCAGCCGTTCAGACAAGATGGGGTTTATCTTGTTGACTCAGCAATGAGTCAGAAGTGACTCAGCAAACACTCAGCAATATATATATATATATATATATATATATATATTCTACAATGTACACATTAGATACATCCCCCCCCTTTTACACACTTATTATTGTTTTTATATACATATTAGATACATCCCCTCTCTTACACACTTATTAATATTATTATATTCATATTAGATACATCCCCCCTCTTACACACTTATTAATATTTTAGCAACTTTAGTGTTAATAGAAAATTCGGGGTGTTACATTCTCCCCTCCTTTTAGGATTTCGTCCCCGAAATCTTCAAGTCTGGAAGAATGTATATCCTACCATCCAAACGTCCATCTACTCATCCATCATACACAGGCATCCATTGTCTTTACAGACTTCTAATGCTTTCATGTTTAAATGCACAGTGTGTGTATATGTCCGTATCTAATGCAAAATCAGGCGGTCCACTGATTCAGTTGACCTCCTTAATGCAACTATGATCGTGCCATGCATCCATTATGTATGCAAAAGATTCTTAATGCTACATAATACTTCTATATGCGTGCACAACCATCATCTGAATGCAGCATCCACATGATAATACAACCATCGTTCGTCCATTTTACTAAATACATCCATATATATGCAATATGCAATATGTAGTGACTGAGCCGATCTAGTGCCTAAAGTGTGTGTATATATGCATCCACGAGCAACCACTAGCAAACACTTGCATCCATTTTGCATCCATCATACATAACATGTCTCAAACACATGTTTCAACCATAGGATTATCCTAACTAAAGGTCAAAGATACTAATGAGAGGACATACTAAAGATAAGATAAGATAAGCTAAGCGATAAAGGAGAAATTAAAAGACATTCCCTCAAAAAGAAAAGGGTACAACGAACGCATCTTCTCTTCCGTCTCCCAAGTTGCGTTGCTCTCATCATCTCCCCATTGCACTTTGACCAGTCTGACCTCTCGATTCCTCAATTTTTTGATCTCCGACCCAAGAATGCATGTAGGAGCTCGTCTAATTGTTGCATCACGCTCTATTTCCACCTCTTTAAGCAAGCTCGGCTCTACCACCTCCGCGGTCTTGTGCAAACACTTCCTCAAATGTGATACATGGAATACGTCGTGTACTCCACTAAGTTTCTCAGGCAACTCCACCCTATATGCCATCTTCCCAATCCTGTTTTTTACAGGAAACGAGCCTACAAACCTTGGTGCTAATTTCCCCACGGACCCAAAGCGAACAACATTCTGTAACGGAGATACTTTGATAAAAACCATGTCCCCAATGTCAAACTCAAGATCTGTCCTCCTCTTATCAGCATACGATTTTTGCCTATCTTGTGCTGCTTTCATCCTCCTTCGAATCAACTCAATCTTCTCCGAGGTTTCCCTAACCATATCGGGCCCAAGTAGGATTTTATCGGTAGATTCCCACCAACATGTAGGCGAACGGCAAGGCCTTCCATAAAGAGCTTCGAAAGGTGCCATGCCAATACTAGACTGAAAGCTATTGTTATATGCGAATTCTACTAACGGAAGGTGCTCTTCCCATGTACCCCCAAAGTCTAGGATACAAAGCCTTAAAAGATCCTCTAGAATGCGATTCACCCTCTCGGTCTGGCCGTCTGTCTGAGGATGATATGCGGTGCTCAAACATAGCTGAGTCCCTACCGCCTCTTGTAAACTCTTCCAAAATTCGCTAGTAAAGATGGGGTCACGGTCGCTTACTATACTAGAAGGAATACCGTGCAAACGAACTATCTCCTTAATGTATATAGAAGCCAACCACGGAGCAGTCCTCTTACTTTTCACGGGAATAAAATGGGCGCTTTTTGTAAGTCTATCTACTATAACCCAAATCCCCGTGTTACCCTTCCTTGATCTTGGTAATCCATCCACAAAATCCATTGAGATGCTTTCCCATTTCCATAGTGGAACTTCTAATGGGTGAAGCAACCCACCGGGTTTCTTTTGTTCTGCTTTAACTCGTTGGCACACCAAGCATCTAGCGACGTACTCGGCCACATCCTTTTTCATACCGGCCCAAAAGAAAACCCGCTTCGTATCTTTGTACATCTTATCCCCGCCGGGATGAATGGTCATTTTTGAGCGATGAGCATCATCAAGAATGGCCTTCCTTAAGTCTTCGTCTTGCGGTACACAAAGTCTATTATCCCTTCGTAACCAACCCTTATCGTCTAGGGTATACCTACGAAGATGGCTTGACGACTCCCCCCCTTTGAGCTTTTCTACTATCTCAACCAACTGTGGGTCGTCTCGCTGTGCCTCACCAACCCGCCCTAGAAGTGTAGGTCTAACCTCCAAGAATGCTAACAGACCGGGTACTAAGTCAACGGAGGGTCTAAAGTCAAACATAGAGATGAATTCTAAGCTTTGTCGTTCAACAAACAACGGACTCAAGGACAACCTTTTCCTACTTAAGGCGTCTGCCACCACGTTACCCTTGCCCGGGGTATATGCTATTTCAAAATCGTAGGAGGCTAAGAATTCCATCCACCGTTGCTGCCTTAAATTCAAATCCTTCTGAGAGAATAAGTATTTTAATGATTTGTGGTCAGTGAACAGTTCGAATTTCTCGCCAAGAAGATAGTGACGCCAAGACTTAAGCGCGAAAATAATTGCGGCTAGCTCTAAGTCATGCGTGGGGTAATTCTTTTCATGAACCCTCAACTGCCTTCCACCATAGGCTATTACTCTTCCCTCTTGCATGAGGACCGCGCCAAGTCCCGTCCCACAAGCATCAGTATAGATGGTAAACGGTTTATTCCCATCTGGCAGCACTAAGACTGGGGCTGAAGTTAAGGCTCTCTTTAAACGTTGGAACGCATCATCGCAATCTTTGTCCCACGTAAAAACCAGGTTCTTCTTCGTTAACCGTGTTAATGGAGCTGATATTTTTGCGAAGTCTTTGATAAACTTCCTATAATAGCCAGCCAACCCCAAGAAACTTCTTACTTCGGTTGCATTTTTAGGGACCTTCCAATCTTGGATGGCCACCACCTTTGCGGGATCCACTGCTATCCCTTCTTTGGAAACCACGTGCCCTAAGAACCGTACTTCCTTCCTCCAGAAGTGACACTTAGAAAATTTTGCCTTAAGGTTATGTGCTCGAAGGGTTTCCAACACTTCCCTAAGATGTAGGGAGTGCTCTTCTTTATTCTTAGAAAAGACTAAGATGTCATCCACAAAGACTACCACGAATTTGTTAAGGTATTCCCTAAACACCCTACTCATCAAATCAACAAAATATGCAGGGGTGTTTGTCAAACCAAAGGGCATCACTAGCCATTCATAGAATCCGTCAGGAGTCCTAAAAGCAGTCTTATCTATACTATCCTCAGCCACTCTCAGTTGATGAAAGCCAGTGGCTAAGTCCAACTGCGAAAACCCTGAGGCGCCAACTAACTGATCAAAGAGATCGTCAATCCTCGGCAGTGGGTGTCGGTTCTTTTTAGTAAGCTTGTTTAGTTCTCTATAGTCCATACAAAGTCTAAGAGACCCATCCGCCTTTGTGGCAAAAACTACTGGAGCACCCCACTTCGATATACTACGTCTTATGAACCCCTTCTCAAGCAACTCCTTTACTTGCTTATTGAGTTCCCTCCTTTCACGAGGAGCCATGTGGCGCACTGGCAAAGATACGGGTTTAGCATTATCCACAAGATAAATTCGAAAGTCTATCTCCCGCTTTGGAGGTAAGCCCTTCACCTCCTCAAACACATCCGGATATTCCCGGACCACTTCTACCGATCGCAGGTTCTCTACAGACGCGTCAAGCGATTCAAGATAACTTAGCATAACGGAACTTATGGGATTACAAAAGATGTCGAGAGCATTACCAAGGCGAGTCACAAGCCTAACTACTCTCCTTTCACAATCAAGAATGGCCCTATTTCTAGACAACCAATCCATTCCTAAAATTAGCCCATAGCCCGTGAAGCCCAATACATAAGCATCACATCTAAATTCAACGCTAAGTATAGAGATTTTCAAATCCAAACATATCATGGTCAAATGAGCCGAACCCCCAATTGGATTTGAAACGACCAAGGGATCCTCTACTAAACTGGTGTTCAAGTGCAGTGATTCAACTAATGATGCAGAGATAAACGAATGAGATGCGCCAGAATCGAATAAGGTACGGACATGATGATCAAACAGAAAAACTAAGCTTTCAACAGAAATTGTTCTACCTCTTTCTTGCAGCGGTGGGGCCGCAATAGCCTGAACTTGCCCCCTTGCCTGCCCTGGTGCCATAAGAGCCTGCACCTGTCCTCCCGAGGTAGACCCTGCCCACTGCCCCTTCTTTGGACAGTCCTTCACTAAATGTCCCGCATCTCCACAATGAAAACAACCAGTCTTCTTTTTCTTTCTACAATCTTTGCTGAGATGGCTAGGCATCCCACAATTGAAGCATTTCTTCTTCCCTTTGCCATTATTGTTTTTACCACCCTTCTTATTTTGCTGTTGGGGTTTCTTCTGATCCCCTTTCTTTTCAACTGCCTTATCCTCATGCATAAGTGCCATTTCTACTAGCTTTTCAAAGGTGGCTCCCATAGGGATGTGGGTCATAGCCAACCCTTGCAACGGTTCATTCAAGCCTCTAACGAACCTCAAAGCTTTCTTCTCTGGCGTGTTCACCAACTCCAAGCCAAACCTTGCTAACTAATTAAATTTATTGACATATTCCTTTACTGATGAGCTCCCTTGCTTTAGTGCCAGGAATTTTTCCATATTTAGGTTCTCCTCTGCCCTTGAAAGAAACTTTGCCTCAAACCTTCGTCTGAAATCCGCCCATGAATCAACTGGACGTTCCCCGTTAGTGACCTCCCACCAAAACGAGGCCTCTCCCTTCATTAACCAAGCAGCTAAACGGACTTTCCTCCCATCTTCCACTTCAAAGATATCCAACAATTCCTCGGTCTCCTTAAGCCAATCTCTGGCCTCCACAAATGTCTCAGTCCCTTGAAAAGTTTTTCCTCCCATAGCCTTGAATTCCTTGCACGTCTTTGCAAAAGTGTCAACACGAAGAGGAGGAGGAGGAATGGGTGCAACTAGGGGTGGAGGAGTATCCGCTGGGCCTGCAGTGGTGGCCCTAGCCTCCAAGTATCTCCTAAACCACCCTGGAATCGTCACACCTTCTGGGAGATTAAGATCTTCAGCCATGCTGAAACGAAAAAGGAAAGATTCAAAATGGAGAATTCGAAAGATAAAGATAAGGATGTGGCTATTTGGGATTATGTTTTTCATAAAAACTCTCTTTAAATAACATGTTTTTTTTTTTGAAAGCACTTCTTCCAAAAATACTTTAGAAAAAAAAAATATTTTTCTAAAAAAAATTTTATCTGTTCTGGTAACCTTATGCTCTGATACCACGTGTAACACCCCACGTCCATTAATGTCACTCACAAAGGGAATGCATTAACTTCCATGGAGGTTTTAAGTGAATATAGAACAGTAAAATTACAACAAGACAGATATAAAATAGTACTTGGAAATTCAAAAAACTTTATTTCATTGTAGCAGAAGTCAAAACATGTTTGATTACATCATAACACCATATTCAATGTCAAGTACAATATCTATCTTGATAAAACAAGTACATAATCCCATTACATGAATAGCCATTAAAAAGAAAGATAACAAGCTGGACTTTACTTCAGCAGTCCAAGCTTTCCAGAAGATAAGCGATCCAACTAGACTCCACTAGAACTTGGCCCAACCTGCGGACCTGAAGGGAGAAAAAGGACGGAAAAGAGGGGGTCAGACATAAAGTCTGGTGAATATGATAATTTTACTGTTCTATATTCACTTAAAACCTCCATGGAAGTTAATGCATTCCCTTTGTGAGTGACATTAATGGACGTGGGGTGTTACATTGTGCAGTGATTCAACTAATGATGCAGACTAAGTGGGTTAAGTGGGATTAATGCATTAAACTTGAAACTATAATTAAATAAAAAAAACATAACTTTAAGCATGATCCAACAGCATGATTTTTCAACATAATATAGCATGATTTATAACATGGCATAGTATGATAGTATAACATAGCTTGACATGATTCTCAACATAGCACGACATAGCATAAGAGAATTTACAACATAGCATGACATAGCATATATAATTTACATCATACGACAACATAATAACATAATAAGAGATCCACAATATATAGAATTTACAATTACAAATCACATCACTTTCTTGTGATCCATTCATAACTGAGTCAAATTAGTTTGTAATAGTCTTGTGAGAATCATCATACTCACCAACAAAAGAAAAGAATTAGAGAAAGAGAGATCTTTTGATTTGATTTGTGTAGATTTAGTTGTAGATGATTAGGCTTCCTCTTCTTAGTTTGTGACGGCTACGCTGAACTCCATGGCAGCAGCATGACGGTAGCTTCTCTAATTTTACAAGTGATTTAGGTTTAGGGTCTACCCACTTATTTATAGATTTTAGAATGCATTTAGGCCATTATATTTAACCTAGAAATAACCGCAGCCGTTCAGACAAGATGGGGTTTATCTTGTTGACTCAGCAATGAGTCAGAAGTGACTCAGCAAACACTCAGCAATATATATATATATATATATATATATATATATATATATTCTACAATGTACACATTAGATACATCCCTCCCCCCTTTTACACACTTATTATTGTTTTTATATACATATTAGATACATCCCCTCTCTTACACACTTATTAATATTTTTATATTCATATTAGATACATCCCCTCTCTTACACACTTATTAATATTATTATATTCATATTAGATACATACCCTCTCTTACACACTTTTATATTCATATTAGATACACCCCCCTCTTACACACTTTTATATTCATATTAGATACATCCCCCCTCTTACGCACTTATTAATATTTTAGCAACTTTAGTGTTAATAGAAAATTCGGGGTGTTACATTCTCCCCTCCTTTTAGGATTTCGTCCCCGAAATCTTCAAGTCTGGAAGAATGTATATCCTACCATCCAAACGTCCATCTACTCATCCATCATACACAGGCATCCATTGTCCTTACAGACTTCTAATGCTTTCATGTTTAAATGCACAGTGTGTGTATATGTCCGTATCTAATGCAAAATCAGGCGGTCCACTGATTCAGTTGACCTCCTTAATGAAACTATGATCGTGCCATGCATCCATTATGTATGCAAAAGATTCTTAATGCTACATAATACTTCTATATGCGTGCACAACCATCATCTGAATGCAGCATCCACATGATAATACAACCATCGTTCATCCATTTTACTAAATACATCCATATATATGCAATATGCAATATGTAGTGACTGAGCCGATCTAGTGCCTAAAGTGTGTGTATATATGCATCCACGAGCAACCACTAGCAAACACTTGCATCCATTTTGCATCCATCATACATAACATGTCTCAAACACATGTTTCAACCATAGGATTATCCTAACTAAAGGTCAAAGATACTAATGAGAGGACATACTAAAGATAAGATAAGATAAGCTAAGCGATAAAGGAGAAATTAAAAGACATACCCTCAAAAAGAAAAGGGTACAACGAATGCATCTTCTCTTCCGTCTCCCAAGTTGCGTTGCTCTCATCATCTCCCCATTGCACTTCAACCAGTCTGACCTCTCGATTCCTCAACTTTTTGATCTCCGACCCAAGAATGCATGTAGGAGCTCGTCTGATTGTTGCATCACGCTCTATTTCCACCTCTTTAAGCAAGCTCGGCTCTACCACCTCCGCGGTCTTGTGCAAACACTTCCTCAAATGTGATACATGGAATACGTCGTGTACTCCACTAAGTTTCTCAGGCAACTCCACCCTATATGCCATCTTCCCAATCCTGTCTTTTACAGGAAACGGCCCTACAAACCTTGGTGCTAATTTCCCCACGGACCCAAAGCGAACAACATTCTGTAACGGAGATACTTTGATAAAAACCATGTCCCCAATGTCAAACTCAAGATCTGTCCTCCTCTTATCAGCATACGATTTTTGCCTATCTTGTGCTGCTTTCATCCTCCTTCGAATCAACTCAATCTTCTCCGAGGTTTCCCTAACCATATCGGGCCCAAGTAGGATTTTATCGGTAGATTCCCACCAACATGTAGGCGAACGGCAAGGCCTTCCATAAAGAGCTTCGAAAGGTGCCATGCCAATACTAGACTGAAAGCTATTGTTATATGCGAATTCTACTAACGGAAGGTGCTCTTCCCATGTACCCCCAAAGTCTAGGATACAAAGCCTTAAAAGATCCTCTAGAATGCGATTCACCCTCTCGGTCTGGCCGTCTGTCTGAGGATGATATGCGGTGCTCAAACATAGCTGAGTCCCTACCGCCTCTTGTAAACTCTTCCAAAATTCGCTAGTAAAGATGGGGTCACGGTCGCTTACTATACTAGAAGGAATACCGTGCAAACGAACCATCTCCTTAATGTATAAAGAAGCCAACCACGGAGCAGTCCTCTTACTTTTCACGGGAATAAAATGGTCGCTTTTAGTAAGTCTATCTACTATAACCCAAATCCCCGTGTTACCCTTCCTTGATCTTGGTAATCCATCCACAAAATCAATTGAGATGCTTTCCCATTTCCATAGTGGAACTTCTAATGGGTGAAGCAACCCTCCGGGTTTCTTTTGTTCTGCTTTAACTCGTTGGCACACCAAGCATCTAGCGACGTACTCGGCCACATCCTTTTTCATACCGGCCCAAAAGAAAACCCGCTTCATATCTTTGTACATCTTATCCGCGCCGGGATGAATGGTCATTTTTGAGCGATGAGCATCATCAAGAATGGCCTTCCTTAAGTCTTCGTCTTGCGGTACACAAAGTCTATTATCCCTTCGTAACCAACCCTTATCGTCTAGGGTATACCTACGAAGATGGCTTGACGACTCCCCCCCCCCCCTTTGATCTTTTCTACTATCTCAACCAACCGTGGGTCGTCTCGCTGTGCCTCACCAACCCGTCCTAGAAGTGTAGGTCTAACCTCCAAGGATGCTAACAGACCGGGTACTAAGTCAACGGAGGGTCTAAAGTCAAACATAGAGATGAATTCTAAGCTCTGTCGTTCAACAAACAACGGACTCAAGGACAACCTTTTCCTACTTAAGGCGTCTGCTACCACGTTACCCTTGCCCGGGGTATATGCTATTTCAAAATCGTAGGAGGCTAAGAATTCCATCCACCGTTGCTGCCTTAAATTCAAATCCTTCTGAGAGAATAAGTATTTTAATGATTTGTGGTCAGTGAACAGTTCGAATTTCTCACCAAGAAGATAGTGACGCCAAGACTTAAGCGCGAAAACAATTGCGGCTAGCTCTAAGTCATGCGTGGGGTAATTCTTTTCATGAACCCTCAACTGCCTTCCACCATAGGCTATTACTCTTCCCTCTTGCATGAGGACCGCGCCAAGTCCCGTCCCACAAGCATCAGTATAGATGGTAAACGGTTTATTCCCGTCTGGCAGCACTAAGACTGGGGCTGAAGTTAAGGCTCTCTTTAAACGTTGGAACGCATCATCGCAATCTTTGTCCCACGTAAAAAACCAGGTTCTTCTTCGTTAACCATGTTAATGGAGCTGATATTTTTGCGAAGTCTTTGATAAACTTCCTATAATAGCCAGCCATCCCCAAGAAACTTCTTACTTCGGTTGCATTTTTAGGGACCTTCCAATCTTGGATGGCCACCACCTTTGCGGGATCCACTGCTATCCCTTCTTTGGAAACCACGTGCCCTAAGAACCGTACTTCCTTCCTCCAGAAGTGACACTTAGAAAATTTTGCCTTAAGGTTATGTGCTCGAAGGGTTTCCAACACTTCCCTAAGATGTAGGGAGTGCTCTTCTTTATTCTTAGAAAAGACTAAGATGTCATCGACAAAGACTACCACGAATTTGTTAAGGTATTCCCTAAACACCCTACTCATCAAATCAACAAAATATGCAGGGGCGTTTGTCAAACCAAAGGGCATCACTAGCCATTCATAGAATCCGTCAGGAGTCCTAAAAGCAGTCTTATCTATACTATCCTCAGCCACTCTCAGTTGATGAAAGCCAGTGGCTAAGTCCAACTGCGAAAACACTGAGGCGCCAACTAACTGATCAAAGAGATCGTCAATCCTCGGCAGTGGGTGTCGGTTCTTTTTAGTAAGCTTGTTTAGTTCTCTATAGTCCATACAAAGTCTAAGAGACCCATCCGCCTTTGTGGCAAAAACTACTGGAGCACCCCACTCCGATATACTACGTCTTATGAACCCCTTCTCAAGCAACTCCTTTACTTGCTTATTGAGTTCCCTCCTTTCACGAGGAGCCATGTGGCGCACTGGCAAAGATACGGGTTTAGCATTATCCACAAGATAAATTCGAAAGTCTATCTCCTGCTTTGGAGGTAAGCCCTTCACCTCCTCAAACACATCCGGATATTCCCGGACCACTTCTACCGATCGCAGGTTCTCTACAGACGCGTCAAGCGATTCAAGATAACTTAGCATAACGGAATTTATGGGATTACAAAAGATGTCGAGAGCATTACCAAGGCGAGTAACAAGCCTAACTACTCTCCTTTCACAGTCAAGAATGGCCCTATTTCTAGACAACCAATCCATTCCTAAAATTAGCCCATAGCCCGTGAAGCCCAATACATAAGCATCACATCTAAATTCAACGCTAAGTATAGAGATTTTCAAATCCAAACATATCATGGTCAAATGAGCCGAACCCCCAATTGGATTTGAAACGACCAAGGGATCCTCTACTAAACTGGTGTTCAAGTGCAGTGATTCAACTAATGATGCAGAGATAAACGAATGAGATGCGCCAGAATCGAATAAGGTACAGACAGGATGATCAAACAGAAAAACTAAGCTTTCAACAGAAATTGTTCTACCTCTTTCTTGCAGCGGTGGGGCCGCAATAGCCTGAACTTGCCCCCTTGCCTGCCCTGGTGCCATAAGAGCCTGCACCTATCCTCCCGAGGTAGACCCTGCCCTCTGCCCCTTCTTTGGACAGTCCTTCACTAAATGTCCCGCATCTCCACAATGAAAACAACCAGTCTTCTTTTTCTTTCTACAATCTTTGCTGAGATGGCCAGGCGTCCCACAATTGAAGCATTTCTTCTTCCCTTTGCCATTATTGTTTTTACCACCCTTCTTATTTTGCTGTTGGGGTTTCTTCTGATCCCCTTTCTTTTCAACTGCCTTATCCTCATGCATAAGTGTCATTTCTACTAGCTTTTCAAAGGTGGCTCCCATAGGGATGTGGGTCATAGCCAACCCTTGCAACGGTTCATTCAAGCCTCTAACGAACCTCAAAGCTTTCTTCTCTGGCGTGTTCACCAACTCCAAGCCAAACCTTGCTAACTGATTAAATTTATTGACATATTCCTTTACTGATGAGCTCCCTTGCTTTAGTGCCAGGAATTTTTCCATATTTAAGTTCTCCTCTGCCCTTGAAAGAAACTTTGCCTCAAACCTTCGTCTGAAATCCGCCCATGAATCAACTGGACGTTCCCCGTTAGTGACCTCCCACCAAAACGAGGCCTCTCCCTTCATTAACCAAGCAGCTAAACGGACTTTCCTCCCATCTTCCACTTCAAAGATATCCAACAATTCCTCAGTCTGCTTAAGCCAATCTCTGGCCTCCACAAACGTCTCAGTCCCTTGAAAAGTTTTTCCCCCCATAGCCTTGAATTCCTTGCACGTCTTTGCAAAAGTGTCAACACGAAGAGGAGGAGGAGGAGGAATGGGTGCAACTAGGGGTGGAGGAGTATCCGCTAGGCCTGCAGTGGTGGCCCTAGCCTCCAAGTATCTCCTAAACCACCCTGGAATCGTCACACCTTCTGGGAGATTAAGATCTTCAGCCATGCTGAAACGAAAAAGGAAAGATTCAAAATGGAGAATTCGAAAGATAAAGATAAGGATGTGGCTATTTGGGATTATGTTTTTCATAAAAACTCTCTTTAAATAACATGTTTTTTTTTTTTTTGAAAGCACTTCTTCCAAAAATATTTTAGAAAAAAAAATATTATTCTAAAAAAAAAATTTATCTGTTCTGGTAACCTTATGCTTAGATTTATTAATAAGTGTGTAAGAGAGGAAATGTATCTAATATGTATATAAAAACAATAATAAGTGTGTAAAAGGGGGGGGGATGTATCTAATGTGTACATTGTAGAATATATATATATATATATATATATTGCTGAGTGTTTGCTGAGTCACTTCTGACTCATTGCTGAGTCAACAAGATAAACCCCATCTTGTCTGAACGGCTGCGGTTATTTCTAGGTTAAATCTAATGGCCTAAATGCATTCTAAAATCTATAAATAAGTGGGTAGACCCTAAACCTAAATCACTTGTAAAATTAGAGAAGCTACCGTCATGCTGCTGCCATGGAGTTCAGCGTAGCCGTCACAAACTAAGAAGAGGAAGCCTAATCATCTACAACTAAATCTACACAAATCAAATCAAAAGATCTCTCTTTCTCTAATTCTTTTCTTTTGTTGGTGAGTATGATGATTCTCACAAGACTATCACAAACTAATTTGACTCAGTTATGAATGGATCACAAGAAAGTGATGTGATTTGTAATTGTAAATTCTATATATTGTGGATCTCTTATTATGTTATTATGTTGTCGTATGATGTAAATTATATATGCTATGTCATGCTATGTTGTAAATTCTCTTATGCTATGTCGTGCTATGTTGAGAATCATGTCAAGCTATGTTATACTATCATACTATGCCATGTTATAAATCATGCTATATTATGTTGAAAAATCATGCTGTTGGATCATGCTTAAAGTTATGTTTTTTTTTCTTAATTTAAATGGATCTTGTTTATGGGAATTTGCCTATTAGGTTAGGTGTACCCATAAACTTGAAACTATAATTAAATAAAACTTGATTATGGGAATTTGCCTATTGAATTAGGTGTACCCATATAAAACCATGTTGTAAAAAAATTAGATGATGTTGATTCCCACATGTTCATATGTAAGTTTATGAAAATTGATTGAGATTATATTAGGTGAATTTTGAACAAGTTGACACCTTTAGGTCCATGACATGTATAATCTATGCAAGTTGGACATATGCAAGTTTCACCCCTTATTATGATTCATTGGGTCACATATACATGTTGTTATTATGATAATCTCTTTTATGCTATGAGTTAGGCCATTCGAGTCTAACATATATTTTGCGAATAAACGTTCAAACGTGGGGTAGGGGTAATATTAGGAATTAATAAATTGGGTGCAATTTTGTAAGATTTTGAATACCATGAATGGATGTCCATAATTGAGTCAATTATGGACATTGTTAAAAATTGGAAGTAATTAATAATTCAATTAGGGAATTATTAAAATTGGGGGAAAGTGGATTATTATTAATAATCAATGCTTAGGACACGAGGTTGGACCCGTTTGTGATGTAAACCTGCCCGGACCCGCCCGGCAAATCCAGTAGTCACAAATGTCGGCCCAATGCGAGAGGTCCTAGGCCCAAACTAAAGCATAACAGTTGTAAAGACATGAGGTTAGACTCTTTTATGGTGTAAGACTGCCCGGACCCGCCCGGCAAATCCAGCTGCCATAAATGCCAGTCTAATGTGAGAGGTCTTTATGAGGTTATGGCCTTAATGAACTAAGAAATACTTAACCAGATAATCATGTAAGGTGGGACATGGGGGTTAATTAGGTGCCTTGGGTGGCATGAGGAATCTGGTGGTTGCCTTTAGAGGCATTTGAAATACGATTAGACTTAACCAAACACACATGTAAATGAACAAGACTAAGTGGGTTAAGTGGGATGGACTAATGGGGACAAGCTTAGGTGGAATGCTTGTGGTAAATAGTGGGGGCCCATTTCAACCAGTATCCCAAAACGTATCTTTGTGGGCTCGACCCAAGTCGAGGACGGGACACGCATACTGGGTTTGACTATAAGAGGCCAAAACAGGGAGCGGTGGCAACGCAAGTCCAACGGGTTTCATATGCGTGTGTGGACCCGGGCTGGTAGGTAAGACGTTGTTGCATCGTGTAGGTATAAGCCGTGCATGTCCGTTGTATCAGGTTGCCAATTTAGGGGAGTGATACACCCCACTGTGGGGCCAGCACGGGTATCTACAAGTTAGGGAGCCGATCGAATAATGGGAAGTAGGGTACACCTAGTGGAGATAGGGGCAGGCGGCACCTATGTAGTCAGCTAGGGGTATGTAAAGCCATTGGGAAAGTTTCTAAGTGAAGCTAAGTGGGATGAATCTTTAGGGTGACTGGTGTGGTGCAGTATAGTGTTTATCCTTTAGTATTTAGGAGCGCCTATAACGTTGCCTTTAGCGATTGTCTATGTCCTTAATCTGCTCTTCATAGACATTTTCTTGTTCTCCAGCTTATGCCTTAGTCCAGTTATTTTGGTAATAGTATTGTAGAATTATCATATTCACCAGACTTTATGTCTGATCCCCTCTTTTCCATCCTTTTTCTCCCTTTAGGTCCGCAGGTTGGGCCAAGTTCTAGTGGAGTCTAGTTGGATCGCTTATCTTCTGGAAAGCTTGGACTGCTGAAGTAAAGTCCAGCTTGTTATCTTTCTTTTTAATGGCTATTCATGTAATGGGATTATGTACTTGTTTTATCAAGATAGATATTGTACTTGACATTGAATATGGTGTTATGATGTAATCAAACATGTTTTGACTTCTGCTACAATGAAATAAAGTTTTTGAATTTCCAAGTACTATTTTATATCTGTCTTGTTGTAATTTTACTGTTCTATATTCACTTAAAACCTCCATGGAAGTTAATGCATTCCCTTTGTGAGTGACATTAATGGACGTGGGGTGTTACACGTGGTATCAGAGCAACCCGCCAACACAAAGACCAACCCGCCTCTTAAAATTTCTTCCCACAGTTTTCTTCTCCATTAAAATATCCGTCTGCTCCTCCCTGTATTTCTATCCTTAATCCCCTTTTTCCACATTATCCCTTATAATTGCTCCTCCGCCCAAGCTGAACGTTACCATGCACGTATATCCGTCCTTCAGTACCCCAGCTTCCTCCCCTTCGCTTACATGCTCACGTGTGTAAACCCACTCTAGAGGTTTGAAAGCACCGTCCACCGTTAACCCCACTTCATTAAGTTTAACTCTGCGTTATTCCTCCTCCCTGTATCACATTCGAGATGCCATAGTACTCCCTTCACATTGGTATTCTTCCACGCAAGCTCCAATATGAACCAACACATCATGAAGTCCTTCTCTCCCCTGTACAATCGCCTCCCCCTGTACACACTTTCAGCCTTAAGACTCTCTACATGTCCACGTTCGCAACTAATCTCTCTCCCTTCCATTCTTTCTGTCCTCAACTCGCAAGCAATTAAACTCCACGTTCGCACTTTCTGTTTAACGTTCTCATGGCCATTATCCCATCTTTCTACCCGTACTCCTCTCTGTCTCACCTCACGTTCATCAACAACAGCACGTTCAACACTCACGCAACTGCCATGGTAGCGAACTCACACTCATCTCCTTCCTTGCTATCTTCTAGATCGAGCTCAACCCCAAAAGAACGAACAACTGGAGCTCGCAAAAACATGTGTCGACTGCAGCCTTTCTGCTACCTACAGGAGTACGCGACATCTTTTGGAGCCGAGCTCTCCCAACTTTTGCCACACGCTTCTACACCCCTCGTTCTCAGATCTACCATCCACAAATGTAAAACAAACATTTGTTTTCCTCAAAAATGCTGCCCTGGGATTTGCTGATGAAGGATCCGTTTTGAAGTGGAAATTATTATTATATGTGAGGCCATTAGAACTTATGGTAAAGTGGGTTTTTAGAAAAAACAAGAGGATGAATATTATCCTCAGTATTTATAGACTTTGAGTTTAGTTGGTTTGAGTTTTAGAGGAAGAGCTTCCTCCACGTTTTGCGTTCTTCTTTAGTGGTGCTTGAGAAGGCAATGCGTGGCTTTCATTTGATCTTTCATTTAAAGGAAAAAGAGATGTGGCCTAGCTTAGGTTCATAAGTAAGTTTACAACTCTTTTTATTAATTCATATAGTTACGTATCGCTATGGACAGAAATAAAAACACCATCGTGATGAGCGAGGTGTCCTGACTCCAGAAATATAATAATATCGGTAGGTGGACTCATATTTTGAAACTTCAAAATGTTGATTTCAGGGTGCGAAATACTCCAAATAAAAGTTGCTAATTTAATTAATTAAAAATTACAGTAAAATTATAAAAATTAAATTATCACTATGTCCCAAAAGAACCTTGTCTAAATTCAAACCCGATCTCTAGTTATATCGAATAAACCGAAACGGTCGATAAACGATTCTATAACGACTATTTCAAAATTTGATTTGGACATATCTCAAAATCTACACGACGAAATCCTGGTTTTTCTATCCCACTAGAAAGATATACTATACCAGCTCCACACGTTTCTTGTTTCACAGAAATCCAGCTTAAAACGAATCCTGTACATTCAGTTGAAGTTCGAATCGCCAATTTACGAACTGCAGCGCCATTTCGATCTCGTTTATAATTATATTATAAACTATACGTTCAACTGTCGACGATTGAATATATTCGTTATTCAAATTCGATTCCAAGCTAAATTACATTTCATAGATGATCCGGTTCACACCATATCGTCATTTCAGCCAATTCTGATTATTTCAGAATTAAATATATTATTTAATTTATTATTTTTAATTAAATATTCATCACTATTTAATTCCACGATCATTTAATTCACTAAACCACCATTTATATAATAAAATAAATTAATCATAATACCTCCGCCAATGCGGGTCATTACAATCTTCCCCACTTAAAATAATTTCGTCCTCGAAATTGCTAAAAGGTAGAGGACGACCCTATCGACTGGTTAGAACATATTTGTTCACTTCTTAACTTCAGTTTCAACTGAACCAATTTAATTTCAATTAAATTATTAATTAATTTTTATCAACGAAATTTTTTTAAAAATCCTGAAAATTTTCTAACGCCTTAACTCTTCGAAAAATTTTGTCACACCTCCTTTGTACCGGTCAATAGGTTAAACCACCACTTGCCTCTTTGGGCCATCTTCATCCCAAAAGAAAATCGAACAGCTAAGCGGCATGCCAATTCGGCTCATCAACATCTCAAACCCATATATAATATAAACTGGTACCTTTTGTCGGCATATCATTATATCCTTTCCACCTGTTATCAATTCAGCGGATACAAGGGTCATCCCAATCAAATTCCCATCTGCTTTTATCCACGACACAACCATTCACTTATATCCTAAGTCGAATTTTATTTCAAATTCGAGTTCCATTCTCGATTTCAAACTCTTAACTTCCCAATCCAATTTTCATTTCAGATTCTTATCTCGACAATCCAATTTTATTCAAGAATAAATTTTTCCTGATATCGTTCTATTTCCATTCAGTTTTCACTTAATTGTTTCAATTCAATCTCAGCTTCCTTTCGCAAACTTCTATTTAAATTTGTTCTTAATTCAAACAGTCTCTTCCTGGGAATTTTAAACAGATTAATTTTTTCAAAAATCAAATTTTCCTTTTTGAAATTCAACTGAGCCCTTAATCAATATTCCATTAGTTAAATCACTTCTCTATTTCTTTATCAATATTTGTTAACCGGATATTTTCAATAACCATATTGGCCTTCTTATGTTATTTGGAAAACATTTCCGAATATCGCCTTCCTTTATTTTCTAAACTTTAGAAAATATATGCTATTTATAATTGGAAAATATTCCAATTACTTATCTCTTTTCCGATCTCGTTTATTTCTATACTTAGGAAATATTCTTTATTATATTTCCAAGCTTACACTTATTTGGGTTAAAACGGATGTTGTGTAAAACATCGTTACGACAACCCAAATACTATATTCAACTAACCCTTATTCAACATTGATCTTCGAGCCTGAAATCTTACTATTTATTTGTTTAAAATGAAATCAATCAAGTTGGGGTATAACTACCTCTCAGACCTTGATTGAATAACATTTATAACGTCAAAATAGATATGACTACTTACTCGAATAATCAATACCACACAACTAATTCTTCACTTTTAAACACATATACACTTTCTCTTTCTATTCTTACTAGATTTTATTCTTAGTCTTCCTTTTTGATTTTACTATTCTATTTCTAAGTTCATTTCCTTATCGACTTTTATATATATACCGATACGTTGATTTCTAATTATCAAATTATCTTAAAAATATTCTATCTCCTTAAATTCCCGGAAAAATTCGCCATAACCTCCTTTGTACCAGGAGCATCGGGAAAATCCCCAAACTGCCACACAGGCCTTCTCCAATCAAAAAGAAAAAGAAAAGCCAAGCGGCTAGCCGATACGGCGCATAAAATCTCATATATGAATTAAATAAATACCTTTTCGTCGGGCAATCTATATGTATACCTTCTAACACTTTATTCCAAACCTGTCTCATGTATAACCATACATTTCTAATTCATTTCAACTTAATCCAGTCGTTTTTACTTAGTTCGTTAAGTGATTTTCAGATTACTGGTTGGCCCATTTCACCTTTTTATTTTGAATATACATGTTCAAATATAGGTTTAACTTGTTTATCAACTAATTGAATTTCATTTCAATTCTCTTATTCAAATTCTATATTTGAATTTCATTTCAATTCTCTTATTCAAATTCTATATTTGAATTTCATTTCAATTTCCTTATTCAAATTCTATATTTGAATTTCATTATTCAAATCTATTTTCAAACTCCATTTGAATTTCTAAATTCAAATCTATTTGAATTCTCTTTATTTCATTTCAATTCCCTTTGAATCTTCTATACTCAAATCTCAATTTCGATTCTATTTGAATCTTCTATATTCAAATTTCATTTTTACTTTCAATATTCAAATCCTATATTTGAATCCCTTTATATTTCTATATTCAAATTCTATATTTGAATTCCATTTGAATTTCTATATTCAAACTCTATTTCAATTCCATTGAACTTCATATATTCAAACTCCCTTTGAATTTCTATATTCAATTTCTATTATTACTCTACATGAATTCTATATTCACTTTTCCATTATTTAAATCTTCTTTATTCAAATCTCATTTGAATTTCTATATTCAAATCCTCTTTGAATTCTCTATATTCAAATCCCATTTGAATTCTTTCTATATTCAAATCCTCTTTGAATTTCCTTTATTCAAATTCCTTTAAATAAGTCTCGATTTCAATTCCTTTTGAAATCGATATTTCTACCTTTGGAAAAATAGGTTTTTTTTCTTTCAATTTCACACTTGTATTTTTTTGTTCTGAATTATCCAATGATAATTCTTTTCACTTCATCTATAAACTTCGTTTATAAAAGAACTATTTATAAACTTCGTTTATAAAGGAACTTCTCGTTTTATTTCTTTAAAACAAGTTAATATTTCAAATCTGTTTAAAAATTCAAATTCTATATTTGAAATCCCATTTTGAAATTCAACACAACTTGTCTTTCCCAAAACAAATTAAAAACAGTATCTCTGGTAGTAATTCGTCACTTACAACTCGAAAATGAATACTGATGATGCAGTTGTCATCATCAGAATCTATTTTCCAGCGATCGAAGTGAGTTCAATACTATAAAACCATTTCTAAACATTTCCACTTTGAAATTCATTTCAAAATACAATTCACACTTCTTGTAAAACAATTTAAAATCTCCCAGGATCTTAAATTTTCCTTATTTTTAATCCCAATCCATTTACAAACACTTATCCAATTTTCCAGAATTTTAATTCAATTCCTGGTTTAAATTTCAGATTTAACTCATCTGATTCCACGAATTTCACTTATATGAATTCCGATTGGTTATTTACATAACCATTTTACTTATAATCTTACTCGATTATAATAACAACCAATATATCCAATATGTATCAAAATATACTTTAGGTAAACTTATTTTCATTTACCCTCTTTTTCAAAACATATCGTGATGACCCATCGTATTCGAGTGTTTAGTAACTCCTACCGATACAGTGGATCAAACTGATCGACCAGAACTCATAAACTACTCAACCAATAAATCTCCACAATATAAAATTATTTTTATATCATCTACAAATACGTTCACTCGTATATATACACTCAAACTCAATCTAGGGTATTACTAACCCTATCTCTACTGAGTCATGCCACAGAGCCAAGTAATTCTTAACTTAAGCTCTGATACCAACTGTAACGACACGGATTTTCAGCGACTTTGGTTATCGACATAAACACGATGTCGATAACCAAAACATCGAAAATCCTGGTAATTAGTGAAAGAAATTAGAGGGTGAGGAAAGACAAGATAGAAAATTAGAATAGAAGAAGAAGAAGAACACAACATCAGAGTAACACGAATCTCACAGCGGAACGAATAAATATATTTAACATAACTTTGAAATACAAAATTGGTACTTGAATATACATATCATTATCAAAGTACAACACTTACAACACAGCGGAAATAACTATAGCTATATGATCCTGAAGCCTCCTGCTCCAAGCTCTTCCAGTGTATCTGTAAAATCCCGACTACTTGACTGCCCATACAAATTTAGGCACCCAAGAGTTTAGGGAAAACACAAAGTAAACTCCGGGTCGGTCATGGGACTGGTGTGAGTAAAACAGTTTAAAAACAGTTCGAACAAGTAAACAATATCTCATAAGACCACGCCGCATAACGGAACGGGTTTTTCCCTTATGAGAATCCAAAATATTTTTATATTAAAAACCTCTTGATATTATAATAATGTCTATCAACCACAGTATATATATAATCATCTAGCAGAAACGCTTTCATCTCACGTTCTACATATATAGTATACAATCAAAACCGCAAGCACGTATTGGGTAATGGATTTCCAACTATGACAAGGTATGGAACCACCTATCGCTCGTGTACCTCTAGAGAGGAATACACTGGGTTCAACAAGAACATCTTGCAACCCGGCCACACATGACCGACCACTCATTTCGCTTGAGCGTATCGAATGAATATCACCAACGGTTGGGATCAGCAACCGTTTCCCGAATGGGACAGCATCAACAATAGATTTTTAGAAGTAAATGAAACTCAAGATCAGGTGATTATACACCTTACTTCGGTGCGACCGACTTAGCCATGCTGCCTGCCCGATTTCTGTCATTTACCGGATGATGAGGCTAGAAGCTACGCTTTATCATCACACTAGATTCACTTTGAATGCCACATTGTCAAATCCATCAAATCACCGATTGACGTCCTCACCCATACATTATGTGTTAGCTAAAAGAAGTTTCCTTCTCCGCTTCCACTCTTGGTACGGTTGGAGAAATCAATATACATGATAGTCTGGAAATACTCTGTCAGACATACGTCCATACAAGTCATCCAGGAACAGGATGCACCGAAGGCACTATTCTGTAAACAGGATAGCCCTTGCATAACTCCGTCTTCAATTTCATTTGGCATATATGATTCGCAACGCTTATGCCAATACAGAGTGGTTCTTTGGATAATAATCCAACCGGTCTCTCCATATTAACAACGTTAAAATGGTCAAAACTTCGATAGTCTTTGATTTAACTATCGAATAAAACAAGTGTGCAAACAACGATATTATTTCCAAATGGAAATTATATCGATCAAACATCATTTAACATTCATCTCCTTAGTTCATTTTTCATCTCCTGTTTCCCTATATTCAACATTTCTTATTTTCTAAATTTAGAAAATATATGTTATTACCATTGGAAAACATTTCCATTTCTTGTTTTCTATATCAGAAAACATTTCTGGTTCCTTATTTGGAAAACGTTTCCAAAGCTTCTTCATTGGACTTAGACAGATGTTTTAAACAAACTATCGCGATGCCAACTCAAACCATTTCCTTTACTGCCGAATCTTAACTATTCCCTATTTAAAACGAAGTCAATCAAGTTGGGGTAGAACTACCTCTCAGACCTTAACTGAACAACATTTCTAACTTTGGAATTGGCAAAGTTCACTTTATATTTCTTTTACTGACTTCCTTACTTAACCCTCCTTCGAATAGCTATATTCGATTGACTCTTTCCACTTAACTCTATTCGATTAACCCTTATCAATTAACTCTATTGGACTAACACTATTGGATTAACTCTATTTGACTAACGCTATTGATCTACTCATTTCACTTAACTCCTTTCGAATAAACTATATTCGATTAACTCCTTTTACTTTCTTCGAATAAACTATATTCGATTAACTCCTTTTACTTTCTTCGAATAACTGTATTCGATTAACTCATTTTACTTTAACTCTAATCGATTAAACTAACATCGATTAACTCTCTTTACTTTAACTCTAATCGATTAAACTAACATCGATTAACTCTTTTTTACTTTAACTCTAATCGATTAAACTAACATCGATTAACTCTCTTTACTTTAACTCTAATCGATTAAACTAACATCGATTAGCTCCTTTTCGAATAAACTATTCATTTATAAAGATTTACTTTTAGTAACGGTTCTTCACTTTACAAATGATTTCTTTTTATTCTAACTTACCCTTTGATTTTATATATATTTCTTTTATAAAAATTCTTTTCCTTTTCTATATAAAATCCATCGATTTTATATAAATAATTCCTTTTCAAAATACACTTTGAAAATATTCCTTTATCAACATTCGGTATGTTATGGTATTCAACATATCAAATCACGATGATCAGTATCGTCCAAACACATATAATCGACAACAGATTATATATCACATCATATATCACAATATATGAAAAACAGTAAAATAAATGTTGAGGAATCCAGTCGGATTCCTCCAACCTGTTTCCCTGCATCACAGATGTTAAACAATATAGATAACATCACTTTCAGTTCCGTATGATATATTCTGTTAAACAGAATCAATATAGAAATTCAACTAACTGACAAGCAGTTCAATCAAACAGTCAACACACAGTCAATCAGCCAATATCTAACAGTTCTAAAAAATACAACATGAAATCGTAACGAGCTCGGATTTACTTCCAGTCAGCTCCATGGTGTAGTGTCCGTCCATACGATCCCAACGAATCCTGTATTGTTCGATTTTGTTTACGTATGAATTAGATATTAATATTTGAAGTTTATATAGTATATATATTAAAATAAGCCAAATTCCTTATTTAATTATAAATGGGTTCACCTTATTTTCGGCCCATTCCCATACACAAAGACCAACCCGCCTCTTAAAATTTCTTCCCACAGTTTTCTTCTCCATTAAAATATCCGTCTGCTCCTCCCTGTATTTCTATCCTCAATCCCCTTTTTCCACATTATCCCTTATAATTGCTCCTCCGCTCAAGCTGAATGTTACCATGCACGTATATCCGTCCTTCAGTAACCCAGCTTCCTCCCCTTCGCTTACATGCTCACGTGTGTAAACCCACTCTAGATGTTCGAAAGCACCGTCCACCGTTAACCCCACTTCATTAAGTTTAACTCTGCGTTATTCCTCCTCCCAGTATCACATTCGAGATGCCATAGTACTCCCTTCACATTGGTATTCTTCCACGCAAGCTCCTATATGAACCAACCCATCATGAAGTCCTTCTCTCCCCTGTACAAACGCCTCCCCTGTGCACACTTTCAGCCTTAAGACTCTCTACATGTCCACGTTCGCAACTGATCTCTCTCCCTTCCATTCTTTCTGTCCTCAACTCACAAGAAATAAAACTCCACGTTCGCACTTTCTGTTTAACGTTCTCATGGCCATTATCCCATCTTTCTACCCGTACTCCTCTCTGTCTTTCCTCACGTTCATCGACAACAGCACGTTCACCACTCACGCAACTGCCATGGTAGCGAACTCACACTCATCTCCTTCCTTGCTATCTTCTAGACCGAGCTCAACCCCAAAAGAACGAACAACTGGAGCTCGCAAAAACATGTGTCGACTGCAGCCTTTCTGCTACCTACAGTAGTATGCGACATCTTTTGGAGCCGAGCTCTCCCAACTTTTGCCACACGCTTCTACACTCCTCGTTCTCAGATCGACCATCCACAAATGTAAAACAAACATTTGTTTTCCTCAAAAATGCTGCCCTGGGATTCGCTGATGAAGGATCCGTTTTGAAGTGGAAATTATTATTATCTGTGAGGCCATTAGAACTTACGGTAAAGTGGGTTATTAGAAAAAACAAGAGGATGGATATTATCCTCAGTATTTATAGACTTTGAGTTTAGTTGGTTTGAGTTTTAGAGGAAGAGCTTCCTCCACGTTTTGCATTCTTCTTTAGTGGTGCTTGAGAAGGCAATGCGTGGCTTTCATTTGATCTTTCATTTAAAGGAAAAAGAGACGTGGCCTAGCTTAGGTTCATAAGTAAGTTTCAACTATTTTTATTAATTCATATAGTTACGTATCGCTATGGACAGAAATAAAAACACCATCGTGATGAGCGAGGTGTCCCGACTCCAGAAATATAATAATATCGGTAGGTGGACTCATATTTTGAAACTTCAAAATGTTGATTTCAGGGTGCGAAATACTCCAAATAAAAGTTGCTGATTTAATTAATTAAAAATTACAGTAAAATTCTAAAAATTAAATAATCACTATGTCCCAAAAGAACCTTGTCTAAATTCAAACCCGATCTCTAGTTATATCGAATAAACCGATACGGTTGATAAACGATTCTATAGCGACTATTTCAAAATTTGATTTGGACATATCTCAAAATCTACACGACGAAATCCTGATTTTTCTATCCCACTAGAAAGATATACTATACCAGCTCCACACGTTTCTTGTTTCACAGAAATCCGGCTTAAAACGAATCCTGTACATTCAGTTGAATTTCGAATCGTCAATTTACGAACTGCAGCGCCATTTCGAGCTCGTTTATAATTATATTATAAACTATACGTTCAACAGTCGACGATTGAATATATTCGTTATTCAAATTCGATTCCAAGCTAAATTACATATCACAGATGATCCGGTTCACACCATATCGTCATTTCAGCCAATTCTGATTATTTCAGAATTAAATATATTATTTAATTTATTATTTTTAATTTAAATATTCATCACTATTTAATTCCACGATCATTTAATTCACTAAACCACCATTTATATAATAAAATAAATTAATCATAATACCTCCGCCAATGCAGGTCATTACACCCATGGCCCTAAAATCTCCATAGATCTTTGAGGAAGAAATTGCACGAGGAGGGGGTGGAGGAGGGGGATCATTTGCTGGACCTGCGGCGGCAGTCCTAGCCTCAAGATATTGACGAAACCAACCGGGTACATGAACACCCTCTGGTATCTCATATGCTTCAGACATGCTGAAACGAAAAAGGAAAGATTCAATACAAAAAGGACTGAAGGAAAGATATATGGCTCTTGGGGATCATGTTTTTCAAAATAAGCTTTACTTTTGAAAATACTCCTTTTAAAACCTTTTTGAAAATAGTTTTCAAAAACTTTACCCAATCTGGTAACCTTCAGCTCTGATACCAAGTGTAACACCCCACCTCCGTTAAGGTCACTCACAAAGGGAATGCCTTAACTTTGATGGAGCATTTTAGTAAACAGAACAGAATATTACAAGACAGATATAAAAATAGTACTTGAAAAACTTTATAACTTTATTGCAGCGGACAGAATTCAGTTTGGTTACAACTTTACCAAAAACTCAAGTACATATATATCAGCCTTGTTCAAAAGCCATCAGAGTACAAAACTTTAAAATCATAATCCCCACAGAACGGAAGCTATACAGAGCCAAGCCATACTTTAAGCACTTCAAGCAGAAGGAATCCGGATTAAGCTAAAGTATTCCCTCCTTGGATAACCTGGGGGGAAACGGAAGAAAAAGGGGCGAAAAAAAGCAAGGTCAGACATAAAGTCTGGCAAGTCCAGTAATTTTCAGTTATGAACAAATAATAATAACATGACATGAAAATAAAACTGGATGAGAGATAACAGTAACAGGTGTAGTGGATATTACAGATGAACAGAATGACATAAGCTATTTCTTTACACTTCTCTGCACTAATACTAGTATAACAGAATTAGGTGTCACCCTAATGTCTAAACTGAAACTGAAACGGGTACATAATAATTTCCACAGAAGAGAGTGCTAATAATGGGCCTTTACCACCCGAACAGAAACAGACAGAAGCAGAAACAGATTAATCCCTACGGAAACAGAATGTAGAATTAGGTGTACACTAGTAATTGGGCCTTTACCACCCGAACAGACGGTACCGCGCAGAAACAGACGGGTGTTTCCACCCAACAGAGACAGATGGTACCAACAGAAATAGACAGAACTAAGTGTACTCTAAAACCCTACCCCAAGCGATCGGCTCCCTAATACATAAATACCCTGTGTCGGCCCCACAGTAGGGTGTATCACTCCCTAAAGTGACAACCAATTGGCACAGGCCTATTTACAGATGTCACGGCGTCTTACATCCTCAGAGGCAGACCGGGATCCATGCAGGCACATGACCTGGTTGGAACGCACCATCAACACCCCTCGCCATTATCAGAATGAACCACTTATAATTAGTTTAGTAAGCGTGTCTGGACCCTACGTACTGTTGGGTCAAATTTTTGATACCAGAAAGGGTTACTGACTAATATGGGTCCCAAACAACATATGACACAAGTAATTCCCCTCCTAAACTTGTGTCCCCAAGCTAACGGATTTCAGATTAACTTGTTTACAAGTTTCAGACATACAGAGTTTAGTTCAACTAGTTCACAGATTAATAGACTTACAGATTTACTGGTTACATATTAACCGGTTACAGATTGTCTAACTTTGTATTGGGCCGACAGATTCATGAAATGGGTTTATCAGATTCACTGGTCCAATTGGTTTAATCCTACCCACCCAACACGTTTTAGACATTATATTTATCTCAGATTTTCATTAATTAAATATTAATGCCCAGACCTCTCACATTAGACTGACAGTTTGCGGCTATTGGTTAGGCCAGTTGGTTCCGGGCAGATTTCTGTCGCAAACTGAGTCCAACCTCGGGTTTCAAGCACGTTATGACTAACTTCTCACATTAGAACCTATTGTTTGCGGCCACTGGAATATGCCGGGCGGTTCCGGGCAGAATTACGCCGCAAACTCATTCTAACCTCGAGTTAGCCATGTTTATCTTTGCGGCCAATTAATTAATGATTTACCATTTATACCCACGCCTAATATACATGTCAATTATTCATAACTAATTCCGATTATGACAATAACAGACTGAATATATCAACCTAACATATATAGCAGATAACAGGTTTAGGCGACTTAACGGATTCAGCAGATTAAGCAAACTAGCAGATTTAGCAGATAACAGATTAGGCATCTCAACAGATTTAGTTTAGCAGATGTGGCATTTTTAACAGACTTAGCAGACGACAGATTTGGCAGATGAACAGATCTAGCAGACTAGGCAGTAGAGCAGAACTAACAAATTAAGCAATATAACAGAACTAGCATATGGCAATATAACAGAACTAGCAGATTAGGCAAATATAGCAGATTTAATCATTCCTTAAAGTTTCACAAACGTATCTTTCCTAATTAAAAATTTGCCTAAGTTCACATGCATAAATAATAGTCATGATTCACAATATGATCATATACCCCATGTTTGCCTTAAATTTACATAACACAGATCATGGTCATAATTTACCATATATCATATGTTTCAATTTTTATTAAACTTGCATAGTACAGAAGATCCATATATAATTTATACCAAATATAGCCATAGATTACTATGCATGTCATATATCCCAAAGATCCCTTACTTAGGTGTTTATTTACATTAATAGATACCCTACTTTCATGTAAATCTTTATGCCTAAGACATATTCTTTTTATCTCAAATCATATGTTCCATAAAGTCTGTATTTATGATCAATTATGTGTCCTCAAATTTATGTTCTAGTTACACTCCATGCTCTTTTCTCAAATCAGTCACCTATTGGTCATGCCCAATTTATGCATCATTCATTTTAGTGTCCCAAACATTTTAGCGTATGTTAATCTCTTATGAGATTGGCTCAGGCTCGTGGTAGCCTGGCTATAGAACAGAAAGAGGAAAGAGATACAAAATAAGATCTAGACAGAACAGAACAGATATAACCTCAGATTCAGATTTACAATTCATGTCACAATCAGAATTAACGTTTATATCGGAAAATAACTTCACTTGCCTTGATTGGATTAAAGAAAGAACTTTAGTTATTGTAGAATCGTTGTAGAAGCTTTAATCTCTAATTTGAATTGAGTTGCTTAGGTTGATGTTGATTAGCTTCTAGTTTTGATTCCAGCAGAGTAGCGACGCCATTTTTATTTTTATTTAGAACAGAGGCAGAGAAGAAGCAGAATAGAATTGTGTGTAGAGAAGGCTAGGGTTGGGGCTGTTTAAATAGGAGAATAGGAGTGTTTAGAGCCATCAGATCGGTCCAGAAGTCATCCGGTTCATCAAAATGGGGTAAAAATCGTCACAGGCCCGATCTGCAGAAATGTGCCCAGGTCGACCCCCAGGTCGACTAACCAGTCGACCTAGTCGGGGGGGGGGGGTCAACTACCCTGTCGACTCCCCAGTCAACCTGGTCGGGGGGGTCGACTCCCCAGTCGACCTGGGTCCTGGGCGGGAAATTTCCCGCCCAGCCCGCTTCTGGGTTTGAATTCGAAATTTGAATTCGAATTTCGAGCTATTTTCGATTCTGAAAATTCCTGAAACTTCGGAGGGTCATATCTCCATCATACGTACTCCGATTCTCGCAAACTCGGACTCGTTTCCAAGCAGAATTCCGAGACGAACGCAATGGTACCACCCGTTTCCCTTGATTCTTATTTTAAAAATTAATTATCCTTTGATATATTACTTATACGTTCATAGAAAATACGGGGTGTTACAGTGTGATGGGACCTGGGTCTTATAATAGCTTTATTTTTTCAAAAAGCATTGCGCTGTTTATTCTATGCACTAGTATTCTTGGGAGGAAACCCGTTCCGTGTTATACGGCGTAATCCCTTGAATTACTCTGTTTTAAAGTAAATTTTTAAATAACTATTTTAGTTCCCAACACCAGTCACATGACTGACCTGGAGTTTATTGTTTTAACCTAAACTCTGGGTGCCCCTATTTTCCACACGACAGCTAGTAGTTTTGGTTTTGCAGATTTATATTCACAAGATCCTGGTTTACAGCTGGAAAGATATTCGGAAAGCTCTGTATCCGTTCATCTCTTTCAGTTGTGTTTTGTATTATTTTCTGCTGCTATGTAATGTAATTTAAATCTCTAATGTATAATATTTATTCATACTCAATATATTCTTGTATTCTGATGGAATTGTTGTATAAGCAATGAAATGATCTTCCGTTTGTGTTCTGATTCGTCTTGTTTTCAACTCAATCCGGTCTTTCCTTCACGGGGAAGTTCGGGTCATTTCAGGTGGTATCAGAGCTCTGGTTTATAGAGCTCGAGTACAAGACACGTTATAACCAAACGAAAGAATTCATCAGAGATTGATTAGTAATATACAATTAGAATGACTCGTTAGAGATAGGATCAGTAGTATCCTAGAGCGAGTGTGAAGGGTATATTTTTAAAATGAATTTTTTTTTTGAAAATTTAAACCATTTCATCGTATTTGAATATTTATTTGTGTTGAATTTGGACAATCCAATATATAAAGATTTTGCATATACGCCTTGCAAACGTGTATTCGATGTTTTAATATACTGGATAGATATGGAATCACACGCTAGTCGCCCAGAGATGGTTCTGATGATTGAAGCTTCATCATCGTAATTAGTGTTCGAGTTTCGAAAAGTGGAATATCTGTATATTTCCAATTGACTGGTGTGAGAACTAATACTAGATATGGTTTATTGTTTTGAATTGGCATCATAAACATGATTTTCTGTATGGGTATCAAAGTTATGAATTTGAAAAGCTAATTCACTAATCGATTGATAGTTGTGTTGTGTGATTATTTATTTAAATCAACATATGAATTAAGGTAAATTTAGGCCAAATTGAACCAAATATTGAACTATATTGAAAATTGTTTGGAATTGCATGCATGTACGTGTGTATCCATTGAACAGGTCATTGCAAAGAGGCTAGAGCAGAAGAATTAAATTGTTTGCCCGACAAATAGGTACATATTTATTGTATTTTTTGGGGGTTTTAGATGATTTGTGAGCCGATTGGCTAGCCACTTGGCTGTTTCTGTTTCATTTTGGATTGTAGACGCCTGCATGGCGATTTTGGGATTTTCCCGGTGCTCCCATACAGGGGAGTTTATGCCGATTTTTTTTGAAAATTTAGGGTGTTAGCCAAATTTTTGAAGAATTGGAAAATTTTTAGAAACTGAAAAGTTGAAGAACTCAAGCCATAATGAAAATAATGAAAGTTGAGTTGGTTGGTTAAACAACTTTCAGCTCCGCTCCTTTTCGAGGATGAAAAAGTTTTAAGTGGGGGAGATTGTAATAACCTGGAAAATCTGGACCAATCTAAATTTTTATTTTACCAATTTTAGTGAATTTTGAATATTTAAAATGGTTTATTTTAAATAATAATGACGAGGAATTTATTTTAAATAGAAATATAACGTATATATTTATTTGAATCGACGTTAGAATATAAATATTTATTTCAAATTATAAAAAGAACTAAAAATGGCGCGGTAGTTCGAAAATTCGATTTCAAATTTTAAATGAGTGTATAGGATTCAAAATAAACCGGATTTTAGCGAAACCAAAAATATAAGAATCTATTTGAGAATATCTTTCCAAAGAATCTGAAAAACTGAAATTTAATAGCGGGAATAAAAAGTTATGCCCAATTGAAAATTCAGGATAGTTGCTATGGAATTTTGGCCCTTAAAAATGGAAATTTTACAAACGACCTCCGTTTTCGACGAAACCACTATTATTGGATCTGGGATGTCGAATTATTGCTAGATTCCAAAATTCATAATTTTTGGGATTAATATGTGAGTGTGGCGAAGGAAAACGTATTTCGACAGTTTCAGTCAATTTGGATCAACCAGAAAATGACCATTTTTCAAACGATCCTCAAATTTGACGAAATTAGTTTTGTTAGGACCGTATCGTCAATACGAAGCTAGAAATAATTTTTTTCTGGAATTTTTTGACTTAGTATGTGGCCTCGGTAAATTGAAATGTGCGTTCAAATTCAATATATAGATTTATATTTTGATTTTGACGGAAACTGATCGAAACAGTCGAATCAGCTTACGGGACATATCCCATTGTGTTCGGAATGGGGGTAACTAGCTATGGATGACATGCGGTGAGTTCGATTTGGAGTTCAAAATAAAAAGTACCTTTTTGGGAATTTAAAAATTAAATTAAATAAAAAGAACTGGTCAAAGTCCCTTATCTCTCCGTTAACCCCCTCCCCCCTCCCCCCAGTTACTTCTCAGAATCGAATAAGAAAAAAATCGTGCCTGACCCCGTCGCCCCCCTCAATCTTGCCACCGCCGGAGCTAGCCAAACCCACGCCGCCGCCTCTGCTTCCTTCCCTCCCCCCTCGTCTCCCCCCTCCAGCCCCCTCTCTCTCTCCTCTTTAAACCGTACCCGAAAATTCCCAAACCCCTTTTTTCCACTGGAAACTACCACCCATGACCCCCTCTGGCCGACGCCCCACCCCTAGCCGTTATCCCTGACCTCCACAGACCCCCTCCGACGACTATTGCACCCCCTCCTTTGATGTTGATGAGTGTTTATAATTTTAATTTATATAAAATCTGTTCTTTTTTATTTTATTTGCAGAAAATTTAGATTTTATTATAGGAAAATTTAGATTTGTATTATAGGAAAGTATACGATTTTAATTCATAAAAGATTTGATTTTTAACTAAGAAAAGATTTGATTTTTAACTGAGAAAATATTTGATTTTTATTAAAGAAAGACATGATTTTTAATTTTGTAAAAATACGATTTTTAAGTATATAAAAATATAATCTTTTTATATAAGTAGCGCTATAAAAATATGAATTTAAGATATGTAGTAGCGTTTGGTTTAGCTTCAATGTGAGAACACGACGAAGATTTTCTACATATGAAGAGTCGTAGCGTTTGGTTTAGCTTCAATGTGAGAACTTCTCACTTTAATATTTATTTTCTAGTTAAAATATATACTAGGATGCAGACGTTGCTTAGCAGCACCCGACACCGTCGTCCACAGACCATGGATGACTTGTTTGTTTGATTGATGTGTTGTGAAAATTGATTGTGTGACGTGGAATGGAATAAAATATTTTATAGTTAAAAATATAATTTTTAACGTGTATATGAATAAAACAAATATTTATAAAACAAAATGGATGATTTGTTTATGTACACACATTTGACTGATATTGATTGGGACGATAAATTTTACACATCGCCCAACTGCACAAATAAAATTCGATATTTGTTGATTGAAACCCCACATGGGTATTGAGATGATATATGGCACCCAATAATTAGATATATATATATATATCAATCTATTGATTAACAGGCTGTATGAGCATTGAATATTTATATTTAATGCTTATACAGTGTAGAATGCACTTTGGATGATGGTTGATTGTTTATCGTTGTTGTTGTGTACATGTATGCATGAAATCCATATAAATCAAATTATATGGTAATTGACTGTGTCTGATTCCAGTTCAGAAAGAAAGAATATTTTTAAATAATGATTATTTTAAAATAACGAATATTTTAAAGTAGTATTCAATAATGGATCAAAATCTGATTTTGATGTCCGATTTGGGGTGGACACGAATATATTTAAATATATGAAACCGTGTTAATTAGATTAACACCATTTTGGACGTGAACGATATTTATATCAATTTTATTCATTTTTATAATGAATATCGAAAAGGAAATGATTTCAAAATATAATGTTTTGAAAATACTATCATTTATATATCGATGATATGGAATATTCAATTTTGATTTGAAATTGAATATGAAGTTGAAATCATTTTGAAAACGAATTTAAAACGATTTATAAAATACGTTTTGAAAGTAAATTGGTGAAATATATATTATATATATAATGGCCTGAATAGAACGCGTCGTGCCGCGGAAGTTCATGAATTTCGACCATTGACTTCGAACGGATATTACGGGAGATACGACCGTCGGATTCTACTAAAACTGGAACCATTGGGTTCGTGTCGAAAAGAGCTTTCTAATGAATATGAGATATTTGAAATCTAACGGTTGGATTTGGAATTATGTCCAAATCAAATTTGGAAAAGGTCGTTGTAAGTGCAGTTTGATGTCCGTTTATGGAAATCGACTGTATGGGCCTTGATAAAATTATTAAAAATATCAATAATTACTGTAAAATCATATTAAATGATTTGGAAAGAATTTGGATGAAAAATTCCATATTTGAAAAGATAAAAATGTATTTTTATCGAAATGAACTAGTTATGAACTAGAATTATAATCCAATATTTTTAAATGAATGAATTGGATTTGAAATGGTTTTAAAAATAACCAGGATTTCCAATATATGAATTGGAATGGATTTGAATCAAATTTATGCTCAGAATATTTCGATATTGGATTTCGTGATTATACGAATATTGTGGAGGAATTCGAAAGATATATATATCCTTATTCCAATACGATATTTGTTGGTTTCAGAATTTGATATTGAATATAAGCCGATATATTTTCTATTCAGATCCTTGTATTTAATATCAAATTGGATTTTCGGTTTGTTGTGAATCATACCTTTAATAATACTGTTCTTAAACCCAATGTAGTTAAGAAAATTAGAAATTGACTGGAGATTAGTTAAGTTGAATGGTTTCCTAGGTATTGATCTGATGTTTGTTTCGGCCTTCGGGGTTAATACTTAGGGAATTGTTCACTTATTAATTTACAGTTAGAGACTGATGTGATTTTGGGTTTGTCGTGGATTGTGTCTTCCTTAACACTGTTCTTAAACCCGGTTGAGAAAAGATTAAATCTTTTTATTTATATTTAATGAAGTATACCAATTAATTAATATAATTGGAATTGAATTGAAATTGATCTTTGGGTTTATCGTGAACAGTGTTTTAAATAACACTTGTTCTTTAACCTGATTACCAATGGGATGAGATTTTGGGTCATCGTGAATGGTATCTTTAATAATACTGTTCTTATACCTAACGAAGTTAAGAAAATCAGAAATTAATTGGAGATTAGTTAAGTTGAATTGTTTCCTGGGTATTGATCTGATGTTGGTTTCTGGCCTTCGGGGTTAATACTTAGGGAATTGTTCACTTGCTAATTTATGGTTAAAGGCTGATGAAATGGAATGTGATTTTGGGTTTATCGTGAACCGTGTTTTAAATGACATTGGTTCATTAACCCTATTAAAGAAATAATATGGTTTCCCAAGTTAAACAATCATTAATATTGATTTTTGGGAAGATTAAAACTAGGTGGATTTTTAATGCGTCTTTACTTAGATTTGAATGATATCCGAAGGAACATTAAAGAATAAATTTTAAGAATTTATCTTTGATAAAATTAATGGGAACCTTTCCCAAAGTATGTGAGTATTTGAATAAAAGAATATTCAGAATTGGAATGAGGCGTATGTTGTGGTTTATAACACTTGTTTATTATATACGCGAGTTATTCGGAAAGGCTGGGTTTATACCTATTCAGAATAACTGATTCGACGATAAGTCGACGATGAAGACGGTGGTTGATGACCAGAGGTCTTCACATCGTTTGGATGATTACTAATGTCTTAATTGGGCTGTACACCCAAGCCAAGGTAATAAGTGGTGATCGTCCAAGCGTACTTGGAGATCGACGGATATGCGAGGACCTCTCCCCTGTATTGGACATGTGGGGAGGAATAAGGTGCCTCCGGTTTCGTTCAGACCCAGAACGGACTTATAAATGGATTGTGTGTCTGACATTGGATTTTATTATGTGCTAATTGATTTCTATTAAATATATAGCTGTTTGGCGGCGGAGAATTTATTCTTTTGCTTAATGCCCTTCTCTGAGACGTACGAGCTCAGAGGTTATATATCGATAGATATCAGTCGCATGGCATGAATTGCCTATGGCATGCTGAGATGTAGTGATCAAGGCTTTTGTTGAAAAGCAGAGTCTTGTGGTTAATGATCAAAGCACGACTTTAATACAGCATAGCTATGCGTATAGCGTTAGTTCGCGAGCCTCACACCTCGGTATGAGTCGAAAATGGGATCGTGAGTGCAGGGAGTGCACGACGTTACTTTCCAGCTATGGGTGGTGTCAGCGTTTTACTCGCCCTAACATCGTTGTTATTTTACCTATGTGTTGTTGGATTGCAAGGCACCTCGGATATATCAGTCTCTTCGAAGCCGATGGATATATGTCCGATTGGACCGGCAAACGTGTGTTCAGGGATAACCAATCCTCAAACGTAAGAGAGGACCGGCCTTGAAGATCCAGGTGTCTTCTGCTAGAGATCCTGAGGCATTTTCTCGAGTGTCTCGAATCGGTGAAGAGCCATCCCTGGCCTCGACTCATGACGGGAATCCAATTTCCAATACGTGACATATCGGTTTTGAGTGTAGAGCCTAGTATTGGCGACATGATATGTGGTACCCATGCCGCCTATGATTTATACATTTATATTTGAAGTTGTTTTGACACTATACACTTATAATAGTATCAAATGATTTGTTTTAAACGTACCAAGCATGTTTGGCTATTGTAAGGGAAAATCCTATCCTCCGGCTTGCGTTGCATTGTGTGATGGGACCTGGGTTTTATAATAGCTTCATTTTTCCAAAAAGCATTGCGTTGTTTATTCTACGCACACCTATTCTTGGGAGGAAACCCATTCCGTGTTATACGGCGTGGTCCCTTTAATTACTCTCTTTTAAAATAAAGTTTTAAATTACCGTTTTAGTTCTCACACATGTCACATGACTGACCTGGATTTTATTGTTTTAACCTAAACTCTGGGTTCCCCTATTTTCCACACAGGCAGCAAGTAGTTTTGGTTTTGCAGATTTATATCCACAAGATCCTAGTTTACAGCTGGAACGATATCCAAAAAACTCTGTATCCGTTTACCTCTTTCAGTTGTGTTTTGTATTATTTTCCACTGCTATGTAATGTAATGTATATCTCTGATATTTTTCTGATGTATAATATTTATTCATACTCTGTATATTCTTGTATTCTGATGGAATTGTTGTAATATGCAATGAAATTTTCTTCTCTTTGTGTTCTCGTTCGTCTTGTTCTCAACTTGATCCGGTCTTTCCTTCACGGGGATGTTCGGGTCGTTTCAATGCAAAAATACAAAATTTGGTATATGAATTTGGTTTTCCGACCTTGTGATTCGAGGTATATACATTTATCTCTCTTATTATATTGCGAAAGTCCATCTGTACAGAGGAGACTCTACCGGAAATTTCTGAAAATTTAAAGGGTTAGAAATATTTTTAGATTTTTGATTTTTTTTTTAACAGAAATGAATTGGAATTTTAATTTAAACTAATTTTATTTGTTGTAATTGAAAGTCCCAAAAGTGAAACAGAAGATTTTAACAAATAGTATTTTTGAAAGGCTAATGAGTTTATAGCATTTTTCCCGCCTTATTAATCTCGGGGATAAAATTCTTTTAAGAAGGAAGGAATGTAACGACCAATATTTTTTGCCATTAATTTGAACATTTAAAATTGGTTTTAAATATTTGTTTGTGAATTTAAATAACTCGAATTCAACAATTTTGAATATTTGTTTAACTTTAACAGTAAAATAATAAATTTAGTTCCAAAATAATTGTGAATAAATTGATTGTGAGATATAGTATGAATGTGATGATTTATGAAGATTTAATTAATTCAAATTTGATTTATAATAAGGAATTTGTTTATTAAATGAATTTTGAACATATTAAATTTAAATTAATCAAAAACGAGCTCGGCGCGTAACGGTAGTTCGTAATTTTACGTTTTGAACTTCAATTTAGTACATAGAATTCAATATAAGTCGAAATTCTTTAAACACGAATCTTTCAGATCTATTGGACTATAATTTTCTAATAAAAGAGAAACATAAATATTTCACCTTGTAGATTTTGAGTTATGTCAAAATCAAATTTTCAAATATTTATTGTATAATCTTTTATGAACCATAATGATTTATTAAATGAAATAAAAGGATTCTTAACAAACTGAATATCGATTTAACTTGGAATTTGAAATGTTAAGTTTAAAATCCAAATTAGTTAATTTTGAAGATATATGAAAATCTATTTGAATATATACGAAGATAATAATTTAATCAATAGATTTGATTATTTTGAAATCAATTTATATTTTATCGCTTTAATTGAACATATAAAAATAGCTAATTTTCAAAAGACCTCAGCGATGAAACTAATTTTGAAAAATCCATAATAGTGAATTATTGTAAGATTTCCAGTTTCAAGTCAATTAGAATTATTATGTGATCATGCACGATATAAACGTGTATCGATCTACGTTGTGAAATAAAAAGGAAGTTTTGTAGACAATCTCAGAATTCGACGAAATCAGTTCCATCGTGACAAGAATATTACGTTATTCCAGGATTACCATTTTCATTGCAATCGGAGATCGTATGTAGTCGTTTAAGCGTGCTACTTCGTACGTAAGTTTCATGTGAATATTTTAATAATATAATCTACTTATAAATATAACCTTAATTTATCCTAAACCTACGTCAAGCTGACTCATGTGGTCAACAATTTTCAGTCGGTACCCCTTTCGTGTACGATCAATAAATTGAATTAATCTCCCAAATTAGGCTGAATTAGACAAAAGTCTCAAAACAAAGGTTGGAGAGGGGATCAAGGGCTTCCATCAGGTGGTGGTCTCATTATCTTTGATCGCCTGTGGCAATTGGAAATAGGCTTTGACCAGAGAAGCACAGTTTTCATTTTTGGGTAATTTGACGTAGTTGGAGGCTATATTAGGTGAGGGTGTCTGAAGGTGAAGTGAAGAGGAGGTCAATCTTTTGGCACAGGTGCAATGGCAAATGATGGTTAGCGGAGTTAGCTATTGTTGGATGAATGTGGTTCATTTGTTTTGGGTTGTTTGTTTGGATTTTTGGATTTTCCGATGATTGGGATTAGGTTAAGGCAATGGGTCCTGAAGGGAAAAGGAGAGTAAGGAGGAGGAGAATAGATCTGGAGTGGCACTGTAGGCTATGGTCTCGGGTGGTCGGTGAATTTGGCATTGAATTATTTCCCATTCATCTCGAGTTTCAGGTTGGTCGGAGGTGATTCGGGGCCTGAGGGCATTGACGTGGGGGCTACTGGGAAGGACGGTCATGGTGAGGTAGGTAGGCTTTGGAATCGGCAGTGGTGAATGGAAGGAGTCGGGTTGTTTGGTGGAGAGGGGAGTCGGGTTTCTATTTCTAAGGGAGAATGAATGTTCAACATGATTAACGGGCTAATTACGGGATTAAGGAGTTAATAAGTAATTAGGTTAAATAATTAATTATTAAATTAGTTAATGACTATTTATCTCAATTCAAATTGTAAAATCAATAACTTATTCGAACGGTAACAGAATTCGGTGAAACAAGTCACGTTGGGATCGTATGGATGAATACTACGCGATCAAGTTGGATTGGAATCAGTTAAAGCTACTAGGAATTTCGTTTAATTTTAAATGTTTGTTTAAAATTAAATGAAACAATGCAGAATCGTTGAATCAAAACTAAATTGTGAGTTAATTATCACGCCATTATGGAATACCATTATGTGATTAAATTCATATAATTACTACTTCTCGTTTTTAGTATAAAATTGGATGTTGTTTTGCTTGGATAATTATTGTTTGATCGCTGATTGTCGACATTTCAATTTATGTCGTTTTGGATGCATTAGAGTACAAAATTCATTTCATATGAAAATATATAATGATATTATAAATGGTGATCCAAGGGAGAATAGGGTGGAGGGATCCAACTGGATTCCTCAAATATTTTGTATGTTACTTGTTTTTCATATTATTCATATATGAATTGTGCACCCAAGTAACGTTAAATCCTATTTGGATATTGATTGTTGAAATTTAAATTCAACCATTGTTGTGTTTTAATCAATAGAAAGCACTGATTAAGTGATTGGCAGCAGATGACCTAAATTCCATCTTTTTAAAACGTCAATTTACAGTCAAGCGAATTGACTGTTTTGAAGTTATAAAATTTATTTTTATAACTAAATCAAAAAATTCAAGTTTATTTTATGTAAGTTATTTAAAATTGAAGTTTTGTAAATAATCAATATTTATAATTGGTTTTTCTTTTAATTATTTTATATAGTAAATTTTTGTTTTTTTAAGGAAGACAGAAATTAACCCAACGGTTAATGATTTGAAATAATTGTTTTTTATGAAACAATTAAGTAAAATATTAAATTAATTAAATTATTAATTAATTTAAGAAGAAAGATTAGTAGAAATCAGTTAACAAGTTAACTGGTATCTAATTCAGATGTCAAAGTTCATTTCATCAAATTTTAAGTTTTATAATTCCTTTAACTGCAAATAGATGATTGTCGTGTGTTTTAAGTAGTGTTTCTAGGGATAAAATTGAAATTTTAACATATTCATCGTAGCGTAGATTTTTGTCTGAGTTTTGTTTGTCTTGTTCCACAGATCACAATGTTATTTTCACATCTTAATTTAGGCTTTGGCTGAGAGTATGGAGGCTTAAGGGTAAAAGTTCTGGAGGATGGGAATAGTTTGAATTAGGCCCCTATGCACATATTTGTGTAACCTAGAATTGTGTGATTTAACAGTTCCTTAATATTTCTAAATAATACCTATTCAAAAACGTTTTTTTATTATATTTTTTATACCATAGAAATTCCAAGTGTGAGAGCGATATTTTCTCGTATTCCATTGTACATTCATATTTATGAGTCCTCTCCTCACTCATTTATCCTACTGCCACCATTTTTATCATTCATTTTTGCTTTCTTCAAATCTATCACCACTTATATTATACATATGTATATACATACACACAAACATGTGTATATATATATATACAATTTGCAAAATTTCATGTTCACGCATTCATTATAGTTGTCCGCTCCTCTCACTGGATGTACACCACCTTCGTGTGCATGCATTCTTCCGTCTTCTGTCCACCACTTTCACTAACCCCCATAATTACCGACCCATGAAACCCTACCTAATCCTTTCCTCTATCACCTCACTAATACTGCTTCCGTACCACTGCTGGCGCCATGCCTTCCGTCATTTTATCTACCACCATTTCTCCACTCCATTCATAAAAAGCACTAAAGTAAAAATGTGAAAAAACTAAGCAAGAATGATGTACATGAGTATAAATTTTGACTATTTTAATATTAAAATTATGTTTGGTTTTATTATTTTAATATAAATTTTGTAACTTGAATGTTCTTTATATGAAAATTCTAATTCAATAACGGATTATCCTATATAATTGTGGCGAAATTTCGGAAGCAATGGAACTAGTTTGGATGAATTCTAGAATAGTGAGTTTTTAAATTATGACATGTACTGTAACACCCCGTGAATTCTATAACACTAAGTTTCACAAATTAAAGTATGGTTAATTCTAAATTTGGGAATTAAGGGAAACGGGTTATGCCGTTGCGTTCGTCTCAGAATTCTGCTTGAGATAGAGTTCGAGTTTGCTTAAATCGGACTCCGTATGAAGGAGTTATGGCCTTTCGAAGTTTCAGATTAAAATTTAAAATTCAACCAGCTCGGTTTCAAGTTCAAAATTCGAAAGTTAAGCTCAAATTGGGCTGGGCGGGAAAATTCCCGCCCAGGGACCAGGTCGACCATGGTGTCGACCTGGTCACACCCAGGTCGACCATAGTGTCGACCTGGGTGTCGACCTGCCAGTCGACCTGCTTGGTCGGCCTGGTTTGTCTGGTTGGGTCCTAGCTCCAATTTATGGGCCTGGTCTTGTCACTAGGGCCGAGTTGTCTTCTTTTGATTAGCTTCTCTTTAGAACGGATGGCTTTGATTAACCCTGGCTTCATCGACGGCTCTAATTAACTTGCAACTCTATAAAAACACCCTAGGTCTCCAACTAAAATTCACACAAAAATAAGAACTTGAGCCGCCATGATGTCAGAAGAAAACTAAGGAGAGCCTCCGCTTGAAAAGAGACGAACAACGAATCAACTCAAGCTAATTCAAATTTGAGATTAAAGCTACTAATAAAATCAAAACAACCACATCTACCCAAAGGAACGCATCTCAATTTCAGAATCTCATATCTCAGAAAACAAGTTTCAGCGCCCGTTGTAAGTATAGTGGTTTTCTGAATATGAATAGAAATTGCAATGTGATTCGATGTAAATGAAATTGGGGTTTTACTATCATAAAATATTGATGTAAATTCTGTGTATTGCGTTGACTATGTCATATTTTGTATTGGGTGTTTGTGGCATAAATTGGTTGATGCGAGCCTATTGACATTTGTATATGAAAATACATATCACTTGCAAGTTTGTAGTAAAAACTAGAATTGACATCCTTATGTTATGCCACTAACATGGTTAGCATACATTCTTTTTAGGCCTAAGTTGAGACTCATGAAAACATGTTCCAAGTTGAAACCTTTTATGCCTACACGACTCAAAACCCTTGTATACATTATTATGTTTATTTGCAAGTGATAATTGGGTTTATGCAAGTACCTTTTGGTTACACAAATTATACTAGTTTCATGTTGAAATAGGCTACTTGATGTAAAGTTAGTTTACACCTTTGGGTTATGTCAAAAAGTGGACATTTTTATGCTAGTTTGGTATTTGACATTATGCCTAGTTATATGTGTATAAAACCATGTTTAAACAAGTCTAAAAGTACGCCATTTCATGTGACACCAATTTAGTTATATCCTTAATGAATGCTAGTTCACATGGCCCATAATCTATGTTAGTGAAAACGCTATGTTGCAAGTTCATGCGCCACACACTTTTATGTATTCTAGAACAATTCATGATTCTGTGCTTCCCCTTTTTATGTTTATGAGTTGGGCTGAAATGTTAAGCCCAACATATGTTATAATGCTGCGTACGTACAAAACGGGGGAAACTAACGTTGGGTTTAAAATAAAATACATGTGTTGGCATGTTTGACACATGCCAATGACTAGTGACATTTAAAACGGTACAAATTGTTATACCCAAAATTATTGAATTTGGATAATTGGGCCATAAACATTTACATATAAAAATGAAAAGTGACAAATATGTAAATCTAGAAAAATACGAGCATGCTTAACCCGAGGTTGGATTGAGTTGTGATGTAAACCTGCCCGGACCCGCCCGGCTATCCAGTAATCACAACAATACCTATCCAATGTGGGTGGTTAAGGCATTGAGCCCAATAAGGACCCACGGTTAGACTGAGTTGTGGCGTAAGACTGCCCGGAACCGACCGGCATACATGCAACCACAACAATACATGTCTAATGCGAGTGGTTGGTGCTTTAATAAGACAATTAAAGCTAAGTTAGGATTGGTTGGGTTAAGTTAATCTGAACACTTGACCAACTTAACATGTTAACAGGACAAGACTTGTAGGGGCCAAGTAACTAAGAAAACACTTTGCCAATTTAACATGTTAAATAGACTAGAAGGTGAGGTTAAGTAAAGTTAATACACTTAACCAATTTAACATATTAACTAGACTAGAGGGTGAGGTTAAGTAAATTCAGGACACTTAACAGTTATAACCTGATAATTAGATAAGTGGGTAAGGTTAAGTAAATTTAGAATACTTAACCATTATAACACGTTAGCTAGATAAGTGGGCAAGGTTAAGTAAATACACTTAGCCAATTCAATATGTTAGCTGGACTAGAGGGTGGGTTTAAGTAAACTTAGAACACTTAACCATCAAAGTGTGATAAATTGAACAGGGTTAAGTTGAAACATGAAGGGACAATACTTAACCATAAGAACATGTTAATTAAATGGATGTTAGGGTTAAGTTAACTAAGGGAACACTTAACCGTTATAACATGTTAGTTAAAACAGTTAGGCAAGGTTAGGTTAAAAGGGACACTTAACCAATACAAGATGAATGGGTAGGGTTAAATAATAAGAAATACTTAACCAATATAACTTGGCTTGTGATAGGGTTAAGTCAACATGGACTACTAATAACACTTAGCCAGTTTAATATGACAAAGGAATGGGTTAAGCTAACTTGAATCGACTAATGACACTTAACCGATCCAACTTGACGAGAAAGAGGGCTAAGTAGTAAACCTTAGTTAAGAAACAATCGAGAACGGGAGCTAAGTTGAAATCCCCATTTAAAGAAACTAAGTGATAAACCTTAGTTAACAAGATTTATGGGAAAAGAAACTAAGTGTAAACCTTAGTTGAGAACAACTATGTAATAATTCTTAGTCAAGAAAACTGAGCCGGTCCATAATAGATGAATAACCCGATATGGTAGATCATCGCTTAACAAGTACACGTGGAGGAGCAACGTTTATCTGATTTCGAAAAAGGCTCCAGCGGACTGGGTTTAGGAGCACGTAGATTCGGGGGACGCGAGGGTACTCTTGGTATCCCTCTATGAGGTTGCAGATGATCCGCCTGGGCTCACAGAGGTAAAGGTCTGCGGTAGAAGAACCAAGGGTACGCCATGGTTGCAGTATGAGCAACCTAAAGGCTAGGGTGGATTAGCGTGGGTCGGCGATACTTAGTTTAGCCCTGTGATAGCACGTCGTCGACTACCTACCATCTTCAGTCAATCGTAGTACGCATGCGGAAAGGCAGAGAACTCCCAACAGACCATATACTTGCTATCTAGTTATGGGTGAGGCTGGCCAATAGGAAAGTGGGGCATAGGTGGCAGGAGTATAGTTCTCGTGCTTGATTTTCTTGGATTGCCTTTCATTAGTTGAGGGAGGGGTAAGGTGGGACCATAGACACTGGAAAAACAGACCTTAGCATCTGCATCGGCAGATATCTGAAAGCTCCCGACCGAGTTCCGTGTTTCTAGAATAGCCCTGCCACGGGACTCGGGTCGCGCATTTCAGGACATGTGCATCTAGACAGCGATAAACGATTCGCGACACATACGTGGGGAAAGTCTAGGAACATATACTACTCTAGGTAGTGTGTCCTAGACTAGGGGCATCGTTCGACAGGTAGCAAAATCCCTAGTTGGACCTAGGTGGCATAAATCCTGAATCCGAGAAGTATTAGATAAGTCGCATAAACCCTAGTTGAATCTAGGAAGTGCTCGATAAGAAAACCCTAGATTAAATCTAAGTAATAAATAATAGATGTACACCTAAAGGCAACCGCAATTACAGGGATTAGGATCACGTTATCATCTTTATACAGATTACTAGTTGGGATACTAGTTAGGTGGTGCAGAGATATAGAATGGTGTGTGATAGTATATTCGGTTTAAACTGTCTTGCTTTGGTTTATATTAGTCTGTTATTCTGGTACTGTCCCATTTTTCAGTTTATGCCTGTCATGTCCTTTTCCTTACTCATATACCGAAGCACCACTAGACTTACAAGGCTTAATGTCTGACTCTATGTTTTCTTTCGTCTTCTTTTCTTCCATCCCCCCCCCCAGGTAGTCAAGGAGGGAATAGCTAAGATTTGTATGGTCCTGTTACTCCTTCCAAGCTTGAAGACACTTTGATGTGCTGCTTTGGACTCCCTTTTCCACCGCTATGGCTGGCTAATATTTTATTGGGGAATATCATTGTATATTTATGCTTCTTCATTTTGTTAAACAAGATAGATACTTTGTTGTTGGAAAACAATCTTTGTACAAGTTGTTTATAAATGAAATAAAGTTTTATTCGCTTTTCCGCTGCTTTATCTGTCTTGTAATTTATCTGCATCTTTTACCCATAATACTTCACAGAACTTAGTGCATTGCCTTTGTGAATGACACTAACGGATGTGGGGTGTTACATGTACATTTCTTATGCAAGTTAAATTCATTGAATTGTTGTTTCAGAGTTTGAATTAGTAAGGAAATTTAACACCCGTGTTAGTTCACGTCGCGACATGTCAATTTTTGTAATTCACGGCTTATATATTTTGTATACAATTTAATTCATTGAATTTTGAACATTTTTGTACTGAATTGAATGAATTAAATTAAACACTAATCTGATTTTGGGTAACTAAGTTGAGGTTTAAATATTGGATTTGAAATGAATATCGACATCTTATTGAAGTAAATTTAATTGAAATAAACTTGGGGTTATTGGAGATTGAATGAAAATTTTATGAAAATAAGGTACTGATTTCATTAGTTTGAAATTTTGATGTGAAATTATTTATTTTAAGTAGAAGCTGAAATAAACTAAACAGAGTTGTTGATTTGAAAGTCCATTCGATGCCGAAATCAAATGGCATTGATAGTTGAAACTCGAATATGTGATAATTAAAGACTATTGTATACATGTTGATTTGGATCTTGATTGTATATGTGAACCTATTGATTTCTATAAAATATGATATTATGTTGATTTTATTGATCGATTATTAATAACATATCCCTATTGTCACCTTATAGCTTATCATAACTATTTAGTTAACATCTACATTTCTTGAACATTGACTGCTAATTAATAAAATCTTTTAAACATCTTATATGAATAAGCTGAAAGGTTTAGAATATATAATTTTACTGCTTTTGTCCAACATTTAATTTTGAAAAAATTCGTCATTTCGTCCTTATTTGTTTACATGCATGTATATGTTAGTACCATAAGTAATAGTTTTTATGACAACAACCCTAGAAAACAATATAAAATATAGACACTAAAGTTTTACTAAAATTTATCTGGATATATGTTGTATGTATTTCAAGATATAAACATGTATTGATTATGAGGACCGTATGGTGTAAGGATTATGAAAACAATACTTATCAAAATGATTGATGAGTTAGCGAATAAAGACTCATGAGTATTCAAGATTTCAAGATGTTCCACATGAGTGTAGAGTCCTAGAATATATATTAAAATTCTAATAGCACTTGATATCCTTTTCAAAATGATTCAAATGATTTTCAAATAAGCCTTGTTTTCGAAATAATATTTTTCAAAACATCCTTTTTTGTTTCTAACCTTTTATATGGTCAATAAGTTTTAAACATTCTTATATGTTTGTATTTTAAAATTTTCTTTATAATTTGTTTTTAAGTTAATATTTCATATAAAATATATTTAAAATATTTTTTGAAGCTTATTAAGTTTAACTATGATTAAATATGCATAAACTATGTTTAAAATATAATACAAAATTTCAAATTATTTTATAAAGCAACTTATTTTCAAAATGATTTAAAATAAAATATTTTCCAAAGTACACATGGATATGATGACATACGTATCCAAGATATGCCAACATACCAAAAGAATTCCTTCAAAAATTAAATTTTCGAAAGAAGTATCTATTCATCATAACCTTTCGCGAATAGTTATGACTATTGTTTTTCTATAAATACGAGATATTTTCAACTAATTTCAGAAATACTTTCTTCTGTTTTCTCTGATTTTTATATTCTCTCATTTCTAAAGAAAATCTTAACTATAGTCAGCCAAAATTCAACTGGAATCAAATCTCTACAATTCTCTTATCAATATCTCAAGATCAAAGTGTAATTCCGACTTATAAGAGCAATTATAATCAAAGATCGAAAGATCTGAATACACATATCCTTTCAAACCAAAGACCACCGTTGAATTAAGAATCGTAAATTTATTGAGTGGTGTCAGGCTCGAAAATTGATTGGATGAGCTTAGTAGCCCTGAAAACCTAAATAACTCCACCCATAAGTTGGAAATTTCGGACGACGTGTCTTGTAGCCTTGCAATCATGATTGTGTATTGATATTATATTGAAATGAATCGTATATATGGTTATGTGTGGACTAGATGTAGGGCAACTCTGAACAAATATACAAATTTTATTATGTTCTTTTCCTTTACTTTACTACATTTTCTTTTATCTCCATCTTGATTTTATGACTATTTTTGTGACTTTTAATTGCATCACTTTAACTATAATTCTATTAAAATTTTAGAAAGACACATATAATTAAGAAAACACTATTGACCCTCCCCACGCTAGTGTTAATTGGCCTTAAGATACATAATCCTTATACTTACAATGGGTACATAATTCTAAAATTTTAACAGGTTATAATAAACAATATTTTGAGCAGAATAGTCTAAAATTTAAGCATAATTTTTTATGTAAATTTTCCTGAATAAATTGTTCTATAAAATAAATAGTTGTATTTTAAAATTATGTTGTTTTCAACTTGAATTTTTTTTCAACTCAACTTACAATTAAAGAAAAATAATTTGTGAAGCAACTTATACTTTATTTGAGCAATTATATATTTCTATATTGTGTTTTAAAAAAATTATTATAAAGTAAGTATTTTTATAGAACACATTATTTTGGTTTACAACCAACCATATTTATTTTGGTGATCCAGTAATTTAATCATTGAAATTAGCCGTATAAAAATTAAGAAGCTATTAAATTTATTTGGAAAAATATATAACTTTATTAAAAAATTCTATAGTGGTGTTTTAATAGCTTAGAAATTTAGTTTGGAATTGTTTGTCAAATATATAGATTTTTATGGTCTAATTATTGTGAAATCTTATGTATTTTGATTATGAAAGACATTAAATATTTCTAAAAAATTTAGGAACTTTTTATAAGAATCTTGAAGTATGTAGATGAAAATTTTGAGTTGCACTTTTTCAAAATTTTACATGGCTTTATTGTGAAATTTAAAATAGAAAAAAAACACATTTCACATGATATTGAGTGAATTTATGTGAGAACTTTTAGTCCTTGTTCGAGTGCATGGTTTTTCAATATGCTCAGGTCAGCTTGATTTGTTTCAGTTTAGAGCACGTTTGTTTCTTGAAGATGAAGATGTAGTTTGGAAGTTCTTATTTATTACCATTATTGTTCCGTTGTATTATTTGATATGTCTATTAAATGTATAACTTTGATTTTATCATAAATGTAAATTAATGCATCTAATTAAATAACTTCGTGAACTGTTTATGTTATTATTATATTTTATCAATACACGGTGATTTCCTATGTATTTTTCTTTGTTTCTTTCTTTTATTCTTAAACAATCTCATTGATATTTTGCCTCTTAAATGATTTAGGTTGTACATGTGTGGTTTATTGTCGACCTGAATCATTCGAAATAGTTGATCGTCAAAAACTTTTCTAGATTTGAACTAAAATCTTTATTTTTTTTGGATTAAAGAATTTGGTAATATGTAATTGATTTGAATGGATTTAAGTGAATCATACGCACACGCACACTCATACAGACACGCGCACGCACATAACACACATATATACATATACACACACATACACACACATAAAGACTCACATATATGTATGTGTATAACATGATAATCATGAAAAGTATAATATGCCCGTATATAGATGTTTGGACTTACATTTCTGCGAACACATTATCTTATTTATTTGTACTGTAATTTGTCAAAATGCATGCTAGTGTAATATTGCAAAATAAGACATATATATATATATTATAACAACCTAATGTCCAATGAAACTGAATTTTTCACAAAATGCTAAAATCCAAGTCCACGGAAGCCTGAGTTGGGTATGTGGTATAATGCAAAAAGGTAAAGATAAATAGATTATAGCTAAAATAAGAAACTCACAGGGGAAATTGTTAAAATATAATAATAAGTAAATACTTAATACTGACTTTTTTTTATAAAAGTGCCTCTAAGCTGAATAATCTATGTTTGCTATCTAAACTGTGGATTGTTAAGAGGAGGAGGTCAGAACTAAAGTTCTGCTGAATGAGCAAATTATATACTTTTAAGTTCAACACCACATATACCACTCTATTTCCATTTTAATTATGTTAGGCTACTTGGGTTTACAATAGTCTCACCTTCGTGCGTTAATCGTACACATCCACCCCAAGTAGACCAAACCTAATAGTCAATATATATCTAGTTATATTCCTAATTGATCGCCTCAGTCCAATGTACAACCCGTAGTACCCTCTGTATCCTACTTGATAGGACCGCTATCTCTCTATGAACGAGTACTACAATTACATCTGTAAAGGATAACTTCATTGGGCTTATAATACAGATGTTTCGTTGTTTGATTAGGAAATATGAAACTGCGTCTACATCATCTTACTTTAATGCTCGGACATACAATGTATCAACTAGTGCGTACATTGAGGACTTACATGTAATCGTACTGTCAACTATCCAAACTCCGCTAAAAGGCTCACTCTTGTACATAGCTCGATAGTGGATTTCTATATATGTAAAAGACAGCTTGTTAGGCCTACAATACATATATTATATTTGATCTATCTCTTTCTTCTTGGCTACAGCTCTGTATAGCCTCCTTTAACCAGTTGAATGACCCATCAAGAGCTAAGTGAATGTCCCTTACAACAAATAGTCTAAACATCCAATTAGCATCATCCCTTATCCAATGTTTAGATACTGAAAGTTCATTGGCCTTATGGTTTAGCTCCAGTCTTTCCCGTTATCGCTCTGATGGATGATGGTCGATATCGGTGTGTGACTATCCTTATGGGCCTTCGCCCGCCAAAAACCTGCTCGCAAGGCCATGAGTCCAGGTGTTATGCGAATACCCTCCTCCATCCATCAACCTTTTGAGTGCTAGTAAGGTCAACTTCGTTAGGCCTACAATACTAGTGCGGATAAGGAATACTCTTTTGATGGAACCCTAGTTAGGCCTACAATACCTGTTTCCGGGAAGGTTGCCTAGTTAGGCCTACCACAAAGGATCATTCTAGAATATCCTCACGTTCTATATAAGTCATGTACTTCCTACCAGTCTCGCTGAACAACGTGTTGGATGTGCTCCCACTGTGCCAAAGCATCTGCGATGACCCACTTAATTAGGCTCATCAACTAGACTCCCTTCGGTCCGCTACAATCACACCACACTATTTTATTAGACCCTACATCTAATCTTTTATTATGTTTTTATCTTACTTTTCTTTCCTTTTATTATGCTACTAATTTTTGTTTCCTGCCTTGTTCCACCTAATTTTGGTCTTATTTGTTTACTTAACTTAATTCAAGATCTAAGTTTTAATATAGTAAGCCTCTTTTATTTTCTCTTTCTTCTTTTTAATTTCAAACCTTATTTTATAATTTTACTTACACCAATAAGCTTTTATTTCTCTTTCTTCCTAACTCAATTCTAGATTGATCCCAACCTATTGACTCACTTTCTAGCTTGAACTCATGATATTCTACTTTATTATAATATGTGACATTCTTTTTTATTTTGATTTTCTAACATGTAAATATAGTTATTATTTATCAAAATAATCTGCTCATTTTCTGATACTTTTTAAATTATAACACTTTCCATAATTTACTGCAAATTCTAACGATTTTTTCCTATTTTAGTCTAATTCCTCTTTGTTATAGTTTTACAATTTGTACATATACATACCGTAAATGTAAAAATCTTTTACTTAATTTGTGCTTTCAAGGTTACAATTTTTATCCTATTTTTCACACATAAAGAGAGGATTAAACTATGTCTTTTAATTAAAATTTATGATCTAGGGATTTTGTAAGAACACATGAAATCAATTCAGAAAACTATAAATTACATAAACCATTTCTACTATAAATTACAAATAATCAAGAACATATTCTTTTTCTTCATTTAATTACAGGTCTACTAACATTAAATTTATTGTTAGTTTCATTCTAGGAGGTAGTCTCGCCCTACTTGGTTATTTACTGAAACAACATTAAAATATATTTTGTTATTTTAATATTTATATCATAAATCGTAAACATAATTGCAAGATTATTTCTTTATTCTTTTCTTAATTATTAGATAGTAAAAAACACAGTTATATCCCTATTTTGCACTAAGCCCACTTTTCTTGCCTTTATTCTTGCAATTACATTTATCATCTTTCTTACAATATTAAGTTATAGAAATATATCCCCTCTTTTTAACCAACCAACCAATCCAATTCTATCTTCAAAACCAATTTTTTCATTAACATTCCCTTTTTATCTTATTTCCTGTGTTTTAACATATACTGTAAATATCTTACTTTTAGGCTTATGCCCTTCCCACAATTCTGAATCCCATCAATACTTATATTCATTTATTTGGATTATGTCCTACGATGATAAAAATTTCATATAATTATACTTTTAGTCGTTTATATCTTAATTAGGAATAACTTGAGAAACCATTTCCACAGTCTCCCTCAAACACAACTTATGTCAAATTCAATAATTTAATGTGTATCTAACGATATAATATACCATTAATAAAAAATATTATTTAAATCCACTCGGCTGGAAGAAGCACCCCAAGTTCTAGATCTGACTTCTATTCCAATTATATTATCCATAGTCTTACCATTTATAAACCTACTTGGATCCAAAAACTGGAATTTGAATCGATTATAAATTTGGATCTACAGAAATAAAAATAAACTAATTTAAAAACCATATCTGCAGAACTTACCTCATACGGATGGCATAAATCAGACATCTCTTCCTAGATCTCCAGTTTCTACCTCTGGATTTCTAATCATAATATCCAGATCTATAATATTTATTTTCTAAAGGGTTGAAGGAGAAAATAAAAAGGAAGAGCTTGCATGCCATCCAGAAAAATTATGGATTAAGATGTTATCCCTGCACGTTTATTTATAGATGTTCGAAATCACGTCGTACACTCCATTTAGAACGAATAAAATATCGTCATACAACACAAAATAAAACACATTTACTCAACATGTTCGGGTTAACCTAAGCCTCGCTTGGGTTGACCTAAGCTTCATAAAGGTTGACCTGGGCATTGTGGGGGTCGATCTCAACACGTTGTCTTCTAATGTATATATTTTTTAATGTTTGTATTTCAAACGTTGTTTATTAATGTTAATTCTATCCATTATTCTTGATTTAAATCCTTTTATGACATGCATTTATCTTCAAATTCAAAAGCGCGTCATTTCTGCAATTTTATATGTATTAATCTCTTGGTAAGGTTATATTAATTTATACGTTAACGTTAGAAGGTTTCCATTAATTGCTGATTTAAGTCTATTTATGAAGCGTGTTAACTTTTCAAATTCAAATGTGTGTTATTTCGACAACTTATACTTGTGTGTATATATACATATATATACACACACACCCCTATAACATATATATACTCACACATTTGCATGTGTGTTACAATTTGTAAATTAATTCTTTTGAAATGTTATATTACATTTATAGATTTATAATGTTATGATTTAATAAAATTAGCCTTTAATAAATTTCCATTAACTATTTTTTATTGTTACATTTACATTACTTTAATATTTTAATTAATCTTATTTATATCTCTATAACATTATGTTTGCATAACGTTAACTTTTTATTTTATTTTCATTTATTCCGCATGTTCAATTTTTCAAATTCAAACGTGCGTTAATTTTGGAATTCATACATTTATATATTTATTAAATTATATATATATGTATGTATGTATATATATGTATTATATATATGTATATATATACAAATTTGTTTGTATACACAACTATTTTTCAGTATGGAACTTTGAACGTCGATAACTTTCCCGTATGGACTACGTTTGGGATATATTATGTATGTAAATTGATCAGAAAATCATCATAAACACAATAATATAATTGTCGAGAGCAAATTCTTAATATTCCAAAAATATTTATTTTCACTATTATCACTTTAATTATTTAACAATTTTAAAACGCAGGATGTTACATTCTTCCGCCCTTCAAGAATTTCATCCCCGAAATTTTGTTAAGGATAAAACTATGTGTTCCTTGCATCCATCACATCCATCTTGTGTACATCCAATTTTGCAATCATGTTTTCATTGTGAAAAGTGCAACACATCGTAAAGCACATGATTTTACATGAATCTCTAAGCGGTACCTAATATGTGAATGCTCCTTTCTTCCAAAAATTCTTTTCAAAATATGATGCAAACATCCTAAATATACTTGTAATTCTACATGAATGCAATATTTAAAAATAAAAATATTTTTTCATCCAATATTTCCTACACTTCTACAGAATAGAAGTACAATTCAACAAATTTTTGCATCCACAATATTACCACAGAACTTCTAATACTCGATTCTTAGAAAAAAAATCTCAATTCGATTTCTTATGTTGGAAAAAGGCAGAAAATGGAACACTGCACATTTTCCATTTTTCTTTTACACATCCTTTTCTCTGTACTTGGAACTTTTCTCAATGCTTGACTAGAAATCATGATTTCCCAAGCAATTTTACAATAAAAAAAATTATTTTCAAATTTTTTGAACTTATGGAAAAAAAATTCTCTTCAAATTTTTTATTTCTTATTATCGTAACCGCCTTTTACATTCATTCTTAGATTTATCGTTTTCTTCTTAGCTTCTCTTTTTCCTATGCTAGCCTCTTATTAGTTACACTCATTGTCTACTTTCTTTTTGAGTGATCATTATAGAAACACAGAAAAAAGAATACTTTACTGATAAACACTGACTTCTATAATAACCAATACATAGCACTTATGTATTGGTACATAATACTAAATGGAAAGAAAAAACAAATCCAAAATTTGGATATATCTACCAAAATCCTAAACTTGGCTTTAGCTTGGAAATTGCCTCCAAGACAGTCTAGAAACCTCCTCTAAGGTTTTCTACTCTCTATCTTCTTGATCCCTTATCCTTCATCTAGATAGCCTCTATATGCAATGGGGCCCTGCAAACCCAGAGTCTTGTTAGGCTTCAACCCATTCCCCATGATTGAGCTTTACCTATTATACGATCCTGCATGATTGAGTTTTAGATATCAAAATAGGTCAAAATTCAATAGTCCCTGCTTAGCGATGACGCAATACCATACTAGTGGATCTTCTATATTTTCTTAGTTATAGCTTTTGCCATTTTTTATTTGCGTGGACCTAGTACTTGCTCTTTCTCGGTCTATTTCCGTTTTCTTAACATTTATGTACCATTTCATGCCTTTTAGGTGTTAATCATTTCTCACTTTTTCTTCTTTATTACATTCTTAATGCACTCTATAATAACTAACCAAATTTTATGGTATTCTCATTACAACACTTTACATATATATGTATATACACATAATTTTCAATATATATCTATATATATTTCAAATGCTTGTGCACTTTAAAACATTTGAGCTACTTATTATTAGTTCTTTTTTTCAAGAGGAACTATTAAGGCTAAGTTTCTATGAATTTTTCCTAAGGTGGATTTTGCATTTTGTGTAAAGTAACAAAAAAGCTCTTTTTTCAGTGAAACGGATAACATAAAATATTATGCTTTGCCTACATTTTGTACATCTATTTCACTATACATTTCTTATTACATTAACAACATGAACAGAAACGGGAGAAAACCGTTTCTATGAACGGCAACACTTTCAAATGTTAGCAGTATTGTTTCAATGAAGTTGCAATTCGCAAAAACAAGGAATCACAGTTTTGCAAAAGAATTGTATAAAACAATAATATGCAATGAAGAAACTAGGAAAACAAAAGAAATGATGAAATATTACGGATTAATGACCGAGTCTAGCGAACGTTTTTTCCTTGAAACGAAATTGCTCCCTTTACGGTGTTGGTTTGTTTGATTGAGCAATCGTTTCCCAAGGTTGAGATGGTTCTTGTCTGCGATGTTGTGCTACAATCGCAGAGCGATGAAGAACGCAAGGTAGTTTTTATATTGCAGAACAGAGTAACGGGGAAGAAGATGAAGAGGAGGGAAATCAGAATAAAACTGTGTAATGATTTCATTTTCAAGTGCATGTTCATAGGATGGGAATAGGCATCTGTTTGCGAAGGGGCGCTACTGTTTGAATTGCAATAGTAATGATTATTCGAAAGGTTGCGACCCTTTACCAACAGACATGCCCATTGGCAATTGTGTAGCCGTAGTTCAAAAAGTAGCCATTTTTTTCTAGTGCAGCAGGCCTGGCGACAACCGGAGGCCTAACTGTTCACGAGACCCCAAGAACCCTAAGGCCCTATCTTTGACCTTTAATATTAATTATGAAATATGTGTTCATGCCTACATAGCCTCTTATCCCTTCAATTCCTTTTTCTCCTCATTTCTTTTGATATAGTATATCAAGATTTATTATAAGTAGTTAATTAAGGCACAAATTTCCCTGATGTGGGACTCAGTTTGCCCCCAAACACTTATTCATTCTTCCAACAATCCCCCACATGAATGAGTGGTTATCTAATCTATTTTGAAATTTTATTTATCATATCGGTTAAAGTAGCACGAAGGCCTTGAACTTTTCCTACTGTTTTATCATTATAACTGACTAGTGAATCAGTGGACTAGAATGTCTTTGAACTGTAAGGCTTTTGTGTAAGTCTATAAAGATAACACATGGTAAATATTTTATAACCCCTTGGTTCTCTATTTGTGTTCGTTTTAACCATGAACACCGCCTTGGTTTCATGAGCGCTTGAAGAATTCAACCTTACAATTCTTATTAAAGCGGCGCCTTCGCACTCACATGGGTGATTCTATAAAGAGTATCCCGTAATACCCCACTTGGTTCTTTGTAACACCATAGTATAGACATCATTAAAAGCCAAGATTTTCCTATTCTCGGACGGGTTGTGCACCGACTTATCATAGGAATGATTTGTATTTAGCAGTTCCATCATGTTTATCTTAAACTTAGTTGTCCCTTTGAACCTAGATCTTGAGATCTCCAGTCAACTAGGTGGGGTTTCCATTTTAAAAAACTTTTAGTTCATAGATCTTAAGCCCATTCCCATCAATAAGGTTCGAATTTTCTCTCATGGCAAGCCTTTCATTAGTGGATCCGCAATGCTATCCTTTGACCTCACATAGTCTATAGTGAAAACTCCATTAGAGAGAAGTTGTCTTATGGTTTAATGTCTACGAAGAATATGTCGAGACTTACCATTATACAATGCACTATTTGCCCTTCCTATAGCAGATTGACTATCACAATGTATACATATTGGAGGTACTGGTTTTTCCCAATTTGGAATGTCTTCCCAAAAAATTCTAATCCAGTCTACTTCTTCCATGGCTTTATCCAGAGAAATGAATTCCGATTCCATTGTTGACCTTGTTATGCAAGTTTGCTTGGATGATTTCCATGAGATTGCTCCACTTCCTAATGTAAACACATATCCACTTGTGGAACTTGTGTCATTTGAGACAGTTATCTAATTGGCATCACTATATCCTTCTGCCACTGAGGGATACTTTTCATATTTCAACACGTAGTTTTGTTTGTACTTTAGATATCCTAAGACCCTTATTATTTCTTTCCTGTGATGTTTACCAGGATTACTGGTATATCTACTCAACTTGCTTATAGCGTATGTAATATCAAGACTAGTGCAATTCATGACATACATAATACTTCCTAGTATATGAGAGTATTCAAGCTGATATATTCCATCACTAGTGTTCTTTACCCAATTCTGGCTCATATCCACTGGTGATTTTGCAGTGGTTATATTATACTGCTTGAACCTTTCAAGTAATTTGGCAATGTAATGTGACTGAGATAACACATATCCTTGTGATGTTTTTATAATTTTTACACCCAAGATTACATCATCCACTCCTAGGTCTTTCATGTCGAATCTAGAGGACAACATATCCTTGCATATTTTATTATGGCCTTATTATTCCCTAGGATCAACAAATAATCAACATAAAGGAAAATAATAACATATCTAATATCCATATATTTTATATGTACGCATTTATCAGATTCATTTATTTTGAATCCATTTGATAACATAGTTTCATCAAATTTCTCGTGCCATTATTTCAGTGCTTTTTAAGGCCATAAAGTGATTTTACTAACTTGCACATATTATTTCGATTTCCTAGGCTTAGAAACCCTTCAGGTTGCTGCATATATGTTTCTTCTTCTAGTTCACCATTCAAAAATGTAGTTTTCACATCCATTTGGTGTATTTCCAAATTTAATATGGAGGCAATTGCAATAAGCATCCTAATCGATGTTATTCAAGTTACTGGTGAATACGTATGAAAGTAATTAGATCTTCCTTCTGCCAATATCCTTTTATTACAAGTCTTGCTTTATACTTGTCTATAGAGCCGTCATCTTTTTGTTTTTTCTTAAATATCCATTTATATCCTAGCGGTTTTGAACCTTTTGGTAGATCCACTAGTTCCCACGTATGGCTTTGTAAAATGGATTCTATTTCATTGTTGACAACCTCCTTCCATCATGGAGCCTCAGGAGATGACATTGCTTATTGGTAAGTAAGAGGTTCATTTCGTATCATATATGCATAGAAATCGGGACCAAATATCTTAGAAGTCCTTTGATGTTTGCTCCTTGTGGGTTCCTCTACCTCTTTTTCAACATTTCTCTCATTCGAGTTTTGATTAACATTATCATCTAGAGTATCTGTATCTCTTGATCTTTTTTGAACAGTAGTTTCTACAACGACCCGAAAATTTGGAACCAATTTAGAACTTCCATATTTCATAAGAATCAAAATAAAATTGATAATGGATAATGATATAATCGGAACAGGATTATAATAATAAGTTTTAACATAAAAATATAATGTTTACAAAGGAAGTATAAGAAATATTTATTTTTAGACCCTAAAACTGGTTCCATTGAATCCGAAACAATGAAATTTGGTACTAGCCAAGTTTGGCCAAAAACAGAATTCATTTAATATTGATTAAAGATTGAAAGGTTAAAATTTGAACTAAAAACGGACGATTTTGAGGATACCTTGTGAACGGGATATCACTAGATCATGAGACCACCTTTTTTAGATCCAGAATAGTCAATTTTAGTGCTCAGTGAAGATTGGCGTAAAACGACATCCATATGTAGAAAAGAAAAAATAAAAGGCAAAAATTTGAATTAAATTTTGATAGTAATTGGAATTCGATAGTGCTAACGACAAAACTGGAACCTGAGACCTATCCAGGAAAATTCTAAACGTAGGATATTAGCTACATATAAAGTCTGATAAAATTCCTTATCAAATATAAAAGGTCATTAGCAAAACAAAACTAAAATAAATTATTTGAAAATGAAAATGAAAACGAACTTGGATTTTATATTTGAATACATAAGATTGAAGTACGTTAAAATCCAGACCTTATGGTTGAAGAATTTATGAAAAAAGGTTATCGTTTGATACTCCGACATGAGGTCGGAAGGCGCTTGAGAAAACACAAGTTACTATTCATGAAGATAAGGATGAATTTAAGCCATAAGATCTTCCAGGCTTATCCATAAGACACGTGTCAAGCATCCATGCATTACCCCTTCTTTATACATACCTTATTCCTTACTTATCACTCCATTCTTCTTCATGTAAAATTGTTCCTCGCCTCTCCATGAATTTCTCACGTTTTCCCTTTATTTAATAAAAAAAATCAAGGGAAAATAAGAAGATAATGGAAGGAAAACTAAGGGAAGGACCTTTATATCTTAGGCTAAGATCTGCAAGCATCTAGGGTGAGAAATAGTTTGATTTAAGTGTTTAAAACTAGTTTTATTAGCATACACACAAGATGTTTGTATACATTCCTAAAAGAGGAAACAAAGTGATTTTGCAGTGGATATTCATGGATTAAGGTTATAGTTAGTTGCTTAGTATTTCCATGAAGTACATATGTGAATATATGGTGATTTGGAACTTAATTCCTAAAAGTAGTAAGCAAAATCATTGGTAAATTTGTATATGAAGTTAGAAAATTATAATAGGAAAAGTGAATATTCCTAAGTGAAAATTAAAGTGATTTTAGGTTGGAATAATCATGGATTAAGGTTAGTTAACACCTATGTGAAGTATTGATGTCATTGGAGTTTAATTAGGAATGAAAATCCTAAAGGTAATAAGCTAATTACCTATTTCAGTGATTAGCAAAATTAGGTGTAATATTGTGAAAGCTATAATAACCTTTGAAAATTGTAATCATGAATTTAAATTAGCTAAGTCCATGGAGATGGTATTCTCATGTATGAATAAAGTTAGATTTGGAAATCAATATATTTAAAAGTATAATCATGTTAATTAGAAAATGTATTAATATTACGAGGGAAAAAGTTAATTACAACCCTTAATGGCTAGGTTGTTAACATTCGAGAGAGAGCGCAAAGCTGTGATGGCCCTATAGTGAAGGAATTAAAGGAACCTACTGGGATGGTGAGTAGTGTATACCCTCACAATTGCTTGTGGTATTCGTTTGTGTGAAATGATTTCATGCATGTTGTTGTGTGTTTGGAATGTTGATATGGTTTAAAAACTCTACACAGGTCATAGGATGAAATCACACTAGTCCCATGTGTTTATTCACGGATTGTTATTTATAAGTAAATGTGACGATCCCAACCCCCGTATGACGGTAGCAAGGGTAATCTTTGGAATATAACACATAAACAGATAACAGCAGAACAGTTTTAAATAAAGACACCAGATAATGTACAATAGAATACACTAGATAAACATAATCATCAGAGTTACACAGTAGAAAGGATCATACTTAGTACAAAATACAGTTCAGCTTTACATAAATGTCTACAGCGGAATCAAAACATAATATGTACAATAAGAGCTAAACATCATAAAAAGAGATAAATGATAGAATCCATCTTCAGCTCCAGTTATCCAGAAAGAGCCTGCTTAAACCTGAATACAAGGCTGCCCATGTAGAAACAGGGCACCCGAGTTTGCAAGTGAAACAAACTACGAGTCAGTCATGGAACTGGTATGAGAAATATACTTAACTTACTTTAATATATGGCCAATCACAGGACCACGCCACTTTCGCGAAACGGGTTTACTCCATTGGATTGCTAGTGCTTTAGAACAAGTAAATCTGTTAAATATCGCAATGCTTTTTATAAAAATGAAGCCATTATAAGACTCAGTTCCCATCACACAATGCAATACAAACCGGAGGATAGAGTTTTACTTTATAATGGCCAAAATATGCTTGATATGAGCAAAACAAATCTTTTGATATTATTGCTAGTGTTTATATGCTTCAAAAACAATTTCCATCATAAGTATCAATCATAGACGGCATTAATGCCCCCATACCACTATGTCTCCATATATAGGTATACAATCAAAACCGCACAATATCGTATCTGTAAATTGGATTTCCATCATGAACCAAGGCAAATGATAGTCCTTACCGAATTCGAGACGCTCTAGCCCGCCCCTCAGGATCAGAGCTCGAGTGATCCTTGGATCATCAGGGCCGGTCCACCGATGTGGATTAAAATGCCTGAACAATGCGTTTCCCCGCACTTTAGGGCGTCAATGAGCCAAATGACTCCATCGGCTCCACAAAGTCACCGATATATCCGAGGCGCCTCGCAATCCAACAACCACACAGGTGAAAATAATATAAATGTCAGGGCTGGTAGGTCACTGACACCACCCTAGCTAGCATGTCCTCCCTGATGTCCTCTCCCGTTTCTGGTTCATACCGGGGTGTGAGGTTCGCGAATTAACGTTATACACAAAGCTGATCATCAACCACAAGACTTTGCTTTTCAACAGAAGCCTTGATCATCTGCCACTTAGGCATGCCACCTAGGCAATTTATTCCATGCGACTGATTTCTATCAATATATAACCCATGAGCTCGTACGTCTCAGAGAAGGGCGTTAAGCAAGAGAATAAATTCTCCACTGCCAAACAGATATATATTTAATAGAGATCAATCAGCACAAAACAAAATCCAATGTCAGACACACAGTCCATTTACAAGTTCGTTCTGGGTCTGAACGAAACCGGAGGCACTTAATACCTCGCACATCCGTACAATCAACAAGTACGTCCGAACGGCTACCACTTCAGCCCCTTCATGGTAGCTACTCCTATTATAAGCATCAGTAGCACCCCTCCATTAGACGTGAAGATCATCGGTCTTGCACGGTCTTCATATCTTCGACTTCTAACTGTCGATCAATTATTTGAAATGAGAATTAACTCGGCCTTTTCAAATAATTCACGTATATTTAGAATTTCAAATCAATTCATTTCAACGGTTAAATTATTCGACATAAATAATTCTGTTCTTTAATGTAATTTTCACGCCAAACACATTCAACCATCAAATATCAAATAAACCAAGCAAATTCAGTTTATTTCCATTCCATATCGTTTATAATATTTTATCACGATTTATCGCTATTTTTATTTATTTAAAAATAGCCAATTCATTAAAACGATGCTTCAGGCCATAAAGCGGTTGTGGCGCTGTTTTTCTTCAGATTTGATTTACACACATCTAAAAATCTAACCATTGGATTTTCATGAATTTTATATCATTAGAAAGACCTTTTCAAAACGAACCTAAAGGTTCCATTTTTGGGAAAATCCGACGGTCGGATCTCCCGGTACAATCGTTTGAAGTTACGATTTCAAAATACGAACTAGAGTGTTGTTATTCGATTTAATTTAATTATATATATATATATATATATAATCGATTCTAGCACTGTTTTTCTTTAGATTTGAATTAAACATTCCAGAAAATCCAACCGTTGGATCTTTACAAAGTTGGTGTCGTTGGAAAGATATTTCCAAAGCGAACCCAACGGTTTCGGTTTCAGGAAAATCTGATGGTCGGATCTCCCGCATTAATCGTTTGAAATCACGGTTTCAAAATACGAACTATAGCTTCGTTATTCGATTTATTTTAATTATATTTATATTTATATATATATATATATATATATATATATATATATATAATCCATTCTTCGATTTAAAAACCATATTCACTTCATATATTTGATAAAAATGATATTTTTATCCAATAGACATTTATTTCCTCACATCACTATTTTTAACAATTCATATATATAATAAAAATGTGATTTTTATTGTTAAAACAATTTATTTCAAAACGCGATTAATTTATAGAGTTCATATATAAGGTAAAAATGTTATTTTTATCTTTCAAAGAATTTATTCAACACATGAATTTCTATTCAACACATGAATACGGTTTCAACACATGAATATGGTTTCAACAAGTGAATGTTTTCTACATTTTATATATATAATAAAAAATGTGATTTTTATTGTTAAAACAATTTATTTTAAAACACGAACAATTTATATAGTCTATATATATGATAAAATGTTATTTTTATCTTTCAAAAAAATTTATTCAACACATGAATATGGTTTCAACACATGAATACGGTTTCAACACATGAAAATAATTCTAACACATGAATATTATTTAAAATTTCGCAGCATAACGGCAGGGTAGTTAAAACAGGCACCGTCCCGAGTACGGCTCCTCGCTCTAGCTTAAAACCTCGCGGTTTTTAACAATGGGGATTTTCAATATCTAATTCATAAGGAGACAAATTTTCCCATATACTAATCCTATTGGGATTTCAACCACAATCAATCATTTCAAATCAACCATTCATGATATTCACCAAATTTCACATCAACCAATAATCCAAACAATATCACAACCAATATATATCGTCCATGGTCTGTGGACGAGGGGAGTATATATATATATATACGTATATAACTATATTTCGATTTCATTTCAATATCATTTCAATTCTTTTCAACGCATATATCATTTTTACAACGCATATATAACTTATACATCGAACATACAACTTATACAACGCATAAGGTGTACAATGCTTATATAGCTCATACATCGACTATATAATTTATACATCGTCGTTTCCATATCATTTATAAATCAGAAATCTCACATTGGGTTCCACTCCTCCAAAAATTGTAGAAGGCTCAGAAAAATTTCCGGTCTCTTCTAGAATGTAGAAGACGTCCACATGAGTCCACTTTCTCTTGTTTCACTGGATTTCGACAACATGGCAAAAAGATATGATTTTTATAAGTTTGCAACACTTTTAAATTTTAAATCAGTTAATTATATTCAAACCCGTTGCCTCAGTTAATAATTCAAAACTAGGTTTTGAATTTTCTTCGGATCTGAAGCACGTGGTCTCGATCAGGTTACACGACGACGTAGGGGGTGGAAGGGGCTTTCCGGCGCCACCACTGGCTGCAGGTTCGACGGCGGCTAGAGGAAGTTACAGCGGCGGAAAGGTGGCGATTTCATGGCATTGGATCTTGCGAAATACTGAACAAGGTAAGGGGCAGTTAGTATGGATTTGAAGAGGATGAGGAGATCTACCAAAATTTCAATGGGGCCATGGCGTATTGGTGAAGGGATCGGCCGGATTTGAGGAGAGAAGGGAAGAAGGGAGGGCCGCCGTCAATCGCGTTTAACAGGGGTTTTTTTGATTTTTTTTATATTTTTAGAATTAGGTTTTTCTCCAAACGAATTCCAACCCAAACCCAACGACTGTCGTCCCTAGCTAAATACCCCCATTTCGAACATAATGGGATATGTTTCGTAGGCCTATTTGACGGTTTCAGTCAGTTTTTCTTCAAATTAAAATAGAAAACATTCAATATTCAATTTGAACATACATTTCAATTTGCCGGGGCCACATACAGATCCCAAAAATTGCAGAAAAATAAATCTAGATATGTTTTGACGATACGGTCCCAACAAAACTATTTTCGTCGACTTCTAAGACCGTTTGAAAAATGGCCATTTTCTGGTTGATCCAATTTAAAAAGAATCGACCAAACACATTTTCCTTTGCCACGCTCACATATTAACTTCAAAAAATATGGAATTTGAAACCTAGCAATAATTTGACATCCCGGATCCAATAAAAGTGGTTTCGTCGAATTCCGAGGTCGTTTGCAAAATGGCCATTTTCACGAGCTATATAAATTCTATAGCGACCTTTCTGAAAATTCATTTGGCCATAACTTTTGATTCCTGCTACAAAACTTTGATTTTTCAGATTCGTTAGAAAGATATTCATAACCAGATTTAAATATTTTTGGTTCCACTAAAATCCGTTTTATTTTGCGCCCGGTACAATCAGTCAAATTTTGAATTCCAATTTTGAAACTACCGCACCATTCCAGGCCTTGTTTGTAATTAAAAATAATTATATTTATTTTCAAACATCGATTCAAACATACTTTTCATCGTTATTATTTAAAATAATTTATTTTAAATATTAAAAATCCACTAAAATAGCCAAATTAAAAATTTTTAACTGGTTTAGGTTTTCCGGGTTGTTACAATCTCCCCCACTTAAAACTTTTCGTCCCCGAAAAGGAACGGAGTCGAAAGTTATTTAATTAACCAACTCAACTTTCAAACAGGCTTCCATTCTTCAACTTTTCAGTTTCTAAGAATTTTCAAATTCTTCAAAAATTTGGCTAACACCCTAAATTTTCAAAAAAATTCGCCATAACCTCTTTTGTACAGGGAGGGGTTTGGAAATTTATTGGGCCGTATTAGGTACCCAATAAATCCTAATAGGCATGCACATATTTATAGTGATATAATCCGATGTCCACAGGGGAGTGTGTATAGATCATAACTCCAGAGAATAAATTCTCGTCACCCTATAAATGGTTTTTGTGCCTTAATGACCCGAGAGATGCGTTTATTGTCATCTCCAGACCCGTGTGTGGTTTTTATTAATCTTGCAATTTACCGTTACATTTTATATGGTCCATGTCAGTCATCAGTTCAACCTGTAAAATATAGTCATCGCCATACAAGCCTCTCGCTCGTATGGTAAATCTTCAACCTCGTCACATATGCTCTGAATGCTTATGTGGTATATGATGAAGTATGCCTATCTTCAAGAAGTACGCCATGTAGAATAGTTCAAAATTAATTGTTACTATCCTATGGCGACATTTATTATTACACACAGAACAACCAGCACTCCACATCCAATGGCATTCACAGGAGTTGATATAATAATAAAATTGCGCAACCAACTCATTAAGGTTTACCTATTTGTCGGGCACGCAAATAAATTCTTTACTCAACAGCTATTCCATTTACCTGTTCAAACATATATAATGTACATGTATATATTTCTATCTATTTCTAAACTAGTTCAATATTTGATTCATTCGAATAAATCCAACATTCATTCCTCTATTGATTAGATTAGCTATCATTCCAATAATTTGATTAATCAAATTCTCAACCACACAACACAAACAACAATCAATTTGTTTTTATCTTTCAAAAATATACTAATTAATTCACATACTCTTTTAAAATCATTCAGACTATATAATTAAAAAGTTTACATTGTTGAACCATAGAATTTTTTCTTCTGTTTCTACCACTCATTTTTCCATGTTTGCAAATAGCAGGCAAAGTGTTAGACCAACATAAAAGGTATTTTAAAGCATAGAGACATATACTTCAATGTAAATGCGTCTATTGGGGTGTATTTCATCCTGCTATACTCATACTAGGATATTACTGATCCTATCTGTAATGAGTTATACGTCCTAGAACTCTACTAGTTCTATTTCTGACGAGTTCGTTAATATGTTATATTCCATAACTAAGCTTAACCAAAGCTCTGATACCATGTTTGTGACGACCCCAACCACCGTACGACGGTGGCAAGGGTAATCTTTGGAATATAACACATAAACAGATAACAGCAGAACAGAAATAAATAAATACACCAGATAATGTACAATAGAATAAACCAGATAAACAAAATCATGAGAGTTACACAGTATATAGGATCATACTTAGCACAAAATACGGTTCAGCTTTACATAAATGTCTACAGTGGAATCAAAACATAATATGTGCAATAGGAGCTGAACAGCATAAAAGGAGATAAATGGTAGAATCCATCTTCAGCTCCAGCTATCCAGAAAGAGCCTGCTAAAACCTAAATACAAGGCTGCCGGTGTAGAAAAAGGGGCACCCGAGTTTGCAAGTGAAACAAACTATGAGTCAATCATGGGACTCGTATGAGAAATCTACTTAACTTACTTTAATATATAGCCAATCACAGGACCACGCCACTTTCGCAGAACAGGTTTACTCCATTGGATTGCCAGTGCTTTAGAACAAGTAAATCTTTTAAACATCGCAATGCTTTTTATAAAAATGAAGCCATTATAAAACTCGGTTTCCATCACACATGCAACGCAAACCGGAGGATAGAGTTTTACCTTATAATGGCCAAAATATGCTTGATACGAGCAAAACAAATCTTTTGATATTATTGCTAGTGTTTACAAGTTTCAAAAACAATTTCCATCATAAGTATCAATCATAGACGGCATTAATGCCCCATACCACTATGTCTCCATATATAGGTATACAATCAAAACCGCACAATGTCGTATTTGGAAATTGGATTTCCATCATGAACCAAGGCAAAAGATAGTCCTTACCGAATTCGAGATGCTCTAGCCCGCCCCTCAGGATCAAAGCTCGAGTGACCCTTGGATCGTTATGGCCGGTCCACCGATGTGGATTAAAATGCCTGAACACTGTGTTTCCTCGCCCTTTGGGGCGTCAATGAGCCAAATGACTCCATCGGCTCCACATAGTCACCGATATATCCGAGGCGCCTCGCAATCCAACAACCACACAGGTGAAAATAATATAAATGTCAGGGCTGGTAGGTCACTTACACCACCCTAGCTAGAAGGAAACGCATGTCCTCCCTGAGGTCCTCTCCCGTTTCTGGTTCATACCAGGGTGTGAGGTTCGCGAATAAACATTATACACAGAGCTATGCCACACAGGTGCTTTGATCATCAACCACAAGACTTTGCTTTTCAATAGAAGCCTTGATCATCCGCCAATTAGGCATGCCACACATGCAATTCACTCCATGCTATTGATTTCTATCGATATATAACTCCTGAGCTCGTACGTCTCAGATAAGGGCGTTAAGCAAGAGAATAAATTCTCTGCCGCCAAACAGATATATATTTAATAGAGATCAATCAGCACAGAACAAAATCCAATGTCAGACATATAGTCCATTTACAAGTTCATTCTGGGTCTGAACGAAACCGGAGGCACTTAATACCTCGTACATCCGTACAATCAACAAGTACATCCGGACGGCTACCACTTCAGCCCCTTCAAGGTAGCTACTCCTATCATGAGCATCAGTAGCACCCCTCCATTCGATGTGAAGATCAACGGTCTTGCACCATCTTCATATCTTTGAGTTCTAACCGTCGATCAATCATTTGAAATGAGAATTAACTCGGCCTTTTCAAATAATTCACGTATATTTAGAATTTTAAATCAATTCATTTCAATGATTAAATTATTCGACATCAATAATTCTGTTCTTTAATGTAATTTTCACGCCAAACACATTCAACCATCAATATCAAATAAACCGAGCAATTTCAGTTTATTTCCATTCCATATCGTTTATAATATTTTATCACGATTTATTGCTATTTTATTTATTTAAAAAAAGCCAATTCATTCAAAGGACGCTTCAGACCATAACGTGACCGTGGCGCTGTTTTTTTAGATTTGATTTACACATATATGAAAATCTAACCATTGGATCTTCACGAATTTTATATCATTAGAAAGATCTTTTCAAAACGAACCCAATAGTTCCAGTTTTGGGAAAATCCGACGGTCGGATCTCCCGGTACAATCGTTTGAAGTTACGATTTCAAAATACGAACTACAGCGTCGTTATTCGATTTAATTTAATTATATATATATATATATATATATATATATATATAATCGATTCTGGCGCTGTTTTTCTTCAGATTTGAATTAAACATTCCAGACAATCCAACCGTTGGATCTTTACAAAGTTGGTGTCATTGGAAAGATATTTCCAAAGCGAACCCAACGGTTCAGTTTCAGGAAAATCCGATGGTTGGATCTCCCGAAATAATCGTTTGAAATCACGGTTTCAAAATACGAACTGCAGTTTCGTTATTCAATTTATTTTAATTATATATATATATATATATATATATATATATATATATATAATTCATTCTTCGATTTCAAAACCATGTTCACTTCATATATTAGATAAAATTGATATTTTTATCCAACATATATTTATTTCCCCACATCACTATTTTTAACAATTTATATATATAATAAAAATGTAATTTTTATTGTTAAAACAATTATTTCAAAATGCGATTATTTTATAGAGCTCATACATAAGGTAAAAATGTTATTTTTATCTTTCAAAGAATTTTTTCAATACATGAATTTCTATTCAACACATGAATACGGTTTCAACACATGAACGTTTTCTATAGTTTACATATATAATAAAAAATGTGATTTTTATTGTTAAAACAATTTATTTTAAAACACGAACAATTTATATAGTCTATATATGCGATAAAATGTTATTTTTATCTTTAAAAAAAATTATTCAACACATGAATATGGTTTCAACACAAGAATACGGTTTCAACACATGAAAATAATTCTAACACATGAATATTATTTAAAATTTTGGCAGCATAACGGCAGGGTAGTTAAAACCGGCACCGTCCCGTGTACGGCTCCTCGCTCTACCTTAAAACCTCGCGGTTTTTGACAATGGGGATTTTCAATATCTAGTTCGTACGCAGACTAATTTTCCATATACTAATCCTATAAGGATTTCAACCACAATCAATCGTTTCAAATCAACAATTCATGATATTCACCAAATTTCACATCAACCAATAATCCAAACAATATCACAACCAATATATATCGTCCATGGTCTGTGGACGAAGGGAGTGTGTATATATATAGAGAGAGATATACATATATAACTATATTTCGATTTCATTTCAATATCATTTCAATTCTTTTCAACGCATATATCATTTTTACAAAGCATATATAACTTATACATCAAACATACAACTTATACAATGCTTATACATGAGGAGTACAACGCTTATATAACTCATACCTCGACTATATAAATTATACATCGTCGTTTCCATGTCGTTTATAAATCAGAAATCTCACATTGGGTTCCACTCCTCCAAAAATTGTAGAAGGCTCAGAAAAATATCCGGTCTCTTCTAGAATGTAGGAGACGTCCACACGAGTCCACTGTCTCTTGTTTCACTAGATTTCGACAACATAGCAAAAGATATGATTTTCATAAGTTGGCAACACTTTTAAATGTTAAAATCAGTTAATTATATTTAAACCCGTTACCTCAGTTTATAATTCAAAACTAGGTTTTGAATTTTCTTCGGATCTGAAGCACGTGGTCTCGATTTTGTTACACGACGACGTAGGGGGTGGAAGGGGCTTTCCGGCGCCACCACTGGCTGCCAGTTCGACGGCGGCTGGAGGAAGTTACGGCGGCGGAAAGGTGGCGATTTCAGGGCGTTGGATCTTGCGAAATACTGAACGAGGGAAGGGGCGGTTGGTATGGATTTGAAGAGGAGGAGGAGATCTACCAAAAGTTCATTGGGGCCATGGCGTATTGGTGAAAGGATAGGTCAGATTTGAGGGGAGAAGGGAAGAAGGGAGGGCCGCCGTCGATCACGTTTAACGGGGGGTTTGATTTTTTTATATTTTTAAAATTAGGGTTTTCTCCAAACGAACTCTAATCCAAACCCAACGACTGTCGTCCCCAGCTAAATACCCCCATTCCGAACACAATGGGATATGTTTCATAGGCCCATTTGACTGTTTCAGTCAGTTTTTCTTCAAATTAAAATGGAAATCATTAAATATTCAATATGAACGTACATTTCAATTTGCCGGGGCCACATACAGATCCCAAAAATTCCAGAAAAATAAATCTAGATATGTTTTGACGATACGGTCCCAACAAAACTAGTTTCGTCGACTTCTAAGACCGTTTGAAAAATGGCCATTTTCTGGTTGATCCAATTTAACAAAAATCGACCAACACATTTTCCTTTGCCACGCTCACATATTAACTTCAAAAATTATGGAATTTGAAATCTAGCAATAATTTGACATCCCAGATCCAACAAAGTGGTTTCGTCGAATTCTGAGGTCGTTTGCGGAATGGCTATTTTCACAGGCTATATAAATTCTATAACGACCTTTCTGAAAATTCATTTGGTCATAACTTTTGACTCCCGCTACGAAACTTCGATTTTTCAGATTCGTTAGAAAGATATTCATAACCAGATTTAAATGCTTTTGGTTTCACTAAAATCCGTTTTATTTTACGCCCGGTACAGTCAGTCAAAGTTTGAATTCCAATTTTGAAACTGCCGTGCCATTCCAGGCCTTGTTTATAATTAAAAATAATTATATTTATTTTCAAACATCGATTCAAACATACTTTTCGTCGTTATTATTCAAAATAATTTATTTTAAATATTAAAAATCAACTAAAATAGCCAAATTAAAATTTTTAAACCGGTTCAGATTTTTTGGGTTGTTACAGTAAATCCCTACATAGGGTATTGGGATGATGACCCACCGGTCCCAACTGTTCACTAAATTGTGTATGTGGTTGCTTTGCGGATGTTATAGTGTTTGATATTTGGATTGGGTTAACCAATGGTTATGAACACCATTTGGTTGATATGTGATTTGGATGGGCTTTTAAGGCAATAGCGGGGTTGTATCGATGCTCCCGTATAGAGGAGGTTATGGCAAAATTTTCTAGAAATATAGAAACCAAATTGACACCGACATATATGGTTAAATAGCTTACGAGTTTGGTTGTAACTCGTGAGACACTTGACATCTTGTTTATGTTTATTGGATGTTTGTATATAACCAAATTCTCGGGTTATACAGGAGTTGAATGAGTTTCATTCCAGTAATTGGATTTTAAATGATTATTTTAATAACAAAATAATCGAGAAAAATAAAAGTTTGAATTTAAGTTCCAATATTTTTCAGAAATGAAATTGAGTTCATAAAAATGAACTTTTGCAAAAGAACGAACTAGTTTTGAAGAAGTTGAGAACAAGTTATGGCTTATCAAATATTGAAACAAATAGTAAATTGAAGTCGCGTTTGCCTAACAAACGGACTCAGTTTTGCTAAATTATTGTTTTAATGTTCTCACTTATTTTTATAATGGGCGTCAGCCAACCTTGAGACTTTAATAATCATTTTTGAGGAATAATATTATTTTAAATATTTAAGTATTAATTTAAAATATTTAAATGTGGAATAATTGATTTAAAGGTCAGAAATGTGGAAATTGAATTCCAAAAGTTATTTAATATGGTCTGAGCAGTTATTGAACTTATTTTGAAGTATTTCAACTCAGTTTTAATAATAAGTCACTTTTGGGTTCGAATAGGACTTATTGCATAGCGACAGTTCATGAATTTCGACCCGACTTTTGAAATTGAAATTCTGGGAGATCTAACCGTCAAATTTTCTTGAAACGCATCACGTTTTGTCCGAAATTGGAATATCTTTCCAACAAAGGAAGAAGAACAGATTTTCAATGGTTAGATCTTGAAATAAGTCCAAATTAGTTTGGCCAGAAAATCCAGTTTTGGCAATTCATGTGCCAAATTCGAATTTTTGGTAAAAAGGCTTTATAAAATTAATTAAAAATATGGAAAAATCATTTTAAATTATAAAAAATTATTTGAAAGTATTTTGGACAAGTAAATAGTATTTTAAATAATAAACACCTATTTTGGTTGGATATGCAGAAACCACGAGTAAGTCTGTCCCGGTTGTGAGTTTCAAAAAGGTAAACGGGGTGTTTAACAAGGTAAGGGATGCTGCAACAAGTGCGTTGAACTTACCTGGCCAACGTTTATTTATCTGGGCGAGGATCGAAAGGAAAGCCTGGCTGTTCATTTAACAGTTTATTTAAAGTTAAATGTAAAGAAGATATTTATCTTTGTATAATGAATCCGAAATAAAGTTAAGTGAAAACTAGAGTTTTCCTAAATTAACTAGATTAAATTGGAATTGAATGGAAACCGTATTGGTTAACGGTTGAGAGAAGTCTCTATAGATGAAGACTTAGACTATTTGAGGAATTTGAAAGCCGCTAGCCAATATTTCGCTTATAGTGTTGGTTGGATACAGAGATTAATATCAACTGTAAGCAAATAAGATTTCCGTGAAGATTCCATTTTAAATGGAAATACGATCTTGGGTTGGTTTTGAGCGATGTTTTAAATGGCTTTGTTATTTAACCCAGTTAAAGGAAAGATTATTTTCCAAGTTAAGAAGAAATGAAATCTTTATTAAATTTGAATAAGGATTATTCAAAGAAATAGGCGTATTTTCATGAAAAGAATAGACGAGTAATCAGTAAGATTATTCAAGGGATTTAACCATTGAATTGGAAGTTAAGCAATCGTCCAATATGGTTTTGTGATTTTAAAACTCAATATAGTTTTATTAAGAAATTTGAGTAAACGAATATTCCAAGGTGGAATGAGATTCATGAGATCCTATAAACCGATTGGCTTAAAAGCTAATTATATGGGAAGACTGGGTTTTATCCATTCCGAATAATAATACGACATGAAAAGATTAAGTTCTCAATGACGATGATGGAAGAACCAAATTTCTTCACATCGGATGGATTGCCTGTTGATTTCCTCATTTTCCTGACCCCCATATCGAGAGTTTTAAGTAGCGGGATATCTGACCGTACTTGAAGCGATTCAGATTGCAAGGACTTGCACTCCCAGGCGGGGATGTGGAATCAAGTGCCTTCGGTTTCATTCCTATACCCGGAACGGACTTCTTGATGGAAGTCATGTCTAACATAGAATGACTTTGGGACATGCTAAGTGTTGAGCTATTATTAAGGCTTTTGTTGAAAAGTAGAGCCTTGTAGTGATGATCAAAGCATAGCTTAAATGCGTAGCTTTGTGCAACGTGACTTCGCAGACCTCACACCCCGGAATGAGCCAAAACATGATGATAACAGGTAGGGTTTGAGACTAACGGTCTGTCTAACAAAAGGGTAGTATTATGGTATGGAGCCCTGGTATTTACTTATGTGGTTGTTGAATATAAGGCACCTCGGATAAACGGTCTGCATTCCTAACCATGGGACGTTATGTTAAGGAAACATCCTGCTTGAAAGATATTGGGTTACCAATCCACGTGTAAGAAGTGGACCGACTTTGTACTCGCTGAAGGGACGTTGGGAATTCCTAGGACCTTACTAGGGGTGCCCAAATAGGATAATTAAGGAACTAATCCTTAGCCTGGCTCATGGATGGAATCCAATTTCCAATACGAAACCTCTTTACGATTTTCATTTGTACTTATGTAGCCAACATAGTGGGATGGTGCATTGTGCAAGCTAAATTTTATAAGTTTATTTTCAAAAGTTTTTTCATACCCTGGACATAATTATAATATAAAATGTTTTGTTTAAACTATATTAAGCATGTTTTGCGATTATAAGGCAAACCCCTATCCTCCGGTTTGCGCACGCATTATGTGATGGGACTTGGGGATTATAATTGTTCATTTTTCTAAAAGTCATGTTTTCAAACTTGGTTTACGGTTGCTATGGATGAGTGATTGTTTTGTTTGGTTATGGTCGCTATGGTTAGGTTTGATTATATTATTTTATAAATGATATAACCTAAGCCTGAACCAAGTGTTTATCGCTTGAGTCAGATCCGAGCGAGTGTTTCCAGAATGAAAGCTTGAAAAATTGGAGTTCTGTAGAGAATGGAGGCTTCATATGAAGGTTGGACGTACTCTATTATCGGTATATTAGGTTAAGTCGACAAAGGTATGCAAAATCAGTATAGCACCCTATGTCCGTTAATGTCACTCACTAAGGGAATGCATTAAGTTCTGTAAAGCGTTATAGGTAATCAGACACAGAATAATTACAAGATAGATATAAATAAGATAGCAGGGGAAATTTAAATTTTTATTTCAATAAAAATACCGTGGTCCACAATTTCATAAGTCACAATAACAATTACAATAAAATAACTTCTGCCATGCGTCATCAGAGTAAATAAGTAAATAAAAAGCATAATTCCCTAAATGAAAGAGTTAAGCCATAGTAGAGACAAGAACTTGAGCCATACTTCAGAAATAGCTTTTAGCAAGGTGATATCTGAATCCTGACTAAGCCTGGGTATTTCCTCCCTGAGAACCTTTGGGGGGGACGGAAGAAAGAAGGAGAAACAAAAAGAGTCAGACATAAAGTCTGGCAAGTCTAGTTACTTTTAGCCAGTAGATAAATAAAGGTTACACGATAGGCATATAAAGTGGATAAGGGAGATCACAACATAAATGGCAGGTGTGATAAGGTAAACAAGATAAGGTGTACATGCCTCACTAATGATTACTCAACACTGTTACTAGTATATCCATAAAGAGATAATCCCTCCAACTATAAGGTGGTAGACTTAGGTATACGTCCAGATGTAACCTAACTACTACCCTGATTGATCGCGTCCCTAACCCTCGTAGATACCTTGTGATGGCACCACAATAGGAGGTATCACTTCCTAAAGTGGCAACCCCTCGTCGTAACAATGTGCACAACCATATCTACAGGTGTCATAGTCGCATTATCCCCCTTTGCCTGGCTCATGCACGCACATGTCCCGGTTGGTTTGTGCCGCCCACACCGTCCTCCACGTTTGGATCTCTTATAATCAGTCAGTAAGCGTGCCCCTTCTTCGCCTTGTACGAAATACTTTGTTTGATACCCACTCTGGGTTACTGACTGAAATGGGTCCCACACAATATGATACAAGCTCTCCCCTTTGTCTTATATCCCCCAATAGGTTTTCACTGACTATGCATACCACTAGGTGTCTTTAATTACAAAGCCTTATTTATTTCTACCGGTTATGCTTACCTATAGGTGTCTTTAATACATAACCCATAATCTTCCAACCGGTTATGCTTACCTATAGGTGTCTTTAATTACATAACCCTACTACTACTACAAGTTATGTTTACCCTAAGAGATTTCTTTAATTACATAACTTTATTATTTCCACCGATTATGTATACCATTAGGTGTCTTTAATTACATAATCTTAACAGGTTAAGTTTGTGGGCCTATTACTCATCCCCTCTTCAAATTAACTAAACCCACCCCTCAACCATGTTTACTTAACCCCCAACTTAAATTTAAGTTCATACAATCCCTATGGATTAACTTAGGTTAAGTAGTCCAATTTTTTACCATGTCCATTTATGGTTTCATAATGAGCCAGACCTCCTACATTAGGCCTACAACATGTGGATGCTGGATATGCCAGTCGGGTCCGGGCAGACTTATTCCACAGTTGGGCCTAACCTCGTGTCATAGCCCGATTTGTATTTACGTACTTAGACCTCCCACATTGGTTTTACCATTAGTGGCTGCTAGATATGTCGGTCGGGTCCGGGCAGACTTCCATCACTAATGCAACCTAACCTCGTGTTATAAGTACAATTACAATTCCTAATTGTAATTACTAGACATTCCATTTTTAATTAAATAATCAATTAATTAACCCTTTCCTTTATAGGTGTCAATACCTATTTACCCAATAATTTGAATTACATGTCCATAAATGTTCATATTCAAATTATGCCATTTTTAATCAATTTACCAATTGATTAATCCTTTCCTTTTATAGGTGTCAATACCTATTTTGCCCAATAATTTGAATTACATGTCCATAAATGTTCATATTCAAATTATGCCATTTTTATCTCTTTTTCCCCCGTTCCTTAACTAGTGCCCTCAAAAAATTAGCAACATGCCTAGGCTAGACTATAGCCTAGTCATAAACGATAATAGGGAAAATAATGGGAATATACTAAAATGATCATCTTGGCATAAACATAGACTTGTATGATAATAAGGTGAACATACATACTAGCATGGACATGAAACTGTCATCATAACAAGGTGGACATAAAACTAATGAACTATGATGTCACAATATCTAAATTAGCCATTTTAGATGTCCAGTCGATTTAAATCTAACATGATAACATAGGGTGACAATTTAGATCACATAAAATAGATCTAACATGTTAACATAAGGTGACAATTTAGATCAAATAAAATGAATCTAACGCGAATCATAAAGTGACAAATTTAGATCACATAGGATAGATCTAACATAAATCATAAGGTGAAAATTTTAAATCACATAGGATAGATCTAACATGAATCATAAGGTGACAATTTTAGATCACATAGGATAGATCTAACATGAATCATAAGGTGACAAATTTTGATCACATAGGATAGATTTATCATGAATCATAAGGTGAAAATTTTAGATCACATAGGATAGATTTAACATGAATCATAAGGTGGAAATTTTAGATCATATAGGATAGATCCACATACATCCGCATCATAGCATATCATAAAAGTTACAACCCAAGATCCATAATGATAACATAGTAGAACAATTTGAATTGGATCCAAAGAAATAGATTTATCATGATATAGCATAAGATCTAACAATAACATAGATTTAAAGTCTACAACATATCCAAATCACAGTCTTTCAAAATTCACTATTATTTATCTAAACCTAAAACCAACTAGAACTCACTGTGATTGGATTGCTAAGACGATAGAAAAGGTGCTGAGTCTATATTTGAATCTTACAATTTGATATGCTTTAGAAGAAGATGAGAGATCCTAATTCAGTTCAGAATCCAGCAGAGTCCGTCCACCATTGTTTCTCTTTGAAGAAAACATAGGATATGAGATATATTTATAGCTATTGGGATACAGAATTCAGATGCCACCTCAACCCTAATGAAATTGGGTCAGGTCACGGGGCGTCACTCCCTCGAAAAAGTCCCGAATACCCAGAAACTGTTCTGGGCACACTTTACAGGTGCGCCAGTGCAAAATTGCCTTGGCGCACTTGGCAAGTGCGCCAGTTATACCTGGTTCTGATTTTCAACTTTTTATCGTCCGTAACTTCTTCATATGTTATCCATTTTATGCAAACTAGGTGTCTATCCTAACCAGAATTTCGAGATGGACGTAATGACGTAATCAGTTTCCCTTAATTCTTATATTAAATTATTTATTATTTAATTTGTCTTCTTTAATGTCGTTAAAAATTCCGGGTGTTACAATCAGACTTTTATTTTAAAGTGTTTTTGTTTCAAAAAAAAATTCCGCTACAATGATATTTTCGTATTATATTTTATCAATTCCGCTGGGAGTTTTGTATTCTGTTGTGTTTTGCTCTGATGAATCCTAACATAACGTATTTTTGCTTGCGTTGAATCGATATGGGTTGGGGTTTTTGTCGGTTTGACATGAGTAAAAATGCGGGTCGTTATAGTTTCAATAGAGGATTTCAGAGGATAAATGTGTTCAAAGAATCTAGCACTTCATGACTCGATAATGGTGTTTTCATGAATGTCATCAATTTTAGATTTGTACACCAAAAATCGGTATGCACTGCTATTGTGGGCATATCCAATGAATATGCAATCTATAGTCTTTGGTCCAATTTTTACCTTTTTCGGTTTTGTATTTCTACTTTAGCAAGACGCCTCCACACTTTCAAGTATTTGTATGATGGAAGTCTGTTTTTCAAAAGTCCATGTGGAGATTTAGATGTTTTCTTTCATGATATTTTACTCAAAATGTGATTTACCGAAAGAATAGCCTCTCCCCAAAAGTTATCCTGTAAGCCAAAGCAAATTAGTAAGGCATTCATCATTTCTTTAAGAGTTCTATTTTTAAGTTTTGCTATACCGTAGGATTGAGGTGAATACGGGGTTGTTGTTTGATGTATAATTCCATGCTCAACACAAAATTCCTTAAATGGAGACTCGTATTCTCCTCCTCTGTCACTTCTTAAAAATTTTATTTTCTTATTGAGTTGATTCTCAACTTCGGCCTTATACTGTTTATACATATCGATTGCTCCGTCCTTGCTTCTAAGAAGATATACATAACAATATCTGGTACAATCATCAATGAATGTGATAAAGTACTTTTTCCACCTTTAGTTTGACACATTTTCAAATCGCATACATCCATATGTACTAATTATAGAGGTTCGATCTCTTGTTCAACGTGATGAAATGAGGTTATTGTCAATTTTTCTTAACACAAACTTGACATTTACAATTAGAATCTATGTTCCATTTCGGTATAAATTCTAGATTAATAAATTTTCGCAATATATCAAAATTTACATGCCCTAATATAGAATGCCATATGTTAGAGGTGTAACGACCCAGATTTTTGAACACTTTATTTTAAATATTTAATATTATTTAAATATTTAGTTGATAATATAAATGGAATTTTATATTGAGTTATCGATTAAATAATCGATATACGATTTATTTTCAAATATACATAATTATCGCAATACGAAAATTAATTTATTTGAATTCAAAGTTACAACTGAATTGAAAATAGTTCAGATGATCAGTACAAATTCTGTTTGAACTGGAATAATAATATTAATTTATTTTCGAGGAATTAATTGTTTTTAGTTCAATTTATATCGATTCAATTTTATATCTTTTCCATATGATCAAATTGAGCTTCAGAGTATATCCCAGTGTGTTCAGAATAGTGTTATAATGCTAGAAACGTTAGTTGTTGTGTATCAATTAGATTTCAGGACTCTGAAATATATTATTATAATATATAGCGGATAAGCTTGAAGTCAAATCAGATTAATATCCTACCCTAACCTATCACCTAGGATGTACTTTGCGTAAAAGAAATTACTTAATGACTAAGGATTCACCGTTATAAAATCACGTACACCTCTTTTTATTTCCTCCGTTCAATTTCGTTCCTACTGAAAATCGAAGCTTCGAAATTAAGTAATGCGCACCTCTTCATATCTTTGCAAATCCAAAAGGGGCTCACAACCACAATTAAACCGAAGGCCTCAGATCTAAGTGAAATGGCCACCGGCCCTTTTCATTTTTCTGTAAAATCAAGAGAGTTCAAATTGGGTTCGGAATTTTCGATATCGTGATAGTTGAATCTTGTATACAACTTGAATCACATTAGAGAGTTTGTGAGTTTGGATTTGATCGATGTTCGAACCCGTCGAAGTGAGCCATCGCGAGTTTTGAAGGCAAGATCGCATAATAGAAGAAGAGCGCGATGTTGGAAAGGGATCAGGAGGCGCTCGCGAATCAAAGTCGCGATCTGAAATGCGGGATTTGAAGCTTAATGTGATCGAAAATCAGAAAGGAGAAGGGTTTGTTGCTACCGTGAATTGAGGGAATCTCAACGTTGATGTACATTGCGATCAAATTTGGGGTTACCCGTTGAAGAGTATTGCACCTATTACTGTATAATGGAGTGCAAAATGTAAAATTGAGCGCGCAATGTAAAATGGAGTGCGACAGTTCTGATGTAGGTTGGGCTACTTTCTTTGGTGATTGAAGTTAAGTAGGACATCAAACTGCAAGTCATTGGGTGGAGACATGTAGTCCTCTGATGAGGTATTTGCCGAGGTATGGTCAAAGAGGAGGACGTTGGCTGTATGGGTTTGAAGATTGAAGTAGGTTACGTTCTATTGGTTAACAGGAAGGAGATGTGTTGTAGATGAAATATAGCGAGGTAAGAATTTAGATAATTAAATTGTTAAGAATGTTTAATTTTATATATATATATATATATATATATATATATATATATATTCATAACTTGTCTAGAAAAAAGTAACTAAATTTGTTATTTATTTAAGTAAGCATTAAATATATATGGTTCAATGTTTAAAAAAATACATATATTAGTTTAAATTTATTTGTTAAATTTAATTTAATTTAGTAACCATTTAAAGAAGGAAAAATATATAGGAAAGTTATTTTTTCGTTTAAATAGTTGATTTAAATCAAAAAATATTTAACCAGTTATTTAAATAAAATTATCGTAGGTGAGAATTCATTTGAAAAGATTCATAACTGATGATTTGGAAATAAACAGGATATTCGACGACTGCAATTTCGGTGAGTAAATCTCACTCATGAATTTAGTTTATCATTTAAAAATAAATTATTGGCTGCTTGGATGGATATATTTATTTTTATTAGTTGTGATTATTATATATATATATATATAAATTATTTAGGTTTGTGTTTGTGGTTATTTTATATATATATATATATATATATATATATTGGTGGTTGGATTCCTGCAGTATCATTAGCGGATGCTCGCAGTATCATTAACGGATGACCCTATGCGCCCTACGCTATGATAGTGGATGACCTTTTATTCCTGCCTCGAAGCAGGATGGGTATTATTTATGTTGGTTACCGTCTTTGGATGCTGAAAAACAGGTTGGAGGGATCCAACTGGATTCCTCAAAAATATTATTATTTGTTTCTTTCATATATATTATCATATATGATGTGATAGAAAACCTGTGATTGATAACTGTGTGTTTTGGAGTGTTTAAATATCACTGGGACCTGAATATTGATTTATAAAAATATCATAAAAAAAGGATATTTTTCTAAAAATTGAATTCGAATTTCGAATGGACTGAGAAATATTAACTTGTTTGAATAATAAAAATAAGTAAAGAAATTTATAAACGATGATTATAAACTAAATAATGTGGGAATTGAAATTTTTTATAAATGATTATAAACTAAATAACTGTGTTTATAAATAAAATGTAATGATTTTCATTGGATAATCAGGGAATTGAAATCAATTTATAAATGGTGTTTATAAATGAAGTGGAAAAATTATCATTTGATAAATTGAATATTTAAATTCAAATGTGAATTTAAAAATAGAAATGGGGAATCGTTTAGAGAACTAAACGATGAAATTTATTTTGATATCCAGAATATAAAGTGAACTAAAATAAATCTATAAGGATTTATGATTTGAATTTGATTAGTTCGAATTTATTTAAATAAAATATGTCTAGAAAAAATATTAGGATTATATTAAATAGAAGTTAAATTTAATATTAGAATTTTATGTTATATATGGATAAGTTAAAATAAATTGAATATTCCATAATAAGATTTTGGCTTTAAATAGATTTCGAAATGGAACTTGTTGGAATTTATAAAACAAGTAAATTTATAAACAATGTTTATAAATGTAGTGAAGCAATTATCTGGAGATAATCTGTAATTTTAAATTCAAGTATGAATTTAAAATATAATTTGAAATCACTTCAAAAAAGAAACCACGATTTTATTCCAGGATTTAGAATATAAAATGAATTGAGTTTAAGTAGATTTGAAATGGAAATTGTTTTAATATATGAAATAAGGAAGTTGGATTTATAAACGATATTTATAAACCTAGTAAAATAAATTATCATTAGATAATTTAAAGGTTTAAATTCAAGTATGAATTTGAAAATAGAATTTGAAATGGAATCGAAATGGAAATTTGTTTTGAATTGTAAAACAAGGAAATTAAATTTATAAATAACACTCATAAATTAAGGAAAATAAATTATCATTTGATAATTTAGAAATTTAAATTCAAATATGAATTTAACCATGAATTGGAAATCGTTTCAGAAAGGAAACGACGGGTTGTATTTCGATGAATATAAAAACAAATTGAGATAGATCTAAGAAATTATATTGGGAATTCGATTTCATCGAATTTTATAAAGCAATTCATTCCTAAAGGAATTGAAAATTAATATTAAAAATGGAGTTGTGAGTAAATTTATAATTAATTGCTGCAATAATCGACGACTAGGGATAATCAGAGTATTTAAGTTAAATTGGGAAAATTGGATTAATATCTATATTAAAATATATTAAAATGGAGTTGAAATCTATTACAAACGAAGTTTAAATGTTTATATATAAATATAATTAAAACGAACTCGCCGCAACATGGCAGTTCGTAAATTGACGTTTTAAACTTCAGTTGAGTATATAGAACTCAACTTAAGTTGGAATCCTTTGAAACATGACTCGTCACGACTAATTGAATAATAGTTTTCTAATAAAAGAGAAAATTTTGGATTTTTTCTTGTAGATTTTGAGTTATGTCAAAATCAAATTTTCTAGAAAAACAATGCCATAACCATTTTAAAACCATAACGGTTTATTTATATTTATAAAAGGATTTTAAGCAAATAAAATCTGTATCTTCATTAGAAAAATTCAGATATAAGTTACAAAATATATTTGAAATCAAGTGGAGTAATGAAGTGATTTTTAAAGCAAAAATTAGATGTTGTTAATTGTTGAATAGAATTAACTAGTTTGAAGAATAATTAGTTAGTGGAATTTGAATTGAAATTGGGCTTTGGATAAGTAAATTGGGTTTGTAAATTTATATTCGAAATCGAATATGAAACTCGAGTTGAAAAATGGAATTTGATTAGTTTATAACCAAATTAAAAATAATATATGAACGTGATATGTTCAAATAAAATTATGAAATAGGCAAAAGAGCTAATTAAAGAATAAATTTGCGAATTGAGTTAAAATGACCAGATTGAGTTGGAATAAATTTCGAATGGATGCATATGGGTTAGACATGTATGGAATGAAGTGTATGAAGTTTATAAATTTAGTGTCCGACAAAAATGTACATATTTAAATTCCAAATGAGGTTTTATGCACCGAATCGGCAAACCACTTGGCTTTTTGATTCTGTTTATTAATGGAGAAGGCCCAGAGAGGCATTTTGTAGTTGTACCGAGTGACTCATACAAAGGAGGTTATGGCGAAATTTTCCAGAAATTTAAGGAGTTAGAATATTTTTAAGAAAATTGGATAACTAGAAATCAATGTATCGATATATACAGAATTCGATAAGGAAATGAACTTAAAAAATAATATTATAAACAAAAAGGAAATCTATAATTATATCTGATAAAGTAGAAAGAGAAACATATACGGGTTTAAAAATGAATAATTGGTTTTAATGATGTTGATTATTCGAGGTAAGTGGTCTTGTCCGTTTTGAAGTTAAGGATGTTTTCAGTCAAGGCCAGAGAGGTAGTTACATCCCAACTTGATTGATTTCATTTTTAACCGATAAATATTAAGATCCAGACTAAAAGAGAAATGTTTGAATAAGAGTTAGTTGAATGCAGTATTTTGGGGAGTTTGTAATGATGTTTTACATAACAGTCGATTTAACCCAAGTAAGTGAAATTTTTGGAAATATAAAGATAAATATTTCCTAAGTAAAATAAAAGAATGGTCATGAAAGAGATAAGTAATTGGAATGTTTTCCAATTATAAATAGAATATATTTTCTAAGTACAAAAAATAAAAGAAGGCAATATATGGAAATGTTTTCCAAATAGCTTAAGAGGGAAAGATGATTATTGAAAATATCGTGTTAATGAATATGGATAAGGAAATGGAGAAGTGTTTTAATTAATGAAATATTAATTAAAAGGCCCAGTGACTTGTTTGATGCTTTGAATGAATGTTTGTTTTTCTTCGACAGTTAAATAACCGACTATCGAAGTGTTTGCCAATACTGTTGTCAATATGGAGAGACTAGTTGGATTATTATCCGAGAACCGCTCTGTATTGGAAGTAGCGTTGCAAATCAGATTATATGAAGATAATCGAAGACGGAGTAGAGTGCAAGGGCTTTTTCTATTAATAGATATTGTGCCTTTGGTTTCGTTCAGTCCCAGAATGAACGTATATGGATGAGTGTCTAACAGAGCATTTCCAATGATCGCATATGTTGGTCTGTATAAATATATATGGTGGCAGAGAATTTATTCTCTTAGCATAATATCCATAATATATTTGTGCAAATCAATTAATGATTAACGGATCTGACATTGTGGCATTCAAAGTGATTGGGCTATCAATGAATGATAAGTAAGCGTAGCCTCAGGCCTCAACCACCGGGAAATGACAAAAATTGGGCAAGCAGCATGGCTAAGCGGGTAGCTCCGAATCAGGGTGTATTATCACCTATCTAGAGAAATTCATTTCATTCTTTATTCTATTTGATGCTGTCCCATTCGGGAAAATGGTTGCTGATCCCAACCGTTGGTGATATACATTCGATACACTCGAGCAAAATGAGTGGTTGGTCATGTGTGGTCGGGTTACAAGATATTCTTGTTGAACCAAGTGTATTCTCCTCTAGAGATACATTATTGAAAGGTGGTTACATACCATGTCATAGTTGGAAATTCATTACCCAATAAGTGCCCGTGGTTTTAATTGTGTATTATATATGTCGAAAGTGAGATGAAAACATTCCACTAGATTGTTATTTATTTGATTTAGACACTGTTATAATATCAAAATAGTTTTGATATAAAGATTATCGTTTTCTTTCAAAAGGATTTGAAAGTTAAATCAAGTGTTTTGGATTCTCGTAAGGGAAAAACCCTGTTCCATGTTATATGGCGTGGTCTTATGAGATATCGTTTATTTTCTCAAACTTTTAAAATTGTTTACTCATACCAGTCCCATGACTGACCCAGAGTTTATTTTGTTTTGCTTTACCTAAACTCTTGGGTGCCCAAATATGTACGGGCAGTCAAGTAGTTCAAGATTTTACAGATCTATCTAAAGGAGCTTGAAGCAGGAGCCTTCAATGTTAGATATATAGTATTTTTATTTCCGCTGTGTTGTAAGTGTTGTACTCTGATAAGTGTATGTTATACAGTTAGATTTGTATTTCAGAAGTTATGAAATATTATTTTTTTATTTCGCTGCGATGTGAGATTCTGCGTTGTTATTTCTGTTCTTCTTCTACCTTTTTTCTTCTTAAAAAAATGATTCGTATTTCTTTGATATTTGGGTTGGACGTGTGATGTATGTAGTCAACTCAGGTAGTACGGATTTGCGAGCCGTTACAAAAGGAGTCAATAATATAAGCATAAGATTCAATTTTATTCATATTACTGTTTGGTACAACAGTGGTTACATTTTCTTTAAATAAACCATTACTCACGTATTGACTTCCAACATATACTCCTTTCTTTGATATTACAAATTTATCAGCAACAAATATCAGTTTGAAACCATGCTTGTAGAGCAACGATCCTGAAATCAGGTTCTTACGGATTTCTGGAACGTAGGGAATGTCATTCAATTTTAGTTCCTTTCCAAAAGTTAATTTCAGTACAATCTTTCCCTTGCCTTCCACCTTTGAAGAAGATGAGTTGCCCATGAATAGTTGCTCGTGATTAGTTGCAGGTTTGTAGATTGTAAACATCCACTTGTTGGCACATATATGACAAGTGGCTCCTGTGTCTAGAAACCACTCCCTGTTGTTTCCAGCAAGGTTGCATTCTGAAACAGCCGCACACAAATCCATATCTGCAACATCATCTGAGTTTTCTTCCGCATTTGCTTCTAGTTTCTTCTTTTTTGGGTGCACGACACATTGCTGTTTTGTGGCCTTTTGTAACGACCCAGAAAATCTGAACCAATTTAAAAATTTTAAATTGGCTAAAATAATGGATTTTAAATATTTAAAATAAATATTTTAAATAATGGCGATGAAAACTGAGGTTGAATCGACATTTGAAAACGAATATAATTAATTATAATTATATATAGAATTGAAAATAGCGCGGTAGTTCGATAATTCGATTTCAAACTTCAATTGAATATACCGGGTGCAAAACAATCCGGATTTTAGTGAAACCAAAAACATTAGGATCTAGTTGGTAATATCTTTCCAACGAATCCGACCAATCGAAATTTGATAGCGGGAATCAAAAGATATGTCCAGTTGAAAATACTGAATAGTCGCTATGGAATTCAGGCCCTTAAAAATGGACATTTTGCAAACGACCTCGGATTTCGACGAAACCACTTTTGTTGGATCCGTGATGTAAAGTTATTGCTAGATTCCAAATTTCATAATTTTTCGAATCAATATGTGAGCGTGGCAAAAGAAAACACGTTTGACCAGTTTCTGTTGAATTTAATCTACTGGAAATTGGCCATTTTTCAAACGGTCTCAGAATTCAACGAAACTAGTTTTGTTAGGACCGTATCGTCAATACGAAGCTAGAAAATATTTTTCTGGAATTTTTCTAGTTAGTATGTGACCCCGGTAATTTGAAATGTACGTTTAAAATTCGATATAGTGATTTAAATGTAAATTCAATGGAAACTGATTGTAACGATCAAATCAGCTTGCGATACATATCCCATTGTGTTCGGAATGGGGGTAAAACGCTATGGACGACAGGCGGTGAGCCTCGTTTCGAGGTCGTATGTAAAAGTCAACCTATTTGCAAAATTAAATAATTAAATAATAAAAAAAAAATCTAAACTCCCTCCCTTTATCTTTCTTCCTGCCCCCCCCCCCCCCCCCCCCGTTCACTTTTATTTCAGTTAAACAAAATAGAAAGAAAAAAAAGATGGACGGAGAAACCCCAAGCGCCACCGCCTTCAGACGACGACCAGACCTCCACCGCGCCTTCGATCCTGTTCCCCCCCCCCCCCCTCCATCGATCGAAGCCATCGCGAGCCCCCTGGAAGCCAGCGCCTCCTGCCACCATCGTTCGAAACCCTAGCCACCGCCTGCTCCGCCTCCTGCCGCGAGCCTGGCCGTCATCTCCCCCCCTTCTTCGCAGAAAGGTAAATTGTTTTATCTTATTTTATTTTCATTTTAAAATTCCGATTGAAAAAGATTTTAAAACTGATTTTAAAAAGAAATAAAAACTGATTTGTTTTAAAAATAAAAACTGATTTGTTTTAGAAATAAAAACTGATTTGTTTTAGAAATAAAAAAAACTGATTTGTTTTAGAAATAAAAACTGATTTTAAAAAGTATAAAAACCTGATTTTTAAAAGGAAATAAAACCTGATTTTTAAAAGGAAATAAAGCCTGATTTTTAAAAAAGGAAATAAAAACTGAATTTTAAAAGGAAATAAAAACTGAATATTAAAAGGAAATAGAAACTGATATTTAAAAGGAAATAAAAACTGATTTTCAAAAGCATATAAAAACTGATTTTTTGAAAAAGGTTTGAACTTTAAATAGAAAAGATTTAAACTTTAACAAGAAAAAGGTTTTAACTTCAAAGAGAAAAAGGTTTGAGCTTTAGAATGGAAAAAGATTTGAACTTTAAAAGTAAAAATCATATTTTTATATATGGAAAGTAAAAGTAAAAACCATATTTTTATATATTGAATAGCGTAGTAAAAATTCGTTTTTTATATATTGAATAGCATCGTAAAAATTCGATTTTTACATATGTAGAGAATACGGGCGAAAGCGACAAAAAGGCGAGAAAGGCGAAGATTTCTCTAAGTGAAGTTGGATAGCTATTGGTGAGATTTCTGATTTAAAAATATATATATGTGTTGAAAATGAAAGTGAATTGCTATATATAAATATCTATATATATATATATATATATATATATATATATATACGCCCCTCGTCCACAAATCATGGACGATATTTATTGATTGATAGCGAATGATTGTTTGGGATTGTTTGTGATTGATATTGGTTGATTGTGGTTGAAAAATACCCATTTGTGGTTGTGAAATATTTGGTTGAAACCACATAGGATTAGTTTGTGGAAATGAAATAAATATATACATGCCGCCTGCGTGCGAACTAGATGCATGATCCCCATTGTCAAAAACCGCGAGGTTTTAAGGTAGAGCGAGGAGCCGTACTAGGGACGGTCCCGGTGTAACTACCCTGCCGTTATGCTGCCGAAATTTTGAATAATATTCTTGTGTTTGAATTATTTTCATATGCTTAAACTATATTTATTCATTGTATAGAAAACATTCATGTGTTGAATTGATATTCATTCGTTGATTAGAAATTCATGTGTTGAATGGTATTCATATTTTGAAATAAATCGTTTGATAATAAAAATCACATTTTTATCTATATATAGAAACCATAGAAAACATTCATGTGTTGAATTGATATTCATTCGTTGTTTAGAAATTCATGTGTTGAATGGTATTCATATTTTGAAATAAATTGTTCGATAATAAAAATCACATTTTTATCTATATATAGAAACTATAGAAAACATTCATGTGTTGAATTGATATTCATTCGTTGTTTAGAAATTCATGTGTTGAATGGTATTCATATTTTGAAATAAATTGTTTATAATAAAAATCGCCTTTTATCGACTATATGAACTGTGTAAAATAATCTCGTTTTAAAAAGAAATTGTTTTATGATAAAAATCCTATTTTGTCACCTATATGAACTATATAGAAAAATAGTGTTTTGAAATGAATTGTTTTACAATAAAAATCACATTTTTATTGTATGCATAAATCGTTGAAATGTGAAGTGTTAAGAATAGCCACTTGTTCAAAATAAACATATATGAGTTGAAATATTCATTAATTAGCTAATGAAATGATGTGCACCTATTTATGTAACATTAGAATGAATGGAGTTTTTAAACCAAATAGAAATCAAATATGAAGTCGAATAGAAATTGATAAACGATAAGAACTGTATATATATGTACATGCAATATTCATTGAACAGGTTATAGCAAAGGGGCTAGAGAAGAGGAATAAAATTTTGTGCCCGACAAATAGGTACACATTTACTGATTTGTTTGGGTGATGATTTTGAGCCTGTTGGCTAGCCGCTTGGCTTTTTCTTTTTCTTTTTGAGATTAGAAGGACCGGGAACGCTATTTGCGATTTCCCGATGCTCCTGGTGCAGGGGAGGTTATGGCGAAATTTTCCAAAATTTTAAGGTGTTAGAAAATTTTTTGGAGTGAAAACGATATTGAAATCATTGAATGAACTATATTTATATAAATATATAAATATAAATAAAATTAAAACGAAACGAAGCCGTGCAGTTCGTATTTTGAAACCGTGATTTCAAACGACTAGTGCGGGAAATCCGACCATTGGATTTTCCCGAAACCTCAACCGTCGGGTTCGCCTTGGAATAATCTTTCCAACGGCACCAACCTTGTAAAAATCCAACGGTTGGATTGTCTGGAATGTTTAATTCAAATCTGAAGAAAAACAGCGCCAGAAACGATTATATTTATATATATATATATAAATATAATTATATTTAATCGAATAACGACGCTGCAGTTCGTATTTTGAAATCGAAATTTCAAACGATTGTACCGGGAGATCCGACCGTCGGATTTTCCCGAAACTGGAACCGTTGGATTCGTTTTGAAAAGACGTTTCTAATGATGTAAATTTTGTAAAGATCCAACGGTTAGATTTTCAGATATGTGTAAATCAAATCTGAAGAAAAACAGCGCCACGGCCGCCTTATGGCCCGAAGCGTCGTTTTGAATAAAATGGCTATTTTAAAATAAATAAAAATAGTGATAAATAGTTATAAAATATCATAAGCGATATGGAATGGAAATAAACTGAATTTGCTTGATTTATGTGATGTTGGATGGTTGAATGTGTTTGGTGTGAAAATTACATTAAAGGACGAAATTGGTGTTGTCGAATAATTTAACCATTGAAATAAATTGAATTGAAATTCTAAATATACGTGAATTATTTGAAAAGGCCGAGTTAGTTCTCATTTCAAATAATTGACCGACGATTGAAAGTCGAAGATGAAGACGATGGTCGAAGACCGGAGATCTTCACCTCGTTTGGATGGTAACCGAGGTCCTGATTGGGAGGCATCCCGAAATATGGATAATGAGTGGTGATCGTTCAGACGTACGTGTTGATCGAAGGGTTTGCGAGGTATTTAGTGCCTCCGGTTTCGTTCAGACCCAGAACGGACTTGTAAATGGACTGTGTGTCCGACATTGGATTTTATTCTGTGTTGATTGATCTCTGTTAAGTATACATCTGTTTGGCGGCGGAGAATTTATTCTTTTGCTTAACGCCCTTCTCTGAGACGTACGAGCTCAGAGGTTGTATATCGATGGACATCAATCGCATGGCGTGAATTGCCTGTGTGGCATGCTAAGATGCAGTGATCAGGGCTTCTGTTGAAAAGCAAAGTCTTGTGGTGATGATCAAAGCACCGCCTGTGTGGCGTAGCTTTGTGTATAACGTGAATTCGCGAGCCTCACATCCCGGTATGAACCTAAAACGGGAGAAGGACCTCAGGGTGGGCATGCGTTTCTTTCTAGCTAGGGTGGTGTCAGTGACCTACCAGCCCTGACATTTATATACTTTTCACCTATGTGGTTGTTGCTGTTGCGAGGCGCCTCGGTTTGATCGGACGATCCGGGTCTGATGGAGTCATTCGTTGGCTCATTTACGCCCCAAAGGGCGGGGAAACGTATTGTTCAGGCACTATAATCCACATCGATGGACCGGCCCTGACGATCCAAGGGGCAGTTGCGGCTGTTCCGGTGGCTCGGGCTAGAGAGTCACGAATTCGGTAAGGACTATATTTTGCCTTGGTTCATGACGGAAATCCAATTTCCAAATACGACATCGTGCGGTTTTGATTGTATACCTACATATGGCGACATGATATATGGTACCCATGCCGTCTATGATTGATAGTTATGATTTGAAATTGGTTTCAAAACATATAAACACTAGTAATAATATCAAATGCCTTTGTTTTATTCGTATCAATCATATTTTGACCGTTATAAGGTAAAACTCTATCCTCCGGCTTGCGTTGCATTGTGTGATGGGAACTGAGTCTTATAACGGTTTCATTTTTATAAAAAGCATATCGATGTTAAAAAGAAAGATTTGTTTTAAAGCACTGGCGATCCAATGGAGTAAACCCGTTCCACGAAAGTGGCGTGGTCCTGTGATTAGCCAATTATATATGTGTTGAGTGGATTTCTCATACCAGTCCCATGACTGACTCGTAGTTTGTTTCACTTTCAAACTCGGGTGCCCCTTTTTCTACACGGGCAGCCTTGTATTCAGGTTTAGCTGGTTCTTTCTGGATAGCTGGAGCTGAAGATGGATTCTATCATTTATCTCTTTTTATGCTGTTCAGCTCCTATTGTACATATTTTGTTTATTTCCGCTGTAGACATTTATGTATAGCTGAACTGTATTTGTACTAAGTAAGATCCTGTATACTGTGTAACTCTGATGATTACTTTTATCCAGTATATTTTGTTGTTCATTATCTGGTGTATTTATTTAATTCTGTTCTGCTATTATATGTTTCTGTGTTATATTCCAAAGATAACCTTGTTTCCGTGAGAACGAGAATTCGGGTCGTCTCAACGTGGTATCATAGCTTTGGTTAAGCTTAGTTCTGGAATATAACATGTGAACGAACTCGTCAGAAATAGAACCAGTAGTGTTCTAGGACGGGTAACTCAATACAGATAGGATCAGTAATATCCTAGTATGAGTAAAGCAAAATGAAATTACACCTTGATAGACACATTTACATTTGAAGTATGTGTTTCTATATTTTAAAATACCTTTTCTGTGACCTGACACTTGATCTGCCATTTGCAGAAGTACTAGAAAATGAGTGTCAGAAACAGAAGGAATGCAGAACCGGATATTGAGGCCCTATTAATCAAATATTGAAATATGGGTGGAATACCGTTCTCTGGTGAAGAATCTATTATGAAGACACAAGCTTGGATTCGTTCGGCTGAGAAAATCTTCGAAGCATTAAAGCTGAGGGATGACCAGAAAAGATTACTGGCCTCCTGGGCACTCAAAGATGAAGCTTTGTTTTGGTGGGATTCTGTTGTTAAGGATAATCCAGAAGGTGATATCACCTGGGACAGATTCAAAGTGATTTTCTTAGAAAGATTTACTCCTCCCGAAGCGACCGAGCGATTATGCGATGAATTTTCTTATCTAATACAAGGCGACATGACCATCCCAGAATATCATAAGAAATTCAACGAACTTTCTCACTTTGCTCCCCATCTAATTCAAGACCCAAAGAGGAAAAATCTGAGATTTATTCACGGGCTTCAAAGGAAATACCGGAATAAAGTATTGGGGCATGTGAAGCTTCCTTTCTCAGAAATGATTTATATGGCTTATCAATATGAAGATCTAGACAAGAAAGGAATGTTGCGCGACGAAGAAGAAGTTTGTTGTAGTGACATAGCAGAGTCGGAAACTGATATTCCTGAGGCAAGTACAATGTCTGAGATCAGTAAGAAGGCCAATGCCAAGAGAAAAAGGGCCAAATCAAAGAAGAAACTAGTAACGACAACTGTATGCTCTAACTGCAATAAGCAAGGACATCTCTCGATGAGTTGCCGATCTCTAAAGAAACAAAGAAATGAAGGATCTAAGTCTATTAAGAAATTTCAACAGACTAGGGAATGCAGCATTTGCCATCGGTTTGGCCATGTCAGACAGGATTGCCGGCTGTTAAAGGCAACCAAGGTGGTTCAAATAAATGAAATAGCAGAAGCTTCTGAGCCGTCGGCTATTCGGGAAAGACCAGATGTTTTAGAAGGCACGCTAACTATCAAAGACATCCCAGTTAAAGTACTGTTCGACACTGGCGCGTCACGCAGCTTCATTGCCAAGGATGCAGCTAAGAAACTGGATTTGAATTTGAAAAAGCTCAAAGAACCAATGACTGTCCAGAATCCGGTTGGGGGTTCCATTGATCTAAGTTGGGTTTGTGGAGTGCCGGTTTCCTTTTCTCGTTATCGGTTTCCTACCATTGCAGCCGTCATGAATTTTAAAGAGTTCGATCTTATCTTGGGATTAGACTGGCTGACCAAATATGAAGCTGAGGTTAAATGCGCCGACAGAGTCGTAAAGGCAAAGATTAAATCAGGTGATTATATAACAATTCCCTGTGAAGGTCAGAATGCTAATAGAAAAGACTTCTGGGCAGCTCTCGATGTTTCTCCAGCTCAAATAGAAAAGATCCCTGAGGTCGCAGAGAATATTCCTGACCTCATCAAAGACATTCCTATCGTCAAGAATTATGCGGATGTGTTCGAGGAAGTTGTTCGCTTACCTCCGCAGAGAGAAATAGATTTCAAAATTGCTTTAATTCCAAATGCAAGGCCGGTAGTTCACGCTATTCGAAGAATGTCCTTGAAAGAGAAAGAGGAATTAGACAATCAAACAAGACAGCTAGTATGGAAAGGTCTGATCAGGCCTAGTTTCTCTGATTGGGGAGCAGCAGTGGTATTTGTCCCAAAATCTGACGGTACTCTGCGTCTATGTGTGGATTATCGTGATCTGAACAAGCAAACCATAAAGAATAAATATCCATTGCCGCGAATAGATGATTTGTTAGATCGATTAAATGGAGCACAAGTATTTTCATGAATGGACCTTGCTACAGGATTCCATCAACTTCGAATAGCCGAAGAGTGTGTTCCAATGACAGCGTTCAGAGGCCCCGACTTATTCTACGAGTGGTTAGTAATGCCGTTCGGCTTATGTAACGCTCCAGCTTACTTCGTCGATCTGATGAATAGAGTGTTTAGAGGAGTTTTGAATAAATTTGTTCTGGTTTTTATTGATGATATTCTAATCTTCTCTAAATCAAAGGCCAAACATGAAAAACATTTGGAACAGGTTCTAGAAATCCTCAGAAGGAATGTATTGAAAGCCAAGTTTTCCAAATGTATCTTCTGGCAAGATGAAGTGAAATTTCTGGGCCATGTCGTATCGAAAGATGGAATCGCTGTGGATCCGAGTAAAATCACAGCCATTCAGAATTGGAAGCAGCCCGGTACTCCCACTGAAGTCCGCAATTTTCTCGGATTGGCTAGTTATTACCGGAAATTCGTTAAAGACTTTTCGAAGATATCTGGTCACTTAACGAAGCTTACAAAGAAGCATTCTAAATTCAAATGGACTCAAGAGAGTGAGGAGGCTTTCGAAGAGCTAAAGTTGAGATTAACTACAGCTCCAGTGTTAACCATCATCGATGGCAACCAAGATTTAAAAGTCTGGACTGATGCGTCTAGAGAGGGCCTTGGCGCAGTGTTAATGCAAAAAGGCCAAGTAATTGCTTATGCTAGCCGTCAACTGAAGCCGCACGAGAAAAACTATGTAACTCATGATCTTGAGTTATTGGCTATCATATTCTCTTTGAAGATCTGGAGACACTATCTTCTGGGCGAGAGATTTGAACTGTTTACAGATCATCAGTCGTTAAAGTATCTGTTCACTCAGAAGGACTTGAATTTGAGGCAGCAGCGTTGGCTGGAGTTTCTTGCAGCATACGACTTTGAAATTATATATACTCCAGGAAAAGCCAATGTCGTGGCCGATGCATTAAGCCGAAAGAATGAAATGATCGCCAGTTTTATTATCACTACTTCATTGCTAGATAAGATATCTGCTCTTCAGGAGGATGATCACTTCATTCAGAAGATCAGAGGGATAATTCAACAAGGCGAGCCCTCGAGTTTTCAAGTAGACAATGATGGGATTTTAAGGCTCAAAGGTCGAATCTGTGTCCCTAACATTCCTGAACTTCGAAAGGAAGTACTGGATGAATGCCACAAGTCAAAACTCAGTATCCATCCAGGAGTAAGAAAAATGTATAATGACATCAAACGCACTTTCTGGTGGAAGTCGATGAAGAGGGACATTTCTTTATATGTTAGCCGATGCCCTACTTGTCAGCTAGTCAAAAGCGACCAGCAGAAATTGGCTGGATTGTTACAACCGCTAGAAGTTCCTGGCTGGAAGTGGGAACATATTTCTATGGATTTCATCGATGGTTTGCCCAGGACCAGAAAAGGAAATGACAGTATTTGGGTGATCGTAGATCGTTTCACGAAGACCGCCCATTTTATACCTGTCAAATCAAATAGAACCGCTCAGAGTCTGGCGCAGATTTACGTCAGGGAAATAGTTAGACTACATGGAGTGCCGCTCAGCATAGTAAGTGATAGAGATACGATATTCACTAGTAAATTCTGGGAGGCATTTCAAGTCGAACCGGGAACAAAGTTAAACATGAGCACCGCTTATCACCCTCAGACAGACGGTCAGACTGAGAGGGTGAATCACATTTTAGAAGATCTATTGCGGGCTTGTATTCTAGATTTCGGTGGATCATGGGAAGACCATCTGCATTTGGCTGAATTCTCTTATAACAACAGCTACCAGGCGAGTCTGACAATGTCGCCATTCGAAGCATTATATGGTAGACCTTGCCGATCTCCTGCTTGTTGGGTCGAGCCTGGAAATAGACTTGTGTTGGGTCCGGATATGATTCGAGAAGCTGCCGACAAAGTCGATTTTATTAAGAAGCGATTACTCGCAGCTCAAAGCTGACAAAAGAGCTATGCCGATAGAAGAAGAAGAGATATATCCTTTGAAGTTGGCGACTATGTATATTTGAAAGTATCGCCGATGAGAGGAGTTATCCGGTTCGGTAAAACTGGAAAGTTAGCACCCAAATTCATTCGTCCGTTTCCTATTCTGGAACGGATTGGAACTCTCGCTTATAGGGTCAAACTGCCAGACTGGTTGCCTGGAGTTCATGATGTATTTCATATATCTCAACTTCGAAAGCACGTTCATGATCCAGATTTGATCGTGGAAGAAGCAGCTCAGCAGGATATTGAAATTACTCCAGAATTAGCTGTGAGGCGAGAGCCGCTAAAGATCATCGGCAAAGAAACCAAAGAGCTGAGGAACAAGAAGGTTCACTTAGTCAAAGTGCAATGGAGTGGAGATCCGCGAGATTGTACTTGGGAAACTAAGGAGAGTATTCATAAAGCTTATCCCCGATGCCGAGTAGATATCTCTGATTGACTCCGGTGCAAGGTACATTTACCCTACTTTGCACTACCATTCAATTCTCTACTCTATTGTTATTTTCTTTCCATAGATGTGCACTTTTAAATTATATAGTCTGAATGATTTTTAAGGGGCATAGGATTTGATTAGTATATTTTTGAAAGTTGAAAACAATTGGATGGGTTGTTGTGTTGTGTGATTGTACATTTATCAAACCACTTTCGACTTTATTCCTTTTCGGGGACGAAAAGTTTTAAGTGGGGGAGATTGTAACGACCCAGAAAATCTGAACCAATTTAAAATTTTTAAATTGGCTAAAATAATGGATTTTAAATATTTAAAATAAATATTTTAAATAATGGCGATGAAAACTGAGGTTGAATCGACATTTGAAAACGAATATAATTAATTATAATTATATATAGAATTGAAAATAGCGCGGTAGTTCGATAATTCGATTTCAAACTTCAATTGAATATACCGGGTGCAAAACAATCCGGATTTTAGTGAAACCAAAAACATTAGGATCTGGTTGGTAATATCTTTCCAACGAATCTGACCAATCGAAATTTGATAGCGGGAATCAAAAGATATGTCCAATTGAAAATACTGAATAGTCACTATGGAATTCAGGCCCTTAAAAATGGACATTTTGCAAACGACCTCGGATTTCGACGAAACCACTTTTGTTGGATCCGTGATGTAAAGTTATTGCTAGATTCCAAATTTCATACTTTTTCGAATCAATATGTGAGCGTGGCAAAAGAAAACGCGTTTGACCAGTTTTTGTTGAATTTAATCGACTGGAAATTGGCCATTTTTCAAACGGTCTCAGAATTCAACGAAACTAGTTTTGTTAGGACCGTATCGTCAATACGAAGCTAGAAAATATTTTTCTGGAATTTTTCTAGTTAGTATGTGACCCCGGTAATTTGAAATGTACGTTTAAAATTCGATATAGTGATTTAAATGTAAATTCAACGGAAACTGATTGTAACGATCAAATCAGCTTGCGATACATATCCCATTGTGTTTGGAATGGGGGTAAAACACTATGGACGACAGGCGGTGAGCCTCGTTTCGAGGTCGTATGTAAAAGTCAACCTATTTGCAAAATTAAATAATTAAATAATAAAAAAAAATCTAAACTCCCTCCCTTTATCTTTCTTCCTGCCCCCCCCCCCCCCCCCGTTCACTTTTATTTCAGTTAAACAAAATAGAAAAAAAAAAAAAGACGGACGGAGAAACCCCGAGCGCCACCGCCTTCAGACGACGACCAGACCTCCACCGCGCCTTCGATCCTGTTCCCCCCCCCCTCCATCGATCGAAGCCATCGCGAGCCCCCTGGAAGCCAGCGCCTCCTGCCACCATCGTTCGAAACCCTAGCCACCGCCTGCTCCGCCTCCTGCCGCGAGCCTGGCCGTCATCTCCCCCCCTTCTTCGCAGAAAGGTAAATTGTTTTATCTTATTTTATTTTCATTTTAAAATTCCGATTGAAAAAGATTTTAAAACTGATTTTAAAAAGAAATAAAAACTGATTTGTTTTAAAAATAAAAACTGATTTGTTTTAGAAATAAAAACTGATTTGTTTTAGAAATAAAAAAAACTGATTTGTTTTAGAAATAAAAACTGATTTTAAAAAGTATAAAAACCTGATTTTTAAAAGGAAATAAAACCTGATTTTTAAAAGGAAATAAAGCCTGATTTTTAAAAAAGGAAATAAAAACTGAATTTTAAAAGGAAATAAAAACTGAATATTAAAAGGAAATAGAAACTGATATTTAAAAGGAAATAAAAACTGATTTTCAAAAGCATATAAAAACTGATTTTTTGAAAAAGGTTTGAACTTTAAATAGAAAAGATTTAAACTTTAACAAGAAAAAGGTTTTAACTTCAAAGAGAAAAAGGTTTGAGCTTTAGAATGGAAAAAGATTTGAACTTTAAAAGTAAAAATCATATTTTTATATATGGAAAGTAAAAGTAAAAACCATATTTTTATATATTGAATAGCGTAGTAAAAATTCGTTTTTTATATATTGAATAGCATCGTAAAAATTCGATTTTTACATATGTAGAGAATACGGGCGAAAGCGACAAAAAGGCGAGAAAGGCGAAGATTTCTCTAAGTGAAGTTGGATAGCTATTGGTGAGATTTCTGATTTAAAAATATATATATGTGTTGAAAATGAAAGTGAATTGCTATATATAAATATCTATATATCTATATATATATATATATATATATATATATATATATACGCCCCTCGTCCACAAACCATGGACGATATTTATTGATTGATAGCGAATGATTGTTTGGGATTGATATTGGTTGATTGTGGTTGAAAAATACCCATTTGTGGTTGTGAAATATTTGGTTGAAACCACATAGGATTAGTTTGTGGAAATGAAATAAATATATACATGCCGCCTGCGTGCGAACTAGATGCATGATCCCCATTGTCAAAAACCGCGAGGTTTTAAGGTAGAGCGAGGAGCCGTACTAGGGACGGTCCCGGTGTAACTACCCTGCCGTTATGCTGCCGAAATTTTGAATAATATTCTTGTGTTTGAATTATTTTCATATGCTTAAACTATATTTATTCATTGTATAGAAAACATTCATGTGTTGAATTGATATTCATTCGTTGATTAGAAATTCATGTGTTGAATGGTATTCATATTTTGAAATAAATCGTTTGATAATAAAAATCACATTTTTATCTATATATAGAAACCATAGAAAACATTCATGTGTTGAATTGATATTCATTCGTTGTTTAGAAATTCATGTGTTGAATGGTATTCATATTTTGAAATAAATTGTTCGATAATAAAAATCACATTTTTATCTATATATAGAAACTATAGAAAACATTCATGTGTTGAATTGATATTCATTCGTTGTTTAGAAATTCATGTGTTGAATGGTATTCATATTTTGAAATAAATTGTTTGATAATAAAAATCGCCTTTTATCGACTATATGAACTGTGTAAAATAATCTCGTTTTAAAAAGAAATTGTTTTATGATAAAAATCCTATTTTGTCACCTATATGAACTATATAGAAAAATAGTGTTTTGAAATGAATTGTTTTACAATAAAAATCACATTTTTATTGTATGCATAAATCGTTGAAATGTGAAGTGTTAAGAATAGCCACTTGTTCAAAATAAACATATATGAGTTGAAATATTCATTAATTAGCTAATGAAATGATGTGCACCTATTTATGTAACATTAGAATGAATGGAGTTTTTAAACCAAATAGAAATCAAATATGAAGTCGAATAGAAATTGATAAACGATAAGAACTGTATATATATGTACATGCAATATTCATTGAACAGGTTATAGCAAAGGGGCTAGAGAAGAGGAATAAAATTTTGTGCCCGACAAATAGGTACACATTTACTGATTTGTTTGGGTGATGATTTTGAGCCTGTTGGCTAGCCGCTTGGCTTTTTCTTTTTCTTTTTGAGATTAGAAGGACCGGGAACGCTATTTGCGATTTCCCGATGCTCCCGGTGCAGGGGAGGTTATGGTGAAATTTTCCAAAATTTTAAGGTGTTAGAAAATTTTTTGGAGTGAAAACGATATTGAAATCATTGAATGAACTATATTTATATAAATATATAAATATAAATAAAATTAAAACGAAACGAAGCCGTGCAGTTCGTATTTTGAAACCGTGATTTCAAACGACTAGTGCGGGAAATCCGACCATTGGATTTTCCCGAAACCTCAACCGTCGGGTTCGCCTTGGAATAATCTTTCCAACGGCACCAACCTTGTAAAAATCCAACGGTTGGATTGTCTGGAATGTTTAATTCAAATCTGAAGAAAAACAGCGCCAGAAACGATTATATTTATATATATATATATAATTATATTTAATCGAATAACGACGCTGTAGTTCGTATTTTGAAATCGAAATTTCAAACGATTGTACCGGGAGATCCGACCGTCGGATTTTCCCGAAACTGGAACCGTTGGATTCGTTTTGAAAAGACCTTTCTAATGATGTAAATTTTGTAAAGATCCAACGGTTAGATTTTCAGATATGTGTAAATCAAATCTGAAGAAAAACAGCGCCACGGCCGCCTTATGGCCCGAAGCGTCGTTTTGAATAAAATGGCTATTTTAAAATAAATAAAAATAGCGATAAATAGTTATAAAATATCATAAGCGATATGGAACGGAAATAAACTGAATTTGCTTGATTTATGTGATGTTGGATGGTTGAATGTGTTTGGTGTGAAAATTACATTAAAGGATGAAATTGGTGTTGTCGAATAATTTAACCATTGAAATAAATTGAATTGAAATTCTAAATATACGTGAATTATTTGAAAAGGCCGAGTTAGTTCTCATTTCAAATAATTGACCGACGATTGAAAGTCGAAGATGAAGACGATGGTCGAAGACTGGAGATCTTCACCTCGTTTGGATGGTAACCGAGGTCCTGATTGGGAGGCATCCCGAAATATGGATAATGAGTGGTGATCGTTCAGACGTACGTGTTGATCGAAGGGTTTGCGAGGTATTTAGTGCCTCCGGTTTCGTTCAGACCCAGAACGGACTTGTAAATGGACTGTGTGTCCGACATTGGATTTTATTCTGTGTTGATTCATCTCTGTTAAGTATACATCTGTTTGGCGGCGGAGAATTTATTCTTTTGCTTAACGCCCTTCTCTGAGACGTACGAGCTCAGAGGTTGTATATCGATGGACATCAATCGCATGGCGTGAATTGCCTGTGTGGCATGCTAAGATGCAGTGATCAGGGCTTCTGTTGAAAAGCAAAGTCTTGTGGTGATGATCAAAGCACCGCCTGTGTGGCGTAGCTTTGTGTATAACGTGAATTCGCGAGCCTCACATCCCGGTATGAACCTAAAACGGGAGAAGGACCTCAGGGTGGGCATGCGTTTCTTTCTAGCTAGGGTGGTGTCAGTGACCTACCAGCCCTGACATTTATATACTTTTCACCTATGTGGTTGTTGCTGTTGCGAGGCGCCTCGGTTTGATCGGACGATCCGGGTCCGATGGAGTCATTCGTTGGCTCATTTACGCCCCAAAGGGCGGGGAAACGTATTGTTCAGGCACTATAATCCACATCGATGGACCGGCCCTGACGATCCAAGGGGCAGTTGCGGCTGTTCAGGTGGCTCGGGCTAGAGAGTCACGAATTCGGTAAGGACTATCTTTTGCCTTGGTTCATGACGGAAATCCAATTTCCAAATACGACATCGTGCTGTTTTGATTGTATACCTACATATGGCGACATGATATATGGTACCCATGCAGTCTATGATTGATAGTTATGATTTGAAATTGGTTTCAAAACATATAAACACTAGTAATAATATCAAATGCCTTTGTTTTATTCGTATCAATCATATTTTGACCGTTATAAGGTAAAACTCTATCCTCCGGCTTGCGTTGCATTGTGTGATGGGAACTGAGTCTTATAACGGTTTCATTTTTATAAAAAGCATATCGATGTTAAAAAGAAAGATTTGTTTTAAAGCACTGGCGATCCAATGGAGTAAACCCGTTCCACGAAAGTGGCGTGGTCCTGTGATTAGCCAATTATATACGTGTTGAGTGGATTTCTCATACCAGTCCCATGACTGACTCGTAGTTTGTTTCACTTTCAAACTCGGGTGCCCCTTTTTCTACACGGGCAGCCTTGTATTCAGGTTTAGCTGGTTCTTTCTGGATAGCTGGAGCTGAAGATGGATTCTATCATTTATCTCTTTTTATGCTGTTCAGCTCCTATTGTACATATTTTGTTTATTTCCGCTGTAGACATTTATGTATAGCTGAACTGTATTTGTACTAAGTAAGATCCTGTATACTGTGTAACTCTGATGATTACTTTTATCCAGTATATATTGTTGTTCATTATCTGGTGTATTTATTTAATTATGTTCTGCTATTATATGTTTCTGTGTTATATTCCAAAGATAACCTTGTTTCCGTGAGAACGGGAATTCGGGTCGTCTCACCTTTCTTTCCACAATTGTGTCAAGATCCTTGAAACTTCTTTTGTTTCTTTGACTTAGAATTTAACCATGCAGTAAGAGCCACGACTTTGGTTGCTCAGGCTCCTGTTCTTCAACAAATGGGGGATTGTCTTAAAGGTATTTGGCTAAGCCCAATGTTTCCAGGTAGAAAAGCATCTTCTGTTGCTAGCCTCTGAAATCCTGGCCATTAAACTTCTCTGGTCACTCGCCATGTAAATATGGGACAGTTGGTGGAACCAGAGGCGGATTCGGTGGCATAGTCTATGTCGGCACGGATTTGCTATTGCTACTTTGAGACGTCATCGTCTGCAAACAGATGAAATAATCACAACAATTTCATTTCAAGATTGTTAGAAACCAATGAACAGAAACAACGTAAAACCGTTTCTACGAACAATAACACTTTCAAGCGTTAGCAGTATTGTTTCAATGAAGTTGCAATTCGCAACAACAAGGAACAATCACAGTTTTGCAAAAGAATTGTATAAAACAATAATATGCAATGAAGAAATTAGGAAAACAAGAGAAATGATGTAATATTACCGAATAATAACCGAATCCAACGAATGATGTTTCCTTGGAACGAAATTGTTCCCTCTATGGCACTGGAAGGTTTGATTGAGCAATCATTTCCCAAGGATGAAACGGTTCTTGTCTGTGATGTTGTGCTACAATCGCAAAGCGAGGACGAACGTAAGGTAGATTTTATATTGCAGAATAGATTAATGGGAAAGAAGATGAAGCGGAGAGAAATCAGAATAAAACTGTGTAATGATTTCATTTTTCGAGTGCCTATTTATAGGCTGGGAATAGGCATCTGTTTGCGAAGGGGCGCTACTATTTGAATTGCAACGGTAATGACTGTTGAAAAGGTTGCAACCCTTTACCAACAGACATGCTCGTTGGCAATTGCGCAGTCGTAGTTCAAAAAATAGTCGTGTTTTCTAGTGCAGCAGGCTTGGTGGCAACCGGAGGCCCAATTGATCACGAGACCCCAAGATCCCCAAGGCCCCACCTTTGACAATTAATATTAATTATGAAATATGTGTTCATGCCTACCTAGCCTCTTGTCCCTTCAATTCCTTTTTCTCCTCATTTCTTTTAATATAGTATATCAAGAGTTAGTATATGTAGTGAACTAAGGCATAAATTTCCCAGTTGTGGGACTTAGTTTGCCTCAAACACTTATTCATTCTTCCAGCGGTTTTTTCTTACAAACTTACTGACTGATAAAATCTCATCTTACAATTCTTATTGTCTTGATGAATTAAAAGGTTGCACAACTCATCTTACTCATGAAAATCCCTATTTATTTTTCATACTAAATTCATGTAGTCATTTTGGGTTTTAATTACATTTCTCTATACCTTCTTCTGCAAAGTATCTAATCTATTCCAACTTCTTTCCAATTCAATAAAATAGAGTTTTGAAAATCTTCCAAAAATTCTATCATTCTTTTCCACATATTTTGTCTAACCGCATAAAATATATATCTTTTTCCAAAATAAATCTTCTCTCAAACAAAAATTTATTTTCATGCAATTCTTTATTTTTAGATAATAAATGTTTTAAAATTGCAGATTTTATATTAAAAACCTGAAAACCTTTGATTTTTTTTGTCTGCAACAGTAGCCAATCGGTTAAGGACTTTGCGCCAAGGTAACCGTGGGTGCGGGTTCAAAAATTAGGATGATATGCTAAGGACTTACCATATGCATACGCTAAGATCAACCACTTATGTGGTGCTTGCGGACCATGGCTAGGTGCAATAGGGAGGGTTTTACGACTCCAGTCGGTTTCCCTCCTGAAAAACTTTTGGATATTTTTTTTCAAGTTTAAAAATCTAATTATTGGGCTAGACTCAAAGTGGGCTCTCAATTTCCTTACCTTATATATTTTCAAAATCGTTATTTTTTCACTTCATTTGCTCTTTACAAAAATTTCTAAAAACTGTCCATTTTAACACTAAATTCTGTTTCTAACACTATTCGTGCACAATATATATAAGACTAACTCATTCGCTGTCTTTTTTCCTAAAGTGCTTACCCATAAATATGAAATAATTCCAGATATCAAGACACTTGACATATGGACAGCCATCTTATTTTCTAGCCTATTGTACATCCTATTCCATGGTCACCCTAGGAGCTACTATTCTTGGATTCCATAATCCTAACCTTGATACAAAACTATTTTTAGAAAACTTTCCATATGTTATTTCTTTTAAAAGTGGGATTTTTAATGGATCTAGATATATAGAATATATTTATATTAAAAAAATAAAAATACACTCACTCACTATCTATTTAGGACCACTAAACCTAAGCTCTGATATCAAATGTAACAACAAACCCCCAATAGGCCTGGATTTTCTGCAAAATGTTAAAATCCAAGTCCATGAAGCCTGGGTTGGGTATCTGGTTTCTTATAAATAGGAAAAGATAAATATATCAAAGATAAAATAAGAAACACACAGCGGAAATGATTAAATGTAATAATAGGTAAATGCTTACAAATATAGTGACACTTTCTAAATAGGCCTGTCTAAGTTGAATAATCTCTGTATGCCACCTAACCATTGGATTGTTATTAAGAGGGGGTCAAAACTAAGTTCTGGTGAATGGAAAAATTATATACTTTTTAAGTTCAATACTACATATACCGTTCTATTTCCATTTTTATTATATTAGATCATTTGGGTTTACAATACTCTTGCCTTCATGCATTAATCGTACACATTCACCCCAAGGTAGACCAAAGATAATTGTTAATATATATGTTGCTATATCCCTAATAAACCACTTGGTCCTAGGTGTTTCCTACAGTATCCTCAACATCTTCCTCGGTAAGACTCCATCATCTCTCTACAGTAGAGTAATGCAACTAGATCTATAAAGTACAACTTCATAAGGCCGACAATACATATCTTCCATCGTTTGATAAGAAAATGTGAAACTACGTCTACATTAACTCACTCCAATGATCGGACATCCATAATGTATCATCCACTGCATACACTGAGGACTTACACATGATCTTATTATCAACTATATGATCTCCACAAATTAAGCCCACCCTCGTAAGGAACCCAGTTAGGAATTTCTATATCTGCAAAGGATAGCTCTATTAGGCATACAATTTAGATAGTCTATTTGGTCAGTCACTTTCTATGTGGCTATATCCCCATGTAGCCTATAACTAGTTAAAAGACCTATCAAGGGCTAAGTGACCATGACCTATAGCAAAAAATCTAAACATCCAATTAGAGTTGTCTCTCAGCTAATGTTTCGATAGTGAAAATCATTGGTATTTTGGTTTAGCTCCAGTCTTTTCGGTTCTCAACGATGGCCGATATACGTATGTGACAATCAGAATGGGTACTTGCCGACAAAAAAAATCTGTTTGCAAGGTCATGAGTGAAACAACCCGAACTTCCCCGGTCTCCGAAGAGAAGAGAAAGAACGAATTGTATTGAGAACACGACAAAATAGAATGCAGACGGAAGAACATTTCATTGTTAATTAAAACAATTCCATCAGAATACAAGAATATACAGAGTATGAATAAATAATATACATCACAAATTATCAGAGATTACAATAAATTACAAAGCAGCGGAAAATAATACAATACACAACTGAAGGAGATATACGGATATAAAGCTGTCCAGATATCATTCCAGCTGTAAACCAGGATCCTGTGAATATAAATCTGCAAAACCAAAACTACTAGCTGCCCGTGCGGAAAATAAGGGCACCCAGAGTTTAGGTTAAAACAATAAACTCCAGGTCAGTCATGGGGCTGGTGTGAGAACTAAAACAGTTATTAATCTTTATTTTTAAAGTTAGGTAAATCAAGGGACCACGCCGTATAACACGGAACGGGTTTCCTCCCAAGAATACCAGTGCATAAAACAACGGCGCAATGCTAAATAAAGAAAAATGAAGCTATTATAAGACCCAGGTCCTATCACACAATGCAACGCAAGCTGGGGGATGGGGTTTTTACCTTATAATAGACAAGAATGCTTGATACGTTTAAAACAAATCATTTGATACTATTATAAGTGCATAGTGTATAAAACAACTTCAAATCATAAGTATCAATCATAGACGGCATAAGCGACCCATCCCGCTATGTCGCCATACTAGGTTCTACAATCAAAACCGCAAAGTCACGTACTTGGAAATTGGATTTCAGTCTGTGAACCAAGGAAGAAGATAGTCCTCACCAGCTTCGAGACTCTCTAGCCCGAGCCTCGGGATCAGAGCGCATCGACCCTTGGATCGTCAGGGCCGGTTCACTGATGTGGATTAAAATTCCTGAACACTGCGTTTCCCCGCCCTTTGTGGCGTAAGTGAGCCAACGAATGACTCCATCGGCTTCACATAGTCACCAATATATCCGAGGCGCCTCGCAACAGCAACAACCACATAAGTCAAACTCGTCAGGGCGTGTAAAACCACTGACGCCACTTCTAACTAGAAAGATACGCATGACCTCCCTGAGGTCCTCTTCCATTTTTGGTTCACAACCGGGGTGTGAGGCTCGCGAATCAACGCTACACAAAGCTACGCCAAAAAGGCCATTCTTTGATCATCAACCACAAGACTCTGCTTTTCAACAGAAGCCTTGATCATATTGCCACTTAGGCATGCCACACAGGCAATTCACTCCATGCGTTTGATATCCATCAATATATAACCCCTGAGCTCGTACATCTCAGAGAAGGGCGTTAAGCAAGAGAATAAATTCTCCGCCGCCAAACAGATATATATTTAATAGAAATCAATCACACAGACTAAAATCGAATGTCAGACACACAGTCCATTTACAAGTTCGTTCTGGGTCTGAACGAAACCGGAGGCACCTATTACACCACATATCCATCGATCTCCAAGTACGTCTGGACGATCACCAACTGTTTCCATCTTCTTCGGTGTACATCCCAATCAAGATCATCAGTAATTATCCTAATGACGTGAAGACCTCCGGTCTTCAACCACCGTCTTCATCTTCGACACCACGTCGAATCAGTTATTCAGAATGGGATATACTCGGTCTTTCTGAATAACTCGCGTATATAATAAACAAGTGTTACACCAACACAACATACGCCTCATTCCAATTCATCAGTCACGAACCGTAAATTAACAAGATAATAATTCCCCAAATATTAACCCCGAAGGCCGAAACCAACATCAGATCAATACCCAGGAAACCGTTCTGCTTAGCTAACCTACAGTTAGTTTCTAAATTTCACATTCTTAGGGAAAGGTTCCCATTAATTTTATCAAAGATAAATTCCTTTAAATTTATTCTTTAATCATCCTTTGAAAATCAATTCAAACCAAATTTTGGTTTATCCAAACTAGGCTTTTAAATCTCCCCAAGATCGCCGAGATGAAAAATCCGAGATATTAGCCAAAATCCGAGATTTGGTAGCTAGTTTAGTTATAAGTGTTTCAAATATCGTCCGAGATAGCCGAGATATTTTTTCGAAATATTGACCAAAATTCGAGATTTAAAACCTTGGTCCAAACTTGTCGGGATTAACGAACCTTACCGAAGTAATCAATTGTTAAATTTCCCAACCCCAACCTATTCATCCCATGAAGTAAAACTGGTAATACTTCATATCTAACACCACGGTGTTATCGATAAATTCAATTACCATTTCACGTTCAAATCTAATTAAAGATTTAACTATCTCCTGGAGAAAAACTGGTGATACTCCATTCTCGATCTTTTCAATCTAATTAAAGATTCATTAAAACTCCACTTAGTTTTAATCTTTGACTGGTTTAAAGAATCAGTGTCATTTAAACCACGGTTCACGATAAACCCAAAATCACATCACATTTCAATCAGTCCCTAATCATAAATTAGCAAGTGAGCAATTCCCTAAGTATTAACCCCGAAGACCGAAACCAACATCAGATCAATACCCCAGAAACCATTCAACTTAACTAATCTCCAGTTAGTTTCTGATTTTCTTAACTCCTTTGGGTCTAAGAACAGTATTATTGAAGATACCATTCACGACAACCCAAAATCACATTCCATTAATTACCGGGTTTTAGAACAAGTGTTATTTTAAACACTGTTCGCGATAAACCCAAAAATCAATTTCAATTCAATTCCAATTAAATATCATTTAATTGGTATTCTTCATTAAATCCAAATAAAAAGATTTAATCTTTTTCTCAACTGGGTTTAAGAACAGTGTTAATGAAGACACCATTCACGACAAACCCAAATCACATTTGATATTAAATACAAGGCTCTGAATAGAAAATATATCGACTTATATTCAATATCAAATTTTACGACCAACAAATATCGTATTGGAAATAACGATATAAATATATCTTTCAAATTTCCATATCAATATCTGTATAATCACAAAATCCAACATCGAAATATTCCAAAGATAATTTTGATTCACATCCCTTCCAATTTAATTATTGGAAATTCTGGTTACTTTTAAAACCCTTTTCAAATTCAATTTATTTATTTAAAAATAAACAGAATTGTAATTCTAGTTCAAAACTAGTTCATTTCGATAAAAATCTATTTTTATCTTTTAAATATGGAGTTTTTCATCTCGATTCTTCCCAAATCATTTCTTATGATTTTACACAAATTATTGATATTTTTAATAATTTTATCAAGGCCCGTACAATCGATTTCCACCCACGGCCATCGAACTGCACTTACAGTGACTTTTTCCAAATTTGATTTGGACATAATTCCAAATCCAACCGTTAGATTTCAAATCTCTAATATTCGTTAGAAAGCTCTTTTCGATACGAACCCAACGGTTCCATTTTTAGAAGAATCCGACGGTCAGATCTGCTGCAATATCCATTCGAAGTCAATGGTCGAAATTCACGAACTGTCGCGGCACAGCGCGTTCTATTCAGGCAATTATATATATATTATATATATATTTCATCGATTTCCCTTTAAAACGTATTTTATAAATCGTTTTAAATTCGTTTTCGAAACGATTTCAACTTCATTTCAAATTCAAATCAAAATTGAATTTTTCCTCGTAAATTCGTTTTAAATTCATTTCAAATTTGATTTTAATTCAAATTCAATTCTATTCAATTTTAATTCGAATTCAATTCTATTCAATTTCAATTCGAATTCAATTCTATTCTATTTCAATTCGAATTCAATTCTATTCTATTTCAATTCTATTCGAATTTCAAATCATTTCAGTTTATTTCGAATTTCAAATCACTTCAGTTTATTTCGAATTTCAAATCACTTTAATATTCATTTCAATTTGAATAAAATCGATATAAATATCATTCATGTCAAAATGGTGCAAATCTAATCAACACGCCTTCATATATTTCTATTTTCAAATATTTCTATTTCAAATATTTCTTTTTCAAATATTTCTCTTTTCAATATTTCTATTTCAAATATTTCTTTTTCAAATATTCCTCTTTCAAATATTTCTATTTCAAATATTTCTATTTCAAATATTTATATTCAAAACCAGAATGAGGCCCAATCAATTACCATATAATATTAATTTTGTGGATTTTCTACAACACACGTATAAAATAACAACGATAAATAATCAACCATCATTCAGAGTGCATTCTACACCGTATAAACATCAAATATAAGTATTTAACGCTCATAACAGTCTGTCCATCAATCGATCGACATACAGCTAATTATTGGGACTAGTGTATGCCATATATCATCCCAATACCCGTGTGGGATTTTCAAACAATCAAACACAGATTTTATTTGTGCAGTTGGGCGATGTGTAAAATTTATCTTCCTAATCAATATCAGTCAAATGTGTGTATATAAACAAATCTCCGATTTGTTTATATTAATTTATTTCACATTCATGTTAAAAATTATATTTTCAACTATAAAATATTTTTAGCTACATAAATATTTTATTTCATTTCACATCACATCACACAATCAACTACACATCAAAATCAAACAAACAAGCATACAAGCCGTCCATGGTCTGTGGACGACGGGTGTCGGGTGCTACTAAACACCGTCTGCATCCTAGTATATATTTTAACTAGAAATAAATTTAAAAGCGAGGAGTTCTCACCGAGGGTTCCACTCCGTCGTGCTTTGCTTTTCAATAGCTGAACCGTCTGGATTCCTTTGAAATTCCTATGCAGTCCTTGTCCCGTTGTTTATAATAAAAATTATATCTTTATCATTTCATTAAATAAAAATCATATTTTTATTTCTACTTTATATATTTTTACAATGCTTCTTCTTATATAAAAATTATATTTTTATATTTCTACTTCTTATATAAAGATTGAATTTTTTATCTTACTACACATATAAAAATCGAATTTTTTATTTCATTGCTATAAAAATCACATTTTTATTTCAACATAGATATAATAAAAATCAGATTTTTATTTTGCTACATATATAAAGATCAAATTTTTAATTCGCTACAAGTATAAAAATCATATTTTTATTATCTATATTCTATAAAAATCTCACCATTACTCCATTAAAAATCACATCTTTCATGTAGATAAAAATATATGCTTTCACACTTCATTCTCATATAGAAAAATTTGATTTGTATATACCTCCTTTACATATATAAAAATTTGATTTTTCCTAGTTTAAAAAATTCGATCTTTCTTAGTTTAAAGATTCGATCTTTTCTATTGTATTTATATAATCTTTTAATCACTAAAAATATAATCTTTTTGTTTACAAACACAATTTAAAAACTGAAAATAGAAATTAAATTCGGATTCATAGTAAAATTAAATAAAAATAATTTAAAAACTCACATTCCATTGTTAATCGTCCGTCCAGATCTGCTCTTGCTTCATTTTGCACTGCTCCAGATGTTCGAACCCATACACAAGGATTAAGGGCTTCAATTCGCACTAACATCGAGTCGCCGGAGTCATGGGTGGTTGGACCATCAGCAGTAGGGCCCACATTGGTCGGAGAAGCCCGGTTAGCGGTGGTTTTGGGCTAGAAGAGGGAGAAAAAGGGGTGAGAGGAAGAACAGAGGGCGGAGGAGGTGCGTGAGGGCGATGAGGTGGTGCGCGGTGTCGGTCATAGGTGGTGGTGGCCTCTCAGGCGAAGACGCGATGGATTTCGGAGGTGCTCGATGGTTTGGGCGCGACTTAGGGCTGAGGATAGAAAAACGAGGGCGGCGAGAGGGTGGAGTGGTCGGACGGAGTCGGTGTGGTGAAGGGGAGGCGGCGGCGTGAACCTCGGTGGCGCGATGGTGCCGATCGTCGGGGGGGGGGGGGGGGGTTTCGATTTGGTAAAATAGAACGAGGGGGGGGGGTTGACTGAATGAAAGAAGACGGGGTTTATTTAAATATTTTTATTTATTTTATAATCCAAAAAGTAACTTTAAATTTCGATCTCGAAACGAGACCCACCGCCTGTCGTCCATAGCTAATTACCCCCATTCCGAACTCAATGGGATATGTATCGTAAGCTGATTCGACTACTTCGATCAGTTTTCGTCAAAATCAACATATAACTCTATATATTGAATTTGAACGCACATTTCAATTTACCGGGGCCACATACGAACACTAAAAATTCTCGAAAAATATTTTCTAGCTTCGTATTGATGATACGGTCTTTACAAAATTAGTTTCGTCAAATTATGAGACCGTTTGAAAAATGGCCGTTTTCCAGTCGATTAAAATAACTAAAGCTGGTCAAACGCGTTTTATTTCGCCACGCTCACATATCGAGTCAAAAAATTATGAAATTTGGAATCTAGCAATAACTTTACATCCCGGATCCAACAAAAGTGGTTTCGTCGAAATCCGAGGTCGTTTGCAAAATGGCTATTTTTAAGGGCCAGAATTCCATAGCGACTATTCTGAATTTTTAACTGGACGTAACTTTTGATTCCCGCTATGAAATTTTGATTTTTCGGATTCATTGGAAAGATATTCTCAATTAGGTTCTAATATTTTTGGTTTCGCTAAAATCCGGTTTATTTTGCACCCGGTACATTCGTTTGAATTTTGAAATCGAATTATCGAACTACCGCGCCATTTTCAATTCCTTTTATAATTTAAAATAATTTTTTTATATTCTAACGACGATCTATATAAATATATTCGTTCTGTTTTTGTTCAAAATAAATTTCTCGTCGTTATTATTTAAAATAATCTATTTTAAATATTCAAAATTCATTAAAATTGCCAAAATAAAATTTTTGAACTGGCTCAGATTTCCGGGTTGTTACAATCTCCCCCACTTAAAACTTTTCGTCCCCAAAAAGGAACGAAGCCGAAAGTTGTTTAACTAATCAACTCAACTTCCAGTATTTCCATTATGGCTTAAGTTCTTCAGCTTTTCAGTTTCTAAGAACTTTTCAAATTTTTCAAAAATTTGGCAAACTCCCTAAATTTTCGAAAAATTTCGCCATAACCTCCCCTGCACTGGGAGCACCGGGAAAATCCCGAAATTGCCATATAGGCCCTCTGATCTCAAAAAGAAAAAGAAAAAGCCAAGCGGCTAGCCAATCGGCTCATAAAATCATCATCACCCAAACAAAACAGTAAATTATGTTAAACATGTACCTATTTGTCGGGCATAGAATTATATTCTTCTGCTCTAGCCTCTTTGCTATGACTTGTTCAATGTAAGTACATATATATGCAAGCAAATGTGATAAATTTCCCATACAATTCACTATTTGATTCAATTTGGCTAAATGGTTAAAACTTTAATTAATCAAGCCATAATCAAGCAACACAATCATCAATCAATTAGTTGATTATCGTTTCAAATTCATAACTTTGATACATAGTCAAAAATCAGATTTTTGATGCCAAATCATAACAATAGGCCCTATCTAGTTTCGGTTCTCACACCAGTCAATTGGAAATATATAGAAATCTCACTTTCAAAACTCGAAAATAAATACTGGCGATGGTGCCCCGTCACCAGAATTATCCCCGGGCACTAGAGTGTGATTCTATAACTATCCTGTACATCAAAACTTTGAATACAGGTTTGCAAGACATATATGCAAAAAAAAAAAATTATATTGGATTGTCCCAATTCAATATAAAATAAATAATCAAATACGAATAATTGATTTAAATTTCAAAACAAAATTGGTTTTCATTTTATATTTCTAAAATATACTCTTCACACTCATTCTAGGATACTACTAATCCCATCTCTAACGAGTCATTCCTATTGGATATTACTAATCCAATTTCTGATGAATTCTTTCGTATGGTTCTAATGTGTCTTGTTCTCTGAGCTTTGTAAACCAAAGCTCTGATACCACGATGAAACGACCCGAACTTCCCCGGTCTCCGAAGAGAAGAGAAAGAACGAATTGTATTGAGAACACGACAAAATAGAACGCAGATGGAAGAACATTTCATTGTTAATTACAACAATTCCATCAGAATACAAGAATATACAGAGTATGAATAAATAATATACATCACAAATTATCAGAGATTACAATAAATTACAAAGCAGCGGAAAATAATACAATTCACAACTGAAGGGAGATATACGGATACAAAGCTGTCTGGATATCATTCCAGCTGTAAACCAGGATCCTGTGAATATAAATCTGCAAAACCAAAACTACTAGCTGACCGTGGGGAAAATAGGGGCACCCAGAGTTTAGGTTAAAACAATAAACTCCAGGTCAGTCATTGGATTGGTGTGAGAACTAAAACCATTAATAATCTTTATTTTTAAAGTTAGGTAAATCAAGGGACCACGCCGTATAACACGGAACGGGTTTCCTCCCAAAAATACCAGTGCATAAAACAACAGCACAATGCTAAATAAAGAAAAATGAAGCTATTATAAGACCCAGGTCCTATCACACAATGCAACGCAAGCTGGGGGATAGGGTTTTTACCTTATAATAGCCAAGAATGCTTGATACGTTTAAAACAAATCATTTGATACTATTATAAGTGCATAGTGTATAAAACAACTTCAAATCATAAGTATCAATCATTGACGGCATAAGCGCCCCATCCCGCTATGTCGCCATACTAGGTTCTACAATCAAAACCGCAAAGTCATGTATTTGGAAATTGGATTTCCGTCTGTGAACCGAGGCAAAAGATAGTCCTCACCGGCTTCGAGACTCTCTAGCCCGAGCTTCAGGGTCAGAGCGCATCGACCCTTGGATCGTCAGGGCCGGTCCACCGATGTTGATTAAAATTCCTGAACACTGTGTTTCCCCGCCCTTTGGGGCGTAAATGAGCCAACCAATGACTCCATCGGCTTCACATAGTCACCGATATATCCAAGGCGCCTCGCAACAACAACAACCACATAAGTCAAACTCGTCAGGGCGTGTAAAACCACTGACGCCACTTCTAACTAGAAAGAAACGCATGTCCTCCCTGAGGTCCTCTCCCGTTTTTGGTTCATAACCGAGGTGTGAGGCTCGCGAATCAACGCTACTCAAAGCCACACCACAAAGGCCATGCTTTGATCATCAACCACAAGACTCTGCTTTTCAACAAAAGCCTTGATCATATTGCCACTTAGGCATGCCACACAGGCAATTCACTCCATGCGTTTGATATCCATCAATATATTACCCCTGAGCTCGTACGTCTTAGAGAAGGGCGTTAAGCAAGAGAATAAATTCTCAGCCGCCAAACAGATATATATTTATTAGAAATCAATCACACAGACTAAAATCCAATGTCAGACACACAGTCCATTTACAAGTTTGTTCTGGGTCTGAACGAAACCGGAGGCACCTAGTACCCCACATATCCCTCGATCTCCATGTACGTCTGGACGATCACCAACTGTTTCCATCTTCTTGGGTGTACAGCCCAATCAAGATCATCAGTAATTATCCAAACGACGTGAAGACCTTCGGTCTTCAACCACCGTCTCCATCTTCGACACCACGTCGAATCAGTTATTCAGAATGGGATAAACCCGGTCTTTCTGAATAACTCGCGTATATAATAAACAAGTGATACACCAACACAACATACGCCTCATTAGAATTCATCAGTCACTAACCGTAAATTAACAAGAGAATAATTCCCCAAATATTAACCCTGAAGGCCGAAACCAACATCAGATCAATACCCAGGAAACCATTCTTCTTAGCTAACCTACAGTTAGTTTCTAAATTTCACATTCTTAGGGAAAGGTTCCCATTAATTTTATCAAAGATAAATTCCTTTAAATTTATTCTTTAATCATCCTTTGAAAATCAATTCAAACCAAATTTTGGTTTATCCAAACTAGTCGGGATTAACGAACCTTACCGAAGTAATCAATTGTTAAATTTCCCAACCCCAACCTATTCATCCCATGAAGTAAAACTGGTAATACTTCATATCTAACACCACGGTGTTATCGGTAAATTCAATTACCATTTCACGTTCAAATCTAATTAAAGATTTAACTATCGCCTGGAGCAAAACTGGTGATACTCCATTCTCGATCTTTTCAATCTAATTAAAGATTCATTAAAACTCCACTTAATTTTAATCTTTGACTGGATTAAAGAATCGGTGTCATTTAAACCACGGTTCACGATAAACCCAAAATCACATCACATTTCAATCAGTCCCTAATCGTAAATTAGCAAGTGAGCAATTCCCTAAGTATTAACCCGGAAGACCGAAACCAACATCAGATCAATACCCCAGAAACCATTCAACTTAACTAATCTCCAGTTAGTTTCTAATTTTCTTAACTCCTTTGGGTCTAAGAACAGTATTATTGAAGATACCATTCACGACAACCCAAAATCACATTCCATTAATTACCGGGTTTTAGAACAAGTGTTATTTTAAACACTGTTCGCGATAAACCCAAAAATCAATTTCAATTCAATTCCAATTAAATATCATTTAATTGGTATTCTTTATTAAATCCAAATAAAAAGATTAAATCTTTTTCTCAACTGGGTTTAAGAACAGTGTTAATGAAGACACCATTCACGACAAACCCAAATCACATTTGATATTAAATACAAGGCTCTGAGTAGAAAATATATCGACTTATATTGAATATCAAATTCTATGACCAACAAATATCGTATTGGAAATAATGATATAAATATATCTTTCAAATTTTCATATCAATATCTGTATAATCACGAAATCCAAACATCAAAATATTCCAAAGACAATTTCGATTCACATCCCTTCCAATTTAATTATTGGAAATTCTGGTTACTTTTAAAACCCTTTTCAAATTCAATTTATTTATTTAAAAATAAACAGAATTATAATTCTAGTTCAAAACTAGTTCATTTCGATAAAAATCTATTTTTATCTTTTCAAATATGGATTTTTTCATCTCGATTCTTCCCAAATCATTTCTTATGATTTTACACAAATTATTGATATTTTTAATAATTTTATCAAGGCCCGTACAATCGATTTCCACCCACGGCCATCAAACTGCACTTACAGCGACCTTTTCCAAATTTGATTTGGACATAATTCCAAATCCAACCGTTAGATTTCAAATCTCTAATATTCGTTAGAAAGCTCTTTTCGATACAAACCCAACGGTTCCGTTTTTAGGAGAATCCGACGGTCGGACCTCCCGTAATATCCATTCGAAGTCAATGGTCGAAATTTGCGAACTGCCGCGGCGCGGCGCATTCTATTCAGGCCATTATATATATAATATATATATATATTATATTTCATCGATTTCCCTTTAAAACATATTTTATAAATCGTTTTCAATTCGTTTTCGAAATGATTTCAACTTCATTTCAAATTCAAATCAAAATTGAATTTTTCCTCATAAATTCGTTTTAAATTCATTTCAAATTTGATTTTAATTCAAATTCAATTCTATTCAATTTTAATTCGAATTCAATTCTATTCAATTTCAATTCGAATTCAATTCTATTCTAATTCAATTCGAATTCAATTCTATTTCAATTCTATTCGAATTTCAAATCATTTCAGTTTATTTCGAATTTCAAATCACTTCAGTTTATTTCGAATTTCATATCACTTTAATATTAATTTCAATTTGAATAAAATCGATATAAATATCCTTCACGTCAGAATGGCGCAAATTTAATCAACACGCCTTCATATATTTCTATTTTCAAATATTTCTGTTTCAAATATTTCTTTTTCAAATATTTCTCTTTTCAATATTTCTATTTCAAATATTTCTATTTCAAATATTTCTTTTTCAAATATTTCTATTTCAAATATTTCTATTTCAAATATTTATATTCAAAACTGGAATTAGGCCCATTCGATTACCATATAATGTTAATTATGTGGATTTTCTACAACACACGTATAAAATAACAATGATAAATAATCAACCATCATTCAGAGTGCATTCTACACCGTATAAGCATCAAATATAAGTATTTAACGCTCATAACAGTCTGTCCATCAATCGATCGAAATACAACTAATTATTGGGACTAGTGTATGCCATATATCATCCCAATACCCGTGTGGGGTTTTCAAACAATCAAACACATATTTTATTTGTGCAGTTAGGCGATGTGTAAAATTTATCGTCCCGATCAATATCAGTCAAATGTGTGTATATAAACAAATCTCCGATTTGTTTATATTAATTTATTTCACATTCATGTTAAAAATTATATTTTCAACTATAAAATATTTTTAACTACATAAATATTTAATTTCACATCACATCACACAATCAACTACACATCAAAATCAAACAAACAAGCATACAAGTCATCCATGGTCTGTGAACGACGAGTGTCGGGTGCTACTAAACACCATCTGCATCCTAGTATATATTTTAACTAGAAATAAATTTAAAAGTGAGGAGTTCTCACCGAGGGTTCCACTCCGCCGCGCTTTGCTTTTCAACAGCTGAACCATCTGGATTCCTTTGAAATTCCTATGCAGTCCTTGTCCCGCTGTTTATAATAAAAATTATATCTTTATCATTTCATCAAATAAAAATCATATTTTTATTTCTACTTTATATATTTTTACAATGCTTCTTCTTATATAAAAATTATATTTTTATATTTCTACTTCTTATATAAAGATTGAATTTTTATCTTACTACACATATAAAAATCGAATTTTTTATTTCATTGCTATAAAAATCACATTTTTATTTCAACATAGATATAATAAAAATCAGAATTTTATTTCGCTACATATATAAAGATCAAATTTTTAATTCGCTACAAGTATAAAAATCATATTTTATTATTATATTCTATAAAAATCTCACCATTACTCCATTAAAAATCACATCTTTCATGTAGATAAAATTATATGCTTTCACACTTCAGTCTCACATAGAAAAATTCGATTTTTATATACCTTCTTTACATATATAAAAATTTGATTTTTCTTAGTTTAAAAAATTCGATCTTTCTTAGTCTAAAGATTCGATCTTTTCTATTGTATTTATATAATCTTTTAATCACTAAAAATATAATCTTTTTGTTTACAAACACAATTTAAAATTTGAAAATAGAAATTAAATTCGGATTCATAGTAAAATTAAATAAAAATAATTTAAAAACTCACGTTCCATTGTTAATCGTCCGTCCAGATCTGCTCTTGCTTCATTTTGCACTGCTCCAGATGTTCGAACCCATACACAAGGATTAAGGGCTTCAATTCGCACTAACATCGAGTCGCCGGAGTCATGGGTGGTCGGACCATCAGCAGTAGGGCCCACATTGGTCGGAGAAGCCCGGTTAGCGGTGGTTTTGGGCTAGAAGAGGGAGAAAAAGGGGTGAGAGGAAGAACAGAGGGCGGAGGAGGTGCGTGAGGGCGATGAGGTGGTGCGCGGCGCCGGTCATAGGTGGTGGTGGCCTCTCAGGCGAAGGCGCGGCGGATTTCGGAGGTGCTTGATGGTTTGGGCGCGACCTAGGGCTGAGGAGAGAAAAACGAGGGCGGCGAGAGGGTGGAGTGGTCGGACGGGGTCGGCGTGGTGAAGGGGAGGCGGCGAGATGGTGGAGTGCCGATCGTCGTGGGGGGGGAGGGGGTTTCTCGATTTGGGAAAATAAAACGGGGGGGGAGGGGGTTGACTGAATGAAAGAAGACAGGGGGGTTTATTTAAATATTTTTATTTATTTTATAATCTAAAAAGTAACTTTAAATTTCGATCTCAAAACGAGACCCACCGCCTGTCGTCCATAGCTAATTACCCCCATTCCGAACTCAATGGGATATGTATCGTAAGCTGATTCGACTGCTTCGATCAGTTTTCGTCAAAATCAACATATAACTCTATATATTGAATTTGAACGCATATTTCAATTTACCGGGGCCACATACGAACTCTAAAAATTCCCGAAAAATATTTTCTAGCTTCGTACTGACGATACGGTCCTAACAAAACTAGTTTCGTCAAATTTTGAGACCGTTTGAAAAATGGCCATTTTCCAGTCGATTAAAATCAACTAAAACTGGTCAAACGCGTTTTATTTCGCCACGCTCACATATCGAATCGAAAATTTACGAAATTTGGAATCTAGCAATAACTTTACATCCCGGATCGAACAAAAGTGGTTTCGTCGAAACCCGAGGTCGTTTGCAAAATGGCTATTTTTAAGGGCCAGAATTCCATAGCGACTGTTCTGAATTTTCAACTGGACGTAACTTTTGATTCCCGCTATGAAATTTTGATTTTTAGGATTTCTTGTTAATATATTCTCAATTAGGTTCTAATATTTTTGGTTTCGCCAAAATCCGGTTTATTTTGCACCCGATACATTCATTTGAATTTTGAAATCGAATTATCGAACTATCGCGCCATTTTCAATTCCTTTTATAATTTAAAATAATTTTTTTATATTCTAACGACGATCTATATAAATATATTCGTTCTGTTTCTATTCAAAATAAATTTCTCATCGTTATTATTTAAAATAATCTATTTTAAATATTCAAAATTCATTAAAATTGCCAAAATAAATTTTTTAAACTGGCTCAGATTTCCGGGTTGTTACAATGAGTCCAGTTATCATACGAATACCCCTTTCCATCCATCATCCTTTTGACCGCTAATGAAGGACAACTTTCTTCGGCGTATAATAATAATGCAGTTAAGGCATGGCTTTTTGGTGGTACCCCTACAGACCTGCATCTGGGAATGCAACTTCGTTAGACCTACCCCAGAAAGCCATCCTAGAGTATCTTCATGTCCCATAGAAGTCTCGCACTTCCTACCAGCCTCACTGAATAACATGTTGGACATGCTTTCACTGTGTTAAAGCATTTGGAATGATCCACCTCATTAGGCTCTTCATCCAGACTCCCTCAGAATGCTCTAAACATTCCTCATTATTTCATTAGACCCTATATCTAATCTTTCATTATGCGTTCACCTTACTTTTCTTTTCTTTTATTATGCTATTGATTTGCATTTCCTTCTCAGCTCCACCTAAAGCGAGCTTTATTTATTTGCTTATTAACTTAATCCAAGATCTAAGTTTTAATATAGTAAGCCGCATTTATTTTCGCTTTCTTTTTTTTAGTTACAGCCCCGTGTAATAATTTCACTTACACAAATAGTATTTTATTTCACTTTCTTCTTAGCACAATCCTAGATCTGAGCCCAACCAATTGACTCGGTTCCTATTTGAGCCTATAATATTCTATTTTTACCATAATATCTTACATTCTTTTTCATTTTATAACGATTTTCTAACATGTCAGTACAGTTCTTATTTATCAAAATAATGTGCTCGTTTTTTGTAACTTTTTAAATTATAGCACTTACTATAATCTACTGCAAATTCTTATAAATTTACCTAATTAAGTCTAATTCCTCTTTGTTTTGTTTATAAACTTATATATATGTTCACTATAAATTTAATTCTCCTTTATTAATATGTATTTTACTATAAATTTAATTCTCCTTTATTAATATGTATTTGCAGAGTTACACTTTTTATCTTATTTTTGATGTGTAAAAGAGGATAAAATCTTTACCTTTTAACTAACGTTTACAGATTTAGGCATTTTTAAGAACACACTTATATAATTGTAGAAAACTATAAATTACTAAATTTTCAATTCCTGTATGTTACGTTCTTTTTATTATTTTCATTATGGGTTTACTTACTCTACAGTTATATTAAGTTCCATTCTAGGAAGTAGTCATACCCACACTTGGTTGTTTACAAAATTTGCATTAAAATCTATTTTCTTATTTTAATATTAATATCATAAACAATAACACATAATTGCACGATTATTTCTTTACTCTTTTCTCAATTATTGGATAGCGCAAAACATGGTAATATCCCTATTTTGCACTAGGCCCTATTATCTTGCCTTTATTCTTTCAATTACGTTTACCATCTTTTTTATAGTATTAAATTATTGAAATATATCCCCTTTTCTTAGCTAAGCCAGCTAGTCTAATACTATCTTTCATACATCAATTCCCAAATTTTGATTTTTTTTACTATAAATATATTACTTTTAGGATTATATTTTTTCCACAATCCTCAACCCTAACATTTCTTATTTATTTGGATTTTGCTCCACAATAATATAAATTTCATATAAGCATACTTTTAAGCATTTACAACTTAATTAGGAATAATTTACATAAAAGATTTCTTTATTTTTCCCATAACACAAATTATGTCAAGTTCAATAATTTAATGGTAATCTAACGATATTAAATACCATTAACTGAAAAATATATAATTTAAATATATTCACATAGAAGAAGCACTCCAAATTCCAGATCTGGTTTCTAATCCAATTCTATTACCCATAGTCCTCCCTTTTGTTACCTTATTTGGATCAACAAAATGAAATTTACATGGATTATAATTTTGGATCTATAGAAATAAAAATAAACTAATTCAAAAACCAGTATTGTGGAACTCACCTCATATGGGAGGCATAAATCAAGTATCTCTTCCTAGATCTACAGTTTTTACCTCCATATTTCTAATTATAAAGCCTAGATCTAAAATATTTATTTTTTTATTAGAGGAGAAAAGAATATGGTAGGCCTTCCGCTTCCATTCAAATAAATTATGGGTTTATAGGCTACCCCTACACGCTTATTTGTAGATGTCCAAAATTACGTCGTTCGTACGATTCAAAACAAATAAAATCTTACTGTATAACACACAATAAAACATGTCCATATACATGTTAGAGTTGTCATGTACCCTGCTTGGGTTGACTTATGGGTCGACCAAAGCTTCAATAGGTCGACCTGGGCGTTGTGGGGGTCGACCCCCACGCGTTTTCTTACGTGTATATTTTTTAATGTTTGTATTTCAAACGTTGGTTATTAATGCTAATTTCTTTCCATTATTTCTTGATTTAATTCCTTTTATGACACACTTTTATCTTCAAATTCAAACGTTAGGTATTTCTGGAATTTTATACATACTAATTTCTTAGTAACATTGCGATTATTAATATGTTAATGTAAATAAATTTCCATTAATTCTGATTAAATTATGTTTAAGATGCACGTTAAATTCGCATTTACATGCGTGTTACCATTCATGAATTAATTCTTTTGTAATGTTATATTACATTTATTAAATTAAAACATTATTCTTTAATAACATTAGCCTTTAATAAATCTTTGTTAACTATTTCATAATGTTACATCTATATAATGCAAACATTCTAATTAATTTCATTTATATCTTTGTAACATTATGTTTACATAATGTTAACCTTTTATTTAATTTTCATTTATTCTGCTGTTCAAGTTTTCAAATTCAAACATGCATTATTCTAGAAATTCACACATTTATATATTTATAAAATTAATATGTATATATATATACATGCATTTGTTTATGTATACAATTTTTTATTACAAAACTTAGAATACCGATAACTTTTTAGACAAACTCTGCTTAGAACATATTATATATGTAAATTGATCAGAAAATCAACACAAACACAATGGTATATGTCTCAAGGCCAAATTCTGACAATTCCATAAATGTTTATAATTACTGGAATTATTTAATTATTTAAGAAAGCAGGATATTACATATATATGTGTATTATACACTATGTGGGATAATTTAGAATTCCAATTAACCCTTTTTGCACCCAAACCATGACCACTCGTTTATATTTAAATAATGAATTAGTAAAAGAGAGAATGGGTGGGTGGAAGATAAAGGAGATTTTGTGGTGGAAATCTAAGGGTATTTAGAAATGTTTTACTATTTGGGGTACAACGGAATGTTCATATATATATATGTATATATATATATATGGGAAAATTCCGTTTGTTTTCCTTTTAATGGCATCTTCTTCTTCTGCAACTAACTCGAGAATCCACCGATCTCAACTTCCTCCCTCCTTTTCATTAAAAAAACTTCAATCAAATCTAGAAGCTACAAATACAGTATTGAACCCTTCCAACGATCAAACCAAACATGATAGATCTGATCGAAATCTTAAGTTTATCAAACCATCAGTAGAATATGTTTTTATTCCAGAATAGATCTTCAACAAATCAATTGAACTTAAAGTCGTTATCTTTAATACCGATTCACTTCAGGCTATCATCTATTAAACTTAAAGACTATATCACTAAAGTCTAGAAACCACAAGGTAATTTTCACATTCATGTCTCTCCCTCTTTTGATTTTGCTGTCCAGTTTGAGGAGCATTCAGATTTTTCTAGAATTTTGGAAACATCTACGTATTCCTATTTTGGAAGACTGCTTTTGATAGAAGCATGGTCACCTGGGTATGATTATTCTAAAAAACAAAGTGACTTAGTCCAGATCTGGATTAGACTTGTTGAACTACCTATGGAATTTTGGACCACTGATGCTATTCAAATGATAGCAAGTTTTATTGTTAAACTAGAGCTAATAGATGAGAATACAACATATAAACGATACACAAAATATGCTAGGGTTCTATTACCAATAGATACAACTTCAAATCTTGAAATAGAAATCCCTATTTTAATGCATAATGGATCTAAGATTAACATAACTGTGGAGTATGAGTTTGTCCCATCCAGATGTCTTCAATGCAATTTGTTTGGCCATGATGAATCATTTCATGAAGTCTCTAAAGATCCACGTTGGATTCCACCTGATTTTCAAAATGAATCTAATGAGACAATAGAGGAAAATGCTGAACAAGAGAATACAAGATATATGCAAAATGTAAATGAGCTAGGTAGTTCTTCTTTCAAACCAGCAGATGATTTAGATTTTCTGAATTCAAAGCTACCTGAAAATGTTATGCCAGATGATTTAAATATTGTAGCAGATGCAATCTCAGCAAATGATAAGGATGTGCTCAAGGATAAGGGTAAACATGTTGATGTTTCTGGTATGGTAGAAAAAAAATGTAAACTATGCTAAAGATGGTAATACAGCAATTAATTCAACTTTTAATCCTCCTTCTAAAAGAAATATAAGGAGTTCTTCTTCAATTAAATGACGATGATTACTTGGAATGTCAAGGGGATGAACACTACTTTTCGTATGAAGGAAGTGTTATCCCTTATGAATTTCACTAAATCAACTTTAGTTGGTTTAGTTGAAACTAAACTATCATCTAATAATTTAGTATTGTTTGCATCTATGTTACCTAGCTCATAGAGATCCTTAACTGATAACTCTGCTCACTCTACTGGTAGAATTTTACTTATTTGGGATACAAATGTGTGGGATTTAGTGCTTTCTTCCTTTTCATTTCAGCACATGACAATAAATGTTAGTAACAAAGGAGGTTTGGAAATGGTGTTTCTGTCATTTATGCAAGCAATTTATTTGCAGAAAGAATTACTTTATGGCAAAATTTGGTAAATGAAGTTTGTATGATAAATAATGCTTGGATTCTTATGGGGGATTTCAACAATGTGTCATCTCCTAATGATAAAAGCGGGGTTTATCTATTCCTTTTCAACAAATTAGAGAATTTCAAAAAAAATCAATTCAAGTATCTTTATCAGAAATTAAACCTCTTGGTTTTAACTACACTTGGCGTAGAAAGGGTATCGCAACTTGCATTGACAAAATTCTGGTTAATAATAGCTGTCTGCAATTATTTCTTAATCTGAAAGCTCTTTCCTTTCCCCAAAAATCAAGTGATCATAATCCTATAATGTTAGATCTAATTTCTACTACAAAGGTGAAGGGTTTTCCTTTTAGATATAGAAATAATTGGCATCATTTGGATGGTTATAAGGATGCAGTTCACAAAGGCATAAATTCAGTAGTTTGGGGATTTCAAGGATACCAGTTCATGCAAAAGCTAAAAAATTGTAAAATTGAGCTGAAAACTGGAATAAAGTGAGAGATAAATACCAGACTGACCTCAAATTAGCTGAAGAAGTTGCAAATCAATTAGAAAAAGCTGATGATGATGATGATCTAGAGGACTATCTTCTTTATGATAATTACTTGATGGAAAAAAAGAATTCCAGAATCTGCAACAAATTCATTTCAAAGCATTAAAACAGCAAGCAAAAGTTACATGGCTTCAACAAGCAGACACAAATTCTAAAATTTTCCACTCAAGGATGTCAAATAGAAGATTTTTCAATCACATTACAGCTCTAATTGATTAAACTGGTAATTTAATATATAAGGCTGAAGAAATTGAAGCTCAAGTTATCAGTTATTTTCAAGGCATGTTTAATGGTCAAAGTATCAAATCATTTCCATATTTTCTTCCAATTTCAACTATAAATTCTAAAGGGCAGCAATTCCTTTTACAACCTATTGATCTGTCAGAGATTAAAGAAGCTATATTCTCTATAGATGATGAATCAAGTCCTGGGCCTGATGGTATTAATGCAAAAAAATTTAAAGTTCATTGGGATGATTTAAAAAATGATTTGCTATTGGCAATTTCTGATATATTTATATCAGGTAAACTGCCTAAGTCATTAAACCATACATTCATCACTTTAATTCCTAAAAATGATAGGCCATCTGAGATAGCACATTATAGGCCTATTGAATGTTGCAATGTCTACTACAAAAAAAAATTCTAAAGCTTTATGTAATAGACTAAAACATTTTTTGCCTTATCTAATCTCAGAAAATCAGGTTGCCTTTATACATGGTAGATACATTGGAGGAAATATACTGTTAGCCCATGAGTTGTTGAGGGATTTTAAGAAAAAGGGGATGCCTAAAATGTGCGTTAAAGTAGATTTGCAGAAAGCTTATGATTGTGTGAATAAAGAATTCATATGCTACATAATGTCTAAAATGAAATTTCCTACACATTTCATAAATATTATTTATGAATGCATGTCAACAGCAACTTATTCAAGCATGATACAAGGTGGTCCTAAAGGCTTCATAACATCTAACAAGGGTATTAGACAGGGAGACCCTTTGTCCCCTTATCTGTTTTCTATTGCTATGCAATATTTTTCTTATATGATGGATGAAGCAACTCATCAAAAGACTTTTCAACCCAGTAGTGCAGCCCAGCCTATAGTTTCTCACCTATTGTATGCTAATGATCTTATGATTTTGGGTAAATCATCTACTTCAAATGCTCAGTCCCTTAAGAAGATTTTTTAGAATTTAAGCATTTATGCTGGACTTAATGTTAATGCTACTAAGACAAAAGCCTTTTTTAGTTATTCAGTAATAAATGCAGATCAGATTCTTCAAATATTGGGTTTTCAACAAGGATATTTGCCAATCAAATATTTGGGGGTACCTCTATCAGCCAACTATCTACATTATTCAGAGTGTAACTCTCTCATACAAAAAATACAAAGCAAAATAAATGGCTGGGTAACTAAACTGCTTAGTTTTGCAGGAAGGGCTGAATTGATTAATTCTGTCATCACTCCCATTATTTTATATTGGATTTTTATTTACTAAATCCCAGAATATACAATAGATAAGCCCCAATCTATTTGGGCTGATTTTTTTTCGGGGGTGCATCTCATAAAGTATAATGGAAAAAACTGTGTAGACCAAAATCTGAAGGAGGAGTTGGTTTGAAATTGTTATCTGACCTTAAAAAAGCAGCTTGAGTGAAATTGCTTTGGAAATTTCTATCTAATTCATCATTGTGGAGTAATTGGATGCATCATAAATATTGCAAAAAAGAATTTTTTTGGTCAATGGCTCTAGATAACAATGCATCTTCAACCTGGAAGGCTCTCTTAAGGTTGAGAACTAGATCTAAACAATTAATTAACAAAACAATTGCTACATGGGAAGACACATATTTGTGGTATGAACCTCGGATCATTTGTAAGAGTATGGTGGACATTCTTGGGTTCGACAGATTAAATTTAATTGGCAATGCAGATCAGAAAGTAAGCTATATAATAAGGAATGAAAATTTTATACCAGAAATTCACCCAGCTACAAGAGAATTGATTGAAGAGATAAGCTCCATTTCTATTTTTCCAAACAAATGTCATGATGTCTATGAATGGTGTGAAGGAGGCCAGTTTTCATTCCATAAAGCTTGGGATTTTCTACGAAATCATGAACACCAGGATAAAGCTTTTTCTGTAATTTGGCATGGAAAGAATAGTAAAAAAATGTATTTTATTTCTTACCTTTCTTTTACTGGCAGATTAAACACAAAGGACAGAATCCAGCACTATAACAACATCTTAGATCCTTTATGCCCTTTGTGCAGCAATCATCTCGAGTCTATACAGCATATTTTCTTTTCATGTGACTATTCAGCTTTTATATGGCTGTCCCTGAAGAAAAAATTGAATCTTTCGTTGAATTTGGGAGATCTGAAAGAAGAAGTGATGCTGATTCATGACAATTTTAAGGAAAAGGATCAATTGAAGGATTTGGCATGTGCTACTTTATCTACTGCGATATATTTCATCTGGAAAGAAAGAAATTTGAGGACTATTCATGGTAGAAGATTGGAAGCATCAGTTTGCCTCTGGAAAATTGAAAGAGAAATCAAATATTTGATGAGCAACAATAGCAGCCGAACTAAACGAGATAGGAGAAGTGAAATGTTACTTAGCAGATGGGGTATAGAGTTGAAAGATACCGGTTGACCTGGTGAAGCGGTAGACGAAGACTTTAGCTGTGGTTTTGGGCGTGGTTGGGCTATTTGGATTGTTTGGACTTTTATTTTTCTTTTGTTTTATGTTGTATTTCATGTATTAATTATGTAGTCTTCCATATGTTGTATACCTATTTTATGAGTACTCCTTTTCCTTATAAGGTACCTACTAGGGGGATTATAAGGTTTTAACGAGGCCTATAAAATAGGTTTTATTGGTTTTAGCAATAAAGTGAACCAATTTTCAAATATATATATATATATATATATATATATATATATGAATGTGTTTATTTTTTTGGCAAGAACGATCAGTTTTTATAGTGATATATAACACTATATATTATTAAATAATAAGTACATGGGATAGAAGTAATATGCAACATACATATTAACCAACAAAACAAATAACTTTCGCACAGGGAAGACATAAGCAAACAAGCAATGATTGATCGGATGAATTATATAACTTACATAAGATGGACACAAAATGCTAACATGGATACAAATAACATAAAATGGTTTCCTTCTTGCTTTCTTGCCGCAATTTTCCACTTATCCCTACGCAGTCAAAAAACCCCACCAATCTCAATCATTATCAAACAAGTGACCGCACAACAAGACATTCTGCTTGCTACGCGTGACATAGCCAGGAAGAGATGAAGAGTTTGGGGAACTTGTTTGAGAGTAATGAAAAGGTGGATAGGGGTTGGTTGCTTTCGGCTTGATGGTCTTTTTGGATGAAGCAGATATTTCCTCCATCTCTTCAGTGCTCGTGTTGATCCCGATAGATTTGTATAGTGTTGAGCAGCTTGTTACGTTGATATCAGTATTTTTTGTAGAGGATTGCTTATTGAAGAATCCCATTTTGATTAATGAAGAAGAAACCAACGCAGCTGAAATAACAGGGGACTCACCATGTCTAACTTATTCAATATCTGTTAGAGATTTCTTCTCATAGCCTTGTGCCTCTTTAATGAGTTGTTCCATGGGGTTGTCCATTTGACCATTATCTTTTGTTGATGCTTTGGTACCTTTTGCAAGAATGGAGCTGTCATCTACGTTGCTATTGCCACTTTCTTGTATAGTCTTTTCCTTCCCATCATCCATAATAGATGTGTTATGTATTGTTTCCATAATTCCTTCACTGAGTTGCATTGTTCCAGCTTTCTCCAAAACCATGTGAGAGGCAACTTTATCCTTAACAACTTTGTAAGCAGCTTCAAGAGATACATTAAGGATTTCAAAGTGGTTAGAGGTTTCTAACCATTCTCCATTATTTCCCTTATCACCTTTTTTCGTGTATATCATTCTCATCCAATACTTGCTTGCCCGATGAACTACTGACTTCAACGTTCATCACATGTTCCCTTCTTGTTCCAACAGACTTGTAATTTCTTCATAACCCACGCGCAAAATAGCTCACCACTCTACGCTTCTTTATCACCATTTTCCATTCATTTGGTTTGTTAAAACCACTCAACAGATCATGTTCAACCTCATTTTCCGTTGGTTTTCCTCCCACATTATCTCCCTTTTTACCATACTTATTTGCAATAGTTTTATCATTAATTCCTATGCATGCATTATCTTCTTGGTTTATAGAGACTGACTTGCTTAATATGACGTTGCACCTTTCCAAAGCATGGCCAAACACTTTACATTGCGTACACAGTTCAGGCCTCCATGTATATAATACTGCAACAAGTTGTTCTGAACCATCAGGCAACTCAACGGGGAACGAGTTCGGCATGTCACTGTCGGTGTTAACCTCGACCATACACTTGGCATAACCTAGTCACTTGATACGCTCAGTAGACAAATCCATACACAAGAATCTACCCATGCGTGTCGCTAGCCGGCCAATGCCTACCTTAGACCATGCAATTAAAGGCAGATTTAAGAGTTTTATCCAAATTTGAACATTTCTTACACAATGACTAGCATTACCCAACATTACATACCACGATTTAAATATAAAAAGCTTGTTCCTAATGATTACTGGGTCTGAATCCATTATTCTTCGTCTATCTTCCACATCAGAGAGAAGAAAGAACATCTTACCATCGGATTTTAACTTGATGTTACCACCTGGTTTTCAAAGCTTCTTTAGGTGATTCACAATGACCATATACGAACGCGGAGCATCCAAGAATAACCCCACTAAGTATTCATCCCATTCTTCCTTGGCTGCTGTCGAGATTTCTTCAGTAGTGACTAGCTTCTTACCGTTGAAGAGAAGAGGTACAGAAGGGGTGGAAATTCCCGACGTTGCTAAGCTTGGCGGCGAACAAAGTCGACCACTTCACCTTAGTAAAAACGTTAGGAGGAAAAGGAGGCTTTGGAATGGACGGCGAGGGTATCGAAGGTAATCTGGAGGAGGTGGAGGAGGGTCAGGCAAGGGAGGCAGCGTCGCAGTGAATGTGTTTGTCAAGGGTAAGGATTAGTTGGCGGTTGATGAAGATGTATTGGGAAATTTTAGGGGAAAAGGGTAAAGCGCTAGTGGCCATTTTTGAGGAGATTGTAACGTCTTTTGAATTGAAAGCGACAATGAATGTGTTTATTTGTGTGCGTATATGTATACATTATTGAATAAAGCAGTTTCTACCATAAAATTTAATACAAAATAATCATATGATAAAATAATAAGTTCTATAATTTTTGAAAATCCGTAGACACAGCTTAAGCTTGAAATAATTTATGTGATTTTCTAAATATAAAAAACATTTATAATTATAATTTATAACAACACAAAATATAATTAATTCTAAATTATATGAAACCAAATTGAAAATTTATTTAAAAAGGTCTTGTATCTGGGACATACTTTGAGCATAGGAAACTAATGAATTTTTTTCTAAATTAAAATTATGTTTTCAACTAAATAATTGATTGTATATCGAAAAGAAGACAATTTAGAAATTAAATAAATCAAGTTAAGATGCATTTTAGTCCAAAGAAAATTTTCTAGTATTTTCACAGTTGAATATATATTTTTATTATATAATTGGTTGTCTAGGCTGGATAGAGTGTTCGGCTAGGAAGGTTGGTTCAGCCTCCCGTTCGTGTTTTCTGTTTCTCACCTTCATCGAACTTTCTCTAAGCATGCTCTTACGCTTCTCCGTTGTTCTCCCCAGTCTCGCTCTGGCCCTTCTTCCTTTAGATTATAGAGTATGTGGAGATCTCATCACTCATTCCATCGGGTAGTAGAAGAGTCCTGGAGCTCCGCGGTTATAGGCTCGCCTGCTGTCGCTTTCTCCCGTAAGCTTAAGCGTCTCAAGATTTGTCTCAAGTCTTGGAACGTTCAAGTTTTCAAGAATATTTTTGGCCGTGTCAGGGCGACCGAAGAGATTCTTGTTCTTGTAGAGGCTTTCTTCGATGAGGATCCATCTGCAACTAACAAGGAGGCATAGGCCCTTGCCCATTTATCCTTCTCTTCGGAGCTTCGTATCGAGAATGACTATCTCCGCCAGAAGGCAAGAATGAAGTGGGTTGTCGAAGGAGATTCGAACTCTAAGTTCTTCCACTCTATTATTCGTAAGAAGAATAGACTTATTTCGATTCTCCAGATCCAACGGCCTGATTGTGGCTTCCACTTCGGAAAAGTCAAGGAATCCATTCTCTCTTACTTTCAAAATTTCCTTAGCTCTCCGTCGTTATCAGTTTTTGACCCTTCTATTCTTTCATTTATTCCCAGGTAGGTTCTTCCTGATGAGAGTGTGGACCTAGTTGTCCCTCCTTCTTCTGAAGAGTTTCGCACTTGTGTCTTTGATCTTAGCAAGGATAGTGTTAGTGGGCCGAATGGCTTCAATGGTGTACTCTACCGAAGTGTCTGGCCGATTATCCAATTGGATTTCTGCCAGGAAATTCGGTTCTTCTTCTCTGGTGGAAATCTGACTCAGTGCTGGACTTCCACTAACTTGGTCCTTATTCCTAAGTGCAAAAATCTGCGAACATGTGTGGATTTTTGTCCTATTAGTTTGTGTAACTTCTCCAACAAGGTAATTTCAAATGTCCTGGCCACTAGGCTGTCTCCGTTTCTTCAGCGTGTTATTTCTACTTCTCAAGCTGGGTTTGTAAAAGGACGTTTGATTACGGATAACGTCCTTTTAGCGCAGGAGTTGATTTCTCAGATTGATAGGAAAGTCAGGGGCTCTAATTTGGTTACTAAGCTGGACATGGCGAAAGCGTATGATTGTATGTCTTGGTTTTTCGTCATTAAGGTGCTTTGAGCTTTTGGGTTTCCCGAGGCGCTTATCGATATGATCTGGAGGCTAGTTCCGAACTGTTGGTTCTATGTTCTCATCAACGGATCGACCAACAGGTACTTTAAGGCGGGAATGGGACTTTATCAGGAAGATCCTCTTTCCCTAACTCTTTTCGTTATCGCTGCTGATGTTTTCGTACGTGGATTTCATTCACTAACGATAGCGAATCGGATTCATCGATTTGGCATTCCCCCGGGGTACCCTATGGTTTCTTCTTTATCCTTTGCTGACGATATTATCATTTTTAAAATGGTAGTCACTATTCTGTCCAATGTCTTGTCAGCTTTATTCAGCAGTACAAGAGGTGTTCAGGCCAGCTCGTTAATACTACTAAAAGTTGCTTCGTCCCGGTGAGAGATTTGTCTGTGGTTGGATCTTACTGGACTGAAACCTTCACTGGCTTCAAGGTGGATACCCTTCCCTTGCCTTACCTTAGTTTGTTCTTTATAGAGGTCGTAAGCTCAATGCCATTTTCGACCCCCTATCTGATAAAGTCAAGGGGAAGATCATTCAGTGGAATGTGACGCTGCTCTCTTAGGTAGGAAGATTGGTTCTCATAAAGTACGTGCTTGACTCTATAGGTTCGCATGTCTTTAGTGCTATGACGCCTACCTCCGTTTTTTTGGTTCTTACCGTTATTTGGCTTCATCTTTTTTATGGGAGAAAAAAGACAACGCCAATCGTCACCATTGGATTTCTTGGGACATCATCTGTCGTCCCAGAAGCGAAGGGGGCTTAGGTCTCAGAAATCCGAAAGACACATGTACTACTTTTGCTTGTCCCTACATGATGGGTTACCGATAGATGAGAACCTCCAGAGAATTGGCATTCATTTGGTGTCCCATGGCAAGTGCTGTGGATCCGGGGACTCGGAATCTATAGCTCACTTGTTCTTCTTCGGCTTTGCTGCCAATTCTGTTTGGAATTACATCGAGAACTTGGTTGGTCGTCGAGGTAATGCATCTTCGCTAATTGATAGATTGAGAATCTAGTGGAACAGAATCTAAAGTAAGTCCTTGCATTCCATCCTATTTCGGCTTATTCCTTGTCTTATCTACTGGCATATCTGGTGCTCGCGGAATAGGGCAATGTTTGACGAGGTTCCTATGGAACCATCTTCTATCATCCAAAAGGTATGGAATGACATGTTCCTTGCTTTCCGTGGTAGACCGTTTCTAGGTTCCTTCGGTTCCCGATCGTGGTGGCTTGTAGTAACCTTTGATGTTTCAACGGCTCCGGCAACCTCCTGAGCGGGAATCAGTTGAACCTTTTTCTCTAGGGCTAGCGGGATCCGTCCCACTACCCTTGTCACACCTTACAAATCACCCTCTCCCACACTTTTTACACTGATATCGTTTGCTAGTACTGCAGGGCCTGGATTTATAGGTAGTTGGTTCGCTGGTTATTAGTTCTCCAAGTTTTGGTACTGATCTTTGGTTTTTCAGAGCTTGTTTTAGGTCAAGGTCACTAGCTGCTCTGGATCATCTTGTGGATCATCTTTCCCGAGATCTTCAACCTTTGTGTTGCTTAGGTGGTTTTGTTGGTTTTCCAGCTACCTTACCTTTTTGGTGCAGTGTCGGTCTTGCTTGATTCAGGAGTAGAAATACTTCATTATTGGGTAGTGGCCATGCCGGAACTCGATTTTGAAGTATGATGGGCGGTGGTCATGTCGGAGCTTATCTGTCTGCTTCTCAGACTCATGGTCATTGTTAGAGTTGCCAGATAACATTTGGTTAACTGCCAGGCATGTGGGCAACTTTGTACATTTTATTCTATTCTATTTAAAAAAGATTATATAATTGGTTATCGGTTGAAAATAAATTAATTTATAAACAATTAAGTTCAAAAAATATGAATATTTTACATTAATCTTTTTACATATTATGGAGAATTTTAAAAATATGAAATTAAAATTTTGAACCATTTAATATTTCATACATAGTATACAACTCACAAATCATTAAATAATAATAAAATATGGATATACATATTTAATAAAACATTATTATATTTTATGATTTATTATAAGTACATGTCTCATAAGAAAATTTTAAGATCGATTATATATGTTATATAATCAAATATACAATTGTACATATTGACTATTTGTAGATCTATATACATTTAATATATGCAACTATTTTTTCTCTAATAAGAAATTTTATTAATCGGTAAATCAATAAACAAAATATCATAGCTAGCACATAACCTGTTTGATATACATGTACCTAGAAAAATCTCATCAAATTTAAAACTAAACAAACTTAAATACATGTAGTTGATTTGGATGTTAATCAACCATTATACGATAAATTTGATGTCAAAGCAGTAATAATGAATGAACCGCCTCTTAATGAAGTCTTTGAGTCTATCTTGAACAATGTTATTTTTTCTTAGAAACACTCACAATCCGTCGGGCAATCAATCCAAGATTTAAGACATTCCACTACAATTAAATTTTAATTTTAAAAAAAATTGAGATGATTTTAGAGGATAGTTGTTGACATAAAATTAAAGATGATGAAGAAGAATGTGTTGGCTCCAAAAAGGTGAATTAGTTGGTTATTATGGTTTTGAGATTAACATTTTATGTAGATAGGATGAGAGAGTAGAATATGATATCAACCACACATATAAAACCCAAATCCTGTACATAGTAGCCACCTTTACCTCTGTCTAAACCAATGCTTATTATCTCTAAGATGCATGGTATAATCTCATTTAATCCATTTTAAATATATACAGTTATATTTAACTAAATTTGATATTGATATCTCATGTCGGTCCATATAGTTATAACTTCTTATAAATATATGCAACACATATGTTTTTCAAATCATATCTAAATTTTATAATAACTATTTCATAAATATAAACTAGTCTATAAAAATTATGAAAATATTTAATCATTTGGTCTAAAGAGAATTCATCATTTAGGGTTAATAAGCATCACACTTCACTTACCATGTAATGTCATAATATGGCAAAACTAAGTCATCTTTTTAATCAACGATTAACATCAAGCTATTTGAACATTATTGTCCATACTTCACTTAGCAGGTGGTGTGATAATATAACCGAAATATTCACACTCATTTTTGGAAAAGTCTCATTTGAATTTAATAAGCGTTACCCGGTTATGATAATTATTACACCAGTTCTCTTCGTCGGGGCTATATCACTTTGGACTGATTGAATATGGTACTGGTCAAAACTCACATTATCCACATTCAACTATGTAGTCTAAACATAAAATCCTTGGGTCATTCATAACTATTATTATTAACTAAACTACTCTGGCCAGATATTTTGACTTTAAAGTAGCTTTAGTTGACCTTAATGTTAACCTCATACAACTGAGGAGATGATTCCTCTCTTGAATAGTATTTCACTTCCACAATGACGATTCTACCAAACTATAGCCACCCGACGAATCTTGTGCCATGATTTGACTATAATTAAAGCATAGCTCTTATATTTAAGATCAACAACACTAGCAAGTCTAAAGAACTAAGTAAACTTCTATTTGACCTTAGTTATATTAACCAAAAGAAAACTAACAAGTGACTCGTTCCATAGTAATCCAACAACTATCAGTACATAACCCATTTATTCCCCAATTAGCCATGAGTAATACATTGCCCATCATTTGGAGAGCATTACATACTCCAGTGCCAACGGATGTATAGATATCCAGTCTAAATGCACCTTGAGTAGAAATATTTGAAATATTATATTTATTTTCATTATGATAAATCACTAAGTTACAGCTCTTTGTAACTACCATTACTAAACGTGACATTTATGGATTTTCTATAAAATATAGTTTTACTCAAGTTAATGGATTAACAAAGTATATTATACCAAGTATACAATGGAAACCATTCTTTATTTGAATAATATTTAATATAGTGTTAGATATATGTAATAAATTACATAATTACCCAGTGGTTGTACCTTCAACTCTATCGGTCATGCCATATTTATCAGAGTGGGGTGTCCATATTAAAGATTAGTGGTATTATCTAGTTGAGAGAACCATAAAAATAGTCAATCTCGAATTTTTTATTTGACCTAGTTAACATTAACCAACTATAAACTCTTGGCTAAGCCATTCCATAGTTATTTAGTAACTATCAGTACGAAACCCTTGGTGCCTCTAGTTATGAGTAATATATTGCCTAATTTTTGGAGAGCACATACTCTGGACTCAAGTATATATCGATACCCTTTCTCGAAACAAATTCACTGCTATTAGTTGTATTAATATGTCATTTCATGTTGTACTAATTTTCTTATGATTAAAGCTCTTTTTAAATAATTTTTACGAAATTTATCATTTAAGGATTCTTTATATGATATACTTAAATTAATTACTCAATTAACATTTATGTAATAAGTATATAATAAAAAAACACCATTTATTTCGAACAAGATTTTATACAAAGTTAATTGTTAGCTCATAGTTATGCAGTTAAAGTCTAGCTAAAGCCTTGTAAAATATTCATTATAGCTAACACTCTTCGACCACTAATATATTTCAATCTAGCACTAACGAACACAAGATCCACTTTATATCCCACTGTTTTTCGATACACCTGCTAAATCAAGGCTTTTTGCACTCGCTTTAGCAATATTAACATATAAAGGTTGATTCAATTGGTTCTATGTATTTAAAAATAATAATAATAAGTTAGTATAAAAAACAAATTTTAAGGCATAAGCACTCAGTATAAGTGAAAATTTCTTTTATAATCACCAAATTTAGTGTTCATAAACATGAGTTTTTTATTTATTTTGTTAAATAATATTAAACAATATTATCTTCTTCTATATAAATTGTATGAGAATTGAGAATTATAATAAATTAACATTAACGGTTTGGTTTTATATCTAGTAACTTTTTCGCACCTTCACTATATCCTTGTTGTATGCCCACTTTATCCCTGGCATAACTTTTTGCACCTTCAATGCTATAGAACCATAGAGATATTTAAATGCATTGGCTCATAAGGTATTCAATAAACTCTCTCCAACTATAGTCGATTAATAGTCATCATGCTATGATTTGAAAATATTACGAATGAAGTATCTACATTGGATTCTCTTGGACTCCTAAGCTAGAAGCAATGTGTAGAATCGTCACTCTAAGATTTCTTACTAGACATAGTTTGTTATTAAAAAATGAAAACTCTTGGGTATTTCATTTGAAAATTATCCAATAACTATGAGTATCCCCCTTAGAGCTTTTAGCATCCACGAGTAATATAATGGTAAACATTTGGAAAGATGATGCATATGCTGATCTCAATGGATGTATCGATATACTTCTTGAGACATCTTGATAAGGAATATATTTTTTTAATGTATAACTTTATATTGTGATATGCATTTGTGATTAGAACTCTTTTTACTTATTACCACATAAAACACATTTAAGGATTTTCTATTTAATAGACTAAAGCTAATTATTGGATTAATATAACATAATACTACAAGCACATGGTAGGAAAAAAACATCTTTTTATTTCAAACGAGATTACCAAGTTGAAAATTTATAATAAACTATATAATTTCTTATAGAGCATACCCCTCAAAAAAAGACTACTTTACACTTTCAGAAATAACAAATTAAAAGAAAATGTTTTTCCCAAAAAGTTTAGTTGTAAACACAATTTCCACTCAATGAAATAAATTTGTCCTTTTACAACTTTTTCCTAATTTAGTAACGTTTGGAAAGAAACTATCTGCAAAATAGGTACCGTTGAAGTTGATTTAGTCAATCATATGCAACACCTGAATGATAGATAATAATCATAGAACAACAATAACAATCAAGTCGTGGACAACAATAAAGAAATGAAAGCAGTTTATAAAATTGTGTCTACGTTCACAGTGAGGTAATCTTCATTAATTATATTGTACGATTACAAATATAGTTCATTTGAGTTACAGAAATACATAGAGGAAGAATGTGAGTGATGACAATAGTAGAGTCCTTGCGTATGAGTACCAAAAAGCCCGAAGAATATCCCCTAAAATGTATGAATCCTCTATATTTACAGTTGTAATGAAGCTCAGCTCGACAAGTAATGCCACGAAAATAGGAACTCGAAGTGATCAAGTCTAGAGTAGGGGAAGCCCGGATCGACTAATCCATCATCTCTCGATTGGTATCCATCTGGATTTGCTGATCCAGGGAGAGAATCTTCTCTTTATCCAATTTACTCAAGTCTAAATCATGTTTCCAAGTACAAAGTAGTACCGATCTAGTATAGTTGGTTATATGCCAAACCGAAGTGAGGGAAAACCGATCCGGATTTTGGTCATAGTGCCGATACGAATATGAGTGAAGATGACCAATCTCACGAAGGGGTAATATCGATCCGAGGAGTTGTGTTATGAAAAACTGGAATCTTGGGAAGTAATGCGGATCCCAAAAGTGGAGATTCCTACTACTTCGGAAACTACCCATCCAAAATCCAAGTTTCTGCGAACCCCACAACTTCAACCAAGTCTTCCCAAGTTCGCCTAAGTCCTTGCTTTTGTCTTGAGCACTCCAATAGCCAGATATCTTAAGCGTGTCTGCTTTGTAAAAAGACGGATTAACAGCTATAATCTATTTTGGGAATTGTTAAAGGGTTATATAATTTAGATTAAGGAGAATATAAGTTAAGAGGAAAACAATTAAAATGTTAAATTTTCAAAAGAGAGAAAGCTTTAACTTGTAGAAAATATGTAGTGTAAAATCAGTGGTTTAGGCAGAGGAAGCATAACGCCCAATAATCTAGTCTGTCGACAATCTCAACAATGCCAATCCAACAAAGATGATAAAAAAACAAATGGATCAAGTTATAGAGAAAAGCAGAAATAGAAAAATGAAAGAACACACCAATATAACGAGGTACGGCTATTCCTACATCCTCGGACTCAACAACCTTTCATTTCTTCACTTCCAGAGGAGGTACAATATGAGAAGAAATATGCAACTCAATACAACTTTCTCAACCTATAATAGATACAGAAAATAGGGATCTTATTGAAGATAATATATGGAGAGAGCTTTCTTCTTGTGTTTGTTGAAAATATGAGCTACTGCCTGCGTACATGTAGGAGGAAGGATAAAGAATGCTTCATGGATAAAGATCAAATATTTTCTGATTTATTCCACCACACACCTGGTACATTTTTAAATTGTTTCCACTTATACCAATATTTGATTGATTCCTTAAATCAAATGTATACCTTCCCTATATTAATAAATTATTTTCCCGATTTGACTTGATTACGAGAATCAATTAATATCTCCTCATTTATATATTTAAAACGTCCAATTTTAACACTCCACCTCGATTCAAATATATTCATCAATCAACAAAATAAATGGTAGTCGGTTCAGCGCCCTATGGCTCTAAGTAGCTCGTGCCACATCAATCAAGTTTGAGCAATGCTCAAACTTGTCCTTTGAAACCAACTTTGTTAGCGTATTAGCTATTGTCATTTGTATGAATCATTGACAGCTTCATCTTATTTCTCTCTTCTTCAAGCATGAGAAAGAAACTCATAACATCAATGTGATTTGTTCATGAGTTGTAGGCTTGATTTTCCATAAGATGAATAGTGCTCCAACTATCTGAAAATGTAACGACCCGGAAAATCTGAACCAATTTAAAATTTTTAAATTGGCAATTTTAGTGGATTTTAAGTACTTAAAATAAACATTGTAAATAATAACGATGAAAAGTGAGTTTGAATCGACGTTTGAAAATAAATATAATTAATTCTAATTATAAACAAGGCCTGAAATGGCGCGGTAGCTTCAAAATTTGAATTCAAACTTTGCCTGACTGTACCGGGTGCAAAACAAAATGGATTTGAGTGAAACCAAAAATATTTAAATTTGTTAGTGAATATCTTTCTAACGAATCTGAAAATCGAAGTTTCATAGCGAAAGCAAAAGTTATGGCCAAATGAATTTTCAGAAAGGTCGCTATGGAGTTTATATAGCCCGTAAAAATGGCCATTTTGCAAACGACCTCGGAATTCGACGAAACCACTTTTGTTGGAACCGGGATGTGAAGTTATTGCTAGGTTTCAAATTTCATAATTTTTGAAGCTAGTACGTGAGCGTAGGAAAGAAAAATGTGTTTTGGTCAATTACAGTTAAATTGGATCGACCAGAAAAGGGCCATTTTTCAAACGGCCTGAGAATTCGACGAAACTAGTCTTGTTGGGACCGTATCTTCAAAACATAGCTAGATTTATTTTTCCGGAATTTTTCGAATCAGTTTATGGCCCCGGCAAATTGAAATGTACATTCAAATTAAATATTGAATGTTTTATACTTTAATTTGAAGGAAAACTGACTGAAACAGTCGAATGGGCCTACGAAACATATCCCATTCTGTTCGGAATTGGCGTATTTAGCTAGGGACGACAGTCGTTGGGTTTGAATTGGTGTTCGTTTGTGAAGAGGGGTATTTTAGAATTTTGAAAATATATAAATAAATAAATAAATCCCATTGGCCAGAAGTATTTTCTCTCTCCCCGTAATCAAAATCGCGAATGGTGGTGGGTGTTCAAATCTTCCCATCCATTTTCCGGCCAAACCGCTGCGATTCAGACCTCGACCCAATTGAGGATTTTGTAGCCCTCGACTAGATCTTCAAATCCATACCTGGAGCACCCCGTATTGTTGCGCATGTATCTAGAATCGACGCCTAGAAGCCGGCGACTTCAACTCGCCGCGGCCATCTCCTGCTGCGATCGAGTTGGGCCCCACCACCGTGCGTCAGCGTGCCGCTCCTCCCCCTTCGACGCTGCAAAGGCCGATCGACGAATAGCTACACGGATTCGAAGAAAAATCCAAACCTAGTTTTGAACAAATCAGCTGAGGTACGGCTATTTTAAAATAAACTATATTATAGCACTTTAAAGCGCTACAGTTTTTGATTTCACTATAAAAGTCATATCTTTTTCGTTTGTTGACGAAATTTAGTGAAACAAGAGACAGTGGACTCGTGTGGACATCTTCTTCATTCTAAAAGAGACCGCATATTTTTCTGAGCCTTCTGCTATTTTTGGTGGAGTGGAACCCAAGGTGAGATTTCTAAATTATAAACGATATGGAAAACGACGATGTATAAATTATATAGTCGATGTATGAGTTATATAAGCGTTGTATACCTCTTGTATAATCGTGGTATATGTTGTACGTTCGATATATAATTTATATATGCGTTGTAAAAATTATATATGTGTTGAAATAGAAGTGAAATGCTTATAATATATATATATATACGCCCCTCATCCACAAACCATGGACAATAATTATTGGTTGTGATTGGTGTGAAAATTTGTTGATGGCGAATGGTTGATTAGAATTGTTTGTGGTTGAAATTGATTGGTTGTGGTTGAAAAATACCCGTTTGTGGTTGCGAATTATTTGGTTGAAACCACATAGGATTAGGTTGTGGAAATGAAAAAAATATACATGCCGCCTGTGTGCGAACTAGATGCATGAAATCCCCATTGTCAAAAGCTGCGAGGCTTTAAGGTAGAGCGAGGAGCCGTACTAGGGACGGCCCCGGTTTTAACTACCCTGCCGTTATGCTGCCGAAATTTTGAATAGTATTCATGTGTTAGAATTATTTTCATATGTTGAAACTATATTCGTGTGTTGAATAGAAATTCGTGTGTTGAATAGAAATTCATGTGTTGAATGGTATTCGTGTTTGAAATAAATTGTTTTATAATAATAATCATATGTTTATCATCTATATAAACTATATAAAATATTCGTGTTTTAAATAAATTGTTTTATAATAAAAATCATATTTTTATCATCTATATAAACTATATAAAATATTCGTGTTTTGAAATAAATTGTTTATAATAAAAATCATATTTTTACCATCTATATAAACTATATAAATAGTCGTATTTTGAAATAAATTGTTTTGCAATAAAAATCACATTTTTATTATATACATGAATTGTTAAAAATAGTGAAGTGTTGAAATGAATGTCGGGTGGATAAAAATATCATTTTTATCAAATGTATGAAAAGAATATAGTTTTGAAATCAAAGAATCGATTATATATATATATATACATATATATATAAATAGAATTGAAATATATCGAATAACGAAGCTGTAGTTCGTGTTTTGAAACCGTGATTTCAAACGATTAGTGCGGGAGATCCGACCATCGGATTTTCCCGAAACCGAAACCGTTGGGTCCGCTTTGGAAATATCTTTCCAACGACACCAACTTTGTAAAGATCCAACGGTTGGATTGTCTGGAATGTTTAATTCAAATCTGAAGAAAAACGGCGCCAGAATCGATTATATATATATATATATATATATATATATAATTAAACTAAATCGAATAACGACGCTGCAGTTCATATTTTTAAATCGAAACTTCAAACGAGTGTACCGGGAGATTCGACCGTCGAATTTTCCCAAAATTGGAACCGTTGGATTCTTTTTGAAAAGATCTTTCTAATGATATAAATTTTGTGAAGATTCAACGGTTAGATTTTCAGATATGTGTAAATCAAATCTAAAGAAAAACAGCGCCACGGCCGTGTTATGGCACGAAGCGTCGTTTGAATAAATTGGCTATTTTAAAATAAGTAAAAATAGCGATAAATCGTTATAAAATATTATAAATGATACAGAATGTGAAATGTAGAAATTAACTGAAGGTTAGCTGAGTCGAATGGTTTCCTGGGTTTTGATCCGATGCTGGTTTCGGCCTTTGGGGTAAATATTTGGGAAATCGTTCTCTTACTAATTTACGGTTAGTAACTGATGAATTGAAATGAGGCATATGTTGTGTTTGTGTAGCACATTTTTATTATATACGTGAGTTGCTCAGAAAGACCGGATTTATCCCATTCTGAACAACTGAATCGACGATAGGAAGTCGAAGATGAAGACGGTGGTTGAAGACCGGAGTTCTTCACCTCGGATGGATGGTAATTGATGTCCTGATTGGGAGGCATCCCGAAATATGGATAATGAGTGGTGATTGTCCAGAGGTACGTGAAGATCGATGGGTATGCGAGGTATATAGTGCCTCTGGCTTCGTTCAGACCCAGAACGGACTTGCAAATGGACTGTGTGTCTGACATTGGAATCCAGTCTGTGTGATTGATAGCCATCAGTTGCATGGTGTGAATTGCCTGTGTGGCATGCTAAGATGTAGTGATCAAGGCTTCTGTTGAAAAGCAAAGTCTTGTGGTTGATGATCAAAGCACCGCCTGTGTGGCGTAGCTTTGTGTATAACCTGAATTCGCGAGCACCTCGGTATGATGCAGAAACGGGAGAGAACCTCAGGGAGGGCATGTGTTTCCTTCTAGCTAGAGGTGGTGTCAGTGCTTGCACTGGCTGACATTTATATTGTTTTCACCTATGTGGCTGTCGCTGTTGCGAGGCGCCTCGGTTATATCGGTGACTATGTGAACCGATGGAGTCATTCGTTGGCTCATTTACGCCCCAAAGGGCGGGGAAACGTAGTGTTCAGGAAATTTAATCCACATCGGTGGACCCGCCCTGACGATCCAAGGGTCGATGCGCTTTGACCCTGAAACATGGGCTAGATTGTCTTGAAGTCGGTAAGGACTGTCTTTTGCCTTGGTTCATGACGGAAATCCAATTTCCAAATACGTGACTGTGCGGTTTTGATTGTATACCTATATATGGCGACATAGTGGTATGGGGCATTAATGCCATCTATGATTGATACTTATGATTTGAAATTGTTTTTGAAACATATAAACACTAGTAATAATATCAAATGCTTTTGTTTTATTCGTATCAAGCATATTTTGGCCATTATAAGGTAAAAACTCTATCCTCCGTTCTGCGTTGCATTGTGTGATGGGAACTGAGTCTTATAATGGCTTCATTTTTATAAAAAGCATTGTGTGAGGTTTAAAAGATTGACTTGTTTTAAAGCACTGGCAATCTAATGGAGTAAACCCGTTCCACGAAAGTGGCGTGGTCCGGTGATTAGCCAATTATATAATGTGTTAAGTAGATTTCTCATACCAGTCCCATGACTGACTCGTAGTTTGTTTCACTTGCAAACTCGGATGCCCCTTTTTCTACATGGGCAGCCTTGTCTTCAGGTTTTAGCAGGCTCTTTCTAGATAGCTGGAGCTGAAGATGGATTCTATCATTTATCTCTTTTTATGATGTTCAGCTCCTATTGTACATATTATGTTTGTTTTCCGTTGTAGACATTTATGTATAGATGAACTGTATTTGTACTGAGTATGATCCTGTATACTGTGTAACTCTGATGATTATGTTTATCCAGTGTATTATTTGTTCATTATCTGGTGTATTTATTTATTTCTGTTCTGCTATTATCTGTTTATGTGTTATATTCCAAAGATTACCCTTGCCACCGTCAGTACGGGGTTTGGGTTCGTCACATCGTGGTATCAAAGCTTTGGCTAAGCTTAGTGATGGAATATAACATATTAACAAACTCGTCAGAAATAGAACCAGTAGTGTTCTAGGACGGGTGACTCATTACAGATAGGATCAGTAATATCCTAGAATGAGTAAAGCAGAATGAAATACACCCCACTAGACACATTTACATTTGAAGTATATGTCTCTATGTTTTGAAATATCTGTTCTGCGACCTGACACTTGAGCTGCTATTTGCAGAAGTACTAGAATATGAGTGTCAGAAACAAAAGAAATGCAGAACCCGATCTAGAGGCTCTATTAAAGAGATATTGAAATTTGGGCGGAGCACAATTCTCGGGCAATGAATCTATAATTCAAACTCAAGTTTGGATGAGTTCTGTTGAAAGAATTTTTGAACGTATCCCGTTGGGAGATGATCAGAAAAGATTAGTGGCATCTTGGGCACTCAAAGAAGAAGCTTTAATCTGGTTGGAAATAATCATCAAAGATAATCCAGGAGCTGATATCACCTAGGATAGATTCAAAGATATTTTCCTAGAAAGATTTACTCCTCCTGAAGCAACTGAACGGCTATGTGATGAATTATCTTATCTGATACAAGGAGATATGACCATCCCAGAATATCATAAGAAATTCAACGAACTTTCTTACTTTGCTCCTCATCTAATTCAAAATACGAAGAGGAAGAATCTGAGATTTATTCATGGCCTGCGAAGAAAATACCAGAATAAAGTAATGGGGCATGTGAAGCTTCCTTTTTTTTTAGAAATGATATACATGGCTTATCAGTATGAAGATCTCTATAAGAAAGGTATGTTGCGCGACGAAGAGGAAGTCAGTTCTAGTAATAAAGGTGAATCTGAAACTGATCGTCCTGAGGCCAGTACGATGTCTGAGGTGAGTAAGAAGCCCAAAGTCAATCGGAAAAGGGCCAGATCTGAGAAAGGACCAGTAACAACCGTCGTATGCAATAACTGACATAAGCAAGGGCATTTGCAAGGAAATTGCATATCTTTAAAAAACGAAGAAAGGGTGGATATAGAGCCAATCGAAAGCAAAAGAAGAAGAGATTTAGACCTGATGAGGAGTTTCTAGAGAATAGGGAGTGCAAACAATGCCATAAGACTAGTCATCTTGCAAAGGATTGCCCGCTCTTAAACAAGCCTGAAGTAGTTCAAGTGAATGAAGTGGCAGAAACTTCAGTCCCCTCAGCTAGTTAGGAAAGGCCAGATGTTTTAGAAGGCACGCTAACTGTCAAAGATATTCCAGTTAAAGTACTGTTTGACACCGACGCGTCGCGGTGCTTTGTTGCAAAGAATGCGGTTAAGAAACTGGATTTGAATTTGAAGAAGCTCAAAGAACCAACGACTGTCCATAATCCGGTTGGGGGTTCCCTCAATCTCAGTTGGGTTTGCGGGGTTCCGGTTTCTTTTTCTCGTTATCGGTTCCCTACCATCGCGGTCGTCATGAATTTTACAGAGTTTGATCTTATCTTGGGGTTAGATTGGTTGACCAAATATGAAGCTGAGGTAAAATGCGCCGATAGAGTCGTCAGGGCGAAGATTAAATCAGGTGATTATATAACCATTCCCTGTGAAGATCGGAATTCTAATAGAAAAGACTTCTGGGCAGCTTTGGATGTTTCTCCTGCTCAAATAGAAAATATCCCTGTAGTCACAGAGAATATTCCCGACCTCATCAAAGATATTCCTGTCGTCAAGAAATATGCGGATGTGTTCGAAGAAGTTGTTAGCTTACCTCCGTAGAGAGAAATTGATTTCAAAATTGCTTTAATATCGAATGCAAGGCCAGTAGTGCACGCTACTCAGAAGATGACTCTAAAGGAGAAAGAAGAACTAGACAATCAAACTCGACAGCTCATATGGAAGGGTCTGATCAGGCCTAGTTTCTCTGATTGGGGAGCAGCAGTGGTGTTTGTTCCAAAATCTGATGGTACTCTGCGACTATGTGTGGATTATCGTGACTTAAATAAGCAGACAATAAAGAATAAATATCCATTGCCGCGAATCGATGATTTATTGGATCGACTGAATGGTGCACAAGTATTTTCAAGGATGGACCTAGCTACAGGCTTCCATCAGCTTCGTATTGCCGAAGAGTGTGTTCCTATGACAACATTCAGAGGTCCAGACTTATTCTATCAGTGGTTAGTAATGTCGTTCGGCTTATGTAACGCTCCAGCTTACTTCGTCGATTTGATGAATAGAGTGTTCAGAGGAGTCCTGAATAAGTTTGTTCTAGTTTTTATTGACGATATTCTAATCTTCTCTAAATCAAAGGCCGAACATGAAAAACATTTGGAGCAAGTACTAGAAATTCCGAGAAAGAATGTATTGAAAGCCAAACTGTCCAAATGTATATTCTGGAAAGATAAAGTGAAGTTTCTTGGTCATGTAGTATCAAAAGAAGGAATTGTTGTGGATCCAAATAAAATCACCGCTATCCAAAATTGGAAACAACCTAGTACTCCCACAGAAGTCCGAAATTTTCTTGGATTGGCTAGTTATTACCGGAAGTTCGTTAAAGATTTTTCGAAGGTATCTAGTCACTTAACGAAGCTTACAAAGAAGCACTCAAAATTCAAGTGGACTCCAGAATGTGAGGAGGCTTTTGTGGAGCTAAAGTTAAGATTAACAACTGCTCCAGTGTTAACGATTATCGACGGCAATCAATACTTGAAAGTCTGGACAGATGCGTCTAGAGAAGGCCTTGGTGCAGTGTTAATGCAAAGAGGTCAAGTGATTGCTTATGCTAGCCGTCAGCTGAAGCCACATGAAAAGAACTACATCACTCATGATCTTGCGTTGTTGGCTATCGTGTTTGCTTTGAAAATCTGGAGGCACTATCTTCTGGGTGAGAAATTCGAACTGTTTACAGATCATCAGTCGTTAAAGTATCTGTTCACCCAGAAAGACTTGAATCTGAGGCAGCAACGTTGGTTAGAGTTCCTTGCAGCATACGATTTTGAGATTTTATACACTCCAGGGAAAGCCAATGTCGTGGCCGATGCGCTAAGTCGAAAGAATGCAATAATCGCCAGCTTTATTATTATGACTTCCTTGATTGACAAAATATCTATTCTTCAGAAGGATGATAATTTTATTAAGGATATGATCAAAAGGATTCAAAAAGGTGAACCTTTGTGTTTTCAAATAGATAACTATGGGACTCTTAGATTGAGAGGCAGGATTTGTGTTCCCGACGTCCCTGAGTTAAAAAGGGAAGTGTTAGACGAGTGTCACAAGTCCAAGCTGAGTATCCATCCAGGTGTGCCCAAAATGTATAACGATCTCAAGCGAACATTCTGGTAGAAGGCTATGAAAAGGGACGTTTCAATATATGTTAGCCGATGCCCTACTTTCCAGCTAGTCAAAAGCGACCAACAGAAACTGGCTGGATTGTTGTAACCGCCGGACGTTCTAGGTTGGAAGTGGGAACATATTTCCATGGACTTCATAGATGGTTTGCCCAGAACCAGAAAAGGAAATGACAGTATTTGGATGATCGTAGATCGCTTCACGAAGACTGCCCATTTTATACCTGTCAAATCCAATAGAACTGCTCAGAGTCTGGCGCAGATTTATTTCAAGGAAATTGTGAGGCTACATGGTGTGCCACTCAGTATAGTTAGTGATAGAGATCCAATATTTACCAGCAAATTCTGGGAGGCATTTCAAGTAGAACTGGGAACGAAGTTGAACTTAAGCACCGCTTATCATCCTCAGACAGATGGTCAAACTGAGAGGATGAATCGTATACTGGAAGATTTATTGCGGGCGTGTGTTCTTGACTTTGGTGGATCATGGGAAGACCATTTGCATTTGGCTGAGTTCTCCTATAACAACAGCTACCAAGTGAGCCTAACAATGTCACCATTCGAAGCATTGTATGGTAGACCGTGCCGATCCCCTGCTTATTATGTTGAACCTGGAAATAGGCTTGTATTGGGACCTGATATGATCCGCGAAGCTGCCGACAAAGTCGATTTCGTTAAGAAACGATTACTCGCCGCTCAAAGCCGACAGAAGAGCTATGCTGATTCGAGAAGAAGGGATTTGGCTTTTTATGTTGGTGATTATGTGTATATAAAGGTTTCTCCGTTGAGAGGAGTGATTCGATTTGGAAAAACTGGGAAGTTGGCGCCCAGATTTATTGGTCCATTCCCTATACTAGAACGGATTGGAACCCTCGCTTATAGAATTCAATTGCCTAATTTGTTGCCTGGAGTGCATGATGTATTTCACATATCTCAACTTCGAAAGCACGTTCGTGATCTAGACTTGATCGTGGAAGAAGTCGCGCAACAGGGTATTGAAATTACTCCAGAATTGGCTTTGAGGAGAGAGCCGCTAAAGATTATCGGCAAAGAAACCAAAGAACTGAGGAACAAGAAGGTTCTCTTAGTCAAAGTGCAATGGAGTGGAGATCTGCGAGATTGTACTTGGGAAACTGAGGAGAGCATTCAGAAAGCCTATCCTAAGTGTCAAGTAGATATCTCTGATTGACTCCGGTGCAAGGTACATCTACCGTACTTTGAAATTTCCATTCTGTTCTCTACTTTGTTGTTATTTTCTTTCCATTTATGTGCTCTTTTAATTCTATAATCTGATTAATTTAAAAAGAGTGTTTGAATTAATTTGTATGATTTTGAAAAGTTAGAAACAAATTGATTGTTGTTTGTGTTGTGTGATAGTGGATGTGATTAATTAAAGTATTAGAAAAGTAGTTAATTAAATCAAGTATTAAACTGATTTAAAATTAGATAGAAATATATACATGTGCATATATATGTTTCAACGGGTAAATGGATTAGCTGTTGAGTAAAGAATTTATTTGCATGCCCGACAAATAGGTAAACCTTAATGAGTTGGATGCGAAATATTATTATATCAACTCCTGTGAATGCCATTGGATGCAGAGTGCTGGTTGTTCTGTGTGTAATAATAAACGTCGCCATGGGATAGTAACAATTAATTTTGAACTACGCTACATGGCATACTTCTTGAAGATAGGCATACTTCATCATATACCACATAAGCATTTGGAGCTTGTGTGACGAGGTTAAAGATTTACCATACGAGCGAGAGGCTCGTATGGCGATGACTATATATTACAGGTTGAACTGATGACTGATATGGTGCATATAAAATTGTAACGATAAATTGCCAAGATTAATAAAAACCCCACACGGGTCTGGAGTTGAAAATAATCACGTCTCTCTAGTTATTAGATACGGCACATGGATTATTTATTTCCCACACGGGACGAGGTGACGAGAATTTATTCTCTGGAGCAATTAAAAATAAACACTCCCTCAGGCTTGGACAGGGTGACGAGAATTTATTCTCTGGAGTTATTATCTATACACGCTCGCCTGTAAGCACCAGAATATATCACTATAAATATGTGTATGCTTTAGGATTTATTGGGTACCTAATACGGCCCAATAAATTTCCAAATCCCTCCCCGTACAAAGGAGGTTATGGCGAAATTTTTCGAAAATTCCGGGTGTTAGCCAAATTTTTGAAGAATTTGAAAATTCTCAGAAACTGAAAAGTTGGAGAATGGAAGCCAGATTGAAAGTAGAGTTGATTAATCAAACCACTTTCGACTTTGTTCCTTTTCGGGGACGAAAAGTTTTAAGTGGGGGAGATTGTAACGACCCGGAAAATTTGAACCAATTCAAAATTTTTAAATTGGCTATTTTAGTGGATTTTAAATATTTAAATAAATATTTTAAATAATAACGATGAAAAGTGAGTTTAAATCGATGTTTTAAAATAAATATAATTAATTCTAATTATAAACAAGGCCCGAAATGGCGTAGTAGTTTCAAAATTTGAATTCAAACTTTGCCTGACTGTACCGGGTGCAAAACAAAACGGATTTGAGTGAAACTAAAAATATTTAAATCTGTTAGTGAATATCTTTCTAACGAATCTGAAAAATCGAAGTTTCATAGTGGGAAGCAAAAGTTATGGCCAAATGAATTTTCAGAAAGGTCGTTATTGAGTTTATATAGCCCATGAAAATGGTCATTTTGCAAACGACCTCGGAATTCGACGAAAACACTTTTGTTGGATCCGGGATGTGAAGTTATTGCTAGGTTTCAAATTTCATAATTTTTGAAGCTAGTATGTGAGCGTGGCAAAGAAAAATGTGTTTTGGTCAATTACAGTTAAATTGGATCGACCAGAAAAGGGCCATTTTTCAAACGGCCTCAGAATTCGACGAAACTAGTTTTGTTGGGACCGTATCGTCAAAACATAGCTAGATTTATTTTTCTGGAATTTTTCGAATCAGTTTGTGGCCCCGGCAAATTGAAATGTACGTTCAAATTAAATATTGAAAGTTTTATACTTTAATTTGAAGGAAAACTGACTGAAATAGTCGAATGGGCCTACGAAACATATCCCATTGTGTTCGGAATGGGGGTATTTAGGTGGGGACGACAGTCGTTGGGTTTGAATTGGTGTTCGTGTGTGAAGAGGGGTATTTTAGAATTTTGAAAATATATAAATAAATAAATAAATCCCATTAGGCAGAAGTATTTTCTCTCTCCCCGTAATCAAAATCGCAAACGGCGGTGGGTGTTCAAATCTTCCCATCCATTTTCCGGCCAAACCGCTGCGATTCAGACCTAGACCCGGTTGAGGATTTTGTAACCCTCGACGAGAGCTTCAAATCCATACCGGGAGCACCCCGTATTGTTGCGTGTGTATCGAGAATCGATGCCTAGAAGCCGGCGACTTCAACTCGCCGCCGCCATCTCCTGCCGCGATCGAGTTGGGCCCCACCACCGTGCGTCAGCGCTCCGCTCCTCCCCCTTCGACGCTGCAAAGGCCAATTGACGAATAGCTACACGGATTCGAAGAAAAATCCAAACCTAGTTTTGAACAAATCAGCTGAGGTACGACTATTTTAAAATAAACTATATTATAGCACTTTAAAGCGCTATAGTTTTTTATTACACTGTAAAAATCATATCTTTTTCGTTTGTTGACGAAATTCAGTGAAACAAGAGACAGTGGACTCGTATGGACGTCTTCTACATTCTAGAAGAGACCGCATATTTTTTGAGCCTTCTGCTATTTTTGGTGGAGTGGAACCCAAGGTGAGATTTCTAAACTATAAACGATATGGAAAATGATGATGTATAAATTATACAGTCGATGTATGAGTTATATAAGCGTTGTACACCTCTTGTATAAGCGTTGTATAAGTTGTACGTTCGATATATAAGTTATATATGCGTTGTAAAAATTATATATGTGTTGAAATAGAAGTGAAATGCTTATATAATATATATATACGTCCCTCATCCACAAACCATGGACGATATTTATTGGTTGTGATTGGTGTGAAAATTTGTTGATGGCGAATGGTTGGTTAGAATTGTTTGTGGTTGAAAATGATTGGTTGTGGTTGAAAAATACCCGTTTGTGATTGCGAATTATTTGGTTGAAACCACATAGGATTAGTTTGTTGAAATGAAAAAAATATGCATGCTGCCTGCATGCGAACTAGATGCATGAAATCCCCATTGTCAAAAGCTGCGAGGCTTTAAGGTAGAGCGAGGAGCCGTACTAGGGACGGCCCCGGTTTTAACTACCCTGTCGTTATGCTGCCGAAATTTTGAATAATATTCATGTGTTAGAATTATTTACATATGTTGAAACTATATTCGTGTGTTGAATAGAAATTCGAGTGTTGACTAGAAATTCATGTGTTGAATGGTATTCGTGTTTGAAATAAATTGTTTTATAATAAAAATCATATTTTTATCATCTATATAAACTATATAAAATATTCGTGTTTTAAATAAATTGTTTTATAATAAAAATCATATTTTTATCATCTATATAAACTATATAAAATATTCATGTTTTGAAATAAATTGTTTATAATAAAAATCATATTTTTACCATCTATATAAACTATATAAATAGTCGTATTTTGAAATAAATTGTTTTGCAATAAAAATCACATTTTTATTATATACATGAATTGTTAAAAATAGTGAAGTGTTGAAATGAATGTCGGGTGGATAAAAATATCATTTTTATCAAATGTATGAAAAGAATACAGTTTTGAAATCGAAGAATCGATTATATATATATATAGAGAGAGAGAGAATTGAAATATATCGAATAACGAAGCTGTAGTTCATGTTTTGAAACCGTGATTTCAAACGATTAGTGCGGGATATCCGACCATCGGATTTTCCCGAAACCGAAACCGTTGGGTTCGCTTTGGAAATATCTTTCCAACGACAACAACTTTGTAAAGATCCAACGGTTGGATTGTCTGGAATGTTTAATTCAAATCTGAAGAAAAACGGCGCCAGAATCGATTATATATATATATATATATAATTAAACTAAATCGAATAACGACGCTGCAGTTCATATTTTGAAATCGAAAACGAGTGTACCGGGAGATCCGACCGTCGGATTTTCCCAAAACTGGAACTGTTGGATTCTTTTTGAAAAGATCTTTCTAATGATATAAATTTTGTGAAGATCCAACAGTTAGATTTTCAGATATATGTAAATCGAATCCGAAGAAAAATAGCGCCACGGCCGTGTTATGGCCCGAAGTGTCGTTTGAATAAATTAGCTATTTTAAAATAAGTAAAAATAGCGATAAATCGTTATAAAATATTATAAACTATATGGAATGTGAAGTGTAGAAATTAACTAAAGGTTAGCTGAGTCGAATGGTTTCCTGGGTTTTGATCCGATGTTGGTTTCGGCCTTCGGGGTTAATATTTGGGAAATCGCTCTCCTACTAATTTACGGTTAGTGACTGATGAATTGAAATGTGACGTATGTTGTGTTTGTGTAGCACATTTTTATTATACACGTGAGTTGCTCAGAAAGGCCGGGTTTATCCCATTCTGAACAACTGAATCGACGAAAGGAAGTCGAAGATGAAGACAGTGGTTGAAGACCAAAGATCTTCACCTCGGATGGATGGTAACTGATGTCCTGATTGGGAGGCATCCCGAAATATGGATAATGAGTGGTGACTGTCCAAACGTACATGGAGATCGACGGGTAGGCGAGGTATATAGTGCCTCCAGTTTCGTTCAGACCCAGAACAGACTTGTAAATGGACTGTGTGTTTGACATTGGAATCTAGTCTGTGTGATTGATAGCTATCAGTTGCATGGTATGAATTGCCTGTGTGACATGCTAAGATGCAGTGATCAAGGCTTCTGTTGAAAAGCAAAGTCTTGTGGTTGATGATCAAAGCACCGCCTGTGTGGCGTAGCTTTGTGTATAACGTGAATTCGCGAGCCTCACACCCCGGTATGAACCAGAAACGGGAGAGGACCTCAGGGAGGGCATGCGTTTCCTTCTAGCTAGAGGTGGTGTCAGTGCTTGAACTGGCTGACATTTATATTGTTTTCACCTATTTGGTTGTTGCTGCTGCGAGGCGCCTCGGTTATATCAGTGACTATGTGAAGCCGATGGAGTCATTCGTTGGCTCATTTACGCCCCAAAGTGCGGGGAAACGTAGTGTTCAGGAAATTTAATCCACATCGGTGGACCCGCCCTGACGATCCAAGGGTCGATGCGCTCTGACCCTGAGACATGAGCTAGATTGTCTCGAAGTCGGTAAGGACTATCTTTTGCCTTGGTTCATGACGGAAATCCAATTTCCAAATACGTGACTGTGCAGTTTTGATTGTATACCTATATATGGCGACATAGTGGTATGGGGCATTAATGCCATTTATGATTGATACTTATGATTTGAAATTGTTTTTGAAACATATAAACACTAGTAATAATATCAAATGCTTTTGTTTTATTCGTATCAAGCATATTTTGGCCATTATAAGGTAAAAACTCTATCCTCCGGTCTGCGTTGCATTGTGTGATGGGAACTGAGTCTTATAATGGCTTCATTTTTATAAAAAGCATTGCGAGGTTTAAAAGATTGACCTGTTTTAAAGCACTGGAAATCTAATGGAGTAAACCCGTTCCGCGAAAGTGGCATGGTCCGGTGATTAGCCAATTATATAATGTGTTAAGTAGATTTCTCATACCAGTCCCATGACTGACTCGTAGTTTGTTTCACTTGCAAACTCGGGTGCCCCTTTTTCTACATGGGCTGCCTTGTCTTCAGGTTTTAGCAGGCTCTTTCTGGATAGCTGGAGCTGTGGATTCCATCATTTATCTCTTTTTATGCTGTTCAGTTCCTATTGTACATATTATGTTAGTTTTCCACTGTAGACATTTATGTATAGCTGAACTGTATTTGTACTAAGTATGATCCTGTATACTGTGTAACTCTGATGATTATGTTTATCCAGTGTATTATTTGTTCATTATCTGGAGTATTTATTTATTTCCATTCTGCTATTATCTGTTTATGTGTTATATTCCAAAGATTACCCTTGCCACTGTCAGTACTGGGTTTGGGTTCGTCACAGAAAACAACTCTATGGTCTTCTGCGTCATCAGTAAATCATCCAAAAGCTGCAACAAAAACAATCCTTCCATAGTCACTTCCACATTAGAAATGAGCTCTGCCTCTGTAGTTGATAAAGCCACAATGGACTGTCACTTAGATCTCTAAGAAATCAGGCTTATGCCAAGTGTAAAAACATAGCCCGAAATCAGTTTCCTACCATTTATATCCCCAACATAATCTAAATCACCATATACCCTTAGAATTATATCACTACCTTTAAACAACAAGCAAATGTCAGAAGTTCCTCTCAAATATCTTAGAATCCACTTTATTTTTTACAAATGAGTCTTTCCTGGATTAGACATGTATCTGCTAACAACACCAACTACATGAGCTAAATTAGTCCTTGTGCATACCCTAGCATACATATGTCTTTCAACCACACTAGATTAAGGAATATTACACATACCCCTTTTGTCTTCAACCGATATTGGACACATATCTCTAGATGGCTTAAATTGAGAGCCTAATGGAGTAGCCACAGGTTTAGCATTCTCCATACCAAATCGAGATAGGACATTCTCAATATATTGAGTTTGAGTCAGCATCAAAACTCTTTGCTTTATATCACTCAGAATCCCCATCCTCAAAATTTTCTGTGCGTTTTCCAAATCTTTCATCTCAAACTCCTTGCTAAGCTCCATCTTCAACTCTGAAATTCTAGTCATGCTCTTACAAGCTATCAACACATCATCAACATAAAGTAACAAATAGATGATGTCATCATTACATTTCTTAAAATAGACACATTGGTCCTTAAATCTTCTAGAGTAACCTTGTGAGATCATAAACTTATCAAATTTATTATATCACTGTCTAGGAGATTGTTTTAAACCATAAAGAGATTTATTAAGTTTGCAAACAAGACTAAGCCTGCTACTATCAATGAACCTCTCTGGCTGTTGTAAGTAAATGCCCTCCTCAAGGCCACCATACAAGAATGTTGTCTTGACATCTAATTATTCCAACTCCATGTTTAAGTGAGCAACCAATGCCAAAAGAATGTGAATGGAAGTGTAAGAGAAAATATCATGGAACTCCACACCTTTCTTGTGAACATAACCCTTCGCCACTAATCTTTCCTTATACTTTAAGTCACCATTGTTGCCGCTATCACCTTATAGATCCATTTACATCCACTTTCTCTCTTGCAGGTGGAAGTGACACTAAATCCCAAGTGTGATTTTTGTGCAAAGAATCAATTTCCTATTCCATTACTACTAACCAACTGGAACTATCAACTGAACTAATGGCATCTTAATAGTCTCTAGGTTCATCATGAAATATGCTTAATGCATAAGCTTCCATGTCATCAAAGTCAATATCTTCAATGTTTAATCCCACAAAATCATCAAGCCATGTAGGTCTTTTCTTATCTCTTGCTGGTCGAGTTTGGATTTGAGCTCCACCTTGAGATTGATCCTCTATCCTCTCCCTATCAACTTCGGTGTCATTAGAATCACCATTTTTACTCGTATTGAAGTCTGATGATCTACCTTGTGGTACTATGAATTTTCCTCTCAATATCATCATTAACTGAAGAACAAGGCTTTGCCTTTAACATAGCCTTCCTACCAAATGTAACATGCCTTATAATAAGAATCTTCTGGGTAGTAGACAACACAACTAATAACCCTTAATTCCTTTCTTATAGCCAAGAAAAATACACTTGCGTAATCTTGGACCCGACTTCCCTTTGCTCTCATGCACATAAGTTGGACAATCAAATACTCTGAGAAGGGAATACGAAACAGACTCTTCCTTCCATATTTCTTCAGGAATTTTCATATCTATGGTGGTAGAAGGTGTGCGGGTTGATAAGGAAAACCACCGTATATAGTTCTTCTGCCGAAAATCTCTTCTTTAAGCCTATTGTCAGACATAAGCACCAAATTATTTCCAACAAATTCCGATTAATTATCTTTGCAAACCCATTTGATTGAGGGTCCCCTGGCATGGTGTAGTGTCTTTTGATTCCCTCAAACTAAAAAAATTTGATGAATTTTTGAGAAGTGAATTCACCACCATTATCTGAACAAAGAACCTTTATTTTCTTTCCAGACTGCTTCGCAACAAGAGATTTCTAACTTTGAAACTGATCAAAAGTTTCATATTTGGACTTCATAAAGTAAACCCATGCCTTTCTAGAAAAATCATCAACAAAGGAAACGAAATACTTGGCTCCTCCAAAAGATAGGCATGGTGCGAGGCCCTAAACATCGGTGTGAACATACTCTAAAGCATCTTTAGACTTATGCTATGCATTGCCGAAAGAAACCTTTGTCTGCTTTCCAAATAGACATCCTTCACAAAATCCAATTTTTGAATGATGAACACCGTCAATCAAACCTCACTTTCTCAAGACATCTAAACTGCACTCTCCAATGTGACCTATATGAAAATGCCACAATCTGGTAGGATCAAAATCAATAGAATCGACAACTGAAGCATACTCCGCAATAGCAAGTGTACCCTTCAGCAAATATAGATTTACATCTTTTACGCCTTACATTACTATCAATGAGACATTTGTTATTTTTGATGAATTTTTTTCTATTACACATTTTAAGCCAAAATTGCGCAATGCTCCAATAGAGATCAAACTATGCCTTAAATCAGGCACATGCCTGACATCATGAAGTACAAACAACACCATAAACTTCCTAATTTTTACCGTTCCAATACCAATCATGCGACAAAAAGCGTTATATCCCATGAGAACCTCTCCTTCATCAAACTGACGGTAAGTGGAAAAAGAGCGCCTATCAGGTGTCATGTGATAGGATTCTCCTGAGTCAATAATCCACATAGTACTCTTCATAGAAAAGGAAGAAGCTGTAAAAATGCCATGATCACTTTATGAATCTGATGTCTCCACCGTAGAAGCTAAATTTTTTGGGGAACAACTTTTTTTTTATTCTCCAACTTGGGGTAACTTGCAATATAATGTCCAGGTTTTTTACAATAATGACAAACCCCCTTTCGAGCTCCCCTTGATTGAGATCTGGACTTTTCTCTATCTCCACTATATTTGAGTCTACTCTTACTCTTTCCCTTTGTGCAATAAGGCCTTCAGAATCATTCTCCATGCTCATGCTTGCTAACTTTTGCTTTAACATCTTGTCATGAAGATTTGCCTTCACAACCTCCAAGCAAATATATGAACGCACATAGACCGTAGGGTTAACAAAAGTGTTTTACTCTACAGGAAAAGAACATAGCAGAATAATAGCTTGTGCTTTATCCTCAATCTTGACATCAGCTGCTCGAAGATTCATGACAAATGTGTTAAGGGCATCCAGGTGAGAAAATACATTGGTTCCAGGCTTCATCTTGAATGAATAAAGTTTCTTTTGTAGGATGATGCGGTTGGTGAGAGAGTTGTCGTAAAAATTTCTCTGAAGAGAATCCCACAGTTCCTTAGCAGTTTTCGCATGAGAAAACTCTCTAAGTACTCTATCAGAAAGGCTAAGTTGGATGGTAGTAAAAGCGTTTTCTTCCAATTCTTCTATCTCTTCAGGTGCTAAGTTCCTCAATTTCGTTGGACCTGAGACAATCTTAAATGTCCTCTCTTTCTTCAATACTGCTTCCATCTTCATCTTCCATGTGCCAAAATCTCCTTTTCCATCAAATCTAGTGCATAATTTGTAGCGCTTTTATGACTGTTATTTTTTGTAGAATTAGACATAGCTAAAACACTCTTTGAACAGAACAACAAGCTCCGATACCAAACTGTAGTGTAAAATCAGTGGTTTAGACAGTAGAAGCAAAACACCCAATAACCTAGTGTGTCGACAATCTCAACAACACCAATCTAACAAATATGATAAAAACAAATAAATGGCTCAAATTATAGAGAAAAACAAAATTAGAAATGGGAAAGAACACAACAATATAATAAGGTTTGGATATGCCTACGTCCTCGGATCCAACAACCTTTTATTTCTTCACTTCAAGAGGAGGTACAATATGAGAAGAAATACACAACTCAATACAACTTTTCAACTATAACAAATTGTGACGACTGCCCATAACTCCTGCACTTAACAAGGGAAATAATGCACTGAAAGACATGCTAGGCAGTTATGGACGATCATCAGGGTAGGATAACACAAGCGGAACTTGTCGTGTAACTCACAGCACAAGGATTAAATATAACAGAACATATACAACAGGCAATAATAGTGAAGTAGAATTGAGCAGAATTTTAAACTTTTTCATATCACTATGAAATATCCATACAACCTTGGATTACACTATAAGAGTCTCTATAATGAACCTCACTACAAGTCACTCAAAGAATACTTCAAACAACGGAAAACTAAAATAACAGATACTAGAAAATAATACACCGCCACCTGCTCGTCGTCGCATAGCAGCAGCATCCTCACCAAGTTTTACTACCTACCACCAGCTACTTAGTCCACCCTTCCACAAATGGATGAACAACCCACGGTAATAAGAGGGAGACATAAAACCTTGTGTCAGACAATAATCTTAATGAGCGATGCAATAACTATCTAACATCATCAATAAAGTATATGAGAATAGGCTGATTAATTAACTAATCTACCAACATCAACAGAGAAGAACCCAAACTCGTTTTCCCTACATCCAACAGTGATAGACTTTACATGTAACGACCCGCAATCTACGCATCATAGGATCGTGGAATATTTATTTCTTTCACATATGAAGTCGTATGGTCATGTAACTTTGGGAGACGACTATTGGGGTCATTTCCCATGTTCATGATTTTTTTCGATTTTTAAATGACCGTTTTGCCCCTAGTTGGTACTGTTTTGGCCATAACTTTTGATTGGAAAGGAGTTTTGACCTGAAACCACTTCCATTGGATTCGAATGATGGTTTCTCTTTCCGTAGAGTGGTTACATTAGCCAAACGGACTTAACGTTTGGGAGATATGGCTGAAACAAGGTTTAGAAGGTGAAAAAAGCTTAATTGGGCTAAACCGGGTGATTAACAGGTAGGCCCAATGGGGGATTTCGGGTTTAGAGGTATTTGAGGGCTGCTAGGGTTTAGAAAACGATTTTTCATTCATTTTCCAACCGCCACTTACCTCCTTTGAGCTCTAGCAATGGCCTTCACCTTCTAAATCACTCCCAAAACATCTTTTAGACTTTCCTAATCACATATTGGCAAGATCTACACCAAATCAAGGCGGATTAGCATCAAATCAAGATAAGAGCTGCTGCTAAGCATTGGGATTCGACCCAAACAGAGAATCATTTCAGATCTATAGTTTACTTTGTGGCAAAGGTGAGTGATTTGCATTGTTTTTCACTAATTACGGCTAATTATGGTAATTAGCGAAGATTAGCGAAATTATGGTTCAAAAAAATCTAGGAAAATTCCTAAAATTCTAAAACATCATTTTAGACCTCTGATATGAATTTGGGTTAATTTGGTTAAGTTTTGCTAATTCTATTATTAGTTTCACCTAAACATGCTTAAGGGGAAAATATGGAGTTTTTGGTATGTTTGATCCATTTTAACCTATCATATTGATGTTTTGGTGTTTGTGGTTGATTAGGCATGTTGCTATGACTGTATGATATGCTTTGTGATTGATTTCAATAGTTAGAATGGTCGAAAATGTCGTCGAATGGCGTAAACACTTCCTGGAAAAGCTTCAGGAAACAGTGCAGGTTTCGGATCGGATATGGGGGCTCGGATCGGATAAGATGAACTGGGCAAGGGATTCGATCGGATCGGAACTTGACACTTGAGAAAACTGGAAAAAAGGAAGGCCATGCTAATTTAACTGGGATCGGATCGGATAGAGGAGGAGAGATCGGATCGGAACATGTGAAGAACGAGGGAGCTGATCGGAGCTACGGAGCAGGATCGGATCGGCTAAAGGACGAAGGGCTCGGATCGGAGTATGGTGAAGGAATCGGATCGGATTAGAATAGGGAACGGGACCAAACGAGGCACAGGAGCTGGAACACGAACTGAACGGGGAATGGCAACCCGACCCGACCCGAAGTGGGACACCCGACCCGAACTGACGCGATGGAGTGAACCCGAACCGACGCGATGGAGTGGACCCAAACCGAACCATGCCAAAGGAGGACCATGGACTGACGCAACGTAGTGGACCCGACCCGGACCGATGGCTTGAAGAGGAACCCGACCCGACCCAGTATTGATCAATAACCCGAGATGCAAAGGTAGTCCAAATGGAAGTTAGAGCTCAAGATCCAGATGGGAACCAATGAGTTCACTTCATGGTTGGGCTTTGTTGCGGGACGTGTGCAAAGGGGTTGTCGGTATTCATAACTTTGGTCCACCACTGAGAGATGGATAGTGGGCTTGTTGTGATAGTTACACGGGATTGGATTTCGTCCTGGCCCAAAGGATTAGGTGACCACGGTAGTGGGTATCGTATGCTTTACGCACTGAGTGAGAGATGTGAGGATGCTTGCTATGTTTGATTGTTTGACATCACTATCACATGCACACCCCACCCCCGTTATCTTTACACCACTTGAAATGGCACCTTAGAGTGTTCTACAGTCTATAGTGCTAACTCTTCGGTTGCAGGTCCAGGTATGATTGGATTATACCTGTTATTGTTTTGTTTAGATGCTTATCGCTCATACCAGGCTTTATGTCTGACCCAGAGTTTTATGTCTCCTCTTATTACTCTGGGTGCTCACACGAGCGGACTAGAGACAGGTTATGGTTAGCTGGTGATGCGCGAGTAGCTGATTCGGAGGCGAGAAGGAGGCTTCCACGTATGATATATAGATATTCTCCCTGTGTCGTTGGTGGTCGCTACTTGGGCATTAGTAGTGTACCTCCTTTATCTTGCTTTTGCTTTGAGACATTTTGAAAAGTTGTAATAATGTTTAACTTTGGATCATAAGCTGTACTTATATTTTCCGCTGCTATGTTAGTTGTTTCAGCTTATGCACTGTCTCACCTGTTTTATGTCAAGTATGTTATTATTATATTTTATTCTATGCGCTGTGAGACATTCTACAGGTTCCTTGATTAGCCCATTCTTTTCTTTCCTTTCCTTTTGTGACGGCCCGCCCCGCACCAACCGACATTTACTCCAAAAGTGCGCTGTACACATGCCCAGTTAGCACGGAACGGGTCGTCGGAAGGAAAGGGAAGAAGGAAATGAACATACAAAGAACCTGTAGAATGTCTCACAGCGCATAGAACAAAATATAATAATAACATACTTGACATAAAACAGGAGAGACAGTGCATAAGCTGAAAATCAGAACTAAACATCATAGCAGCGGAAATCCAAAATACAGCTTATTACAACTTTTCAAACTGTCTCAAAGCAAAGTAAGATAAATGAGGTACACTACTAATGCCCAAGTAGCGACCACCAACGACACAGGGAGAATGTGTGTATATATATATATAATACGTGGAAGCCTCCTGCCCGCCTCCGAAGCAGCTACTCGCGCATCACCAACTAACATGTCTCTAGTCTGCTCGTGTGAGCACCCAGAGTAATAAGAGGTGACATAAAACTCTGGGTCAGACATAAAGCCTGGTATGAGCGATAAGCATCTAAAGTGAACAATAACAGGCAGACTAAAACATACCTGAACCTGGACCTGCAACCAAAGAGTTAGCACTACATACTGTACAACACTCTAAGGTATCATATCAAACAGTGTAAAGATACGGAGGTGGGGGAGGTGTGCATGTCATAATGATGTCAAACAATCAAGCATAGCATCCATCCTCACATCTCTCACTCAGTGCATAAAGCATACGATATTCACCACTTTGATCACCCAACATACCTTGCTACGGTCACTCTACCCCATGAAGTCATAAATGGCTTCACTGCACTGATAACGTAGCCACTAATCCTTTGCTATGTCCACTTTTCCCCATGGAGTCACAAGAACCTCACTGCACTGGCTCATAGCCTTACCAATCCTTACTATGTCCACTTGCCCCATGGAGTTATTCACCCCATCTGCGCTGGCTCATAGTCTTACTACGCATCACCTTGCCCCTCAGGTTATAATGACCCTACTGCACTGATAAGTATCCCATCGTTCCTTTTTCGTGGTGAATCGAAGTTATGAACGTCGACAACTCCTTAGCACACGTCCCGTAGCAAAGTCCAACCATGAAGTGAACTCCTTGGTTCCCAACTGGATCCTGAGCTCTAACTTCCCCTATTGGACTACCTTTGCGTCTCGGGTTATTGGTCAATACTGGGTCGGGTCGGGTTCCTCCTCAAGTTATCGATTCGGGTCAGTGTCCTTCATCCGTTCGGGTCGGGTCTCCTTCTGGTGCGGTTCGGGTCGGGCATTCCTCTGGGTTCGAGTCAGATGCTTCTCTTCGGGTCGGGTCGGGTGCTTCCCTTCGGGTCAGGTCGGGTGTCCCTTCTTGGTTCGTGCTTTCGATCCGTCTTCATGCTCCCTTCATATGCTCCTATCCGATCCGCTTTCGTGCTCCAGCTCTGATTCGTCTTCGTGCTTCCGCTCCGATCTGTCCTCCTCGATCCGATCCGGTCCGTCCTCCTCGATCCGATCCGTCTTTCTCGATCCGATCCGTCTTTCTTTATCTGATCCGATCCCAGTTCAGCTAGCGTGGCCTTCCTTTTTGCCACTTTTCCCAAGTGTTGGGTTCCGATCCGATCAGATCCTTTGCTCAGTTCAACATATCCGATCCGAGCCCCCTTATCCGATCCGACCCCTGCACTGTTTTCTGCAACTGTTCCAGCAAGTGTTTACGCCATTCGACGACGTTTTCGACCATTCTAACTATTGGGATCAATCACAAAGCATTTCATACAGTCATAGCAACATACATGATCAACCACAAACATCAAAACATCAATATGATAGGTTAAAATGGATCAAACATACCCAAAATCCCATATTTCCCCTTAAGCATGTTTAGGTGAAACTAATGATAGGATTAGCAAAACTTAACCAAATTGACCCAAATTCATATCAGAGGTCTAAAACATCATTTAGGAATTTATGAACATTTTTCCCGAATTTTATCATGCATAAATTCGCTAATTAACACTAATCACCCTTAACTAGCCATAATTAGTGTAAAACTATGCAAATCACTCACCTTGCCACAAAATAAACTAAGATCTGAAATAATTCTCTGATTTGATGTGAATCTCAATGCCAAACAGCAGCTCCTATGTTGCTTTGGTGAAGATCTTTCTTGATTTGGGGTTGCTAAGCTTAATCCTTGACCAAAAGATGATTTGGAGGTGATTTAGAGGTTAGAGGCCATTTTTAGGGTTCCTTGGTGATAAGTGGAGGCTAGAAAACTGAAATGGAATGATTCTCCATCTCATTTCAGCCCTCCCATAACCCTAATCCCGAAATGGGTTATGGGCCTACTCACTAATCACCCGATTTGGCCCGGTTAAGCAGTTTTTCACCCTCCAAACCTTGTTTCAGCCATATCTCCCAAACGGTAAGTCCGTTTGGCTATTATGACCACTCTACGGAAAGGTAACCATCAAACGAATCAAATGGAAGTGGTTTCAGGTCAAAATTCCTTTCCAATCAAAAGTTATGGCCGAAACAGTACCAACTAGGGGCAAAATGGTCATTTAAAAATCGACAAAAATCATGAACATGTGAAATGACTCTAATAGATGTTTCCCAAAGTTACAGGACCATACGACTTCATACGGGAAAGAAATAAATATTCTACGATCCCCCGATACGTAGGATACGGGTCATTACACTCTCCCCCCCTTAAGAAATTTCACCCCAGAAATTCCCTAATCAAAACATACACAAAGGTCCCGCATGCCTATCAATCATAAAACAACAATCAAACATGCAAAACGAGCAAAACAAGTCTATCCTAGCATGCGGAATAACTAAATCGCAAAGTAAGTCTTACCAGGCAAAGAGTTCTGGATATGCCTCCCTAATGCTCTCCTCTGTTTCCCAAGTACAATCATTCTCGTCCTCGCCCCACTGAACCTTGACTAGCTTCACCGCCTTCCTTCGAAGTTGCTTCGTATCGTGCCCCACAATACGAATCGTCTTGCGGTTCCCAACCGCCTTGGGTTCTACTTCGAAGTCCTCTAACTGATCAGGTGAAATAGTCACATCTGAGTCGTGAACGAACTTCCTTAGTTGGGAAACATGAAATACATTGTGAACTCCCGCCATTTTCTCTGGTAAGCCAACTCTATATGCCAAATTCCCGACTAGTTCAAGAACAGGGAATGGGCCAACAAATCTTGGTGCTAATTTGCCTCTCCTGCCAAATCGTATCACGCTCTTCAACGGAGAGATCTTGACAAACACCAAGTCACCAACGGAGAATTTCAAGTCTCTTCTCCTCTTATCGGCATAACTCTTCTGCCTATCTTGAGCAGTTTTCATTCGTTGTTGAATGACCTTAATCTTATCTGAAGTTTCCCTCACCACATCTGGTCCAAGCACAAACTTCTCGCCAGTCTCTATCCAACATGATGGTGAGTTGCACGGTCTTCCGTACAAAGCTTCATATGGAGCCATACTGATACTGGATTGGTAGCTATTATTATATGCAAACTCTACTAGATGCAAATGGTCATCCCGTGATCCACCAAAATCCAATATACACGCTCTCAAGAGATCTTCCAATATACGATTCACCCTCTCCGTCTGACCGTCGGTCTGAGGATGATATGCGGTACTGAGATGTAATCCTGACCCTAGAGGCTCTTTGAAGCTTTTCCAAAACCCACTAGTGAACAACGGGTCTCGGTCACTCACAATGCTTTTGGGTACTCCATGAAATCTCACTACGCACTTCATATACAATTATGCCAACTTGGCTGCCGTTCTGGTCGATTTGACCGGTATAAATCTTGAGCTCTTAGTCAATCGATCCACAATTACCCAAATGCTATCATATCCCGATCTAGTCCTTGGTAAACCATCGATGAAATCCATCGAGACTTGCTCCCACTTCCATTCGGGAGTTTCTAATGGTTGCAACAACCCATTAGGCTTCTTTTGCTCGGCTTTAACTAGCTGGCAATTCATGCATTTGGATATAAACTTCCCAACGTCTCTTTTCATCCCTTCCCAGTAGTAAGTCTGTCTCATGTCTCGATACATCTTATTACCACCGGGATGTATAGTCAGTTTTGGGTGATGACATTCTCTAAGCACTTCATCTCTCAAACCATTCACGTTGGGCACAGCTAGTCTTCCATTCTTTCGAAGCCATCCATCTCGATAAAGCCCATACACATTCATCTCCTCACCGATACCCATCTCTAACTTGGAGATGATTTCTAATAGATTAGGATCGTCCCTCTGGCTAGAACCAATCCGCTCTATCAAAGTGGGTCTGATCGTCAAACTAGCTAGCATAACTGGATCCAATTCGCACTTTGGTCTGAAATCAAACCTCGCGATATACTCCAGTTGCTTCCATTCAAGAAACATTGCCCCTAAGCTGGCATGTCTCCTACCCAAGGCATCGGCTACCGCATTACCTTTCCCATGTGTGTATGCGATGTCAAAATCATACGAAGCCAAGAACTCTAACCATCTCTACTGACGGAGATTCAGATCTTTCTGGGAGAAGAGATACTTTAGCGACTTATGATCGGTAAACAACTCAAATCTTTCTCCCAAGAGATAGTGTCTCCACATCTTCAGCGCAAATACAATCGCTGCTAATTCCAAATCATGGGTAGGGTACTTCTTCTCATGCGGCTTTAGCTGTCGACTAGCATAAGCTACAACCCTACCTCCTTGCATCAATACAGCACCCAGTCCGGTACCACAAGCATCCATGTATACCGTCATCTCTTCATTCCCTTTAGGAATGACCAACACTGGCGCACGCGTCAACTTCTCCTTTAGACTTTTGAAGGCATCCTCACACACTCTGTTCCAGACGAAGGACTGATTCTTCTTAGTCAACTGAGTCAACGGTGCCGCTATCTTGGAGAAGTCCTGGATAAACTTACGATAATATCCAGCTAATCCCAAGAAACTTCTTACATCCGTTGCATTCTTGGGTGTGGGCCAATCCTGTACCGTAGCCACCTTCGCAGGGTCCACGGCAATACCATTCTCTGAAACAACATGACCCAAGAATCTCACTTCCCTTCTCCAAAAATGACACTTAGAGAATTTCGCTTTCAATTGGTGTTTCCTCAACACCTCCATCACTATCCTCAAGTGTCCCTTGTGTTCCTCCTCTGTCCTTGAGTAAACAAGGATATCATCCACGAACACAAGAACAAACTTACTCAACTGATCTCTGAATACTCGATTCATAAGATCTACAAAATAGGCTGGTGCATTGGTCAACCCAAATGGCATGACCAACCACTCATAAAATCCAGACGGCGTCCTAAATGCCGTTTTCGGAACACTCTCATCTGCTACTCGAAGCTGATGAAGTCCTGTCGCGAGGTCCAACTGGGAGAACACTCTAGCTCCTTCCAGCTGATCAAACAAATCATCTATCTGCGGTAGAGGATACTTATTCTTCCTCGTTACCTTATTCAACTCGCGATAGTCCACACACAAACGAAGGGAACCATCTGCCTTAGTGGCAAACACAACTGGCGCTCCCCACTCGGAGACACTCCTTCTAATAAATCCCTTCTTCAAAAGATTGCTGACTTGCACCCCGAGCTCTCGCTGCTCCCTTGGTGCCATACGACGAAGTGGCATCACTATAGGTCTGGCATCTTTCACTAAATCAATACGGAACTCAATCTCTCGGTGTGGTGGAAGCCCGGTCACCTCCTCGAAGACGTCCGGATACTGGCCAACCTCGGGCACATCTGACAACTCATCCTGCGGGATGTCGAGGGAATTTACAAAACTAGCCATAACCCCATCACTAGGTAGACTACCAAACACTACCCTCCGCCCATCATCCGCCCTCACTGTCACCAAAAAGCTCTCATAGTCTACCACCACCCCGTATCTTTGGAGCCAATCGACTCCCAATATAATGCCATACCCAGTAAAGCCCAAAACAAAGCAATCACAAACAAACATACATCCATGACTCGATAAGACCAAATTCCTGCAAATCATACTAAGGCTAGTCGAACCACCAATCGGGTTCGTCACAATCAATGGTCTATCGACTATCTCGGGTTCCAGTCCCAACCTATCTACCAGGTCACTAGATATGAAGGAACGGGAAGCCCCAGTATCAAACAAAACTCGAACTGGTATATCATAAATAGAAAGCATACCTTGAATAACAACATTCTTTCCTATCTCCGCCGCAGTTGGGGCATTTGACGAAGAAGGAACATCATCAATAGCATATGCTTTCACAATCTGCTTCTCCTTAAGAGGTTGCGGACACTTATCCTTTTGATTTCCCACTTGACCACAGTTGTAGCACTTCCTTTCCGCTGGCTTGACCCGACATTCCTTAGCATAATGGCCCTTCTTACCACAGCTGAAGCACTCAACATCCTTCTTGCTCTTTTTCTGGCCACCCTTAGATTGGTCCTGCTTCCTCTTATTCTGAGAGTTATTCTTGCCTCCACCGCCTGCTTGCGGCTTTGGCCCTTCTGCAGATGCAGCCTCAGTCTTTGACTTAGGGTAAAGGCTCTCTGATCTCAAAGCCTTCCCCACAATCGACTCAAAGGTCTCATCGATGTGGTTGATAAGCCTTTCCCCCAAGTATCCATCCAAACCAGTAATGAACTTCTCATTCTTCTTTTCAGGGGTATCAATGAGAGATAGTCCATATTTCGACAAAATGTCGAACTCAGCAATATAATCAGAAACTGCCCTTCCGTTCTGCTTGAGTTCCAAGAACCTCTTAAACAACACTGACTTCTGGGCAGCGGGAATGAACTTCTCGCTAAAGCGAGCCTTGAACTGATCCCAAGTAACCTGGTCCTCTGGAGTAGCTGTTCTAATGGCATTCCACCAATTCATCGCTCGCCCTTGCAGCTGACGAGACGCTAGCCTTCTCTTCATCGCATCCTCGAGACCCAAGTCATCAAAGATACGGTCACAGCTATCCATCCAGTCCTGAACATCCGTGGCCGACTCCATTCCGTGGAACGGCTTTCCACCAAGATTAGTGTAATCCTTGCACAACTTGGCGAAATCGACCCTAGGCGCCTGCACTACTGGGCCAACACCAACTCCGGGATTGGGGATTGCCCCTTGCACTTCTCTAAGCATGTCTCTCATGAGGTTAGTAAACATAGCCCTCATGTCAGCGGCATTCCCTTGGTTGGTCCCTCTACCAGCACCCCTCGTGTCTCGGCTCATCGTCAATCTGAAAAAGGGAAACGATTAACGACCCCATAGTGGTGCTAGTGCAGTGCGACTTCATTCTTATACTACTAATAGTATATACATACATAGCTTTTGAAAACCAAAGTAATCACAAATACGTGCTCTCATATACGTACTATCTCTCCTTGGTGTCTTTCCCTAGGTCAACTACGCAACCTAGAGCTCTGATACCAAGTGTGACGGCCCGCCCCGCACCAACCGACATTTACTCCAAAGTTGCGCTGCACACATGTCCAGTTAGCACGGAACGGGTGGTCAGAAGGAAAGGGAAGAAGGAAATGAACATACAAAGAACCTGTAGAATGTCTCACAGCGCATAGAACAAAATATGATAATAACATACTTGACATAAAACAGGAGAGACAGTGCATAAGCTGAAAATCAGAACTAAACATCATAGCAGCGGAAATCCAAAATACAGCTTATTACAACTTTTCAAACTGTCTCAAAGCAAAGTAAGATAAATGAGGTACACTACTAATGCCCAAGTAGCGACCACCAACGACACAGGGAGAATGTGTGTATATATATATAATACGTGGAAGCCTCCTGCCCGCCTCCAAAGCAGCTACTCGCGCATCACTAGCTAACCTGTCTCTAGTCTGCTCGTGTGAGCACCCAGAGTAATAAGAGGAGACATAAAACTCTGGGTCAGACATAAAGCCTGGTATGAGCGATAAGCATCTAAAGTGAACAATAACAGGTAGACTAAAACATACCTGAACCTAGACCTGCAACCAAAGAGTTAGCACTACATACTGTACAACACTCTAAGGTATCATATCAAACAGTGTAAAGATACGGAGGTGGGGGAGGTGTGCATGTCATAATGATGTCAAACAATCAAGCATAGCATCCATCCTCACATCTCTCACTCAGTGCATAAAGCATACGATATTCACCACTTCTATCACCCAACATACCTTGCTACGATCACTCTGCCCCATGAAGTCATAAATGGCTTCACTGCACTGATAACGTAGCCACTAATCCTTTGCTGTGTCCACTTTGCCCCATGGAGTCACAAGAACCCCACTGCACTGGCTCGTAGCCTTACCAATCCTTACTATGTCCACTTGCCCCATGGAGTTATTCACCCCATCTGCGTTGGCTCATAGTCTTACTACGCATCGCCTTGCCCCTCAGGTCATAATGACCCTACTGCACTGATAACGTAGTCTTGCTACCATCACCTTGCCCCTCAGGTCATAATGACCCTACTGCACTGATAAGTAGCCCATCATTCCTTTTTAGTGGTGAATCGAAGTTATGAATGTCGACAACTCCTTAGCACACGTCCCGCAGCAAAGTCCAACCATGAAGTGAACTCCTTGGTTCCCAATTGGATTCTGAGCTCAAACTTCCCCTATTGGACTACCTTTGCATCTCGGGTTATTGGTCAATACTGGGTCGGGTCGGGTTCCTCCTCAAGTTATCGATTCGGGTCGGTGTCCTTCATCCATTCGGGTCGGGTCTCCTTCTGGTGCGGTTCGGGTCGGGCATTCCTCTGGGTTCGAGTCAGATGCTTCTCTTCGGGTCGGGTCGGGTGCTTCCCTTCGGGTCGGGTCGGGTGTCCCTTCTTGGTTCGTGCTTTCGATCCATCTTCATGCTCCCTTCATATTCTCCTATCCGATCCGCTTTCGTGCTCCCGCTCTGATTCGTCTTCGTGCTTCCGCTCCGATCCGTCCTCCTCGATCCGATCCGTCCTCCTCGATCCGATCCGTCTTTCTTGATCCGATCCGTCTTTCTTTATCCGATCCGATCCCAGTTCAGCTAGCGTGGCCTTCCTTTTTGCCACTTTTCCCAAGTGTTGGGTTCCGATCCGATCGGATCCTTTGCTCAGTTCAACATATCCGATCCGAGCCCCCTTATCCGATCCGATCCGAACCTTGCACTGTTTTCTGCAACTGTTCCAGCAAGTGTTTACTCCATTCGACGACGTTTTCGACCATTCTAACTATTGGGATCAATCACAAAGCATTTCATACAGTCATAGCAACATACATGATCAATCACAAACATCAAAACATCAATATGATAGGTTAAAATGGATCAAACATACCCAAAATCTCATATTTCCCCTTAAGCATGTTTAGGTGAAACTAATGATAGGATTAGCAAAACTTAACCAAATTGACCCAAATTCATATCAGAGGTCTAAAACATCATTTAGGAATTTATGAACATTTTTCCCGAATTTTATCATGCTTAAACTCGCTAATTAACACTAATCACCCTTAACTAGCCATAATTAGTGTAAAACTATGCAAATCACTCACCTTAGCCACAAAATAAACTAAGATCTGAAATAATTCTCTGATTTGATGTGAATCTCAATGCCAAACAGCAGCTCCTATGTTGCTTTGGTGAAGATCTTTCTTGATTAGGGGTTGCTAATCTTAATCCTTGACCAAAAGATGATTTGGAGGTAATTTAGATGTTAGAGGCCATTTTTAGGGTTCCTTGGTGATAAGTGGGGGCTAGAAAACTGAAATGGAATGATTCTCATCTCATTTCAGCCCTCCCATAACCCTAATCCCGAAATGGGTTGTGGGCCTACTCACTAATCACCCGATTTAGCCTGGTTAAGCAGTTTTTCACCCTCCAAACCTTGTTTCAGCCATATCTCCCAAACGTTAAGTCCGTTTGGCTATTATGACCACTCTACGGAAAGGTAAACCATCAAACGAATCAAATGGAAGTGGTTTCAAGTCAAAATTACTTTCCAATCAAATGTTATGGCCGAAACAGTACCAACTAGGGGCAAAATGGTCATTTAAAAATCGACAAAAATCATGAACATGGGAAATGACTCTAATAGATGTTTCCCAAAGTTACATGACCATACGACTTCATACGGGAAAGAAATAAATATTCTACGATCCCCCGATACGTAGGATACGGGTCATTACACCTTTTGACGACCGTCCCGTGCTAACTGGACATGCGTACAGCGCACTTTTGGAGTAAATGTCGGTTGTTGCGTGGCGGGCCGTCACATTACAACAACCAAGTAGAAACAAATAGTACATTCATAGCAATTAGTTATCAAGCGTAGATCATCCTAATCGATATCGACATCTCCCAAGCACAAGTCCCGAAGGCCTAAACCAACATCAGACAAGAACCCAAGAGATATCTCCTTCGACATCGAATAATATACAAAAGACGATACAAGCAAAACAATTATCATCCATGACTCTGGCTATCACCACCAATCTTGTTTCGAAACCATTGTTAATCGTATGACTGTCTAAACACCTTGTCATCGACTGTCAAGGGCTAATGGTAAACCTTGGTTCTAGCAAAATTCCATATGCCATACGACGAAACGTATCTAGGCTGGTCAAGCTGCCCAGGTACTCGACCAGTCAATTCTAGTCTTTTAGGCGCCCTTATTATATCCCTGCTTTGAGTTTGCTATAACCTGCGGCAACGATAATCCCTCGGCCTTCGATATCTCTAGCCATCAAACCCGATGACTGTTCATACGCTCAAGCCCCTTCTCGTGCTCCCATTATCCACGAGCTCACCAGCTTGAGTCATTCTCATATTCGTTGCATTACGATGATAAACGAACACTTTATATCACCTTGAGTATTCCTCCCTTAATTCATTTTGAAGCCACGTCCATTACCGAACCAAAATAATCATCACCTTTGTTCGACATACAATCAAAAAAAAGACCCGACTCATCAGGACATGAACGACCCAAATCATCATGTCATAAATGACCCAATTCATCAAGTCAAAAACGACCTAACAGATCCGATCAAAAATGAACTAACTGACAGGTCAAAAACGATATAATAGACTAGGTCAAAACGACCTAACAGACTAGGTCAAAAACGACCTAACTGACCAGGTCAAAAACGACCTAACAGACCAGGTCAAAATGACCAAACAAACTAGGTCAAAAACAACCTAACTCACTAGGTCACGAATGACGTAAATCCAACGACCTGACCCAAGTTCGGACGACTTGACTTCAACTCAGATGCTCCACGACCCATCCATTCTGGATGACTAGACCTTGTGCCAGCGGCCTGACTCCAATGATCCAAAGCTCTTTAATGATCCGACCTTCATTTCTTGGAGCACAAGCCAGTGACCCATCCAAAAACGACCTGACTCCAGTTCTTATCAATCTACCTCCAATCTTGACCAAATCATCACCAAACGACCACATTTATGCATGTAATTCATCCAAATCATCCAATTCAACCATCAACGCTTTATGAAATCATCAACAACACTAAAATATCAACTATTCATCAATAACCATATAGAATTCACTAAATCGTGATAATACAGTGGATAAACAAATCAATGATCTAAACTTGCATAAGCTATTACCGATTTTAGGTTGGTAGATTAGATCCTATGGTGACTCAAATGAAAATGTACTTACCATGACATAGATCTAGGTGAAACCAACTTGAAATGATGAAAATAAGATCAAAAAACTCATATACTTGATTGAGTTTGTGTAAGAAATGCTTATCACTCACAATTTTTTGAATTAACTTGAAATCACTAAATTCCCAATTCGTACAACGAAGTATGTTCTTAAAACCTCTTAATTTGATGCGATCTCCCTTCACTTAATGTTGATCTAGATTTGCTTGATGTAGATGTTCAATCTTCTCACAGATCTAGAATTTTTAATCGTGGAAAGGTGTATTTGATTGAGCAAGGAGGATCACGGCCTCAACCAAATGAGGGAATTGTGACACTCCATGTTCGTTAATGTCACTCTTTATCAGAATGCATTAAGTTTCGTGAAGCGTTATAGGTAAACAGAAACAGAACATCACAAGACAGATGTAAAATAACAGCGGAATTAAAAAATAGGAAAGCTTCATGGTCCAAACTCAATTACATAATAAGTCTAATATATTGAAAATTCATTACATCAATATAAAACTTCTATCTCGCACTAAAATCATCATCAGAATACAATAATATATAAAAAGAGCATAGTCCCCAAAATATAGCCATAATAGAGAAGGTACGGGATCAAACGGTACATCTAAGCAGCTCCAAGCAGAATGAAAGAGAGAATCCAAATCAAGCCTGAATATTCCGACCTTGAGAACCTAGGGGGAAACAAAAGAAAACGAAGAGGGTACAAAATGGGTCAGACATAAAGTCTGGCTAGTCCAGTTACTTTTAGCATATAAATAAGTAAAAGAATCATGATAGACATATAAACTAAATGAGAGATAACAATATTATAAGACAGGTATAACAGACTGAGCAAGATAGGCAGAATAAACTTGATGGAATATATTGCGCATCTCTAATACTTTTCTCTACACTAATACTAGTATAACAGTATAAGATGATCCCTATCAAAACTTAGGTGTACTTGTAACAACCCGTATTTTTATAACGTGTTATAACTATAAATCAAGGCAGAATTAATTTTTAAAATGAGAATCAAGGGAAACAGGTTATGCCATTACGTTCGTCTCGAAATTCTACTTGGAAACGAGTCCGAGTTTTCGAAAATCGGAGTCCGTATGACCAAGTTATGACCCTTCGAAGTTTTCGGAAAATTTCAAGTTCAAAACAACTCAGAATTCGAATTCAAAATTCGAATTCAAACCACAGAACAGACTGGGCGGGAAATTTCCCGCCCAGGACCAGGTCGACCTGGGGGTCGACCATAGAGTCGACCTGCCCAGGACCAGGTCGACCATAGTGTCGACCTGGGTGTCGACCTGGGGGTCGACCTGGTGGCCGAGCCCACTTTTGAAGCTGGATTCACTTTGATGTTTCTGGCCTCGTTTCTGTCTACATTCATTGACCTGACCCTATATAAACCACCCCTAACACTAGTCTCTCTACACAAAATTCTCTCTGACCTTATGCTGCTCTAACTCTGGTTGAAAAGTTAGAGAAAGAGACTACTACTTCTACGTCGAAACTACGTTAAGAGAATTGTTGATTTGGGGATTTCTGTTAGGGCTTGACTAAGCATATAAAGATTTAACATCGACTTACTTTTTCTAATTCTCGAACCATGATCTGTTAGCCCCAGTTACTTTTAGATTTAAACTGTAAATGCAATATTAATATGTTGTAAATTGAAATTGGACCTGTGTATGATGACTGTTTTATACCCATTCTTTTTCATATTGGATCTTGACTTTTGGGGATATTACTATGACATTGATCTGGGGCCTACTCATGTTGTAAATCAAAAAGAAAAACAACTCATATTATCATGCCTACAATGTTGAATCTGCTATTAGTCACAAGTTTATGACTATCATCAACCGTTACCATGACTATACTATCACCTTATGTCAACTGTTATCTTGACTAGTACCTTATTTTGCTAGATTTGGAATCTTTATGTTTGAGGCCGATATTCCATATGCCAGTAATGTTATAATCATTTATTTCAAGTCATACTATGTTATGCTAGTAATCACTTTTGCCACCTTATACCCGTCCCTCCTTGTGTGATTCCCTAATTAGATTTATTTGTATTGATTCGAGTTTATGTGCGATGGGAATACGATTTGGGTAGATTAGGTAAAACATGAATTGGCTTTGAACATGAACGTTAATATAACTTGAACCTGTATATGGACAAGAACTTGACATGAAATTTACACGAAACCTGACATGAAAACTCGACATGAATTTTGACATGAAAACTTGAACATGGGCATGACACTTAGATAAACTTGAAAATGGCCAACTCGAGGTTGGGTTGAGTTTGCAGTGTAAATCTGCCCGGAACCGCCCGGAAAATCCAGTGACTGCAAACAATAGGATCCAATGTGAGTAGTTGGTCATATCGCACATAAAACCCGAGGTTAGACTATGTTGTGGTGTAAATCTTCCCGGAACCGCCCGAAAAATCCAGTGACCACAACAATTAGTCTAATGTTAGAGGATAGGGTGCATTAATGAATTAGTGCCACATGATAGGGTTAAGTCATGAACCACTTGAATATACTTAACCAACTTGACACGATGATTTGATAGGGTTAAGTCATGAACCGCTCGAACACAATTAACCAACTTGATACATGATATGGATAGGGCTAAGTCACGAATTTGAATGACAACACTTAACCCATTAGAAACCCTAGTTGCGCGATCCTTTTCAGCAGTAACCCACTTAGATGTATCACGATACCCTGGGACTAGGTAGGGTGGGGCACGATTACTGGGTTGATTGTAAGAGACCAGAACGACGGCTGAGTAGGTGCGCCATTGTAGGTTCAGGCGGACTATGGTCGTGCGCGTAGTCCGGAGTTGAAAAAGCAGGCATTGGGCACCGTAGGTTTACACTGTGCGTGCTTGATTCGTGTCGGTGGTTGGCACCATAGGGCTTGATACACCGTATGGTGGACCTAGCACAGGTGACTACATTTCAGGATAGGGCCGTATGACGCAGACACATGACGTACTAGAACTTGTAGGGAGCCGATCGATTAGTAGATTGTACCATGCGGCCCCGTAATGGGTCAGCTCATGATATTGGGCCTAGGTATCATTTCATGATTAATACTTGACATGGGTTAGAACACTAGTACAGTTTGTGTAGCTAATCTTGAATATGCGACGCTAGACTTGACTTACCTTGTTTATCATATCAGTCTTGTTATCATCCTTATGTTTAATTCCAATTTTGGCATGTCATGTTACCTTTACTAGTTTTTATACTGAAAGTCACTAGGGCTTACCAGTCTTATGACCGACCCTTTTTCTTTCGCCCCCCCCCCCCGGTTCTCAGGGAGGAAACACTAGCTCTTAGCTTGGATTTAGCTTGCTTTCTGACAGCTCATGTTCGGTTTGGTCTTGAGCTATGCTATAGCTGCTTCTGCTATTTATGGGGAATAATTTACTTTTGTTATCTTAAGTTTATGCTTCTTTATTTGGAACTTGATGTAATGGAATAATTTGTACCTTGGATATATGGGGTTTTGACTCTTTTCTTGAAAGTAATAAAAATTTGGTTTTTAATTTCTACCGCTACTTTATTTATGTTCTGCCTTGTGATATCTCTGTGTATGTTTACCTAGATAATACTCCACCAAAACTAGTGCATTCCCTTTGTGAGTGACCCTAGCAGAGGTGGGGTATTACATTTGGTATCAGAGCAGAAGGTTACCAGGCTGGGCAAAAGTTTTAAAAACCTTCTGAAACTATTTTCAAACCCATTTATAAAGAAGCTTTTTTCAAGAAAAATTTTATGTTTAAAAAGGCTATTCCCCAAAAGCCATTAGCACTTTCCTTTGTTTCCTCATTTGAATCTTTTTTCTTTTCGTTTTTCAGCATATCTGATCTTAACCATCCTGAGGGAATACCCGTACCAGGATGGTTCCGAAGGTACTTAGAAGCTAGGGCCAACGGCACGGGCCCGGCAGACATCCCTCCTCCTCCTCCCCTAGTGGCCACGGTTCCTCCTCCTCCTGGTACTGCCTTTGCCAAAATATGCAAAGACTTTTAAGCAATGGGCGGTAAGAACTTCGTTGGAACTAAAAGCTTTGTTGAGGCACGAAACTGTCTAAAGGAGACTGAAGACCTGTTCATTATCTTTGATGTGGAGGACCATAGGAAAGTTCAGTTGGCAGCATGGTTGTTGAAAGAGGAAGCTGCATTTTGGTGGGAAGTCACCAACGCTACTAGGCCAGTTGAGACTTGGGCAGACTTTAGAGAGAGGTTTGGGCTTAAATTCTTACCGTCAGCAGAAGAGAACCTTCAGATGGAGAGGTTCCTAGCACTCAAGCAAGGGGACATGTCTGTTAGGGAGTACGTTAATAAGTTTAATCAGCTTGCTCGGTTCGGTTTGGATTTGGTCAACACAGCCCAGAAAAAGGCTGTACGCTTTGCTCGAGGATTGAATGAGCCACTACACAGTTTGGCCATAACTCATATACCCATGGGGGCGACCTTTGAAAGCTTGGTGGATATGGCTCTACTTCATGAGGAAGACAAGAATAGCAAGAAGGAGGTTAATCCTAATGAGACTTAGAATAAGAAAGTTGACTTCAAGAAGGGGGGCAACAAGAATAACAAGAGCAACAACAAACCACGTGAGACGAGGAAGTGCAACTTTTGTGGTATTACGGGACATCTAGCTAAAGACTGTTGAAAGAAGAAGAGGAAGTTGGGTGAATGCTTTCATTGTGGAGATACTGGACACATCAGCAAGGATTGCCCTAAGAAGCAAGGGCAGGGGCAAGGGCAGACCCAGAGAGCAGGACCTTCTGGAGGGCAGTTGCATGCTCTCAACACCACTCCAGCTCTTGACAGAGGTAGTAATTTTCCCGTAGAAAGCCTTGTTTACATTTCTGACATTCCTGTTCGAACCTTATTTGACTCTGGCGCATTGCATACTTTTATTTCTTCTGATATTGTTGAAAATTTGCACCTAAGTACTAGTCTGATTGAGGATCTCATTATAGTTTCAAATCCAATTGGGGGCTCCGCCCATTTATCTATGATGTGTATGGATTTGAGGATCTCTATCTTAAGAGTAGAATTCACGTGTCATGCTTATGTTCTCGGATTTATGGGATATGGTTTGATCCTAGGTATGGATTGGTTGTCCGATTATGGAGCCATTCTTGATTGTGAACAAAGGGTAGTGAGGCTCATGACTTGCCTTGGTAATACCCTTGAAATTTCTTGTAACCCTAAGGGTCCGGTCATGTTGTGTTATCTTGAATTTCTTGACTCGTCCGTCGATAATTTGCAATCTGTAAGAGTGGTCCGAGAATATCCAGATGTCTTTGATGAGGTGAGGGGGTTACCTCCTAAACGCAAGATAGACTTCCGAATTTATATTGTTGATAATGCCAAGCCAATTTCATTGCCCGTTAGGCACATGCCCCCGCGAGAAAGAAGAGAGCTCAGTAAACAAGTTAACGAGTTGCTTGAGAAAAATTTCATAAGACGAAGCATTTCTGAATGGGGTGCTCGAGTGGTATTCGCTACTAAGGCGGATGGATCGCTTCGTCTGTGCGTAGATTATCGTGAGTTAAACAAGCTAACTAAGAAAAATAGGCACCCACTACCAAGAATCGACGATTTGTTTGACCAGCTTGTGGGAGCATCTGTTTTCTTTCAACTCGATCTGGCCACAGGATTCCATCAGCTTAGAGTGGCTGAGGATAGAATTGACAAAACTGCGTTTAGAACTCCAGATGGGTTCTTCGAATGGCTCGACATGCCGTTTGGGTTAACGAATGCACCCGCTCACTTTGTAGATTTGATGAGTAGGGTGTTTCGGGAGTTCCTTAACAAGTTTGTGGTAGTTTTCGTGGATGATATTTTGATCTTCTCAAAAGATGAAGAAGAGCATGCTAGACATCTCAAGGAAGTCAAGGAAACACTTAGAGCACACCAGTTAAAGGCTAAGTTCTCCAAATGCCACTTTTGGAGGAAGAAAGTTCGGTTCCTTGGACATGTCGTTTCTAAGCAAGGCATAGCCATGGACCCCGCAAAGGTAGTTGCGGTACAAGACTGGAAAATTCCCAAGAATTCAATGGAGGTGAGGAGCTTTCTCGGTTTGGCAGGCTACTACAGGAAGTTCATTAAGGACTTCGCTAAGATTTCAGCCCCTCTTACTAAGTTAACAAAGAAGAACCTAGCTTTTGCATGGGACATCGAGTGTGATGTTGCTTTTCAGAGACTCAAGAGAGCCCTCACCACAGCTCCAGTTTTGGCATTACCTGACGGAGGCAAGGTGTTTACGGTGTACACAGATGCGTGCGGCACGGGATTAGGCGCTGTCCTAATGCAAGATGGAAGAGTAATATGTTGCGGGGTCAGACAACTTAAAGTTCATGAGAAAAACTATCCCACGCATGACTTGGAGTTGGCCGCGATTGTTTTTGCACTTAAAGCTTGGCGCCATTATCTTCTAGGAGAGAGGTTCGAGCTGTATACCGATCACAAATCACTTAAGTACCTCTTCTCACAGAAAGATTTTAATCTGAGACAACAGAGGTGGATGGAATTCTTGGCGTCATATGACTTCGATATAGCTTATACCCCTGGCAAGGGTAACGTGGTGGCGGACGCGCTAAGTAGAAAAAGGTTGACTTTGAGCCCCTTGTTTGTTGAAAGGAAAAGCCTTGAGTTTATAGCAACCTTTGATTTTACACCTGCTGTTGAGTCATTGACTGCTACGTTAGCATCTCTTGAGTTAAGACCTACACTTCTAGATCAAGTAGGTACTTCACAGAAGGAAGACCCACAGATAGTTGAAATCATGGACAAGCTGATTAGTGGTGAGACGTCAAGTAACCTTGGTAGGTATGCCATAGATAACAAGGGATGGCTAAGGCGTAATGGAAGGCTATGTGTCCCACAAGTGGGAGACTTAGTAAAGGAAGTTCTCGAAGAGGCGCATCACTCGAAGATGACCATACATCCTGGAGGGGATAAGATGTACAGAGATATGAAACGCATTTTCTTTTGGGCTAGAATGAAAAAGGACGTGGCAGAGTTCATTTCGAAATGCGTGGTGTGCCAACAAGTAAAGCCCGAGTCGGAGAAGCCCGGTGGGCTATTACATCCTTTGGAGGTTCCGCAATGGAAATGGGAGAGTATCTCGATGGATTTCGTGGATAGACTGCATAGGTCAAGGAAGGGAAATACTAGCATATGGGTCATAGTTGATAGACTCAGAAAAAGTGCTCACTTCATTCCGGTGAAAAGCAAGAGGACCGCATCATGGCTAGCGTCTATTTACCTTCGAGAGGTAGTACGGTTGCACGGGGTTCCTTCAAGTATAGTTAGTGATCGTGACCCGATTTTCACTAGCCAGTTTTGGAATAGTCTGCAAGAAGCCATGGGTACACGACTAAGTTTAAGCACGGCCTATCACCCGCAGACGGATGGACAAACCGAAAGGGTAAATAAGTTACTAGAGGATCTTTTAAGACTATGCATTCTTGACTTTGGTGGTACCTGGGAAGACCATCTTCCTCTCGTGGAGTTTGCATATAATAACAGTTACCAAGCTAGCATCGGAATGGCACCATTCGAAGCCCTGTATGGAAGACCGTGCAAGTCGCCAACTTGTTGGTGGGAGACAACAGACAGACTTATACTTGGGCCCGACATGATAAGGGACACTTCTAAGAAGGTTGAGTTGATACGAAGACAGATTAAAACGGCCCAAGATAGACAGAAATCTTATGCGGACAAGAGAAGGACAGACCTAGAGTTTGAGGTCGGAGATATGGTCTTTATAAAAGTTTCTCCGTTATGCAATGTAGTTCGTTTTGGAGCAGTTGGAAAGCTAGCACCAAGGTTCGTAGGACCGTTCCCTATCACTGAGATGATTGGACGTATGGCCTATAGGTTAGACTTACCCGAGAAGCTAACTGGAATACACAATGTCTTTCACGTCTCGCATCTTCGAAAGTGCTTGCATGAGTCGGCCGAAGTGGTTGAGCCAAGCATCCTTGAAGACATAGAAGTGGAGAAAGAAGCAACATTGAGGCAAGTTCCGATTCGTATCTTAGGAACGGAGATTAAGAAGCTAAGGAATCGAGAAGTCAAGCTAGTTAAAGTGCAGTGGAGTGAAGCCCAAGAAGACGCAACTTGGGAAACCGAAGAGAAGATACGCGTGCTTTACCCATTTCTTTTTTAAGGGTACATTCTCGATCTCTTTTTCCTATAAACTTGAAAACCTTTTCATATCGTGCTTCTACTACCTACGTTTGTCTTGTTATCTTCTTGATCTTATCTTGAGAACCTTAGGTAGAACCGTATGGATGTAAACATGTGATTGAAACATGTTATGGTTGATGTTTGCAAATGGTTGCAAGTGTTTGCAAGTGGTTGCTAGTGGATGCATGACACACATTAGGCACTAGATCGGCTCAGTCACATTTTCATGTTGCATATGCATGAGTGCTTATACTTGTACATGGATGGAACTTGTTATGCTATCACTTGGATATTGCATATAAAAGAATGTTATGTGCACTCATGTAGAGATTATAAATTATGTTAGGAATCTGCATACATGTTGGATTCATTACACTAACATATTTTGCATTAAGGAGGTTTACTGAATTAGTAACCGCCTGATCTTCTGCATTAGATAAGTACATATACACACACTTTCTTCATATGTTCATACAGCACTAGAAACCTTTTAAGAACAATGGTTGCTTGTGGATGATGCTTTGAGTAGATGGATGAGGGATGGTAGGACACATCCTCCCTAACTTAGAGATTTCAGGGACGAAATCCTTTAAGGGGAGAGAATGTAACAACCCGTATTTTTATAACGTGTTACAACTATAAATCAAGGCAGAATTAATTTTTAAAATTAGAATCAAGGGAAACGGGTTATGCCATTGCGTTCGTCTCGAAATTCTTCTTGGAAACGAGTCCGAGTTTCCGAAAATCGGAGTGCGTATGACCAAGTTATGACCCTTCGAAGTTTTCAGAAAATTTCAAGTTCAAAACAGCTTAGAATTCGAATTCAAATTTCGAATTCAAACCACAGAACAGACTGGGTGGGAAATTTCCCGCCCAGGACCAGGTCGACCTGGGGGTTGACCATAGAGTCGACCTGCCCAGGACCAGGTCGACCATAGTGTCGACCTGGGTGTCGACCTGGGGGTCGACCTGGTGACCGAGCCCACTTTTGAAGCTGGATTCACTTTGATGTTTTGGGCCTCGTTTCTGTCTATATTCGTTGACCTGACCCTATATAAACAGCCCCTAACACTAGTCTCTCTACATAAAATTCTCTCTGACCTTATGCTGCTCTAATTCTGGTAGAAAAGTTAGAGAAAGGGACTACTTCTTCTACGTCGAAACTATGTTAAGAGAATTGCTGATTTCTGTTAGGACTTGACTAAGCATATAAAGATTCAACATCGACTTTCTTTTTCTAATTCTCGAACCACGATCTGTAAGCCCCAGTTACTTTTAGATTTAAACTGTAAATGCAATATTAATATGTTGTAAATTGAAATTGGACCTGTGTATGATGACTGTTTTACACCCAATCTTGTTCATCTTGGATCTTGACTTTTGGGTATATTACTATGACATTGATCTGGGGCCTATTCATGTTGTAAATCAAAAAGAAAAACCCCTCATATTATCATGCCTACAATATTGAATCTACTATTAGTCACAAGTTTATGACTATCATCTTATGTCAACCGTTACCATGACTATACTATCACCTTATGTCAACTGTTATCTTGACTAGTACATTATTTTGCTAGATTTGGAATCTTTATGTTTGAGGCCGATATTCCATATGCCAGTAATATTATAATCATTTATCTCAAGTCATACTATGCTATGCTAGTAATCACTTTTGCCACCTTATACCCGTCCCTCCTTATGTGATTCCCTAATTAGATTTGTTTGTATCGATTCGAGTTTATGTGCGATGGGAATACGATTTGGGTAGATTAGGTAAAACATGAATTGGCTTTGAACATGAACGTTATTATAACTTGAACCTGTATATGGACAAGAACTTGACATCAAATTTACATGAAACCTGACATGAAAACTCGACATGAATTTTGACATGAAAACTTGAACATGGGCATGACACTTAGATAAACTTGAAAATGACCAACTCGAGGTTGGCTTGAGTTTGCAGTGTAAATCTGCCCGGAACCGCCCGGCAAATCCAGTGACTGCAATAAATAGGATCCAATGTGAGTAGTTGGTCATATCGCACGTAAAACCGGAGGTTAGACTATGTTGTGGTGTAAATCTGCCCGGAACCGCCCGACAAATCCAGTGACCACAACAATTAGTCTAATGTGAGAGGTTGGGGTGCATTAATGAATTAATGCCACATGATAGGGTTAAGTCATGAACCACTTGAATATACTTAACCAACTTGACACGATGATTTGATAGGGTTAAGTCGTGAACCGCTCGAACACACTTAACCAACTTGATACATGATCTGGATAGGGTTAAGTCACGAATTTGAATGACAACACTTAACCCGTTAGAAACCCTAGTTGCGCGGTCCTTTTCAGCAGTAACCCACTTAGATGTATCACGATACCCTGGGACTAGGCAGGGTGAGGCACGATTATTGGGCTGATTGTAAGCGACTAGAACGACGGCTGAGTAGGTGCGTCATTGTAGGTTCAGGCGGACTATGGTCGTGCACGTAGTCCGAAGTTGAAAAAGCAGGCATTGGGCACCGTAGGTTTACACTGTGTGTGCTTGATTCGTGTCAGTGGATGGCACCATAGGGCTTGATACACCCTATGGTGGACCTAGCACAGGTGACTACATTTTAGGATAGGGTCGTATGACACAGACACATGACGTGTTATAACTTGTAGGGAGTCGATCAATTAGTAGATCGTACCATGAGACCCCGTAATGGGTCACCTCATGATATTGGGCCTAGGGATCATTTCATGATTAATACTTGACATGAGTTAGAACACTAGTACAGTTAGTGCAGCGAATCTTGAATATGCGACGCTAGACTTGACTTATCTTGTTTATCATATCAGTCCTGTTATCATCCTTATGTTTAATTCCAATTTTCGCATGTCATGTTACCTTTACTAGTTTTTATACTGAAAGTCACTGGGGCTTACCGGTCTTATGACAGACCCTTTTTCTTTCGTTCCCCCCTCCCCCCCAGGTTCTCAGGGAGGAAACACTAGCTCTTAGCTTGGATTTAGCTTGCTTTCTGACAGCTCATGTACGGTTTGGTCTTGAGCTATGCTATGGCTTCTTCTGCTATTTATGGGGAATAATTTACTTTTGTTATCTTAAGTTTATGCTTCTTTATTTGGAACTTAATGTAATGGAATAATTTGTTCCTTGGATATATGGGGTTTTGACTCTTTTCTTGAAAGTAATAAAAATTTGGTTTTTAATTTCTACCACTGCTTTATTTATGTTCTGCCTTGTGATATCTCTGTGTATGTTTACCTAGATAATACTCCACCAAAACTAGTGCATTCCTTTTGTAAGTGACCCTTGCAGAGGTGGGGTATTACAGTACTTCTAGTGACGGGTTTTACCCCCAACAATCAAGCCAAACCGAAATGACAAGTGTTACCCCCAATAAGAATAACGTGCTTCTACATAAGCAAGACTAGATGTTCCCTAATTACTACCCCAATCGATCGACTCCCTACTCTATAGATACCTTATGTCGGCCCCACAGTAGGATGTACCACTTCCTAAGGTGGCAACCCGTTTATTTTCAAGATGCACAGCAATACCTACAGACGTCACAACATCTTAATTCACAAACAAGCCAGAACCATGCACGCACATGACTCCGTTGGATCTTGCATTGTCAACACCCTCGTCTGTTTGAACCTCTTACAATCAAATCAGTAAGCGTGCTCGACTCCTTGGGGTTCCCAGTTTGATACCAAGATGGGTTACTGACTGATAAGGGTCCCACACAGATGATGCAAGCTACCTGCCTAAGCTTGTATCCCCACTACTAGGATTTTGATAGGTTATGCCTAACAGTTTAACAAGATTGCATAACCCCAGCATGTAATACAGGTTAAGTTTATCGTTTTTATACAAGATAACTTTACCCCTCCCACTGATTCAAGCAACATGTCATATGGGTTAAGTTTTTTGGTTTTATACAAGAAAACTTAACCCCTCCCACTAATTCAAGCAACATGTTATATAGGTTAAGTCTGTCGATTTTATACAAGATAACTTAACCCCTCCTACTGATTCAAGCAACATGTTATATATGTTAAGTTTTTCAGTTTTATACAAGATAACTTGAACCCTCCCACTGATTCAAGTAAGTTTACTAAACCCCTACTCGATTCGTTATGTCTATGTAACCACACAGGTTTAAATAGGTTAAGTATTTCTGGTTAACAAATTTTTTTCATTTTTCATTTATGCACCAGACCTCTCATATTAAGTCCCGGGCAGTTCCGGGCAAACTTCTACCACAAGCTAGACTTAACCTCATGTCTTAGCACCGTTATGTGTATGTTTATGCTCTTGACCCATCACATTAGATTAACCCCCTATGGTTGCTGGATATGTTGGGCAGTTCCGAGACGACTTCTACCACAAGTGTACTCTAACCTCGTATCGAAGTGCAGTTATAGTTTCTAATTACTGTAGTTTTAAACATATTCGTTCCTAGCCAATTATTCATATTCATTACATGTTATGCCCCAAAATCCCAATACAAGTTATGCTTCAATTTCCTAATACAAGTTATGCTCCAATTTCCCAATACAAGTTATGCTCAACTTTAACATTCCCCATCGTTCCCAATTTCGCGCGTTCACATATTTCAGCGGTATGCCTAGGCTCGAAGGTAGTCTGGCTATAAAAATAAAAGGGAAAAAGGAAGGGAAGAGAATAAGAATAGGCATAATAACAAAATAGTCATATGAGGATAAAATTAACCATAATAACAAGACAGGCATATAATGGCAGAATTTGGGCATATGAGAATAATGGACCAGATGTACAAGTAATGGTAGATCTGTTATGGTTCAATTATTAATAGGCATAGGCTTGGATCTAACTTATAGACATGTCAAGATTACATTTAAATGTTTATATCTAAAAATAATATAAACTCACAAGGACTGGATCAAAGAACAAAGGAATGACTGTTGATGTTGTTGCGTAGATCCTTGAACATGTATAACTCTTGTTGTTGCTAAAGAATAGGCTAATTCAATCTGAGCTAGGGAAATATCTAGTTGTCTTCATTGTTTTTGGTGTGTAAAACAATGAGAATGATGTCCTATTTATAGCCTATGTCAACGAACCTCGCTCAGAACTGTGTGTAGGTGCAGGGAAGGAATCTGCCCAGATCTCATTGAGGTCGACCCTAGGGTCGACATAGGGGTTGACACTCCCATTATGGGGTCGACCCATGGGTTGACACCCATAGGGACCGGGGTCGACACCTAATGGGCCGATTTCCCCCCTTCCCCACATCATTAAGTTGAATTCTTGATTGTTTTTTAATATATATATATATATATATATATTATGCTTATATGTATACAAACTTCAAACCTTAATATCTTCTACATACAATGTCTGTTTTACGCAAACTTGGAGTCTGTTTTAGGAAGAATTCCGAGATGAACACAATAGTGTCATCTGTTTCACTTAATTCCAAATATTTAATTAAGTATTCTTTAGTTTATCAACTTAATGTTTTAAAAATTACAGGGTGTTACATTCTCCCCTCCTCAAAGGGTTTCGTCCCCGTAATCTCTAAGTTAAGAAGAACGTATATCCTGACATCCATCATCCATCTATTAATCCACCAATCACAGGCATTCATTTTCCTTAAAAGATTTCTAATGCTTATATGAACATATGCAAAGATTTGTGTATATGTCCCTATGCTAATGCGAAGATCAAGCGGTCTACTGATTCAGTCGACCTCCTTAATGCAATCCATGTTCGTGCCATGAAATAAAATGTATGCAAACAATCCTAGGATAACATGTAAAGGCTATATGCAAGCACAATCATCCATTTAAATGCAATATCCATATGTTGATACACCCACTTTCATCCAAGAAAAGAAGGAAAATATGTACACTCATCCGTATGCAGTATGAGAGTGTTTGAGCTGTTCTAGTGCCTAATATGTGTGTATATGCATCCACGAGCAACCACTAGCGAACACTTACAACCACTTGCATCCATCAAACATAACATGTCTCAAACACATATTTACGTCCATTGGATTTCTGCTTAAAGGTCAAAATTCGATCGGTAGGATATAATTAAATGACAGAAGCAAGTACGAATAAAAAGCTTTGGAAAAGAAGTTAAGAACATACCCTCGAAAAGAAAAGGGTACGAAGCACGAATCTTGTCTTCAGTATCCCAAATTGCATTCCCGGGGTCTTTCCCCATTGAACCTTCGTCAACTTGACCTATCGGTTGTGTAGCTTCTTAACCTCTGATCCAATAATACGGGTAGGAACTCATCAAACTGTCTCGTCCAGTTCTACTTCCTCAAGCATACTCGGCTCAACTATTTCTGCGGTATCATGCTAGAACTTTTGTAAATGAGAAACATGGAAAAATTCATGAACACCGGCTAATCTCTCTGGTAGCTCTACTCTATAGGCCATTTGGCCAACCCTTTCTGTAACGACCCAGGGATTTCCTGCCCCAAAAATCAACATAAATACCTTTACCGTAACTCATGCCGACCCTCCCAGCACCAAAAACACTGGATAGTTATTAGAAAGAAATTAGAGGGTGAGATAAGAAAGAAAGAAATATTAGAATAGAAGAAGAAGAAACAACACAACACAGAGTCTCACATCGCAGCGGAACAAAATATAATACAGAAATAAATCTTTATTGAGAGCTTTGGATAAAACTTACAATATCAGAGTACATCACACAACGGGACAGTTATAATAACCTGTTCCCATATACGACACACAGCGGAATAGTAGCTATATAATATCATACGTCTGAACGTCTCTAGCTTGTCTCTGGACTTCACAGTGTTTGATAACCTAAACCTGTACACCCCGGGCTAACCCGAGCATTTACAAAACACCGGGTCAGTCTGGTGAACCAGAGTGAGAAAAACCCACACAGTATTAAGGGTAACACACAACTTTATTTTAAAGTAAAAAATTCATTTCGAAAGAAAAGGATAATCGTAAGACCAAATCCACACATAAATACGGATGGTTTTTACCTTACGATAACCCAAAACATTTCTGAAACCAATATCTTTTCTGATATTATAATAATGTCTAAATACAAGTAAATAGCAATCTAGTGGAATGCTTGCATCTCACGCTCCACATATATAGTATACAATCAAAAACCGTGGGCGCTTATTGGAAATTGGATTCCAACTATGACAAGGTATGGGTCCAGCTACCGATAGTGTATCTCTAGAGGCGAATACACTGGGTTCAACAAGAACGACTTGCAACCCGGCCCTCACATGATCGACCACTCATTTCGCTTGAGTGTATCGAATGTATATTACCGACAGTTGGGATCAGCAACCGTCTCCCGGAAAGGGACAGCATCAAATATAGATTAAAGAAGTAAATAGGAATTTCTCTAGATAGGTGATTATACACCCTAATGGGAGCGACCCACATAGCCATGCTGCCTGCCCGATTTTTTTCATTTCCCGGTTGATGAGGCTTGAGGTTTAGAGTTTATTTTTGAAACATCTAATCACCATTCACTTTGAATGCCACATCGTTAGATCCGTCAGATATCACTAATTGACGTCCACAAAAATACTCTAGTTAGAAGCTAAGAGAACGGCAATTCCCCGCCAACAACTATAACACGTTTGAAGAAATCAACGTAAGTGACCTTTTGGAAATACTCTGTCAGACACTCGTCCATACAAGTCATCCGGTAACAGGATGAACCGAAGGCACTCTCCTACCGCATCCAGTATAGGAATCACCCCATGGATCAGTAGCGAAAAGTCCTTGCAACCCGTAGATTCCAACTACGACAGAATCATAGCTTATCTCTGCTTGCCAGGCAGAGAATATTAGTGGTTCTTCCATTTATGAAAGTCCATGGTCTTCACTGCTCCATCTCGATCATCTTCTGAGATCTTCACATATTTGTTGGTCGGAATGGTTTTCGAATATAAATTTGATCCCGGTCTTTCCATACCCATAATCGTAGTGGACAGGTTTGATAGTCGGTGATTTAACTATCAAAATAAACAGTGTTTCAATCATGACACTCCAATGAGTTCACGGTTCAGTATTCAACATCACTTAGCCTTTTAATTAAACAAATTTATTAACTTTTGTTCAATTAAGAGTTCTAACTCCTTTAATCTTTAGAAATACGATAATTGAATTCTTAATTAATATACCAATGTTCTCAATACCATTTTTATATATTACTTAATAACTTATAACCATGTTCAATTCTCACTAAATTCTCCTTCCAAAAACATTTCAACATCATTCCTTATTATTTAAAACATGGAAAATCCATTCAACTCATTTTTCTTTAAATAGCGTTACGTAATATCTTGTATTCCATTCTCGAAACCATAACTAACATTGATTAGTATAAAATAAACTAACTTTGCATTTTTTTACTTCGGACCCCTCGTTATGTATATTCTCCAATTCTCACCAACGTTGCATTATTTCACTAATGGAAACAATGAGTTATCACTAACTTCTTTTACGATTACCAACTAATATCATCTTCATATAAACCTGATGTTGTTCAAGTTGGGATATTTTAATTACCTCTCAGACCTTGGTCAACAAGGTTTATATCTTCAGATAAATATACGTTGAAATCAAAAACCCATATTCCATTCCAGTCTCAAACAACTTCCATTTAACTCGGATTTGGTTATACAACCCCTACGATACACTTCTTTAACCAGGTTCTCTTATTTCCTATCTCCTTCCACCATTCCATTTGAATTCATCCCACTTCGATTACTTTTGAAAAGTAATTTTCTAAATTATTATTGATTAAAATAATAATTTATTTCAATCATTAACTACATTAGTAGTTAAATCCTTTATTAACTAAATTAAATAGTAAATCCCCTTTTGAAACCTTATTTGAATTTAAACAGTATTCATTAAACTATTTTAATCGAAACACATCAATTTGATAATCAATTTCAATTCAAACTGGTCGATTTAATTAACTGAAAACTCGATTATCTCATTAACTGATTCCAATTAATCCTCACTTTAAATTAATTAAAAATATAATTAATTTAAATAATTTCATTAATTGTTTTCTTACACAACAATTATCAAAGTTAATTATCCGATTCATTTCTTATTCTCCTACTTGTAAATCTGATTAATGTCAGAACTTACTTTACAAATAAATTATTAACAAATCAAAGTCTTAAATAATTAAATATTTATTTAATTCCCTTTTATAACTTTTATTCAAAATAATATATTTCAAAATCTAACTCCAGTTGTAAAATAAACTTTATAACTTCATCTCTATCGATTCACCTGACGGTGAATCAATGTCTATAAAACGATTGATTTTATAGGCCATACGCTGTCAAATACCAAACCAATACTGCCCATTGGGTTAAACTAACAGATGTTGAATATTCAATAATCAACAATCAAATCAATCACAATAAACATGACAGTTCATATGTGATAATATGAAAACAAATAATATCTTTGAGGAATTCGGTTGGACCCCTCCAACCTGTTCTTCTCTGTATTCAAAGTGGTTATCTCAAACCAGACATTTCAATTCCAACTAACAGGTGACAATAAATAACAACCAACCAACCAATTCGCAAACAGTTCAAACAATTCAAATGATTTAAACATGTTTATAAATAAACGTGACCAACCAAGGTGAGTTACCTTTATTGGAGCCAATCGTTAAAAATAACGATTTGGTATTTCATTGAAATTAAACACAGTTTAATTTCATCAAATAAATAAACAAACGAATGTATAACTAGCAAATAAGCAACCATCAGCAAGCAAAGCACACAAAATAAAAACCCAATTTATATAAAATATAAATGGGAAAACTGAGTGAGTTTAACTCACCTTGTTTTACGTTGTCGCTGAAGCGGTTCGATTTCAACTCCTATTAAATTAAACTAGTGTTTAATTTAACAGTAAATTTCCAGCAGTCTCCTGCTCTGACCACATCAATTCCAGAATGTACTGCTCTCTGATATGGTTCCATTACTTCTTATTTGGTCCAATTCTGATCATAGAATAATAAGTTATAATATTTATAGCATTTATGATGTAATTAAATAAATTATTTCTGGTTAAATGAATTACCTTAGGTTAAGGTAACGACTAATTAATCCTTCAATATACATCTTCGTTCCAGAATAAACGAACCCAACTTCGTTTCTCAGAACTTGAACACATAGCTTCCTGTAGCAAGCAAGATTAAATTTTAAAAATTAACTTTTCTTAAATTAAATTTTATAATTATACTTTGTTACTTTGGTTCACAAATATACCAGACTAAAACTTTCTTCTCCATAATGCTCGTCCACTTTTGTCCCTTTGTTCTGCACACTTTCCTCATCCCATACAGTGTCTTGCATCATTCCCAAACCATGATTAAATTAATATACGATTAAAGTAAACTAACTAATTTTTCCTAAATCGCTAATTTAACAAATCAATTATGTTTTAATTAAATACCGCCAACAAAAATTTATTATGTTTCACTGTTGTGCTTATACCCTCTTGGTTCTTGTGTTCCTTAATTACTGTAAATTTAAGGTTACGGCCAAAACATTTTCTTCCTGCCCGAGTCTTACTTTCTGCACAATGGACCTACATGTAGATTAACGTTTCAATTCAAATACTCTTTTTAGTTATATTAATTAATATAGTTTAATATACTTTAATTACTTAAGCCAATACCCTTTCGTTTGAAATCATCAGGTTCCGGCTTCACTGCTCACGGTCATGAAGACCACCGAAACCATTCCAACTCCTTGTAACTGCTCCATCATGTTTTGCTTCTTCAGTTTGTTCCTCATTCTACAAACCAACAATTACTTTATTCACATTATTATTGTGTATAAGTTAATTATTTAATCAAAACTTTACTGTACATCTCAATTTAGAACTGGGCTGTTTCTTTTGGTGCTTCCTTTGTATTTCGTTCCAGGTTCCTCTCAATACCCCAACGTCTATTAGAAACCCACCACCGGACCACCCTCGTGCCACCGTACTCCCATCAGCAACCTTCGACGCAAGCGCCTTCCCCTCCTCCAAGATCAGCTCGATCAGCGCCTCGCCAATCCGTCCCTGATTCCGGCAAAAAGCCTCGAACTGCGTCACCTTTCTTAAGCGATTCCGACCACCTCCGTGCCTGAAAACCCATCACCACCGTTGTTTCTGTAGAGCTCACGTAGCTCAACCTTATTTCTATTGGAAGACCCATGAATAAATCATCGGATTAGTGGGAATTTAGAGGAGAAGGTGGTGATGTTTTCTACCGTCAATTCTTTGTGGTGGTGCTGTATAACTTGGGTGTAACAAGACAAGGGTTTTGACAGATATAAACATATATATAGGTGCCCAAATCAATATAATAATATTTATGAAACTTCGTCCTAAAGTAACGCGATAAAACCCCTTCAAACGACCTCTGTCTTCTAATAAAAAAGCTAATCTTAGAGTAAAAAGGTATTCTGGATCCAATGGGACAGGTTTCGTCGAATTCCGATATCGTTTGGAAAAAAAATCATTTATGAAACCAGAAATAAACACGCGTTTAATTTTTCCACGATCACCAGATAATTCAAATCAACTTGAAACTTTGAAATCCTACAATAATTTGTTGATATGAACCCAACGGCACTAGTTTCATCGCATTCTGAGACTGTTTCTCCGGTAGGCTATTTTTATCGCGCACCACAATACCATTCTGAACACCAAATTTGCCGGTCTCAAAAAATAACAAACTATATACCTGTCCTGACTCTAAACGACGATACGAACTCAAAGGAATTGGTTTCTCGACCTAATTTGATCGTCTGTTCAAGTTACACTTAAATATCCTTTTATTTATTAATTACGCGCTATAGAAATTGAACGGGCATTTACGGCTACCTTGGTCACATACGACATCGATTTGCCACGTCATTTAACACCGTGCAATAATTTAACGTTACGGTCTCAATGAAAATGATTTCGTCGAAATACGAGATTGTTTGCAAAATGGCAATTTTTAAAGGCCGATATTTAAATAACGATTTCCACAGCGATTATTTCAAATTTTATTTTGGCCATAGCTTACAATATATAACACGAAATCTGAATTTTTCTCTTTCATATGAAAATTATCATCAATACGGTTCCAACGTTTCTTGTTTCACAGAAATCCGACTTATATCGGTTTCTGTATACTCAATTGAAATTCGAAATTCAATATTACGAACTACCACGCCATTTCGAGCTTGATTTATATTATAAATAAAATTAACACTAAAACTTCGTTTTTATAACGACTTAAATAATAAAAACCATTAATACTCCAATGTATAATATTAAAATAATAAATTAAATTAAATACTTAACGGCCAAAAATGCGGGTCGTTACACTTTCTGTTATGGGAAATGGCCCTACAAATCTTGGTGCCAATTTCCCTATAGATCCAAAGCGAACCACACTCCTCAACGGTGATACCTTGATGGAAACATTGTCTCCTACTTCGAAATCAATATTAGTCCTTTTTTCTGCGTAGCACTTATTCCTGTCCTGATCTATCTTCACGCGCCTTCGAATAAGATCTATCTTCTCTGAAGATTCCCTAATCATCTCAGGTCCAAGTAAAAGCTTATCTATAGACACCCACCAACAAGTCGGTGATCTACAGGGTCGCCCAAATAGTGCCTCGAAGGGTGTCATGCCAATACTAGCCTGATAATTGTTGTTATAGGCGAACTCCACTAAAGGAAGATGTTGTTTTGAAGTCCCTACGAAGTCTAGGATACACAGTCTTAGAAAATCCTCAAGAAATCCATTCACCCTTTCCGTTTGTCCATCGGTCTAGGGGTGACAACCAGTGCTTAAACATAACTGTGTACATATTGCCTCTTGCAAGCTCCTACAAAATTCACTGGTAAATATAGGGTCAGGATCACTTACGGTACTGGAAAGTACTCCATGTAGACGTACTATCTAATGAAGATAAACTGCTGCCAACCATGTTGTCGTCCTCTTACTCTTAACATGAATGAAATGAGCGCTCTTGGTAAGCCTGTCAATTATAACCCAATTACTGGTGTTGCCTTTGCTTGATCTAGGCAAACCATCAATGAAATCCACAGAGACGCTCTCCCACTTCCACTGTGGAACCTCCAAACGATGAAGCAAACCACCGGGCTTCCTTTGCTCAGCCTTAACTTGCTGGCAATTCAAACATTGAGAAACAAACTCTGCCGCATCTTTCTTCATCCCAGCCCAAAAGAAAACACTCTTCATGTCCTTATACATCTTATCACCACCAGGATGAATAGTCATCCTAGAATGATGGCTTCCTCATGGACTGTCTTCAACAAACTCCCAACTCGGGGAGCACAAAGCCTTCCATCTCGTCATAACCATTCTCTATCATCCGTGGAATATCTACTGAGGTGACTGGAAGTTTCCCCTCTACTGAGCCTATCCAAGATATGTGTTATTTGTGGGTCTTATCGCTGCGAAGTTCCTATCTGGTCCAATAGAGTAGGTCGCATCTCTGATAAGCCAGTAAACCAGATGTAAATTCGGTAGAGGGCTTAAAATCAAAAGACGATATATACTCCAAGCTCTGCCTATCTACAAATAGAGGACTCAAAGTCATCCTCTGCCTACTCAATGTGTCTACCACCACATTACCCTTGCCAGGGATATAAGAAATCCCAAATTCAAAGGACACTAGGAACTCCATCCATCTTTGTTGCCTCAAGTTGAGATCCTTCTACGAGAACAAGTGCTTGAAAGACTTATGATTGGTGTACAGCTCGGACTTCTCTCCTAGCAGATAATGGCGCCAAGTCTTAAGCGCGAATACTATTGCAGCTAACTCCAGGTCATGGGTAGGGTAGTTTTTCTTGTGAATTCTCAACTGTCTACCTCTATAACATACTACCCTTCCCTCTTGCATCAGAACTGCACCAAGCCCGATACCACATGCATCAATGTATATTGTGAACACTTTGTTCCCATCAGGCAAACTCAAAACTGGGGCTATTGTCAGTGCCCTCTTCAATCGCTGGAAAGCATCCTTACAATCTATATTCCAAGAAAATGTCAGATTCTTTTTGTCAGTCTGGTGAGTGGGGCTGATATCTTTGTGAAGTCCTTAATGAACTTCCTATAATAGCCTGCAAATCCAAGAAAACTCCTCACCTTAGTTGCATTCTTTGGGATCTGGCAATCTTGAATTGTAACTACCTTCACGAGATCTACTCCTATCCCATCTTTAGAGACCACATGCCCTTGTAATCTCACCACTTTTCTCCAAAAATGACATTTTGGAGAATTTCGCCTTAAGATGGTGCGCACGTGGAGTTTTAAAAACCTCCCTTAAATGTCAGGCATGCTATTCCTCACTCTTTGAGAAAATCAAGATGTCATCAACAAAGACCACAACGAAATTATTTAGAAACTCCCGAAGCACCAAACTCATCAGATTAACAAAATTGGCAGGTGCATTCAACAACCAAAAGGCATGACAAGCCATTCGAAGAAAACATCTAGAGTTCTAAAATCGATTTTTTCTATACTATCCTCAGCTACCCTCAACTGATGAAATCCCGTAGCCAAGTCTAACTGAGAGAAAACAGATGAACCAACAAGCGGGTCAAACAGATCATCAATCCTCGGAAGTGAGTGCCTATTCTTCGTAGTGAGTTTATTTAACTCTCTATAATCCATACATAAGTGAAGCGAATCATCTTCCTTAGTGGTGAATACTACTAGAGCACCCTATTCAGATATGCTTCGCCTAATAAACCATTTCTCAAGTAGCTCCCCTACTTGCTTGCTGAGCTCCCTCCTTTCTCTTGGAGCCATGTGGCGCACAAGCAATGCAACTGGTTTTGCATTGTCCTTCAAGTAAATACAAAAATCAATCTTGCAACTCGGAGGTAAGCCCCGAACCTCCTCAAAAACATCAGGATACTCACAGACTATTGGTACAGATCATAAATCATCGATAAGCATTAAGTGACTCTAGGAAACTAAGCATGACAAACCCTTTAGGGTCACAAGAAATCTCGAGGGTCCTTCCATGACAAGTCAAAAGTCTAACGACCCTCCTCGTACAATCTAGAATGGCACCATACATGGCTAGCCAATCCACCCCTAGAATCAAACTATAGCCCATGAAACCTGTAACAACCCGTATTTTTAATAAATCTGTTATAACATAAATTGAGGCAGAATTAAATTATAAAATGGGAATCAAGGGAAACGGGCTATGCCATTGCGTTCGTCTCGGAAAAATACGCGAAATAGAGTCCGAGTTTTCGAAAATCGGAGTCCGTATGACCCAGTTAAGGCCCATTGAAGTTTTCAGAAAATTCCTAAGTAAAACAGATTTAAACTTGAAATTAAAAACAGGAGTTAGGGCAAGCTGGCGTAGGCGGGAAAATTCCCGCCCAGGACCCGCATGTCGACAGGCCTGTCGACAGGGTCCCCAGGGTGTCGACAGCCCTGTCGACAGCCCTGTCGACAGGGGGTGCCCAGGCAGTATTGCCTGGCGCACCATTTTGGTTTGGGCTGGGTATTGTGGCTTGGTTCTAGAGAGTTCCGAGATCTGACGGGCCAAAACTAACCTAGGGTTAATCCTAGGGCTAAAAACACTCTAATCTTCTATAAATAAGCTCCTAATCCTAACCTAAACCCTCATTATTCACTCTAGCAACCAAACTATGTCAAATTGAAATCTCAAATGGCCTCCACCTAAGAACCCTAGCCTCCACCCTCTTCATGAATCATTCCTATGAAGATTTTGATGTTCATACAAGCATTTCTAAGTTGTATGAATGATCATTAGCTTGCATACATCATCAAGTTGCAAGTTTTATTTCATAAGCTAGTGTTTTTGGGTGTTTTTGGGGTTTTATGCTTGCATAAAAAGGGCTTCTCAATCTTTATTAGGAGATTTGTGTCTTCATAATAGTTGTAAGCCCTCTTACCTTCATTTTAGAAACTCTAAAGTTAATATGTGATGAAAGTTGGGATTTTTGTATATTAAATGAGTTATGCATGCTTATGTGAGTTCACTATGCTATGTTACACATGTTTGATGGAGTATGCATATTATGATTTGCAAGTTTATTGAGTTATGCATGTTTATGCAAGTTTGCTAAGCCATGATTTGCAAGTTTATTGAGTTATGCATGTTTATGCAAGTTTGCTAAGCCATGATTTGCAAGATTATTGAGTTATGCATGTTTATGCAAGTTTCCTAAACCATGATTTGCAAGTTTATTGAGTTATGCATGTTTATGCAAGTTTGCTAAGCCATGATTTGCAAGTTTAATTGAGTTATGCATGTTTATGCAAGTTTGCTAAGCCATGATTTGCAAGATTATTGAGTTATGCATGTTTATGCAAGTTTGCTAAGCCATGATTTGCAAGTTTAATGAGTTATGCATGTTTATGCAAGTTTGCTAAGCCATGATTTGCAAGATTATTGAGTTATGCATGTTTATGCAAGTTTGCTATGCCATGATTTGCAAGTTTAACAAGTTATGCATGTTTATGCAAGTTCACTATGCCATGATTTGCAAGTTTAACAAGTTATGCATGTTTATGCAAGTTCACTAAGTCATGATTTGCAAGTTTAACAAGTTATGCATGTTTATGCAAGTTCACTATGCCATGATTTGCAAGTTTAACAAGTTATGCATGTTTATGCAAGTTCCCTATGCCATGTTAGGCAAGTTTAATATGTTATGCATGTTGCAAGTTCACTATGCTAAGTTATGCAAGTTTAACGTGTTATGCATGTTTGTTGTGATATGCAAGTCCATCATGTATGTTATGCCAAGTTCCCTCTTCCTATCCTTTATGCGTTGTTACGAATATGTAAGCGATAGAATGACGTTGGGGGGGGGGGGGGGTTTGGGTGAAACTTAAAATACATGAAAATATAAGATTGGGAATTTACCTATTAAGTTAGGTCTACCCCTTGGGAATTTACCTATTAAGTTAGGTCTACCCAAGTAATTGTTGACTTGTAATTATGTTTTGAAATAAAGTGGACATGACACTTAGAAAACATAAGTGTGGCCAACTCGAGGTTGGGTTGAGTTTGTAGCGTAATTCTACCCGGAACCGACCGGCTTAACTAGTGGCTACAAACAATAGGACCCAATGTGAGAAGTTGGTCATGGGGTGCCAAGACCCGAGGTTAGACCAAGTTGTGGTGTAAAGCTACCCGGACCCGCCCGGCCTAACTAGTAACCACAACAAGGTCTAATGTGAGAGGTTAAGGTGCATTAAATTAATTAATGCCTCATGATTAGGGTTAAGTCAGGGTCCACTAATACTTAACCAATTTGGGGATTCGAGGGATTGAAATGGGGTTAAGTGGTGAACCGTTGGTTGCACTTAACTAGTTTAATCCATGATTAGTGAAGGGTTAAATCACACTTAACCCTCTTGGGAGACCCTAGCAACGTGGTCTGTTCTAACAGTAATCCCAGTTTGGTATCATTCACAACCCTAGAAGCTAGGCTAGGGCGGGGCACGATTACTGGACGGATGTAAGCGACCAAAGGGCGATGGCCGAGTGGTACAGCGGTGCGGGTCCGGCGGGCTACGGACGTGCACGTAGTCCGATATTGGACAAACTCGAGGCACGGGTACCAGTAGATTAGGGCTGTGCATTATTGCTTAAGTGTCTGGGGTTGACACCCGAGGGCTTGATACACCCAAAGGTGGACCCAACACAGTCTAACTACAACCATATGTGGGCCATATGGACACCAACACTTGACGTGTTAGGTTTATAGGGAGCCGATCGATTAGACCGTTGGGCTGGACCTTGTATTAAGGTCACCTCATGTTATTGGGCCAAAGTTTGGGCTGAGGGATCAATACCTGTTATGTTGGGCTGCTAGTACACCGTGGTGCAAAACTTAACCATGTTTATGCGATGACACCTCTATCAATCTTGTGGTTAATTTATCAGGCCAGTATGTTGTTATCTATGATCATCTCAGTTTCCATCATGTTGTTAACTTTATTAGTTTATAGACTGATCGTAGCAGGGCTTACTCAGTCTTTTTGACTGACCTGTTTTCTTTCGCCTCTTTTCTTCCGTTCCCCCCCCCCCCCCAGGTTCTCAAGGAGGGAATACAGGAGCCTAGCTTTGAGCTTAGCTGCTTTCTTGGATAGCTCATGTATGCTTTGGACTTGAGCTCGCTATGGTTTTTCTTCCACTTTGGGGATAGCTACTTTTATGTTTTCCTTTTTAGTTTCAGATGATGTTATTTCATGTACTAGACTTGTTTATTTGGGAAAAATTGACAGTTTGATGTACCAGACTTGTGTTTTGAAATGGTTTAAGAATCTTCCGCTGTTTTATCTACTTACTCTGTTCCCTATATATATATATATATATGTCATGTCCTGCCTTGCTATATCATTATGCATGTTTACCTTGTTTTAAAAACGCCCCACCAAAGTCAGAGTCGCTCGAAAGAGCCACCCTGGCGGAGGTGGGGTGTTACATTTGGTATCAGAGCGAGGTTTACGAGAAGGGATAAAAAGGTTTTTAAAACTTTTGAAAAACTATTTTCAAAACCAAGTATAAAGTATTTTCCAAAGAAAAGTCTAGTTGTTTTTAAAAGGCTATTCCCCAAAAGCCATTAGCACTATCCTTTGACCCCTCGTTTGAACTCTTTTCTTTTCGTTTCCAGCATGTCTGATAATCTCGTCTTACCCGAAGGAGTAACAATACCCGATTGGTTCCGTCGGTACTTGGAAGTCACGGCACCGGTCCCGGGTACCTCTAATGTTGTTTTTCCAGTCGAGGCCACTGTTCCTCCTCCTCCTCCCGTAGCTAATGTTCCTCTTCCCCCTCAGCCTCCACAAACGGATTTTGCGGAAACTTGTAAGAACTTTAAGATGATGGGTGGCAAGAATTTTAGTGGGACAGAGACTATTGTAGAGGCAAGGAATTGGTTGAAAGAGACCGAAGATCTTTTAGCCACCTTTGATATAGGTGACCGCAGGAAGGTTTTGTTAGCAGCATGGTTGCTAAAGGAAGAAGCTGCACGTTGGTGGGTAGTCACCACCGCTACTAGGCCAATTGAGACTTGGGATGACTTTAGAGGAAGGTTTGGACTAAGGTTCTTATCACTAAAGCAAGGGGACATGACTATTAGGGAATACATAGATAAGTTTAATCAACTGGCTCGTGTTGATATAGACTTGGTTAATACAGCTCAGAAGAAGGCCCTACACTTTGCTCTAGGATTAAACGAGCCATTACACGGCTTGGCCATGTCTCACATACCCTTGGGGGCGACTTTCGAGAATCTGGTGAATTTGGCCCTACTTCAAGGAGAAGATAACAATGACAAGAAAGAGGGCAAGACGAGTGAGTCTCAAGGCAAGAGAGTAAATTTCAGGAATCGGGGCAAGAATAACAACAACCGCAAGGACAAGCCAAGAGAAAATAGGAAATGTAACTTCTGTGGTATAGTTGGACATATAGCCAGGGAATGTAGGAAGAAGGAAAAGAGAAAGCGGGGCGAATGCTTTCATTGTGGTGAGTTTGGACATCTCAGCAAGGATTGCCCGAGGAAACAAGGGCAAGGTTAGACTCAGTGTGCAGGACTATCTGGAGGGCAAGTTCATCCCCTCAACACCGTTCTTCCAGCTTATGATAGAGGTAGTGTTTCTGTTGAAAGTCTTGTTTACATTTTCTGACTTTCCCTGTTCGTACTTTGTTTGATTCTGGCACATCGCATAGTTTTATTTCACCTGATCTTGTTGATAGTTTGCACCTAAGTACTAGCCTAGTTGATGATCCCGTATATGTTTCAAATCCAATTGGGGGTTCTGCCGTTTGTCTGTGGTCTGAGTGGATTTGAAAATTTCTATCTTGAGTATAGAATTCTCGTGGGATGTTTTATTCTCGGTTTCAGGGGATATGGGTTGGTTTTGGGCATGGAATGGTTGTCCTGTTTTGGAGCCATTCTGGGTTTTTGCATATAGGGTTGTGAGGCTCATGACTCGCCTCGGTAATACCCTAGAAATTTCTAGCAACCCTATGGGTCCCGTCATGTTATGTTATCTTGAATCCCTCAACTCGTCTATCGATAGTTTGCAATCTGTGAGGGAGGTCCGAGAATATCCTGATGTCTTGGGGGAAGTGAAGGGGTTACCCTTAGACGTGGGATAGATTTCCGCATTATCTGGTTGGTAATACCAAGCCAGTTTCGTGGCCGGTTAGGCACATGACCTCACGAGGTGAGAGTTAAGAAAGCAAGTCAAGGAGTTGCTTGAGAAGAACTTCCTGAGACGAAGCCTTTTCGAGTAGGGTGCTCCAGTAGTATTCGTTACTGATGTGGACAGTTTGTTTCGCTTATGTGTTGATTATCGTGAGAGGAATAGATAACCGTTACCAAGGGTCGATGATTTGATTGATCAGCTTGTAGGAGCATCTATTTTCTTTTGATCCAGCTACCAGATTCCATCAGCTTAGGAGGGCGGAGGATGGAATTGACAAGACTGAGTTTAGGACTCTAGATGGATTTTTAGAATGGCTAGTCATACTATTTGGTTTGACTAATGCACCCGCATATTACGTAAACTTGATGGGTAGGGTGTTTAGGGAGTCCTTGAACAAGTTTGTCGTGGTCGTCATAGACGATATTTTGATCTCCTCAAAAGAACGAGGAAGAACATAATATACATCTCAAGGAGGAGATGGATACGCTTAGGGCCACCAGTGGAAGGTCAAGTTCTCCAAATGTCATTTTGGAGGAAAAAGGTTGGATTTCTTGGGCACATAGTTCCTAAGTAAGGCTTAGCGGTGGATCCCGTTAAAGTGGTTGCGGTCTAAGACCGGAAAACCCTGAGGAGGGCAATTGAAAGCTTTCTTCGTTTGGCTAGTTAGTTAGCATTCCCTGAGCTTAGACTTACTCTTCTGGATCAAGAAGGGGGTTTCACAGGGAGAAGACCCGCCGTTATCAAGAACGTGGACCAGTTGAGTCGAGGCGAGATGTTAAGTCACCTCGCTAGATATAGCATGGATGACAAAGGAAGACTAAGGCGCGATGAGAGAGTATGTGTTCCTCGAGTGGAAGACTTGGCAAAGAAGGTTCTTGAAAATGCGCAGCACTCGAGGAGGTGGCCGAGTTGGTCCCAGGATGCCTGTTGTGCCACCAGGTCAAGGCCAAGTCATAGAAGCCCAGTGGGCCGTTATCTCCATTGGAGGTTCCGCAAGGAAAAGTATGAAAACATCTCAATAGATTATGTGGATAGATTACCTAGATCAAAGAAAGGGAACACGGGTAGGTGGGTCATAATAGGTAGACTCACGAAGAGTGCTCATTTCAGTCCGGTGAAGAGCGAGAGGACTGCATCATGGTCAGCAACGGTTTACCCTCAAGAAGTTGGCCAGTCTTGAAATAGCCTACAGGAAGCCATGGGTAGGCAACCGAATCTAGGTATGACCTATCACTCATAGGCAGATGGTTCATTTCGATTAAGCATGAGTTATAGAAAATCACGTTTATAAGGGCAATTAGCAACGTGGATTGGTATTTTCAAGAAAAGTTCTGCTGCGTGGAAGACTTTATAGTAAGTAGACGAGATCCAGGATTCACTAGTGAATTTTGGAGAGCCTGCAGAAAATCATGAGGTTACAGTTATGTTTAAGCCAAGTATACAGAAGGAAGAATAAGTGGAAAAGAAAGACGAGAGGCGATAATGAAATGAGTTCCAACTCGAATTTGGGAAATAGGAGTTAGGAAGCCAAGGAATCATGAAGTGAAAGACGGTCAAAGCACAATGGAGTTAAGCTCAAGGAAACATGACTAAGAAGAGTGAAGACTAGATACGCGCATCATATCTCTTTTTAAGAGTGCATCCTTGATCCTTGTTTTCCTGTGGAGCTTGCTTGCAAGTTATCTTTTGTATATATCCTCTCGGTCCCATTCTCGATCTTACTTCTGTTGTAAACTCCATAAGGGGGTTATGACTCATCGGTTAGTACTATATGTCAGAGTTTGAATGGATGCATATCTCTCTGTCCATGTTTATCTAGTTTATCGTGTTTATCTTGTCATGAGATCCTTAGGTAGAGACCCTTTGGATGAAACATGTGTTTGAAACATGTTATGCTTGATGGTTGCAAGTGGTTGCAAGTGTTTGCAAGTGGTTGCTCGTGGATGCATTACACACGATTAGGCACTAGATCGGCTCGCACACTCCTCATATTGCATATGCATGAGTGTTTATGATTATTCATTGATGAAAATTGGGTGTTGTCACATGGATGTTGCATATGGATGAATGTTATGTGCACTCATATAGATACTATGAATTATGTTAGGAATTTGCATACATATGGATTCATTTCACTGACATACATATGCATTAAGGAGGTTTACTGTATCAGTAACCGCCTGATTTACATACATATGCATTAAGGAGGTTTACTGTATCAGTAACCGCCTGACCTTTGCATTAGATAAGTACATATACACACACCTTTGCATATGTTCATACCGCATTTAGAATCTTGTAAGGACAATGATTGCTCGTGGATGATGCTTTGAGTAGATGGATGATTGGATGGTAGGATACGTTCTTCCTAACTTGAAGATTTCGGGGACGAAATCCTTTAAGGAGGGGAGAATGTAACAACCCGTATTTTTAATAAATCTGTTATAACATAAATTGAGGCAGAATTAAATTATAAAATGGGAATCAAGGGAAACGGGCTATGCCATTGCGTTCGTCTCGGAAAAATACGCGAAATAGAGTCCGAGTTTTCGAAAATCGGAGTCCGTATGACCCAGTTAAGGCCCATTGAAGTTTTCAGAAAATTCCTAAGTAAAACAGATTTAAATTTGAAATTAAAAACAGGGGTTAGGGCAAGCTGGCGTAGGCGGGAAAATTCCCGCCCAGGACCCACATGTCGACAGGCCTGTCGACAGGGTCCCCAGGGTGTCAACAGCCCTGTCGACAGCCCTGTCGACAGGGGGTGCCCAGGTAGTATTGCCTGGCGCACCATTTTGGTTTGGGCTGGGTCTTGTGGCTTGGTTCTAGAGAGTTCCGAGATCCGACGGGCCAAAACTAACCTAGGGTTAATCCTAGGGCTAAAAACACTCTAATCTTCTATAAATAAGCTCCTAATCCTAACCTAAACCCTCATTATTCACTCTAGCAACCAAACTATGTCAAATTGAAATCTCAAATGGCCTCCACCTAAGAACCCTAGCCTCCACCCTCTTCATGAATCATTCCTATGAAGATTTTGATGTTCATACAAGCATTTCTAAGTTGTATGAATGATCATTAGCTTGCATACATCATCAAGTTGCAAGTTTTATTTGCTAAGCTAGTGTTTTTGGGTGTTTTTGGGGTTTTATGCTTGCATAAAAAGGGCTTCTCAATCTTTATTAGGAGATTTGTGTCTTCATAATAGTTGTAAGCCCTCTTACCTTCATTTTAGAAACTCTAAAGTTAATGTGTGATGAAAGTTGGGATTTTTGTATATTAAATGAGTTATGCATGCTTATGTGAGTTCACTATGCTATGTTACACATGTTTGATGGAGTATGCATATTATGATTTGCAAGTTTATTGAGTTATGCATGTTTATGCAAGTTTGCTAAGCCATGATTTGCAAGTTTATTGAGTTATGCATGTTTATGCAAGTTTGCTAAGCCATGATTTGCAAGATTATTGAGTTATGCATGTTTATGCAAGTTTCCTAAACCATGATTTGCAAGTTTATCGAGTTATGCATGTTTATGCAAGTTTGCTAAGCCATGATTTGCAAGTTTAATTGAGTTATGCATGTTTATGCAAGTTTGCTAAGCCATGATTTGCAAGATTATTGAGTTATGCATGTTTATGCAAGTTTGCTAAGCCATGATTTGCAAGTTTAATGAGTTATGCATGTTTATGCAAGTTTGCTAAGCCATGATTTGCAAGATTATTGAGTTATGCATGTTTATGCAAGTTTGCTATGCCATGATTTGCAAGTTTAACAAGTTATGCATGTTTATGCAAGTTCACTATGCCATGATTTGCAAGTTTAACAAGTTATGCATGTTTATGCAAGTTCACTAAGTCATGATTTGCAAGTTTAACAAGTTATGCATGTTTATGCAAGTTCACTATGCCATGATTTGCAAGTTTAACAAGTTATGCATGTTTATGCAAGTTCCCTATGCCATGTTAGGCAAGTTTAATATGTTATGCATGTTGCAAGTTCACTATGCTAAGTTATGCAAGTTTAACGTGTTATGCATGTTTGTTGTGATATGCAAGTCCATCATGTATGTTATGCCAAGTTCCCTCTTCCTATCCTTTATGCGTTGTTACGAATATGTAAGCGATAGAATGACGTTGGGGGGGGGGTTTGGGTGAAACTTAAAATACATGAAAATATAAGATTGGGAATTTACCTATTAAGTTAGGTCTACCCCTTGGGAATTTACCTATTAAGTTAGGTCTACCCAAGTAATTGTTGACTTGTAATTATGTTTTGAAATAAAGTGGACATGACACTTAGAAAACATAAGTGTGGCCAACTCGAGGTTGGGTTGAGTTTGTAGCGTAATTCTACCCGGAACCGACCGGCTTAACTAGTGGCTACAAACAATAGGACCCAATGTGAGAAGTTGGTCATGGGGTGCCAAGACCCGAGGTTAGACCAAGTTGTGGTGTAAAGCTACCCGGACCCGCCCGGCCTAACTAGTAACCACAACAAGGTCTAATGTGAGAGGTTAAGGTGCATTAAATTAATTAATGCCTCATGATTAGGGTTAAGTCAGGGTCCACTAATACTTAACCAATTTGGGGATTCGAGGGATTGAAATGGGGTTAAGTGGTGAACCGTTGGTTGCACTTAACTAGTTTAATCCATGATTAGTGAAGGGTTAAATCACACTTAACCCTCTTGGGAGACCCTAGCAACGTGGTCTGTTCTAACAGTAATCCCAGTTTGGTATCATTCACAACCCTAGAAGCTAGGCTAGGGCGGGGCACGATTACTGGACGGATGTAAGCGACCAAAGGGCGATGGCCGAGTGGTACAGCGGTGCGGGTCCGGCGGGCTACGGACGTGCACGTAGTCCGATATTGGACAAACTCGAGGCACGGGTACCAGTAGATTAGGGCTGTGCATTATTGCTTAAGTGTCTGGGGTTGACACCCGAGGGCTTGATACACCCAAAGGTGGACCCAGCACAGTCTAACTACAACCATATGTGGGCCATATGGACACCAACACTTGACGTGTTAGGTTTATAGGGAGCCGATCGATTAGACCGTTGGGCTGGACCTTGTATTAAGGTCACCTCATGTTATTGGGCCAAAGTTTGGGTTGAGGGATCAATACCTATTATGTTGGGTTGCTAGTACACCGTGGTGCAAAACTTAACCATGTTTATGCGATGACACCTCTATCAATCTTGTGGTTAATTTATCAGGCCAGTATGTTGTTATCTATGATCATCTCAGTTTCCATCATGTTGTTAACTTTATTAGTTTATAGACTGATCGTAGCAGGGCTTACTCAGTCTTTTTGACTGACCTGTTTTCTTTCGCCTCTTTTCTTCCGTTCCCCCCCCCCCAGGTTCTCAGGGAGGGAATACAGGAGCCTAGCTTGGAGCTTAGCTGCTTTCTTGGATAGCTCATGTATGCTTTGGACTTGAGCTCGCTATGGTTTTTCTTCCACTTTGGGGATAGCTACTTTTATGTTTTCCTTTTTAGTTTCAGATGATGTTATTTCATGTACTAGACTTGTTTATTTGGGAAAAATTGACAGTTTGATGTACCAGACTTGTGTTTTGAAATGGTTTAAGAATCTTCCGCTGTTTTATCTACTTACTATGTTCCCTATATATATATATATATGTCATGTCCTGCCTTGCTATATCATTATGCATGTTTACCTTGTTTTAAAAACGCCCCACCAAAGTCAGAGTCGCTCGAAAGAGCCACCCTGGCGGAGGTGGGGTGTTACAAAACCAAGCACATATGCGTCGCATTCAAACTCGATGCCCAACACAGATATTCTCAAACCCCAACAAATCATAGACAAATGAGTTGTACCTCCTATGGGGTTTGAGATGATAATGGGAACCAAAACATGTTAGTACTAAGGTGTAGAGACTCTACCACAGAACCAGATATAAAAGAATGCAAGGCGCCAGAATCAAAAAAACTTCTAACAGGATGATCGGAAACAGAAATCAAACTTTCAACGGAAACTTTCCTACCTCTATACGGTACATCAGCCATGAGAGCATTCACTTGCCCTCAAGAAGATCCTTCCCTTTCGCCCAGTCCATGCCCCTTCGGGCAATCCCTAATAAGATGTCCAACCTCTTCCTTTTTCTGCAGTCTTTACCTAAATGACCCACGCACCCACAATTATAGCATTTCCGCTTTTCTCAGGCCTTATTGTTCTTTCCGCCCTTCTTTTGTTGTTGTTGTTGTCCTTTCTTGGGCCACACTTTCTTGTTTTGCGATTCATTAACCTTGGCCTATTTCTTTTCTCCTTTATCCTCTTCGTGTAGGAAAGCCATGTTAAGGAGTCTCTCAAAGGTAGATCCCATCAGAATATGAGATATAGCCAACCCATGAAGGGGTTCATTCAAACCTTTAGCAAATTTCAAAGCTTTCATGTGCAGGGTATTAACTAGGCCCAATCCAAACCTCACCAATTTATTGAACTTATTAGCATACTCTTCGATAGACATGCATCCTTGCTTAAGTGCTAAAAACCATTCCATTTGCACACTTTGCTCGGCTTGAGAAAGAAACTTCATTTCGAATCTCTATCAGAAATCCTCCTAAGTCTCAACTGGACATCTCGCATGCGTTACTTCCCACCATAATGAGGCCTCATCTTTCAACTGCCAAACGGCTAGCTGAATCTTCCTATGATTGTCAACTTCAAATATTCCAAACAAATCCTCCGTCTCTTTGAGATAATTCCTTGCTTCTGCAAAAGCTCAGTTCCTCGGAATGGCTTTCCGCCCATAGCACGGAAGTCCTTGCATATCTTAGAGAAATTATCGGCACGCGGAGGAGGAGGAGGAGGAGTAACAGCGGCTGTAGTTGGGGGAGAGGCGTGTGTTTGGCCTTCGGCCGGTGCCGTAGCCTCCAGATACCTACGAAACCAAGCCGGTATCTAAACGCCCTCAGGAATATTAGGTTCCCCAAACATGCTGAAAAGAAAAGAAAAAAGGGATTCAAACAGAGAATCAAAAGATATTTCCTATGGTTTCGGGGAATATGTTTTTCAAAACAAATTTTTCTTTTAAAAATGCTTTCTTTTAAAATATTTTTGAAAACTATTTTCAAAATATTTAATCTGATCTGGTAACCTTCAACTCTGATACCAAGCATGATACCCCATGTCCGTTAATGTCACTCTTTATCAGAATGCATTAAGTTTCGTGAAGTGTTATTGGTAAACATATCACAAGACATATATAAAATAACAACGGAATTAAAACTTTATTTAATAGGAAAGCTTCATGGTCCAAACCCTATTACATAATAAGTCTGAAATATTGAAAATTCATTACATCAACATAAAACTTCTGTCTTGTACTAAAATCATCATCATAGTACAATAATACATAAAAAGAGCATAGTCCCCAAAATATAGCCATAGTAGAGAAGATACGGAATCAAACGATACATCTAAGCAGCTCCAAGAAGAATGAAAGAGAGAATCCAAATCAAGCCTGAGTATTCCCACCCTGAGAACCTGGGGGGAACGGAAGAGAAAGAAGAGGAAACAAAATGGGTTAGACATAAAGTCTGGCGAGTCCAGTTACTTTTAGCATATAAATAAGTAAAAGGACACGCCATTACAATAATTATTTTCCAGGACAAAAATTAATTCGGCTATTTGTTCCTTCTATTCTTCATTTCCGTAAGCATTATCGAAGCTCAAAAAACCCCAAATTGATTTCAAATCCACTTTCTTCTTCATCTTTATACTTTCGAAATCAAATCTACTGCTAATCTACTTTCAAAACAAAATAGACTCAACTAATTTGTTGATTCGCTGAAGAAATCAAACCGCGTCACTTTTCTCAGCTGAACAAGTAAGTAATTGTTTATTTTTACTATTTTTTACGATTGCTGATGTTAATCGCCTCACCTTTATTCAGCTGAAGAAACTAAGACGTAATTTCTATTTACTATTTACAAGACGTGATTTATGTTCAATAGTTGTTAAACAAGTGAGTACTTGTTTATCTTTATTGTTTGTTGTTCCTCGATTTTTTTTGTTTTCTATATATCGATTGTTTTTGTTAGCTGAAGTAAGTAGTCATTCATTGATTGATTTTATTTTCTATATAAAATTGTTCATACGTATATATTCAGTGGTAGAATTTATTTTGTTTGACAACTTAAAAAGATAAATGTGTTTATCTTTTGATTTGAATCATTTAATTACATATTGAAATCTAGCAATATTTGAAAATTACTGATACATGTAAAACGTATTTGTTGTTTTGTTAATCATATAATTATATTCAATGGGTTAATTACACATAATATGAATCAATTTATAGTGATGATGAAATTATCCATACGTATATATTCAGTGATACATGTTAATTTGTTTGACAGCTTAAAAAGATAAAGGTTTTTATCTTTTAATTTAACATATATCTTTTCAAAACTGAATTTCAGATTTAACAATTTTTAAATGTTTAGTAGAATATCATATTTTATTTCAGATTTAAAAAAGATAATTTCATCTATATTTTCAAAAAAACTTTGTTTTATGTTTGATATATCTACAAAATTTCACAAGTTGATATTGTCTGTGTTTTATGTTAGTATTTGTTAAATTATATACACAAATTTAGTCTAAACTTATTTTATTTTATTTCAGATTTAGAAAAGATAGTTGTATCTATCTTTTCAAAATTGAACTTCAGATTAAAAAAGGATAATTGAACATATATATCATGTGTTAATTGTTAATTGCAAATATGCAATATTAACGACAAAATTGAACTTTTAATTACAAAATTACATTTTTGTAACTAACAATTTTAAAATGTTTAGTAGAATATCTTATTTTATTTCAGATGTAAAAAAGATAATTGCATTTATATTTTCAAAACTGAACCTAAAAGATAGTTGAATATATATGTCATTTGTTAATTGTTAGTTGCAAATATGCAATGTTAATGAAAAAACTGAACTTTTAATTCATAGTTTTCCAATTAACAATTTTTAAATGTTTATTAAAATATTTTATTTCTGATTTTAAAAATATAATTGCATTTATCTTTTCCTAAAAGATAAAAGATAAGTTACATTGAATATATTATTATATTTCAGGTTTAAAAAAGATAATTGCATCTATTTTTTAGATTTAAAAATGATTACAATTATTCTATTAATATACTATTTTTAATGTGTGTACAACATAAACAAGATATATGCAACTAAATATTCTGATTGCAGTACAATTTAACAAACTGTATATCTTTTATCTGGAAAAGATGATTGCAAAAGATATATGATTACAGTTTACAATTGCAAAAGATATATTGTTTTATCTTTTCTTAATAGTTGGATAAAAAGTATCTTTAATGTAGTCTGTTTTTGCAAAAAATTTGTTAACTAGGTCCAATATAGAGATAATAGTGTTTTTAACATTTTTATTTATACGCTTCTCATGGCTTATGAAAAAGACAAATGTCTCTCACAAATGATAAATGTGTGTACTGGCTTATTTCCCTTAATAAATTCATTTTACAATAAGGGTCGAGTGTTTGTTGAATAATTGAATAGTGTAGCGACCCGGGAATTTCGACACTTGAATCTAGACACTAACACATCCCAGATCCAAACTCAAGTATCAAAACTCAGAAAGCTAATAGAAAGAAATTAGAGGGTGAGATAAGAAAGAAAGGTAAGAATAGAAGAATAAGAAGAAGAACAAACACAACATAGGTCCTCACATCGCAGAAGAACAAAATATAATATATTAATAACTTTATTGAGAGCTTGAAATAAAAAATTACAATCATCAGAGTACATTAAAACTTCTGGACAGTTAAAATAACCTGTCCAAATATACAGTCACACAACGAAATAAATACTAGATATCATACGTCTAAACACCTCAGCTCGCCTCTGGACTTCGCAGCATTTGATAGCTTGGACCTGTACAATCCGGTCTAACCCGAGCATTACAAACACCGGTCAGTCTGGGGAACCAGAGTGAGAAAACCTCGCTAAGTTTATAATATCGTTCAGCTCGATTTTAAGGTTAAAAATCCTTTTGAAATAAAAAGATAATCATAAGATCAAATCCACACATAAATACGGACGGTTTTTACCTTATAGTAACACAAAATATTTTTAAAATCAATACTCGTCTGATATTATAATAATGTCTAAATACAAATAAATAACAGTCTAGAAGAACACTTGCATCTCATGCTCTACATATATAGTATAGAAACAAAACCATGGGCGTTTATTGGAGATTGGATTCCGACTATGACAAGGTATGGAACCACCTACCGATAGTGTATCTCTAAAGGGGAATACTCAGGGTTTAACAAGAACGTCTTACAACCCGGTCCACACGTGACCGACAACTCATTTCGCTTGAGTGTATCGAAAGTATATCACCAACGGTTGGGCTCAAACCACCGTTTCCCGTAAAGGGACAACATCAAAATAGATTAAAGAAGCAAAAGGAATTTCTCTGGATAGGTGATTATACACCCTAATAGGAGCGACTCGTAGCCATGCTGCCTGCCTGATTTTTATTATTTTCCAGTTGGTGGGGCTTGAGGTTATAATTTTCCTTTAGAACATCTAGCCACCATTCACTTTGAATGCCACATCATCAGATCAGCCAGATATCACTAATTGGCATCCACAAAAATACTCTACTTGTTAAGCTAAGAGAACCATCGTCCTCCGCCATCAACTATGGTACGTTTGAAGAAATCAACGTACGCGTTCCCTTTGGAAATACTCTGTCTGACATCCGTCGATACAAGTCATCCAGGAACAGGATGAACCGAAGGTACTTTCCTACCACATCTCAGGTATCACCCTATAGATCAGTAGCGATAGTCCTTGCAATCCTTAGATTCCAATCATGACAGAATCATTGTTAACTCTAGGGATCAGCCAGAGATATTTAACAATAGTTCTTCCACTCATAAAGATTTACGGTCTTTAATTGCTCCATCTTCAATCAACATCTTTCACGTATTTGCTAGTTCGGAATGGTTTTCAATATAGATTAGATCCTAGTCTTTCCGTACCAACAACACATTGGGCATGAATTTGATAGTCGGTTATTTAACTATCAAAATAAACAAACATAAAAATAAAATAGATTCATTAGTTGAGTACACAACATCACTTGGCCATGAAAATAATATAATGATATTCTCAAATCATTTTATTTTGATACTTAGAAAAATATCTTAAAATCATATTCAATTTTCTCGCTAACTATCATTTCATTCCATTTGCTATAACATTTCTTATTATCTATGATTGGGGAAATCAATTCTGTTAGACCCAAAAGTGGTTCTAACACCCAAATTGATTAGAAACAAGATTATATGAGACAATAATAAAAATGAACACACAGGATTTATAGTGGTTCGGCGAATAAATGCCTACGTCCACTTATTTTTCACTATATTCAGTAATCCAGTTACAAATGCAATGTAAGATTCACTCACAACTCACTTTTGTTCACTCAAATGATTAAAACAAGAAATGAAAGATGATTTGGATTCTCCGGGAGTAAAGGAGTTCGGATGATGGAGGTACTTGGATTCTCAAAAGTGCTGAAAAAAGATCCTTCTCTTTGTCTCTAGATGGGGTATTTATAGGTGTGAATTTGCCTGAGATTCAATCCGGGTCGGAACACGTGTCATCCATCGCACTCTCTTCGGGTTCGGATGAACTATCAAGCTGACAACACATCAAAGAGATGGACGTTAGGGGTAGGAATTAGTCATATCCGGTCCGGTTCTCCAGGCGATTTTACAGGAGACTAACTTGGATCATGGGTGCGGGTCGGAGGCGCGCAGGCAAGGGGTTCGGATCGGGATACCCGATCCGAACCGGAATGGCTTGGACGTCTCTCCCTCTCTAATCTATTCCGCTCCGCTCCAGCGTCGTGACAAGCAGATGGATTTCCATGCGAGATTTAGTTGTCCTCCGATCTGACTTGACATGCTTTACCAATCTATCCCGTAAGAGACCACCGATCCGAACCGAGATCTCTATCCGATCCGATCCAATATGCTGCTTTATCCCGATCCGATTAGAGGATCCTATCCGATCCGAACAACCGCAGCTATCAATTTGAACTGTAGTGTTTTCTTCCGATCCGAACCGAGGTCTTATAACTTAAAATACTATTCAATGGTTGGTTTTTTGACTTTGTGTTGCCTAGTTCACAAAGTAGGCTAACATTCTGCCCCCTCAAAGGATGCTTCTGTTGTACGAAGCGTGCTTTGATGTCGTTTAATCAGAATTGTCAGGAATAATGCACAGATTGCTATTCGGTTCGGTGTCCGACCCGAGCACCTTTTCTTCATTTCTGAGCAAATTTGGGGATTTTTCTCGACATATAATGCTTCGTGCAGGTATGTTCTTTCCTTATTCTTCTTCTCTTGAACTCAATTCTAGTCAGATGTTAAATTAATGTATGAAACCTGTCCGGTTCGGGTGCCGATCCGAAACGCTTTGATTCTTGGGCAGTGGGCCTTCAGGCAGAGTTGTGCTACTGGGCCTTCACTCCGGTCCGAGCGGGTGAGACAAAATAGGAAGACGAGGAGTCAACACCATTCCTTTTATAAACTCGCTACCGTCTTCATTCCTTCCTTCTTCTTTTTTGCTGCCGCTCCCAACCATAGCATTGAAAACTTTAAAAACTCCAATATTCCGAAATCATTCCTTGTAGATTTCTCAAATCAAGCACATAGGTAGCTTTTTAATCTCGAATAACTTCGTTGTAACCGTTTTCGATTTCAATTCGTGTTGGATTGGGATGGTTTGGCCATAAACCTCGCTTGAACCCCCCGCCGCTGCTGGTGGATGCGCCATCGCTTCGGGGCGTTGCGAGGCTGGAGAGGGCAAATATTTATCCTCAATGGTGGCTTTGGTGATAAAGCGGACTCGTTTGTGAGTAGGGGGGAAAGAGGAAGGAGATGAAGAGTGGGATGACAAACTGGAGTCGGTTCGGGCAGAAGACGGAGGATCAAAAAAGGAAGGAGAAGGAAAGGGGATCGGCTCGGATTGCACATTTTAGAAAGATGGGAGGAAGGAAAATGTCGGCTCGGGTCGGAGATGAGAATGAGATAAGAGGCTGACATGAACGGACTGGTTGAGTGATGCTAGTTCGGTTCGGATCGGGTCACCCGATCCGATCAGTCCTGCTTCCGAACCCACTGTCTCCCTTGTCTTAAACTGTCCAAGCCTTAACGATGCATCCGAACCGAACCTACATCTGCATCTGTATTGAGCCAATCATCACATGCATATCCGAACCGAACCGAACGCATCAAACTTGGCACATAAAGACTACTCAACTAATTCAACTAACACTTACTCTAGACGAATGTGCTTCGCGGACAGTTAGGATAGTGCCTTGTGAACATAAACGAGAATTAAGAACAACTCTGACTATCACCTTCTCTTTAAAGCTTCGTCTTACATTGCTGTACTTTTATTTCGTATTTCCCACATTTACTGCACACACTTTAGTTCACACACATACACAAAAAAGGGGGACACGGGATAATTTACTCTAATCCGTGCTATTGCTTCTTCAATAGTTCCATGACAATGACGCCCAGACGCTCTTCTCGTCTAGCTGAGAGGAAAGAAGCTCCGGAAACTTCCAACAAAACCACTCTCGAGGATATATCTTCTTCATCTGACCCAGAATGGGACAGCGAGGGTCCGGATTACGGAGTTGGTCATCGGGAAAGCGACGAAGCGTCTTCAGAGACTGAAGTTTCCCTGGGCTTTGAGGAGGAAGGAGGGATTGGTGACAATCGAGCACCCAATGAATTTGATTCAGCCATTATATTGGAATCACCTCCAGATTCCGTAGAATCGACAATCGACAACGACCGACTCGTTCGAATTTGCTTGAAGTATGGAATAATGAAAAGAGACACTTTAGTGCCCTCACGTTCTGACCGTCCCCATAACCCTCCAGAAGGATATATGACGGTTACTCGACTGATGTGCATGGTTGGCGCCATTCCCCCATTCTCGCCTTTTATCGTTGACTTCTTAAGACAAATGCGGATTGCCCCCATGCAGTTGCATCCCAATTCATATGCCTATCTGCATACCTTATTCATAGCATATCGTGAAATTCTAAGCGTAGAGCTCACGTTCGATGATGTTCATTTCTTCTATAATTTCAAACATCGGACTAGAGAAACCCCTTCTTTCTGTTACTTTGAATCGGTCCCAAAGAGGAAGATAATCTCTACGCCGTTTAGCAGCAAAGCTGGAGATTCCAGACTAGAGTGGTTCTATATAAAGCAATAGTCTGGATGCGCCAGGAGATGGACAAAATCAAGTAAAGCATTGATTTTCTGAACCCGGACTCTATACACTTGAATCATCACTCTGACCTGTTTTCCTTTTTTGTTTGCAGTCGACAATCCCAAACAGATATCAGACCAAGTGTTCTTTGATCGGATGCACCGTCTTCTCAATGGCGACCAAAAATTCCTGACTATTGACGAGGTCCTTAAAGATGAGTACCTTCATTTTCACGGGCTGCTATCCGTTTTCCGTAGCATCGGTCATGGGACGGTCCCTTATGCATATATTCCTCCCGTGGAAACAGTTCCAGAAATAGGAGAAGGCTCGGGAATTCCTGCAGCTCCTCTTCAAACTTCACCTTCTCCCTCTTCCACACAAGATGACGAACTGGCTAATCTGGCCAAAAAACATCGTGAAGGGTATATTGCCCCCGAGGAAACTACTTCTCCAGATAAGTCAAAGTCTTCCCAAGTGTCGCCACTTCGCGCTTCCGAAGGGGATGTTCCTAGCACCGACGAGCACATATTTCAGGGTTTGGGGGATCTCCCCTTACCCGAGACTATATATACTTCAGAAGATTTCAGGAAGGACCCTTTAGTCTTCACTTCTTCTGAAGAAACTACTCCTGCTAAGGCTAAAGAGCCTGCCCGCACCAGTCTAGCTTCAGACTCGGGTTGGTTGGGGGGACACACACATCACTTAGGATGCACTCTACGCCACAGCATTAATATTCGTTGCACCTTTTGCTCCATGAATCCATTAATTCTAAACTTCATTTATTTTATCGTGCAGGTACAATGTCTCGGTCCTATTATGATATAAGAAAGCTTCGTCGCAGCATGACCAATCCTCCTCAGGATGCCGAGTACGATCGCCGGGATGACCGCGGTAGGGAGGAAAGAAGACCTTATGATCCCTATCGATCTCGGCCCTCACGCTCCCGCTCACCAGTTCGACCGGAACAAGAGAAATACAAGAGCTATCAAGGTCGTAGGGAGGAGGATAGACCACAATCTAGGGATTCCACTTCCTCCCATGAAAAGCGGAGTAGAGAGAAAACTCCTCCAAAGGAGACTGGGTCTAGAAGTAAGCAAAAAGTCCCGGCTACTAAACGACCCAGGACAGACAAGGGTTCTACAGAATCTTCTTCCGGAAGGGACACCGAACTAACAATCCTCGCCCCTCCTCCACCAGATGCGGGAACTGCAGTAAGGCTGGCATATTTAAAAGAGCAATTTCCCGAGCACTACTTTGAAACTCTGACCTTCCTACCTACCCTTGAACCTATTTCTTCTAATTGGGCAGAGGAGGCCAAGGCAAAAATCGATCTGGTGGAAAAACAATATTCCGAGATGTTCAAGTATTCCCGCAATCTTTCTAGAATCATCCGCACTCTAATGACAAATGCTGACTCGATGCAAAAGACTGCAGAGGAGGATGCTAAGGCCCTAAAAACCTTAGGAAAAGATTTAGAAGATACTCAAGCTCAACTAGCTATCGCTCAGAAGAACGCTTCCAACTTCAAACAACAGTTTGAGGACATGCAAAAGCGCTATCATGATTTGCTTGAATCCCACACTCAGGAGCGTTCTGAGTTGAAGAAACAAGCTGACGAGGCCAAATCAGAGGCTGCTAAGACACGCCTTGCTTATGCTGAGCTTGAGCAGAAAAACGCCGAGTTAGCGAAAAGGAGTGCTGAGTTAGAAAAGAAGAATGCTGACTTGGCTTCGAAGCTGCTGGAGGCAGAAAACAGGGCTGCTCTGGCCGAGGGCAATGTGGAATGCGCTATTAAATCTGCGGAGGAAACCCGCAAACAATTATCTAAGGCGGAGGTTGAGATTCAAGGCTTCGGCGAGCTAATGATTGAATTCTTCGCTCACATTATTCGTCGTCGAAACATTTCCTGGATCGAGGACTATCCATCCACTCTGGTTCAAGTGTGGAATCAAATCGTCGAGTGGGAAAAAGAAGAACTTAAGGTCGATTCCCTCGATGAAGATAAGCTGATGGAGAAATACCTAAGAGACGACGAACCAGAGCGCCTAGCCGAAGGGCGTCGTCTAATTGCTGAGGCCATGGAAGAAGAGAGGCGGAAGTCTAAACAGAAAACCATTCCTAAAGCTGGTTCCTCTTCTTCTGCTCCTGTAACTCCCGAAGTAGAAGGGTATGATCCCGAAAACCCGGGAATTCCCCGAACAACCTTGCTATCTCCTATTCCTGAAATAACTCCAGAGGTAGTAGTCACCCCCGCTGAAAAGTCTTCAGAAGGTATCCCTATCTTTTCTCCTCAATTTGTCAAGGCTACTACTACCTTTGGCTACATGACTGAATGTTCGATGAGAAATCCTTTGCTCTCGCCTGAGTTGATAACCAATGTTTCTCATTTTGTAGGCGTTGAATCATCCGCAAAGACAGATGTAGCTCAAGGAGCTACCGCTGGGACAAAGCCTGCTGCTAGGGTCAAAGAAGGGGAAGACAAGGCTGCTTCAACAGACCTGGGGGAAAGAAGTGAGCCAACTAAGGTCACTACTCCCCATGATGAAGAAATGATTGCAGCTTTAAAAGACGACGGAGACGAGGGGCATGATGAGGAACCAGAGGTTACAATAACCGGGGAGTCAAAAAGCGCCGATGACGTTACCTTGGCGGCCATGAAGGCCGATCAAGACAAGCGCTTGCAATTAAAGGCTGAAGAATTAGACCCTGAGGTCCTCAAGCCCCTCGCAGTTGTGGATGCAGGTTCAAGGTTAGTTGTTAAGCTCTCAACTAGATCTATTACCGAAGAACTTGCTAAAAAATCTTCTCTTGATTCCAGTGCCCAGCCCTCCGGGAAGAAGTCTGCTGGCTCCAGTACTACATCTTCAGGGAAAAAGAAATCAAAGCGAATCTTGACTGAAGCCGAGAAGGAAGCAAAGGATGCGGAAAAAGCTGCCAAGAAATCGAAGGCTCATCCCAAACCCAAATAGTGGGTTCCCCTGTATCTTCTTAGCATCTTTGTAAACCAATAAGTGCTGCTACACCAGCAGCTTCCGCACTTTCTTTTTCAGTTATTTCCCTGTACAAATTCATTCATTTGTAAATAAAAATAATTCACTTTTTGCAATGTTTATTTGTTAGCAGTTCTGCACTTATGTAAAAATGCATATCTATAGTTATGAAACAAAGTTGTGGAGAGGGAAGATATGTGTATGTATATGTGTCCCCAGTCAATCTCCATAATTTATTCAGTGCTTAACCATGCAATCTGAATGCTCCCGATTCTCTAACGGGATAGCATTTCCTGTGTCATCAACACCTGTTGTTTTTCCTGGTATTTCTTTTATACTCTCTCTCATTCTCTTGAGAGTTAGAGTTCGAGTTCAGTTATTTGTTTATTCCCCGTTCGTTCAACGGGAAAAGATTTCTTTCTCGGCGCTCGATCGGAGACGCCTTTATACTCTCTTTCTCTCTGGAAAGTTAGAGTTCGGAGTTGAACCTCTTTCTCAGCGCTCAGTCGGAGACGCTTTTATACTCTCTCTCTTTCTCTGGAGAGTTAGAGTTCAGAATAGAATTTCTTTTTCAGCGCTCAGTCTGAGACGCTTTTATACTCTCTCTCTTTCTCTGGAGAGTTAGAGTTAAGAATGTCGTTTTCTCATTCTTTTACGTCTTATTGCACAAATAATCATTGTGCTTCTTTTTATGTCCAAACTGTTTTCAACCTTTTTTTAGGCTTTGAGTTATCCTATATTTCATAATCATAACAGAACAACTAAGGAATGTAGATGCATAAAAGTAAACAACACACAATATTTTTATAGTGGTTCGGCTAAGTCATAGCCTACATCCACTTTATAGTCCTTTATTCATATCGTCATATTTTCCCAAGGCAAGTCGTGCCTTATTACAGAGTTTACAGGAAGAACAGCAAAAAGTATAGCATTTCTAATCCAAATATCGCATTAAGTGTTGGGCATTCCATGCTCGAGGGACTTCTTCGCCATCTACGGTCGTTAACTTGAATGTTCCTTTATCAAGTTTCCGTTGGATGACAAAGGGTCCTTCCCATTTTGGGCCGAGGTGAGGAAGAGATGGAAAAACTCTCTTTAGCACCAAATCTCCTGGTTCAAAAGTTCTAAGGCGAACTTTTTTGTCATAATAGCGTGCCATCTGACGCCGATGTCTTGCTGCACGCAAGTCTGCTTCGTCCCTTTTCTCTTCGACTTCATCAAGAGACTCAAGTAAAAGTGCCCGATTCGTCATCGGGTCATAATACGTAACCCTGTGGGAAGGAACTTCCAGTTCAACTGGAATTACTGCTTCTGAGCCAAAGGAGAGAGAGAAAGGGGTATGACCGGTAGCCGTTTTAAACGTTGTTCGATATGCCCACAAAGCTAGGGGCAATTCATCAACCCATTTTGTCTTTGCACGCTCTAATCGCTTCTTGAGGATGGATTTTATTATCTTGTTTATTGCCTCTACTTGCCCATTCGATTGTGGATAGGCAACTGCAGTATATCGTTTGTCTATCTTATATTTCTGGCAAAAGTTTCTGAATTCAGTGCTATCAAATTGGGTCCCGTTGTCAGTAATAATCGTCCTTGGGATCCCGAATCGGCATATAATATTTCTGACCACAAAACTTATCACCTTTCTTGTGGTGATCTTAGTCAAGGGCTCAGCTTCCACCCACTTTGTGAAATAATCCACGGCTACTATGGCATACTTAGCTCCCCCTTTAGCAATCGGTAAAACTCCAATGATATCGATTCCCCATGTGGCAAATGGCCAAGGACTCACCATCGATTTAAGCTGGGTTGACGGTGCCCTGGGGATTTTGGCGAATCTCTGGCACTTATCGCAGCGTCGTGAATAATCAGCTGCATCCTTGTTGATCGTAGGCCAGAAGTATCCGTACCGCAATATTTTCTTTGCTAAAGTTTGACCTCCTGTATGATCTCCACACTCACCTTCGTGCACTTCTCTCAGTACACGCTTGATGTCGTCGTGTGCGATACATCGTAACAGGGGCATAGAAAATCCTTGTCTATAGAGAGTATCGTCTTGCATAACATATCTGGCAGCTTTGCGAACTACAGCTCTTTTCTCACTTTTCTTTGATGGGAGTGTCCCATTCTTAAGAAAACTCTTGATTGGAGTCATCCATGACTCCTTCTCTGGTTCCGCTTCAAGAACGAATTCAATTTCCATTGACTCAAAGCTTGGCGATTCCAACGTTTCAATTGGAATTACCTCAGTCTCTTCTGGATTGTCGGAACTAGCCAATTTTGCTAGTCTATCCGCTTTCTGGTTTTCTACTCTGGGAATATGTGTTATGTTGTACCGCTCTAAGCTATTTAATAGCTCTTTCACTTTCTTGAGGTAAGCGACAAGTCGAGGTCCTCGAGCCGCGAATTCCTCTCGCACTTGACAAACAACAATCTTAGAGTCACAAAATATGTCCATCATTTTTACTCCGAGGTCTTTAGCGAGTTTCAGCCCGGCAATCAGGGCTTCATACTCAGAGTCATTGTTTGTTGCCGAAAATTCTAATCGCAGGGCGTAATATAACGACCGTCCCTCCGGAGTGACTAAGACAATTCCAGCTCCGGATCTTCGGTCATTTTTAGCTCCATCTGTATATAATTTCCACGGATTCATCTCTAGCTTATCCTCGGATTTAACCACTCGGTCATTGATTATTTCTTCCTCTGGAATGGTGAACTCCGCAATAAAGTCTGCTAGAGCTTGCCCCCTGATTGACTTTCGTGGTTGAAAATTCAAATCAAACTGGCTTAGTTCTATGTTCCATTTAATCAACCTTCCCGACGCTTCGGGTCTCTGCAACACCTGTCTTAACGGCTGATCGGTGTATATGGTTATTGGATGGGCTTGGAAGTAGTGACGAAGTTTTCGGGATGCAATCAGGAGGCTGTAAGCAAGCTTCTCGATCTTTGGGTAGTTGCGCTCTGCCGCTGCTAATTTCTTACTCACATAGTATACTGGCCTTTGTACTTTGTCTTCTTCTCGAACCAGGGCTGTGCTGACAGCGTGAGCCGAGACTGCTAGATAAACAAATAGTTCTTCGTGATCTACGGGCTTTGATAAGATTGGCGGTTTTTCTAACAGCTCTAACAGATTTCGAAAGGCCTCGACACAATCGGGAGTCCACTGGAAGTTCTTCTTTCCCCTTTTTATCAAATCAAAAAATGGAACACATTTATCGGTGGCTTTGGAGATGAATCTACTCAGCGCCGCTACCTTCCCTGCCAGACTTTGGACGTCTTTAATTCTCTTTGGTTCTTCGATATTTCTAATCGCCGCTATCTGGCTAGGGTTGATCTCAATTCCTCGGGAACTCACAATGAAGCCAAGGAACTTTCCCGACGCCACTCCAAATGAACATTTTAAAGGATTCAATTTCATACGGTATTTTCGCAAGATACCAAACATTTCCGCTAAGTCTTGCGTATGACTGGAAGACTGCTTTGATTTAACAAGCATATCATCCACATAAACTTCCATAGTTTTTCCTATTTGATCATAAAACATTCTATTTACCAACCGCTGATAAGTAGCTCCAGCGTTTTTTAATCCGAATGGCATTACAACATAACAATACAGCCCCAAATTCGTAATGAAACTCGTATGTTCTTGGTCTGGTACATGCATAGGAATTTGGTTGTATCCAGAGTATGCGTCCATGAAAGAAAGAAGTTCATGACCTGCTGTCGAGTCTACAAGCTGGTCAATCCTGGGAAGTGGGAAACTATCTTTTGGGCAAGCTTTATTTAAATCTGAAAAGTCAATACAAGTTCGCCACTTTCCGTTTGGCTTCTTTACCAAAACGGGATTCGATATCCAGTCGGGATAAGTCGAATCTCGAATAAATCCATTTTGCTTCAATTTCTCTACTTCCTCTTTGAGAGCAGCCGACCTCTCTGGGCCCAGCATGCGTCTCTTTTGCTTCACAGGCGGATGCTTCAGATCCACATTCAATTTGTGACTGATGATGGAAGGTGATATCCCACACATGTCAGCATGGGTCCAAGCGAACACATCTAAGTTTGCCTTCAAGAAGTCCGTCAGCTCTTCAGCACGACGTGGATCCAATTGAGAACCAATCTTCAAAACTTTCGTCGGATCAGCTTCATCAATGGGAATTTCCACTGTCGCTTCGTTAGGAGTTGCATTCCTAGCCTCTGGTTCCTCGTCTTTTCTAGGATCCAGGTCTTCAGGTGTTTCTTTGGGCAACTCCTTTGGGGTCAAACTCTCTAATTGCTATGCCGAGTCCCCCTTTGAGGGAGATGAGGCATCCTTACTCTCAGCATTGACTCCTTTCATCAACATCTTCAGTTCGGCCACATAGCAGGCCCGTCCAGAAACCTGATCCCCTCTTATTACTCCAGTCCCGGCTTCGGTTGGGAACTTTAGTAACAAGCACCAAGGGGCGATACAAACTCTAAATTCAGCGAGGGCAGGTCTCCCTAAAAATGCGTTATATGGCGAATCTACGTCCAATACTACGAACTGAAGCATTCGCACTCTTCTACGTTCTCCTTGCCCTAGGGTCACGGGCAACTCTATATATCCCATGGGAGCTGTCGTCGCTCCGTTGAAGCCTCTAATCCATCCTTCACATGGTTTCAGATCTTCGGGCTCAAGCTTCATCTGATCAAATGACTTTTTGAACAAAATATTAAGGGAACTTCCGTTGTCTACTAATACCTTATGGACCAAGGCCGGCCCAATAGTGGTAGTGATAACCAACGGATCATTGGTGGGAGATTGTATCCCCGTGTTGTCTCGGCTGCGAAATACCACGTCATCGAACATGGTTTTTTGTTGTTTTATAGGGGTGACATCTTCCAAATCGTCACCTTCATTCACATCTAGATGCTTGGCAGCATTCACGTATTGGTCCATTGACCTAAAACTTCGGATTGCCGGGTGAGGTCCGCCTACTATGGAGTTGATGACGATCCCTTTACCTTTCTGCTGCGCGGTAGGCTTAGGAGCAGGTAGGATCTGTTTTGGAGCCTGCTCTCCTTGCCCCCTGTCCCTCGGGGCAACCTTGTACTCATCCAACTTTCCTTCACGCAGCAGCTTTTCAATTACATCCCTCAAATGCCGACACTCATTGGTCGAATGTCCATGTGTTCCGTGAAACAAGCAAAATTTCCCTGTTGCCATTTCTTTCTCGGTCGAATCACGAGGTGGCGGTCTTTTGTACTGCAACACGTTGTACGTATCCAGGTAAATATTTTCCAGGGTGTCATTCAATGGTGTATAGTTCTCGTAGTTCTGGAATCGGGGCCTTTTGTTAGGGTCGCTTCCCCTATTTCTGTTTCTCCTGTTACCGTTCGAATTACGGTTGTTGTTGTTTCCCCCGTTTCCAGTATTGCTGTTTCCACCCTTATTTCCTACATTTACTTCAACCTTGCCAGAACTTTCCCCAGACTGCTTCACGGCAATATTACTCTGCACATTCTCCTTTGAAGATGTCTCAGACTTTCTCTTCCGGTTTGCCCGGGCCTCCTCTCGTCTTAGATAAATATCGGCTTTTTCGTAGAATATCGCCCTTGTGGGGGGTGTTTTCCCAGAAAGGTAGTCTCCAAACTCGGATTCAGGATCGACTCCTTCCTTTAATGCCATCAGAATAGTGGGCTCGTGCGGGTCACTGACCTCAGTTACAGCTTGGTTAAAACGATCTAAATATGCCCTTAAAGACTCTCCCGGTGCCTGTTTGATTCTCGACAATTCAATAACACTCTTGGACTTTCGAGCATGTAGTCGGAACTGGTTCATGAAACGCTCGCTTAGTTCTTTGTAATTAGAAATTGAACGAGGAGGAAGTCGGGTAAACCAGAATAATGCCACATCTTCTAGGTAGATTGGGAATGCTTTGCACTTTACTTCATCAGGGGCAGCAGCGGCGTTCATGAGCCACGAATACCGCATCAAATGCTGTCCCGGATCAGTCCCTCCGTTATATTTATCCATTTGTGGCAAGTTAAAGCGTCGGGGAAACTGGAAGTCTAGGATATCGTCAGTGAACGGAGTATGGCTTCGCTCAATGCCATAGTCTTCATTTGTATAATTCCGGCTCTCGGACATAATTCGGCGAACCATTGCCTGCACATCGGCACTAGTTAGGGGCTGCTCAGGTTCCCTGGCCCTAGTGTCCGAGTTCCTTCGGGGCTCTTGCTCAGGAGATGCCCTTCTTCTTCGAGCTGCCTCTACTCGATTCCTTTCCCTGTGTTCCCGGTCGATCTCGGGAAGAGGGGACTGGAGTCTTTGCCCCCGAGTGGGGCTATCGTTTCCTAATGCTCGTGCGATATCCTCGCGAGATCCCAAAGATCCAAACGTTAGTTGCTCCACGTTCTGAGGTCGTTCGAGTGGCCTTCGTTCACAGGGCCTCTCTTCCTCGAAAGATGAAGATTGATCTACGGGTGTGTGACGAACCGGTGATGGAGTTCTTTGCCGGCGGAGCTCATTGATCTCCCGACTCATGAGCCTCATATTTTCCTGCATCATGAGATTAGTGCGCTCATGAACTCTCATAGCTTCCCTTGTGCTCTCAAGCATATCAAGCAAGCGCGAGAAATCTCCTTGAGTGATGGGAGCAGATGGATTGACCTGGTCTCCAACCCTGGCAGCTGGAATTGGAGCATTCGTGGGGACTCGAGTAGATGTTCCAGCTTCACCAAGCATCGGGTCGGATCGGAGGTAGGAAGTCGGGTCGGATCGGAGCTGGGGTGCCTGGTCGGATCGGTGTGCAGCGAGCAACTCGGGTCGGTTCAGATTGGGGGAGTGCACTGCTTCAGAGTCTCCTACCCGGATCGGATCGGAGCTCTCCCCTTGCTGTCGGTTCGGATTTCCTGCATTGATTCTTCCTGCTGCTGAACTCTGCCCCCGAGACCTTGTTACAACAGCATGTTGCTGATCTTCGCCAGCTCCATTTCCTTGAACAGACTGAACTTCCTTGCCTTTTCCTTTGGCCATGAGTCTTTGACAATTACTTCAACGAATGCAAGAAAGCGGAGAAACTTAAGGATTCACTTCTTTGAACTCAACGGTCCAAAAAGTAGAAAGAGATCCCGGAAAATAAAGAATTTAGATGAGGATTCTCAGTGAAAGCACCAAAATGTTAGACCCAAAAGTGGTTCTAACACCCAAATTGATTAGAAACAAGATTATATGAGACAATAATAAAAATGAACACACAGGATTTATAGTGGTTCGGCGAATAAATGCCTACGTCCACTTATTTTTCACTATATTCAGTAATCCAGTTACAAATGCAATGTAAGATTCACTCACAACTCACTTTTGTTCACTCAAATGATTAAAACAAGAAATGAAAGATGATTTGGATTCTCCGGGAGTAAAGGAGTTCGGATGATGGAGGTACTTGGATTCTCAAAAGTGCTGAAAAAAGATCCTTCTCTTTGTCTCTAGATGGGGTATTTATAGGTGTGAATTTGCCTGAGATTCAATCCGGGTCGGAACACGTGTCATCCATCGCACTCTCTTCGGGTTCGGATGAACTATCAAGCTGACAACACATCAAAGAGATGGACGTTAGGGGTAGGAATTAGTCATATCCGGTCCGGTTCTCCAGGCGATTTTACAGGAGACTAACTTGGATCATGGGTGCGGGTCGGAGGCGCGCAGGCAAGGGGTTCGGATCGGGATACCCCATCCGAACCGGAATGGCTTGGACGTCTCTCCCTCTCTAATCTATTCCGCTCCGCTCCAGCGTCGTGACAAGCAGATGGATTTCCATGCGAGATTTAGTTGTCCTCCGATCCGACTTGACATGCTTTACCAATCTATCCCGTAAGAGACCACCGATCCGAACCGAGATCTCTATCCGATCCGATCCAATATGCTGCTTTATCCCGATCCGATTAGAGGATCCTATCCGATCCGAACAACCGCAGCTATCAATTTGAACTGTAGTGTTTTCTTCCGATCCGAACCGAGGTCTTATAACTTAAAATACTCTTCAATGGTTGGTTTTTTGACTTTGTGTTGCCTAGTTCACAAAGTAGGCTAACAAATTCAAATTATCATTTGTAAAACAATTGTTATGATATCTCCTTTGTTTCATTATTTGAACACCATAATCGTCACTTACCCTATTAGAATAAATTCATTCTAAATCCCATCTCTTTACTTTGCAAATACCGTTATATTTACACAAATCTCCCTTTTATTTCTTTTATTAGGGAAATATCATTTCATATACTCAAGCCCTTTTTTCTTCCGTTACTTTGGAAATATCAATATACATTTCTTCAAATTCTTTTATTTCCTTTATTTTGGAATCTCATTCTCTACCCTCAAATCTTTTCATTGATGTTGCATTACATATTCTCAAAATAAATCGCTTCTAACATCTTTACCATTACAACAAATATCATCTTTCGATAATCCTGAAGTCGTTTAAGTTGGGGTATTGTAATTACCTCTCAGACCTTGATCGACAACATTCTTATATTAAGATAAATATGAATTGTAATTCCAAAACCCTTATTCATTCCAATACCAACAATTACCATTTCACTATTTTATTTAACACACGATTTTATAAAACCTTATTATTTTTGAAATTTTCTTTTTCAATATATTATTACTAAATTTATTGATTTAGTAATTGATTAATAAAACATCAGAACTTTAACATCTTTAAATTATTTGTTTCATTATCTGGATTTTTGTTACAAATTCCATTACTCGATCTTTTACCCAATTCAGTTACAAGAATCCTTTTCTAAACCTTTCAATCATTCATTATGGCAAGTCTTTTTCAGTTTTCATCCATGCCATTTAACGCTTTAACTTTCCATCTCTTTTTATAAACTCGTTTAATACCAAACCCTTTTTCATATCGATTTCCTTTACTTAATTCAAATACTAGCTTTTACTTTAAGCTTATCGTACTTGCTTAAAATCCTTTTATAACTTAATTTGGCAAAATCGATTTAAATATAAACCCGTTTATAACTCCCTTTGACATCCACTTATGTTTCCTTACTAATTCTGATTTACTTAAATGAACTTTATTTAAGAAGAAATTCCTTTAAATTACTATTAATTTATTATACCACTAACTAGAATAAATATCCAATTTCCTTTTTGAATTCTTATCAAATTAAACAAATATTTGTTAAATTATATCATTTGATTAATCGGCATAATCATTTAATATTCAAATTCAGTAAAGCAGTTGACTTGCTTAACTCTAAAACAAGATTAACTTATTGATCAACTCCAACTTGTCTTTCTATTTAAATTAATTAATAATATAATTAATCAAAATAATCCCACTTAGTTCGATTATTGTTAAATAAATAATAATCAATTTTCAATTAAAATCATTTTAATTGTTTCTTAAAAACAATTAATCTCTATTATAAATCGTTGCATTAATCCTTGCTCACTTGCTTATCCATCTTAGTAGTAAAAGGATTAGCTTTATAAATCATTTGATAATTAAGATGAGGCATGTGCTTTGCACACGGTAAAATTTTGGTACAAAATGGTGATTGGTGGTTAAAACAAACAACGTGGTTGGTTTATTTCCTTTTTATATCCTCATTTAAAATCTATATTTAGTAATAAAATAAATTTCATAACTTCATTTCTATAGATTCACTTGATGGTAAATTTATCTTTATAAAATAGTTTGTATTTTGGCCATCTACTATAAATTTCTCAACCAATATCACCTATTGGTTAATATCACAACAACGCCGACTTTGAATTCAACAAACGGTAACTAAATCAATAATCCAATCACATGGGTTAAACAGTTCATATAATGATCATGTGCCGATAAATAATCAATTCAATTGATAGCGATCAACCAATAATAATCATTCAAGAATCCAATTTAATTTAAAAGCGTTTATATTATTATAAACGTAACCAACAAGGTAAGTTACCTTGTTTGGAAATAATTTTTAAAAATAACGATGTCATTTTATTTTAATTAGACAACGTTTAAATTAAATAATAGATATAAGATATTTGAGAAACATCCTAACAATCATCAAATCAGCCAACACTTAGCAAACATAGCAAACAAATATTAAACCCAACTTATATAAATATAAGTGGGAGAACTGAGTGAGTTTTACTCACCTTGATTTAATGCTGAAGCTGTTCAGTTTCAGTCACAATAAACTAGTGTCTAATTTAACTAGAAATTTCACTTGCTTCCAAACTCGTCCATACTGGTTCCAAATGAAATACCTGTCGCCTTGATTTCAGCAATCTTGTTTTCGTCTGATTCTGGTTGCATGACAAAACTTATTAATACTTAAGTAGCATGGTTTTAATTAATCGAACTACGTTGGTTAACGCAATATCATTTCCCGATATACTACCTGTATTATATATTAACTCAGTAATATCCTAACTGTCTAAACTAAGATTCCTTTCCGAACTTATATACATATATATATATAGTAACTTATGATATTAGTTAAACTAATTTCTGTTATTGAATTATTATTATGGCCTTTCTTACCTTTTTAAATCGGCTTGATGTCCAAACGCCCATACCATGACTTCACGTCCATGTCCTCTCCTTGAACGCCCTTTCCCACTAATGTTTTTAACGCAACACTCCCATGCATGACACTTGCAGTCTTGTTGATACTTCTCCACTAACGTTAGCTCTCTTCTTCCTTTACATTCAACGCAAGCATGCCCTCCAATGCACAGTATTCATTTCGCATTTCCTTGCCACGCTTCTTTTTTTCATCTGATCGACCCAAACCCACGATGTCGGCCCACCTCCTATTGAAAACCGCACAGCATGCATAGTAGGATTTTCTTCCCCGAATAAACGATTCCTCCTTTGTAAAAGTCGCTGCCTTAAGCTTCCGCTCCCACATTTCTTTATTCCATTTTTTCTTGTTTCGTTACTTTCTTTTCTTTTCTTTTTCCATCGAACAAACTCCCCATCAGGTACTATAGCACCACCCTCGATACTAACGGAGCTGCAAGCTCTACCAGATCTCCAGGTAGGCTTCGACACCCTTCCACCACTGCTTGTCTTCCATATCATGTGCCGCCCTCACCTTGATGTACAGCCCTCACCTTTCGGACCATTGCATCTGTGCGTGCTTCTTCCTTTTCAATATGAACTCATCGTTCCTTCTTACTATAGCTTCCCTCATCCACTTGTTCCCCAAATATACCTGCTTTGTTTTTATTCGCCAAATACAAGGTTGGAGTTATAATAGTTGTTGGGAACTTGAGTCTTAGCTTGTTTCGAATTGTATTGTTCATTGAGAGGAAATTGATGTTCTCGGTTGCTGCTGTGTGGAAGGAAACTGGCGATCACACATCGTATTTATAGGGTCAGATGCCTTGGCACCTAAGCTATAGGGTTGGTAGGAATGTAGTATAGCTAAAGGCAGTCATTGTGTTTTAATTTCTCTAATCCTGATTGAGTGGTTATATCAATGGTGAGAACCCATTTTGATGGGGACATAGCATACGAAAGACAGTGTAGCTAGACTAGGTGTTCGTAGCAATGAAGTAAATTGGTCGTACTCATATTCTTGTTTAGGCCTTAAGCAACTGTATAGGCTTGCAGAAATGAAAAATGGCCATGTGCGTATACTTGGGGTTTAAAAGAAAAGGAGTAGCTGTTATTATTCTATTTAACTTAGACGGGGTCGAATTCTTTGCTTAGGCACGAATTGGTTCACCTATTGGATTGGTCTGTGCTCGGTAGATATGTACTTTGTTTTCCTTAGCGATTAAACATTTATATTTTACCAATATACGGTATCCAATTTTATTATTAACTATTGTTTAGCGTTAACCCTTAAATTCGTACCGTCACACCCAAACTCTAAACACAATGGAAATGGATACACCGCTACATCTTGATATTCCGGTCCTAATGAAATTAATTTCGTTGAAAACGGACCCCGTTTGTATAAAAACGATTTTTTAATTTATCGGTTCACCCCTTAAATTTCGTCTACCGACAAAACAACTATGTTTGGCTCCAAACTGGAAATCTAGCAATAATTAATTATACGTATTCCAATAAAATTCGTTTCGTCGGAAACGGAGGTCGTTTGAAAAAGAATTATTTATACAGCTTATATAATACCGATTAAATATAAATAAATTTCAAAAGAACTATATTTAATAAAAATAAATTATTATTATCATATATATATATATATATCCAGATAAAATAATATACAGGTCCAAATATAAATCGATATGGAATTATAGCTCAATATTGACATTTTCGAGCTAAACGATATTAAAATTCCTATTTAAATTACTAAATAAACGATTTCCATAGCAACTATTTTAAATTTTGAATTGGACATAACTTACAATTTATAAACTGAAATCTTGATATTTCTCTTTCATTAGAAAATTATAAACAATTAGATCCCAGCGTTTCTTGTTTCACATAATTCCGACTTAAAAAGGATTTTGTATATTCAATTGAAGTTCAAAACTTAATTTTACGAACTTTCGCACCATTACGAGCTCGTTTATACTTTAAATATAAATTTATACATTTAATCATCATTTAATAAACGAAATCAATATTAAAATCCATTTATATTTCAAATAAAATATTTAAAACCAATTTAAATATTCGTTCAAATAACCGAAAATTTTGGGTCATTACATTCTTCTCCCCTTAAAAAAATTTCGTCCCCGAAATTGTTAAGAAAGAAGAATGCACCCAACCCAATTATTTTCAAAATATTTATCATAAATATCTAAGTCTTAAAATTTTATGAAAAATTCACCAGCACCTCCTCTGTACGGCTCAATCTGAACAACCACAACTCGTCATTCCGAGCCTCACATCATTCAAAAGAAAATCAAACCCAAGCGGCTACCCATCTAAGGAGTATAAAATTAATCACCAAACTTAATAAAATTAAGATTTACCTATTTGTCGTGCAACCCATACTCTAGTCATGAGGTAAATCAACTAACAGCTCTTCATTTTCCCATCTGCACTTAACTCAATATCCAATGCCAATAATAGCTGCAATGTCAAATCATTTCAGTTTCATTTCATAAGTGATTCTATCCAAATTTATTATATCGAAATTATTCTATTGGTTTTCAACTCATATTTACTGTTAATGAGTTTTATATTCAACCAATCAAATAAACAAACAATCAACATAATCCAATCATTCAATTTTCCTTCTGATTTTATTTAACTTATCTTCTGTTAAATTTCAGATTTATTTAATTCCAACATAAAGTTTTACCCATAAATTCTATAATTTCAATTCCCTTCTGGATTTATTAAACCTTTCAAATTCATAATCTCATTTGAATTTCCAATCAAATCAATCAAACACATCAATATATTAATAATCAAATATAATTATTTCCTATATATATTAAAATATATTTTGGGCAAAATTATTCCATTTACCCCCTTTACAAAACAATATTGTATCAATTGCCAGTTCGAATTGAACCGATCAAACAACACAATAAAAAACAATTGTATTTAAAATTTATAGATAATCTTTCATATATATACACTCAATCTCGATCTAGGGTATTTCTAACACAATCTATGTCGAATTATACCACATAGCCAAGGTTATTACTAAACCATTGCTCTGATACCAACTATAGCGACCCAGGAATTTCGACACTTGAATCTAGACACTAATACATCCCAGATCCAAACTCAAGTATCAAAACCCAGAAAGCCAATAGAAAGAAATTAGAGGGTGAGATAAGAAAGAAAGGCAAGAATAGAAGAAAAAGAAGAAGAACCAACACAACACAGGTCCTCACATCGTAGCGGAAAAAGATATAATATATAAATAACTTTATTGAGAGCTTGAAATAAAAAATTACAATCATCATAGTACATTAAAACATCTGGACAGTTATAATAGACTGTCCTCGTATACAGTCACACAACGAAATAAATACTAGATATTATACATCTGAACACCTCTAGCTCGCCTATGGACTTCGCAGCATTCGATAACCTAGAACTGTACAACCCGGTCTAACCCAAGCATTACAAACACTAGGTCAGTCTGGTGAACCATAGTGAGGAAAACTCGCTAAATTTATAATATCATTCAACTTGATTTTAAAGTTAAAAATCCTTTCGAAAGAAAATGATAATCGTAAGACAAATCCACACATAAATACGGACGGTTTTTACCTCACAATAACCGAAAATATTTTTAAAATCAATACTTGTCTATTATTATAATAATGTCTAAATCAATATAAATAACAAACTTGCAGAACGCTTTCATCTTACGCTCTACATATATAGTATACAAACAAAACCGTGGGTGCTTATTGGAGATTGGATTCTGACTATGATAAGGTATGGAACCACCTGCCGAAAATGTATCTCTAGAGGGGAATACACTGGGTTCAACAAGAACGTCTTACAACCCGGCCCACACATGACCGACCACTCATTTCGCTTGAGTGTATCAAATGTATATCACCAACGGTTGGGCTCAAACCACCATTTCTCGAAAAGGGACAGCAATGAAATAGATCAAAGAAGCAAAAGGAATTTCTCTAGATTGGTGATTATACACCCTAATGGGAGCGACCGACATAGCCATGCTACCTGCCTAATTTTTTTCATTTCCCGGTTGGTGGGGCTTGAGGTTATAATTTACCTTTAGAACATCTAGCCACCATTCACTTTGAATACCACATCGTCAATTCCGCCAGATATCACTAATTGACGTCTACAAAAATACTCTAGTTGTCAAGCTTAGAGAACCGTCGTCCTCCTCCACCAACTATGGTACGTTTGAAGAAATCAACGTACATGATCCCTTTGGAAATACTTTCTCACACATCCTTCCATTCAAGTCATCCAGGAACTGGATGAACCGAAGGTACTCCTCTAGCACATCCTAGGTGTAACGACCCGTATTTTACGGTCAAATAATTAATAAATTTAATTATTTAAAATAATGGTTTAGTAATTTAAAGGTTGTTTAATTAAATAATATTGAATATTTAATTAGTATAAATAGTAGAATAATATATTTAATTTCCGAAATAGTCAGAAATAGTGAATTGACAATAGAATGTGAACTGGACAATTTAAAATATTTAATTCCGCTTAGAATTAAATTAGAATAACGAATATATTATTTTGACAACAGTTGAACGTATAAGTTATATTATATTAATAATCGAGCTCGAAATGGCACGGCAGTTCGCTATTTGGCGATTTTAACTTCAACGGAATATACAGGGTCCGTTTTAAATCGGATTTCTGTGAAACAAGAAACGTATAGAGCTGGGAAGTATATTTTCTAGTGGAAGAAAAAAATCAGGATTTAGTCGGGTAGATTTTTAGTTATGTCCAGATCAAATTTTAGAAAAGTCGTTATGGAATTCCTTTATAATTTATATCGATTTATTTATATTTTCAAATGGATTTTTAATATAAATTGAATATCGATGTAACACTGGGTTTGGAATATCGAGTTATAAATCCAATTAGAGTTGTATGATATTCTATTGTGAATATATACGATAATGTTAATTTATAAATATTTAATTTAATTATTTTTAAATATATTTATATTTAAAATGGGGTTATTTAGAGCTTTAAAAATAGCCAGTTTTGCAAACGACCTCTTTTTTCGACGAAACTAATTTTGTTGGATTCGCAATATTAAATTATTGTTAGATGTCAAGTTTCGTGATTTTTTAAGTCAGTATGTGGTCGTACGGATTTTTAATGTGAAAAACAGTCGATAATTTAATGTTTAAAAATACGTTGTGTGAGCAAACAAAGTCGGAATTCCACGAGACCAGTTTTGTTGGGTCCGCAATGTCAAACTGTAGCTGCATGCCCATTTTCATGATTTTTATGTGTCGTATGTGGTTATAGGGATTTTTAATGATAAATGCAAATAGCGTTTGATTAAAAATAAATAAAATATTCAAATATAAAAATATTATTGCTACTCTATAAATATCCCACTAATCCCTTAAACCCTAAAATCATTTCTTTCTGGTCAACGAATTTTTTTTCCGCCATGAGTTCTTTCCAGAAAATAGTTCGATCTTCAAAATTCAAAACAAAATCAAACAAAATTTCTTAAATCCTGAAATCAGTTGCACTGAGTTTAGCTTGAGTTGCTCTTCACTCCAGCGTATGTATTATTAGATGCGATTCACATTTTGGATACTGTGTGTTCACGGCGTGAGCTAGGGTTTGAATTATTGTGGAAAGTAGGCGTCGATGCAGGAAACAGATGTTAGTTTGAGATTTGTGAGGTTGTTTAGCACATCGTATGGATTTTTAGGTGGATTCAGTGGTGCTCGAAGTCGCCCGTCCTTCTATAGCTAACGAGAAGTGCCATCGTCGCACTTCGGAAAAGGAGGTCAAGTTGGGCCTTTGTGGTATGGGAAGATTGTATTCGCGAAGAGGAGGAGATCCTTGGTCTTAGTGTTTGATTCGATGGAGTGATGGATGGGTTTGAGTTGAATAAGGGATCGGTAATGGCTCGTTATACAGGAGGAAATGGTGAAGGATTTATTCGGGGAAGAAAGGTTGAAGTGGCAGGCCAGAAATTTAATGGGCCGGTGTGGTTTGGAGGGGTAAAAGCCCACTAAAACTTTTAATTAGTTTAATTTAAAATTTTATATTAGGGTATTAACTTGTAAAAACAATATCTCAGTCATACTTTATCAGTTTTACGAATGGTCGGATCCATTGGGATCGTACGGACGTGAGCTCCACAATGGAACTGACTGGGAGCGAATCAGAGCTCGTTACAATTTATAGAAAAATAAATTGTCCGTCTGAATCAAGCGATGGTTATCGTTATTAACGATGATCGTCCAATGTGAGTAAAACTCACCAACTCTGAACAGTTATATTTTTATAGCATATTTCTTACAACTGATAATCATCTATTGATTGCTGTGTGTTAACTATTTGGTTGAATTGCTTATGTATTTGTTGAAATGATAGATAACGATATATATATATATATATATCGTTAATCAAATATTTATTCTGTTTAGCAGAATATTTCATATTGAAATGAAATCGATGTTAATTATATTGTTTAACATCTGTGATGCAGGGAAAACAGGTTGGAGGGATCCAACTGGATTCCTCAATATTTATAATACTGTTCTATTCATATATTGTAATATATGATGTGTTGTATAATCTGTTGTTGATTATGTGTGTTTGAATGATATCGACCATTGTGATTTGGTATTTTAAATCAATGGATATTTTGAAAATAAATTATTTATATAAAATCAATGGATTTTATATATAAAAGGAAAATATTTGTAAAACAAATATAAAGGAAAATATTTGTAAAACAAATATAGAGGAAAATATTTGTAAAACAAATGTAAAAGGAATTATTTATAAATAGAATTAAAAGGAATTATTTATAGATAGAATTAAAAGGAACTATTTATAAATGGAATTAAAAGGAATATTTATTTAGAAAATAAATAGAAGAGAAAAAGGAAATATTTGTAAAACATTTATAAATAAATTTATAAAAGGAAATATTTATTTAGGAAATTATAAAGTTATCAAAGGAAATATTTATTTAGGAAATAAATAAAGTTATAAAAGGAAATATTTATATGAAATAAATATAGACAAATAGAAAAGGAAGTCTTTGTAATCGAATAGAGTTATCAAATATAATTTAATTGAATAAGAGTTAGTCGATTAGAGTTAACCAGATAGAGTTAATTGAACATAGTTAATCGAATTAGGATTAATTGAATATTAGTTATTCAATTAGAGTTGATCGAATATAGTTATTTGAGATAGAGTTAGTCAAACATAATTATTCAGGATGAGTTGCCATTTCGTACGACTGCTAGCGTAATTCGCAGGGCTGTAGATAGCCTACAGCGGTCGGATGTTTCCTGAGGGAATCTGGCGTAACCATTGTGATCGCTGCGATCTAGAGTCAAGCAAATGGAGTTAAATCGAATATTAGCCATTTGAAATAAAGTTAAAACAGACATAGTTATTCGAATATAAGTTAATCGAATCTTAATTATTCGATAGGAGTTAAATAAGTTGAGTTAAATAAGTAAGTTAATCAAGTTAAGTTAGTCAAGCTGAGTTAACCAAGTAAGTTAATCGAGTTAAGTTAGTCAAGAGCGTTAATCAAACCGAGTTAATCCAAATGAATTAATCCAAAGGAGTTATTCGAAATAGTTTATTTGAATATAATTAAAGGAGATTAATCGAATGTAAATCATTTGAAGAGAGTTAATCGAATGCAAATCATTCGAAGAGAGTTAATCGAATGTAAATCATTCGAAGAGAGTTAATCGAATGTAAATCATTCGAAGAGAATTAATCGAATGTCGAATTAGATTATATCGAATTCGGGAAAGTACTTATACTTTCCGTTGTTTAAATCAAGATCTATTTATTTATAAATTAATTGTTTATTTATTCAAATTAAAGAATAGAAGTTATAATTTGAAGTTAGATATTTCGAAAGTAGGGATTATAAAGCTATAGTTATAATCAATGTTTTCAATAAAGAAGTGGATACGTAAATAGAATCCGAGAGTTACGTAAGGAAGTTTGTTAAAGGTTTAAAAGATAAACTTTGTCTATTCTGAAGCTAAAACATTGTTCAGTTAAGGTCTGAAAGGTAATTATACCCCAACTTGATTGACTTCCTTCTTAACTAAGGAATGGCTAAGGTTTGATAGTAAAGGACGGTTAAGTGAATTTAGTTAATGAGTGAAATGGTTTGAGTTGGCATGGCGATGTTTGATTTAAACATCAGTTTAAATCCAGTGAAGGAGTTTTGGAAATGTTTTCCAAATAATAATAAGAAATGTTTTCTAATAATAGAAAATAAGAATTTAGAATATATGGAAACAGGAGAAAAGTAAATTAATAAACTAAAGAGAAAAATGTTAAATAATGATTGATCGATATAATTTCCATCTGGAAATAATATCATTGTTTGCACACTTGATTTTCTTTGATAGTTAAATCACAGACCATCAAAGTTTTGACCATTTTTCCGTCGTCAATACGGAGAGATCGGTTGGATTATTATCCGAGAACTACTCTGCATGCGCGTTAGCATTTCGAATCAAATAGATCGAAGACAAAGTGAAGACAAAGTTTATACAAGGGTTATTCTGGCAATCCTAGGTAGAAATTCCCTAAGATGGATTTACAGAATAGTGCCTTTGGTTTGTCCAGTCCCAGGACAACTTGAATGGACGAATATTTTATAGAGTATATCTGGTAGATCACGTAAGTTGATCGTTTCAAATGTATTTACATTGGTGGCGGAGGAATTCGTTTCTCTTAGCTTATACCCTTAGTATTTTTGGGGAAATCAATTTGTGATTTGACGGGTATGATGATGTGGCATTCAAAGTGAATGAATGAGTAATCTTTTGAAAGATACGTTATGACCTCCAGCCTCATCAACTGGGAAATGACAGAAATCGGGCAGGCAGCATGACTAAGTGGGCCGCACCCAAGTAGGGTATATTGTCATCATCTAGAGAATATTCACGTTTGTTACTTCATTTAATTCTGTATCTCCCGGGAATGGTTATGTTGGTTTACCAAGTAAGGTGACAATATATTCGATACACTCAAGCGAAACGAGTGGTCGGTCATGTGTGGCCGAGTTGCAAGATTTTCTTGTTGAACTCCAATGCATCGCTTCTAAAGTACACTGAGCGGAAGGTGGATCCATACCTTGTCATAGTTGGAATCCATTCCCCAAATAAGAGCTCGCGGTTTTAATTGTATATTATATATGTAGAACGTTAGATGCAAGTGTTTCTACTAGGTTGATATGACTTGTGTTAGACATTATTATAATATCAGAATAATATTATTTTATAAATGATTTGGGTTATCGTTAGGTAAAAACCATCCGTGTTTATGTGTGGATCGGTCTTACGATTATTCTTTCTTTTGAAAGAATATTTAAAGTTAAACAAATGATTTGAGTTTACTCACACCAGTCACATGACTGACCCGGAATTTATTTTGTTTTATTTTCCCTAAACTCTTGGGTGCCCAATTTTGTACGGGCAGTCAAGTTGTCAGGATTTTATAGATATACTTGGAGAGCTTGGAGCAGGAGGCTTCAGGATTATATAGCTATTGTTATTTCCGCTGTGTTGTAATTGTTGTACTCTAGAAATGTTACTGTATATATATACTAATTTTATTCAAAGATATGTTATCTATTATATGTTATTCGTTTCGTTGTGAGATTCGTGTTACTCTGATGTTGTATGTTCTTCTTCTTCTTCTATTCTAAGTTTCTATCTTATCTGTTCTCACCCTCTAATTTCTTTCATGGACTATCCTGTATTTCTGATGCTTGATTAGTCGATATCGTGTTTGGTGTCGATAACCAGGATCGCAAAATCCCCGGGTCGTTACAGTGGTATCAGAGCTTAAGATTAAGTAATTACCTTGGCTCTGTGGCGTGACTCAGTAGAGATGGGGTTAGTAATACCCTAGATTGAGTTTGAGTGTATATATGAGAGCATATTTGTTATTCAATATAAATTGTTTTATATTGTGGAGATTTATTGGTTGAGTTGTTTATGGGTTCTGGTTGATCAGTTTGATCCACTGTATCGCTAGGAGTTTATAAACACTTGAATACGATGAACCAACATGATACGTAGTGAAAAGAGGGTAAATGATATAATTTTACCCAAATTATATTTTGATATAAAGAAGATATACATATTGGAAATATAGTGTATTGGATGTGTTGGTTGTTATTATAGTCGAATGAGATTATAAATTGAAATGGTTATATAAATAACCAATTAGAATTCATATAAGTATAATATATGAAATCAGATGAATTAAATCAGAAGTTAAAATCAGAATTGAAATTAAAACCCTAGAAATTGGAAAGGTGTTTGTAAATGGATTTGAATTGAATATATGTGAATTTTAAAATCCTGAGAGATTTTAAATTTGTTACAAGCATTGAAAATGGTATTTTGAAATGAATTTCAAAATGGAAGTGATTAAATATGGTTTTAAAAAGTGATATAGTATTGAACTCACTTCGATCGCAGGAAAATAAATTCTGATGATGGCAGCCGCATCATCAGTGTTCATTTTCGAGTTGCTAAGTGACGGATTACTACCAAAGATTTTGTTTTTAAATTATTTTGCAAAAACAAGTTATATAGAAATTCAAAGGTTTTGAATTGTTATTATGATTTCAAATTGATTTGAAATAAAAACTCATGTATTTAAATCTTGAATTTTAAATTTAACTTGTTAAGTTAAATAAATCGAGATGGTAAAGATAAATAAGTAAATTAGAATTTAACTAGAACCAAGTTAAATAAAACTGGATTTGGTTAGAGAATAAGTTGGAATGTAATTGAGTTGATAAGCTAAGAGTTGGGAATTTGAGATTGGAGTTTGAATGGAATTTGACTTTGGTTTAAATAAATGATTGTGTTGCGGATGAACTGATTGCAATTTGATTCGAATGATACTGGTATATGTTGAATTGGTAACAGATGCAAAGGATATACTGATACGCCCGACGAAAAGGTACCAGTTTATATTATATATGGGGTTGAGATTTTGATGATCCGAATTAGCAAGCCGCATGGCTGTTTGATTTTCTTTTGGGTTGAAGAAGGCCTAGAGAGGCGAGTTGTAGTTGTACCGATTGAGCCGTACAAAGAAGGTGCTGGCTAAATTTTTCGAAAGTTAAGGTGTTAGAAAATTTTCAGGATTTTTGAAAATTTTGGTTAGCAGGAATAAATAAATATTTCATTGAAATTAAATTGGTTCAATTGAAACTAAAATTAAGAAGTGAACAAATAATTTTAACCCAGTTAATAGAGTTTGTTTTCTACCTTAGCAATTTCGAGGACGAAATTATTTTAAGGGGGAAAGAATGTAACGAACCGTATTTTATGGTCGAATAATTAATTAATTTAATTATTTAAAATAATGGTTTAGTAATTTAAAGGTTTTTTAAATTAAATAATATTGAATATTTAATTAATATAAATAATAGAATAATATATTTAATTTCTGAAATAGTTAGAAATAGTGAATTAACAATATAATGTGAATTGGACAATTTAAAATATTTAATTCCACTTAGAATTAAATTGTAACAACCCGCATATTTGACGATAATATATTTAAGTATTTTATTGAAATATAACGTCATTAATCGTTAATTTGTGTATCCAAAAAGTCACAATTTGCATACGGTTGAATTTGGACTCGAAACCACTTCCATTGAGTCCGGATCATCGTTTACGACCTTTTTGAGTATAAGCTTCGGAATTTTTGCAACTTGGTTGGGTCATGAGTTAGCTAACCTAGCCCACTGATATAACCCTCCTAGCTTCCTCCCTCTTCATTCATTCACCAACACTTAAAAGAAAAATAGAAATGAGAGAGGGAAAGGGAAAATAGAAATTCCCTAAACCTAGTTCATCATAGAAGCTCCGATTCTTGTTCAAGTCTAGATGAAATCAAGTGGAGAACCTTGGTAAGACTCCTCTTCATCTTCTCCATCTCATTTCCATTCGATTCATCATAATTCTTATGACCTAATTCTTAGGAGACTTGTTTTTATGATCATAGGTTGTTGATTCTTGTGTTTTGGTTGAAGAGATAGTGTTCTTGCCTTGTCTAAGAGCATTTCATTCATTTTCAAGCTCAATGATCCTTCATTTATCCATCATTGAGTCAAAGGTGGTTCTTTGTGAACTCATATCAATGCCACAAGCTTTAAGCTTGTACAAGTGTAATTATAGGCTATTCATGATGTTCATGTTTGCTTGAATTAGTTTGACTCATGGTTTATTCTTGAATTTATGTTGATTTCAAGTTTTGTTGAAATTTTGTTTGAAAATCTTCATGTGAATATAAGTTGAATCACACTCGTCTCTGGCTTGAATGGGAGTTGTACATGTACTGGAAAGTGTTGCCACAGGGCCGGAGAGGAGTGCGGAAAAAGGAAAGGTCGCGACGGAGGATCGAAACCACCATCCCCGGTGCCTGGGCTCACGCCCAGGCAAAACCGGTCAACCAGCCAAAGTGAGTCGGTCGACAGGTCCGGGTAGTGCCTGGGCTTATGCCCAGGCACAAGCCGGTCGACTGGCCTTGGGGGGGCCGGTCGACCGTTTGGGTCTCGGTCCCAAAACAGTCGACCGGCCCCCTGGGTCGGTCGACCGGTGGCTGAACCTGGGGTAATCCCAGGCTTGGTCGCCATTTCCCCCTTTTCTTTTGTGTCGCACGTCGAGGCGTGCGACCCCGTGTTCTCGCGACCTCCTTCGAACTTACCCCGCGCGTATCGCGGCAATCTTGACTTCGCTCGGATCATCGTGGTCGCGCCGTCTCATTTGGTTTTCAGTCGTTTTAAAACCATGAAATATGAATTGATGTTATATGATCTTTGGGTTCAATTCGCTACGACGACGTTTTCTTTATGGATAATTAAACCACAATGGATATGAGGTTTATATTTGCCAATGGACTTCGAACCAATGTTTAACTCAGTTTTATAAATTCAAATGCTTTTAAAACAAATTCGGTTTCTAAATCCGGTTCTGATTCTATTGATTTATATACGATTCCTTATCCTATCGACCAAACGAGAAATTTAGTTTATTTACCTTAGTAAAACTGAGGACTATGACCCCTTATATGTTTATATCGGCGAATAACTCTTGGACTCGTTCGTTTGAATATATGTTTTTATTTTCACTATTCTAAGTACGAACCGACAACGGTTCGTAAATATTCAAGAATAGCGAGTGGTTATGGGACATTTAGTTATTTTCTTATATTAACTAGCTCGGTGTAATTTATACTCACCCGGATCGATGTGATCTTTTATGACTTGTGTTTTGCGGTCCTCGATCGCCCGAGAGGGATTTACGATTCTTGGATTTCACTTCCGGGACTCCAATCCAACTTTTATGACTTGTGTTTTGTGGCCCTCGATCGCCCATGTGGGATTTACGATTATTGGATTTCACCTATGGGACTTCGGCCGACCTTCTATGATTTTCTATGATTTATGTTTTCTCTCTTCCGGGGTCACGACCCAGCTTCATGGGGAGCTTCGACTCAAACCAATGGGTTTGCTACCTAGAGATCGTTTCTCATCTATGAACCTGCCCCCCTTTTTATGATGTTTTCTAGAGATTTCATGATTTATATGTTTTCTCTCTTCCGGGGTCACGACCCGGCTTTGTTGGGAGCTTCGGCTCAAACCACTGGATTCGCTACCTAGAGATCGTTTCTCATCTATGAACAGGCCTGCCCCTTTATGATGTTTTCTGGATTTCGAGCGATTTTTGGATTCTTGATTACTTTGACGCGATGCACGTCAATTTGAGAAATGATTTATGTTTAATTTGTTGCAATACGCGTCAATTTGATTTATTTTTGGCATTCATCTATCAATTGTCATGGTTGTATGTTCTCCTCTTGTCATGAGATTTATTGAAACTTTATATATGTTGACACCACGTATTTCATATTATTTATGAATCACCTTGTTTATCCTTATCATATCATATATGTTAAATCTCTTAATATTGTCTCATGTTATGAATAAAAATGGTTTGACTGATCCGTTTATTGTTTATCTTTGTGTAAATGATACTCGGGTCAGACCGAGGTATTTCAGGTGATTCTTCTTGACTCCAGCATGGACCGTCCTCCACCTTTGGGTAACTACTTTAGTGTTGCACTCTGTGGGTTATATGTATATGAGACTCCTTTGTGTACATATTATTTTGAGTAGCCTCGTGCCTATTCTTTTGTTGTATAGTGGATCGACAGCGACCACTATCTTGTATTTACACTCATGTGTTATATTCATGTCTATTTCCGCCTTAGTGATGTGAATATCTGTGTCTGACTCTGATTATTTGTTGTGTATTTTATATTGCTTTCCGCAGTTTTGAACTTGAATTAGATGTGTTAGATATTCCTCATGAGAATTGAAAAGTAGGACCATGTTATCCGATACATTTAACACTCGTTCAAAGCTATTATACAGATGGTCACTCCTCAACAGCCATATTCTTCGGGTTAGCTGACACCGTTGCTTGCAACGACCTTGGCTAACGCGAGTATAGAGGCGGGGCGTTACAGTTGGTATCAGAGCGAAGTTTGGAACAATATAAGATATTATGGCGAGAGTCATTGTCCTAAGTCTCTCTTAGGAAATCGCGTTTATGATTTAGATCGAGTCTTAGGATCCGTCATATCCTATCTTATAGCATGATCCTTGTTTGACCAATCAAATTTATTTGAGTTCGCCTTTGTGACATCTTGGCCTTGACAAATCTAGAGTCCCGTCCATTTTCTTAAGTAGAAATTTAGAAACTATTCTCTATTTTTAGGCTCAAATAACTTTTGGGACCTAATTTTGAAGATTTCTAAATTATTTTATAAAACGGTTTAATAGAATAATTTTGGCCAAGTAAAATACCAATTCGTTGAGATTAGCTTTGCGAGGCGAAAATGAGTAAAATTATTTCCGCTAAGCATTATGAAATAATTGTTTATTTATTTATGATTACAAATTTAGTTCGTAAATAAATGGTTTAACTCCTGATTATTTATTTATAAATTTGCGTTCCTATTTGGACGTAATTTGTTTTATCGTGTTGAGTTTTGTCCATGGAGTATGTTAGAAGTTCTGATTGAGAAGTGGGACGCAACGATATCAATAGGAGCTTCTAAACACTTCGATGTGATGATTCTGACACGACCCCCATATTAAATATTAATGATGTGCCTCGCCATTGAACCGTAGCACTAGAAACTTTATATAACTAAATGGCGAGGCAAATCATTAGTATTGATTGTTCATTTGCAACCTTAGGGATTTTAATGAAATAATAATTTGAGAATGTGATATATATGACCAACGTATATATCCTTTACACCTTTCATAGTTTGAATTTTTAGCTATGAATTTGAGATATCTTAATTTTGGTAAGGAAACTGGTGCATATAAGGGTACCATCCTCTTTATCTTTTGTGATGATGATTACAGTGATCATCTAATTTGATTTCTTTTGAAATTATGATCATCTACCTTTTTGCGTCAAATGAACTTAAGGGCACCATCCCCTTAGGAATTAAAGGGTGCTTGTTTATATCTAAGTATGTAGATTTTCCAAACCTATGTTTTGTGAAAATTCTTACATGCTACCTTGAGTTTTCATTACCCATTTATTTTTCTATTGATATGACTTTAGTTTTCTTTGGGTAATGATTACATATTCTCTTTTGCTTTTGTGTGTTACTTGTTTCAAATAAGTAATTTTGCTCTTTTGATTGAATAAGGAATTTAATTAAACGTCTTGGTAAAAACGAGTGGGTCGACACACTTGTGTTTACTTTGTCGATTAATTTTTGTACTTGGTCAATTGAAATATAATTTCATTATTGGATGTCGAACTCGGTATACTTAAAGAAAATAACGCTGGTGATAACTGCAGCATCATCGGGATTTATTTTCATATTTCTAAGTAAGAATTGTTTGAATTTGCTTCCATTCTTCTTATGCTCGGCTATGATGGCCATTTATATGTTTTCTTGAGTAACCTTTGGTTTGTGCCTTTTTTTCAATTATGCTTTGATCATTTTTTTCATTTTATAGTGGAGTTTGCACTTTGTTCGTAGATATTTGAGTTTAGTCAGTGGTTATGGGACATTTGGCTAAACTCGCTTATTTACTAGCTTAATGTAAATTACGCTTTCTTTGTTGATCGTTGATGATCACTTTGATGTTTTGATCTTTTGATCACTTGTGGAGAATTTATGTTTTTCCAATCTCGTGGTCGACAAAATTGCTTTTGGGTGGTTTCAGCGACCTTGTCGAGGCCATTATAGTCTATGCGGATCCACTTACGTTGTTTGTGTGATTTTGTGTTATTAATGAATTCATCATTTTCGTAATGACTACCTTATGTATATTTACATTGCTTCGAAGTCATAAGTCGATTAAGTGGGTCTATGAAGTACCATTGTCTCACCCGTCAAGTTCTAACACTTCATAATTTGCTTATATCGTATTTATTCGTTTTGGGTTTGGAATTTTGTTCATTTTAGAACCGACAATCAAAACCAATACATTCAAGTGTTGCGAGTCGATACGGTGGATCGGAGAGGTCTCTTTATGTCCCAAATAAGTCATGAGCCTTTGTGATCGACTACGGACATTCGCGGGGGGCGAATCCCCATAGGTTTGACCTAAGCAACGGCCCAGGTCAGAACCGGTCGACAGGCCGAAAATGGGACGGTCGACAGGTTTTGTTTCTATGTGAAAACTGTCGACTGCCCCATTTTGACCGGTCGACTGGTTTTTGCTCTGGACCAGAGGGACCTCGGTCCGCAGTCTACTCCCTTCTGGGCCCTTTCCCTGCCAGAGCTCGGAGTTTAGACTTCGTTTGTGAACTTCAGCTTTACGAATCATAGATTCTAGTAGCTTGATTCATCGTCTTTGATTCTCATTTGATTCTCACTTGATTCTTCCAATGTTGATCCTTCTAGGCCGATTCACATTTGTTTATGATGTGAATTGAATAAGTGATTATTCTAAAGCCCGTGCGCTCTATTTTATATATCGAATTTATTCGATACTCTTGTTAATATGATTCACGACTCTAAAACATGAATTATCGACTCAATATCCTTTGAGTCTATTCCAATATAGTTTAAACCTTCGGGTGATAGTTATGGATGATTAACTTTCTTTTATGCGGCTATTCATTCCATGTTTTTTTGCATGTCTTGTTTGTTTTAGTATCGTGGTGATTCTCGGAATGGATTGATCTATCCATTTTAAGATCCACATATTATTTTCGGAGAATATCATCCACCTTCGACATCTCCCATCTATGAGACAGATTTTTGTTGTTCTTAACGCTTCTAATTTAGATTCGTTAGCTTCCATTTGTTTTGTAAATTCTCATAACATTGAGAGTGACCTTAAGAACGATGATTCTTTGTATTTCACATTATTCGTGAATTTTTGGGATCCTTGCACCCATTTTTTGGTGACACTTTTGTGAGTGATTGAGTTCAATATTATTTTTCATTTTGGTACTCAATCTATTTATTTGATTGTACTCCTTAGTGATCGTCCACTAAGGATAAATGGAAGCTATTTTGTGGAGAGATCCAATGGAATGTTTTAAGCTTGGTGACCACGACAAGCCTAATATAATCCTTACCTCAAATTAATGATATATTCAATAAGTTAATCGTGCTATGGTCATTTCACTATTTTGACTTAGCGATCGATTCCACCAATCCTTTGTTTGTGTGCTCGTATTGTCGTGGTGGTTAACAAATATTTCGGTTTATTTTGTTAACCTTAATGAACACAATTTTGGAGGTCATAACTCGACTGGTTTGACCTCATCCTTGTTGGTGATATTTTTGGGTATTTGAAAGCCAAAAGTTTTCATGCTTGATGAAATTCTTTCAACTTCTACCATTTATTGTGTTTATATGATTTAGAAGTTGTTCGTGAAATATTAGAGGACGTACTAATATTTCATATTTGAGATTTTTGGGATTTATTGGAAACTTAAAAGTTCCAATTTTTTTTTTTTGAAATATTAGAGAACGTGCTAATATTTCCTGTTTCGGGTATATAACCCGGATTTTTATTTCATGAGCTTGTTTCCCCAATAAGATCGCTTATCCTTTTCTATGTATGAAAATATAATAAGCTTGAATACTTTCGAGGAAATTTTGACGAGTAAAACCCTCTAGCCAAAATATGATAGGGAACGTTCGACGATTTTGGATAGTCGATATTCCCTACTTTTAATTTGATATGTTAATTAGTTCATAGCGAACGGTTAGAATTTAAGTAAGAAAATTTTAATTTGTTGAAATCACTTACGAAAGAAAAATAAGCTAGTCTCTCGTATATGTTCGTGACTTTTATTTAAACATTATACATGTATAAACATAAGTTATGTAGTGATTTATAACTCAAAATTTAAAATTTTGTGTAATAATTCGTAAGTGGTTCTTAGTTCATTATAATTATGCATACCAATTCTTGGTAATATGCTGGGTTGTTATCTTTGAGTTGTCCTTAAATAATTGCGAGGACGCAATTTCTTTAAGGGGGAAGTCTGTAACAACCTGCATATTTAACAATAATATATTTGAGTATTTTATTTAAATATAACGTCGTTAATCTTTAATCGAATGTGTATCCAAAAAGTCACATTTTGAATACGGTTGAATTTGGACTCGAAACAACTTCCATTGAGTCCGGATCATCGTCTACGACCTTTTTGAGTATAAGCTTCGATATATTCCAAGCTTCGAAATTTTGGCAACTTGGTTGGGTCATGAGTTAGCTAACCTAGCCCACTCATATAACCCTCCTAGCCTCCTCCCTCTTCATTCATTCTCCAACACTTAGAAGAAAAATAGAAATGAGAGAGGGAAAGGGGAAATAAAAATTCCCTAAACCTAGTTCATCATAGAAGCTCTGATTCTTGTTCAAATCAAAATGAAATAAAGTGAAGAAGATTGGTAAGACTCCTCTTCGTCTTCTCTTCGATTCATCATAACTCCTATGCCTAATTCTTAGCAGACTTGTTATTACGATCATAGGTTGTTGATTCTTGTGTTTTGGTTGAAGAGATAGTGTTCTTGCCTTGTCTAAGAGCATTTCATTCATTTTCAAGCTCAAAGATCCTTCATTTATCCATCATTGAGTCAAACGTGAGTTCTTTGTGAACTCACATCATGCCACAAGCTTTAAGCATGTACAAGTGTAATTGTAGGCTATTCATGATGTTCATGTTTGCTTGAATTAGTTTGATTAATGGTTTATTCTTGAATTTATGTTGATTTCAAGTTTTGTTGAAATTTAGTTTGAAAATCTTCATGTGAATATAAGTTGAATCACACTCGTCTCCGGCTTGAATGGGAGTTGTGTACGTATTGGAATGTGCCGCCACAGGGCCAGAGAGGAGTGCGAAAAAAGGAAAGGTCGCGACGGAGGAACGAAACCCCCGTCCCCGGTGCCTGGGCTCACGCCCAGGCTAAACCGGTCGACCGGCCAAAGTCGGTCGGTCGACAGGTCCGGGCAGTGCCTGGGCTTATGCCCAGGCATAAGCCGGTCGACTGGCCCTGGGAGGTCCAGTCGACCGTTCGCGTCTCTGTCCCAAAATAGTCGACCAGCCCCCTGGGCCGGTCGACCGGTGGCCGAGCCTGGGCGTAAGCCATGGCCCGGTCGCCATTTTCCTCCCTTTTCTTTTGTGTCGCGCGTCGAAGCACGCGACCTCGTTTTCTCCCGACCTCCTTCGAACCTCCCCTACGCGTATCGCAGCAATCTTGACTTCATTCAATCGTCATTGTCGCACCGTCTCGTTTGGTTTTCAATCATTTTAAAACAATGAAGTATGAATTGATATTGTATGATCTTTGGGTTCAATTCGCTACAGCGACGTTTTCTTTATGGATAATTAAACCACAATGGATATGAGGTTTATATTTGCCAATGGACATCGAACCAATGTTTAACTCAATTTTATAAATTCAAACCCTTTTAAAACAAATTCGGTTTCTAAACACGGTTCTGATTATATTGATTTATATACGATTCCTTATCCTATCGACCGAATGAGAAATTTAGTTTATTTACCTTAGTAAAACAGAGGACTATGACCCCTTATATATTTACTTCGGCGAATAACTCTTGGACTCGTTCGTTGGAATATATGTGGTTATTTTCACTGTTTTGAATACGAACCGACAACGGGTTCGTAAATATTCGAGAATAGCGAGTGGTTATGGGACATTTAGCTATTTTCTTATATTAGCTAGCACGGTGTAATTTATACTCACCCGGATCTATGTGATTCTTTATGACTTGTGTTTTGCGGTCCTCGATCGCCCGAGAGGGATTTACGATACTTGGATTTCACTTCTGGGACTCCGGTCCAACTTTTATGACTTGTGTTATGTGGTCCTCGATCGCCCGAGTAGGATTTACGATTCTTTGATTTCACCTATGAGACTTCGGTCCAACCTTTTATGATTTTCTATGATTTATGTTTTCTCTCTTCCGGGGTCACGACCCGGCTTAGTGGGGAGCTTCGGCTCAAACCAATGGGTTCGCTACCTAGAGATCGTTTCTCATCTATGAATAGACCTGCCCCCCGTTTTAAGATGTTTTCTAGAGATTTCCTGATTTATATGTTTTCTCTCTTCCGGGGTCATGACCCGGCTTTGTGGGGAGCTTCGGTTCAAACCAATGGGTTCGCTACCTAGAGATCATTTCTTATCTATGAACAGGCCTGCCCCTTTATGATGTTTTTTGGATTTCGAGTGATTTCTGGATTCTTGATTACTTTGACGCAATGCGCGTCAATTTGAGAAATGGTTTATGATTTCTGTTTACTTTGATGCAATACGCGTCAATTTGATTTGTGTTTGGCATTCATTTGTCAATTGTTATGGTTATATGTTCTCCTCTTGTCATGAGATTTATTGAGACTTTATATATGTTTTCATATTATTTATAAATCACCTTGTTTATCCTTATCATTTCATATATGTTAAATCTCTTAATATTGTCTCATGTTATGAATAAGAATGGTTTGACTGATCCATTTATTGTTTATCTTTGTGTAAATGATACTCGGGCCAGACCGAGGTATTTCAGGTGATTCTTCTTGACTCCAACATGGACCATCCTCCACCTTTGGGCTAACTACTTTAGTGTTGCACTCTGTGGGTTATATGTATATGAGACTCCTTTGTGTACATATTATTTTGAGTAGCCTCGTGCCTATTCTTTTGTTGTATAGTGGATCGACAGCGACCACTATCTTGTATTTACACTCATGTGTTATATTCATATCTATTTCCGCCTTAGTGATGTGAATATCTGTGTTTGACTCCGATTATTTGTTGTGTATTTTATATTGCTTTTCGAATTATATATAGCCACTGTGTAGCAGATTTGAACTTGAATTAGATGTGTCGGATATTCCTCATGAGAATTGAAAAGTAAGACCACATTATCCGATACATTTAACCCTTCTTCAAAGCTATTATACATATGGTCGCTCCTCAACAGCCTTATTCTTCGGGTTAGCTGACACCGTTGCTTGCAACGGATTTGGCTAACGCGAGTATAGAGGCGGGGCGTTACATAAATTAGAATAACGAAAATATTATTTTGACGACAGTTGAACGTATAAATTATATTATATTTATAATCGAGCTCGAAATGGCGCGACAGTTCGCTATTTGGCGATTTGAACTTCAACTGAATATACAGGGTCCGTTTTAAATCGAATTTCTGTGAAACAAGAAACGTATGGAGCTGGTGAAGTATATTTTTCTATTGGAAGAGAAAAATCGAGATTTCGTTGGGTAGATTTTGAGTTATGTCCGATCAAATTTTAGAAAATCGCTATGGAATTCCTTTATAATTTATATCGATTTATTTATTTATTTTTAAATGGATTTTTAATATAAATCGAATATCAATGTAACACTTGATTTGGAATATCGAGTTATTAATCCAATTGGAGCTGTATGATATTCTATTGTGAATATATGTGATAATATTAATTTATAAATATTTAATTTAATTATTTTTAAATATATTTATATTTAAAATGGGATTATTTAGAGCTTTAAAAATAGTCAGTTTTGCAAACGACCTCTGTTTTCGATGAAACAAATTTTGTTGGATCCGCAATATTAAATTATTGTTAGATGCCAAGTTTCGTAATTTTTGAAGTCAGTATGTGGCCGTATGGATTTTTAATGTGAAAAACAGATGATAATTTGACATTTAAAAATATGTTGTGTGAGCATTGGGTCTGCAATGTCGAACTGTAGCTGCATGCCCATTCTTGGGTGTTGTATGTGATTAAAGGGATTTTTAATGATAAATACAAATAGCGTTTGATTAAAAATAAATAAAATATTCGAATATAAAAATATTATTGCTACTCTATAAATATCCCACTAATCCCTTGAACCCTAAAATCATTTCTTTCTGGTCAACGAGTTTTTTTTTCCGCCGTGAGTTCTTTGCAGAAAATAGTTCGATCTTCAAAATTCAAAACAAAATCAAACAAAATTTCCTAAATCCTAAAATCAGTTGCGTTGAGTTTAGCTTGAGTTGCTCTTCACTCCAGCGTATGTATTATGAGATGCGATTCACATTTTGGGTATTGCGTGTTCACAGCGTGAGCTAGGGTTTGAATTATTGTGGAAAGTAGGTGTCGATGCAGGAAACAGATGTTGGTTTGAGATTTGTGAGGTTGTTTAGCACCTCGTATGGATTTTTGGGTAGATTCGGTGGTGCTCGAAGTTGCCCGTCCTCCTATAGCTAACGAGAAGTGCCATCGTCACACTTCGGAAAAGGAGGCCGAGTTGGGCCTTTGTGGTACGAGAAGATTGTATTCACGAAGAGGAGGAGATCCGTGGTCTTGGTGTTCGATTCGATGGAGTGATGGATGGGTTTGAGTTGAATAAGGAATCGGTAATGGCTCGTTATACAGGAGGAAATTGCGAAGGATTTATTCGGGGAAGAAAGGTTGAAGTGGCGAGCCAGAAATTTAAATGGGCCAGTGTGGTTTTGAGTGGTAAAAGCCCACTACAACTTAAATTTGTTTAATTTAAAATTTTAAATTAGGGTATTAACTTATAAAAACAATATCTCATTCACATTTTATCAGTTTTACGAACGGTCGTATCCATTGGGATCGTACGGACGAGAGATCCACAATGGAACTGACTAGGAGCAAATCAGATCACGTTATAATTTATAGCGAAATAAATTGTCCGTCTGAATCAAGCGATGGTTATCGTTATTAACGATGATTGTCCAATGTGAGTAAAACTCACTAACTATGAACAGTTATATTTTTATAGCATATTTTTTAGAACCGATAATTATCTGTTGATTGATGTGTGTTAACTGTTTGGTTGAATTGCTTATGTATTGGTTGAAATGATAGATAACGATATATATATACATATGTATATGTATATGTATAAATCGTAATCAAATACTGATTCTGTTTAGCAGAATATTTCATATTGAAATGAAATCGATGTTAATTATATTGTTTAACATCTGTGATGCAGGGAAAACAGGTTGGAGGGATCCAACTGGATTCCTCAATATCTATAATACTTTTCTGTTCATATATTGTAATATATGATGTTATATTTAATCTGTTGTTGATCATGTGTGTTTGAATGATATCGATCATTGGGATTTGGTATTTTAAATACCGTAAGAAATACTGGGATGTAAAAAGGGGGATTTTCAAAGTACACTTTGAAAATAAATTATTTATATAAAATTAATGGATTTTATATATAAAAGGAAAATATTTGTAAAACAAATATAAAGGAAAATATTCGTAAAACAAATATAAAGGAAAATATTTGTAAAACAAATGTAAAAGGAAGTATTTATAAATAGAATTAAAAGGAATTATTTATAGATAAAATTAAAAGGAACTATTTATAAATGGAATTAAAAGGAATATCTATTTAGAAAATAAATAGAAGAGAAAAAGGAAATATTTTAAAACATTTATAAATAGATTTATAAAAGGAAATATTCATTTAGGAAATAAATAAAGTTATCAAAGGAAATATTTATTTAGGAAACAAATAAAGTTATAATAGGAAATATTTATATGAAATAGATATAGACAAACAGAAAAGGAAGTATTTGTAATCGAATAGAGTTATCAAATATAATTTAATTGAATAAGAGTTAGTCGATTAGAGTTAACCAGATAGAGTTAATTGAACATAGTTAATCGAATTAGGATTAATTGAATATTAGTTATTCAACTAGAGTTGATCGCATATAGTTATTTGAGATAGAGTTAGTCAAACATAGTTATTCGGGATGAGTTGCCATTTCATACGACTGCTAGCGTAATTCGCTGGGCTGCAGATAGCCTACGCCGGTCGGATGTTTCCTGAGGGAATCAAGCATAACCATTGTAATCACTGCGATCTAGAGTCAAGCGAATGGAGTTAGATCGAATATTAGCCATTCGAAATAAAGTTAAAACAGACATTGTTATTCGAATATAAGTTAATCGAATCTTAGTTATTCAATAGGAGTTAAATAAGTTGAGTTAAATAAGTAAGTTAATCAGGTTAAGTTAGTCAAGTTGAGTTAACCAAGTAAGTTAATCGAGTTGAGTTAGTCAAGTTGAGTTAATCAAACTGAGTTAATCCAAAGGAGTTATTCGAAATAGTTTATTCGAATAGAATTAAAGGAGATTAATCGAATGTAAATCATTCGAAGAGAGTTAATCGAATCTAAATCATTCGAAGAGAGCTAATCGAATGTAAATCATTCGAAGAGAGTTAATCGAACGTAAATCATTCGAAGAGAGTTAATTGAAATATAAGTTATTCGAAGAGAGTTAATCGTCGAATTCGATTATATCGAATTCGGGAAAGTACTTATACTTTCCGGTGTTTAAATCAAGATCTATATATTTATAAATTAAGTGTTTATTTATTTATTCAAATTAAAGAATAGAAGTTATAATTTGAAGTTAGATATTTCGAAAGTGGGGATTATAACGCTATAGTTATAATCAATGTTTTGAATAAAGAGGTGGATACGTAAATAGAATCCGAGAGTTACGTAAGGAAGTTTGTTAAAGGTTTAAAAGATAAACTTTGCCTATTCCGAAGCTAAAACGTTGTTCAGTTACGGTCTGAGAGGAATTAGACCCCAATTTGATTGACTTCCTTCTTAACTAAGGAATAGCTAAGGTTTGATAGTAAAGGATGGTTAAGTGAATTTAGTTAACGAGTGAAATGGTTTGAGTTGGCATGGCGATGTTTGATTTAAACATTAGTTTAAATCCAATGAAGGAGTTTTGGAAATGTTTTCCGAATAAGAATCAGAAATGTTTTCTAATAATAGAAAATAAGAATTTAGAATATATGGAAACAGGAGATAAGTAAATTAATGAACTAATGAGATAAATGTAAAATGATGATTGATCGATATAATTTCCATTTGGAAATAATATCGTTGTATGCACACGTTTTTTTCTTTGATAGTTAAATCACAGACTATCAAAGTTTTGACCATTTTTCCGTCGTCAATACGGAGAGACCGGTTGGATTATTATCCGAGAACCACTCCGTATGGGCGTTAGCGTTTCGAATCAAATAGATCGAAGACAAATTGAAGATGGAGTTTATACAAGGGTTATTCTGGCAATTCTAGGTAGAAATTTCGTAAGATGGATTTACAGAATAGTGCCTTCGGTTTGTCCAGTCCCAGGACAACTTGAATGGATGAATGTTTGACAGAGTATATCTGGTAGATCACGTAAGTTGATCATTTCAAACGTATTTATATTGGTGGCGGAGGAATTCATTTCTCTTAGCTTATACCCATGGTATTTTTGGGGAAATCAATTTGTGATTTGATGGGTATGACGATGTGGCAATCAAAGTGAATGAATGAGTAATCTGTTGAAAGATACGTTATGACCTCTGGCCTCATCAACTGGGTAATGACAGAAATAGGACAGGCAGCATGGCTAAGTGGGTCGCACCCAAGTAGGGTATATTGTCACCATCTAGAGAATATTCAAATTTGTTACTACTTTCAATTCCGTATCTCCCGGGAATGGTTATGATGGTTTACCAACTGTAAGGTGACAATATATTCGATACACTCAAGCGAAATGAGTGGTCGGTCATGTGTGGCCGAGTTGCAAGATGTTCTTGTTGAACTCCAGGGTATCGCTTCTAGAGTACACTGAGAGAAAGGTGGATCCATACTTTGTCATAGTTGGAATCCATTTCCCAAATAAGAGCCCGCAGTTTTGATTGTATATTATATATGTAGAACATTAGATGCAAGCATTTCTACTAGATTGATATTACTTGTGTTAGACATTCTTATAATATCATAATATTATTGTTTTATAAATGATTTGGGTTATCGTAAGGTAAAAACCTTCCGTGTTTTTGTGTGGATTAGTCTTACGATTATTCTTTCTTTTGAAAGGATTTTTAAAGTTAAACAAATGATTTGAGTTTACTCACACCAGTCACATGACTGACCCGGAGTTTTTTTTGTTTTATTTTCCCTAAATTCTTGGGTACCCAATTTTGTATGGGCAGTCAAGTAGTCGGGATTTTACAGATATACTTGGAGAGCTTGGAGCAGGAGGCTTCAGGATTATATAGCTATTGTTATTTTCGATGTGCTGTAAGTGTTGTACTCTGAAAATGTTACTGTATATATATACTGATTTTATTCAAAGATATGTTATCGATTATATGTTGTTCGTTCCGCTGTGAGATTCGTGTTACTCTGATGTTGCATGTTCTTCTTCTTCTTCAATTCTAAGTTTCTATCTTATCTATTCTCACCTTCTAATTTCTTTCATAGACTATCCGGTATTTCCGATGCTTGATTAGTCGATATCGTGTTTGGTATCGATAGCCAGGATCGCAAAATCCCCGGGTCGTTACACAAGGTATCACCCTATTGATCAATAGCGAGTCGTAACGACCCGTATTTTTACGGTGTATTAATAATTTATCTAATTATTTAAATAATGGTTTGGTTATTTAAAATGACCAGAATTTAATAATATTGAATATTCAATTAAAATAAATAATATAATAATATATTTAATTTCTGAAATAGTCAGAAATAGTGAAATTCACAAAATAGTGTGAATTGGATCATCTGTGATATTTAATTCAGTTTAGAATTGAATTAGAATAACGAATATATTATTTGAACGGTAGTTTGAACGTATAATTATAATATAATTAAAATCGAGCTCGAAATGGCGCAGTAGTTCGTAATTTGGCGATTTGAACTTCAACTGAATGTACAAGGTCCATTTTAAATCGGATTTCTGTGAAACAAGAAACGTTCAGAGCTGGTGAAGTATATTTTTCTAATGGAAGAGAAAAATCGAGATTTCGCCGTGTAGATTTTTAGTTATGTCCAAATCAAATTTTAGAAAAGTCGCTGTGGAATTCCTTTATAATTTATTTTTATTTTAAAAAGGAATTTCATTATAAATCGAATATCGAATTAATCAAGATTTGAAATATCAAGTTAGAAATTCATATAGGAATATTCTAGAGCTGTACGGTATTCCATGTGAATATATACGATAATATTAATTTATTTATATTACATTTAATTGTTTTTAAATATATTTATATATTTAAAAGTGTTATTTAGAGCTTTAAAAATAGCCAGTTTTGCAAATGACCTCAGAATTCGACGAAACTAATTTTGTTGGATCTGCAACATCAAATTGTTGCTAAATTCCAAGTTTCGTGATTTTTAGAGTCACTGTGTGGCCGTACGGATTTTTAGAGTGAAAAACAGTCAGTATTTTGGCGGTTAAAAATACGTTGTGTGAGCAAACGGAGTCGAAATTCGACGATACCAGTTTCATTGGGTCCGCAATGTCAAACTATAGTTGCATATCCATTTTCGTGATTTTTGGTTATTGTATGTAATCACAGGGATTTTTAAACACAGAAGGAAGACAATGATTCATTAAAATAAATATAAAAATCGAATATAAAAATATTATCCTTACAGTATAAATACATCTCCATTCCTTATAACCCTAACAACCTTTTCTCTCTGGTCAGAAGTGCGCTGCCACCACCGAATAAAATCTACAGCAAAAACCACTCTTTCAAAAATCAATATAAAATCAAAACAGAACCCATAAATTTCAATACTAATATATTTGAAATCCCTGTTCGAAGCTCATCAATCTGGTATGCTCAACTCAGGGTACGACACAATTTTCTTCCTCGTCGGTTTGTTCAGCGCAGCTTAGGGTTGAGATTTTCGGAAATTAGAAGCATTGATTTACGAATTCGAGTGTATATCAGAACTTGTGGCGAGAAGTAGCTTCTTTGTGATGTTTTGGTGAAGTGCGGTGTAAGTTTACGATGGGCGATTCACTGTAGCTAGCTAAGGCTGATTGAGAATGGAGAGATAGAGATGACGCCGAGTTCAAGAAAAAGGGCATAGGGTTGTTGCATTTTGGACGAGGAGTTCGATTGTAAGATTTGTTTTGGATTCGGTGGTGTATTAATGGAGAAAGGGGTGATCGAAGGTGCGTTAATGGCCATTGAGGCTACAGGGAGGTCGGGATCTTCATAATTGGGGAAGATGGATATTCAGTTTGGGGTTTGAGGAAAGGGATGTGGGCCTGTTTGTGGGTGAGCCCAATAGTGAGTAATATATGTTTTAATTCAAATTTAAAAATGTATTGAACTTATAAGTTGTATAACTTGATCATACGATATCAGATTGACGAACCGTAAGTTGTGCTGGGATCGTATGGACGGTGGCTACACCATGAAATTGACCGGGAGTGAATCGAAGCTCGTTTGGATTTATGGTGAAATTAAACGCCTGAATCAAATCAATAACCAATTATCGTTATTTAACGATAACCGTCCAATGTGAGTAATCTCACTAACTCTGCTCAGTTTATATTTTTATAAAAATATTTATAGAATTTATAAATAATGGTTGTTTGCTGTGTGTTGGCTATTTTGGTTGAACTGCTAGTCAGTTGATTGAAAATATAGATAACGATATAGATATAAATCGTTAATCAAATATTGATTCTGTTTTGCAGAATATTTCATAGTAAATTGAAGTTGATGTTAATTTTATTGTTTAACATCTGTGGATGCAGGGAAACAGGTCGGAGGGACCCAACCGGGTTCCTCAACATTTATTTTACTGTTTTTCATATACTATGTTATATGATGTGAAATGAAATCTGTTGTTGATTTTATATGGTTGAATGATACCGATCATTGTTGTATGGTATGTTAAATACCATAAGGGATACTAGAATGTTAAAAAGGAAAATTTCAACGTTATATTGTAAAAGAAATATTTGTAAAATCAAAAGTTTTTATAAAAAGAAATTATTAATTTAGAAAATAAATAGATTTAAAAGGAATATTTATTTGTAAATCAAATAGATAGAATTGAAAAAGAAATATTTGTAAACCATTTACAAATAGAATTGAAAAAGAAATATTTGTAAACCATTTACAAATAGAATTGAAAAAGAATATTTATTTGAAATAAATAGAATAGAAAGAAGAAATATGTGTAAAACAAATAGAAAAGGGAATAGTTAGATTATAAAAGGAATTACTTATAAAATAAATAGATTTTATAAATAGAAAATATTTTATAAATAAAAAGAATTATCAAAAAGGGGTTTATTTGGTAAATAAATAGATTATAAAAGGAAATACTTGAAAAGTGACTAGAATTGTATAAAAGGAGTATTTACATTTGAAAGGTTTAGACCCGTGCTTCGCACATGGGTACAACATGATATGGATTTAAAGCAAAGATTTTAAATAAAATCTATTCTGACCGATAGATTGAGAAGATAAATTTATAAATAATATTTTATAAATTAAATAAAATGTTTATCATTTGATAAATAGAATATATAAGTTAGGACTTATATAGAGAAGTAAGAATCGATTTCAACATCGATATTTGAAATTGAATAAACTAGAGTTAATCAAAGGAGTTAGTCAGTTAGAGTTAATCAGTTAGAGTTAATCATCTAGAGTAAATCATTTAGAGTTAGAATTAATCGAATTAGAGTTAACTGAACATAGTTAATCGAATTAGAATTTATTGAATATTAATTATTCAATTAGAGTTGATCGAACATAGTTATTTGAGATAGAGTCAGTCAAACAAAGTTATTTAGGATGTGTTGCCATTTCGTACGACTGCTAGCGTAATTCGCAAGGCTGCAGATTGCCTACGGCGGTCGGATGTTTCCTGAGGCAATCAGGCGTAACCATTGTGATCGCTGCGATCTAGAGTCAAACGAATGGAGTTAAATCGAACATTATCCATTCTTAATAAAGTTAAAACAGACATAGTTATTCGAATATAAATTAATCGAATATTAATTATTAGATAGGAGTTAAATAAGTTGAGTTAATCGAATAAGTTAAATAATTTGAGTTAATCAAGTAAGTTAATCAAGTTGAGTTAATCGAGTTGAGTTAGTCAAGATGAGTTAATCAAACGAGTTAATCCAAATGAGTTAATCCAAAGGAGCTATTCGAAATAGTTTATTCGAATAGAATTAAATGAGTTATTCGAAATAGTTTATTCGAATAGAATTAAGGGAGTTAATCGAATATAGTTTATTCGAAAAGAGATTAATCAAATGTAAATCATTCGAAGGGAATTAATTGGATGTAAATCATTCAAAGAGAATTAATCAAATGTAAATCATTCGAAGGGAGATTATCGAATATAGTTATTCGAAGAAAGAATTATCATATATAGTTTATTCAAAAGAGAGTTAACGAATAGTAATTATTCGAGAGTGAATTATACATTAGAATTCGAATATATCGAATTAAGGAAAGTGATATTTACTTTCCGTTTTCAAATCAAGTTTTTACTTATTTGTTAATAAATTAGTTATTTGTTTAATTATCCAAATTAATAAAGAAAAGTTATATTTAAGTTAATATATATTCGAAATCATGAAATTATAACACTAGCATTATAATCAAATGATTTTTGAAGTGGATTCGTAAATAGAATCCGAGAGTTTGCGTAAGGAAGTTTTTTGAAGGGCCATAAGATGAACTTTGTCTATTTCGAGGTTAGAAATGTTGTTCAGTTAAGGTCTGAGAGGTAATAATACCCCAACTTGATTGACTTCGTTTTTAACTAAGGGGTAGTTAAGGTTCGATAGTGAAGATTGGTTAATTGAATTTAGTTAGTAAGTAAAATGGCTTGAATGGGCCAAGCGATGTTTTATTTAAACATCAGTTTTAATCCGATAAAGAAGTTTGGGAATGTTTTCCCAATAAGAACCAGAAACGTTTTCTAAATTTAGAAAATAAGAATTTACAAATATTCAGAAATGGGAAGATAGAGAAATTAAGGATAATTTAATCCAAAAAGAAATAACATTGAATGATGATTGATCGATAGAATTTTCATCTGGAAATAATATCGTTGTTTGCACACCTGTTTTCCTTTCATAGTTAAATCACCGACTATCGAAGTTTTTGAACATTTTATCGTCGTCAATACGGAGAGACCGGGATCAGACTCATTATCTGAAAAACCACTTTGTATGGATGTTAGCGTTGCGATCAAATATGATGAAAATATTTAAAGATGGAGTTATCCAAAGGCTATCTTGTTTACATAATAGTGCCTTCGGTTTGTCCAGTCCCAGGACAAACGTGAATGGATGAATGTCTGACAGAGTATATCTAACGGATCGCGTAAGTTGATCTCTTCAAACATACTTACGTTTGGTGGCTGAGAAATTCGTTTCTCTTAGCTTTATACCCGTGGTATTTTGGAGAAATCAATTTGTGATTTGACGGGTATGACGACGTGGCATTCAAAGTGAATGGTTGTCAGGTGTTTTAAATGATACATTATGACCTCAAGCCTCATCAACCAGGAAATGACAGAAATCGGGCAGGCAGCATGGCTAAGTGGGTTGCTCCCATTAGGGTGTATGTAACCTATCTAGAGAAAATCAATTTCATTCTTTTATCTATTCGGTGCTGTCCCTTTTCGGGAAACGGTGGGTAGCTCCCAACCGTTGGTGGTATACATTCGATACACTCAAGCGAAATGAGTGGTCGGTCATGTGTGGGCCGGGTTGCAAGACGTTCTTGTTGAACCCAGTGTATTCATCTCTAGAGATACACTATCGGCAGGTGGTCCCATACCTTGTCATAGTCGGAATCCAATCTCCAATAAGCGCCTGCGGTTTTGTTTGTATACTATATATGTGGAACGTGAGATGCAAGCGTTCCGCTAGATTGTTAATTACTTGTGATTAGACATTATTATAATATCGGAGAAGTATTGATTTCCAAAATTGTTTTGGGTTATCGTAAGGTAAAAACCGTCCGTGTTTATGTGTGGATCAGTCTTACGATTATCTTTTCTTTTGAAAAGGATTTTTGAAAAGTTGAATCAAATGATTTGAGTTTACTCACACCAGTCCCATGACTGACCCAGAGTTTATTTTGTTTTTGTTTTCCCTAAACTCTTGGGTGCCCAAATTTGTACGGCCAGTCAAGCAATTCAGGTCTTTACAGATATACCTGGAGGAGCTTGAAGCAGGAGGCTTCAGGATTATATATAGTTATTTTTATTTCTGTTGTGTGTAAGTGTTGTACTCTGATAATGTTATTGTATATATACACTGTTTTCTTTCAAAGTTATGTTATAATATAGTTTATTCGTTCCGCTGTGAGATTCGTGTTTACTCTGATTGTGTTCTTCTTCTTCTATTCTAATTTTCTATATTATCTATTCTCACCCTCTAACTTCTTTCTATTAATGATCAGGTATTTCCGATGTCTGAATAGTCAACATGGTAGTTTTGTGTTGACTTTCGGAGTCGAAAGTCCCAGTTCGTTACAGTGGTATCAGAGCTGAAGGTTAAGTGATTACATTGGCTCTATGGCGTGACTCAGTAGAGATAGGGTTAGTAATACCCTAGATTGAGTTTGAGTATATACATATATATATATATATATATATACGAGTGAACGTATTTGTAGATTTTATAAAAAAATGTTTTATATTGTGGAGATTTATTGGTTGAGTAGTTTGTGAATTCTGGTCGATCAATTTGATCGACTGTATCGATAAGGGCTTCTAAACACTCAAATACGATAAACCGACATAGTATGTTTTGAAAGAGGGCAAGTGAAATAAATTTTACCCAAAATATATATTGATATAAAAGAAAGGTATATCTTGGTATTATTATCATGTATTGGATGTGTTGGTTGATTATAATTGAAATGGTTATATAAATAACCAATTTGAGTTCGTATAATTTAAAAGCAGATTAATTAAATCTGAATTAAATCAGAATTTGAATAAAAATTCTGAAAACTGGGAGAAGTGTTTGTAAGTGGATTAGAGTTAAGCATAAGAAAATTTTAAAATCCTGGGAGATTTTAAATTGTTTACAAGCATTGTGAATGGTAGTTTGAATAATTTCAAAATAGAATTTGTTTAAATATGGTTTTGAAAAGTGATATAGTATTGAACTCACTTTGATAACTGGAAAATAACTCTGATGATGCTGGCCACATCATCAGCGATCATTTTTGAGTTCTTAGTGATGGATTACTACCAAAGATTTTGTGTTGAATTGTTTTGAGAAAAACAAGTTATTTTGAATCCTGAAAAGGAATATTTGATTTTTGAAAGAGCTAAACTATTTAAAAACTCCCAAAAATAGATTGTTTGAATTAAGAACAAATTTAAAGAAATTTATGAAAGCAAATAAGCATTGAATTGAAATAGAACGATATAGAATAAAGTTGGATTTGTGAGTTATGAATTTGTTTAAGAATATTGGACGGGTAAGTAAGTGTTCAAATTTATAATGGAATTTGAGATTGAGAACGAGATTTGGTTTGAAAATAGGATGATTGGATTTGAGAACAGATAATTGGAGGTTGATTGGGATGACTTTGGTATATGTTGAATTAGCAGCAGAATAAAAAGATTTAATGATATGCCTGACAAAAAAGGTACACGTTTATTTTTATGGATTTGGTGATTTATGGGCCGATTTGTCAAGCTTCTTGGCTATTTGATTTTCTATTGGATTGGAGAAGGCCTAGAGAGGCGAGTTGGGGTTTGAACTATTGACCGGTACAAAGGAGGTACTGGCGAAATTTTCCGGAAAATATAGAGTGTAAGAAAATTTTTAGGGTTTTAGAAAATTTTCGTTGATAAGAATTAATTAATATTTTAATTTAAATTAAATTGGTTCAGTTGAAATTAAAGTTGGTAAATAAACAAATAAATTTGTACTAGTCAATAGGGTTTGTTCTCTACCTTAGCAATTTCGAGGACGAAATTATTTTAAGGGGGGAAGAATGTAACGACCCGTATTTTTACGGTGTATAAATAATTTATTTAATTATTTAAATAATGGCCTGGTTATTTAAAATGACCAACATTTAATTTTTTTTTATATTCAATTAAAATAAATAATATAATAATATATTTAATTTTTGAAATAGTCAGAAATAGTGGAATTCACAAAATAGTGTGAATTGGATCATCTGTGATATTTAATTCAATTTAGAATTGAATTAGAATAACGAATATATTATTTGAACGGTAGTTTGAACGTATAATTATAATATAATTAAAATCGAGCTCGAAATGGCACTGCAGTTCGTAATTTGGCGATTTGAACTTCAAATGAATGTACAGAGTCCATTTTAAATCGGATTTCTGTGAAACAAGAAACGTTCAGAGCTGGTGAAGTATATTTTTCTAGTGGAAGAGAAAAATCAAGATTTCGTCATGTAGATTTTTAGTTATGTCCAAATCAAATTTTAGAAAAGTCGCTGTGGAATTCCTTTATAATTTATTTATATTTTAAAAAGGAATTTCATTATAAATCGAATATTGATTTAATCAGGATTTGAAATATCGAGTTAGAAATTTATATAGGAATATTCTAGAGCTGTACGGTATTCCATGTGAATATATACAATAATATTAATTTATTTGTATTAAATTTAATTGTTTTTAAATATATTTATATATTTAAAAGGGTTATTTAGAGCTTTAAAAATAGCAAGTTTTGCAAACGACCTCAGAATTCGACGAAACTAATTTTGTTGGATCCGCAACGTCAAATTATTGCTAGATTCCAAGTTTCGTGATTTTTAGAGTCACTGTGTGGCCGTACGGATTTTTAGAGTGAAAAACAGTCAGTATTTTGGCGGTTAAAAATACGCTGTGTGAGCAAACGGAGTCGGAATTCGACGAAACTAGTTTCATTGGGTCTGCAATGTCAAACTGTTGCTACATGTCCATTTTCGTGATTTTTGGGTATTGTATGTAATCACAGGGATTTTTAAACACAGAAGGAAAACAACGACTCATTAAAATAAATATAAAAATCGAATATAAAAATATTATCCTTACACTATAAATACATCTCCATTCCTTATAACCCTAACAACCTTTTCTCTCTGGTCAGAAGTGCGTTGCCACCACCGAATAAAATTAACAGTAGAAACCCTCTTTCAAAAATCAATATAAAATCAAAACAAAACCCATAAATTTCAATACTAGTTTATTTGAAATCTCTGTTCGAAGCTCTTCAATCTGGTATGCTCAACTCAGGGTGCGACGCAATTTCCTTCCTCGTCAGTTTGTTCAGCGCAGCTTAGGGTTGAGATTTTCGAAAATTAGAAGCATTGATTTTCGAATTCGAGTGTATATCGGAACTTATGGCGAGAAGTAGCTTCTTTTGTGAAGTTTTGGTGAAGTGCGGTGCAAGTTTGGGATGGGCGATTCACTGTAGTTCGCCGAGGCTGACTGAGAATGGAGAGATAGAGATGATGCTGAGTTCAAGAAAAAGGGCATGGGGTTGTTGCATTTTGGACGAGGAGTTCGATCTTGAGATTTGTTTTGGATTCGGTGGTGTATTGATGGAGAAAGGGGTGATCGAAGGAGCGTTAATGACCATTGAGGCTATAGGAGGTCGTGGTCTTCATAATTGGGGAAGATGGATATTCGGTTTTGGATTTGAGGAAAGGGATGTAGGCCTAATTGTGGGTGAGCCCAATAGTGAGTAATATATGTTTTAATTCAAATTTAAAAATGTATTGAACTAATAAATTGTATAACTTGATCATACGATATCAGATGGACGAACCGTAAGTTGCGTTGGGATCGTATGGAAGGTGGCTACTCCATGAAACTGACCGGGAGTGAATTGAAGCTAATTTGGATTTATGGTGAAATTAAACGCCTGAATCAAATCAATGACCAATTATTGTTATTTAACGATAACCGTCCAATGTGAGTAATCTCACTAACTCTGCTCAATTTATATTTTTATAAAATATTTATAGAATTTATAAATAATGGTTGTTTGCTATGTGTTGGCTGTTTTGGTTGAACTGCTAGTCAGTTGATTGAAAATATAGATAACGATAACGATATAGATATAAATCGTTAATTAAATATTGATTCTGTTTAGCTGAATATTTCATAGTAAAATGAAATTCATGTTAATTTTATTTTTTAACATCTGTGGATGCAGGGAAACAGGTCGGAGGAACCCAATCGGGTTCCTCAACATTTATTTTACTGTTTTTCATATATTATGTTATATGATGTGATATGAAATCATTTGTTGATTTTGTATGGTTGAATGATACCGATCATTGTTGTATGGTATGTTAAATACCATAAGGGATACTGAATGTTAAAAAGGAAATTTTCAATGTTATATTGAAAAAGAAATATTTATAAAATCAAAAGATTTTATAAAAAGAAATTATTTAATTAGAAAATAAATAGATTTAAAAGGAATATTTATTTGTAAATCAAATAGATAGAACTGAAAAAGAAATATTTGTAAACTATTTACAAATAAAATTGAAAAGGGATATTTATTTGAAAAAAATAGAATAGAAAGAGGAAATAAGTGTAAAACAAATAGAAAAGGGAATAGTTAGATTATAAAAGGAATTACTTATAAAATAAATAGATTTTATAAATAGAAAATATTTTATAAATAAATAGAATTATCAAAAAGGGGTTTATTTGGTAAATAAATAGATTATAAAAGGAAATACTTGAAAAGTGACTAGAATTGTATAAAAGGAGAATTTTACATTTGAAAGGTTTAGAGCCGTGCTTCGCACACGGGTGCAACATGATATGGATTTAAAGCAAATATTTCAAAAAGAATCTATTCTGACCGATATATTGAGAAGATAAATTTATAAATAATATTTTATAAATAAAATAAAATGTTTATCATTTGATAAATAGAATATATAAGTCAGGACTTATATAGAGAAGTAAGAATCGATTTCAACATCGATGTTTGAAACTGAATAAACGTAGAGTTAATCAGTTAGAGTTAATCAGCTAGAGTAAATCGTTTAGAGTTAGAATTAATCGAATTAGAGTTAACTAAACATAGTTAATCGAATTAGAATTTATTGAATATTAATTATTCAATTAGAGTTGATCGAATATAGTTATTTGAGATAGAGTCAGTCAAACATAGTTATTTAGGATGTGTTGCCATTTCGTACGACTGCTAGCGTAATTCGCAGGGCTGCAGATAGCCTACGGCGGTCGGATGTTTCCTGAGGGAATCAGGCGTAACCATTGTGATCGCTGCGATCTAGAGTCAAACGAATGGAGTTAAATCGAATATTAGCCATTCGAAATAAAGTTAAAACAGACATAGTTATTCGAATATAAATTAATCGAATACTAATTATTAGATAGTAGTTAAATAAGTTGAGTTAATCAAATAAGTTAAATAAGTTGAGTTAATCAAGTAAGTTAATCAAGTTGAGTTAATCGAGTTGATTTAGTCAAGATGAGTTAATCAAACCGAGTTAATCCAAATGAGTTAATCCAAGGGAGCTATTCGAAATAGTTTATTCGAATAGAATTAAAGGAGTTATTCGAAATAGTTTATTCGAATAGAATTAAGGGAGTTAATCGAATATAGTTGATTCGAAAAGAGATTAATCGAATGTAAATCATTCGAAGAGAATTAATCGAATGTAAATCATTCGAAGTGAATTAATCGAATGTAAATCATTCGAAGGGAGATTATCGAATATAGTTATTCGAAGAAAGAATTATCAAATATAGTTTATTCAAAAGAGAGTTATCGAATAGTGATTGTTCGAGAGTGAATTATACATTGGAATTCGATTATATCAAATTAAGGAAAGTGATATTTACTTTCCGCTTCAAATCAAGTTTTTACTTATTTGTTAATAATTAGTTGTTTGTTTAGTTATCCAAATTAATAAAGAAAAGTTATATTTAAGTTAATATATATTCGAAAGCATGAAATTATAACACTAGCGTTATAATCAAATGATTTTTGAAGTGGATTCGTAAATAGAATCCGAGAGTTTGCGTAAGGAAGTTTGTTGAAGGGTTATAAGATGAACTTTGTCTATTTCGAGGTTAGAAATGTTGTTCAGTTAAGGTCTGAGAGGTAATAATACCCTAACTTGATTGACTTCATTTTTAACTAAGGGGTAGTTAAGTTTCGATAGTGAAGATTGGTTAAATGAATTTAGTTAGTAAGTAAAATGGCTTGAATGGGCCAAGCGATGTTTTATTTAAACATCAGTTTAAATCCGATAAAGAAGTTTGGGAATGTTTTCCCAATAAGAACCAGAAACGTTTTCTAAATTTAGAAAATAAGAATTTACAAATATATAGAAATGGGAAGATGGAGAAATTAAGGATAATTTAATCCAAAAAGAAATAACATTGAATGATGATGATCGATAGAATTTCCATCTGGAAATAATATCGTTGTTTGCACACCTGTTTTTATTTGATAGTTAAATCGCCGACTATCAGAGTTTTTGACCATTTTATCGTCGTCAATACGGAGAGACCGGGATCAGATTCATTATCTGAAAAACCACTCTATATGGACGTTAGCGCTGCGATCAAATATGATGAAAATATTTGAAGATGGAGTTATGCAAGGGCTATCCTGTTTACAGAATAGCGCCTTCGGCTTGTCCAGTCCCAGGACAAACGTGAATGGACAAATGTCTAACAGAGTATTTCTAACGGATCGCGTAAGTTGATCTCTTCAAACGTACTTACGTTTGCTGGCGGAGAAATTCGTTTCTCTTAGCTTTATACCTGTGGTATTTTGGAGAAATCAATTTGTGATTTGATGGGTATGACGATGTGACATTCAAAGTGAATGGTGGTCAGGTGTTTTAAATGATACGTTATGACCTCAAGCCTCATCAACTAGGAAATGACAGAAATCGGGCAGGCAACATGGCTAAGTAGGTCGCTCCCATTAGGGTGTATATCACCTATCTAGAGAAAATCCATTTCATTCTTTTATCTATTCGATGCTGTCCCTTTTCGGGAAACGGTGGGTAGCTCCCAACCATTGTTGGTATACATTCGATACACTCAAGCGAAATGAGTGGTCGGTCATGTATGGGCCGGGTTGCAAGACGTTCTTGTTGAACCCAGTGTATTCGTCTCTAGAGATACACTATCGGCAGGTGGTCCCATACCTTGTCATAGTCGGAATCCAATCTCCTATAAGCGCTGCGGTTTTGTTTGTATACTATATATGTGGAACGTGAGATGCAAGCGTTCCGCTAGATTGTTAATTACTTGTGATTAGACATTATTATAATATCAGAGAAGTATTGATTTCCAAAACTGTTTTGGGTTATCGTAAGGTAAAAACCGTCCGTGTTTATGTGTGGATCAGTCTTATGATTATCTTTTCTTTTGAAAAGGATTTTTGAAAAGTTAAATCAAATGATTTGAGTTTACTCACACCAGTCCCATGACTGACCCAGAGTTTATTTTGTTTTTGTTTTCCCTGAACTCTTGGGTGCCCAAATTTGTATGGGCAGTCAAGCAGTTCAGGTCTTTATAGATATACTTGGAGCAGCTTGAAGCAGGAGGCTTCAGGATTATATATAGATATTTTTATTTTCGCTGTGTGTAAGTGTTGTACTCTGATAATGTTATTGTATATATACACTGTTTATTTCAAAGTTATGTTATAATATATTTTATTCGTTCCGCTGTGAGATTCGTGTTTACTCTGATTGTGTTCTTCTTCTTCTTTTATTATAATTTTCTATCTTATCTATTCTCACCCTCTAACTTCTTTCTATTAATGATCAGGTATTTCCGATGTCTGAATAGTCAACATGGTAGTTTTGTGTTGATTTTCGGAGTCGAAAATCCCAGTTCGTTACATGAGTAGTCCTTGCAATCCGTAGGTTCCAATCATGACAGAATCATTGTTAACTCTAGGGATCAGCCAGAGATATTTAACAATAGTTCTTTCGCTCATGAAGATTTACAATCTTCAATTGCTCCATCTTCAATCAGCATCTTTCACGTATTTGCTGGTTCGGAATGGTTTTCAAATATAGATTTGATCCCGGACTTTTCGTACCAACAACACATTGGGTATGATTTTGATAGTCAGTTATTTAACTATCAAAATAAACAACCATAAAAATAAAATAGACTCATTAGTTGAGTACACAGCGTCAATTGGCCATGAAAGTAATATATTAATATTCCCAAATCATATTATTTTGATACTTAAAAAAATATCTTAAAATCATATTCAGTTTTCTCGTTAACTATCATTTCAATCCATTTTCTATAACATGTCTTATTATCTATGATTGGGGAAATCGATTCAACTTATCATTTGTAAAACGGTTATTATGATATCTCCTTCATTTAGTTATTTGAACATCATAATCGTCACTTATCCTTTTAGAATGAATTCATTCTAAATCTCATCTCTTTACTTTGCAAATACCGTTATATTTTCACAAATCTCCCTTTTATTTCTTTTATTATGGAAATATCATTTCATATACTCAAGCCCCTTTTTCTTCCGTTACTTAGGAAATATCAGTATACATTTCTTCAAGTTCTTTTATTTCCTTTATTTTGGAATCTCATTATCTACCCTCAAATCTTTTAACTGATGATGCATTATATATTCTCAAAATGAATCTCTTTTAACATCTTTACCATTACAACTAATATCATCTTTCGATAATCCTAAAGTAGTTCAAGTTGGGATATTCTAATTACCTCTTAGACCATTATCGATAACATTATTACCTTAAGATAAATATAAATTGTAATTCAAAAACCCATATTCATTCCAATACCAACAATTACCATTTCACTATTTTACTTAACATACGATTTTATAAAACCTTCTTATTTTCTTTTTCAATATACTATTATTACTAAATTTATTGATTTAGTAATTAATTAATAAAACATCAACTTTTAAACTTTAACATCTTAAAATTATTTATTTCATTATCTGGATTTTTATTACAAATCCCATTACTCGATCTTTTACCCAATTCAATTACAAGAATCCTTTTCTAAACCTTTCAATCATTCATTCTGGCAAGTCTTATTTCAGTTATCATCCATGCCATTCAATGCTTTAACTTTCCATCTCTTTTTATAAACTCGTTTATACATCTCTGGTCCAATAGCAAACCCTTTTTCATCTCGATTTCCTTTACTTAATTCAGATACTAACTTTTACTTTAAGCTTATCGTACTTGCTTAAAATCCTTTTATAACTTAATTTGGCAAACTTGGTTTAAATATAAACCCGTTTATAACTCCCTTTGACATCCACTTATGTTTCCTTACTAATTCTGATTTACTTAAATGAACTTTATTTAAGAAGAAATTCCTTTAAATTATTATTAATTTAATATACCATTAACCTGAATAAATATCCTTTTTCCTTTTTAAACTCTTACCAAATTAAACAACAATTTGTTAAATTATATCATTAGATTAATCGACATACTCATTTAATAATCAAATTCAGTAAAGCAGTTGACTTAGTTAACTCTAAAACATAATTAACTTGTTAATCAACTCTAACTTGTCTTTCTATTTAAATTAATTAATAATATAATTAATCTAAATAATCCCACTTACTTCGATTATTATTAAATAAATAATAATCGATTTTCAATAAAATAACATTTTAATTGTTTCTTAAAAACAACTAATCTTAGTTATAAATTGTTACATTAATCCTTGCTCACTTTCTTATCCATCTTAGTAGTAAAAGAATTAGCTTTATAAATCATTTGATAATTAAGATGAGGCACGTGCTTTGCACACAGCAATATTTTGGTACAAAATGGTGATTGGTGGTTAAAATAAACAATATGGTTGGTTTATTTCCTTTTTATATCTTCATTTAAAATCTATATTTAGTTATAAATAAATTTCATAACTTCATTTCTATCGATTCATTTGACGGTAAATTTATCTTTATAAAACAGTTTGTGTTTTGGTCATCTGCTATAAATTTCTCAATGAATATCACACATTGGTTAGTAACATAACAACGTCAACTTTGAATTCAACAATCGTTAACTAAGTCAATAATCCAATCACATGGGTTAAACAGTTCATATAATGATCATATGCAGATAAATAATCAATTCTACTGATAGCAGTCAACCAAAAATAATCAATCAAGCATCCAATTTAATTTAAAAACGTCTATATTATTATAAACGTAACAACAAGGTAAGTTACCTTGTTTGGAAATAATTGTTAAAAACAACGATGTCATTTTATTTAAATTAACGTTTAATTTAAATAATAGATATAATTTATTTAACAAACATCCTAACAATCATCAAACCAGCCAACACTTAGCAAACATAGCCAACAAATATTAAACCCAACTTATATAAATATAAGTGGGAGAACTGAATGAGTTTAACTGGCCTTGATTTAATGCTAAAGCGGTTCAGTTTCAGTCAAATTAAACTAGTGTTTAATTTAACTAGAAATTTCACTTGCTTCCAAACTTGTCCATACTGGTTCCAGAATGAAATACCCATCGCCTTGATTTCAGCAATCTTGTTTTTGTCAGATTCTGGTTGCCAATCAAAACTTATTAATATTTAATTAACATGGTTTTAATTAATCTAACTATGTTGGTTAACTCAATACTGTTTCTTGATATACTACCCGTATTATATATTAACTCAGTAATATCCTAACAGTCTAAACTAAGATTCCTTTCGGAAATTATATATATAGTAACTTATGATATTAGTTAAAATAATTTCCGTTATTGAATTATTATTATGGCCTTCCTTACCTTTTTAAATCGGCTAGATGTCCAAAAGCCCATACCATGACTTTACGTCCATGTCCTCTCCTTGAACCCCCCCCCCCCTTCCCACTAGTGTTTTTAATGCAACACTCCCCTGCATGACACTGCTAGTCTTGTCGATACTTCTCCACTAATGCTAATTCTCTTCTTCCCTTACATTCAACGCAAGCACGCCCTCCCGTGCATAGTATTCATTTCGCAATTCCTTATGCTTTTTTTTCACTTGATCGGCCCAAACCCGTGATGTCGGCCCACCTTCTATTGAAAACCGCACTGCATGCACAATAGGATTTTCTTCCCCAAATAAACGATTCCTCCTTTGTAAAAGCCGCCGCCTGAAGGTTCCACTCCCATATTTCTTCATTCCAATTTTTCTTCTTTCGTAACTTTTTTTCTTTTTTTTTCCATCGAACAAACTCCCCATCTGGTACTGTAGCGCTATCCTCGATACTAACGGAGTCGCAAGCTCTATCAGATCTCCAGGTAGGCTTCGACACCCTTCCACCGCCACTTGTCTTCCATCTTGATGTGCCGCCCTCACCTTGATGTACAGCCCTCACCTTCCAGACTATTGCATTTGTGCATGCTTCTTCCTTCTTAATATAAACTCACTGTTCCTTCTTACTGTAGCTTCCCTCATCCAGTTGTTCCCCAAATATACCTGCTTTGTTTTTATTCGCTGAATACAAGCTTGGAGTTATAATAGTTGCTGGAAACTTGAGTCTTACCTTGTTTCGAATTGTATTGTTCGTTGAGAGGAAACTGATGTTCTCAGTTGTTGTTGTGTGGAAGGAAAATGGCGATCGCACATCATATTTATAGGGTCAGATGCCTTGGCACCCAAGCTGTAGGGTTGGTAGGAACGTTGTATAGCTGAAGGCAGTCATTGTGCTTTCATTTCATTGATACTGATTGAGTGGTTATATCAATGGTGAGAACCCATTTTGATGGGGACATAGCATAGGAAAAACGGTGTAGCTGGCCTAGGTGTTCGTAGCGATGAAGTAAATTGGGTTGTACTCCTATTCTTGTTTGGCCTTAAGCAATAGTATAGGCTTGCAGAAATGAAAAGTGGCCATGTGCGTATACTTAGGGTTTAAAAGAAAGGGAGTAGTTGTTATTATTTTATTTAACTTAGATGGGCACGAATTCTTTGTTTAGGCACGAATCAGTTCACCTGTTGGAATGTTCTGTGCTAGGTAGCTGTGTACTTTGTTTTCCTTAGCGATTAAACATTTATATTTTATCCATATACATTATCCAATTTTACTGTTAACCGTAGTTTACTGTTAACCCTTAAATTCATATAGTCACACCCAAACTCTAAACACAATGGAAATGGACACACCGCTACGTCTTGATATTCCGGTCCCAATGAAATTAATTTCGTTAAAACGGACCCTGTTTGTATAAAAACGATATTTTAATTTACTGGTTCACCGTTAAATTTCTTCTACCGACAGAACAACTATGTTCGGCTCCAAACTGGAAATATAGCAATAATTAATTATACGTATTCCAATAAAATTTGTTTCATCAGAAACGGAGGTCGTTTGAAAAAGAATTATTTATATGGCTTATATAATAACGATTAAATATAAATAAATTACAAAACAATTATATTTAATAAAAATAAATTATTATTATCATATATATATATATATATCCAGATAAAATAATATAAAGTTCCAAGTATAAATCGATATGGAATTATAGCTCAATATTGACATTTCCGAGTTAAACGATATTAAAATTCTGATTTAAATTACTAAATAAACCTTATAATTATAAACGATTTCCATAGCGACTATTTTAAATTTTGAACTGGACATAACATACAATTTATAACTGAAATCTCAATTTTTATCTTTCATTAGAAAATTATAAACAATTAGATCCCAACAATTCTTGTTTCACAGAATTCCGACTTAAAACGGATTTTGTATATTCAATTAAAGTTCAAAACTCAATTTTACGAACTGTCGCACTGTTACGAGCTCTTTACAATTTAAATATAAATTTATACGTTTAATCATCGTTTAATAAATGAAATCAATATTAAAATCCATTTATATTTCAAATAAAATATTTAAAACCAATTTAAATATTCGAATTCAAATGATCGAAAAATCCGGGTTGTTACAAATAGTGTGTTTAAATCCACTGTATTTTATTGATTGATCTTTGAGTATTTTAGTTGAATACTCGAATAATTGTGTACTTTGTATTGTTGCTCAGATGTTTCTAATTAATTTTTGTTGTATGCAATTTTTTAAGTTTAATTGTTATTTGGTATACACAGTTTTTAGATTTGTGAAAATTATAAATTCATATTTTTTTATACCTTATAACATTTTTTTCTACCTTATAACATTTTTTTCTCCTTCCGTTTTGTTAGTGTGTGGGATTAATTGCCAGCTCTTGGTTGCATATGGATTAATTGGAAATTTATATGATATTTGTGCTTAAACGAATAAAAAGATAAAAACGTTTATCTTTTTCTTTATTTTAGATAATAGTTTTAAACGTCGGTTCAATTACAAGCACCATTGTAGTGAGATGATTTCAATTACAGTTCAGTTCATGCATTCACTGTCTCTATGCTATTTTTGTTACTAATACATTATTATGAACCACCCAATTTTCTGCATGATCATTATAGAAAATCATTGCAGAAAAGGAATATAAATGTAGCAGGCTCACTTCAAATGTACTGCTTATACCAATGCAAAAAGGTCCATATGTACCGAGAGGACTTGAACAATGTACTTCTTATACTGATTTGCATGACTCATGACGCATGCAAGGACAATTCGAAGGGCCATCTCATGACAGTACTTTCCTTTGACAGGGTACGAGGCATACTTGGTGTAGCAAACTTCTCCACTGTCTCACACATAACACTGCTTCTTCAGCAACAGATTATACGGCGGAGTATAAATATACTGAAGGGTTTCCATAACAAATTGTATCATTTCACTATAAGTGTAGACTCATACTAAGTTATATATATTGGCACTTTTATAGTGTATTTTGCTTTCGAAGTTGTCTGAAAGTTGTTTGGAAGCTTTAGGCTTGCTAATGAGAAAAAAAAGTGGGATATCGATGAAAAGATAATGTATTTATCTTTCTCAAATTTATTTCTTGTGAATGCTTAATTACATTTTGTTTGCCAATATAAATGATATGTCAGCAAATTATTGTTTGTATAAATCTCATACTATTTGTGTAAGTGTAATATATTATTAGATTCCTATATATATTGGTGTTTCTTTAGTGAATAAAATATAACAGTACATATTGCAATCTATTTTGTGAAAAAGATAAATGCATATATCTTTTTTCAGTCTGGACAAAATGATACTGCAAGTAGAAGGTATAAATTGTTGATGTGAATCACAACCACACATGGATAACTAAAGCGCTTGCCAAGTACAAGAAAAAAAATAAACTTCAAATAAACACAATGCTTCAAAACAACATTATTTCAATACACACAGCTTCAAACGTGCATAGCAATAACTAATTACAACATTCATATTATGTTGCTTCTTGCCTATAAAACAACAAGACCACCACAATCTCAGCCTATAAAACAATTAATACAATAGACAAGAACCAGATACAACAGACAAAAACAAATATAGTAGCATCATGGCTGCCAAATAGCAAACTACAAAATAATTCAAAGCATTCCAGACATTTTGGGGATATAGTTGCCACTTAATTATTGTGTTGCAACTTCATGCTAATGCTATTTTGCATGCAACACAATTTTGTATTCTCTTTTTTTTTATTCAGACGTTCAGCATGTATACGGCAGGCCGATCCAATAGCTGTAACATCAAAATGAAAATTCAATCACAACACCGGTCTGAAGTAAACTAAAGCATATCAATCAGTGTAGTATCTAAATTGTTAGTGAGTGTATTATCCTGTAACATGCATTTTTGTATAAAAATATTTTAAAAAAGATAAACTTGTTTATCTTTTTAAAGTGCTTAAATTATATCTTGAAATGATTATTTTAAAAACATGTATAGCATTACATCTTAACACTCTTTTTGAGTTAAAAACTAATAGATAAATATATTTTTAATTACAAATATAATATTTTGTATTTTCTTTATAAGAGCATCGCATTTAATAAAAAGATAAACATATTTATCTTTTTAGTACCAAAACTTTTTATATGAACAAACTACATTCAGACTAGAAATTATCTATTAGATGCAAAAAAAAAAAAAAATTGAAATACAAAAAAAAATGCATAACAGATTATCTATTAGAGACTAAATACTGTTAATAACAAATTATGTCATGACCTTAAAAAAATTATCAGTAAAAGATAAAATGATTTATCTTTCTACAAAAAAAGTAGAAACATACTACAGATTACAACTCATGCTCAGTCATCTGAATAACATCATCAGCCATTAGAAATTCAGTATCAAATTCATCATTAAAGTTTCAACATCGGTCATTACAAAATCATCAGTAAATTCACGTAAATTAAAAATATTATCATAAAAGATAAAATGACTTATCTTTCTTCAAAAACAGTAAAACCATATGTTCAAACTTCTAAAACATATCTGTTCGAACTTCTAAAACATAAAAAGACTTATGTTCATAATTCATGCATAAAAATATTAACATAAAACATATATGCTTTTATCTTATGTAAAAACTTCTAAAAATAAAAATATTAACATAAAAAGCAGTAGAAACATAATTCATACATACACAAAGACTTACGTTCAAAGTTCTAAAACATATATTTTTTTATCTTTTCTATATGTTGTTTAAATCATTTGTATACCTTACGTAAGAACTTCTAAATCATATATGCACTATATTTGAAGCAGTACTATGTAATAGTAGACCAATGTTCTATAATGTTTTATTACAAGTTAAAAAAGAGAAGCAATTATCTTTTTTATTCCTATAACATATGTTATGTTATTTAATTAAACATTATAATACTTTTCCATAATACATTTCCATTTATCACACAATTTAAAATAGATAAAACGAATTATCATTTTTAGTATAACATCTGTAATGTTATTCGAATAAACAAATCACCTACTAACAAAACAGTAAACCCATTTATCTTTTCCATCATAATTCTTTTCATTCATCCACATTGAATTCAAAAATCCAATGTCATCCAGATATGAATTGCCAATGCATTCTATAAATTTAAAAAAGCACAATATTTAATAAGAAAAACACTATACCGTTCAGCAACCCGATACTGTAAATGACTAGTTGAACTTTGAATTTCATCTCGCCTTGATAGAACTGCACAATACAGAAAAACCAAGAACAAAAAATGAGATAATGATGTATTGTACGACAATTTAGGTTTCAACTAAAATCTAAAAATCACCTTATAGAATTATAATCAAAGATTCAAGTCAAAATGATGGAAACCGCCTGATAAAATTGAAAAAACAAAACAAAAAAACAAAAAATCGCCTCTTTAATCTCGTGAAGGTATTAGATTGATTTCGAATTTCAGAATAGAAATAACAAAAAACATAAATCTCACCTGATAAAATTAACAATCGTAGCACGAAATCAAAAATTACCTAAACATTTTGACAAATTTGAGAGATCGAACTTAGAAATCGCGGCATGGTAAAATTGGGGAAACGAATGTTTTGAGCAATTTTTCAATTTGGGAAATCTTCTGTTTAATTGTTTAATGGAGATCGATTTTTCCATTTGACAAAGGGGCAAACGGGTTTGTGAAATAAGCAGCGCCATAATTTTTGTCCTTAAAACTAATTTCTACGAAGTTGTGTCTTTAAAACAAATTGGACCGGACTACAAACCCTTCACGCGAAGCATCATGACAGGCATATAAACTGGATAAGAGAGATAACAATATTATAAGACATGTATAACAGATTGAGAAGGATAGGCAGAATAAATATGATGGAATATATTGCGCTTCTCTAATACTTTTCTCTACACCTATACTAGTATAACAAAAAAAGATGATCCCTACAGAAACAGATGATAGACTTAGGTGTACTTCTAGTGATGGGTTTTACCCCCAACAATTCATCCCAATAGAAATGACAGGCGTTACCCCTAACAAGAATAATGGGCTTCTACACAAGCAGGACTAGATGTACCCTAATTACTACCCCAATCGATCAGCTCCCTACTTTGTAGATACCTTGTACCGGTCGCACGGTAGGATGTATCACTTCCTAAGGTGGCAACCTGTTTATTTTCAAGATTCACAGTTATACCTACTGATGTCACAACGTCTTAATTTTCCACAAGCAAGCCGGAACCATGCACGCACATGACTCCTTTGGATCCTACGCTGTCAACACCCTCGCCTATTTGAACCTCTTACAGTCAACTCAGTAAGTGTGCCCTGACCCCTCGGGGTTCCTCGTTTGATACCAAGATGGGTTACTGACTGATAAGGGTCCCACACAAATGATGCATGCTACCCGCCTAGGCTTGTATCCCCACTACTAGGATTTTGACAGGTTATGCTGAACGGCTTAAGAAGACTGCATAACCCCAACATGTAATACAGGTTAAGTTTGTCGGTTTTATACAAGATAAATTAACCCCTTCCACTGATTCAAGCAACATGTCATATAGGTTAAGTTTGTCGGTTTTATACAAGATAACTTAACCCCTCCCACTGATTCAAGCAACATGTTATATAGGTTAAGTTCATCGATTTTATACAAGATAACTTAACCCCTCCCACTGATTCAAGCAACATGTTATATAGGTTAAGTTTGTCGGTTTTATACAAGATAACTTAACCCCTCCCACTGATTCAAGCAACATGTTATATAGGTTAAGTTTGTCGGTTTTATACAAGATAACTTAACCCATCTCACTGATTCAAGCAACGTGTTATATAGGTTAAGTTTGTCGGCTTTATACAAGATAACTTAACGCCTCCTACTGATTCAAGCAAGTTTACTTAACCCTTAGTCGATTCGTCATGTCTATGTAACTACACAGGTTTTAATAGGTTAAGTGTTTCTGGTTAACAGATTCTTGTCATTTTCCATTTAAGAACCAGACCTCTCACATTAAGTCGACTACTAGTGGTTGTTGGATATGTCGGGGGTTCCGAGCAGACTTCTACCACAATTTAGACTTAACCTCGTGCCTTAGCACCGTTACATGTACATTTATGCCCTAGACCCCTCACATTTAATTAACTACTTGTAATTGTTGGATATGTCGGGCGGGTCCGGGCAGACTTCTACCACAAGTGTAATCTAACCTCGTGTCAAAGTGCAGTTACAGTATCTAATTACTGTAGTATTAGGCATATTGGTTCCTAGCCAATTATTCATGTTCATTACAAGTTATGCCCCCCAAAATCCCAATACAAGTTATGCCCCCAATTTTCCAGTACAAGTTACGCCCCAATTTCCCAGTACAGGTTGTGCCCCAACTTTAACATTCCCCATCGTTCTCAATTTCGCACGTTCGCATATTTCAGCGGTATGCCTAGGCTCTAAGGTAGCCTGGCTATAAAAACAAAAAGCGAAAGAGGAAGGGAAGAGAACAAGAACAGGCATAATAACAAAACAATCATATGAGGATAAAATTGACCATAATAACAAGATAGGCATATAATGGTAGAATTTGGGCATATGAGAACAATGGATCAGATGTACAAGTAATGGTAGATCTGTTATGGTTCAAGTTATTAATAGGCATAGGCTTATATTTAACTTATAGACATGTCAAGATTACATTTAAATGTTTATATCTAAAAATAATATTAACTCACAAGGACTGGATCTAAGAACGAAGGAATGATTGTTGATGTTGCTGCACAGATCCTTGAATACGTTTAACTCTTGTTGTTGTTGATGAATAGGCTAATTAAATCTGAGTTGGGGCAACATCTAGTTGTCTTCATTGTTTTCGGTGTGTAAAAACAATCAGAATGAGGTCCTATTTATAGCCTATGGTGAACGAACCTTGCTCAGAACTGTGTCCAGGTGCAAGGCAGGAATCTGCCCAGATCTCGCTGGGGTCGACCCCGGGGTCGACATAGGGGTCGACACCGCCGTTATGGGGTCGACACCCATGGGGACCGGGGTCGACCCCTAACGGGATGATTTCCCTCTTCCCCACATCATTAATTTGAATTCTGGATTGGTTTATATATATATATATACATATATATATTATGCATATATGTATACAAATTTCAAACCTTAATATCTTCTACAAACAATGTTCGTTTTACGCAAACTCGGAGTCTATCTTAAGCAGAATTTTCGAGTCAAACGCAATGGCGTCCTTCGTTTCACTTATTTCCAATATGTAATTAAGTACTCTTTAGTTTATCAATTTAATGTTTTAAAAAATACGGGGTGTTACAGGGATAAAGAAAATAAACTATTCCACATGCCACTATCCCCCTATTGATAGCCTTCCACTAACCCACTAATGGGTCACACCAATCAGCCCATCAATGGCTTGTAAAACCTAAACAAAAATTGTGAAACACTAAAACCGTGATTCCTCCCAAACCATTGAACCAAATCTTTAATGTGATCACTCTGCGGAATTAGCAACACCATTTCCTTTCCGATGAAATCGATCTCAACACCTGATTCGATCCCAATCAAAAGTTATGCCCTATACAAGACTGACAGGAGGAACTGGTCACAAATAAAATTGGTAAAAATTATATGGACATGTCTCACATCGCCATAACCAACATATCAAAATATGAGAATGATCCAATACCCAGGGAATTAAATAAAAATATTTTACGATCCTTTGATACATAAAATGCCGGTTGTTACATAGATGCAGAAAATAGGGATCTTACTAAAGATAATAAATGGAGAGAGCTTTCTTCTTGTGTGTGTTGAAAATGTGAGTCGATGCCTGCATGTGTATATATATATATATATATATATATATATGTATGTATGTATGTATATATGAGGAAGGATAAAGAATGCTTCGTGGATAAGGGTGAAATATTTATTGATTTATTCCACCACAAATCTGACACATTTTAAAATTATTTCCACATATACCAATGTTTGATCGATTCCTTAAATCAAATATATACATTTCCCATATTAATATATTATCTTCCCGATTTGACTTGATTACGAGAATCAATTAATATCCCCTCATTAATATATTTAAATCGCCCAACTTTAACAAAATACTCTATACAAAATTCTAACCAATATTTTCAATATTATATGTCATTTTATTGGAAACTCACTCCATAGTCATTTGCTCCATTTTCAATCTATTTACATATAAAACATAATATAAATTTTGTACAGAATTAACATTTTAAATTTAATGCAGCTGATTATAATCACATCCTCATTCTGTAGTTTGGTCAGAACACAATATCCTTAATATCCTTTAAAGTAAACCTTGTTATAATATTGAGTAAAAGAATACACACACACATGCTCTTTGTAAAAATTTAGACAGATGGCAAAATGGAGGTTGAAACAAAGTTGAGATTCTCATCCATGATCTTAAAACTAGAGAATCAAAATTGAGAATTGTGGTTCAAAATAGAGAACTCTGATGGTGAAAAAGACCAAATGTAATACGAGAAAATTAGTATTTTTTTGTAGTTTAGAAGGGGAAATTTTAATTATTTTGTTTTTCCATTAATAAACAATGTTAGTTTAGAAGAAGACTTTTGTTTCATTTCTTTTATTCTAATCGATTCTTTCTTTACTGTTCTCTTTCCTTTTAATCATTTCATAAAATAAAACATTTTTTAGGTCAAGAATTGAAATACGCAAACATAAAAGGCACAAGCAATAATTTTCCAATAAAACGAATTATGAGTGTGTTTACGATGAGCGGGAACATGATATTTGAGCAGAGAAGGCTATTGAATGAGAAATTTGTTTGTTTCTCAAAACAAAGTATTTGGGTGGGGCATTTATTTTGTGATTTTTAACTTAATGATTTATAGTTAATTAATTTTTGTTTTGTTTTGCTTTGTAATATGAGATTAATTAAAATGAAATAACAATACAAATTGAAGTACATGCAATACTGGAAAATATAGATAAAATGATACAACCAACCAGTGAAGCCTTGCTACAATAATTTCTTATCTTGTGTTATTTCGACTGATACCATTTCATTGCATACCTGTTGTTGTGCATGTTCGGTTGCTTTGTTTGATGCATTTCTTGTACTACAATATTCCTTCAGAACAAGATCGAGATCATCATCATAAGTCGTAAAATATGGATTATCGTTGTTGTATTTCCGTCTGAAAGTATATAACATCTATGTAGCGACAATAACTTTAACTTGAGTGTGAAATGAGTATATTGGCATATTCTTCAAAATTATAAACTTTTCTTTTAAATTTCAAATCTTCCCTCAATTGCTATATGTAAAGTCAAATGGTAGAAAATTAAATTTTCATTTTCTGATCATGGTTGATTTGCGGTTTCACGAAAATGTGGAATATAATATCCAATATTATAATATGGTGATACATAACCATATTGAGTTGGATATCCCGAATCAACTGCATAGTACTCCCTAGGTGGAGGGTGAGAGAGAAGTTTTATCGGTTACAACTGAATTAAACTTTTTACTATCTTGCAGTGTACCTTACCAGTTAACCAAAAGTAAACCATAAATCGAATGAGCATGTTCCAAAGATATTATATGTATAACATTTAGTCATATGCGCAGAACAACTCGATCTACAGGTAGGTATGTCATTATGTGTGTAAAGTTTGTAGCACAAACACAGTTTTTAAAATATAGGTACTACCGATTTGAAGTTTTAATATGTTGTGGAATAGTATTAAAATGGAAATGCTATTATGCCCGAACAAGATTTTGTCAATTTATGCGAAAGAGAATCTGACTTGATAATTTACATAACAAGTAATTATACAACATCTAAAACAATATAAAAACTGAAATTTGAATACTCGACCTTTGAAATTTTTCGCCATTGGTAAATTTGAGAGTGTTACAATTATAGTATATACAAATATGATAATCATTTCCCTAATACTAATGTCTTTCGTTGTAGTCAAATCGTAATTTTTTAGCTTCTCACTTCACGAGAGAAAACAAAGCAATTTCATGTGAAAATTCCAGTGACATTGTTCTTGATCCTCATTTTTTACACCCATATTAATCTTGTATATTCTAACATGTGAATTTGGGAGATGACGGTCTTTTTTTAATGCAAATACATTGTGATAATGACCAAATCTTATATGTCTTTGTAGTCAGCATGTTACCCTAAATTAGACATTGTTGATGTATACGGAATCCAGTGGTGTAAAAATATTTCTAGGTTGCTGCCTAGGCCTAGCCTCCTTATTTGATTAATTTGCGTAAATGAGATTTATAACATTATCTAAGTATATAAATGGATTTACAGAAAGTTCTTTACACTATTTTAGACTTAGTTCCTCTTATAAGCATCAATTTTTTGACCTAAGTGGTTTTCCCTTTATCATTGCTTCGTAAAATATCGAAAATCTATAAAATCCCATTTTCGATTAAAAAATACAAGAGAAAGTACTAAAATTTCATGAAAAATGCCTAAGTTTATCAAAAATGCATATTTTGATTAATCCCTTATTAATCCTCATCTAGACAATTAATTCCTAACCCGTGCTTTTTGTCTAGCGATTTTTACAGCCTTGATACATATACGTGCAATGTAGAGAGGAAGTGATGAAGAGAAGCAGAAGAATATAGAAAGATTTGGTTTGATTGTGTGTAGAAGTGATTATGTGGAAAGGGGATGATGAAGGGGGAGAAAAGTTAGTATTTTCCGAAATATTGATAGATGCGTTTGATGAATCCGACACTTTGAATGGCAATAACTTTTACCTCCAACGGCTGAAATGAGATTGAACGAGGAAAAACAAATTTGGGGAATGTTCATCGAGCATGTGAAAGTCGAAAACTTGCAATTTTTTGGCTATGAAAATCACCTGTACCAATCTAGTTCAAAACATCTGATGATAAGCTTGGTAAAGATAAACAAATAAACTCCTACAGATACATGGGATTAGAAATGTAAATTAAATACTGCTAGGTTTACATGAATGGAAACCTACGTAGGACCATAGCTCTCTACTATAATTTTAAGGCCTTGGGAATGCTAAATGCAAATGTTGTGATTCAATAAACAATGCAAAGCCCGAGTTATTGTGCCTGTACAACAAGAATAATTAATTGGAGCCTGCAACATGATTTATTGGGCCGTCAAATTTTAAGCCCAGCTTCATATTCTGGGATTTTATAAGCTATAAAAGAAAATAATGTAAATTATTGTTTCCCCTACATACTCTTCAAATCGATGAATATTTTGATAAAAGTAGTATCTGCTTTATCAAATATACTTCTACAATATTGTGTTAAAGTGAGCCGCAGGAAATTTAATTTAAAAAAGAAATAAGAATAAAGAAAAAAAAAAGAAATCACGTTTGAGGGAAAAAAAAACAAAATAAGAGAAACATCCAAAAAGAAACGGCAACAAATCACACATTCCAAGTAGCCGTTGGCCTTTTTAAAGGAAAAGGCCATGAATCCCGTTATTTTCCCGGGTCCCACACATCGTATTCCCGCCATATGCAGCCATTAATCGCGGGAAAAGGACAGAAACTACGAGCGTACCGTAATCAAAGGCTGAGATTGAGAGTGGTAGGTTTGCAAAAGTGGAAAGTATTGAGGGGGGTATGTGAGAAGAAAAGGAGCATGTGCTTGACCACAGGGAGGGAACATGGCCGGGATCAGAGTGGTGATAATGACAGGAAGCCCCCTCACTTGTGCCATGCAGTCGTCGTCCTGTCTGTCTTCGTTCTATCACCAAGTTAGATAGTTTCACATGTGACTTTTTTTTTTTTTTTTGGGCTTTTAAATTTCGATGAATTAGCATAAAATTTGGTGGTGGTCAATCAACTAAGAAAACGACTTTGCATGAGCAAAGCCTTGTGTTTACGTAAGTAATACGCGATTTGACTCCTCTCTTTTTTTTTTTAAGAGCACTAGGCACGAATTTGGTTAAAACAACAAATTATGCTTTATGACTTGTGAGCGTTAAGTTTGAACAGTAAGGTAATAGTCATCTATATATTGTGCTACTAATTTTTACACTATATAGTGACGACTGTTTGCCGTCAAAGAACATGTACATAGATCAGTTCACTGCGGAGCACTGTTTATTTATCAGTATTCGTACACTGTTTATGTATCATGCAATGAAAATTTTAGCATTTGCCACAAAATTACAGGTTGCGTACCTTAAGATTGTTAAACCATCCAACCAGGTTTACTTAGAATTCCACGTACATATCAATTTCTATTATCAAGACTAATCCCGATAAAAAAAATGATAAGAATAGACGCGTATGATCATTGAACGTATACTGGCGTAACCACGTGCTTCTCGTTTTGTTAAGAAGTAGAATTTCTACGTAGTACGTAGAGAATAGAAATCAGAATACCAATTCCTATTAAAAAACATTTTCCTTCGTCAAAGGTTTAATTAGTTGCCACGTCGAATGAATAGCTTAGTCAGAGTACTCGAGCTAAAATTATATATTTTTACAAAATGTTTCTGACCACCCATATATCTTCCTTTTAACCTTTTGAGCAAAAAATGCAGAGGTCAGGGCATAGGATCCTTTTCGCAAAAGGATAGTAGGACACTCTGTGCTATTATATCAAAGATCAAATGCTCACATTGTTTGTTTTGTCCCGTCACAACTGTAAAACCTGTTACTGAAGCTTACATGAATATAACAACAAAAATGCACCATATCCAATTTAATTATTGTAGAGTCGGGGACGAAGCCAGCAATCCGTTCAAAGAGGATGACGGAAAGGGGGCGGAGGGCAGGGCGGGGAGGATTGAAGAGGTTGGGGAAGAGCCGGGGGAATTGATTTTTTTTTTCTTTTTTTTTTTCTTTTTTTTAATATTACTTTGTCTTAAATTTGTTTTTAATTTTAACATATATAAAGTCTCATGTTATCGAGTTTTAGACAAAAACATTGTATAAACATCAGTAAAAATTCCTTAAAAGTAGTAACTTTTATGTTATGAGGCTTAAACTGACAAAAAAAAAATGTATAAATATTTTAAAATCAAGGGGTACCGAGACCTTTGCTTGCCTTTCCTTTGGTAACACCTCAAATAACACTACAATATTCGAGAAAAAGAAAACAAAACAACCAAAGGAGTGTTGAAAATAACATGGTATTGAGTTCAGATAATGAGTCAATTAAATATATTTTTAATTTATTTCATTGTATCAATATTAATAATTTTGTCAAGACATTATGACATAGTGGTAAGGTGTGTAACTACCAAGTAAGATATCAAGAGATCAAGACTCCACCTGAACTATATGATGATGCATTAACCAACTTAAGTAACAAAAAAAAAATCTAAGTAAATACACACAGTAAGTAGTTTGTTTATTTTTAGTTTGAAGCTTAAGAAGAACAGAACATCGTTGATCTTGATTATATATAAGAGCTTATGCCAACATGCTATTCCATTTTAGGCATGACAGAAGATGCAAGTCATGAAAATAAGACAAAACCAACTGAATAGTGAGTAGAATTTATAACAGAAGTGCTTGCTCTTGAGGCAAAAAACCTATCATGCTTGGTCGCATATACACGCAACCTCGTTTTTGTATTTGCTATTGCGAAACTATGATTCTTCAATTGCAATACTCATTTGATGCACTAATTCTTCAAACCAGCACTTAAAATATGAGTGTGAGCTTAAAAGAACAATATAAGAATAACAGTTGCTTAATAAGGCTATAACATACATTTGAATAAATACACATATTATTGCTGAACGAAAATACGTACTAATTTTGTCCTCAAAAAATTCAATGAAGAACTAAACTATTAACAATCTTTGTAATGCTTGATTGATTCAGAAATGTGATTGTGTGAGAGAGATAGAAAGAGCGATATAAAATGTAAAGAGAGTGCTTGTATTGTGTAACACCCCAACTCCGCCAGTGCCGCTCTTGCAAGGACACCGGCTTTGGAGGGGCGTTTAAACAAGGAAAACATGCATGCAGATATCACAAGACAGAACATATAAAACAGAGTAAATATAGCAGCTGATAAAATTAGCATATCAAAACCATAACTTAAGTTACAGCACAGTACTTGATCATTATTTTTCCATAAACAAAGTCTAGAAACATAAAACTGGAAACTGGAAAGGAAAACATAAAGTAGCTATCCCTAAGGTAGATAACCATAGCAAGCTCAAGTCCCAAAGCATACATGAACTATCCAAGAAAAGCGGCTAAGATCCAAGCTAAGTGCCGGTATTCCCACCCTGTAAACCTGGGGGGGGGGGGGGGGAAACGAAAGAAAAGAGGCGAAAGAAAATGGGTCAGTCAAAAGACTGGTAAGTCCTACCTACTATTGTACAACAACTAATAAAGTTAACTGTATATGTAAACAAGGATGAGTCATAAGATGATAACTGGCAGGGTGAAAAGTTAACTAGATAGACTAAGTGTGGCACCGCATATACAAGATTGAGGTTTGCACCAAGTGTACTAGTATTACAAGTCATGTCAAGTGTAACCAAGAAGTGATCCCCAGACCTAGGTTTGGCCCATTATCAGGAATGACCTAATCCAAGGCCCAACTAGTACGGTCTAGTCGATCGGCTCCCTAAAGCCTAACTCGTCAAGTGTCGGTGTCATACGGCCCAACTACGAGGTGTAGCTAAACTGTGCTAGGTCCACCCTAGGGTGTATCAAGTCCTAGGGTGTCACCCACTGACACAAACCAAGCACGCACAGTTTAAACCTACGGTTGCCCGTGCTTGCTTTTTCAACTCCGGACCATGTGCACGGCCATGGCCCGCCTGAACCTACACCGGCGCACCTACTCAGCCGTCGTTTTGGCCGCTTACATGTCATCCCAGTAATCGTGCCCCACCCTAGCCTAGTCCCTAGGGTATCATGATACAACCAAGAGGGTTACTGGTGCAAAGGACCACGTAACTAGGGTTTCCTTAATGGGTTAAACGTGGTTAACCCAACTCATCCAAGTACCAAGTTGGTTAAGTGTACCCAAGGTTCATGACTTAACCCTACCAACCCATCGTGTTTAATTGGTTAAGTATTCAAGCGGTCCATGACTTAACCCTACCATGTGGCATTAATTAATTTAATGCACCCAACCTCTCAGATTAGGCCTTGTTGTGGTTACTAGTTAGGCCGGGCGGGTCCGGGTAGGTTTACACCACAACTTAGTCTAACCTCGGGTTTCACGTGCAACATGACCAACTACTCACATTGGGTCCTATTGCTTGTAGCCACTAGTTAAGCCGGTCGGTTCCGGGTGGGTTTATGCTACAATCTCAACCCAACCTCGAGTTGGCCATTCTCATGTTTTCTAAGTGTCATGTCCATCATGTTTCCAAAACACATTACATGTTTCAAAGCAATTGGGTAGACCTAACTTAATAGGTAAATTCCCAATGGGTAGACCTAACTTAATAGGTAAATTCCCAAGCTTATGTTTTTTATGTCTTTTAAGTTTACCCAACCCCAAACGCAATCCCATCGCTTACATATCGCAATAGCGCATAAAGGATAGAAAGAGGCAACTTGACATGACCATGACATAAAGGTGTTGGAGCCACAAGTTAAACATGGTGGCATATGAGACAAAGATGTGATCATAAAATTGCATATCATGTTATCAACTTGCAAAATATTCATAAGCATGCATAACATCATTTTAACTTGCATAGTGTTCATATGCATGCATAACATGGTTTTCAACTTGCATAAGGTTCATATGCATGCATAACATCAAACTTGGCAAATAGGCGGAACATGGCCATAGATAGCATGAGATAAGGACTAGTAACATGCATATAACATTATATGCATGTCAATACAAGGTTTATGAGAGTTTCAAAGTTGCATCAAGCAACACTTCCAACCAAAGATCATATCTTTCTATGCATAAAGTCAAGGTAATGACTTTACTAACATGCATAGAGTAAGCTTATGCATAATATCATAAGATCAAAGCATATATCATGATTAACCCCAAACTCAACTTACAACACAACATATTAACTTCATAGTTAAGATACAAGAGTAGAAATAGGCTTACAATGCTTATGAGGACTCAAATGAGTATAGCAATTGTAAGAAAACCCTTATGCAACCAATAAAACCCCAAAATGCAAGCAAGATTGATCAAGACTCTTCCTTTATGATGCAAATATAGCAACTTGAGTTGAATGCAAGCTAAAGAGGATCATACAAGTCTAAAAATACTTGTATGCATGGAAAATCACTTAAAAATTGATTTAGGAATTTATGAAGAGAGTGGAGGCCATGAGAGGATTGATTTTGCCATAGTTTAGTTGTAGGATAGATTAATGATGATTTAGGGTAGGTTAGGGTCTTATTTATAGATTAGGCAAGTGTTTTAGACCATAGGATTAAACCCTAGTTCCAATCTCAACCCTCTAAACCGAATCTGGCCCCCTAGCTCAACACATTCTCAAAATGGTGCACCAGGCAGGACTGGTCGTCTGAGCCAAGTCGACAGCCAAGTCGACAGGGCTGTCGACCTGGTCAGACCCAGTCGACTCCCAAGTCGACAGGGCTGTCGACTTGGGTACTGTGGCGGGAATTTTCCCGCCTGGTCCAACTGGCCCAATTTTCCAAATTCAAGTTTGAATTTGAAATCTGTTTTTTACTTAGAAATTTTCTGAAAACTTCGTTGGGCCTTAATCGGGTCATACGGACTCCGATTTTCGAAAACTCGGACTCTATTTCGCGTATTTTTCCGAGACGAACGCAATGGCATAGCCCGTTTCCCTTGATTCAGATTTATAAATTAAATTCTGCCTCGATTTATGTTATAACAGGTTATGGAAAATACGGGTTGTTACATTCTCCCCTCCTTAAAAGGATTTCGTCCCCGAAATCTTCAAGTTAGGAAGAACGTATCCTACCATCCAATCATCCATCTACTCAAAACATCATCCACGAGCAATCATTGTCCTTACAAGATTCTAAATGCTGTATGAACATATGCAAAGGTGTGTGTATATGTCCTTATCTAATGCAAATATCATCAATGCAAATTATGTTAGTGAAATGAATCCATATGTATGCAATTCCTAACATAATGTATAACATCTATATGTGTGCACATCACATACATCCATATGCAACATCCATGTGATAACACCAAGATTTTTCATCCATGAATAAGCATAAACACTCATGCATATGCAATATGAGGAGTGTGTGAGCCGATCTAATGCCTAATCGTGTATAATGCATCCACGAGTAACCACTTGCAACCACTTGCAGCCACTTGCAACCATCAATCATAACATGTTTCAAACACATGTTTCATCCAAAGGGTTTTTACCTAAGGTTCTCATGACAAGATTAGCACGATAACTAGATAAACATGGATAGCAAAAGAAAGATATGCTAAAGAGGAAAGAAGATCGAGAATGTACCCTCAAAAAGAAATGGATAAAGCCCAAGTATCTTCTCCTCTGTCTCCCAAGTTGCATCCTCTTCGGCTTCACTCCACTGAACCTTTACCAGTTTGACTTCTCGATTCCTTAGCTTTCTGATCTCCGTTCCCAAAATGCGAATCGGAGCTCTCCTCAAGGTTGCCTCTTTCTCTATCTCCACGTCTTCAAGAATGCCAGGTTCAACCACCTCAGCGGACTCATGTAGGTACTTTCGGAGATGCGAGACATGAAAGACATTATGCACTCCGGACAGCTTCTCGGGCAATTGCACTTTATAAGCCATCTTCCCAACTCTCTCTATAATAGGGAAGGGTCCTACGAATCTGGGTGCCAGCTTCCCAACTGCTCCGAAGCGAACCACATTACACAAAGGAGAAACTTTTACGAAAACCATGTCTCCCACTTCGAACTCCAAATCTGTCCTTCGCTTATCAGCATAGGATTTCTGTCTATCTTGGGCCGCTTTCATCCGTCTTCTCACCAATTCAACTTTCTCAGATGTGTCCCGTATCATATCGGGCCCAAGTACAAGCTTATCTGTTGTCTCCCACCAACAAGATGGTGACCTACACGGCCTCCCATATAAAGCTTCAAATGGTTCCATCCCTATGCTAGCTTGATAGCTATTGTTGTAAGCAAACTCCACAAGAGGAAGGTGGTCTTCCCAAGTACCACCAAAATCAAGAACACAGAGCCTCAGAAGGTCTTCTAGCACTCAATTCACCCTTTCGGTTTGGCCATCCGTCTGGGGGTGATAGGCTGTATTTAGATTCAATTGCGTACCCATCGCTTCCTGCAAACTATTCCAGAATTGGCTAGTGAAGATTGGGTCATGATCGCTGACTATGCTAGAAGGGACCCCATGCAATCCTACTATTTCTCGAAGATAAACAGACGCCAGCCATGATGCGGTCCTTTTGCTCTTTACTGGGATGAAGTGAGCACTCTTCGTAAGTCGATCGACTATGACCCATATGCTCGAATTCCCTTTTATTGATCTAGGCAATCCATCCACAAAGTCCATAGAGACACTCTCCCACTTCCATTGCGGGACCTCCAATGGATGTAATAGCCCACCTGGTTTCTTCGACTCAGCTTTTACTCGTTGGCACACCATGCACTTTGAAACATACTCTGCCACATCCTTCTTCATTCCAGGCCAAAAGAAAATGCGCTTCATATCCCTATACATCTTATCTCCACCAAGGTGTATAGTCATCTTTGAGTGATGTGCTTCTTCGAGAACTTTATGCATCAAATCTCCCACTTGTGGAACGCAGAGTCTCCCATCACGCCTTAGCCAACCCTTGTCATCAACAGTATACCTAGCAAGGTGACTAGATGTCTCGCCACGAATCAACTTACCCATGATTTCAACTATCTGTGGGTCTTCCTTCTACGAAGTCCCTACTTGATCAAGAAGTGTGGGTCTAAGCTCGAGAGATGCTAACGATCCTGTCATCGACTCAACAGCTGTCGTGAAATCAATGGTTGCTAGGAACTCTAGGCTCTTCATCTCAACAAACAAGGGACTCAAAGTCAACCTTTTCCTGCTTAGTGCATCCGCCACTACATTACCCTTGCCAGGGGTATAAGCTATCTCGAAGTCATATGATGCCAAGAATTCCATCCACCTTTGCTGCCTAAGATTCAGATCTTTCTGTGAGAAGAGATACTTGAGTGATTTGTGATCAGTGTACAACTCAAACCTTTCGCCTAAAAGATAGTGGCGCCAGGACTTGAGTGCAAAGACAATCGCTGCTAACTCCAAGTCATGAGTGGGATAGTTCTTTTCATGAATTTTAAGTTGCCTACCCCCATAACATATCACTCTTCCCTCCTGCATCAGAACGGCACCTAACCCCGTGCCACATGCATCGGTGTACACGGTAAACATCTTACCGCCATCGGGTAAGGCCAAAACTGGAGCTGTGGTAAGGGCCCTTTTTAGCCTTTGAAAAGCAAGCTCACACTCTAAGTCCCATGCAAAGACTAAGTTCTTCTTCGTCAATCTAGTGAGAGGGGCCAAAATCTTGGCGAAGTCTCTAATGAACTTCCTATAGTAGCCTGCCAGACCAAGAAAGCTTCGCACTTCGGTTGCATTCTTAGCAGTCTTCCAGTCTTGAACTGCAACCACTTTAGCGGGATCCACAGCTATACCCTGCTTAGAAACTATATGCCCAAGAAACCGGACCTCCTTTCTCCAAAAGTGGCATTTGGAGAACTTGGCTTTCAACTGATGGGCTCTAAGCGTATCCATCACCTCCTTGAGGTGTCTAGCATGCTCTTCCTTGTCTTTTGAAAAGATCAGAATATCATCCACGAAGACAACAACAAACTTGTTAAGGAACTCCCTGAACACCCTACTCATCAAATCTACGAAGTAGGCGGGTGCATTAGTCAAACCGAATGGCATGACAAGCCATTCAAAGAATCCGTCTGGAGTCCTAAATGCAGTCTTATCAATGCTGTCTTCGGCCACTCTAAGCTGATGAAATCCGGTGGCTAAATCAAGCTGAGAGAAAACAGAAGCACCAACAAGCTGGTCGAAGAGGTCATCTATCCTCGGTAATGGATGCCTATTCTTCTTGGTCAGCTTGTTCAACTCTCGATAATCAACACATAGACGAAGCGAGCCGTCCGCCTTAGTAGCGAACGCCACAGGAGCACCCCATTCGGAAATGCTTCGCCTAATAAAATTCTTCTCAAGAAGCTCCTTGATTTGCTTACTGAGCTCTCTCCTTTCACGCGAGGCCATGCGCCTAACTGGTAAGGAGACTGGCTTAGCATTATCAACCAGATAAATGCAGAAATCTATCTCTCGCTTAGGGGGTAACCCCTTAACTTCTTCAAAGACATCAGGGTATCCTCGCACCACCCTTACAGATTGCAGATCATCGATGGACGAGTCAAGAGATTCAAGATAACATAGCATGACGGGATCTAGCGGGTTGCAAGAGATCTCTAGGGTATTACCAAGGCGAGTCATGAGTCTCACCACCCTATGCTCACAATCGAGAATGGCTCCATAGCTGGACAACCAATCCATGCCCAAGATCAACCCGTATCCCGTGAACCCGAGAACATAAGCATCACACGAGAATTCCACGGTGAAGATAGAAATCCTCAAATCCATACAGATCATAGATAAATGGGCTGAACCCCCAATCGGATTTGAAACACTAACGGGATCCTCAACAAGACTAGTACTTAGGTGCAAACTTCCAACAATATCAGAAGAAATAAAGGTATGCGATGCGCCAGAATCAAACAAAGTGCGAACAGGAAAACCAGAAATATAAACAAGACTTTCCACAGAAATAGTACCTCGGTCCTGAACAGGAGCGGCGTTGAGAGCATGCACTTGCCCTCCAGATGAACCTGCACGTTGAGTCTGTCCATGCCCCTGCTTCCTAGGGCATTCCTTGCTAAAATGTCCCATCTCTCCACAGTGAAAGCACCCACCTAATTTCCTTTTCTTCTTCCTACAGTCCTTGACTACGTGCCCAACAATCCCACAGAAGTTGCACTTTCTCGTTTCCTTTGCCTTGTTCTTGTTGCCCTTGTCATTCTTGTTGTTCTTATTGTTCTGATTACTCTGATTCCCTCCCCACTTGGAGTCTGTCTTCTTAGGATGAGTTTCATTGGGCTTGACTTCTTTCTTCCCATTCTTATCCTCTCCCTGCAGCAATGCCATGTCTACTAGGCTCTCGAAAGTGGCCCCCATGGGTATGTGTGACATGGCTAGACCTTGTAATGGCTAATTTAACCCTCGTGCAAAACGTAGAGCCTTCTTCTCGGGAGTATTGACCATGTCCAAACCGAATCGGGCAAGCTGGTTGAACTTATTCACATATTCTCTCACCGTCATGTCTCCTTGCTTCAAGGCTATGAACTTCTCTAGTTGCAAATTTGCCTCTGCAGATGATAGAAACTTAAGCCCAAAGCTTGCCCTAAAGTCGGCCCAGGTTTCTACGGGCCTAGTAGCATTGGTGACCTCCCACCAATAAGCAGCTTCCTCCTTTAGTAGCCAAACTGCCAACAGAACCTTTCTACGGTCCTCTATATCAAAGATGACAAAGAGATCTTCGGTCTCCTTCAACCAGTTTCTTGCCTCTACAAAAGTCTCGGTCCCAACAAAATTCTTGCCACCCATTGCCTTGAAGTCCTTGCAAACCTTGGCGAAATCGGCTTGTGGTTGCTGAGGAGGAGGAGGAGGGGGTGGAACCTCAGTGATAGTGGGAGTGGTTGCTGGACCTGCATTGTTGGCCCTAGCTTCCAAGTATCTCCGGAACCATCCGGGAATGGTGACTCCCTCAGGAAGATTGAGATCGGCCATGCTGAAAAAGGAAAAGATAGATTTAGAACGAGGAAACGAAGGAAAGTGCTTATGGCTCTTGGGGGATAGCCTTTCAAAATAAACTAGACTTTTCTTTGGAAAATACTTAATTGGTTTTGAAAATAGCTTTTAAAAGTAACTTTAAAACCCCTTTTTGTTCCAATCTGGTAAACCTTATGCTCTGATACCAAATGTAACACCCCACCTCCGCCAGTGCCGCTCTTGCAAGGACACCGGCTTTGGAGGGGCGTTTAAACAAGGTAAACATGCATGCAGATATCACAAGACAGAACATATAAAACAGAGTAAATATAGCAGCTGATAAAATTAGCATATCAAAACCATAAGTTAAGTTACAACACAGTACTTGATCATTATTTTTCCATAAACAAAGTCTAGAAACATAAAACTGGAAACTGGAAAGGAAAACATAAAGTAGCTATCCCCAAGGTAGATAACCATAGCAAGCTCAAGTCCCAAAGCATACATGAACTATCCAAGAAAAGCGGCTAAGATCCAAGCTAAGTGCTGGTATTCCCACCCTGTAAACCTGGGGGGGGGGGGAAACGAAAGAAAAGAGGCGAAAGAAAATGGGTCAGTCAAAAGACTGGTAAGTCCTACCTACTATTGTACAACAACTAATAAAGTTAACTGTATATGTAAACAAGGATGAGTCATAAGATGATAACTGGCAGGGTGAAAAGTTAACTAGATAGACTAAGTGTGGCACCGCATATACAAGATTGAGGTTTGCACCAAGTGTACTAGTATTACAAGTCATGTCAAGTGTAACCAAGAAGTGATCCCCAGGCCCAGGTTTGGCCCATTATCAGGAATGACCTAATCCAAGGCCCAACTAGTACGGTCTAGTCGATCGGCTCCCTAAAGCCTAACTCGTCAAGTGTCGGTGTCATACGGCCCAACTACGAGGTGTAGCTAAACTGTGCTAGGTCCACCCTAGGGTGTATCAAGTCCTAGGGTGTCACCCACTGACACAAACCAAGCACGCACAGTTTAAACCTACGGGTGCCCGTGCTTGCTTTTTCAACTCCGGACCATGTGCACGGCCATGGCCCGCCTGAACCTACACCGGCGCACCTACTCAACCGTCGTTTTGGCCGCTTACATGTCATCCCAGTAATCGTGCCCCACCCTAGCCTAGTCCCTAGGGTATCATGATACAACCAAGAGGGTTACTGGTGCAAAGGACCACGTAACTAGGGTTTCCTTAATGGGTTAAACGTGGTTAACCCAACTCATCCAAGTACCAAGTTGGTTAAGTGTACCCAAGGTTCATGACTTAACCCTACCAACCCATCGTGTTTAATTGGTTAAGTATTCAAGCGGTCCATGACTTAACCCTACCATGTGGCATTAATTAATTTAATGCACCCAACCTCTCAGATTAGGCCTTGTTGTGGTTACTAGTTAGGCCGGGCGGGTCCGGGTAGGTTTACACCACAACTTAGTCTAACCTCGGGTTTCACGTGCAACATGACCAACTACTCACATTGGGTCCTATTGCTTGTAGCCACTAGTTAAGCCGATCGGTTCCGGGTGGGTTTATGCTACAATCTCAACCCAACCTCGAGTTGGCCATTCTCATGTTTTCTAAGTGTCATGTCCATCATGTTTCCAAAACACATTACATGTTTCAAAGCAATTGGGTAGACCTAACTTAATAGGTAAATTCCCAATGGGTAGACCTAACTTAATAGGTAAATTCCCAAGCTTATGTTTTTATGTCTTTTAAGTTTACCCAACCCCAAACGCAATCCCATCGCTTACATATCGCAATAGCGCATAAAGGATAGAAAGAGGGAACTTGACATGACCATGACATAAAGGTGTTGGAGCCACAAGTTAAACATGGTGGCATATGAGACAAAGATGTGATCATAAAATTGCATATCATGTTATCAACTTGCAAAATATTCATAAGCATGCATAACATCATTTTAACTTGCATAGTGTTCATATGCATGCATAACATGGTTTTCAACTTGCATAAGGTTCATATGCATGCATAACATCAAACTTGGCAAATAGGCGGAACATGGCCATAGATAGCATGAGATAAGGACTAGTAACATGCATATAACATTATATGCATGTCAATACAAGGTTTATGAGAGTTTCAAAGTTGCATCATGCAACACTTCCAACCAAAGATCATATCTTTCTATGCATAAAGCCAAGGTAATGACTTTACTAACATGCATAGAGTAAGCTTATGCATAATATCATAAGATCAAAGCATATATCATGATTAACCCCAAAGTCAACTTACAACACAACATATTAACTTCATAGTTAAGATACAAGAGTAGAAATAGGCTTACAATGCTTATGAGGACTCAAATGAGTATAGCAATTGTAAGAAAACCCTTATGCAACCAATAAAATCCCAAAATGCAAGCAAGATTGATCAAGACTCTTCCTTTATGATGCAAATATAGCAACTTGAGTTGAATGCAAGCTAAAGAGGATCATACAAGTCTAAAAATACTTGTATGCATGGAAAATCACTTAAAAATTGATTTAGGAATTTATGAAGAGAGTGGAGGCCATGAGAGGATTGATTTTGCCATAGTTTAGTTGTAGGATAGATTAATGATGATTTAGGGTAGGTTAGGGTCTTATTTATAAATTAGGCAAGTGTTTTAGACCATAGGATTAAACCATAGTTCCAATCTCAACACTCTAAACCGAATCTGGCCCCCTAGCTCAACACATTCTCAAAATGGTGCACCAGGCAGGACTGGTCGTCTGAGCCAAGTCGACAGCCAAGTCGACAGGGCTGTCGACCTGGTCAGACCCAGTCGACTCCCAAGTCGACAGGGCTGTCGACTTGGGTACTGTGGCGGGAATTTTCCCGCCTGGCCCAATTGGCCCAATTTTCCAAATTCAAATTTGAATTTGAAATCTGTTTTTTACTTAGAAATTTTCTGAAAACTTCGTTGGGCCTTAATCGGGTCATACGGACTCCGATTTACGAAAACTCGGACTCTATTTCGCGTATTTTTCCGAGACGAACGCAATGGCATAGCCCGTTTCCCTTGATTCAGATTTATAAATTAAATTCTGCCTCGATTTATGTTATAACAGGTTATGGAAAATACGGGTTGTTACATATTGCATAAAATATACTGTACAAAATGATGCAACAATGTTCTGTATACATGAGCGTAATGAAAAGGCAAAAATTTAAGAAGAACAAAAAAAGGATTTATCCTCCAAAGTCCCAAAAAACCTAAGATCTATATGCAATATTGCACGAAAACTCACATTAAGATGTTTACATACTGAACTAGGTGAAAAAAATAAAAGAAAATATTCCATGTAGCAGTGCAACTTCTATAGGGATGGTTGATTTTCCTTTTTTCTAAATAAAAACATGAAATCTTTAAATTAATCCATTCGTGATTTAACTTACAAAATAGTTGTGGATTAATTTATTAAAGTAAAATGGTGGATTAACTTACTGAAATTGTGTATTAGAATAAAAATTATCATATTTTTATTAGCGATAAAGCTACTATAACCAAAATGAAATTGGTCATTTCACCGGAAATTGGAAACTTTAGATTTGCAGCGGTCAACCGATTTCTACGCTAAAATTTTGATCTACATATTTCCACTAATTAAATTCAGTCGTTCTAAAACCATCATTTGTCTGCTTTTCTGCTTACACTAGTAATTAGCGAACAATAATTGTTACAGTACAATGACAAACGTGTATATTTTTTTTTCATCCTTCCATCACGGAAACAAAATTGCATCTCTCTTGTTGAATTTACTTATATGTATTAAAAAAACAATAAACAATGTTTAGAATATCATTTATGGAGTTATACCTATTTTAGAATTCCTATTTTTTATCACCAAAAGTTTTTCAAAAACCATTGAAGGCTGCTTATTAAATTGCATTCTTGAAATCCTCCAAAACGATGCGAAATGTTATGGGTTCCAATTTAGTTTTACAAAATTTAACCCGCTTGTTATTTGTATGCTACATGCTACTTAAACCTACAAACAAGGGTCCAATTAAATAATAAGAAGGGAGAAAAGGAACGTTGTTGGAACGTGAGGAATAGGGAAAATGAAAAAGAGGTTTTGCTTCATTTTTCAGCAAATTGTTACCGATGGAGGTACACAGTAACACAAATGGTTCAAAAAATTTCCTTTTAATTTGAACAATGTGATCAGTCTAAAGCAATTCAAGAGTAGGCCGGTCACTTACATGAGCTAGGATTTGACAGTAAGGTAATTTTGATTTGTCCTAGCTCACAATAATAACCAGACTGCTTGATCTCTTTTTTTTACTTGCCCTAGTAATACTTCTTAGGGGTGGGCATAAACCGCATCATAATCCGAAAACCACGCGGATCGGACCGCAAATACGGTACGAAAAACCGAACCGAATTTTCTCTCTAAAGCGAATACCTCAAACCGAACCGACTCGTATTATATGGTTCGATTGCGGCTGTTGACCCAACCACATTAAACCGGACCGAACCGCATACCAGCATGGTAAATTAATTAATTCCTATCTTCTTTTTTTCTCAATATATATTCTATTTTCAACGTATGTTGTTGTTATATTAATAATAATCGTTATCTCAAAGGGAATGATTATAGTTTCAGTATATTAGTTTTCATATCATTTTTTTGATAACACTCCGTGTTTTAAACTTTAAGTGACACAAAATCATACAATTATAAACCTGACCGAACCAAAATCGAACTGAAACCGAACCGTTTGAACGGTTAATATAGTGGTTTGTATTTCGATCAACCGTTTGATGCGGCGCGGAAGCGGTTTGGATTCTGAACCGCACCAGACCAAACCCAGGCCACCCCTAATATTTCGTATGCAACGCTCTCACTGTGACTCACGTGACGAGTGTAAATCCAATATTTTTGCTAAACATATTTTGCCACATTCTGCCGTAGTGAATAAATTATTTTGATATCTTAGTCCCTTCAACTGATTTTTACTATGCTGTCTGTTATACATGTGGAATTGCTTATTTTTATTGCAACTGATTTTTAACTAAAGTTGGAATCGTTTTGTTTGTTTGTTTGTTTCAGTCGATTGAAGACCAGAAACATTTTGTAGCGAGAAAGTACTCCTTCCATTTGCATTTTACAGGCACAATTTTATAATGAATTCGTAAACCCGTTGAACTCATTTCGCCATTCTCACGGTAACACTACTTTACACTAGAATGTCGGTATACGATGACGCTAGGAGTTAATCAATTTTTGCATGGGGACATAAAATCGCATTCATGCACGTCCATTTTATGCACATTAAGTAAATGACGCAATCTCATCGCACTCGACAGTATATTTTTTATGCAGCGGTTTTGTACATCTTCTGCTTTATCTAATATATTCTAACCATACGAAGGACAATAATGGAAAAAGGTTATATTGTCATTAAATCAGTGAGCCTACAAATCCAATGAACAGCAAATTAATCCAATAAATTTTATCGAAATAGTTTTGTTTATTTATCAAGTGCAAAATATCTATATTTTGTGATGGTTATGTGTACTGGAGAAGACAAATTGTTCAATTATAAAACTTCGCACTAAAAATAGTAATTAGGCACCCACCAATCAATTAATTAATCACCAAGTAGGGATTTGATTTATATACGCTTAGACAACAATAGAAACAAATTTAACCGTGGTAAGATCATGACATGCGTGTCAATTTTTAGATTATTCTAAGCATATTGGGGCATCTCCAGTCGATTAATAACTGAATATTCAGGGACCTGAATATTTAGCCCTTAATCGGGCTGTAGACACCAGTGGTTCCGGCGCCTACTTCTTAGACGCTAGAATCCTGACACCTAGAAAGTAGGCGCCAGAATCCTGGCGTCTAAAAAGTAGACGCTAGAATCCTGACGCCTACAAAAGCTCTTCCTCGCCAGAATTCGGCTTCTCCACCCATTCCGTTAGGATTTGCGTTTCTAATTTTGTGAACTTGAGGCTCATAGAATTGGGTTTGTCGATTAATCTTCCCAAATCGATCGGAAAGTGCAGACACTGATCTTGTCCTTTCTACGTGTTTTTTGTTGTAAGCAGACATAACTTTTGACCAGAATGCCTCCCCACTTTGATCATTTCCCTTGACCGAATCGTTTGAAAAGTGGCAGTACATTAAACAGAGATCTTTATCTTTCTCCTCGGTCCACGGCGCAGAAGAATGAAAGGAGAGTGCTGGAGCAGAATGAAAGGAGAGTGCTGGAGCAGAATGAGGGGTAAGATCTTCGACTGGTTGAGAATCGAAATCCCAACTATTTGTATTCATCGCTTCGTTGTTGAATTGGAATGGATATGACATTATTTACTGCTAGATTATGAGTATGGTGGATTTGAATGAAGAAGTTTGTGTGTTTATATAGAAAAATAAAAAATATGACTGTTTATGGCCGTTGAAACTTCTATACGACCGTTTACAGCCGTTGTTAGTTCAAACATTTGACCGTTTATAGCCGTTTGAAGAGAGAAAAAGGTAGAGGAGGGGTTAAAGACAGAGCACGCGAGGGGGGAGGGGGAGCCATCCTTGCGCCTAGTTTTTAGGCGCCAGAACCTGGAGCCTAATAACTACGCACCAAAACCTGGGGCTTAGCCAGGATGGCCTTCAGGATCCTGAGTCGAATCCTGAAGATTAGGCTGAATATTCAGCCTTAACTGAGCCACTGAAGAGAAATGCCTGAATATTGCACCCTTAATTTGAATGACTGGAGATGCCCTTAGATTCACCATTTGGAGGGCGTTGGAAGAGAACTTAAATTGCAATATTTTGAGTGGCATTAAATTCACGGACGGAGCTAGGATTCTGTTCAAGAGGAGGCCGATTCAAAGTCCGGGGGGAGGGGGGGATAAAAAAAAATTATACCGATTTATCCAGAATTTGTCGTAATTTCAACCTATAATGTCTCATATTATCAAGATTTAGACAAAATTACTGCATAAATATTGAGAAAAGTGTCTTAAAAGTAGTAACTTTTATCCTAATAAGTTTAAACTAATACCTAAAAAATAAAAAATAAACATTTTAAAATCAAGTGGGGCCACCGCCCTTACTAGCCCCCTCCCCCCCCCCCCCCCCAAGCTTCGTCCTTAATTAAATTGAACAACGGTGCATTTTGAAAATGCTGAAATATAATTTTGTTCTTCTCTATTCTACATCTTTGGTTGCAATTTTCAAAGTATACAATTATAAAACCATGATTTGGTCATTGCATATTTGCATCACATATATATTTTTAAGAGTTCGAATATACAAAACGTCGAAGATTATTATTGTAATATTTAGTTGCATAAAAAGTCTATAAATATGTGTTTCATATGTATTATACGATATATACTAAATCAATAAAGTACATTCACTTTAATGATTTCTACTCTTGTTTATTTCACCTGACTTTGCATATTTACAATACGTTATTAGCACGATCTCAAATGACAAAAAGCTTTTTAAATCTCATTTTGTTATAAATCAATTTATTTAAGGGGTTGTTAAAGGGACTACACACGTGGTTGACGGGGGATAATAAAAAGCCTCCCTTTAAATATATAAATTAAAATTCTGATATTAACCCGTATAATTCTTATTAATAAAAATCATAAAACGTAAACCTTAATTAATACTTACAATTTAACACTACGCATAAAAATAAAAAACACTACGACAAAAATACCATATTACAACTTTAATTTTACAACTGTGCGAAAAGCACAGTTGTAATAAATGATTTTTTACAACTGTGCAAAACGCACTGTTGTAATAAATGTTTTTTTACAACTGTGAAAAAATCACTGTTGTAATAAACATATATATCACAACTTTTCTTTTTTGTCTGTTGTAATAACTAATATATACTAATTAATTTCTGATAATTAATAGTTAAATTAGAAAGTTGTTTAAATTTGTTTTTAGTAACTTTTTTTTCTATTTCTTGTATTGGAGACTTATTAAATATTAATAACAACTTATATTTAATAATTAGTAATATTAACATTTAAGAATAATTCATATTCAGTAATAAATTTACAAATTAACACCAATTACTATTAATTACTATTAGATTAGATAAAAAACGCTTAATTGATGATTAATAAATAATAGTTACTTTTTAAAAATTACTATTAAATATTTAATAGTATGTAATCAATAACATTTGCATAATAATTAACTTCTAATAGTTGGAATTCAATTATAACTTTGGAAAAAAAGGTAATAATTAATAATAACTATTATTAATCTGTAATATTTAATATTTTAGGAAAAACCAATTCTCAAGAAATTCATATTATATTTATATTTAATATAAAATTTTACTTATTAATTATAAATTATAACTTTTAATTCTCTAAGTTTTGGTGAAAATTTAATTGTAACCGATGGAAAACTGTCGGTACCATTTAAATTTTTGATTGTACTGCAAATCTTCTTGATTTTCACCGTTAAAGTTCAAATTTGTTTTTACTTAATATTTTTGGGTATCACAGTAGCTTCAATTATATGTTATTTTGAATGGTTAGCATGACAATTTCTCTTATTTTTTCACATTATTTCCTGATGATCTGTATGTCTCGCTTATTTCAGTTTTTCTTTGACCGTGAATACCAAATCATTTGGCAAAATATAAAAACAAAATCAAGTTATGTGCGTTGGAATTTTTGGCTCCAAACGCAAAAATTTGGCTCCAAAACAAAAAAAATTGGCTTTAACTTTTTCATTCCTTCCCAAGGTTTTCAATTACAGTTGTACCTAGAATGCTCTTTCTTTCTATCACGTTTCCTCTTCCATCGGCAATGAAGAAAGAAACGCTCCCCCAAATTACAGCTTCGAACCCTAACCTTTACCCGATCCCTTCGCTTTTTTGAGATCCAACCTTCCTTTCTCTTCGCACGACCAGATCTGACCTTCACTCGATCTCTACTCGCAGGTACTCTTTCGTCTCTAGCTTCTGAATTTATTCGCGACTCCAGCTCCTCTCTCGCTTTGTCTCAAATTGTTGTTCGCGATTTCATTGTTGATTAGGGATCAAGTGAGAGGATCCGCCTCTCCCGACAACCAAAGGGTACTTTTTACTAAATGTTTTCACGGATTGATTCAATTTCGTACTCTTTTGACGTTATCTTTTATATGTCTTAGGGTGAAATCGATTGTTTTGAAATTATTATAACTCTATATGTTAGTATGTTACTTGATGTTTTCTTGCTACTTTAATTTTCTCATTTAACCTACTGTGTTTGTTGTGTGTCCTGTAATTGAATATGAGCCTAAAACTAGCTGAATTAATGAGCTTGAGGACGCTGAAAATTACTTTATGTCCAACTAGAAATAGTAGTCTAAAATATGGTTATTAGATTTATATTGTTATATGTTGGTTTGCTACAGGGGTTTAGCTCCCAAAAGGCGGACTGTTCATCGGTTGTCGATCAACTCTCATCGACGGACTGGTAAGTTCCTTGCTCTTCTGGATCTTAGGTGAGTTTGTGTTCTGTTTGTTAGTTGATGTGTGGTCTGAGACTAGCGGTTTCGACTTGAGTGTTTGTGTCGTGCCCTGTTTTGGGTTTGGGTGGAGTTTTATCCTTCGATTGTGGTAGGTTATGGCTGCATTTATTGATGCATTTTCAATATTTTTAATTTCTTCTTTACAATAAGACATTTGAAGTATTCTGTCTATGGTAGAATAGGCTGCATTTAGTGATGCATTTTTAATGTTGTTTTGAATTTCAAATCTATTTTAGATTACAAATGATTTTGAGTGGAGTTTTGAGGCATAATGATATGGTCTCCCTCTTCTTACCTGAGGATTGCGATGTTAAGAAGCGAATTTATGAAGATCAACCGTCCTATATTAATGTGTGTAAAATTCTATGGTAGGTAACTGTATTAGATGCTGGAGCATAAAGACTCGGTGTGTGTCAGTGTGTATGTATATTTATATGAAAGTGTGTATGTAACTGAGTGTATTGAGTGATCAGTTTGTAGTGAGGAATGTATGTATTGTTATGACTGTATTATGTAAAAGTGAGTTGTACGATAGTGGATCAGAAAGTTGTACTAATTCAAATATTGAAATAAAATATTTAGTTGATTATTTCAGTTCAGAGTATATCATTTTATTCAATATAAATATTTATTTTTATATGAAATGTAATGTATAACGAAACAAAAATCATATTGTTATAATTAATTGTAGTAGGAATTACTACAACGGTGAAAAAAGTTGTAGTATGTATTACTACAACAGTGCTAAAATGTTGTAATATGTATTACTACAACGGTGGAAAACAGTTGTAAAATATACATTTCACAACAGTGTCGCAACGGTGTATAAAAGTTGTAAAAGATCTTAGTCTATTACAACTTCTTAATAGACGAAGGTGGCTCCACCGTTGTAAAAAGTCTTTTATAACTGTCTTCCACCGTTGTAATATAGTCAATTTGTTGTAGTGAAATGGATATAATTAATGTAATGCAGACACAAAAAAGTTTCATTGGAGATCTGAAGACATCGAATCAGATAATTAATTGAAATTTCATATTGGAATTGATGTGTCAAATTAAACGCAGAAATGAATTTTTTTATCTAATATGTTGCGTATTTTATATTGTTCTTTATTTTGTCAATGATTTTTTTGCAATTGTTTTTTTTTGGAAGCACGCATGCGCTGAATTTAGTACGATAGTTTTTAACACAAGTGACGAGATAGGAGCATTTCGGTCTCCTTTTCCTTTTCTTTTAAAATAGTCTAGATCCCCTTAACAAAAATAAATAAATTTGGAGTCCCTACAAAATCATCCTCTCCTTAACCAAATGTGGACTCGCTTTAACAATCTCCTTTTTTAAATCTTATTCTATTGATCTTATCTTTCAAATTTTATTCTATTAATCATCTCTTTTTTACATCCCACTCAATTAAGATCTAGTTCCAAATCAAAGGCTTGATATTCACATTAATTTGTGCTTATGGTCAAGTGTAGAGCTTGAGCGCACTGTTCTCAAAAATCTTACAATCATACGATTTGAATCTCGTTTCAAATTGAATCTCTCATTTAACGATACGATCTGTATTTCGATACAAATCTAGTTAATACCGTGGATTAAAAAAAAAATCATTTAATCCAAATTTATATATTTGGTATACTTATTTGAATCTACAATCCCAATTTTAATACTTTCCAAATAAAATAAAATCGAAACAAGAGAGAAATTAAAATTTTAGGTTTAGACCTAGAAGTTCAGACAACAAAATAAATTTCCAAATGCGTACAAATCTTTAAAATATGGAAATTTTCAATCTACGATTTATGTTTTAAATCTCATTACGATTTGAAGTTTGAATTTTACGATTTACGATTTGAATCTTAAATTGAAAACCTTGGTTGAGCAGATGAAGTTATCGGGGATTTACCCTTTTTTTTTTTTTTTGAAGTTTACGATGATATGCTGGATGCTTCATTCTTCGACATGTTCTTTTTTAGTTGCTATCTTGGGCCTTAGTCAATTAGTTGCTCTTAGTGATGTTGCTTTGTCCTCATCCAGGTGTCAAGCTAGTGTTTCTAGGTCTCATTTATGTTTTTTGTTCTTTTATCCTTTTTGTACTTTCTTCGGTATATACACATGTTTCTATGTCTTCTTGTCCATGTTCAGTCGCCGTGTCTTTCATGTTTTTTTTTTGTCTATAAATGGTTTGTATATCAATAAATAGTAGGGGACCATTCAATCTCGTCCACCCAGCTCAGGAAAAATATATAAATCTAGTTTTTAGATCTCATTTTATTTATTTCAAATTTCGTTCTATTAATCTTATCTTTCTAGATCTCATTTTACCATTGATCTAAAATAGCGCTGACCCGTGTTACGTACAAGGTCCAAAACAAAATTAAAGTCATTAGATAAATTCCTATTGCATGTTAAGTTTTTTGCTATGCAATACTATGTATGAGAATATTATAATCTTGAAATACTTTATAACATTGTGGTATCTGCATGTGTAAGCATAAAATTGAAATTATATCAATATGTATAAACTATACTAAAAATATGCTTTTCTCGCATGGAATCGTAGATTTGATGGGAAATTCAAAATTGATATATCAATATAGTATTAGTGTTCATAAAATGTACTGAAAATCCAAATATCAACTATTAATTGACAAAATTGGTTTGAAAGCCTAAACACAATCTGTTGGTTCATTCATAGTTTCAATAATACAAACATGTGTACCAGTGACAAAATCTGAAATCATATACTTTCCTCCTTAAGGAAAATTGTATGCATTAGAACATTTGCACCACCATAAAGGCTCTTGATTTCTTAGTTAAGCAGTGTTGAAAACAATAACCTTTGGGTGAGTCGTGCACGTCGTCACTGTCCTAAAGACATTGCTATGTTATACTCGAAGGTTCAAACCAGTTTAGAAAACGTCGCCGCCTATAGAATGAGATAGCCTCTCTTAAATTTGTTTGATGTATCAAATCATTTGCACAAAACGAAACCAACTCTGGTGTACTCTCAAATATATTGCTCTTTTTTTATTTAAAAAAAAATGGAGAAGAAGGTGCTTTTGAGTTCAAGTAAAACTGTATATCTTTCTATTTTTATCTTCCTATCATTTAAACATATGGAATATTAAGAGATATATTGCTAATATGTGAGAGATGTGGCCAAAATACTCAAATATAAAGAGAAAGAATGAGTCTAATTTGAATGTTACAAACTTTCTCTTATACAGGCTGGTGTGATCTAGCTATGCCATCCCGGTTTATCGCTGTTCAGAAAATAATTTAAATTTTATACCAAAAATGTAAGTGTTATATCACAATAAGGTCAGCCAAGCTCGGCCCGGGTTGTGTCAAGTCAAGTCGGTCGATCAATGCGCACGTGTGCAATGGTCAAGCATGATCGCCTCTTCACCAAAGAACGCCATTTGAAACCCAAATGGTGGTGTAAATCATCTAAGAATCAAGTATGAATACTTGATTCTTTTCTATAGTCATACAATGTGAGACTACTCACAAAATAGAACCCATTTGCATTTATTTATTTTTAACAATTCACTTAAAAATCCGAAACATTTCTAGCAATCCCCCACTTGAATTTTTTTTTTCTTAATATTTTTTGAGCAATTTCTGTAAACATAAAACTGTGCATAAACATACGCGTCTTTAGACTTGAACTTTTGCATAGTGGATAAAAGTCAGTTTTCATTAGAACAACACGCAATCTTGAACTTTATTCTTGCCATCAAACCGTACATAACCTTATCAAAAGTGCAATTAAATAAGCCCGTACGTTTATGACAATGCACATCTATCCCAATTTAGTGAAAGTTGTAGCAATTTTTTGCCTTGAAATTCATAGGAAACTGTCACATTTCCATATTCGCACAGGCGGTTCTATACTCCCAACTGTAGATACTCCACTCCATATCGCAGTATAGACCTTATTAGGAGTTTCTACTAACTCATTCTCTAGTCACTTTAGGAATATGTGCTTCCAAATATATAAATATCATGTTCAACTCATATCACTTAGCCACTTGTTCTTACCCATTGAACCTAGTTCTTAGGATCTCTAGTCATTAGGTGGGTTACCATTGTGTGTGACTTAACAATCTGGGGATAATAGTCCCATTCTTTTAGAAGTTATGAGGACTTTCTCTCTGGCTAATCCTTTCATCAAAAGATCTGCCAAATTCTCATTACGACATATGAAATCCTCTCTAACTCCTGAAGAGAGTAACTCTCTAACAGTGCAATCCTTATTACGTATTTGTCAACTCTTGAAGTTGCAATAACGGTTTTGTACTTTTGCAAAAGCAGCGGTACTATCGCAATGGATCAACACAGCTGATATCGATTTTTTCCTAGTAAATTTCTTAAGAAATGTGTTTCTTTGCTAGCTATGGATACTGTTATTACCTCAAACTCCATAGTAGACTAAGCTAAAATAGTATGTTTCTAGAATTTTCAAGAAACAACTCCTTCAACAATGCCAAAGATATGATCATCGGTTGCCTTTGAATCATCAGATAAAATAATCCATTCTGCACTAGTGTATCCTTGAAGAACAATCGGAAACTCTTCATAGCATAATTCAAGGTTAATGGTTTATTTTAGGTATCTTATAACCCTCTCAATAGCATGTCAATGCTATGTACTAGGTCAAGTAGTAAACTTGCAAAATAACACCTCAACATAACCAATGTCGAATCTAGTACAATCAGTGGCATACCGAAGGGTGCCAATGATGCACGCATAGTCAGACGTCTTACACCTTTACCATTGTTCTTAAATAGCTTTATACTAGGATCATACGGTGTACATGCATTTTTACAGTGGAAGTAATTGCATTTCTCTAAGATCTTCTCAATGCTCCAAAAAGAGTCCCTTTTTGGACTAAGTAATCTTAATACTGAGGATTGTATTTGCTTCACCTAGAATTTTCATATCAAAACTGGCATATAGAAAAGATTTAGCAGTGTTTGTAGGATGAGTGTTGGATCCAAAAATAAGTAGATCATCCACATGTAAACGTAAATTAGTGTAAATGTATTTCTTATATTTATAACAAATTCTGTTGTTACTTTCGTTTACTTTGAAACCATATGAAATCATCAAGTTATCAAAATTTTCATCACATTGCTTAGATGCTTGTTTTAAACCATAAAAGGATTTTTCTAGCTCGTAAATTTTATGTTTTTAACCATGCACCATAAAACCTTTAGGTTAAACTATAGAAATTTCCTCTTCTAATTCATCATTCGAAATGTAGTGTCAACATCCATGTATGATCAGATCATGAATAAACCCATGTGGAATTGGTACTCAAATTGATGTAATATTTGTTACAAGTGGGTAAACATTAAAAAAAATCAATATTTTCTCTTTGCTTAAATCCCTTAACCACCAAATTGGCTTTATATTTATTAACTGTATTAGCTAATTTTAATTACTTTTTAAGTATTTTTTAAGTATCCATTTATAGCTTATAGATTTACAAACATGTGGTAAATCTACTAAGTATCAAGTCTTATTGGATTCCAGAAAATCCATATCATCATTTGTTTCTTTTAGCTATAAAACAATATCCAATGAAAGATAAGGCTTATTAGAGAATTATGGATCATCCTCTATAGTAAAAGCAGTAAAATCCAAACTAATTTTTTTGTTTTTCTTGTTGTTTTAGTTTTTCTTGTTGTTTTAGTTTTCCTAGGTTCACTTTCAGGAAGTTCATTAGGTTTTAGCTAAAATGCATAGTATTACTAGATGCACTTCCATTGTTCCTTAATTTAAAAGGACATATATGCTCATAAAAATCAACATTGTTAGATTTAATAATTACATGACCTTTCGGTTCATAAAAGCTGTACGCTTTGTTATTTACAGAATACACAATAAAAATACATGCGTAAATTCTACTTGCTAGTTTAATTTTTTTAAGAATAGGAATTCTAACATATGTCAAACATCCTCAAGTTCTTAAACAAGACAATTTGGGCTTGTAGCTATTCATGAACTCTAATGGTGAAGCTTGGTTTTTTTTTTTGGCAAAGCCGACCGGTTTTTAATGTGACCACAACCACCTTTTATTATAACTAATAATAAAAAATTAGTATAGTACAGGTGACTGTTAGTAGAAAATTAGCTATTCGGTTTTAAGGTGGACCGTCCACCACCTACGAAGTTTATAGTGTTCTGTTCACTCTACCTAAGAAGGATTAAGGTATTGGAGCTAGCTAATTTACTAGACTACAATCACTCCATGCTGAGAGGATATGACATGTTACATTGCATACTACACAAGGTAGTGAACTACATCAACATACACCCATACACAAAATTAAAAAAGGGTACAAATAATAGGTACATGCACAGTTACAATACTGCTGCAGCATAAAACATGGTACGATATCACTCAATTGCAATGGGATTTGCTTGAGCACCATACCATCAAAAAGGACTGCACTGGGCTTGAGATAACACAACGAAATGACATCAGCTGATAACCTAGCTACTACTAAGAGATTCTGACCTGAAATTTGAACTAGCAATAGGATGAAAGCACAAGAGCTTGAACATGAACGTGCAGAACGTCACCAAAATGTCAATAAAACATGACATCATACTATGGCATAAAGAACAGAACAGTGGTGACGGCAAGAAATGACAGCACCAATGCCTAAACTCGCCATGCTTGGAGCAAAGCTTCCCATGTTAGCAAAGTGTAAACAATGGTGCATCAATAGGGAGACCATCACCACTGACCTAATCAAAACAACATGCAAGCCAACTCGAAAGCCAGAAACATAATACAACACACACCATTAACCTTCAAGAATTCAATACCAACATACAACAAGTTAACCAATCCAAGACGAACACTTGAGCACCGTTCATCACTGATACACCCCTTATAACAACAAACACCAATCAACAATACATCTACCAAACAGTTTCGAATAAGGCTTACCGTGCTAAAGACAACGTACTGCTTCACCTTTTAGAGCGTACACGGAAGATAACAAAACCTGTGAACTGAACTGAATCTTGATGGAGTCGCGAAATAACCGTTGTGAAGATCCAAACTATTGACCAGGAGACTCTGCGAAGTGATTGATCAGAAACAATACAACAAGTCAAACCAAATCCAAGTGAACCACTAAACCATTGCATATTTCCTCACTGAAATCCCCAAAAATCAACAGACCGTCGTAGACCCCCTAACGTAGGTCAGACAAGAACCACCATGCAATGAGAGTGTATGAAGTCGCCTGAAAAATCGATGTTGCACATTATGTATAACGACCCGAACTTCCCCGTGAAGGAAAGCCCGGATTGATTTGAGAACACGACAAATCAGAAACACAAACAGAAGAACATTTCATTGCCTATTACAACAATTAACAACAGAGTACAAGAATATACAGAGTATGAATAAATATTACACATTGTAAAATATCAGAGATTAAAATACATTACATAGCAGCGGAAAATACTACATAACATAACCGAAAGAGATAAACGAATATAGAGCTTTCCGAGCTGTAAACCAGGATCCTGTGAATATAAATCTGCAAAACCAAAACTACTAGCTGCTCATATGGAAAATAGGGGCACCCAGAGTTTAGGTTAAAACAACAAACTCCAGGTCAGTCATGTGACTGGTGTGAGAACTAAAACAGTTATTAAATCTATACTTAAAAATAAAGTAAATCAAGGGACCACACCGTATAACACGGAATGGGTTTCCTCCCAAGAATACCAGTGCATAAACAGTTATAAACAACACAATGCTTTTTCAAAAATAAAGCTATTATAAGACTCAGGTCCCATCACACAATGCAATGCAAGCTTATAATTGCCAAACATGCTTAGTACGTTTAAAACAAATCATTTTGATACTATTATAGTGTAAAGTGTATGAAAACAACTTCAAATATAAATGTATCAATCATAGATGGCATAGTGCCCCATCCCATTATATCGCCATACTAGGATCTACAAATAAAATCGAATGCCACGTATTGGAAATTGGATTTCCATCATGAGTCTAGGCAAGGGATTTACTCCTTTCCGCTTCGAGACACTCTAGCAAATGTTTCGGGACTGCACACTCTGGGCAACCCCAGGATCCTCCAAGGCTGGTCCACACTTACGTTAGTGGATTAATTATTTCTACACACATGTTTCCCAATCCTATAGGGCCTATCCATCGTCTCCGTAGTAACTGATATGTCGGAGGCGCCTCGCATTTCAACAACCACATAGGTAAAAATATAACAATGTCAGGGCATGCAAAACCATGACACCACCCATAGCTAGAAAGAAACGTCATGTTCTTCTTGGGTCCCTTATCTCGTTTTTGACTCATACCAAGGTGTGAGGCTCACAAATTAACGTTGTACAAAAAGCTAAGCTATATTAATGTCGTGCTTTGATCATCAACCAGAAGACTGTGCTTTTCAACAGATGCCTTGATCATTTGCATCTCGGCATGCCATATAGGTAATTCACGCCATGCGACTGATGTCTATCGATATATAACCTCTAAGCTCACACGCCTTAGAGAAGGGCGTTCAACAATAGAATAAATTCTCCGCCGCCAAACAGATATATATTTAATAGAAATCAATCAACATAGAATAAAATCCAATATCCGACACACATCCATTTACAAGTTTGTTCTGGGTCAGAACGAAACCGGAGGCACCTTATTCCTCATCCCGTATGTCCAATACAGGAGAGAGATCTTCGCATATCCGGTCGATCTCCAAGTATGTTTGGACGATCACCACTTATTACCTCTTTTTGGGTGTACAGCCCAATCAAGACATCAGTAATCATCCAAACGATGTGAAGACCTCCGGTCTTCAACCACCGTCTTCATCGTCGACTTATTGTCGAATCAGTTATTCATAAAAACCCGGCCTTTCCGAATAACTCGCGTATATAATAAACAAGTGCTATAAAAACACAACATACGCCTCATTCCAATTCTGAATATTCTTTTATTTAAATATTCACATCTTTAGGGATTTGTTCCCATTAATTTTATCAAAGATAAAATTTTTAAAATTTATTCTTTAATCTTCCTTTGAATATAAATTCAAACCATATTAAGGTTTTCCAAACTAGTCGGGATTAGCACACCTTACCGAAATAATCATTTGTTTAATTTCCCCATCCCAACCTATTCATCCTATGGAGCAAAATTGGTCATACTCCATATCTAACACCACGGTGTTATTGGTAAAATTAATTACCGTTTCCCGTTCAAATCTAATTAAAGATTTACCTATCGCTTGGAGCAAAACTGGTGATACTCCACTCTCGATCATTTCCCAAATTTGATAATTTAAATTATCACATTCCCTTTTTCAATCTATTTAAAGATTCATTAAAACTTCACTTAGTTTTATTCTTCCCAAACATAAATATTAATAAATATTTAACTTTGGAAACACAAACATGTCGCATCGACAATCTACACCGTATTATTGATTTCTGCCAATATATAACCTCTAAGCTCGTGCGTCTCAGAGAAGGGTGTTAAGCAAGAGAATAAATTCTCCACCGCCAAACAAATATATATTTAGCAGAGATCAACCATACGGTTCGAAATACAATGACAGACATGTAATCTTGTCTTTAACTGGGTTAAAGAACTAATGTCATTTAAAACACAGTTCACGACAAACCCAAATCACATTCCATTAATTATGGAATCTTCACGGAAAATAGATCAATATATAATCGATATCAAATTCCGTATCCGACTAATAATATAAATGGAATAACGACAAAGCCTTTTAAATTCCATAAATATTAACAGTCTTCCTCCACAGAAGCTCATTTCGATTATTGTCAAATCGACTTCCGATCAATTCCAATTTAATATATTAAATTGGAAAACTTTACTTTGGAAAATTCTCGTTAAACCTTGATAAAAAGATTTATAAATTCTAAATCACATTTCACTGTAAATCGGGTTATAGAACGAATGTCGTTAAAAACACAGTTCACAATAAACCCAATTCACATTCCATTTTCAATTCCAATTAAATGTTAATTAATTGGTAATTCTTTCTTAAATTTTAATTAAAAGATTCATTCTTTTCACACTGGATTTAAGAACGGTGTCATTTAAAACACAATTCACGACAAACCCAAAATCCAATTCAAATTAAATACAAGACTCTGAATAGAAATTATATCGGCTTATATTCAATATCAAATTCTGAAATCAACAAATATCGTATTGGAAATAAAGATATAAAATATATCTTTCAAATTCCTCAACAATATCCGTATAATCACGGAATCCAATATCGAAATATTCCGATGATAATTTCGATTCAATCCATTCCAATTCATATATTGGAAATTCTGGTTATTATTTTTAAAACCATTTCAAATCTAATTTATTTATTTAAAAATATTGGATTTATAATACTAGTTCATAACTAGTTCATTTCGATAAAAATATATTTTCATCTTTTCAAATATGGAAATTTTCATCCCAATTCTTTCCAAATCATTTATTATGATTTTACACAAATTGTCGATATTTTTAATAACTTTATCAAGGCCCGTATAGTCGATTTCCATAAACGGTCATCGAACTGCACTTACAACGACCTTTTCCAAATTTGATTTGGACATAATTCCAAATCCAACTGTTAAATTTCAAATCTCTCATATTCATTAGAAAGCTCTTTTCGATACGAACCCAATGGTTCATGTTTTAGGAGAATCCGACGGTCGGATCTCCCATAATGTCCATTTGAAGTCAATGGTCGAAATTCGCGAACTGCTGCGGCGCAGCGCATTCTATTCAGGCCATTATATATATAATATGTATATATATATTATATTTTTTCGATTTCCATTTAAAACGTATTTTATAAATCGTTTTAAATTCATTTTCAAAACGATTTCAACTTCATATTTAATTTCAAATCAAAATTGAACATTCCATATCATTAATGTATAAATGATAATATTTTCAAAACATCAGATTTTGAAATCACTTCCTTTTCGATATTCATTATAAAAATGAATAAAACCGATGTAAATATCGTTCACGTCTAAATGGCGTTAATCTAATCAACATGGCTTTATATATTTAAATATATTCGTGTCCAACCTAAATCGGACATCAAAATCACATTTTGATCCATTATTGAATATTATTTTAAAATATTCATTATTTTAAAATATTCATTATTTTAAAATATTCATTCTTTCCAAACTGGAATCTGACATAGTCATTTACCGTATAATGTTATTTATATGGATTTCATACAGCACATGTATAGAACAACAATGATAAACAATCAACCATCATCCAGAGTGCATTACACAACTACATAAGTGCTAAATATGAATAATCAACGCTTACACCAGCCTATCAACCCATCGATTGACATACAACTAAATATTGGGATTA